>PUFA01000045.1:5405000-8107500 GCA_003508835.1 Eonycteris spelaea | reverse complement strand
TTTTCCAAAATAGCAATAACCTTAGACTCAGAACTAGAACAACAAATCCTAAAATTTATATGGAACCAAAAAGGCCCTGAATAACCAAGGAAACCACAAGATAGATAGATAGAAAGAAAGAAAGAAAGAAAGAAAGAAAGAAAGAAAGAAAGAAAGAAAGAAAGAAAGAAAGAAAGAGGTATCACATTCCCTAATTTCAAACTACACAACAAAACCATAATATCGAAATAGTCTGGTAATGGCATAAAAACAGATAGATACACATTTCCTAGATAGCCCAGAATATCTTGATTTCATAAAATAGCCCAGAAACAAACCCACACCTATATAGTCCATCAATCTGACAAGGGAGACAAGAATATAAAATGTATACTGTAAAGGGACGGTAAAGACAGCCTCTTTGATAAGAGATGCTGGGAAAATGGGACAAATGCAAAAAATAAAATTAAATTAAACCAACTTCTTACAGTACATACAAAAATAAAGTCTAAGTGAATTACAGACTTTAATTTAAGACCCGAAACCACATAACTCCTAGAATAAAACACAGGCTGTAAACTCATTAGCATTAGTCTTAGCAACATTTTTCTGGATATGTCTCTATGGTCCAAAGAAAGAAAAGAAACCAAAGAAACAAAAGGGACTCCACCAAACTAAAAAGCTCTACCCAGAGAAGCAACCAACAAAATGAAAGACAACCTGCCAACTGGGAGAAGATAGCCACAAATTACGCATCTAATAAAGGGTTAATACCCAAAATATAGAAAGAACACATATCATTTAACAACAGAGAAACAAACAAGCTTAAAAAGGAGCAGAGGACCTGAATAGACATTTGTCCAAAGAGGACATAGAGATGTCCAATGAATATATGAAAAGATGCTCTAGGTCACCAGTGAGACCAATGCAAATTAAAACCACAATGAGATATCATTACACACCTGTCAGAATGGCTATCATCTATGAATCAACAAGCAACAAGTGTTGGCTAGGATGCAGAGAAAAGGGAACCCTCGTGCTCCATTGCTGGAAATGTAAATTGCTGCAGCCACTAAGGAAAATAGTTCAGAGGTTCCTTAAACAATTGAAAATAGAACTATCTTATGACTGGGCAATTCTACTTCTAGGTATTTATCCAAAGACATCCAAAACACAATGCAAAAACACTATATGCACCTTATGTTCACTGTAGCACTATCTATAATAGCCAAGACATGGAAGCAACCTCAGTGGAAATGGATAAACAACTAGATAAGATGATGTGGATATATATACAATGGAACATTATTTGGCCATAAAAAAGAACAAAATCTCACCATTTGTGACAACATGAGTGGATCTGTAGAATATTATGCTAAATGAAATAAGTCAGCTTGAGAAAGACAAATACTACATATGAGCTCACTTATTCTATGTCAGATCTAAAGAACAAAATAAAAGAACAAAACAAGAAACAGACTCGTAGGTAACAGAGAACCAACGGATGGTTGCCAGAGAAGAGGGTGGGTCGGATGGGGGGGGGTGGTCCAGGTGAAAAAGGCAAAGAGATTAAGAAACACACAGTGGTAATAATAAATAATAGCGGTGACATAAAGTCGACCTTAGAGAATGCAGTCCATAATACGGTAACCACTACGTATACTGCCAGCTGGGCACCAGACTGATCATGGGGATGATTGATAAATTGTATAAATGTCTAACTGCTATGTTGTACCTCTAAAACTAATATAAAAGAACACTGAATGGCAACTGTCATGTTTAAAAATAATTAAATTGGGGAGGAAAAAGCAAACAAGGAGATTATAATTCTTGGCAAAAGAAAAGAAAACGAGACACACTGCCTACCAGAGGCTCATGCCAGGTTGAAAGACACACACGGAAGGCAAGTTAAGGGATGGGAAAAGATATTTTGTGAAAAGGGATACAAAACAACAGGGGTAGCAATATTTACATCACACAAAATAGACATTCAAACAAAGGCAATAAAAGAAGAAGAAAAAAAACCCACAGACATTTCATAATGATAAAGGGATCCCTCCAAGAAGACATAACCCTTGTAAACACTGATGCACCTAACACAGGAGGACTTCAACACAGCAACTATATTGACCGACATACAGGGAGAGAGCGACCATAATACACTCACAGCGGAGGGCTTTAACACTCTATTGGCATCAATGGACTCATCTTCCAGACAGAAAAGCAACTAGAAAACAGCTGTATTCAATGACAAACTAGACCAGATAGACTTAATTGATCTTTTTAGAGTATTTCACCCCAAAGCAGCAGAATATACATTCCTATCAAATATGCATGGAACATTTTCCAGAAAGGACTACACGTGAGGCCACAAAAAAAGTCTCATAGGTTTAAGACGAATGAAATCACATGAATAGTCTTCTCCAATTACAATGGTATGAAACTAGAAATCAGTACAAGAAAATACACACACACACACACACACACACACACACGGATGCCAAAGAAGATGCTACTACACAATGAATAGCTTAACAAGAAGATCAAGGAAGAAATCAAAAGACGCCTTGAGACAAATGAAAACACAATGAACCCTAGATCTATGGGACAAACTGAAAGCAGTCCGAAGAAGGAAATTCATAACAATACAGGCTTACCTGAGGAAACAAGAAAGGTCTCAAAAACAATGTAACCTTTTACTTAAAGGAAGAGAAAAAGAACAGACAAAGAAGAGCAGAGATACAATGAATCATTAATGAATACTTAGAACAATTATAGGCCAACACATTCAACAATCTATAAGAAATGGATCAATTTCTAGAAGCATGTAACCTTCTAAGACTAAAACAAGATAACACAGAAAATTTAAACAGACCAATTGCAACCAAGGAAATTAAAGCAGTCATGAAAAACTCCCTACAAATAAAAGTCCAGAATCAAATGGGTTTACAGGCGAATTCTACCATCAAACATTTGAAGAATTACCTATCCTTCTTAAACCATTTTGAAAAATTGAAGAAAAAGGAACTCTTCCAAACTCATCTTACAAAATGAGCATTGTCCTGATACTGACACCAAGCAAATATCTTAGAAAAAAAAGAAACCTACAGGCCAATGTTCTTGATGAACATGCATGCAACATTTCTCAACAAAATACTTGCATACTGGATTCAAGAAGACATTATAGGATTATACTCTATGACCCAGTGAGATCTATGGCAGGAATATAAGGATGGTTCAACATCCATAAATCAATGAATGTGATATATCAAAGAATGAAGGATAAAAATTGTATCTCAGAAAAAGCTCAACATCTTTGACAAAAGCCATCCTTTCGTGATGGAAGCTCTTAACAAAGTACGTATAAAGGACATACCTTACCGTAATAAAGGCTGCATGTGACAAACTCACTGCTAACATCTTCAATCTTGCAAAGCTGACTTTCCTCTAAGATCATGAACAAGACAAGTACATCCACAATCACCACTTCTGTTTAGCATGGGAGTCCTAAGCACAGCAGAAAACAAGAAATCGAAGGCCTCAAAATCAGAAACGAAGAAGGACAGCTACTATTTGCCGATGACGTGACACTACATGTAGGAAACCCTGAAGACTCCACTGAAATCAGCTATCAGAACTGATCAATGAATTCACTCATGTGCAGGATACAAAATCGATAGACAGAGATCTGCTGCATTTCTCTACACCAACAAGAAACTATCAGAAGGGGGAATGAAAACAATCCCATTTACAGTTGCATCAAAAAGCATAAAATACTTAAGAATAAATTTAAATCAGTGAAAGACCTGAACCCTGAATACTGTAAGTCACTGACGACATTGAAGAGGATACAAATAAATGGAAGGATATATACCATGATTGTCAATCGGAAGGATTAATATTGTTCAAACATCCTTACCACCCAAAACCATATACCAATTCAGTGTAGTTCCTCCAAAATAGTAATAGCCTTCATCTCAGAACTAGAACAACTAATCCTAAAATTTATATGAAACCACAAAAGACCCTGAATAGCCAAGGAAACCTCAAGAAAGAAAGCAAGGATGAGGTATCACACCTGCATGGTCCACCACTCAAGGCTTAGCTGAATGGCTTTTTTAGCTTCGAAGTCTCTTAAACTTTCAAACAGGTGTACCTCCAAAACAATGACTTCATCTACTGGTGTGTACATGGCTAAGTAATGGAGCTAATTGTATCTCTGATCATAGTGTATGATTCCTTTTTTTGTTCTCCACAGTGCTTAGTCAAAAGCCTGCTACATTGCAATGCTAAATTTAATAAAAAGACAAATCAGTCAATGTTATGTAAAGAAAATAGAATGAATTTTGTAAAGAAGACAATTTGCATTTAAATCTCAGATCCCTCACTTACTAGTTGTGTAATTGAGGTATATCACTTAATTCCTCCAAGCTTTATAAAATGGAGATAATAAGCCTCATATTGCAGAAACTTTATGAGGATTAAATGAGATAATCCACTTATTTTTATTCATCCAAAAACAGTACCTACTATGAGCCAGGCATTGTATTTAGTCTTGAAGGTATATCAGTGAATGAGAGTTAGGTTACATCACCTCAGAAATTTTTAATGTAGTTATGTAGAAAGACAGTAAAAAAAATTCAGATTGTCATAAATTTTATGAAGAAAATATGTGTGATGCTGTGCTAGATAATGATGGGAAGAAAAAATTAGAAATGATGAGATGATCAGAAAAAGTTTCCTTGAGGAAAAGCTAGACAGTACATGGAATATGTTCTGTACAGTCAGGGCTCCATCAGAGTAACAAAACAAATGGAACATGCACACAATTATATTGTGCAATCATTCCTTAGCAAAAAAGAAATGCATATAATTCACAATTTAACACAAAGTCTTTAACCATGGACATATAAAGATGCATAGTATGTGAGTATGTATATATGTGCATTTGTATAAATATATATACTATGAATATGTGCATTTATGTATAATCAATATGATTTATTACAAAGATTTGGCTTATGCGATTGGCTAGCTAGGCAATTCTAAGACCCATATGGCAGGCCATTAACTCTGGTGCAGGTGATATTTATGTACTTTTTTTCAATGAAATCTCAGTTCTCTTAAGTTTCTCCACTGATCAGATCAGGCCCACCCAATATATCAAAGATAATCTTCTTTACTTCCAGTCTACTGATTATAGAGGTTAATCATACTTATCAAAAACCTTCACAGAAATATCAAGATTAATGTTTAATTGAATGACTGGTATAGCAAGGCTATCCAAGTTGACACATAAATTGACTATCACATGCTCTAAGATGTTAATTCCTTAAACATAAATTGTTTAACTTAAAGTACACTTTGGAGGACCTGGAAGAATAATCAGCTTTCCAATGAAAATCTTTCTCCTGGAGCTTTTAAAGCAGCTCTCATATCAAAACCACAATAAAAAAGGATTCTAAGAAAATGTTTAATTTTCCTAAAATGAAACAACATATTAGTCAATCTTTCCTGTTGTGAGAATCTATATCATGACAGCTGAACAGGCTGAATTCTAGGCCATTCATTTATTTTTAAATATGAGAAAAATAGCAGAAAAGATTACATCGCTCTAAAACTCCCAGCAGGCAGTACACTTCTAAAATACCTTTAAATGATTAACAGGAAATAACTATATTTCCTTCCTTGCAGTAATTCATATTTTGATTTTTAAATAAATGTTTTTAATATTCATATCATATTGATTAAATACTCACCTTTTTCATATTATAACTAAATTGGAAGCATATTTATTTTTCAAGTAAATATTGAGCATCATGTAAGCTGAAAAACTCAAGTTAAAAATAAGTATAGAAAGCTTGTTAAATAAATCATACCTAAAATAGACTAAAAAATATAAATCCTTATTCCTCTTTATTTATCAAGCATAATGCTCTTATTTTTTCTTCACATAGAACTATAATTTTAAATTAATGTGTTTTTTTTTTTCTTTCCCCTCTTGCTTTTTAAATTCCCGATAGAGGAGTCTAAGCTCTTGATTTCATAAATATGAATGGACTTTGGTATATCTTGTAAACTTTCCCCCTGGGAAACAAGGAGCATCACTTTTGGCAGTGCTCCACAAAAATGTCAGATATCATATTGATCAAAGAAGGCAGAATACCCCGGACTCACTGCAATTTATTATTGATTAGGCTACTCAGTCACATCAACAGGAAACCAATGCTTTCCCTAGAGTTCTAAGTCATTCTTATTTTCAGTGCGAGGGAGCTTGGTTTAGTCACATTCTTGAAACATTTTCACATGCAGATCCAGCTCCTAGTCTGATCATAGTGTTCTACAGCCTGATGAATAATACTTATAGCATCTGAAACATACAAGCTATAACCCATAATTGATACTTTGAGATCAATTATGATTGATCAGTCCTTCCCTCTCACCACAGAATGGCAGGTTGAAAGACTTCTGTGAACAATTTGGAGTTATGCTCCTCTCCAAGGGGATTTTGCTTTCTTAACAGCTTTTGAAACCCTGTTCTCTTCCTCAAAATTAATTTTCTAGCACATTTTAAACTAAAAATTATCTCATTCATTGCTAGGAGAAAAATATCCACTTAAGGAATATTGTGTTGAAATTTTAGAATCACTATAACTGTTATGATGATAAATAATTCAATAAAGTTGAAAAACAAATCAATATCTTATTGAATAATAAAATGTGTGCAGATTTTTAAAAGTTAGACTGAAAAAATTGTATGAGAATAAAACGTATGAGGAAATTGAAGAATGGGGAGATACCTAAATTACTCAGGACCCCCTGCTAGATTTGGAACTTTTAACACCTTTTAATCGCTCAAGTCTCATATCACCATGCTTCCATGTTTAGTAAATGCCAGCATTGTAACTTTTCCCCTATGATACATAATGGACATTAACATATTAAAGACTCTGCTGTGAAGAAACTCGAGCTTGTGTTGCCTAAACTTATTTATTTATTTATTTTTTGTTTATTTATTTTGCTAATTTATATCCTGAAGAGCTAGTGTTTTTTAGAACACATTTTAGGAAATATTATGCTAGGTTCTGAAGCTAGTGGAATAGGATAGTCATAGAGAATTAGAACCAGAAAAATATAGTCACAAGGATTCAACGGAGAAAGGAAGGTTTACGAAGGGGAAAGGCAGTAGTGAAATACACTGAAAGATCAAAAAGAGGACTAAACGAAGGACATTAGGTTTTTTTTGTTGTTGTTGTGTTATTGTTTGTTTTTAATTGGGATGGGAACACCTAGTAACTACTGCAAGGTACGAATCTGTAGGCAAAACTAGGTCTCAAGGATATGTGTGATGAAAACGTATTAACAGCAATGCAACTCCATTGATCTTGTGAATGAAAAAAGAGAAGTAGTTAGGACTAGTTACAAAAGATAACTATGTTAAGTGAAGTGCTATTGCTTATTTTAACAACAGCTGAAACTTTCTATGTTTGGAGTTATAAGCAGAAGGCTGATTGAGAGAAAAAAAAAGAGAGATCATAAACAAAGCTTCCAGTAAAGAGATTAGATAAAAGCGCATAGGCTCATCTTCTTTCCCTTCGAAAACATAATATTCTTAAGACTGGACTGGAGGACTCATTATTATTGCTAATTCTTTCTGAAGTGGTCTATAGATTCAATGCAATTTCCATCAAAATCTCAGCAGGCATTTTTATAGAAATTGGCAAGCTGATTTTAAAATTGATATGGAAGTGCAAAGGGCCTAGAATAAAGAAAATTTTAAAATTTCAAGAAAATTTTGAAAATGAACAAAATTGAAGGAATAACACTACCAGATTTCTAGATTTATTATAAAAGTACAGGAATCAAGACAATGCAGTACTGGTGTCGTAATAGGCAAATAAGTCAATAAGTTAGTATTCCGGAGATAGAAGAGAATTTGAATATTCATATTAAGAAAGTTCCTTGAATATCCAGCACAGCCCATATTTATGTAAAAATTACAAAATTTTAGAATATTCCATCCCTAAGTCATAAGAGCTGAGCACAATATTTATATCTTAATTTCTATTTACTGATAACATCAGGGAGTTCTAAAATTTCCTATATTTTTTCTATTATCTTGTCAGAAGACAGAATTATTTAAAATCAGTACACAAGTGTAAAGAATAGAAAAACTCCTTTGCTTTTGAGACCACACACACACACAAAGAGTAATGACATGTAGACGAATGGTGATTTTCTAAGTATCTCCTCTCTCTCCCCAAAAGGGAAGGTTTAGTAGAGGATTTCATACTGATATCAATTTCAGTAAAAGAGTTTAAAACCTCTAGTTGTAAGTGAAAATGTGAACATGGAAATTTAGAGAAAAGAGATATCCCGACATGGTCATCATGGGAAAAGGAGACAAGTCAATTACCCCAAATGCAAATGTCTTGGACTAACCATAATGTGTTTCATTTGTGACACCCTATTTTGCTGAGCTGTTGTGGTACCAAAGTTACAGTCAATATTGCATCACACTGTGAGGAAATGCAATCAACTAAATGGTCCTGACTGCCTCTGGCTCTGCTCAGAGAGCAGAGAAATTTGTCAGAGAGGGATGACAACTCAGGGCAGTCATGTATCTTGCTCTCTCGGGAGCAGGAAGCACCCCAGAGAAAAGTCCTTGTCTCCCTGTTCCAGCTCCCAGTGCTGGAAAAAAATCAGGAAAGAAATCAGGTTCAGCTCTGCTTTGAAATTAGGGCCTGGGTGGCTTCTTTGTCATTGTGTTTTAAGGCATCATATGTTCTAAAAATTGTGTGTAATATTAAAAATCAATTTAGCACAAGAATTTGATATTCTTGTACTCCTTAACTGCTGGCATTTCCTAGAACTTGGATCACTCTTTACGACCACTCTTCCTTACAAATTTGAGAATTTTTCAAAACTCAATTGTTGAGAAAGATGTGCAAATTTTCTCATTAAGACAGATGATGTTATTTTCACAGATACTGCATTACATGCTATCCCTCATAGCATAACTTATGTACAAAAAGAAAAATATATTTGTCCAGTTAAAAACTCTATAGAGTTCCTTATTTCGGACTTCTCATTTAACTGTATGTCATGAAGTGACCCCTAATCAAAAGAATTGTTAATGAGTCTGTGAAACATTCATTCATTTTTATTCAATCAAGGTACATTTACAGAACACCAAAAATGTGCTTAGTAATATGAGATGTTCTGGAGAAAGCACAAAACAAATTAAGAAGAGATAGATATATCATAGAATATTTAAAATAACATTGACAAAGGATGTCAAAAGTGTTACAAGAGCACAAAAGGAGATCATTGGGAAAAGTTTGCCTGAGGTGACATTTGAATGGCTTTCCGGGTGATAAATATGAGTTTGCCTGAGATGGAGTGGAGTGTGTCACAAACAGAAAGACAAGTATGAACAAAGGTGCAAGATTAAGGTGTTGGTTTTTTTAGAAGAGCATGAAGTTTACTGAAGTTGAAACACAAGTGTACCTGAGGCAGGTAGGGAATAAGGAAATAGGAAGCCAGAGAAGTAAATTTAGAATAATAGTGAAAAGAAAGCAAAATAACTTTAAAAAAAAACAACACACACAGTAAAAGAGAACCAAAGAAGGTTTCTAAGAAATGGAATAACATAATTAAACAGATTAATAGCTTAGAGATATTACCATGGTAGGGTGAAAGAATGATAAATGATAGAAAGCAAACAAAAAAATGTAAATCTCTGAATTAACATTTTCTCTTCTCTAAATATTTATAATTCCTGAAAGATAAAAGCTTTGATGTTCACAGGAAATTCCTAAGTCATTTTCAAGATCCAGAGCTAATGATAAATGTACTTCTAAACTGACCACTTGCTAAAGGAATATGCCTGGCAGCTACAGAGTTTGGAGAGAGCAGACATAGCACAGAAGCAAAGGGAGGAAGCTCTCCAGTCATTTAAAAGCAGGGACAAGATAATTGTTTTCAACAGTAATGGTTAAAATTTTGTACGCTTACCTATTTTATGTCAGACCAAATGTGTTTCAAGAATTTTTTCTTGGTGAAATTGCATTATATATTATGAAAACTTTGGCATATCTCAAGTCTTATACTGTTTGAACAAATATCTTCAAAGGCTAATTAGAAAAGAGTGCTGTTGTTTTATGGTGCTGTTGAATAGGAAAAATGCCATAGTATTCTTTAGGGGGGAAAAATAGATTTCAGCTAATGAGGTTTATATTTATAGTGAAACTTTACAAAGATTAGAACTGGAAGAATCCTGTGTCCTGAATTGTCAACAGCTCTGGAATGGTCACTCTAAGGGTACTAGAAATACTTCCAACATATCTTATTTTGGCCCTTTAAACTCCTAAATTGGATTGACCATGTGACTGACCTTGAACTGATTCACAGAGCTTTATCGTTTAAATACTTGGGGGCCCCAATGCCTTGTGAAATGCAGATTTTGTTTAGTTTAGCCTTCCACTCAAATCAAAACCAAATTGCAGCATGTAAGAAAAACTCATGTTTTTGTTTTTCAATTTATTTGCAAGCGACTGCTCATTGAACATTCCCCAGAGTTGTAATTTTCGGTCTTCTTCTTGAAGGTGATGGTTTGCTTAAATGATTCATTAAAAATAAATACTCAGTGTGAGTTAGACACCATGCTGGACACTAATTCAAGTGGAAATGTGTACTCCTGTGCCATCTCTGAGATGATGCACTTTATTTGGCAGTAAAGGTTCCTAATCCCTTAACTACAATTCTGAAATGCAGAAAATGCTGAGAACAGATTTTCTGGCAAGACTTCCCTGAAATAATATAAATTAGGTTTTCATGATCATTATACTATTTAATAGGAATATTCATACATTTTGCTGTATAGGTATTAATATGTTTAATTACAAGGTGCTGCCCCAGAGGGCACTCCTAATGATTTTGCATGCTATATGGCATGTGATTTGTATTACCTTCTAAAATCTGAAAAATTATGAATTTTGAAACAGCTAATTTCAAAAATTTATATATGAAATTATAGATCTATATTTCCCTCTTAAAATGTTGCTAAACATTTTGATATGTGAAATCAGCTGTGTAAATAAGGCTATTAGCATTTATCCCAAATCTTTTATTTTATATACTACATTTAAACAGTAAAGTCTCCTCAGATCTCCTACACATTTTACTTGGTAATACTAGACGAAAATATGAAAGAAAAGCCTCATTATGATATTTTAAAATAAGTTTTTCTGTATTTTTTCATGTTACCTTTTCTATAGTGTAAGTCATGTTTTTAAAACCAGTTCTGTTCCCCTTTGTTGCGTGTATTTGGTACTCTTATATAGATTGCTGTGAAATTCCAGCAAGCTGGGGGACTCATGTTGAAAACCATCGCTTAAAGGGACTATTTTAGGTGGTATATTAAATAGCACAAAAGCAAGACAAAATTCTACTCCTCGTTTTTATATATGGCACAGAACCAAGACCTTCCTTCATTCTTAACTGGGACCCAAGTTAAATTAGTTCCTTATGTGTCTGGCGTTTTCCAGTTTTCAGTTCATCTTGTGCAGTCACAGAAATAAGTACTAAACGCTGAGTTGTCTAACAAGAAAAAACACAACGGGATTCTAAAGGAGACAGTTAAATCCCTCAAGTGCTATAAGGCCAATATTTAAAAATATAAAGAAATTGGCCTTCCTTTTATATTTTAACATGCCTCTTCTATTGTCTGTACAAATACAGCTTCTTAGCCGGTTTTTAATCTCGTGGCAAAAGTACTTAGAGGTTCAGTTCAAAGGTTTACTCATAGTTTTGAATCCACCACAAGAAAAAATAAAACAAACAAACAAAGAAACAAACAAACTCCCAGAAAAATATGCTTGCCACTAAATCTAAGTTTATGATTTTCAAGTTTGGACCACTCTTAAAATAACTTATTTATATGTGTATGGGTATGTTGAAGGTAACATCTCTAACTGAGCATTCTCTTTCACTAAGAAAATATGTATTTATGGAAAAAATGAAAGATTGACATACATTACCAAAGATTAAAATGCTAAACACTAACCCTAACCTCATTACATTTTATGTGCTATTTACTTTCAACTCTAACCATATTCTTTGTTTCATACAAATTGTCTGTTATCTACAATATTCTTATCTTTGATATTGCCTATCATGAGCCATGGGCTTAGGAATTTCCCATATTTCTCTATAACCCGAGGATCAAAATATGTTTGACACATATCAATATATGCATATTCTTTAGGTACGTATTAGCTATAGAGTATTTAGAGAAGTGTTTGTGTATTTGTATATTTGACTTCCTGGGTGCATGCAAGCTATTTGATATGAAGAGCTACAGGTTAGGCAGAGGTTAGAAAGGATTACAGTTCTTAAAGGGGGTTAGCTGTGAACGTGATGTTTTAAGAGGTGATTTTCAAAATGTTTTCAATGGACCCTTAGTTCTTAAAGGCGACTTGGAAGGACCACTGATATTTGATTCTAATTTAACATTCTAACTGTAATAAACTATAAGATACACATTCACATGTGCTATATACTAAATTTTAACACATTATAGACCACCAGCATATTGACTTTTGCTGCCAGGTTAATTCATTTTTGTAAAGGCCCTAACATAAAATCTTTCTTGCCATCTCTGGGACTATATCTTAATTTTCTAACATGTGACCTTGATTAAGATCATATAGCTGTAGACTGTGTGTATACACACACACACACACACACACATACACACACACACACATATATATATTTGTAACACATCTGTGCATGCTTGTACACACACACACACACACACACACACAAATACAAGGTTTTATCCCCTCATTTGTCTGTAAGAGTCAAGATGTTCTATTTTCGAGACAACCCAGTAAATTACAAAAATAAATTGAATGCCAAAGCTGATCTGACTTTAGCAGTCACCTAAATTACTATCTCAAAGTTTTGTTTGTCAAGCAGGATTTTTACTTCTTTTCATGTTGTGCAATTCCCTGTTGTTTGAATGTTTACAATGCATATGCATTGATTTTGTGAAAGAAGAAAAAAAACAGATAAAGGAAGATTACACAACAAAATGTAATTTTAATCCCTTGCATTAGATTTATTTTTAAAAGGACTATTTCACTGGGAAAATGTCTGGGAAACACTACTTCAGATGAAGTGATTTTTAAAATTGTATTTACAGTCATGCTAATTTGTAACTGGTAAGTGCTCAGGCAATTGTTCAAATTGTTGTTTCATCTCTTTTACTAGCATTGTATACCGAGGTAAAGGATTTAAGATCATTTCTAATATACTTTCTTAATCACAGAATGAAGTTCATAATAGTCACCTTTATGGTCGTTGCAGAGTTAAATTAGCATCCTGAACACTATTCTTAGCTTACAATAAATCTTCAATATATGGTGCTATTATTATAAAATATTTTGAAAGAATTAAATTATTAAATTGTTTTTTCTTAAACTATTTAATTACAATGTATAAAGTTTGGTTGCTTGCTGCTATAAACAAAACTATATTAGTTAGGTTTTTCACAACATTTATTCAAACAGATATAAAGTATTTAAGAGCTGGGTTTTACTGGAAATATGCTAAGATCAATTATATTTCACATTTTCTCAACTTGTCTAAATTGAATTTCCCAGTTTGCAGATGGCATTAAGCTTTCTCTGAGCAGTAAAATGCCAGGCTGGGGGTGGGGGATGCACAATGTTATTATGAGTGGGTGGAAAGTACTTGGATGAGTTCCAGGCTAGGAGATAACCAGTTGAAAGGAAAGAGAAATAAAAAAGCACTCTAGGATGCCCATGAAATGATTCTTTCAAGCAACCCTTCAGAAAGGAGTGGAAAGGACAGTCACCATGGGAGGTTCCCTGCTTCAGTGAGGGCTCAGCACTGCTGACAATACAATGATGGGCATCAGCAACAAGTTTCCTGGAAACCAAGTAGAATATTTACTTTTACCTATATTCAAAACCATGGCACATCTACACCTGGAGCACAACTTGCAAAGTTGGCTTCTAGAAAACACAAACAAATCAAAAGAATTGTCAATGGAAGTAATCAAGTGCTTAAGGTAAAATATATTTGACTATAAAATTGAAAATGCTCTTTCATTTATGTATACACACACACATATGTACACATATGCACATATATATCCCATTTTAATTATGTCTAAGTGTGTGTGTGTGTGTGCGTGTATTGTATATATATATATATATGTGTGTGTATATACACACACACACACACACACATATACTTACAATCATCAAAAGAGTTGTCTGGAGGCAAAATCATGATATAAACAGAATTTGCTTCATCTTGCCCTTTAGAGAACCCTTAGCAGTGGCCTGCCATGAAGCAAAACAAGTTAAATTTTCCAAGTGTATGACCATTCACAAAGCGATCATATATCTGTTATCTCATTTAGTCCTCAAAAGAGTTCATAGGAGCTCCTGGAGTGAGAGGAAAGACTGATTGGCAGGCAGTTATACAGAGAGTTCTATATATTCCATCAGCCACTCATGTTATGGAGCACCATCAATACTGAGAACGTTCTGTAGAGAAATAGATGCCACTAAGACAAGAAATGTTTTTTATAGATAGATCTTTGAATTATTTTTGTCATTTTAAAGGACATATAAAAATGTTGTTCTTAAGTCTATATCATTGTATGCTTTCTTGTAGATAGTTTAATTTCTTTTAATTTGTTAAATGCGAATATAAATTAACTTTATATTGCATATGATTACTTATTTTTTTCAACTTTTTCCCCTGGATTTAAATTTGTTTTTAGGAACGTTGTCTCCCTCTCCCATTCCAGTTTTAAGCTTAACAAGTAAAATACCACATAGCTGAGGTTTCACTTTTTTATATTGTCAAAGATTATTCAGAATCCCCAGTTATAACATTTTTTATTATTTAAGTTCATTTTGATATTTCAGTTTTGGTGGTTCCAAGTGACAGGATCTGAACTGAGATTAAAACCAATTAACCTGAGGTCATTGTGATGCAAATCAGAACTTTTCCACTACTGGGCAAATGGCCCAAACATTCTGTTTATTTGGATTTAAATAATCTCCAAATATTCATTTTATGTCAGATTGGTACTGTATAGGTAGAACTTACTGGTCTGATTTAAAACCTTTGATTTTTATTGAAAACTGTCATACTGTGAGGACAAAAGAAGGATATTCCTTGGCATTAAAAAAAAAAAAAAACCCTCTCGGGATGTTTTATCAGGATGCAGGAATGCCTGGAGTATTAACCTTTGTAAAAATGGGACATATACACCCATCTCTCTGTAGACTCCCTTTCAAAGTCCTCCTCTCTGTTGTCGGAATCATACTGGAATTGTACCAGAAATTCTCTTTGTTCTCCATCCACTGTCTAAAGCAGCAATTACAGTATAACTTGATAGTGGTTAGAAAATGCCAGCAAGCACACAAACACATAAACCAAGAACTGCAACAACAAAGTCCAGTCTAAGAATGTCAAATGAAATGTTTTTATCAAAGAAATATACCCCTATTTTGTTTGTTTTGCCTCTTTATTTTTCCTTAACTCATTTTCACCTATGATTACATGCTTATTTTCAAAAACTTTGACCCAATTTTTCACATTAGAAGCTTAACATGTTCCATTTTCTGTGCAAAGACTCTCAGATCACCAACAAACTGTGAGAAATACATGTTATACAGACAAATGAAAACGTTATCATTAAGATCAGAAAAAAGGAGACGGAGCATAGGCAACTGAAATGATATATTTTATATCAGGGATTTTGGAAGCATTGAATTTGATATTTTGATGGTAAAGTGGTCTGTGAATTAGTTAGCTGTGTAATGTTTCCAGATCATGTTAAATGTATAAAGGACAGAATCTGCTAAAGGAAACCAAAACTAGTTCTGTGGTACTGAGGGTATTTAATCCTTTTTATTCTTGAAATCAAGCACGGCAATAAATAATGCACACACATTTTGTAGCAAAGCACAATTTAATTAGAAAAAAATGAATTTTGTGTCATTCTCTAAATGAGGAATGTTCTGTGTAATGTACATGATATACATTATTAATTGCCCATTTGGGGATAAAATTAATTCCATTTGGAAAGCTATTTTTCCCTCAAGTCAGCAGAAAGTATAATTAAACACATTTTAAATAAAAGTGTATATTTTTTATTCATGTCCAGAGTGTGTAAAAATTATAAAATATTAAGATATGTAAGATGGAATATAGCATGATAGAATAGATAAAAGTATTGAAAATGCCCTGCTAAAATAAGCAAGCATTCATAAAAAGTGTGAATATAGACCCTTTTCTTGCATAGTAGGAGAGAATACCCATAAGGAAAAGGCTGGACTTGAACCTGGTAAAGGGTATAAATAACAACTGATAAGGTAAAAGGACTGGTTTGGGCTTGGAGATGGAAACCAAGATGAAGCATGGAGGGAGATATGACTTGCCTTTTCCCCATTTCCTGAGCATCTCTGTACCTTTACTGGATATCATCCAGTAAACCTGGATGTTTGCCTATTATCTCCTAGAGATTTCCCATGTGGAAATGCTATGTAGACAGTAAAATCAAGTTTAAATGCTACATTCCCCACAAATACTTCCTAATCCCTCAAGCAATAATCTCTACCATTTCTAAACTCTTATAACAATTTGTGAAAACATAACACAATTATTAGTTATTACTCTACACTAGGCAAGACCCTTACATATGTACATTAGCTCACTGAATTTTTGCTAAGGCTTATAGAGCCATTATTTTTGTTGAGATAAAGAAATATGCCTAGAAAAGATAATAACTTATTGAAAGTCATATAGCTAGGAAGTGGAGGATTCAGATTCAGACCAAGGTCAACTTTATTTTTATTGAATCTTCTTTTATGTAACAATTTTCTGTGAATTCTGTATTTCTTTACCAAGTAAAACACTTCGAGTTGCAAGCAAAAAAAAAAAAATCTTTTTCAACTGAATTAAGCTTAAGGATGTTATGATTGTAATATGGAATTATACCATAGAACTTGAGGAAAGGGAAGACCATGGAACCTCATGGGGAGTGATATGAAAATTGAACAATCACAAAATGGATTGGGATCTCTAGATCTTAGATTGATTCCTTATATTTCTTCCACCCCTACCACAATGAGTTTGGGTGGGATCGCCATCAATCTCTAATTCAGGGTTCAATATGCTGGTCGAAGTCACAGGGTGATCTCTATCCAATGTCTCAGGCAGTCAATGTTTGGCCTTTCCTGACCACAGTGGTGATTTTATAGGTTCAGCATATGACTCAAGTGCAACCAATCAAAATGAAACTGAAACATTTTTTGTGATGGTTAGAAAAAAGAATTTCTCTTCTTTTGATGGATGATATCTGGAGGAGAGATCTAGAATGATTGTCTGTTTACTACCATGCAGAAAGATGACCTGAGGTCAAAGATAGTAAATGAAGTAAGGAAGTAACTCAGGGAAACAGAGATGTGTGGGCCTCGATCAAACTAAATCTGAACTTTATTCTAAGTGTTAGATACATTATTATTCCAGATTATTCACTGTCTATTATTCTAAGAATTGTATTTACCTACCCCATTGATGTCAGCCTTTGTTTTGCTATGTAATCTGCTTTGTGAGTTGAAATAAATGAATATGAATTCTGAGAAGCTTTAAAAGGCCAATATATAGTTCCATTGTTTCTCTTTGTATTATTCCATGAGATATCCTAGGTAGAGTCTGCTCCTTTAGCCTGCATACATAAAGTAGACACTTGAAATAGAGAAGTAGCTTACTTCAAAGAAACCTTTGTTGTAAGCTACTGCAATTTTGGCATTCTTCCTATAGCATAGGCTAATGAAAAGCAATTACTACTATATCTTATCTTTGCCATTAAATAAGCCAATGTATGTCCTTTATTGTTAAAACCAGTATGAATTCTCTATCATTTTCTACTGAAAATATCTTAACTGAAAAACCCATTTTAAGGTTGAATAATTTTATCAACCTGAAGTGGTATCAGAAAAGTCTTTTAACATGAAAACTTCCTAAAGATACATCATTATACAACCTTGCATCTGAAGTGCCTGGTGCTTAGTTGAGAATGGTTGTGGCTATAAGAGTGGATGGAAGTCACCATCTCTGGAAATCCACATGAAATGGAAAGGGCATTTTCAAGTTTTGTAATGATCTTTAAAAAAATGTAGAATGAATTTAATATAAATTTATCATTTATATTGTATAGAATTTTTTTCTCCCATATAAAATATATTCTCTCCCAAAACAAATGAAATCAAAGCCAAAGCACTTCAATGAATCTCTTTGATGCTTATTTCAAAGCATTTCATAAGAGTTAATTACAACAATACTCTCAGAAATAGTTAAATGCTATTATTTCTCTTCTATACATGGGGAGGTAAAAACCCTGGAAGTTTAAATACTTTCTTTGAGACACACAGCAAGTCATTGACAGAACTGTGCTCCTAACCTCCTCAACCTCTACAATCTCAGTGTGGTCTGTAAACTTTTACATCAGAACATACACAGGAAGAGACTTTTTACCAAACACTCTATCAACAGTAGACCACAGAATTTTTAGTGTTTATTGCCATTTATAGTCTGTTTTGAGACCACCTTTAAGATCGGCAAGATACCTGAATTAAGTTACTACAAGTCCAGCAAACCAGCAATGCCTGTTCTAAATGGCTTTGAGCCATCACCATAGAAAGAAAAATGCCTTGATCAAGTATCCTTTGGACACATTCCCTTCCCTTCTTCTAATTCATTTAGCTATAGCAGAGCTAGAAGATGAGTTAGAGAAACAAAAAGATCCACTGATAAAAAACAATCATTTTCCCCCCAAAGAATGCATTACTTCTACACACCACCACCACCACCACCACCACCACCACCACCACCACATCATCATCATCATCATCATCATCATCATCAATTATTGTCATACCTGGTCAACAGTACTTTAGCAATTTTAATGACTATATCAGACACATTATTCAACTATTTTAATAGACTAGGTAGATAGTAGAGATTTAATTATCAAGAAAAAAAATGGATGCAATAGAAATGATAATTGACTAATCATGTACAGAGGTACATCCCAAATGTCAGGGTTGTGACTAAAACTTGTAACCTTTCAGAGTGGGCTTTGAGGTCACCTTTCAAACTGTAATTTCTTTTAGGCTATACAGCAATGCATGAAAATATGAACCTAAAAATACATGCTATTTTGCTTTGGCAACTTTTCTCAAGACCATGGATGTTCTCTACATAAACATGTTTAATGCTTAAATTATCATAGTTTTGTGTGTGTATACATATATGTACATATATATACATATGTGTGTATACATATATGTACATATATATACATATGTGTGTATATATATATGCCAAAAGACTGTTAGCTATAATATTCTAAAATTTGAGATTTCAATCTTAAAAGAGAAAACATATTTATTGTTGCTTTAATTTTTAAATTATCTAAAACATGCCAAAATTGGACTACTGAGTCTACTTTTAACATGTCTTAACATGCCCTCCCAAATAGGTATTATTCTACTTAATTAATTCAAGGAAAATAGAACTGTTCTTATATCCTTAGATCTTCCCAAGAGAAACTACCACTGTTTCTTAGCTTTCACTAATTCCATGCACCATTTCATGTAATGTTTTGTATGCTTTGCTTTATTTTTCCCATTGTGTTAATTTTACAATTAGCTTCAGTAAATTTTGTCAACATCATTATAGGAGCCACGGATAGGAGCTACATTTGGAAGTCCAAACTTTCAAAAAACAGTACCTGTTGTGAACCCATAAAAAGAGTACAAATATCAATCCAAAGATGGACAGCTCAAATATCATTAATCTTTTTTTGATGCCAACATCTGATAAGCAAAACTGGAATTGCTGACGTAATAGTTACACTCTGATGTTATTAAATGTCAATTTTTATGATCTATATCTTAAAAGTCAATTATACCTTTGTCTATTCACATTACAAGCATTTCATACCATAAAAAATTCTCAGTCTGAATAAAACTCTTGTTGAAATGTCACTTTTGGGAGAGTAATACCTTATTCACTTGTACCAATTCAACCATTATTTATATATTTTTAAAATAAGAATCCAAGCAAATGGCTCTAGCCTTATGGAAGTGAGGACTAAATAACAATGGAAAGTTTTAGAGGAGACAGGAGGCCTGCTCTCCCACAGCTTTGTCAATAGATGCTTATCTCAGATTTTGGCGAATTTACAATGTTATGAACTTAGACTTTTGTTTACACGTTCTGTGAACTGTATGGAATTGAGCAACTTATGAAATGGATTTATGGTAAGAAGACAATGCCCTGACAGCAGAAGTCAGGAGAAAACACTGGCCTTTAAGTTGGAAAAAAACAATCTTGTGATATTTGTAAAAATCATTGCCAAAATTCCATGTGTATTTTGTCAAAATATAATAGTGGCTCTGGCAATTGTGGATGCAGCTGGAGATATTGTTCTTTCAGTTCTTTTTAAATATTTACCACTTCAAAGAATGAGGATTTCTAACATTTACCTTTTAGGACAGCTAAAAGGAAATGCTACTGTTCATATTTGAAAACAGATCATAACACATTCTCTTGGAAAAAAGTTATAATGTAAAATGTAATTTCAAAATAATAACATCTTGTGAGCAGTGAGGGGGGTGGAGAGAGAGAGATTGATTTTACACACACACACAGACACACGCACAATTTTATCAGTCATTAATTTTACTAAAGCCTAAAATGGATTTTATTTTTAAATGTTTACATTTTGAGGAACTTTTTTATAATTCATTAGAGAAGGTGAAGGTGAATGAGGATTATAATGACATATATCATTCATGCATGCATTCATTTGTTCATCAAACATTAATTCAGCTCATGCAATGTGCCAGGTTCTGAGAATACAAAATCAGGCAACACATGGTCCTTGCCTTTTGGGAGTTCACAATTCATTTAGGAGAGACACAACTCATTATAAAACATCACAGCATATAAAGTGCTAATTCAGGAGTTTTTAAAGATTGCTAAAAGATACTAAAATAGGGACATCTTAAGCAAATTTGAGTACTAGGGAAATATTTAAAGGTCACATTTATGCTGGTTTTCAAGGAGTTACTTGTTTGCATTAAAGAAACCAGGAAGTTCAGCAGGAGAGAACTCCAGGCAGAGGTAGCGGCATGTGGAAGGTTTAGAGGAGCATAGTATGTTTTAAGAGGTATAAAGTGATGGTTAGAGTGGATGGATATTAGACTGAAAGTCAGGAGCCAGATTAAGAAAGCCATTGCATGCAAAACTAAAGGAACTAAAGGCTATGGACAGGAGTTTCAAATAAGATTTTCATTTTAGAAATGCTACTAAGGGAGAAGGTCAGGAGATACACCAAAGAGGATAAGTCAGCCTGTGCTTCTCTGTTATCCTGATTCTTTCTCCTATCACATTAAGCAGCACACCCAGTTAACAATCCTATTGCAAGATAGTGTCTTATTTATTCAGATTCTGCCTTCTGTGGCATACAAACTCACCTGTGTATACAAAAGTGTCAGAGTCCTCCTTTCTGAAATCCTCTTCATTAACACCAATCTAGAAGGTTCATTTTAAGAAACTGAGTTAAGGTATCATGATACCTAGGCTGGTTGTAAGTGAGTTAATTAGCACATTTCTGCCCTTGCCAGTTTTCAGAGATCAGAACTTGCAGAGAAGATAATTTGTAGTTTATTTTTAGGCCTATGATATTTGCAAAGGAATACAGAGAGAAAGGCAGAAGAGAAGAATAGTAGGAAAATAAGGGAGCTCAGTAATATGAAGTCTTCCAAGTGATAGAAAAGAAAGAGGGTGGAGTTAGGAAAGTGGGATGTATAGACCCTGAACAAAGATTTGGGGCAGGCTCCAAAGGAATGCTTGAGTTATGGTGGAAAGAGCTAGAAAATTTTAATGTTGATTTCTATTTGAGAATTATTTTTCTTCCTACCTTGGGCAAATCACTTCATTCTTCTAATCTACTTGTTTCTTCAGAAAAATGACATAAGATTTAAGAATCTCTGAAATCCCTTTAAGTTCTAACGTTCAAGTATTCACATTTTACCGAATACTGCTCCTAACTCGTATACTCTATTCTTGGTCTTTTTTTTTTTTTTAAACTTCTTTTATACTCTTCTTCTCGAATGAAACAGTAGTAAATAAAACATATAAAACTGACCTAGTGACTATTTCAGTGATGTGTATATATAAAATTGAGTTTGCTTTTAAAAGGAGGGATGCTGTGTAAAAAATGAATTGTTTGGTCTTTGTCCCAGGTTCCTGGAAGAGAGCTTCTAAATCCTTGGAATTTCCTGAGTGATAGAAGTAGTATCATTATTTTTCATGGTGGGCTCCTGGGGCCACACCTGACTGTTTGCAAATACTCATGGTAGGTCCCTAGATAGTTTCAGGGTGATAACTGGCCATATTAAAAGACAAAGCATGTAGAGGATTGGAGCTTCTTGCCAAATGATGTCAGCCTGACCTCTGCTCTCCAGGGTATGTCTGGGAGCTTGTGATTAAGTTCAATCACATGGTCAATGATTCAATCAATCATGCCTACGTAATGAATGCCAATTAAAACTCTGGACCCCAGTACACTACGGTGAGCTTCCTTCATGGTAATTATCCACCCATGAGCCAGGAGGGTGATGTGTCCTGGCAACATGGAAGCTTCGTATTTTGGACCCTCTCAGGTTTCCCTGGCTTGTTCAGATTTGTATCCTCTTGCTGTAATAACAAATGTAGTCATACATGTAGCATTTTCCTAAATTCTGCGTGTCATTCCAGTGAATTATTGAATATGAAGGGGTAGTGGAAACCCTCAAATAGGTATCCAGTTGATCAAAGTGTGGCTGGCATGGGTACACCTAAACTAGTAGCTATTGCCTAACATAAAGGCAGTCTTATTAGGGACTATTTTTTTAACCTGTGAAGTCTGTGCCAGATGTGGGTGGTTAGCAACAGAATTGCATTGTAAGGGCTTTTGAATATTTCAGCAGATTTTCAAAATTAAATTTTTAAAAACATTTGGAGACATATTTTTACAATTAGACTTTCTGAAATGCCATTGGTTCATTGCAGTATCCATGAAATAGTTAAACGTGGGTACAACAGAAGCACATAGCATCATCAAAAGAAGGAATTAACATTATTGAGTAGCTGCTAAAAGAAAGGATAAAAGGAAGAGACGGTCTTTTACAACTATCAAACAGGAAAAAAGGACAAAGAAAAATGTTTTAAGGGGGGAATCAAACTTATATATATATTTTTTAAGAAGCAGAGTGCACAGTAAAAATAAAATAAGTAAGAAAAGTTGATACCAAGATTCATTAGGATATTATATAAATGCAAATTTGGGATAAGTTTACAGTATAGTTCACTTAAAAAGCACTAATTATAATTTAAAAATCTGGTTAAAGAGAAGTATGGTAAAGTTTTATGAGAATATCAGTTATTTATCAAAACATAAAGATTGTTGTATTATAGTGAAATGTAATTGTGGCACACCTTAAAAATGTGATATGGCTTTTTCCCATATGAGAGAATACAAATTTCTAATAATAATAATAATAATAATAATAATGATGATGATGATGATGATGATGATGATGATGATGATGCCAGGACAACTCAATTGCTTTTTCACTTAGCTAATTTTTTCAATAATTCAAATAAGCTGAATAGTACATATTGACTATCATGAGACAATTTGGGCTTGGTTTAACTTAAAATTATTGAGTGATCATGTATCTTTTTCATAAACGTATTGTCAAATGTTCTCTTGTTTACCTGGAGAGCAATAGTTATGTTTTAGAGGTCAGTATTTAATTCAGAAAGAGAGCAATCCATGTGATATGCAATTACAATCATTGGAAAATATAGGAGGAATACACATAAAGATGAATCATTAAAAGCACCATCAAATTCTGTTAAAGTTTCTTTCGGAAACTTAATACATGGCTAAAGAAGCAAAGTTCTTTTAATCAAAACCCTCAGTATTCATCAGATGATTGGATAAAGAAGTTATGGTTCATATATTCAATGGAATATTACTCAGCCATTAAAAAAATGAAATCTTACCATTTGCAATGACATGGATGGACCTAGAGGTTATTATGCTGAGTGAAATAAGTCAGACAGAGAAAGATAAATACCATATAATTTCACTTATATGTGGAATCTAAGGAACAAAAAGAACAAAATAATTAAAAATGGACTCACAAACAGGACGATCTGGTGATGGCCAGAGTGGAAGGAGCTTGGGGAACTGGGAGAAGAGGGTGAAGGGTTAAAGAGGTACAAATTAGTAGTTGATAAATGGTCACGGGGATGGGGAGCGCAGCTTAGGGAATACAGTCAGCATTAATGTAATGGTTAGGGGGAGAGTCAGAGGAGAGAAAGAGCAATTAGGGGATGGTCTTATAAATTACATAAATGTCTAACCAATATATTATATACTTAAAACTAAAAAGAAAAAAAAAGCCTTCAGTATTAAGTTAATTAGTTTTCTGTGCTAGAGCACCTGTCACTTTCAGGAGGTCTGGTGATCACCCTGATGTGAGGTGGGAGAGTGGCTAAATGATTTGACTAAATGATAACATTCCTGTGTCTCAGATGATCACTGCTGCTGTCTGTATAGCTACCTCTACCTTTCTAGATGAGAGCTTTTAGAGTTGTGAAACCAGAGAACAATCTTTCTGTGGTTCATTAATCTTCCTGACAAATTCTTATTCATCATTTAAGGCCCAGAAACTGCGTTGGAAAAATAAATTATTCCATTATCTAGGTTCCTAAAAGCTATTCTAATATGGGCATGCATCTACTTATATTTTCTCTTTCTAAATGTCTCGCTAACCAGAATTTTGCACATTGATCATAAGTATATGTGCAAGTACATAGGTGCATGGAATTGTACATAAATTCTATGTATGTTAGGATTCTAAGAGGACCTGAAAGTCTGTTTTGTAACAAAAAGACATCTAAACACAGAGGCTTTAATAAATCAGAAATTTTTATCCTTCACACATAAGAATCTCCAGGTAGGCGACTGAGGCTTATGAAGCTGTTCTGGTTCACAAAGTAATTGAGGGAATCTGTCACTGACCAAATTTATTCTATCCTCTGGATGTTGCCTCTCCTGCATTGTTAAAGCTATGTCACCCTTGTCCGTGTTCCAACTCACAGTAAAAAGGAAAGAAAAAGTAGAAAAAAAGAGTTTGCTCTTTATTTTAATGCCAATACTTAAAAGAACCACTAATTGCTTCATTAATTAGTTACTAAACTCATGGCCACATCTACATGGCCACATCTACCTGCCAGGGAAACTGGGATATGTAGTCTCTAATGGTGTAGCCATGTGCTTCCATTACCATGGAAGAAGGAGAGGATAATTTTCAGGAGAAGTCAATCAATTTGCCAATTTTACTGCCTTTAAGACTTAAAATAACAAAAGCCAATATGGCAAAAACCCAAAGAGTAAAACAAAACAAAACAACCCCCCCCCAAAACAAAGTGAACCTAAATGCTCTTTAGAAGTGTTTCTCATCTAGGAGCATTTTGTCCCCCAAAGGAATATTTGACAATGTCTGGAGATATTTTTGGTCTTTAAAGCTGGAGATGGGTAGCTACTGGCATCTAGTTCATAGTGGCCAAAGATGTGACAAATGATCCTATAATACACAAGAGAACAGCCCACATCACAAAGAATTATCTGACTCAAAATTATCTGACTAAAATGTCAAAATGTGAAGTGGAGAAACTCCATATAATAATTTTCATATCCTAAAATATTGCATGCTATTTGGAACAAATTGAGAACATAAAAGTTAAATATGGACGGCATGTTAGAGATATAGGTTTCTTTCGCTAGTTTACCTGTGACAGCCCTAATTGACTTCAAGCAGGGACATGAGCAATCAGATCACATTTTGAATAAATAACGATAAAATACAGAGCATCTTTTCTGTGCATTGCCCTATTCCAATTTTTGTGGTGATTACTGTAAAACGCATGGACTTTGTTCTCAAGGTCCTTGCCATTGTTTTTGTTATTTTCTCCTTATCTTTGCCCCACATCAGCAGTGTCTCTATGCATTTTTATCATATTTGAATATATTACTGCGTTTGCTGATTGCTTCCTATTCCTCGGCCACCTCACTTGGAAAGTCTAAGTTAGTGACCCATAGCCACACCATCACATTAAGAAGTGCCTTGCCTCAAATGTTTTCTGTCAAAGCAAGCCAAATCAGTAAGCAGCTCTAAATCATTAACTTTTTAACAACTTGGATCAGATGGAAACAAAATTAAGATTTACAGGACTATAAAGGAGCTGGTTGTTAATTTAACTATTCAAAATGGGAAGTGGAAAGAAAATCCCAGGCTTTATAATATCCTGTGGCATGCCCAGTATTTTCAAAAAGCTGAAAGGGATGAATTAGGGAAATGAGTATTTGATGAATTTCATATGAACTTTTGACCTCCTCGAGGGTTGCAAAATTGCTTTTCTACCCTGCAAGCCAGCCTCCCAAGCAACTTGGAATTTTTCTTTGTCTTCTGTCTTTCTCTCTCTATTTTTCCGTCTATCTTACTCTCTCTTTCCTTCCCTTTCCCTCCCTGCTTTCCTCTTCCCATTTTCCCTCCCTCCCTCACTTTTCAAATTGTCCCAACCTTCATTTCTAGACCATCAATTCAGGCACGCCACTTCCTGACCTAGTGCCTGTTTGCAAACTTTCTTAATCCAGGTCAGAGATAATACAGTACAAAAATTTATCTCTCTCAATCTTCATATATCCCCTAATTTACCCGGAGACAAAATTTGATTTTTCAGCACTGCCTCGGTGTTCTCCATGGGGGGAAAAAAGGTATTATGATCATTATCAAGCACACCATAAGGAATCACAAGAAAGGCAACATTGTGCACGGAGCTTATTGAATTGCAAACAGCTTTCTCAGAAATCTCGGCGCCCCCCTTGATGCAAATCAGACGCTTACATAATGCTATTTCCTTGGAGGGTGACAAAGGAGTGATGGGATTAAGATGCCCCTTTGTGGTGTGGCAAAGCCTTTCTGTCTTCTTACTTAAAGCAGAACATTTGACATATTAACTGGATCCACACAAAATATATCTAAAGCTATTGAACGCACCTATTTTTCTTGATAGAAATTATAACAAATCTCTTTTCAAGGGATTTGAAGCAGCTGGAACCTACTATATTTCTGCTTTTTTCCCCTCCCTCTTCTCTGTCTCTCCATATCCCTCTCTACCCTTCCATAATCCTTAGATCTGCATATTTGAAAAAACTGGTAACAATGTGATTGAAAAAAGATCCATTTTGTTTTCACTGGATTTCATAATTTAGCATCATTTCATAATATCAATTGTACACACATGTGCTACAGTGCCTTTTTTTTTTTTTTCTTTTTACAGATGGCACATTGAATTAGGACCAGTGATCCGGCCATCATTTTGCATAAAGCGAGATTCCAGTTTGACAGGCACTATGTATCACCTCATGTCCTTAAGAAAAATGCTCTGCTGTGTTTACATGTGTCTTCCCAGCAGCTGATTTCTAAATATGGGCACTGATGCATGACATGTGTTAGAGTTTGGAATAGGTCTCCTATTGTGGGATCCAAATGAAGCCAACTGTATTTCTATTTCCTATAAGACTACCCTGCCTTCTTTTCTTTTCTTCTTTTGTCTTCTCTCCACTTTCTCCTCCTATTTTCTTCCTCCTTCCCATCATTCTTTCCCTTAATGTTTTCCTCTTGTGCTCATATCTTTTCCTTTCCTACTAATAGAGAGACTCCTTGAAAATAACATTATATCTGAGTCTTTATACCTTCAGGGTCTTGCCATAAAAGGGTGTCATTAAATGTTTATTAAATAAATGATTCAGACTATATTTTTAATAGTTAAAAGCACATTCATCTAAGATAATGGCATAATGCTAATGCATAGACATCTTATCTTTGTCATTGTTATCAAAATGTTTTAATGTTCTGTTATTACAGTTAACATCATTACCATAATGAGTGCCTTACCCTTCACACTGAGCACTTTAAGTTATTTAATTCTATAGTGACCTGGACGTGGTTCTATAATACAGTGGTTAACACGGCTGCTTTACACATAGAAGATCCTGGGTTCGTGCTCCAGTGGAGCAACAGGCCATGGTCTATGGCCATGCCATCCTGAACAAGCCTGATGTCTGATCTCGAAAGCTAAGTGGGGTCGGCCTGGTTAGTACTTGGATGAGAGACCACCTAGAAAGACCAGGTGCTATAGACATAAATAATAATAAAGAATAACAACAACAACAAAAATAATTCTATAGTGACCTTGGTACCTCATCTATAAAATGAAAATAATAGCACCTGTTCCACAGGCTTCTTGTAAAGACTAAATAAAATGATATGCAGAAAGCATTTATTAGCTGAATAAGAGGTATTCTCTGTTAGCCCTTGATATAATGATTATTATTTTAATGTCCATCTTACTGTTGAAGAAATAGAGACAGAGAGGTCAGGTGGTTTGCTGAAAGTCGCTCAGCTGATAAGTGACAGAAATTGGAAACAAATTCTCAATTCTGGCTCCACTGACCAGGCCATACTAATACTGCTATTCCATGATTGGATTTCCTAAGTTCTTGACAAAGAGTAGCGATCAAAAGTCAAATAACTGTGAAGAGTTTAGAGAGAGAAATATTTTTCTTAAAAAAAAAGATGGAGATTGACCAAAATTCCAAGAAAAAATAAATTGAGTCAAAAGGCTTTCCCCTTATCATTAAAATATTTTTTATCACAGGATGGGAGCACAGTCCAATTATACTTATGTCAGAAATATATCTATAAAGTTATTCTTTTTGCTAGAGTAATAATGTTTTATTTTATAATTTTGATACTTTGATATCAAATAAAGCTTAGAATAGTTGATGAATCTCATTTCTATGGCAATATCTAAAGGATGAATCTTCTAAAGAAAAAAAGAAAAAATGCCAGCCTGTCTTTATTCCTTTCTTCTTTTCTTCCTTTTCTGATTTGATGATCTCTAATTTTGGTTAATGTTTGTTAACATTGAATTTTTATTTTGTTACATTGGCAAAATATACAAATGATTATAGGATAAATATTTAAGGATGCGGGATTAGGGCATTAAGACATTTAAACAATTTAATATATATAATTTTGGGTTTAGAAGAACAAGAGAGTTTACAAAGATGAATAGAAATAATTTTTTAAAATACTGCATATAAAGAGAACATTTATCAATGATCATATTTTCATGACTCTGATACCATTCCTTATAAATGTACCTTATTTTCTATATGGCTAAGAAAAAAATTCAGCCAAACGACACGAGGCCTTTTTACCACTTAGACTTTTTAAATTTAAACACTAAAAAAGCTTTTTAGACTTGTTTAAACATTAATTTTGATTATATTTGTCTTGTGTCTAAATAGAAAGAAAAGATCAGTAAATTATATCGCTTAAGGTATTCTTAAAATGTCTTCCTACTCAGAATCTGAGTCTTCCTAATCACCTGTTGAGTCAAAGCCATTGATGTCCTTGTTTTCCCACATGATTTCCCCTATACCAAAAAAATATTGGTGTTGTATCATTTCTTAAGAGACTCTATGTAGGAAATTAAAGCTATTGCTGCTTGATTTTTAAGCCATCTTGCACTTATGTAAGATCACTCTGCTTTTAATGGTGCTATACACTTCTGTTTTATCACTTCTGCTGCTGCTCTCATCATATTATGTATTAAGTGTTTAAAAAGTGTTCTACTAGTGTATTGTATACAGGTTTGGAGTTTTGTTTTGTTTTTCAAAATCATTGACAACCATTCTAAAAGTTTTGCTAATATTACTTTTAATGCTTGACCATGATCAGGCAATGATAATTACATCTTTACTCAGGCAACAATAAGTGAGATTGCCTGATTAACTGTGATTGAAAAATGAGATCAATTATAAAACATATCTTAATTTTAGTGTTAAAATAAGAAAAAAATGTGTATCTTAGAGTCAATGAAATAAATAGAGGAGTGAATACATGCGTAGAACAAGGTTCAACCTCTCTAGGAGATTAAAAAAAAAAAACACTGATTACAGCTAAACCAAAATTCTGCTTTGACTCAAGGTATAAAAAGCCACAAAAAATGTTCACCACCCGTTGACAATTAATCAACATTCATCTAGGTAACACAGGGGGCAAAGAAGTCTTAAGAGAAATTTAAAAATCAAATGAAAATGGAAATATAAAAATGAACAGAATTTTTGGTATATATCATTAATATCACATACTAGAAATAAAGATCTAAAAGCAAAAACCAAAATTTCCTCTTTAGTAAAATAGAGGAGTCAATTCAACTTAAAACAAGCAGAAAAAAAAATAATAAAAGGACTTTCAAACAAATGAAAGCTTAGAGAACTCGTTGCCAACTAATCTGCACTATAAGAAATGTTAAAGCATGTACTTCAAGCATAAGATAATTAGCATTCCATACGAAAATTTGAATTTATAAACTAATTAATCCCAGACATTATATAAATTAAATTAAGTGTAATTGTACACTTGAAACCTATGTAATTTTATTAACCAATGTCACCCTGATAAACTTAATAAAATATAAAAACAAGTGTAAGAATTTTTCTACTTTTAAAGATAAGTACCTGTGTAAGTAAAAAGTGTAATGATGAATTATGAGGTTTTTAACATATACAAAAGGAAAATGTAGCACAAAAGTAGCAAAATTGATGAAAGTGAGGAAATGAAAGTATACATTTGTAATAAATAGAGTTGAACCATATATTTTTGCAGTAGGATAATATAATTTGAAAGTAGACTATATTATAAACCATAGAAAATTAACCAAAAAAAAAAAAAACCCAAAACAAAAAACAAGCAACAGAACCAGATGATACTAATAGAAAATAATAGAAAGTTATTAGATTTGTATTTATTTATTTCAATAATTACATTTAATATAAACAGCCTAAACTCTCCACTAAAAGGCAGAGAGTATCAGGTTGGTTAAAGAATGAGACCAGATGCTTCTCAAAAAAAGCCCTCTTTAAGCATAAACAGATTTGTAGTTTTAAGTAAATAAATAGAAACATATATGCCAAGCAAATACTGATCAAAAGAAAGAACGAGTGGTTGTATTAATCCACAAAATAGAATACAGAACATAGGAATACCTCTAGGCATGAAGAGGGATACTGTTAGAAAACGATTTTCCATGAGTCTCTAACATATCCTCAAATCTTGTAATAGCTTTTATTGTAGAGAATCCTCTAAGGATGTTTGTGTAGTAAACAGCCTTGAAAAATACATACAGTGTCTCCTTCCACCTCCAGAGCATGTGACAGATTTGTTTGCTGTCCAGGATAGTAAAGATGATGTCCTCTCAGGAAAATGTTGGGTAGGTTTCCTAGCAGGCTCTTTACAGCAGTGGGCTTTCCTAAATTCAGGATTCTGCAGTGGGACACAAACCCGCTATTGTATATTATCTGCCTGAATTTACCTTTGCTTTGTACTCATAAGATTTAGGGGAGAGGAGAAATTGATGTAAACATGAAGTTCATGCTATTTTGTGAGCTGTGAGTAATAAAAAGGCTTTGTCTCTGACCAGGGGTCTTGTGTTTCCTGCCAGAATCTATAAAACTGTGGCATTCTACTTGTAAAAAAAAAAAAAAAAAAATCAACTGATCAAGAAGGCATAACAATCCTAACCATACAGTCACCTTGCAGATCATTAAATATATAAAAAACAGAAACTGACAGACCTAAAAGGAGAAAGAGACAAATCACCATTACAGTTGGAGGTTGTACTTTTCCCCCCTCAGTACTGAAACAAGAAGACAGAAAATAAATAAGGATATAGAGATTGTAAAATAATAACATTATAAATCAATTTGATCTAATTGACATTTTTAGATCAAAACAACAGAATACACATTCTTTTAATGTACACAGAGAATATCCACCAAGATGGACCATATTATGGTTCATAAAACAAATTTCCACATATTAAAAGAGTTAAATCAAATAAAGTAATTTACCCAACTATCGTGGAATTAAAATACATATTAATAGCAGAAATAATTTTAAAAATTCTCAAATATTTGGAATTAAACTGTATAATTCTAAATAATCTATGTTTCAAAGGGGGGAATTAAAAGTATTCTTCAATAAATAAAAATAAAAATATAACACTGAACTTGAGGGATGTAGCTAAAGTAGCACATGGAGAAATTGTAACAAATGATTACACTAGTAATGTCTCAGATTAATAAAGTAAGCCATCACCTTAAAAACTACTACAAAAAGAAGAGGAAATTATAACCAATGCAATGAAAAGGAGAAAATAATGAATAGCAGAAATAAATGAAATTAAGAAAAATTAATAAATCTAAAAACTGGTTTTTATAGAAGTTTAATCAAATTGATACAGCTTTAAACAGAGTGCTGAAGAAAAAAAGAAAGAAGGTAAAAATTACCGATACCAAGAATACAAGAAAGAACATAACTACACATCCTAAAGTGATAATAACAGAATGTCATAAACAACATATGTTAATAAATGTTAAAACTTCCATGAAATGGATACATTTTTGGAAATACACAAACTACTGAAGCTCACTTATGAAGAAGGAGATAGACAAAATAGTCTGATATCTATTAAGTGAATTTGTAGCTCAAAATCTTCCTGCAAAGTAAATTCCAGGCTCAGGTGGCACCATGTGTGAATACTATGAAACATTTAAATTATCTCAATTTTACACAAATTTCTTTAGAAAATGGAAGATGAGAAAACAGTTACAACTTATTTTATGGGGCCTGCTGATACTACAATAAAACAAAAGCATTGCAAAAAAAGAAAATTTAAAATAGACTACTACAAAAACAGTATTAAAAACAAACAAACAAAAACCTTGGCATGATCCAATATTTTCACATGAACAAAGATGAAAATTTCTTTAAGAAATTGTTAGCAAATCAAATCTAGAAACATATAAAAAAATTATACAACACGAATGAGTGATATTTGTTCCTGAAATGCAAGGCCGATCTGCGATACGAAAATCAGTCCTTGTAATTTACTATATCAAAACCATCAAGTAGAAAAATGTACTATCCAAGAGAGGCAACAAAAGAATTTGAAAACGTTCAACATATATTAAAAAAAATCTCTCAGCAATTAAGAATAGAACTTTCTTAGTTTGTTAAAGGGCATCTACAAAAACTCAAAACTAACAGCATAGTTAACAGTAAAGGAATAGGGCTTTCCCTATAATATAGTGAACAAATATAGAATGTCCAATATCACTACTTTTATGCAACATTGCATTAGAGGTCCAAGCTAATGTTTGATAAGATTGGTTGTGTATAAATACAATCTCAAAGAATCTACAAAATATCTCCTATAAATTGAAAATGAGATTAGGAAGGTCACAGAATACATGGTAAACCTACAAAAACGAATTATATTTTTATATATTAGTACAGAACACTTGGATATTGAAATAAATGTAAAAATTTTTATAATTTATAATGGCATAAAAATGAAAACATAAAACACCTACGGACCAGTCAAACTAATCTAATGTGTACAATAATTTTATGCTTAAAAGAGAAAATACTGATGAGAGAAAATTTAAATGATCTAAATAAATTGACAAATTAACTCTGTTCATGGATTAGAAAACTGGGTATTGCTAAATTGTTAATTCTTCCCAAATTGATGTATAGATTCAAAAGAATACTGATCACAATTCAAGGAGTCTTACTTTTAGATATTGGAAAAGTGATTCTATAGTTTATATGGAAAGCCAATGTCCCTAGATTAGCCCAACCAATTCTGAAATAGTAGAACGAATTTGGAGAAAACACAAAGTCTGATTTTAGGACTAAATATAAACCTTCAATAATCAAGACAGTGTGGTTTTAAAGAGAGGATAGACATATTAATTGACAGAACAAAATAAATAGTCCACATGTCTATAATCAATTGGTTTTTGACAAATGGAATGTACAAAGTAACTTAAGAGAGAAAGTATACTCTTTTCAACAAATATGTTGAGAGAAAGAAAAAAAAAAACCTTAGTCTTTTTCTTTTCACACATCATATACAAAAAGATAGATTAACTTAAACTAGATCAAAGACTTAAATGTGAAACTTAGTATATAGAAACTTCTAGAAGAAAATATAAAAGGAAATTTTTGTGATCTTGGGGCAGGCAAATACTCTTATATAGCACACAAAAGCACACACCACAAAATAAAAATTGATAATTTGTACTTCTTTAAAATTAAAATGTTCTGTCCTCCAAAGAACTTTTAAAACACAATAAGACACACAATCCAATAAAAGTGAACACAAGTTTTGAACAGAAACTTCATACACACAGAAAAAAATTATAGATACCAAATAAACACATGAAAAAATGTTTGGCATCATTAATTATTAGGAAAATTCAAATTTAAAGCACAAAGAGATATCAGTACATATCCACTAGACTGGTTAAAATTACAAAAAAATTAAATTGCTGGTGAGGATGCAAAGCATTTGCCACTCGTAAGTTGCTAGTAATGGAAAATGATATTGCCACTTCACAAACACAGTTGAGCAGTGTGGTACAAAGTTAAATATATATATTTAATGTATAAACCAACCACCCTACCATAAGATATTACTACAAATGTTAAGAACATATTTCTATACAAAGATCTATACTTGAATGTTCATAACAATTATACTCATAATCACCAACAACTGGAAATAATTCAAATTTTATCAACTAGTGAATAAATATGCAAATTGTGGTTCATCCATAGAATATAAGCAAAAAAGAAAAATCAAATGATACATCAACAACATGATGCTCTTAGTAGGAAGATAAGTGAATGAAGACAGTCAAAATGGTTGCATTTTATGCTTTCCTGAAAGAAGCAAAATTATAGCAACAAAAATCAAATCAATAATTTATAGGAATTGAGAGTAGGTATACCCTCCCTCACTATATATGTAAATAGGATAGCTTTTTAGGATGATGGAAATATTACATAAATTGATTGTGGTTGTGGTTATACGCAGTATACATTTGTCAAATTCAACAAATTGTACAACTAAAACAGGCATTTTTTGCCACATATAATTACATCTCAATATTAATGCACAAAAAAAAACTAAACCAAAAAAAAAGGAAAATCAAAATGATGGTTTTATTATGTTAATGTGTTTCAGCTGCGACTACCAAAACATTTTGGGAAATAATTTGGCAATATGTGTCAAGAGCCTTAAATATGGTTTTACATTTATTTCACCCACACATCTTTTCTGGTCTTCAAAGAAGATAATCTAGCATGCAAAAAAAATAAATAAATAACACCCATAAATATGTTTACTACAGAATTATTTATAATAGTAAAAACATAGAAATTACCTTAAAATCTAACAACATGTGAATGACTAAGTTTTAGAGAAACGTCTTGGTTTAGACTTTCAATAAATAAGAAGCCTATTGACTGACATAGAAAAGGTTTAGCAGTCACTTAGGTTGTCTCCATAATTTGGCTGCTGTAAATACTGATGTAGTATATATTGAAGGAAGTGATGTACCCAATTTTATTTAAGGTCTTGTGTTAAATGATGGCTGACCAAACACGTACATGTACTTCTCATTCCCTATAGCTGCCATTGCTGAAAGTACAGAAGTAGGAGTCAAACCTTATCTAAGTGATCTCAATTTTTTTGCTTTTCTTTTCCCCTTCAACTTATTCTCAACCCCCATCTCCACATTTGGGCATTCACTCATAAACCGAAATTCTATGAACCAAATTTTAAAATCTCTGTGGTAAGTTATTTTCCTCAGATCTTTTATTTTGTTTTTAATTTAAATAATAAATCTAATGAGACATACTAAAAAAACAAAAAAAGAAAGCTAACAAACAAAAACAAGTCAATCAAACATAAACAAGTACAGAAACACTCCTGTGTTTTAAAAGTAATTTTATCAAGTATAAAAAAAATCTATTTGGTTGTAGCATTTATTTGTTTTGATATTAATTGATCAGTTATTGATGGCTTAAAATTGACCAAAGATTGTTGATATAGTGACTGTGTATTCTTGCAATTTAAATGCAATCTGTCATTCTTTTGAGCTTAAATATGAAGAGATGATTTGCAAAGGAAAAGTTGTCTGTTGTAAATATTTCATTTTAAGGATTAAATAATTGGATGACCAAAAAATATTTAGGATTCCAAAATAGTTTCTTTTTCTTTTCGGCTTCATTGAGGTATAATTGACAAATAGATTTGTATCATATTTAAAGTGTACAATATGATAATTTGACATGATACACGGTGCGTAAAGGAGTTAGCACATCTATTACCTCTCATATTTACCTTTTTTTTCTTTTTATGAAAACGCTTAGCTTGACTCTCTTAGTAAATTTCAATTTAAATAAAATCTAGTATTATCAATTGTAGTCCCCTTCTTATACATTAGATCAGGGGTCCCCAGCCTCCAGGCCATGGACTTGTACTGGCCTACAGCCTGTTAGGAACGAGGCCACAGAGCAGGAGATGAGCGGTGGGCGAGTGAGTAAAGCTTCATCTGTATTTGCAGCTGCTCCTCAGAGCTAGCATCATCGCTTCAGCTCCACCTCAGATCATCAGGCATTAGATTCTCATAGGAGCACAAACCCTATTGTGAACTGCGCATGCGAGAGATCTAGGATTCATGCTCCTTATGAGAATCAGATTCCTGATGATCTGAGGTGGAGCTGAGGTGGTGATGCTAGTGCTGAGGAGCTGCTGCAAATACAGGTTAACATTACCAGAGAGGTTTGACTGCACAGAAACCATAATGAATCAATTGCTTGCAGACTCTATCAAAACCCTGTCACTGAGTGGCAAGTGCCAATTAAGCTGCATCTGGTGGCAGGCTTCATAGTGGCAAGTGAGTTGAGGTACTTCAATTGTACAGCTGCATCTGGTGGCATCTGATTCTGCATCTGATTATGGTGAGTTATAGAATTATTTCATTATATATTACAATATAATCATAATAGAAATAAAGTACACAATAAATGTAATGCGCTTGAATCATCCCGAAACCATCCGACCCCAAATCCATGGAAAAATTGTCTTCCATGAAACTGGGCCCTTGTGCCAAAGGTTGGGGACCGCTGTGTTATATCACCAGATACTTTATTCATCTTATAACTGAAAGTTTAAAACCTATTACCAGTCTCTCCCTATTCTCTCCCCACTCCCCCAGTCCCTGGCAAGCACTATTTTTCTCTCTTGTTTCTGAGTCTGACTTTTTTTTTTTTTTTTTTTTAGATTCTACATATAAAAGACATTTGGCTTATTTGACTTATCATAATGCTCTTCAGGTTCATACATGGTGTCACAGATGGCAGGATTTTCTTCCTTTTTAAGGTTAAATAATATTCCATCATATATATATATACACACACACTGTATTTTCATTATTTATTCAATAGTCACTTAGGTTGTCTCCATAACTTGGCTATGGTGAATAACGTTGCAATGAACAGGTGAGTGCAGATAGTGGTTCACGTCTTTGAGGTATATAACAAGAAGTGGGATTGCTGAATCATATAGTAACTCGACTTTTAATTTCTTGAGGAATCTTCATAATGTTTTTCATAGTGGCTGCACCAGTTTACATTCCCACACAAGAGTTTCCCCTTTCCTCCACATCCTTACCAGCATTCATTCTCTTGTCTTTTTGATAATAGCCATTCTAACGAGTGTGATGTGATATCTCATTGTGGTTTTGATTTGCATTTCTCTGATGACTAGTGATGTAGAACACGTTTTCATATACCTGTTAGCCATTTATGTTTTCTTAAAAAAAAAATGATTATTCAGGTCCTTTGCCCATTTTTTAATTGGGTTATTTGTGGGGTTTTGGGTTTTTTTGTTTGTTTGTTTTTGTTTTTTTGTTTTTTTTTGTTTTTGTTTTTTTTTTGCTATTGACTTGTATGCATTCCTTGTATATTTTGTATATCAGCCTTTTATCAACTTGGCCTAAGCTCCTGGTTGTGTCTCAAAGTTTGTAATTGTCCAAGCAGCTGTCTTTGTTCTTAGTGGTTCCCAGTAGTTGAGGGTGTGCCAAGACCTGTCAGTGTCCCAAAAGGGAGGGTTTCAGTCAGTACCTAGATGCATGGTGAATAGAAGTCACACTCTCAAGCAGCCACTGGGAAAGTATGTAATTAAGCTCCTTCTGGGGAAAATTAGAAGATGGGCATTTTTATCCGTTCCCTGTGTGCTGAGCCCAGATGTACAGGCACAGGGAAAGGGAGGGAGATGGGGTGAGAGTATGGTGTTCCTCTGCCCATTTAAAACTGCTTCTTTGTTTAGCGTGGGACTCATGAATGCAAGCCCCATTGACTATCTGAGCCAGGCAATCTGCGGCCCATCCCATGGGCAGCAGTCTGAACAGCTGGGTGACAAAAGTGTGTACAAAATACTTTCCAGAGACATGCTGCAGATATGGTTTTATCATTAGAGAGAGCCAGAGGAATTAAAGGTGGGGAGAATGCCCCTGGCTTCCCCAAGGTCTGAGGTGGATTGCAGCCAGACACAAGAAGTGTACTAAATTAGAAACTAGACCCTCAGGTAACAGTTTGTTAAGTATACAGTCAAATTCTTTCAAGAAAACTGGGATAGGGGCATTTTTGCCTGCTTCCTATGTAATAAGCCTCGAGGATGTAACCTCTAGATGCTTGCAGACCCATTAAGAACTACTTCTTTGTTTGATATAGTCCTGTGGGTCTTGGGGACACAAGCCATGAGTGCCTTGTCACCAATATATTTCCAACCCCCTCCAATTGCAATATTGGCCCATAATAGGTGCTCACATAATTGTTTAACAGATGGATGAACTGAATCAAAAATATCTTAAATAAAAGGAGAAAAGTTTATCAAGACAACTGTAGAAAAGGTAAATATTTAGCTAGTTTATATTTTACAAATTACTCCAAAACAATGATTTTTAATGCAGCTATACATCAGAATCAGAAAAAAAAAAAGTAGCTTTTATAAATACGGATTCTTGGGCTCTGCTGTATACCTACTGAGTTAGAATCTCTGGTCACAGATATCTGAAAACAAATGTTTTATGGGTTTTCTAACATGGTTAATAACTTCTGCTGTAAAATGAGTTTTCCTTATGTGATTTGAAGTGCTCTGAACTTTCAACCTTAGCAGTTATACAAAACTCTCTTTAGAAAAAGCTTTAAGATAATCTACTATTTCAGCTTTTTAATTGAGAACACCCTGTCAATGACTTGGCAGAACCGTGTAAAATTATTCTAGCATGTTTTCTATGTAAATTTTCTACTAGTTTAAAATCATCTCTTTTTTTCTATTCTTTCTATTATAATTTTGTTCCTCGACCCTAGCCCCTTAAAGTGTAGAAGACTTCAAGTTTTAAAATTTATCCTTGCCCTGAACCACTTCAAAAAACAACCAAGTAAATTCAGGTGATGTCTTACAGAGTAATTGCCTCTTTTTCATACTAATAAAAGTGGTCTCTCAAACCTACTTTTCCTGGCTCATCCATAGAGCATAGGCAACTGTGTCAACATTTAGCAACCTTAAATGTATGCCAAATACTAACACTAACATGCACATAATAAATGTTTCTGTATTCAGTAACCATCTTATAAATGATTCTGGGCTCAATGTGCATATTAAAATATCAACAATGAGCTGTGTTCAAAAGTGGATAAATACTGAATATCTGTTATGTATATTGGCAAATGATAAAACATTAAATAAAATGCTTAAATAAAATCTAATGAAAAGATCATTTCACACCAGGTTCTTTCCACCATTAGCATGCTGTAATCCTCACTCTGAAAAGGTATGGCCTCTGTATAAAAAAGAAAAACCTCATACTAGGAATATTGTGGAGAAACAAAAATCTAAAGAAAGAGACTGAGGGAATTTATAAATGGTACTTTCCCCCCTTCAATTTTAAATTAGAGAATATATGTCTGCAGTTGACACAGCACTCTAGTAATAAAGGTAATTCAATTGTACACAGAGCCATTTACTTTTATGGGAAAGGTTATCATTTCTGTAATTTTAAGAACGGCAAACAATTTTATTTGTTCATTTTTTTTTAATCAACGATACAGAAATATATAAAATATAAAGTGAGAGTTCTTCCCTTTCAATACCACTATTATTGAATAGCTAAATACTTTTCTGGAATTGTGTATATATGAACACACATACATAGAGTCATGTATATGCATGTGTGTGTGTGTGAAAGGTATATTATAATGAAATTCTAATGGCTTCTATAAATTTGGTAGTGCCTTTCTGTCAGTATGTAATAGAGATGCTCACATCACTAAAGGAAGAACAGAAGAGAAGCTCCTAATTGCCTATCACATTACTTTTGGACCTAAATGAATGTTACATTATTCAGAATTAAGAGATATATTTCCAAAACACCAAGCAAGATGGATGCCTCAGAATCCTCCAAAAACTGTTCATTGTTGGCCTTTTCATTGCTTTGTCATTGCCACAGTGAAGGATATCTCCGGTGCAAGATGTTTTTTTGCAGGACAATTTTTGCCACAAAAGAACGATTAATTTTTTTCTGCCATTTTCTATTTTCATCACCAATTTCCAACTGTCATGAGAGTGAGCTCTGTTTTCACATGACATTCCATTCTTATTACCATCTTTATCCCAAGAATGAAAGTCTGTAATGAGAGCAAAGCCATAGCTGGCATAGGAGGGCTGTTATAATTCACTCTCATGACAAAGATAGTAATGAGAAATGACAGTGGCACAAAATGAATCCTTTCCCATCTCAGCCCGTTGGATGCTAATGAAAACAGAAGATGGCACCAACTTTATTCATCTTTGTGACACCTATTGTGACAGGATCGAAAGCTGCAACTACAAACCCATCTGAAGTTACAATTCCTCAGTCTCATTTTCTTTATGTGTGCTTTTTTTTTAATAAATAAAAAATAAAACAAGAAACAAACAAAATAAAACAAAAATCTTTCTATACCACCATTTCTCCTGGGAATCCAGTTATGGGGAGGCTTTCAGAAGTTGCAGAATTTCCTTTACTTTCTACAGTTGGAAGCATTTCAGAGAGGATGAAATGCTCCATCTCCTAAAATCACGTTTGTTTGTTTTTTTAAATTATGAAATCATCTTAGCAATGTCTCTAAAAGAAGTGATTGGAAAGAGAAGGGAGAAAATATGGAAATCAAGACACTTTTAACAGTTATAATTCAATTATCTGACTCTCCTGAAAAAAAAACACACACACACACAAATTCAAGGTTTAAAATATTCAATTAATGCAACTAAGACAGACTCTAATCCACTCTCGCCTATTTTTCCCCTGTTCCCCTCTCCTGTTCCCTCTCTCCTCCTTTCCTCTCTCTCTTTCTGAACTATGATTATAGCTTTACAAAATCTAAAAAAAATTTAGAGCTTAGTTGATCCAATCTCTGCATTTTATAAGTGAGAAAATAAAAGGCTTAGAAAGGTGAAGCAGCTTATCCCTATCACCCAGATAGTGCCAGAATGCTCATTCACAATTTTTCAATCTTGTTTTTCTAGGATGTGAATTGAAAATGCCAAAGAGAAAGGTAGCTGCTCCATTTCTTTGCAGCAGCTGTGTAAAGGGAAGGTGGCATTCTCTCAAAGGATTCATTTTAGAGTCACGAGATTCCTGCCTCTGTGCCTTTGGGACAATCACGTTTCTGAGGTTTAGTCCTCTACCATAAAACAAGTTTAGAAAATTACAAGTGGTGTACTAAATGGCCTATCTTAAATTGGATAAATAGATTATCTTATTCTTTCTTTCTCCCTACTGTCTTCCAGTATGACTATATATATATATATATATATATATATATATATACACACACATATATATGCATATGACTTCCACCTACTCTTCACTCTGCTTCTAATTATTCTATGGTCATGAGCTAGAGGGCAGGGGTATGCAAAGTAAAGTGGTAGGCTTTATTCTCTTGCTGGGAATCTCTGTGCTGTACCTTTTCATGCCATGTGCAATAGACGCTTTGGGTGACTTCTTACAACTTGCCCTCCACTTCTGGCAATAAAGCAAAATGGTGCATTTTTCCTCTTGGCAGACACCTGAGTCCTTTCAAAAATATTTAAAACAGGCTGCTTTTCTGTGTATCCAGGTGGCCCATATGAAAATGCATACCACCTGGCCTTAACATGCTCCAGGAGTAAGGGCAATTTATTGCATCCTTTATTCTTGCTTTGCAAATGGGGCCTGCTCTAGGCAACATTCTGCATTTGGAATTCTTCAGGCAAGAGACAAGCACCATTCTCTGCCCCTGCAAACTTCAGGGAACATATGCCAAGCTGAAGGTATTTATTTTATACCAGCATGGGCAGACCTATGTATTTTTGCAGTTAACTAGCATTTGGCAAGGAATTAGAAGTGTGTTAGTGCAAAGCCAATATTCCCTTTTGATGGATATTCTAATCTCTGGGTGGTTATTGGGAGATGTCTTTACTTAACTGGAAGGAAGAGAGAATAGGATAGTTATACATAATGTATATGTATGTGTGTGTGTTGTGTGTGTGTGTATAAATACACATCCATTAAATCATTTATATATACTAAATCCATTAAATCATTTAAATCTACTCACTAACTTTGTTCACCAACAAATCTCTAACCTTCTTTTACATTGGCTGCTGGGAATCCAGCTATCGGTCACGGGTCCAGTTTGGCTACTTGGGGATGAATCTGTTGCTTCTCTTTTGATAAGTAAGAAAACTGGTTTGTCATTGTCTCAACTTTCAGATTTTAGACTAAATTGTGAGACCCAGCAAGTCTCATTGAATTCTTTATAGCTCTCACATGGTTGTCGTAATGAGCATAATTTTTTCATATTATGATAGTTTATTTTATATTTGTACTAAATGCTGATATAATAACTCCTGAATTATGGGACAACTGGAGTACAGAGAGAGAAAGTGATTTCTTTTGACACAAGGAATCAGTGTTCTAGTTAAGTCAATGCTTTAACAACTATAAAGTGAAAAATGTATGCCACAACACACTGTATTTTCAAGCAATCAAAAGACCCGGGAATCCTAGAGCTCCTGTGTTTTATGATTTCTGTGAAAAGACAGAGCTCAACTGTAGTTTACTTTATAGCCTCTCTACACTGAGGATCCAGGATGTGTTCTTCCCTATTCAGAGTTGGCCAGAGCTCTTGTTTCTGGGAAATTATTACTCTGTAAATACTTCCTTGTGCATAATGAAGCATTCATAGTTCCAATGGCAGCTGGTATACCACCAGATCTGTGCAGCAGTGGTATTTGAACTAAATTTTTGTAGTTCCTTTAAGATAGCATGCTGAGATCTCTTCCAAATTTTGCTAAGTTCCTTGACCTGCTCATTGGCTTTTGGGGGCTGAATTTTAAAACCGCCATTTTCATTTTCCACTTTCTTTTAAACACTTTCCAACAAATGAAGAAAACATTCCACTAACAACAATAGTTATTTTGATGGAAAACATGCTCCAGATTTGTAGATCTGCCTCTTCCACTGACCAATATAACAACCATCATAGTAACTATATTTTGAGACCTAGGGTGTATAAGTCTTTATTTTCTGTAACCTTGGACAAGTAGCTTTATTTTTTTAGGCTTTTGTTAACTAATCTGTAATATGAGAGAAATTAGAATTAGATTTTTGTTTTGTAACCTGTTCTGAGGACTTCTTGTATTCTGTTGAGTTCTCAGCAGCTCTCACAGAGAGAGAAGAGATAGGAAAAGTGAATTGTACAGGCTGCCCAGCAGCCTTAATCAATGGAGGTGTTGCTTATATCATTTTATGTATTGGACTTCTACACAATTGATTTTTGATAATGAATTTCAACTCTAAAACCATTGGATTGAATTGCCTTCTGACTCTACCTATCTATGATTCTGTGAAATAGCACATGATTGCAAAAACCCAGAGTAGCAAAAGTTAACTCACATTCCCTTCCAAGACACAGAGTGAGGTTGGAGTCATACAAAATTGCTCTGACACTCAGCTTGACATCACTTGCTCAATTTTGTTTGCAAAAGAATAGCACAAAACAGGATGTTCTCTTGCCACATTCATCCCAGGCAAGAAAAGGCTTTATTTGAAATACAAAGATTTGAAATACAAAGTAAACTTGAAAATCGGTATAACTTGCAGAAAGTTGAAAATAAATATTTTTTCAGTCTTTACCATAGGAGAACATAGTAAGAACTCAGCCATGATATAACCGTAAAGCTGTCATGTCTCAATGGGAGCTATTTTGGAGGTTTAAGCTCTTAGCATCTTTAAGAATGAACGTTATTATGCATTTTATTTCGAAAATAAATATATTTTAGCTTAAAGATCTGGGTACTTTTCTAATAATACAGGTAAGGACAAATGCCATTCTAACTTAGAGTGCTATGGATATTTTCTATAATAATTCAAACTATATAAAGTTAATATCAGAAGATAATTATTAGGAAAAAAACAAAGATTAAATGCATATACAAATCTTTGATTCTATTTTTAAACTTATTTTATAGTCAAATATTTGCAAAAAAAATCCATATTAGGTATTAATTTTATATTTTTCCACTTGTAATCTAGAGGATTTGCTAGAGAATATATGAGATCTTCATACTTTTGATAAATTAATCTTACTTTTGGCCATTAATGTATCAGCGAGATTAAAGATGACTCAAAAATTCCATTCCTGATGACTGGGAGTGAAATTGTAATTACTGCTTTGTCTTCCTCCTTGGTTAAATGAATGTAGTGTTCCACTACGTTTGGATTGCTATAGTAAGTCACTCTTAAGAAATATGCATATTTGAAAACCTGCTTGCAATTACATTGCCTGACAGTCATGCAAATGTAATTAAAAGGTTTGAATTGTACAGGTGCTAAAAAGAAGTGTATTACAAAATAAGCAAACCATAATGTCAGGAACTCCAGTTGGGTTATTAACAGGTTATGATCTTAATTATGACTTTCCAGTGTTATGATACCAGGTCTATTGCTAAGGAATGGAGCTTATAAAGTAGGTTGTCAAAATCTTTATCAGAGAGTTATTTTACAATCTTTTTTTTTTAAAGAAAATTTATTGTTAATTATAGAGGTAATATAACTATGATCTAGGAAATATATAAATGATGAAAAGAAAAATAATTTCTATTATTCCAGTACTCAAACTTCATCACTATTTTTTGGTGAGGTCCTTCTAGGGTTCTTCATTTGCTTTTATTAATTATTTTGTTTACAATGTGTGCACATAATTTATACTCTGTCTTTTCACTTTACGTGTATATTTAATAGAGTTTTAATTTTCAAATAAGCTCTAGTTTGCATTTTAGGAAATTACTTGATAGAGAAAGTTGTCAGCGTGCGCTATTCAAGAGGTATTTCCACTTTGCTGTGAGCTTGTAACCCTAGGTCATTTTCATTCTCTGAAACATTTTATGAGAAATGCTTTGCTTCTATATGAATACTAAATACAGGACAAGTCTCCACCAATTAAGGCTTGGAACGAGGCCAGACCTAAATCACTGGTAGAATCTTTCATCTCAGCTTCATAGGGATCACCCCCCCGTGTAAAGACACCAATGACACAGGACCACCATAATTGCTGCCCATGGAAGCCAAAGAAAGGCATTTGAATCCACAGAGATGAACCACTTCTTTCAAGGACACCTGAAGGCATGTTGAAACCAAAAGCTGCAATAAAATCAAAGTTACCTAGAAAATTAAACTGTAATGTATAACCATTATTATGATAATGTAACCTTAATTTAAAAAACAACAATATATAAGTAAATTCAAACCTAAGAAGCCTGTACTTTCATTCGTTAGATTAAAAAGTAAATATGCAAACCTATAAAATCAAACTTAGTGCAATATGTAGACATATTTGAGTTAAGTATCAGGCAGACACTATTTTAGATATGTTTAAATATAAACTGTACTTAAAATACATTTAAAAAGGCCAAAGTCTATGAAAAGTTTCAAAAGGTGGAATCTCTCCAAAATTTCCAATAACCTTTTCATCATTTAGGAACCACATAGATTAAATATTAAGGAGGTTTAAAGAATTCTCCCACTTAGGATGTTAAAGTCACACACTGATTTTGACAGACAGTATTTTTAAGAGTGTGGGGAAAAGTTGAAGATTTTCTGGAGAATAGATTAATAGTTCACATCAAAATCTTTAGAAAAACTTATAAAGTGATCTAAATTGAATTCTTGAACTTTTTTTTTCCTGACTGGTGCCTTTTAAGACTTTACTATGGTTTTAGAATTTTGTCCAGATACCTAAGTGTACTTTCCTTCTATCTCATACTATATGGGGTGTGTGATATTCTCTTGAATCTTCACCTTGATATCTACTACTCATGTCTAGAAATTCTGAGCCACTATTCTTCAACTATTTGCTCTTGATTAAAGACATTTTAAATATTTCTCTTCTATCCTATATGTCTCTTTGTTTTGTTTTGTTTTGTTTTGTTTTGTTTTGTATGCTTTTTCTTCCTGTACATTTTTTCCGGATACTGCTTTATGAGCTAATTTACTAATTTTCTCTTCTCTTTTTTTCTTTGCTGTTTTTGCTATTTCTAATCTGCTAATAAACTAGTATATTTTTCATCCTAGTCATTATATCTTTACCCATAGAATTTCCATTTGACAGTGTGTATGTATTTAGCCATCTACTAAAGTTTCCCATTCTTTACTAAATTTTCTCAAATTACACATTAACTGTTATTTAAAAGTCTCTGAAAATTCCAATATTTGATTCACCCATGAGTCTATTTGTTGTTTTTTTTCCTTGATTTTAATTGGTTTTATATTTTAACATTTCTTTAATTTTTAATTTAATATGGAAATGGTAGATTTTTTTTAAAAAGCATATTATCATTCAACTCATAGTCTCTCTGTCAGTTTTAAACTGTGTCTTCTGTCTCCTAAGTCCTGTAAGTCTTGTTTCTTGCTTAGACTCTATTCACTCACATAACAGAAAATTTCTAAGTATTCTCAGCTGAAAAGCCAGCTAAATGTTGAACTCACCTTATGTCCTTTTCTTCTAATGATGATTGTAGTCCCCTCCTGTCCCTAACTACTTTGTTGTATTCCAATGCCTTCATCAGTTGTATTTTATATCTTGTTCAGCTTTAATACTTGTAACAGCAGAAAAGTTAGTCCAATAAAAATCACTCTTTCATAAGTGGAATCAGAACTTTACTTCTAAAGAATTAATTTAGCAAAAGAAATAATTATGGCTATGATAAATATTTAGCTACATGAATAATCTGTAACAGCAATTTTTCTGTAGGTGAAACATTGGAAACAAACCATAGGTTGATAATAAAGGGTTATTTAAATAAATTATAATTTATCCACTCTAAATCACAATTGCTCCCACCATTAGGGACAATTGAAATAATACTTTTCAAATGTGACCAAGCACTGTGTGTGTGTGTGTGTGTGTGTGTGTGTGCGCGCGAGCACGTGCATGTGTGTGTTCTTCCTGTAACATTTACTCCACAGGTGCAAGGATAGATAGGTCAAAGATTAGTTAGACTTAACTTGACCAAACTAACTCCAAAACCCCAACAAAGGCCTATTACTGTCTAATTTAAAAGAAACGATGTATTAAGTACATTGGGTGGCTCACAGAGCTATGGTAAGACAGAGGAGTAGGGATGGGGGCTACACTTCTAGGAATAGCACCAAAATGATATGTTGAACTGCTCCTGTGAAGACACCACTACTGACATCCCTCAGCAGAGACATGACTGCTGGTCCCCTTGATACCACTGATACTTGACACTAGAAGCTACTGATAGAAATATCCTCATTGCTACTTTAGAAAGCTAGAAACGGCTTTGACCACTGTGGCACCCCATTCCTGAGAGATTCTAAATTGTTTCTTAATGACTATGACTCAGATAGGTGCATCCTTCCAAAACAACTTGTTTTCAGGTAGTCCATTTGTTAAGAGAGCCAGCATCATGCTCATGGCTATGAATAATTCTCCATGTAATTCAGAATTATATGTATAAATTATTTAGCTTTTGATTCTCTGAGCAAAATGAGACTGGAACTGTAAGGATGCATCATTCCTCTCCTCCATCCTTCCTGTCTGAAAGGCTGTTTCCTGCAGATATAATTTGTCTGTGCATGATTCTGCATTAGCTCAATATTTTCTTGTTTCTCAAGTTTTCAGGTCAAACTGGGTTCAAACAAAGAGTTATCAGATTTCCTGCTTAGTCGAATTTTAGGCCACTTAATTTAGTAAATAGTCCAAATTTCTCTGAACTCTGTAGCCATGAACATTATCTCTCAAAAGTCTTCCACGTTCCTTTATGATAGTTACTAAATTTAGCAGCCTTTACCCATATTCTGTGTACTTTATTTACTTCTGTCTGTTGCAACACGGTGACAGCACTGGCAGCATATAAAACACTCAGTAACCAGTTTAATAAGGTTTTATAACATTTTGTATAATTAATGAATAAATCAAATGTCTCTCTAGTTTAATCTTTAGAGTTTGCATTTTTATTCTCTTTCTTTTTCTCCTTATACCTTCACGAGGTTTCCTAGAAGGGAAGGATGAAACTCCCAAGTTTGTTATTTTTAAAACCATGAAAATAACCAGTTAATAAATGTTTATTGATCTGGATTAGTAGATAGATATACAATAACAATACTAAATGTATGTCTAGAAGAACCACATTTATACCTCTAATCAAAAATTAATGTCATTCATTATTAAATAATTCATTTTTCTTTACTTTTACTCATCTTTAAGAAAGAAAAGGATATGGACATCCAATATTCTGATTGTTGAGTGTTACTGTTTACTGAGAATGTAGGGATAAGAAGGTTAAGTTTTCTCTCTATACAAATTGTATTTTAGGAATATACCTTTCATCTAACTTTATAACGACAAATCACAAACTAAAACCATTATGGAACAGTCTGGGAACTATTTCCTCTGCCTCTAGTTTTGTGAAGTCTAATGGGAGCCAGAAAAAAGCAAATGAACAAAACCAACCATATAAACCTGGAGACGTTAGTAAGATAAAACTTGCATAGCATTTAGATGAAATCACAACCACATTATGGAATAACAATTCTGTGTTAATAACTTGTTCATTAAAAAAGGTGACATAGAAAACTATTGAAACATCATGGCTTAGTGATTAAACCAAGAAAACAAATTGATATTTGAAAATGATCATATTTTCCTTCTGCAAGAGGCAACACAGAAGAACAAATCTTTTTTTACTCCCGCTAAGGGGCTTTACTTTAGTTAATATTTGGTATTGTCAAATTTTAAATTTAATCTTCCTTGGGTCTTTAATAATATTTCCTTGTGGCTTTAATGTGCATTTCTAAGATTACTAAAGAAACTGATCTTCTTTCCATCTGTTTATTTGACTGTTCAAAACTTACATATTTTTTCTGTTTGGTTATCTTTCTCCTAATTAATGAATACACAATCCTTGAAATCTATATATATTGCAATATCTTCTCTCACTCTTGGGCTTACTTTTTGATTTGTAAGCTGAAGCCCTTAGTTTTAATAAACAATTGAACTTTTTTTTTATTTATAAAGGAAAAACACTATTGTTTTTATTTTACATTATACATAATACCCTGAACACTTCTATACTCTAGTCACCAGATGTGTGTGTGGATTCCCACATCAGATAATTCTATGATACTAATTGAGTGTCCTAGAATTTAACGCAGTTCTGACTCTATCTATTTAGAGATAGTATCATATCCCACATGTTAAAGATCCATCCTACATGACTTTCCCTGCTTCTACTTTGATGCTAATTGTAACATTAGGTTGTTACCTATACTTTTGATCCACCTGCTATAAATCAGAGATTCCCACACCCTCTCCCTGGGTTTGATTAGTTTTCTAGAGTGGCTCACAGAAACCCAGGAAAACATTTTACTTACTAATTACTGGTTTATTATAAATAATGTAACTCAGGAATAGCTAGATGTGAGAAGTGCATAGGGCAAGATACGTGGGAAGGGAACTCCCATGTCCTCTGGGCAGACCACTCTCCCAGCACCTTCAAGGGTTCACCAACCCAGATGCTCAGAGAATCCTATCCTTTTAGGTTTTAATGGAAGTTTTATTACACAGGCATAATTGAGTAAATCACTGACTCAGGAGGTGGGAGGTGAGGGAATGGAACTGAAAGTTTCAACCCTCTAATCATGTTTGGCTCCTCTGGCAACCAGCCCCCATCCTTAGAGGCTTTCAAAAGTCATCTTAATAACATAAACTCAGGTGTGGTTGAAAGGGACTTGTTATAAATAACAAAAGATTCTTTTACGTTTATGTCTCTGAAGCCATTTCAGGAACTAAGGACAAAAAACAAATATTACAACAGAAAATGCCCTTATTGCTCTAATCACTTAGGAGATTACAAGGATCTGGGGAGCTATGTGCCAGGAACCTGTGTAAGACCAAATACATATTTCTTATTTTAAATCACAATATTACAATATCTTATATTTAAGAAAATTTCCTTCCAAAGTCATTAAGCTAGTGTCTTATTATCTTTTCCTAGAAGCATCATTATTTCATCATTTACATTTAAAAATCCACATATACCTGAAATATTTTTTTTTGAATGTGGTGCTATTTAAAAAAAAAATCACAAATATCTAAAAGTTCCAGAAAACTTTATTGAAAAGATGTATAAAGTTAGCTTTGCAACAAATCAAGTGTCCATATATGTGTGGTTCTGTTTGGGGAGTCTTTCTCCCTCTCCCCTTTGGTTAGTTTATAATTTTTTGCACCAATATCACACTGTACTAATAAAGTTTTATAAGTCTTGTTAGAAACAAGACAACAGGCCCCAAGTGGAGTTGCTTATATTAAGCCCCACATCACCAAACCAAGACTTAATTAAGTTATAGCTCTCTCAGAAATGGAAACTTAAATCAGTTAATCAGAAATCAGCAGGATCAGCAGTAGTTAGGCAATCTTCCCGATAGACCCCTGACATTCCCTAAAGAAAAATAACTTTGCAATAACCAATCAACTTTTTTGCCTGGTATAACTTCCTTACTTCTGCTCCCTTCTGCCGGTGAAAGTCTTTTATTTCGTAAAGCTCCTCAGAGCACTTTTCTATCTGCTAAATTGGATGCTACCTGATTCAACTTGATTTTTTTGCTCACAAATTTTGAATATGCCTTAGTTTGCCTTTTAACTGTTTGAAGAGAAAACCAAAGGAGAGCCTCTCATCCCCACTCTCCCCAGGAGCATGAGCAACCAGATGTAGGTACCCGCTGAGCCCATCAGGCTCGCTGCTTTCTTGCTACCCTGGGAGGTGCTGGGTAAGAACCTCCAGGACCCTAACTTCACAGCTTTTGTGTCATGAGCTTTCAGACTTTATCTGAACTTTCCTTTTTCCAGATTGGGTCCAGAAACCGCTGGAGTCAGACTTAAAAAACGAACTGGTTCCGGTTTCAGACTGGGTTTGACTTAAGTTGGATTGTGTCCAGAGTCACACTGATTATGATTAAAATTGGACTGATACCAGAGTGAGGCCTCAGTGAATAAAATTTCGTTTTAAGGTGGAACAGGCAAGTTAACCTTACTAAAGATAACCTTGAATTAGAGTGGCTGCAATAGAGAACTTTTAACCTGGATAAACTTACTCTTCTATAAGATGCCTTAGAGAAAAAGGGATCTCAGCCAAGCACTCATTATAAAGGGTACAGGGAAATTATTTTCCCTTCTTTAAGGTTTCCTGGAATGTCCCACTTGCTCTGAAGTCTGCAGACCGGATCCTGAGAAAACTGGCAGAAGACGGCAAAGTAAGAATTATTAACAGGTCTCTGTCTGTGGTGCAGTCCAGAGGGGAAGGCAAAATCTCATGTTGTTCTTCCTTCCTTTCCAAATTCAGATTGTCAGGAGAAAACATTTTTAAGAATTAGAACTCTGAACCGTGAGTCATGAATTTGTTTTTGGAGAACTCATTGTTTGTCGATCCTTTCTATCTCAGCTATTGTCTTTCTGTTTGTTCTATTTTGTGTCCTGTGAAGGTAGCTTGGCAACTGTCAAGTTGGCAGTTGTCAGTTTTTGACCCCAAAACATGGTCAGGTCTTGCGACCATGACTTTAAACTGCACTCCGGACATTGGGAATTATCTTGCTTATAATAAGCATAATAGTCGATTTGCTGTATTCTATCAAAAGCTTTAAATGCATGTTTGCAGCCGTTAACAATCAAGCAAGTGATCTCCTTAAGAAGACAACTTTGAGGGTTGGGAGGAAGAGAAAGACCAACTTAAAGAATGTGAACCTTGACCTCATGACCTGTGAATGCCCGGAAATTCAACAAAAACTGCCAGAACTCTTCAGTGGCAACTGGGAGTAGCACTTATGCCTTAAATTTTTGACAACATATCTCAGTGTGAGATTCATATGAAAAGTGGGAAATTGTTAAATACAAGAAAACAGGCCCAAAATGGAGTCACTTGTGCTAAATCCTGTCACCAAACTGAGACTTAATTACAATTTTGGCTCTCCCATAAATGGAATCTTAAATCAGTCAATCAGGAACCAAAATCGTCTGATCAACATTAGTTAGATCATCTTTTTGAAAGACCCCTACCATCTCCTAAAGGAAAGTAACAGTGAAATATCCAACTTACTTTTTTGCTTGGTATAACTTCCTTGTTTTGGGTTCCTTCTGCCTATAAAAGTCTTTCATTTTGTACAGCTCCTTGGAGCTCCTTTCTATCTGCTAGTTTAGATGATATCCAATTCAAATCAGTTGTTTCTCAAATAAACTCTTACTATTTTTAATATGCCTCAGTTTATCTTTTAACAGTCTTAATAAGTGTTAAAGCAGTCCATCATTGTTTAAAAGTGCATTGGCTACTTTCTTTTCTTTCTAAATTTTAGAATATATATGTCATGTTTCACACAGAAATTTGTTGGGATTTTGCCTGGAGTAACACTGAATTTTAATAACAATTAGACTAAAACAGTACTAAATCATCCCAATCATAACCATGTTATGCCCCTTCATTTATTTATGTGCTTTTAAATTTCTATTAATAATATTTTGTAGTCTTCAGTGAAGAGGACTTGCACAGTTTTTATTAGTTATACTTAGTTATTTGCTATTCTTTGATGTTGTTTTAAATAGTAATTTTTTTGTTTAAACATTGAATTATATCATACCTACATAAAAGGAAAAAATTAAAAGCATAGACCTATAGATATTTACAAACATGCCACACTCATATTACATGCAAGCAGATCAAGAAGTAGAACACAACCAGCACCTCAGAAGCTCCCAGTTAAGCCCTATTCCTGGCACTATCATGAGTTCTCAAACAAAACTTAGTTTTGCCTGTTTTTCAAGTTTACATAAATGAAATAAATACCATATGCATTCTTTTGTTCTTGGCATTTCCCTACCCCAGGTCTATTTGTAACATTTATTCATAATCTCGTTTGTAGTTAATTTGTTCATCCTCATGCCAATACAGTATTCTGTTAAAAGTGTATACCACACTTTATTTGAATTACTATTTATGAATATTTGGATTGTCTCTCATTTTCACCACTAATAAAAGTACTGCTATGGTCATTGATACTTTTTCCTGGTTTTTAAATTTTTGGCTGTTAGGAATAATGCCATTATATGTATCTTTGTACATGTGTTTTGATAAACATATATGTATTTCTGTTGGATTTATACCTAGGTGTAGAATACTGTATCATAGGCTATGCATATATACATCTTTATTCCATACTTCCAAACTGTTTTCCAGTTTCTATGCCAATTTGTATTCCGACATTGCATGAAATTTCCAGTTACTCCTCATCCTTGCCAAAATTCAGTATTCTGTGTCTTTTTCATCTTAGTCATTCTGATGTATATAAAGTGATATTTCATTGTGGTTTTTATTTTCATATCTTTAAAGACTTAAAGTGTCTATTCAAGCCTTGCAACAATTTTCTATTCTATTTATAACTGTTCAATTATTGATCAATTTTCTATTCTGTTTGATTAGAAATGTTTAAGTTGATTTATAAAAGTTTTTATACATTTAAAATATCAGTCATTTGTTAACCAAATGTTTTGAAAATAATCTTCTCCCTCTCTTTCTGGATTTTTTCCCCCTTTTAAAGGATTTATTTTGAACAATAGATGTTTAACTTTAATTTTACCCAATTTATTATTTTTTATATTTAGTTATTATTCATTGTTTAAGACATTTATGACTACTTCAATGTTATATTGTTTATGTTATCCTCTAGAAATATTGTTATTTTATCATAGCTATTTACTTGTACTCTCTTTCTGAAATTGAGTCTTATGTACAGTAGGAGTTAGTACCACTTATGCAAAAGACCAAACTTTCCATGGCCACTGCATTGTTAATTTTGTCATAAATCAGGTGGCTGCATATGTGTGGTTTTGTTTTCTCCTTCTGGATTCTATATTTGCCATTTTTTCCATACTGAGATTCATTCTGGATAGTTTCTGTTAGGTTCTCTTCCAGTTCATATTTTCCTTTTCATTTAAAATTTCTATAATTTTATTTTTAAACATCTTTTTTTCAACCTCCCCTTCTCTTCTTAAATTTTCACTCATTCTATGTATCTCCTTGAATAACTAACAACTAAAAAAGCCTTAAGCCTCTCTTTTGATTCTGGTACATGTTTCTCAATACCTTTGTGCTTGATCAATTTGCTTTAAGACCTGGACATTATATATGAATAATAAGAAGAAGCCAAGAATGATGTGCTCTTTCTTCCAAGATGATAAGGTTTTCTTTCTGCCAGATGTCTGACTCTGGAAATCTGCAGTCTCTTTAATCTGATTTCAGAGATTGAATTGATTCAAAGGTAGGTTCCCATCTCCACCAGGGCCAGATGACTTCCTAGTCAGCCTTTGGGGAGTGCATATTGTTTACTTGTGCTTTACCCTCTTGAATCTGGTATCTTGAGTTTTATACCTATCTCCATGAGACACTCAATAGTACCATCCATCAATGGGAGAATTGTTTTTGAATTAGGGCATAATTACTGTAAAGAAAACTTTTTCTCAAGACCTTTTAAAAGTAATTTTCCAAATGAATCAAGTTTCTCTCTGAAAATAATCCTGTTGCTAGGAATTCAGGCATTAACAGATATTTCCACCTCATTAGATGGAAAGTCCTTGATTTAGGGCCACTAGCTTCTACTTCCACCTCTTCCTAGCTTCTTTCTAAAGATTGTGTGAGTTCAGTTATTATACAAAACTTTAAAATCCTTTAAATTTGGCTCTGCAAAAGGAAAGTATAGGTGACCTTTCATTGAAGGTAGCAGAAAGTAGGTCTTAAAGGTGATGGCATAAATTACACACTTAGAGGAAGGCTTTGGAGTTTCAGAACAAGAATCAGGAGCAATGGTATTATACATATTTCAGGCCTGGATGAGATAGAGGGAAATAAGAGGCTTCCCTTGCTGTGCACTTGGAATGTTTTGTGCTGAGGATGGGAAGAAATAATGAACCATTAGAATGTATAATCAGGATTCTGCTCCCGTGTTTTAGCCCTCAGTTGTGGCTTTCCCATTAATTAAGAAACTTATGTTTACCTATTTATTTTTTATTGACGTCTAATTGGCATACAGTATCCTATTAGTTTCAAGTGTACATAAAAGTGTTTCTATATTTATATACATTATGAAACGATTCCCATGATTAGTGTAGTTACCATCGGTCACCATATAAAATTATTACAATATTATTGACTATATTCTCTATGCTGTACATCCCCATGACTTATATATTGTATAACGGGAAGTTTGTACATCTTAATTCCCTTCACCTATTTTGCTCACACCTCACTCTGATAACCCATATTTATGAGTCTGTTTCTGTTTTGTTTAGTTTAAATACAGCAATAAACAAAATAATCTTACCAGAAGAGTTTGCATTTTAAGGTCGATGATTCCCTCAGCAGTTGGGCACAAGTCTAAGAGAGAAGGTCATAGGAGGCAGGAGGACTCAGAAACTAGAGTAACAAAGAACATTTATGAGGCCTGTGATACTCTGTGGACGTCTAGAAGTAACTGGTTGAAATGGAAGGGATAATGGTGAGGAGAACTCGGCCATACCTATCGATTTTATTGTCATAAAAGAAATACCCATATCTGCTCTATTTTTCTTTGTTAAGCTAATAGACTAGGACAAACCTGTCGACAATAACGCAAATAAGTAAGTAGTATAAAAGAGGCAAATGATAAGCTCCAATGAGATTGGGTGGGGGGGGGGATCCCACATGATGCCCAGTGTAGTAGGTATTAAAGAAAGATGAACGAAAGGAAAGAGCAAAGGAAAGTTTATTTGTATGTTCAGGACTTACACTAATTTTAAAGTATCTGATCTAACATTTAGTACTGAAAAAGAACAAAATAAAAGATAATTCATGAATTGCAGGTTTTTATCCTTGCTAAAGCGTTCAACCCAGTTAAGTGTGATTGCTTATTAATAATAAAGTTTTTTTTTTTTTTAAAGCAGCTTTTACTTTTGGAAAAAACTCTTTTTTGTTTTACTTCCTGATCAATCTGTGGTACCTTTCTGGTCAAATCAATAAGTTGCTAATTTGTATTCTTTCAAGTAACATAATAAAAGTGGTATTTCAGAACATAATTTCCTTTTCCATAGTTTGAAGCAAAGAACTCTCAGAATCTAATGAGTTTTATACAAATATTTGAGCAGACTTGAAGGTCTCAATATAATCTCCCTTTCCTGCTTCCTTCCCAAGTCCCCCCACCCTGCCCACACACAGATACATACCTACCCTTCTACATCCTACCATTATGCTTTCTGTAAATTATATGGCTTTCTATCTGAGTGACAATGCAAAATGGGCTCCAAACATTCCAGAAGATTTTATCAACCCTGCCATCTGCACATCTGGTATGTAAGATGCCTGTAGTGCTCTTTAATCAGCAACACAGATATCTGTGCTTTGGGCACTTGTCAGAGAGTTACATCACAAATTGACTGCGAATAACCAGGGTTTGTCAAAATTTATTTGAACATGGAATGATTTAAAGAGACAAGCTAACTAACTACTTTTACATATTCTCCAAGTTCTGACCTATGTTAGGAAATACAATCAGGACACAACGTTGCTAAATAATGTCATTCATCTTTCTGAAGTTAAAATTGCAATATCTCTGATAAAAGAATTCATCTTAACAAAGATTCTTTGTTTTGTCGGTAGCCTCCTCAAAACATACTACACACACACACACACACACACACACACACACACACACACACAGACACACACACACAATTTTTTAGAGCTGTTTTAGGTTTATAATAAAATGAGGGGAAAGTACAAAGATTTTCTATATACTCCCTGTCCCAGAACCTACATCGTTTCCTCCATTTTCAACATTCCTACCAGAGTAATACAACTGTTACAGCTGATTAACCTACATTGACATAGCATAGTCACCCAAAGGCCATAATTTATATGGTTTACTCTTGGTGTTGTACATTCTATATTTTTAAACCAATGTTACGGTCATACAGTATGTAGCCTTTTCAGAATGGCTTCTTGCACACTGTAATATGCATCATTTCCTCCATGTCCTTTTATGACTCAATAGATCATTTAATTTTAGTGCTGAGTAATATACCATTGTCCATGTGCCACAGTTTATTTATCCATTCAGCTGCTGGAAGACATCTTGGTTGCTTCCAAATTTTGGCACGTTTATAAACAAAGCTGCTATAAACATCCAGCTTTATTTTTGTGTGAACATAAATTTTCAATTACTTTGGGTAAATACCAAGAAGTACTATTGTTGGTTCATATAATAAGAGTATGTTTTTAGTTTTATATTTTAAAAAATTCCAAATTGTCTTCCAAAGTACCATTTTGCATTCTTCCCAGCAAAGAGTAATTATTCCTGTTCTCCACATCCTTGCCAGCCTTTAGTGTTGTCAGTGTTCTGAATTTTGGCCATTCTCATAGGTCTGTAGTGGTATTTCATTGTTGTAACTTGCATTTCCCTGATGACATATGATGCAAGAGTCTTTCCATATGCTTATTTGTCATCTGTATATCTTCTTTGTTAAGGTGTCTGTTTAATGTATTTGGCCCACTTTTAAATCATATTGTTTGTTTTCCTACAGTTAGATTTTTAAAATTCTTTATATATTTCATAGAAGATTTTTTGTTAGCGAATGTGTCTTTTGTAAATATATTTTTCTTAATCTGTTTGTCTTCTCATTCTCTTGACAGTGTCTTGCGCAGCACAAAGTTTTTAATTATAATGAAGTTGAGCTTATCAGTTAATCTCTTTCATGAATCACATCTTATTCGGCATTGTATTTCAAAAGTCATCACCAAACTCAGGATCATGAAGATTTTCTCAAATGTTATCTTCTAGGAGTTTTATAGTTTTGCATTTCACATTTATGTCTGTGATTTATTTTCAGTTAATTTTTGTGAAATGTATAAGATCTGTGCCTAGATTCATTTTTTGTTGTTTGTGAATGACCTTTTTTATTTTTTGACAAAAAGTAAGATTTATCAAAAGTACATTTTAGGAGACAGGCCACACTAGGAAAGCCTGCAGCCCTGTGGAATTTAGGAGGTAAAGAAATAAGATGTGAATGTCTAATTAAACAAAGATTTAAAAATTTTTTTGCAGAACTACGTTCTCATTTATTATCCAATTATTATATTAAAAATGTTCTATGATTATCTATAAGATAAATTAATTCTAGAAATCAGAATAAAATATAATCTTTCCAAATGACTTTACCATCCTTTATTTAGTGGCCAACTAAATTATTATTATTTTTTTCCTCTTTGGTTGCTTGGAAGCTCTGAGAGTAATTTACATATTTCCATTTAGTATAATTTAACTAATAGATAACAATAGCAAAAATAACAGCAACAAGGTACTATGCTGTGTGCAGCAGAATATACAGAGTAAATGACCCAATACAAGCTTTAGCCAAAATTACTGTCCAGCATAATTGGGGGGGGGGAAGGCAGGGGGGAAGAGAAGCTAAGGAAAGTGAACAAATAAGGCTAGTCAGAAAACTATTTATGGTTCCTAAACAATGAATTAAGAAGACAAGAAGGAAAAATAAACATCAAGATCTGGGACTCTACAGTCTGAAGAAGATTATCATTTTGACTTTGCTTTTATTAGAGATTTGAAGAGGAGGAGAAGTATTTCGGTTAGAAGAAAGTAAATGAGGTATATAGGGATTATTGAATGGTCTTATTTGACTGGAGCAAAGGATGAATGATAGTACAAAGTATAAAATAAGCATGGAAAGGTAATATATGGCTTTGAAAGCTACAGTGAAGAACTTTAGTTATTAATTCATATCATTCTCTTTTTATATTTATTCTGTGCTAATATAAAAATAATAATTGTATTTTCTCTGTTTTTAATAATGTAAGCTACCTCAAATTTATTTTGATGGTAGCAAAATATAACAGCACTATATATATATATATGTTGGTAAGAAAAATGAAACTCCAATACCATTCATTTTAAAAATTCAAAAACAGTTATCTGATGTTGAATAAAGGAATAAAATGACAACTAAATTTGTCTAGATTCTCTATTACCAAGGCAATATGCAAAGCATTTTTCCATATTTTATTTATTCATCATGAAAATCCAGTCAATCAGCATTTTTATCTCAATTTTATAGGTAATATTCTGAAGCCCAGATAAATTAAATGACTTTACTGAAAATCCATAGTTTTCAAATTCAGATTGGAAGGCAGAACTCATTTTCTTGCATGACATTGTGCCATAACTGATATAACTTAGTGATCAATTTGTCCTAATTTTCACAATTTAGCTGATTGTTCTGACACAAACTAATGTACTTTCATAAAAATGTAACTTCATTAATACACATTTAGATTTTAAAAAATACACAAAACAAAATAAACTGGCAGAGAGGAAAATCTAGAATATGAAATCTATTTTTATTTTATCTACAAGAGTGTTTAATATAGATGTAATTTGTCACAACAAAGTCAGCTGGAGAAAAATAGAAACTTGGGTGATGGTTGTCTTTATTATGTTTTGAAAAATTTTGAGACAATTCATTTTGAGAATAGAAGCTATATAAGCACAGTTTCTATATCTATACCTATACTTATTAAAGCTGTTTTTTAATTGTTCTCCGCAGATGTTTGTTGACTGACTACAATCATCTTGTAAATACCCAAATAGCCCGATCTTATTAGTTCAGACATCCTAGGATTTAACAAATTCCAGACTTCGAGGACACATACCTAGAAAGATATGGGAATCAAGGCTTTTTGGAGTTCAGAAGAGAAGGTTGACTTCCTTTCTAAAGCTCTATTATGTTCACCAAGACAAAATAAGATCTTTAACATTTGTTCTTCTCTGGGCCTGCACCTATGACTTGAAAAGATATTAGCCTCTTTCAACGTAGTATATCCTTCATGACTGAAATATTCAATTCCTTCTTCTGTACACTTATTTACATTTCAATGAAGAGTAAATAAAACAAGACGTGCTATAAGAAGTAGTAGATTGAAGGGACCCAGCCCTCCTCTATCATCTTCCAGTTCAACACCTTCAACAGCTATCAATTGATATGGAAAAAAAGCTCAACTCCATGCCATGATATTTACCATTCTCCATATTATGTCTCCAATTTGGTCATTCTAATATTTTTCTCACTACAGTGTTTCATGTACCCTGCATACCACCTAAATGGAAATATTTGACATTTCCTAAAATATCCCTGTATCTTCTTGGTATGTCCTTATAAACAAAACCAGCTATGTCCCTGCTTTTATGGAACTTACTTTTCATCTTCTAGATATGTAAAGCAGGTCTTTCAAGGCTTTACCAGCCTGTGCATATAAAAGAGACCACACTAGTAGCAACAATAATCCTATCACCTGCCCTTGCTCACTGTTTGCAGACTGTTATGATGGCTTGAAATTCTCCCCTAGTTCTATTCAAGTAGTTTCAGAAGGTTCTCACTTAACTTACAAATTTCATCTTTGCTATCATATGGCATTGACCAAATTCTCTTTGACATTTATTGTTGCCTCCCCCAAAGCCATAAATCATACACTTGTCAAAACAGCACTGTATTTCCCCAAATCCTCTGTGGCCCAAACAGAAACAAAATAATGTTCCTATTTCTTGATGTCGTACTTTTCCATATAAGCATGAAAATATGTGGCTTGTAAACATACATCTTAAGGAAGTCTCATAAAATACAGATTCTTCCTTTCCTGCTCACAGCTCCTGTTACCATATAGCTTAAGTAATTATCTTTTCATAGTAACAGATATTTTCATAAGAAACATATATTTCTTATTATTTTTGGACAATATTAAAGAGAGACATTTTCCTTAAAGTTATTCTCTGTTTTAGTTATAAGTGGTTTGTTTATATTTTACATCTAGTATGTTCATGTGTCAGGGAAATTATTTCATCTTTCTTAACAAATTTCAGAACAACTGTAGGAGAACAAAAACCAGAGGACTTCCCTGTATTGAAAAAATCCAGTAGAAAATATATGATGTCATTCGAATAAAGTAGGCTCTTAAAAAAGTAAAATGGTCACTTACTGAATATTTTTAAGTCCATGGGGCAGTCTTGGGGACTGGTCTTTGAAATAGAATCCAGGCTGCCTTTCTCAGCCCCAACCTTCTCCATCTTAACTTAATACAATGTGAGAGCCTTTGTCAGCACCTTCCTGCCCCTTTGGCCCTAACACCTCAAGTCAAGTGGTACAAAATAAGTTCTGTCGATTTATTCTAACTGCCCAAGGAAGTTTAAAATGTGGCAGCAAGCAGAGGCTAGGCTATAGCTAGGATCCCTGTTTCAGTTTTTCACAACTATAATTTTTTATCCTTTCTAGTTTTAGGTTCTCTAGAAGAAAAAAAAAAATAGGTTTCGCTCATTACTGTAATTCCCAGGATTCTTTGCACATAGTATGTACTTGAAAATGATTGTTGAATTTGTACCTTTTGACCATATTATACTTACTAAATCAAATTATCCTAAATTAAACATTACTGCATATATTTTATATCTAATCTCAAACAGTTTAGGAAGGCATATATACTCATAAATAACTCAAAACATAGAGCTGATTATTATCTGTTTTATAATGATTTCTCCACCTTTTAATCAAATGTATGTTGTGTAGACACCACCTTTAAAGCAGCTGCTGAAAGCACTTAGATTATGTTGCAAAGCCATTTGATAGAAAAACAATTATATTAGTGTAACTCACTAACTCACATGATATTAAACAAGGGATGATTAAACTCTCAGTTCCCTGAAGGTACGTCTGAGCTACTGCTGCTAGAAGGATACAAAAGAAATATAACTGTGGCTATATTTTGCACAATAGGGGGATTCATTTTGGGTAGAAATTCTTCCAGGCAAATTAGATTTAAAATAGCAATTTCATCAGGAATAATAAACCTAAAAGAATGCAACCAGCAAAGGAAACTGAGACTCAACATTTTCAGAAAACAGAAAGATGAATGCTCACAGTCTTTGCTATGTTTCATAGAATGTATTAGAAGGAAGCAAAACTCCCAAGAGTAATAAAAACATACAACTTTTGCACCTCAAGTTTGTACTTTGAGATTAGGTATAAAAAGTTTAGGAAGAGATACTCTGAATCAAGAAATAGACATATCAAGAAAGATGTAGGCTGGATAAAGTGAGCTTCATTCACAAAAATATTTTTCCAACTTAAATAAAAACAGCTGTAGCTATTCTGGTCACATGTTACTCTCCTCTGTGTATTAAAGAGAAATGGAGAATGGTCTTATAAAACAAGGCATGTATTTTTGAGTATTCCATATTGTAAACTACATATACATCTTATTATAGTGAATAAGTGTATTTTGTTGATAAATGTTTCTGGTTGTTATTATTAATGTATGACAGATTGAATGGAACTATGGCAATTTCTAGAGTCAATATTAGTGGGGTGAAGTTAAACATTGTACCATAAAGAATTTTCAGAATGAAAGTTCTTTCTTTCTGAATGTGATATATTTTAAATGAATATAGGTCAGAAAAGATTGTAAAGAGACTGACAAAGCAGCATAGATAAAATTATTCCATAAAGTCAAAAATAAAAAAAGTTATAAAAGATATAACACAGAGGCAGTGTACTATGGAGAGTCTGAGAGGAAGATTAAAAAAAAAAAAGTGAATTCTAGTCTTGGTTTATCTCTAACTAGTTCTTTGTCTTGGTTAAATTTCTAAATCCAATATAATTCTTATTTCCCCCCTAGTGGTCAGAACAGGGCACTATTGAGAGCCTGTAAAGCTATACTTCCATCTTGAAAACCGTACTGCAGACCTTTTTTGGTTGTCATTGGTACCTGGGGACCAATTCTGCATTCTCTGGGCTCAGGAGTGCATAGTTGATCCATACACTGCTGTGAGAAGTGAGCTAATTCAGTAAACTGCTCTGACTAATATGGTTCTACTTTATTCCCCATTAAGTACCACCCCACATGAGGTTAAACAAGGTAAGGTGTACCTTTAAAAGTGAAACAAACAAACAAACAAAATATATATATATCATCTTAATATAGCACCTCTGAACCTTTAACTGGTCTCCTGCTTCCTGACTTGAACTTGCTAAAAAATATTTCAAATAGAAACTGGTGACATTTTGAAAAGGACAACTGTTGAAATGATGACTCATAACTCTAAGAATATGAAATTAGTGGTCCCCAAGTGGGTAAACATATATATATATATATATATATATATATATATATTTTGCTTGCATATCAAATTGTGTTCAGCTGTGTGCTATGTAAAAGCATTTCTTCTCAAAAAAAAAAAAAAAAAAAAAAAAAAGCTTTTTTTCCAGAACTAGCCCCTGGTTACAAACACATCTGGTTATTTTATCTATAAACTACAAGTTAGGCATCTAGAAATATTTAAATATCTGTGAATACGTAAATGTGAGGGCTTTCAACAATAACAACAAAAAAAATTAAAAGCTTTTGACATACAATTATAGAATCAATAGCACAGTTGAGGAAGAAGGAACTAAAAGATTATCTGACCTAGGCATTTGATATTATAAATGAGAGAACATAGGTCCAGACAAAATATATATATTCTGATGTCCTCCCTGAAAGATTTTTTTATCCCAAAATCAAAGGAGTTGGTCTCTTGACTTACTAAACATTTTTTAAAAAACCTTCTAATATAATAATAGCATTTATTTCAAAGGACATTTATTGAGTAAGCAGAATAAATTGAAACAGAATTGACAATCAGTTATTTAAAAAACAAAATACTGTTATTTAAAGATCTTTAAGTAACCAAAATTGGCTCATTAATTTTGACACTAAAGCTTCTTATTTTATCCATAGGCAATCCCTCAGTCCTCCCTCAATAAATATTTAAAATTGTTTCAGACCCAGTGACAATAATCTCACTTCTCAAGTTTTGCAAATAATGTCACATTCAAAAAAAAAAACAACAACAACAAAAAAACAAAGTACTAGAAGATCAATTAAGCACATACTATGAGACAACATGTAGTGAGTGTGCAGAGGTGATAAAAGTAACTATTGTTCCTGCTTTCATGGAGCTTACAGCCTGGGACAGGAATAGAGAACACCTGAAGGAACAAGCACACTGACAACAGGAAAAAGAGTATCTGCAGAGTGTCAGAATGAAAGGGAACAGAAAACTGTAGAAAAGTAGATGCAAAATTCCAAACGGTATTATTTTCTGGGCTCATTGAGATCAAGATCATGTTGCCCTATACATGTCGGGAGTCCTAAGCACGTCTTTCCAATGCAATATTTTCTACTGTTTAGAAATGATCTTGGCCATCAAGAATATACTAAAAAAGCTCTATCTGAAAAAGAAAGATGTGGGCATCTCGTAGACATCTCTAACAGCAATCTCATCTTGAGTCAGGTCTGTTTCTAATGACAGAGGTTGAAGAATATTTGGTTACATCTGGGGAATTTTGAGGGACCTCACAATGTCAATTTACTAGTTGGCATGTCATTTGAAAAAGCTCAAAACAAAGAAAGATGTAGCTATGTACAACAAATTGACCCAATAATAAGCTTCACCTGGCAACTCAGGTACCAACTCTCATGTCACTCTTGTATATATCCCATTGTTTGAAACAAGTTGCATAGCCATATCTAACTTCAAGTAGTGAAAATGTATGAAACTACCTTATTCTCAAGAAGAAAGGAATCGGAAATGTTGCAACATCAGTACTTTGCCAGGTAATTCCAAGTATTGTACAATGTGTGTATGAATAGAAATCCTCATGTAGTTGTGGGAATGTAGACTGGTGTTCCTTTTCTGGAGGGCGAGCTGAAAGCACATAGTTAAATAAAGTGTGTGTGCATTCTATTGTCCAGTAGTTCTGCTAGACATCTCAAACAAATGTATCTCAAACAAAAGGTATCTCAAACAAATCCACACACAGGACAAAAAGGGGACAGAATCCCTCCTGTAAATTGCAGCATTATTTGTGATGGTCAAGAGTTGGCTACAACCTGGGTATCCATCGCTTGAAATGAATAGGCAAAATGCTGTGGTTACACACGCTTGGGTACCATGCAGCAATCAGAAGCAACAGACTAGATGTACATATATCAAACTTGAAAACATAGTGACAAGGAAAAAAAAAATAGTTGTAATATATGGTGTAATGTGACATTTTTCAAATAACAATACAAATTAAAAACATAGTTATAAGATGAAAAGGATATGCATTAAACACATAAGAATTACCTACTGTGAAGAAAAGGGAAATGGAAGTGAGTACTGAATACAATAGAGTATAAGCAGAGACTAATACATTTGAGAGGTGATTAAATCAATGACCTGGACTTAAGATCCAACAAAACAAAATAAACAAATAAAACTTGAGGCAGTTATTTTAACCAAACCATAAAACAAATCTCAATTCAAGCATTGCTTTAGGGTTCCCCACTATGTTGTAGGATACCCTTTGGCTTTGGCACAACGAAGGCCTGGGCAAGTCTCAATGATTCCTGGAAGAGCAACAGAAAAGATTTTAATACTCAGAAGAGCAGCAGGGTATACCAGCAGGAGCCCCAGAGCTTAGTGGAATAGCAGCATCTGGTAGGGTCTGGGGCTAAGAAAGGGGAGAAGGCAGAAACCATTTCCTGCTATAGGAGCAATGGCATAGTGCTATTACCATCTGGCAAAAACATTGGACCCCAGTGAAGCAGGATCAGGGTCCATGCAACCTGTGAAGAAGCAGCTCCAGAGGCAGAAGAGAACTGAGCTTTCCGTTAGAGTTCAGGGAAGAATGCAGCATCTACTGGAGCAGTGTGAATACCATATTAGATCCTCTGGAGATACCTAAAAATAATTGGCAAAAACTATAGGAGTGGAGGTGAGACAGAAGCAGAGCAGCTAAAGGAGTCCGTAAAACTCAGGTATCTCTAACCTAATTGACTCAAGGACATTTGGGTTACAAATAGTTAAAAAAAAAAAAAGTTGAGGTATAAAGGAATATACTTCAGGTAACCAGAAAACTCCCAAATATAAAATTCGCATTTTATGATGATGTTCTGAATATATATAATAAAGCATTTTTGCAATTGAGTAAATGTTTCAACTGTTTTATCCTAAGCTTTCAATAAGATGTGAAAATGCTGCCAATAAAAAATAAATAACACAGCAACAACAAAAAACCCTAGCAATCAGTTTGTTGGTGATTACAATAACAGAAGAGGAAGGATTGAGTCTTTTCTTGTGAACGTAAGTATATGCAAACTGGGATCTGTCTCTACTTCAGAAAGAAAAGGAGAGACAGCATCATGTAACACTGTAAGAAAAAAAAAATCAGATTTATCCATTTGTTATGTTGAAGAGAATTAAGAGGGGATCTCAAAATCACACCTGAGGCTAAAATCTTCAATTACAGGAAGAATAGGGTCATCATTAACACTAAGAGGAAAACAAGGAAGAGAAGATACTTGAAGAAAAATATAATTTCGATTTTTAGAAAAAAAAAAATCAGCGTATCTGAAGCTCAGGATATTCATAAATCAAGGAGATAATTTAAAACACATGAGAATGTCAGATGGGAAAAGTATTACTTTAAAATGATGAGCTCTATTTCTTGGATACTTTTTGATGCCACAGATTCTAGTATTAGAAAGTTGGGGGGGAGATCTCCAATTGCCAAATATGTAATTGCACGTCATTAAATATGTAATAAACTCTTCTACAAATTAGGTCTTGCATAATCTAATTTATATATGAAGAGTAGTGGAGGAATGGAAAGAGAATGAGATGTGGAGCAGAAGACATAGATTTCACCATAGACCAATTGTTGGATGGCCTTTGACAAAGAACTTTGCTTCTGACTTTCAATTTCCAAGGCCATAAAATGAAAATTATGATACCTACTATATCTTCCAGAGTTGTTAACTATTCAAATAAAATGACATATTTAAAGTGCTTTTTTTAGTGGAAAAGTGCTCTAAAACACTACTTATTATTCTAAGATGTTCTTACATTTTTTTTTTTCTAGTAACTGTATTTAGTGGAACTGGAAAATCCTAGGAATGTCCACAGCACAGCCCAGAGAACATTCAATAAGCCAAATTGATGTTGCCTATTACTGTTAAAGAAATAAATTGTTCCTGCTCAAGAGACCATTGGAAAGAATAGACAAGCAAAGCTAGGAAAAATGTTTACACCATGCATCCAAAGGCAAATAAAAGGTGAAATATCCTGATTCTTGAGCAAAATACAGTCATAAAAGGGAGCTATAAGAATTTTTCTTTTCTTACAGATTGAGGTATATTTATTTCACACTAAATTTAAAGTCATGTTGACACCTGAAGTTGAACATTTACATTTCAGTAGATTTTTGTATATTTTTGATATGGAGGAAAACATCAAATTTTATAAATGTATATGCCTGCCAAAGTTACATTTTTTTAAACCAGACCTTATGTTAGATAATCACTATGTCCCAGGATGAAAATCAGTAGAACAAATGGTTTTGACAACAACAAATGACAAAATTAACTAATGGCCAAACTGGCAGATTATATAGAAATTAAGAAAAATAAAAATAAAAGCACTTTAGTTAAAGCTAGTTCAATTAAAAACATATCGATTACATATTTCAAGCAAAAGAAGATATGATCGAAGCATCTTGACCCATTGTATTTTACTTGCATAAAATTCTCAGTATAACCCACAGGGCCCTATTGGATCTCACCTCTCTACACTTTCCCAATTCTCATTACAGATCAATATCACCTTTTTCTTATAACACCAGCTATAATGTCCATTCAGTCTTCTTTGTGCATTATACTCTTTTTGTTTTTCAGACACTTCAAGCACACTCTCTCTGCCATGTTCCTACTGTGCTTCGTCTCACTAACTCTAATTCTCCTCATCATATCTCAAGGTCACTTTTTTTATTAAAGTTATCTCTAACCTTCGAAATTTAGCTGGATTCTGCTCTTATCTCATGGTGTTCATATGTTTCTTCCTTGTACTTAATTTTATGCTTATAAATGTTGATTTCACCTACAAAATAATATATTTCTTAAAGATAGAGACTGAATATTTTTTCATGATTTTATTCCTAATACTTATGAAAGTGCTTGCATATAATAAGCAATCTATACATATTTCTTAAATGAAGGCTTAATATTTAGCCTCTAAATGGCAGAGATTCCATACAATTCTCAACTTATAAGTAAATTTATTCATTCATTACCTCTAGTAAATCCAGTGCTAAAAATTATTACATAATATTTTCGTTGGTCATGTTGAACTAGTTATAAAAAAATCAATAGTAGAAGGGAAATGACAAAGTTTATGCTCATTGGAACAGTTTAATCAATTTGTAGAATATGTAAAAACAGGTTGCTCTATTCTCTGTTAATATTCATTCCCATCTATGTTACCTATGGTTGGTGAGTATTCCTGTATATAAGCTGAGAACAAAGTTGTCCAAGTTATTCAACTGTGTGTGTGTGTGTGTGCACGCGCGCACGCGTGTGTGTATGTGACATCTGATCAATCATCTGTATAAAGTTTTTGAAACAATTTCTAATAACAATTTGCACTTTCATTGTGGAACTCAAAATTCCCATAGCAGTCAGCACATAAAACCTAATCAATACCTGTCTTTTCTCTCAAGATCTGCTCTTCAGTTTTATTATACTGTAAAGCCATTGTGGTCAAAGTAAGATATCCAATTGGTGAGTTGGCTCTGGTTTTCAGGGCACAACAGCCACACTGATATAGATCTCTTTTAGAGAAAGGAGTGATAATAATAGCTTTAGCACAATGTTTAAATGTGATTAATTAAGATAGCAGAGTAGCACGACAGAAGCATACTGGGCCCATAAACGTGATTAATTATTAAAATTATATAAAGAAGAGAGTCTGTAGACCTACAGAATTTTCAAAAAGTCATATATGGAAAAAAGGTGGGAAACACTTCAACTGAGCCTAGTAATTACCTTATGGATTAAAAATAAGTAAGGGTAGGCAGCATGGTGATCTAGGGTTTACTAAGAATCACAAGATCCAGTTGAATCCCTATGTCCATGTCTTAATAGCTGCATGACTTTAAGTACATTTTTGAACTCTCTGAACTTTGCTTACCTTTTGGGTTAAATGTTGAATATGGAAATGACTTCATTATGCTTTACATAAAAAAATAATAATAATGCCTACTCTTTGTTGAGTCCCATGCCAAATACACGTACCAGTGCATTTCCTCCAAACTTCCTATAAAGTGATATTAACATACACAGCTTACGGCGAGTAGCAAAGAAGTCAAAGTCACACAGCTAGTAAATCTGAGAGTGAATAGTATTGAATAAGATCTTTTGGAGCCTCTATCAAAACTCTGAGACCTTATTTTGCTATTGTCACAGCTCCTGAAATTTCAAACCAAATCTCAGTAACCCAGAACCGAGAAATGATTCTCAACATTCTCTGACCTTGGCCAACAATATGCTTGCTTTAATTTATGCACCACTGTGGTGGGTTGTCACAGGAAGCTCTCTGTGATTCCTAATCCATCAATTCACTTTCTCCAATATGAGGTAAATAGGTCTCGGACTCCCTACAAATACAGATATCATGATAGTCATCATTATTGCCCTTTAACCTGCATGTTGCCATGTTGGATAAATTGTAGAATTGATTTTGAAAAAAAAAAAGTACATAACAGACATGTATGTCCTTTGAATCATGAGAGGGTGAACTTGTCATATTTAAAAGTGCATGGAGTTCAGGCATGTCCTTTTCACAATTTCTACTCACCTGCATATTCATTCTGTATAGCCCAGCAAAGACAATGTATGTGACAGGAGAAGCATAGAGTAGGAGAACAAGAAGTTAAATTCCCTCTGTGGAAAGGTAAAAAGTTATCATAAAAGTCTGACCCCAAAGCTTTTACCTTGAAATTATTCAGAACTCACATCAGACATTGGCTTGGATGTTAGAGAGACCCTGTTGTAAGTCTTGGTTCTACCATTTATTAGTGGTGTCATCTTTGGTCCAGAGTCACAAAACATTACCCCACTTCCTTACTGTAAAATGGGCATAATGATACCTTCCTAGCTCACCTTCCAGAGTAAACAGTTTAAGTACAAATAAAATAGCATGGAGAGTGAAACAAGGATAATGATGCTTATATTATTGTTTTGATTTTATGTAAGCAAACTTTTTTATTACAGGTAGCATTTTCTAAAACATGTTCTGAAGAACACAGTTTTGTAAGAAAAGTAATATAAAGTATTTTTTTAGGTGGTGTTGTGTTCAAATATGTTTGTAAAATTCTAAGTTAAAGTTATCTTCTTATTTCAAGACGTCACAAATCCTCTAATGAGCTAAGGTTAATCTTCAGAAAGAAAAATTTAAGTTAATTTAATGTTTTTTAAAAAAATTATTTAAGCTCATACCTTTTATCTTTCAGGATTAGTATTATCCAGAACACATTTTGCAAACTTTAGCATTTTGGAGAATTGATAAATACCACGTCGAGGTTTGAATAATCAGACAAAACATTTTCTATACATTACAATAATAGTTACCAACACATTGAGAACTTTCTATGCCAAGAAATGAGCTAAATATTTAACCCTTGTAACATGATTTAAACTATGTAAAAGTTATTCAAACTGCATGCCTTAATCCTATTTTATAAGTGAGGGAAATGATACTTAGAGAGGTTAAGTAAACTTAATCAAGCTAATGACTCACAAGGACAAGATTTAAATCTAAATCAATGTCCATACTCTTTTTACTACTGAGCATTTGTTTGAATGATCAGATAGATGAGCCGCGAAATCGTAAGTGAGACGTATTTTTAAACAGCACAGAGTAATTCTGTGGAAATTGACAGAACATAGGAAGGCAATTCTACCTCTTTCTCTGGCAGTTCATTTTCTCTAAGCTTTCATTAAAAGAAGAGCAGCTGTCCAACTCATTGATCAGAGTCATGGTCATTACCTGAACCCAGTCAAGACCACTGCTGAGGCATTTTCTGTCCTTATCCAGGTTTGGACCAGTCTGGTCCTCAAGTCAGACCTACCTTTCTTTTTCTCCATATTGTTTTGCCTGCCAATGTAATAAGCAGGCTGGAGCAGAGCCTGCTTCCTTAAGGTAGACCTGCCTACATCTTTCTCTTTCTGTTTCATCCTTTACACACTTGTAATCAAGATGAGCAGGTAGGCTCCTATCTGTAGCATATAGGAGCAGGGCAAAGAACAGGAGATGTACTGAAAAGCTTCAGATCTATGCTGTGTTCCAATACAGTTCTACCAGAGTTCAGAATTGTAATTTCAATATTCTTCTCCAGCAAAGAATTTCCATGCAACAGCAAAAAGTTGAACTCTGTTTGATGAGTAGCCACAGCATAATCAAAGTACATGAAAAACAGTAGAACCTTGAACAGGGAAAATTGAGATAAAGATTAATCATTTAAAATACATGTTTAACTCAATTCAATAATAACTTGATACAAAATTTCAGAATTTTAGTATTTTAAGGCTCTATATATTTATATATATTAACGTTCTAATTTTATTTTCACCCAAACTAATTTGATTCTTTCTACAGTAAATTTTTAAGGAAATTGATGTAACCCATAAAACAAGACAAGTTAATATTATTGAATCTCTTAAAAATGCCAAATGTATCTTTCTTTGATTTGTCATAAAAATCAAAAGTTTATAATTTAGTCATATAAAAAATACATTGAGTATAAAATTATCCAATTACTAAGGTTTAATCCACTACTGTCAATTAACTTTGATCATGAGTTTTCATATTTTTAAAAAAAAAAGTACTTTCTTTGTAAATAATATTTTACAAAGAACTCAATATATAAACAGGAAAGAAAGAGAATCCATCTGTGATTTGCAAGAGAAGAAGTGTGGAAAAGCTGTCTACTGAGAACTTTCCTCAACCAACTTCTGCAGACTTGAGATCCAAAGAGATCCCTAGGAATTTGCAAAGCACTGCCATTAAACCACTGGTCCAGATAATACTTCAGACACAAATTGGGGAAAAGGTGATTTTTTTTTCTGTTATTTAAGTTGACAAGTAATACTAAGCATATGCATTAGACCATGAAATAAAGAAAGAAGAAGTAATTTTATAGCTGGAAGGGAACTTAATAATATGAAGTGTAATGTCCAATTTTATAAATGAGAAATAGGCACAGAGAATTTAACTGAATTGGCCAATACCACGCAGCTAATTAGTGGCAGAGCCAGTAAATAAAATTCCTGCCTCCTGACACAGTCTGGTGCTCTCCTTAATACACCACATGGACCAGCCACAAACATTTGCAGGTGCAATTTTTTTCTAAAATGCTTTAGTATGAGAGAGAGAGTAGCAGAACATAAAAAGACATTAAAAATTTATCAGACTATTTTCAATATAAGTATAAAGTCTTCAGAGAACTGACAGTAATCAATGTATTTTATACATTTATCCATATTCTGAAGTCACTCTCTGGTGTTCTGCCACAGAAAAGCACTGAGAGGGTATCTCCATATCATTTCTTCTTGCAAACTCTTCTCTAGTGGGGAAGCATTTGCCCAGATGAACACTGTCATTGGTCCTTTTACCATCCAGATCACATGCTGATTAATGGCAGCTCAGCAGAGGAGTCTTTAGCAGTCCAAATGTTTATATTTTTCATAAAGTATTCTAAAAAATCAAACACCATGATAATTTAATATTTTCAGATTATTCTGGAATGTTCCAAGTAATTAAAAAATGTTTCTGACAATAACGACATTTTTCGCGAGAACATTTTCTTTTTTCAAACATTATGTTTTTCAGGTATTCAAATTAATATGAACATACACATGTCTATTTACCGTGTCTCTACTACTGTTCCAGGTATGCTAAAAAACTAACACAATGACCCTGTCGAGACATGCTTGATCAGGTGGATCCATATTACATCATCATTTTTTTTTTAAATTAAAAGTAGCCAAATGGCAATTTGTATGATGAGTCTATATGTGGTAGCTATGTAATGGCAGTTACTATGGCTTGTTACCTACAAAAGAATTTTCACAAGTCAGAAAGGGAGAAATTATCAAACTTACATGAGGGCATGTTGGGATTGTAAAAACATGCTCTATCATATTGCTATACTTTTTATATATTTTTAAAGTATCTGGTCTGTCCAGTACCATTTTAGAAATGCATCTGTATCTGCATTATTTACAGATTCATTTCTGAACTAGTTGCCTTGATCAATTCCATACAAAGAAAATGGTGGGTTTTTAATTTTAATTTCTTTTCTGAATTTGACATCATTTTTCATCTTTCTGATCATTGATCTCCTTCTTTCATTTGCTGTATCTAATACTATTTTTTAATCTGAAAATATTTTACTTATGAATATTTAATATATTGAGTTGTTTGACCATTTAGAACTTTGCAGTATGTAAAATAACACCACGTGGTACATTTAATGGTAGATTTGTAATTTGATAATAAAGTCTTTTCTATCACTATTTTTTATAGAAGTCCTTCAAACAGAGGCACATGAAAAGTGCTCAAGCATTTTCTGAATTGGCATAAAGCAATTCCCTTGAATGAGGACATGAGCAGCTATATCCATACGAGAATATACGTTCATGGTGAGTGTTGGTTTCTTTGGAATTAGCCCAATGACGTTTTGAAGTTTCCACCTGTCCAAGTCAAGCTCTTTTTTTGGACTTATACACAGGTGGCTTCACTTGTTCCTTAAGGCCCTTAAGCCAATTCGAACCTGGTGATAGCACTTTGCTTAATATACTTAAATATGAAGAGCCCAGCGAGACAACAACTAAGTAAGGATGCAGACACACAAACGAATAAGATTGCAAGCATGCTAGGGTTTATTCATACCAGATCCTGATGGCTTTCAGTCCTAGCAGACCACCAGGAGATGCTGGCTTAGACAGACACACAATGAGCAGGATCAGCGCCCTATCAATGCTGGGTTAGTTGCTGGTCGATCAACCGTCGATCGGCGAAGAGGCCTCTCGTTTGGATAGGCAGAGTCTTAGGCCAAGAAGTAAATCAAGGGATGGAGAAACACACTCTTGTGAGACAGGGAGAGTGCTCTGATTCAGGCAAGAGTTCTGGAGATTTTATGTGTAGCGGTGACGTCTTCAGTGTCTTATCAGCCAGGTGCACGGGTGTGTCTCGTTATCACTCTTGGTCAAAACAATTTCACTCTCGGGGTAAACAATTTCAGTTCGGCAAAACAAGTTGGTTATATTTTTAGGGTTTAACATTAGTGGAGCCATTTTACACACATGTAATATAATTCAAATCTAGTTCACACAAGGGCAAATAAACTCACCATCCACATGTAACAAACCACTGCAACACCACCCTAAACTTTAAAGGTCCCTCCTCAAGATGCAGCTACCGTGAAAGAGTTTCTATGGGAGAGTAAAACTGATAATACAAGATCAAATAATTTTCAAAGGTAGAATGAGCAAGATTTATATAGACCATATTGTTACAGTTCTAGACATGTTACTGTTCTCAGTAGTGATTTGATGACAGTTTGTAATTTATTCAAGTTAATTAAACTGAGCTTTGAAGAAATAAAAAAAAAATTGGGCATTCATTCATTAATAGTTAGCATTTCCTGACTTAAAAAAATGTGGACTATCTAGGCCATTTTCTTACGATATACTGGAATACTTTTCAAACAAGCGACACATCCTTTAAAATCTATTACAATGACTAACAGAACTTAGCATTAAAGGTGTTTCCTTTGTCTCATGTAATTCTTTCCAGCTACAATTTAAACTTCCTTTAGTAAATCTGTTCTTTTTTGTATTTTAATTGGTGTTTTCAAGGGATATTCTTACCATGGATTTCAACTCAGAAAGCTTGGAGGCCTGACTATTAAAAGAGAATCTCAAAGTGACAAGATTGCATTTGCTTCACAAAATCATAAAAAAAGAAAATAAATGGTTATAAACATCTAATGGGGGAATCATGACATTTCTCATGAACTTTACATAAAATGTTTTCTACTTTTTAAATATCTTTTATCCATGTCTTTAGGAAAAATTGAAAAATCGTAAGCCTCCAAATACCATCTACCAAGTGTGTATTTTAAATGTTCTTTGAAAACGGAAGTGATTAAGATTCTATAATTTAACAAAGAAGGAGTTAACTGATTCCTTTAACAGTTTTTTCAAGTTTTTTTTAAGACCATTTGTTGTTTCTTAAATCTAGATGGAACCTGGTCAAATACTGGTCTCAGAGATTAAGGAATTAGTTTCAAAAAAACAGAAACTAAAGGTTTGTTTTTTTTTTTTGTTTTTGTTGTTTGTTTGTTTGTTTTTTTTTTAACCATAAAACAGGCATAATTAAGGTTTCTGGAAAGAAATGGAATGTCTACTACCTTTAAGAATGGCTCAAAGATTGGAATTCTGAAGAATAAGTATTTCAGAGATTTTATTCTATGCAGTAGCAAGTAGAATATTCTTTAAAGAAGTCTTCCTCAGTGTTTTATTATGAAAATGATTCTCTTATTACCTCATAAAAATTAGATCTTATATACGAAGTCATTATTTTAAATACTTTTATATCCAAAAAAATGTATACATGGATTTTTTAATCTTATGATTCAAATAGCTCTGGGAAACAGATATTCTTGTATTTATTTTAAAAAATAAGAAATTGCAGGACCATAGAAATTAAGTAACCCAACCAAGATAACAAAGAAAATGAGTGACCAAACCATAATTCAAATCCCGATAAGTCTTTCTCATTCCCATCTGTGAAAGCAAGCACACTTGGATTTGATTAAGTCCCCTGAAATACTCTTCTGATATTATATAAACATATTTAAAATAATTAGCCTATGAGTAAGAGTATATTAGTTTTCTCCCTTGAAATCTTTATTATTAAGGGGCTCTGTTTTATAATAAACAAGAACATATTTTCACTGTCAATATTCCAAAACTTTAATTTAATTCTCATTATACTAATTTACATAGTAATTTTAGTTCAATTTCTCTTTTGCTTAATTTGACAAGAAAATTTTAGTACTAGTAAAGTTTACATTAGAACTCATCTAGGAATACAATTCACCATATCAATACTCTTAGGCATCCACAATTTTGTTAAGCAAATATTAGGTATAAAATCTAAGACATGTATTATAATGAAAGATAATAAGAGGTTTCACTAATTTATTGGTAGGAAAGACCATTTGTATTGGTGAGACTAAATATTAGCAAGGAAAATAAAAGAGTATTGTACAAACTTGAATAAAGAAGCCCTAAAAAATTATATTCTAACAAACACATGTGTATGTGTATGTTAGATAATAGTCAGCTCTGGTAAGAGAATAGTAAGATGAACATTTTAAATATTGGCCATGAGAATATAGATTGCTTTCTTATATGTACCCAGGAACTAAAAAGTATTTGCTAAAAATATTAAGCTGTACTTTGTATGTGGTGTCAGAAATATTATAATCTCCTTGGTGTATAACTTTTCAGGGAAACTGAACTGACAAGGATCTATCTATAAGATATATTTATTAGTCAAACTGAGTTTTCTAAGATAGTCCTACACTCTAGACAGAGAATATAGAATGTATTGTTGAACTTTTATGTATAATAGAAAGGATTCTAAATTTATTTGTACTTAAATAGAGGCAGGCTCAGTCACTGTTTTCTCTGTTTTATACATACAAATAAGAGTAAAATATATTTAGACTTAAATTAGTAATTACTCAAATCCATTTGCGTTTGACCCTTTAAAATTCAGATGACCTTAATATAAAATTATACAAGATTTAATTTATGCTTACATCCACAAATGTGTGTTAGAAATACAGATAAATTCTAAACTATTACATTCAAATAAGATAAATGAAATACAAGATTGATAGCAAAAAGGAATATTATAGTACATCTGTTAGATGTACTATTAAAATCTGACCATTTTTCTATACACAGTGAGACTCATTCTGGGTAGCAATTCAAAACTGTACTTTTCATTTTAAAAAATCACAACAAAATCCCTGTTTGTTAATTTTTTTTTGTTGAAAAATCAGTCTTGTATTCTTTTCTTTTCTTTTTTCTTTTTTTTTTTTTTTGTACCAAATAAATGAGTATACAACACATTAAAGAGCTCCGAGGTCTAAGTACACTATTTTAATCAATGCTGAACAGCAGCACTGGGCTGGTTTCAAGGAAACTTATTGTTATAGTTGACAACCTTCTCCAACTACTTCAGAATGTTATTTTAAGGGCCTTAGGCATTAAAATTAAAACAAATGCCTTAATCCTTTTCAAAACTCTGCCCCAGAAAATAAAAGCCAAGTAAGTGCCTGCTCTCCAAAGCATTATAGAGAGCTGCATTTGGCTGTTTGAAAATATCTCTTTAATGTGAGCAAATGAAAAACTATGATTGAAGAATGCTACATAACTCTCTGAAGATCTAATACTGAAAATAAAAATCAAAGTGTTATTTAATTAGTTAATACTGACTATAAAACAGAAAAATGGTCCTTATACATTTAAAGTCATCATATATTACTTTTGAAATGTAATTTGGCACATATAGCATTATGAATAAGTAAAATTAAGTGTCTAGTTCTCCTTTAATACTCTTTTAATAGAACAAAACAAAGCAAAACATGACCCATTTCAAACAACTATTACTTTCATTAGCTTCTTTTCAAGAGCTATTGCTTAGAATGAAAATCTGTATAAAGGTTGCTTTCCTTTGACAAATTCTAGTCATTTACATAAGTGTAAGTAGTGATATTTTTTGTTAAAAGATGAACATAATTAAAATTTTAAATGATCAGCTTATATCAAAGAGAGTTACCTTAAGTTTCTCAGATTTTTTCTCCTCCATTTCGTATTTTAATACACATTTTTTAAAGAATTAGGTTTAAAATATGTTTATTTGAGAACTGACTGTAAAGTTCTGAATAATTGTGATAACCTTTCCCAACAAAATATTCTAAAAATGATTTGAAGTAAGAAGTTCAAACGGATTGTTCTAGTCTAACCCAATACTTCGGAGATGAGTAAACTTTGGTCACAACCTAACAAAACAAAGAATGTGGTGCCAGGTCCTATTGTTCCATCTTTACCTTCCCACATTGATCTCCACCTGCACAATAAATGCTAGAAAATGTTAGTTAAATAGACTTTTTAAAAAGTAAATGCTCTAAAACTTTAAAAGGGTAAGGTGTTTTTTTTTTTTTTTTCCTTAATACGTTCCACCTTGCCCAATAGGCATGAGCTGAAAAGAAAATTCTGTAATGCAAGTTTATTAGAGAAGCATGCTACAAACCAAAAGCAAGTATAGTATGCAGAGGGTTTCTTTCCAGGATTTGTGTTCAATACAAAAATCAAAAAGGTACCATTCTACTCTTTTACTCTTTATTTATTACATTAATAAAGTGAAATAATAGATGTCAAAGTGGTAACATTTCCAGAAAATGCTCCTCAATGGAGTGCATTAAATTGATAGTTCAGGGCCTGTAAAATATGTTGTTTTTGTTCATACGGGGAAAAATAATATTTTTCAATGTTTTTAAAAAATCTAGATAGGATATAAATATAAGTGACCATTTCAATAAAAGGCCAAAGAAATTACTTAGTGGCCATGACTGTTACATTCTAATTAGTGAGACTTTTCTGTTATAATTAGACATTAGTCAGTGGTTAGCATGCCAATTCAAATATTACCCTATTTCCACTGTTCTATTTACTTATTTGATTAAGAGACAATGGCTTATCTAGCTTTCATAAAGGACATTTGATATTACCCACTTATTTTTGTATTTTATTCTCAAAAAGTAGATGGAAAATTTGAATTTTTGTTTGGAGACAACTAGGGAAGCAATTGGAGCCCAGCACAGGAAGCTGCATTTGCCTCTTTTATTTTTCTTTAATTTATCCATAAAACAGGGATAATTGTAGGAAGTTGAAAATAATAGCACAGAACTTCAAAGATTTTTGATTTTTAAAAGTATTTTAAGCAGCATTTTTTCTCAAAGAAAATCTTAAGCAAAGCTCCAGTGTCTGCTAAAGGTAAGTGTTGAGCTTTAATCTCTGAAGTGAATTGCAAGAGATCAGAGTCCCAGGAAATTCAACCCCTTGCCTTTGTCCTGCATTGGCATCTTCACAGAATCTCAAGCTTCTGCAGAATGCAACCTTAAAAGCATGGTTATGAATGATATAAAAGACTAGGAGAATAAGAGAAGGAGTTAGTCTACAAATGTCATTACCCTGCTAGGTTAATAAAAATTATTTATGATAAATGAGTCTCCAAGAGGTCTAATGTATAGAAATGGAAATTTGAGCTCAAATGGCTAAGGCTGTTGATTAAACCAAGAACTGAAAATTAACTCATGAGGAACTTTCCAAATGTGTATATCATGGTTAAATTAGAAAGGAGGAAAACTAGTAACAAGAATCATTAATTACTTTAATAGTTACTCAATAAGTTTACTCTAGTAATTAAATAATACATCACTTTTTAAAATTTTATTATTAATGTGTTTGTAAATTTTTGTGTTTGAAAATAAGTGGACAGAAAGAGAAGCCTAAGGTCCTAATATTTGCAAATACTTTGTAGACTAATAAAAGTCCAAGCTGTAAAGCTAAAAATAATGTGTCTATGAAGAATTAATCTTAAATTTTATTTTAATAATTTACGGGAATACGAAGTGCTTCTCCATTAAGAAGAGAAAGTCTTTTTCACATTAGAAATGATTTATATTAATGAAAATTATTAATATATACTAGATTTGATCAGGATATTGGTATATTAGCCCATATATTTATCTTAAGAGGACTTTCATGTTTTTTCCTCAAAAAACAAATATATATTTTATATAATATATATATATATATATTTTTTTTTTTTAAAGGTAGAAGTGAAGCTGTGTCTCCCAATGCCCATTCCCCTTTTTTCCTAAGTTTTTCTATATTGAATTTGGTAACCAGGACACATGGCCATTTGTTTAAGGACTATAATTTTTCCCCTCGAACCCAGTAACTTTGTTTGGGTCAGTGGAGCAAGGCAAATATATGTGCAATTTCTAGATCATTTTCTTAAAGATAAAGCTGCTGTCACAATATGTCCTTGTCTCTCTCATTCTTGGCCCAAAACAGCAGCTGTAGCAGATTTTACCTCAAAGATGGAAGCCACATGTTTAAGATGATCTAGCCAACTGATCCATCAGAGTCTATGGGGACCACACACTCATTATAAAGGAAAAATATTCTATCTAATTCAAGTCCCTTTATTTTGAGTCTTCTTTGTAATAAATCCTTAGCCTATGTCTTAGCTAATAAAGAACTTGTGTCATAAGAGGTGTGTTGCCATATAAAATAGGTGGCATCGTCTTAGCGGTTGAGTGGTAGACTACAAAGAGACAGATATTACAAGCTGGAAGACTAATGACAATTGTTATAACAAAATATTTTGTAAAACCATCAATTATTGAAAAAGGAAGGTCATACCTATATTTCTTTTTTTCCTCTAAGGGATATTGTTTCAAAATATATCTATCTATCCATGTTAGCTGCCCCTTAATACTTTTAGCCAAATACAAGAGAGAAAAGCTTGAGTAAGGATACCAGTGTGCAAGATAAAACAGAATAGATCTTGCTAAGAATTTGCCCTTGATAGAAGTCTAAATATTAACTCCAGGTACTTGACTAGTATCTCTAGTAAAAGAGAAATCCCCTACTTATATGTCACAACTAGCAGATGACATAACTTTGTTATAGTCTGAACATTTGTACTCCCTCAAAATTCATATGTTAAAACCTAATATCCAGTGTGATGGTTTTAGGAGGTGGAGCCTTTGGGAAATCCTTAGATCATGCCGATGGAACCCTCCCGAATGGTGTTATATCAGAGACCAGAGAGAGCTCCCTTTCCTGTTCCACCAGGAGAGGACACAGTGAGAATTCAACTCTCTATGAACTAGGAATCAGTCCTTCACAAGACATCAAATCTGCCAACACCTTAATCTTAAACTTCCCAATCTATAGAAGTGTGAGAAATACATGTTTGTTATTTAAGCCATGCCCTCTATGGCATTTTTACTATAGTAGCATAAACAGACTAAGACATGCCTAAAGCCTTTTTCAAAAGCCTTCCATTTGTATTTTTCAGCTATACAATAGGAGCTCTGCCCATTTTCAAAGATCAGGTAAAACTGTATTAAGTTTTCACCATCACCTCTAGTTTCAGAGAGATAGTCCTAGAATAGAAAGCAGAAAATAGAAGTAAAGAATCTCCAAGTCTGAAAACTACTTTGGAGACATCAACAAATATGATAACTTTTTTCATGGCATCTGATTGGAAAGCAAATAGAAGCCTAACTAAATTAAAATTTTAAGGAAAATTAATATTACTTTTAAAAAAAGACCCAAGTCTCTCCTATAAGCAAGACCCTAGGTTCCCAAATGTGTGTCAGCAAGAAGCAGGCATGAAAACTACATAGCCCCCGAAGAAATGCACCTTCCCAAACTCACTTTGGTTTGACCACAAAGTATACTGGTCAAAAGGAAAACTTCCAGAGAGTTCCAGACATCATGGAGGACAATGGATAAGAGAGTGATTAAAGGAAGCAAAAACAGGGTGAGCTAAGCAAGTAATGGGACATTTTCAAGTTTCTACACATCAGGATATAACTACTATAGGTCATTGAGTGCTCTGTTTTCTGTTATAATCTATTAATAAATTATTTTTCTTCTCTATTGTATATTATGTGTTGGTGAAAACACATAATATACAAATGGTGAAAATGTTCTATGTGTGCAGAAAAGAATATGCAGAGAGGTACACTATTGTCAACAATCCCTCAATATCTGTTCTGCTTTTATCTCTTTTAGTAGTTCATGGATGTTTAAGGCGCAAGGGTGGATACAAGGATACTCAGGAAGATATCGCATTTCCTAGCATTGCTAGCAACTGGGGTACCCATGTAATTAAATTTGGGCCAATGAAACATGAATGAATGAATAAACATTGAAAACTGTCACCAATTATAAGGAAAAAATGCTAAAACTAAAAAAGAAGTATATGAGTTAAAATTATAATGTAATTGGTAAAATCACAGTGTCCCATTTAAGACTGAAATTATACCACTGAATTCTAAAATATTATCAAATCTCCACAGCGAACTAACAACCAGGTGATAATTTAGATTAAGTCATACAATTTGAGTGACTCCTGATTTATAACTTTAATCCAATTGGAGGGAAAAGTATTTAATTTGAAATTAAACATTTTTATTATTTTTGTTTTTTAATGTTTACAAATTGAGCATAAATTAGAAAAAAAAATCATGCTAACAGGTAGCTAATCCAAATTAGTGTTTACCAGTTCATATTTTTGAACATCTACTCTAGACATTAAATTTCTTTCTTTCTTTCTTTCTTTTTTTTTTTTTTACTAATTTTTAGGACTTATCAATATGCTTTTTCATTGTACTTGTCATGGCTTATTTAATTATATATTTCCACATTTTAAATTGCAAAACAGTATATTCTTTTTTAATTTCTTAGAAAAACAGATGGTTCATTAATAACAATAAAAAAGACAAATTAAAATTATGCAAAACCCTTTGAAAAGCAATTCATTCCACAGCTATCTCAAGGAAAGTGTCCGTGTTTAAAATCTAATGCGATAAGACTTTCTGCTGATACAACAAATTATCCTAAAAGAATTGCTGTATCATCTGAATTTTCTGCTGCTGGCAAGGATAGACAACCTAATTAATTTTAATAAACAATAGTTATAATAGGATTGCAGTCTGTCATGGTTAGACCCTAATTCCTTATATGACCTAATAGACAATGATATTCAAAGCCACAGATTTCTGAATTCTGTATCTGCTAATGCTCTCTATTGATATGAAAGAAATTTCCTATTATCTAGAATTATTATGCATATTAATATTTCTGTAGGAATAGTAGTTTAGTAAACTTTTTGTTGAATTGGCACTGAGATGAAGTGGATACCAATAAATTTTGAAACCAAAACACACGAGTTCAAATCTTTTCTATGCTCTTTGCTATTTGTATTTGGGAATATCTTGTAATCTTATTTTTCAGCTATACAATGATAATAATTAAGGACACATCTTTAAAGAGTTGTAAAGATATCATCCCAGATGTGAAAATACTTTATATATTTTAAAATCCAAATAAATATTAATTAGTATCACATATCTAGATAGGGAAGAGAGGAGGCAAAATAAACTAAAACTTGCCTCCTGATGCAACTGTGTCTTTGAGTTAGTTTTCTTAGAAGTGTGAGGAGCAATATGAAGAAAAAAAAACATGTCAATGGCAGAAAGGAGGAAAAATGACAATCTTTTGAAGAGGAATAGAAGATATAGGAGAGCAAATTGGAGCAAGATTCAGGAAGAAAGAAAAAAAGGTGCATGTTTAAGAAAGATATACGAACAAATTAAAGACATCTCAGGATATTAACATGGAGGAAGAAAGATTATGGCATAGTAAAGAATTCTGATAAATTACCCTCCAGCAGAAATTAATTCTACTGATACTCCCAACTGTGTGCTTATCTATACAAGTAAAAGGATTAGTTTAAAACTATACAAGACAAATACCATTTTTAAAGTATTTAGCTAGTAGATGTGAAAATGTCATACTTCAATGAGAATTTATTTGTGCAGATTGAAGGACCAGAGATACTTCAAGCAAGGAGCATAATCAGATTATATTTGATCAACAAAGAGAAAGCAGGGTACCTCCAAATTTCTGAAGCATGTGTGGTAATTATATCATAATTGATTTCCTGTATGTGTGTTTTGTGGGTGGTGTGTTTGTGTGTTTCTCAGCATTGTCTTTATTTTATTCGGTAATCAAAAAGAACCATAATTTCCTGAAACTTATTTGGAGTTTATTGTGTACCAGGATGCTGAGGTGCTCAATTTACAGCAACTTCCCATTTTGTTTTTTATAATGCTACAGTTGAACTGCATTCCTTGTACAAAATCTATGTGAAATAAAGCTAAATATTTCTATATTTGTAGTGCAAAAGGAACTATATATGGAGCTATCTCAATGCATAATATGACTATGAAATTCTGATATGAAGTCACTCCAAAGAAAGGTGTTATCTAGGGACCCATTTCTCTTAGCTTATCACTTAAAACCCTTTGAAAGATTTTGAGGGGAATAATGGTCAGCACCCAGGGAGGAATTGGGGGTGTTTCCACTGACACAGATTTCATTTTTAGCATTCTGGGATACCAGGCACACATTTTTAGCCTTCGTCACCATCCTAAAAGATAAAAAAGCCTCTTGAAGTTAGTGGGAGATTCATTTCAAAATTAGTTCTGTAGAAAGCAGAGTAATTTGAGAAACTGAGCTGCAGATGGTATTTGAATAAGGTAGACACACATAATGCTAACTTTGTTATTTGAATTCTAGTCTTGGGGTATGTATGTATGTGTAGGAGACATTGTGTAGAATGTGCATTTATTTGAGCTCTTACGTTGCTTTAGTAACTTCCATAGTTTAGGAAGCCTCCCAATATTTGTTTGTACAATACTGTGTGCACATAACTTTGCATTAATATCAAAACCAATGCCCATCCAAACAGACTGAGAGTAAGCTTTCCATGTACTTATATGTTATCTCTGTCCTCAAAATATGCTTTGTTTATGTTAGTTATGGTATGGTCCTCATTGAAAGCAACTACTATACCAAAAGTTGTTGTTGTTCTTTTTTTTTTTTTTTTTTTTTTTTGAGATTAGATTTTAAGAATCTAAAATGAATCAAAAATAAGGAAAGAAACCAGGACATGTTACCCATCTCACACTTCAAACTTATAGCAATAGCTAAGTTTCAAGGAGCCCACATAATATGGAATTCTCCTTTTGCCACATGTCAAGAAAGAAAAAATAAAAGTCTTTTTTGAAACTCATCAGTAATTGACCTGTCATGCAAATGATGAAAAATGCATTATTTTAGTCCTGCATTCCACCATGAATCTGACTGCAACTAGCTCACTCTAAAGAGAGGAAAAGGAAAATGCAAGGACTGTATGTCTGTGTGTTTTCCCCACTTGACTTCTTGGAAGATTTGAGTCTAAGGAGTCTAAGAAGGAGAATTAAAAGATGGAAGAGAGTTACTCTGAGATGAATGGGTCATCATGAAAGGCTTTGGAGTTAGAGTCAATAGCACGAGCATGTCACTTAAGCAGGAAATAGAGCAAGAAGCAGTTCAGTGTTGCCGTCAGAATGTGGCAAGAGATCAGGCTTGAGTGTCAGAAGTCTTATTAACTATCTTATGTATATTTACACAAATGCATCAATACACATATTTGCACATAAGAGACACAAATATGTGCTCATATGCAAGTAAGCATAGTTTCCACAAATCTTCTTTTGCTCTCTCTTTCCTTTGCATCCAAGTCCCTCTATACACAAGAGCTGCATAATTTACTTATTCCTTGATGTCTTTCATTTTATGATCCTTGCATAATGTGTTGCCTGCAGTGGGCTCCCCATCAAGATGTGTTTACTAACACTGTGGCCAAAGTGTTTCCAAATGGTTCAAATTCCAACTTCGGGGAAAACAACACAGTTGACACAGGCACAACAAATGGATAAAGAAAAATCAGAGTTCTTGATCAATCCAATCAGACACATTTATAATTAGCCAAGAATCATGACTTGCCTTCTACAAGGGGCCAGGGATAAGACTAAGCTCCTTGGATCATTATTTAATTTCCTATTTATTAGTCCATCAATGGAAGGACTGCCTGACTTGTTTATAGAAGCAAATGAATACACTTAGGCTAATAGAAAAGAACTTACCCTAAGGAAAAGAGAGAAAAGAAAAGATATAAAAGCTTGATTCAAGGACAGTGATCCAGGTTTGGAGATAGCAGAAGTGTTTGTGAATGCAGCATGAATATATGATGAGTAGAAATAAATGCATTTCCCCACTATAGTCAATCGAGTTTTCTCTGATAAAGTGCTATACACTGGGAAAGTTGAATTACATATATCAATGTAATCAAACCTTTGAGAAAAAAAAAATGTACTATGATAATATTTTTGCCATGTTACATATGACTTTCCCTGGGGAAGTTAACTCCCAAAGGGCCTTCATTGATTTATTATTTAAGTAAAGGTGGCAGAATAAATAAAACTATAATGTTAACAACTGGCTCAAGTTTCCCCTAGGGAGAAACTATCTTTGTTTAGAAAAAACACCTTGATATTCTACTTTAGCTATGTGAAACCTAAAGGCATGTTTCAGAAGGATTCTATAGGAAAAAAAGATAAAATTATCTGTTTGGAAATTTAATAGAAATTTAAAAGAAAACAAGAAATAGGAGAGGGCAGAAAACAAGACGTTACTCCATCTGAAAGAGAGAGAGAGAGAGAGAGAGAGAGAGAGAGAGAGAGAGAGAGAGAGAGAGAGAGAGAAGAAAGAACAGTTAGTTAAAGATTTGGGAAGCTGTTAGTCACCTTTACTCTTAGAAGATCTTCATGATTGGAAAAAGTGACAGGCAGTTGTCAGTTGCAGATGTGCCTAGAGGTGCCCTGTTTGTCCCTGACCTATGTCCCTCTAAATTAATTTCTTTACCTTGGCTGCTAAACATTCTGACCAATTCTGTCCAGGACCACCAAAAGACACTTAATTAGGACCATCTCTACCAATAGCTACACAGAGGCAACAACTTCCAACAGACGTCTCCAGAAACATCTCTTTCATAATCCCACTTCTGTGGCTGGACTTGGCCGGCCTCTCAGATTCTCTATGTAAACTTCAACCTGTTCTTTTGTACCAGTGCTTTGGGAGAACTGGTTAAAAACTCTTTTGTTGATCCTCCAATTCACTATTAAAGAATATCACTTTCCCAGCTCCTCCAAAAATTATGTAAGATATATTTCTTATAATAATTAATTTTTAATGTTCAAAATATTTCTGCTTTTTTGACTGAACCTTGGCTAATTTCTAATTCAGACTTTTAGAAGTGGCATATTTTCATCTAAAAAATCTAAAACATTTGGTAATGGCTTGGGAATTGGTGGCAAGTGAAAGCTGGAAAGGCAGCAAGAAATTTATTAAGAAAAGCTGGGAAAATGGCCAAGACATTTTGGAGATTGGAGAAAGGATGACCCATATTATATTGCAGAGAAAAAGTAGTGTGAAGACTTCCCTGCAAAAATGGAAGTCAGAAAATATACCTCATGAAATTGTAGGTCTTGCTATCTATCTTCATCTCTACATAGAATATTGAAAGTACCAACTTGCTTCTAGCTGTATGTGATAAGGTATGGGGAGATAGAGATAGGTTAAGAAGGAACCATTCTGTTTACAAGCAGAACATAGAAGAAATATATAAATCTCTGGCTTTTTGAGTTGAAAAATAAAACGATTTTTCATTTCAACTATTGGAAGCCAGAAAGAAATTCTCAAGGTGAAATGAGGCCCGGGGCCAAAGATCAAATTAAGGGCTTGTCTCTAAGGCCTCTTGTCACACATGTAAGCCCAGGGAAGAAGAACCACCCTACTAACCAACAAAATTGTGAGAAATAATGTCATCATGTTTTCAAGCCACTAAAAGTTTATGAGTGGTCTGTTGCACAACTCACAAACTCAAGTTATCTCTAATTAATTTCCTTAAAATAATACATTTTGAACTGAAGTTTTCTTGATATGTAAATCTAAGCATGAGCAGCCTGACTCCCCCTTTCTCTTTATTCCAAATAAGTTAAATAATTCAGTATTCATAAAGAGGTTACTCATATTATAATTTGTAACCCAATTTCTCTCATTATATAATATTACATAATATATAATATAATATATATTTAAATTATATATAACTATATATAATATTATATATTATATAATATTACATTATAGTCTTCTTAATAATGTACTCCTTACAGATTAATAAATATTTTTATTTTAATGGAAGGCTTTTTAGAGGTATAGTTTGAATTCAAAAACCTGTTGGATATGTCAATTGCTAATGAGTCAAGATTTTATCGTCACTCACTTAACCTGTGTATTTCCCTCAGAACCAGAATATTTATGGAGATTTTTCAAACTAATCTAAAAGAAAAAAATAGTTGATTGCTTTATTCTTTTTAATTCTTAAACATGGTAAGTTTTAAATAATGAGTGAGTGAATTGTTTGAGCAAGTTGACTTTCTATTGGCAATTTTTTTCTTCATCATTGTGTTGTGGCACGATCAATTCTAAGATCCAAGGAGCCAATTGAGATGAATTATGAGCCTTTATTAGCCGGCCAGCGACTGACTCTCTACCATGCAGAGTTAGAGGAGATCAGCCCCGAGCTCCCAAAAGAGGCAGTTTACAAAGTCTAGAACCACACCCTAGTTAACATCAAACAAGCAAGCAGATTAACCACACCCTGGTTAACATTAAACAAGCAAGCAAATTATAGAAGCAGAAGTTGGCTCACTTGAAAATTTTCCACTCTTAAGATTCCCCACTGGTTTTTAGGGGAATTCAAATCATTGATTTGTCAACCTGGAGTGGTTGGTAGTGAGTTCTGAGAACCATGAGTTTACTGCCTGCACCCTTTTTTGTCATACGTAGTTAACAGTAGGTCTAATCCTCTCCTATTCTGTCAGGTTTCACCTAAAGCCATACAAAGACCTCCTTACTTTAGGACGGAGAGAATTAAGATGGTCCAGACTGGACCCTTGATAGTCTTTAGTGGACCCTCTTTTTGATGCAGGGTCCATTGTTCTGATGTCTGTGGTGGATGCGCAGCCTTGATCCTGGTATGGTGAATCCAATGATGGCGTCCAGCTACCTTGACGGCGGTGGGTGTTGTGAGGATGACAAAGGGTCCATCCCAGCGGGGCTCAAGAGACCCTTTTTCACCCAGATCCAATTGCCTGGAGCATGGTTGTGTGGCTGGACTGGATGCTGAGCAGTTGTTCTGGTGGCGGAGACCAGTTGGTGGGTCTCCTGTGTGCGAGATAGAGGCTGCAAAGACTTAAGCAGTGAAAAATTATGAACTTCTGTTAGCTTTTCTTCCCTAACTTGGGGAGGAGAGGTGGGTCTTCCAAACATTATTTCATAAGGGTGAAGCCCTTACAATAGGGTGTGCACCGTGCCCTTAAAAGGGCAAAGGGGAGGAGACTCACCCAGTTTTCACCAGTTTCCAGCTTGAACTTAGTTAAGGTTTCTTTCAAGGTTCTATTCATTCTTTCTACTTGTCCTGAACTCTGAGGCCTATAAATGCAATGCAATTTCCAATTGATCCCTAACACCTTTGCTAGAGATTGGCTGGTCTGGGCGATGAACGCCGGGCCATTGGACCCCAGTGTTATGGGCAGGCCAAATCGAGGCACTATTTCTGAGACTAATTTCTTTGCTACTACCTGAGTGGTCTCCTGCTTGGTGGGGAAGGCTTCAGTCCATCCTGAAAAAGTGTCAATGAACACAAGCAAGTACTTGAATCTGAAGTTCCCGGGCTGACCTCAGTGAAATCCAACTCCCAATGTTCCCCCAGTGCCTGTCCATGAGTCTCGTCCCTTGTTGTATTTCCTTGGAGGGCCCTGGATTCACTTGTGTGCAGATGTGGCACCAGGCTGATACCTGCTTGGCCATTCGTTGCAGCCCCGGAATGTAATAGTCTCTTTTTAATAGTTCGATTAACTTGGTTCCTCCCAAGTGAGTGCTCTGGTGAATCTGGGTTATAAGGTCTTGACTCAAGGCCCAGGTGCTACCTTGCGGCTGTACGGGAGCCCAACCCACCCAGTATATTCCTCTTTGCCTCCCAGCTTGTTGCATAGTTCAACTTCCCCTGAAGTGTGGGTAGGCCGGCAGAATGTCAATTGGCCCCACTGGTGTTTGGGCAGCCTCCTTTGCTGTCTGATCAGCAAAGGAGTTATCTTGTGCTACCTCAGAGCCTGAGTTCTGGTGCCCTGGGCAATGGATGATTGCCACTTTCTTTGGCAGCCAAATTGGCTCAAGAAGAGCTAGTATTTCCTCCTCATTCTTAATTTATTTTCCTTCCGAGGTCAGTAGCCCCTTTCCTTATATAACGCCCCATGTACATGTGCCGTAATAAAGGCATACCTGCTGTCTGTGTAGATGTTAACAGTCTTGTTTTTACCCCACCACAGAGCTTGAGTCACTGCTACTAGTTCAGCCCGCTGAGTTGAAGTTCCATGGCTTAGGGCTTGTGCCCAGATGACAGTCTCAGTGGTAACCACTGCAGCCCTGGCATACCTGACTCCTTTTGAGACAAAGCTACTCCCATCCATAAATAGAGTAGTGTCCGGATTCGGCCAAGGGCTGTCAGGTCTGGTCTGGTACAGGCGACGTTCTCTAGGACTTCAAGGCAATCATGCAGGGATTGGCGAGGGTCATCGTCAGGCAGTAGGGTAGCTGGATTAAGTGCAGCAGTTTTCAGGAACTATATTTGAGGTGGGTTGAGAAGTAGGCCCTGATACTGGGTGATTCGAGCACTGGAAATCCACCGCTCGTGGTGGGCTGCGAAGCATTGACTCAACTGCATATGGGGTGATGATCTGGAGGGTCTGCCCTAGTGTCAGTTTTAGGGCTTCCTTAGTGAGGATTGCAGTGGCAACGATCGTCCTCAAACAGTTAGGCCATCCTGCTGTCACATAGTCCAATCTTTTGGAGAGGTATGTAACTGGTCGCTTCCAGGATCCTAGGGTCTGTGTCAGGACCCCTTTTGGGATTCCCCACACCTCGGTAACAAAGATCTGGAATAGCTTTTCCAGGTTGGGCAGAGCTAATGCAGGGGCTGTGGTTAGGGCTGCCTTCAGGGATTCATATGCCTTCCTTTCTTTTTTTCCCCAGGCAAGGTCCTCTCCTTTCCCTCTGGTAGTGTACAGAGGCTTAGCTATTTCTGCGAACCCCAGAATCCAAAGTCTGCAGTAACCTACTGCTCCCAGGAACTCTCGAACCTGTCACTTTGTGCGTGGCTGAAGTATCCTCAGAACAGCCTCGATCCGACTAGAGGACAGGGTCCTTTTTCCTTTCTGTAGATTCATCACTTGGGAAATGCAAAGTTGAGCCTTCTTAGCAGATACACGGTACCCATTCTTTCTAACTCCTGGAGTAGATCCTCAGTAGCCTGTTTACACTCAAATTCTGTTTCAGCTGCTAGCAAAATATCATCAACATATTGTAGAAGTACTACCTCAGGGTGCCTCTGGTGGAATTCGACTAAGTCCTGACCTAGGGCTTCATCAAACAGCGCTAGAGAGTTCTTGAAGCCCTGAGGCAGTTGAGTCCAAGTTAACTGTCCTGAGTAAAGTCTGTCTGGGTCTTCCCATTCAAAAGCAAAGATAGGCTGGCTAGCCTTGGCCAGTGGCAGAGTAAAGAAGGCATCCTTCAGATCTAGGACAGTATATACTTGATGACTCGGGGCTAGCTGGCTGAGAAGAGCGTAAGGGTTGGGGACCATCGGGTGGATGGTCTCAACTCGCTTCTTAACTTCCCTGAGATCCTGGATAGGTTGGTAGTCATTGGTGCCGGGCTTCTGTACTGGGAGCAAGGGAGTATTCCAGGGGAGTGGCAAGGAACTAAGATTCCTGCCTCCCTCAACCTTTGAATATGAATAGCAATACCTGTTTGGGTCTTCTGACTGATAGGGTATTGACGTACCCGGGCTGGAGTAGCTGAGCTGGACAGAGTCACTATAATAGGAGGATGATGTGCTGCCAGGCTGGGGGATTTGCCTCTGCCCAGACACCAGGAATCCTTTGTTGGAATTCAGTTAACAGGGGGTTTTTAGGCAAGACCCCTGGCAAGTTTACTAGGGGCTCCTCTAGCAAAAGGTATTCCTCAGACAATGGGCAGGTGAGTAGAATGGCCAGTGGGCCTGACCCAACAGTCAGTTCAGTATGCCCTTCCTTGAAGGAAATTGTGGCCTGTAACTTCTGTAGCAAGTCTCTATTCAGCAGCAGGTATGGACATTCTGGCATAACTAGAAATGAATGGGTAAATGTTCCTTTTCCCAGATCTGTTATTCTGGCTCGGGTTCAAGGGTAAGACTTCCCTTGTCCAGTGATCCCTTGTATAAGTGTCTTTTCCTTTGAGAGTGGGCCCTGCATTATCTGTAGGACAGAGTAGGTAGCTCCTGTGTCCACCAAGAAGTTCACAGGCTTGCCCCCGACTTGTAAAGTTACCCTGGGCTCCCAGGGGCTCATAATGTAAGAGCCCTGACCGCCTCATTCTATGTCCTCGAAGAGGATGGTGGGGGGGCTTCTTTTGAGGGGCTTGTCCTTTTTCAGGGCACTCATTCTTCCAATGTCCCTTTTTCTTGCAATATGCACATTGGTCCTTCTCTAACCCGACTCTCCTGGGTCCATTGTTCACCCTGGGTGCCTGTTCTCGGCCTCTGCCTCTTCCTGGTGGTCCCTTTGGCTGGGCTCCTTGCATGGTTGTAAGCAGGACCTTGGTCATCTTCTTAGTCTATGCTATATCTACCTTATCTCTATTGTTGAATACTCATTGGGCTATCTCGACCAGCTCAGACAGGTTCTTTCCTTCAAACCCTTCCATCCTATGCAGTTTCTTTCTAATATCTGGGGCCAACTGACTGATAAAGGCTAAATTCACAGCCCTCCTTTTATTTGGGTCCTCTAGTCAATAGGAGTATAAACTGGTACAGCTCTAAGAGTCGTTCCAGGAACACTGCTGGTGATTCATCCTTAATTTGGATGACCTCCCTTACCTTAGATAAGTTAGTGAGTCATCGTGTGGCAGACCAGAGGCCCTGGAGCAGAAGTTGGAGAGCCTCCTTACCTTGGTCGGTGTTGGGGTCCCAAGGCAGATGGGTATTCAGGAGAACATGCTGGACATAGGCCGGATTGGTGGAAGGCTGCCCATTGGGCTCTAATACCACTTTTGCAGCCTCCCTCAGGATCCGCTACTGCTCTTCTGAGATAAACAGGACCTGGAGGTGTTGCTGATAATCCTCCCAGGTCGGCTGGTGGGTAAAGAAAATAGTCTCTAGGACAGAGGTTAATCCCTGGAGTTTCTCCGAGAATGAGGGGCCCTGGGTCTTAGGAGATCTTCCCCTTGGGAGAGATCTCACTGGGGCCTCTAAATGTTGTGGTGTGATCAATTCTAAGACCCAAGGAGCCAATTGAGATAAATTATGAGCCTTTATTAGTCAACTGGTGACTGACTCTCTACCATGCAGGGTTAGAGGAGATCAGCCCCAAGCTCCCAAAAGAGGCAGTTTATAAAGCCTAGAACCACACCCTGGTTAACATCAAACAAGCAAGCAGATTACAGAAGCAGAAGTTGGCTCACCTGAAAATTTTTCACCCTTAACAATTGTTAATCATGTGGTATTAGATACAATTTGGGAAAACATTACAGAAAATATAGATGGAAAGTTGTTAGTGCTATCTAAAAGATACGAGGTATGTATTTCCTTTTTTTTTTTTAATAATTGAAGCTTTGCTATAACCAGGTTGGCAGTTGTTTTGCATGATAAGATTATTCAAAGGCAAACTGCAAGTGAATAAAATTAGCTGACTAGTATATTTCTATAGCACAGAGATAGTTTTCACTAATAAGAAGGATAAATAAGTTTGTTCTTTGTGTTTAAATGAATTATTTTCAAATATAAATGGCAAAGAGTATCATCTAAGTAGAAGCGTAATGAGAAGCTTCTAGCCTGATTTAGAGAAGACAATTCACATATGTTCATGATTAGAAGTCAAAGTGTTTTAGGAAAGAGCCTTGGCCAGCAAAGTTCTGTAGTTGTTTCAATGACTCATCTAGTTTCTAAAACAGTTTAAAAAGAAAAAAAATAACATTATTAGTTTAGCAAATGTAGAAATTTAGACATATAGCCTTCAGCATGAATTCCTGAGTTATGCAGTTTTCAATATCATTCATTGGACATCCTTCGGCCCCTTGAAAAAGTCAAGAGTAGCATTTGGAAAAGCAAGTGCCTTATGTCAAAATCAAATTTATTTGACTTAACTGGTACAGCAAATATTAGAACTTAGAAGTTATTCTCACGACTGATTAATCAGAATTCTCTTCTTAAAAATTCACCTAATTTCCACAATTTTTTAGATGAGAACTATTTACATATGAAATATTTACAGCTATAGAAATATTTATAATCATAGACTTGTAAAAATAAAGGAAAAACATTGGAGAAGAGAAAAGAGAGATTAAGAAAGTGGTGATGAAATGAAAAGTCAGTGAAATGAAATAAATTTATGAGACATGTACTCTTTGAGGTTTGGCTTACCTTTCTAAAAATATCAGGGGTGTTCCAGATAATGACTATAGGTCAAGTAGTTAAGCACTTATAAATACTGTATTTGACTCCTTGTCTAGGAAGATGGAAACATGATCAAATTAAAGGTATATTTTCTACCTCTAAAGGAGGGATTTGGAAAAGTTTTTCATCTCCAGCCCCAAAGTAGAGTCTTATCCTGAAGTCAGTTTATCTAAACTGGAAACAATGATTGCCTTTAAAAATTATCCATTAACACCCTTAAAAATCTCCCTTGACCTGTGGTTATGACGGATTTCTAGTATTTTTTAGTCTGGAACCAGCATCTAGTAATCCCCTAAGGTCTGTGTGCATCCCTTTTACTAGTACACAGTTTCTCAAATAGGGTTTATAAATTCTTTAAATAAAGCTTTTTCCACAGATATACTTGTGATATTATTTTAAGTTTCTTCATGAAGGATGTCCACTCATTCCTGAAATTTATACTCAAGTCTTAGATTTGAGGAAGAGCCATAATTTTCTAAAGTGATGATTCAAGCTTCTTTTTAAGTCAAGGTAGTTTTCCATTTCACATGTCAAGTAGGACCTTACCAGGCTTCCTACATATTTAGCTCCTGAAAATATTATAATCATTAATCATCAGCAAACCTCTCTGAGAAACACTACCACATGGACTCTGTTGACTATTATAGAAAACATGTTCGATTTGCCAAAGCTAGCTAAATACCATGTCATGGTCTTAGCCATCTCAGAATCTTCCTATCTAAAATAGAATTAGGAATCTTATTTTACTTCTAGAGTTTCTGAACTCCCACCTGCATGGTGATACCTCTCTTAACAATGAAGATTTCAGGATCTACCATGAAAGGAGTGATCTGGACTCTCTAAGAGAACATAAGAGATGGGTTCATAATGATTTAAGCTTGATAAACTTATTTCAGCCTTCTTATCTCTCCAATTCCTTGTATTTTATCTGGTATATGCCAGAGAATTCTTGATTTTAACTTTATTTAGGGTAACCTACCATTGAATCACAGTTTCTATCAGTCAGAACACAGCTTTGAACTCAATCTCTGATAAATTCATTAGCTATTAATAAATTAATCTAGATCTTTGAGAATCCGAGATATTCATTTCCACATTTATTACTAAATGTTTTTAGTAAAAAAAGAATTAGCCAAATATATGCTTAATTGTTCTGGGTTTAAATTTATAATATGTTTTTCAGGCCATGCTGATATTTCTCTCCAAATAACAATATAAGCCACATGAAAATAAAATCTTTGTCCTATTCATTGCTCCATTAAAATGGCATTTAATGAATATTTAGTGAATAAAATAATCAATGAATAGTTTGCATTGTAGATCTAGAAATAATGGGAGATGATAGAACAAGAGAAGACTTGACTCTTCCTGCAGGTATGACTTTCTTAGGGGAGAGACTTTGCAATATGTTAGCACTTTGTCAAGCTTATATACTGAACTCTCTGTTAAATTCTAGTTAATATCCAGAATATATATACTTAGGATATGCCTTTTCTTATTACTAAAGATTACTCAATCATTATATTTATTAGTTTTAATCTCAATGGCTTTTGATCTCTATGAGAAGTAGATTATTTATTTTCTTAGTAAAATATAGCATTATAAGTTTCTAAATAAACACAACATTGACATCCAGGGCAATAGATCTAAAAATCAGAATGCCATTCTTAATTAAGAGCCTTTCTGTTGAGATTCTTCTTAAACGTTTTCTGACACACACTCTAAGAAGATAAGTAATGTGCATTGAACAACTTATTTGTGTTGTGTCTTAAGATGATTCTTTGAGCTCTTTCTGCTACCCTGAAAGACATTGCAATTTTCCCCAAAGCTAAGATCTACAGAAAGTAAACCTTGACCTCATTTAGTCAATTGCCATATATTTTAAACTGGAACTTCCTAAATAAAGAAGTTGCTAATTTTCTATTTTTCCTCATGGTGTTTTAGTAGATTAAATTAAAACTAAAAAATAATGTTTTCACTGCTCCCTTTTCTACAAAACGGAAGCCTACACTGTTGAACTAGAAAAGACAAACCAACAAACCAGACTTAACTTTTGTCTCTTATACCATTGCCTGGCAGGTTGTCTGGACTCGTCCAAGTGATTTGGTGGTAAAGGGGAATTAATTTTTGATTTCACTTCATCTGAACCCCTCCCCCCACCCTCCCACCCACTCCCGGTCAAGAGGATGATAGTCTTCAAAAGCTTTATTCTCCGTGAAATTCCCTTTTCAATCTGTACAGTGTTCATTGTGATTTTTTCTTTGCTAAATTGCTTTTAATTATATTCCTGTTTGCTTTTTGTTTCATCTTTTAAATTAAAGTTAGCATTAATATGATCTGTCTCAACAAGCCATGCAGTTTTATTACTTTTCCAGTCTGAGTTTGTTTTTAACAGAGAGAAATTATACTGGCCCATATTTTTCCCTGCCTTCATCCGCATCAATGAACATTTCAAATCTGGCTTGAATATATAAAAAAGAATAGTGTAAGAACATTCAGAAAAGTTGTCTACATTAGCTAAAAGTTAAAACACTTAAAATTGGTATTAAAATAAGAAGTACTTCTCAAATTCATACCTTAAAAAAAAGAGGACAATTTTTAATATCCATTTTTAACAAGCAGTTAATTTGGAATATCTAGTGCAAGTTGGCTCAAGCTTTTTTGGAGGGAAGGAAAAAGGTACTTTGGTTTTCTATTGCTGTGTAACAAATTACTACAAATTAAGTGGAGAAAAACACAGCATCCCACAGTCCATAGGTCAGAAGCGTGACATGGATATAGCTAGTTCTTTAGTCAGGGTGGGTATCACAAAGCTAAACTCACAACGTTAAAAGGCTGATATTTTATGTAGAAGATCTGGGGGCAGGGGAGGGAGGATGACGGGAATTCACCTTCAAACTCATTCTTGTTGGCAGAATTTGATTCCTTTCTTTTGTAAGACTTAGGTCCATGTTTCCTTGCTGGTTGTCATCCAAGGGTTGCTATTAGCTCATAGAGGCCTCCCACGTTCATTCTTTGCCATGTGGCCTCCTCTAGCTTCAAATCAGCAACTGCATGTTGCATCCTTCTTGTGTTTTGAATTTCTGAATTCCTCCATCTCTGTCCTTGAGACCCAGATTTAAAAGACTATTATGATTAGATAAGGCCCACCTGAATAATCTCCCTATCTTAAGATCAACTTATTTGGAAACTTAATTACATCTGAGAAATCCTTTTTGACATATAATTCAACATAACCATGGAAATAATATCTGCCAATAATCACAGGTTCTGCCCACACCCAAGGAGAGATTGCACAATATTGAGGGTTATTGGGTATCCTCTTAGAATTCAGCCTACCACAAGGAGCAAGACATAAATTTGAGAAAGCCTGCTAAAAATTATCCATTTTTACTGTTTTTTTGGCAATGCTAAAGTGATTATTTAATATAAAAATTATTTGGTGATATGCACATTTGCATGGGTATTGAATATTAAAGTGAAATTTTAGTTTCGTTCATAAAAATATTCACAGATGTGTTCCCATAATGGCTTTTCAAAATCGACTTATATATTTTTTAATAAAATATTTAAATCTCTTTAGACCAAACTAGTTTCAGCAGTCTCATAAAGAAATACAGACCTTGACAGTTAAGTAGCTAATGAATGCAATAGAATTTTCAGCACCTTGTCATTTGCTGCCATCTCTGCCACCACCTCTGTACTCCAGGGAATTAGCTATTTGAAGAAAGGTCAAAGGTCCTGAAATAGTATTGGAGCTTGCATGTGAAATGACACTATCTTGCTCAACTCTAAATATGCTGGAAAAGAGTAAATAGCCAGAAGTAGCCAGCAGTTCAAAATAATAAATTTGAAAAAGAAAGTAATATGTGATAAGTGTAATCATGTTAATGAAGATGCAAAAACACATTAGAGTGGTAAGATTCATTTAAAAGAATAATAAAATAATATACAGGCAAATTAGAAATACCTCTAATAAATTTCTACTTTTATTTAAAAAATATATCCTGCCTACTATTTTATTTTAATTTTTTTTTATTTTGACAATTTTAGTCCTTTTAAATCATATTTTTATGTGAATTTTTTACACTCTCCTATTTCCAAATTTATTTGAATTACTATGTCATGAGAATCTGATATAAAACTGAAATTCCTCATTTGGCTAAAATAACATAGACATCACCACAGGCAAGTGCCACTTCAGAAATAAAGCTAAAATAAATATGATTTATTATTTGTCATCTTACGTTTCTTAGGCTGTGTCTGTAAAAAATTAATGCAAGAATTTTTATCTTACAAATTCTTAGGTGCTTACAAAGTAACAAAACATATTTATAAATATTCTTCTGAATTTAAAATCATTTTTCCTTTGCATCAGAAATTGAGTTCTTTCCTCCTTGAACTCCTAGGAAGCTGCTCAATAGCCTGGGGTTGTTGATACTTAATTCTTAGCCCAGGTACTATAATAATAGCTGCCACTGACTGACTATTATTATGTCTAAGAGACTGCTCAAAGCTTTCTTCCCCAAAACTACAAAAATATCATTCTAATGAAACAGGTGAAAAAACTGAAATCAGAAACACTTGGTAATTTGCCCAAAGTAGTAAGTGGCAGAGTGGAAATTATTTTAATTCAGGACTTTTTAAATCCTTGAGGCTAATCAATTAAATAGAAAACATAAAGGCCTGAAGCAAAAGAAAAAAATAAAGATTAACTCATGTATTTCGATATGTCAGTCATCATTCTGTTTTAGTAAAAATATTTTAAACTTCTCAATCACCACTCATTGTCCATTTGTACCACAGTTTTTCCTTCTCCAAAAATATTTTGGATTTGTTTTGTAACTATTGACTAAGTACAGTGTATTTTACATCTAAGAACAAAAACTCTCTTTCTAGAATAATCATTGTAAGAGAATTGCTCCTTAAAACAGGATTAGAGCACTCTACAAGTAAGGGTCACAACAGCTAGTCCCTATGGCAACTGGATATTCTGCAAAGAGAATCATGAACATGAAGGAGGATTTGAGAGGAGGTGAGAACAATCTGTGTGAATTGTGACGAGTCCTCTGAGAGAACCAGATTGTATTTAGGGTCTCTTTGGGGGACAGGGAGAGATTAATGAGGATGAAGAGAATTAGTATGACTCTTACCAGGTAAAATGTTTATTAAAGTGATGTCATGGCGGAAAGGCTTCAAAGGGGAGCTGTTAAACCCAGGAAAGCAGTTGAAGAGAAACTTGAGATTTGGAAATGTTGGATAGTTTGATGCTTGAGCAAATTGTTTAAAATAAATTTTGAAATATCAAAAAGAGTCAATAAGTTTGTCAAATGAATAGTGAATACATGTGTGAATGAATGTTATGTTCCCCATTCCTATAGTGAGTTAATACTTTGACCATGGTTATTTGGATAACACTGAATAGCTGAATACTGTAACCATTAATAGTAAGTATTTGACTTCATGTGTTAGGATACCATTATCAGTATAGATTTTCCTATTTTAAGAGAAAAATCTCCTTCTATTAAGCGTACTTACATCTTTCATAAAAACCTTACATATGAACTTTCTCATATATATATATATATATATATATATATATATATATCTTTTGAATTCCTATATTTTAATTGTAGTTTTTGTTAAATTAGCTTACTACATATAACCCAGTAATAAAAACACATGGAGAACTTAAGAAATAGAAAAAATATTACTATAAACTGTAAAAATTTATTTCTATAATATATGTTTCAATTTGCTTTGAATTTATGTGATTTGGAAATTGAGAATCTCAATTTTACTGGCCTAAATTTTCAGAGTTTGGCCTGCTGCTTCAATGTCAAGATGATGATTATGGTCATAATTATGATTATTATTATTTTGTTATTGTACTCTAGGGAAGATTTAAGTAATTTCCTTAGCTTAACAGACTGTTATACTTTATGGTAGACATACCTACATAACTTGGCTCTCTACATAGCTTTGCTTCTCCACCTCTCTATGGACATTAGCCTTCAGTCAGACAGAATACGATAAAGAAGTAAAATCATAGATCCTAAGTGATTTTTTTCATATTAATTTTTGATTTCAAATAAAATAAAATATTATTAAAGTCAGTTGATTTTTTAAAAATAAGAACTACTTGTAGTAGTAAGTATAACTTTTATATTACTCAATATAACAAGTATAAGTTCACAGTAACAGTTCTTTTCAAAGAAGGCAAATTCACATTTCTATTCCTATTCCTGTCTGAATCTGCAAACCTTTCTTAAGACTTGATTAATCAAGAAGCTGTGCATAAGTTTACTGTAAGAAGATGATTTTCTATGCAATGCAAAGAATAACAACTTTTCTTAATAATAATTTTATTAATAATAAAACTTTTTATCAAGTTAAATTATAGTACAAATTGAAATATGTGACATATAGGTATATAACTATTTCCATCATATTTACTTATTATAATTTGGAAAAAGGCCTAGATACCTATGTTATAGTGGAATCTTTTGTCTGTAACTATATCTAACATTATAGGCAGTAGTTTGTACAAAATATTTTCATTTGCCATTGAACCGCGCCCTTCACTCACTTAATTTCAATAGATAACATAGAAACAAACTAAAAATTTAAAAAATAGCATGTAGACAATTCTTTTAAAGAAATACCACATTTATTCCATAAGATTGGATAAAATTTTAAAAATTTATAAAACTCTGTCTTGAGAATGATGTAAGGGGATTAATATTGTCATATATCATGCAGTTGGTAGATTTATTTTAGCTTAACAATATTTAAATCATCAAAATGATGATTTTTTACTCCAGCAATTTCACACTAGAGAAATGTTTGCACTTGTGCACTTAGATATAATGCATATGAGGTAGATTATTATAGCACTATTTGAAGTTTGTAAACAGATATAAAATAAAAAATCATCAAAAGAGCAAATAAAATGGTATCCTTTATCTTTACAAGTAAATGCCTTGAAACCATAAAAAAAAAAAAGACTTAAATACTTTACTTTGTTAACATTGTAAGAGAAAAGGCATACCTATTGGTACTGACATGAAAAGTTTTTCAAGTATGTGTTGAGTAAATAAAAGCAAGATACAGAAAAGAATGTGTAGCATGATCTCATTTGCTTAAAATGTTACAACTGGAACTATTTGCATATGTGAGAAATTAAAACAGCAGGAATAACACTAAGCTAAAACAGTGATCACCTCTGATATAGGATTTGGCAAGAAGAAAAAGGAAGATGAGGAATTTCACTTTTCATGTTATGTATTCTTATACTGTTTGACCTTTTACAACTAGAATGTATGTTTTTTGTGTTTTTTTAAATAGCATATTGTAACTCTCTATATAGTTTTTATATATAGTTTCTAATTGTAAATTGTAGAGTTTATAGATTTAATAGGGCTGTGTTATTAATTTCATCTAGCTTTGCCATTAAGTATGGATGTTTCAACATTAGTGATATTGATGAGACATTTTACTTTTTCCCCCAGTCATAGTTTATGTGAAAAACTAATTTAACTGGTCAATTATGTAATTTTTTTTTTCAGTTGAAGTGGTTGTACTGATGGATTCCTCAAAAATCAGTTCAAACATTCAAATAAGCAATATGAATAGTTTGTCTGTTTTCAGGATGCTATAGGTATTTGAAAATTTTAAATTATAAGAACAAATAATACTTGTAAATATTATCAATTATAATTGAGTAGAACTTTTTAAACATTATGAAATTATCTTTTAATGTGAAATCAAACAATTATTTAGTAAAATAATCAAAACACACGGATGGATTCAAGGTTGAGTTTTATCTTATATTGACATTAAGTCCTTTATAACAGATGTTTCATGATATATTCACTGGTATTCATCTAGAAGGAAGTACAATACTGGGATATTGTGGACTTTAAATAAATAAATATTTATTTATTTTTATTAACTATCAATAGGAAGTTGCCTTTTTGACATCTTTTGTATTAACGAAAAACCTACCTCATTAGAGGGAAAATAGCATTAGTTGCAAAATAAAAAATAGAAACTTCTGCCTGTGTTTCAAGATCAGACTGTGATTTTAATGACTTAGAATATTTATTCTGTCTTCACCAAAACACATTTCTCTAGCTAATTTAGAACTCAATAAGAATTAAATAAGCAGTGTACCAGGTCTTTATAATATCAGTGTCTCATGTCTCTTTTCTGGTTATAATTCTTAAATTTGTATTGACTTCCCATTGTCATTCATAAATGTCAAAGTCCTTGACATGTCAACCAGAGTGAACTCATGATGCAGGCTTGCCAAACTTTAGCTTTCTTCACATCCACACCTTGCTAGCTGCCTTCTACTCTGGTGCATCGCTGTATTGCTCCCCTAGATAATCTGATACCAAAAAAAAGTGAAGCTATACTTGTTCCACTCCACATCCCTGAATGATAAAAAGATTAGTTTGGATAAATATATCCATAATTTTGCCATTCGGAAATCTAGAAAGAAGTTGTTTTAATTTCAGCATGGATGTATATCTGTCAACTAAAATATATGTATTTAAAAAAATTTCCTTCTAAAGTTTTCATCTAGCCCTACCCCTGATTTCAAATGCACTTTTCCCTTTCTTTAAGTTCATCTTCTTGATCCATCTCACCATATCTCATCCTACTCAGACTATTCTTCATCTTACCCTTTACCTGGCTGACTCTAATTCATTCACCAAGACAAAGCTGCTGGCATCATCTCTGCCAAGAACACTTCCTGATATCCTGTTGGGTTAAGTGTCCTTACTTTGTGTTTTCATATGTGCATCATGAACGTACATCTGTTATTACATGTACTCACTCTATTGTAACCATTTACTTACATCTGTTATTACACATACTCTATTGTAACCATTTACTTACTCTCTCACTAACCATGAACTGGTTTATTGAGTGAATGAATGAACGACTGAGTGAATAAGGAAAGAAGGTTTATTTCAACTTTTGCTTATTTCAAATTTTTAAAAAAGTATTATTTCTCAAATTTTTACATGTATATAGTATATACAGTTATACATTAAAGTGCTAGCTGCTAAATTAAAGAGCCAAATAGAATAAATTATGGCAACTCGTATAGTAGAAGGCTATTAATTTATACTTTTATAAGTGCCATTGATGAGGCCAAAATTGCCACACACACACACACCACAAAAGGGAGCAATGAATAATAAGCTGTTTTTGTTTAATTGACATTTAAGACATTTCAAAGATTCTTGGTTAAAGAGATGTATGGTAGCCTTATACTGAGCGGTATTTAATTATTTCAGTCCTCATCTGTCACATTAGTACTTTCCTGTCTCATTTTCAGTGCCCTCAAAGCAATGCAGTTGACAGATTATGGAAAATAAATCTAGTATGGAAATATGATTAATTTGCTCAAGGTCAAAAAAAAAAAAAACTAAGAGTAATTTGCAACTACTAAATTGGTAGATGTAGTGATTTGGCTTTTTGCTCTGTAAAAGGTAGGAGGGAGACTTGACAAGAGTCAAGATTCTTTAGAGAAATATGCAAATCAAAAATTTATCACCCTTTTAAATCCTTTTAATTCATCAGTTAATCTCAGCAATGGCCTACTTTTCATAACATTGAATATACCTAATCACATGATCTCGCTTCTCTTCTGCATACTTTGAAGATATTTATATATACATAATATATATACATATAGATATAAATAATATCTATGTATATATAAACATTAATAAAGCACAGCTGCCTGTCATATTTCCATCTTTTTAGAAAAATAAGTGATTTGTAGCATGATGATATCAAATCTTCTTCCATGCTGTGCTAATGGCTATATTTTAAAACTCAGTTAGTGGAACTCATGCAATAGCCCAGACTGATGACATTAATGTCAGTCCTTTGAACAAATCTAGTTAATATGAAAGCAGAAAAGAAAGATGATCTCATTTTGGAAATAACAATAAAAATGATGCTGTTCAGTAAGGAATTGAGACCATGAGGTTTTAATGTTATATCTCTGAAATTGTCTTTTATTAGCCAACTTTCCACTATAAAATACATAAAAAATTCATTTGTGGAGAATATAGCTCAAAACCATTATACTGTTATAAAGTGGGTGCTTTGCTGAGAAGAGATGATCACTTGATAGCTTTTCCTTCCTTTATATCCAGAAGTGTTTACTGAAACCCTACTATGTTCATATATTATGCAAAGGTCTATAGACTATAAAAAGACTATACCTTGTCTACAAGGATTGGTAAGTGGGGAATACAAAATATATAAACATATCTTGTTTAACATATATGTATGTTAAATATAAACGTGCATATTTAAAATAAGTAATTTTATAGTAAATGCCTTAGTTCAGGTTCCCTAGAAGCAGAAGGTAATATATGGATTTTATTGACATAATTTATTGGTGACCTCTTTCAAGAAAAAGAAAGTAAGGGAAGCAGGACAGAGCAGGGGGCCAAAAAAAAAAAAAAAAAGCAAGGATGTAGTCTCAGATAGAGACTAGTTTCAGTCTGACCACATGGATAACTTTTGGAAAAAGATTTCATGGCAGAATTGTTTTCTCTTTGGGAGAAGGGAACCAATCTTTTGTACCTCATGAGTCAGTCATGGACCAAGCTCTGACTCCAGGGATTTAGGGGGTAGGCAGCAGTGTCTCCTGGACAAGGTAACTTTCATTTGGCTGAAGGCAAATCTCAAGTAAAGGGACAGCTGTCAGTTGTCATCTGTCAACACAAATGTAGGGAATTGGCGCACTGTCTGTTAAAGGAGGGAATCAAAGTGGAGTATCAACAACATCAATTAGAGTTTACCACATCCACCACTCATGCACTTACTTTTCACATTAAATTCACTCTCAGCACAGCTTCTTTGAGCTATTGGTCACAATTTCTGAGGAAACTTTCAAAGGAAAACTTACTGGGACAAACTCTGAACGGTGCTGCTACAGTTGATCTTTATGCCATAACTGATAGTACTCATGTCCCTCTTTCATAACCCATTCTAGATTGCCCTTCTCCTCATCTAACACTTCTGTTGCTATGAATACCTTACCTTATAGATTCACTTAGATCTTCATCCTTAAGATTTGAGCTCTTATTATTATGCCCCCGAACACTATGGTTGATGTTCTTGTACATTTAGAATTATAACTGGTCCAGGAAATAGAAAAAGCCCACCAGGAATCACTTAAGCGCTGTATTTACTTATCTTTGCCTTCTTTATGAAGCAGCACTTCCACTTCCCCATGATGATCATGGTCAGCCACCCATGCCAATATACCAGCTTCTTTCTTGTTTCCTGGTCTCCTGTCACAAAGATCCCAAACTAATGAGGTAGTAGTCAAAATTTTTGATTTACTGTAATTTTTTACCTGTGATACCTTGTGGAACCTTACTTTCTGTAAGAGCCAGAAATGCTAGCCCACATTGCTTAAATTAACAGAGAGAAGAAATAATAGTGAGTGCTGGCACTTCTTTATTTCTCAGACCCATGTATTCTACTATTGACAATATAGCACCATACAATAGTTCTTGTTTAAAGTGTATAGTGCTCTATAAAGGATGTAGCCCCATCTGAGCACTACATCATCTCCAAATTGAAACATCAGTTGCTTCTTCAGAAGATTTTTTTATCACTCTATTAGGCCAGCAGTTTCTGCTTCTGGCCAGTACAATACATCATAGGATAAATGGATCTGTGATTCCATACTCACTGCCATACTTCTTTGGTTATAAAGTGGGTACCTTGATCTGAAACAATGTTATTTTTACATTATAGTTTTTTAAGATCTTGGATATTGAGGAGAAACATCATTCAAGAATTTTTTAGTTCCTTTTTGAGAAAGAGTGTAGTGTTGTTTTTTTTACACAGCATAGTTGTATCATGTCAGGTAGAATTATGACCTTGTTATTGTCTTTACTTGGAGATTAAGTATAATTTAAGAAGATATGTGAGTACAAGTTGGCAAAGGGTGAGCTTTTGATGGTGAATTTTATATATCAACTTGACTAGCCATAGAGTGCCCAGATTAAACATTTCTGGGTGTGTTTGTAAAGGTGTTTCTGGATAAGATTAGGATTTGAATTAGTGGACTCAGTAAAGTAGATTGCCCTCCCCGGTTTTGGTGGGTATTATCCAAATTGTTGAAGTCTTAAATAGAACAAAAGGAAGAGAAAGGAGAAATTCACCCCTTTTTTTCCAGCCTCACTGAGCTAGGACATCTCATTTTACCTTTTCTTACTCTCAGATGGGGATTATTCCATCAGGTTAACCAGTTCTTAGCCTTTAGACTCTGAATGAATTATATCACTGGTTTTACTGTGTTCCCAGCTTGCAGACTGCAGGTCATGAGACTTCTAAGTCTTCATAAACCTGTGAGCTAATTATTAATATATGTATGTATATGTGTGTATATATTAAAAATGTAATAATATATAATAAATATAAAAATACATAAAGTATGTTAATAATAATATATCTATTTTTATTATTTCCTACTGGTTTTGTTTCTCTAGGGAGCCCTAACACATCTGTGAATATTACCTTATCTAGCAAAAGGAAATTTGCGGGTGTGATTAAATCAATTATTTTATAATAAGGAAATTATTCTGGACTATCCAGATGGGAACAATGCACTATGAAGACCTTTAAAAGATGAAAGAGGAAGGCAGAAAAGCAAGAATCAGAAGAGGAGATGTGATGATGGAAATTAACACAAGTGATTACTCATTTTAAAGATAAAGGAGTGCAAACAATCTGTAGAGGCTAGAAAAGACAAGAACATGAATTCTTAGAGCCTATAGAAAAAAACACAGCCTTATGTCATCTCATGTGATTTTAGCCTAATGAGCTCCATTTCCAACTTCTGACCTCCAGACTGTAAGAAATTAAATTTTGTTGTTTTAAGGCCTCAGAATTTTGTCAGTTTGATACAGGAGTAAGAATGTTGTGATTTCTAGGGCACAAATAATCTACTTGCCAACATAATTTCCTTAAAACATGTTACCCCACTTGAACTCAGCTTTGGTTTTTGTTTCTGTCAGATCATACATGTATTAACAGCAATAGTTAGGACAACCTTGGTGAGAGGGAGCCAAAGCTGAGTCAATGCATAATCTCTACCTCTACCACTATGGTGTTAATATTCATGAAGCCATTTTGCTAACACTGAGCTGTCTGAGTACAGAAGCTGGCTGATATTAACTAGATCATCCTCTCCACTTGGTGATTTAGTGCCTCTCCTCTAGTGACATGATAATATGATAATACTCACACTTTGTGTTCATTTCTATCAATCAATCAATACACATGGCTCTTCATAAAATCTTTTTTTAAAACTTCTGATCTCACTCAGTAAAGGTCCTTGACCAACCAGCTAAGTCATTCGTTACTGCCCATGAGTCTATGTATACTCTTATGTAAACCACTTCCAGCTCCAGATGCACTTCCCAATACTCTCTTCACTGGGAGTATTTCCCTTTGGTCTTCCAGGACCAACCTGGACTGGAACTTTTTGTTGCCAGAACAACATTTTTACTATACGTCTATCTATTAAGTTGGTCCATTCATGAACTGGGCTTTTTCCCCCTCTATCAGCCGACCATAGTTCATAAAACCATAGTTTTGAGCTGCGAATTGTGTCATGAAAAAATTTGTGACAGGAATTTCTGGGCTGCCTTTTTATACAGATTACTGTACTTTCTTGCCTGCTTTATTTTGACCCCGGATGTATAATATCCATCTTACAATAAATTGCTAATCGGCCTGCTTTACCTGACAGTTTGGTAGGTTTCATAGTAGCCAGAACATAAAGGTTGTTTGATGTTCCATAGTTAGGCACTCAGCTTCCATAATGGGAGTGTAGCCTGTCACAATCCATTTTTCAAATGTTATATAAGTTCTTTGTTGCAGATGGTATGGCCTATTTCCGTGCAAGAGTTTTGTGCCAATTCTCCTATTGGTCTTACCACAGGCTCCATTTGGCATATTTCTCTACCATAGATATCACTAGTACCATGGTACTCCCACATCATACGCTTCAAGTGGCATGAATGTTTTCATTTCAAGTGGTGTTAGTGGCCTTTCTTGTTCTAATCCCACTTGAAATGAGCAGTCTAACATGTAACCCAATAATTGTGTCAGCAGTATTTCTAAGTTTAAATGTGCTGTCTACTAATGAATGTTGATATCAATGGGCAAATATTTGAGGAAAAATAGGATATTAGCATAATCTCAAAGTGTCTTCTCCAATATTTATCAATTATCAAGAGAAATACAGTAACCCTATTGTGGAGAAACTCAGCAAACACTACTTTTACATGATCAATATTAATACACTAGTAAAAACATATTGGAATCTCGTACTTCCTGACATTATGCACTGAGAAAGATATAACACTTCTGTGTTATTCTTGCCAAAAAATGCATAACCTTAATCCGATTATGAGAAAACACAAATCCAAACATTTCACAAACCAACTGACCAGTGATCATCAAAAGTATTAATGTCATAAAGTACAAGGAAAAAACAACAACCTGGGACTATTGCAGATTGTAAGCGATAAAGTAGACGGTATAACTAAATGCAATATGATATCCTGAAATGGATATCGGAAGGGTAAACTAAACATTAGGAGAAAAACTGGTGAAATTTAAGTAAGGTTTACAGTTTAATACGTAGTATTCTATCAGTGTTAATATCCTGGTCTTGGTTATTGTGCATTGTTTATGTAAGTTATCATCTAAGGAATAAGACTATACAGTATATGTGAATTCTCCGTAGTATTGTTTTAACCATTGCAACTTTTGTTGTAAATCTAAAAATATTTCAAAATAAAAAGTAAAAACATTTAAACATAAAAAGATAACTGAATTAAATACCCTATTTTTATTGAAATTGGATTAAAAAAAGCAAATCCCAACTATATGCTGCTTCTCTCTAAAATATAACATAAAGGTAGGTTGAAATTAAAATAATGTAACAATAAACAGAAGAAAGCTAGTGTAACTAAATTAATATTAGACAAAAAGTATGACAAGATATATTACCAAAGATAAAATGGAATATTTCATAACAATAAAAAGTAAATTAGTCAAGAAGCCACAAAAATCCTAAATCTGTATGCACTTAATAAAAAAGCTTCAAAATAAATGGAGCAAAAATTGACAGAAGTAACAGAAGAATAGAAAAAGCCACAGTTAAAATTAAAGATTTTAATAAGCCTTTATAAGTATTTTTTAAGTGGACCAAAATGTAAATAAAAATATTAAAAAATTGATCTAATTGACATTTTTATAATGCAACACTAAACTGAAGAAATACATGTTTGCAAGTAGTGAATTAGGAAGAAAAATTCTAAAATAGGAGAAGTCTTAAGAGACTGACCATATAGATCTTATAAGGTAAGATAAAGAATTTGTATTTAATCCAAAGAGCAATGAGAAGACATTGGAGAATTTTAGCAGGAATGTGAATAATATGAATATATTATATATTGTTTATTTACCAAAATCTACCTCAAATATCATCAGATGAGTGGTAAACAAAACGTAAATAAGTGTGAGCTGTGAAGAAGAAAGTTGGTTCTACAAACAAAACAAAAAGTAGGTTATCATCACCTAATCATTTTAACAGGTAAAAATAAAATTTACAGTATAAAGGGAGATATTTAAATAATATTTAGGCATCTATTAGGCCCTACTATGGATGAGAAATAAGGAAAGATTCTTAGTGCTTTCCAAAACACATATACACAAGTACATGCACACACACACACACAGCCAGGTCAGTAGGAAGAACTTATCCTGGGTCAGAATCTTCCAAGATATTCTTGTAGAATAAATGAAGTTTCCTAATTATGTTAGTCTTCCTTAACCATGAACTCCATAATTCATTCTCTACGATTTTGCAAAATTTTAGTCATTGCTATAGTAAAAGAATATGGAGATCGTGTACGTATGCTTGAAATTTATATTTTCAAGTACCAGATATTTCTTGGCCACCAGTCAGGTGAATAACCTCACAGTCTACTATGTAACATAGAAACCCATGTGGACCAAATACAGTTAGAAAATAAGGACTGCACAGAGAGATTTAACTATGAAAACTTAAAGTGAGTTTCTTATCCTTTTGGTCAGACTAAGATAGCACGAAACATTACTTCTTTCCTGTAACTTTTATTGCCCGTATTTGGATCTCACAGTTTCATGGGACTACCAGAAAGGATCTATATGTTGACTTGCTTACTCCATGTCTGAAATAGTCTTTCAATCTTTAGATTTCCAGTCCAAAGAAACTGACAAAGCAAAACCTAACCTGACTTGAAATTAAATGTTGACCCAGATTTCTCTTTCGTGTTGCTCCCTCAGTACTGATTTGTGTGAAATGGGAACAGATGGCAATGTGTTACTTGTGGGGTAAAAAAAAAAAAAATCTTTACTTCTAAAATGTTCCTCTTCACTCAATAACATATTGTCTTGAATAAATGTTTCATTTGCTTCATTTAGTTATTCTAGCCCAGAATCCTTTGGCCATGCAAGTTTAATAAAAACCAAAATAGATAATATTGTTCTGGAAGGAAAATTGAAAAAAAAGATAATATAAACCATTTAGAAAGAAAAACATTGGAGACTAAAAGCTTTGTGTCTCAGACTGAAAGGCGGTTGAAGAGATGGTCTCAGGGGCAAGTTTTAAAATAAGCTGTGGAATTAATAACATCCAACTCTGTATGTTCATCAGCCAACACAAAGCAGGCCTGAAGCAAACTGAGGAATGAAGTACACAAGAGAGACTCAGTAGACTGAAGGTGTGCGTATGTTGGCTGACCAACACAGAACCCAGAGTGGGTTATTGTACATAAAAAATTGTTTACTAAAAACCAAGCCTAACATTTCCAATTCTAAAATATAACTTAAAAAAATATTAAGTTGAAAAATTTGAGAGTTATTTTGGAATAAAAGTGGAGTTTCTACAAGAATGGATCAAATAAAACAGTCTACTACTTCTATTTAAAATCTCCCTTGTGTATGTGCTTTCCCCTCCAGAAGAAGAATATGAGAAACTTTTTAAAGCCTCTAGTTTTTCAGTGGTTACAGCAGAGTAGGAAATTATTCCCTCCCACCCTCCCTCCCTTCCTTCCTTCCTTCCTTCCTTCCTTCCTTCCTTCCTTCCTTCCTTCTTCCTCCCTTCTTCTTTTCCTCCCTTCCTTTCTCTCTTCCTTCTCTACCTCCATACCTTTGAGGCTTATAAATAACTCCCTTGTCCAGAGGGATCATATTAAAAAGCTGTATTTCTACCTGTAGTATTGGTCATAATGAACATAGATTCTAGATGACTTAGGCACTGGTGTCAGTCTAGATCATTGTGGAAACTGAATCTCCCCAGATGGTTCAAATAAAGGGAATTTACAGAATGAACTACTCTTATAGTTCCCAAAGCTAAATATCCTGATCATGGTCCCAAGATTGGATTTCTAAAACAGTTTTGTGGCTGTATAATGAACTGAAATTGTGTCAGAGTAATTGTACCAATCAGATCATCAGTCCAATACTCTTGGCATCAGTTCAAATACTCTTTCTAACATGGTCTGTAGATATTATTTATACTGCTAGGGGAGCTCTGGGTGAGGTATGACAAGAGACACTGAGAGGGTGATATCTGCAATGTCAGAAGGCCTCGGCTTGATTCCTCTGCTTTCACTAGGTACTGATGTAATAGGATATAACGTTGTTTTAGACATTTGTGTAAGTCTGAGATACAAAGCTTAAAAATAAAGATAGTTCTTGGTTCCCAGGTACTGACAAATTTAAAAAACTATGGTGGTAAAATACATATAACATAAAATTTACCATCTTAACACTTTTTAGTGTACAGTCAGTGCTATTAAGTACATTAGCATTATTGCGCCACCATCACCACTGCCCATCCATAACTCTTTTTATCTTGTAAAATTGAAACCTCATGCCCATTAAAGAATAACCCACCCTTTCCCCAGCTCTAGCAACTACTGCTATACAATTTTATGCTAATAAATTCAACACCTAAGTAAAATAGTCAGTTTTTAAAAGACACAAACCATCAAAACTCATTGGAGAAAAAAAGAAAACCGGAATAGCCCTCCATTTATTAAAGACATTGAATTTGTAGTTAAAAACTTTCCCAGAGGCATTATAAGAAAACTACAGATAGATAACCCCATGAAAATATATATTGCATTTATATGAAATACACAAATGAATCTCTATACGTTTGTATAGCTTTGAATGAGAGATAGAGAAAAGAGTAGACCTGTACTATTAACTTAGTTAATGTGAGGGAGTTTAAGGGTAGTGAGGAAATTGAGTTTTTATCTCTGTATTGCTTAAATTTTATAAGTCTACATTCGGTTTTTTTTTTAATTAAAAAATATAACTTTAAAAAACTCTCAGGGAGCTCCACTTTATCATTTATGACAGAAAGGAAATTTGAAATCAGCACATCTTTTTAATGCTTGTTTGGTCTCAACTCCCATGTGTGGTGCTGGGACACAACAATGAATAAATGAGACATGGTATCAGTCTCAATGATTCTTACTGTAATAGAGTGTGAAGGACAATAAGGAATTAAGTTCATGTTTAAATTACAGTTATAATACGTATGCATGAATCTCCTCCCTCAGCATGACAGGACCAAGCACAAGGTCCGACACATAGTAGATATTATTTAATAAGTGTTTGATGAACAAATGAATGAATAATATGTGGTACAGGAGACACACAGAAAAAGTGGGCAGTTCTACTTAGAGAGTAGGAGGGAGAGAGTAAGGAATATATGCGGGAGATGCTATAGTTGGCTTCCTGTGTTGTAGGTATTTGTCGTAACTGCTATGGAATAAATGTAGGAAACTTCAGACAAAGCAAAGTGTGTATGAAAAGATGATGAGAATCACATGGCATGATTAAAGAATGGAAGCAACTCAACACAGTCATTGCACATAATAAAAATTATGTTTTTTTATGGTTGTGTTTGGAAATAAGGCAGGAAAGGGGATAAGAAATAGCCTCAGTTGTCATGATAAAGCATTTAAATAAGGACACAGAGAGAGCACAGGAGGAGGGTCTTAGATGCAAAAGAGTCTTTCTCTGATAAATAAATGTGAGGACAGCATGAGCTAGGATGCTTGAAGAGAATGGAAAGGATTTGTCACTATCATTGTATAATTCTCTCGAGTCTTCAGTAAGAGGCACCAGAAAATCAAAATGGAATTGCTTATATTTTTATCCTTTTATTTAGTCATGAAGGGAGTGACACAGCAAGTGCCTGACAAAGCATGTCAGGTTGTCATGGCTGCCTCTCTGAACGTCAGGCTTTAAAAATAAGTGGTCTCTACCCTTTCACTGAACTGTCATTAGTCAACATGAATAAATAAACATGGATGAACAGATAGTAGTATCCAGAATTCATTTTTATTTATCTTATAAAATTTCACCAAATTTTAAATGAGGACAGATTTTGAGACTGATACTCTAAGTAAGAATGCAAGGCTAAATCATAAGAATGGAAAACTAAATCATATCGACTTTGGGGATAAGAAATTAGAAAATTAGTAAAGGTTGTTGAAGTTTTTTTCTCTCTTTTCATTTTAAACTGCTGACTCAGCTACCTCCTCATTTCTTTTATTTGTTTAGAGATATTGACATTCAAGAGTGGGAACTTATTCCTGCTTCCAAACTTCCAAAACTAGTATGAATTTCAGTTTATATATATGATTGTTTAAGTCACAAAATTTGGCTTATTTTTACAACTCAACTTAAATTCTTATACAGAACCTCCATTACACCACTGATGGGAAACTTAATCTCCTAAACTTTTAGGATTTTTTTTACCTGTGGTTATACTACAGCCTTAGTTCTAAGATATTACATAGGCAAGATCTTTGAAAGAATGGAGTATGCAGATGGGGGAGGGGGAAGCAATCTACTTTTCAGTCATTTGTCCCCACTGATTATCACTGGAGCATCCATTTTCCCCATCTGTCTGGTTCCCTTAAGATTCAGAGATGCTCTACTGTTCTGCACCATGATACTGACATGGATTTTTTTTTTTTTTCCCCGCCAGACCTTATTGGGACCTTCAGCCTCATGTGCCCCACAGATTATTTCTTTCCTAGGTCTTGCGATTTTCCCAGCAGCACTGTTGTGCACAGTTTCCCTCTCCTTCTGAGACACACAGTCCTTTCTATTTAGCTTGCCATTTCTTCCCCACCCCTAGGTCTCTTTATAAAGGTATGTGGTGGGGAATTATTTTTGCATGCTAGTTTATTTCAAGATACTCCATCCACCCCTTCAAATTCCTTCTTTCAAGTACTTAGATATTTGTAAACTAAAACCATAAAGACTTGAAGGGACTTTTAGGAAGATAAAAGATACTATCTCAAAATGTTTACCCACTATGTTTATATTATAATAGCCATCCTTTCTGTTAGACAATGGTAAAATAGGCAGAGTCGAACCTTGTCATTAATAAATATTCTTTTGTTAGAGAAGGAAAAAAAGTCATACCACATACCTTTAGATTCAAACTCAGTTTTATTGAACCAATGTTTATTAGCATTTACTATTTGTAAGGCACTTTGCATAACACATAGTTGAGGAAAAACAAGATTCCTTTCCTAAAAAAATTTGCAGTCTAGAGAAGGAGACTAGAACATAAATAACAGTAATGCAAAACATAAAATGATTAATCTGCCCATATGAGTCATACACAAAGAGCTTTGGGAGCATTAAGAAGGTGATAAATTTTAATCAGGGGATTGGAGAAAACTTCAGACCTAACCCTGAGTCATAGCCTACCAATAAACAGAATGTTAACAACTCTCTGGGCACTTCCTCAGCTCTCTGGACAATTTGGGGCTAGGGTGCAGATAATTACGGTTTCTTCAACCCTTGTGCAAGAGCATTTATGTAGCTTGGCAGTCCAGAAAGTAAAGGTAGCTTTTTGCTAAGGGACTCTTCACATATCTTCTTGCTCACTATTAGAGCCCCCTCTGCCTTATTTAAAGCTTACGAATTCCAGGTCAGTCATTCTATCGCCTACGTGTATCTTGGTGTTAGTGTTGGTGGCAGCAGAGGCGTTTGTTTCTCTGACTTTTGCGTGTGTTTCTGGAGTTCTCTTTTTCCTACCTGAGACTGATTTCAAACTCCGAATTGCTTGTGCTTGTTATTTTCTGACTAGCTTAATTTTATTCACAAAGCTTGAAAATTCAGAAGCTTTACAAAAATAAAATGGTCAATATAGCAGAGCAATAAAATGAGATATATATATATATATATATGTATATATATATATATTATTTAAATAAATACTAGAACCTTAGAAGCATATTAGTAGGTAAAAGAAGCCAATCTAGAAATACTACATACTTGTGATTTCAACAATATGACATTCTGGAAAAGGAAAAACTATGGAGATATTTAAAAAATCAGTAGTTGCTGTTGTTTGGGAACATGGGGACGGGATGACTAGACAGAGCACAGAAGATTTTTAGGATCCTGAAAATACTCTGTATATTATAATGATGGATATGCCATACATTTGTTTAAACCCATTCAATGTACAATGCCAATAGTGAACATCATGGTAAACTATGGATTTGGGGTGATAATAAGGTGTCAATGTAGGTTTATCACTTGTAACAAATATACCACTCTGCTGAGGGGTGCTGATAGTAAGGGAGGCTGTGCATGAGTGGGAGCAGGGAGAAGTGGTAACCCCATACTTCAGCTTAGTTATGCTGTGAACCCAAACCTGCCCTAAAAAATACAGTATATTAAAAAAAAAAAAAAAACTTAAAAGGCCAGTGTGCATTGTTTCCTCTATCCTATATGTCCCCACCAATTATAAATTGCTCTTATATTCATTTAGCTACAATAGTACCTTCTGACTATCTGTACTAGTCTCTGTTTGTCAGCCTTGGTAAGTGGCATTGTCTTTCACTTAACAGAACATAAGTGGCAGGTAACTCTTTCACTATTCTGATCCTTACTTAAAAAAAAAAAATACTGTATTTTTGCTTCCTGTAGTAAGTATTGTGCCTTGATGTATACCTCAAATAGATATGACACAGAGAAGAACAGGTGAAAAAAAGGAAAAATAATCAATATCAGGAAATATCATTTTCAATTGCTGTGAAAGATTTCAATGTTCCCTATTTGTTTTATCGTTCGAAAAAAAAATAACTCTGATGACGTACGAGGCTTATACAAAACCTTTAGCACCATACAAAATGTGTTTATGATGCTGAGAAAAGATAGTCTGTCCTGGCTAGTCACCATGGTAACCTCTAAAAGCAAAAATTATGTCTGATTAGGTTGCACTTCTCAGGAAGAATTGACCAGAAAGAAATCTTTTGAAAAGTTTAAAATGGAGGGTAGGAAGATACTGGTACTAATTTTGTGCAGCTGCTCTCTTCCCTGACTTTCCTAATAAGGGTGACTCAGACTATTTTCTGGAACCTTTTTTCAGTCCCATCGAGTGCTTTCAGTGACATTTTCCCCTTGTTGAAAATGCACTTCAGCTCAGTTCTTTCTGGTTATTGTCTCCACAACTCATAGTCAGAATTCCAGATATCTTTGTGATTGCTTGTAAAGAGATTAATGAATGTTCCTAAAGAGAAAAAAAATAAATTAAAGAAGTGAAACATAATCTGCTCTGAAGAAATTGTTAAAGGAAGCAAAAACTCAATTATTTCTACTCTACAATGATTTGGGAGATAGGCAGGCAGCAGTAAGGTAGCAGCACTGAAGAAACCAGAAGACTCTTTATGTTGGAATTATTTTGTGGAAACTCTTTATGTTCTTTTCCTTAAAATAAAATATTTTAAACAAGATTTTTTTAAAGTTTCTGTCAGTACTAGCACCTATAAAGCAGTGTGTATCAGTTATTCTGCTCTTCCTATTTTATTTTCTAAGTAATATTGTTATTACTAAGTGTCTGTATTGGAGGCTAACTAATGTAAAACAGAGCGTCAGGTAGAAGAAATTATAGTTTTACTTCTATTTAACTGAAAGGGTAAAATCTTATTGGGCTGATACAATATTCTGTAATGGTGAGCTTAGAGAGGATTCATATAAAGTCTGCAAAATATTTCAAACCTTTCTGTGCTTTGTAAACCTAAATCATTAAGTGGCATAAAATGTCTTTCTAATTACTTACACTGACATAATAAACAAGGAAGGTGTTATTTATTCAACTTAATGTAGGAAAAACATCTCTACATTTGAGCAAAAAGTAAGAGCTAAGAATCATTCTGTTGTCTCTAATTATTGAAAGGAACTATGTTTCCCCACCCCACCCCCACCCCAGGTGTTATACATGGTTATTATAACAAATCCTGATGAGAAATGCAGTTAATATAAATAAAAATAAAAAATGCACTTTTTTTTTTTTTTTTTTTTTTTTTTGCCTAGAGATAGATTTCCACCTGTGCACATGGAAATGTGTTTCAAGATTCTTATTGGAGCAAAAAATAAGAAGTTGTCTAAATATATTCTATGGGCAGGAGGTTATAAAATGATGATGGAACCATATGATGTAATATTTTGTTATTAGAAAGAATGACATGCTATTTGAGCCTGTAAAGATTAATCTCAAAATATACTCTAAAATGATGATACCACAAACAGACATGCCCTAAGTGCTTTTTGCATATTAATTTATTTGATTTTCACAACAATCCCTCAAGTAGAACTCATATAATTTCCATATGAGTTAACAGGGGCACAGAAAGCTTAAGTAACCTGCTCAAAGTCACACAGCTAGTCTAGGAGATTGTCAGGATTTGATCCTAGGTAGTCTAACTGTTCAGAATAATGTGTATAATATATTGTTAGTGTGTGATAAAGGGTTAAACAGGACAATGTTTTGCTTTCTTGTTTTTGCTCCCATACTATAAACAAGTATCCTTTTCACAGTCTATTTAGTTCCTGTTTTTTCTCATTTTTTTTAAATCTTTTGTTGTTGTTGTTGTTGATTTTTCTGTTTAAAATGGCCCAAGCATAGTGCTGAAGTGCTGTCTAGTGTTCCTAAACACAAGAAGTCTGTGATGTGCCTGACGGAAAATACATGTGTTACATTAGCTCTGTTCGGACATGTTATATAGTGCTGTTGGCTGTGAGTTTGATGTTAATGGGTCATAAATAAGATGTATGTAAATAGAACTACATATAAGACAAAGTTATGTATTGATCAGTTGATGACAATGTTGTGACCAGAGGCTCTCAGAAACCTAACTCTGTATTTCTTGTAAAAGTGATAAAACAGTAGTCACTAATACAGTGTTCACTACTGTGAACAACTACTGTGTTTATGTATCATGCATGGAAAAAAATCTTTAAAAGATGATCTAATTGTATATAGTTTGGGGGAGAGAAACTAAGATACTAAAACTCAGGAATAGGAAAAAAAAAACTTATTTATTCCTTTAGCCCGTGTATTACCTGTTGAAATACTTTCCTGTATACAGTACAGAGAAAGAAAAATTTCCAAAGTTCTTCATAATCTCACCTTCCTGCAAATAGTTTCACAAATAATTTTCTAGTCTTTCACAATGCAAATATAATAATACATTCATATCCCATTGTATCTTAAAAAAAAACTTTATATAGTGAACTTCTTTCTAGGTTAAATATTGTCTCCACATCCCACCATAAACACAGTCCCTGGTGAGCCACAGACATCACAGATCTCTGTCTGTTCAGACTGTCCTCCCACGGCTGGCATTTCTGCAAGAGTACAGCAGCAACATTTTGAAGACCAAATCGTGCTGATATGTAAAGTAAGAGCATAAAAGGTATATCAAGAAATGAGGAGAATCTCTCAAAAAGTTTTTCGAATTTTATGTTTTACTTCTCAACCTGAGCCAGATAATTTTTATTACAAAATGGAAGAGAGAAGGAATTTACTCTGACTCACTCACATAGTAGACCCTGTATATATATATTTTGATCTCACACTACTGACAGATAAATATTTATTTATCTTTTAAAGATAAAAGTTTATTTATTTTTTAATTACTTTAATGAATTAAAAATGACAACACTAGTTTTTAAGGGAAAGAACCAAATCATCTTCAAATTCAGAGTTGTAGATAATTTTTTCAAGTAGTAATAAAAGAGGCTTAATATACAGTAGAAATGATTAAATTAGATAGTAAATAGCACCACTGAATTATGCATTAAGAGAAAAGATAAAATGTTATCCATGTTCCACTAAATTTTGAATCAAAAGACACCTGAAGAATAGTCCTGGTCTGGGCTCCCTAATTAATTTTTTATTATTAGTTTCAAGTATACCGTACACTGGTTAGACATTTATACAGTTTATGAAACGATCCCCGATTACTCTATCTTCTCTCCATCTCTACACATAGTCATTACATTACTGCTGACTGCATTCCCTATTCCATGCTCCCCCTTTCTGTTTTACAAATAGAGAAAATAGTCCTCTCCAAATCAAACCACTCACGTCTCTAGAAAGCAGAGACAAAGCCCTTTTCTGTATTAATTTTCAGTTGAAAAATAGATATTTATGAAATTTTTTGTCCAAATCCTAATATTTCACTGTCATATCTGAAGGGTATTGGGCCACTTTTTATTGATATATTCAATTTATACATTAAGTGGCATCTAGTGCCCTCCAAAAAACCACATAACAGATACAACGTGAATCACAGACTGTTGGAATCACAAATGCACGACTTATTGCATCAGACACTGAAATTCTAATCTTTTCAGCACATTCACCTTTCTTAATGAAACTACTATTCACCAAGGTTAAGATACGGACACTCCAGCTTTAAAAAAAAACAGATGCTAAAAACGTTGAGCTACTTAAGATAATGGTTTCTAGGACTGAGTTAAGTTGAATGTAAGTGAATTCAAGAAATTAATCTCATTATTGTGATATTTAAAATGATCTGCTAGTATATTAGATTTTAAGTTTTAATTGTAATACCTACAAATTTCCTCTAGAGGGAGAATAAAACAGGAATAGGCAAATAGACTATTTAAAACAAATGGATAGAGTGATCCAGAGGATTGCCCCTTAAAAGAGAGAAAACATTTTGTGAAAGCTGTCATAAGCAAAACCAGAGTCATTTTATTTAATTTTATTTTTATAATTTTTTCTAAATATAGCTAAATCAATTTCTAAAATAAAAAGGATCATGTTTTTAGTTTCCTTTTAATTTTGAATTAAAACAAATCTATGTATACACCACTTAACTATAAATCGTAACAATATCTCTACTATAAAAGAGATGACAGGCTACTTAAAAGACTTTTTAAAACTATACATTTAATTCTCAGTATCCACAAATTAACTATGCTTAATCTACTTAAATATACAAATAAAGCAGCCTAAGAAAATAAAGCATTCAGCAAAGCAAATTACCCAATGCTATATAAAATACTGCATAAATTAAATATCAAGATGATTATCCCTCCTTTCCTCACAATTAGGTTAAACAATGTTCTACTAAAATGACCCAATCTTTTAAAATTTGGAGACCCAGAGAAGTACTGAAATAAGAGTTTATGTGCATTTCCAAGAAAAGAAACTAGATAGCTTCAAAGTTATTACAGAATTTGAAGAAATAAACATCAAAGAGAGATGAAATCACTCTCTCTCAAAATAAAGGTTTCTACAAGAGAAACAATTGTGGAAGAAAATTATCCTCTTTCCTAACAATATGGTGATCAGCCTTTCCTGCTTTCTCCTGATGATGAGGTGATGTAACTGGTCAGAAGCGCTGGCCTATTTTCTGTACTGCCTATGGTGGGTTGGATTGATGAAAATAAACATCTTACATAACAAGCCGGCTGTGCACTTCGTCTTTTTTTTTTTTTCCCAAGGAGATTTTCCCAGCATGAATTCTGCATGTACAATTAACATTGGAGAAATTTCAGCTAAAAAAAAAATCTGTTAGGTTTATAAACACATCAACAAATACAGCCCATTTATGCTGCCATCCATTTCCCTCATCCATCCTGCCTGCTTTACACACACACACACACACACACACACACACACACACACACAACACACACACACACAAGCATAATCAATACCCTTACCATTGCCATCACCTCCACCCCTCCTGTAATCAAAAGAACTCTGTACTGATAGAGAAGGGAGAGCAGGCAAGTTAAAATTGAAATTGCTCTTCAAACAGTTGTAAAGAAATGGAAGATTACAGATTAGAGCCATTGTCTTATTTCAGTTGTATAACCAGAACCCCCTCAGGGCTTGCTGTCTTAAAATTGAAGATGATGAATCAAAGAATATGAGATAACCCAAAAGATTTATCCTCGTTGGTGGCCTTTATAGTCATGAAAAGAGAAAACACAGCAGAGTGATTTTTTTTTATTGCAATTCGTAATAACAAAAATTTGAAGTTTTTTTGTCTCAAATCCTATTTTATATGAAAGGGTTTATGAATCTATAAACTTTGGCATTTTTCATGGAAGCTACATATGGAATGAATATATTAAACTGAGCATTCAACTTGATTTTTCTAATTCCTGAAGATACAATAAAATCAGAGGTACCAAAGGGTCAAAAGAAACATGTACTTGAACAGCCTGAACGAAATCCCATTTGAAATCAGTAATATCATTCACAGTGGTTTGTATGGAGCCCTAGCAGTCTTAGTTTCACAGAAAATAATTACAGTCTTTACTCAGTAAATATTTGAATATCTATCATATGTCTAACACACAACAAATATTAAATAACCTAAATACCATAGAGTTGAACTTACACTATGAGATAATTTTTGTATTGCTAAACAGTAAATATAAATGCTCCTATTCTGTAGTTCAAGAGAAGAAAAGCATTAAAAGCAAATGAAAAGGAGTACATGATCAATTAAGATTATTTGATCTCTTCTGTCATAAAAATAATCATCATTTTTCCATCTCAAGTAAAAGCCATTTTGGAAAGGGCCAAAATGCAACTTTCTTTACTAGGTGCAGATACATAATGCAAAGTCAAGAACGCTGGTCTTGTACCTATGTGTACATTACCCTACGTTCATTTAGAGGTGTTTACGCATATTTAGAGGCTCCTCAAATCTATATAATATGCACTGGCATGTTACATACACACAATATACACCAGTAATACCTATTTGAATGGAAAATCTGTATGTAATGAGTCAGCTGTGTTACTTTGAAAGATAATTGAATTTGTATTCTAAAAATTTGCATTTAAATATCAACTTTGATTTTTACTGCCTGTAAGATCTTAGACAATTAATTATACTTCTCTAAGCATCAGCTTTCTCATCTATAATGCGAAGGCAATGATGCTTTTAAGAAGTGTTGTAAAGAATAAAAATGAAAACGTGCTAAAGTATCTAAAAGTGCATAGGAAATAATTGGATATATGTATATGTATGCATGTATGTATATATGTCTGAAATATCAAAGTTATAGCTATTCATCCAGCATTTTCACAAAAAAGCAAGATTAAATTATTTAATAATTACCATAAAAGGGAAAAAAATAAAACTTTTGAGTTCTTAGAGTAATTATTTATTTACTTATCTTAAAGAATGATAGAGAATGATAATGACTTATTTTGTATAAATATATACAGCTATTTATTTATTGAATAGGTAGTGTTCAAATTAATTTCCAGTTGTTAAATCAAACATGTTATAATGTCTATTTTATGTTTAATAAGAGAAGAGAGTAAGAATCATCTATTTTAGTACTTTATTATCTTCCAGAAGATTTTGATATTCTTGATAATTTAAAGAAACACTTACTTATAAGGTATTAACTTATTATTACATTATGTAAGATATAGTATAAGTGCTCTAGGAGCTAAGTGGATATTTCAGTAAATTAAAAACAGTTATTGTTTTCATATGAATTTTAAAGATGAAGAAATCTGTTTATACATGGAAGAAATTCTTTATGAGAGTTTAATATAGAATTATGATTGCTTTAAATATTTCCATGAATTTTCCCATGAGAAAAATATTTTTAAAGTAGTGTGTTTTGATGTTAAAGAACTCGTCTGAGAAGGTTTAAAGTAGTGTTTTGATGTTAAAGAATTCAAGTCTGAGAAGGTTTAAAAAAAAACAAAAAGAAACATCTCAGATAAATATACTTGTAACAAATGCATATCTTTTAAAAAAATACATGTACAAAATAAGAACTTAGACATTTATTAAAATATTATCATGTTATAATTATGTGAAAAAAAAACTTTATAAGCTTTGAATCGCCAATGTAAAAATTTGTGGTGAAGTTTTATTGACTTTACAGTTTAGGGGTTTTATTTTACTATTTCTGAGGAAATTTTAACTGAAGGAAATTTAGATTTTATGAGCTCTGGAAAGGAAAAAAGAAACCCAGCTTTCTCTTTGTGTTGAATCTCAAGTCCAGATGCTGGCTTTGTCTTCATGAAAATTCATAATGTATTTATTATAGCTTCCTAATTAAAGTCACACATGTATGAATAATGTTTTGAAAATCAGTCACTATCCACTTTACATATGTTAACATATATTATATTTTAGAGTCATTTTCTGCCAAATAACTCAGTATGCTCCATAACTTATAATAAAGTGGGTGTCTTATTAATTTGTTTTACTCATCGATTGGCTTCAGGGATTTTATAATGTTGAAAAGTACAAAAAGCTAGAGTTACTTATTTTCTAAAATGCAATTAAAATTTGTGTTTTGTTTTATTTTCTTATGCTTCCAAAGAGCTATAACTTTTAATTCATTCAACAAATAACTTTTAAACATCTACTTAATGCCAGTCATTCTTGAAAGCATCTGGAACATATCTGTGAACAAAGCAGAAAAAAATATCCTAGCTCCTATTCTGAATCAACAGTAAACTAAAACGGCAAAAATAAGTTAATTCTATAACATATTAAAAGATAGTAAGTGTAGAGAGCAATAGAACACAGTGAATGGTCAGAGAAGAAAGTGTAGTTTTGAGTGGAGTGGTCAGGATTGGCCTTATTGAGAAACTGACATTTAAACAAAAATGTGAAAGAGGTGGGGGTGGTGAGATTTGAGTGTTTTACTGCCATTGAACACAGCATAGTACCAATTATCAGGTGTCTGGCTCTGCCATTAACTTGGTGATCCTGGCCAAGTATTTTGCCCCAATAGCTATAAAATAAGAACAGGGAAAATATGTACTCAAGATTGTGGTGAAAAATAAAACCATTTATTCCACAAATACATTGTTCAGTGCCAACTGGGGAACAAGCATTCCAAATGAACAGCACACCATCTTGAGCCCTTGGGGAACTTGCTTTCTAATAATAATTACATTCTCACAATGAACAATGACAGTGTATTTTAAGGTTTTTTGAAAATTGCCATATATGTCGTAATTGAATAGATATGGAAAACCAGAATCACCTTTCTCATTTGTTATCCTTTTAAATGTTTGTATCATCAAACCTGGCTGTCTCCATTTCCTTCCTTTTTGCTGTCTCTAACTTGCTGTCTTTCGGTAGCTTCTCCTACCTCTCAATCATTCATTCTCCATTTAACCCACTGACTCTTTTCCTTCATTTACATTTTTTATAAATAATGTTTTAAGAGTTTTTTCTCAGTTCTTTTTTTTAATTCATTCATTCCACAGAAAATTTAAATGTTACTGATTTTAAAATTCACTTCCAAAGACACATTTACCCCTCCACCTTAACCAAACTCTGACCTGAGATGTAAAAGAAGAGGCTTCGTCTTATTTCTAAGACTAAGGTGGAGATTCATCTGTACATGGAAATCCAGTGGGCTAGCTAATCAAACCTCATAATTCCTAGAGCATTTAGGGAAGCAAAACTTTACCTCTACTCTCTTAGGATCTCTGGCTGGGCTTGAGTACTAAATTGACATAAGAAAGATTAATAAGAAAGACATATAGATTTTACATGTACATGGGAGCCCCTATAGAAAAATGAAGACCCAAAGAAGTGGCAAAATGTCAATGCTTATATAAGAAGTTAAACAAAGAGTAATTAAAATATATGGGGAGACAAAAAGAAAGTAAGGGTTATTTTAATAAGGTTTATTTATATAGAATTATCTTGACTTTGAGGCCTCATCTCTGAGATGATGAGAATGTTTCTTCTCTCCTGGTATAGGGAGAATATCTTTCACATGGGAGTTTTATTTCCTGTTTTAAGGAAGAAAAGGGAAGTTGATAGCATCCTCTTGCACTTTCTGTTTTTTAAGTGGTTTTAGGTCAAAATAATCTTTATGCCACTTACCACAGTTGTCAGCCATGGGAAATCTTTCCATTTCGAGTATCCTCTTGGGACTTTTTGCAAGTTGAATAAAGTTTGATGAGAAGCCTCTGTAACTAAGTCTGAAATTATGCTCTTTATTTTTCCCATTCCAAATTATGTCGAGCCATATTGTCTAGCATAGCATTTTAGAGGTTCTTCTGTAAAATTAAAAGACAACATTAGGATACTTGTATAATAGAAACCATAAAGATTCTCTGGTTAAAAAAAAAAAAAAAACAAACTAAATGTGGATATGTTTTCCAACATTATCCAATTCCCAGACAGATGTTAAATAAATTTTCAAGTTGAACACTAATAAACAATGACATTAATTAAAAAAAAAAATCAAGTGGATTACAAGTTCACAAGAAAGAAGAGTAAAAAATTAATCTCTGCTCTTCCTGATTTTCTCTGACTTGACTAGAGAAGCTTGGGCAGAGTTGAGGCTCCTTTAGCAGTTCAAGCTGAGGCTATTACTTGCTAGAATAGTTATAGTTCTTTCAAACCCCAAAATTCTATACGTCATATTTTTAAGTAGAATTTTTAATTTTATATTTAGTATTTATGTTTTTATTGAAGTATAATTTATAGATAGTAATTAATATATATATTATATATATATATATATATAGTATATGGTTCAATTAATTTGTTCAACTGTATACATCACATCCCTATTAAGAAGTGGAATATTTCTTGTCACTCCAGAGAGTTCCTTTGTATTGCTTCCCAGTGAATTCCTGCCCCTCAAGAAACACTAGCTCTGATTTAGAATACATCAATTTCACCTGATCTAGAAATGCATATACATAGAATCATTAAGTATGTATTCTTTAGCATCTTGTTCCTTTCACTTGGGATTTTTTTTGAAATTCACCTATGTTGTCATGGGTATCAATAGTACATTCCTTTTTTATTATTGAGTGTTATTCTACTGTAGGAATAGGTCACAATTTTTCTAAAAAATCCATTCTCCTGTTGATAGGTACCTGAGCTATTTCCAGATTTTAGGATGTTAGGAGTAAAGCCACTATGGATGTTATTGTACACAAAGGTTTGTGGATATATATCATGCCCCCCCCCCAGATAAATACCTAGGCATAGAGTTTCAACACCTTAGGATTGAAGAATATTGAATTTTACAAGAAACTACCAAAATTTTTTTCCAAAGTGAGTATATAATTTTATACTCCTGTGGCAATATTTGAGAGTTTTGGTTTCTCTACCTGCCTGCCAACCTTTAATAGTCTTTTTCATTCTACTTATTTTTAGGCATGTAGTGGTAACTAACTGTGGTTTTAATTTTTTTTTCTTCACAGTAATGGAGTCCAGACCTCCAAGATTGTTATAGCACCGGCCTCCCTAATTAATTTTATTTTCAGACAATCCGGCCCTCAGCTTCTAGAGCAGTTTTGCTACTATGCAAAATTATAAATCTACTACCCTGCAACGTTAAAAAAAAAAAAAAACGATATATGCAATACCACAAACTCTTTGTTATTTGAGTGAAGGAAAGAGTAGATGGATAAATTCTGCTTGTTTTTAACCTCATTAGAATGCCAGTCAAACTAGTTTACCTATAATTCATAACCTATTGAAATAACTTCAAGTGGTAGACATCTACTAGCAAGAGGTTAAATTACATCTTAGGTAATTACTATTTCTGGAAAGGTGAGAGTCACATATGTGTTATCCCTTAATTTTATTTTCTTCTTTGGTTCTATCATCTTCACTAGGCAGTTTCCAAGATCACCTTGTTTATCCAATTAAGCCAGTGGATGGGAATAGAGCAGAAAGAATGACTTGAAGAATGTTTACATACTCCAGGCCTGAAAATAGTACACCATAGCTAACTTCAAGAGAGACTGGAAAATGAGATCTAGTCATTTCCTTGAATAAGAGAAAATAGTTTGAGACTAGGTAGCATCTTTGCATACCACAGTCTAACCTGAAATGCTAGGTCATACTTTGCCTATATAGTCATTGCCTGTGATTGCTCAAACAGCCAATAGTCTGCCAGGATATGCATGGCTGGATTCTTCTGATATTATCAAAGAAGTCCTTAGACGTTTATTAAGACTCCTACATGCGCCTTCACCACCTGAGCCCAAGTGCCTTTGTTCTTAACACCTTTGTTTAAGGCCCACGTTTTCTTAGGTCCCTGCCTCTGTAAAAACATCCTTTGCTTGTGGACAAAGCCACCATAGACTGAGGTCATAAAACAAAGTCAAAATACTTTGACCCAAAGTTTTACGCTTTTGTTTAAACTATAGCAGTTTAAACCTGGCCCAATATAAGCTACCAAAAGCCATCTAGGTTAAAGCGTCTTTCTCACACATAAATTAATGGCTGCATATCTTTCAGTTCTTAGCGGAAATTTAACTCCCTCAGAGAAGCTTTCTATGTTATACAATTAAACATCATTTTTATTTTCCTAAAGGAGCTATCACAATTAAAACTAATGATTTATATATATTTACTGTTTGTTTTCTCTTTTCCACTAGGATATAAGCTTTATGATGTTACATGACTTGTCTGTCTTAATCACTTTTTTCTTCATTACTCAAGAGAATATCCAGTATTTACTAGACATTCAACAAATATTTGTTGAATTAATACATCTAAACTTCAAGATGCTCCACAACATGACCTCCAAAGTACATCAACAGCTTAGACTTTCAAAAAAGAGTAAGTTTCCTCAAAACCACATCACGATCCCAGTTAAATAATATGGCTCACAATTAACCTAGTACTTGGAATATGCTTGATGCCCTGTCTAGGTCTGAAAGTGCACTAACTATTCTTCTTTGCCACCTTTAAAAATAATCATGTTCTCCATAAATCCATTCTTGACATCCTTTATGAATTGTTATCTCTGCCTTCCTCCTTTAAAGTCAAAAAGAACGATGTTCCTCAACACATTCTTTACTGCAGTAGAGTGCTTTGCGTTCCGGCCTTGAGACTCAATAAGACTATAGATTTCTTTAGGGTAAAGAATTATTCTCTGTAGCTATTCCTCTGTACCAATTCCTGCTATAGTACCTTGTGCAAAGTCTTTTTTCTTCCAGTGCTAATGGAATTTAATGTCACAGAAAATAGACCTAAAAAACTCATTGATGAAGACTATGTTACAAAGCTACAGCCGCAAGATTTAATTTATATCAGCCCAATGATTATAAGCTAAGTCCTTCTCTTATAAGATTCCCTCTATTTCTTTTCTCTCTCTTTCTTTTTTTCTTTCTTTCGTTCGTTCGTTCGTTCATTCGTTTGTTCTCTCTCTCTCTCTCTCTCTCTCTCTCACTCTCTCTCTTTCTTTCTTTCTTTCTTTCTTTCTTTCTTTCTTTCTTTCTTTCTTTCTTTCTTTCTTTCTCTTTCTTATTTTTTTACCAAAAAAAAAAAAATAACCAAATTTAATACATCCATGTGTATGGAAATCCCACATACATGAGTGAGTCAGAGCCCTCACATGCAGGAGAGGTTCCATAATCTCTTATTCCCACTTTTACTGCCACCCTTCTAGTTTGAGGCCTTTGTCCATTCAAATCCATATTGATAAAATTATCTTAAACTGTTTTTGATGTCTCCTAGGAGAAAATTCTATCACAGTCATTTGTATATCCTAAAATACAATTCTCATCTAACCTATCCAGGTGAATAGTATTGTGACTCCTCTCTCAGAATGATCTACAAGTTGTACTATCTAATATGGAAGCATTCAGTCACACTGGTTATTTAAATTTAAATTAATTAAAATTAAATAAAACTTAAAATTCAGTTTCTTTGTTGCAACAGTCACATTTTAAGTACTCAAGTGTCTCTTATAGCTAGCAGCTACCCTATAATACAGTGCAGATAAAGAATATTTTCGTCATGGTTTAAGATTCTACTAGACAGAGCTAGATTTCTCTCTTTTGAAGTAGTTCAGGAAATGTTACCGCAAATATGTTGCTTTGGCATATTGATCATGTTGAGCTAAGATCACTTGAAAAGCAATAAATGCAGGTAGAGGCTTCCTCTGATCTACCCTTATCTACCTAAAAATAGTTCTTCCAAAAAGAATTTAACTGTCATAAATCTCTTCTCCTGGAGTTTTGTTAACCAGAGAAGATTGACTTCTATCAAAAGAAAAGAGACTAGAAGTCACCCCTGTAACCAGACAAACTTTATCACAAACTATCATACTCCTATTCATTCTTTTCATATTTACTCTCCACTACATTGCCTATATCTCCGCTAACTTTCTTCTGTTAAGATGGTATATAAGCACTCAAATTTTATCACTTAGAAGGGTGAGATTCACTTTTTTTTTTCCTCTTTGATGCTCTCATGCACATAATATAAAAATTAATAAATTTGTATATCTGTTCTTCCTTTACTCTATTGTCAGTTTATTTCGTAGGCCCAGCCATTGACCCTAGAAGATTAGAGAGAAAAATTTTATTTCCCTACAGCCTATACTTAAGACCTGGTACAATCTGACCTGATTTTATGTTTTCAACTTATCTTCCCTATTTGAATCCTCTATTCCATTTAAGTTGATTTACTTGCTTTCCAGGAATTTCTATGCCTTGCATATGTTTTCCCGCTGGTATGTTTTTTTCTCTCTTGACTCTTTACATATCTATCCCTCATGCTGGCCCTAAGGCAGTCACTGTCAGGGTCATGCAAATGCAGGGCCAACACTAGAGGCTGAAAATCTCCTTTAATCTTACATACTTCTTCCACCCATTCAGTCCACATTGTTTGTTTTCTCACCTTTAAAGGGCTATAGTACCTACTGGTGTCTTTTTGGCTATAGTACCTACTGGTGTCTTTTTGAGCACTTGATGACGTTGACCTTACACTGTTATTTGACCACTTTTGTGCTCTCATTGAAAAAGCATAGGATTTTTGTTCAGAAAATATGGTTTTGCATCTTGCTCCACCACTTCCTAACCATATGGCTTTGAGCAAATCGCACTAGTTTTCACATCTGTAAAATGGAGTTAAAAATAGTACCAACCCAATTTCTTTCACTGAGTTTTTCTAAAGTTTAAGTGTATGTGTCTGTGAATGTTGTAAAACCCAATATAAATAATGGTAATAAGAGAAGTCATAAATGTTGCTGTTTTTCTCAGACTGATATATGTCATTTCTTATCATTTTTCAATAAGCACATTGATTGTACATTCTACCTCCAACAGTGCCATAAAGAAAGCAAGCTCTTAATATCATTATTTTTGTCAAATTTGAGCATTAAAGTATTTCTATAGAGAATATACTACTAAATACACATATTTATTTATATGTTTAAACATATTAGTACATATTAGATATTTATTTACTTTTTTCTTTAACTAAAATTAAGACTGTAAACATTTTAAGTGTGAACTATTGAGAAGAAAACCCTGTATTAGAGTAATGACTTGTTAATAAAATGTGATTTTTTAAATCTCCATGATGATGAAAATGTAAAAATAAACTTATACACTTAATTCTATCAATTCTCTCCACTCTGTTCTTATTCCAAAATTTCTAAACTATGCAGAATTGAGGAAAAACTAACTTAAAAATAGTTTTAGGTGGAATTAGTCAAGTATTCAATTTGAGATGTCTGTTCTGAAATGATCATGATTATTGCAATTTTTCTTTCCTTTTCTGAATTTTGAAAGGTTACACTTAGAACTGATGGTTAAAAATCCCCACAACTTCATTACCAGCTGTTCTTATTCAATTGCAAGGACTCAGCTGATGCTGAATGAGGAAAGTGTTAAAGCTGACTCCATTAGCATCAGAGCAGAAGGCACATTTGTGCGCATGCAGGTGCTCAAGGGAATGTGTGTCTACTTTGGCAATATGACTTGGCTTTATGAGACTTTCTTGGCTAGCAGCAGAGCCCACAGACATACAACAAGCCAGGGGTAAAGGCTTACAGTCAAAAGTAATATTCAGATTAAGTAAAAATTGTCTCCTGGAAAAAGTAAGGATTAAAATGAACTCTGAGAGAGACCTCATAGGATGTGACAAAAGTTTACCTCACACTTTTTTGGCTCATAGGATTGGGAAAAGCAAAAAGTGAAAGATATGTTTCAATGTTCCAAAAGGAGGGAAAAAAAAAACTATGAAGCTGGCCTTCTTTATCCTCAAAATACTGCACTTGGCTCAGCATCTGAAACTGGGCCACAATCCTATCCCTCAGCAGAAAACAAAATTTTGAGAATACCTTATTGAATAAGAATTCAAGGGTAATTTAGTAGGTTCAAAAAGGTCTGAAGTGAAGTAAGATTACAGAAGCTCAACTTTTTGTCTTTTGACTTAATATCTTCTATTTGATGAATATTTATTCAACCACAATTTCATGATTGAGAAGTAATTATTGACCAGAAGAAAGAAGAGTTAGGTCCTCAAGAAATTTCTAATCTATTGGTTCTAAGCAGTCAACAGAGTTCGTGGAGACCTATAAATTGCTGCCTTTGCAAAGTGAGTAATGTCTAGTTGTGTCTGGGATTACAGTCTCCTCAAAGAAAGCTTCCTGTAAAACTGGGATTTGGAAAACAGCTTTGAAGGTGGAGAGTGCAGCTCAGTAGATCTATAGCTTTATGAGAAGGAATAAGTGGCAAACATAATTTTTCCCAGCACAGGAGAAAAAAAAAAAATGAAACCATCTTTCCTTATCTCCAGGAATTTTTTTTTTTTTTAATTCCTAGGTATAAGTGACACAAATGCTGAAAAAAGTTTGGTTTATCAGAAGTGGTGAAGCAAATTAACCAGAGCATGTAGATATGTCCAGTCAATTTTAACCCGTTTAGCTCCAGGTAATGTTCAGAGTTGGAGTTGAGAGGGTGACTTAGCAAACAATAGTTTGCAAATACTTCCCATATGGAAAGGAAACCAAACATTTTCCTGGAGTAATTTTTCTATAATTTGATTTCTTTAATTATATTCACATGAGCACATACACAGAGGCATTTATAGTGGATATATACGTTTGTGAATATGTGTGCATCTATACACATTTATATATATAGTATGTACATTTACATATGCTCATATGTACATATCGATGAAGCAGGAAAAGAAATGAAAAGACTCAGAAGGGATAATAAAGTTTTATCATCTTCCTTTCTGACTAAACTGAGAGAGCCTAAGGAAAATGAACTCCCTTTGAGGAGGCAGGGCGAAATTATAAGCCTCTTTTTGCTCTAGCTTATTTCCAATTGTGGTCAATATTAAAGAGGCAGCACCATCAAAGCTTCCATTTGGGGTTTGGGGGTCTTATCCTGGGAAGGGATGTTTGGTCCTTGAGACACACTAGTGGGCAGGGTAAATGTATCCTGGGATTAAGGTTTAGGACTAACTAGATTAGAGGCTTTAAGAGAGGAAAGTAAAAAAAGGGGAAAGAGGTTTCCTTTCTGTTGTTCAGCTCCACTTAACAAGATAGGAAACTATCAAAAATTAGGCGATTTGTTATTTTAGATGTAGTTAATTGAAAGTAATTAAAATAGACCATAACTTAAAAACACAAAGAGGTATATGTTAGACACAAGCTTAGATAGCTCATGGAATTGAAACAAAATACTGAATTAAATCTCTAGAAGAATATAAACGAATATAGTTCAGGGCAGTCTCAGGAGTGGAAATTAGTAAAACTTATCTCTAGAGATCTGGCACTAAGGTGAGTTAGCTGTTGCCTTTTCATTCAAGATTCCAAATTATTGGGAAAAATAACTTAATTGACCTTGCAGCTATGGAAGGAGGTGACAGTCACCTTGGACCTACCTTTGGTCACATTAGTGAAAAATTGTAAATAGGGTAAAAATAGCTTCGATTGCAAGATATAAGATTTGATTTTTAAAAAGTGTACATTTGGCCAGAACAATGCTATATTGCATCTGACGAACCTGAGTGAAATAACAGGTAACTTTATGGGTTGCATAATTGTTAAGAAATAAACATTCCACTTCTTCCCTACTGAAACTAAAAATCAAAATATTCATGTGCTGGTCTTCAGGGACCAAATGAATAAGGAGATAGCTCCTGAGTTGATCACAACTTAATTCATAGAAATTTTTGAGTGCAGAAAGCCTACATAGGATAAAAGAATATTTAACAATGAAAATAAGATAACCTTAGTTCTTCCAATAGACATATGAAAAGATGCTCAAAGTCACTAATATCAGAGAAATGCAAATTAAAACAACGGTGATCACTTCACACTTGTCAGAACGGTTATCATCAATAAATCAAAGAACAAAAAGCGTTGGTGAGGATATGGAGAAAAGAGAACCCTCTTGCACTGTTGGTAGAATTGCAGATTGGTACAGCCACTATGGAAAACAGTCTGGCAGTTCCTCAAAAAATTAAAAATGAATCTACCTTTTGGCCCAGCAATTGTACTTCTGGATATTTAACTAAAGAAAAGCAAAACAATAACTCATAAATATCCATGCACCTTTATGTTCATGGCAGCACTGTTCATAATAGCCAAGATATGCAAGCAACCTAAATGCCCATCAACAGAAAATTGGATAAAGAAGATATGATTCATATATACAATGGAATATTACTCAGCCATAAAAAATGAAATCCTACCATTTGCAACGACATGAATGGACCTAGAGGTTATTAAGGTTATTATGCTGAGTGAAATAAGTCAGGCAGAGAATGATAAATACCATATGATTTCATCTATATTCAGAACCTAAGGAACAAAAAGAATAAACTAATCAAAACCATACTCACAAATATAAAAGACAATGTGATGATGGCCAGAGGGGAGAGGGTTTGGGAGGCTGGGTGAAAGGGATAAATGGTTAAAAAAGTACAAATTAGTAGTTGATAGATGGTCACGGTGATGGGGAGAAAGGCATAGGGAATATAGTTAGCAGTAGTATAATGGCTGTGTGTAGAACCAGAGGGGCAATAGGGTAATTGGAGGATTGTTTCATATACTACATAAATCTCTAACCAATGTACTATATATTCAAAACTAATTAAAATAAAATAAAATAAAATAAAATGCTAAAAAAAAACCCTTAGTTCTTGCATTAACAAAAGTGAGGGGAGAGGCATAACATATGTTAGTGGCTTTGTATTAATCTAAGATTTAATAAATTAAAAACTCCTGATTTAATTATATTTATCTTTATTATAACAGCTTAAGACATAAAGCAAGCTACTGGAATCTTGCAGACATCTTGGTTTAATCATCACTTAAGATCATTTAAATCACTTTGCTCTATTCCTATGTTGACCTCAAACTTTCAGATGACTAATTTTATTTCTCTTGAGACAATAGCAGAACTGAGAGAGATAACATGGGCTTTTTAACACATACTAACTTAATTCTGCTCTGTTCTACTAATTGCTTGAGGATTCAATGAGATTAATTCATGCAAAAGTTCTGGGAACACAGTAGGTTCTTAGCAAGTAAAACCTTCTTTTCCTTGACTTTCCTGATACTGTGAAATAGATGCTCAGGAGAGCGGATTTTAGTATTCTGGTCTGTGGAAAGGTATGTTGTCTGTCATATACTAGCAAATTTTGGAACAAATTTGTAGAGAAATCTTTTTAGAATTTGCTTAGCATGGGTCAGTCTGGCAGAATATCTGAGAATCACATGAAATAGGAGCATCCTAGTTTCTGGATGCTTAGCAAAAATAAAATTGGTTGCAGAAAGATGTTACTGATAAAAGAAGTAGCAAGTTACCATCCTTCCTTAAACAACTTTTAATGCAACAGTGTCCATTCATCAAGAGGCACATGTACTCCTCCTGGATCAATATTTATTGCTGTTATTGATGAGATTATTTGAAAGCTAAGGAAAGTAGGTCTTTAGTATGTGTTCTGATTGTTCTTAGCTAAGTCAGAAGTGACTTGATTTCTATCAAACGGTTTGTCGTGGGTTAGTTGTGAACAATAATGGAGGGATTCCTAGGTAAACGAGAAATATCCAACATGCATATGTATGTACCACACAGTACTCAGCTGAGATGCGCCAACATTTTTGCTAGTGAAATTTTGGGGGAAGATAAATCAACTCATTTAAAATGTGCTGCGAAGTTCATCATTGAAGCCAGACACCAATAAATCCCTCGTCAAATGATGCTTGTAAATATAGATTTTGAAAATATTGGATTTGCTAAAATACATATCTTGTGCCTTATGCAAATCTACAAATTCTAATATCAAAGGGAGAGTGGATCCCTGGTGACCATCACACACACACACACACACACACACACACACATGCACGCACACACTCATTCACTCTCCTGAAATATCCATACATAATTAACTGATGAATGAATTGAAAGCTCCTGCAGTTTGTGTGGCCACTGGTGAAGAAGCTCTGTTCTGCTACTTCAAATAAATACAGCTAAACTCCTGCCAGGGATTGTATCAGACAAACAATAGCAACACTGTCCCTCGACTATAGATTCTGCCAGGCCTTTGAGCTTTTAGGAGACAAGCAGATGGATTTCTTCACCAAGCCATGGCTCTGCCTCCAGAAAGCATCTTTGTTATGACAAATGGCAGCTTGTATTCATCTATCTCCACTACTGGTGAGAAGGGAAACAGTCCTTAACACTGAAAAAATTGAAAAATTAAAATGGGGAAGAATCCTATAGATTAATCCAGCCAGTGATTTTCAGACCTCTGTATTTTATGAACTGCAACATTTAAAACATAACCAAAATTTTTATAGTATAAAATGGCAAGGGAGAAGGAGGGTGAATATTGACAAGATTTTTATATAATGGGGATACAAAGTCCTAAAAAAAATACCACTGCCAGTTTAAAGATGGCAGCTTAGATTTAGAATCTCTGCTTTATCTCAGAAATCATCAAAAGCAGGAAGGAGACCAAGAAACAACAGTACAAAATACAGTTTCAATAAAATTAGGAGACATCTGGAAGCCCAAATTTTGGAGTAGGTGAGAAGTTTCCAAGAACAGTGACAATGGAGCAAGAGCATTGCAGAGAAAATGGAAGCTACAGAATCAGAATACCAGAGTACTTTAATGGGGGATATTTTCCGTAGTAAAAGTCTAACTCCTGTTTGCAGTATCAAAAGAAGGTGTGCACATCAACAAGACAAACTCACATGATTTCAGTTTTGTTTTGGGAAGTAGGAAACTCAGTGATAGACTATAGTTGAAAGAAATAGTATGTTTCCAGGTATACAGATATAAATATTTGTGAAAAATGCCACATCTACCATTCTCATTGTCTCAAAAAGTACAGAGTAGAACTTAGACCCAAAATCCTGAGTCTAAGAATATTTAGGCAAATTCTGACTTCTCGTGAGCCCTTACAGAAAATAACAATAGCTTTACAAGTAAGTACTCAAAATATAACTCAAAAATAATTGATAGAAAATATGCTACAAAAATCAAAAGAAAGTAAGAAAAAAATTGATAATAAACTCTCACAAAAAAATTATTTTCATGGAGTATATCAAAAATGAGACCAGGTATTTTGCCATTATTTAAAAAGATACCAAATTATTTCTCCTTTTGAAATAATAACACAAAGAAGAGATGTAATAGTTCAAAGAGGATAAGCCCATAAAAGAGGAGAATATAAAATGCAAGTTATTAGAATTTTGGAAAGAAGTAGAATAAAAAAATAGAAACAGAAATAGAAATGAATTTGGAAGATCTAGTGATTAGAGCACTGAAGAAGAAATATAGTTGCATGCAAAACAAATATGTAAAAATAAATTTTTAATCTGGTACATGGAAAAGTGCTCAGAATTGTTCATTATCAGGAAAACGAAAGTTAAAATCTCAGTCACGTACCACTAACACACACATTAGAATGGCTAAAATTAAAAGACTGACAAATCAAATTAGGAGGATGTGGAGCATCCTGGTTCTCGCACATTGAGAATGTAAATTACACAACCATTTTGAAAAAAGGTTTGGTAGTTACTTATAAAGATAAACATATATATACCTTAGAAAATTCTACCTCTAAATATTTACCTAATAGAAATGAAAAAAATGTTTGTTGAAATGTTTTTTTTTTTTTTATAGAAGAATATTTATATCAACTTTATTCATAATAACCCTGACCTGGAAACAATCCAAATATACATTCACAGAAGAAAGAGTATATATCAATATTTATTCTGTGGAAAGATACCAAGGCATGAAAAAGAACGAATGACTAATGTGTCTAATATCATCAATAAACTATCACAAATCATATGCAGAGTGAAAGAAGGTATATGTAAAATATCATATACTGAATTATTTGGCTTATCTGAAGTCTAGGATTGGCAAGCCTAACTATATTTTAAAAAATAAATAAATAAAGACATGGCTGCCTCTGGAAGGGTGAGTGGAGAGCTTGAAAAAGACATAAGAGAACTTTTTGGACTAATATAAATAATTGATATCTTGATGGGACGTGGGTTAAAGAAGTATATCCATTTGTCAAAATTATACTGCCAAGGTTTGTGAATTTAAATGTATGCACATTTAACATACATGAGACAAGTAATAATAATGAATAATCAAGTGGGAGTTGGTGAATAAGTAAAAGTACAGATAAAATTAAAATGACAGTATTTTGATCATTATTGAAGCTGAAAGATGGCTGCATGGGGATTTATTTTGTCATTCTGCTTTTTTTGTATAGATTGAATTCTTCCCCAATAGTTAAAAATTCTGAAATAAGAGGAGACTTTATTCTACATATAGAATTGGCAAACTACTCTAAAGAACATTGTTCTTTTTGGCCTGAATGCTTTTATGTTATTAACATCATGAGTCACTTTTTCTTTATACTTACATTTGTCTGTTATTTTTTATGAACCTTTTTCATTTTAACCGCCTAAATTTCTTTAAGTGTATTACTTTAGATAAACTTGAGTTGAATTTAGCTTTGTTAGCCAAAATGAAAAAAAATACTTCTTTTAATATGTACAATAGATTCATTATATTGATGTAATAGACAGATTTAGTCTTAGTTATACAATATTGTTTCATGTTATTTTTTGATGTCTTTTGTTTTGCAGTTTTCTTCCTCAATAGTTTGGTATGTTTCTTGATATTTAGAAAGCATATATTTTTGCCATAGTGGGTACCTTTGTGTTAATAATTCTATATAATATGTTAAGTCACCTTTTTCTTTGAAAACGGTTTTTACTGTGAGTAGTATTGAAGTAGGGAATATCTGCTTGTTTCCTCACTATCTTTTATCCTCATTCCAAAATTTTTAAAAAAATATTTATATTTTATTTTTTTAGTTATAGTTGATATACAATATTATATTAATTTTAGGTGTACAACACAGTGATTAGACACTTATATAATTTATGAAGTGATGGCCCCGATAAATCCAGTACCCATCTGGCATCATACATCATTTTTACAATACTACTGGCTATATTCCTCATGCTATAGTCTAAACCCCCACGACTATTTTGTAACTACCGATGCGTACCTCTTAATCCCCTCTCTCCTTCACCCATTAGGCTACCCCTCAATCTGACAACCATCCAAATGCTCTCTGTATTTATGAGTTTGTGTCTGTTGTTTGTTTGTTTATCCTGTTCTCTAGATTCCACATGACATTTGTCTTTCTTGTCTGACTTACTCAACTCAACACAATACCGCTAGGTCCATTATTTTGTTGCAGATGGAAAGATTTTGTTCTTTTTTATGGCCGAGTAAAATTATATTGTATATATGTCACCTGTTCATCCATTGATGGATACCCAGGATGCCTTCATATCTTGGCTACTGTAAATAATGCTATAATGAACATATGGATTTACATGTTCCTTCAAAGCAGTGTCTTGGGTTTCTTTTGATAAATACCCAGAAGTATTTCTTTAACTGGATCCCTTGTTTGTCTATTGTTACAGTCTTAATTTTAAAGTAAATTTTGTCAGGTATAAGTATTTTATACCAGATCTTTTTTGCTTGTCTCCATTTTCATGAATTATCTTTTTCTATCCCTTTACTTTCAGTTTATGTGTGTCTTTCCATCTGAAGTGAATCTTTTTAGGCAACATAAGTAAGGGTCTTGTTTTCTTATCCATTCAGCCACCCTATATTTTGATCGGAGCTTTTAATCCATTTACATTTAAAGTAATTATTGAAAGATATGTAGTTATTGCCATTTATTATTTGTATTTTTTACTTTTCTTTCTTTCTTCTTCTTAAAGAAGTCCTCTAAAATTTCCTGTGATACTGGCTTGGTGATGATAAACTTCTTTAACTTTTTCTTATCTGGGAAGTTCTTTATCTGTCCTTCAATTCTAAATGATAGCTTTGCTGGATAAAGTAATCTTGGGTGTAGATCCTTGCTTTTCATCACTTTGACAATTTTGTGCCAATCCCTTCTAGCCTGCAAATTATCTGAGAAATCATCTGACATTCTCATGGGAGTTCCCTTGTAGGTACCTGCTTGTTTCTTTGCCTTTAACCTTTGTCATTTTAATTATGATGTGCTTTAGTATGGACTCTTTGGTTTATATTTTTTAGGACTCTTCGCACTTCCTGGGCTTCTATGTCTATGAAATCTTCACCGGATTAGAGATTTTTTCAGTCATTATTTCTTGAAATAGGTTTTCAATTCCTTATTTGCTCTCTTCTCCTTCTAGTATCCCTATAATGTGACTACTGGTACATGATGAATTCCCAGAAGCCCTTAAAGTATCCTAATTTTTTTGGATTCTTTTTGCTTGTTGCTGTTCTGATAGGTGTTTCTGCTCCTTTATCTTCTAAATCACTGATTCAGTCCTCTACTTCATCTAATCTACTGTTAATTCCTCCTAAGGCAGCAGTGCTCAAACTTTTTGGCACCAAGGACTGGTGCTCCTATGAGAATCTAATGCCTGATGCTCTGAGGTGGAGCTGAGGCAGTGATACTAATGTTGGGAAGTGGCTTCAAACACAGATGAAGCTTTGCTTGCTCGGCCATGGCTCCCTCCTGCTGTATGGTCCAGTAACTAATAGGCCACTGACCATACTGGTCTATGGCCCAGGGTTTGGGGACCCTCGCCCTAAGGTATTCTTCATTTTGGTTATTATAGTCTTCATTTCTAAATGGTTCTTTTTTATGTTTTCTATCTCCACTTTTATGTTTTCTATCTTTTTTAAAGTTTTCACTGAATTCATCTACTCTTCCCCTAAGTTCATTGAGCATCCTTATAACCAATATTTTGAACTCTACATGTAGTAGATTGCTCGTCTCCACTTTGTTTATTTCTTTCTCTGGAGCTTTGCTCTCTTCTTCCATTTGGGACTTGTTTCTTTGTCGTCTCATTTTGGCTACCTGCTTGTGTTTGTTTCTATGTATTAGGTAGGACTGCTATGTCTCCCAGTCTTAGTAAAATGGCTTTATGTAGTAGATGTGCTCAAAGCCCAGTGTCAGTCTTCCCTGATCACCTGAGCTGGGTGCTCCAGATATGGCCTTTGTATGAGTTGTGTGTGCTGAGTTGTGTGTGCTCTCTTGTTGTAGTTGAGTCTTGGTTGCTGTTTGCAACCAAGATGTCACCCCAGGTTGTGCTCCAGCTTAGACCAAAGCTGTGCAGGCCCAGGCTTCCTGAAAGGAGTCCTGCTGCAGATTAAGTTCAGCTTCAGCCTGTGCCCTGCCTGGGGCCACCTGGCATGAGCCACTAAGTAATCTGCAGATGGCTGTTACTCATGCTGGGCTTGGAAGTGCCTCAAGATGCCAAGCTAGTGCTGGGCTTGGGACTGCTCAGCATGAGGTAGTGCTGCTTGTTTAGGTTTTGTGAATCTCTGACAGATTTTAGGAAAATCCACAGCATGAGCAAAGAGGTCATTTGTAAGGAAAATCCACTGGAAAGGTTTGGATGGGTCTGGATGTTGAGAGGATAAGATCTCAGGAATCACCTGGGTGGAGCAATCAGCTTAACTATATTGATAGAGACTCAGATGTGGTGGCCACCTGGGTTTGCAAGCTGGGCAGGGGAGGGGTTGGAACAATGCCCTTTGCTAGCACTTCTATTTGAGAGAAAGCTGCCCCTCCAGCCCTCGTCCTAAAGCCAAACAATTCACTTCCTCCCCATATGTCCCTGGTGTCTTCCCCAGAACTGGAGCTCAGACAGAGTGAGTTTGTTACCGAATAAGTCCATGCATGGGCTCCTTAAGAGAAAAGTCTGTGACTCCCTCAGCCCTCTGTCTTACTCAGCCACAATTTCTGCTGGTTTTCAATTCAGAAGTTTTGGGGGTTTCTCTTCTCAGTACTGGAATCCTGGACTAGGTAGCCCAGTGTGGGGTTGGGACTGCTTGCTACTCAGGGGGAACCTCTGCAGTCAGGATATTTCTCCCAATTCTCAATTATCACATGCAGGTGGAGGAACAGCCTGTTTTGCATCTCCCCCTCCTACCAGTCCTGAGGTGGCCTCTTCTGTGCGTCCCCAGTTGGAGGACTTCTATTCCACTAGACTTCTGGTAACTCTCAATGATAGCTATTCTGTAGTTTAGTTGTAATTTTGATGCGGTGGTGAGAGGAGGCAAGTACAGCGTTTACTTACTCCACCATCTTAATCGGAAGCCTTATTCTCCAATTTTAATCACCAGTATAATTTTAGTTTTAATGGTTTTTATTCTTAATTATATTCTATTTTTATTTGATTTATAAATGTTAAGTTATACTAGTATACTCCCTATTAATCTATGAAAATGTCAGGGAACTAATTCTACTTTTCATTAATTCTCTCCCTTCTCATATTTGTTTTACTTGTGGAATATCTCCTTTTTAAAACTATATTACATTTACATACTATTCTGTCAAGATTTATCTTTATCTTTTTGTCTTGCTTCTACAGTTAAGTGCATTCAATTCACACCCTCATAGACTTCAAGATGAAGTTTCTCTAGTCATTTGGTAGTGGCAGAAGCTTATCTTTAACAGATTCCTGAAGAAATGCTCATGAAAATGATATTCCCACATGTCCTTTATTTGCTTGGTTGTCAATGAACTAATGTTTGAAAGATACAAAAACCTGTCCCATATTTCTTTTCTTTAGTGTCAAAAATTTACAGCACTTTTTAATTCAAAAATATATTTCATTGTTTCCCTGTTTTGTTTTTATTGAGGTAAAATTTATATACACTAAAATTTACCAAATTCACCCTTTTTAAAAGTGTATGGTTCTGAAGATTCCAAATGAATTCAGATTATTTTCAGAATTCAGCTTTACATGGTTATAGGAATTAGGTCACAATTTCCTTGCTGACTGAGCTAGGGGTCAATCTCAGCTTCTAAACACTATCTGTGTTCCCTGCTCATGTTCTCTCCCTCCATCTTTGAGCCAGCAATGGTGGAGTGAATCCTTCTTATGTTTTAACTCTCTCTGACTTCCACTTTGGCCTCGTTTTTCCTGCCTTCATCATTTGCTGCATCTTTGACTGACCCTCCTGCCTCCCTCTTCTTTCTTCAAGAACTTTTGTGACTAAATTGGGCCCACTCAGGTAACCTAGGATAAATCCTCTTTTCTTAGGTCCCCTGATTAGTAACTTTAATTACATCTGCAATGTCCTTTCACAACAGTACCTAAATTTATGTTTGATCAGATTAAAATCTCTAAAATCTGCCTACCTCATACATACGTTTAAAAAATTTTTATTTCATTTTATTTTTGAGGAAAATGGAAATTTGCATAAAATATTCCTGAATGTATATGAAAAAATATAACAAAGGGTGTTTTCAGAAAGAGAAATTGATGGTAGCTAATGTCAAGGATGAAACCTTTTGAAACTTTTTGAATCTTAGAGTGTATGAATGTATAACCTATTCAATAGTTAAATAACTAATTATGTAAAATTCTACTATCATTTCTTAAAATAATTTTTTTTCACTAGTGAAGCAGGTATTAATGAGCACTTAATCTGTATCTGTACCCAATAGCACACAGAGCACCTTCTGGGCATCATCTCTTTCCATTCTTAGAACAGTTTGCATGGTTAGTACTAGTCTCCTTATTCTGCAGCTGAAAATACTGAGGCTCAGAAAGACTCATCACTGCCTAAGATTGCACAGGTGCTAGGATATTTGGCCAGGGTTTGACCCAGGGCAATTTTATATCACAATTTTAACCACCACCACATGAAAATAACACTATACAACTAAAAAAAGAAGAATATAATCTTGGAATAAAGAATATTCTCTTAAATTAAATATGTATCTTTATATAAAATTAAATGCATTGCCTTTCTATTTCCCATTTTGTATACACAGTGGCATTAGTGCCAAATTAGAGTTTCAGAAATACTGATAGAGTCCAGCCTGCAACCTATGAAGCCTCATACAACACTTCTCAAAGAAAGACACAATGTTTCTCCCTGAAAAACTTAAGTGACATCAAACATTTTCTTAAATTGGTTTTCTCACAAAGCAATCCACTCCGTGTATTAGGTGGGTTTCAGTGCTTGTGCTCCATTGGTCTGAAATATGCTCCTCATGCACCCTTCATGCCTATGTCCTCAGTCTACCCTGTGGAGCAACCATGAAAGTTTTAATTGATCTCTCTTTCTGTGACAACTCTTCAAACATTCAAAATATTTCCCTTTTAATCTTAAACCCTCCATGATTCTCTATTTCATAAACAACAAGAATTCAATTATTTCATCTGCATAAAACAGATAATTCTCCTCCAGGGCACTCCAGTTTGACAATGTTTATGATAGCATAATCTACAAGAGAAGATTGACCAGCAGAAAGTAGAGAGAGAGATCACCAACTCTAGTTGCTGAATATCATTCTATTAGCAAAGATGAAAACAGATGATCTTAATGACAAAAGGATCAGCCTGGTTACTTGTATTGAGGAGGCAAACATATAGGACCCTTAATTATTGTTCACATTTGCAATTCATAGGATTCCCACCACCACGAACAGGAGAGAAAGGGAGAGGGAGAAGGAATATCTTGATTTAAGGGCAAGACTTTAAAATTATATCTATTTCTTTCAGAATGGGCTTGTTGAAAAAGAATGAGACCAAATTCAGAAGAATAAAATGGAGAAAGTAGAGAAAAGTAAAAAAAAAAAAAAAAAAAAAAAAAAGAAAGAAAGAAGAAAGAAAAAGAAAGAAAGAAAGAAAAAGAGATATTAAAATAAGCTTAAATATATACCAGTATGTATTAAGGTATTTTTTTCATTAATGATATATTTATTAAAGCTCTAGAATTTCCACATTAAATATTTAAAATATTTTACTAACATCTAGAGTGGATATCACTGATAATTTTACATCAGTAAAGTATATAATTAGTTAACATTTATAGAGCTTATTGTGTATCAGGAACTATTATAAGGAATTTTAATAAAATATATTCTTCCATTTCACAACAATCCTATAATATGCATACTATATTCTCTCCACTTTTACAGATGAGAAAACTGAGGCTTGGAACTGTTAACTAATTTGACTAAGGTCATAGAACAAATGATCAGTGAAACAGGTATACAAAATCTTAAGTCAAGTTTTGAAATAAATAACATACAGATAATTACAAAGTAGTTCTGTAAAGGGCCAAGCTTGATTATCTTTCTTCTCAAAACAGGTAAAACTATTGAAATTAAGGAATATGCAGAACCATTAATAGCTAGAGATCAGGGGAAAGTTTCATTAGAAATAGGCAGAAACTTAATCATAGAAAGGAAGCAATAGGTGCAGTGTTTAGATACATATGCTTTCTAATCACACAGACTGAGCTTGAATTCAACTCTACTACTACTCAGGGGTAAGGACATGGGCAAGTGACCTGACCTGGGTAAGCCCATTTCCTCATCTACGAAATGAAGGTCATAATATTTTCTTCAAAAGACTATTACCAAGAGCAAGTGTGATAATATATGTAAATCACTTCACAGTGCTGGACATATAGTATTCGCTTAATAAATGATGGCTATTATATTATTATTATAGTCAAGTTTGAGTCATGACACCAGAGAGAGCTTATGCCTGGTAAATTCAATTTTCTCCCTCAGTGAAGTTGCTCATGTCCCTAACCTCTAGTAGTGCCTAATTCAGGAATCCGTGCTCAATAATTAATCATAGATTATATTTTATTGCATTAGCTAATGTTGCTTTCTACTTTTAGCTGTTTCATAACTTCAAGGGGAATTTGTCATTTTTTTCATTAACTGAAAGAAAATGTAAAGTAGGAAATCTAGAGAATACATTTTTTTTTTTTTTACTATTTCTAAATTAAAGGGTACTTTTTCTTCTTTTTTTCCATGGTAGAACATTTATCTTTTATTATAAAGTCTATCAAAATGTCTCTAACAATGCCAATTTCTGGAGAGCAAATATAGCATAGAATAAAAATTCAACAGAATACGTGGCTGAGAATCTGGGAGGGTCACGGAACTTTTATCAATGCAGAATCATACATGGAAAGGAAATAATTTTGTTTAAAGTGAAGTTATTATTTTACTTAGATTTTAATACTCGTTTTTACACTATTTGTGACATTGTTTATTGTTAACAATTTTAGGCACAATTATTAGAGTTTTCCATGTTTCCAAGGACTTTTCTCTCCCAGGAAAAATCTCTCCAGGCACAAATGACTGACATCTCTAGAAATGAACAATTTATAGCCAATTTCACTTTTTCTCCAGTAGAAGATTGATTAACTTATATTCAATATTTTGAAAGTTATAACACAACACAATTTTTACTAGTAGAGACTATATCACTGATTAGTGAGTTTTAAATTGAATCCAGATCCCATGATTTTTCTGCCTTATATGATAGTTATGTTCCTATCACATGTAGAGTATGATCCACACTTTTTTTTCCAAAATCTTTAAAACCCTTTGTAGATTTGTCCTTGCCTAACTCTATGATGAGAGTCTTATGCATTCTCTATTTATACACAGTCTTCAAGCCACATTGGCATGCTTTCATGAATGAACCTTCCTGCCTCTCTACTTTTGCCAGAGCTTCTCCTGCAAGTCCCACCTCTCCCCATATCTTCACTCATGTGGTCCTTCTCATCCTTCAAGTCTCAGCTCAAGATTTTCTTTTCAGAGATCCATCACTTGATCATTTAATCTAAACTCAATCCCCATGCTAGTCATAACATTGGAAAACTCTGCCACATTTTATTTATAAAGATCACTATCTGAAATTATCTTCTTTACTTGCTTATGAATTTATTGTCGGCCTTTCCTACTAGGATATAAGCATCATGAGAGAAGTAAAGGTATCTCTTTTGATCACTGCTGAACCTTCAGAGTCTAGAGAAATGTCTAGTATACAACAAATCTTCAAAAAATATATGTGCAATTACTAAATTATGGGAGATTAAAATTGTCATTTTCTATATGTATAAATTAGCTTGGCAGCTCTACCTACTTTGGAATTAGGCTGCCTATGCTTTCAAATCCCAGATATGCCATTTATAGCTCTTTATTATCTTTATCTGCCAGATATTATATATCTCACAGGCTCAGTAAAATATATGCCCGCAATAATGAATGTAAAGTACTCAGTACAGTAATTTTTTCAATAAATATGTCTATGATTATGTATTTATTTCATATTCAGGAATCCTTGCTGTTTTAAAATTTTTACCATATATAAATTTAAGGTAGAATAGTAAAAATTCTCCTGGCTAATGAGCATGTTTCTTCCTATCATTAATTCATATTTGTTTTATTCTAGAGCTACCAAACGCAAGTTGACATCCTCTTTTCTCTTTGCAATTGTCATATCCTAAAGGTACTCATCCACTGCATGGATGTAACTTTTATTTTCTGTGCCAACAATTCTGGCTGTTTGTTCATACCCTAAATATATGAATTTTTCAATAGAATAGTTTTGTACTGGAAACTAGAGATGTGATCCCAGTCTTTCTGGAAGAACAAACAAGTATTAAACACATTTAAAAATTATATAATTACAATCAGATAAGTTCTATGAAGAAAATATAAAAGTGCAATTAAAATGTATCATAACAAGACCCAATTTAGACTTGGAATGGGGAATGGTGAGGAGATCTATCCTGGAAGAAGTGATATTTGAGCTGAAATTAAATGCTGAGTATGGGTTAGCCAGGGCAGAAACTGGGAGGTACAGTGTTCTATAGAAAGGAAACAAAATTTCCAAACTTCCTGAGAAGAGATTGAAATGTAAGGGAAAGCAAAAAACTTGATGTAGGGTAGTGAGTGAGGAGCAGAGGGTTAGAGACGAGGTTGTGGAAGATATCAAGACCAAATTTCAAGTACCTTTTAGACAACATTAAGGATTTGGGCTTTTCTCTTTTATGCAATGGATGTTCATGGAAATTTTACGTAGATGAGTATGCAGATTATATTTGCTTGTTTAGAAGTTCACTTTGGCTGCATTGTTGAAAACGGATAGGAAGAAAGGCAGAGCAGGTTATCCCACTAGTCTTTGGTAGAAAAATGGTAGCTCATAGCAGGGGAGAGATTGTCTGAGGAACAAGGGAACAGATTCTGGAAATATTCAAGAAACTTTCAGTCATAAAACATCAGAAGATAGCATGAAGTCTGCTGAGTGTCAAAAGACTTTAATTAAATAACTATGATACTGAAAATCACCTAGCTAATATCACTAACTAGCCAATCTACAAATAGTTATTATAGTTATTGACTCCTAGGTGTTAATAAGACAATGGCAGCCATCATTACTCCAGTTAAAAAAGGAATGGAAAAGTCACATTAAGAAGCTGACCTCTTTGAAAAAAATTTAACTTAAATCTAAACTATATGTTTGATTGGTACCTTTTTTCAGATATAAAATACGGTTGTGTCTGAAACCTCTTTCTTTTTAATTTACATATAAATAAATTACCATCACTGTTATATAAATTGAATGTGTATTTTCTAACTATAAGGAATAACATGACATTTTATTTCAACAAACATGTATTCAACATTACCTATATGCCAGCCACTGTGATATACAGTGATAATTCAAAGATCGAAAGACATGTCTCTACTAAGGAATATAGCAAATGTGCCTTTATCTTGTACAGTTTATTATCTTAAACAGATTTTAAGGAATAAATAAACCCACTGGCTATTTCTAGAATGTCATTTTTAGCAATTGTGTTAAAAATAAATATTATATTTATTAAATATTCTTCAACATCTACATGAAAAAAATAAAAAACAAATAGGTACTTAGATTAAATATTGTGAGTTCCATAAGAGTAGGTGCTGTGTCCATTTTATTCAATATCATAGTCTCAAATTTTAGCTCATTGTCTAGGATGTGGTACTTCTCTGTTAAATTAATGAATGGCAGAATAAATTAATGCCTGAATTCTGCTATGAGGGGGTAGAATTTCAAACCCCTATTTCTGAAAGGGCCCATCAGAATATCTATATATCCAAAATCAGATCTTACAAAATCACTAATTAATTGGTAAGAGTTGCCCTTCACCTTTTTTGAGGGAAAATTCTGTTTATTTGTTTTGCTAAGGTCCACTTTTTTGTAGGAATTAACTCACTTTCTGCTTGGGAAAGAATCAAGTCAGAACTAAGCTTTCACAAAACTTCTCTCCTAGGTCTAGTATTTAATTCAATTTAATTACAAAATTATTTCTTTATCTCTACCCTGCATTATGTTCTATGTTTATTGGGAAACAAAAATTAATAAAATAGGGCTGGCACTCAAATATTTTTAAATTTAGTTCATCCTTCTTGCTCTTCTTACAAGGACAGTAGTCCTACCATATTAGGGTGCCATCCTTATGACCTTTTTGAACTTTATTACTTCCTTATAAGCTCTATCTCTAAATATGATAATATTTGCATTAAGATTTCAACAAATGAATTTTGTGGACACACAATTCAGTCCACAGCAAGGCATCTAAGGCAGAGTGAGGCTGTTAAACACCATAGGGAAACATCAACCTGGCAGCAGTCCTTTACATTTACCAGGGAAATGGTTAGGATCTTCCAGGTAGAGGAGACAAGTAAGCACATATGGGAGCAAGAAACTGAATGATAACAATTGATGGCATATAAAATGTAAATTCAGGAGTTACCAGTTGACTAACTATAAGAAGTAGGATGACAGTTCATGGCAGACTGAATGTGATCATCAAGGTAGTGAGTATAGATAAATAAAAGGTCCAGTGACTAAGTCCCAGTTTGCTGAGAAGAGGAGGATCCAGTCGAAGAGACTAAGAAGGAATGACCTCTGAGGCAGAAGGGAGGAAACTCACTAGATCATGAGTCCTCACCCCGCTGGCGCGTGAAGCCTGTGTTTCAAGGAGGAGAGAGAAGTCGAATGTGTGAAATACTACTGATAGATCTAGGAGGATGCTCACTGACTACTGACATTAGAGAGGTTGTTATTAGTAACCTGGACCAGAACAGTTTGCCTGTAGCTGTGAAATAAAGACCTGGCTGAAGTGGGACAAGCATTTGAGAAAACTGGTATATAGATAAGCCTTCAGGGAATTGTGATGTAAAGGGAAACACCAGAAGAATATATAATATAGGGCAGCTCCAGATAGAAATAAAGCCCCTCTAAGCTCCCCCAAGCATCTTCCTGTTCTAAACTTTATGCTCTGTTCTGCAAATATGAGCTTATATTTATGTCTAAAATCACCTGGAATGTGTTTGACTATAATAAAAACAAAAGAAAGTTAACTAAAAATGATCGAACAAGTTCACATTTTGAAATATAAACTATATATAGTTTACTAAACAGCTTTCTAAAGCTTGAGTATATATTGAGCTGAAAGAAAATTACACATTTTTTTAGCATTTTAATTTATTATTAGTTTCAAGTATACAGTACATTGGTTAGACATTTATATAGTTTATGAAACAATCCCAATGATTATTCTATCTCCCCTCTGCTCTACACATGTCATTACATTAATGCTGACTGTATTCCCTATGTTATGCTCCCAGCCCCGTGACTCAACTACTAATTAGAAAATTGCATATTTTTTATTTTGGTTTTCACTTTTAATTCCTCCTCTGCATAAAAATCAGTAAACTTCTTAAATTAAGTTAGGAGAAGTATCCCTGTTCTGACTCTATTTAAATTTGTGTTTTTATATTTGGAGGCTCCCATCTACCTTTTATCTGTTCTTATTATTTAGTTCTCTTACATTATGAACTAGAAGTCATTTTTTATAATAGTTCACTTTTTTTGTTTTAATTGACACTGTATAATTTTTATTACTTTGAGTACTGTGCAAATGTTTAACTAAATATTATATCTTCATCAACCGTATACCTAATTAATTTCTATTTCATCCATATGCTCTCTGATAAATCTGAGTTTCCCTGGGTTGGCTTCTTTTGATTGCATGTAATTATTGTAGTTTTATAAATTTTTATTTTATTTAAACAAGTGGCAGAGACATTCCCAGGTTGACCCCAATGATCTAATCTTGTATAATTTTCTTCCCTTGGGTGCAGGTGAAACCTATGACTTACTTCTACTCAATAGAATATGGCAAAGGTGATGGAATGTCACTCCTATGATTATGTTATGTTATATAAGACTGTGACTAGAGAGAGATTCTTCCAATAGCCTTTAATAATCCCACAGCCATGTTGTGAACTGCCTGTGGAGCGATCCATTTGATAAGGAACTGTGGTGGCCTCTAGGACCTGAGGGTGACCTTCGGCCACAGCCAGTAAGAAGCTAGCATCCTCAGTCATACAGCCACAAGGAAATAAATTCTTTCAATAACCTAAGTAAGCTTAAATGACTTTGTCCCACCTGCCTGGCATGCTTCCAGGCAGATTTGTAGACTCTGATCAGTAGACCCAGTTAAACCATGCCCAGACTCCTGACCCACCCACAGAAACTGTGAGATAATAGATGTGTGTTGTTTTGAGCCACTAAGTTTGAGGTAATTTGTTATAAAACAAACAAAAACTAATACACAAAACTTTGTGGGTTTTATTATTATTATTATTATTAACTTATGGTACTTTTTTTTTTCATTTTGTTTCCTCATTTCTGGTTTTTAATTTTTAAACTTGCGTACTCTTCTCCTTGCTTAAAAATTATACATTATATATTTTGTTATTTTAGTGGATACTCTTAATATCTATACTTATAATTACTTAACCCTATTTATTTCTTAAACCTACTAGTATCTATATTTTTTTCCTAATGAGACAAGTATTTTAGCATGCTGTCTTATCAGTTTGGTCTCTCCCATGCTATTATATTGATATTATCTAGAATTTTAATTAGCAACAATATTACATCCAACACATCTTGCTTCTATAGCATCTCTTAGACTGTTTTCTTAAAGAGAATTTCCCTTGAAAGTGTTTTTATTTGAGTCTTTCACAAAACCTAGGAGGTCTTACATGACTAAGAATATTTTTATTGTGCCTTCACTTTGGAGTAAAATTTTATTGGTTATAAATTTGGTTCATGGCTTCTTTTCTTTCAAAACTTAAATATTGTTGTTCCATGACTGTCTTGGTTTTATTGCTTCTATTGCTTCTATTGTGATCAAATCTAATTCTTACTGTTTTGATGTAATCTACTTTTTCTCTCTGAAAGCCAGGTAGGTATTTTTAGGATTTTGATATTCTTAAATGTCACTCCTATGTATCCAAATGTAGGTTTTTCCCTTATTTTTCTACTTACGTAGTCAGGAACTCTTTCAACCTAACATCTTTAATCTCATTAATTCTGAATTTATCTTCAATATTTCTCCAAATATTTTCTTTCTTTATTTTCATTTTCCTGTCCTTAAATTCCTATTATCCTAATGTTGGGACTGCTATTCTCATGCTCCACATCTCTTAGCTTTAATTTACCCTTTCCTGCTGCCCTCTGATTTCCGACTTACTCTTCCTTCTCAAGTTAGTCCACCTTCTTTATAAAAATCTCATCTACTGGCTTTTCTATTTCAACTATTATAGGGTTCATACTTAATAACATTCAGAGATGGCTTTTAGCGGGGGTCGGCAGCTCTTGGTAGCTCACCATTTTTATCACATTATTTTTCTCTGTGTAGTCTTAGGTCTGTCCCTACATTGTCTCTGAGCTTCAGCAGAAAGATGACTTTTTTTTCTAGAAGAGAAAATCTTCTAGGTTCAATAAAACTGAAAAGTATTACCCATCCCACAAAGCTCATGAACTTGAATATTTTGAGTATCAAATATCAAGTCTTTTTTTTATAGCTGTAGCCACTCAGAGTGTTATTAACAATCAGTTAATTCATTTATGTAATTATTTAATACTACTGAACATTCATATCCACTCCCAATAATCTATATGAAAACCAGAAATTCCTAGAAAGTGGTGGAATATCTCATTCATTCAGTAGTCAAAAAACATTCATCAAACAATTTTTATGTGCTAGTCTTTAGGCTATGGAAACAAAGTGACTAAGTAAGTATTTGTCTTCAAGGAGATCTTCACTAAAAGATTTATAAGTGGTAGAAACAAAGTCTTAAATAATTATAATTAATTACATTTATCAATAGCACAAATCAAGGTCACAGTGTTCTGGACTCTCAATAAATTTCTTATTAGCAAGACCCACACTTAACTAATCCAAAATCTCTGCAAGGACTCTGCCTGCCATTGCAGAAAAATAAAATCAAAATAATCTGATCTGACCATTACTGTCTGAGCTATGAGTTGTTAAACTTGTTCAGTATTGTACCAGTTCTCAACTCTTATAAGTGTGATTTGTGGTAAGCCAGAACCTACCTGCTCTGGTATGGGTATTAGCATTTATACTAAGGGGTGAGCACCTGTGCTTTTGAAACCCTGACATTTAGCCATAGATATATCCCAGATAAAGATGTGAAAACCATAAAAAGTTTATCACTTAATTTGTTACTCTTTCATTTACTATTCCTCTATAGGACCATTGAATAAAAAAGTTCAGTGAGAAGAGTTAGAAATGACAGCTGTTGACCTCTAGCATATACTTTAGTATCAAACCTATATAAACCTATAATGATATAGCAAGGTATACCACACTCGTCTCATCTTTTACTCTTACTCTGTATGAAAAGATTTTGTAATAAAATAAACCAATTGTTTATTTAACAAAATTGTATTTGGTGTTACTGTTTCCTAGGTACTGGGGTAGGTGCTAGGAATATAGAAGTAACCAACACAAAGATACCTACTTTATGAACTTTATAGTCTTATGAGGCAGACAGACATAGACCAAGTAATTATAAATATGATAAATACTATTAAAGGGAAGCACAGTGTGCTGTGGAAGCATAGGAGGGGTGCTTTAAAAAGTGGTTTCCTCTGAAGAATCACTGTGGGAAATTGAGATTTCACATTAAAATCCATAGGGCTAGAATTGTATGCTTCTTTTTTTTTTTTTTTTTTTTTTTGAGATTGCATTGTAAATGCTGTGCTTCTTACATCAGAATACCCATGAGAGATCTAGAAGCCACAAGATAAACACAATGCTTATTCCTGGGGCTTGAATTTCACTTGAAGATTTGGAAAAACAAACATATTTTATATTAAAAAATATAGATATATTATGGAGTAGACTGTATGCATGTTGAAGATAAAAGATGAAACTTCAAAGAAATTTCACACTTGCTGTGATTCCCTTTGAACTACACCCCCAGATTCCTTAGGGGTATCATTCATTCTCCTCTGCCTTTAGGGGTACTTTATTAAACAAAATAATGTTTATCAAGCAGTAGAAAGAGAATGATTTCAGACTTATCGGATTTCAGGCGCGAAGTAGCTAAGGCGGCTAAGAATAGCTGGCTGGGTAGCCTTCACCAAGCTAGGAAACTTTTGTGACTCAGTTTCCTTGCATATGACATAGAGATAACGCTGACTTCTCAAAGCTGTTGCGAAAATTTAATCAGATATCAAATAAAAAAATTTTCAGGGCACTCCGCTACAAAATAGGCATTCAGCAAATATTATTTACCTCATTTCAATATCTGTGAGCTAAATAGCTTTCTAACATTCCTTAAACTCAGCACAGCTAGAACCACAGAAGGGAACAACCAAAGGAAGCAGATTTTAGAAAGCCCCATGTTATGTTCCCATCTGTTTTTCCATTAGCATAATAGCTACTGTAGTAACAGCTAACAAATGTGAGTGTATGTGTGGTGAATCGGAAACGCTTGTAAACTGTAATTTAAGAAAACAAAACAAACAAACCTACCCATTTTCCATATGTTGATGTATTTTTACTGTGTTGCTATTTTTAACCATTTCATATTGATTATGACAAGAAGAGCTAAAACAAAAACAAAAATAGGACTGCATTCACTTCTCTCATGAATAGAGTATAGGAATGAAGAGTATAGAAGCTCTTGATAAACTCTGAATCAGTATACAATTTAAAGTTTAATTATGATTATAATTATAAGGATATGCTAATAAAGGAGTCTAAGATTCTCAATACTAGATACTCCCATATCCATATAGCAGGCATATTCACTTTTTCTTAAACCCAATTTTGACTGAATTTTGTTCTCTCTTTCAATGTCCTAAGCCCTGATGAATGAGTTAAGCTGAAAAATATAGGAAAATCAGCTATGGGTAAGAGAGAAAAGTCTGGTTATATCTTGCTATTTTTCAAATAAGAAGATAAATAGATAGAAGATCTATATTAATTTTCCCAAATGTTTTTTCTTTAATCTAAAATGGAATTGAACATCTTAATATTACTGCAGGCTAATTAAATAGTTTCTACTTTTTCACTTAATGCGACCAAGAGAAAAAACATAACAAGGCCGGTTTTATTCTCAAATCTTCACTACTTAAAATGTATTATTCCACAATTACCATAAAGTGCAGTGACATGAACCTGAGCTGTCGAATAAAGGACTGTTCTTAGGATCTGCAGCAAAGCATGGGAGAAGGTTCATTGGAAACATGGTGTTTCTGAGCCATGATGCCAGTGGAGAAGGTCAAATTTGTCTCACCAGGTACAAATCACACAAGGACCATTGTCTGCATCAGAGAAAGTCCAGGAACATGATCCTCAGTGTTAACGAACATGACTGCCTTCCAAGTCCTAAATGAAACAAAGGGAGGGCTTACTCGTTCACAGTCCTCCTGATTGGAGTCATAGAATTATGGTCTTTCCAGTATGGAAAGAACCAAGAATTCTAGTTCCCTTAAGGCAATATAATAAACATCTTTTAACTATTGTGAATGAATGGATATTTGGTGTTTTCTTAAGGTCTCTGGTAGTAGCTACTCCACATTATTGCTTACACGCAGAACTGAATTGTACTACCAACTAGGCATGGGCATAAATCACTATCTACTTATCAGGTGAGCAATCATACCAATACACTAACTTCTGACCCTGACTTAGCCAGAGTAAACAGAAGTTACTATCAGTATTTCCCTTATTGCACTGCCATATGGCCAGTTCTCTCTGATGAGGGTTTTCTACTGTTTGAGCCATGGGAAAAGGTGGCTTTTTACCACACATCCCTCCACCTTTCACATTTGCAGTGGATCATGCTGATCCCTACAGCAGAAAGATCTGTCTCCTCCCTCTGATGAGAAAGCTTTCCAATGAGGCTTCAGGCCCATAGAGAAAGGCATAGCTTTTTATGTTGAAAGTGAGGAAAAAGAAATGCCATCCCTCAAGTTTATAAGGATTTCTTATAGTTTTAAAATAATTTCTTATAAATAATTTCTCTTTCAATTACTTTTCACAGATATGTAAAAAATCAAGTTCTTTTACAGGACTTTTTGGGTTTCTGGAAGCTCTTAAATTCATATGGCAATTTCAAGAATCTAAAATAAAAATCAGAAGTTACACAGTAGGTGCTTAACATATATCTTTAGTAAGAGACCTTTTCTTTGTTCTGTACCTTTGTGTATTTTTTAAAGTAAGATTAATCTCATGAATAAAAGATAAGCACATCCAGCTTCTTGGATTCAGAGAATATAGTACTTACTAATCATTTGAACCATAAAACAACATTTTAATAAGCACATTCTAATACTAAAGCCTAAATACTAAATCTCTATCTTTCAGAAAGACAGTATAAAAACCACTTAGGGTCCTTTGGTTGTAAACAACAGACACTGACACCAGGTAACAAGCTAAAAGAAAGGTCAGAGATCTAACACAAAGAGAAAACTAAACAACAAATGAGAAAACAAGAGACAGGCAGTTAATTAGGATAGAATGGACCTGCATATGTCATCTCACTAAGGGAACTTTCGCATTAGAAATCAGGATGCTGTTAGAAAGCAAGAATGAATGATAGGTTTGTCATACATATTTTGTTTATTGTTAAAGATTACAATATACCTGCCATTATATTACAGATTTATTTGTACCCTCAATGATTCCACAAAATCAGTGCTGAATAAAGCTATTGATTTTAATAATAGTCAAGATTTCTTAAATAGTAACCTTTACATGAAGTTTTTTTTTTTTTACTAGAATCAAAATCTTTGCATCTATAGTAGCCCATATCATTCTCTTTTTGAAATCCCTTTCTTTACCAGAGTAATATTTCCAAGTAAAAATTATTGTGAAGAAATTCAAGAACACTTCGCTTTCTTACAACCATAGTAATAGATCACTTAAAGCCCAAGACTGATCACAGATATTTATTAGAATAGTGAATTAAATGGATGCTTGTCTGTCTATGATTTTAATTCAGAGACTTGATATAAAGTTTCACAAAGATTTTCGAAGTGAATAGCCTGCAACATGTGTAAATCCAAAAGGTGCAGCAATATCCTTCTTTTACCCAATGTAGTTCTCTGTTCTTATAGTAATGACTAATGACTTCTTTCTTGAATGTCCATTGTCTCCAGTTTCTGAAATTGCTCAAGTGATTGGCACATGACTATATCATTGATTACATTTGCTGTGTGTCCCAAATGAAGCTGCTCCTTTTCACTTACATTTTCTCCTCATTTATTTTCTCATTCAGAGAAGGCTCTGGAAATAGCACAACTGAAATTATGTCCAGTTAATTTACAGTTCCTTGGTTGTTCTTATTCTTCATTGGCAATAATAAATCTTCTAGTCTTTGTCCTCACATAGTTTTTGATCTTTAAGTCATGTGGGAAATTGACTTCTTTTTGAGGTGGGTTGGGACTATATCAAATGGTATAGTTTAATTTGAACATCAATCCAACTGTCCACTCACTGTAAAGACACTTGAGAGGAACCGCCATTGATTGGAATGAACCTAGAAATTGTGTCAAGATTCCTGGATTTAATCAGATTTGCTTCTGTAAGATAATTTTACAGTCCTAAAATTTCAGTGATAGTCACTCATCTTACAAGGTGGTTGTGCAAATTATCTGATGTGATCTATTTACTTATTCATTCCTTTATTTAAAAAATATGATTTGAGCTCCTACTATGTTGTAATCCCCATGGTAGGCACTGGGAACACAGAAGTAAATAAAATACAGACTTTTTATCATTATGTTTCATTGGGAGAAGAAAGTTATTAAACACACAAATACACACAGAAATAGGGTAATTTTAGATAATGATAGGAGATTTGAAGAAAATAAAACAAAGTAATGAAAAGGAGGTGATGACAGCTAATTTAATTAGCAGGATTAAAGCAGACCTCTCTTGGTAGATAGCATATGAATAAAAACATGGATGATGAAAAGAAGTTAGGCAGGCAAAGGTTAGGGAAACAGCTTTCTGGACAGAAAGAAGAGCTAGCATAATGTTTAGGAGAAAGAGCTTGGCATGTTGGAAGGTTATCTGGAGCAGTTTGGGCAAGACAATGAGCAGTAAGAGATAACCTGAGAGATGTAAGCAGGGACCAGACATTGGATAATAATTGGATTTTATTCTAATTGCAATAAAAAACCATTGAAAAGTTTCAATTAGGGGAATAATGAGATGAAAATATTAAGATTTTATTTTCTGCTGTTTTAGAATTGGTAGTAGAAAGGTAAAATAGACACTGAACCAAATTAAGATGATTTTGTCCAGGTATAGATTGCCCAGGGATTGGAATGAATGGCCATGAAAATAGTAAGAGTGGTGGGATTTGGTATATATTTTAGAGGTGGAGCTGATAGGATTTTCTGAGATTATATATTGGGAAATTATGCTGAAGAAAGGAATCCTGGATGAAGTATCAGTTTTTGAACTGGGAAACTAAGTGGATGTTTGATAATGACAATAACTGTTATATAGAATATTGGGGAAGAAATAAGTTGGGAAGGTGATGGGAGATGAGGGAAATAGATAAGTAGAGTAAAAAATTAAGATTTGGGGTATATTAAGTTTGAGATACTTTTTGACCAACCAAGTAGAAATATCTGTATGAATCTAGAGCTCCAGGTAAGAAATCAGAGTGGGAGATAAAATAAGTAGGCATTGGCATTTTTATTTAGATATAAAACATATGCTTAATTTAGCCAGCAAGCCAGCCAGTCATCAAACCACCCATCTATAATATTTTCTAAATATTTACCTTCTTGCTACCTATCTACATATCTGTTATTATATATAATCAGTAAATGTGAGTGGAATTCAATTCTCAAAATTTTATAAAATACAGATCCCATTATGTTTTTTTTTACATGTAATCCTTCTGTTTTATAAACTCTAGAGCCAACTCCATAAGATACAGTTTCAAATTCACTAATATTTATTTTGGTGGAGACTACTGAGTATTGAATAAGCTTTTTTTTTTTTTTCATTCAGCTAACTCCAGCTAATCTTAAACAATTTTCTTATTATTTCCAAAAGAATCTATATATAAACAACTGAGAAATAATCATAATCTGGACTTCATTTTTAAACTTGATTTATCAGAAGAATACATAGGGTTGGTGGGTCTTTTTGTCAGGCTTTCTACAATTTATTTTTTAGAATTAACATTTTGGGAAATGAACTTAGAAATCTGCTTAGGAAAGAGGAGGAAAATAATAATAATAATAATAATAATAAATAATAATAATAATAATAATAATAAAACCTTTTCATTTACAAGGGGAGCATATTATCTTTGAAAAACCTAAAGAGGATCTACCATGCAGGTGTATGTATACATACACCTGCATGGTAGATCCTCTTTATATATGTGTGTGTATATATGTATATATACATATATATATGTGTGTATATATTCTCGAGAGAGAATGAGAAAATTGACGGTACCATACAATAAACACTTTGCAATTTGCTTTGAAACGCATTTTATTTCTGAGACAGAGAACTGGAGGCTGGGAAAGAACAAGTGTGAAATGACTGAGAAGTGACCAGAAGCCTGTAACTAGGAAGAGAATAATAGGAGTCTATACTGACAGCTGGGAAGATTTTTGTTAAGAAAACACGTAGTAGTTGGTGGAATTTTATTCATCTACAACATTTCAGGCTTCTTGGATTCAGAGAATATAGTACTTGCTAATCATTTGAACCGTAAGATAACATTTAAATGAGGATTATACAATTTCACTGGAAGGGAAAATGTTCTAAATCCTTCCACTTGAAATTGATGGCTTGTATTTAAAACTGTCTGACACATTCTAAAGTCTGAATATAAATTCAGCACTAGGCAGCAATGTCAAGTTCTGTTTTGTCAGAATTTTTGTCTTCCAGAATTATATTGTTTGATGCTCGAAATGTAGTTTTTTGGTGTAGTTCCCCTTCTTCACGCTAGGGCAAGGGAGTCTAAATCACTGGAAGTAATTGAATCAGAAATAATCTTTCTCACTTTGTTCCCAGGCTGAATCCCATGGGCAAAGATTGTCCCTGTGCTGTCTGCACAGCATTTCCCAGGCTGCCTATCAGACTGTGAAAAGCTTTTCCGGAAGAAGAAACATGAGTGAAGAGCATTGCAGGATGAGAATGCATAGCACAAGCCACACAAGGGTAAAAATGTAGACCAACATACAATTGCAAAAACGAACAAAGAAAGTTTGGCTAGCAGGAGCCAGAGTCATAAGTAAGGCAGTCAATTGAAAAACAAGGGCATGCTCAGAGGTAGCACATGGCAAAGATTAAGAGCTCAGGCTCTGGAACCAGATTGTCTCCCTCCCACTCTGGCTCTGCTCTGAGTAGCTGTGTGACCTTGGGCAAGTGGTTTAACACCTTTGTGTCTTGTTTCTTCACGGATATAATGATAATAACAGCACCTACCTTATAAGCTACTGTGAGATTTAAATGAGTTCATATGTTTAATAGATTTAGAATAGCATCCGGCAAGTAATAAGCCCTTGGTAAGTATTTAGCTTTCATTTTCAAATCTTAGGAGAGCTTAAGAATGAGTTTAAAAATATTATATGAGGTAAAGTTTGGAGTAATATTCACAATTAATCTTTATCCTTACCCAAGGACACTCTTAGTGGGAAAACACACACAGTCAATCCAATCATGGGCAGGATGATGTAGATGAGAAACACACTTAAGAAGTAGTCTGGTGCGTTTTAACCTAAAAATAATAACCAGAGATTAAAAAACTATGTGATGGCTCCCAGGGTAAAAGAAAAAGTAGAAAATTCTTCAGGGCATGTTATTGATATTTTATGAGAATGTGATAAGGCAGAGCATCAGAGAGTGAGTGCTAAATTTGTGCAGAGTAATAAAGGCTTCAGATGGTAATAAGAATCTTGGGCCCTGCACACATAAGGTGCTCTAAGAGGCTCAGTAATTACCTAAATGAAAGGACATTGCCATTTCCATAATCACAACTCAAATCTAGGAGTCACTTATGGTTGATAACGTTATTGATGCCATTCCATCTCCTGTAGCACAAGAAGCTTTTAGCATGAAGCAGCTTACAACAGTTTTCCTGTTCATTTCACCATTATTTCAAAGGGATATTTTAGCCTTGCATATAAAACATTTTAAATACCAGAGCCTACTCATGAAAAAGCTTTGTGGTCTGAATACAACATCAAATATAAGGATGTGAGCAAACAAAGACACTTTAATGAAAATAAGTTCCAAAGGATTTATGATAGTGATATTTATGTTTTCATTTCACTGAAGATGTTCGTGAGCAAAATTATCTTCTTCTAGTAAATTCAAGATATATTAAGAGGATTCTTTTAGATTTGAAATTATCCTAAATAATTTCCACCAAAATTACATGACAAAATCATTACTCTCATGAATTATCGATGATCTATGCCCAATTCATCTTCATAGGAATAATTTAGATAATAGCAAGATAATTTTCCCCTAAAATTTTCTATGTCAGAGGCCCCCAAGACCACCCCAAGTATGATGATCCCCCAGAGGGACTCATAGAACTCATCCTGTGGCCATACTCATGGCAAACATTTATTATAGTAAAAGGATACAAAGCAAAATTAGCAAAGTGAAAAGGCATATGGGCAAAGTTCAGAGGAAACCAAACACGAGCTACCAAGAATTGTCTCCCAATGAAGTCACACAGAACATGCTTAATTCCTTCATCCAATGAGTTGTAACAACATGTTTGAAATGTTATGGACCAGGAAAGCTTGTTAGAGGCCTAGCGCCTGGGATTTTATTGGGGGATGGTCACGTGGGCACCTTCTGTGTAACATGAACCAAAATTTCAGATTCTCAAAAGGGAAGCAGGTATAAAACATAAACCATATTGTTTATGCAAACAGTTTAAGCATAGTAAGCCATTCTTACTAGTTAGAGAAAATTTTATATTGGGATAGTGAGCTATTTGCAGGTTAAGTTGCTAGACACTAGCCAAGGGACCTTTTCTAAGGATAACAGTCCCAGGCTCTTTTCTGCACATGTACCAAGATACTTTCAGACCAGTTTTCAAGACTGAGAAGAAGAGAGCTTAGATTTTCTGAACTTGACTTGCCTAATGAAACTGTCAGAAGAGGTAGAATGATTCCACAATATAGGTCACTGCCAACTTGACAAGTGTCTAAGCTCTGTTAGCGCATGTTGTTACTGCCACCTAACCATGAGTTTTCCCAATTTTTTTCTAAAGAACCATTATTCTCCTGACCCTTTTTAAAGAAAATAATCTAAAATAGTACTTAGAAAGATCAGAATTCCATCTATCAAAATTATGTCTATCTAATTCTACTAAAGGACATCTTTACAAATATCAAAATGAAAAGGCAAATTTCTATGTTGGACTTAAAAATCTTCAAGAAATATGGTCAATTCTTCTTTTTCTTCAAAATCGTAAGTTCCAAAATGGAGATGAGAAATATAAGTCATTTTTGACACTCTCCCCTTCTCATCATTTATATTTTTAATTATAAAACTGTGTCAATGTTATTTCCTAAAATATTTCTAAAATCTGTCTACCTCTCTCTACATCTACTCTGCAAATTCCAGTCCAAGCTACTATTATTGTTTTATGATACGCTGATATACACTCCTAACTTCTCTTTCTAGACTCCATTTTGATCTTTCCTTATCCATTATCTATCTTATAGGCAAAGTGCCCTTTTAAAAATGCTGATCATCTCAGGTTACCCTTGAAAGTCTTTCTGCACATTGATGCCAAAAAAACACCCAAGTCATTATCAGGCTCTGCATTATCTGACCCATGCCAATCTTAGGAACCTCACTTCACGCCTTGATGCTTCCTGCTTTCTGAGTTCCAGCCTTAGAGGCCTTATACAACCTTAGGGCCTGCCACCAGCTGCTCTTGCCAAGTCTTTCTTATTTACTTAGTGAATATATATCCTTTACAGATATATCAGAATTATAATTGCTTATCTGCATAATGAGTTGTATGTTTCAAATCTTTACCTCTAGAATTTAAGCTAGCCCAGGGCAGGAATTCCTCTTCTCTTGCTTATTGCTCTGTTTCCAGTATCTATCACAGTGTCTCTTGCATATACTAGATGCTGAGTAAATACAGACTGACTAAATACAGACTGAATACACATGCTATTATGGTGGCTTAATCTTGCAATCTGCAGTAGTCAAGCTAAAGGCCCAGGAGTGTGGTAATGTAGTCCCAGTCTGCTTTCAGAAGACCTGCCTCAGCCTAAAGACAGGCTGAGAGAGTGAATTCTCTCTTTCTCTTTTTGTTCTGTTCAGGACTTCAATAAATTGGGTGATGCCCTCTCCCATTGGGGAGGGCAATCTCCTTTACTCAGTCTACTGATATAAATACTAATCTCTTTCAGAGGCATCCTCATGACACACCCAAAACTAATGTTTAACCAACTATCTGAGCATCCAGTCAAGACGCAAAATTAACCAACACATATAGCATCTTCCCAGATGATCTGTTTGCAAAAATATAAAATCCTCCTCCTCCTCCCATTCTTCCTCCTCCTCCTCACCTCCTCTTCCTCCCACTCTCTCTCATTAAATAAATGAATAATATTAGTTTTTTCCCCCAATTATGTAATACAGTATTCCATACAACCCAGAAAACCTGCCATACCTATTATCCAAACCACACTTTGCAGGATGTTTCTTACATGACTCCTGTAAAATTTAACCATAATGTCATGCTTACATAGCATTTTGAAAGGTTGTTCTCAGACTTTAGTTTTCACTTCATATATATGACAATCAACTCAGCACCATTGCCACTTGTTTTTCATGGCTGGAAACCTTTTGCTATATTAAGGGATATGACTGACCTATTTTCCAACTGTAATAACACTGGACTGAGGTGATTAATAGAAATTATTAACTGACTACTGCATAGCATTAGCTGGATGTAAACAATCTATACTTGCTCTCCTCTCTTAATTCTGCACAGTTCTGTTATGTTTAGGTCTGACCAATTACTTAGAATGAACTGCATTGTTTGTTTGTCATTATTATGGAGCCAGGCAGCTGCATTGGGAATGCTGCCACATATCTGTATAATAAAGAATTTGACCTCATCCAAAGAGGTCTAGCCTTTGTCCCCAGTTCTTTGGAGGTAATCTCTAAACCCTTGGAAGTTCCTGAGTAATAGGAGTGTCTTTGTTATTCATGATAGGCCCCTTAGACCACATCTGATAGTTTAGGCTAAGAAAGTGAGATGTGGTGGGGCCTCTGGTCATGTGATATCAGTCTGACCTCTAGAAATAGAGAGCTGGAGACTAAATCCATCACATGGGCAATCAATCAATTACACCTATGTGATAAAACTTCAATAAAAACTCTAAACACAAAGTTCGGTGAACTTAACCAGTTTGGCAACACTCTGCATATCATTACATATTAATGCTAGCAGAGGACAATCCTGAAGACAATAGAGGCTTAATGTGTGGACCCCTTCTAGAGTCTACCTTAAGCATATCTTTGGCTGATTCTAATTCATATCTTTCCCTGTAATAAACTGTAATAGTTTTCAGTGAGTTTAGTGACTCATTCTAATGAATTATCCAAATCGAGAGTGAGTTTTAAGAGTTCTGCCACTTGCATTTGCTGTTGAAAGTGAAGACAGTCTTGGGTACTCTGTGCAGACTTTGCAATTGGCCTAATGCCAGGTAATAGCTAAAAGCAAAACAAAGTAGAAAAACGCCAACCTACATAGATAGTATAAATATGGGGAAATATGTATTAGGAGTCATACAATGAAAAAAAAATCCTTGCTAAGGCAAATTGGTAAGTTTAATAGCCACGGGTGTTGCACAAAGAAATCTATGCCATGTAACCTTTTCGGATAGATACTTTAAATCACCACCTATTAATTTATTTCAATGTATCTCAATATTTCCTAAACATAATATATTAATACAATATTTCTTAAACATAATTCATTAATACAGGAGGCTGAGAAGTAAAGATTTATTTTCTGGAAGCTTGAAAAATAAATCCATATACGTTAACATCTCAACCCAATACTTTTGTTATATTAATCGCCATTGTTTATTTCTTAACACATACTCCTGCCCTGTCTATATAGTGCTTTCAATTTCAAGACTTGACACATGTTTTTTTTCTTCTGGTAATAATTTTCTTTCCCATTCTTTGCAGGTTAACAGCTACTCATATTTAAGGTTTAAGTTTAAATCAGTATATATATATATATATATATATATATATATAATTCATAATTATATTTATATTTGTATATATACTTATACATACATATGTGTATATGTATATATGTGTATATATGTGTGTGTGTGTGCATTTAATACATTTGATTACTTGACTGTAAACTGTTCTGTTTTGTTCTCCATTATATCATAATGTGTTTTATATGATACATAATACGTGTGTCTTATATGACTGTGAGAGACTATTAAAAAAAAAAACTTGCCTATCTTATCTATGATCTTTGCAAACTGGTTTTAGGGATATAAGATATTTGATTGACAGGAGATAAGAAATAATGAGTTGGGACTCTTAACAATTGTTTATCTCCACAGGTGAAGAAATGAGTGGAACAGCAGGAAATATCTGCAGAGGATTATAAAGAAAAGGACCTAGGACTCTATTCATTCTTTTGGGGTAAAACTAGTAATCCAGATGGTGAGACAGAGGGTGTATGCCCAAGGAATTTCCGGACAAGAGATTCACAATAAAGCAGCAAAGAACTCTATGTGAGGCTGTTGCTTGTACAATCCCTCAGTCCATTTGGTTCTAGGCTGTGGTGAGTATAGTAGACACTTCTTTCCCAAGGCTGAGGCTGAGGGAAAGAGTCCATCTTGGACTCAAATACAGCTAAAATTTTGAAATAAGGCTTCTATATTAAGTTAGAACAAGCTAAATTCTGTGATATGATGTGTGCACTTATCCTGTAGCACCTCTTTATAATTTGTACACCCCAAGATTAATCACACAGAAAGCAATTTTTTAAAAAAACTCACTTAGATAGTCTTTTAGTTTCCTGATGGGACCAAGGTATTACTACCTAAGAACTTGCACATGCTCTTCTGTGTCTGGGACATCTCCTTTCACACTGTTTGGTTAACTCTATTCATTCTTTATTCAATGTACCCTTTTAAAAGATTTTATCCATTCCACCCAATTTAAATCAGTGCATTGCTGATTTATAACATAGAATCCTTATATAAATTATTCTTACATGAATTTATGACCATTTATATACATTTTATGTTTATATTCATTAACAGCCTCTCTGCTACTCTATTAAGGTTAGAATTATAAGATTAGAGTTTATATCTATTTTGTTTACAACTGTCTCTAACTCTTAGTATATTGACCAACACAGTGATTAATAAATACTGATTGAATGAACGAATACCAGTCATGAATATGTACTAAATGAATAATCCCATATGGAAAAGCAATAGAGAATCAGAAGCTGTATCCGGTAGCACAAAGCCTCAAATGCATATGGAAAATTCCTACTAAATCTGAAGTGATAAAATAGACAATCAAGCATGGGCACCTGTTGTAGGTACCTTAATGGTTTTAATATAGCTTATTCATGCTATGTTTTTTAAGATATAAGCATATCTTTCAGGGCTACAGATTGTGGGTTCATGTTAATTGGCCTAGTTCATTGCAAATTAGTAAATGCATATGTCTGTTTTATAGTGTACTATCCAAAAGAAAAGAGTCTATTGAGTGGAAATAAAATAAATTTAATTAATCTCACTAAACAAAATTAGATGATCTATACTAAGCCACATTTGAAAGAGGTTTCATATATTCTGAATAAATAAATTGCCCTATAAATGTCCACTAATTTTAGAAATAGAAGAAAAATAAAAACCACAGGAGTAACTATTACATTAGATGATTTTTCAATCAAGTTTTTCAAATGAAAAGAGCTAAATATATGGAATAAACTTGATTCTCTTTTTATTTCTTGAATAACCATATATCAAATATCTGTTTTAGTTACCTATTGTCATTAAGTCCACATTAATTTCTACCAGCATTGGTGAACAGACAATGATGGGTGGGACTAATGGGGCCCTACCTTCTGTAATTAGAAATGCCATCTAACTTTGTTACTGCCTTAGATTAGTTCTTAACTGAAATCACTTATATCTGACTGGTTACCATTAATGGAAAAGAATATTAAATATGGATTGTATCTTGCATAGTCTAGCTAACTGGACATCTTGGACTTCATATTCCCCATCTGCAACCCTTTTACAATACATTAAGCACACCTTTTCAGCAGCAGCCCTATTATAGTTAATCATTCTGAGAAGAGATTGCACTAAACGTATTAGCAAGAAACTGACATTAACCAAATGCTAGTCAGATGTGTCAGGGAACAAAGAGCTAAATCTAGGCTCTGTGTTTTCAATGGACTTTGAGCTTTTAAGCCATGTATCTGAGTCTTCCCTTCCATCAATACAGGGATTGCTGGTCTTTCAGAATACAGTGACATGTGACCATGTGTTTTGTTAGTAAAACTCTAATATCAACTCATTCATTTGTTTAGAGAATTTAGATGCAAATTTTTCTATTTATCAGTAATGTGCATATTCTTTCAATAAAAAGCAATACACAGTAAAGTACATGGAGTTGTAGGAAATAACACAAGGTTTTTAAAATTTTTTCAGGAAAAAATATGTCAAGTAGTGAGATAATCTTAGCAGCATATAGAATAATTTTAATGATACTTTTCATTTTTTGGTATCTCCATTGCCTCCTGTAAAAATTAGATAGATGGTATAGGTTTACAGCATGAAAAATGTAAATGTTAGTGAGATATATCAAATATCTGAGAAGAATATGCTTCTGAGAGCCTTGAAACATAGAGAGGAGAGGAGACAAAGTTACTGTACAATCACCAGGGAACTGGGACTTGCAGGTAGTAAGGATGATTGTTAAGTTAAATTGTTCTTTTTGTTTTAAAGTTTTTACCAAAATATAGATAAAATATCATATGGTATTAATTTCAGGTGTACACATAGTTATTCAACATTTATATACCTAAAGAAGTGATCACCATGATAAGTCCAGCAACCATCTGATACCATACGACACTATCTTCATATTATTAGCTATATTCTCTATGTTTTACTTTACATCCCATGACTATTTTGTAACCACCAATTTGTACTTCTTAATCTGTTCACCTTTTTCACCCTGTCTCCCAATCTCCATCCGATTGTCAACCATCAGCTTGTTTCCGCATCAATGAGCCTGTTTCTGTTTTGTTTGTTTGTTTGCTATTTTGTTCTTTAGATTCCATTTATGTGAGATCATATAGTCTTTATGATCTTTATGATCATATTTGTCTTTATCTAACTTATTTCACTAGCATAATACCTTCTCGGTCCATCTATGTTGTTGCAAATGGTAAGATTTCATTTTTATGGCCAAGTAATATTCCGTTGTATGTGTGTACCGTCTTAATCCAATTGTCTATCCATGAACACTTAGTTTGCTTCCATATCTTAGCTATTGTAAATCTCACTGCAGTGAACATAGGAGTATGTATACCTTTCAAATTAGTTTTTTAGATTTCTGAGGATAAATACCCAGAAGTGTAATTGCTGGCTATTCAGTTTTATGAAGTAAAATAAGGAAAAGTCTGAAGGGTGTGGCTGTAGGTGGGCCTGCCTTATATTGGGATTAGTCTAAGGTTCAGAAGGAAGCTCTTTAACAAAGAACAAGTAATGCTGTGGTTCACTGTGGGATATAGGCCAAAGTATAAAGGGGAAGTTGATAAAAGGAGATTGCAGATTTGCTACTTAGGAAGAAAATATTGTTGAAAAGACTAACCATGTAGCTTCAGGCTTCATCAGTCCCTTACCTTGTTTAGCAAACCTGCATAATCAACTTTATAGAGTAGCTTTAGATCTTCTTGGGAAATACTTTATTCTATTTTAAGGTTGAAAATTTTAAAATTAAGTTCCAATTTTGCTTTGTTTATTTAAAGCCTTAACATATTTAAATAAGCCTTCACTTGAAAATTCTACTCCTAGGCACTATGTTTTTTACTTATAAAATATTAACATATATATGTTATATAACATAAATATCATATGTTATACCATATATATATATATATATATATGATATTTACTGTGAATTGGCCATGGTTTACTTACTTTATATGCACCTAAACCCTAGCAGGTAGGTCAATTACATTTCATAGGTGAGGAAACTGAGACACAGGAAGTTCAATTAACTTACTAGGGTCACACAGCTATTGGCACACAAGGCCATGAACCCAAAGTGTCTGACCCTTGGGAACTGCACTCTTAACCACAATAGAATGCTGCTTTTCACTAGAATGAGAATATCAGCTACTTAAAATGATTAAACCATTTCAGGTGCAATAATTGAGGATTTGTTAAGGAAGTTATGGCGTATCTACATAACACATGACTTAAATATTATTTTGTGATATGGAAACATGTTCATGCTATACTGATTAATCAGAAAAGTGATCTTAGTCATAGAGAATGGATGCTGTGGAGCAGCGTTCCCAGTTGACCAGCGAAGGATATGTAGCACAAATAAGAATTAAATCTGTTGTTCTCAGCCATTGAGATTGTGGGTTGCTTATTACTGCAGCATAATACAGCCCATTCTAATTAATTATTAATCAGCATATGTTCTAAATACAAAAACAGAATCGAAAGAAAAAACCTAAGCATAGTGGTGGAGTTAAATTCTAACCACCCAAATAGATAATACTGGAATAAATAAGAGTGCAAAGCACTTGAATTCTGTTGTCACGAAATTACATGTATTTAGAATTAGATGTATTTATTCCTAAACACTAACTTTTAACTGTTACTGATACTTAAACCTCTGTCTCCTTGTCCAAAAATGTGAATAATTTATTCACATGTGAATAGATGTGAGAATTCAATAAAATAAAAAATAAGGCACTTAGTACAGAACCTACCATACAACAACTCAAATTATACTAGTTTTTATTATTCATAGGGTGCCCATCTTAGTAACATGATAGAGCAACAAGTTAGCTAGAATACCCTAAGATAACACCCAATTTCTATTGTCAGACAAGGACTCACTGGTCTTTATCTTTTAGCTACTTCTAGGCAGAAGAGGTGGCAAGGGAGGGGCCTCCTTTACACCATTCATTTATTTAAGGTAAAATAAACTGTAGCCTTTCACATAATATACATTTCACAAATTAAAAAAACAAAAAACAAAATAAATAAATAAAGTTCTTTAGACAAAGTTGAAAGCCGATAAACCAGAACTTTCAATTTCTCTTTGTTAAATATTTGCATTATGGGACATTTTTATTTAATGTCTAATATCATCAATTCAGAGAGATATTGTAGCAATAAACTGTCTGAGAAGATATAGCTTCTAGTTGGGCGGGGTGGAAATCACTTCATGTTTTTCTAGACATCATGAAAAACTTCCCCAGTCTACAGAGCTTCACCAGAGTGGCCACAGATGATTTTAGCCATCAGGAAAGAGCTGATGATGAAGAATAACCTATCTTCTTTGATTGAACTCTCCCATAATTTGTGTGTGATATAGAGATTAAGTTTAGTCTGAATAATACTAAAGTCTTGGATTTTTGTTGACTTCACTACTTCTTATAACTAAGAAACAAACACATAGAAAAATCTATGCTAATAGAACAAGGAAGCCTAAGGAGAGGTAAATATTATACATAACAACAACAACAACAACAACAACAACAAGTAGCAAATAGACAGGAACATATGTTAATAATAAGATACAATGAATATCATAAATTAGAATATAATCCTTCAACAAAATTATCAAGTCAGTGTAAATTCTGAACAATCTGATAAAGATATCTTTAAAGGGTATATAGCAGGTCATAAAATGCTGTTAGCAAATTCTGCTTTTATCAAAATTTTTATTACCATCCTTCCTCATGAAAAATGTTTTATGTGAGTGTTCATTTCTCACTGAGTATTAATAAAGAGAACATTTATATCTTATAAATTTAATATAAATTTGCTCTAGAAATATTTAGACAGATCCCACACATATTTAGGAGAAGAAATAAGAGATTGATATCAATATATTGTCATCTATTACAATACATATTTTTTTCTCAAGGGATCCTTTATAACTGCTATTTTAAGTTTAGGAGCTTGAGCCCCTATAAAACAAAATTAATTTTGCCACTGGAAACATAAAGAGATCATGTTCTTACTTAGTTTATTTTTAAAACAGAATCCAGATATTTTTACTTTTTTTTTAAAAGTTTATATGCAAAGAAAACAATTCATTGGCAAAATAAATAAATTTAAAAGTTAGATATTAAAATTATTGTGTGAGGTGACATAAGTTACTTGCTTTTTCTGTATTTTTATATTAAAACTGAATTTGATTTTTATTTATAATTGTGATAGTATTTTAAGTATAGTTTTTATTTATTAAGAAAACAGACTGATTTCAAGATTACCATATTTAGATTTTTTACTACCATAATTAAAAACAGATCCTTACTGTCTAGAATTTTGAATGATCCAATATATGTATTTTTTATGTCTGATGATATCTAAGCTTTGCTATTGAAATCTTTGAGTTCCAAAGACATACAAATTGCCTGAAGAGGAAATATATTAAAATATTATGATACTGCCTAATTATTATCACTTTTATCTCCTTTATGCTATAGGATGTAAGGGTAAATTCTATCCTATGGGATTTGATCATTAAATTGATGTACGTATTAATAGATAGATTGATAGATCAATAGATAGATGACAGATCAATTGATTACTTATCTTTGCTTTCATGTATTTTAATTTTCTCTGATTATTTATTGAAATAATATTTTCAAAAAGTAGAAAAAAATCAAGATCAGTCCCAGATATTATTTATTTCTATATCCCATTATGTTCTAATCTTTGAGAATGCTTTGTATTTAATCACATAATTTTGTTGGGTTTATAAGTTTTCACAATATCACAAGACTTCTTTTTCTTTCTATTTAATCCACATGATATAACAGTATTTTTAAAAATCTGCAATATTGGTAAAAAACATCATTTAGATTGACACAATAAAAATCTAGCATTTATTTTACTAGTTACAAAAGGGGAACAAAATTACTTAAAAGAACTTGCAAACTTTAATGTAGAGTTCACAGATTATATTATAAACCATTTATTTAAATAAAAAGTTTATAGTTTTTCTAAGAGAGTATCTTTTCTGGCATTGTGGACATGTTTCTAATTGGTATGGAGCCTTAAAAATTTATTTGAAACAGAAAACATAGAATAAGCACAAGCAAGATTTCTATGAAGTAAATATTCCTATATCAAGTTATTCCCAGTGTTTTTATATGCAGTTATCTATTTTAACCTAGAAATGGGGAAAATTCTAAAGATAATATGGAAATGGAATCTAATCACACAGTTAAGATATATAATTCTACTATAAAAAACTTCCCTCTTGGTCCTGTATGTTAAAAATAATAGCAAGAATAAAACAATTTCCAAGATAGTCTCTATATAAGAAAAATCACACTTCTCCTATGTCTCTTCTTTACTTTCACAGTACTACCACACTCAATACTTAGAACACCAGACACATGTTTTTCTCTCCCCTGCACCAAGCAATTCTCTGTGACACCAGCTGGGTGTCCTACAGCTTAACTTAATTCTAACACTGTCTACCTGGAGATAGCATCAGATCCCTCAGGTTAAAAACTCAGCGCCACGGACCTGCGCCCCTCCCTTCCCCCACTTCAAATGTCAATCCCAAGTCCCAGGTTGTGTCTATGTTTCTGATGAACTAGCTATAAAGCAGGGTTTCCATGATCCTCTCCTTGAGTTAATTATTTGCTAAAATAGCTTACAGAACTCAGAGAAACACTTATGTAGTCAATTTATTATATAATAAAGGATATGAAAAAGGACACAAATGAAGATTCTGATGGAGAGATGCCTGGGGAAAGGGCTTGGAGCTTCTATGCCCTCACCAGGCATGCCACTCTCCTGGTGCCTCCAAGTGTTCAGAAACCCAGAAGCTCTCCAAACCTTGTGCTGTTGGGATTTTGATGGAGGCATCATCATTTAAGCATGGTCAATAATGAACTTCATTTCCAGTCCTTCTCCTCTCTCTGGAGAATGGAGGGTGGGGCTGAAACTTCCAAACTTCTATCATGGCTTGGTCTTTCTGGTCTTTCTGGTGTCCAGCTCCCCACCAGGAATTATTCAGGACCCCACCAATAGTCACCTCATTAGAACAAAAGGCACATCCGATCATTCAGGACATTCTAAGAGATTCAGGAGCTTCGTGTCAGAAACCAGAGGCTAAGACCGCATATATTTTTTCTATTATTTCACAGCCTCATTGAAAGGGATTTGTTGAGAACTTTAGAGTCACAATCAATTGTTCTGGAAAAATTTTGAAGAAACAGTATTTATATTGTTGTCTTCTCCTTCCCTGTTCCAACAGGATACTATGTCTATATCTCCATTGTGCAGATCTGATGTAGTATTGTTATTACTTATTCTTATGTCTATTTGACTTACTATTATTGTTCTTAAGGCCCAGAAATATATCTAGTTGTGCTTTTATTCGGTGGTATATCTAGCATATTTGTCACCTGAAGCAGATAATTGTTTAATGAACTCCCCCTATTTGAAAGATTATTTTCAGTAATAATCATATAATGTAACAAATATATTTTCTGTGAACTAAAATTTTCACTTGCCAACCAAAAATATTACACCTGACAGTTTGCACTCTACTTCATTGGTTTAAATTTTAAGCACAAATACAAAGTGGCCACATAGAATGATAATATGTTAAGACTATGGTAACTCAAGTGCTGTTTCTTCATCCATACACTGTGTTATCTTTGTTATTTAGAGACAACTGTTTAATGAGGAATGTAGAGTAGCACAAAGGTTGGAGACACAAATGGTGGCTGTATAACTTGGATTTTTCTAAATTAACTTCCACAAGTGTTATAAAAATTCAACACTAGTTGCAACAATTGTTGAAAATATTTACACTGACAAAACAATTTGTTCATGGGGGAAGCTTTTATCACTGACTTTGTTTACAGTTGCTGGTATATGGTGATTTAAAGACCAGCTTTTAGCTGCCTTTATTAGTATTTTCAAATTCTCTATGGACAATGCACTTTCTAACTGCCTGCACCTGGGGCAGACAGTTTCCAGCATCCTGTCCACAATACAACATTGGTTGCTCCAGCATCTAGACAAAGTCTGTTATATCATAGATGATAAATTGTTGATGAATGAGTTATTATGTTATTAAGAAGTATCCTTAAACCTATTATTATTTTATATTTTTGTAGATTTTTGAGAAATACCATCAGGTACAAGAATAATCTAGTTCTGTTTTTTAAATCTACATATATATGCATATATATGTATATGTATGTGTGTGTGTGTATAAAATTGTTTTCTATTATTACTAAAAGCCACTAAGACACAATTTCCTTACAGTTTGAGAATCTAAAGGGATATAATAGTACAAATCACTTTGTATCACAGTTTAGCTAGCAGTGTTTGGCATCTCAAATAACATATTGAAAAATAAGAATAAGTGGGATACTATTATTATACAGTTAGCAGAATGTCTGAAACATAGTGCACATGAAATGCATGTAAATTCACTCCTTTGTTTTCTGCTTTTTTTTTTTTAAATTTAATTTCATTATTAGTTTAAAGTATACGCTACATTGGTTAAACATTTATGTAGTTATGAAACGATCCCCCTGATTACTCTTTCTCTCTTCTGGATCTACACAAGTCATTACATTACTTCTGACTGCTTTCTTTGTGCTGTACTCTCCAACCCCGTGACCATCTATCAACTACTAATTTGTACTTCTTTAACTCTTCAACCCTTTCTCCCAGTCCCCCAAACTCCCTCCCATCTGGCTGTCACCAGATTGTCCTCTCTATTTGTGAGTCTGTTTTTGATTAGTTTGTTGTTCTTTTTGTTCCTTAGATTCTGCATATAAGTAAAATCATATGGTATTTATCTTTCTCTGTCCGACTTATTTTACTCAGCATAATAACCTCTAGGTCCATCCATGTCATTGCAAATGGATTTCATTTTTCTTATATGGCTGAGTTATATTCCATTGAATATATGAATCATAACTTCTTTATCCAGTTGTCTGTTGATGGGCATTTAGGTTGCTTCCATATCTTGGATATTGTATATAATGTTTCCATGAAAATAGGGATGCATAGATGTTTACTTACTGTTTTAGGTTTCTTTGGATAAATATCCAGGAGTACAATTGCTAGGTCAAAAGGTAGATCCATTTTTAATTTTTTGAGAAACATTCAGGTTGTTTTCCATAGTGGCTGTGACAATTTGCAATTCCACCAACAACGTATGAGTTTTCCCTTTTCTACACATCTCGCCAACGCTTGTTGTTCTTTGATTTATTGATGATAGTCATTCTGATAGTTGTGAGGTGATTTCTCATTGTGTTTCAATTTGCATTTCTCTGATGATTAGTGACCTTGAGCATCTTTTCATATGTCTATTGGTCATCTGTATTTCCTCTTTGGAGAAATATCTGTTCAGGTCTTCTGCCATTTTTAATTGGATTATTTGTTGTTGTTATTGTTAAGTTTATTAGTTCTTTATATATTTTGGATATTAACCCTTATCAGATGTATCATAAGCAAATATCTTCTTCTGTTCAGTAGATTGTCTTTTCATTTTGTTGGTTTCCTTGCTGTTCAAACTTTTTAGTTTGATGTAGTCTCGTTTGTTTATTTTTTCTTTTGTTTCCCTTGCTCAAAGAGATATGTCTGAAAAGAAACTACTAGTAGCAATATCAGAGAGATTACTGTCTATGTTTCCTTCTAGAAGTTTTATGGTTTGAGGTCTCACATTTTGAGTCTATTCTTGTATACAATATAAGAAGGTCATACAGTTTCACTTTTTTCATGTATCTATCCAATTTTCTCAACACCATTTGTTGAAGAGAGTGTCTTTACCTCATTGTATATGCTTGCCTCCTTTGTCATATATTAAGTGAGTGTATAGATGTGAATTTATTTCTGGGCTCTCTATATTCTGTTACATTGATCAATGTATCCGTTTTTATGCCAGTACTATGCTCTTTGATTATCGTAGCCTTGTAGTATAGTTTGATATCAGATCGTGTGATACCTCCAACTTTGTTCTTCTTTCTCAATATTGCCGTGGCAATTCGAAATCCTGCTTGTTTTTTGATGGCCAGGCATTTGAATGGTGGATAGGAAAAGGTAGAGTGTAAAAGAAGCGAGATGCCAGCAAATTATTATTGCCAGACTTATAGTTTATATTAAAATAGTTTTGCTCATAGAATTGAAATGGTGAAGACTCACAAATTTTTTTTGATCTGTATTCTCATTTCAACTGTTAACAATAAATTTAAAAAATACACTGTCAAATTAGTAACATATTTTCACTGTTTACTTCTTCATATTTGTTTTCAATATAAAAGCAAAATTGTTGTTTTAAACTTTCTGTATTAGCTTGCAAGTTATTTCTTATATTTTTAAATTATAAATTTAGAAAAAGAAGTGTAGTCCTAAATTCCTCATGATTTATCAAAGAAATATTAAAAGACATATTTGAATACTATTTTCCTTTTCTCACCCAGAATATCTTGCTTCAATTTGATTTATGTATCATGAGTATATAATTAGGGAAAAGGTGTTACTAACAGAGAGTCAGTGCTGTTGGATTTTTTTAAAAATAATATTAAGATGGCCATAGTTATCTATGTTTTGAGCAAGTATCTTGTTTGATGTTGTAAAGGAGTATTGAGATATTGACAACCTCTTTGATAAGCCCAGAATGTAAATCTGTGTTAGATTTTTTGAAAAATAGGTACAGTCATTCCTCTTCTTTATCCAGGTCCCCAGGTGGGTGGTGCCTTCCCACATTAACTATTAGCTTAGCTATGTGGCTAGCTTTGGCCAACAGGATAATAGCAAATGTGACATAAGTTAAGAACGAAAAGTTTTTGTTGTTGTATGGCATTGAGTATTGCTTTCTCTTGCTTCTTTGACGAGACTGCAGTCACAACTGTATCAAGAAGTCCAAGCAAGCATACTGGATGAGAGAGATCAAGGCCCTGACATCCCAGGTTCTTCTGTTGCCCTGATCCACAGCCTACCACATGCTACATGAACTGCCATCATCTGACTCTTTAACTGGATGCAGATACATAAGAGATTTAGCAGAGGTCAGCCTAGCCATCTCAGAGCAGAAAAACTACCCAGCAATCCACAGAATTGTGGGTTAAATAAAGTAATTGTTTAATGCTGTTGTACTTTGTAGTATGTTATGCAGTAGAAGCTAACAAATACAATATTTTTAGAAAATTTTCAAAGACCTAGCCAATATTGGTAGAGTTAGCAATCCCATACAGAAGGGAGTCTATTTTAAACCTGAAAACACTGACTGACCATATAGACACAGCCTATCCTTCTAACATCACCTCTCATTGTCATCTTTTTTTTTTTTTTTTCTAATAAACCATACCCTGTTTGTCAATGTGATGAATGCAATGATAGTCAAATCATACCAGGAATCTTGGGAAAATATAAAGCATGGTACATGGATATATTAGGAAACATTGATTGAATTTTAAGTGCTAGATATTGAGCTAAGTACTTCCCATGCATTGCCTCATTTACCCTCCAAAGAATGATATATTTTTAATATCTATTTTTAAAAAATGAGACAAAGAGGTTCTTGTTACCAGACCAAGAAAACCTATATAGTAAGATGATAAATTAGGATCTAAATGCATGGTTACCTGACTCAGAAAGTATTTAAATAACTCAAACTGCAAATCCTCTTATAGTTTTTAGAAAGAATTAAGACTATCAGAGCTTAAAGGGATTTAAAAAATATGTAAGTAATATCCTTTTAAGGATAAAGCAACAATGATCTAGAGAAGATAAAATCAAGATTTCACAGCTCTAGAGTGGCACTGTGGAACTAAATGCTTTATTATAGAAAATTAGAGTCTCAACTCTAGCATGATAAAATATGACTCCTATATACTATGTACTTTGGGTAATCAGGATGGAGAGTGATAGTGGAAGAATTGCAAGTTGGGGTGGCAAAGATATAGCAAATATTCCATCAAAACTTTTAAGGTTGGCAACTTCCAGTTTCTCTACTAATATTCCAGCATCAGGTTACTGTTTATCTATGCAAGCCTCACATATCTTTTCTTTTTTTTAAATTAAATTTATTGGGGTGACATTTTGAAGGTTTCAAGTGTACAATTCAATAATACATCATCTGTATATTGCAATGTGTGTTCACCACCCAAAGTCAAATCTTCTGTCACCATCTATTTGACCCTTTTTACCCTTATCTATCTTCCCCTCCCCCTTTTCCCTCTGGTAACCACTAACTGTTGTCTGTGTTCATGAGTTTTTGTTTGTCTGGTTTGTTTGTTGCTTTCAATTTTATATCCTGCATATGAGTGAAATCCTTGGTTTTCTAAATTAAGGAAGTTTCAAATAGACAATTATGTGAGCAATTCTATATATCTAGCAATATATTTCTCTCATTTCCTATTTTGGGATGAAAACAATTGGTACTTTGACTTCCAAGTTAAAGAAAATTCAAACAAGATTTTCTTTAATCAATTCAGTAAGACCTAGAGCCAAAATTAACTATTTTAAAGAAAACATTTGAAAAGACTCCTTTAGTGTTAGGGAAAATGAAACATCAGTAACAGTTTTGGCACCAGAATGTTTCCAATTAAAGAGTAAATGTAAGCTTTTTCTAATTGAATTTTCAATTACCTATTCCAAATTTCTAAATTATCTATAATATTATGGGTCCTTAATTTTTTTCCTCATCAAATGGTCCCTATTTATATCATGTTTGGTAATATGATTGAATTCAAGCAAGTAGAAGAATTACATGATTTAGAAGTTTTAACATTTAGAAATGTATTTCTGATCTTATCCACAACTTAAATATTTTATGTGCTGTGTTGAATACACCATGACTGAGGTAATGTTGTAGTCAAAAGGTTTCATAGTCTTTGGAACCACAGATATGTGGCAAACAGATGTTATGCTCAGGCATTAGAGGGTCAAGTGCCACTAGCCACATTTCATTCAGACTTTGATTTGATAACCTTATTAGTCCCTTTAACAGTTAGAACTGCCTCGATATAAAATAACATGATTTGTCACACCCTGCCCCTCTTCATTCTCTATTTCCTAATTTTGTTCCATTTTTCTCTGTAGTACCTATCATCATCATCTGATATGCCATATATTTACTTGTTTATTTGTTAATTGCTATCCCATATTCATTTCATGAGGTCAGCAATATTCTCTGTCACTACTGTATCTTCATTGTCTACAATGGTGCCTAACACATAGTAAGTGCTCAATAAATATTTTTGAATAGATAAATTAATACACTTTATAGTTTTTCTAATTATATAAAATCTTACAGTTACTTAACCTTTTAAAACTTCGGGTTCTACAATAACAGTTTAGGAACTGCAAACTGTGTTCCCCAGCTACTGTAGTATATGTAGTCATATTACCCTCTTCTCTCACCCCTGGCCCTTCACACTTATTTATGGGGTTTCTTATGATACATCATATGTGCATTATGAATAAGTCTATTACATGTATCTTCTCTTTTCTTTCCCTTCCATTCCCTCCTTTAACCCCTTCCCTCCTCTCCTCTCCCCTTCTTTTCTCTTCTCATCTCTTCTTTCTCTCTTCCTCTGATTCAACCATTGCCTTTAGTACTGGTAGATGAATTGCTCCCACAAGGCTTTTCTATCTCCAACAAGACTCCTTCCTTTCTCAGAATAGCCTCCAGTTCCCAACAAACACAATTACAGTTTTGTGTCTGTTTGGGTTCTTGGGATGGTTTCTCTTCTAGAAGATACCTAGTATACCAATTCAAATACAATTCTAGCAGCTTTGATCAAACTTCTTGTCAAACACTTTTTAATTGAAGTGAGAGATACAATATGACTGACTCTCCCACTGCATTTTCTCAAAACTCCTGGGAGATAGTAGGCAGTAAATGAATATTAGTTTCTGTCCAGAATCTAGAATTGAATTATAGTTGCTTTGAATCTAAAAGGGATTTGATGACTATTTATTTTCATTTAATGTGTAAGGAAACTAAATGAAAAGAGACTAAGGGGTAAACTTAATGTGAGTTAGTGAGTAGTGGAAACAATGACATTTGAGACTAAATGAGCAAAGTAAATTTGGAGGAATAGTGATTTTGAAATATCAGTTGGTTTGTGTGTGTGCACATGTATACTTTTTTGAAGATTTCTTCTACCCTCTTATTCTCCCTATATTTAGCCAGCAACACATTCATTGAGGGAGAAAACACATTCAACACATTCAAAAAAGGAATAAATTTATAGCATCTGTGTTTTCAAAGGCTAAAGTTTAAGCCTACAAAATAGGGCACTTGAGTGCTTAGACAAGAGATTTGGGAAAATACGCAGTGAGTAAGAAAAGAGGTCCCCTCTCCTAAAACTAGAAAGACATCTTTGGTTACAGAGGAAGGTCAAGAAACAGAAGAGAATTGCCTGAAGACAAAGAGGTCAGAGGAGCCCAAGTTGAGGGAACAGATGCTGATTTCCACAGGAACTGGAGTAAAATCAACATCTAGAGATGGAGAAAGCACTGTTTGTCTCACACACCTCAGTAGCCCCACGGAGGAAATGCTACCAAACTTGCAATGGGCACTAAAAATGTTTGAATTCAAGACCCACCTTGGCTGTCCTTCCCATTGGTAGCTAGATTCAACTGTAGTCTTTGACCATTGACCATTAGAAGTTATGGCTACTTTTAATCTGCTGTTTTCTCAAATGTCTACCATTAGGAATTATGACTGCCTGATTGTGCTGTTTCCCTGAACATCTATATAAAACCCTTTAGTAGAAGTATCAACTCTACCTCCCAATTTCACCCCTATTTATATTCACTTCCCTCTATGTTATGGTATAATTACTTTGGTCCAATCTACCTTCACAACTCACCTAGAATTTTATAATAGCCTTCTAATTAATTTCCAAAAGTTGTGTTTTTTCTCTTTTCCTGCTAAAATCCATGTTTTACATAGCAGACAGTATTAAAAAAAATGTCAAAAGAAAATCAGATCACTTCACTCTCTCCAATGGCTTCTCATATCACTCTCAATACTATCTATCTCATTCTGGTTTATCAAACTCTCTGTAATCTGGTCCCACCAACTTCTCTGAACTTATTTCTTACTCTGCCCTTTTTGTCTACTACCCTCCATCATACAGAGTTCCAAGCTTGTCCACCCAGTTATTTCCATGACACAAAGTCCAACTCTTCACACTCATCAGTGCTTATGGTCTATTTGTGGCTTGACTGTTGTCTGTCTTCTCCATTCAATTGCAAGCTCCATGAGGGGAGAGAAACTTTTATGTTTTTTTTAGTGTTGGCCCTTAATGTCTACAACAACGTCTAGCACATAGTAAACACTCAATTTGATACTGAACAAATGAATGGATGAATGAATGAATAACTATGTTTTTGAACATTGTCTGGATACTGTCCACCTTATCATTTTCAGTGTCCTGGGATGCTCATAAGTATTTGTGAAGAATTCTGCTAGAGGGGTGGTGGAGGTTTGGAAGGAACCGTTCCTCCCTACGCCCCCCCCCATCACATGCATTAAGTGATACTGAGGAAGTGAGCTAAATATCTGCTCAGGGGGATGCACATTTCCAATACAGGACAGAAACTCTTTTAGTGCGTGGGAGAAGCACAATAAATGTTAATTTCCTTATTTTTTTTAAAAAAATTTAATTATAGTTACATTCAGAGACACAAATATGCAATGCTTCACACTTTTGAGTTGAGAAGACAACTTCTGCCCCGTGTTGCCAATTACTGGACATATGATCTGGGCCATTTATTTTCTTTTGAGGCTTTGTATGTTCAAACATCTGTATAAGGGGCAACTAGAATTAGAATTAAGATTTTTTATAAAATTAAAAGAGATAACGCTTTAAAAATAATGAAAATTATGTATTATCACTAGTTATTGTAGTTATAACTAATTATAAGTTATCACTAATAGTTAAATAATTATCATTAATGCTGTTACTATTAATGATAATAGTTATTACTAATGTTAGTAATTATTAATAGCTATAGTTAGCACTGATGAAAATTGTTTATTTTAAGTACTTAGGATGTACTAGACTATATTGTAAGACTATATGTGTATTAACAACTCTGAGTATTTAGTTATATACTCATTAAGTAGGGGAAAAGACTGAGGTCCAGAGATTTTAAGTAACTTCTGTAAAGTTCTAGAACTAGCAATCTGTCAGCATTGAAATTTGAACCCAGAAGTTCTGTCTCCAAAGTCTGTGTTCTCCCATAACAAGCCTAGCACAAATAAATATGCAATTAATTTTTCATGCTTTATATCCTTTCTTTATTTAATTTGAATTTTCATTATTTCTAAGAGCTTTTTACATAGCTTTTGCCATATTTGTTTCAAGGCAACATTATTTTTAAGATCACGACAAAAATGTTGAGTATAAAATTGCATCATTTAAAGAAATTTTTGAAGTCCTTTAGTTGCTTAAAAACTAAAAAGAGGTATACTTTGGGGCAGTGGTTAAATCTAAACCCTCCACACTCATGTTAACAATCTAACTTACATTAGTAGCTAGCCTCTCTAAGTTCTTCTGCCATCCATGAACAACAGCAAAATTCTAAATGCTGCTTTCTTTTGAAATATAGTTTTCGATGTGTGCATTGGCATCTCCTAAAATCAAGAGGCCGATAATCCAGGTTACAGAAGTGAAGAAAGCTCATCAGCTGCAGCCTCTGGACAAACTAATTCTCTTTCACAAGCTGAGACTCAGTAGCCTCTGTCAGAAGCATGTTGTGTGCAGTATTTGTCTCATTATCTTCAAATTGTGCTTTAGAAACACATTGGGGTTATATGGCTCCTCATGAAGGAAAAAGACATAAATTGCTGGGCTGATGCCACACAGTGGGAAAATGGGTCACATTCTCTGCCAGTTTCAAAAAACGATGGCAGTGAGCTTTGGTTATGTTGCACTGCAATGATCTGTTTCCATCCCAGTAAAGACTAGCACTGCACAAGGTAGTCAAAAATAAATAGGTCAATGTCAGGATGGGGGTAGAGTTTACAGAAAAAAAGAAAGATAATTTTCTAAGTTCAACTGATAAAATTAAAATCTAAGAGTTTATATTATTTTTTATCTAGGAGTGAAATTAAGTGAGTAAACGTGGTGAATTTCAAAATAGTGGCTAATTTTTCAGGATACACTGGTTTCAAATAGTCAAATATTGTCTCCAATGGTCTCCATCTACCTTATCCCATTTTGATTATTTTGTTGCTGTTGTTCCAAAACTGTGGTCACATAACAAGTATACACATTTCTAGAGGCACATACATTTCTATATACTTGATTTGAGAACATCGCCATTCTGTGTCTAATTGAAAGACCAAACATAAATATATGAAAATAATCCTTTCTTTATAATGTGAAAATACAGAATCAAAATGAGAATATCATTTGCCTTCTTGAATATTGTTCCTTGAAAACAGAGACAAGATTCTAAAACTTTGGAAGGTGGAATGAATAAAGTAATCTCATATGTAACACATTAGGAGAAGAATCAAAAATAGAATTCTTAAATTACTCAATACGTATTTTAATACAATCAGAAGAGATGTGTGCTATGTCATGGCCAGAATGATGAAAATGAGGCAACACATAAAGACTGAGAGTTTGAATCTCATTCTAAAGCTTTTGAAGAGTTGTAAGCATGGGGGAGGGGAGAATTTATCTAAATTATTCTTTGAGAAGATGTCTCAGTGGAAAATGAACTGAAGCATGGTGGGGCAAAGGGGTAAGTGGGAGTAGGAAGAGAGTGGGGCAATGGCAGAATCATTGTCCAAGAGGGACCTTGCCCATTACAAAGATTGTGTCATCACCCTGGAAATATCATGAAGGATTGGACTGGAGAGACAACTCCAGGCTTGAAAGAAGGATTTCATACAATGTTGTCTTGAATAATACATTGTAGATATTTTATTCCATAATTTATACTAAAAAATTATTCTCTAGGGTATTTCTGAATCCAGATCACACAGACCTTTATCACAATAAGAATGAGAGAAAGGACAGATGAAACAAGTAAGATGGAGGTGAAAATTTTGATAATCTAGTTAGAAAGCAAAAAATGACTTGATGTTTTCAACAAAATAGTAGACCAGAAGAAACTGGACACTAGACTTTCACATACATATTCAAGTCACTTTCAAAGTCTGGCAATCATCTTATTCCTAAGTTACAGATCACAGGAACTCAGTTAACACTTTTTGTTGTCAAGGACATAAATGTCAAAACTATGTGGTGAATGCTTAATTTTGAAAACTTTGTTCAAAATTAAATTATGATCACAAGTGTTAAACTTTAAAGACATTGGAAATGTCTTTACACACATTCTTCTTAATAAAATGCAATGAAAAATGTAGATATGGCATGTATTTGTGTATATTTTTATATGTGAGCATTTCTTTCTATATATCTAACTCACAGACTATTAGGAAAGTATAACACTGTGTGCAAAAGGTAAACCTAAGGAATTTTCTTCAAAATTAATTAACTACAATATACAAACACATAAAACGCACTTTCAAAAAAAAATTTCCCAGTTCTGATTAGTTTGAGAGAGAGAAAAATTACAGTAAGATACAATTTTCTTCTCTCATTCCTTGCTTTCACCTATCATTGTATTTTCTTTCTTTGTACAAGCTGTAATAGATAAAATTATCTCCTTGCAAAACTCACATTGAAGCTCTAACCCTCAATGTGACAATACTTGAAAATAGGGCCTTTAAGGAGGTAATTAAGGTTAAACGAGGTAATAGGGATTGGGTCCTAATCTGATAGAAGGAGACAATGGATATCTCCCCTAGAGGAAAGGCCTTCTGAGGACACATCGAAAAGTCAAGAAGAGAGTTCTTATCAGAAACCAACTCTAATGACACTTCGATCCTGGACTTCTGGCCTCCAGATCCATGATAAATCAATTTCTATTGTTTAAGTCAATCAATCTAGAATTCTGTTATGGCAGCTAGAGCAGACAGATATACAAACTGAATTTAAACGTTATAAAAATATGTTGTATAATCACATAATTAGAACATCAGTGATATCAATAACTTCAAAGACCCTGAGTTTTATACAAACAAATCAATATCCTTAATTAACCAGCTAGTGGATACGTTTATTATTGACTAGGTTCACAAATATGGGGTCCTGACCCTTGGAAATGTTTATGTTGAATTGGCCATTGAATATCACTTTTGTTTTAATATTAAAGGTCTGACTAGGTTTTGCCTTACTGTTAGCAAAGTTAACTTCGTCCTGTTCTGAATTGAAATTGGCCACTTCTTGTTTGGGATAGAGCACTATTTTTGGAGAAAGCTTAATTTGAATTTGAGTTTGTATTTTGTAACTTATTCTTTATGTGGAAAATAATTAACTTCCCAGAGCCTTAGATTCCTTATCATTAAAATGGGGAAGATAATACTGGCCTCATGAGATTTTTGTATAGGCTCTCAAAAAAGCTTGATTTCTTCTCTAATGGAGTACTATTTTTATAAAATTCTCAAAAGGGAAAAAATCTCTCTTTTTCCCTGATTATTTTGCCACTTATAAAGATATGCTAAAGCCTTTGGGACTGGGAATGGAGAAAAACCACTTTTTTTCCCCTCATTGTGTCAAGTAAATCTTTTCCCCCCAAATACTGTTTTATTATTTTATTTTTTAAACTACAGTTTCAGTCGCTTTGAGCAAGGCTGTTCATTATTTCATTATAAATGATTCTTGAGCATTTTCACAATGAAAAAATCACAGTGGGATTCATTAGGAATTTTTGAGTTTGCCTCTTTGCATTCTTTTTTTCTGCCCTCAGCAGAGATGCCAACATACTTAGTGTGTATACAAAGTCAAGAGGTCCCTGATTTGTTGAGCCCAATACTATGCAGAACATATGAAAACCAACACTAAGTCATTTTTTAAATTCAGCTTTTCAAGATTATGCAGTTTCGTGTTTTAACGAATCCAAGCTGGAGTAACAAGGTCTCTTCTGACATCCAAGGCCAGCAGTAACTTGACTCTGTGAGGTCCAGCTCTGACTGAGCTTTGAGACAGGAAAGACACCGTTCATAACAATATTTTTAGAAACATTTTATTGAACCTTCAAACCCTTTTAGGCACATTTGCTTCATTTCCCACTTGTTTGGTGTGGAAAGGGAATTACTCTGTGGTGATAGCGCAGTCAAATCTGTAAACAGTTATTGCATTTCAATTAGAGCTGCAGGAAACTCTATATATTTGGTTTTCAGGGAATTAATGCAAATCTTTTTTGATGTTCCAATTCACAAGGGGTCTTACCCCACACATTTGGCTCTCAGTAATACTCAGACCCATTCAAACATCAAAGACTATTTTCCCAGCATAAAGCATTTGGTCTGGGGTTAAATTCTCCTAAAGTATTGGTCTGTATTCAAACTCCCAAGTTCCAGTTATACCAGAAGTTTTGCCAAAAAAAGTCAGCTTTCTAGTATGGAGGAAAGATTCTGGTAAATCTTCTGTCATAAAACATACACTTATGGTCTTGCTCGAATGCTCATAAATCACTGTGTCGCGAGTGAGGAAAGCAGCTACCAAAACAACATTTTAAACACGTTAGTGTCTTTCCTCAGTGCCAGGTTTATTGAGTGGAACCTTCTCAGGTACCCACACAAGTTAACACACAATACACAGAGATTTACGCGACAGAGTGAAGAGATGAAAGTCCTTAGCAGTTCCAGAGCGAGCTCTGTTGACCGGCGATAGGGGTAACTGTATGCCAGTCCTAAGAGAGCAGCTATGCGGGGCAAAACCGTCAGAGTCTGGCTCTCAGCACACCCCTCCGCGTTGCTCTCGAGTTAGACTGGAGCATTGTCAGTCTAAGGTGTTCAGCTTTTATAGACCTTACAAGATGGGTTGCTTATGTTTATTGATCCCTGTGGTCATGGGGCATATTGCAGCAGTCAGTCTTGGCTGACGTTTCTGTGGTTTCAGGTATTCCAGTCACACTCTAAGGGTCAGTTGGCTTTATCGGCATGGCTCCCATGGAATCCACTTTGTAAAGTCCCAAAAGTCTTCAATTTTTTATGCTCTATATGCATTAATACATGAATAATTTTTTATTATTGATTACAAGAATGGCAGTGAGATGAAGGAATGGAAGGAAATAAACTATAATATGTATTAAATATCTACGGTATTCCAGTCACTTTTCTTGGATTATCCCTTTAAATCTTTGCAGCAAAACTACGAGGTAGGTATTAGGTACCATCATTCTCCAAATGGAAAAATTAAAATTAAGAAATTAAATTAAAATTAAAATTAAAATGGCAGTGCTGGGAACCAACTCAAATCTCTCTGTTCCCAAAGTGTGTGTGTGATCATTCGTCTCTCTCCCACTGCACAGAGTTGAAACATAACATTCATCTTTTTCCTTTTTCTTTCAATTGACCATCATTTCACACAGCTTTCAAAACAGCTTGGTTGATGTATCCACTCTTTGTATCTCTGATTCTCTTTAAGATTTCTATATTACTCAAGGAAAAATGCAGGCGACAAAGTCAAATAATGAAAGAACTATTTCCCTACTCCCCAAATGTGTTACATATGGTGGTGGGGGAAGGGAGAACAAAACAGACTGTGAGCAAAATTTACTAAAAAGGATTTCCCACTTCCATCAGTTATCATGAGAGATAACATATGGACTGAACATTTATTCTAAGCAACAGATTTGTTTCTAGTTAGTCTCCAGCAGTTCAATGAAAAAGAAAGAAAGAGAAAACCTTTTAACAGTTATCTGAAAATACGCCCTTAAAAGAGAGAAATAAGGTTGATCTTTTCCTCAAACTGCAGAATTAACATTTTAAAAATTAATTCATAATATTTTAATTTACATGTATATATTGAGCTTAATCACAGTGAATCTGCCTCTCTGTTGGGGATGATATGCTACCTGCTCTCAAAAATTTAAGTTCTATTTTTTGAAGAAAAAAAATATCTTTACTATAATAGACTTATTGCATGTTTATTTTGCCCTGTTTTCAACTTTTTAAAATTTATTTTGATCATTACCTTATACATAATCAACCTTTTCAATATCATGACAAATAAAAATCTGTATCAATAAATGGAGAGACTTTCTTGTCCCCTATCATTATTTTTATAATTAATCATTTGCTTCATGTCACCCAAGTCATTGGTTTGAATCTGAAAAGATTCATAACTTTTAGCATTGCAAAATTCTTCAGGTCAAGAAAAAAGGCATTGTCAGGAAACCAAAATTAAAAATTTGAGTTTAAAATTGTTCCTACCATCCAGGTTCCTGGCACAATAAAGTATCAACAACATATGTCTAGGTTAGATTTTTAAACCACTTGAGATTAAGTAGGATGAGCTTCTTTGAAATATTGTGATTTTTGAAAATTGAAAGTAAAAAAAAATGAAAGAGAAAGCCTATAATTGACTTTAAGTAATACATATATGAACATACTCAAGCAAACCAAATTTATAAATAGGTCTTCTTCTGTTCCTGGACTTTTCTTTATGTTTGCCTTCACTTCTTTTAAAGTTAAGTTGAACATTCTTCATCTTCATGAAGCAGTCTCTGACAAACTCATTCCTTCTAGTCGTTAAGACTTTCTCCTTTTTTCCAATTATTGTCAGTGTGTTTATGTGAGTTTCTATCTTGCTTTGTAATTTCTCCTTTAAATAGCTATTTATCTGACCTCCCGAAAAAACAAAGTTTTTTGGAAATTCTTTTCACTGAAGGCTGATCACAAGGAAGAAAAAAAACTTACTCTTAAGACTTCTGTAGACTCTAAAAGACAAATGCTAATGAAAACAAAATAGGTTTAGGAAAAATGTAAAATTACTATAAAATCCTGTTGTTAAGAAAAATAAAAGAAATCATAATTTAAACTGCAGTATTGAGGGGTTAAAATTAAATTTTTAAAATATAAATATTGGGGTGGCTCCATAGTGTAGTGGTTCGCACATCTGCTTTACACACAGAAGGTCCTGGTTTTGCTCCCCAATTGGAGCTACGGACCATACCTGGGAGCACCGGGCCTGGGTGCACACCGAGAGCATGTGGGAGAAGACCCTCAGCCTTCAGAGATCCAGTTCTTAAGAGGAAACGGCAACATTCATAGGTCAGGGGTGGAAGTTGGGGGGCAGGGGGAATTAAAGAGGGGGAAATAAATAAATAAATAAATAAATATAATAATAATAGATACCTAAATAAATAAATAAATAAATTGATAAATTAAATATAAATAAATTTAAAGTTAAAGGATTCAGTGTAAACTTTTAGGTGCTGGTGGATATTTTAGATTTTAACCTACCTCATAGAGTTCCTGTGAGGACAAGATGCAATGAGGTATGTGAAATGTTTTGTATGGTGCCTGACACACAGAAGACATTAAAAAGTATAAGCTGTACTCAGGCTTTGGTTTCGAAATATTCTCCAATAAAAAGAACCAGGGCGTTTTAGGGTAAGGTGGGCTGGGGGTGGGGCGGGCGGGTTGGACGGGTGAAGGGAATGATTCTAAGGCTAAGGCAGGGAAAATTCAAGATAAGCCTGGAACTTTTGTGAGATTAAAAAGTAAGAAAGTGTGAAAAGGGTCACAGGTAGCAACTTAAAAATTTCCAATAGTTAAACCTGGAAAAAATTTGACCATTAAAATAAATAATAATAGTATTAGATTATAACTCAAAACATAAAATAAACACCTATAAATCCATATTGGTATAACTGTATGATTAAATAAGTAGCCAAAGGGAGGAGAAGGAAGAAATTTGCCAGCAGAGAAAACCCAATTGATAAATGTAGAAGTAATGAGAATAGAAAAATCACCATTACGATAACATAGCAAGCTCCACTAATGGATGTTAATGGATAAAGCTTTGAGGAGAGACAGGATATTTATTTGCAAAGCCTCAAAATATCTCACCAAATTGTTTATTAATTACTATAATGGATTTATATCACAAATTCTTTAAAACTCTTTTCTTCAAGAGGTGATGCTTAATTTCCCTCCCATTTAAACATAATTTGGAAAGGAATAAATATGACTTTACAGTGGAGAAATCTTCCAGAAAGAACCTGAACCAAGAAATGGTGGCCAACGTCACCAGTAATAATAAGGCATATTGATATCATGAAAAGGGAACACGATCTCTCTGGGTTTCCCCAAACCATAACCTCAGTCTAATCATGAAAAACATTAGACAAACCTAAATTGAGGGACATTCTACAAAATATCTGACCAGAAGTTTTTGAAAGTGTCAAGTTCACTAGAGACAAGGCAAGACAGAGCAATCGTCACAGATCAGAGAAAACTAAGGAGACAGTAACGAAAGGCAGTGTGGTATCCTGAACTTGATTCTATAACAGAAAAAGGACATTCATGGAAACACTGGGGAAATCTGAATAGAGTCTAGAGTTTAGTTAACTGCATTATATTAATGTGCGGGTCTTAGTTTTGACAACTGCACTGTAGTTATGTTAGATGGAAAACTGGGTAAAGGTATTAAGAGAACTTTCCTTACTACCTTTACAACTCTAAAGCTAAAGTCATTTTAAAATATATTTTTAATGAAAGTTGTGATTAGAAGAGTTAACCCTTATGAAACTAACTTGTAACCGCATATGGCTATCAGTATATTGGGCACTGTTAATGTGTATGTAATGATAATAAAAAGGAGTGCTTTAGAAGGTGATAGTATGCTTCACAATTTACAATTCAAAAATTGATCAACCCATTTAACTAAATCAAAGGAATATCCCCAATGTAGACACTGTTGTGAGGCCAGCTCCCAAGATGCCTCTCTATGATCTTCACCTCTTCTTAGTCTTTATACCCTTTTGGAGTCCCCTCTCACATGAAATAGGACCAACTTGTATTACCAATAGGATAGGGAGGTAATAATAGTGTGTGATTTCCAAGTCTAGGTCATTAGAGAAATTATGGCTTTCTCCTTGCCCTCCTGAAGTACTCATCTTGGAGGAAGTCAGGCACCGTAGTCTGAATATATACAATCCACACATGGAGAGGCCCATGTAGGGAGAAAGTGAAGCCTCTTGCCGACTTCCAGCACTATGTGAGTGAGCCTTCTTGGAAGCAGATCCACCAGTCCCAATCAAGTTTTCAGATGTTGCAGCCCCTGCAGATACCTTAGCTACAACCTCATGAGAGACCATGAGCCAAAAACATCCAGTTAAGGCACATGTGAATTCTTGACCCAAAGAACCAATAAAAGCTTATTGTCTTAAGTCATTAAGCTATGAGGTGATCATTACGTGACAATAGATAACTAATACAGAAATTTTTAAAGAGTAAGCAATAAACATTTGTCTAGTAAATCATGGCATAAAGCCAATAGTTTGAAAATAGACAAAAACATATGACTTTCCGGGAGTTGCTTAATGAGAAATGTACGTAGTACACCCTTTCTTTTCTTTTCTTTCTTTCCTATTCTGTTTTATTTCTATGATAATTTAGGTTTGTGTTTATCTAGAAAGTAAGTTTTTGATACTTTTCTGTTACAGCATTTGCCAGGTAGCAGAAGGAGGCATAACAAACTAGAAGGAGATTAGAGTCAATGCCATTTGAATACACCAAGAACAGATCTGAAGGAACATGCAGGTAGCAGGAAGGATTAGCAATTGGAGGGTATGCTTCTTTCTGCTGTAGATCTTTTTGTTGCTGTTTCATTTGCTTATTGTTTTGAATTATCAAAATGTCAGCTGTTCTTTTCTAAAATATTATTCAGGAACCACAAATGTTATGTTTCTACACTGAGAATTTGAGTGGAAAGGGTGTAGGTTTGGGATTTAAGGCTCTGGCTGCTGCTTTGCCGTTTCTAGACACATGGTTTGGGAGAGTTTCAAATTCTTCTGTCCTAGGTGTTTTCATTTGTAAAAAGAGGGGTTTAAGAAATGTGTCCTGAAACTTCCTAAGGTCTCAGGACTATTTTAGAAAATTAAAGTGTCATATTTGTTGCTTCTTTTGAATAAAATAATTTAGCCTTGCTTAATTCAGATAAAAGCTGTAAAAGACCCAGAATACTCATTTACCAGCAACAATTCTCAGGAAACAGATATAGCCAGAGAATTTCTAAATATGTAAATGGAATAAACTTATCTTTGGTGGCTGCAAAATCAAACCTTTGTCCCACTGAACAGTCTCTGTTTTGTGACACTGAGGTTCTACACTTTATCATATATAATTCTCCCTGGAATTGGTATTTTAAAATTGAGAAGCAATTCAGTGTGTTCCAAGACCCTGCAATCTATTAGCTCGGGCCAGCATTAATAGAATAATGGGCAGCTGGGCATCTAAACTTCGCCCTGCTATGGATCATTTTTGGCAGCTGTGCTTTTTATTCATCTGTCTGATTGAAACTGCTTTCCTGACAGAAGCAAAGATACTCTTCTTTGTCAGGATTTCCATAAAAGGCAAAATGGAAGTCTTTGCAAGACAGACCGGCGTGCCTGAATAAATTTATTTTGTAGGCTTTCAGACACAGCAGTGAGCAAACAAATGTATTTTACCTACATCTTTATGTACATCATAGGATGGCAAATTTATTAAATAATGCTCATTTGCTTTGATTTCTTTCTTCTCTGTTTTAAATCATTGTCCAGACTTACATTTTTAAATCTTTCCCTTGTCATTCTTAACCTTTAGCCCCGGGCTATTTGAGCAATATATGGCTGTGTGTGTGTTTGTCTGTGTTATGCATGTGCACATACATTGTCTATGATGCTGAAGGAGGAGGACTGGGCTTTATTTTAATCCTCTTTCTTTATAGAGAACAGACCTCAAAGGGTTTCCTTTCCTAGCTTCTTGACTTCTCTTCCAAGCATAATGATTCTAGACAGACCAAACAACTGACCAGTGATCCATCGTGTTTTAATCATTTACAGTTGGATTCCTACACGGTGTATGCCTGATATTGGTTTTCAAGAATGCTTTTCTGGGAAACACATTTGATCCAGCACTTCTGAACAATAAATTATCTGTATTTGGGGGCCCTTGACAGCCTGTATTATTTTGCCCATGTTGAAAATAATGGATGATTTGGAACAATGCTTCCTTTTGAATTAAAATATAAAAGGTTCGACTTTTAGAGTTCAAGATAATGAGTAGGCTTTGAACAAATGGAGTATGCAGAAATCTCCCCAAGAGAGGAAGGATTTGGGGTGGGGGATGAAGATATGGTGGCGAGGAGGCATAAGCATTTGTAAAAATACACTGTTTTTTTTTTTTTTTTCAGGGTTTGGAAAATCATTATTATCCAGCACTGTTCCAGATGCTCAGTCAACTAGTTATAGTTATACTAATGTGAGGCAGAGCAGAGCTCCGTGCAAATGTTGTGATCATCCTGCATCTCTCAAGAGAAATCTGTGGTTTCCTCTCTGACTGGTGAGCTAACCTCCATGAGGTGGGAGGTGGAAGGTGGTGATGCTGTAACTGTTGGCTCTGTGGATAAATCACAAGCGACACTAATTAACATCTGTTCGCACATTGGTATAAATCATTGATCATATATTAAATTATAATACTATTGTTTAAATGCTTGTCAAAGAAAACAACAATTATTTTTGTATGTAAGTATATGTGTACATATAGATAGTCCCCAGAACAGAAAATGATCCCAAAGTAATAATGTGATTTAGAAATGGGAATGTTTTTGCCATATATATAATGCTGTTAGTAGTGGTTAGGTTTCCAGGCTAAACCAAAGTGACTGAATTCCTAGTTTTGTTAAACTAGAGTTTTAAGATTTAAGTTTAAGATAAGAGTGAAGATTACTGTTCCAGAGGCAATAAATCATGGGTTAAGAATTATAGGTTTCCACTTCTAAGTGCAGGCTGCCCCACTCGCTTCATTGCTAGTATCATTTTGGGAAAGTTTTGTTTTGTCTCTGAACCCCAGTTTTCTAGTCATATATTACAGGGATCAGCAAACTACGGCCAGTAGGCCAAATCTGGCTTGTGAGCTGTTTTGGTATGACTTGCAAGCTAATATTTTATATTTTTTAGTGTTAAAAATCAAAGGAAGAATGATGTTTTATGACATGTGAACATTGTATGAAATTTAAATTTTGTGATCCATAAATCAAGTTTTTACTAGAACACAGCCAGCTCATTTTTTTTACACATGGTCAGTGTTCTATGCTACTGGCAGAAAATTATGCTAGGGATTGCATGGCCACCAGAGCATAAGGTATTTAATTTGTGGCTCTTTATAGAAAAAGTTTGTCTAACCTTGATGTAATATCTACCTTGCTGATGGATTGGACATTATATAAAGTATTTAGTGCAGGAAATTAGAGTGAGAAAACCCTGGGTTAATTCTGCTCCTGAGAACAAATAAGTGGCTGTTTAAGATAGAAAGATAGAAAAAAAGACAAAACTGGGAAATAATATCAACATACTACCATTTTTCTTCAATTTACAAGAGTACAGGATGGTGTTAGAGATTTATAGAAAAATGGAACTATCTCAATTTTGTCAATCTAGCTTAATAAAATAGCAACTAGTCTATACATTTCCATTAGCTAATTCAGTGTTCATTTCAATAGAGATAAAATGATGCCTTAGGTAATACTTCTTTGTTAGTTATTATTCTTGTTATTCTTCTAATTGAATATTTAATGATGGAAACCTATTTAAATAGAAGCACATTAATATCTAATAATAAAAACATATATATTCTAAAGATACTTTTTATGCTCAGATTCGTTACTGAAGTAAGAATGATGAATGAAATGAAAGAATGCATTCCAGGGTAGAGGTTCTTTCCTTCTCTTCTTAACAATAGTAAAAGCTATACTACATTGAGTGCTCCTAAGTGCTACATGGAAATTTATTTTTAATTTTTCCAACAGTCCTGTGAGATTAGTAGGGAACTAAGGATAAATATAGTTAATTCCACTGATGTGGAAATTGCATACAGATGTTAGCCAAGGGAGAGCATGATGGTACTATTTGAGATGTATTCCCACTCTCTCCACTTCAGTGTAGCCACAAGGAGCCTATAATTAAGCCAGGATTCATCTCTAATGGAAACATCTACCTCTGTTTCTAAATGAGTTTCTGTTGTAATTGTAATTATTATCATGAAATCAATAACCATAGTACAAGTGGTATAAATGCCACTATTGGTAGTACTGTTCACTCTTGGTTCTTTCACAAATGTTTATGGCCCACGATGTAACACACACTGGATTACGCCTTAGATACAGAAAAGAAAACATAACCCTGCTCCATGGAACTTACATCTAAGAAGAGACAGATTAAAATAAAATTTAAAAATTAAAAATAAACTAGAAAATATCAAGAAATATTGTCTTATGATCAACTATGTGATGATAAAGAGAAAAGAATACTTTTGATTATGGGGTCAGATTAAAGTAAGGTATAAGACTTTTGGCTGTGACCCTAGAGAGATGTAAGTTTATATCTCAGGACCATCTCAGCTGGACAAAAGCCTTTAACAATCTGAAAGGCCTTGTCTAATGACATTTATGCTAAACCCAAAGTAGAGAGAAGCCTGTTTCAAAGAGATTTGTGGGTGTGGCTTTTTCTAACTACAATAATATTTATAATAAACCCAGAAAGACTTTAAGAGAATTATAACTGTGGAAGCACCTCCAGCTTTGAATAAGACAGAAATTGTTTATACTGAAGAGTTCTCTGGGCCCTTAAATTTGCATGAGCAAGAAGCATGCTGAGAAAATTACTCAGCTGTAAACACAAGTCATTTCTAAAGAAAAGGAAGATGACTCACCAAGATCTATAAAGAGCCACTTGCAGAAAGGAGAATTGAGCCCTAATCAAAGACTGAAAACAGATAACCATTTGGATTTCATAGTTGTTATTGACCAGTAACTACTATGGGCCTCTGGTTTGCTCAGTTTTTAAATTATAATTATTCAATCACAGGGTGTGTATACAGAAGAAGTAAAGTTAGGAGTGGATCTAGTAATTTGTCCCTTAGTTCACAAGTCTTCAAATCAAGAGAAATCATTCCTGAAAAATTATCACTGAAGAACTTCCCCCAAGAAAGTTCCTCAACCGCATTCCACTTTGAGCTAGTTTAAATATTGAAACATTCTGGAGTTAAGCATGAACCTAACCTCATAATGAAGTAAGACTTTGGGGGTTTGGGGAAATGGTAAGTACATGAGAGTATTGTCAACTATTAGAGTTCAGAATTTTAAAAAATGTACCCCACTTCCAGTCCCCCAAACTTCTAGTAACCACTGATCATTTTGCTGTTTCTACAGTTCTGTCTTCTCCAGAATGTGACATAGTTAGAATCATACATTGTCTAGCTTTTTCAGACTGACTTCTTTCAATAAGCAATATTCACTTAAATTTGTTCCATTTCTTTTTAGAGCTTGAGATCCCACATCTTTTTATTGATGAATAATATTCCGTTTGAATAGATGTACCACATTATTTATCCATTTATTTTTTGAAGGACATCTTAGTTGTGTCCAGTATTTTGGCAATTATGAATAAAGTTTCTATAAGCGTTCATGTGCAGGTTTTTGTAAAGATAAAGTTTTCAGTTTATCTGGGTAAATACCTAGAAGTAAAATTGCTGGATCATATGATAAGACCAAATTTAGCTTTGTAAGAAACTGCCAAATGGTCTTCCAATGAGACTGTGCCATTTTGCATTCCTACAGATAATGAATAAGAGTTCCTATTGTTCCACATCTTCATCAGCATTTCATGTTGTTAGTATTGTTCTTATTAAATGTTTGGAATGTTTTATCAGATAATTATGTAATTTGTGAACAAAGTAAGTTTTGTGTTTTTTCTTCCCAATCTGTATATTTTCTGTTTCCTTTTATTGCCTTATTGCACAGACTATAACTTCTACTATGACGTTGAATAGGAGTGATGAGAGGGCATCCTTACCTTGTCACCTGTCATAAAGGGAAAGCGTCCAGTTTCTCGCCATTGAGTATATGCTGGCTGTAGATGTTTTGTAAATGTTCTATAACAAGTTGAAGAAGTCCTTCTGTTTCCCCAGATCACTGAGAATGTATTTTCTTAATCATAAATGGGTATTGGATATTGTCAAATTTATTTTATGCATCTATTGATATGGTCATATAGTTTTTCTTCTTTGGCTCATTCATGTGATGGAATACATGAATTGATTTTCAAATGCTGAAGTAGCCTTGCATACCTGGAAGAAATCACACATGGTTTTGTTTTATGATTCTTTTTTATGTATTGTTGGATTTGATATGTTAATATTTTGTTGAGGATTTTTTGTATCTATGTTTATCAGACATTTGTCCTTGTTATCTCTAGTTTTCCTTTCTTATTGTCTTTTTTTCAGTTTTGGAGAGTCCAGAATTTTGTCCCCATTTCTTTCTTGATGATATTTTTCTTGCTTTGAGTATTTCTCTTGTGAAATGCAATTTGATTCTAAATTATTTTCTTTTATATGTTAACTTTTTAATTTTGCTTTTTGCAAATTTTTTTGCAATGCTCATTATCACCAATATTTTTAAGTCTCACAGTGATGAACCTTAGTGTGAACTTTTTTTTTTAAAAAAAAAGTATTTGTTCTGCATATTTTTTAAGATTTTTTTTTTTAATTTGATAACTTAGATGCCTTAGTTTTGGAACTTCCTTGTGTTCTTGTTTACTAATTGCTTCCCTTATGTTATCTTTTTTTTTTCTTTTTGAACTCTTTTTTGTCAACTCCTGGATTGATCTACCATATTCTTATTTTTTTATGTCTATTAGTTTCCATTTTATTTTGTTCTACTTTCTATGAGGGTAACTTGGTTGTATAATCTAGCTCTTAGATGAAACTTTCATTTCTATTTTCATATTTCTAATTTTCAAGAGCTCTTTCTAGGTTACTGACAGTTCCATTTTTATAGTATTCTATTGAATGCAATGACTTCTCATTTATTTGAGAACATAATTATAGTTTTAATCACAGTTTTTATTTTTGTATCCCTTATTTTCTCTAAGTTCTTTCTTTTTAAATTTTTTCCTGGTATCTTATTTTTTGAATGGGACTTCCCTCAAAACCCAGGGATTTTTGTTTTATTCATTTTTTTTTTTAAGATTAAGGCATTAGAATCCTGAATGGAAGTGCTTTATAAGGAGATGGAGACTTCCAGCTGAGGGACTTCTCCTTGAGAGTGATTTAGTGGGAAACCTTTTATTTCATAATGGCAACCGCACCCCAAGTCTTTCCATTTTCCTCAGAAAAGGACTTTCCAATGGGAACACATGCCAAGCAATAGAAAGGGGTTATGGTTGCACAGCTCAATGTGTAGATTTTTACTTAATCCTCTGTTTTCAGTTTTGATCCTCTCTTCTGCCCCTATGCTCTTCCTACTGTCCATGAGCCCAAGGCTTCTTATTCTATTTCAGAGTAAACCTGCATCTCCTGCTAAACTTAGAATGGGTGTTGATTGTACCTACCAGGGAAGAAGATATTATCTAGTTCTCTCTGGAGAGGCTTCCCACCACCTTCTAGCTTCAGCACCACATCTTTCCCTGCTTCATGTAGTATTATACAGGGTTCTGAAGAAAGAACTAAGCACAGCTTCCATTGCCTATCATCCAACTTTTTCAGCTCTACTAACTCCTCCATTTGCTTTCTATGTACTGCAAGTGGTTGGCCATTTCAGTCTATTATTGTCTTCTCTTACATTCATTTTTCTATTATTTTTACCATTTTTGATTATTTTCACTTTAATGAGGTTTTAAGAGAGAGTAGAAATTAAAATCATGTGTTTATGTTTAATCAGAAAGCTACTGGGTCATTACAAATATATAAAATGAAATTTTTGGAAATGTTATCCTGCTTGGTATATTGCAGATAAACCAAGAACATATAATTACTAATCTAGACATGCTTGCAGTTAATTTGAACAAAAACCAAAATTTGGCCTAAGCGTTCGTGTTATGAAACACCTCAATTTCTAAACAGTATAATTAGTATAATTCTCTTTTCCTAAAAATGTTATAATAAATAAAGGCAAAATTATTTCCTAGTAGTCTAACAGTGACGATTGATTTTTTCCCCCCTAGATTATCACTTATATGAGATTTTATAAAAGTATATGGAAGCTGAACTTAGAAATGTTGGAACCCATGCAAATTATGATCTGGGGAGATCCTTTCATCTTTGGTTCTATACAGATCCTATAAAGTATTTTCATTCAAGAGAAAACTAGAAGTGCAAAAAATGTAACAAAGGACATATTTCAATCTCTGGTGTGCAATGGCTTTTTCTCAAAATTTTTCCAATATTAAAACCTTTTTCAGTTACCGCCTCTATTTTCCCTTTTGGAGGAATCCCCACTGTATGTGGTATCCAACTCTCACTAAGAAAATGCAATGAATCAGATCTTCTCCCCCATCACTTACTTCTTCATTTAAGCACAGTCCAGCTGCAGACTCATGGAAATGATTATGTAGGCTATGCCCTATTCATAAAGGCAATAGGTCAAGAAGGTCAATGCAGACTGAAAATCTGCTTGATAATAGGGTCTGATTGCCAAGTCTGGTACCTATAGGGCTGCCTCTCCCCAGATGAGATGACATGTTCTAATTCACCCAAAAACTCAGCTTGAATGAACAATAGTATGATCATTTAGATTTCATATGCATCTCAGTTGTATCAGCATGTTCATGGAAAGATTCTGCTGCCTTACCTTTTATGTGGTTCCTACTGTCTAGCCCTCAGGTGTTCCTGGGTCTTGTTGCTTGACTCTCATTAGTATTGTGAGACCCCGTAACAGCTCAGTAAATTTTACTTTAGCTGAACGTACCAGAGTTGGTGATTATTGCTTGAAACCAAAACTGATACAGAGGATACATGAATGCATGGATGGAATAGTATTGCATTATTGGCAGGTGGGGAGAGGAAAGGGAGAAATATAGAGCAGAAAGGGAGGTTGATAAATTGTTGAACAATGCGAGCTCTGGTTCTTTGTGTAATCTTTATCAAAACTTCCTCCCCCTTACCCCCCGCCTTCTCCCTACCTGGCCTGCCCACCCCTATCCCAACTCCCTGACTTATAGCCTGGTGACAAACATGTGAAGGTACCTATTACTTTAGACTCAGATCAATTGCTTTGGTTGGTTTATCCTGGAGACAGCTCTGTCAACACCAATAAGAGCAGATAATAATAGTAGGAGTGTACAAGATGATGAGGATGTAAGCATCAAAGCAAAGACCAATATTCAGCTTGAAACGAGGTCACTGGCTTTTGATGTGGGGCCTGGGTGGGAATGAGGATCTCAGACCACAGATTTTTGAATGATCAAGAAACCTAATAACAGTGCTTTAAAACAAACAAACAAAAAAATCTTTTTGGCAGAAAGCAGTAAAATGAGAGTTCGCAAAATGAATAAAATATTACAATGAAAAATCAGTTTTCCCCTAAATCTGAGTTACCACAGAGACAAAATAAACTGATTAAAATGAGCCATTTACCAGACACACACATTGTATTATTTATTTCAGTGTAGAGTACTCAAAAAGAGGAGAAACAGAATTCAGGTAAAAAATCTTTAAAGTAATGCACACTTGGCTTCCTAGGTAACATTACCCCAAAAGGGAAGAGCAGATAAGCAAATTCAATTTGGAAAATAATGACCCATATTATGAACTGAGACTCACGTGACAAGCTCTTGATACAAAATATAGCAAAAGTCTTTGCCATAAAAGCTTATGTAATTGAAACCTTTCAAATTGATAGAGCACCTGCTGTTTTCTTGTTTATTTGTTTATTAGTTTATTTGTTTAACTCCCTAGTCTGTAAGCCTTACTGGACAATAACATATACCAAGAAATTTATTAAGAAAAAAAAATATTTCAAAGATATAAGATCTACCTATGCTATATTTGAGAAGATGAAATCACAAAACCTGTGAAAGGAATAGGGGGTTAGTTGTGTACTGATGTTGGGCATATAAGGAGTTGCTCTGGTTGCCACTTCATTGTGTACATTAGGAAGATCCTGTGGTAAGTCACACAGAGGTGAAACTAAAGTTTTCTCTACATTATTGGGTTCGCCAGCAAGTTATTTGTGATCCTGCTAATGGATACATATGAAGTTAGCTAAGTAAATCAATTCAGAAGATGCTAGGAAAATACACAGATGGATTATGTGAGAATGAAACTCATGACCTATAATATCCTGTGATTTATTTCGTTGAGGTAAAATTTGAATTGTAGTTTCCACAAAACAGGAGAGCCCAGCAAGTCATTGGTACATTTTTTTGCTATTCACTACATATCATTAAATAAATAGTACCTGTTACTTTTGCATAAGACCAAAATTTTATTTCACCCCAGGAAAACAGTTTAATGCTATTTGCCTCCATTTAGAGAATAAATTTAGAATGATGGAATTTCACTTTGGGGTCCTTTGGGGATGGTTCAAAAAGATAAGTTGTTATCCTCCAGACCAGTTGAAACTGATCATAGGCTTTGCATCAAATTTTAAAGTATGCTTATATTGGTCTGACTTAAAATGTCAGCTTTCTGGTAAACACAAAATGAATTTCATGGAGCAAGAGCACTGAAACACAGATATTCACCCTCCAGATCGCTGGAATAGAATCCCTAAAGGTGACCTGACTGGGAGACACAGCAATCTACTGTGGGCCCTACATTGAGAGTCACAAAAACAGATACTGTTATTTGCTGGTTTAATTTGCAGGGTTGCTGCTTCTTAAGACATGGTTGTTCTTCAATAGAGATGAATAATTCTTTAGTGCAATTGCAGGTAGGTCACCTTCAAAAGTGGTAAAAATTCTTGGTCCTTTACTAGAAATGGTCAAGAAAATAAAAGAAAATAGTTTTGCTGGTGGTTGTAACAGAAGTTGAGAGAAATAGTGTAATGTGAATGCAGTGGTAGTTCATCTCTGTGATGTAATGAATTGCATTAATGATGATATTTTAAAAGAAAAAGGGCGTATTTGTTAAATTAGAGACTTTTATATAGTCTTAGGGTATGATCGTTCAGAATGTTAAGGGGTAACCATATGTATAAAAAAGACATGAAAGGGAATTATTCAGCTGCTTTTGGGTTCAAATGGATTTTGGCTATCTTCAGGCATCAGAGTTCACAGACTTGACCTTTTCCAGTCAGAACCTCAGCTAGCATTCCAGCCTATAACCTTGAGCTAGTTATTAAGTATCTCTGAGTCTCAGTGCTTTATCAGTTATATCAGGTTCCAATACATTCCCTATCTACCTTACAACTGTGCTTAGAGTATTAAAAAGAAAATAATATCAAAGAAATGTCTCCATGATTTCTATATTGCTATTAAAAATAATGAAAAATTATTCATATTTTATGAATCCATATTCTAATTTCTAACTATTTCTATCTCTTCTGAGACAAATTTATCAATGATGTCTACTAGGATCATTTTCACTTAGCTAGTTCTAGTTATTTGCTGGTATTCAATGTCAAAATATTGCTTTTACAAACAAAATCCTATAATTCATATTACTGTTTGTCTTTTTTCTCAATGGGTCCTAATGAAATTAATTATGTCCCTTGAAAGATAGTGTTATGTTTCTTCATTGCCTGAGCTTGGTCTATTTCCTACCATTCCAGCTAATTCCCCAAAAATAAAAAAACATGTTTCAAATTTCTTTTCATCATTCTATGGTACTGTGGTGAGTAAAATAATAGCTTTACAAAGATGCCCAAGGCCTAATCCCTGGAACCCATACATATGTTACTTTACATACAAAAAAGAGCCTTGTAGATGCGATTATTAAAGATCTTGAAATGTGAGAATCTCATATGTTATCTGAGTGAGTCTATTGTAACCATGAGGGGCCTTATAATAAGGAGGCAGGAAAATCAGAAACAGAGAAGACAATGTGACAACAGAAGTGGTTGGGGTAATGTGGAGCCGTGAACCAAGGAATGTGGGCAGCCTCTAAAAGCTAGAAAAGGCAAGGAAGTGGATTTTCCCTAGAGTTTCTAGAAGGAACGCCATCTGTGCTGACCCATTTTACAGTTCTGCCCTCCAGAACTATTAGTGAAATGGTATGCTTTCAGCCACTAAGTCTGTGGTAACTTGTTACAGCAGCAATAGGAAACTAATATGGCTATCTTCCTGGGTTATTTTTTATTGTTGGTAGAGGTGTGTTGATATTGGTAATATAGGTTTTATAACTGAGTCAGGAAACCAAAGACAAAGAAAATATCTATTAAACTAAGAGCAGCTACCATGGCTTCCCTGTTTTTTCACATAAGTTAATGACAATAAGTAGAAGCTTGGCAATTTTAGAAACTTGAAGAACCCGAGAAATAATAAAATAATCCTTAAATAGTTGCTAAGATATTTGTCAGCTGAGAAATTTTAGGAAGGATATAAATAGTGTCTAAATATTGTGAACTTCAAGTTATTCAAACTTGTTTTTTTCTTTACTACATAGGGTTTCTATGTGTACCAGGCAGCCATATACCATTTTATTCTTCCAACAATTCTGGATGTAGATATGGTTAATATCCCCCATCTTAACAGAGAAATTGGGACTGAGACAGAATAAGTCATTATTAAGCCACACAGATCATAAGTATTCTATCCCCACCACAGCTCTTATTAAAGCAAGGTGAAATTGTACTTTCTAAATGTCTTCATGAACACTCTCTTTACTCTTGTTTTGTATCCCTAGCACCCAGCACAATGACTGCTAATAAGAGACACTTAATTTGCTGGTGTAATAGCTAGATGATATTACTATTCTGTGGCTAATACTTAGGTTGAGGAGTAAACAATTCTTTGGTTTTGTGTCCCTGCTATAGCATCTCATCTAATATGTATCAAAAAAAACCTTTGACCTGATCTCATGGTACCTGTGGAAATATAAAAAGACCATTACTGAGATTATTTTTAAAATGAATCACTTAATATACAATAAATTGTGTAGCTATTTAGTTTAAAATGCATTTCTGGATTAGCTAGAAGCCACTTTTAAGTTAAATAATGCAATAACAATGACTCCAAAAAGAAAATAAGCTAGCAGAGGCTCTTCAACAATGTGATAAGGAATTCACAAGAGTTAAATATTTAATCAAAAGCATTAAATAAAAATACAATTGCTTCTGAAAGCCAGGCTGCATTTTTGGTGGATTAACTAGACAGATTCCACAAGCATTTGTCTAAGCCATTATCTAGAAAATCACTTTCAACCCTAATACAATGAAAATATATTATCCGTGCTAATAACAATGTCCCATCTGTTTAAGCACTTTACAGCTGAAAAGCCATACCTGCAGAAACTCTTATTGCTCTGAATTCAAAAACAGCTGCAAGTTGAATACATGTGGTAGCATAACCTGGTAGATGAGCCCTATAAGCTTCGTTTTAATGTACTTCGATGGTACTGTGAATCAACCTTTGAAAATAAAGTACCCCGAATCAGCCAGAGGCAAATTTGGAGGGGGAAGCAATAGATTATCTCTAGCCAGTGTTAAATGACTGTTTAGTCTTGAAGATATTTTAATGTAACTGTTCCTTTTTCAATATTGAAAGCTATCTGATATGAGCATGTGAAGGATAAGCAAACAGTACAACCTCAATTAATTCCATTCATAAGCTATGATGTTGGAATGCTAAGTAAATTTAGATTATCTATTAACCCATTCAGTTAACCAGAGAATAAAAATACTTGAAAGTAAAGGTAAGTATTCTTTTTTTAAAATAAAGGCCATTATTTCAGCTTTAAGTCACTTTAAGCAAAGCAGGTAGGCATTTCTTTCTTCATTGACTAGAGATAACCAAGCAGACATATTTCAATTTGGTAGCAAACTAGTAATAAACCAATGCAGAAATATCTAAAGAATAAATTAACTAACTAAATAAGAATCTTAACACAATTAAAATATTGAACTATTCTTATAATATGAAACATATTTTTATATGGAAAATCAGAGTCAACCAATAAATGTAGCTGGATTTTTGAAATAATACTTTCAGTTTACAAAGCATATTGAATATGTTATGATTTTTCACAACTGTGTGTGGTAGGTAAGTTTAGAATCATCATTCTGCAGTGAGGAAGCAAAGGCTCAGAGTACCCTAGTTACTGCTCAAAGTCACACAAACTTTAAGAGACAAAGTAGAGACTTTTGATTCTAAACCTAGTGTACATTTCTCAGTCTTCGCATCTTCTTTCATCTCCATCAATCCTGCTATATTTATACGCAGAAATTTTAAAGAGATAACCTATGTATGATATTTTATCAAAGAATAAAGCCTTAATAAGTGTCATATGAAAAGGTGCTATTTCTTCTGATAGAATCAAACTGAGGCCTGAGTAATTCCACAAGGCCAGCAGAAAGAAAGCAGTGGAAAGGTGATACACCAGACTGTTTAATCAGTGTCCAGTTCACTAAATACCTGTACATGAATGCAATAACCTTTGATGATGTGAGTATAAAGTCAAACACACTTGAGCAAGAAAAATTGGCAAATATGTTCCCTCTTCAAAATACAGGAGTACAGGAAAAGTGAAAAATCAAAGGAAGAAGTTGCAGAGTGAGCAACAAATAGTTTGAGTGTATCAAGAAGAATACTAGTGGATTTCTACAACTCAAAGGGAAACTCTAAGTGCTGATCTAAAGACATCTATATATTTCCAAAAACGTGAACTTTTCTCCACAATATTTAAGACTGATGAATTAGACAGCAGAGAATTGTTGAAAATAAAAGATCTGTTTAAAGTGTCCCAATGCTAATTTGTCATCCAAAGACCTTTAAAAGCCTAACTTCATATCAAATTTTCAGTAAAAGTTTGGGGACGAATGATAGTATCTTTAGATGCAGTTCTAAGAATTTGAGTCCCTGAAAACTTTTAGTGCTTCCTCTAGGGAGATTTCAATCAATTTGTCATTTAACCCAACTTTACTAGGTTTATTATTTCAAGAAACTGCTACTAATGCATCTCAGGCAGAAAGTTTCCCCAAAGAGAACATTAAAAATGTAATGTGTATATTGTTCAGTTTTATTTGAACAATTTTCTTATGTATTTTTGTCATCAATTGTTCACATTTTCATGGCACAAAATATATTTTAGGAAAATAATATCTAAAGTACAACATTCTATCAGTAGAAAATGTAATTAGTATATGACAACATGGAAAAACTGGGTCATTAGTTGAAGGATACCAAGGCCACATTAGACCTTTCTTTGACAAGAGTTATAGAAGTATGGAGAAGGGGATAAAATAGTATAAAATCTGAGCCAAAATGATGAGGAGGCTCTTGTGGATGAGGTAAGATTTGAAAAGGACTTTGAGGAATGGTTAGGATTTGGCTACATGGAGAGGTATCAAAAGTTTTTTCCAGGCCAGGAGAAACTGAGTAAAGCCTTTGAGTTAGAAAAGAGCATAAGAACTGTGAGGGAACCAGTCAATCTGGAGCAATGAGTTCTTTTTATTTATTTAATAAATATTTATTGAGTAACTACTAACTTTCTAGCAGTATACTAGGTGAGAGAGAAACAGGATAAATAATGCATCATTTTTTTCTCAATAACTTCATTGTCTAGCTAGATGTCAGTGCCAAGCTGATCAAGAAGGGAAGTTTTCAGTGGTAAGACACCCAGTTCGAAAAACGCAGGAGCAGCCGACATAAGAATGAATTAGCAGGCACCAACTTTATTGCGAGAGGCGCGCTTCCATCTAGGGGACCGCATGGGCTTTATGTATGTCAGAAAACAATAGTGATATTCTGCCACATATACATGACACAATAATATAAACCATACTTACATAAGTTAGGTGCAGGTGCCCTACCACTTCACTAATGTAACATTTTAAATCCGGAGTCCTATCCTTAGCCTCTAGCCTCGATCACAGCCAGACCTGGGATCCACACTAGAGAAAATACGTTGGTAAAAAATTGTGTTCAGCTTCCAAAAAAAGCAGTACAATGACCATTATGGTTTAGAGATTTCAAATAGGTGTGCTATATAGTATATTTTTATTTCACCATGGGTTATAGGTGTGACGAGATTATAAGTGCCTCCCTTCATCCCTCTATTTGAGAGTGGAGAAGGCATTTTAGTTATTCAACTTTGTCTATGAGTTGTCTCTTCCTTGAAAATATCAAATATCATTTTTATATATTTTGATGTAAAAAATTTTAGGAAATATTGACTTTACAAAAGTTTGACATTTTGTCATACTCAAAAAATGCATAGTACACAGCAAATACGATACAGAAGTTTCATAATGTCACTATAGCTTCCTTTTATCTTTTTTATCCTTCATATAAAGCTTTTGTTTTCATGGTTGTCACATGACTCCAAAATGGCCGCTGCATGTCTAACCTCTCACCTCTATTTCAAATATGCCCATATTAAGAAACCAAAACTATTCAGAAAATCACTAATGTTCCAAATTGTTCTCATTGATCAGAACTCTATCACGTGAGAACAATAGCTGCCAAAGAATCTGGGGAATATAGGTTTCTAGCTGGATATATGCAATTCAAAATACAATCATAGTTTTTAAAAATAAGAACAAAGGTCAATCCTTTCCCTCTACATCCTCACCAACATTTGTTGTTTGTTGATTTATTAATAATAGTCATTCTGATAGATGTGAAATGATATCTCATTACAGTTCTAATTTGCATTTCTCTGATGGTTAGTGATGTTGAACATCTTTTCATATGTCTATTGGCTATTTGCATGTTCTTTTTATAGAAATGCCTATTTTGAACCCCTGTCCGTTTTTTAACCAGATTGTGTTTTTGGTGTTAAGTTGTATGAATTCTTTATATGGCTTGGATATTAACCCCTTATAGAATGTATCTTTGGCGAATATCTTCTATTCATGCAAAGAAAGCAAATAACATGCGATCTCACTTATATGTGAAATCTAAAAAGCAAAATAAACAAACAAAACAGAAACAGACTCATAGATTCAGAGAACAAACTAACAGTTGCCAAATGGGAGGAGGTTTGGGAGTGGGGCTCTATAGATGGAAAGGTGAAGGGATTAAGAAGCACAAATTGGCAGTTACAAAATAGTCATGGAGATATAAATTACAGCATAAGGAACAGAGTCAATAATATTGTAATAAGTGTATAATAGTGCCAAATGAGTGCTAGACTTATCTAGAGGGATCACTTTATAAGTTATATAAGTGTCTAACCACTATCCTATACACCTAAAACTAATATGATATTGAATAACAACTGTAATTGAAAAATAAGAAAACATTTTTTAGAAATTAGAAAGACAAAAAAAAGAGCAAAGGGAGAATAGTAATTGGGTCTGTTGGGTTTGTTTGAGAGATTAATACATAAGCAAACAATTAAAATGTTGTGTGTTAAGTAATAAACAGAATGCCTTGAGAAAAAAGTGAAGGCATACACTAATTTTGCCTGAGGTGGTAACTGATGTTTTATAAATGGCAGGAAAATTGAACAGGATCTTGGCTCTAAAGAATTAGTTAATCCAAATTAAGAAAGGACAAAATTTCTGAGGTGGTGAAGCATGTGGCTGGAAATTTGAGTTACATAGCCAAAAAGTCCAAATATTGGTGGGGTTTTTCTTTTTCTTTTTTTTTTTTTTTTTTTTTTTTTTTTTTTTTTTGAGTCTCAGGAGCTTACATCAGCACAAGGAATCCCTCTCTGTGGACTTGGGATTTGGTCTTTGTGACTAGGGAACCAGTGCTTGGAGAAGAAAAAATCTATAAGGAGAATCAGCAACACACTCCAATAACAGTAGTGTTGCACACCCACTGGGATGGCTACTATCAGGGAAAAAAATAATAAATGCTGGTAAGAACGGAGAAATTGGCCACTTTGATTACTGTTGACAGGAATGGAAAATGGTGCAACTGCTGTGAGAAACCATATGGTGGTTTCTCAAAACAATAAAAAATACAATACCATTTGATAGAATGATTCCATTTCAGGTTACGTATCCAAAAGAATCAAAAGTGGAGTCTCGAAGAGGTATTCATACAGCCATATTTATAGCAGCATATTCACAGTACCCAAAAGATGGAAGCAGCCTAAGTGTCTATTAACAGATGAATGGATAAAAAAATAAAATGTGGTATGTAAATACATGAAATATTATTCAGTTTTTAAAAGGTAAGAAATTCTGATAAATGCAAGAATGTGGATGAACCTTGAGGACATTATACTAAGTAAAATAAGTCACAAAAAGACAAATGCTGTATGATTCTACTTATATACAGTCAAATTCATAGAGACAGAAAATAGAATGGTGGTTGGCAGGGGCTTGTTTGATAGTTATAGAATCTTAGTTTTGCAAAGTGAAATGAGTTCTAGAGATTGTTTGAACAACAATGTGAATGTACTTAACTGCTTTTGAGCTACACACTTAAAAATGATTAAAATGGTAAAATAAAGAAATTTAAGGCCGAATGCTTCACATTACAACTTTCTATTATTCTACATTACAACAACTTTCTATTATTCTAGAGCTTTAAATTTCTAGCAATTTTGTAGTAGTGCATGTCAAGTCATGGTTTTAAAATGTTTTATTTTCAACAGTGTTTTCTATGTATTTTTCAAACATTAGCACATAAAAGAGATGTCCTAGAAAAAAAGAGAAAAAGAGTAATGGTAGATGTTGTTTGACTTCCTACCTTGTCTATCATTTTTAAAACCATTGTAAAAATATTTCTTACACAGTTGGGTGCACTTTGGAATGAGAGTTATTATTCTAGAGATAGATTCAAAACAGAAATCTAGTCCTTAGCTACTTAGCTGGTAGTCAGAAGCAACAAGTACCTAAAGAAGAAATGAATTGTTTTTATAGAGATATACTTGTGTGTGTGTGTGTGTGTGTGTGTGTTGGTGTCTTGTCTGTCTGTCCTGTCTGTCTGTTTGCAGCAGCAGTGGATATGAAAGAAACAAACAATAGTCCTGGGAAGAGAAAGAGTATGTGCTAAAGCATGGAAATATGAGAGAGGAAGGCATTCCAGAAAGTGAATATGGTGTAGTATGAAAGGTTCTCAAGATGCATAAGAAAGAGTTACCTTTCTGGAAATGAGACCAGAAAGGTAAGCAGAGATGTTGAGTACTTACTATGTACCAACCAGGTACACTTATTACTTCAATTCACCCTTAAAACTCTCCCATGAAGGAGGTACTACTAATCTCCCCATATTACAGATGAACAAAGTAAAACTTGGGGAGTTAAAGTAACAGTTAACCTTATAAAAATCATTTGCCTCAGGCAACATGGGATTGATCTGCCTGGTCCATGATGGTATTGTCTTTTAAGAAAAAGAAAATTCAATATAGCCAACAGATAACATGTAGTTATTAGATGTAAGATAGTCTAAATAATCCTTTACATATGTGTAATGATACTGTCTAATGACTGCTTTCCAGCACCAAAAAATAGACAGTTAGGTGGAATTCTTCTCAGCTTAAAGGGTCCCATTTAGAGGGATTGAGTTATCAAAGATCCATAAGTGCTAGAGGTATAACTTGAATCAAGGTCTTCTGTGTTTTTCTACTAAATCTCACTGCCTCTTTTCTCGATAGGTTTTTTGTGTTTTCTTTTTTCATATCCAACACCTTTTTACACCAGTAAGGGACATAGCACATTGTTTTGTCTTATTAGCAACTTTTCAAAGGTTTTGGTAGTAGATGTTATCTCTGAGATGACAGTAAAGGCCATAAATGCTTCTCATGGTGATTTATATTATTGACTGAAACTTTTAGTCCACTAAATGCCCAAATAAAGCTAATATGTAACTTCCAACTCCATTTTGTTTCAGAAATACCTTTAATTTTACCATAAAATTTTTTTGTGACTCCTGTTCTGTGTAATTATATTTATATTTATATTTTTATACAGGAAATTATTCAGCCTTTACTGAAAAGCAGAAAAAAGAAAGAAGTGAAATAGAATAATTTATGGATAGTTTTAATTTGGATGTAAATTAAATTGTTTTAAAGATGAGAAATTGTCACTGACAAAGGCAAATGCAAATTATAGAAAAATTTTAATATTTACATTAGATAATTTAAATCCATCCATAATGAGCAGTTTTTAATTAAATATTTACCATATACCAAGTAAAGAGTATCTTACCCCCAAGCTTGGCTAGAAAATTGGAAGTAAAATGATAACAGAGGTGACACACCAGGCATGACGGGAGGCAGAGCAGAGAAGTCAGTATCAAGGGGCTTAGAGTAAGCTCTCCAGTTCCATATGTTGTGCAACTCTAAGAATATTTGCAGCCAAGCATAAGCCTCCCTTCTAACCCAAAAAAAACACAGGCAAAGAAATCCCTGGAATGAACAGAAATGAAACAATCTAAGAGATGAGGGAGGAAAAATTAAAACAAGGTATTTCGGATTAGAAGGAAGAAGGAAAAGAAGAGAAAGGAAGAGCGAACTTAATGTTGAATGCTACAAAGGTCAAATGAAGCAAGACAGGGAAATGGTGGTTTAATTTACCAGTTAAGAAAGTCATCAATGATTTTAATGAGGACCCTTTTTAGTAGAACAGTATGGCTGGAAGCTGGGTTGCAATGGGTGAAGAGCAAACAAGCATAGGACAAGGAAGTGAATGTATTATAATCCCCACTTCAAGAAGTTTTTATAAGAGTGAGAGAGAAGAGAATTTGTGAAGATGTTGGCTTATTATGACTTTTACCTTCTTCATACCATAGAGACAAAGTTACCTGGTGAGAGTAAGGATCATGGAGGTGCAAAGAAGTCAGAAAATGGGTGAAAACCTAATGGAATATATGAGCTGTACTTTAAAAGGTAAGCAGAATTTACACCAAGGTGACAAAAGAACTATTCTGGTTTATTTTTTAAAAACTGGTTCCGTGGACTCAGAGTGTGCCTATGCCTCAGTGTATTTTGATATACTATTTAGTATACTCTGCTTAGAAGCAGGGAGTTCTTTGTTCTATGTGCCACAGGATTCCTGTTGCATTAAAGCTATATTATCTCCAATATTAATACCAAAAAACACTAGATACACAATTTCTAGATCCTGAGAGCACACTTGAACAGACATACATCCATTCAATCCACTCAAAACTATCAAACATAAACATATACACCTATCTGTCCAGAAGGCCAAAAGAACCTTTCAAAGTAAATTAATGGGATTATAGATATTTCTTTTTAGAACGGGGTGAAGAATCTATTTAAAATAATTTTATTAAACTTGTTTGATCTCAGAACCCTCCTAGAGTAAATACATTCATTCTTTGTACCAATTACCAAGTCCTAACTTGGGTAAGTGTGATGCAGTCCACAGCCATGAATTGTCTTTAATCTGCCCTTGGAAATGCACCAAAGCACTATGAAGACATAAAGGGAAATTAAATTGTCTTCAAGCTGCAGACCAGACCAAAGTATGGGCTGGGAAATGTCATGTTAATACAATCTATTCATTTAAATACTAGCCTCGACTAGAATTGTGTATTATGGGTTTTCTTACCATTTATAACATAATCTCCAGCTATTTAATGTAACTTTAGTTCATGAATAAGTACTTTTCTCCCCATATGAGTATATTATGCCATCATTTGTGGGCTACAAACCTCCGTCAACCAGAGCATTGTACCAGACAGTCTGCCCTTCCACTCTCCCTTATAAAACTACCATGGATTACGTCAAGCTGCAATTCCCCTTTGCCCACCAAATAATGAGCTGGCACATGAAGGAAAGATCGATGTCAAACAGAAGCGAGAGATAGTTTTGAAGCTATCACTTTCAGTTGCCATTTGATTCCATTTGCAGAAATCAATCTCCTCCTTGACAATTCTGAATGTGTTATCACTGCAGCTTTTATTCATTGGATAACCAAGAGCTCCCTTTTACTCAGGAGAATGTTTTTCATCAGAGTCAAATGGAAATGGAATATTTTTCAGTGGGGGAGAAAGAAGGTGAAACAAACAAGTAATCTATTATACATGTGAAAATGGTGTACACATGAGTGCATAGGTATATGCACATGTGACTACAGAGTGGCTACCTGTGTGTATGAAAATAGCTACAAAGCTGACATCATCAACATTTACTACTGAAAAAACTTCCTATACTTGAGAATGAAGCCAACTGCAATTGGGTCATAGCCTATTGTGTAAATTTTCACAGACATATCCATGTGGATAATGGATGTTAGTCAACATTTAATTCACTGTGCTAATCCAAAGAACAGCAAACAAATCTAATACCCACCACATTTGCTTGAATTTATGGTGGAATTTTTTTATATTTTTAGAGGGAAAGTTTCCTAGTGATGTAAAAATGGATAATACTCCAAACAAAATAATGAGACCACATGCAAGCATCCTGACTACTGAACTTGGCAGGAGTTGACAACCAAAGAATAGACTTCAATCAAAACTTGAAGGACCATAGTTACAGAAGCCAAAGGCCAAAAGAGGATGAAAGGATCTGCTGTTGCAGAAGCCCTGCTTTGGAACAACTATCACAGCACAGTGGTGAGAAGGCATGATGTGTATATTGGAAAAGCTATCAGAAAGGAAAATACAGTGAGAAAAGGGACTAAACTATGCAGAACTGAAAATTAAGACACTGCTATAAGTAAAGGAGCAGAACAAAATGTGTAATGAAGGATAAAAGCAAGGAGGCAGGAAAAAAGCATGAGCTGTGGATATGTAACATCAAGTTCCAAAAACACTTAGAGAAGGTTAAGACAGTAAAAAAGGCAAATTGTTTTTTGTGGTTACTTTGAAATTAGCTGCCATCAACCCACACTCCTTGGAGTAAAGGCAAACCCTTCCTGTTCTTAAAGTGCTTTGTTCCTGTCCAGAGCAAAGAGCTCTGTGTGTACTACTACCAACGTAGTCACCTCCTAGTCACCTCTTTCATGAAGACGAGATCCTGGCCATCAAGTTATCAGGATGGCCAAACACCTGGAAGTATACAGGTGATATTAACTGCAGTTTATTACCCACATATACTCACAGCCCAGGGGAGAAGAAGATTCCATGCAAAGTAAGAATACATGGGAGTTTACACTCAGCATCAGAGTGAACAACTGGGGACTATGGGAGGTTTGCAGAGTCAAGAGGGTGGGATGATCCTTGATTCCGCAGGAGGATTGATTGGCTTGTTTGAATAGTCCCTTGGACTGGCAGGTTGCTGAAATCCACTACTCAGGCATAAGCGGGAACTTCCCTTGGTCCCCTGGGTAAGAAGATTTTTTTTTGGCTAGGAGACCATCCACTGGGAGGGAAACTTGTGATTAGGCCATTTGAGGTTCTCCTGTTTTCACCAGATATCAAGGCAGCAAACAATATTGGGCCTTAATTTTAGGTCTTATACAACACTAAAGAGTGACCAGAATACTGACAAATGTACCACTCTTGAATTTTCTCCATTTAGAGCTTCCTTATCTTAACCCTGCATTGGAAATATATTACCTGTCCAACTGAGAAATATTTGCCCAATCGCTTGTCTTTCCCTCTACACTCACGTTTACAGGAGGGTGCAAGAAGCAGTTAAACTTTTGGTTTCTAGCAGTTCGCCTGTTGCTTTCAAGGCTATATGTGAAGCAGAAACAGACAGAGGTAGGACGAGAAGACAACAAAGTTCTTAATTAAGTAGAATAGGTGATAATAGCAGTAAGCATTTGAAAATAAGATTGATATTCAGGTGTTGCCATGAAACTGCCTGGAGGATGTGGTTACTTATTGCTATTTTTTAAATATACCTTGAAAAGTCCTCACTTACCTAGACAATATTAAAGGAGATGGAAAGGAAATGGATATTCATTGAATTACTCATTGGATAAGATATTATCCAAAAAAGGTGATAAAACTAATTGGACAGAATGTAACATGTGGTAAATATTCTACTTTTGGTGCATGCAGTGCATTGATTCTTTAGTCTCTATTTGTATTTAGTGGTAATTCCCTATGGTGTCTCTTTGAAGATATTAAGCTTAGCTTTCAAAGATCTCATACATTTACAAGATTATTTCCAAAAATTTTACTCTAGTAATTTGGAATCACTTTTGTACTAAAAATAAAATACAATCTACTTTTTAAAATTTTAGCAACTCTTTACCTGTTTCCTCAAGCAGAAATGATTGTGATACCATCTGATATTTAAAGTGCTCTGTTCCATTCTTTATTATCATACTTATCACGTTGTAATGATGAATTTATATGATGTCTTCTCCTTTAGAAGGGTGAACTTTTTAAAATCAGTGATGATCTTACCTCTTCCTTATATTAACATCCCCATCATTAGCAAGCAGTTACCTAACATTTAGCCTCATAATACGCTTCTGTGGAATTAGTGAATGAGTTAATGAATGCCATTCCTCTAACCTCTGAATTTATATCTACAAATATCTGTTTGACATTTCCACTGGAATGCTAATTAGATGCTTGGAACTTAAGATATCCAAAATACATCTTAATATTCCTTCCCTCAAGTCTTCTTCTTTATCAGCACTTCCTATATCCAGAAAAGACAGAACTACATGCAGTGGCTCAGTCCAAAAGCTATGCAAGTCAACTAGGGGGAAAGGTTCCCCAATTCCTTAATCTAACCCAACAGCATGTCCTGTCTACATCCAAAGTGCAACATATATCCATTCATGTGTCTCCATTTGTGGTACCATCACCCTAGTCCAAGCTACCATCATTTTTTGCCAGAACTGCTCATTTCCACTCTTGCTATAGTCTGGTCTCCATGTGGCCTCTAGGGTGATCTTTTAAAATTATAAATCATATTTCACTTTTCTGCTTGATGGTCTCTGCTAAATTCCCATTGTCTCCTACACTAAAGTACTTCAGCCTAAAGTGCCTTATATGTAGATCCTTTTATTTCTCTTCATCTTTCACTGACTGCATTTCCCTCAGTCTGTTCCAGCTCCACTGGCCTCAGAGATCCTCAGATTGGCCAAGCTCATTCCCTCATGTTGTTTTATTCATGAATTATTTCCTTTTCATGAGGTATTTGCCCTCTAAATGTGTTTGAGACAAGTTCATTTTTGTCATTGAGGAGTCAGCTTAAATTCCATCTCATTAATACCTTTCTGGCCTCAGTCTAAAGCAGTCCCTAAGTCATTCTCTTACACCTCATCTGGCCTTGTTTTTATTGTATTTATGGTCATCTAATAATTTTCTAACTTGTTTACTTATGCTGGTCTTTATTATTCACAAAAAAAAAATTTCCAGGGCTTCTAATAGTACTGAACACATAAAAGACCTTCAGTAAATGATGCTATTTCTTGACATTTATATGGTCAATACTACATTACTGCTAATATGAAATATTACATTACTTATCATGACTATCCATCTCTATATACTTTATGTGATATATAAATTAATGAAAGGTGATAAGAACAAAACTTATAAACTCAGATGTATTTAGATTAAGAAAATTCTTTGAAGTACTTTTTTTTTCCCCACTGCCATAGTTCATAGTAAAAATTTTAAACTTCTTATTACTATTAATTTTATTTTCTTTTTCTTACCTTTTCTTTCCACTATCCTTTACAAGTCTCTAATGCTGGAGAATTCGCCCTTTTTTCCAGTTTTCTTCAAGATCAAGACTATGAGGTGGTCTGCATTATAGATTAGTTTGAATCTTCTCAGGTAATCTGAATAGTACTATATTTATTGAAGAAACTGAAGTTCGTTAAAATCTTCCCCAAAAGAATACTATCGGTTTAGATAGCTTCACTAAATCTACCAAACATGCAAATAAAAAACAAATAATACAAATTCTATACAAATTCTGCCAGAAAATTACAGAGAAGGAAAACTTTTCAATTCCTTTATGAGGCAAGTATTATCCTATTACCAAGGCCAGGTAAAGATATTATAAGAGAAAACTACAGGCCAAAATCTCTTGTGAACAAAGTACAAAAATTCCTAATAAAAAGTTAGCAAATTGAATTAAACAATATATTAAAAGTATAATACATTATAATAAAGTGGAGTTTATCTCAAAAGTGCAAGGTTAGTTTAACACTTGAAAACAAGTCAATGCAATTCACTATATTAACAGATTAAAAGATTGCAATCATCTCACTAGACAGAAAATTATTTGATGAAATCAAACATCCATTCTTTATTTAAAAAGAAAAATCTGTCAGCAAACTAGAAATAGAAACATTTAAAAATTTTTAATAAAGGATATCTATAATAAACTTAAATTTAACATCATTCTTGATTGTAAAAGACAACTTATTTCCTAATATCAGGAGCAAGGCAGGAATATTCACTCTTATCATTTCTTTAACACTGTACTGGAGATTTTAGCCAAAGCTATTAATAAGGTAAGAAAAGGAAATAAAAGAAAATAAGAAATAAAAATTTTAAAATGGGATGATATTGTCATGAAGATAGACAAATAATTCAATGTGAAAAAAAAAACAGAGTCTAGAAATAGATCCTTACACACATAATCATTTAATTTTCAACAAAGGAGAGAAAACTTTAGTGGAAAATAATTATCTTATCAACATATGATATTGGAACAAGCAAACTTCTATATGCAAAAATAATACTAAAATTTATTACACTATAACTCAGTATGGGCCATAGACCTAAATGTGAATCAAAAACTGCAAAACCTCTAGAAGAAAATATAACAAAAATTTTTGTGACTTTGGGTTAAGTGAACAATAAAAACATCCCATGATTCTTACTTTTTTTAGTGGAGACTTTAAAATAGTGTCAATAAGTTCTTCCCTAATAGCATAAATTTGCAAATGTTAGTAACTCACAAATGTAAAATACTGGAAATGTTTAGGTTTAGCATTTATATTGATTCTGCTCTAAAACTGACTAATAATAAAATTCTAACTTTTCAATATTTCTGTTATCATCATTGGGCTAAAGTTATTTATACATTTATTTAAAAGGAAAAGAAAGACATAGAACTAATTGATAGAGAAGAAAAACATCTATTGTTTTCCAAATAATCTCACATCATTTTTTTTTTACCTCTGCTCTATGCATTCACTGGAAAATCCCTAGATATTTTTCAGCCTATATCCATGACAATATCACTGAAAAGCTTGTCATTTGGTGGTAGAAGTTGCTGTTACAAAACTGATATCGAAGGGATATAAGATTTCAAAGAAATAAAGGTCAGCTAGTTGTGTTCAACTGTGAGAAGACAGGTGGCTGCAATTATAGAAATAAGCAACAAATGTGGATAGTGCTGAGCTACAGAGAGATATGGAAATGGTTATATAGAACACAGTGCCCTAGAAGTAAGATGGATGGGCAACCTTCAAGGGTTTTTGCTCAACCTATGCAATCACAATAATTAAAGGATTGATGATCAGGAAGCTTAGGGCAACCACCTCAAAAAAAAAAAAAAAAAAAAAAAAAGAAAAGAAAAAAAAAATGACCCTTACCACTTTCCAGAACTGAGCCAGATTTTTAGACCCAGCCCCAATGAATAAAGGAGGGGCAGGTGCTCAAGAGGAGAACTCTATATAATACCATTACAACTGTAAATTATAATTATTCCCTTGGTCTTTCTCCAAAGAAAACTATAGGTAACTACACTAGAAAAGAGGAATGAATACTCATACTACTCAGACATTTGAAAATGTTGGACACAGAATCAGAATTGATACTGATATTTGGGAACTTGGAAGCATAATTCACCTTTGGCTCACAAGTCCATTAAACTCGTGGATCTACCCAGTGGTCACTACCTCAGCCACTGAATGAATAATTAGAATGGACATACTTGCTAGTTGGCAGAGCTGACACATTGGTTCTTTGGTGTGTGAGGTAAGAGCTTTCAGAATAGGGAAAGCTAAAAGGAAGACTGAAATTCTCCCTTCCTCAATCTGATTAAGATACTAAATGTAAAACGATATTGCAGCCTAGGGATTAGCAGATAGTGATGTTTCCTTAAAGGACTAAATGATGCAGAAGTGATAGTTCTGATGAAATCTCAAAAAAAAAAACAGTCTGGTCTTTACAAAAAAGTAAACCAATTTTGGTGGATTACAGTAGAGGCGAAGGTTACCAGAACAGATTGAAACAGAGTCTCAATTTATGATATGTAGCCATCTCTTTGGCAAAAACATTCATTTTCATCCTTATTAGGAACCAGGACCAGAAGCAGGATCAGAAGAAAATTGCCTTCATATGGAATGGGTAACATTTTGCTGATTCTTCTACTCTTCATCATAGGAGAGGCTAAAGAAGCTTAGATCATGTGGACATTTTCCAAAATTCCATAATAGTGCATTCTATTGATGAAACCATCTTAATCAGACTGGATGAGCAAAAATTGGCAAGTACATAAGGTTTTGATAAGACACATGTATTGGAGAGGAAGTAGAAACCTATACTAGTGAAGACTTTAGAGACATGTTTTGGAGAATGTTTGAACACCTCTTCCAAATCAAAGAACAATCTATTACATCTTATATCTCCCATTACTAAGAAAGATATACAGTATCTACCAAGTGATACAAAAGGTTTTCAAGTTTGAATTGGACCCAGAGTAGAAATGGTCTTTGCAGCAATTGCAAGCTATAATGCAAACATCTCTGCCTCGTGATTCATACAAACTTGCAGAACTCATGGTATTAGAGATATCTGTGATAGAAAAAAATGTCTTGTAGATTTTATGGCAAGTATCAGTAGGAGAATCACAAAATATATCCTCAGGATTCTGAAGCAAAGTCATGCCACCTGTAGCAAAAAAATTATATACCATTTGAAAAACAGCTCCTGAAATGCTATTGTGCTCCAAGAAAGCAGGAGCACATAGACATGGTACATCAAAGGACCACGCAGCCAAACTGCTCATCATGAGTGGGGCTCTGTCAGAAACATCTATGATCATATGGGCCTGAAAGCAATCCATTGTTAGAATTGATGGAATTTATAGATACGTCTGATATTGAGCACTGGGTGCAACAAAAAGCACAAGCTACAGAAACTGGTGGCCCAGACACATATGTCATTCAACTTTGCTACCCTTGCAGGTCTCTCTCTATTTACACTAATTCCATAGAGGGGAAGGAGGCCCTTATAACCAGTTAACAGAGAAAAAAAATGAATGTGATTAATAGATGACTTGGCTCAATATGTTGATGAAAGCCAAAGTCAAAAAATATATACTGCAGCTACAGTATATATAGCCCAACACTTTAATGACCCTGAGAGGTAGAATTGAGGGAAATTCTGCTATTGGGTAGAGCTTTGAGTAATGCACATAACTATTCACTTTGTGTAGAATGAAAACTTGAAAATTAGCTTGAGGTTAAATATATATTCATATGTAAATTTATATATGTATATATTTTTTTTCATTTCAGTCCCCTGATGAAGCTTCCAAGCCATTCACCACTGTAAAGTGTGCACGCACACGCACACACACACACGTGTGCATGCATATATATATATATATATATATATATATATATATATATATATATATATATATATATACACACACACACACAGATATAAATCAGGAGGCCTTGAGAAGAGGTACAAGGATGGACACATAGCAGTTGTCACAAAGCATGAGATTTTTTGTCTAATATACTAATGCCTACCAAAGATCATCCATCATGGAAGAGGCACTAAATAACGAAACAATCAGTCCCTGCATTAACCACCCCAATGCTGTCACAATGGTACCTGTGGTAGACATGATGCAAGCTATCCATTATCAAAAGTAGAGGCTCCTTCTCACCAAATCTAAGTATTGCCACTGCAGAATGCCTATTTTGCCAGCAACTGAACTTCTGATATGATACCATACATTGATGAAACAAACCAGTACTTGGTGGCAAGTAAATTGATTACACTGGATCCCTTCTACCTTGGAAGGGACAACAGATCATCTAGATTATTGACACACATTTTTGTTATGGGTTTGACTCTGCTATCCATAAGGCCTAGCTCATATCACTATCTGAAGGCTTACAAAGTTTGTTCTATCAACAAGAGACGCCACATAGTATCACTTCAGTCTAATGGACACTTTTTATAGTAAAGAAGGTGTACATTGTCATGGGACCAACTGATTCCACCAGATACTGCTGCAGTCAAAAACTGAGGTACCAACTTCAGGAGGATAAACAGAAAGGATAAGGTTTCATCTTCCAGGTCACAGTACATACTCTAAATTAACAACAAATGTGTGGCACTGTGACTCCAACAAATAGAATACACTGTATGCAAGAACCAAGGGATAGAAATAAGAGATTATCTTCATATTTGCGGAATATATTATTTTCAATCCTGTGACTCCAAGCTCTGTGAATCTAGAGGTTCTGGTTCCCAGAGAAAAACACTTTTGACCATGTAATGCCACAATATTTACAGGAAACTTTAAGCCACAACTGCCTTCTACTCACTTCAGTCCCCTCGTATCAAAAAACACAGAGACCAAGAAAGGAGACACGATCATGGTTGAGTATTTGACCCTAATCATCAAGAGGGTTAGGGCTGCTCTTACACCTGGAGGCAAGTATATATTTGACACCCAGTGATCTATGGTGCCATTCTTTGGTACTGCTTTTATCAATCTCAGTGGTAAATGAAAAACTGTAGCATACATATCCTGAACTATGGGACCAGCCCCCATAAAAATGTCAGTGTTATCAAAACCAGCAGATACTAGCTGAACTTGAGGGGTGTCTAGAATGGACAGTGGTATAATAAGATAATGACAATCAGTTGTGGTCTCAAGAATAACTATAGCAGAGACTATAGTTTGTCCCATCAACCTTGTTTTTTTCTTTTTTCTTTTTTCTTTTTTTTTTTACTTTTCCCAGGAAAAGAGACTAAGCAGAATTCCAGAGAAGCTGTTACTAGATGCATTTCATAAATCAAGCGTAGTTGATTAACTCAAGTTGTGGACTATACTGTAAACTGTACTATACTCCTCCCTTCCCCTATGTAGGAGTGAAAAACTCATTTTCTCCGTCATTGGCAATGTTTCCTGCCTATGACTCAAAGTTGAGTTCCTGTCCTGAATCAGGTTTGGCCAAAGGGAACTGCTTTACTTAAGGTTATGTCCCTTCCTGGTGTTAGTCCTTGCCCAATATCTATCTATTCAATATATTTGTATAAAGTCTCAACCCCACTGCTACAATTTTGGACATATTCAATAGGCCTTCCCAGCTTCAGAGATCTCTGTAGAATCAGTGGAGGTTTTTGTTGAAATTGTAGCACAGTTCAGCTTCTCCTCTAATCATTTCTCCTTCTCTTATTTCCTACAAATATTTTTTGAGAGCCTCCCCCAATAAACCTCCTGCACACACATCATTGTCTAAAAGTCTGTTTCTTGGAGAAATGAAATTATGAGATTGACAGAAAATTTTCATCCAATCTAAGAAACTCTTTTAATCAGTGAATATAATTTACCTACATTTATTGCAATTACAGCTGTATTATCTCTTTAGCCATCTTATATTATATTTTCAGCACGTTGTCTCTGTTTTTTCTTCTTTCCTACACTTTGTTCACTTGAAAGTTATACATTATATTTTCATACTTTTTTTAAGTTGGATTTTATTTAAGATTCATATTTATGTTTAACATTTCATATCAATTTTCTAAATGTATTTTTATATCTTCTTCATGGAAAAGATAAGTACTTAGTAATGTGTTCTACTTTCACCTTGTTTTTGTACCATATGATTTTAGTTATGGATGGTCATTTACACACATTTTAGGGCACTTTTTTTTAAAGAAAATATTAAATTTCACTAAGTTATTTACTCATCCTTACTTCCTATGTGCATGGTCACATACTCCTAGAATACTTACTATTTTATTTAATAACATACTTCTCTGAAATTCCTTTAAAATTAGTCTTCCTGTGGTAAAAGTTCCGAGGTCTTATATGCCTCAGAATAAGCATGTTACTCTCACATTTGCATGATGTTGATAAAATATAAAATTTCTTGTTAAAGTTTCTTTTCTTTCTTCGAAAAATTATTTCATTGTATCCTTATTTTAAAAGTTTTTAAGAAGTCTTACATCAATCTAAATCTTATACTTATGAAATTAAGCTATTTTTTCTTATAAGATTTTAGAGCCTTCCATGCCCCTTCAAAAGATTAATATTTAAAAATTTAGTTTAGTATTCTAAATGTTTTTTAAATTAGTTTTACCTTGTCCTGTTTATTCTTTTTTGTTTGGTGTATTATATACTCAAAATAATTATTTTCCTTCTTTTAATCTGAGATATTAGAGTAAATCATATCTTCAGCTATTTACTACCATTTATTTATTATTTTTTTCTCTCCCTTATGGAAAATACATTATATATCTGCTGAGGCTTCTAACCTCTGTATGTCTTAACTCTCCATTTTTATTTTTCATCTCTCTATCCTTTCTGATCCTTTTCTAAGAATTATTAAGTTTCTAAACCTGATCTTTCAATACACTAATTTATTCTTTGATTGTTTTCTTTCTGCTGTTTAATTCATTCATTGAGTTGTTTGTTTAAATTATTATATCTTATACCCAGTATTCTGAATTAGTTCTTTTTAAAAATGCTTACTCTTGCTAATACCCATATCAATCTTCATCTCTTTGAAGATTTTTTTTTTCCATATGATCAAGGAATTCTGCTGCTTCTCATACAAGTTGTTGACTGTGTTGTCTTTCTTCGGTAGTGATTATCTTTCCTCAGCTAAGTTATTGTGTTTCCCTGTGATCAGTGTTCCCCTGGAAATATCAGCCACTACCCTGATGATGAGTATGGTAGAAAGTAGCTAAAGCAGCCGAGATCCTACTCGTGACCTCTAGTAAGTTTAGGATGTAGGAATAGAAATGCCTCAAGAGAGATCCTTTATAAACTCTCCCACACTAGGAAATCCTTTGCATTTCCACTAATATCTTACTGGAATATAATTTTCACATCTTCAGAATTAGAAAGAAGTGGAGAGAAGTAATAAATGGCAGTGGCCATCCAGTCTACCTATATTTCTTGTTATCTGGACCTCGCCTCAGCAAGATGATATTACCATACCATTCCACTTCAAGCTGAAATGACATTGCTATTTTTTTTATTTTGCTTAATTACAGGCTGATCAATGATCTCTAATGCAACACTAGTAGGAGGCAGGGAGCTGAGAGATACCACAACTAAAAATCTGTTTTGTACTTCTCTTCCTCTCATTGCATCTGGTATTCTCTCACTCTGGGAGAATGTTTCTAACTCTACATCAGAATATAATCAGCTTCTATTTCCCAAGATTGTTTCATAGTAAGTGAATCACGATGAAAAGAATTGACTTTTTAATAAATCTGTAATGCGAATATTCTGCTTAGGCTCATTAACATCCCTACTGCTTCTGTGAATCTCTAGGTATGGTCTAGTGAGTGAGGCACAGCAGCTCATGTTAGTGTGTCACCCTGTTCGTCATTATTTGATCTGTGTCATTTAGATATATTATTTAAAAATCAGGTTTTTGAAAGCTCTTTCAAATTTTGAAAAAAACATTAATAACAGCTATTTTTATATGTGAGTTTTGTATATGAAAATGACATACACTAATTTATGTACCATGTGTAATAGAAATAAGGTTAAAAAAATAAAAACAAACCTGGGGCTAATTAAGCATAAAGTACCTCAAGCTTTAATTTTGGCACTATTTCAATTTTCAGTTTTTGTTTATGATTCATGTAATAATTTGCTTTATACAAATTAATTAGTTGTATGTGTCAAGCTAGTTAAATGCATGCTAAACATTTTCCCAAGAGAACTAAGTTAAAACTGGGTGCTATTAAAACCTTCAAATGAACAAAATCTGTTTTTAACAAGTTTCACATTATTAATTAGAACTGGATAGTGAGGCATATTTTTGGACACCTGCCAAGAATAATTACGGAACTTTTTTTTTTTTAATTGGGACAATATGAGTTAATCAAGAAAAGCTAACCTAGCTCACTATGGTCAAAGCATGAAAGCATAACCAAAAACTTCTCCCTTATCAGTTAGGGCTGGAGTTGAAAGCAAGTGAGGTCCAGGAATAATTCCTATGCTGTAGTTGATGACTAAGAGAGATCTTCATCCAATTTATTCATTTTATTCATCAATTTATTCATAAGAAATTGAATATCTAGAAACATGGCATTATTGATCCAAAGTCACACTGTTAGTGGCAAAGCCAGAATTATAAAATAAATTGTTTTTTAGATAATGCTAAAAAATGTAGCTTAGTAAATATTATTATACATCATTCTATATTAAGTCAAAATGGTACTTCACTTTTGAAAAATTGTTGTAAAATTTGTATAAAACTTTTGATAAAAACATTTCTAAATAATTGAGTTATTGACAGGAATAACTCATTGTCTTTAACAATGGATTTCCCCCCCAATTTTTGCTTACTCCCTCCTCTTTTTTGGTACTTTAAGAAATTATCTTGCCTTCATGATACACAGTTATGGTGAAACTCTTATTCAATATGTCCATTCTCTACTTCTTAATTCAGTAAGTTTGATCAGATTCTCTTTTTCAAGACTTTAAATCTTGAGAAGTATGATGTAAGGGCAGAAAAATGATCAGTTGGAGACTGTTTATTTGAGTAGGTCTTAGAGTAGTTATTTAGACCCACAGAAATTTCCTTAATCTTATCCTTCTAGGAATTTGATTCTCTAGTCTTCTCATCAACCTTCTAGCAATTCTTCTCATTGCTCTTTTCATCATCTAGCTAATTGAAGTTGTTTTTTCTCTAAATGCCTTAACTAGACTCACTTTTGGTTGCTTGCAATCACTGGCTCTAACTCATGCAGTTGCTATCTCTGTGGCTAAAGCAGGATGCAACCTTAATCAGATTGTCATGTATGGCCAAGAGTGGTATTGTTCTCAATAAGAATTGAGCTGGCACTCTTCATTTGTTCTGCTTTCATTTGCTTTATCCTTTGCAAAAAACACAAAAACAGAAAATTTTTACTTATCGGCAAAAATTATCTATGATTACTGAACATACATAGCCCTAATACTACCATACTCATAATAGTATTCAAATGAAAAGAAGCACTGCTCTGGTGCATGAGGCTCAAGAGAAATGCAAACATCTTAAGGGGACTCTCTAAATATGACTTATTAAAATGAAAGTCTTAGACCTAGAAGATTTAATACATTCTGCTTTTACTACTGAATTTTTATATTTTGGTTTCCATGATGGTAAATATTTGAAAGAAATGGCAAGCTGAATAAATTTGTTACAGGGGTTCTTAAGTTTAGACTGACCTTGGAGCAATAGAAAGATCAACCAAGCCTACAAAAAGCATTCAGTAATTATTTTAAATGTTGAGAGTAGTTGGTACAGAAATATGGGCAGCAGCATGCCACAATGAGATAGAAATGTTGCTCATCTCACTCTAATTGAAGAAATTGAAAGACAGAGGAAAAAAATAAAGAGAGAAGGGCAGAGAGGAGAATAAGAAAAAACAAAGAACAGGGGGAAACTGATATTTATTACAGATATAAAGAACCTATTTGAGTGGAGACCTGTCAAGATGTTGTAGAAGGTAGAAGCTGTGCAGACCTCCTCCTGCGACCACATCAAAATGTTTATAAAACTACAGAGAATTCATTACTGGGATTCACCTGAGGTCTGGATGAACAGAAGCCCTACAATTAGGGACAAACTGGTAGGAGGGGCAGAGACGTGAAATGACCTGGTTCCACAACCATATGTGGCAATCAAGAATTGGGAGAGTTATCTTGACTGAAGAGCCCTTGTCCATCTGAGGAGTGAGGGGTCCTAGCCCCACACTGGGCTCCTCAGCTCAGGATTCCAGTCCTGGTAAGAGAAGTCCCCACAACCTCCAGCTGTGAAAACCAGTGGAGATTGTGGCTGAGTAAGATGGAGAGCTGAGGGAGTTGCAGGCATTTCTTAAAGGGTCCATGCATGGACTTACTCATTGATAGACTCATTTGCTCAGAGTTCCAGTGCAGGGGCAGCTACTCAAGGAATTCCAAGGACATATGAGAAAACTCTGAGTTATTGGGTTTCAGAGCAAGGGCTGGAGGGGTGTCTTTCTCCCAGGCATAAGTACTGACTGTATCCATTGTTCCTTTGTTGAGCTCTTCTCCTCCCAGAGGTGGACACAGGCCACGCTATATCTGAGTCTCCAACAACCTGGATAACACAAGTTGCTCCACCCAGGTGATTCCTTGGGACCTTACTCCTCTCAACTTGTGGGCCCACCCAAACTGCTTATGATGGTTTATTCCATACAAATGGCCTGTCTTAGTTCTAACTTCAGACTTTACTAAAATCTCTCAAAGGCTTACAAAACCCAAAGAAGCAGCATCTGGCCTCAGTGTATCTCGTACCTCTTGCTGAGCAGCCCCAAGCCCCACACTAGCAGCAGCTGTCCTTGGTTCCTGGCTTGACCTCTCGAGGCACCTATAAGAGCAGCATAGGTGGCAGCTATCTGCAGATTGCTTGGTGGCCCCTGGAGGTTCACAGGCTGTGGCTGAACTTAGCTTGCAGCTGGACCCCTCCCAGGAAGTCCTTAGGCCAGCACACTCAGTGGCCTGCTTCAACTAGCAAAGAGCTGGAGCATCATCCAGGAATGTATCTGAGGAGGACATGCCCAAAGGACAGATTGGATAGGCACCAGAGCCCTGCTAAAGTAAATCCTGTTCTGAAGGGTCAGCCTCTCACCAGCTGGTCCTCACAACTAATTAACCCAAGGGTCAAGCCCTCCCATCAGTATACAAACAGCAACCAAGGTTCAACTCTAATATGAGGGCACACACAGAGGACACACCTTGAGCACCTTGCCTAGGTGACAAGGGAGGACTGTGCCACTGGCCCCACAGGACTCCTACCATATAAAGCCACTCTACTAAGACTGAGAAACTTAGAAGCCCTACCTAATACATGGAAACAAACACAAGGAGGCAGCCAAAATAGGGAGACAAAGAAACATGTCACACATGAAAGAACAGAACAAAGCTTTAGAAAAAGAACTGAACAAAATGGAAATAAACAATCTATCAGATGCAGAGTTCAAAACTGGTTATAAGGATGCTCAGTGAACTTAAGGGAAGAGTAGATGAACTCAGTGAGAACTTTAACAAAGAGACAGAAAACATGAAAATGGAAATGAAGACTACAATTCTGAAATGAAGAGTACATTAGAGGGAATCAACAGAGTGGATAGACTGGAAGATCAAATCAACAATTTAGAGGATGGGGTAGCAGAGGACACTCAATCAGAATAACAATGAGAAAAAAGAATCCAAAAAAATTAAGATAGTTTAAGGAGCCTCTGGAACATCAAAAACCACAGCAACATTTGCATCATAGGAATACCAGAAGGAGAAGAGAGAGAGCAAGAAACTTAATACCTATTTGAAGAAATAATGACAAAAAACTTTTCTAACCTGGTGAAGGAAACAGACATACAACCCTCAGAAGTTCAGAGAATCCCAAATAATGTGAATCCAAAAAGGCCCACACCAAGACACATCATAATTAAAATGCTAAAGCTTAAAGGCAAAGATGGAATCTTAAAAGCAGCAAGAGAAAATCATCTAGTTACCTATAAAGGAGCTCCCATAAGGCTGTCAACCGATTTCTCATTAGAAATTTTGCAGGCCAGAGAGGCTTGTCACAAAACATACAAAATGATGAAAAGCAAATAACTACAACCAAAATTATGCTACCCAGCAAAGCTATATTTAGAATTGATGAGCAGATGGAGAGTTTCCCAGACCAAAGGAGAAAAAAAAAAAAAAAAAACTGAAGGAGTCATCATGCCAAGCGCATATTACAAGAAATGTTGGAGGGAATTCTTTAAGAAAAACAAACAAACAAAAAAATATGTATCAAAAATATGAATAAATAATGGCAATAACTAAATTTATACCAACAAGGACTTCAAATAAAGAATTAAATATTCCAATCAGAAGATGGGATGGCTGAATGGATAAGAAAATAAGACTCTTACATAGGCTGATACAAGAGACTCACTTACTCTTACATAGGCTGATACAAGAGACTCACTTCAGATTAAAAGACACACACAGATGGATCTAGAAGGTATTGTGCTGAATGGAATAAGAGACAGAGAAAGACAAATGCCATGATTTCACGTACATGTGGATTCTAAAGAACAGAATAAACAAACAAACAAACAAACAAAAACCAGAAATAAACTTATAGATACAGAGAACATTTTGAGGGTTACCAGATTGGAGGAGGGTTGGGGGGATCAGTGAAAAGGGCAAAGAGATTAAGAAGTACAAATTGGTAGTTACAAAATAGTCGTGGAGATATAAAGTATAGCATAAAGAATATAGCCAATGTATTGTAATAACTATGTATGGTGTCAGAGGAGTACTAGACTTATTAGGGTGATCACTTTTGTGAGTTATATAGATGTCTAATCACTATGTTGCACACCTGAAACTAATACAATATTGTATGCCAACTACATTTTAAGTGATTATTTATATTAGTTATCTCACTTATTCCTAACTATCCTGTGAGAAAAATATTATTATGCTCATTTTATAGTTAAAGAAATTATGGCTAAAAGGGATTAACTTCCATAAGGTCATGACACTTGTGAGTGAAAGATAGATTTTAGAGTTAGAACTGCCTGATTCTAAATCTCATGCTTATACTACTGTTTTAGCTGCTTTTAAATTAATACTGCCACCATTATTACCACCATCACTATTAGGGCATGCCTAGAAAGACTTCATAAAAAGTGAATGAGAAGTTGGTTAAAAAAAAAGTTTACTGAAATAATTTTATCTTCCTTCAGTGTGTCTTAGGTACTTGTTAAGTTTTATTTTTTTTTGCTGGAATCTAATATACTCTAGTTGAATTCTTGAGTATTCTTTCTCCTTTCTCTTCCCACTCTTATCAAGCTAAAAAAAATGTATCTTTTTTTAAAATTAGTTAATTATAGCCAATTTCTGCAAGCTGATTTTTGCTACCAAACTTTAATCACACCCAATTGTATAGTCTATTAATGTATTATCTTGCCTTCATTTTATGGAAACCAGCACAGGCAGAACTGAGTCTTAAAAGCAGCATAGAAGTGGTGTGGTGGAAAGGAGGCATAACAAAGTGGACACTGTGTTACTTAAACTTCCTTCTGTCTGCAATATAATGTAATGAATGATTAAGAGAGGGGAACCAACCAATTTGCTTAGTTAGTCATACTGCTGTCTTTCACATTCTTAACAACTTGATAAATTATTTGTGGCACTACTTTCCCAAAATAGTTTTTAATCCAGGCTAAACATTTCAAATAATAATTATTTTTTTTAAAAAAAACAAAGGCCAAAATATTTGGGTTTACTCTGTTGATATTAGACTTTTTAAAAAAATTCTGTCTATACCTCAGGATTTTCATGATGCATAGATAAAAGAAGTCAGTTCTCAGCAAATAGTGCTCCTTAATAAGTATTATCTATTTTTTTAAATTGAGATTATGTTAGCAGAGTGAACAATGCTTTTGGGAACTGTTAGACGTTCTGCTCATTTCATTCTATTTGAAAATTGAATGACAGAGAGAAAAAGAAGAGAGAGGGTGAGGAGTGGAGAATTGTTTTTGCTTTTGGAAACCAGAGCAGATCTTCAGGAGAGAGTAAGAACAATTAGCTTCCACTTTTTCTACCTCTTCTGAGTCATTCTTTTGAACTGAGAGTGAGATCTAATTCTTTATCTGAGGCTGAGTTTACTGGGCATCAAAAGATGGTAAACAGAATTAAAATATGAATGCATGGAATAGATTGAAATGAAAGATAAAATTTTGATTTAATAAAACACATCTGAGTGAAAGAAATAAACATAAAATCTGCATCTGCATAGATGAAATTTTAAATCAGTCTTTAAAAATGGTTTCAAACTTTTATTGATTCTCCATATCAGAAGATCTCGAAAGATAAAAGGACAGACTAGCAATTTACAAGTGTACTTGGATTGGAAGGCCTTGATGATTCTATTAACACAGGCTTTGAAGTAGCTTAATATAAAGCACATACACTGCCTATAGATACGGCTTACAGTTAGCAAATATTCTAATAAAATTGATTTTGTTCATACCAAGGGAAATGGTCTAGCAATGAGTCAAAAGGTCTTTAAGCATATAGTAACACATTTTAGTGTTCATATCTGTGTTCACAAACTTCAAAATATTATCTGAAAGAAGTCTAAGTTGTATAACCAAATCTCTTTATCAGTGCTTCAGTAGAGCTATGATATTTTCATATGCCCAATCAACTTGCTTAGGCAGAACAAAACCAATGCAATCACAATATCAATTTTCCAAGATTTAAAAAAATCTACTTTTACTTTTAGAACAAAAAGTCAAATAATGGAAAAGTATCAGTTACCACAATCGAGTAAAATAGCAACAAAAATGACTGTTTCCAGAAACAAACAAACAAACAAACAAACAAACAAGTTTCTGGCAACTTTTTTGCACTGTAATACAAACCTAGGAAATATAAAAAGAAATTGTGATATTAAAGATTACCTATATTTGACATCAATGACAACAGTAAAGATTGTCTAGGGTGTGAGGAAAGAGCTGAAGAGCCCCTCTAAGAAAGTACTGGTAAAAGTAAATAGGTCAAAGTCTTTGGGAAGAAACTCAACATCTTCAATGTGTCTTCCCTTTCCTTAGCAACTGCACTTCTGGAAAGATATTTCTACAGAAGACATTGGTATAGTAATGCAGTGTAGGGTTCTCATGTGAGAATTCTTGAATTCAACCTTGGCTGTGTAACACAGATGTGCAGGGCCACCCTTGGCCCATAAAATTTCTTGGTATGTAGTAGAATAGTTGTTTCCTTTGGATGTAAGCAGTCTAAGGACACAAGGTTTAATAACCAGAAAGTATCTTTAGGCATTTTAAAATAAATCTCCTCTTTTTTCTGCTAAAACAATTTAGGTTAATATTTGGTGAAAGAAGCTCAAGTTAGATGTCAGTCCCAACTTGCACTTTGAACAGGTGCCTGCATGTCAGGAGATAGTGGTCAGGAAATTATCAACTTCACAGGATTAACATGAGGATCAAATGAGATTACATAAAGTGCGTAGCATAGTATCTGGTACATAGTAAGCACTCAATAAATGGTAGCTGTTATTTTATTATCATACCCTACAGAAAATGGATGTTCAAAGAAAATTATTGTGATAGTCACTGCAGCATTGCTTATTAAATTTAAGATTTTGAAATAATCTAAATATTCTTCAATAAGAGATAGTTTAAGCAAAATCTAGTACAGCCTTAAAAATCTATGAACTTTTTCCCCTACAATTATTTGTTATGATAAAATATACATAGCACAAAATTTACCACTTAACTATTGTTAAGTGCACAGATTTGTGGTATTAAGTGCGTTCACGTTGTTGTGTAACCATCACCATCATCCATTTCCAGAACTCTTTATGCTACAAAACTGAAACTCTATAAACTGAAAATAATGAAAGGGATCTAGAAGTAATAACATAGAAAGATCTCCATGATATAATATTAGAAAGAAATCTGGAAAGTTGTGGTAAAATCTGAATCCATTTTTCAATGAGAGAGAGAGAGACAGACAGACAGACAGAGAGACAGAGTGAGAAAAAGAGAAAAGAGAATTAATTATGCGTGGGAGTATCCTGTCAGTACTAATTTTCTGGAAATTGCCTTTCCTCCCATTCAATGGTTAGTATAGAAGCTTCCTTGATAGTACAATGTGACTAAGTATAATAATAATAGTCACAATCTCATTATTATGCTGATTAAATGAATTAATATGGCAGATCACTGCTGGGCACTTATTATGTGTCACAAAAAATGTTTCTATTCTTGATACAATAAAAGTTTGGGAAAGATCTTCACAATATATGTCCCCAAAATAGACAGAAGAATAATAGCCACTGAGTTACCTTTTTATTACCTTGATTTTATAAAATTGCTGCAACCATTACTAAGAATAAGAATAAAACAATGACAAAAACAATAAAAGTAATAGCTAATATTTCTTGAACGTACCTGTTTCAGGCACAAGACCAGTGCTTAACCAAAATTATATTATGTAATTTTTACAAAGCTATAGGATGCATACTAATATCCCTGTTCCACTTGTGAAGAAATGAAAGCTCAGGGAGGTTAAGTAACTTGTTATAATAACACACAGCGAATAAGTTTTAGAACCAGGTTATAGAATCACAAATGTTCTACTTCCAAAGGGTCTTTCTTAATTACAACCAGGCATCATGACACCATACTATACTGTACATAAATGCATACACATTTGTGTATGTTTACTGTTTCAGAATGCTAAATAATTGACACTTTTGAGAATGCAATCAGAAGATAAAAAAGGTACACCCCATATTTCTTAATGTAGTATGATTATTCATTTATGTGCAGTCTCTTTTGGACAGGTACATTTTTTTTTCATCTGTGTATACTTCTGGCTTAACAAGTAGTGAGTATACAATAAATTTGACTAAATTTTTAAATATTAAAATAGAACTTAGAACTCTTTTAAAATAGCATATCCCATAGTCTCAATTCTGCCTACATTTTTGGAGACCTTTGTTAATACGATTTGCCTTTCAAATTGAACCTTTTCTATCCACAACTTCCTCAGGATCACTTCCTTAGTATATGCTCTGCCCTAGACACATATAAAGTTATCTACTTTCCCTGTCCAGTAACTGAAAATTGTCTAGACAATTTCTCAGAAATTTCTACCTACACAACTCACTAATTTGCTTTTTCTAAACTAAGATGTTAGGATTAACTCTTTATCACTAAATATCTATTTTTAATTTAACATTATCCTCCATTTTAAAATGCCACACTAGCCAAAATAGAACTTCTTCAGAATAACATTATACAGTAATTCCTCCATTCACATCACCAATTTTTATCTTTAATCTCAAAAGGAATCTTCCATGTCTTCAGATCTTCAGCTCCATTTCCAAGGCTTCAGTGCAGTGTAACCTTTAGAGACTACTTATTTATATTTTTTGTCCCTTTCTCTAGAGTGACAGTTTCAAAATCCTCTTCTGACTTAGGAGAAGTGCTTCATAGTCTCTTGTAATTTCTCTGCTTTGCCTCTGCTGCTTCGTAAACTCTAATATATAGAAGGAAAAAAGACAAAGAAAAAAATTATATATATAAATGCATGGTAAGCTCTATTTCTGTAATATTTCTGTAATATTTCATTTATAGTGTCTCCATAGCAGCAAAATCCAATTAACACTGACATCACATTAAGCCCATTGGTAATAAGTCAGAGTAATCAGGGGTGATGAGAAAATAAGGAAGGCTGATTCCTACACTGGGGAAACTTTTGATTGCATAAATACAGGATAAGACCTACTAAATCCCTGTGGATTGAAGGAATTAAAACATTTTACATATTGAAGAAAAGGACCAATGAGACACCAAGGAACTATTTTCAGGGCAAATATGTTTTATTTTCTTAAGAGAAAAGGTGCATTGGCATAATATAAGACCTTGACATAATCTACTAGCAGCAAAAGTGGTAACACCCTCACTCATCAAAGTTGGACTTGTGTCCACTGTCCAGCAGCCATTTTATGTTGTAAGTTCTAAGACTTCTTATTTGACTTAATGTTTTCAAATACTCAGAGGACTAAATACTAAATCTCAGTTGTTTTGGAGAGGAGGAATTCTTATCATTAATTAGCTGATTCAGTCAACGAGAACTGTATACACCTCCCAACTCCATGTGCATGTAATGTCCTACTTACTCCAATACTGTTTTGTTTTTTTGTTTTCCAATAAAAAACAGTGGTCTTGAGCCAAAGGCTTCAGGCCTTTCAAGGTACTTAGAACTAGACCAACATGCAGACTATTACTTTGTGCTTGCATGTTGGTAAGGATTCCATACACACACACACAAAAAAACCCCAAAAAACAAAAAAAACCGAAAAAAAAAAAAAACCCTCCCAGAAGGTTAGGTTGTATCCAACCTAAAATCCACCACACCATGCTTGACACATCTTCTGCTCTTGCTTTCACTATACTTTCCTTATGGCTTAGTGGCTAATAGGTGTGTCTAGCAGCTATCTCCTTTCTGTATGCTTATATCTTTTAAAAAAATGTTTTTTGATTTGTAGTCTATTCCTTCTCTGAATGTCACTTTCATTAGAAATTACCTATTTAACATTACTCTTTGGATATCAAAATTAACATCAAAATTAACATGCTTAAAACGAACACTAAATTTAAACATACCACAAACTTCACACTCCTTATGTGTTTTCTACCTCACTAAGTGCCACAAACCTAGCTGTAATTCTTGATTTCTATGTTCTCTCAGATTCCATACTTAATCTGTTACCAAATCACCCAGGCTCTATCTTCATGTTGTTAAAAATCATCTCAGTTTCCTACTATATCTGGTACAAGCCACCATCATGTCTACCCTGCATCATTGAAATGGCCAATTAATTGACTTCCAAGGTCCACTTTAACCTTTAGTGCATTTGCTACACAAAGGCTAGAATGACTTAAATATGAATCATATAAAGACACTCTGCTGCTAACTATAGCCTCATGGCTTTCTATATCGTTCAGAAGTCCAGCCAAAAGACATGACCATGAACTGCAAAATTCTACATGATGCTATTCTCTCAGTAACACTACATCAGCTTTCTGATATTCTTCAGACACATCAAATATGCTCTCCCTTCTTTACCACTCCCAAAATCTTGATGTTTTCTCTACCTTAAAGGATTCTTTCCCAATAGTCTCAAGGACAATTCTACCATGTCATTCTTCCAGTCTTGTCTTCAAATAAATTATTTTTACCACTTTTTTAAAAACATGAAAAAAGAGCACAGTCCCTCTTGCATTATTTCTGCTTTATTAGTTTCTACTTAATATGATAATATTTACCTAATATTATACAATACTACATATTTACTTATTGATTGATTACCCATCTCTCTATAATATAAATTCCAGGAGGGAACAAATTTTTTTTGACTTTTTTGTTCACCTGAATAACCCAGCACCTGGAATAATGTCAGGAACATGCTAGAAATTCAGAAAATATTTGTTAAATAAATACATTAATTTAAAATATACTCCCAACTTTATTATTATAGGGTTCCAGATGGCATTTTCATCAACTAAATGGAGAACCCTGAAAAAATTTTCATGTCACCACATAATGGTTGGAAGACCATGCTTCTGGAACTTTATCCCATCTCTGGCTTGTTCTTTGCCCCCTACTTGCTGTTTTAATACTCTAAGTGACTAAGCATGGACACTAGTTGATAATGGAGACAGTAGTCAATTCCCTGCCTTATGGATGTTACCCTCTGTAAGCTAATAATATAATAAAGAACAAAACAAGACAAACATTTAAGAGATACAGGATAGTACTGCAGAATTAAATAACAAATGCTAAATTTTGCCGATATATATTTTAAAAGCTTAAGAGCACTTTCCCACTTACTCTGGTGAGCTTCCTATTATTCAATTGTCTTAAATATATTTCTAGATCAACTTAATATTTCCTATTTCACTTTTTTTTTTTTTGAGAATAGTACCATTTATAGTGCTGACTTCTGAGTAAAAGTGTAACTTTATTCATTTTATTAGCTTCAACTTGAAAATGCAGACCTTAATTGCTACACAAAAAAATATGCCATGCTTTTGTCAAAACTGCTGCATTATTTTGGTCCACTGAGCAGATTGTACTTAAAGCTACAACTGAATAATCAACATTGTTATTCTGCTTCTCATTGTAGCAACAATAAAATTTTGTTTTGTTGTGCCCACCAATTGAGGAGGGTAGTCTTGAAAAGAATTTCTAAAACTAATTAGGCTTGTGACATTTCTATATCTTCAAACACACCCAACTAATTTTGCCTTCAGATTATTCTGTTCCAACATTCCCAATAGTTCTTAATTTAAGAATGAATTATCTTTAGACCGTGCCTATGTAAATAAAGTAGACTATACATTTGAGGTATTTACCTAAATAAATACCTAGATAATTTATCTAAATAAAACTTATGCAGATAATTTAAGTTCAGGGCACATTTGTATGATTTGTTCTCATGTAATTACACACACACACACACACACACATACATATATATGTATATATATACACACACATATACTTATATATATAGTTACTTATATATAACATATATTATTTATATATATATGTATGTAACAAAATTTATTAATTCATCAAACCAATAAATACTTATTGAGCACCTATAATATGCTAGGTAGTGATATAAGTTCTGAGGATAGTGTAGTAAAAACAAACAACAAAAAACCTGGAAAAAATACTCTTAAAACTAATTTCCCATGAATGGGAGTTAGAGAAGACATAAGATAAGTGAGTAAAATATAAAATATGTTAGATGGTAATAACTGCCAAAGAGAAAACATAAAGCAGGAAAGCGGAATATGAAATGTAGGCTTTCTGTAATTTTAAGGAGAATGATGAAAATTTCACAGAGGGTACTTTTTGGTAAGCATATAAATCAGAGTAAGAGAGAGTTCTAGGGTTTCAAATATCTGGGGAAATTCACTCTCAGCAGTAGAAAGAATGAGTGCAATGGTCCCAGAGGAGTGTGCCTGAGCCTTCAAAGAGAAGCAAGGGAGAGTGGAGCAATGAGATAAAAGAGAAGGTCAGAGAGATGGAGGAGGGGTGCTGCAAATGATGCAGGTTGTTATGACTGACATTTATTTTAAGTGAAATATGAAATCATTATAAAACCTCAAACAAAGAGGTGATATACTCGGACTTACATTTTAAAAGAATTGCTTCAGAAGCTGTATTGAAATTAGAACAAGAGTAGAACCAATGACAGCAGGTAAGTTTTTGTGTAATCCAAATCCAAGGTTAAGATAGCTTTGATGGTCACATTATGATAGTAGAGTCAAAGAATATGGTGATGGACCATATGTGGCATTTAATGGAAAGAAATGGGGTAAGGATTACATAAAAGTTATTGACTTGAGCCACTAAAGAAATAACATTCCATTCATTTAAATGAAAGAAGACTGAGGGACAAGTAGGAGTAGTAATACTATTAAAATTTTAAAATTTGAGGTCTTTTATTTTAAATTTGAGATTCCTTTTTTGACATCCAAGTATTGAAGATGCCAAATCCCCATTAGCTATATAAGTTTGGAGCTCAGGAGTAAAATCTATGCTAGAGAAATAAATGCTCAAAGTCTAAATGTAAAAGTCTTCAAGAGTGAATGAGATCACCAAGGGTATAGATTGAAAAGAAGAATGTAGACTGGAAAGAAGCCCAAAGCCTGATCCTAAGCACATTTTAGTTTTTAGAGGATAGGTAGATGATTAAAAAATACTAAAAAGAATTTGAGGAGTGTCTATAAAGGTAGGAAAACATGGCAAATATCCTCTGGGTAGAGAGTCATCACTGTGTCTAAGCTCTACATAGGTAAAATGAAGCCTGAGGCATGAACATTGAATCTAGCAACATGGAGTTGTCTTCTGTATAAAAATGTTATTTATTTATACATATTAGTATAAAATAAATCTCAAAAAATACTGTATAAAGAATGTATTTATTTTCTTAATTTTTTTATTATGTTACCTCTAATTACCTCAGATTAGACTCTGAGCACTGAGGCTGGTAGATTAACATTGGCATGTGACAATTTCATACAGATCAACATCTTTAGAACAAATTGCTAATATTTGTTGAATATGTAATGTTTACAATGGCTTAAAAGTGCATTATTGAGTGTGTTATATTCACCATGTGATAATAATAAATATCATTATTATTAAAGCTATTCTACAGCTGTGGAATGAGAATCTCTAAAGGCGTAGTGGCCAGTTTTATTTTGCATGTATTGGAAATGGAATATAGATCCTGTTATCTGGCTCCAACAGATCATTTTTTCCTGTCATTCCATGCTGCTTTGGCATAAGGATGAGTCCATTGACTAAAGTAGATGATGTGTGAATGCATGTGTGAAAGCTTATATATATATTTGTGTAGATTTGTACATACGTGTGTGCATGGAAGTGTTATATTCATATATAGTTGTTGTCGTTGTATCTGCTTTTTATTGACTTATTAACTTTTTAAAATTATTTTTTCCATCACCATCAGCAAGTAAGCATCTGGGAAAGAGACAGGTACTGAAATTCTATTGTAGCAGGTAGAGCAAGTGCTTTGAAACCAGGGGTTAAAATTTTAGTTGTCTTAATTTCTACTGTGTTACCTTGGTCTAGTCACTTATTTATGCATCAATTTCTTTATCTGTATAATACAGATTGTCATGTCAACTTTAAAATATTTTAAGTAATCATGACACATACTGTGTAAATTTGTCCACTTAATCCTTCTAAGGCTTTGCTAGTTACCTATTATATCCTTTATTATATTACTGCCTATTATATTCTTATATTATGCTATTATATTCTTTCATATCACCTTTTTTCATCATTTATCATACTCCACTGCAACTGTGAGCCTCCTCCATTGGCATTTCAAAGACAATGACTTCCATTTTTCCCATTTTCTCCCAAGAATATGATAAAATGAGAATTATATGATGAAAGAAAGAAGCCTAACGTATATGTTAAGTATAAAATAAATGATAATATCATTAATGTCATTATTATAGCATCTAGATCTATAAAAAATCAGAACCATAAATTTACTCCCAATGACAAAAAAAAAATCTGCTTAACAGAACTGCATTGCCATAACAAGCATTTTGTATTCAATTTGAACATTTTATCTATCATACAACCATGTTAACAAATGACTTCTCGAAGATAACTGAGCACTGCTGTTAGAACAAATCACTTTTAAACTAATCCTACAGAAGGCAAAACTTAAATTAAAGGTATCCAACTTTAGCTAGAAATTCACTTATCCTTAACATCTTCCAAGTTTCTAGGATCACATCTTCTCTTAATGTCTAATGAATGTATACACCAGCTGATCTTAAAGTAGAGCTGAATACATACTGACTGATAATGAAACAAATGCTTCTTAAGATAATTAAAAAATAAGTTAATGAATAAATAAATTTGACATGATTATTAGTAAAATCAAAATTTAAAAAATACAAATATTTTTCTAAGTTATCAATGTCATTCCAGAATGACATTCTTGCTTTTTTTCTGCAAAAACATAATTATTTTAAGCTGTGTATGCGTGCTGTGAAATGTTTTTCTCATGTTAATTTCCTTTTACACTCAGTTTTTAGACAGCTGAAAATTATGAGTTTACAGAACAAGATGTACTTTCCATTCTTATTTTATGGCTGAGTACTACAGCATGTACTATTATGAAAACAATTCTAAATTGTGCTTTATTATACTATATTGTGCAATTTATATTCAGAAGATGCTATCAGCACCAGGGAACAGACAAATTTAATAAAAGACATGGTGTTCCTGTTGTCCTAATAGTTATTAAAATGAAACTCTTCCCAGAAGACATTTACAGTGTCTTTTCCAAGATATTCTGAATACTTTGACGAATCAACTGGGAACTCTAGATATGAATAGCAACATCATAGATCTTAGAAGTATACTGTACTAAGCTGGAAGGAGCCTTTATAATCATCCCCCCTGACCCTTTATTTTACAGGTGAGATACTGAGGCTGAGAGAGAATAATTAATGCAACCTAATTTGTGTCTAAATTGTGGCTAGAATGGCAGTCCTTTGACATCTAATTGAGTATTTTTTTTTCACTTTTATTGTCATTAATGATAATGGTCTGGTAGGGCACATAAGCACTACCAAGTTTTTACATATCATTCCTGTAACAGTTCCAAAAGGCAGACAGAAAATATCTAGTTTTCACCATTTCTCAGAGCAGAAACCACAGTCATAAGGGGAGAAGTAATTTAGTTACTATCAATAATTATCTTACTTATCTATGTATTTTTGTCTGTCCCTTGTTAGACTACAAGTTCCATGAGAGCAGGAAGCATGCTCATTTGGGGTACTGCTGAATTCTCTGTGCTTAGAACATGTCTAACACGTAGAATTTATTCAATAAATATTTAAATAAATGAATATAAATTTACTATATATATTAGGCATTACAAAGATTTGTTAAAAATTAGAACTAACCTCTAAGACATACAGTTAAGAACTACACAGACACACACATACACACACATAGCATAAGACAAAACACTAAATGCTGCACAAATGGCATAAATAAGTTGTAAGATAGTTTTTTAAAAAAGCACTGTGGCTCTCACATTAGGGAGTGTTTGAAAATTTCTAAGTAGCTATGAAGCTTAATAAAGTTATAAAGTAAGAAAAATGTAGAAGAGATATCAGAATTTTGTGACACTTCCAGTTATGCCAACCAGCCCTGGGTTCTGGAAAGGAAAGGTTAGTAGAGTCGGTGTAGGGAAACTGGGCCTATCTGGAGCCTGTAGGGTGAGTAGAAGTCATAATAAATGGTGACCGTGTTTGGGAGGCTTAACCATGCAGCCTAAGAATGATTGAAAGGTGTTTGATACATAAGCTAACTGTTTTTTCAGAGGTGTAGAGAAAAAAATTTATGCAAATATTAAACAAGACTATTGATAATAAAAATACTGGTTGTGATTCATGGTCAGGACTTTGTGAAGAGAAGATGGAAAAAAGGGAAGGGAAGGGAAGGATAGGAGAAAAGAAGGAAAGAACAGAGGGAAAGAGAGAAGGAAAAGGAGGGAAGGAAAGAAGAAATGAAAGAATACAGAGTAAGATGGAGAGAAGAGAAAAGGGAGAAAAACAGAAGAAATAAACTATTTTATGCGCACCTACTTTATACCCAACATTGTGTACACAGTACTTTCACATACATTTTTATTTAATCTTCCCTACAACTCTCTACTTTTAGATAAGAAAATTAATGCTCAAAGTCATTATGTCAAGCTTCCAAATATCCATAGAGTAAAATAGAGACAAGATTCAATGGGAGTCTATCATCTCTAAAACCATTTCACCACACGTACTTTCAATCCATGTTGTATAGTTGCTTTATACTGTTCTACATTTTATATATATATATAGGCTTCAGTAATTACAGAGCATCTTCATATAATAACCATATTCTGTCTTTTTAATAACTTTATGAAGGCATGTTCATATCCCTATTTTATAGGTGAAAAAAACTAAAGATTAAAGAGATGGTTTAATTTGTCTAAGGATACATGCTTACGTCTGGCAGAATAGGAATCAACCCACACTTTGTGGCTCTCAGTTGATGATCCTTTCTACCATGATATGTAGTAAAATCTATTACGCAGTTTACAGCACATCTATACCCACACAGTACCTACTAGTCCTTTCTACATTTTGTCCTAAAACAAACAAACAAACAAACAAAACTCAAAAAGAAACCTATTTGCTTTAATTTCATAGATGACAAAACTAACTCATATCTCTGTATTCATAACTCTTCTATCAAAAAAAAAAAAAACAGGAAAACATAGAATAAATTATGAAATTCCAAGAGAGAGCCAAAGGTATAGAAATGAGGAGAAGAGAGAAATTCTCAGGACATAAGGGGCAATGTCTTACTTTTCTAGAAGGGCCACATCATGCTTCATTCTCCGGTTGACTAAGATATTCCTTTAAACTTCTCTCCATCACTCTTAATCATCCTTTAGCTACATTCAACAAGTTATAAAATCTTGAGAAGTCCTTTTAGAACAGTAACCCAGAGTCTGTGAGTCTCAACCTAAGTCTTTCATTAACTCATTGGATGACTCAGCTTATTTTCCCCTTATCAAACTAATGCTGCTTGGTGAGATGCCCAGAAAATATAAGAAAGAAGTAGAAAGATTGTGAGACTCTTCATTTACAAGATGCTCTTAGAAGATCTGTCTGGGTCCAACATCATCACAGAATTCTTTTAACAGTTATTTTAAAAAACAGAAGTAGGTTCACTGTAAAAATTTAGAAGCTAAGGATTTTCTGCAAACACAAATAGAATGAACATTTTACTGATATTTCATTGGGACTCTCCATAAATTCACAGACATAAATTTAAAATTCTTCACAAACATTTGTCTGGAAGTGTTCTTCCCTCCCAGTTGTGCCTCCAAACTTTTTTTTTTGCGAAAGTTTTTCCAAGCTTCCCAAACACAATTAAGCATTTCCCTCTTCAGCTTACAGAGAACTTTAGATCCCCAACATCATAATAGTTAAAGAATATTCTGTATATATTTGTTGATAAATTTCCCATCTAGATCACACATTTCTTCAGGTCAGGGTTCAAGTCTTTTTATACACATGAAGTGTTTTTTAAATGTCTGTTTAATGAATAGATTAACTCCAGTATTATTTCACATGGTGGAAAGGAGTAATGAATTCCAGAAAGAGAAAGAAGTAGAGTTGGTTAAATTAATTTTTTTTATATTGGCTACCTGAGTACAAGGTGGGGAGCTTCAGGTCAGGAGAGGCACACAACAAAAATGTAAGAGTTTTGGTGACAATAATAATATTTAATATACCTAGTGCTTGGCAAAGGTCTAAATAGTTGACATTGTTAATATATTATTTTTTTACTATTTTGTTATTTACTAATATATGCATGTGTTAATTTCATATAATGTTATATAATGTAATAATTATATAATCAATATTAAATATATAACAAAATGTTTTTTAAACTTATTATCCTCATGTTATAGATGAAAAAACTGAAGTACAGAGAAATTATTTTTCTATAACATCCTAGCATGTCTAGGAAGGACATGGTACAAACTGTTCTAGTAAAGTGGTTAAGTTTACAGGCTCCAAGGCTAACTCACGCAGGCCTCACACTCTCCTGTCAGGGACCAGCATGTGGGAAAACGCCCTTCAGTGCCTGAAGCAAACCTCTTCTGGAAACAAGAGAACAGTAGTCCAGTGTATCAAAAATTTCTCCCCATGTGAGCCAGCAGGATTCTTTAGTAGTTGTTGTTCTTTAATGCAGGTTTTAAAACCAAAATTCTGGCTAGAGGCCACGTTTTATACAGATTTCTTGAGTACACAGTTTCTGTGTTCCATCTAGGGATGGGGTTTGGGAAATACAGCACTGAGAGAGAAGGAACAATACCTATGCTCCACCCCAGCAGTCTGACTACGGCCTACACATTACTTCAAGCCTGCCAGTACTCACTTCTGGTAGGCCTTAGACTTGAACCTATTTGTTGCTACCTTGACATTTGGATAGAGAGGTTATACAATTGCATCTCTTAAGAGAATAGTTTTCCATTCATTTATTTATTCATTTATTCTTTCACTTAGTGTTCTATGTTCATACAGTTGGTGAAGAACATTCATTACTGATTAAGAATATTAATACACACATATTCTGTGCCTTTTTAATTGATTAAAAGTATTCATTCATTGTTAACTAAGAGCATTTATTCATTTCAGGGGAGCATTTATCATTTAGCATCCTGCATCCATACATTTGGTTAAAAGCACAGGTTTTCCTATTAGACAATTTCTAATTTTGAACACACACTTTCCTAGTTATCTTACCTTGAACAAATTTCTTTCTGCCTGTCTCTAAAACTCATTGTCTCACTGTCAAAACAAGAAAAATAATACTTTTTCATAAGATGGTTTAAGAACTAAGGAGATGATGCAAGTAAAGCTCTTAACAGTATCTGGAACCTAGACAGTGTTCAGTAAAGCATAGCTATAAATTTTATTATCTATTTTGTAATAATGATAACAATGTAAAGACATTTTATTAGAAAAAAAAGATAAATTGAGACACCATACTGAACTATAAAAAAACCTATGGTATAGTGCCACCAGCACCCTAGTTTTCAAGGCTGGAAAAAATTGGATGGAAAAATTAACTAATTAGGGATCTTAAATATTAACTCAGCTTGCAAGTATTCAATACCAAAATACAATAATACAGAAAAACAGAAATAAAGTATTTTGATACAAAAAGATATATACATATACATAGCAACATTTAAAATGTTTATAAAGCCATTTTTAAATTGGTATATAATGGTAAGATGAAAATGGCAAAAACACAAATATATTATACATTAGATGTCATAACTCACTTGATTATGAAAGAATACATTCTTCATTAAAAATAAGTCATGTGCATTATCTGTTCACTGATGTGCAATGTCATTTAAGACATTCCATCATTCTCTGCTTGAGTACTCTTCTGTAATCTGATGAGGTGTCCAGGGAAGAGACAATGATAGCCAAGGCATTAAAATGTAATCAAGATATGCAAATTCATACCTAAATGTGATTTGCTGGGAAAAGAAATTAATCTAGGCATGGTCACATAAACAATATGTAATATGGATAATTAATCACCAAATTAGCAGCTGCAGTCCCTTGAGGAAATTATGCAAATCCAAAAGGCCCCCATCGCTGACACAATTAGACCACTTAATGGCAAACTCTCAACAAAATAACCCTGGGGAACATCACAAAACAAATAGGCCAATCAACCTTAGTGTCCCAAACTCCACTGGAATATTTAATATTATTTAATATTGTTTCTTCCCAGTTCGAACTTATCTGGAAGAATTCTATCATATTTTGCTAAAAAATAGTCTAAGATTTCACACTATGGATGGCTTATTATGTGATTCCCTCAAAGTTTAGTTTTCTTCTTAATCAAATATCTTATTAATGAAATTTGAAATCATGCAAATGATAAGCTTCATGAATAAGGGAAGGCCAATTATATATCTCCTGTTTGTAATAGCAAAATCAAGAAAATACTGATTCACTGTGAAGATATGTGCCCTCTGTGGCTTGATGTCACTCATTTATTATATCAGCAGCAAAGAAAAGATCTCTACACTTTCTTGATAATAAATATTATTATCTCAGGTAAGAGTATTTTGTCTTCAAGATTGTTAGAGTGCTGTCCCATGCCTTTCCTTGAAGCTATAGCAAATAATACTACCTTCGTTCCCTCTATCCACCTACACAAAAGTAGGTAACAATTACTCCTACAGAACTTTTGAGATTGGGCCCAACAGAACCCATAAGACTCTACTGCTAAATTCCTCATCCCCAAAATATAACCCTATCTCTAGAGAGATACCAAAGCTTTCTGGATAGAAATTAAAAAATGCTTCACCCCCAGAAAAGAGTTCATTGGGTAATTTGTTATAATTTTACTGCTGAAAGAAATAGTCGCAGAGAAGAAATTGTATCAGTACTATGGTTGCTGATGGTTTCATTGTACAAACCACTTATAGATACCATTTATATTGCATGGCAATGTGGTTAGTTCTGTCACTTATCTCATTTACTCCTCCAATTGTCCTCACATGCCCAAGGTCAAAAACCTAAGAATTAGCAAACCTGGGCTATAGATTCTAGGTCTCCTGACTCCAGGTGGCATGCTAAATGTCAAATGATGCAACCAAGATCCCTCAGTTGGAAAACAGCTAAATTAGAAATAAAATGTAGCTGTACTGTCCACTTTACTCACTTTATCCACATACAGAAAACCTTCCTGATGTGACAGCAGATGCTGCTTACGTTGTTGCTCATGCCCACTTCTTCAGGCTGTATGAGGTACAGGAGTGGGCCTCCCTGGAAGGCAATGAGTCCCTTGACCCTTGAAAGACTGAATGAATTATAGCTTTGACATATATCTTTTTGCTTGTTTTACTCTCATTTCTCTGTTATATCTCCAAACTTTAGAGTCTAGTAAAAGCCAGATAGGGGCTGGGATCTTCTAACCTGTGAGAAAGTTGTGTAAGAAGCCCTAGATAAGCATCTTTAAACTACAGCAATGATATATCCTCTCTACCTCATTAGTAAATGTAAAAGCCTGCATTTAGAACCACAGTCTCTTAGTATTTTTAAGAGTGGAAGCATGATTAGAAATCATCTAACCTAGTGATTTTCAAACAATGCTCTGTAAAACATGAGGGATTCTGAAATGTGCCTCAGAGGCCACTGTGAGGGTGAGTGGAAGAGGGCAGGAGTCTGAATCCCGCACCCAATTTCAACCAAAGTAGGTCCACATCTTTAAAGAAAAGGTTTCACAGCGCAAAGATTTTATTAATTCCCACCCTAGTCCAATGTTCTCTATTTATCTGAGAATCATCCTATGTACGTTAACTCCCCAAGTTAACGCTGAGTGACCAACGTCCCAGCTCTCTTTCAGTGTCTATCGCCATCTTGGTATTAAATCTTGGGCATGATTCAGCAGTGTCTGTGACTCTCTATACAAATTCCTTCCGAGTCATCATTATTGCTCTTTTCTTAGTTTTTATCTTTTAGAGTTTTAAGACTCAGTCTGGGTTAAGTGAATCTGATGTGACAAGTGAATCTGATGACCAAGTTCTTCCTTTTGTGGTCCAGAAATTCTACAGAGAGATAGAACATTGTCTCTTCTATGTATTGATATACCAACCTGATCCATTGACTTAGCACACTCCCAATGCATAGTCCCCTAAAACTTTTTCATAGTGACGCAGGATTCTTCTGCTTATCTGAACCATTCTAGGCCTATTACTAGATCGCTCTGACCACTGGTTCCATTACCCATGCATGATCTCACTCTAGTCCTTTGGAGCTCATCCATATATCTGATTTCTCCAACTTTTGAATCTCAGTTCTTGCTCAAAACTTTGGCTAAGAATACCAGCAGTTCTACCCCTTATCAGTTGTATAACTTTGGACTAAAATTATTTAAAATATACTAGGTTAGATGAATTCTAATCACCTAATCATAGATTCACTGCTAAAATACTAGCTATTTAAACTCTTTGTATCCTGATTTTATGGTTGATAAAATTAGGATAATAATATCTGCTTCACCTTTCTTTTGAGTTGCTGTAAATTTAACATGAGCTGATATAAATGAATATACTTTATAAACTGTATTTTAATTCAAAGAAATAGATTATGATTCCTGAACCTGATGTCAGTTACATATTAGCACTATATGACAATATAAAGCTGCAAGAAACACAGAGTGGCTATACAGAACTGTATTACTCAAACATTTCTTTTAAATTTTTCTAAACTTCATACCTTTGAATTCTCTATATACTAAGATATGAAATTCCTGGGCTTTGTGATATTTCTTTGATCTGGGAGAAGAAAATAATACAAGAAATCCTACCTAAGGAAGGAGTCAGAAACATCAAAGCAGATAAGTACAGTACAAGAAGAACTTTTCATACCCCAAACATGCTGACTGAAAATTCGTGTTGTCACAAAGGAGTGATATCAACCACATTCTTTCAGAACAAAGTCTGAAGATAAGACTGTGAGTCATGAAAAAACAAGCTGAGCAGAAAAACTAGAAAACCAAACTGGAGATTTGATTATATTTAATCTCAAATTAATTTTCAATTTTGTTTTGCATCAGACTGCATACACACAAACATACATCTGACACATACACATGTACACACACACCGTACACATTCCCACATGCCAAATAAATCTGTTACAAAGTATATGACTGTGGGTTTGCTTATCTGAAAAATATGAAATGAGTAAGAGCCAGGCAACTTACTTAATACCGCCCATTGGACACATTCCATTGGAATAAGCTGTGATGGAGAGAACCTCGCTCTGCATGTTAATTGGGTCAAGCCGTGTGTCCTTGATTCCAAGAGAATGTAGTAAAAAAATGTTAAGCTAGAGAATATTTATTATTTTATTCAGGTGATGACAAACATAAATTTAATTTTTTCATTAGTTAACTAAAGCTATTATTATTGTTAATTCACTATCATGTAAAAAGAACCAAACTAAAAAGTAATTGATGTAGTCAATCTACTGGAGAATAGAAAAGTAAAGAAAGACCTAGAAAACCACTTGAGTAATTGATAGTAAAATCCTCTCCTTAACTTTTGTTACTTTAACAGCAGTTCTCTTTGTTAACATGCTTTCTAATTGTTCTATTTTCTTCCTTTCTTCTGGGGTTTCCACCAACTGTGTCTTTTTAGTAAAGTTATTTATTTATTATTATTATTAGGTCGTGTTTCGTCTGGGAGGAAGATAACAAAAAATCTTAAAGTGTACCTAGTGTTTGGCTTCATCTTAGATAAAGCACAAGATTTATGGAAGGACGTCATTAAGGATAGAAATACACCTGTTTTCCATATAATGGATGTTTTAGATGCGATGATAACATAGCATAACTATACTCAGTGGGTAAACAATGGAATAAATCCATGTAGTACAATTTTTTGTCTGTTTAATTCCAAATGTCCTTTTACTGGAAGAATATTGGTAGGGAGGTTTGACTATACCTTAAAAATGACTACATATGGCTGAGTCTTCTGTGGACTTTCAGCTTGCTTAATGAATAGCCTGGATTACTTCATAGTTAATATAGACTATTATGAAAATGCCTGAGAATCCCTAAAGAACCAGCCAAAGTGTATAGGTCATTAGTTGTGTGTGGGGGGGGCGGGTGGTGAGAGGGGGAGAGCAGGAATCACAGGGGAGTCATCCAGAACTGAGGCATGAAAATAATAGTGTTTTTTCCACTTAGGTAAAAAACATAGAATCGATACTCAAATAAAAACTGCTTCAGGTGGTTCAAAAGTACAAGTGTCTGTCTGGTTTTCTATCTTTGATACAACTGATTTTCAAATCTACTTTTTACTTTTCAAGTTTTAGCCATCATATTGAGATGTTTGGGACTCATGAAATATGCCAAGCGCTCCCTCTGTTTCCTAACATCCCCTGCTGAACCTTCAGGAAGAAAATTTGAATCACTCCACCAGGTAAAAAATCATGACCAGCTGAACTACTTGCTGAAGCCAAAGGGAATATGGAATGAATAGTGGAAGAAGGTAGTTCTAAACACTAGCTATAACTATATGAGCACTTACAGAAACAAGGACTACAATTGTCATGAGTACTTTCTCCTTTTTTGTTATAAATATGATTATATGTGTGTATATAATTTTAAGCAATTTTTTTCTTCCCTCTCTTAGTTTCTTATCATGTAATGTTAGATATCAATTGATTTTAAATCATAGTATTTAAGTTACAAGATACCAAAGATAAGAATGAGCATCACTCAAGAACTTTTCCTCTTCTTCTGTGGAAGGAGTTAGTGTATTTTTAGTTGTATGCATGGTAGTTGTATCATGTTAGGTGGAATGATGACCTTAGTATTGTCTTTATTTTATAGTTAAGTATGAGTTAAGGAACTATATATGGATCCTCAATTGACAGGGGGTAAACTTATGATGGTTAATTTTATTTTGTCAACTTGACTGGACCATGAGGTGCCAAGATATTTGGTCAAACATTATTCTTGGTATTTCTGTAAGGGTGTTTTAGATGAGATTAACATTTAAATTGATAGGTAGACTGAGTAAAGCAGATTGCTCTCCCAAATGCGCGTGGGTCTCATCCAATCAGTGGAAGACTTAAATAAAACAAAAAGCCTGACCCTCCAGTGAGAGTTCCTTTCTCCCGATTGCCTTCAAACTGGGACACTGGTTTTTTTGGGGAGGGTGGGGGGTTGATGTTGATGTTTTTGTTGTTTTCCCTCTACCTTTTGAACTAAAATTAAACCATTTGGCTCTCCTGGGCTCAAGCTTGCTGATTCAGTTTATAGATTCTGGGACTTTCTCACCTTCATAATATCATGCACCAATTTCTAATAATAAATCTCTCTAGATTATAGATAGATGATAGATAGATAGATAGATAGATAGATAGATAGATAGATAGATAGATAGATACCTGCTTATATCATTTGGTTCTGTTTCTGTGGAGAACCTTGACTAATACAAATTTTGGTAGAGGAGTGAGGTGCTTTTTGTATCTCTTTCTCCTTCTGCTGCAGTGAACATAGAAATCATGGCCTCTACGTGACATGACTCAAAATGGAAGACACCTAACCTACATCAGACTTTACCCGAGTAAGAAACAAACGTTTTTTGTCATGTCATTGAGACAGCTAACACTAAGTATCCAAATACAATATTTTGGGATCTAGGTTTTATTCTGACTATGTCCAGGGCTATGAGATTAAAAATAAAATAGGCTAAAATATGCAACCCCCAAATCAGAATGTCATCTGATGGATACAAATAAACCTACAATGAAATCAATAAGCCAATATTCCTATAATTGCTTTCACTTAGGCATGCAGAACCAACAGACTCTTTATGATTCCTACATATTTCCTAGAACATCCCACATGAAATGCCACAAGTATGTTTGCAACCCAAATTATCAGCTACAATAGATATGTGGTATCCATCACCTTCTGCTTCTGCTCAGGATCTCCCTTTTGAAGAATGATGCCCAGGAAGTCACTTAAAGAGCCTGTTTATTGTTGCTATCCCTGTAACAACATTTGCACAAAGAGGGTTGCCTCTCAATGTTATGTAAACCACAATATTATTGGTTTTTCAGCATAGGTGGTGACAACTGCCTTCTCCATTTTTTTCTTTGCTAATTTGTATCATCTGAACACCAACACAAAATGTGCTATATACAAATTTTCAAAGTCTCTCATCAGAATAGCTACTCTAATACTAACTGATCAAAAATACTAATAAAAGCAAAGAGTTTGGGGAAAAAATGATATGCCATTTCCCTCTCTCCTCCAACAAAACCGCTTTTATTTTCTTGATTAACAAAATAAATCCTACATATATTTCAATGAGTGCATACATATACTGATGTTTGGTACAAGTAAATATAAAGAAGAAAATATCTATTAAAATTCTCTTTTAAAAAGTAAAGGTATTTTTAAAAATTGGTATGACTGGTAGAACACACAAATTTTTTTCTCCATTTTTTTTTATCTAACACGTCTTTGTGCCTGAGTATCATTATAATGAGCTATACTTCTCTTTTCTATCAATGCTCTATGATGTATAAGATGTACATTATCACATAGTGATGTGAATAAACTAAGCTATCTAAGCATTGAAATAAATGCAAATTACAAAAAAAAAATAGCAAAAGGGCCAAACAGTAGTATTTAATTCCCCCAAATCTCAGAAGACAACACAACTTTAATTATGTCCATCAACGATCATTTGTAATGATTCGGTTCAGAGTAATTCCAAAGGAAAGATAAAATCTGCAAAAGAGGGAAGTAATTTTATATGTAACCCAAAATAATTTTTCCATGACATAATTACAATGATTGTATTTTATCTAATTATTATTAAAAAGATAATACTACCCAACATTCAGGAACACTGAATTACTTGAAAGTGAATCTCTTCAGAAAAATATTTTAATTAAGATAAACTTGCAATATTTTTTCTCAAATTTCTCAAATTTACATATAATTCTCAAATTATATATATACAGAATTATATAAATATATAGTTTCTAAAACATTTATATAAAAACTATATTAATTCTTATTAGTTTCCATAAATATGAAATTTATACTTAGAATATTAATGTTTTATTTTATGTTCTTAAAATGGGATCCTGGACCCAATTCCAACCTGTTTGGAGGTATCCCCATATCAGGCAATATTCATACACAAGCAGGGAGTCCAAAAATTGGGCTCAGTTGTGACAAATCTACCTGGAGATAGCATCAGAATCCACAGATAAAGGGCTCAGTCTTCCAAAGTCACCCTCCACTTCAGATACCAGTCACAAGCCCAGGCTGTTAGTGTACTACTGACCAACTGCTAAGAATTGGAGGTTCCTACAACCCCTCCAACTCAGGATGCCAATTGCAAGTCCAGATCGTTACCTGTACTTCTGATCAGCTGGTTATAGATCAGAGGTTTCCAAGACTCCCTCCTCAAGTTGGATTAATTTGTTAGAGAGGTTTACAGAACTCAGAAAAACTGTTTATCCACTAAATTACTGGTTTATTGTAAAAGGATATAACTCAGAAACGTCCAGGGAAAGAGGTGCAGTGGGAAAATATGGGGAAAGGGCATGAAGCTTCCATGCCTTCATCAGGTATACCACTCTACCTGAATCCACATGTTCACCAACCTGAAAGTTCTCTGAATTCAGTCCTTTTGAGGTTTTATGGAGGCTTTTTAAAATAAGAATGATTGATTAACTCATTGGTCATTCCCAGGAAGTTGAGTGAGACTGAAAGTTCCAATCTTCTAATCACATGTTTGGTTCTCCTGGTAACCAGCCCTTATTCCCTAGGTGGGATCCAAAAGTCACTTCATTAACATAATAAGAGACATCTTTATTATTCTGAGGATTTAAGGAATTCCAGGGGATTTGTGAACTATGAGTCAAGAACCTTAGACTAAGAACAAATATATATGAGAAATATTTTTTGGTCATCTAAGTGACCAAATATATATATATATATATTATGTGTGTGTGTGTGTGTGTGTGTGTGTGTGTGTGTGTGTGTATCTTACATATATACCATATATATAAGATATATAAAATATATCTTATGTCTGGCATAAGATATATCTTAGAGATGTATATATCTAAGTGATCAAATATATATCTTATATATATGTACTTACATATAAGATATAAGATATATATATCTAAGATAAATATATATATATTTAGAAATTACCATATGGCAGTTCTACTGGCAATTAATACATAACAATGTACCAGAGGGTACAGCAATGTGAAAATAAATATTTCTCAAATGATGTTCTTTTCCAAGTTTTTGCCAGATGACTTAATGCACAATTAACTTTTTTTCTTGTTTTTTTTTTTTTCTCATTTACTACAAGAAAGCATCAAGCACCAGAACCTGAAAAAAAGGGTTAAGAAATGATACAACCTCGAGGAGATAATTTAACAGTAAAGTTCATGGTGATAAGACACAATAGTTTATTTTAAATTGTGGTTACTTAATTAGTGACTCCTTTAGATGACTTCCCCATGTTACCATGTTGTCAATTTTTCAGCTCATATCTTTCACTTTTTAGGAGAGGTGTGGGCATGAGGGCTGATACTTGCACATTTGAATTTGACTATGCATTAATGTTGAAATCTGATATTATAGGAAAATTGTTTGGGTTGGCTATGGTCACCTCCAAGATTCTATAAATTAGTAGTGTGACTGTGAGTAAAGACTGATGCTATAGCCATTAGCTACATAAATTCTGCATTTTACTCAACAATTTATTCCTCCAGAAGACATTTATGAGTTCTAAGTATTATACTTCTCACTTTGTTCCAATGTTCAAGTTTGAACTCTAATCAATTTCCTCAGAACCTTTTCTTTGCAAGGATTAAGGAATTTGAAGTCAGATTTTAGCTTAATATAATTTGTTCAACGTAATATGATTTATTTTTGTCTAAACTTAGACAGAGAGACTCATGGAGTAATGACTTGCCTGAGTCTGCATGATCATTCATCAGGAAGATGTAGATGGGATTCGTAAATACATCTGGTGAAGCAGGGACATTATTATTTGTGGTGGGTACTGAAATATGCCACCCAGGACCCCTTTCAGGACTGAAGGACATAATTCCCTGTTGCCTGCAAGTGCTTCTGACTGTCAGTCCATTCTGGAACTTGCTCTTGTCTGAAGAAAGCCAATTCACTTAAAGCCATGACCTCTTTCAGGGCAAACTGCATCCAAGACTGGCTGTTGCAGAGGTACAAAAACTCAGTCCCTCCTCCCCGACTCAAAGCAACTCTGAGGGATCATCCCACTTTAGAATTCTCCATGCGATCAGCTGAGATCTTTCCTGAGTCCCATTAAAGCCACCTTTTTCCTCTGCCCAATCTTACTTCCTGTTCTTCCCACATAGGTATTGAACACAATAGCATTCCTAAATAGACTTCTTATATTCAAATCTCTGTCTAAAGCTTTCTTGCGGGGGAACTCAATCTATAACACCATGTGATACCACCCAACCAACCTAATGCAAATTAGTTAGCTTACATGAACTTTTAGAGCCTAATTCCTTGCCAGAAAGAAATGTAAAACTTTAGTTTAAAGGTGAACAACCGAGTTCATTTGCTACAGGTGGGAGAAAAAAGGAAAAAGGAAAAAACAGTTGTTAATAATTTATTTACTTAAAGATAAAATGCAAATCCATCCTCCTTTCATTGCATTATTCACCTGCTGAAACTAAACAGTAAAATTTGCAAGTCAAAAATTATTGCTTGTTCTGTTGATAGACATGAAAATGGATAAAGAGGGAAAAAGCAGAAGAGGTCATAACCCTTGCTAATATCACCCTTACATTTCTATGGCACACTGGGTTTATAAAGCCTTTCCTATGCTTGCTTTCAATTGGATTTTTTTACTGCTGACAGAGGTGAAGAACAGGTATCATTTATTTCTGTTCAGAAATGAGAAAACTAAACTGTTGAAGTGTTTTCCTCGAAGTCTAGTGGAAGAGCTAAGACTACTGAACACTTCTAATAACCTGTTCTTTCCTGACCCCACCTGCATAAAACAACTGAAACTCTAGAGGCAGCATATTTATTTATAAAACAATTAGGAAACAATTAAGAGCAACTGTTAGGGGAGACTGACTGTGAATTCATTAGCACTGAAGGAGATGAGGGGAATGTTGGAAGTGATTGATAAACAAGGTTACCTAAAAAGACTGTTGTTGAGGCTGAGGTGATAAGGTGCTAAAGCTAGCATTTATTTTCAGATATTGGTGCTATGTGTTTTACACGCATTAATAAATTCATCCCAGGAAAAACCTTATGAGGTAGGTGCTAATCAGCATATTGGGGATCAGTGCTGTAGTGAAGGTCAAGCATTATGGAGAGCTTGCTTTCAAATCCTGCCTCCATGCTTATGTGACCCAGGCAATATGCGAAATGCCTAGGCATCAGTTATCCCTTTTCTAAAGAAATAAGTAAGTGTATAATTATGCCTACTTCAAAATGTTATTGTGAGGATTAAGAGAAATAAAGTATAAAAAGTATATAGCACATAATACGACCTCAATAAATGATAGTTGTATCCATTTTACAAATGAAAGAATATGGGCACAGAACGATTGATAACTTGCCCTGGATTATACAGCTTACTAGTGGCTGTAGATTTTCCAGACCATCAGCTCCTTAGCCTAATATTTCTTTTGTGACAGATTTAATATTAGGCCATTTCCTGACATCTTAGAAGGAGACGTTGTTGGGACAAATAGGAGGTAGTCCTTGTGGCCACATTATAATTGGGAATTGGCTCAGTGGGAAGCAGCAGATGGCCCTTTCTACTGTGAATTTTGCCTTCAATTCAGTGAAAAGACAATACTCTCCAGGGCTTCTCACCCCACTGATACTCCAGAACTCTTGCTTGCAGCCACTGTCAATCTATTGGTGTCACAGGTGTATACAGAGGGAGGGGAAGGCTGGGAAAGAGGAAGAGAAGGGTTCTTTGTGGATTGATAGATGAATTAAAATTTAGGGAATACAGAAATCCAGTTCAAGAGATATTTTATGTCTAATGTATTCACTTTCCAAACACTCTATCTTTTCAGAATGGAAAGGTGCTGCTCAGATTAAACATTTTTTTTTAACCCTCCAAAAACACCAGTATTAAACTGATCTTAATACATTTCTATTAACTAGAATTATCTGAAATTCTGAATTCTTTATGCAATACATGAGTAGAATTGAACTGCACCCTAAAAATATGCAGAATACAATGTTGTACCTTTGCTTAGATCACCTTTAAAACAATTAAATGGTGAACGAGTGACTACCACATTATGTTCTCTGTTTAATTTCAAGGTTGAAGTGTATTTTCACAAATGTGAGTAAAGTCTTAGAATGTTGGGGGACAGAATGGGAATTAATGTTCTTTTCATTGTTTTGATTTCCATATATTTGACAGTTTTGTGTTATTTGAATAATTGTAAGCTTCCAGCATGTTGGTAAGATTCACCTATATTATCTATTTGCATGAAGTGCTGATCAATTAAAGCTTCTCTAAAAACAAAACAAAACAAAACAAAACACACAAAAAACCCTTCTTATTCTACATCAACAAAGCTTAGGTTACTACTCGCTGTCTCTACTCTCTTTTACTAAGGAATTTCATCAGTAAATTTCTATCAATCTTTTTTTTTTTCTATTCTTTTTATCCTGACCTAGTCTATGTTCCTACCTTTGGTCTACTTTTCTTCACTTAACTCTTCCAGTCCAATCACCACATGTTTAACATTTGAGAAAACTTTTAATAAATATGACTATTATTGGGGAGATATTGTTGATTTCATGGTTGCTGATTTTCTGGCAGAACTGGTGCATATCTTAAAATTCATCTATGATGAAATACAGAACTATTTCTTAAAATGGGATTTTTTTTTCTTCTTTTGTCATGTCTTACAAGAAAACTGCAATGATTAATTTATGTGTCAACTTATAAGGGCATGATGTCCATATACATAGTCAAATGTTATTCTGGATATTTCTGGAAAAATGTTTTAGATGAGATTAACATTTTAAATTGGTGGTCTTTGAGAAAAGCAGATTGTTCTCCATGATGGGGGTGGACCAATTCAATCAACTGAAGGCCTGAATAGAACAAAAGACTGACCTCCCCAGAGCAAGAGGGAATTCTGCAACAAATGGCCTTTGGACTTGAACTGTGGCATTGGCTACCCTATAGGTCTTCAGTTTGACAATCCACACTACAGATTTTAGACCTGCCCATCCTACATCATTTCTTTAAAATGGCCTGACCATTTCTTTAAAATAAATATCTTTATATATAAAGATATTTATTTTAAACTATATATATATATATATGTGTGTGTGTGTGTATATATTATATTTATATATTTATATATTTATATATTTATATTTATATTTCTGAGGAACCCTAATACAAAATATAGTCAACAAGGAATGATTACTTCTATTTTACAACTGTAGGAAGAAGGACTGGGATAGCTTAAATGTCTAGAATATTTTTCTGAAGGCAATAGACATTTTATGTAAAAAGTTTATAGTTAAATAAGCTTGAGAAATATGGAATTAAACAAAATTAATTTTTTTTTTTTTTATAGTAGGAGTCCAGAGTTAAAAGAACAAGAAGATAAACTAGAAAACCTGAAGGAGTTAGAGAAATGTAGGCAAGAAAACGTCAGGAGAATGTCACACACAAAGGCAGCTGAGTACGCATGGAGTAAGGGGATCTGCAGTCAGTTTAGTCTCCCCAGAACCTGGGTGAGGAGGCTAGTCAGGGTTGTCCCTTTAGTATTCCCTCCAGTGGCTTTCTTTGCATATAGGGCATACTTCATACTCCTTGCTATGGTCTACAAGAGCAATAGGCACTTCCCCTTGCTTACCTCTCAGATCTTCCTCCTCCTACTTTCCTCATTGGGGGTTTATTTTCTGTTTTCCCCAGGACTTCAAGCTCACCCCAGTCTCAGGGTCTTTTCACACCTCTTCCCCGTACACTCTTATACCACTGAAATGAGATCATTTCCTTGTTTTTTCCTTCTCATTATCAAGTGTTTCTCTTTCAAAGAGATCTTTCCTATCCATCCTTCATAGAGAACATAAACTTCTTGTCTCCCCTTCTCTAATTTTTTACTTTGTTTTATTTTCTTCATAGACTGGATCAGTATCAGTATCATATTTATTTGTTAATTTTTAATGCCCATTCTCTGAGCACTTAAAAACACGTAAAATGTATTACTCAGTCTAAAATCACTCATTAATTTATTTATTAACCAAATATTTTACTGGCATCATGTGAATAAGGGTATTTTGATTGAAAGCTAATCATAAGGTGGTCACATTCAGAGGGTAAAGAGCGGGGAAGATTGTTAGGATCATGAAAGGCAAAGACATCCAAATTCCATGGGTAAAATTCAGCTAGAAATGAGAAGAAGTTCAGCAGCAAAATGGAGAAAGGAACAAGAGACAGTGTGCCAGGATATGCCACCAGGAAAGCAATGCTGAATAAGCCAATCCAGTAAACATGATGGTTCAGGCAGACAGGTCCTAAACAACGGGACACAGAGCAGCAATGGAAAGAGGCCTCTATCTGGAGTAGAAGATAAAATTGTTAAAAGCACTATATCCCAACTTCCATGTGTGTAGTGATGTTGGCAGGGTGATTTTAAGTAATACACAGATTTCTTAAGAAATTTTTAGTTCAATATTCGTTAATTGTGCTAGAATAACAACATTTGTAAATGATGGTTTCATAATATAATAAGTTAGAACCATATTGAATTTAAAAAGCATCAATTTGTCTATGGCCATGCCACCCTGAACAAGCCCGATCCCATCTGATTTCAGAAGCTAAGCAGGGTCGGGCCTGGTTGGTACTTGCATGGGAGACCATGTGGGAAGACCAGGTGCTGTAGGTGTGAAAAAATAATAATAAAACTAAGGGATTGTAAGCTCAAAAGATCCTCTCAATCTGTGAGAGCAACCAAGGGTTGCCTTGCCTGAAAAAAAAAAAAAAAAGCATCAATTTAACAGAAAAGTTGAGTATGGAATTTTACAGTCAATACACACCTATATATGAAAATATACATGAAGGAGGCAAATAAAAGACGAGTTTATAATATGAGGTTAAAGAAAATGGAAGATATTTTGCCTTTCACACAATTTTCCTAAAAGATATTCTTATCTCAAACATCTAACAAATTTAAGGCATAGATCTCAAGCCATGCCACCTTCTCCCTGTAACCTGCCACACAGATTCTAGCAATTCCCTAATTCTATTGTCTTAAATATGGCAAAAAGGAAAGATACTTGGACTTAGACTTGTAAGCCATGGCTCAGCTGCTTACTAGATGCATAACTTATAGGGGGAGACTGAGCTCCTCTGATTCACAGCCCTCTTATCTGTAAGTGCTGAACATGTGCCTGTTGAATTTGACCTCAGTCTGCTCTGTCCTAGCCACCTTTTTTGGCCTGTCACCACTATTCTATTTTTTCTACTTTCTATTGCATCTTCCCCAGTTGTTCTCAAACTCTATCAGATTGCCTTGAATCTTGAGAAAATTCAGCTTCCTGGAACCATGTACAGAAGTTTTGATTTCTGTAGGTCTGTGGTGGGCTGGCATAATCTGCATTCTAGCTAGTATCTTTATGTTTCTGAAGCAGAGATGAAATATTAGGAAATAACTCCTCAGTTCACAGTATCAGCATGAGAGCTATACAAAGAGGTAAATAGTTGTCATTATTATTATTGTTAAGTCACCTCAGAACCAGTCCCTTTCTTCCCCTCCTAACTCTCTACTCCTGTTTATTGCCCCACTTTCCTTTTTCTTTTCATGGTGGTTTAGTCCAGCGATACATCTTAGCTTCCCCAGTTCATCTATCACACCTTCAACTCTATGGCTGTCTTTGCCATTCCTTCTAGATTAATAGACCCACAAGAGAAAGAAAAGTCATTACTATTGAAAAACACACATAACTAGCTATACAGTATACATCTGACCTGGAAAAACAAAAGACATTCCTGAAGCCTACAGCTCCAATCTACAAACCTCTATGTTCCCAGAGTCTGGAGCAAATCCGGCTAACCCCAGATAATTGTTCAGCTGCCCCTTGCAGCTGCTCTCAAAGCCTGTGTGTGGATAATCAGAGTTGCACTGCTCAAAAAAGCTAATAAGGTTAATATCTACTTTAGGGGGAAAACTATAAGGAGAGGAAAGCAGAGAAGAGCCATAATTAGGGGGTGGGGTCTTCTTTTTGTTCCCCATGATATAATCTAAAACTGATTAGAAACTCCTTGGTAAATGCAGGCTGAGATGGTGCGTTTTGAACAGTTGTTATAACACATAAAGGAGAACAGAGATAGCCTTCTCTTCCATCTCCCCTTTGTTGAAGCATGTTCTCCTCCCCCAGGTCCTCCCAGAAGATCTGAGCATAAGCTCTTTTGTGCACACGCATCCTGCTGAGGGCTGCAGAGTCACAAAACAGCCCAGAAAAACAACACCCAGCACACAATACGCACATTGTTTTGATTGAGACATTGCTGTTTGAAATGCATTTGTTTCTGCTTCTTGTAAACACTCCTCCACAGTGGAAGAGAAAAATAACAAATGCGTTGTAAATAGAGACCCAGACATCTTACACTTAAATTATAGTCACGTCATCTCAGTCCTATCCGATCTTTCAATTATAGTCATTAATTGAGGATGTAACCCAGAAACAATTACATCCATGAAATTCTAATGAGTCTCCTATAGTTAATATAAAAATAAAACAATGGGAAATGCATGCTGATGCTGGAGTATAATCCAATTCTGTCAATTAAAATAAAGAACAGCATTTTTGTACATGTAAATCTGATTCTTTTTCCTCTACCCAGTTTTATTTCTCAGGGAGCGACAGACTCTCTGCATAGATTTGCTTATCTAACAAGTTTATCAAGTTTCCCTCTCTCAATTATGTCCTTCTTGAAAACCCACCAGTGAGGAACATATTTTGATTAGGGATCCATTTTACAGAGTCTCATATTTCCACATGAAAAGTCCATTTTTTTATTTACCTGACTTAAGTGGAAATATCCTTCATATCTTTATTATGAAAAAAATAAGTGTATCCATTATGATTCTGGAAGAACATGGTGGCAGCTTAATTCTGAATCTTTTTGCTTCTCTTAGAAATAGAGCAACAAGATGATGAAAGAAAAAGAACAAAAAAATCAGAAACCTCATTTTTATTTAAAATAAGAAAACCCACAAACTTCCAATTACTGTGTCTACATGCTGCCAAAACAGCTGAGAGCAGCAGAGCCAGGCAGGAAGGCCCCAGATCTGCCATGATGCAGTGGTAGGGAGGATTGGGGAGTGCTAACACTTCAGAGGCCAATCCCAGAAACCAACAGCAAAACAAATATCTGTTCTCCAAAAGTAAGGTTTCCAAACCGTGGATCAATTGCTTTCAATTGCATTGAAAGACAATTGGGGGTGAGAACTGGGGGCAGAAGACTTAAAAATTGCCTGGACAAAAGCAGAGAAGAATGTATTTAGGAAATGTCAGTAAAACTTCACTTTCTTAAAGTGAATAAATCAATTTGGAAAGCAATACCTGTGTCCCTGGGGAGTAGCAGTCAGTAGAATAAACAGAAGATAAAGGGCTGGAGGAAGAATCCCTGCAGAACCAAGTTATAGTTCAAGAGACAAAGGAAGAATGCCTACATAGCAATGCCACACTATAAGGGAGGATGTTTGAATCTGGGGCTGATTAGCAATGACAATTAATGTCTGAATATATATTTTTTTCCTACAGATTTTTAATGATTGGCTGAAACATCTGTTTTAAATTGGTCAGTTTCCATACCAGTGCTCATACAAACCTAGCTTGAGTCATGAATCAGAGAAGCTATCGTTGCCGATACCACTCCACCTCACACTCACTTCCAGGACCATTTGTTCTCATTTACATATGAGAACCAAAAAAGGAAAAGATAAAGACAAATAAAATAAAAATATAAGAAAAATGTGCAAAAATACAGAGAAAATTTCTAACAGAAACACTCATTAAAATTATTTTACCATAGAGCAAATAAAAATTGTAATCCAGTATTCCAATAAGAATTTTTAAACAAAAATGGATTATTTGTAGCTATAAAGGAATATCATAAAGCAGAAATACAAGAGTTCTGGGATAACATAGTCAGAAATTAAGAAGTGATGGCCAAAAAACCGAGTAAAGATTAAAAAAAAGTTGTCAAAACTCTGGGGAAAAAAGGGCAAAACTATTTCAAAGATAAAAGAGTGATGACATGGAAACTATAGTAAAAGTTCTGACAAATAGAAGTAAGGCAAAGAAACGAATGAGATAGAAACAAAAATAAATATTAAATGATGGATATATATGGGTAAAAGAAATTTAATACATGAGTAACTGAGGGTTCCAAGAAAGAAAAACAAAAAGAGTATTAATATTTTAAAATATTATTTAAAAATAATTTGAATTAAAAGAAGATATGATTCTACATGTTGAATTTGTGTACCGGAACAAATTCATCTCAGCACATATCCTAATAAAATTACTGGGTTTTAAAGATAAAGAAAAAATAATGCGATAGGCAAAAACATCAATATATTTTGGGGGAAAATAGTTTTATCTGCTATGGGTGAATGTTTGTATCCCCCCAAAATTCATATGTTAAATCCGAACATCCAACGTGTTGGTATTATGAGATGGAAATTTTGAGAGGTTATCAGGTCATGAGGGGAGAGCCCTCACAAATGGGCTAGAGCGCTTATAAAAGCAGATATAGAGAAATCGTAGCCTCTTCCCTATGTGAGTGTGGAACAGAGGAAGTCTGCAGCCCGGAAGGAGACCCTCGCCCAACCATGCTGGCACCCTGATCCTAGATTTTCACTCTCCAGAACTGTGAGAAATAAATTTCTGTTGTTAATAAGCTACTCAGTCTCCGATATTTTGTTATAGCAGCCCAAACATGTTAAGACAGTATCAAACTTTCCCCACAGTATATTTTAATGCCAACAGACAGTGGAGAAACACTTATAAGTTGTTTAAGGAAAGGAAGTATAAGCCATAAAAGAAAATTAGGTTTGGTAATCTTAATATCAGATTCGATAGAAATTAGATTAAAAAGTATAAAGAAAGACAAAAGAAAAAGAAAGAGACAAAGGAAGAAAGAGGTACTTTATAATAGTTAAGATGGCAACTAACAATGAAATAATAGTAATGATCATATATCAAATACTATAGTGCAACTTTTAAAAGGAAAGAGCACAGAGAATATATTCTCTTTTAATTGTGCCATTTTAATTAATGAAAATACAGAAGCATTTCTGCTACAGTCAAGAAAAAGGAAAGGATATCCACAGTCACCATTACATTTAACCTTATACTGAGGTTCATAGTCAACACAATTGGGTGCAAGAGTACAAAATTAGAGTAAAAAAATCCCAAAATAAGAGCAGAAGCAGTAAAACTCTGTTGATTGTCTGAGTGTATAATTGATAATCCAAGAGAATTAAACACACACACACAAAAAGTGACAGAATTCAACAAGGTTATACGGTTTAAAGTAATATACAGAAACCAGTACCATTCATTAAATAATAAACAACATTTAGGATATAAAAATAAAAGACCAATTTATAAAGGCAACAGAAAAAAAAGTCAAAAAAATACTTTGGCACATTGTATTTTTAAAAAATGACTTCAATATCCTTTAACGCACATACTCTTAAAATGTGACTTAGATACACCTCCTATAAAGAGGTGGGACCCATGTCTCTCCCCTTGAAACCAAATAGTGTTTTGACTATGTGAAAGTGATGCCAGGTGACTTATGAGGTTAGATTGCTAGGACACTTGCCTTTGGAGCCCTAAGCACCATGTAAGATGTGCACAGCAACGATATTGTAAGACAGACTAGGTGACTTAGGCCACGTACAGGTTCTAGGTGATAACCCCAGCTGAGAATCATGATAACAGTCAGTATCAGCTGCTAGGCATGTGAATGAAAATCACCTCAATAATTCCTGCCCCCAGCCATTGAGATAGCCCAGTTTTTTATTTACATTCAACTTTCAAGTCTTTTCAACTGATAGCATGAAAAGAGAGCCATAGTCATTCTTTCTTTTCTAAATTACTGACCCTCAAAAATCTACAAGCATAACAAAGTGGTTGTTTTATACCACTAAGTCTGGGTGGCTATGCAGCATTTGTGACTGTTAGAAATACTTGACAGAAATGTTCAAATCCTTTGTGAGGAAAATTTTAAAAGGGTTCTGAAAGACACAAAAGTATACTTGACCAAGGTAAAGACAAGCTGCGATTTTTCTGTTCTAGGTTTGTGTGTGTGTGTTATTTTGCTTTTTGTAGTGTTTGTTTATTGTTGCTGTTGTTTTGTTTTGTTTTGGAACTAACAAAGCTAATTCTAAAATACATATGGAAATATAAAAAAGTAAAAATATTTTGGAAAACTGAAAAAATGACAGTGAAATCATAGGTAATAATCCTATCAGACATTGAATCATATTTATAAGCTTTTATATAAAAAAAACAATAAATAGAAAAACCAAAAGTACAGAATATGAAGCCCAGAATGAGATATAAATATTGAGTTCAGAACTAGAAATTTCACATATAACAAAAGTGACATTTTCAAATAGAAGGACAAAAATACATGGTATTGAGACAACTGGACAGTTAGCTGGAATAAAAGACAAAATTGGATCCATTCCTCTGATTGAACACCAGAATACTCTCTAAATGTATAAAAATGGAATATCACAAGTAAAACCATAGAAGTATTAGACTAAAAGATAAATAAATTCCTTTATAACTTTAGGAGAAGAAAAGCTTATTTGTCATGAATAAAACAATAGAAATCTGAATAGAAAAAAATAAATTTACATATGTAAGAATAAAAGAATCTGAAAAAGATCAATGCAAAGGCAAAGATAAATAAAATGGAAAAATATTTGCAATTTATATCACAGACATAGGGTTAATCCTTTTAACAAAATGATTTTAAAGAAAATAGTATTTATAGACCTTAATCTGGTGTTGTTGTGGCCATAGTACTTTTAGTGGATAGATCTAGACACACACATATATTTATCAAATATAAATATATTAGAAAAAATGAGAATTAATGATAATTTTATAGTGTTTGCAGTTCACATTCCAAATTATAGGTTTTAAATTAATTTTTTGATTTTATAATTCTTTCATGTACTGAAAATATTAATTCCTACAAAACTGACAATATGTTCCAAATAACAATAAAAATAGAACTAAAGACAAGTCTATTGAATTCAATCAAATATTTTTCAAATAGGCATTTGTCTATAGGATATATCTTATTAAGGTTATACAGTAATAATACTGCATTTTTAAATCACAATGTTTTTTTTTTTTGGTCTGTGCAGTAATTCTATGCACTATATAAAATTAAGATGATTTGTTTAACCTTTATTCAATTTGTTTATTTTAATTTTTTTAAAAATTTTATAAAATGTTAAATGATTAAAAAATAAAACCATAATTCATATGTCCTCTTTCCAGCCTTGCTACTTACTCTGTCTCTTCTTCTCCTCACCCACTCCCCTATACAGGGGTAGAGAATTTTCTACATTTTTTTTCACTTAACCAAATATCTGGAGTCACCACATATCAGTATATTAAGATTTTTTCTCATTACATTTTACAAAAGAGCGGATTCTGTATTATATAGACATATTATAATTTCTTCAACCAGGTCATTATGAATTCACATATAGGTTGTTAAAAGCTTTTGCTATTCGAAATATTGTCAAAATCAATATCTTTATATATACATCATTTTATATTTTTATAAGAGGATCTTCAGATAGATTTCTAGATAAAATCGCTAAATAAAAAAGTAAAGACATGTATTTTTCTGGATCTCTCCAAATTCTTTTAGAATAACATTTTATATTTCCACCAGCAATAAATGAAAATGCCTCTTTCCCCAGAGCCTTGCCAAATCATTTATGGTCAAAGTCCTTGATATATTACCTTACTGTGGTTTTCTCTTGAAAATCTGTCATTGTGAGTGAATTTAAGCATCTTGCTCATGGTTTCTAAGGTATTTGCATTATTTTTGTTGAGTTGTCCATTATTAGTATTTTTCTCTTCATTTTTAGGAAACTATCAGGAAGTTATATCTTCATTTTATAAATTAAAGATATTTTTCTAACTTGTCATTAATAATTATACTGTGCTTATTGAGTTTTACTTTTCATACAAAAAGGCTTTTTAAAGATTATTTTGTGATACATTTTGAAGTTCTCAGCACAGTAATGACTTCCTTTGGTGAATCTCCAATCCAGGCTTCTACCTTGAACTTCAGATTTGTAGATCTGGTTGCCTACTCAGCATCCCCTCTAGTCCAAAACAAGTCACCTAATTCCCTTTACTTCCTTCACCCTACCAAATGATTAATGGCAACTCTATTGCCCCTGTAGCTCCAGAGTTTTTTAAAAGTAGCTCTCTATACTCTCCTTTCTCAATCTAATTTACAACAATTCTTGTGGGCTTTAGCTTCAAAATAGCTTCAGGATTTGCCCACTTTTCACAATCTTCACTGGAACATCTTGGTCCAAGAGCAGCAGGTCATCTCTTAATTGGATTACTGCAACAGTCTTCTTATTCTGTGTCTACTTTTGCCTTCCTTATTGTTTATTCTCAAGAAAGTAACTAAAATAATCTGGTTAAATTATTGATCAGATAATTGTGTACTTCTGCTGAAAACCTTCAGATTTACAAGTGGAAGCAAAATCATTCCATTAACCTGTAAGGCCTTACACAACCCAGTCTACTCCTACCTATCCCTCTGTTTTCATTTCCTTCTACTCTCCTTGTGGAGCTTGCTTGTGAAAAGGCTGGCTTTCTTGATGTTATTGAAAAGTATTAGCTGCTGTTCCTCATCAGGGTTTCTCCAATTGCTTCCCGCTGTGACTGGCTTTTCTTTCTAAAGACATCAGCATGATTTACTCCCTCATCTCTGTTAGACCTTTATTCTAAATCCACCATAAAAATGAGAATTCCTCTATCTACTCTGGAAAATTGTATCTCCAAACTCCAAATTCCCTCTCTCTGAACTGTTTTCTCCTTAACATGAATTACCAAATAAATTTTAAAAACCATGTGTTTATCTTGCTGATGATTGCTTTTGATACACACACCCACAAACAACACACAAAACATACATGGTTTAAGCACTGTTGAGAAAGCTGAGATTTCTGTTTATTTGCTGATTGCTGTCGATAGTTGCTGTATCTAGAGTAGTCCCTGTCACAAACCCAGGGCTCAATGTATATTGTTGAATAAATGAATGAATGAGTGAAGTAGATGAATAAATGGATAAAGAAAATAAATTAACTTATTTTTTTTTCTGTAAAGTCCTATTACATTTAAGGGTTATTTTTTTTTATCACCACTCCTAGTCTTAAAGTCCTTTCATTTCACTTTTTCAACTTGACTTATAAATCCATATTTTACAGCACTTAAATGACAATCACTAATTTTCTTTTTTAAAAAAACTAATCACAGTGAGAAAGAAAAAACTCATTTAGTTCAAGAAAGAAAACAATAGTATTATGCAATGAAAATAACTAGCATTTGTTTTGAGTGATTTCTAAGCCCTGGTTGCTGTAGATTTATGTGTCAACTTAATAAATCCTCACACAAACCTTGAGTAAGATCACATAGCTATTACCAGTAGAACACGGATTCAAATAAGAAAATCTATTCCCATGCTCAAAGTGCTTAGCACCATCATAATACAGCTTCTATATTCTTATGTTGTAGAAAATATTTCTACTTCCATTTTAAAGATGAGGAAAATGAGACACTAGATTTTTGAAAAATTCCACTTTTTTAGAACTAATAAGTATTAGAGCTAAAGCCAGACTTTTATCAAAATATATACTAACATTCACTGTTATTCTTTTAAAGAGAGCTGAACATTTTAATACGCTTTAGCATTAGATAAATTCACACTTCCATTTATTCATTTATTTATTCATCCAAGGAGTCATTATATATTTACTGACACCTATTATGTCAACAGTTTTCCAGTGAGAATACAAAAGTGAACAGGACAAACTTCCATCACTTTCAGGGAGTTTGCAATTTAGAAAGGTAATATTCATGGGTACTTAGGAAACTAGGAACGTGACAGTCATTCCAAGCATCCATGCTAAGTATTTATTATGTTGCCATATTTTGGTGCCCAAGAGACTTATTTAGTGCCTGACAAGCTGCCCTATAAGTTTTATTTTTTTACATAAGCAGCTACACTAAAAGCATGTTTTGTACAACATTGTTTTTCACTCATTCATTCATTTATTCAACAATAATTGTTTTTTGATTCCTACAGATCAAGGTTAACATTCACAGAGAACCAAACAGTAATTAGGAATAATAATATGTCATATTTTATCTGGTTAAAAAATTCCTAACTGGAAACAACAACAGACTTCTGAGAAATTACGTTTTCAAGCCCTGAGTACATCTATTTTCAGAGTGTTTTCACTCATGGAAAATTAGCTGCCTTTCTTTGGTAAACTCTGAGAATGGACATTATAAATATAGTAGAATGATACTTATGATTCCTATGAAAAGAAAAACAAATAAATAATTCCCTTTCAGCTAAGGGACCAGGAAATAAACAGTTCACATAAATCCATATGCAATTATAGTTCTTTTGGTATTTTAGAACTCTTCTAAATGTTTATGTTCTTGCAGGGGCAGAGGTCAAGAGTTGAACAGGAATTATGTATGCTGTCCTACATAATCATATAGAGACAATGTCATTTCTAATACTTCCCTACGGTTTGGTGAAATGTGGAGGTTAACCATCTGTCATCAATAATGCTGTCGAGAAGATTTGGAAAGCTTTTGATCGGGTTTTGGCAGCATGTTATCTGTTAAAATATTGTTGGAGGCAAACTTGGGAAGTTCTGATGCATTTAAAGGAGACACAAATGTCACAGCACATGGGAGGCCTGAAATTGGGATGGCAACGTGTTTTATTTAATAGAGGCACAGATTTCAGTGCAAGTCAATAAAGAAAAGAAGTATTGCTGTGTTTGTATAATCAAGCTCATACGCTAGGCTCCACAATAGAGCACTTTTCGGGACTCTGAAAAGATGGTGTTGGGAAAGAGCATCTGTTGAACACATTAAGGAAAACTCCTTTTGCACTGAAGGAGAAACTGGAGCATAGAGAGATTATAGACAAGGCTTGGTTGAAAATTAGGCATTAAGAGCCAACTTATGGTTCTGTTTATCACTCACAGGGAAATGGGTTTAAAAAAGTATGTCATTTCAAACTCCACAATGTTAACATTAGGTAGAAGAAAAGAGGAAAGTTGAGGTGGGGTCTGGGTGGAGATAAAAAGTAGGGACATGAAGGACGAAGAGTCCAATTAAAAATGAGGTATGCATCCTTTATAAGGAGGGCTTGATGGGACTATCGGGGAACTTTTCTCATTCCACTCTGGAAAGCGGCCCAACTAAGGTGATGGTGGATGTCAAACAACTACCTCAGAATCTAGTGGGCTCAACTTTCTAAGCATTTCTGGGTTTGTTTCTTAAGTCCTTTGGAAGCTGTAAAAATTCACCAGATGAATCTATATCAGTCAGCAAGCCTAATAAATATCCAAAAGCAAAGATTTCAAACTGAACTGGTTCTCATGAAGAGAAATACTGACAATGAGCATTAAATTAATCTGTGGTTATCATGTAGTATCAATGGAGTGTGATTATAAGCAGGTTTGATTAAAACATTAAAGAAAATTTTTGATGGAAAAGATAAGACTTGAAAGAGAAAAGTCATGCACATAAGGATTTTCCCCTGTTCATAATAGTTTTGTAAGAAATGATTTAGTCTTTAAAAAACAATAACTTAGATTGACAGAAGAACCCTAACATTATATAAAATGAAAAGTAAAAACTTTTTTTTATTAAATATCTGTGGAATGTAGATTCCACACTCCTTTTTTTCATAAAACGGGCTTAATAATTCTGATTGCACAAGACTACAGTGAAGTTGTGCTATAAAAAGTGAAAAAGAAGCAAATATTTAATACAAGGTCAAATCAAGTTAAAACTTAATTTAAATTTTCTTAAATAGCATATGACATATATGCATAGGTGTACATATATAGGTAATGATTACTCCTTAAATGAAGCATCTCCTTTCCTAGAAATTTATAAGAAAGAGATAAACACTCATCAATTTGTATTAATTTAATGAAACCTGATTAGAAGATGAGGGATGACTTAAACGAATTCAGGAAATGGTCTTTTCTAGTTTATATCACTTTACGTTCAATTTATGATTTATACTTATATGTATTTTATAAAGTTATCAATGTATTTTAGTATGTTTCTTGATCCATTGGTAAATGAAAAATTCTTTTAACATTGATAAAAAGAATAAAGATTGTTTCATCTGCATCTTTCAAGTGTATTTGATTGCCAAATTATTAGTAATGATCTAAAGAGAAAAACTGCATAAAAGAAGATGAAAAGTGTCTCCATCATCAATCTTTCACATACTCAAAAGGGGGGAGAGGAAGAATGTTTTCTTTCAACATTAGTATATGCCTTAGAGGTATGATGCTTTACCAAGAAAGGGCAAGAGGACTTCAATGCCATCGGTGAAATACAGAAAGTAATGAGGCAAACACTCGGTTTTATGGGATTTGTGTGTGAAACACACACTCTCCTCTCTTCTGATTGACTCTTCTGTCTTATTAACACAGTTCTGAAACACCTTAAATAATAAGCAGGAATATGCTAAGAAATAAAGGTTAATTTTAGTCTTCTTTTTGATCAAGGCTTAAAACATGCATGCATGTTTACAGATAAATCTATTAATTCCCCCTAAAATATGTGGTATAATTTTGAGATTTTTTAAAAATTACTGTTTTCTTTCATAAGTAAGAAAACCCAGAGTTGGCTCTAATTATGTATGTATTTGCATATGTTATAACACAACACAGAACTCTAACAACCCCTCAGCAGGAAGAATAGTTAGCAAACCAAAAACAACATTTTTATTCCCTTAAGTAATAACTTAATTAATGCATCTGTCTTGATTATAGCTTTAGTAAATGAAATATTTTTCATTTGTATCATTATATTCTAGAACCAAGTAGACATTTTTATTTAAACAATAAGCAACCAAAAAATGTCATCCTGAGAATACACATATCATATCACTACATCAAGCAACATTAGCCATTCAAAAAGAATTAATAGCTGATTTTTATAGTAACGAATACATTACTGTGTATTGATCTTTAGGCTGTAGTAGCTGAAGACAAATATAATTCTCACATTTTTTTTTGTCAGTAATAACAAGGGGAAGAGAGCGAACTGAAGCAATTAGGCAAACAGGATAGGCTTCATAAACATGACAGTTAACATTCTTTGAGCACTTAAAATGTACGAGGCACTGTTTTAAGCACATTACATGTTTTCATTGATGTCATTTCACAACAGCAATTTTGTAAGGTCAATAGGTTAAACTCATTCTAAAATGACATCACAGAAAGCCAAGAGGCTAAGTTGACTATAGTCACCCAGCTACTAGAATCAGGATTCAAATGTAGGTTCAGGGTGACTTAAGGGCTGCTGGGCCACACATATACCTTTCCAAACAAATATTTCCAATCTAAACTTACAGATTTTATTTATAACTTGTTTTGTGTTATTGTGTTTTAAAAACTTTGTGGAGAGAATCAACAAAGTATTTTAGTGACAAGAAGTATATGTTGACTGTTGTATTTGTCAGTGTTTTCCAGAGAAACGAAAGCAATAGGAATTGCATATACAGAGAGAGATTTATTTTAAGACATTAGCTCATGAGATTGTGGAAGCTGTAGGCCAGCAGACTGGAGGTCCAAGGAAGAGTTGCACTTTGTGTCCAAAAGCTATATCCTACAGAATGATTTCTTCCTCGGAGGAGGTTAATCTTTTTTCTATTAAACTTTCAACTGATTAGATGAGGCCCATAAACATTATGAAGAATAACCTGCCTTACTGAAAGTTTACTGATTTAAATGTTTATCTCAACTAAAAAATAACTTCACAGAGACATCTAGAATAATTTTTAACCAATTATCTGGGTGCTATGGTCTTGCCAAGTTGACACATAAAATTAACCATCAGGCTGTACTATATATGTGTTTATATATTTACATGTTATGGCTGAAAACAAATTAGAAAACCCTTAACAGGAAAAAATTGGTTAGCTAACCATAAAGCAATGATTACTGAGCACCTGCTCTTTAATCATGTTAGGTATCAGAGTATGAATAAAACCCAAGGTTCAAGGTTTTCATAATCTGGGTGTGGATAGGTCAAGGGGAGAGAGACAGAAATATATACAACCAACTCTGTTACACTGTGCTGAATTTTAATAAAAATTTTGAGACCGAGTTTTGCAGGAAGATAAGCAGCTAAGAATTTCATTGATGAGGCAATGCTTGAGCTGCATCAAAGGGGAAGAAAGCTCCATCAGGAGGATAAAGCTGAAGAACAAATGTATGAAAACACAAACGTGGATAAGGGTTTAAGGATCTGTAGGCACCACAGTGAAATTGGAGCACTACATTCATGATGGAGAGAGTTTGAATCAATTTGATAAGTCCCAGTATAATGTTTGGGCTTTATCCTGAGGTTAATGGGAAGTTGTTGAAGTTTTCAACTGAAGAAATGACATGATCATAGATGCATTTAGAAAGATTTTGTGAATGGCAAAAGGAGAAACAAAATGAAAATATAGGGAAATAGAGGCAGGAAAACTATTTAGGAGAGATGGTTGAACTTGAACCGAAAAAGGCAAGATTGGGGAGCAAATTGGAAAGAAAGACTCACAAATGATTCTTGTAATTAAAATTGATACATATTTAGTTATGTGTAATTTATAAAGGAGAAGAAATTATTTCATTCAACAAACTTATATCGAGTACCTACTATGTGTTTGGCCTTCTGCTCAGAAAAAAAGACTATAAAGTTGAATAAGAGGATATAAACAAATAGTTACAGTGTATGATAATTATAATAGAAAGAAATGCAAGACATGAACATAGCAGAGGAAAGTCAAGAAGGGCCTGGACTAGGTCATGACAGATGACATTCCTAAAAGCATGAGGAAGAGAGGCTAGGAAGGGAATTCCAAGCAAAGAGGCATTTAGAGAGCTCTTAGGTTTGGACAAAATTAGTGTTCAGGGGTCATAGGTGGTTAGAAGTATACAGAGGAGAATAAGAAAAAGAATAGAAGCCAGGTTGGGAAAAGCCTTGTTTATATTTTATTAAAAGACTTTAATCAGAGACATAGTATGGTCTGACAGTTCTGGCAGAAGCACAGAGGATGAATATATGGGAATATCTAGTTGAGAGTTGTATGAGTATCCTAGAGCTGCCGTAACAAATTACCATAAACACTGTGCTTAATGAAATGAATCAAGGTGTCAGAAGGACCATAGTCCCTCTGAAGGCTCTAGGAGAGAATCTTCCTTGACTTTTCGAGCTTCTGGTGGTCCCTGACATTCCTAGGCTTGTGGCAACATTACCTCGATCTCTGCTTCTGTTTTCACTGTTTATAGCTCTGTGTGTCTTTTTTGTCCCTTATTGGACACTCTCACCCTAATCAAGCATGATCTCATCTTGCTTCTTATTTTACATACATTTGCAAATAAAGGCAAATTCTGAGGTTCCAGGTGGACACATACTTTTGTAAAACAGTATTCAACCTACCACAAGAGGCCATTGCAGTAACTCAGGCTGGAGAGTGTGAGGACCTGATATACAGAAAGGCAGACTGTAATAAAGAGGTAGGCGGGAAGGAGGTCATAGTGCCAGGAAATCACAGTTGCCTGAAGTGGAAGAAGTGAAGTTAGAAATGGAGGACAACTTCAATATTTCTGGCTGGGGAAACCTTGTAGATCCCAGTATCAGTGACTGAGATAGGAACTATAATATGAGTAAGAACAGATTTGAGGGATGATTTCTGAGCTGAGGTATGGACGGTGTAGATAAGTTTAATTTTACACAAAGTAAAATACTTTGAATGAGGATATCCTCAAGGGAAAAGAAAAAGTTTTTAAATGACTTAAATGGCTGAGTGGGTAGTAAAGCCATTAACTGCGATTGGATGAACAATAGAATATATAAAAATTTTTAAAGAAAATAAGATTAGTTTTGTAAACCTTAAGTTTGAAAGGCATGTTGTGTATGAAAGGGAAAAAGAATATGAAGTAGGGAATATGCCTTTGTGCTCTGGAGAACTGATAGTGTTTAACGTTTGCACAGCAGAAGGCATACCTCTCATAGGACACTCAGATACGTGGACAGGAACAATGAGAGAATGGTGTCAGTGTGGTTAAGAAAGAAGTTACAGTAGGGAAGGTCAGTAGTATTAAAAACTTCAATAAGGACTAGAACTGGGGATAATCTCATATCATGTAATTAGACCTCATTGTTTGCCTTTGACCAAGTGGTGGAATTGCAGCATTGGTGCCCATGCCACGCTGAAAGAAGGTGAAAAGGAAATAAAGACATAGAGGTGGAGACACACACTACAGTTAAGTGAGAAATCAAGGTGTTAAAATTATTTGTATAGTAAGATTCCAAATAAAGGTCTAAGTGTTTGCGCAAAGAAAAAACTAGAAATGTACACATCAACTATACGCACTTATATTAACCTGTTTAATTTTCACAGCAATCCCTTGAGGGGCTGCTGTTATACATTTTACACAAGGGAAAATTAAAGCACAGAGAGGTGAGGTTACTTGGCTAACGTAACATTTCTGAAGAATGACAGAACCAGGATTTAAACCTTGAGTCTAGCTCTGGAGGCTGCTCACTTAAGGCAGTAATATATACTGCCTCTCATCACTTCAGCATTTTTCTATAGGTTATGGGATTGTAAGTGGTGTTTATTTCTCTTCCTATAACTCTTAAGCATTTTTCCAAATTTTCTATATTTATTTTATAATTTAAAAAATGCATGTAGTATACACATATTTTTTAAATTTATTTTATTATTGGTTTCAAATACACAGTACATTGGTTAGACACTTATATAGTTTATAAAACAATCTCCCAATTCTATTTCTCTCCTCTGGCTCTCCACTCAGCTCTTATGTTAATGCTAATTGCATTCCCTATGCCGTGCTCCCATCCCCATAACCATCTATTAACTACTAATTTATACTTCTTTACCCCTTCACCCCATTCTCCCAGCCCCCCAACAGCCCTCCCCTCTGGGCATCACCAAATTTTCCTCTATATTTGTGAGTCTGTTTTTGATCAGTTTGTCCTTTTAGTTCCTTAGAATCTGCATATAAGTGAAATCAAGAAAGCGAAGCTAATAAGCATGCATCTTCTAAAGATACGCAGGGAAGAAATGACTGTAGTCATTTGATGAATGAGTAACATTAACAAAAGCATTGATTTTTTTTTCACTTTTTTTATTAGATGACCTACACCAATTTGAAGGCTATGACTCAACAGAGAGAAATGAAAGATACAAGCAAGTAAAGATAAGAGGTGGAGCAGGGTACAGAAGGGAGCAGAAGATGGGTTGTAAGATTTGACTAATAGTGTTCTTGCAGGGAAAATATGAAGGAATGTCCTGGGCTGAGTGGTAGAGTTCAGAGAGCCACTGAGATATGAAACAGCCAGCTGTGTCCATTGATTATAAGGAGTCTGGAGCATAAGTTTATGGGAAAAAAAATTTTAAACGAGTAATAGCCTTGCAGGGAATAAGGATAGCATCAAAGAAAAGGAATTGAGGAAAGTTAGCCTAAGATATAAATTCTGAGGTGGAAAAGAACAGAAGTTGAGGAAATTCATGATTTGCATGTCTATTTTTTTCAGTGGGTAAATTAAGTTATAAAATCTCTTGATGAAATTGAGGAGGCAATGGTTTGGTTGAAGGTAAATCAGTGTAAAATTTGGAGAGCCTTCATGTGAAATGGAAAGTAATGTGCCTTGGTGATGGATGAATGTGAATAACTGAATGGAAAGAGAGTTCATTTCTACCACTGTAACACTGATCTGCTCACTTACATTTGAGCTCTCACTGTCTTTTTCACCCCTGTGCACCAAAGCTTAAAGCATAATCTAGAACAAGGTAAGTGCTGTTAATCATAAAAGCTTGAGGTGGAGTTTTTCCAATCATTATCAACTTACAGATAAAATGGGGCATAGAAATGACAGCTAAATAGAACTTTCCAGCTACTAAATGTTCAAGTGGTATGAGTATGAAGTGCCCCAAAAAACTGTCATGATGCCTACAAAAGAGTTTACTTATACATCTGTGAGGTAGAGTGAGCCCTATCTCTGTTGTCAGGGCAGATGCCTGAGTTAGCATTTCTTGTTCCTTTGATAAGCAAATATGTCTGTAAGTCTGTGAAATAGGCTGATGGGCTTAATTTGATTTTCTACTTCTTTTCTACTACATGTAACGTAATCAGCTTCAGGAAAACTTGCTCACCTCTATCTGGTTCCAATGCCATCAGCATGTCTCAAAATTGTCGAGAGGTCCAAAATAATGTTTGATGGCAAGGCCAGTTTGACATGAAGTCAGAACAAATGACTTGAAATATTTACATTGTTTTCTCTACACAATGTCAAACAGCCAATTCAACTGATTATGGCAGAAATTGTGTGTGTATGGGGTGGGAACTATCAGTCAAAGAGTTTTATTGTCCTATTCTTTAACTAAATCAGTGAAATTGATAATTATATCAATGTTGATGTTTTGGAAAGTAAGGCTAAGTGGGGAAATGGAATTCTGTGATTCCCAGATCACATAGCTTATATTAAAAGGTAATTTTGAGATTCATAACTACTTAAACTTTGTAGGACAGTTTTCTGAGCAATGTGGAATTCCGTGTGTATATTAAAGTTCTTCTTTTATTAGCAGATGGACATAAAAGCCTTGTTTAATAAAGGCTTATTGAATTTGACTTATTCAAATTTATAACCAGGGCCCTGATCCTAAATTGTAAGCCTTCAAGGAAAATGCTAAAATAGACATCACAATTAAGCATGCCACTTCAATAATTCATCCTATCATGCCTTCAGGAGTGCATGCTCCTGGTTCTCATGAGGTCCCAGAGATAACAGGACCTTCTTAAGTATGCCATCTCTCTATATCAGTCATACATGATTTAGCCTCCAAAATACAATTAACTTTAAAAAGTTACATTCTCCCTTAGAAAAAAGATAAATCTTTTCTATAACAAGGTACAGAGATCTTGGCCATTGATTTAAGCCTTTCTCTGCTCACAAAGCTAGGGATGGATAGGACTGAGAATGGACGGTTTTACTTTGGAAATGTACCCAGTTCCCATGTGTCACATTTGTTCCCTTTTCAGTCTGCATTTCTGTGACCAGTCATAAAAGGTACAGTCAACCTTTCCTAAATAACTAATGCTAGGAACATTTATTATACCAACTCCTTAAATTATGAAAATGACAAGTACATAAAATTTTCTATGCAAGTTCATCTGCCATTTACTTAGCAAGCATCCTGAGCTAAGTGGGAGCTGAATGAGTTCTACTGCTGGGTTATACACATCAAAATTTAATTAAGCTTATGACCTAATGTCCTCCTTGTTTCATTGATTAAGGAAGTCATGGGTGGACCACGTCATTGTCAGAAGGACTGTGCGATTGTGAAATCTGAGCAGTCTATATATTTTTTTGCCCAAGGGTTCTTTTCAAGTCTCATTAGATTATCATGAGTGTTACAGCTGTGATAATCTTTTTCTAAGAAATGAACTTTTAAAATTGCACATTTTTAAAGTGACTTCTAAAGTTACCATGGCAGCTTCATTATAATTCAGAGATGAACATTATCACAGCTATGCCTGATCTATCCAGAGTTGTCAGGAAATGAGAATTTCACATAAAGTGCATTCTCCAGTGGAGCTCACAAAACTCGCTAGATCAAGTACCTAGACTTTTAGTTTAACAATTTTAAATGAAAAGCTTTCTATCATATGCTGCACACATCTCTGGTTTCTTAAATGTATTCTTGATGACTCAGGTCTCTGTTATCAATAGCTTATTGTACTTAGAACACACACAGTGCTGTTTGATTTTTCAGTCTCCCTTTTCACCTCAGGTTGCTAGCTGCTTATGATGACCAGGAACAATAAAATTTATTTTAGGCCCTGAGAGAGGATTTATCCCCACCACCCAGAAAGAATAGATTTAATGGGTATATTACCTAGATAGTCCAGGTCCTTTGCTGGGGCTTGGCAGGCAGAAATGGCAGATCTGTAATAATGCAATAACGCAATGTGGTATGTGTAATGAACCCTCTTTCTGGAAGCAGAATTGGTATTTTGCCCTGGCTCCCCAGCTCTCACAGTCCAAGATAATTGCTCCTCACCCCCTGATATTTACTGAAGGGCTCTTTTTTAATTTCCCTGTACCTAGTACCTTAAGTAGTTCCTGAGAAAGTTTAGAAGTTCCCTAGAAGTTTCTAGGTCCTGAGCAAGGAGCTAAAAGGCACCATAATTGTGGAACTTAAGGACACAGATTTTGCTTAACTTGTCTAGGCCTCATTTTTTTCATCTCTAAAGTAATGTTATGAAGATGAAATGCAATTACATATTTGGAATACAGAGTACAGTCTCTAACTCATAGAAAGAGTTCAATTCACAAAAATAATTATATGTATGGAACATGATAGTCATTGTAGATAAAAAGACTGATAAAAAAATTTGTTGTAAGTACAATTATTTTAGTACCTTAAAGTTTAATTTTGGTGTAAGTATTAAGCTGCCATGAAATGGTTAGTTAGCTGTCTGTGTGGTATCTTTTTGTGTTTGTTGGTACTGTATGAAGTCTAATGAAAGATTAGTATAATCCATTCTGTAAGTCATATTATAATGAAATTAGAGATTACAGGTATCTAACATATGGTTTTGAGCACAAATTGTGGGAATGGCTTAGTAAAAAATTATAACTTTGACTTCAGCGAAAACAAGTTTAGTTCTTGCCTAAATCACTAACACAGATTTCTAACCTCGGGGCTTATCTCATCATCTTGGACCCTGTGTTTTCTTATCTCTAATGTAAGGATAATAATATCTCCTTCCTAGATTAGAAAAGTTTTTACATTCTTGTACATAATAAAGTTATTATCATGCATTTAACTTCTAGGTGTAAATGTACTTAAAATAAGAATCTTACTTTTGTGCATTCCAATATAACTGTAAAATAACATCTGAGTTCACTTCCTGCTGAATAAATGACTCACCAGAAAGTATGATATATAATATTAGAGAGTGGGGTTCTCCACTATTGCTAAAGCAATGGATCATCAATCATGTTACAAGTTAGGAAAAGAACACTTCCTTCCCCTTCTCTTCTTCAAGTGTAGAAAAATACTCTTGAAAAATACATAGAAGTGATTGACATTTCTCATCTAATGGTCAAAATACTTGGGTCTTTCTTTACTTTCTCCTGCTTGTGTCACTTCCGCTAAGTTTTATGTAAATGGTGTCTTCACAATAGGTAGTGTTGTTTAAAATTGCAACCTTCTACTCACTTCGAACCCTACGTTTCATGGCACTTGTCACTTCTAAATTAATATACAATTTACTTTTTAAAAATATTCATTGCCTATGTTTGCACACAAGAATAAAAGCTGCACAAAAGAAGACATTTTTCACTGATTATATCTTAAATACCTAAAGCAGTTAACTAACATTCAATAATATTTATTGATTATATGAATGACGTTTTAGTATTGCTTTTCAGAGCTTTTATTTAGAAACAACAACAATAACACAATTAGTATTATTATGGGACTAATTATGGGACTATTATTATGGGACTAACATTTTTGGGAGAAGTTATTAAAGAGCAATTTTAATTAATAATAAGATAAATTAGCAGCATAAATATTTTAAGCAAAAACAAAGTGAACCTGTTTTTATTTATCATTTTGAGCCCTTAACCTTTTTTTTTTTTTGCAACAAATCTCCTGGTTTTAATTGAATCATACTTCTTCATTTGGTCATTCTTTAGTAATATTTTCTGCACACAGATCTTAACACAGCTGTGAAGAACTTGGGTGTGTATTTGACATTCTGTTTTCAATAAGATTTCCTCAAAGACATGCTCTTCCGTACCTGTACTGCTCAGGGAATTAACAGGTGCTGTAATCTTGAGGTCTGTAAATACCCACGGTAGCTGGCATTCGTCACACAATGGTATATTTTAAGAGATGAAGCATTTTGTGCCTCTCGATAACTTCACAAAAGTGGCTTATATTAGTGTTTCTTCAACTTTAGTGTATTTACAGATTGCCTGGAAATCTTCTAAAAATGTCTATCGAGAACAAGATCATCTTCTGGTCAAGATGACACAGTAGGTAAATACTGTGCTTGCTTCCTTCATGGGCACATAAAAATTATAACTAAACTGTAGAACAACCATCATTGGGAGTCACTTGAGGTCTGGCTGAACAGAAGTTCTACCACTGGGAATATACATAAGAGGTCACCTGGGTCCCACCTCACTAGCCAGTCCTCACAACCAATCAGCTCGAAGGTCAATTCCTCCCATTGATGTAAAAACAGCAACCAAGGCTCAACTACAACAGAAGGACACACACAACCCATATAAGAAGCACCCATGGAGCACCCAGCTCAGGTAACCAGGGAGACTACACTACTGGACCCCATAGGATACCTACTACATAAGACCATTCATACTAAGACCGGAAGACTTAGGAATCCTACCTAATACATAGAAACAAACATATGGAGGCAGCCAAAATAGGGAGACAAAGAAACATTTCCCAAATTAAAGATTAGAACAAAGCTCCAGAAAAAGAACTCAACAAAATGGAGACAAGCAATCTACTAGAAGCAGAGTTCAAAACATTGGTTATAAGGATGTTCAAGAAACCTAGGGAAAGCACAGATAAACTCAGTGAGAACTTTAATAAAAAGATAGAAAACATAAAAGTGGAAATAGAAAACATAAAAAAGAGTCAGTCAGAAATAAAGAATACAATATCTGAAATAAAGTATACTTAAGCAGAAATCAACAGTAGACTAGATGAAGCAGAGGACTGAAACAGTACTTAGAAGATAAGGTAGCAGAAAACACCCGATTGGAATAGCAACAACAACAACAAAAATCCAACAAAATGGGGATAGTTTAAGGGGCCTCTGGGATAATATCAAGCATACCAACATTCATATCATAAAGGGACCAGAAGGAAAAGAGAGAGAGTAAGAAACTGAAAAACTACTTCAGGAAATAATAACAGAAAACTTCCCGAACCTGGCAAAGAAAATAGACATACAACCCCAGGAAGCCCAGAGAGTCCTAAACAAGATGAACTCAAAGAGGCCCACACCTAGACCCACTATAATTAAAATGCTAAAGCTTAAAGACAAATTTTAAAAGCAGCAGAGAAAAGCAATTAGTTAGCTACAAGGGAGCTCCTGAAAGACTGTCAGTTGACTCCTCAACAGAAACTTTGCAGGCTAAAAGGAATTGGCACAAATGTTCAAAGTGATGAAAAATAAAGACCTATAACCAAGATTATTCTCTGCAGCAAAGCTATCATTTAGAATTGAAGCACTGATAAAGAGCTTTTCATATAAGAAAAAGCTAAAAGAGTTTATCCAACAAACCAGTATTATAAGAAATGTTAAAGAGATTTGTTTGAGATGAAGAAAAAAATATGAATAATAAAATGTCAGTAAGTGCATATCTAGCAACAATTAGCTTAAATGTAAATGAATTAAATGTTTCAATCAGAAGATAGAGTGTCCAAATGGGTAAGAAAATAAGACTTTACATATACTGCCTACAAGAGGCTCACTTCAGATTGAAAGACACACACAGACTGAAAGTAAGAAATGGGAAAAGATATTTCATGAAAATGGCAACAAACAAAAAATCTAGGTTAGCAATACTTATATCAGACTTAGTAAGCCCTCTTTTGGGTATTTATCTAAAGAAACCCAAAATATGATTTTGAAGGGACTGTGAATCCGTATGTTCATTGAAGCATTATTCAAAACAGCAAGGATATGGAGGCAACTTGGGTGTCTATCAGTGGGTGTATGGATAAAGAAGAAATGATACACACACACACACAATGGAACATTACTCAATCATGAAAAAAAATGAAATCTTTCCATATGCAACAACATGATGAACCTAGAGGGTATTGTGCTGAGTGGATTAAGTGAGAGAAAGACAAATGTTATACAATTTTACTTATATGTGGTATCTAAAGAACAAAACAAATAAACAGAAACAAATTCATAGATACAGAGAACATTTTGAGTGTTGTCAGATGGGAAGAAGTTGGAATGATGGGTGAAAAAGAGGAAAGGATTAAAAAGTACAAATTTATAGTTACAAAACAGTCATGGGAATGTAAAGTACAGCATAAGGAATATAGTCAGTGATATTGTAATAACTGTACAGTGCCAGATGAGTACTAGATTTATTAGGTGATCACTTTGTCAGTTATATAAAGATCTAATCATTATGTTGTAAACTGAATATAATATAATACTGTATGCCAACTATATTTAAAAAGAGATTAGATAGATCTCAGGTAATGCTCTAGATTCTGCATTTTTAATCAGTTTGTTAGTAACATTGATATTATTTACACAAAAAACATCCTTTGCGTAACAAGGGCCTAGATTAAAAATGTTTATTAATGTTTACCTGTTTCCTCCTGATTTGAACTTTAATTTGATTTCTTAAAGAGCAGTGAAAGGAGAACTTAAACACTTTTTCTTTTTCGTTTAAAACTGTAGTCTGGTAACATTTAACTCAGTAATAGTAATTATGAATTTCAAGTTTGCGTACAATAGCATCTACTATAAAATGAAAGAGTCTTGATTTTTAGAAATCATCTAAAGACAGGTGTAGGTTTTATTCTCTAATGAGGTTCAAATTTAGGATTGTAATAAGCCTTACTGAAAGAATGAGGCAGGAAATGGCAGATTTGTTTTGCTAGAGACCAAGAATTTTAAGTGTGTATTGGCTTACACTGTCTTTGAAACTCTGTGCTATGAAAACACAGGAGCCCGGAAATGAGCCCAGCCAAGTGATTCCACTCTGTAAAGATGTCAAAGTCAGTTCTCTGCAATATCCAAAAGTTCCTCTTTCAAAAGTGAATGAGGAAAAGCTTCTATCATTTGTAACTAGTAAACCAAGAACACTTTTTTTTCTTATGTAAATCAGCACAGTCCCTTAAGGAAAAACATCCTCCTTAAAGGAGCTGAAACTACATTTCTTATTCTAGCTTAGGCTTTTTCTCTGAAATTGGGCAAAAGAACCAATTAAACTAATTTTTCTTTTTTCCTTTAAGAGAAATGAACTAGCTTAGGAGAAATGGGGTGTGTATGTGGAGGAGAGTGAATGATGGTGTCCCAAGCACATTGCAGTTTGTTTTGACGCAGAATTATAAAACAGTAATTGCTGTGACCCAACTGCCCTGCGGTGGGCTGGTCTGAGTTCCCCATTGGTGCCTGGAATATCAGGTTTTGCATGTCTGCTGACCAAGCACTCTCCCAGCTATTAGTAACTGTCTTTACTTGGAATTCTAGTTTATGACTCAGTGAAACTGTCATGTTTGGGCTGGACAAAATTAAAGTTCTTACTTAATACAACCTGATGCAATCTAACTAGAAACAGACTATGTTCCTCTTTTTTTTTTTTCTTTTTTTTTTTTTTAAGAAAAAAATTGGTAATATCATTGTGACTGGAGCAGTTAGGGAAATTTAAGGAAGGAAATTAAAAAAAATCATGGCTTAACTTGGGATTTGAATGCAACGAAGTGTGGGAATTCTTATGGTCATACCACTGTGCTGACTCTGAAGTATTTGCCTTGAAATTGGGTAAACTGAGCTTAAAGTTTGCAAATACAAATTAGATGTAATATCTCAAAATCTGGTAATTCTCCTTTCATAGAACATCTGTTTCCTGAAGAGAAGCTGGCAGACCATGTTGCAACTGAAAGTCAAGTATATTTATGACAAAATCACCTCAGCAGTTAATGTAACACTCTAAAGCAGGAGGATTTTTTTTGTTATTTTTGTTCATTTTTGTTTGTTTTTTTTAAGCAGAGCTTCTTAACAGGAGTTATGCCTAGACACTTCTGAAATTATATAAGACATTTGTATAATTTACTGGAAATAGATACATTTACTGTTATCGGATTGTCAAATGGTTCCGCGATTTCTCCTCAAAAGGTGAAGAACCATTTCACTCATGTCTATCAAAATTTAAAATATTCATGACTTTGATCTAAACGTTCCATTTCCAGGAATTTATCGTATATAAATACTCATCTATTAAACAAACTTGATGCACAAAAATTTTTTTTGGAATTATTTGTAATACTGAAAGAATAGAAAGATTTTAAATAGCCATCAATAGAAAATAGTTTGAAATATTATAGTGCATTCATATTATGGAATATTATACTGGCATTGAAAATGATAGAGTTCACATGGAAAACAGCCCAAGTGATGTATTGTTAAATTAAGAGTCTTTTGCTATCTGATGATCAATTAAGCACCTATCGTGTTCTAGACACTGTATTTGGTACTAGAGATAGAAGTGAAGAAATGCTGACCCTCCTCTATTTTCATTTTACTTGAGGTCTAGATGAGATCAAAATATATTTATAATATATAAATAAGATATAAGTGCTAGTGCTTGCCTGTGCATATCAAATAGATATCAAATTTTAGAAGGCTATAAATCAAGAAGCTAGATTTTAATATCTGGGATTTCTAAAAGAGAACCTGAGAAAAACAAATTTAATTTTTTTTCTTTTGTTTGAATTTTATTTAAGAGCATATATTGTTTTTGTAAAACTTAAATAATTTTCACCATTTATTTACACCTCTGGAGGGGAAACATATTGCCTTTAAGCTGAATTCTAGTTATTATAGTCCTCATACAATAATAAAGCTAGTTGTAGGCTTCGAGGTTTTTTTTTTAAATCAATTTTTGACTGACTTTTAAAACCAGTTTAACTATTGTGTTGTATTTAAGACAAGTTTTAAAAATGTCTACTCTATTTCTATTCCTCTCCCTTGTAGCAGTAATTACACATGCACCCTTTCTTCTTTGAGTATATTGCAGATATATCAGACAGTTTCCCAATCCACAGTGTTATTTGGCATACAAAATACTAACCTAAACCCTGGGAGAATTAACAATTATTTTCGTTATATCTGCAAGTATTTTGATAAGTATTCAACCACCAACCACATGCTCTTGAAGACCTTTTCTCCAAGAATGTGTTCAATTTCCTGAATACATTTTTTCACTCACTAAAACTCAAACCTCAATATTTGAGTACCATTTATATCATGTTTTACTAATGTACATCTTTGTGGGTACATCTAGAAAGATATTGTGTCTACTTTGCAATCTTATCATTCACTGACTCTTCCATGAAAGCAAATATATATGCATTGGTTGAGCTATAGTGGGAGCTCATGTCAGGGAAACTGGAGTAGAAAGTCTATGAATGGTATTTGAGCATTACCAAAAAAAGCCACAGAGAAAAAATTAATCTTATAGGTTATTCTCAGATATAGAGTCCCCTAATGTTCATCACCGTCAACTCTCCTTTCCTTTTCTGGACACAAGAGTGTCACACATTTCAGACACCTTGTAGTTTTGTGAGACCACATGCTAGGTCTGGCCAGTGGTCTGGGCACCAACTAAATTGCATAAATTCCAAGCCAAAACCCTTAATTAAAAGGAAAAATTCTTCCAACAGGCCTTTTTCCTTCCATGGTGAATTTGAAAGCCACACTAAGGCTACAAGGTGAAATTGTATAACGGTAACACCTTTTTCAGCTTGGATCCCTGAATGTCCTTCATGGATATTAGCTGCCTTTGGAGAGTGGCCAGAATCATAAACATGGAAAAAAAGTCCTGTATTAACAACTGAGACTTCAGTGATGTTTCTTCCTGCTGCACAACCCATCCTGTTTTGGCTAACACAGCCACATCCATGCCCAATCAAATTTTAGTTTTTTTCTAAATTTAGTTTTGTTTAAAAGATGTTTTTTTAAAGAGTCTGATATGTACTAGACACTGTGTTGGGTACCAGAACACAAGGTTAAAAAAAATTTCTAAGCTGAAGGAGCACTTGTGTTAGAACCACCTCAAATGGTGGTAAAAATAAAAATTCCTGGAAGCTAGTTCAGACTTTTTAGAAGAGAATGTCTAGGCATGAGGACTCAGAGTAAGCTTGTCAGATAAGTCTTGGTCATCTTCTTGTTCGAGGCTGATCTAATGGTAAATAAGGCAACAGGTTATTTTTATCCCTGTAGATATAATGGTAGGTTGTTGTAGTTACCTATCAGTACTATAAGACACTGAAGTTCTGCTTAACAAACTAGACCATAATGTCACCATTCAGCCATGACCAGGCAGGACTATTTCAATGACTGTTTCAAGACAATAATGAAGTAGTGGTGCAGTGGCTGACTTGTAATAAATATTTTTAAAGGAGCTTCTTGAATCTAGATTTAGGTATGAAAACAGAAACCATTAATTTTTAAACATCCATGTGTTAAAAGAAATTGGAACAAAAGAAAGAATTATTCTTCTAGCAAGAACATTTAAACTCTGACACATGGTAGGGAGATGTTCTTGTCCATATTGTCCTCAATATAATTATTATGAGCTTTCAACACATTCATTTCTTTGTTCTAGTACTGATCTAAATAGAATTCACTTTGCAGATCAATAAATAATTATCATATACAGAATTCAGTTGTGCCATTTCTATCACTTATATGTCTTCACCCTATCAATTGCATTTGGGCAGAACTCAGAATATGAATGAACATAATTGCAAATAGCTTGTCATGACCTGTAAAGGGCTTTGCGAGATGGGAAAGTGGGAAAGCTATCTTTTTACCATTCTGATGACAGCAGAAAACTGGAATTATCTGGAAGGTAAATAAAAATTTAGCTCAATGTTCTCGATTTCCAGAACCACTATAAATTGACTTTCTGTCAAGAAGATGTACAACTCTTGGAGCATGCTGCCTGTGTTCTTATTTATTTATATATTTATTTCTCATTCATTCATTTTGCGGTGAGATAGCTGTGGCTGCCAAATAACATAAGCTTCTGGAATAGTAGGATAGATCAAAGCCTTTAAAATGTGCACCCAATATAGGAAAACACTCATTTAGAAATGAGGTAAAAGTCATTATGGGAGTTAGATAGTTCCTGTCTACTGTAAACTTTGCATAGAGGTGATCATGCATATCACTAACCTACTTTAAAAAGTGAAGGTTTGGGAATTAGTCAGGATTCCACAGTGTGAGACACACTATAGGTACAATACAGTGGAAATATACCAAGAAATCAGATATTGCTACTTAAACCCTATTTGATTTTCTCTTATAACATTTTTTTCTCTAGGTTAGAAAGAGGAAATGGTTATAGCTTCAACTTCTCACGAATAGCTTAAAACACGCAAAAGTAAGATGGGAATTTGTTTCAAGAACTCTGAACATTGAAAATTTGTGGTACATATTAACATAGTAAAGGCTCTGAGAAGTCCTGTGGGATGACATGTTTCTTAAATTTATTTGACTATTTCTTATATCATCTATTAATTTCCCACAGAATACATAGAAAATAAGACCTGATTAGCTCTCTAGTCTCATCTCTTACCATATTATATCTGAAAATATAGATCAAAGACACACATCTCTCAATCTCCACAGTTTCTACACATTTTATTCTTTTTACCTAGATTTTTTTTTCTCTCTCCAAACTCATGCTGCTGTCCCAGCTTTAATGAGCTAAATCTTATCTAGAGTCTAGGTTACAACATAGCTATCACTTTGCCTGGGGAGTTTTGCCTAACACCCCAATTGTACAAATCTGTGCTGTTTCTCCACTGAATCTAATACTTTTGTAAAAGCTGCAACCATCTTTCATTATAAATGTATGTTTAATGAACTTGCTTCCTTGTTAGATGATAAACTCCAAAGACCTGTATGCTTTGTCGTCTCGCTCAATACTTTAACTGCAGCATGTCATATGATTCCTGGCACATCATAAGTACAAAATAGATATTTATTAAATTTAAATGAATATCTTGACCCACTGGTTTAGTGGAATGTCCCCGGGGCTTTTAAACTAAGACAGCCACAGATTCTCAGTAAGTTATTGTGTTTTTAACCTGAGTAAATTACATTAGGCCATATAAATTGTTTTATTTTACTTTATTTACTTTTTATCTTTTGTTTTATTTTATCTTATTTAATTAAATTTGATTTAATTTAATTTAATTTAATTTAATTTTAATCTGTGCCTATCTTGAGGTCACAGTACAGTTTACCAACTAAAGCCAGAGGTTTCCAGACTTTAGGAGTTGCAATTCTCTCTTCTACTGGGTGTGATTTCATGGTATTCTCATCTCTTCTTAAAAATGCCACATGATGTTTCAAATTTACATTTAAACAAATGTATAATGAATATGTATATTCATTATAGCTACCCTTAAGCTACTGAGATGTCCAATAGAATGTTTTGAGCATCTGGTTCCTGATTCTTACCTTGGTTCTAATATCCAGGAAAGCAGGTTTTGTTATATCCTAGGTGACTCTCCAAAGACATAGACGCAAGAAGCATGTAGCAAAACCAGATTAACTGATGTTTCTTAAATGTTCTAATGGCACTTCTGTGGAGTGGGGTCATGACTCATGCTCTGAACAGTCTTTGTTCTTAGAATAGTTCAATAATACTGGCATCCTTGAACAGTCTGTCACAGCGCTTCAGTTTCTCTGGACAATATTTAACATTGAACCTCTGTGCTGGTTAATTTTACATGTCACCTTGACGGGATTAAGAGATAGCTGGTAAAACATTATTTCTGAGTGTGACTGTGAGGGTGTTTATAGAATAAATTAACATTTAAATTGGTAGACTGAATAAAGATCACCCTCACCAGCGTGGGCGGGCATTATCCAATATGTTGAGGGCCTAAATAGAATGCAAAGGTGGAAGAAGGATGAACTTGTTCTCTCTACTTGAGCTGGGACATACATCTTCTCTTGTCCTTGGAAAAGGGCACTTCTGTTTCTTAGGTCCTCAGACTCAGACTGGGACTCACCACTGGCTCTCCTGATTCATAATTCTTTAGGCTTGGACTAGAACTGTACCAGCAGCTGTTCTGGGACTATAGCTTGCAAGAGGCAGATCATGGGACTTTGCAGCCTCTTTAATCATGTGAGCCAATCTCACATAATAAGTCTTTTATATATATACATCTATCTATCTATCTATCTATCTATCTATCTATCTATCTATCATCTATCTATCTATCTATCTATCTATCATCTATCTATCATCTATCATCTATCTATTATTATCATTATCTCTCTGTCTCTGTCTGTCTGTCTGTCTGTCTGTCTGTCTCTCTCTCTCTCTCTCTCTCTCTCTCTCTCTCTCTCTCTCTCTCTCTTCCCCTCAGCCCTCCACTCTCCCTCCCTCCATCTAACTGCCTACTAACTGTTTTGTTTTTCTGGAGAACACTGACTAATAAATCTACCTCAAGAGATAAACTAATTTATTTAGACAAAATATATTTTGACTAAACATGGTGCTAGCTATTGTACCTATAGAGTTAAGGTTGATAATCCCTAAAAAGTATAGATATAGGTACTATGAAAAAAGCAAAGCTATAAGTGAAAATAGCATAGGTGAGAAGAGAGTTTATGTTTGGCAACAAGACTTCTTAGACTGCAATTATAAAACAATGGCTGTCCTTTAGTAAGGAACAAAACAGAGCATGTGTTTGGGAGTTAGTAGATACCTTCTATCCCTGGAACTGTCTCATTAATGCTTTCCCGTGGTTACATCTACATGTTTGCCTCTACAAAATGAGAGGCATTTTCTGGAATATTTTTATAAGATTTAGAGAAATATATGGTATTGTCTGTGGGCTATCTGGAGTCCCAATTTGATGTGAAAATCAAATTGACTTAAAAGAAAAAGAAAAATAACAACAACAAAAGAGAATTTAGGATAATTATGTAGTATATTTTTTAATTAAATTAAAAAAATAGAAAGTAAAATGCATAAAATTATTTAAAGTAGCTGTAGATCATTTCTTTTTACTGCTAGTGTGACTTTTCAAAATTTTATATAATGATAAGGACTTATAATATTTAATATATTTTATTTTATTAATCTTCAATTATAAAATTAAAATATGCATTATTTCTATAATACTTTGTTTTAAAAAATTATTCAGATAAATTGTTTAGACTAAATATAGAGTGTCATGAACAATGTAAGTAAGATCTGATCTCTGCATTATCCCTGGAACATACCCCTTTACATGAAAGAGCATTCAAGAGTGTACAAATTTCAGTATAAATGTCTTGAGAGTGTCCTATACCTGCTGACCTGTGCTCACTCTCCCTGTTCACACACACACACACACACACACACACACACACACACACACACACACCCTCTGTCAGCACCACGGCATATCATAAAAACCTCTCTCCCTCAATTAGCCTCTCTAGCATCTCTGCAGCCTTGCCCATAAAATCATCTTTCTCATCTTTGAACCACTCTCTCGGCACATATAAATGCACTCAGAACCATATAATTTTCACCCATCATAATAAAGCACACTTCTATGTTAGCAGTACATTTTTGCATGTACATTATAATCACTCACTATGAAACAACCCATTCATTTAGACTTAATAATGAAAAATGATTTATTTGGTTTATTCTCAATATTCATATTTTATTTATTATAGTAATTAATTGTATGTGTATCAGAAAGATGAAATGTCATTTGCATTTTCTATGGATAGATTTCTGGTTTCTTAATGTACTTATCAACTATCCATTAATAAGTTTTAGAAAAAATAGGAAGAGATCTGAGTGAAAGATGAAATCTCTGTACTACCTATGCAACTCTTTTGTAAATATAAAATCATTCCAAAATAAAATGTTTTTAAAAATAAGAGAAGGAGAAGGAAAGCTAGAAGCAAGGATAGGAGAAAGAAAAGAGCAAGGGAGGTGAAGAAAAAGCAAAGTGTCTGGTTATAAGGACCAAGATAGACCTTCATACATTAACAGTACAACCATTATGCCTGCATTTGTGTGTGTCTGATGATTCACGGCAATCAGTTTTTAGTATTGAGGCATAGTGTTAATTAGGGATTATGCACCTCCAAGTCAATTAAATTTGGTTTATTAATGCATAATTCAATATTGTTATGCATAGCAGAACACTTAAAAGGATTTTAAAATTCTATCTTCTGATGGGGCCTGAAATATTTCAAGGAAACACCCACTATCAAATGAGTGAAAATGAATAATTATGGAAGCCCTAAAACCCCACAGTTGAGCAGACAAGACAGCTGCTATTATTAAGCACTCCAAATTGAAAGTATGGATTCTATCATTATAAGAACAAAGACAGTGCTGTGATAATTATGGAAACGCTATAGCTTCCATTTTTGCTAATGTTTTTAGTAGAATATTTAAAGGCACAAAAGGTTAAGATAGAGAGCTCAATTTCTGTACCTTGTTACTCATTTAGATGAATGCATTTTTCTACCAATTGTAGTCATAACAGAGCTTGCAATCTCTGCTACATCATGATAAGAAAGTGCCGATTTGGGCAAGGAATTAAATGATAATAAACATAATGTAAACTCAGTAGGGGTAATATTGTTTAATGTCAGTCGTGATTGAAACTACCTTCTAGATGACTGAAGCTTTGTCGGCCTTGTCTGTTTATATTAATTTCTCTTTTTCAAAGGCTATTATCTTAAATTGCATGTTATATAACTTGTGCCGCCTCCCTCCAGCCCACAGCACCACTTCTAAAGCAACTTGACGACACACATTATAAGATAAAAATCTTTCCTAGGCTCAGCATCCAAAGGGATTACAATCTTGAGGCTGTAATAGAAATGGATTAAACTTTGTACAATTTCCTTTTGTCACGTGAATTCAATCCTGTTGTGCTATTTTCTATACTCCTTTCAATTTTTGTCACACACACAAAAAAATGATCTATAAAAGTGTTAGCACTCCTTAAATGACCTTAGCATGGTTTTAATGCAGTCAGGATCTTACAGCATGATTGGCTCTGAAATTTTCTAACACGAGAAAACAAAGCAAGAAGACTGGGATAAACCCATCCAACAGATGACAGAACATGGAAAAGGTCATTGTCCTTTGGCTCAGGCAGAATTAACAAGAATTAAGAATCAATGATCTTCATGTTGATCTAAGACCAAAAAGAAAAGAAAGAAAAGAAAAGAAAAGAAAAGAAAAGAAAGAAAAGAAAAGAAAAGAAAAGAAAGAAAAGAAAAGAAAAAAAAGAAAAGAAAAGAAAATAGGAACGTTGCAGCATAAATCTAGTCTTGTGACAGCAATTGTACTCATCTTCAAGAAGGAGACTGATACAGTACAAAGGTCCTTCATTCTCAGAACAGCTTCAGGTTTTGATTCCAATTGCAGACTCCGTTTGAGATGTCAATTTTTCCACATTTTTATTTACCACTAGTCTTACCTCTGAGGTTAAGATGGAGTCATTCTAATGTCAGTGAAATCTGCAGACTTTGATATTGCCTTGAATTGACCCACGCCAACAGAGAAAAAAAAACATGAATATTAAGAAGGAAAATAAGAAAATTGCTTTCGCAGAACTTGGTTTTGTTTTGATCTTTAGTGTGTTTTTGATGTCAGGCAAGGTGCTGCATCCAATGCACAGTTTTCAGAACTTAGGTTGTACATAAATTCAACTCATTTGGTTGAAGTTTAAAAGTAAAATATTTTTGCAGCTACATGGAACATAAGATTAGGAATCAGGAAACCAAGACTGTAGGTGAAAAAAATCTTAGATGGGAGAGCTATTTTTGCATGATATCAAAGATTAGCATGACCTATTATTGGACCAGAGGTTTGGTCTGTGCTCCTTTATCAGGACCAATTCAGAAATAGCCCCATTAGACTTCAGTCCTATCATACTGAATCAATAGAGGGATTAATGAATCTTTCTGAAAAAAGACTTACCAACAGGGAAACCACCCTTTGCATATACTTTAACCTTATTTACACTCATATGCCATGTTGATGCGAAATCTTAGTCACGTGTTATACAATCATATGGTACCCTAACCAGAATGATCACATACTGGCATAAAGTATATTTCATTCAGACCTTATATTTTTTCTTTCCCCAGGATTTTTCCTAAAGATAAAAACTGATGAAAATGAAGAGCTTATTAATAATATTAATTAATATTACTGAGTGCTCCTTTTGTGTTAGGCACTATCTAAATCACTTTACATGTGGATCTCCTGACAGTCCCACGTCATTTATGAAGGAGATACTATTATTGAACCATTTTACAAAAAGAAACTGAAGTTCAAATAAATATATGATTGACCCATGCTAGTAGCACAGTTAGGAAGTAGGCTATCTAAGTCAAAAATTAATGCTTAATAATTTTACTGCTTCTCTACTACCCTTGCTGTCTTATATTAAGCTGTCTTAACTGACTAATAGAAGTTGCCTAGGACTTCCTAAAACTTAAGTTTGACTACACTTTAATTTTAAAACTATATTGTTAGAAAGGTATTGAGGCATCATAATTGAAGAGAGTTGTTATATCTCTTCCAATGGTAGAACTATCTTTGTTTTTTTCTAAGTACCAAAATACCCCATAGGCTGTCACAAGAAAAAAGATAAGCAGATAGTTATAAATATAGGTAGAGATATTGATAAAAGTGCAGACACTAGATCAACCATCTAAACTGGAAGATAGGAAATTACACTTTTGCAATCATGACCAAACTAGAGACAGAAAACAATCTTAATTTAAATGCAAATCCCTCAACCTTGTAGTTTAAACTGCTAATTATGCTCCTCATTTTAGGTTACAATGGAAAGCACCTGCTGGATCATGTGAACCAAGTCTCCTTTTACTAATCTTCTGATGCTATTCCATCGGGACTATTATTATTATTTTTAATGTGTGGACTACACTGGTGTTCTTAACATCAGGATTGTCTGCAAACACGATAGCACAATGAAAATTCTCAATGGAAACCAACATTTCTTTGTAATAGCTTTGCCCTTTAAAAATCTTCATTACTTATAATGATACATCAAGAGTTGTGGAAATTCCTAAAGTCTCACAATAGAATTTAGCATTTCCTAAAACAAACAAACAACAAAATAAATGTACTTTCATTACATTGTTCTTGTATCTAAAACCATTGTCAATTTCTCAAATAAAAATAGCAAATGAACCAGTCTTTAGGAATAATTGTCTCTGAATTTTGGAAAGCTGAGAATTATTGTTAGAATTTTAAAAGATAGTGTTACAGTATTAGTAAACAATACACTTAACAAATATTGCTAGTTATATTGTTTTATTATAGATTAAACTGTTGTCATTTGAAATCATGATTTAATTTTATTTTAGAAATGGCAAAGATAATGGTTAGCAACGAGAGTAGTATTGGCTACTAGGGGAGTTTTAGAATGTACAGAGGATGTTTTTTGGTTATATAAATGATGAGTGTGCTAAAGTATTTAGTGAGTGGTGGTGAGGTCCTTCACATACATAGAGTTGTCCTATTCAATTTTTAAATACCTTTCCAGACATTCAAGTTCAGGCATGAGATGGAAAAATTTATCTTCCATTCTAGTTTTGCATATTATTTTGATAAAATTACCTTATTTCTTAAAATTATTAAAGTTAGGACATTACATTAATGTTTAAAATTACAGTTGTTAGTTTTGTCCTCTATTAATTTTATTTTAGAAAAGTAAAGAACATTTATTACAAAATATTTGTTATAAAAAGATGTTTTCTCTGATAGAGCTGAGATTTATGAGGCAAGAAATGAAGAAGGCATTAGGGCAGAAAAGCATAAGATTAAATCGTAGAAATTCTTAAACTAGAAAATGTCTAAAAAAGTGTTTTGATGGAAACTTATGAGGGGTAAGATCTACTGATAACATGTGGTAGACCCAAGTTTGATTTAGAAGCTTGACCTTCTCATGTCTCTTAGTGAATCAAGGAGGTAAATGTTGATTTCAGTAATGTTTTCAATGGTTTCTAGGAGGACCATCTGAATTGTTTAGGAAAAAGTTTTTCATTGATATTTGTCTATGACAGGTTTTTATTGTGTGTTGCTAGCGGTGGTGGCTTTGCGTCCAATTTAGCTCCCCTTGAGATTTATTTATGACATTTCCAAATGGAACTTTCTAAAGTTAAAGCAATGCCTAAGAAAATCAGTCCAGAAAACTTTGCATTAACATCTCAAACTTCAAAGTATTTATATTCCTTTGTATTTTATCCCATCTGAACTATATGACTGATGGCTTGCCCCAAAATGTGACCTTTTAAATTAGCTTCAAATACTCAGTGCACTAGCTGCAATGAATGCCCATGGGTGTCAAAGAACCCTCTTTTTTTAGAGAATGATCAGGGAGAAGTCATTTGCAACCATCTCTACTGAGATTCTGTCAATCTTAATAATTCAATCACCTGAGTAATAATAATGCTTAAAATATCCTCACCTTTGTATTCTTTCCATTTATATGTTTGTTTGTTTATTGACATCTAGCTATATATTACAGAATTATCTTCAAAGAACATCGTTTTATCATTTTTTTCCACTGAAGCTAAAGGATGATTAATGCACATAAGATATAACCCAAGAGAAAGAATCTTATTAATTAAAATCCTAAATTATACAACATAATAGGATTGTTTCTAAACAGTATTTCAAGTTCTAGGGAATCAACATGAAACTAACTCATAGGAGACAGCTAAAAGAAATACCTTAACCTCAATTTAATACAACAAAAAATAGGCTTGAGTCAAGAATTAGCACTAATCCTACATGTAAGACCTCTCAGGAGACCAAGTTATAGATCAGCTGCTTGATAAAAACAGACAAAATCACATCAGATAACCATTGGTAAGTGAATTGTCCTTTCTCTAAAGAAAGGACATTTTTATCTAAATAAGTAAGGCAGACATCTACAAAAAAGGAGTAGTTTTCATTAGTAGTAGTGGACAAACACTGAAATTTTTCATTCTTTTCCTTTTTATATACAGTCTGCCTGGTCTGAATAACAACTCTTCTAGTTACATTCTAGACCTAAAGATGCCATTATGATCCTATTGGAGTATTTTCTAGACTTCCTAAATAAAATAGATAATATTTCTTGACATAGATAATGTTTCAGATGGATCTTCTTATCTTTTTTATTCTGATTTTTACTAGTTTTACATCAAAAAGTGACCTTTGAGTATATGTGTGTGAGTGCATGTGTGTATTTGAGTGTACATGTATGTGTGTCTGCCATTAAATACAGCTTGATTACTATCAAGAATATTCTATAAACAAAGACCTAAATAAGAGATGTAGCCAAGGGTCAAGAAGTAAATGGGGTTAGAACAAAAGTTCAAGTATAAGTGAACATGACCCAGAATGTCTGATCCAAATGCTACCTGTATAAAACTGTCATCTAATTTGAAAACTGGCATGCCTGGGGATATTAGGCTGGAGAAAAATATAAGATCAAGATGTACCTAGGTGAATAGTGTGGGATAGCCAAGCACCAATTGGTTAGACTTATGTAGAAACAGCCATACAAAATCTACCAAAATAGTTGCATTTGATTGTGTGAGCAGTGTACTGCACAAGTCTAAGGGGCATTTTACAAGTTAGACATAATATACTTGTATATTTATTATAAATTTCTGACAGACAATAAGAACATGTCTTGAAGAAGTGACTTTTTAAAATTCACATGAAGTTGCTCTATAGGCTAAATGTTACCAATTATCATTTGTGTATAGATAGGATGCAAGTGAGATTAGAGGTTATAAAGGAAACCCAGTTATCTTAATGCTGATTAATGTCAAAAACTATGTTTTTCAAGAAAGGACAATATATTTGTGGTAGACATGAAACGAGACATTTCATCTTTTGTTCATTATCAATGCAGACCGAGTTGTCCATCTAACTATAGTAACTAGCACTTAATAATTTATGATTTAGGTTAAATAGATTTTGAACCTACTATCTGATTCAGAAGAGCTAAAATTTCTATTGTCCTAGTAAAAAAAAAATTCCTTTCAGAATTTTATTCAAAATTCTAAAGAAACCTCCAACATTTTTTTTTCATTATCTCATTTCCTCTTCTTTCCTTCCTCTCTCCCTCTGCCTTTCCTTTCCCTTGAAGCAAATTGTGAAATTTTAAAATTTCTTTGGATTTTCTTAAAATATGTGATTTATGTAGTAGAGAGAAACAGAAGAGGGAATATCACAAAAGACTGAGTTTTAGTAATTGGGCTTGGGAGGTTGAGGAAAGGAGGCATTAGATGCCTTTATTAAGAGTGCTTTTAATAACATGGTTTCTATCACCCCTATTGTGGGACTGATTAACCAATGGTTTATTTTATAATTCAAGAGCCAAACTAAAGGTCAAAGAAAACTCCTTCTGTCTTGCCAATAATTCCAGACTTGGGGATGCACATATTCCCATGGGAGGCACGCAGCAGGTGTGAGAGAATGGGGCTATTGCTGTTGGCTGCTGATTGCTCTCTGTATAATTTAAAAGCTTTCTATTCCCACAGCTTTATGTAATATATCAACAGTAATAGATTTATAATCATTATTCAGCCTACTGGAGGTTCGGCCACTGTGACAGATGTCTACTCAGTTTCATGTTGTGAGTTCTCATTTATTCCCTCCTTTCTCTGGAAAATATCTTACATAAAAATCAGGTATTAATGTATCTGATATGATGTTTACATCCAATAGTGACAGTGGTGATCAATCTCTAACTGCAACTGGATAGTTATTTAACCATAAGCTGCCAAATACAGCAGCACCAACTCACTATATTTTATCACCACTAGAGTTTACAGCTAAGATTACTAGATGATGCACAATTAAACTTTAACATATAATTTTGTTTTAAGTATTTGGAAAGACCCATTTTTTGATTATACATCTAAAGGCATGATTTTGTCTTGGAGTCCTGGAGATTTTGTCTTAGTTTTTTTTATGTGTGTCTTAGATTTTTGTCTTACAGACATTCCATCACTGGACAGACAATATAAAATAATCTTTAAATATCTTCACCAACACCAGCAATAACCCCAAGACAGGGAAGGTCACCTGTACCACCTAAACTGACAACTCTTTGTAATGGAAATTCCCTGTATATTCAACACACTCTGTATTTTTATCTCTTAGTCAGTGGGTCTCTGGTGAATATATAAGAAAGAAAAACTGTGTTGATTATTATTAGTTTCTTAACAAACTCTTAAGACATATATATTTACTATAAATATTCATAATTAATTGGGCTTGAAAAAATACCTTTTGATATCATTTTGATATCATTTTGATATGATAGTATTTTGATATCATTCTTATCATTATGATTCCTTTAGCTTTGAATGCAAATGATTGCTGTTTTTTTTAAGTATTTGTCACCTGGTTTGTTTCATCTGATAGCTGCCTCTGTTTTCATTTTCATTGTATTTTTAAGACATTGCTTCTTTTAAATAATTTTGAGAATCTCAGAAACAGGCATGGATGATAATTAATGAATTATATACCAGAGAAGAAAGATTGGGGTGAGAGGTGGAGGATGGAGGAGAGAGAGGGATAATTCTCCACAGAAAACAGGTTTTCCACAGTTTTTGGCCTTTTTGGTTATCATCAGATCACCCAGAAAGTGCAGGTTATAGGCTATTTCCCTTAGTTGAGGCTGAATGTTTTTTAAAGAGCCTACAATATTTCTTATTCATTTGCATGTTTTCTTATTTCTCTGACAGTAAGTGGGAGGTGAACGGGAAAGAACTGTGATAAATACACTCTTGATATGGACAAGTCTGAGATTTCCATAAGCAGTTCCATTTTCTAGAATCTGAGATCCATCTCTTAATGATGTTGGATGAAAACCTGTTAATGGATCACTTGTAAGCTTTAGAGCTGCCTGTCCTACCAAGTGTATCTCCCATTGACTTCTATTTATCCTTTATCCCATTAGAAAGCATATTTAGTTGTATTAAAACTAATCTATCAAATGATATTAAGGAAGATCCCTAAATATTGAGATTTCTTGTTTGTATGTATCAAAGTTTCTGGGTCTAATTGGTGAGCCAGTGGCACTTTTCTATTAAAAATTAGAAATATCCAGAGGATAGAGAATACACAGAAAAGTGTTTTCCATAATAGATCAAAGGTCATTTGCTTAATGGTTAAGTCCTTGGGCTCTGGCAATAAGACCATCTAGTTGCAAATATCAGCTCCTTTATTTAAACTCCTAGTGATCTTGGGCAATATACTTTATATTTCTATAACTGGGTTTCCTCATCTATAAAATGAGTATTATAATAATAGTACTTAGCATTACTGTGAAGTTTTAGTATAGGATAAGTATACCCAACATTTAGAAAAGTCAGAATTAATCCATTAAAAGACTGGATGAATTCTAGTCTTAGAGGTGGGAGAAAGCGTTTTCATTTGAAAGAATGTTCCAACAATAAAACTATGCAAAAAATGGAAGACAGTCAAGAGATCCATCACCAAAAGGCTTCCATGAAGCCTGACTACCTTTATCATGGATAGTGAAGAGATAAACCCCAAATTAGATCAGCTGTTTTATAGATGACCAGAGAACTCTCCTAACTGGAAGATTTGATGATTTTCCCCAAGCTTTGAGCTTGTTGTGGGGAGGGGATCAACATAGGGGAAAGTATTTGATAGTAAATTCTTAAAGAAGAATTTCAATTGTTAAATCCCTTTTTCTATAGGGAATCCTAGCCAAACAGAGGATGTTTGTTCTGTGACAACAGATTTAGAAATGTATCTAGTTAGATTTTGAGTTCTATAATATCTGATAAAATCTAGCCATTCTTCTCCCAATGACTAAAAAGGTGGCCAGATTCTCCCATTACCTGATCAAGAAATCAACTGATCAAATTGATCAAGAAATCAATCTTGATCCTCAACATGACCACACAGGTTACTTCTCAGATCACAGAGAGTCAATCTTTAGTTGGACATCTGGAGTCCCCATAATCTCCTTCGTGTTTGTTTCCTTTTCTACTTTTTCATCAAAGTCCATATTGCATCCTGCTATAATAGTTTGTAATTAAAGTTCTACCTTAGAAGGAATGTGTTAGATCCTTATGGTCTTCAGAAAGGATTGACTACAAAACAAAATCTCATTGCTAATATCAAATGTCTCTTTAGCAAAGTCCTAATGCCTGAGTATGATTTTTTTTTTTTTTTTAATCCAATGTAACAGTGAGGATGCAAAGAGCATAATAAGCAAGAGAGAACCACATCCTGCCACAATTTGATAGAGAATTAGAAGGAGAGCTTCTCTAAGATCATGTTTGACCCTGATATCCCATGATGCTATAATTCCTTTTACCAATACTGGAAAATGAAGCCTTGTTTCTGTTAAAGCCAGGACTCTTTATAATCAGACACAGTTTGCCCAGAAATAATTGATAAATAAGAGAGCAGTGCTCCAGTCAATCTTAAGAAACTTTTGGGTGATCTAGCTTCTAGATTATAAAGGAATAGTGGTAAAGAGAAAAGCAGAGGGGTGAAAAAGAAAACAAAATATTTTTTAAAGCAAAACTATAAAATAAAATGTATAGCCTGAATAAACACAGCTTATTCAAAAGTGCAGAGAACTAACATCTCTATATTTTAAAATAATTTTTGTTTATCATAATTTAGTTATACATTTTAACACCATTTCTCTTCTTTAAATTGTATTTCAGTGGCAAATACTAAAGAAAACCTTTACAATTTTTTTTAATTTTAGTTAAATAATTCCGTACAGTACCTCAAAAAGTGAAATTTAATCTCTCATGACCTCTGAGGTCTTTTTGATCTCAACTCATCAAGATGCTAGGAGTCTATGAAATGCTAAACACGCAACCCAAATCTGCCATGACCAAGTCGATTTCAGATTTCCATTGTTACCAAGCTTGTGGACTAGATGGATACGGGCTTTGCAGAGTGGTTTATAATTTATCTGGTTGTCTTTCTGTGCTTAATCTATCTGTGGGAGTGACAGCTTGACATAATCACTAACTTCAAATAAGTAATTCCATTCACTATCAGTTTTTAATTTTATTTCCTCATTCCTTTATTGATGCAGTAAAATTCTGGTTAATCTGCAAAGCCCAGGCAAGCCCAGTGTTGTCAGTATTAATTTCACACTATTGCATCTTCATGTTTGGTTCTATCCAGTAATTAAAGGAAATCATTATGAAGTTGAAATTAAGCTGGAAGTATAATCCTTGCATGAAACCAATAGATGATTCATTGCAATCTTTATTATTTTCTCCACATAGCGGAGATTTTCCTACTCTATTAAATTATTTAGTCACATGCTTTTCTTTGTCAATGTCTCTTTTATTTTACAATGTGCAACCTCCCCCCAGAAAACCTATTCTCTAGGCAGATGGGAGTTATTCTTTTAACTTTGCTGAGATTCAGATTTACTAAGGGCATGGTTCTCAAAATGTGGTCCCTGAAGGAGTAGCATTAAAATCCCATGGGGTCTTAGTTTAGGCTGTTATAACAAAATACTAGAGACTGGGTGACAAAGAAAACAGAAATTCTGGAAGCTAGAAGTCCAAGATCAGAGTAATAGAATGGTCAGGTTCTGGGAAGAGCCTTATTTTAGGTTGCAGACTACCAACTTATCATTGTATCCATGAGGGCTCCACCCTCATGCCCTTTTACCTCACATAGGTAACAGCTCGTACATCTCACCTTAAGGGTTAGTATTTCAGCATATAAATTTGAGCGGGAAGAGGTTGGAAGATACAAACATTCAGTCCATTACTCATGGGGTCTTGCTAAAGTGCGAAGTCTACCAAATCAGAGACTCTCGGACTGGGGCCCAACAACCTCTGTTTTAACAAGCCTTCTAAGTGATTCTATGTATGCTAATGTTCGAGAGCCACTGATTTAGAGTTTTTAAAGCATTTCACACACTACACCTACTTTATTCCTCTTGACAGTCTACAGAGTGGCATCATTAACCATGTTTTATAAATGAAGAAAGGGAGGCTCAGAAAACCTCAAGGATTTGCTTAATTCATAGAATTGGTAAATTGTAGAGTCAGGATCCAAACCTGAAATTTCATAATGTTCTTCCTGTCACATTCAGGGATTTCAAAAATATCCCAAAGGAAACATCATGTGGAGTCTCAATGTATAAATTGAATAAAATCAGATTTTCATTTTATTGAAATGAAGCTATAGGGAATTACAAAGCTATATTATTACTCCACTTCAGTCCTTCTCTAACACTCATTCCTCCCTCATACACAAATTGTCACTTATTCCCACTTATCCTCAGCCACCTTTTGCTAAATTCTTTAACCTATAATATGCAGGCTCTACTTTAGATTCTGTCCAGATTGGTAAATGTCTTGATAATTAATTTGAGCTTTACCTAAAAATCAGTGATTCTGCCCTTCTGTGCCATGGATCTTTTGTTGTTGTTTTATTAAGGGGTTGGGGAACTTTCGTTATGAAAGGAAGACTGGAATTTTGCAATCTAGAAGCACAGTAAGCAGTGACTTTCAACAGAATAAATAATATCTATTTTAAATCTGTAATACATATTTTCAAATGTCTTGTGCTTTATACGATATCTATTTATCTAGGAGTACACTAAACTCAGAATAATTTTATGACATCATGGATTTTCTCAAGCAAGAGATATCAAAATTTAACTACTAGTACATAGGTATTTGCAGAATTATTGATGTTGAAAGGGAAACTTAAACTCAAATTTTGGTAATTCTTGAGGTATATGCTTCTTCTTTGTTCTCTGGAATCTATTCACTATATCTCCTGTTCCAATTCAAATCCAGGCTTTAATTTGCCTTGACTATCAAAATAACTTGGCTGATGACATAATTTATCATCCAAACTAGGATTTTTGAGAGTGAAAGAGGCACTATTAATATTTTCACTGGAATAGCTGCCATAAACCAGGGCAGCCGTAAGCAAACAAGGAGGCATAGGGATCTCAGCAAAAACCATTTCCTTCTCTACCTCTGGGATCTCTCTTTTCCTACTCAACACACATAGTTTGCATGGCTAACATAATCCTAGTCATGTCACTCCCTTGCTCAAAGTCTCCTCATTTCCTGACACAATAAAACTTAGGTTTTTTTATGCTGACATTTAAGATTCTGCAAGGCATCAAAAAGTTTATTTTAATCATTTTCTTTATTCAGAACAGGTTGCATAATTTTAGAGGCCCAATACAAAATAGAAACTAAGGTCCCTTGTTCAAAAGTTATTAGAATTTAAAGATACAACAACGGAGAAATAAAGCAAGCCCTGTAGAACTGCACAAGCCACATGCCCATGGGCCCAGGTCTTGCCTCCAATCAAACCAGACCATCCAGTAGTCCCTTGCACATCTCCCATCTTTTTCAGGTCCTCCTCAGGATGTCTCATTCCTAATTTCTGTCCTTTGAAATTCAATTTGTGCTTTAAAGCCCAGCATAGAAACTATTTCTTTTTCCATAAAATCTATCTTTATTCTGCTAATTTCTTCTTCCTTAAGGCCCCTATTTCTATTTTGTTTAAATATTTCTCTTAGGGCATCTTACCTTAACTATCTTCTTACCATCTAGTCTCCAGTTCAATTTGATTCTTTAAACATAATAATAATTCTAAGCATATTTCCTGAATGAATGCAATGGTAAATTTTAAAATATCCTTTCCTTTCCGGATATGTAGAATATTATTGAAATTGAGTTGAAGCTCGTATTGCTCACCACATGACAGCCAATAAGTCAAATGACAAGATATTGGGGCAAGGAAAAGCAATTTTATTCAGATAGCCAGCAAGCTGAGAATATGGCAGACTGGCATCCTAAAGAACCATCTTGAGAAAGTAAAGAATTCGACTTCTTTTATATCAAGTTTAGTAGGAAATGAGATGGGGCAAGAGTGATTAATGACCACAGACAACTGGGCCCCAGGGAGTCTGAGGAATATTGTGAAACTTCTTTGTCCTTAGTCCATTGACCCTAATTGATGTGAGTTAGGTCATGAAGTTCCTGGAAATCTTTGATGAACAGTGAGTATTTTTGTACATCTCTTATCTTCTGGGGAGAGACAATTTCTGGTAAGGGCCTATTTTAGTAAAACTCAAGCTGCAAGTAGAATTCCTCTAGTGATTAGCACGTCTAAATGCAAGACTTAGCAGAAGCTATTAACCTGAAGGCCATGAAAACAAAGCAGACTTGGAGTCAGAGAGGATGAGCATCTTACTCTGTTACATTATGATTTGCTAACAATAATCCCAATTTAATCATGCATTTTTCAACACTGCCTAAATATATATTGGTTTATCCTCACTTAGGGAAAATTCTTTAATTTCTACTTCAATATATACATATACATACTACCCCAAATTTCCTTTATTCTTATACCTTATGAAGAAGGAAAATGTTATTCACTAGGAACATACCAAATGTCAAATAATGTAATAAAAACTCACCAAATGTATCTAATTTACTTCTTGCAAAACCCATGTATTATATCCTCATGTTACAAATAAAGAAACTAAGACTTAAGAGGTAAAATCATCTGTTCCAAATCACATACCCAGTGACAGAGTCAGGATTCAGAATAAAATCTGCCTTTCTCCTTTTTGGGCCTCCCGCCATACAACACCACTTTTCTAAGAGCAGGTGCACTATATGATATGTGGCAACAATCTGTCAAGTTAATACTTAGTTTATGGAAAGATGGCAATAAATAGGGACTACAATTGGGCATTTCCACAGTAACATCCACCTAGCTGCATCTTTTCAATACGTTTCAGATAAGGAGATGAGCCATCCTCAGGATGTGGTCCATTCTAAGGCCACTCTAAGAGATTAAGTGGCCTGGCAAGAGGTCCAAGGGTACCCACACAATCCTAATCTCCTCTCTTCTGATTATAACTGGACCAATTATAAATTTATGCTAACCCTAGTAATGTTTTGCAGCTTCTAAATATTTGGCTAAAAATAAATAAGTGGAAACATTATAAAACTCCTGAATCCCACAGTTGACTCAAAAGAGAAACACACCTCAGCTAACAAATCCAGAGGCAAATAAACACCCAAAGCCAGCCTTTCTTAGGCAAAGACAGTTTCTTTGCAGAGTTCCCAAATCTTGATTACAACATATCTTTTGAGTCCTTGGTGATGTTAAAGATCTTGCTTTTGGACTAGATTTTATAATCCGATTTGCCTAATAACAGTGCAGCCCACAAAATTACCTTCAAAATCAAAACGTATTGTTTGCATTTGACAATTAGAAATTGCCGATGCTCAAGAAAAAAATATTGTGAAAAGAAGCTCACTTTAGAGCACTTACTCAGTGTAGAAGTGAGGGTCTAAGTCCCTTGTCAATAGGAATAGGTCTAAACATCAGAGAAGAGTTATGCTTAACTGACTAATTTAGAAACTTCAGTCTCTAAAACTAGGAGGTTCTTGTAAAACTAAACAGTGCCCCTGGGGTGAATGGGCCATTTAACACACACTTCAGAGACACGCCCTCCTCTTTCTCTTTAGGTCTCAGGTTACCTCAGAGTTTATGGCTTCATTTCTAAGGCAGATCACAGAGACAGCAGAATAATCAGTGAGATAGTTTTCACTCTAATTCTGACAATGATCTGATCCATTCTTTAAGATTCAGCTTCAAAGTAAATTTCTCTGAAGTTTCTCTCAATTTCCAAAGAAGAAGATGCAAAATGTTGTAAGGGAAAACATTATGAATTTTGGATACAGTTCACATGCTGACTTTGATCTACTTGCTGGTGATTTTGGTACATGATTTAATTTCTTCAAGCCTCAGATAGCTCTGATGATGTTCCTCACCCAATCAGATTTGTATGTGATGCAGTATTTCTCAATCTCTGAGGCTTATTTCACTTAACATGATATCCTTGTACTTGGTACTTGGTTCATAGATGTTAGCTTCCTTTCTCTCACCACATCTCCACTGTAACTGTGCCATCATTAGCACACTTTGGACTTTGCCTCCTAGTAGGATTTGATTATACATGACTTATCTCCTCTTCTATAATTCAAACTGCTTTTTAAGAAGCGGAGATGTGCGTTTTTGTGGGTTCAGTGTACCTCATACAGTATATGTTCAGTGCATGTTCTTTGCAAAGAATTAAATTATTTTTTATTCATGGAAAAGAAATAAATCTTGCTTCAAAAGTCAAAGACAATCATTAATATAGACCTTTCTCTAAAGAAGATATATTTACATTAAAAAGATTAAAAACATCACTAAGTATCAGGAAAGTGCAAATAAAAACCACAATGAAATCATGTCACACATGTTAGGATGGCTATAAAAAAAAAAAAAGAAAAAGACAGATAGGAAGGAAAAAGGGTAGGGAGGGAGAGAAAAAAAAGAAAGGAAGAAAGGAAGAAAGAGAGAGAGAAGAAAGAAAGAAAGAAAGAAAGAAAGAAAGAAGAAAGAAAGGAAAGAAAGAAGAAGAAAGGAAGGAAGGAAGGAAGGAAGGAAGGAAGGAAGGAAGGAAGGAAGGAAGGAAGGAAGAAAGAGAAAGAAAGCGAAAGAGAAAGAGAAAGAGAGAAAGAGAGGGAGAGAGAGAGGGAGGGAGGGAGGAAGGAAGCAAGGAAGGAAGGAAGGGAGGAAGGGAGGAAGGAGGAAGGGAGGAAGGGAGGAAGGGAGAAAGGGAAGAAAAAAGTGTTGACAAGGATGTAGAGAAATTGAAACCCCTGTGCAGTGTTTGTGGGACTATAAAATGGTGAAACCACTAGAGAAAGCAGTATGGAGGTTCCTTAAAAATTAAAAGTAGAACTGCTATATGATCTAGCAATCTGGATATTTATCAAAAAAAAAAAAAAAGGAAGAAAGAAAAAGAAACAAAATCTCCAAGAGATATTTGCATGCCAATGTTCATTGCAGCATTACAATAACCAAGAAGTGGAGACAATCTAAATGTCCACTGACAAATGAATGGATAAAGAAAATGTAGTATGTGCATGCAATGGAATATGGCTCAAATTTAAAAAAAAAGAAGGAACTCGTGGGGAATGCTACGTGGTGAAACTTGAGGACATCATGTTAAGTGAAATAAGCCAGTCGCAGAAGAACAAATACCACATGATATCATTTATTTGAGATAGCTAAAGTAATCAAACTCATAAAACAGAAAATAGATTGCTGATTGCCAGGGACTGGGGAGGAAGAAATGAGGAGTTGCTGTTCAAATGGATGTAGAGTTTCAGTCATGCAAGAAGAAAAATCTCTAAAGATCTTCTAAACAATAATGTGCATATAGTTGATACCACTGCACTGAACACTTAAAATTTTAAGAGGGTAGATTTCACATTATGTGTTTTTAGCACAATAGAAAATAATAATTTTTAATAATTTATTGCTAGCAATGATTGTTTGTAAATCATCTTACATTTTGTACTTTCTTTTAAAAACAATCTTGAAGGAATGAAAATATTTTTACAGCCTTGCTCCATTAGTACCCTGGGACTAACTCTCTGACCAGAACCTGCCTCTAGAACAGTGGTTCTTTACCTGAGTAGCACAACAGTTCAAACGGAAGGTGTGCCAAAAGTAAAATACATATAGTCGAAGAGCTCAAGCAAAGGAGGCAAATCCCAATCTCATCTTTTACTGGCTTTTTCCTTTGAGCAAATTATCTGGGCTTTGGGTGCCTTCATTTACTTAGATGTAAAATAAAGATAATAATAATGCTTTCCTCATAGCATTAGTATTATGATTAAATGAGATAATACATCTAAAGCACCTAGCTCAGTCAATATAACTATTAATGTTAATTTGTACTCACAGTAAATAAATATCTCAGATGTGAATAATTATTTGTGTTGTTGTGTGCATGTAATTGGCTTTTTTTAAAATGCAGATTAAACCTGTAAAAAGCATGATCCCTGCTTTTCTACTACTGTTCAGATAACTATTTCATGATATATTTATTTTGTCAAGTTCACATTTATTTTCAAAGTTGATCACTTTAATCTTTTTATTTATAAATTATGAACTCTTTTAAGACAAATTATATGTGTTTTTTTTTTCTTTTCTCATATCCTTTCCTCATTTTACCCCCAAATCTAGTGGAGTAGATTGTCTATTGCAGGCTCTCAGTAACATTTTTTTGAATGAATGAATGAATAAATATTCATAATTTTTTTGAAAAAAAAGTACTGTAAATATATCAGCAGAAGAGAACAGAACTTATCTCTTCTCCAAGCATTTCAAATTCGCATATTTTAACTGGAATATTCATGTAAATATTTGCCTTCTGAGGAAGCTATTGGTGGAAAAGTTCCTATTTTGTATAACAATACAGTCAGGAGAATTAGAAGAGGACTGGAAGTTTATATTATGATTTCTAAGTTTATGAAATAGGAAATTAAAATGCAAATTGACCCAGAGAATTGACTATTGAGGACTCAGGCCACAGTCTTCTCATTTCTGTACTCGGCCGCATTTCATCAAGATCCCTGGCTTCTCTGCAGCAGAGACGGCAGCTAATGTAACAGCTTTCAGTGGACCTCCAAGTATCTTTGTCTATTGGGAAAGAAATACATTAGCATTGACTCCATCGTTGTCTCTCCCCTCCTCTCCTCTAAAAATTACACACACACACACACACACACACACACACACACACGCACGCACACACATTTTTACATACGCAGGCAAGGAACCCTTCCTTGCAAAGTCTGTCTGACCACCAGGGGGCCATCAAGAGAATGGACAAGCCTAGAACAAACCCCTGCCTAAAATATGCTCCTCATTCTGCCAAGGAAACAACTGTGTGAATACTAGAATAAAAAATATATTACTTCTCAGAAACTGGAATCTTTGTTTAAATGACAGTACTATAGCTGAAAAAAAGAGTCTTTCTGTCAGTAAAATACAACGTAGCCCAAGAATTTAGATTCAATACATTTTCATTCACTAACTAAATTAAAATTATCATTTCATTCCAATAGCAACTGGGTATTTTATGATTTTAAGAAATTATTATTAAGTCTCGATGAGATAAATGGTATTATACATAGTTTTTAAAGCCTTTAGTCTTTAGAAATATATTTCAACTATTTATGGATAAAAGGATAATATTTATAATTTGCTTCAAAATATTTCAAGAAGGAAAAAGTATATGAAAAATATATTAAAGAAATATGGCTATGTGCCTTATATAATGATCCAAACAACACAAAATATTTTGCATAATGTATGTATACTTACGCAATATAACTTTATATTTAAAAACATAGATAGATGACCAAAGAGAGATAATAATAAACCTCAACTGTAAATGATATTTAGATTTGTAGGATAGGGTTACAGATAATTTTTATATTCTTTAAGTTCTTTTTGTGTTTTGCATGACAAATATATGTGAGTAATATAACTGAAAGACACTATAAACACTAAGTATTCAAAAATTATAAATATTTAGAGACATTAAAAATTGTATAAAGGTGAATATATGTGTACATAGCTACATACTATTTTCCTCTGATATGTTACAGAGTGTAGCTATATCATAACACTATTGAAATTTAGTATGGGTTAGATGTTTCATATGCAAAATATAGTCAAATTCTCCAGAGTATTTATACCTTAAGGTTTTCTTAGAATAGTGGTTTTCAACCAAAGATGCCTCCCACTAAGGGCATATTCGGCCATGTTTGGCAACATATTTAGTTATCACAGCTTTGTGGGGGTGGCATGTTAATGGCATCTCTAGTAAGTTGAGGCCAAGGATGCTGCAAAACATCCTACAATGTACAGGATAGCCTGCACAACACAGAATTTTCCAGCACAAATTATCAGTAGCACCAAAGATACCCTGCCATAGAATCATATTATTTCAGAGATGGAAGCAGTCTTAGTTTTACATAATACCTCCATGTTTAAGATTAAAAAAACTAGAAATAGCTTTTTTGTTCCTCTGTAAGTATAGAGTCATATACTATCTGCTAGTAAATTAGACTTGAATCAAGGAAAATCCTGTATAAAACAGCTCACAGTAAACAGTTCTAAGATTTGTGTTTTGTGGTATTAGAGGCCTCCACTGAGAAGATTCTTAACTCTAAGATACTAATATGGTTAGTTTTGGCCTTTCCCTTGCACAAAGTAAGGGCTCAGCAAATTTATTGAAATTAATGTAGCCATAACTCATTACAAGAAGAAACTTCATCTTTGCTCCAGAACTTAAACCAAAATTTGTTATCCACTTAGACTTGTTCAAAGAGATTTTTGCTCAGATTTATTATGAATGTCCATGGCCATTTGTAAATATGGGAGAACAATTCAGACATCAATTTTTCAGCAGTTTTAAATTGAACTCTCCCAGTATCTTTGAGATACTGAGCCTCCACAGAGTTATACATTGGAGTAAAAATAACAAGGCTAACCTATTGTATTAATCTTAGAGAAATAATATAAGCATTTCCAAACCTCAGTACTACCAACAATCATAAAAGACATACAGTTTTAATACAATAGTTATTTATGTAAGCATTTTAAATAATCTGTCATGTAGAAAATTAAGTCCAAAACACCTCGCATAGATCCATGGATCTGAGAATGGAACTTCAATGGCTGCCAGCATCACAAAAATAGAGATGATTAGGCATTCCATGTCCCAGTTCAGTTTGAGGAATGCATCACCACTCATGTCAGCCCCTGTTCTCCCCACTAAAAAAAAAAAACAAAACAAAACACAAAACAACAAAAATAAACAACAACAAAAAAACCACACACACAAAAATACCTTGAGTCTAATTAAGTCTCTCTCTAACTATTCACACAAAATCCAGACAATGAAAAACTTTATGGATCAAATTACTGATGTTCTTTCATAAATAAGTTTTAAAAAATGTTTCAAAAGGAGTAAAAATGGAAAAAATGTTTAGATAAAGACTTAAATTGGTGTTTAGGAATGTTCACTTGGGTGATAAAACTACAAAGAAATGAAAGAAAGTAATTAAGGTCCAGGAGAGTGGTTTTATTTAAGAAGAAGAGAACTGTGATCGAGACAGGAAACATGGAGGGTCTCAGGTTATTATCAAAAGTCTGTTTCTTAACCTGAGTGATAGATGCAGCATAATAATACATTAAGTTCTACATGTGTTTTATGCAGTCTCCTGTATATTTTATAATACATATTTTTAAAATTTTATACTAAATGTTTTACTGAAAGTTTTATTTTATGATAAAAACTTATTTTATATAAGCAAATCGCTTATGGTCTAACATATGCTTAAGCATCTCAGGTGATCTTACACATAACATTGAGGGGATGACATACAAAAGTCATATGCAGTGCCCACGGCACCATAGGGTAGGCATCGCCCACTCAGATGACAACGTGGAAGCAGAGTCTGAGTTGAATGTTCTTCAGTCATACTTTGAACATGCATCCTTTGCCTCACATTCACCCTCTTACCAGCTTAACTGACACAGCTGAAAAAAAATTACTCTCTAATATAAAAGGTAGGTGTTTCCATAGTTGTAGTGCTTAATCACTATTTCGACGACAGTTTACTACCTTTGGAAACTCATATCTCTAACCCATCATGCGTAATAAGTACTGCATGTTTACAAAAAATACATTAAAATTTTATCAAATATACACAGTAAAATGCGTGACATTTCAAATGTCCTAATGACTTGTCATTTGCTAAAATTATTTAGATCAGTTACTCTGATTGTGTTGTTCAATTTTAGCCAATTCTCAATTATCCACAGGTAGCTTATCCACATGAAATGCTGTATTAAAATTCACATCAACTGTCATTGCTTCTAGTCTACAGATATGAGTCCATAGGGACACTTTAGAAAGCATTTGCTCCAGTGTGCAGATAAGGAAAAGAAGACTCAAGACTTGGCAAAATGTCAGTCATCTAATAAATGGTTAAAAAAAAAAAATGGAACTAGAATCCAGTTTTTCTTATGCCAGGACCAACATTCTTGCCACCAACTCCTTTTGAACAGTATACACACTATGCTCTTTTTCAGGTTTTTAAGGTTGTAAGCAGCTTTTAGTGATATTTGCATCACACAAGTTATTTGTGACTCAGAAATACTATCACTACTCTGTGGAGGAAAACTGTTCTTCAGTGGAAAAGGTCACACTGTCTATAGCACACCTCTCTCCATTTTTAGCTTTTGATTCTATGGAAGCTATTTTATAGTTCTGTAAACTCTGGATAACTGATAGCAGTGCAAAGATAAATCTTGTCTATAGACATGTAAGTCCTGTGTGGCAGGCTTTTGATTGTTCTCCTTCCTCCTCCGTGAAAGAGGCAGTTTTGCCTCCTTTTTCACATTCATTTTGTTATTCCTAACCTGTAAGTGTGTCTTTTCTTTGATTCTCTTTTGAACTTATTCTAGCATCTGCTTGGTTCCTTCATTGACTAATGAGTTAAATTAAATTTAACACATTTTTATTTTTGTGTATGTATGAAAGTCATGATTTTCCTGTTTTTTTTTTAAAGATTATCTTTCAGCAATTACTGCTACTATAACAATTTCTACTACCAGATATAATGATACTCAGAATTAAATAGAAGTTTTGTGTTATCAGAGTTTTAGCATGTTCTTCAAATTTGGCTAATATTTTACTTGCACTAACTCATGCAATCTTCACAGAAATCCTAAGAAGCATGTAAATCCTTTTATTAACCTCTTTTACAAATGAAGAACCTGAGACACAGAGAAGTCAATTCACTTGCACATGGTAACGCAGTTTGGCGTCATGCCTCGGCCTTGATGGCCAGTTGTATCTGACCCCAGAACTCATGCTTTTGGTCATAACACTGTATTGATTGTCATCCCAACAACTCTTAAGGCAAATTATACCCTCCCTTGGAGAATGGAAGCAGAAACATTAACTATAAAGAAGTCAGACAACTCAAGTTAAGCTGATGTCTCATAACAGTTTATTATATGACTGCCTTTATATCTACCCTGAAATATGAACCTGAACCTGGGTGGGAGAGAGAAGGAAAGAGAAATCAGCACAAGGTCAGGACAATGAGATTGAATCTATTTAACTCTTTCAAAGTTAATTATGTTTTAATCATTATATTTAAATAATTTTGAATACCTAAGTATAAAAACTCTAAAATAATTAGATGCAAATATGCAAGAAAATAATATTTTTATCTGACAATACAAAAAAAGTTAGAATTTTTTACTAGAGGTTATCTATTTTCTAATTTTTTTCATTATTGTGAAAATTTATAATTATATAATATCACCAATCCGATAAAATATAACTAAATTGTGTACAGATACACTTTTATTTATCCAACAGAGTTACTTTCTAAAGGGTATTTGCAAATATTTTCATGCAGTAAAATGGAGCTTTCTGACCTTATCATTTACACTTGGGCATTGCCCATCTTTTGGCCTTTTCCTTTGCATTTCTGAATCTTACCAAATTTTTCCATCTTCTAGATTACCATGGTATTTTTTTTATGCTTTTCTCTTTCAGAATTAATCATATTCCACCTTTATTTATAATCAGGCTCATTTTTTTCCTAATTGTGCCTACAGAGGCACTAGCAAGAGAACTGAAAACTTATGTGATAGCTTTAAGTCATAGTTTCAAGTTTTCTGGGTCCCCTGCATATTTACTAATAGAAAATAGAAAACTCATTAATAGAAAACTCATTAAGAATGTGTACTTCTAATTTATGGAGCCTAATGTTGAGGTGGTGAGAAATTCAAATCCTCAAATGGGTTAATCATTAAAAGAAAATGATGAGAGACACTAATGCTACTTTTACCCTTTTTACCCTTTGTTTCCCAGACTCATGTGTTCTAGCTGTTGAGTTAACACATGTCAGTCAACAGGTTCAACATACATCCCGCATTCTGCATAGTGTTGTCCCTTGGCACCACTGAAGTATTTTCTATACCTATCTCTCAATCTCATATTCCATTGTTCATCAAGTGTTACATATTTTGCCTCCTAAATGTTTTCACTCTTGACCCCAGCACCACTGCCTTATTTCAAGTGGTACTTGGATTTTACAATGGATTGTACAGTGCTTCCTAATAGTCCTTTTCCTTCTTGTTTCTCATTTATTTTAAGTGCTGCCAATAAGCATAACCCAAATGAGATGTCCTTCACCCCCAACCTAGTTCTAGATCTGCATTTGAACCTGCTTCTAATTTCTTTTAGCTTTTTACTGCATTATTCATTATCCCACTCACAGCTTCACTGGCTCTTCAAGCTTGACCACTGGCATTCCTTTCTGCTTACTTTGGTGACATTCAAATCCTTCTTGTGGCTACACTGTGTTTAAAATCCTATATCTGCCTCAAATGGTCCTGGTCTAGTCTAGACCTGGACAAAGACAACTAGTCTGGACTGGACTACTATGGACAATTTTCTTGCCAAATGTGTCCTGGCCTGCCAAGAAGGATCTGGACACCTCTTACCACTTAACAGGCTAATGGATGCTGTATATATTCCATTTTCTCTGCCTAATATTCTTCCATGCTTCCTACTGGCAGGATACTAGTTAATAATCAGCTTATATATTGTTTTCTCTAGTAAGCCTCTCTTACACATAATAAAAATATTAATAATACTTGACACATATTCAGTTATATACTACCTGTCACATTAATGATAATACAACAGTAACACAATAGCACAAGATTTATTAAATGTGTATTATATGCTTGTCTTAGTGTTAATCATGGTCCATGTGAATCAATCAAATAATGGGTTTCTTAAGGAAAGAGCCTGTTCTCTTCTGGTTCAATATGTAACATATAGTTCAATTCAAGCCTTCATGATTTGTGTTCATAAATAATTACTAAACAATCAAATTATATTGTTTGTGACACACTCAGTTTTTCATCTTTCTTCTACATGGTTAAAAAAACAGTAATTCTTTCACATTAAATCACTTAACACATTAAAATTTCAAACTGAATTCTTGCCTCGGATTCATTCTTCCATGCTGGCATTGGTCTCTCATGACGATCCCATTGACCCTGATTGTAGCTTTTGGTTCAACAATAACAGCTTCCAGAGCACAGAAAAATACTTTCAAATTTGTTGTTCCAACAGTCATTGGTGGAGGCGAGGGCAAAGGAGAGCAGGCAAATGCCTCATCATGCTTGGCACATGGAGTGTTTGCTGTACTTTGTTATGTATGCCAGAGCCTCTGTTTAACTGAATTAAGGATTAAAGTACTGAACAACAACAACAAAAAAGTTGTTCAACTCCCTGGCTGGGTGGGTCTCATTCAGTACTTTACAGGTAGCTCTGTCATTTGAGTGTGATCTGTACTTATTGGGAAATCTCTGTATGTCCTGTGCACGAAGTCTTTTCTGCTAACCAAAGTTGAAAACATTTAGTAGTCTGCTCATGGGAAACTGAGAGTCTGCCTTGCCTCCAGGCATTAAAGCCTAAAACAAATTAAGTTTCCATCTCTCTCCTGGCTTTTGGGGTTCTAACAATCTCAAAAGCAGTCTAGTAAACAGACAGACAAGACTCTACTTGAGTACAGCCTTATTTATAATCTAAAGGTAAGGACTTTATGGAATTACAGACCAGGCTGGAGCATGTTAGATCTATAGTAAAGAATCAAAGAATTGCAATTTAGAGGCAAGGGTAGGGCAAGATAGTGCTGCTGAATGAAAATGGATGCAATTTTCAACATGTCTTGATGTGAGAATGAGGTCAGAAAAGCTACAGAGTGTTCAGAAAGAGATCTGTGTCACAGCAGAGTGGCAGTGGGCCTATGTAAATTAAAGATCTAAGCCAATGTGGAAAGCACATTTTCAACAAGCAAATAGTGCCTTTTAAGGAGACTAATTGCTAAAGCAGCCTCATTGCCTAATAAGAGCCTAGTCAATCATTCAACAAATATTTACTGCCTGGCTTTGGAACTGGCACTGTAATACCTGTAATGCAATGGTGAGCCATAACACCGGCCCCAGGGAGCCAACAGTTTTATAAAGAACGCTAACAGAAACACAAATATAAAGATTTTTTTTTTAATTCTACTATTTTTAATAAGGGCCTGAAAGAAACAAATAAGTGCTGTTCTGTTTCTATTGATACAGTTATTTGGGAAAAGTGTGCAAAGATATTTCTCTGCTGATCTATATCTGTAAAGTGCTGCTCCTCCCTTAAATTCTACACACGCGCGCGCGCACACACACACACACACACACACACACACGCATACCTAAACCTTGTGACATCTTATTTGAGGTCTGTTGCAACCATAAGCTTAGACTGCTTTGGACTTTCTCACCATTCAGCATGGAAGCCTGGAGGGTCTAAATTTTATTTTTGAGGGACACAACTTTCTATTAAAATATGGCTCTACCTTTACAGTTTACAAGTTTAAGTTGTCTGGATCAAGATGATATAAATCACATAAAGTAAATGACTGACCAGTTTTTCTATTTCATTTAGTCCATGTAGTCACAGATTCTGATTGTTTATTATCAGTAATGATTATAATGCCAGTTTCACACAGACTGCAGTAACTCTGCTGATAGGCTGAAAGAAAAAAAAATCTATGTAGAAAAAAGAATTGTAGTGGATCTGACGCAAAGTTATAAGAAATAAAATCATCATTAAAAGATAAAAACTTAATAGTATCACATAACAGAATCAATCTAGCTGACAGAATGATTCATACATTACGTTAAAGAAATGTTCTCTCTCTCAAGAGCATTTCTACCCATCCTCTCTTCTACAGCAAAATCCTAATAAAATCTGGATTTAGGAGAATCAGGTGCCCAGCTGTATGTCATATATCTTGTGATTGTTCATGAATATCCTCATGACATTAGATTGTAAACCCTGTGACACAAGAATTCATTCAAATGCTGTCTTCCTATGTCATAAGCATATACAATCAGATTCATTGTGCCTTTCATTTCTTCAGCTATAAAAATCTAACAAATAAAATCAACACTGACTTTTTAAATTTTTCTTCCATTCTTTTGCTTGGTTTTAAATGAATCTGTGGTATAAAGATTTAAATTAATTCATGGATCATGCCACATTATCAACACTGATCCCTGAGTGACCACTTTTATTTTAATTAATTATTCATTCATTCATTTTAATAACTAATAAACATTTATAAACCCAACATCCAGGACAAAATCTAGAACAGATCTCCTGCCTTCGGCTCCAACCTTATTTATCCATCATACAGTCTTTTGTGTTTGTATTCACTTGTTTTTGAATAATAGTTTTATTTCATGTAGCATATGCATAAGCAATGTTTTTTATATTGAACTGTTATGTCACTTTTTAAAAAAAGGTTATGATATACACAACTTGAGAGAATTTTTTTGTCATTCAACAACAGCTATGATTAATCCATGTTGTATATAGTCATGGTTCATTCATTTTCACCACTGTGTAATATCACATTTATGAATGATTCTTTTTATCTAGTGTCCCTTGATGGTTACTTACATTTTATAAAAATGTTCACTTTCTTTTCTTTTTGTGATTAGGAACAGTGTTGCTATAAAAATTCCTATACATGTTTCCTGATGCACATAAGCAAGCACCACTTGAATTTCTATATAGGAGAGGGACTGATAAGTTATATAATTTATGAATTTTATTTTCACAAGATAATGCCAAATTGTTTTCCAAAGTGGTTGTACCATTTTATTCTCTTATCAACAATGTATGAGACATTATTGATTTACATCTTGCTAATGATTGGTATTATCAAACTTTTAATTATTTCAAGCAAATGGATGTAAAATAACATTTCCTTGCAGTCATGATTTATAGTAACCTGATTATTAATTAAGTTAGATATCTTGTCATCTAATGGCTTTCCAAAAATTTATTAGACAGTGTTGTACTAAGCAGTCCAATAGCTGGTACTTGTTTCTGGGTAGAAAAAGTGTTTCTAGCCAGATATTCTCTAATTTAGTTTACAGAATATTAGCTTTTTCATAAGCAATAAATTTATAGATATTTTATTCATATTATTTGACCTGTATGGCTAATCTACTTGGCTCTGCTGTGTATTTATAGTTTCATTACCTAATAACTCCAAAATTCCAGAGTAAAAGTTGGTGAATCTCAAAGGCAAGGGATGTTCTCTGAATGTTGCTAATCTTTTCATTGATATGTGGAAATTATTTCCAACTTGTTGTGAATTATGTGAATTATGGAATTGAATTACATTAAATCTAGAATATACTTTTTAGGTGGGTATAGAATTTTCTTCTATGTTTTCAAATATGTCTATACTTCTTTGAGAAATGAAATATATAGATCAACATTAAAGATCTTGCAAAAGATAATTTCATATTTGTTTCCCATTATATAGGGATTTTTTTGATTCTTAGAAGACATAATTTATAAAAGAACTTAAGTAGTCTATCAACTCTTTAGGAAGCTATAAACCACTCTTTCACTGACATTGTCATACTTAGAAGTAGCAGGAAACATCTACAATTCATTTCATGAACTCCATTATGGAAATACCAATTATACCCCATGTGGTCCAAAGTGCCGCAGGGGATGGTCTGAAATGTTGCATTTTTTTTTTTCCTTTCTTTGGGTATTCAATATTGACAAACTCTCTTATCTTTGTTAGATATCAGAAAAGGTAGAGCAGGAAGTAAGAAGAGAGTTTAAAAGTCAGAATCATAGAATCATGAGAGATAAGTAGTCAACAGTCCAAATTCTAGGAATGCCACTTTGCTTAATGGCTTGTAACACCTCTCCAGGTAAAATGATAATATATTTATATCTTGGGTGATAATATGGCCCCACTAGGGGGAACTGTAAAGATTATGTGGCCAAAACCCAATAAAAGTTTCTAAAAAAAAAAAAAAAAAAATTGTAATGAGAATTTGCCATTGTTTTAGGCCAAAAATACTGATAGATTTGTTTGGGGAAGTCATTTCAAAAGTATTTTGCTATGAACTAATCAATATAGGATTTTTAAAATTGTTTTTCGGGGGGGGGAGGATATTCCAGTTGTAAATAATATCTCCTCACAAATTTACTTTGACAATTTGAACAAAAATCAATCCTTATATTTCTTACATCTTTCATGCTTTTTTAACAGTCAAACAAAAGTAAGTCAATCTATATCACCTAGTTGAATGTCTTAACTTCTCAATTTTAACTAATGTAGAATTTTGTGATTATTTCTAGTACAATTGTATTGCAATCCATAAGAAAATGAATTTAATTCTTTTGTAGATTGAATAATTTCTGCAAATTGATTATAATATATTTTTCATTTAAAGTGTCCACTAATAATGTTCAACTTGTTTTAAGGCTTGTTAAAATATATATAACGTGTCTTCAGTCGATACAGGGAATCATGCACAATGGTGCCAGAGTGGTAAATGACTGGAAGAGAAAAAAAACATATTAGAGTACAAGTAGTTGATCATAGCTACAAATGGAACTTTGACAATGGAGCAGTATCTTGTAATTATTATTCAAAATACCTATAGAAAAATCACATTGGAAAAATAGAACAAATTTCTCACACACAGTATGTGGGGAAGTATGCAGCAGGAAGTCAGTGAATTCTAACTTTGAGTTAAAGGATATATCCATTAGCTTACCGCTCTTCAGGGTAAAACTCTGGCACATTTTAACTAATCAACTAATAAATATTGAGTGTCTACCAAAATGTGCCTAGCATTATGAGAGAAGTAAACAAATCTTATCTTTAAAGAAAACATTTATGTGAAAAAGAAAACCTTATAAGTATACAGTTAATAGAGTTCACTTTTTAAAATTTTGTGCATTTTCTTATTATTCAGTCATTCAACAAATATAATTTATCATACACTTAATGCAAAAAGTGCCAGGAAGACTTTTAAGAGATAGAAACATAAATTATATAATTTTTCTCTTTTTAAAAACATTTAAAGTTTACTAGGGAAGGTAATTGCATACAATTAACCACAATGATAGTACTGATTTTGAGGATAGATAAAATGAGTTGATTTATTTTAAATATTCAGAACACAATGATGCGGACAGGGGAGAGGGAGGATTGGATGAAGGTACAAACTTCCAGTTATAAGCTAAGTAAGTACTAGAGATTTAATGTACATGATGACTATAATTAACACTGTTATACAATATATTTGAAAGTTAAAGAGTAAACCCTCAAAGTTCCTATTATAAAGAAAATAACATTAATTTTTTTCCTATATGAGATGATGGAATTTAAGTAAACTTAATTCTAGTAATCATTTTATAATATATATAAGTCAAATCATTGTTCTGCATACATTAAACTTTATAGTTCTGTATATCTATTATATCACAATATAAATAGAAAAAATAAATAAAAATAAAGTAATACATTTTCTTATGAAATCAAAAAATAAAAATAAAATACTCAAAACAGTGCTTGACATATAGAAAAAACTCACAAGTTATTATTATTATTATCATTTTACTAGGATTATTAGAGCTGGATCTACATGAATGTACAAGAGTGTGTCAAATGGAGAAGAGAGAAAAAGGCATGGCTTCTACCAACATATTGTATCTTTAACTCTACGTATGTGTATAACCTTCATCTCTGTTCTGAATTACAGATCTATACTCTTAACTTTTTATGACCCCTCCTTTTGGATGATAGGATACAGGCAATAGTTGAGGGAGAGGAAAGAAATTGATTAGACCATTAACAGAGTATAGAAAGAAAAGACCAAGGATATAACTTTGAAAATTCTCTAAATTTCAGGAATAATAGAAGAAAGAAAAATTAAAGAAGAAAACAGAGATAGAGCATTCAAAGGAGTAAAATATCACAGATGCCAAAGTGAAGACAGAGTCTTTATGGCAAAATGGAGACATTTATACAGTCAGAATGCTTCTGCATGTTACAGATGGAGTTTTTTATTTGTTTTTGTTTGTTTTGTTATTTTGATGTACACCCAAACATAAGTGTGATATTTTCTGAAAGTTTCTGCAGTTCAAGCATGTACAATAAAACCCCTCTTATAACATTCAATTATTTGTGAAACTTGTGGGATTAATTTAGATATACTTCTCATCACCACCAGCAGCCACCATAATGATTTAAAATTTGCAAACAAAATTAACAGCTGGTGAGGGTGTTACAGCTTATATTGCAGAACTGTACCAACTGTTTAAACAGTGCAATGTGAAAAATTTCTTAGATGACATATCTCATGACCATTTTACATGTGGGGTTCATGATAAATCCCAACAGTAACCTTAGTGAAATCAAATTATTATAATTTTGAAATTGTTATAGTTTTGAAAAAGCTCCTATCCAATGATATGATATTGATATATATCACAGAAATTAAAAAGAATAATATCATATAGATATCCACAACATACAAACAGAATTCTGATGCTGAGGGCTGCTAAAGTAAAATCACATAACCAGAGATATTTTAGATACATGGTCTCCATGCTCAGCTATTGCCAGGCTATATTTCCCTGTGCTCATCACTTTTTCCTTACATGTTTCCTTCAAAAGTTGTATTACAAAATTTCTCTTCTTCCTAAGACCCAGACTTGATGTCTCCTCCCTCACCCTTATGGACATATTCTACTTAATCCAGAAGGCAAGACCACAAAACAGCAGTTCTTCCCATGTTTGTCTCCTAGTGCTTAGAGTGTATTTTATCCATCTGAATCTTTTCAGCATTTCCTGCTTTCTAAGGAAAGAGGATTTCTTCTTTCTATTTAAAGTGTCTTTCCTGTGAATTCCAATTTCTCTTCAGGGACTTTTTCACTAGTTACCCCTCATTTTCCTCTCCTCCTTCTTTTTCCTCTTCTTCCTCTTTTTTCTTTCTATTTCTTTCTCCTAATCATGCTCTCCCTCATCCTCTTCCTTTTCCTCTTCTGTCTCTTGGATATTGTCCTAAAATTGATACACATTTTTATATATATATGGAGAGCTAAGTCTCTTCAATCTCGAATTTTAAAAATGACTCTCTGTGACCCCATACTCCTCTGTACCTCAACTTTTTTACTGTTGAACTCTTTGAAGAACCTTCTGCTACTTGCTATATCTACTTCCTAATAAATTTTTTTCTCTAAATGTAATCTGTCCTCCCTACTTCCCAAATCTGCTGGACCTGCTCTTGCAAGTTGCAGAGACCTTTTGTATCTCTAAAGACAATGGATAATTTTCAGTTCTTGTCTGACAGAACTGTGTGCAGCATTTGACCCATTTATTAGTCACTCCCTATTCTGAAAACTCCTTTCTGTGTCTCTGAAACACCATGCCTTTAGGTATGTTATCTTCATAGATAATAGGCCCTCTTATCTTTCATTTGACTTGACTTTCTTCTCCCATCTTGGTCTGACTGATGCCCTAGTTTCAGAACACATAGAAGAGACTCAATAATTCTGTTTTGTACTTGCATAGAGCTGCCAATATATTTAATGTTCTTTCTATCACAACTGTTAAGCTCTAAATTCTTGCCTTTAAGAAAGGCATCTAAACAATACATGCCATACCTCCTAGCCAGGGAAAGATATATAAAAGAATGTAGAAATAGATCTGTGTTCTGTAACTGCTGGTGTTGAATTAGATGTTTAATTAATGACTGTTAAGCAAGTAATTAATTACTATTAAGTAATTATATTATGCTACTTGTTTGGCTCTTCATTCGAGGTCAGTAGTGATAAAATGATGAGAAAATACGGTGCAATTATGGGCCCTTATAACATGTAGTTTGTTATGATTGGCATATGGGGTTCAAAGCAAAAAGTAGTGGGAGGTAAAGATGGACAGGTAGAAAGTAGCCTAATCATAAAGAGCCATGTATGTTATGTGAAGATAGACAATAGATGGATGAATTACAAACAAACAAAAAATGTATGGAAGTTGTAAAAAGACATACTTCTAGATGAGGGATAATAGAGGGAGTCTCACCAATCTTCCAGAAAGAAATAGGACTATAAGGTAAATTAGATTATTTAGATAAAATCCTGGAAACATCCAAACTTGTGAAGCTGACTTAAGAAGACACAGAAGATGTAACTAAAAATATAACAAGCAAGGAGATTGAATTAGTAATCATATAACTTCTCAAAAATTAAAGCTCAGGTCTACATGGCTTCACTGGTGAACTAAATCAAACATTTAAAAATTAGTACCAAATAAAACTCTTCCAAAGCACTAAAGAGGAGGGAAAACCTCCCAACTCTTTTTATGAGGTTAGTATTACAGTGATATTGAAACCAGATAAACACATTACAGAAAGAAAGAAAGAAAGAAAGAAAGAAAGAAAGAAAGAAAGAAAGAAAGAAAGGAAGCTACAGACCAATACTCCTTATGAACATAAGTGCAAAAACCCTCAATAAAATACTATCAGACCAAGTCCAGAAATATATAGAAATAATTATATTCCATGACTAATGAAATTTACCTCAGACTGAAAGGCTTATTTGATATATGAAAATCAGTCAATGTAATACACCATGCTAGTAGAACAGGGACAAAAACCACATGTTAATCTCAATAAAAGCACAAAAAGCATTTGACAAAATCCAACATACTTTTTTGCTTAAAAAAATTTTAAAAATAAAAATAAAAAGCTAAGACTACAGAGAACTTCTTTAACCTAACAAAAGGCGTCTGTGAAAAACCCACAGATAATGTACTTAATGAAGAACCACTGAATCCTCTTCCTCTAAGATCAGAAACAAGACAAGGATGTTCATTCTTACCATTTCTTATTCTAAATTGTACTAGGATTTATGGCCAGAGTACGTAAGCAAAAAATAAATAAATAAAACAGACGCTCATTGGAAAGAAAGAAGTTAAACTATTTCCACTTGCAAGTGACATAATTATTATATGATAATGTCAAAAATTTTTTTTCAAAGGGATTAATTTAAAAAAATTATTACAACTTATAAACAAATTCAACATTGTGCCTGGATACAAACTCAAAATACAAAAATTAATTTTATTTCTAAGCACAAGCTATGACTAATACAAAAATGAAATTAAGAAAACTATCCTACTTATTATAATAGTGAAATGTATAAAATATCTAGGAATAAAATTTTAAAGTAATGCTTATAATACTTATAACACTAGTCCATTAAAAATATGTTATTAGTGAAAATTTGAAGATCTAAAAAAATAGAAAAAATATGCCACATTTATGGATGAGAAGATTTAAAATTGTAGAATGTAATACTCTGAAAGTTGATCTACAAACTCAATGGCATCCTTATAAGATTTCAGCTAATTTTCCTTCAGTAATTGACAAAATAATTCTAAAATTCATACAGAAATTTAAGAAACTCACAATAACAAAAATAATCTTGAAAAGGACAAAGTTAAAGGACTTGCACTTCCCATTTTCAAAACTTACTACAACTTTACAGTAATCAAGGCAATGTGGTACTGGCATAAGATTAGACAGGTAGATCAAAGGAATTAAACTGACGGTCTAGAAAGTAAATCTTTACATTTATGGTCAATTCATTTCACAAGGGTACTAAGACAATTCAATGGACAGAGAATGGTATTTTTAACAAATGGTTAAAAATTCAAAATGGATCACAGATCTAAATAGAACAGCTTTAAAATTATTGAACTAGAAGAAAATTTAAGAGTAAATCTCTGTGACCTCAGATGAGATAATGATTTCTTAGATATGTCATAAAAAATAATAAGCAACAAAAGCAGTGTAGATAAGCTGGATTCATCAAACTTAAAAAGAAGCTTCTAGAATGTGAAAGATAATCTACAGAATGAGAGAAAAGACTTGCAAGGCATATAAGACAATGGGTTTATAGTACAAAACACAATTTAAAAATCTTAATCATTTAACAATAAAAAAAGGGCAACCTACTCTAGATTTAATGTTTTTGCCCCAAATTCTTGTGTTGAATACTGATACCCAATATGATGGTATTAGGAGGTGGTGTCCTTGGGCTATAATTAGTTCACGAAGGGCAGAACTCTCATGAATGTAACTAATACCTCCATAAAAGAGATTCCAGAGAGCTCTCTCACCCCTTCCTACTTGTGAAACATAGCAAGAAAAAGCCTTCTATGAACCAGGAAGTAGGCACTCACCAGACATTGAATTGTCAGCACCGAGATTTTATACTTCTCAGTCTCCAGAACTGTAAGAAATAAATTTCTATTGTTTATAAGTCATCCAGCCTATGTTATTTTGTTATAACAACCCAAACTAACTGAGACAGAATTTGGCATCAAGAGGGGTACTGCTGTAACAAATGTTCAAAAATGTGGAAGTTGCTTTGGAATTGGAAGAATTTCAAGGTGCATGCTAGAAAAAGTTGACATTGCCAAGAATGAACTGTTAAAGATGATTCTGGTAAGAGTTCAGAAAGAAAAAAGGGGATTTGTAGAGTCTGTCTCAATCTTCCTGGAGAATATTTAAGTTCTCCTAAACAGAATGTTGGTAGAAAAAATGGACAGTAAAGGCCATTCTGTTGAGTCTCAGATGTAAATGAGGAACTTGTGATTGGACAATGGAAGAATAATCCCAAAGGCAATTTATAGATCATCAGGGCTGCCCCTCCCACCACAGTGTAATAGCTAGAAAGGAATTAGCCTCAGCAGAAATCTTACCTTGAATCCCATCCATGTATGATTTAGGTGATATTTATATGACAACTTGGACTTAAACTTTAAAGTTGATACTGAAATGAGTTAAAGGTTTTGGGGTTGTGCAATGCAATTAATGTATTTTGTATGTGACAAAAACATGTTTTGAGGGACTAAAAGCAGAATGCTATAGACTAAATATTTGTACATTGCCCCCCATTTATATTTTAAATCTTAACACCAAATGCGATGGTATTTAGAGTGATTAGATCTTAAAGATGGAACCCTAATGAATGGGATTAATGTCCCTATAAAAAAAAGTCTGGAGAACTCCCTCATTCTTTCTGTCATGTGATGCACCGCAAGAAGACAGCTTTCTATGACCCAGGAACAGTCCCTCACCAGATATGGATTCTACCAACTCCTTGATTTTGGACTTCCCAGTCTCCAGAACTGTGAGAAATAAATTTCAATTGTTTATAAGCCACCCAATCTATGGTATTTTTGTTAAAGCAATTTAACTGAGTGAGAAATAATCCAACTAAAAAATGGGCAACAGATTTGAACAGACATTTCTCTAAATAAGATATGTAAATGGCCGATGATGCTCTACATCATTAGTCATTAGAAAAATTCAAATCAAAATCATAATTAGATACTATTTCATACTCATTAGAATGGCTAAAAAGGCAAACAATAACAAATGTTAATGAAGATAGGGAAACTTTTAACCTTCATACATTACTTGTGAAGATATAACTAATACAAACATTTTGGAAAACTGTTCGAAAGTTCCTCAAATGGGTTATCTTGCAATTACCATAAGACCTAGTCATTCCAGTACTAGATATACCCAAGAGAAATGAAAAGATATGTCCACACAAAAACTTACTCATGACTGTTCATAGCAGCATTATTTATAATACTCAAAAAGTGAAAACAATCTAGATATATATTAATGGCTGAATCAATAAACGTAAGTGGCATATCCATGCAATGGAATGTTGTTTAGTGATTTAAAGAAAAGTACTGATACATGCTACAACATAAATGAGTTGTGAACACATTATATTTAGTAAAAGAAGTCAGGCACAAAAAACTACATATTGCATAATTCCATTTAGTTGAAAGAGCCTGAATAGGTAAATCCATGGGGAAAGAATAAAATAGTAGTAGTTCCCAATTGGTGTGCAGGGGAACAGAAATAAAGAATGATAGCTAATGGAAATAGGTTGAGATTTCTTTTGGGGCTTTGTAAATGTTCTAAAATTAGACTGTAGACTATAGTGATGTTGTAAAACTATGATTATAATAATAAAAAAAAACACTGAACTATGAGACAAACAAAACCAGATTGCCATAAATAATGATAGAAACAGTAATAAATTTTTCAAAAACTAGGCCCAATACCATAAGATTTTAAATGACTGAGAAAAAAGCAGAAATGTGTTTCTGGGAATGAAAGGTGAAATCAGCTGGTACAGGCTCAAGAACCCAAGGAGTGCCCAGTAAATCTAAATGGATGATTCCGAGTTCCTTGATTTGGCAAGGTCCTCCTGCGGTCATAACATTCATTCCTCTGCACTATGTAACCAAGCCCAAACAGCGGGGCCATTTTCAATGCTAGTTTTAAAGCAATAGAAAAAAAAAATGGTTTTTCGGCCTCTTTTGATTATGCATACTTGATCCGGGTGGAATACTGAGTGGCAGGGGCAAGAGTTTCTTCTCTGATTCTTTAAAATCAAGAGATTGAGCAGTTCTTGGTAATAGATGGCGGCAGAACAATAGAGGAGAAGGAATAAATGCTTCAGAGGAGAAGGCTCAAAGACAGTTAAGTGAAATTCAGAAGGAGCAGGGAGGAGAGAGTGAAGACAACAGCAAGCAGAAGAGTACTAAGATAGGAAACAAGGAGGATAGAATAGTGACTGAAGAATAAAAGAATAAATCAGAGAAACTTTGATAAGGCTGAAAAGTTTAGAAAGAAAAAAAAATTGAGGGGCGGGGGCATTATAGAGGAAAAAAGAGAATAAGGTGTTGTTGGTTTTTTTTTTTCTTTCTTTTAACTCTCCTACTTTTATTTTTCTCTCAAATATTGATAAATATGGAGCAAAACAAGACATTTGGCCCTGCCATTTGCTCTGTGTTCCATCAGCAGAAGGGGCATTTTAGAATGCAATACTCAAAGAGATGGAAAAATATCCAGAATTGGGTTACAATACAGTAGTTCCATCCTCTACAATACAGTAACCCTGGAACAGAGGAGGTGAATTGCTTATCATTTTTTCAAGAATTAGCTAAAAAATAAATACAGACTATTCTCTTTTATCAATCTATTATGAATTTTAATGATAAAAATAATCATACAACATAAAACAAAAATTACACATAGTAAAATCTGTTATTGACTAAATATTGACAGATGCAAAATTTTTGATAAAATTTTTATCTGCAAAATTTGATTTAGAATAAATAGACTTGGTAAATATCTTGTCCATAAAACAAAATTTTCAGTCGCAGATTCTATTATCATAGATGTGAATTAAAAACTTGATTAGCAGGAACTCATTTGCATTGAAAATTTTACATGGAAAATAACAATTCTGATGAGAATATTTTCAGAAGATGAAAATGAACATTAAAAATTGGGTTGAATTGAATGCTAGGTAGGAAGTTGATTAAAAAATTAAATTAGCTTAATTGGGAAAAAAAGAAATTTCAGTACAGATTTCTTTTAACTGAGTACATTCTCCACATGCACTGGAGACATTTTTAAATGTGTATATATTGACGTATAACGAGCCCTCTATATCTATTTTTGAGGAAGCTTGATTTAATTGCCCTTTTGATAAACAGTGTCAACTCAAAAGACTTAGCAGCCCACATTCCCTGGGCTGGGTATGAGGAGCGAGCTAATGAGCTGATAGGTTTTGTTGCCTCTCATTTCCTTGACTAATAGAGAGGTTCTGTTTTGAAAGCACCCGAATCTGGCTTCCATTCTGGTTTAACTAAACAAATTTGGAACAAAATGTACTCTTTCCCAAGAGCCAAGCCCTCAGAACTATCTTAAGGATAATTTTAAAAGACATAAGCAAACCAAGAATAGTTCAGTGGCCACGAAGCCTGCCAAAGCCCTGAAGAAAATCGAAGTGGCCTAATTAAATTTAGACGGTGGAAATAGGTGAAGTCCTTAAGTGTTTAGCTGAGAGACTCTTCCTAGTCTCTATCTTGTTTCCTATGGATAGACTACTAGTAAAATAGTCTTGTCTCTGGCCCATGTCCTCTCTCACTCCTCTTTGTGATTGGCAGATTGAAAGAAGAAAGTGGGAATGCTCTTCTCAGCTCCCTCCCCTAACTGTCTTTGGAAGCCAGGCTTCCCTTAAGGAAGAAGCGATCTGTACTTGTTGCTGTAAAATTTACAGCAGCACATGCTTCGCCTGCCACTATTTTCAGGTGGAAACATGATTTTTATTTTTTATTTTTTATTTTTTTTGGCTATAGACCATATTGAGAATTTTTCCCTTTCTGAGGTAGAATTAGTGAATCTATTTAACACATATGTATGTCATGTTCTCCAATGAAGTTTTGTCTGAAATAAAGCTGATATTTTGATGATCATCCTGACTCCCATTTCTTAGATAGTTTCAGATTTGGGCAGAGAAGATGGGAGTGTTATCTGTTGATTGCTAAAGTTCCCAAATAAACCCCAACTTTCCCTTTTCTCCCTCTTTAGCTGTTTCCTTTCAAGGAAACCTGTGGAATTCTTATTTACAGTTTGAGAGTGTATGTTTTGTTCATTTGTATGTTTTTTCTCTTTATTTTTAGGCAAAGGAAATAAAAATAGTAATTTTGGATGCAGTTAGCATTTGAGGGATCCTGTAGAATTTAAAAGCCACAAGGCTTCTTTAAATTTAAAGGGCACAAAATTCTAAGGAAATAAAGAGGGATCTGAGCAATGAAATGAAATTGAGATAGGTGGAGCAGGCAGGATAGGTTTACCAGGAACAGAGTTATTTCACATAGAAAGGACATTTAAAACAAGTAGGACATATTTTAATATGTAATCTGTAAGTAATGTAAAATAAATCGCACTCTCTTGAAATTTTTTCTCTTAAAATCTCAGAGCATACTTACGCATTTTTTGTAAAATTGATCTTAGATTTGGAAAATTGGCTTGACTCTCATGAGGTTTAACTTTTAAAAAAATGGGCATGATTAGTAGTAGTATTACTTTGCAGACAGATTGGTAGATTTTTCTATATTTTCATGCCATATTGGATGTATTCAATAATATACTAGAAAATATGAAGAAAGTTTATGTAACTCAGGAACTAAATTTCTATTTATGTTTACATTTGCCACTAATGTCAATAAACACCAAAAATTGTTATTGTAATTAAATGCAGAAAATAATAATAAAAAAACTTTGCAAGAAAAAGGGAAAACTATGAAATATGAAAATGAAGAATGTTGCTCTGACTACACAGTCACTCCAGAGGAAATTGTAAAGTGGGTGAAGTTTCTTTCTTAGCTTTTTTATTTCCTGGGTTCCTCTACTTAGGCACTTATAAATCTCATGCTGTCCTTTCAGGACTTTGAACTTGGCCTGTCTTGGCTGAAGAAGAAAGCATTCTTATCTGCTTTTCCCCAAACACTCGGTCCATTTGGTTTATTTCTGCAGGTTCTTCAAGGATTCACTGAAATATTCCCTTCTGTTAAAGAATCTTCTCTCTGTTTCTATCATTTCCTGTGTATACCTAAACAGGAAAGACTGGAAGAAATATAAGCTGCAGGTGTAGGAAAAGTCTGAGCAGATAGTGCCTCTCATAACCCCACTGTCATCAGACAGATTTGTCTTCTTCTTAACCTGATCTAGCCTTGTTCTATTATTCCATTCCAAGCAGAGAGAAATTAAGAGATAAAAACTCTCAGGATGGGTATTTCTCTCTATAAGAGGAGCATCCCTATTCACTGAAAATTTTCCTATTGTTTTAACCTATATCCAATGCAAACTTTCATTAAGATTACTAACAAATACAGAACCAGTCAACTGATTTGAATTTTATCAGCAGCAGCAGCATTGTCAAGTCACTTAATGAGTGTCCATAAAACACTGCCCATTGCACTAGATGCTAAAAACTCATCCTCTTTCCCCTAGAGGAAATTTTAATGAACAACAAAATAGCTAAAATCTAGAAATAAAAGAAAAAAAGATTAGAGAAATAAAAAAAATAATAATTGGTCCCTAAATAAAGAGCTGCCTAGACTTTTCTCGTTTCTTCTAATAGCAATAGTATAAAGTCATTCAAATATACAAAGAAATCTATTTGTACACACAAATTGAATACAGAGAGAAAGAGAAGTGATGTTATAGATTGAAAATTTGGATCTCTCCAAAATTCACATGTCGAAAACCTAATGCCCAAAGTGACAATATCAGGAAGTAGAGCCTTTGGGAAGTGATTAGGTTATGAGGGTTCTGCACTCATGAATGAGATTAATGCCCTTATAAAGGATAACCCAGAGAACTCTCTCATCCTCTTTGTCATGTAAGAACATAGTGAGAAGTTGCTGTTTATGAACCAAAAATCAGATTGTTATCAGACACTAAACTGCTGGCCCCATAATCTTGTATTGTCCAGCCTTGGAAACTATAATAACTTGTTTATAAGCTACCCAGTCTATGATATTTTTGTTATAGCACCCTGAAAAGACTAAGACTGGTGATGATGATGACGATGATGATGATGAGGAGGAGGAGGAGGAGGATAGTGATGATAATAGTAATGATAGAGATAGGTAAAAACAACATGCAAATGTACATAAAGATCTATAACCTACACAGAGATATATATGACACACCTACATTCATAGATCTTTATCTAGACCTATATACATAGACGCAAATGTCTAAAGAATCTTGTTAGTAACTCAATATAATTAAGGGAACTAGATAATGCTTTTGACTTTACTGATTAAAACAGATTGAGTGCTATTAAGGACTTTCCTAAAATGTCACTTGAAATTTTTAACTCAAATGCGAGCTATGTGGTTAGAAAAAGTGTTGCGATCTTGGATAAAAGTTGGATGATGGCAATAACCTTGACTAAGGAACTGAGTAAAGAAAATTCAAGCCTAATATAAATAGCTAAGGAAAGATGTAAACTTAGATCTAATTTAACCTATAAGCCCCAAAGTAGTATAAGATTAGTTAACCTAATACAAATGAATTCTCCAAAAGGGCTATCTTAAAATATCTTAAAATATTGGGTAGTTAGCCCAGAATTGTTAGAGATCTAAGCCACTGGTTAAGAGAAACTTTTCTCAAGCAGTATATTAACACTGAACATATTTTAAACAAAATTAAACATGGCACAGACCACAATCTGGAATGCAACCCAGTGTTACCAGGGCAGTGCATTGAATATATTTGTCTATTTGTTTAAGTGACATACTTTTTTTAGGGTAAAGTATATTTAAGGACTTTCAAAGGATAGAAATGGGGGCAGGTCATAGAAGCTCACAACATATAAACGTTTGAGCTAGTTCTTGAAGAGAAAGAGGTTGAGAAGAAAACCTGGAGGGGTGCTCAGAATTTTTGGCAATTTCAGACAATGGAAATGGAATTAATAAATGCCCTGGAGCAGGAGAGAGCATGGTTTGTTTGAGGAATATAGAGGAGTTAAGAGTGATGAGATTATAGAACACATGAGGATGTATAAGAGTGATGTTTGAGAAATCATCCATTCCACCCTAAAAGACTAGATTATCCATTTATCCACAGGCCTAAGAATTATATCTTTGACAATAGAAATCACGTGACAATCCTAATACTCATAATTGTGCAGTATTTAACGTCTGATACTTACACCTCTATTAATGAAACACTCATTAAAATTTCAATTTCATTTAGCAAAGAAAACATTGCTTTGGTTCTAAAATTACACAAACAATTTAAGTTAGAAAACTTTAAATAAATATGTATATATTTATTTTTCCCTTAAGAAAGCTGTCTTCCATTTCTACTGAATTATTTTCTCTTTCTACTAAGGGGCTAACCTCATTATAAGCCCCAGGAGTATTCTATCTTTCTTACAAAAGAGAGAAGAAAAAGATAAATTTCTAAAGATGATTTTGAACACAAAGAGACACAGGTTTTTAAAAGACGGTTTCCAACCTGTTAATAGTTTTCAATAGACAACAGCTGCAATCCATGAAAAAGATAAATATTCATGGCATAAAACATTTATATGTGTCCAATGTATATTCATGAACAAATGGCTTCTCCTTCCTTTAATAATATTTGTTGTGCAGTCAGTGAATAATGGACCAAGCTTCCCCTGGTTGCTTTTGCTGAGTCTGTGCTGTTATAGCTCCTGAATATCCATGGTTACAGACAGGACAATAGCCATGAAAAACACAACAATGTGCCTAGAATCACTGCCCACTCATCTCAGATTGGATAGTAGCATCTTCCTGCATCAAGTATTAATGGCAGGTTTTATATGGCTACCAATTTATTTTACAGGAAAAGCGTTGTGTATTCAAATTTTGTGTGGCCTGCAATATCCATGGTTGACATTCTTTTTTCAAATATGCTTGTCACAGCACCACCCTCCCAACGGGCTTTACTAAGAAGACTAGAAGGAGAATTTGCATACACTGAATAACATCCTCAGATGATCACCAGCATCCAGTTGTGATGGCCTTGCTCAAAGTGTTCTGTGCAGCATGGAGGCAAAGAATGTCAGAGCAAACTATTCAACGAACATCTTTGTTATTCACTAAGGTGTGGTGGATAGTATGTGCTTTTGAAAATTGGCATGCTGTTTGATAAATGTTTATTCCATTAATTTTTCCAGGAAGGCAAAAAGAATAAAACCATGTGATTAAAAATACCTTTTGTTGAACAAGAATATGGAGTCATTATAAGGTTTTAGGGCACTGATCAAAACCTATAAAAATAGTAGTAGTAGTAGTAGTAGTAGTAGTAGTAGTAGTAGTAGTAGTAGTAGTAGTAGTATAGTAGTAGTAGTAGTAGTAGTAACAATAATAACAATAATAATAACAATATCATTGCATGTAACATTCTAGTAAAAGAGCTGTCATCTTTGCAGACAGGACCTCCCTGCTCCCTTTCTCAATTCTTCTTGATCATCTCCTTGCCCTCTTTAAGGGTCACAAGAAAATAATTCCAACTCTATCAGAATTGCCAAACTTTCCCTTTCTTTCTCATGGCATCTGCTGTCCATCCATTCTATCAGGTGCACTTTTAAAACCATTATGATAAACTGAAAGTACAATTTGATACCTTCTCTTTCATATTTTTTAAAATAAAAATACCTAATAATATTTGAATTTTAGTTTGCAAATTTATACCTTCTTCCTCTTGGTAGTTCAGTACATTGCATGAGAATCTAAGTTATAATGTCCTGTAAAATGTGAAACAATTTTAGCTTTTTGTGTTTTGAGACTATATATAATAACCAGTGAGAAAGAAGCACCTTGCTGGATATATCAAGGTTCCAGAAATATCATAGATTATAGCTGTACTTAGCTGGGATGAAGTCAAACTTCTCTACAAATGAAATGATTTCTGTAAAGTATAGTTTTTTATTAAAAACAAAGCTAATTTTGCCTTCAATTATATATGAAAATTGAACCTTTCATAAGAAAATGTTCCTAAAATTTTCATAAATAAATAAAAGAGGTTTTCTAGAGGGTGATGAATCCCTGCAGACCTACAATGAATTCCCTAGATACTTCCTACTTCTGATACAATTTGAGGCATGCTGCTGTCATCTTTTCCCCTGTCTAAATGAAGTGCTTAGTATTAGAATTCTCTGTCAACTTTACACTATCTTTACTAGTAAAGAGCATTCTATATTGCCCTTCAATAGCATACCACGATTATCCATTTATCAAAAGTAAAAATAATATAAAAACATAGGGATTGATTGCATCTAATTAGTTTATTTATTTGAATTATTTCTTCCACACCTATCATGTTCCAGGATTAGGCTATTTGCTGTAGACACAACATCTTCTCCCAAGCGTTTTTAGTCTAACAGAGAAACAAAACGAAGTAACCATACAGTTAGAGCACAGTCTGCTAAGTGTTCCAGTGAAGGAAGTATCGAGTGTTAAGGGATTTGGAGAGTTTAAGACAGTTGTCCAAGTTTCAACAATGAGAAAACAATAAAGCCTGAATTTGAACCCAAATTTTCAGGCTCTTAACTCTATACTGCTTCTATGAAATATTAATTTAGCTGTGCCCAACCCCCCATATACAGGAATAGCACCTGCAGAACAGCCACAGGAAATTCTTTCCCCGTGCACTTAGGTAGGACTGATTTATATCACATGGTGTAAGCCACGTAGGGGCGTGGAAAACTGGATTCTCATGACTCATTGAATAAAGATTCTATTAGAAAACAAGGATGGCAGAAAGGCTCTGGCTGCAGGTGGGGCCTGTTCCTGTTCCCATGATGTTCTTGAATTTCCTTTGGTCTTGGAGCCAGTCTAACTGCTTACTACTTGGATTCAGGCTTGAATAGAGCTCACTCCATCAGTTCACCAACTACCAGGAAAATGCTGTCTATTTTCTGTGGCTTTATTTGATAGAAAGCTATGTCTTAGGGAGGGAGGGGTGATAGCACAAGTAGTGAGGTTAAACAACATTGCTGAATTCACATAGCCAATAAATGCCAGATCCAAGGTTTAAACTCAGTCATAGGCCCTTTCCACCACTGGTGCTTACTCCTGAAGGCAGATGTGTTCTGGCACTCAATTTGAAAGAAGGGATGAATTCACCTTTCCATGGAAACTGAAGAGCATCTTGGTATATCTTTTCTGATTCAAATACAGAAGAATGATAGACCAGATATTTTTAAAAGAAGATAAAAAGACATAGAACTGCATTGAAAAACTGCTCATATATCACAGGAGTTCAGCGCCTCCAAGTCATCAAGGCTGAAAGCTCTTCAGAGAATCTAGAACTAAGTTCCTCCTCTCCATATCCTGAGAACTGCTGCCCGCTTCCCCTCAAAGCTAGGGGAAGCTGTTGACTTGGGGAAAAAGAGTGGTGACACAGACCCAGCCTCCCAATGGCTCTGTAACTGAGTTTGCAACATCCCAAGTACCACCTCAGCACAGAGTCCCTTCATAAGTGCTGGTTCTGGACTGGGAGCCCAAGGGCCAGGGAGAGGCATCAGTTAAGGCTTAGACGAATAGGTGAGCACAGAGACAAAGGGAAAGAAAAACACTAAAATGTGTGGTTAGTTTCTTTGATTAGTTTGATTAGTGTGAGTACCTTATCTCAGGACATCATGGATTGATATTAACTAATAGTTGACTAAGAACCTAACCACTAACACATTCTGAGTCCTAAAAATCTACCTCTATAAATGACTTTTAGGACTTAACAATCTTGTTATGTTATTTGAGAATCTTATAGGCCTTTCATTTTATACATACTATATAGATATCATATATATATTTACATATAGTACACATGCATGTATTTTATGCATAAACAATATATAAATACATGTATATATGAGTTTGTGTATGTGTGTGTGTGTGTGTGTGTGTGTGTGTGTGTAATTTGTTAGTATTGGAGAAATTCTTGAAAGGCTTTGTAAAGCATGAAGCTACTTAAGACCATTCATATGGGAAATTTGCTACTATAGCTCATAGCAATCATCTATAGATATAGATGAATATTACAGTTTTTCGTTATTGGGTTGAGAGACGTGACTATTTAATTTAAGACAATTTTTAAACTTTTAAGAACATTGCAGCTTCTACACTTATATCCTGAGAAAATGTTCATTGTTCATATTCCACTGACTATCATCAAAGCACCAGCAATTCTGTGCAAGATGGGCCTTGATGCTTCTGTGCAGTGGGAGCAAAACTTTCACTTGCAGAATGTATTAGTTAAGATTTTCCAGAGAAACAGAACCAATAGGAGATGATAAATAGATGATAGATAGACGATAATAGATAGTAGATAGATAGATAGATAGATAGATAGATAGATAGATGATAGATAATAAAGTTTATTATAAGGAATTGGCTCAAGTGATTATATACTGAGAAGTTCCACAATCTACCATCTGTAAGCTGGAGGCCCAAGAAAGCCAGTGCATAACTTCATCCAAATACAGAAGCCTGAGATCCAGGAGCCTAATGATATAAGTCCTAGTCTAGGTCCAAAGGCCCAAGAACCAATGTGCAAAGTCAGGAAAAGAAAGATGTCTCAGCTCAGGCAAAGAAAAAAATCAATCTTTTCCAGCTTTTTTGTTCTATTCAGGCCCTCAATAAATTGGATGGTACCCTACTGCATCAATGAGGGCCATTTGCTTTACTAAGTTCTTCAATTCAAACACTAATCTTTTCCAGAGACAGCCTCATAGACACACCCAGAAATGTTTTACCAGTCAAAGTGACATATAAAATTAACTATTAACTATTGCACAGGGAAATTTTGATATTTTCTAATGCAAACTTTCACATGGCTATAAGTTACCTGATTGTAGCATATTTACACATCCATTTCAAATAATCAATGGAATTACTCAGAGCTGCCATCTTGATTTCCTGATATCTTCATATTAAAATGTAACTGTTTTCTTTTGGTCACTTAATCTCACGCCTAACCAATTTCTCGCTGAACCATACCTCTAACTTGTAAGGACTCTATGTTTATTATGGACAGATTAATATCATGATTTTTTGTTTTCACTGAAAAAAAGTGACTCAGGAGATATGGGAAAACTGATCTGAGTGGATTCAAGCTGATTTTTCTTGTTTCTACACCACAGACCCCGAAAGCAAGAATGTATATGTATTTTTCCCATATCTTAAAACTTCATTAAAGTACATAAAAACAAGCAAGGCCAAACATAATGACAAAAATATATATGAATAAATTAATTGAGATGAACTAATTAATCTTGTAAGTATTAATTAAACATAATGCTGAGATTGTTCCCTAGTCTTGAGCAGGACAGGCATGTGCTTTTGGAACAAAAGATTTCCTGATGAAAGTTGGCAGAGGTGTTTGTCCACAATGGATGTGACCATGACTTTTTAGAATTAATGGCTACAATGGCCTGAGGGAGCTGATCCACTTCCATGTCTAATCTTGTCACTCTCCACTTTGAAAATTCTATCATTAGAAAGGCACAGTAAGCAAGCAATTCTTCCACTAGACTAGCGTCATGGAAGAAAGACCAACTGGAGCAGATGTACGAGGTAAATCCTCTTAGCTCTATTGAGGAAGTTCATCCTTCTCCTGTTTTCGAATGGGGGCTGAATGCGACTCCCCCTCTGAGGCAGGCAGGCAGCAGGTGTCAGAGCAAGGGTATTATACAATACAACAATATTGATACAGAAAAAATATTCTTTGTTATACACATTATGACTCTTATACACTTGAGGTGAAACAAAATAAAACCAGTTAACTATTCCCTATTATGGTCCTCAATGAAATACAGAAAAATTCCCACTGCATCCATACATTATATAGATTTCACGAAATACATGAACGCAAGGGGACTACCATTTAGGATTCAATACCCCTCCCCTGGCCTTACTTTCTTGGGCGAGTCTGCGCTTCCATTATGTCTCATTTAGGTTTCAGTATCAGCAAACCCTATTTTCATTTATATAAATGCACACTTTACAACAAGATTTTATAACAGTCTCAAAGTTTCCATTCACCAATATTTGAAATAGATTTATTTTCCTTCCATGACTCCTGTCAGGAAAAAAGCTAATACTTTTTTTGTTTTATTTTTTCATGAAGCAAGAGCCACTTTGGAGTGATGTGGCCAGGTTATTCCCAAAATATAAATTCTATTACCCTTTTTTTTGAAAACCCAGGAGGGAAAAGAGGCTGATGTATATGAATAGGTTGTATACTACCAGCAGCTCTTTCATGTGACTTCATTTTATTCCTCATGTTATTAATCCCAACTTAATAATATTTAATAATGAAGAAACAAAATTATGAGAACCAAAGTAATGTCACCATCCCATAGTGTTGTATTTAGGGTTTAAATCCTCCCAATACTAAAACCAATGTTTATTTCACTATACCAGACTGTTTTCTTCCATTCTAGTGCCTGTATTTATTTATTCTTTCACTTCCCCAGTATGCCACACCAAATATAAAGTTAACCAGGTAATAGAGGAAATATTTTAAAAGGACAAGTTGAGTATAGAGTGCTGAATAAAAAGCAAATCCCCAAGACTGAAAACACACACACACACACACACACACACACACACACACACACACACACACACACACACACTATAATTATCTGGGAAACCTCAAACAAGATTGACAGTGGGGAGAGAAAGGATGAAGGGGAGGAAAAAGGTGAAGATGCTTGCGGCGCTGAGGGCTGACGCAAATTCACTTTGAAATGAAGGTCAATGAGAACTAATACCATTTTTCAGATTTCTTGTAACTTCCCCACTAGCTTTGTTTTTTTTTTGTTATCCCAGTCTTGTAGCTACTCGAAGGGGGAAAAAAAATATCTTAAAGATTAAAAAATTTTGCCATGGCACTGCTGAGCTGAGGAACAATTGGAAATTGAATTAGAGATATAGAGCATCCAGCATCTGGAGGCGGCACATAAATGGAATAGCAGGTAGTAGTAATGGAAAAGGGCAAATTTAATGATCCCTGAGACTTTGGGATAGAAGGAAAGAATTACTCTATTTTTCCTTCAACAATATAATAATAGTTGACATTTTTTAGTACTTTTGATGTTTTCCAAACCTTTTTAAATATATGAAATCTGTTCATTTATTTGATCCTCACAGAATCTTATGAGATATGTATTATTAACCCATTTTATAGAGAAAGAAACTAAGCCCCAGAGAAATAACTGCCCACAATTATATAAGCCATCCTTTTCTCCCATTTTTTTTTATCTTCTCTGCTTTACTTCTTAAACCATTTTTTGAAGGAGAGACTGGAATTTACTTATCCCCCATTTACTCTTAATCCAATAAAATTTAGCTCCCATCCTCTCCATCCGCCCCCAACAGTCCACACAGACCCTTTGGAATCATCACAAACAACCTCTGAGCTCCCAGTTCTAGTGACCTGCTTTTATTCCTCATCTGCTTCACTTCTCCAAAGCATTTCACAGTGTTGACTTGCCACTTCCTTCTGAGCTGCTTACTCTTGACTTTACTCTTATTCTATAAGCCTCTTGCCCTCAGTCTTCTTCATAGCCACTTCTTACATTTGTGGGCAGATTCAGTTCTGTCCTCCATCTTCCTTTCTGGTTCTAATGAGTGAATCTCAATAACATATAGGAGGTATAGGCAGGAGAACATCAGAAGCACCTGAGAGATTTTCGTAAACTACTTATGACCTCTTCCAAGATCCAGGTTATGCAGATATAGCCCACACCTTCTCAAGGAGAAGAGACAGGAAGTATGTTACCCTACCTTGGTGCCTAGTGAATTTACTCACAAAGATATTTGAGAAAGAATGGCTCATCCTTCCTTCTTCTCTCCCCAAAAGGTTATACCTTTCTCACTCCCACTTCTAAAATGAATGTGATTTCCAAAAGTTACTTTTGTACTCTTTTCCATAAATTAAAAAAAAAAAAACGTTTAAATGACATATATTGAAACTAATAAAAAGAGAAAAATAGAGGTGAAGAAGAAGAGAAAAGTAGATGACCCAGGCCTTGTGTGTTTCTGCAGAGCAACATTGAGAAAAAATATATAAAAGGAGCTGCAGCCTTGGAATCCATGATTATTCATTATTGGACAAATGAGCTGACACATGTAGCCAAATCCAAGTGGCCCGGGACATCCTGGTACGCTGTGGCAGGAAGTCACCAAGGGTAGAGAGAAATTTGGTTATATCGTATGTTGAGGTAAAAAGGGGCTGTTTGGGATTGCAGCCTTTGGGTGTACAAGAGACCCCCTCCTTTTATTCTCCTCATTTAAAAATAACAGTAAATCACCTACTTTATTTGTGTGTCAAGCACAGTTCATTAAACTGTCTTAATGAGTAGGAATACTGCTCTTTATTGGGCCATGTACTTTGCAAAGAACTTTTTATATATATTGCCTCGCTTAATTTTTACAACAACTCTATGAAGAAGATGCTAGAATTATATTCCTTAACAAGGAAGTCAGGAATCTTGCCTGGTAATAAGCAGAGCAGGGATTTGAACCAGGGTCAGTCTGACACTCAAACCGAGGCTCTTAAGCAATGTTATTCCTCATCTAAATGTGATTACCCAGTATCATTAATCATCATAGAAATACAAAGTAACACCACAATGAGACACTACACCCATCAGAATGACTAAAGTTAAGGTGGGCAGCACCAAGTGTTGGAGAGGATGTAGAGCAACTATAACTCATATGTTGCTGGTTGGAATACAAAATGTTATAAGCACTTTGGAACAGAATTTAACAGTTTCTAATAAATGTAAATATAGACTTGCCCTTCCCAGTCCTATATATTCACCCAAGAAAATGAAAATCTGTGTCCACATAAAGATGGGAACTACAAGAATGTACATAGCAACTTTACTTATAATAGCCCTAAACTGGAAACACCTCAGGTATATAAAGAATGGAAAAATAAATTGGTATATTATTTTAATAAAATACTACAAAGAAGCAAGCTCCTAATACACTCAATGACATAAATGTGTACCACAGACATTGTGTTGCCAAAAAAGAAAATGAAAAAAACATACATAGAAGAATACAATTGTATGATTTTATTTGCATAAGTTCTAAAATTGGCAAAAATAACTTATAGGTAAAAAATGGCAACAGTAGCTGCCTCTGAGCAAGGTGAGAGGGACTGATTACAAGAGAGAAATGGGAGAACTTTCTGAGATGACTCTAACATTTTCTATCTTGATAGGGGTATGACTTATATGGGCTTATCAGTTAGTCAAGATTATACAGTTAAGATTAGCACCTTTTAATATATATGTAAATCTAACCTTCCTTAGAAAGAACTATGTAAGAAATAATAAAGTTTAGGGAGGAAGGAAGAGGGGAGAAGTATAGATGAAACAAGCATGGCAGAATGTGAATACTATTGAAATTTGATGCTAAGTGCATGGCGAAACATTATACTTTTCTACTTACTCATATATGTTTGAAATTTTCCATAATAAAAACTTCTCAAAAATGATGACCTAATTCTTACTATCTGTGAGAACTAAAATACAAATGAGTAATTGGTTTGAGGCCAGGTTGCTGAACATCAGGGTCTGATGAAAACAGGCAAATCTGATGATATTTTTACTCTTCTGAGAGACTTTGAAGTGTTTCTAACTCCCTGCCCTAAAGAATCAAGTATAAGGCCTTCAGTATGGCCCATAAGATTTTATCCACCAAATATATATATCCAAAGTAGTGTGAAGAGTTATTTGTAATATATTACTATATTTACTACCTAGATCATTTCTATAAAGGTTATTATCCTACTTTATAGGTAAGAGAATTTGTACCAGTGAAGCGACCCAAAACTGGATGGCTGATAAGTTGCAGGGCCTAGAGAAAATTCAAGTTATGAATATCTCCTTTAGCGCTCGCTCTCGCTCTCTCTCTCTCTCTCTCTCTCTCTCTCTCTCTCTCTCTCTCTCCTATTTATTCTACATCCTCTCTAGTAGAAAGAATTCTAAGATGGCTGGCAAGATTACAATCCCATGCATAATATTCTCCTTCTGGTTTTAATAGGGCTCATGAATATGGTGGGCTATCTCTAGTTACTTATCACTGTACTCTGAGTTCATTAAAAGGAAATTATTCTGGTTGGCCTGACCTAATCAGGTGAGTGTTTTAAGAGAAGGAAAGTGTCAGGCAGGTGCTCTCAAAAATAAAACAAACTAGCATTCTGTGATAGGGCCTATTCAGATACTATGTGGCAAGGACCTGAGGATAACCTCTGGGAGATTAAAGTGGTCTCCAGTTAACAGCCAATAATAAAAATTTCCTCAATTACACAGCCCCAAAGAACTGAATTCTGCCAACAACTCTGTGAGCTTGAAAGAGTTCCCAACCCACAGATGAGATCATATCCTCAGCCAACTCTGAGTTTTCATCCTGGTAAGACCATGAGAAGAGAACTCAGCTAACCCATAGAAACTTTGAAATAATAAATATGTTATTTTAAGCCACTAAGTTATGGTTATTTTTATACAACAATAGAAAATGAATACACCTTCCTTTCTTCCTCCTCTCCTTTTTCCTCTCAATACTTCAGTCACTCTGAACTTTTCTTAGATTCCTGATTAAAACATTACTTCTATTACTGCTTTTGTGAGGAATATTTACTTTTCCTAGAATGCTCTTTTCCTCTTTTCTGCCTTTCGAGTACCACTCATCCTTCAGGATCCAAACCAGCTCATCCTCTCCTGGAGGCCTTGACTACTTCTGTCCTCCCACCACACCCTGTTTTCTCTCTTAGTCTCACTCTCGTACTTGCTCTCCTATATGAATGAGTTGAAACCAAGAACTTATATTGTTCACGTTCATGTCACTTAGAACTAGGACAGTGCTTAGGACATAGTAGCCACTCACTAAATAGTTAATAAGTTATTACACCTATTGTTTTACATTCAAATGCATCTGAAGTTTATTCAAGTTAACAAATATTTCTTTTTAAGACCTCTCGTGGATAAAGAAGTTATGTACCAATATACAATGAAATATTACCAAGCCATAAGAAGAGATGAATACTGCCTTTTGCGACAACATGGATTGACCTCGAGATAATCATGCTAAGTGAAATAAGCCAGACAGAAAAAATTGAAAAACATATGATGTCACTTATATGTGAAATATAAACCTAATAGCAACAAATGAACAGGACTAACAAACAGAGAGGTGAACAAACAATGTAAATATATACATGCCTTACTGTTAAAATGTACAGTTGAAACTTATTGGATTTTGTTAACCATTGTCACCATAAAAAAATAAATTAATAAAAAAAAGACCTCTCATAACTGCCATAGACAATAAAAAGATCAGTAAGTCATGTTTCCTGTTCCAGATAGGAGAAATAAGATTTGCACACCAATGACAATTACGAGAGATGAAACATGAGCTGTGTGTGCCACATAAGAAACTGATTCTGGTCTGTGAAGTCTCAGGGAGGCAGGGAGAGATCGGGTCCATAGGATGGAAGAAAGCATACCTATGTCTGCCAGCCTCATCTGTATATTTAGGGAGCAATGCCTTCCACCATTATAAAGGAGGTTGGAATAGGAAGGGAAAAGAATGGTTGTTCTTATCTTTCAGGTAGCTGGATGGTGAGCACTCTTATGCATTGTTCTTCATAGGCAGATTGAAGTATGACAGCTGTGAAAACAGGAAAAAGCAGGTCTCAGAAGGAGAGAAGGTTGTTGAGCAATGTCAGCTTCCCCTTAAGACCCTGTGGACAGCAGGACCATGAGAGATGCTGAGCCACAAATCTTGCTTGATACTGTGTGTGTGGTGCAACACACAGGAGCGTGTTCAGCTGCTGGTTCAGCTGCTGTTGGTGTGAAACCCAAGGAAAATGTCTCTGCAGCTGCTGATATCAACATGCATCATGTGGCTGCTTGCATTGTGAGTCAGACACCCACATCCTGTTGCCTTACAATTCTTCTTTTAAATGACATCAAAGAGAATATGTTTTATTTTTTTATTTTTTCCAATAGACGTCTGTTATTTTTCAACAGAAAGGAGATGTATGATGTTCTGCAAATGTGGGCCAGGCTTATTTCCTTTCAAATGCTCTGAAGTGTGTACCACACACCAAATAGTAACTCAACACATTTAATCACTTAGTATTAATTCAGCACACTGTTCTTCCGAAAATTCTCATCCACTTAATTTGTACCATTCAAATAAACTACAGAGAATTACAGGAAGTGTATGTAATAATAAAATTCACTTAAACTTTGAACCAATGAAACATTTCGATCCATTTGTTTCTCTGAGCTTACAAAACATTATGGATATAAAGTCGTGATTATATTTAACTTGGTTCCATGTGTTTGAATCTTATCCACTTAATTAACCAGACTGAAATAATTCTCAGATTATTGATCAATGTAGGTGTTCAAATCTAGCTTTTTATTTCAAATTAAACATTTTTAGCTCTAGAAAGTAGGGAAGAAAGGAAAAAGAGGTCAAAACTTATTGGAAATGAACCAAGATTGTGGAGAAGCGTACTCTGTTTTCTTCTAGTTTGGAAGATTTCCTATGTTTATTTTACTGTTTTGAATAATTTATGGACTAAATTTGATAATACCCTGGTTACCTGGGGTAAGGGTTACAGAGAGGCACCTCCCTTGGCAGCTGTCCCACTGTGGGACTTTCCAGCCCTTTCTCAGTCACTAATGCGTTCACTGTAATGAGGATGACACATGTCTTGGCAAAATGTCTCCATGTTCAGTAGAACAGCCTTAATGTTCTTGATTCTATTTTAGACTTGTACTGAGGTTATCTTCCCACCACAGTCTGACTTCTTCAAACCTCCTCTAATTTTTTTCGGACTTAGTTTGGTCAGTCAGACTAATTTCCCAGGATAAAGAAATAATATTGTCTTCTAGAGTTAAAGCTAGATATTAGAGGCTACAGTGTTAAGCTATAAATTTCTGAATATGGTAGTCTCATTTAAGTTGGTAGATGCTTCTGTGGCTACCGTTGGTTTTTTCACAAGATATCACTTGAAGCACCGTTTATAAAAATATGCTCATGATGTGGAAGGTAACAAAAAGCACTTAAAGATATTCTATATCTGCTTCTATTCATTAACTGGTTTTAACTTTTCTTAGCGGGTTTTTGTAGTGAACTGTGGGCTGGCCAAACCAAATTCCCAAAGTAAATTCCTGAAAGATAATTTATAATAGAAAGCAGGATGAATAAAAGAGATATTATGAAAAGTAGATAATTTTTAACTTTCCCAAGTTAATTACTCAAAAAAAAATGCCAACACACTTTCATTTACCATATATTAACATCCTTTTTGAAAATGTGTACACTAATTGTAAATAAAGAAACACTTTGAATTTTCCAATGATTATACTTGTTCACTTGCCAACAATTCAGATTTAGAAACACTTATTTTTGTATGTATAACTGAGTTTGTTTTATTGCATCCGTGTCTATTGTTTTATTAAATGAATAAAATTAATAAATGAAGATAATAATATTATGAATTATAAATGTAAATACATATGACTGAAAAGAGATAAAATCATTATACTAAAGTAACATTGGATAGTTATACTAAAACAGATCAACTATTAATTCAACTGTTAAAGGACAGAATTAAAGAATAGTATAGCATTAAGGAAGTAGATCACCAAGATTATCTTAATAGCAGAGATATTTTTATAAATATCATAATGTTTTTATCTTTGAAAATAAACTAGTGTCTATTTGGTTTTTATATTTTAGATCGTGTTTATTTTTAGGAGAACATAATATACAAAAGACACTATTAACTGTAGGTGGACTGATTACAGTATCTGGCATGTAATAGGTTTTCATCAAATTTTATATAAGAAGCTATCTATCACATATGTACTAATTGTGGACTAATTTCTGAAAACATTCCCAAGATAAATTGAAATTCTTTGCTAAATACTAAGTAATGTAGCCCATCTTATCCTGATAAATCAGGAAACGAGAAGCATAGTCCTACACTATGAAGAGGAGGCTTATCTGCTCTTAGCTGCCATGCCAACAGCCTTGAGAAAGCTCACGGTGGCCTTCATGCCCACCTGGATCCCATGACCTACAGCTGCATCAGGAAAACCTGCTCCGGATCATCTATTGACCAACTCACTTGAATGAAGAGGAGAATGCATCCTGTTTTCATCAGGGTTCTCCAAAAAACAGAGGCAATAAAATGTGTGCATATAGAAAGATAAATTTATTTTAAGGAAATGGCTCATGTGATTATGGGGCTGGAAAATCTAAAAAATCTGCAGAGTGGGCCAGCATATGGAACCTAAGGAAGAACTGATGTTGCAGTTCTAGTCAGAAGGCCGTCTGTAGGCAGAATTCCTTCTTCAGTTTTTGTTCTGTTAAGGCCTTTAACTGATTAGATAAGGCCCACTTACATAATGGAAGGTAATCTGATTTACTCAAAGTCTACTGACTTAAACATTAATATAATTTACTACAAATACCTTCACAGACACATCTAAAATACTATTTGACAAAATATCTGGGTACCACAGCCTAATCAAATTGACTCACAAAATTAACCATCACACATTACATGAATATCATCTTCAACAGATGCTAATAAGTGCAGTGGTTGAGATCACAAGTTTTGGAGCCAGGTAGAAATGTATTCAAACTCTGACTCTTCAACTTATTAGCTCTATGAAAGCTATGTAAATTTTTAAAATCTTATCTGTAAACAGGAACTAAGATGCCCACAGCAAAGGTTTGATAGGATTATTGTAAGAAGAAAATTAAATCATGATGCAGTTGACGTGTTTACAATCGGACCTGGCATACCCTGTGTATTCAAAAACTAATAACATCTTTTCCTGGTGAAAACAAAACAAGAAGTCTGGTTAAAAGAGGACAAGCCCAGAATTGTTGATAGATCTGCCTTGGCTGGCTCCTAACCCATCTTAAATTATAACTATAAGTAACGCCTTTCTTTTAATTGTTTAAATAAAATAAAGAAAATACTTTATTTATATTTTGTATCATGTACCTCCCAACAAGTATCTCTTTCTATACCTTTTCTCCCTTGTCTGTCTGCTCACTGCTATTCTCTTCTGCACATTTTTGCCAGATGCAAGTCAGTAAAGTCACAAGACTAACAAAGGAAAAGAAAAGCGTTCTACATTTCCATTATTGTAAGCACAAAACTTAATCATACTTTCTTTCTCAGTAAAGAGGCAAAAGTAGTCAGCTCTGCGTTTGAACACGTTCTCCCTGAATAAATAGTTGAGATGGCAATGATGATTAAGGTATTTGAACAGAAATGTATTAGTGAAGCTTTCAAAAAATGACTATTCTCTTCACTTCTGTACAGTTATACCTACAAGTATACATACATCTACACACTCACAGTTCATACTAGTGTTGCAGAATATCCTAGAAGAGGCATGTTTCTTTACAAATGAAGTGACAGCTTTCATTTGCATGTAAATCTTCAAATTGACTTTGCAACAATCCATTTCTGTTCCCAACCTACATCCTCAGAAAAACTGCAAAGTGCTGAATGACAGAATAAAAAATGTTTTGACTTTAGATTTTACCCAAACTCACTATAATTTTATGTGAACATGGACATTGCTCCTAGATAAGGTAGTTCAGATAACAATTTATTATTTTCTTAGTAAACATGTAGTTTACACTAACAACAGCTACTACATCAACAACAAAGTCTCCTAGAAAGTCATATGAAGTTCGTAAAATCTGGTGTATGGACCATCAAAGACTAATTGTGTTGCAAATGTAGTATTATATTTGTGTAGCTGAAAGAACCCTGGACTAGGAGACTAAGGTGCAGTTTCCAGTTCTTAATCTATCATCAACTGCTAATCTTAAATCAGTCAATTAAACTTTCTGGGCATCAATATTGATCCTGGCATGATGATCCTGGTGAAAGTTAATTGAAATATCATTAAGTGAAAACATTTTATAAACTTAAATTATAGATTAGTAGAAATGGCTAGTACTTGTAACTAATATTTATTGAGCACTAAGTATGTACCAGATATTCTTTTTGTTCATTTCGTGTGTGTGCGCGTGTGTGCGCACGCACGCGCATTTCTCAATAAAGTAACTGAACAAGATGACAGCAATAGTAAGTGCTAGAAACAGGCTTCAGATTCAGGCATTCAGGCTTCAGGAGTCCAGTCTTCAAGGTTAGGGCTTAAAAGACTGTTAACATTAGAGAGCCTACACTGGCTCATTTTGCTAAAGACAACACTGAGGCAAAGCAAATGTAAAGTTCACACAATAAAACACTAGACATACACAAGACATTTCGCATACCATCAATGTCAAAGTTTTTTGTTTTTTTTTTTTTTTTTTTTTTTTTCTCTCTGAAGGGAGATGCGAGCCAGGAGAATACTACTTGGGAAAGTGGTAACCAGAATAGGATGGCAGACACACAGAAAGGTTAACAGGCGGGGGTGTTATGAAGACAGATTGTGGGGCTGGTGGGGAAAAGAACATGAAAGATATAGATAAGAAAAGAATATACAACCTTAAAGAGGTGAAGACTTTATTTCTTTGTTTGCTTTTTTCCAAGTGTTATTCTAGGAGAGACCACAGAAAGCTTGAAAGTTCAGTGTGAATTTCAGGGTCAGGCCTAAGCCCAAATCCCTGGTTTATGTAGGTCACAAAGCAAGGCATAACGAATTTGGAGAATTTCCAGTCCAAACTGAATTTAATACATGGTCTTTTTTTATTTCTTGAAATACTCTTTTGAGCCCTTTTAATACTTATCTGCCACCTGCAGATACAATGAGAAATAATGAGAAAATTAACAAGACAATGCTTTTAAGATTTTCCTGACAAGTTTCAAAAGCACGCCTAACTGCAGATGCTTATCTGTGATGAACTATTGAACCCTGAGAGTGTGACTAGTTGAACCTTGTATATGGCAAACAATAGCTGTAGTAGTCTAACAGTTGATGACGTCCAAGGAAGTCATGGCAGTGGTAAATATTAGCCTTCATCCAAAATAATCTGGTTTATATTTTGGCCATTTCATTTAAAAAGTTCTTGTATTTTGAATGTAGATCAAAAATATGTAACTCTCAAAAAGTTAGAGAAATAAATATTAATTTTATTTTAAAATTTCAGAGGATGGGAAATTGACTAACATACTGTATTAAGTACAAAGGAAATAAAAAAGAAGAAGAAATAATTCAATCACATAATATTAAAAATCTACCTTTTTGATTTATTTCAAATATCACAATCTAGAGAAAGGTAAATTATTTGTGTTGGGTTATTTATTTATTCTATTTTGGAAATAATGGCTTTTTTCTGTACTATCCTCAAGCATAAGTAAAAAAATTAAAAGTGTTAACTAAATTTTATAATAGTCAATACTGTTATAATTTTACAGCTAAAAATAGTACACAAAATAGCTTATTAAAGTACAGCTATGTTAAAAGTCGTATTTTGTTGGTGAATTCTAACTTTTAAAAGCCACTTAGCATTGGGCCCTGATGGCCAAGAAGTAGATTTAAGTCAAACTGACCCAGGGCTATAATCTTATTTCTGACAGAGAAAAAATAAGACTGCTATAATCATTGGGACTATTTTACCAAGAACAGCAGAGCTGTATTTATTACCATCCCAGAGAGTCATTTCATGAGCAATGCTGTTTATTTGCAGGCTTCACTCCTGGGGGAACTTGATAACATCTGTAAATCTTTCAAAATAACAAAAGTCCTATGCAATGTAAAGACGTAATACTAAAGAGAATAACTATCATTTCTTAAGCACTTATTATAGTCCTGTAATTACATACATTTTCTCATTTAATTATCATAACAATGTTTAGGGGGCATTGTTATCCTCATTATACAGATGGGGAAACTGAAACCTCAAGAATTTATAAAACTTGTTTAATGGTGGTATTTATCCCATAACTATTACAATAATCATCCCTGTAGTCATTATTATTAAAAAGTGAAATGGCTTGATCCTAGAAATGTGTTTTATTATGAAAGCTAGAAGCTCATTGTTTCACACAACAGAACATCTCATTCACTGAAAAGTTAATGCCCATCTGTGATTTTGCAAAAGGTAAAAAAGCAATTTCAGTAAAGCAAGCAGGAATCTTGACATTTGGTCATTCAAATATATACTTTCATACATTTGTACGAAAACAATTCCCTATGAATAGTAAACCTCAAAACTGTGATTTAAAGAAAAAAGTCCATCCATGATATAAATGATTGCCCTCAAATAGGAACCTCCGTATTCATAAATGATCATTGTTCACTATGCCTAAAAGCGAAATCTCCTGACTGAACATGTTTTTCAATCAGAATTGAACGATTACCCAGGCAGTACAGTGGTGGGTACTTACTTTCCACAGAACGCTGGATAGGTAGCTTACCTCTTAATAATGAAGTCTGTGCCTACGACATAATTCCGCTGTTTAGAGTCCTCTTGCTTCAAACCTCCATGCCTCTCCCTAGACGTCTGTAAACAAATGGAATATTTTCCCCTTTTGAGAAACCTAAAAAATATAATAATAAATTAACCTAATTTGAGCATCACAATGGAACTAAAATGATTCCCAAGGAACTACATGCCATTTTAAAATAATGTCTTTGGCCAGTTTGAAATATATGACATGTCACATGTGCTTTTTCCTAATGACAAGTGCAACACCATCTACCACGTACCCAAGTCCATTATTTTTATTTTTCCTTTTCTTTCCTAGCTCTTATCTCCTTTGTGTCAAACCTCTCACTGTGCAGTGTTAGTCTCACAAAAGTCATTGGGTGTTTATGTTGTGTTTTACCACTTAAATAAAGCATTATGAAAAGAAAACATGTTTTCAAAAAACTAAGATCATTGATATTCACACACAGCAATTTTTGAAAAAAATTAATCAAAGCTGTTCTGTTCTCTACTCAGATTGATGAGACTATTTTGTAATTTTGTCTAATGCTTTTTATAAAATTTTTTTTAAAAAACATTCTTTTTTAATTCTTAAGGATAAACAGTTATACCTTTTTAGGAAAAAACATAACAAACACACCAGTCTGGAAAGAAAAACATTTAAGTCTTGCTTCTGAAATATGTTTAAAACCTTTTAAGAATGTTCTATTTAGAATCTTAAAACTTGAATGTATATTTAATATCTCAATTTCTGAAAAAAAAGTGTAATGTTTAAATCTTAACAAATTGTTGAGAAAATAGTCAGAAATACACTAAGTCCTAGAAGTGATAAGTTACATCTATTGCAAACAAAGTGTTTCATCGAGTTTAGCAATATGTTTGCAGGAAGGAGGCCCTGTCTGATGGGGCCCCTTTAAATTCTAAGATTCCTATATTATTTTCGTTTTAATCAGAATAAAATTTACCCTGGTACAGTACAGACTTCAGATATCTTCCCTTATTCCATGGAACAGATGTTTTAGAATTCACATAATGACAGACAGACTTCCTTTCTGAAAGTTTTCTAGAATGAAGGTTTTGGTCAAACTAGTCTTGCCTGTTTTAAAACTTTTCACTCATCAGGGCAATATTTGCATTTTTGTATTTACTTATCTGCCAATCTTATCTTGATAAAAGTCAAGTTTTTTAACTTAATTATATATCCCATTTTTCCCCCCCAAATCACATTCCTAACATTTGGAGTATTGGATCATCAAGTTTGAACATAAGGTCTAATATTTTTTGAGTTATCATCTCAAATAATATGCAGATGAGGAACTCTATCAATTGAAATTCATTATAAAGACCCTTGAATAAGTGGCACCCCAACCTCTAAACATGCAAGAGACCCAAATGGGTGACTTTTCCTAGATTAAGCTTTTAGGCCCCCCAGAAGGCATTCATGGCATAAAAGGAATACTTGTTTATCATGTACCCTTAAGAAAATAAGACAAGTCATCCCTGTGTCTAGGCTGATACCCATGAACCTCCTCACCAACCATACAACTGTGAGCCAATCCTTTCCAGATTTCTTGGCCTGGTTGAGGAGATTCTTGAGAGTTTCGCTATTTTTTGTAGTCATCTGATATTGCTGTTTACTTAGCCTGACCCATCCATTCCCTGGGTGTGAGGTATTTTCAGAGGTACGCTGACTCATTCAATCACTAAAGTACCATTCAGGGCATTACAGCAGTAATCTTTTAAATGCCACCTGGGATTGCATTTAGCCGAGTAAACATCTCCGGTTCCTGTCTTTGATTTCCTTGAATCTGGGGAGGGACAATGCATGGCCTTTGCAATAAAAAGGTCTGCATTCAGTCTTGTTTGAGAGTTGGAACTCAAAAATTTCCAAAGGTTTCTGTTACCTAACTTTAACTCCCATTACCCCAGTGAACCCAATAGATTATTTTCTGATTTTACATACATCTAAAAAAGTAAATGTGTAGGGCTATGCTCCTGGAGCTGAGTGTAGAAGAAACTAGATTTGCCAAAGAAAATTTGCTACTTTTAAGCCTTCTCTGATCATAAAATAGCGATCATTAAAACCTGCTTGTATAGAATTAGTATCCTTGAAGTTTTACTATTTATCTGTACAGAGAATGGACTATAAGTTTACCTAGTTTTCTCCAAAAAATTTCTACAAATATATATATAGTCATATTTGCATAATATCTGAAATGCAAGAAATCATTTACAAAGAAGACGTATTTCCTGTTTCTTAAAAAGGTGACAATTTAATTGGAGACTATTTAACTCTACATGACAGACATTATCAGGGTGGCACTGGAGCCCAGGGATTGAATTTTATGCAAATTTGGGGTATTTCAAGTGGATGAGATTTTTAGAGGAATACCTCCTTACTAGTAAAATTATGCTTAAGATAACTTTTACTGTATAAAGCATAACTACAAGAAAAAAATATTTATATCATTCAGGCTAATTACTAAAATACTTGCTTCAGGCTTTATATGGAATTTCTAGTTAGGTAAGCACTGCTTGGAAGCAAATTTCCTATCAGAACCAAGTCTAACTTTTATAAGAAAAGGAAATCTTTAAACAATAAAAATTAATCTTTACTTGTTAATGTATATACATAAAACATTGAGTAATAGAGAATATAATAATTAAGAGATGAGAAATCTGGGGTCTATTCTCCAATACTGACGACTTCGTTCAAGCCACTAGACCTCCTTGTTACCAGTTTTCAAGGGAAAACTATAAGAACTTTGAAATCAGAAAAACCGATGTTTGAATCTCATCTCTGCCCTGTATTAGTTGGGCAAACTTAAGCAAGTTCAAAATGTATCTCTTTGCTTTCTAATTTTTACGTTGGAGATAACAAATTCTCTGAAAGATTTGTTTTTAAATGAAAAGAGATAACATGCAAATTTCTTACACCATAAACTCTAAATAAATGTTAATTTCTCCTTATGAAAATCCAGATAAAAATATTTTAAATGATGTATAAACTTTATTCAAACTAAAGAGATTATCATTATTTATAGTATACTTATTAACTAACAATTAAAAACCACAGAGAATAATATTCTTAGCCAAGAAGTGTTAATAATTTATGGCTGGGAATATAGTTTCAATATCTACCACCAAATTTAGTCATCTGTTCTTAAATGAGGTGTTTTATCTTGATTAGAATGACCTTGCTTAATTTCGTGTTGGTCTACAATTCAAAAAATGTCAAAATCGCACACCTTGTAATTCTCAGCAAGAAATCAAGTTCCGACAATGTAAATGCCAGTACTATGTATCTACATTTACAACAAATTTTTAAATTTTACTTTAAGAAACAATTACCTTAAACATAGACATATGAACATAATTTTAATCATTAAATGTCACATGTCCTGTTATGGGCCATGATTGGTACACACACACACACACACACACACACACACACACACACACACACACAGGTATAAGACCCTTGATAATCCTGATGAGAAAATCACTTCATATTATAATATATAGAATATATAAAATGCTAGGTTATAGCCAAGTATGTCAATGAGTTTGCAGCACTCAGAAAACCTTCAAGATTCCGTATTATTATATAATTTTGATTCATCCTAGGCTTAATTGCTCCTGTTCCTGGTGGTTCAAACTCTGTTTTTCTCATCTCCAGCCATTACAGCCCACAAAAGCTATGAAAAGCTCTCTCTTGTGAAAAGCAAGTAGAAACTACAAGGTGTTAAAGACTTAGTAGTATTTAATAAAGATTTTTCCTCTTAGATGAATTGGAAGAAAACTCTTACAAAGGAAAAACCACAATAAATATTGGCAGCATTTCAAAGCAGCTTTTGATAGCAACTGAAGCATTGCTAATTATCTGATTGTGGGGATCTCTAATTATCTACTCTTCACTATATATAGGGACAGTACCTTAAGTGTGTCATCTGTCTAAAATCTATTTTATTAAAAAGAAAATCATTGGTGAGGTTGTTGGATGTGGCTGAGCAAGTGGCCAGAATGGAATGACATTGAAATATCTACTGGGTAGCTGTGAGCATGTCTCTCTGATAGGTGCTCTGAGTGACACAAGAATATATAAGTCAAGGAGTGTACGTCCAGAAGAGCTGTACCTTACCACAATTAACTATTGTTCCCAGTACAAAGTGGCACTCAATAAATGTTCTTCTAATGAATGTGCTATTGCCAGTGTTCTGACAGGAATATAAACAACACATTAAGGGAACGTAAAAAAGTGAGATATATGTGCTAGAAGATTGGAGAAGTGGCCTTTGGACTGAGCCTTGGAGAACTAGTAAAATTTTAACAGGGAAAGATAAACTAGAAGAAATATGTGCAAAAGCAGGAATGTAAGACAGTCTGAGCCCTTTAAATGATAGCCTAGCACTGTTGCTTTGCTTCACAAGCTCAGTGCATTGCTTACTCAGAAAAAAAAGTCTAACTTCCTCTCTGATTGTTAAATTAAAAGATGCTTTGTCTGTTGATTTACTCAAAGTTTTTCGAATTCCATTTTCCTTGTATATAAACTAAGGATTATAACCCACATCATGAACAGGTGTCTGAGCGTTGTCTGAGATGGCATGCTTGTGACAGTGTCCTGTACCTACAGGGCTCCCAGTAAACTATAATAGTAGCAATTCCAGCAATAACAGCTATAGATTTCTTGAAACTTTAGATTTGTTTAAAGAATAATTGTGAAAATACCTAAACATAATCAAAGCAACTATTTTTTTTAATTCAGTTTAGTTGTACTCTCATGGTAATTTTTTTTTTTCTTTTTTAGACCTTTTAGATTTTTCTCTCAAGTTAAGGGAGGCATAATGTTCAATTTTGTGTTCTCAGGGTCTTACACATGTATTCTAACTTAGGTCAACTGACACATATCTTAAAGATTATAAAACACATCTCCGTGATTCATGTAACGCAAGGGTGGCTTCATCTGAAATTAATTCTTATTGGAATAGTCATCTGTGGTATCACATTTTGGAGAACTTACAGTGAAAGGCTTTTGGTTATAAGTATTTATGGTATGTGTTATAAAATGGTATAATATTTTTAAATGTATCAATAGATAAACTCATAAAATATCTAGACTTCAGGCTTGGCTAAAATGTTAAAGTATAAAAAATGTCATCTCAAAAAAGCAAAAATTGGAATGCCTAGGCATTCGCTGATTCATTGTTTAGAACAAAATAGCACTTTCATTATTAAATTCTTACCAACATAATGAGCCATATGTCAATTGTTTCATATGCATTAAAGTATATAAGCCAAAATGGACTGCTTTGAAAAATATTACTTCTATTTGCCAATCAAGAGTATTGCGATTTCACCCTCAAAATTAGAAAATATAAATCAAATGTAGTAGCTAAGAGTGGAAATTTTTAATTTAAAAACATTGAATAGGTGACCATAATTTAAAAATAGTATAACTCATTAAAAATGATTTTTTTGTCAAAAAAAGAAACTAAAAATTCACCTATGTATTCTCAAAGTATAAAAATAAGAAGGGGGTGCATATCATCCTGCCCTTGGAATAACTTGATGTCATTTGGGGGTGATTTGACAGACACATTAACATAGCAGCAGGAAAAAAAAAAAGGTAATAGTTAAGTGTCTGAAATTATTATTGTCTCCATAGGAGAGAACGATAATGTTTACTGTGTGTAAAGCATTTTGACTAAATATGGTGATTTTCTCCATTTTCTTCAATCTTTAACTTTCCCAGATTGGAGATGTCGCTTGCCCTGGAAGTTCTGGCCAAAGGACAAGAGATTATAAAACAAGATATTGGGTGAGTCATAAGAAATAAAGAAAAAAACTTATCATAATTTTTCTGAAATATTTTTTATTATGAAAACATAAGAGAAAAATCTTAAAATTGAGGCGCCTTAGTCACAAAAGAAAAGCATATATAATATTTAGTTTTCAAAATAAGATTCCTTTGTGTAACTGTAGGGTCCACTAGCACGCACACACATGGAGACACACACGCAGACACACACACACGTGCACACGCACACTTTCTCTCTCTCAATATTTCTATGGCTTAATATGAAATCAAACGCTACCCTACATAGTAGTATAATTTCTTTCTTTTTGAGTTACTGTATAATAAAAGATGAAGACAAAATAAATTTTTTCTCTCTGTTGATGATGCTAACACTGATTTATTTTGGAAGGATTACAAAATTGTGACAATATTAATTAAAAAGTCAACAGCTATCATCCATTTAGTATTTTACAGAGTGTTTGCTTTTATTTTTATCTCATTTAGTCTCTGAAATCCTACGATAATTTGAGTAGGTGTTTTTATCATTTCTAATATATAAATGAGGAACTAGAAATTTGGAGAGATGAAGCAACTTACCCAAGGACACATGCTGCAGTTGGCCCTGGAACTCAGGACTCTGTCCCAGGCTCTATCCTCTTCTAAGCCTCCTATAAGCTTCCATATAAAGTATAAATTCCCCTCCCTATACATACAACACAACTTTTTAAAGTTTCAGGGAAATATTTAAAACATATGAATTATATTTAGAAATTCCTTTTATTTTTTTCAGCAACTAAGTTATTTTTCTCTCTCATAAAGCTTATCAAGCTTTCAGGTTACCTTAAGAATTGTTGTCAAGTTTGCTCTCAAGTGGAAAACTTATGGGAAGGTTCTTATAAAACAAAATTGTTTATATCATTCATCTGTTATCACTCAAACACCAAATACTAACCAAGAGTGATATAAACACCCACATTGAAATCATGAGAGCAGATGCTCTACATTTCTGTTGTCTGATACAGTAGCCACTAACCACATGTGACTATTAAATTTAAATTAATTTTAATAAGTTAAATGACATAAAATTGGCAGTTCCTCCATCACACTAATCATATATCAAGAGCTCTGTAGCCACAAGGGACTAATGACTATAGTATTGAACGCACAGATATAGAACATTTCCATCACTGCAAAAAGTTCTATTGGGACATAGGCCTAAATTCTAGCTATTGTCAGTGTCAACCTATATCATTCTCAACTCTACAGAGCTGTCCTCTGGAGTGATTGGTATCAGATTGTGTGCGTGTGCATGTGCGTGTACAACTATGATTCTACTTTCCCAGAAAATGCTAGGAAAACCAACAAGTGACAAATAATCATGAGATATTTATGTGGAAAGAGACCCAAATCTCTATGTTAATATCAGTCAATCCTTAAAATCATTTTAGTGATGCACTGTGATATTAACAGGGTTTTTTTGTTTTGTTTTTCTTTTTTTTTTTGATAGGTTAAACAGAGCATCTTCAGTTTCTGGTGTTTTGTGGCTATAGGGAGATCAAATGAGAGGAATTAGCCTCTGGAGATGGAGTAGTTGGGACAGAGATAAGGAGATGAGATGGTTCTTTCCATGAGAAAGGCCCATGGGAAAAAGCCAGGTTGGTCTAAGAAGCACCCAGGGAATATGTTCCATCAGCTCCACTTGAGAATTTTGTTTAAAGAATCAAATGGTTGCCTTGGCTGAGAGGGTGAAAATAAGGGAAAAGATGAAAAACTAAGTAGAAAAGACTGAATATTGTTCTTACTGAACTGTCTGCTGCAGATGGCCAGGCATTGCTGAACTTTGAAAGTAGGTTAATCTGAAGAGGCAGTGGTTTAGGGAACTGGAAAGCATCCATGCCAGAATCCTCCATCTGTTACTTCCTACCTCTCTAGCTTTCATCACATTTAATATCTTTGAGACTTAGTTTCAGATCTCATTTGTTCTACTGAAAGCTAGACATGTTAAGGGCATGGTGCTTAAGAGGGTGACAAAGATGATTAAACAAAAATAACTCAAACAAATAACTCACAAATAGATAATTATCACATAATTCCATGAATGCAATAACAGACATATGCAAAAGTCTTGAAAGACTGTGGTGGAAGATGCAATATCTGGGCTAAATCATTGAGAATGAAGAGCAGTTGAGGAAGGGATAGATGATCCATGGAGAGAAGGGAGCACGCATGAAAGAAAGGAGGAAGGTATACACATATAAAAAAACATTTATACATTTAAAAAATCCTTTCCCAGTGTGAAAAGACAGAGACATTTATAAAACAGGAAAACATTCTATGCCTGAACAGGCAGAGTTAAATTGAGTAGAGAAAAATCATTGCTTGAAAAGGCAAGCAAAAAAAAAAAAAAAAAAAAAAAAGAGTGGCTGGAAATGCCCAATAAATTCTATCCCACTAAGAAAACCCTTTTTTTTCCCTTTGCATACTGCCTCAGCCTTTACAGTTGCATTTACACAAGACAATGTAGCAGCGGTGCTCATGGAAATTACCTCTCTTTTCTGGTCAGACAGGTTGCACCAGCAAATCTCTGATAACAGACACACTAGGTAGGCAAACCTTTCAGATCTCAGCAACCAGCAGTCCCTCACATCATAATTTCTCATTGCCCTGCCTGTTGTCACTGCCACTGGTGCTAGGAACCCCTTTCCCTGCTCTCAAAATTAAGGCTGCACAATGTTTGGCCCCTTCCTCTCTCTATGGCCATTTCAAATTATTGAGAGAGATTGGATTTCCTTAGATTTAGATATCAGTCAGAACCTATAGACTCATTATTCACTCCTTCTGATTCCAGATGTATCATGAGGCTCTAGTTTTTGGTGTCTAGACATGTGCTATTTGGCACCTTAAGGCCCCTGGAGTGATGTTCAGAGAACAGTAACTCACTGTCTGCCCCCTAGAGAGACTGCCATGTGAGTCATTGGCCTATTCTCTTGAGGGACTGCTCTTTCTGGAAGCAAGAGATGAGAGGAGAGCTGCCCCATCTGGTGATCACCATTTTTTTTTTTATTAACAACAATAACAACAACAACAATAACAACTGAAAAAAGTACCTCATTTTGGACACTATTTGCTATTGGTTATTTTTGACAATTAAATGACAGCCCTTAAATTAAGGCTTCTTGAGACAACAAGTTTATGGATTAAAAGGAAGATATGCATATTCTGTCTAGGATTGTTGGTGGATAAGGACTTCTAGAAAGAGAAAGAAAATTTTATTTGTAATCACAATTATTCCCTACCACCACTGCCACCTAGAAGCAGTAAGAAAAGATTAGCATCACCTTCACTTGGAGAAGGGACCTGGGCCTATGGCAAATGCCAGCAAACTTTGGCCTATAGGCCAAAGCCAGCTCATCATCTGTTTTATCAATAAAATTTTGTGCAACACAGCAATACTCATGTATTTACATATCGCCTATGGCTGCTATTATGCTGGTAAAAGTTTGAGCAATTGCAACAGAGACCATATGGTCCACAAAGCCTAACATATTTACTATGTGGCTCTTTTCAAAAAATGTTTAACTTGACCCAAGGTAAAGCAGAGACTTTCATTGGAAAAGTTTGCTCAATATTTATCATGTTTTTGTTCATTTGACAAATGCTTATGGAGCATTTCCAGGGTACTAGGCTCTGAGAATACAACAGGGAATAGAACCCATATAGTCCTTTTCTTCTAAAAGCTTACAGTTTTCTCAGGATTTATTGCAATGGTCCCTATTCAACATTTTTTTTTCTTCTGTGTAATTAGCATAACACATTAATAGGCATAGAACATTGTACCAAATAAAATAAAGGATACCCAGTTAAATTTAGCAAACATTTATTAAATTTAAATAAATATTTAAATGAAGCCAAATGTTATGAAATTATTCTCTCTCTAGATGGTACATCAAGAGAAGGCCAGAGAGAAGTGTTCAATGGATTTAGAGTGTTTTAATCTCAAAATGAAGTCAACATAGGGTTGTAATGGGTAGAGATGATGGACTTTAAGCATCAGAACAAAGCCATCACTGGTGTGAAATGTATGTTTCAAGCTACCTAAAAATAATGCTAACAATTCATTTTTTAAATAATAATAATAATAATAATAATAATAATAATAATAATAATGGGAGATATAATAAATAAGAAGAGAAAATTCTTCTTCCACTCTAGTGGAAGGGAAAAAAGGAGAATCTGTACCTAGTACACAGAGGGGAAAACCAAGATGAATAATTTATTAGTGTTGAGAAATACGAGGAGTGCTCTGTGTACAAGTATATATCTCCTACTAAAAACATCGGCTTAACAAATCCAAGCTCTTAGTCTTGTGATAATAAGAAAAGATCATAGGAGGGAGAAAATCTGGTAGTGGCTGAACTTGTCACATCTTTGTAAGACCTAGACCCGGAGAGTTCACATAGGCAAAATGGAAACCCTTCTACCAGCATGACAATGAGTTCTGCACAGCTTGTCCCTAGTGACAGAAAGGCATGTGAAAGGAGGCATAGTGTTTGCTGTCTAAAATAGATTAGCATTAATCCTTCTCATCAAACTAATATTTGTGTTGACGAGCAACAGCAGATATGTAACTCACACAGAGATAATGGATAAAACACAGAGATGGGAAAGGTAGCAACTGTGTTTTAAAATCAAGCCTGGATTACTTTAGCTAAATCTTAAGCAAACCCTAAATTTGAAACATAAATGAATTTTTTTTTTTCAAGATACCCCGAAAAGGACTTCATCAGGTCTTAGTTTGTCACAGTAGCAGGCTGCAGATTTCTCTTCTCAAGCATTTCCCATGAAAAATTTTCTGCTTTGTCACCACATGTTCCCATTTACTGGTTCGGTGCCCTGGCAAAACCAGAGATTCTAATACTTGTCCGGAAAAGGATTCATAATTCATCATGCATATCACTCTGCTTGGCACCAAGAACAGTAGCCTGATCCAACCACATGCTCTTGGACATTCACGGTTGACTAAAGGCACCAGATTTTTGATAACTAATGTAGGACAAAGGAAAGAGTCTGATATCACAGCCCCTGTGGCTGAGATGGAGGAAAGAAAAAGAAGATTGAGATTGAAGCGGGGCAAGGGTCTCCCCTGGATGGGTGTCCCTTGAGACAAATGTATGAGTGCATTGGCTGAGAAAGGTTGCTCCCTGCTGCAAAGTGGTGAGGGAGGGGGTGTACTAGAAGAATGGTGAGAGGCTTGAAAGGATGAAGGTGAAGGAAGGGAAAAGGCAGAAAGGTAAGCCTAGTGAGAGAGCAAATGTTCCAGGACAGATCATTTTGGAAAACATAATGCCTGCCAGTCAGCCCAGGAAGTTCATGTTGAGGCCATCCTCAGTATAGGGCATCTGCTTTAACCTTGGCTTTGACAAGGCTGGGGGAGGGGAAAAGGGGGTAATGGAAATGATGCATGGGCTCCACATCATGCTAATGTTCTCTGAAAGTGCCAATTTGCCTATAGAGGTAAAATATTCTGAAAAGTTTCCCATTTCCACTGTGTTCATAATGATTTCAGCAATGAGCCATCTGAATTCAAAATTAAGATTTACTTTGTTTGAAATATTTCACCTTAGGAAGATGGAACAGAATCATAAGAAAGGAATATGTTTAACTATTGTTGTTAAATCTAAGTATTCAGTCAGCCTTCTTCTCCTGCTGAATATTCAATTGGAGAGTCACAGAAGACAAAGAGAAAAATAAATGCATTTCTGATTAGAAAATGCAAATTAATGCCTGCATTCTGCCTAAATTCCTCCAATATATTCTTTTAGTTGTTTTCTTTCATTGCCATATAACTAGAAAACTTATGTAATTTCATTTGGTAGGTAGGTAGTAAGTGGAGTCTCTTCGTAAATTTCCTTACGTAAAAAAAATGTACTGATAATTAAAGAAATGTAAATTAAAGCTAGAAAATAACATTCTTCCTATCAAAATGGTGAAGCTCCAAAATACTGATCCTTCTCCAGGTTGGCATAGTTGTAACAAAGCAGAAACTCCAAATAGTCTTGATAGTCTTATTTATTGACATTCACAGTTTGAAAGAACAATTGGAAATTTATTTACACTTTAAATCCTTTTATCCCAAGAATTTCACATTGTTGGATATACTTTGCAGAGATAGTTGCCCAATTGATCCAATATATATGAACAAGAGTGTTCATTACTGATTATTGCATAAGTGCAAAGAACTGGAAATGATTAAAACGTCCACATGAGAGAACTGGCTTATTAAGTTATGGTACATCCTTTCAACAAAAATCCTGAATAGCATTTAAATGAGCTATATTTACATGGTTTGGCATGTATTATATGTTCTTTCAATACATTAAATGGAGGGGAAAAAAAGAGTCACAAAATAACATTATGATTTGATTATTCTAATCTTATTTTTTTAATGACCAATGGATAGGTCTCATGAATATTTCTTAGGACTGTTATGTAAAAAAGAAAATCTGGAAGAATTCACAATAAAATGTAAGCAGTGACTATTTTTGGAAAATTTGACAGAGTTGGGGGTCTTTTGACAGAGACAAGGGATTTTTACTTTTTCTTCCTATTATACTATATTTTTCCTTTTTTTTAATAGGCCTGTTTTCTTTCATAATTTTTTTAAAAAGTCAATGTATTTACTCAGATATTTTAATTCACTTTTTTCAGGAAAACTCGAGAATTTGCAGATTCTTCCAAGGAAGAATAAGACTGAAAAGTATAAAAAATCTGTATCTGAAAAGTGTAACACTTACCATGAAGTACTAATCCTGTCACGTTCTTTTAATTATTTTTACTCTAGTCTCCCCAAAGCTCCTGGGATTTATAGCATCCTCTCAGGTAGGCTCTTTTTCTTCACCATAGGTCCTTCTACCAACACAACACAGAAAGAGGAGGACATTCAATAGCAGAGGGGGTGAATGATTTGCCAAAGGTCATGCATGTGCAATTTGGAAGATGTGTTATTGACAGGATTTTAATTGCTTGTCTAGGCTGCATGGTAAGGAATAACCCAGAGAATGGAATTAATTATATTTTTTAAATTAAAATTAGAACATCAGAAGGAATATTTTTCTATTCTAAACATATATGCTTGAAAAGTACCATTATTGATGACTCTTGTTCATGTTAGTCCAATGTTAGCAAACTAGATCTCATGCTGCCTTGATTGTAAGTAAATAATTTTTAGGAACATTGTGTCTAGAAGAGCTTAATTGCCTTAATTGCTTGCATCATAACTCATCAGTCTATCAAACACATTGATAGGAAAGCTCAACAACAGATTTAAATGTCTTACTAAAAGAATATTATAACAGCCTGTGTTATCTCTGGTCCATAAATTAGGTCAGAATAGTAATTTTTAAAATCATCTCCTTACGTTTAAATCTAGGAAACCATCTAAAAATGGATCAAATTCACACAGGATTAATACACAACTCTTAATTTTGAATTGTTCTGCAAATGAATTACAAGGTATGTCTAATTATTATGAATATTTTAAAGAAACCATTTTACTTTCAGAAATTGTATTTGTATCTCAATCTTATAACCAATGAAGAATTTGAATGCACTTTAAGTTCTCATGCTAAAAGTAAACGTATCCCTCCCAGCCACAGGTACATACATCATTGTTATACAGCTCAGAAATCATAGTTGTTCAACTTTCACCTTAAAGGAGTTTGGGAGCTAGAGGCTGCTATTTACTGTTTTCAGACAAAATTCTAAAATTTCCCCTACAGTAATGCTAGTTTCAAAATCTCAGATACCTGTTCCAGGAAGCCTGTGTCATAAGCATACTCCCAGCTGACAAAGAATTGTAGGATTAAAAAAAGAGGAAAGTCTAACCCTTTTTAAGTCTTTGGGATATCTTTTATCAAATGTGTCTTAATCTAAACACGGCTCAAGCTAGGACAAAAGGTAAAACACACTTAAAATTACAACATACTTAAACAGAAAAATGTCTTCGATCTGCTGCTTTTTTGCTTTTCTTTTTTCCAGAGAAAACATCAATCTTACTAAACTTTTCAAAGTTCTACATGAATAATATAAATAAATCTAGATCCCAGCTCTAAGCATTAAGTAATTAAAATTTCCCCCTCTTTGAATATGGACACTTTAGTCACTGGCCTGGGAAATCTATGATCTCACTGTTGTTTTGTTTTAAAAATTTATTGGATTTTTTTATCTTTATTTTTGTTTATTGTTTTCCCATATGAAGAAATATTTAATTTAAAAATGAGCTTCTATTGGTGTATTTGACACTGCCTCATTACATCTTTCAGAACATTAAATTCCCCATCTTTGATTTTCTTTTCAATAATGAGATAAATCTCGTGGGCCTTTGCCTGAGCTACACAATGTGGCATTCATTTATTCAAAAACATTTCCAAGAACCACCTAAAAGTTTCTAAATTTCTTAATAATATTATCCCATTCCATTATGTTTCTTGCTATTTGCATAGTCATTTCATTGGATAGTTTATGATAAATGAAAGTGAAAGGATTCTCCTACACTGACATTTTCACAAGACTTACTTTCTTACTAAACATATGGGCAGTGTCCTCTTGAGATCTTCAGTTGCTCTCAACTTTCTGAAGAGACATAGGTCTGCCCTCGCAGTGTATTGACATTGCCTGTTAATCTCTGTCCTCCTCTGCTGGGATCCCCTCCCATGGTGACTTCCTAAAAGACCATCTTCTAGAAAAAAAAAAAAAAAAATGGTCCTGAGATGTCCCATTCAAGTGTGCAGCCAAGAGCACGAAGACTTCAAATTCTATCACACCCAAAGCTTCTATGAGTCATTGAATTTTTCTTCTTTTGTTACCTCTTTACAAGCACTTTACAAATACAACTTGGCCTGCCCAAACTTCCCAGAGTACATTCATCAATGGCTAAAAAACATTACTGTTATGGGCTGGATCGTCCCTCTGAAATTTGTATATTGAAGTCTTATTCCCCAGCATCTCAGGATGTGGATGTATTTGAGAGAAGGGATTTAAAGGTAATTAAGACAAAATGAGATCGTATGGGTGAGCCCTAATTCAAAATGACCAGTGTCTCCATAAGAAGAGGAAATTAGGACACAGATTTGTACAGAGGGAAGACCATATGAAAACATATAGAGAAGACGACCATCAACAAGCCAAGGAGAGAGGCCTCAAAAGAAACCCTGCCAACACCTTGAACTCTGACTTCTAGACTCCAGAATTGTGAAAAAATAAATTTCTATTGGTTAAGCTTCTTAGTCTGTCGTACTTTGTTATGGAAGTTCTGAAAATAGTACAGCCATTTTTCTCTAATTCAACTTTGAACTCCTATTAGAGGCCAAGGATAAGTATGGTAAGAAATAAAACTGGATAGAAAGGCTGGGTTATGATTCTGTATAGCCTTTATAAATGGAAAGAAATTAGAATTTATTTTCGATGAGATGTAAGGGGACTATGGGATTCAATAGTAAGGATAAATCCTTTGAGAAGGTAAGATTTGAGCCCTTTGATAGAGAGGTAATGCAGCTATGCAATGGATTAAAAAATAAATGGGTATGGAGAACATGGACTCGGAGAATGTAAGTAATAAAACTACCTTTGTCTTCCCTCTAACAATAACCTAAGTAGTACTAGCTGGTATTACAATGAAATTATTATGTCTTAATCTGATACAAACATTTCTGCTTCTTCAATGAAAGAAAGAACAGTGACCTGACAATGACTTAGATATTACCTAAATATGCACATTGTTTCTCTTGTAATGTTGACTACTTATAAAACAAATTATAATTTTTCCACTTACATTTAGAATAATTGGAAAAATTATTTTACATAGGACTGATATTTATGAACTTGCACCATTTGATATAATATAAAAAGATAGAAACAGTAAGTTGAGAGATTTTTTTCTTTTCCATCAGGCATTAGGTACCATTAGCTTTACATCCTTAGTCAATGATATTTCACAAGTGAAGCTAAAAATATTTGTGTACCTCATGTTTTGTTTCTCACATCAGATTTCTTCAGTAAAATATGAAACTTTAAGTAGTCATAATAATGGCCCAGAGATTATCATATGCTTGCCAGTGTAATCTTGAAGATAGCACTACATTTTATAAATAGGACTTTTGTTTTGCTCACTAGGTAAGAGTAGACATAATACAATTGGGATTTTCACTCAAAAATTTGCAATGGTAGCCAGATCATCTCCAAATTGTCCTGAGACATTGCCAGAGCTATTAAATATTCACCATTGTTTTGCTATTTGGTGATTATAGTTGAATTTTTAATTAAAATTCAGTGAGATAAAGCACACAACATACTTAGCACAATGTCTAATGAACATTCAAAATATGTGTAATGAATGAGTATTGAATGAGTAAATGAAGGTATCATAGGCAGAAATGCAGCTGATTGTCAGAAGACTAGAACCATGTTCAAGAAAGTTGTCAGGAAATCAAGCCATATCTTTTCTTTGCTTTTATTTCATTTTTTTCTCCTCCACTAACTGGCTTTCTCTACTGTTCTGTTTCGCTTCCATGTCCCAGTGCTTCGAATTTAAAAATCTTTTTAACATGTCAATATATTTTTATCTATCCACCCTAAGAGACAAGTTTTTGTTCCCAGTGCTAAAATCACTGGGATGACCTGATTTGTGTATCTTAAATCAAACGTTCACACAGAGTCCATTTGGCTTTCACATGGAGGACAGATTTTCACATTAAATGTATGGCTCTGGAGTGAATTCTCTAGATAAATAGAAGGCCACTTAGTTTCCAGAAAAAAAGAATTGTTGTAAGTGGGGCAGAAAACCAAAAGGTGTCTTCTGATGATTGATGGTGGGAAGAGGAGTGAATTTTATGGAAAGATGAATAAATAAAAGGACATCAGTACAAAATACAAAGGAAAGATGAAAGAATGATGACTGAATAAAAATGAGAGAGTTGGAGTCAATATTACAAAAGAATCATTTATAATTTAGTGGGTTTATCTCTCTGCTCATGCCCCAAATGGAATTTCATTAAGTTTTGCCAAGTACATGTGTTTCAAATTAATCGTATTTTGGATATGTTATTATATTAATCTCATTAATATATGTAAGTGATTTGTTTTCAAGAAATTTATACATAGATGAGGATTAAGAAACATGTAAATTTTACCTATGACTATTTTCTCACATTTTGTTATTTCTTGTGCATTTATAAATTAAGAGAAACACAAAAATCCACTTCAGAATGTTTTTGACATCCTTTCATCACTGGAGAGTAACTTGCATTGTTTAAAAAATTAGCTAAACTTCAGTTTCTGCTGAGGAAGCTGAGGCTCCAAGATGCTCTAGGCTACAAAGCTTAATTTTGAAAAAAATCCAACCTGCTGACTTTTATCCTCTCTTTTGGACAAGATAGCTATGGGTAATTCTGGCCTCTGGCTATAAAACATGGACCTGTCCCTCTGCATTATTAATGGATGCTTGATAGGATGAGCTGACAGAGACTTAGGTTTCATTGTAAAAGACCAAAGGAGAATTTCTTGAGGTGTAAAAAGTCTAATGGACAAAAATATGATGATAAGAACAACTAACATGTGTAGATTGCTTAAGATATGCTAGGCATTGGACAAGTACTTTAAATGATTTATATGATTTAATACCTACAATTAACCTACGGCATGGATACTATCACTACCCCATTTTAAAGATTAGATTACTAAGGTTTGAAGAAGTCAAGTAACTACTCAAGATCACAGCAGCTAAGAATAGAGTGGAACCAAAATTTCATTCTGTATAATAAATAAATAAATAAATAAATAAATAAATAAATAAATAAATAAATAAATAAATAAATACGTGTGTGTGTGTGTGTGTATATATATATACACACACACACATACACACACACACACCTACAGCACCTGGTATTCCTGGGTGGTCTCCCATCCAAGTACTAACCAGGCCCAACCCTGCTTAGCTTCTGAAATCAGATGAGATCAAGCATAATAGAACTTTAGAATATCATTCTCCTATGGATCATAACATATTTTACTGCATCCTTTACATTGAAGATTAAATTTCAGGCAAAACCAAAAGTCATGGAAGTAATGGGCCTGAAATTCCTCTCTTTGTGCTAAACCAGTCCTTGATTCATTTTAAGCATGATACGAAGAAAGGGACATAGGGAAAATGACACTGGATACAGATAGAATTGAAACCACTTTATAAAATCCACAAAACAAGGACATTAAAAAGATTTTATGTGCATTTATTCCCTGGTTAATATGATGCACAAACAGCACCTAGTTAACACTTGTTCTTCAACTGTTTCAATTGTTCTGAGACCAATTTCTCATCCATGAATAGGGGAAGAAGAAGCAGGGAGAAGGTGACAGAGGGATTATGCCAAGACTGTAATTAATGCTCTGCAGTAAACACCAAAGAACTACTCCATAAAAGGGAAGGACATTTCTGACTGCCCCTTTTTCTCTTACTCCATAAGAAAAGAAGTGTTCTGGGTAAATTGTAAACCCAGATGGAAATTTACTTACAACCTCCAGCCATTTACAGTAAAATCCACCCATGGTGAAATCATATTATCATTTTCTTTTGTTTTATTTTGTATAGAAATGGCACATTTCTTCTTAATCTTTGTTTGTAAATATTGATATGAATATTTAAAGATATAAATATATTTAAAATACCTTAAATAAAAAAGGTATCTGTATATTTTGCACATTTTCAGTATTCTTAAATGAGATAGGCATATATCTTATAGATGAGATCTCTATAACCTTTACTGTCATACCTTAAAATAATGGTCATAATTTATTATTTTCATCTATTCTTATGAGAAGGAAAAATTAATACATGAGTGTTCTAGGAATTTCAGTCCCATTTGTTTATTTTCCCAGTAATATCTATATACTTTGCTCCCACAAGCTTCCAGATTTGCTCCTAGTATGTAAATGGGGAAAAGGGAGAGATAGAAACCTCCCAGGGGCACACTAAATATGGGACAAGGGAAACAAGGTCAAAGAGATTTTCATGGGAAAGAGCAGATGGCTTTGGTTTTAGCAGTTAAAACCAAAATCCTGAACCACAAATTCTTTTAACCCTACTGCAGAAGTCTTCATCAAGTATATACTCCGGTCTTAAATCAAAGTTAAGAGCACCCGTCATAAGCCTTCTTCAAATGCATGTTTTTTGGGAGATTAATGTATAGATTCAGCATTGAAAAACATAATTAAGTTGTACTGAATGAAGTATTTTTAAGTATTTTAAAATCCAAATTTGAAGAGAATCTGAATGTATTTATTAGCTTCTTTGCTAGCTATGTTTCTTTGCATTGTGTTGAGTGATGTTTTTAGTGATTGCGTTGAGATACAATGTACATCTTTAACTTTCAGTCTTCTTAGGGTTACTATTGTGCTACTCTATGAAAAATGCAGAAATTCCATCCATATACAACTACTTATCCCTTTCCTTTGTCCTTTACATTATAACTGTCATATTTATTACATCTTCATATAGTAAATACATCATAATAGTATTATAACTTTTTCTTTAAATAGTCATATATATCTTAAAGAAATTAAGAATAAAAAAATGGTCTTTTATATTTTCCTATACCTTTTTTAATGTTTTTAATTTCTTCCTAGATATCTGAGTTTCTATCTGTTATTATTTCCCCTAGTTCTGAAAAATTTCCTTTAGCATTTTTTTAAGCACAGGTCACTGGTAATTGATTCCCTTCACTTTCTTTTATATGGTAATGTCTTTATTTTGCTCTATTTCTTGATGGATACTTAGATATTTTTTCTGGATATAGAATTCTGGGTTGAAGTTTCATTATTTCAGCTCTGTAATCATTTTGTCACATTGTCTCTGGCTTTCACAGTTTTCCTTAAGAAATTAGTAGTATTTGATTATTGTTCCATTATATATAATGTGTCATTCTTCTTTAGTTAATTTTAAGCTGCTTTTTCTTCTCAACTTTGATTTTCTAGCAGATTGACTATGATACACATAGGTGTGATTTTCCTTGTATTTGTCCTTTTTAGATTCACTGAGCTTCTTACACCTGAAAATTTATGTTTTTAACCAAATTGATGACACTTTTGAACATTATTACTTAAAATACATGTACTACCCCATTTTTCTCCCACCCCTTCTGGAACTCCAATTACATGTACATTGCATCTTTGCATCTTTTTTATATTATATTGTTCCACGGGTCCCTGGGACTCTGTTTTTGTTTTTTGTTTTTTGTTTTTAAATTGTTCCTCCATTTGGATAATACACATTGCTCTACATTAAAGTTTACTAATTTATTTCTCTTTCATCTGTATTTTCCTGTTAGCTCATTCCATATATTTTAATTTCAGATTTAAAGCTTTCAGATCTAGATTTAGCATATGGTTCTTTGATATAGTTTCAATTTCTAGTTTTCTATTTTCATTTCTCATGAGTGTATTTTCTTTTATTTTATGGTGCATCATTTTAATAGGTGCTTTAAACTTCTTAATCAGCTAGTTTTAACATCTAATTATTCTTTGGGTTGGTCTTAGTTTACTATCTTTTCTCTTGAGACTGGCCTATACTTTCCTAAGTCTGTATGTCAAGTAATTTTAAATTGTGTTCTGAACATAGCAATAATCTAAGAATAATTTTTGTTGTTCTTACTTTGACAATCAAACAATTTTGTTATTGTCAAACTGAAAATTCTGTCTTTTAGTAGCAACTAGAATATCAGTTTTATCCTTTTATCTTCAGTTGAAATGCTGTCTGTCCCACAAATTTATGGCTCAAGAGTTAGTCTAAAATTTAGGCAGAATTTATATACAGAATTTGAAGCTTACTGTCTTTGGCCCTCTCCTTTCCTGAAGTCCTCCTTCATTTTTCCAGCAGCCTTGATTTTCCCCACCTCTGTGCTCTCATTTTTGAGGCCAGAAAAGCTTTTGCCATGTGTAAAAATGGGACACTTCCCTGTTATCCATTCACTCATGTGTCAACTTCTGCCCAGAATTTATCCAATTTTCTTTAGTCTCCAGTGCTGTAAAAATTATTCTTTTTTTTTTTTTTTGATTTGGCCAAAGTTTTAATTATTATCTGTGGAAGGGTTGGTCCACTAAGGGGTTACTCAGCCATACCAGAAGTTAAACTAGAGGTTATGAAATGTAGACACTTTTCTTATGGCTGAGTAATATTCTATTGTATATATGTACTACATCTTTTTTATCCAATCATCTATTGAAGGACACTTTGGTTGATGAACAAAACAGAGACTCACAGATATGTACAACAGTTTAGTGATTACCAGAGGGAAAAGGGAGAAGGGAGAGGTAGATAAAGATAAAGGGGATCAAATACATGGTGATGGAAGAATATTTGACTTTGGATGGTGAACCCACAATGCAACATACATATGACGTATTATTGAATTGTACACTTGACCTATAAAATTTTATTAACCAATGTCACCCCAATAAATTTAATAAAATAAAAAAAATGTAGACACTGATTGTTTGTTATTTCTCCTCCTTTTCTTTCTCTTTCTCTTTATTTTCTCTTCTTTCTTTCTTCTTTCTTTTTGATTATAGAAATAAACTTTGAAGAACATAGTTTATTTAAAGATTTTCATTGTTGTTTTTGTTATCTGAGTTTTTTCATCTTTTTTTTTTTTTTTTATGAAATGGATAGCTTCTCTCCTCAAACATATAAGACAAATTTGCTAAGAGAAAATGGAGGATCTGAAGAGATTTTAATCAAAGAAAAAGAAAGTTCATGACAGAATACAGTAGGAGTTAATTCTAAATACATTGATGACACAATAGATGATAGAGAAGAGATGAATGTAGGAAAAGAAGACCAAGAAGAATTTGGCCAGAACTCAAATCTAGGTTTAAATTACTCCAGGATCCATGCTCTTGACTGCCAATGCTGTACTGAGGAAGACAATTAAAACTAAAAATGGTAAACACTATATAACATGGAGGAAAGAAGAGAAACCAGCATAGAATTTTTTCTTCAATAAGTATGAGAAAATTATTTTAAAAGTTATTTTTCAAAATGGTGCTGTTTGTGTTGGCTAATATGAAGCCAATTTAAAAAGGAGATTTCTAAATTCTAAAACTAAAGTGGAAGTCTCTTTATATAGAATTGATCAAGGATCTTGAATTTTGTAAAGAAGTTATAATAAGGTTTATTAAATATGTACAAAAAAGCATTTTTTTCCCCTCTGAGCCCTCTCCTCTACTGCCCCTTATCGTGACCTGCTATTATTGTGAAAAAATAGGTAAAGCATTTTGACCATTTCCAGAAACCTCAGAAATGTTGAATCCCAAAGGTAGATGCAACAATTTCGTTGGGAATTCCTGTTAGTCTATCACTAGAACAGCACTTTCTGACCACCTGTTTACACATATACACTGCTGTTGAGTCATTTGACACGTTAAAGACCACATTGATATAGGTTGACAGAAACAACCTAGTGAACAACCTGAACAAGTGTTTGCATTAAATAATAATTTATACTATGCATAAGCAAAGGTAAGTGCATTCATTGTGGGGTGGCAGATAGAGACTAGCAATTCCTTGTTTAGACAGAAAGACCTGACAAGGAAGAGCTCATTAGAGTCTCTGGAGAGAAGCTGACAGCTGAGGAGCTGTCGGCTCTGTCAAAGACCTTTGAAAATAATTCTTGTTTTTGAATCAGAATTTTCTGAATCACCAGCAGGATGCCAGAAGCACACTGTTTGCTTCCTTGACTATTTCCTCACCCTTCAGTGCTATCAGAATTTGCCCAAAGCCTTAGCTGACTTCAAATTATTTTTTGCTTTGGCATGCATGCCCACAGACAAACTGGCATTTGTTTCTTTATAAAAATCCCTTTAGTTCCCCTTTCTTCTATTCTGGCTAACTAATGTCAAGCCTTGCATTGAAATATGAAGTTACAGACAATATGTCATCATTGTGTGTGTGTGTGTGTGTGCATGTAAGAACACACACACACACACACACACACACACACACACACACACACACAGAGATTGACCTTAATTTTATGTCTCTTAGATGAACAAAATGAAGATGGCAAGGAAAGAATGCTGGACTTGCAAAAGGAAAACTTATTGAGATGACTATAGTTTAAAAAACAAAACAAAACTCTGTGCCAATTCTCATGCTGAGCAGGAACCCCTATAGTGTTCAACAAATTCTGACCTCTCTTAAAAGCCTTTTCATTTCCTTCTGTATCAGTCCCTATAAGAAAAGGTAGCATACTCAAAGATCCTAGATTTTTATAAAATTATTATTTTTTAGGAATGTGAGTAAGATTAGGCATGCCATGCTCAATGGTGAAGAAGCACCCAAGGACTAACAACAACAGGTATCCATAATCACGTGCTGAGCCTAACAAGGCAAGGAAAAAGGATGGTTTTGGTGGAACCAGTGGAAGAGGGGCTGTGGCTGTAGAAGAATGGAGCCTCTCTATGGTGGTGAAGCAGGGAAGCAACAGAAGAAATAAATACTATAATCTCTCTCTCTCTCTCTCTCTCTCTCTCTCTCTCTCTCTCTCTCTCTCTCTCTCTCTGTCTGTCTCTTTCTCTCTGTCTCTGCTCTCTGTCTCTCTCTCTCTGTCTCTCTCTCTCTCTCTCTCTCTCTCTCTCTCCCCCTCACTGTCTCTCTCTCCCTGCCGCATATCCAATCAATTTTTGCCTTCTATTAGCTGAATCCAACCAGGATACAAAGTACAAGGGAACTAGGATGACTCAGAGCAAAGTAGAAGAAAGTAAAACAGAAAATGAATCGAAAGGGCAATCAGAGAACCGCCAGTACACCTCCCATCAAAACTACCCCTCAGTAAACAATTTAGACATTTTCTGCTAAAGCCAAACTTATGCATACCCTATGATCAGAAATTTCACTTCTGGTATATATCTAACAGAAATGAGTGCATGTACCCACCAAGCTAAATGTACAAAAATATTCATAACTTTTTAAAATTTAAACTAATCAAAAAGTACAAACAATCTAAATGTCTATAAATAGTAGAATGGATAAATTGTGGTATATTCATAGAAGGTTACAAAGCAATGGAAAAGAACAAGCCACTGATAACTGCAATGACATGAATGAGTCTCACTGATATAATGTGAAGATGAAAAAGCCAGACAACAAAAGGCACATACTGAATGATTCTATCTATAAAAAGTTCTAAAATAGGCACAACCAAGCTGTGGTGATAAAAGTCAGAATATTGTTTACCTTCTGTGTGTGGGGAAGGGAAGACAGAACTGGGTATTGACTGGAAAGGAACCGGAAAGAAAGTCTGAGTAGTGGTTACTTATGTATACACATGTAAAAATTTATTGAGCTGAACACTGAACACTGTTTCACTTTATGCAAGTTATACCTCACTTCAAAAAACAATAGCAACCATCACTACTACTACTACTACTACTACTACTACTACTACTACTACTACTTCTACTACTGCTTCTACTAATACTTCTACTACTGCTACTACTACTCTACTACTACTACTATAACAACTACTACTGCTACAACAACAACAACTATTACTACTATTACTACTATACTACTTCTACTATTCCTCCTTTCCCATGTACCAACATCATTGAGAATTAGGTTGTCTGCCAGGTAATAACAGCAAGTGAAAGATTTAATCAGAAAATATTCTCTTCTTGTTTATAAACTGGATATTCCTCACTGATAATAAAAAAGAACATATTTTTGAAAATAAAATTACAAAGACAAAAAAGCTTTCAACTCCAGAAAACATTTAAGTAGTGAATCCAACTTTCAGAGACAATGGGAAGACGTGGGTAGAGTTAGTATTTTGGGGTGGGAAGTCCTTGGGGACCCTTGAATCATGCCTGGCTGGTTAATGGCTGTATAAGTCTGGCTCATAGCACTATCTTAAAATGTTACTATGTCACACAGGGACAAAGCTTCAGAGAACTATGTTAGATAATCCATTTTTATGAAAAAGTGGGCAGAAATATTGCATGACTGATTTTCAAACATAATTTATCTTTTGCCTGGTAAATTGGACAGAACATAGAATTGAGCATAATTATCCAAACCCTCCTGGCTTGCTGTTTTCTCATTTACTACCAGGTTGGTTTTCAATGTAATGGTTAATAATATTTCTAAATAGGAGTCCAATTACATGGCATTTTAATATCCTGACCCATAGATAAGAATTTAACAGATATCTTCGCTATGCTGCTATCTCAATGGCCCTGATTCTGTGGTGGAAAAAACCATACCCTGAGAACAAATTGTTCACCAGAAGTGTAGGATTAATGTTTCTAAGCACCACGGTTCCATTTTGCAAATTGCTTCTCCATGGTATGTTACCAAGCAACCAAAGAATGGTATACAGACTTAAAACACAAAAGACAACTGGAGTTGGGACTTACAGAAGCAAAGCGTTTACGGGTGCTCTCGTACCATAAGGGAAATCAGGGCTGTTATTTATGCACAATTTGTATAACCCATGAACCCAGGGCCACAGTCGCTTGTAGAATCAGAATATATAGTATTTCTCATTTTTGTTCCCACCATACCTGTGAGAACTTCACCTCAAATTCCCCTCAATTTCAAACGAGATTCCCCCAAAAGTCTGTTCATATGTACTCCATGAACAAATCCTCAGGGCTACCATATGTCATTTGTTATTTTCCTCACTATGGGCATGTCTCCCATTGGACCAGTGCTGCTCTTTAGACCACTGGTGTCTGTGCTGAGGGTGCTGCTTCAGTCAGAGTTGTGAACTGTTGTCTTAACACTCCCCAATGTCACAGAGAGATTTGGGTGAACTGCCCTTAAATTTTCTTCAGCTTCTCATAAAATATATGGTACTTACAAAAGAGTATCCTATATAAACATCTTTTAATAATAATAATAATAATAATAATAATAAATTAAATAAATAAATAAAATAAGCCTTCCATACTCACGCAGCTTAACAAATAAAACTTTCTCCCAGCTTTGAAGCCTTCTCTTTATCCCTACACCTTTCCTCTACTCTCAGTGTTCACAAGTAAACTTTATCCAGACATACAATTTGAGGGATTGTTAGTTTTCTAAGGGAAAGGGAGATCTTTGTAACCACTCCCCATCCCCCCTAAAGATTAGCTAGGACAGTACTAGAGGGAAGCTCAGACTAGAGCAGCTGGGAGTAGGGTGGGGCAGCTGGCTTCAAGCATGGATCCCAGTACACCACGATGATTGGGATTCTGAGTATGAGCCAGCACAGAGGTGATAAAGCCAAGTCTGCTGCTCTAGCGTTGAACCTAAAACCTTAAAGCAGGCTGAAATGGCCATAAAGTCAGTGGCGTTTCCTGGCTACCTATAAAAACAGAAGCAGAAATAAAATAAAACCCTCTCTAAATAAAGATATCTTAGTGTAGGTATATATATATATATATCACATATATATCTCACATATTAAGATCGAACAATAGGTTCGAAATCAAACACCAAGTACACAATAAGGCAAGCTACTGTGAGTGAGCATCAACAGGAACAATAAACAATAGTTATAGACAACTCCTCCTTCAAGGACTATATAGATACTGGAATCCTTAGAGACAGAATATTAAAAAAAAAAAAAAAAAAGAGTACATATAAAATTTAAAGAAATCAAGGACACAAAAATCAAAATAAGCAAACAGCAAAGATTATCTGTTTTTGTAAAGGGTCCAAACCTAGAATTTTTAATACTTTTTGCTGGTGAAAATATTTTTAACTACTATTTTAATTTCATTGATCCTTAGGAGTATGTTTCTAGAGCTTTATGTGTCAGCTTTAATAATTATACTTTTCTCTGAGATGCTTTTTTATTTAAGTTTCTAAACTTACTGACAAAAAGTTATTCACATTTTCATTTCATTTGTTATCTTTGCTGCATCTTTGATTGCCCTGTTTTCATTTGTAACATTGTTTCTTCTGTCTCCCTTTTTCTTACTCAAATTTTCCAGAGTTTTATTTTATTAGTTTTCCCAAAGAACTAAAATTTTGTCTTGTGGTTATTTCCATCAAATGTTCACATCCTATTTTATACATTTCTGTTCTTCTCTTTATTATTCTATCCTAGACTTTCTTTCAGCTTATTCTGTTGCTGTTTCCAAACTTTTTCCACTGAATAATGTGTCAGATATTAGGTTCCCTATGCTTTGCTTTGTGATGACAGTTATGCCAACAACAGACAATTCTCTGTCAGAAGGTCTACTGTTAGTTTCCATCTGTCGGAGGAACGTAAAGGGAGAATGGGTGTCAAGAGAAGAGGCAAGGGGACTTGTTCACTTATGCTTATTTATATTTCCTATCAGGTCACCCTACCATGGCCTTTTATCCTGGCAGCAGAAGAATAAAAGCTTCTAGCTTGCAGCTTACTGGGGCACTCCCACGATCAATCCCCTTGTGCTTCTTCACAGCAGCAAGTAGACAGTGCCTAGTCTTAGTAAGTCTGAGTCACAGCAACATAGGACCTCTCTAGATCTTCCGAAGTAAGAGCACCAGGTAGGCAGCATTCCCTACTGAAACTAGTCATCAGAATGACCACAGAAGACTAGAACCTCATTCTATGAGACCCTTTTCCAAGCCCCTAAAGTACTAGCAGCCCCCAGACAGGTAGCACCCTACTTGGAATTCTGAGTCCTAACTTTGTAGGCCCCTCCATGAGCTTCTAGATTCTAACAATCTAAGTTTCTTCTTTTCATTCCTCCACTTATAAAAGGATAGCAGCTTTTTGTAATGATCCCTTTTAATGTACTCTTTTTCCTTGTTTCAGTCTTCCGGCACATGACTAGCAAATTGCATGTATTAAATTCTCTGTTGAATACCTGCTGTGATTTGTTTCCCTGAATGAATCCCAACCAATGTAAGTGCTCAGCTTATTTGTTTCATACTTTTTCCTATTATGAAGATTTAAAGATCATGCTATATTTTCTTTTGCCACTCTTTTCTTGCCACACTGCATAGCAAAGGAGAATCTGGGAACAACATCTCCCAGAATAGTCTCTGTATGTGTTTGAATGTGGACTAGAATCTCTTCTAAGAAAAGAAGAGAGGCCAAAAGAAGCATGGGCACATACCTGATACAAAATTCACAGTAGTTTCCAGGTGAGCTCCTCTGTTTCAGTGTTGCGAGGAGCTCTGATAATCAGCAGGAGCTTCTTGAAGGTTTTTGAGATTTAGGGGCTTCTGGGAAAGCACCTGAGAACCAACTGGAATTCCTCTTATATTTATCTTTAAATTTTTCTTTTATTACAACTGCCTAGCTAATTCTCATGCCACAGTTACCACTTCTTTAGGGTCATCTTTTGTCTTCCATGAAAATACAATCATACTGAGATAAATTGACAGTTATGTGTTTTACTTTCTCTCTACCAGTTAACTTGTTATCAATGTCAAGATTTCTAAATAGCTATTGATAAGAAAGTTGGCTAAATATCTAGACTAGACTTTTGGAGCATTTGGAATTCACACTAAAGAAAAATTATGAGATACACATGCAAATTAAAATATACAAATAGGCTCCGCATATATTAGCTTATAAATTCTTAAGTGGTGGCTCTAAACTGAAAACAATCAGAATGACTACAGATTTTTAATAGACTGATGCCTGACCCTTAACCTTATTCTTGGAACTCTGCCTGAAGTAGTGTTCAAATATATATATGCATATATAAATATATATATATATATGTATGTATGTATGTATGTATGTATGTATACACATATGTATATGTATTACATACATACACAGAAAGTTTTTTAGATGAATTTGGATGATCAGCCTTGTTTTAAAACCACTGATTTTTATTACCTTATAAACCATCTTGTGATCTTGTGTTTTTAAATAAATCCCAAGCGTTTCTCCTTTACTTGTTTTGCTCCTTCATTGGCCTCAGTATCGAAGTATATTTTTTGAAGTCACCTGTAAGCTAGTCCTTTAGAAAGTAGAAGTTTAAAACAAACAAACAAACAAAAAATAACTCCTGCCTGACATCATCCTTTAAACCAAGGATCCCTTATTTTTTTGTACACGATGTCCCTGACTATGTTTATTTCAGAATGAATGATAATGATAGGCTTGTGAAATCAACATGTTTCACTACGTATTTCTATTTTATAAATTTAGAGTAAGTCAGGAATGCCAAAAGGCAATGTCACAATCCTTCTGTTCTCTGCCAACCTCTTTGCCTTATGGACTCAAATATGTTGTTCTTGAAGCAGATGGCTCTCCCTACCCTCCAGATGATTACATAAGAAAGTGAGGTGCTGTGGATTGGGTATGCTGATTTCCAGGAAGACTAGCACAATACATGTGACAAGGCCACAGGTGCAGGGGAAAGAATGGAGCTTCAGAGCCAGACATGCCTGGATTTAAATCCTGGCTCTTACTCTTTCTGATTATGAGAACATCAGCAACTCAGCTCATTTGGCTTCCATTTCCTTTTCTATAAAAATGGTTATCATTATATACCCTTTGTGTGCTTATGGGAAATTTGAGTGATATGTATATAAAGCAACTGGCAAATAGAGGATACACAATGAAAATCTGCTTTTTGTGTAGAATTTCAACATTAAAAAAAGGAAAAAGGATTTCTTCTAATCTTTCTCCTGAATGACATTGTTCTGAATTGAGGAGGTCACCTGATATGATTTAATGTAAACACATATTAGCAGTTCTTTTGCAGTCAGTCACCTGTCACAGTGGTTGTTATAACTTGCAACACACACAGACCAAAAATCCAGTCTGTAAGAGGATGATGCTTACATGAGTTTGATTTCTCAAGGCACTGTAATCTTGGCTATAGTAGTCTGAGTTTAACCTTCCAATTATCTAAAAATTCTATACATGTATGTGTGTGTGCTGTTGTGCTGTTGTGTGTTGTGTGTTGTGGTGGTATGGGATACTTGGGAATTTTAAGGAACCCAAACAAAATTTGATAAAAATCACTGAACCCACTCAATGTAATGAGAACTACATAAGAATATTTAAACAATTTATTTAATTATGCTCACATAAAACAAATAACAAATAACAAGTAATGGGCAATTCAGAGTCGTTTCCACTTTCACTCCTGAAGAGGAATTAGCCAGTCTATAACAATAATCAAGGAACTAGTTCAATTAAAGTTTTTCTTTTTTCATATTCCACTCAGTAGTTTGCATGCCCTCTAACTCTGTCCTACATAAACAATTGATGTGTTTTTTAATTAGTATTTTTTTATTTTTTCCAATTTTTGTCTTTACTTAAGTGAAATTTTAAGATGATATTTGTGTCAAGTATTTCTTGAGATGCACCTCGAATTTTTTGCTTTGTCCACAGTCAACCTCAGGTAGGTAAAACCCTGCCTCAGCTGCACCCAGTTCCCTGGCTTTCTGCTCTCAGTCTGTTCTGACACCTGATGTCTGCTGCCAATAGAAACCCAATTAGTTCTAATGAATGCATAAAGCTGGGTGATGTGCTTCCTATAGGATAACTCCTGGTCAATGGAGAGATGGAGGTAGTGGGTAAATCTTTCCTAATGACAATTCAGGGATGCATTCTACATGACCCCTCAGAGTCACAGCAGGACCAAGCCTCAATAGCCCATTGCTATGACCAGTTCGATAATGCATCATTATTTTGGCAATCTCTCCTTCCCCATTTTACTCTTCCCAGTCTTCCACTTATGACCCCTGAAATGATACCCTCAAATAAACCACCTTCATAAAAGATGTGTCTCAGACTCTGCTTTCTCATAGAAACCCAGGCTAAGATAGTACCGCTAAGGCCAAACAATTAGCTAAGCAAAGTTGCTGAGTGTCTGAGCTTACATATGACAGCAAGAATGGGTGGATTTTGCTAGAGTGTGTACTGTGTCCCTCCAAGATAGGTATTCTGCATTTTTAATCTATGCTTTCTGTTTTTCTGAGGTGACAGAGAAGCTGATATGTCATTGTGTTTGGTGGATCAGGGCTGATGTTACACTTCTACTGGAGTCTAAAACATATTTGCCTTTGGGCCAAAATGTGAAGTCACAATTCTTCCTATGTAATAAAATTCCTCTATTTTAGTAAAATTAGTTCTGAGACTTTCCTGTTTAACCACTTCAGCCACAATATTTTTTAAACATTTCCCTTCAAGTTTAAGTTCCCTAAATCTAGCTCCCACCATTATCCTCTTTCACCACCCCCAGCAAAACAAAAACATTTCCTCCCAAAAATTATATCCAGTATGGCTTTTCTGTCAGCTGAACAATATCACCAAACCCTCAGAAATAAAAAGATAAAAAATGAAAACTATAGCACCAAGTGGAACATTCTTGGCAAAATGCTCTTTTCCTGCAGGAGGACTTTCCAAGACCTGCCCTCCTTACTACCTACTCTGAGACAGGAAGCAATGTCTCTGCTGTGGTCATATGTTCAGGTGTTACTGTAGGTGCTGTGCTTTCCCTGATGTATCCCTTAGGAGTCGGTCAGAATAATCAATCTGCGCAGGAGTAGAGACACCCATTTTCTGTATATATAGATTTGTATATTCTGCTTGAAGAGGTGACTAGAGATGGGGCTTCTTTCATTCTAAGCTCTATTATCACCCAAAATATCGTCTGTTCTCTAGTAAGGCCATCTTTGCTTCCCCTTTTACTTAGCCATTTGTTTTGTTTCACCATAGACAGCTCCCGCCTTCCAAAAGACTCAAGAATTTTCCCACCATAGTTTTGTTTATCTTACTTCATCACGAATATGATCTACCTTGTTCAATATTTCTTTTCTTTACTCCACCACACAGAAAGAAAGTGAACTTTAAAGTCAGAATGTCTTGAGTTCTAATCAGAACTCTGTCATTTACTATCTGTGTGACTTTGAGCAGGTGTTCCTGCTTCTGACACTAAATGCCTTTCCTTATAACAATGTACAGCACAGAACCACAGAATTTTTGCAAAGAATACATAATGTACAGGGTAAATACTCAGAAAATGACTGTTTCCTTATCTCTCTCTATTAGTAGCTATATTTTATTTGAGAATATAGTCAGGTATGCCTCACACTACTTGTCCATTATAGCTATATTTACTTTTCCCAGCCAACTCTGTTTTCTGACTCCTAGGTTTCATGCTGACTCCGTTTCAGACTACTCCTTGGTCAGTTTTGAAAGAATGCCTTTGGCCTCTTACATAATGTCTTGTACGTTATTGTAGAAGCTCTTCATTGCTATCAAAGACAAATATTTAATACTTCATACAGTTTCTAAGGGTCAGGAAGCCTGGAGCTTCTTAACTGAGTAGTTTTGACCCAGAGTCTCTAGAAAAATTGCACTCAAACATGTGGCTGGGGGTGCAGGGTCTCTCAAGGCTATCTATAGTGGCTGGAGAACATTAAACAGTATCTGCCATAAAACCAGTCTCAGCAATCAAGCAACTCCATAACCTTGTGTCATCATAGCATATTCATTGTGAGTTTACAATCTGGCCTTCTTCCCACCTAGAAAAGAATCCCTAGGTTTGGATCAAATTGTTCTTCTAATTGGGGGATTTAATGGTTTGAAGTTCACAAAACCTTATTGTATTTTTGCCTGGTGAAGGTTTACCCTGTCTCCACACAGAAATGGCCTGCAAGCAAGCCAGGAGTTTCCTCATGGAGCCACTTACGTGCATTCCAGCTGCTGAAAATGTGCCTAGTGAGTCCAGAGTTCTGCACCATGTAGTTGAGCAGAGATGATCTGGACTTGCAACATATTCAAAGTCAATTTTAACAGTTGCCTCATCAGCCATGGGAAAACCTCAATAACTGTGATGCCGGCTGCCTTCTGTTCACTCTTCCAAGTTCACTCTTCAGTGTCCTATGTCTATCTAGAAGACTGACCTACATGAACTTCATCAGCAGGTTCTCTTGGCCTCAGGCTTCTCAGCTAAGGTCTGGTCAGCTGGAAGCACTGGCCGACGGTTGAAAGTGCAGGAAGAGAGTGAGATTGAAATATTTATCCATACTCAGCTCCTTCCTGGCCAGATCCCAGCATTAACCATGTCTTGATACCAAAGATCACAGCCCCTGTCAGGAGGTTTTCTGCCCATTCAGGCTTAGAAATGATAACTATTCTCCCACATTTACTAACTCCAGGTTCTTCATTATTGTTTTTTCTCTAAACCATGCCCAAAACTTTTTAAATAGTCCTTTATTAAACTCTTTTCCACATCCAGTTTGAATGTGTCACCTATTTCCTGCAAAGACCCTAACTGATAGCTACTGTGAAATGACTCGTTTTAACAGCTCAGCCTCCCAGCCTTCCTGCACATGTACATTAACTGTATAGTCATGAGTAATTAAAAATATTTGACTATTGAATTACCTAGTTATTTGAATGAAACTTAGTGACTGGCTGCAGATTTCATTTCTAAAATATCTATGTGAACAATCTTCATTGCCAAAAGCTATAAGAGCTAAATATAAACATCATCTATATTAAATCCAGCAAAAATGCTTATAATTTAAAATAATAGGTAACTTGTATTAAATGCTGCGTGACAAACATTGCATCAAATAATTTATTTTTTTTAATCCTTACAAATTGATTTTCACAATTTTAAATTATTTTAGTCCTCACAATTAGTCTGAGAGGCATATTAATTTTGCCATTTGACACGTGTGGAAATTGAGGCGTAAGGAGAAGTACCTTGCCAAATGCCACTGCTGGACTGGTATTCCAACACCACACATGATACCCAATTTCCTCTTTGGTTAATTAGGAAATAACTTAGAAAAAATGACCAAGGTACGTCTTTGTTTAAATGGAAAACCTTTGCTAATTTTTGTCTGGTATGAGTAGGTTATTTAGAATTATAAATCATACTACTACTTGTAAGACTTTTACTTATTCCAAAGCTATTAGTTGATTTTGTGTAATAGAGTGCCAGAGCTATAGCGAATTTCAAGTGTGGCCCAGAAATACAAATAATTCTAAATTCACCAAATGTGCACACATGTGCATGAGTTTGCATGAGCTTGTGCTCGCATGCATGCACATGCGCATGTGCGCGCATACACACACACACACACACACACACACACACATGAGTTTAATTCTACTAACTCTAGTGCTTAGCAGTTTTTCAACTGGGAAGCAGTTAGCATTGGGTCTTCTTATAAATCTCCTTATAAATAATGGTTGTGTTTATACAACCTGGAAATACTGGCTTTTTCCCTGAATGAGTCATTGTTTTGCGATAATACAAACAGAGCCGGTGTTAAGGAAGAGGATTTATTTTTCTGGTGAAGCTCTGAACATTTAAACAGCTGCTTAGTTTCACTCCAGAGGTGTTTGCATTTCACTGACAGATGGAGTAATTTCCAAATGGTTTTCAATCTATAGATACTAGAGATGTGGCTGACAATTATCTCTTGAGGGGGGGGGTAGGAAAAAATGCAATTTAACCATGGTGTCTTGTTTATTTATTTTTAGCATCTGTTATTAAGTAACTACCACAAAAACCGCATGTTAGGATATAAATTCTATGCAATGGTCCATATCTAAAATTGTTTATTTTCATGCTATTTGGTAGTTTTTGTATGTATGTTTTTGTAATTTTATTTTGTTGAAGAGGAAGAACTGTGTCTAAAGCAAATTTATGCCAATGTTACTATTTACTTTGGCTTCTCTAGGTATCATGTTATTGTTATAAATAATTCATATATTAGTAATATTTCTAGGGATTTTTGAATAAAATCAACAAGACATTATTATTGCCATTTTATATAGCCTATGTTAACAAGTTTTCACACAGATCAGTCATATTCTTTGTTCTTCATTTCTTCTTACATTCATTTCAGAGTATTTTTCTTTTGCCTGAAATATATATTTTAGAATTAATTTTCTTAGTAAGAGGTTGCTGAGGGCAAATTTTCTTTTTTCTTCTTTTTCTGTCTTTTCCTGAAAATGTTTTTATTTCATATTTATTCATGAAGTGTATTGGATAGATACAGAACTTTCTCAGCACATTTCTGGTATTATCCCATTATCTCTGGCTTCCATTGTGGCTGTTGATAAGTCAGCAGTCAGCTTCACTGCTTTGTGTCACCTGGGACTCCATTATGTGCTGTCAGAATCCTTAGTGGGAACTGAAGGGATTCTGCCCTCCGATTCTGAGTGGTGCACACCAGCTGACAATCACAGCTGTCAATCTTACTGGAAATTGCTTTCAACTGAAGAGGCCCATCTCAACCATTTCTGGAGGCCGCCTGTATCTAGATACTGCTCTTGCCCATACACCAGGTGACAGGGAAGGTTGCCAGCTTTGAGTGAGGGCCAGAGCAGGAATTGGCTGTGGTGCAAGTGATTTTGCCATTTAGGTCATTTGACTCAGCATACCCTAAGTAATCGGATGTATCAAAGGAAAGAAATGGTGCAATGTGGAGTTTAAGCCAAGCTGCAGTAGAAGAATCACCTTTAGAGTTCTGAAACAAGGTCATGCCATCTGCAGCAGAAAAATATATCTTTTCAAAAACTGCTTAAGTGTGCTACTTGGCCCTGATAAAGACTAAATGCCTGACCATGAAGTACAAAGTGACCATGTGTATCAAATTTCCAAAGAGAAGCTAGGTTCTGCCAGACATCCTAAATTGTGTTGGCCCCGAAGATATAGGTCATAGCTGGAAATGAAGTAATGGGATCAGAGCCAGGGCATGGCCGGAGGAATGGATGCGAGGCATGAAGAGGTAGACCTATGTCATTCATTGTGATCCCATCAGTGCCTCTTCAAATGGCAGGCTGATAAAAAAGGAAGAAGGCCGAGCTTGGCTCATGGATACACTATCTCACGACCTTTTGGATGTAAGCCAAAAACTGACTTTGGCCACAAATCATCCTCATTTGACTATGATCTGAAAATGAGGTCTGTGAGGTAAAATTCTCCCAGTGGGCAGATAGTTGGGCAACATATCTTATTTCTTTTATGTGGAAAGAGATACAGTCAATACACGAACTCAACAAATAGCTTAGCTGGTTAATCAAAAGCTTGAAAGAAGAAATATTAGATTGAAAACAAGAAGGTCTAGAATAGAAGCATGAAGATAGACCTTTAGTTTTGAAGAGAGACTATATTTTTACATTGTCCTTACATCGTTACCACCACCATAGAGTAGCCCTTGAAGGAAAAGGCATTAAACCACCAAGTACAGAGAATGACTTGGCCAGCAGGCATCAGTTAGCTTCTGTTACCAGCTACCCCAGTGCTGGCACAATAGCCTTGTAAATGTAGAACTATGGTGTTAGGAAAGGAGGCTATGCATGGGCCCATGATCATGAGTTTCTACTCACAAAGTTTGCTAAAAAATGTCCAACCTACCAGCAACATTGACTAATACTGATCCCCTTTATACTGGAACATCCATCAGGGACACCAATGGTTCCATTTCATGGTAAAGTTGCCTCCATTGAACCTTCTATTCTAGAAGGAACAAAGATTCATTTTGACTTGCCAACACATATTCTGTGTATGATTTCTTATTCACAGGACCTCAATTAGCACCATTATTTGAAGACTTACAGAATTAAAGCTACCTAACATTGCATCAGATCATTGAATTCATTTTATAACAACTACTATGCATTATAAGTAAATACTATGAAATCTACTGAATTATAACACATCTCCCACAGGTTGAATGCCTGAGTGATATGCTGAGTGGTCCAGGGAATGGGAGAAACCCTAAGGTCTGAGTAAAGAAGTTTCATGTGTTCATATCTTATAACTACAAAGCATGGCAAAGCTGTTGATATCAGTAGAAAATTCTGGCACATTCTCAAAGGTCTGGCTAGTACAGTTCAGACAGATATAGCAAAGACAAGATGTATACCGAAAGACCAAGCGGAGAATGTGGGAACTTAAGAAGGGTGTATGGGCCAACTACACTTCTCCCAATACATGATGTTTGTAACTTCCTGGGATGAAGAAAAGCAGTGGGGAGAGCCCAGACAGCCCAAATAGGCAGTTTGACCTTTGAGTTAGTAAGTCTAAATCCTGAGTGAAATTAACAAATTTTAATTACTTGCTACTATTTAAACCAGAAGAGACCATATTACTTTTCAGTGGCAAGATTTTTAACACCAGTAGAAATGGGGGCACCAGAGCTAAATTGAGCTTAGTAATTGAAAAGGCAAAGTTACATTTCTGCCTATCTAAGCCGTGACTGTTTCAAAACACTACACATGTAATCTTTCCACATGTGGGTGTCCTGACAGGCAGCTTTCAGAACTTCCTGGGACGTGGCTCAAAATTTGCCAGCTTAGTTCATTCTCATCCCTGAGGGAGGAAGAATTTAATCAAGGAGGAGAAAATAAATTTATCTCGTTTAAAAATATAAATCTGTTTCCTTTTGCCAGCATTCAAATGCCTTTTAATGATTCACTTATTGGCACACACACCTTTATGAACATCCATAAAATTCTCCAAAACTTCAAAATGACAACCCCTATACATTAGTGATGAAAATGTAAGATTATTCAGCTACTGAGAAAGATGGTTTGGCAGTTTCTCAATAAGTTAAACATAAAATTACCATATGACTCAGAATTACCATTATTCTATTCCTAGGTATAAAAGCACAGGAATTAAAAACAGGTATTCCAACAAATATTTATGTGCAAATATCATAGCAGCATTATTCACAATAGGCTAAAGATAGAAACAACCCAATGTCCATCAAAAGAAAAATGCATAAACCAGTTGTCGCATAAACCCATACAATAAAATATCATTCATCCATAAAAGGGAATGTAGTACTGATGTATACTGCAACACAGATGAAGCTTGAAAACGTGCTAAGTGAAAAAAGCCAGACACAAAATGCCACATATTATGTGAGGCAGAAAGCAGATTTGTGGCTTCCAGGGGATGGGATAATGAAGAGTGACTCCTAATGAATAGAGGATTTCTTTTAGGGAGTTAAGAATGTTCTGGAATTAGATAATGGTTATGGTCTCACAAAGTCATGGATGTACTTAATGCCAATAAATTATATAGATAAAAATGATAGATAAATTTTATATAATGTGTATTTTAGTGCAATAAAAACTTCTTCAAGACTTGGTTAATAGGGACTTTTCTTGTCCCCCAAAACCATTTTATTTCTCCAGGAAAGTTTCCTGCAGTACCAACTAAAACGGGTCACCAATTTTTCCTTGTGGGAGGCAATCCTGGATTCTGACTGAACTGAGTAAAATTGGTCAGCTGTTTTACAAGGAAAACACCTGGCACCAAATCCTGAGCTCTTGAAAGAACTGCTAGCTAAGCCTCTTCCCCAGGGTATATTCAGGGAGAAGCGCTATGAGCTTCAGCTTGCGAGGTTTATGTGGGCCACACCCAGCAGTTAATAAGTTGTTCCGAACTCTACATGCTCCATCTTAATAACTAGTTTTCTTTCTAGTTTGTAGGTTCCCATAATCATGTGGCTACTCAAATGAGAACAGCAAAAACCACTAACAATTTGGAGACGAGACAGAGTCAAGAAAAGGAAGAAAAGTCATGAAAATATAAATTTAGCTTGAGGTGTTCCATGAACACAAGGCAGAGACCTAGAATTAGAGCTTGTTCTAAATTTCAAAATTGACAAAATAGTGGCTTCTCTGAAAGCAAAGTCACTTGAGTAAGGAAATCTCTCAAGTCGGCATCTGCGTGAGTATGAAGGAGTTGAGCAAAGACTGCAAAATTTTAGGAATTCAAAACAAAATTTTGACTCTTTGGTTCATTCTGTGACAACTGGTCAGAACAGTGTGCCATAATAGAAACCTGAGAAAACTGACCTACAAGCAGTAAGGAAAATTGTAGCTTCATTTACCCCTGAAATGATAGTTAATAGTATTAGCTTTTAAGTTAAAAATCAGCCAGCAATTCACAGCAGGGAGGGGGGTGGAAACTAAGTAAGGAGAAGTGGGCAAGAGCCATATAATGAAACACTTTGAAGTCTGTAATTTCATCTAATTCCAATTAAAATACATTGCAGAGTTTTAAGCAGGAAAATTGGCATCAAATAATTTTTATTAGTAAAAGATCATTCTGATTGCAGGTTGGAAAATGGACAGATTGTAGGAACCTGAAAGTGGAAGCCAGAATAGTTCCCAGAATAAAAGCTAGATGATGGTGGCTTGAACCAAGGGGATAACAATGGATATCTAAAGGAGTAGAGATATTACAAATGTATTTAGAAGAATCTATAGGGCATGTTGATAGAATAGAAAATATGGAAGTGGAGCAGAAATGGAGGAGCCAAGAAGAACTTGTAAATCAAAAGAAAGGCTCTAGCACCTGGACTTTTTGTTGCAATAGGCAAAGTGTCCTCTCTGTAGAAAATCTAGTATGCATGTGCCCCTTCTTCCTGTAAGATTACACTGTGAGAGGCGAAAATGATCTCTCGTTATATTTTTGAAATTAATATGAGATAAAACACGCATGCATATGTTTGTTAGCTGTTTGTGTTTCCTGTTTGTTGATTCTTACTGGTGTGTGGACCTGACCACCAATCCCCTGGAAGCCCTTTGTCTCCCAGGGATTTCTTGGCACCATTCTTCTCTTACCTCCCTGAAAATTCCTGCTCAGTCTTTCTTGCCTTCATTTCCTCAATACTCTTCCCTTGCCCATTCCCACTTTGCCAAGTTTCTGTCCTCAGCCTTCTCCTCTTCTTTCTACAAGTATCCCTAGATGAGCTCTTCTATTCACATAATTCACATAATTCAGCTATTTCTCCACATGAATCATCCTAAAATTTCTATATCCAACCATGAACCTCTTTCCCAGTGTTCAAACCAATGGCCCCAACTGCCTACTCTGCATTTCCTACTCTCTACACCAGCTGACACCTCCATTAAAATATGTCTACAGTAAAATCTTACCTATTCATTTCTTCCAGCCAAATTCTTCTCCTTATTTTCCATTTCCATCAATAGTACCAAACTTATCTGAATTTCTCAGACTATAATGTCCTTCATTTGCTATTCATTTTCTCAACAATTATTCATAGACTATCTGTGTGTCAGACACTGTGCTGGGCCATATAGTGTTTACTCCCTAATCTCCTTCTCTATATTTATTTTATTACTAAATCTTGTGAATTTTTCCTTTATGATAACTTCTCAAGTTTATTATCTCTTTTTTATTCCTGTTGTCATCATCTTGATTCCTAGTCTTTCCAGCAGATCGTTTATATCTCACCCGTAGTTCATCACATTCCTTCCTTATTTCTCACACCTAAGCAAGGTGATTCACCTTAGAACATAGCTCTGATCATATCACTTTCTTTTTTAAAACCCATCTTTGATAGTACATTTACAAATAAAGCAAAATACACTTCAGCTAACATTGATGGCCCTCGCACCATATCTCTCACTAATCTTTGCTCTCCATCCAATTCTCCATGAACACACTTGCATATGGGTTTCCCCCTTCTTTTTTGTATCTTATTACTTTATTTAATATATATTTTTATGAAGTTGTATTTTACATGCATTAACATGAAATGAGTTTAAGTGTATAGTTCAATGACTTTTGACAAATGAATACACTCACAAAACCTATACTCAAATCAAGATATAGAATATTTCCAATACCTAAAAAGTTATCTTATGTTCCTTTCCAATCAGCCTCAACCCCAGCCACAGGCAAATGCTGTTCTGATTTCTATCAACATAGATAAGTTTTACCTCTTTTTAAATTCCATATGAACAGAATCATGTATAATGTACTCTTTTTGTCTGGCTTCTTTAGCTAAACATTACATCTATATAATGAAGGTATTTTTTTTTTCAAGAATCACTGGTTTATTCCTTGCTTTACTGCTGAGTGGTATACTATGATGTGAATACATCACAATTTGTTTATTTGGTTTCCTGTTGATGGACATTTGGTCTGTTTCCAATTTGAGGCTATTATGAATAAAGTCATTAGAAATCTTCACAAACAAGTCTCTTTGTGGTCACATGTTTTTATTTCTTTTGAATAAATACTTAGGAATACAATTTTGGTGTTCTATAATATGTATATGTTTAACTTTATTAGAGATTTTATACGGTGTTCCAAAATGGTTTTGCCATTTTACACTCCCTCCATCAATAAACAAGAGTTTCACTTGCTCTGTATTTACACCAGTATTTGCTGTTGTAGATTTTTGAATATTTGCCATTCTACTTTGGTGTGAAGTAGCAATTCAATGTGGTTTAATGTGCATTTTCTTGATTACTAAAGATATTGACCACAGTTCCTATGCTTATTGTCAATTTAAACATCTTACTTTCTGAAAGGACCCTTCAAATCTTTTTTCCAAACTTTACTGGGTTTCTATCCTTTTATTATAAATTTGTAGTGGCTCTTTATGTATCTGGATATAAATTTCTTATCAGATATATGTATTGCGAACATTTTCTCAGTATGCACCTTTCCTTTTCATTTTTAACATGCCTTGTGGTTAGCAGAAGTTTTTCATTTAGACAGTCTAATTTACCATATTTTTTAGAATATTAGTACTTTATAGAGTCTTTCTGAAAAATCTTTGCCTACCTGAATAGGTAAATCTTGTCATGATTTTTCTTACAGAAATCAACAGGCTGATTCTAAAAGTTATATGAATATAGAAAGGATTTAGAATATCCAAAATAATCTTAAAAATGAAAAACAAATTTAGAGAAAAGAAGCTACCTAATTTCAAAATTTTCTACCAAACAACAGTAATCAAGGCAATGGTGTAGTATAAGTAGAGGGAAAGACTGATAGATCAATGGAACAGAATTGGATCTAGAAATAAATCCTCTCATGTAAGGTGAGTCGATTTTTGACAAGAGAGGCAAAACAATTCAATGGATACAGGAAAGTCTATTTAACAAGTTGTTCTAGAATGGCTAGATAAATACATGGAAAAATAAATATTAACTTTTAGTTTATAACACACGCATAAATTTATTTGTGATGGACCCATATAACGAAAGATGAAAACTGAAACTATAAAGCTAGGGAAAAATCTTATTTTCTCCTAAATTTTTCTCTTTCTTATTTTTTTTCTTTTTGACAGAATACCTAAACTTCAAAGCTGAGCTCAAATATAATGTTTTTCATGAAGACTTTTCTGACCATTCCTATAAGAAATAAATACTACCTTATCTAACTCTTACAGCATTCTCCTTATATCATGTTAAACACTCTATTCTGGTTAAGCATAACATGCGTGCATATGTGTACACATCGTAACCACCCTTATAAATGGTGTGTTCCTTGACCAGGTGATGTTCTTCTCTGAATCTCCTGAATCATGCAGCAGAGGATTTATCCATAGAAAATCAACAATAAACCCTTGGTCTCAAAAATGTAATTCCTTACTGAAGTACTGAGGCGGGGGGGGGGGCGGGGGGGCGGAGAAGGAAATGAGGAAATTAAAGCAAGATTTGCTGCTTGATTATAGGATAAGGAAAAGGTCTATAGAACAGAGTAGAGAAAGATCAAACACAAATGAATTTTAAAGATTGTGTTAATATACATTACACAACTAATAATAACTCTCTAGCAAGACATACCTGCAAAATTGGACAGGACCTTTGCATGAGCCACTACAAAGCCTTTATCAAAAATAATCTAAGATTTACAAGTTTTTCTTTTGATGCAAACTAAGAACTTCTATGACTAACACTCTCTAGAGAAATCAATTGACAGTAAATGTGCTCTTCCTTAAGTAATTCTCTATATACTTCTATTTATAGCAAAAGTCTATTAGATAAGGATTGTAAATAATTTTATTTTTTCTTACCACTGTTCAATATTTTGCTCAGACTATTTTTATGTATCTGTAACTTCCAGGTTCATTAAAGAAATTACACTGTCTCAAACAAAATTCAGTCAAGAATGTATTCAGCTTCATGTATCACCCTAACGCAGAAGAAGATATGGCACAGCAAAGAAAAGTTCTAATGGGCAATACAAAACAGGGAGAAAATAATGGTAGGAAAGTTAAAGAACTGCTCAGATTCTTAATGTCAGTTGAAGCCCATTAAAATCTGAACTTACTTGTTAGACTCAATTTATACCTGTCTTAATAAAGCTTCATTTATCTTCTGAAATCATACCTTTGTTTCAAAGACCAAATCATTCCAGTTGCATCAGTATCTTAGAATTGTCTCTTTTTTTCATATAAAACTGTATTTGTATTTGTAGGTAAGATATTTTTAAGTGGCTTAGTAAAAATAATCTAAGAATGGTTGCTGCTATCTTGCCATGGTACATTTATTTTAAAATACGATCTATAAAGCACTTAAAAGAATAAAGCAATTATTATCCCGTTATTATTCTTATTATGTCTGCTGTTAATAGGCTCTATAGAAACACTGGAACAGAGGAAAGGCCATCATTAATACTCTTGGCGTGATTTCACAGCCCTCAAACACCTGCTTGGTCACTTAGTCTTCCTTCCAGACTTGGTTTCTCCTGAATTTGCAACACATCCAGATGTTAGCAGGAAGCAGGAGCCAGTCTGTGTAACCCAAAACAGCTCTATTTGTCCTTTTCCGGGGAAGCCTTTAAATATTTAAAATGTTTTCTCTCTCTCTCTCTCTTTCTCTCTAGTTCTCTCTTTCTCAGGACAAAATCCCCAGTTCTTTCATTCTCATCTGACAAGATTTTTAGAAATCTTGGTTTCTCATTTATAAACAATGTAACTTAACTTTTAAAGAATAATTTGCCTTTTATTTATTTTCCATGCTATACATTATTGTATTTTTTCTATAAAAATTAGTTTGATTTTTGCAGCTATTATTTCAGAAGCCAAGTAAATTGAGCATTCCCATCAAACAAAAAACTTTATTCTTTACATATTTATATAGGGTTTTCATCTATGTTCTCTTCTATTCCTAGTAAATAATGAAGAAAAATTACATCTACATAAACAAGAGAAACTTTTAAAAATTAAGATTGAGTACATTCCCAAGAGCATCATTTTTAAATAAAGAACATCCACATAACTGATTACAATGTAATTCCTTTTTACATATAAATGTACACCGGTTGTGTTATCTGAGATAATTCTACAATTTGTACTGTTATTATAAAAAGCAAACTCTCCTCTGTGCTACTGCTAATAAAAAAGAAAAAAAAAAGTGTCTTTCTTCTGAAACCAAAGTAATTCTGGCTTTTGAGTGGAACATCTCTGTAGATAACCATCTGACCCTTTAGGTGTTTATTTGTTCAAAGTAACTTTTAGTGGTTGAAAATGTGTACTGAATATGTTTAAGTATTTCTTCAGTGGAAATAAATATATCTCCTACATTGTTTAATGTTTACTGTGGCATGTGAGTAGTGATGTTTGGGGGCCGGGTGGGAGAGGAGGGATGAGATACACATAAAAATTGTATATGTATTTCTCATTAACATGAATATGGAAAAAGGTTTAGAATCTTCATCTGTTAAATTCATATAATTTTAAAGCACAAACCTGGATCTAATATCAGTTTCAGTGCTTATTTAAATGTTTTATACATTTCACATGATGAGTTACAACAGAGTATGCTTTGATAAAATAATTCAGAGCATGAAGTCACGTGACTCTAATAGCTAATGGTTCCATTATTAGTCTCATTGTTTGTATATAATGTTCGATTATTATTTTTTCTTACTGACAAAGGGGGACTTCCCAGAAGCCAAATGAATCAGGCCAAAGCTGGGGACATAATTATTAACTCACCTATCCTTAATTTAATATTCAGTTCATTTTTTCAGTTAAGCTGTAATGAGAATCTTGGTCCAGGCTGAACACTTCATAGTACCAAATACTAGATACGCACTCAATCATAAGACATTATTTTTTCAGTCTATTTAATATATCTCTACCCCAACTTAATCTTACAGTGCCCTAAACTTTAGGATGTCCTATTTCTGAATGCTGAAAATATCTTTAGCTTAATCTTATATTTTTTCCTGAGTCATAATTTATTCGTAAGTATGACATGCTTCCTCAAATTGTAAAGGAAACCATTTTTTAAAATAGGTATAGCAAAAAAGAAGAAAATCCCACACATCTATAAATAAGCCAAGGCTATGAATCTGCCAAATGATAAACTAGTAACCTGCTTGGGCATGCCAGGATCTAATTTTTATCACTCATCAGATAATTAGCCATGTTCCATGACTTTCAGCACTATGTCAGACTACATGTCATGACAAGGATAGTTTAAAATTTATTTAAGTTTGCTTCTAGAAAATGATATACCTTATAAATAAATATTAATGAAAGCTAGAAATGGAAAGGGCACTCTGCTAGGCCCAGAATAACCAAAACATGGCCTTTCTTTCCAAGGAGGTTTCCAGTGACGGAATAGGAATGACTATAAATCATTAAAATACAAATCATGGTCTATGTGCAAAAGTAATGTCTAGTCATGACTAAATTTGACAATGGTGGGGGTTGAGAAAAGCCTCCTAGAAGAAAGTAACATTAAATTTGGATCAACTAAGCAGAGGGAAAGGAAAAAACCTGAAGACTAGGATTGGTAATTTCAACAAAAATGCAGAGTCAGGAAAAATGTAAGGCATGTTTAGGGAGTAAAATTATACATTATGAGTTAAATATCTGGTGATTCGGAGACTGTAAGGCCAGACATTATAGTAGAAAGGGTGTTGAGATGAAAGATTGAAGGGCCTTGAGGAATGTCAGCTCTATTCTATAATCAATGCTCTAGGCAGGGAAACAGCACAATCAGTTTAGGTTTGGCAAAGACAGTTCTAGTGGCAGTGCCTATGAGCAATTAGAATGAAGATAGATCAGAAGCAGGTAAACCAATCAAAAGTAAGTTAAAATTGTGTGGGAAAAAGGTAAAATGAGCTTGAACCAAGGACGTAGCAGTGAGAACAGACTAGAGTAGATCCTTTGAGAGACTGTAAAAGTGTTACCAATAAAATTTTGACAGGAGTGAGGAGATGATCAAAGATAATCCACAATGTGTGCTCCACTAATTTGGATGAAGATCAGACATACTGACAGACAACATTGTGATTTTGTAAAGCCCTTTATCCTGAATTATCCACTTCCCATTTGCCTCCTAGATATCCCAGCCCTCCTTCAGAGCTTGGGTAGCATTCCACTTCCTGCATAGCAGCTTCCCAGATTTCCTGCTCTATACTTCACCCACACCCAGAATCCAACACTTTTATGCTTGCACAAAATATGTTTACTTCTGCTGTCTGTCATAAGTGATTACTTACATGTCCGTTTCCCCATGGTATGTAGCAATCTTGCAAAATCATATTCCATTCATTTTTGTATTTTTCATAATGCTCATATGGTGATCTTCAACTAGTAAACTTTATGGCCATTTCATTTGTGATATTTCTGGGTATTCTCCATGATTAAGGTGGTCCAAAGAGAGGCAATATTGAGCAATGACTCTCAAAGTATAGTATTTGTGTTACTGGGGAAATATAGAATATAATTTAGAGTATGGAAATATTTTTAATAGTTCATATTTTATACTTTAAAAATGGAATAATACCCAGAAATAAAAAAATAGAATAATACATGTAAACAATGTAAAGGAATCTCAAAAGTATTATATTGAAATAAGCCAAACATAAAAGAATACACCTTATATGGTTTTATTTCTATAAATTCCACAAACTGGAAAAGTTAATCTATGATGATGAGAATCAGGACAGGTTGCCTTGAGAAGTGAAATTTAACTAGAAGGGTGTGCAAGATAAATTTCTAAGGTGATGAAAATATTCTACATTTTTAATTAGGTTATTGATTTTATAGGTATGTATATTATTTCAAGAGATCAGTGCTTCATTCTGAGTAATCGTTTTTAGGAAAAAACATTTAAGGAAGTTTGAAATCATCTTGGTGTTTGTTGATATCAAGGAATTATTTTTCCTAATTTTATTATAGTGTAGTGATAGCATTATGTAAGAACATGTTCATAATATTTAAAGCTGTATACTTAAGTATATCTGGGTGAAATAATATGATGTCTAGATTGTTTTCCTCAAACATAAAAAAAAAAAGATTCAAAAGGAGATAGATAAAGTGAATGCGTCAAAATACCGATAAATTTGGAATCTGGGTGAGAGGTATGTAGGAGTTCATTTTACTATTCTTTCCAATCATGTGTATAATTAAATTTTTTAAATAAAATAAATTTTACAAAAACTATGTACTAAAAAATAATAATAAATTACCACACATCAAACTCCTTACTCAATCCAATAGCAAATTCTGTTCTTCAACTTTAAAATAAATTCAGAATACAGTAATTCTTACCACCTCCACAGCTACCTCCCTAAATTAAGCTATATTCACCTCTCAACTGAACTATTAAAGTAGCCTCCAAACCACTTTTCTTATGTCCATAGTTTCCTCATGGTGTTTATGGTCCATGCTAAATACAGGACCACTTCTTAATGCACAAGTCAGGTCACGTTATACTACTGCTCAAAATCCTATGATTTCTCATCTCTCTCAAAGTAAAATTCAAATTTTTTACCTTGACTTTTAAGAATTGAAATAAACTTTTTTTCTACTTTTTCTCTGAACTTCTCTCCCACATTTTTTCCTTTCACTCACTTTGCCTCCAGCCAAAACTGGTCTCCCTGTATCTAAATGAATGAATGAATGAATGAACAAAAGAAGGAACAAATAAACATCGAACATAAGCCTACCTCAAAGCCTTTGAACTTGTTCTTCCCTCTGCAGAGAAAATGCTCATCTCAGGTAGTCACATGTCTCACTTCCTCACTCTCTGCTCAAATGTCACATGATCAAAGAGATTTTCCTTAACCAATTCATATGAAATAGCACTATCCTACTTATACTGTGTACCCTCTTGTCTCCTTCATCTACTTTATGTTTTTTCTTATCCTTCATCACTATCTGATGAGTTGTATAATTCTTTGTTTCTGTCTCCTCTGATTAGAATGCAAGTTACTTGAGGGCAAGATTACTACCAGTTTTTTCAATGTGGAAGTCCAGCACCTAGAATAAATAGTGTATGTCACATAGCAGGTATTCAATAACTATTTATTATTAAAAGAGGAATCAAATGTGTTATAGCAGGGGTCCCCAAACCCTGTGCTATGGACTGGTACTGGTCCATGGCCTGTTAAGAACTGGGCCACACAGCAGGAGGTGAGTGGTAGGTCAGCGAGTGAAGCTTTATCTATATCTGCAGGCACTCCCCAGTGCTAGCATCACTGCCTCAGCTCCACCTCAGATCTCATGTATTAGATTCTCACATGAACACCAGTCCCGGGTGCCAAAAAGGTTGAGGACTGCAGGGTTATAGTACCACCTTTAATTTGGGATCTAGAAATTCAGCTTAGAATCCCGAACAAAAGGAATTCTATATTCTTCTCACCCTAAAATCATGTTACCCACCCAGGGACAGCATAGAGAAGCCATAGCTAATTCATTCACCTATTGAATGGCAACAAAGTTAGAATACAGAATAGACAAGATCTTAAACTAAAAAGGCAGGTCCCATGGTACTCTCCTTTGAGTTCAGCTATCCTTCAAGCATATGACTCCCTCCTTCCCAGACAAGGAAGAATAAAGTTTGGGGTAGGTTGTAGTGAAGGGAAACATCTATATTATCTTCTTAATATGATCAGGAAAGCCAAGTTTCTATTTGTGAGCCAAGGGGGAGATTCTAAGAAAGGGATAGAACATTTTCTATCACAATGAAGATATAATCATAACCATAAAGAAGATAATGATAGGTGTTTTTCTAGCCCAATTCCCTTCTAAGCCTATCAGAAACAAATTAGATCACAGGAAAATGGGCAGAAATCACTTTTTGGTTTGTTCTAGTTTGCTTTTCCAGAATATCTATCATTTGTACTCTAAGCCCAAGAACTCTATCCACTCAAGAACACACACACAAAGAAACTTGGGTGAATTATATTGAAGGAAATAATGATCCTCTTTAAGAAGGATATGGACATATGCTAGATAGGACAGTGGTTAGAATTTGTGGCAATGAGTGTATAACTTAAGAGTTTTCTAAAAGCCAGATAAATCTTACAAACTACAAACTGTATATAACTTTACACAAGTTACTTAACCTGTGATTCAAAGGCTTATCTGTAAAACAAATAAATAATAATACCTCCTTCATAGAGTTGTACTGAGAAATAAGTACATAAATTTACATATACAAAATACCTGGAAACGTGTCTGGCACATCTAATGACTCAATATTAATTATTAATGTTTAGTTTTCTATAATAATCATTAAATTATGTTTTATGAGATTCCAAAAGATGTGATGATATATTTCTTCACTACAGATAATGCAGTATTTGTCCTTGGAGCAATGTTAAGTAGAAATTTTGCTTTGTAATTATTAATACAGGTGCTCTGGTGTAACCAATGGAAAGTATTAATGTTCATATATTTCTTATTAAAAAATAAAATATATCTAACTCATGCAACCCCTTACTTATTTGCTGGATGTTCAATGATGAAAGAATGAAGCTGAGGTTATAACAAAAGTTTCCATAAAAGTTTAACTTTATATTGTATTTTAATGAAAACATTAAATAAAAAACTTGTGAAGGAAAAGATATAAGACAGTAGATGGAATCTCATACATAAGTTCCATCTGCAACTATTTGAGTTATTTGGCAAAGATGACTTTATTTTGGGAATTTATAATAAAAGGAATAACTAGGAAACTTCCAGTCAAGATGGAGGAGCAGGTAAACACTGTGCTCACCTCCTCCTGTAACCACATCAAAATTATAACTAAATTACAGAAAAACCACCCTTGAAAACCACCTGAAGGTTAGCTGAACAGAACTCCCATCACTAAGGATATGATGAAAAAGCCACATCGAGACTGGTAGAAGGGGGGCAGAGATGCAAAATTAACGGGCCCCACACACATGTAACAGTTAAAAATACAGAAGTCACCACTGAGGAATGAGGCATCCCACCCCTACATCGGGCTCCGCAACCCAGAACACCAGTGCCAGATATAGGAATCCCCATACAGCTGGCTCTGTAAATCAATGGAGATTGTAACTAGTAAGATGGAGGTCAGCTCGAGTCCCAGGCATTCCTCTTAAAGAGCCTGTGCCCAGACTTATTTGCAGACAGACTCAAGAACTCTGAGCTCCAGAGAAGGAATAGCAGTACAAAAAGCGCCAGGGATATATGCAGAGGGAATAAAACGTCTGGCTTTGGAGTGAGGGCTAGGGCAACAGCTCTTTTCCATGCCAGACACAATTGTTCTTTTGTTGAGCCCTCCACCTACACAGCCTGCAGGTGTTCAGGCACCACCAAATCTCAATATTCATTAACCTGGATAACACCACTCTTGCTGCACCCTAGTTATTCTCTGATTCCCTGCCCCACCCAAATTGTGCCCAGCTAGGAACTCTTTCAGAGGCTAACCCACACAAGTGGTCTCAGCTTACAGACTGACCCCATGCTGCAGACTTCCCTAAAATTTCTCAAAGGTCTACAAACCCCAAACAAGCAGTAGCTGGCCTCAGCATCCCCTGTGCTTCTTGCTAAGCAGCATCAGATGGGCATTAGTGGCAATTCACCTCAGTTCACAGCCTAGCCTCTCCCAGGAGCCTTCAAGCCCAGCACAGGCAGCTACCAACAACAAATCACTTTGTAGCTCCTACCAAATGCCCCTAGACCAGATACAAGCAGTGGTTGACCTTGGCCTGTATTAGAGCCTCTCCCCAGAACAAACACACTTGGTGGCCAGCTTCGGCCACACAAGAGTACTAATCAATTAGCACCACAAAAATAAAACAATAGTGTGGACTCAGCAGTCAGCACGGCTCCACTAAAGGGAATACCACTTCATGGGGTCAGCCCTCACATAACAACTTGTCCATTGGACTTGTGGCCAGCCCTCACAGCCAATAAGCCTGAAGACCAATCACACACAACAATGTACCTACAGCAATCAAGTCTCAACCATAACAGGAGAGCATAGACAAACCACACAAGAAACACCCCTGGAGCACTCAGCTCAGGTGACCAAGGAGATTGTGCCGCTGGACTCCATAGGACATCTACTATATAATGTCACTCTACCAAGACTGGGAGACATAGCAGATATACCTAATATATAGAAATAAATACAGGGAGTCAGCCAAAATGAGGAGACAAAGAAACATGACCCAGTGAAAGAACAGGACAAAACTCAAGAAAAGAACTAAACAAAATGTAGACAAACAATCTACCAGATATAAAGTTTAAAATGCTGGTTATAAGAATCTTCAATGAACATAGAGAAAAAAAAAAGATGGTTTCAGTGAGAATTTCAACAAAGAGATAAAAAACATTTTAAAAAGGATAGACAATGTTATAAAGAGGAGAAAGAAAGCAAGAAATTGAATTATAGTTAAAATACCAAAGGTTAGAGACAGAGAATCTTAAAAGCAGCAAAAGAAAAGCAGTTAGTTACCTACAAGGGCGCTCTTCTAAGACTGTCAGTTGATTTCTTAACAGAAACTTTGCAGACCAGAAGGGGTTGGCATAAAATATTCAAAGTAGTGAAAAACAAGGTCCTACAACCCAAATTACTATATCCAGCAAAGCTATTATTTAGAATGGAAAAACAGATAAAGGGCTTCCTAGACAAGAAAAAGCAGAGAGAGTTTATCATCACCAAACCAGTACTGCAAGAAATGTTAAAGGGACTTCTTTAAGAATATACAGAAGGAAAAATTTTGAATATGAGTAAAAAAATATCTCTAAGAAAAGAAATTCTCACTGACAAAGGTAAATACATAATGAAGCCATGGATTAACATAAAGCTAGTATGAAGGTTAAAAAGCAAAAGTGGGAGGAGTATGTGTAATTACAATAAATTAAGGGATACACACAAACACATACACACAAAGAAGTAAAAAATAGTGACAAAAACATAAACATGGAGAGGGTGAGTAAAACCGATAGTGATTTTAGAATGTGTTCAATCTTAAGTGACTATCAACTTAAATTAGACTGCTATAACCAAAGCTTGGTATATGTGAAGTACATGGTAACCAAATACCAAAAATCTACAAGCGTTATGCAAGAAATAAAGAGAAAGGAATTTAAACATGACACCATAGAAAATCTCCAATGTACAAGAGAAGAGACTTAGAGAATAAGAAAGGAACAGAGAAGAACTACAAAAAAAATCACAAAACAATTGATAAAATAACAATAACTACCTACCTATCAATAATTACTTTAAATGTAAATTGATTAAATGCTTCAATCAAAAGATGAATGTATAAAGAAGTACTTATATATAATGGAATATTACCTGGTCATAAAAAAGGATGAAATCTTACCATTTGCAGCAATATGGATGAACCTAGAGGGTATTATGCTAAATAAAATAAGTCAGAGAAACATGAATATCAATGATTTCATCTATATGTGGAATCTAAACAACTAACAAACAAAATAAATGAACAAAACAGAAACGAACTCATACAGAGAATAAACTGATGGTTGCCAGATGGGAGGGGGGTTGGGAGCCAGATGAAAAAGGTGAAGGGATTAAGAGATACCAACTGGCAGTTACAAAATAGCATGGGGATGTAAAGTACAGCATTGGGAATATAATGAATAATATTGTAATAACTATATATGGTATAAGATGGGTGCAAGACCTATCGAAGGGATGATTTTGTAAATTATGTAAATGTCTAACCACCCACTATGCTGTACAGCTGAAACTAAAATAATAATTGAATTTTTAATTAAGAAAAAAAAAAAGAATAACAAGACATTAGGTGCTAGAATACCATTCACCAGATCTAGAATTCTAGCACAGGATCTGTCCTATTTGACATTTTCTATTAATGTTTTGGGTAGAGACTAAGGTGGCATGCATATCTAATCTGCTAATATCACAAAGAATAGCAAGATAATGAATAGCATTGATGGTTGACTGGGGAACTAAAAAGAGCAGGACATCCTGGAATGTAGCACTAAAACAAATCAGCTATAATAAAAATAAAAGTAGAATGATATTTATGAAAATGTAGAATGATGGAAATAATGAAATTTCATAATCATTCATCCAGGTCTTTTGCTAAGAGATAAAGATACAAAAACATAAAATATTTCATCTTATTTCCTCACAATATTTAGTCAAACCAAGGAGAGAGAACCACACACAAAAAAGTGCAATAATAAACACAGTCATACAAGTACAGAGAAGTAACATCAAATTCACTGAGATCCACTTTTTTAGTTTGCAAAGCATCTTCACAGGTACTACCTCATTTAATTCTTACCCTAACACTTTTGGGGGAACTATTATCTCTATTTTTCAGGAGAGGAAGCAAACGAATAAAGAGCTTTTACACTCAAGCTCTTCCTTACAGCTTTTAGTGGGCAAAATTGAGGTAGGAATTTGGTTCTTATACTGCCAAATTTTATCTTTCCCCTTTACCCTCTGCTATTCAGTGTGAAGTTGACCCATATCTAACAGATCCCCCCAGAATAAATAGTTAATGGCACATCACTAATTCTATTTATCTAATAATGACATAGCTAATGAAAATATTATATACTCTTTAAAGACAGGGGTTATTATATTTTTATACTGCCAAGAGTGGGACTCGACTATTTGCTTACTTGTTTAGTGTGTTTGTATAACAGAATGCAAATGCTAAAAGCTTAAAGAGAGCAGTGGGACTGTTGCATTAATAGACTAATTAAATTTTCTGTAGTTATGCTGGCTTTTTTTCTTTTCAGCTACTTTTTATGTATACTCTGTACTAGCAACCATAATTATGTTGAAACGTTATTAAGGTTGCTCTCAATGAAAATAGTTTCTATGTATAATTTCCCTTTGCAAAATCAACTTGTTTATTCTCTTCCTTTATAAATTTGTCAATCCATTATTTTAAAAAATGGTCAAGATATTCAGGCTATTTTGCCAGACTACTCTGTTTCCAAACTTAAGATCAAGCCCGATTTTTAATAATGTATATAAAACAATGATATATATTTGAATTGTATAAACATGAAGTTTTAAAATAAAATACATCATGGTTCTGAGAACTTATAAATTGTTTTTAAAGGGATGTGGATGGGTAAGAAGAAGACAAGATGAAGGGGTCTGTGAACTTTAACTTGAAGAGTGTCAGTTTTTAGGTTCAATACTTTTTTATTTTGAAAATAATTTAAAGAAAGACATAACTGCTATTCAGAAGTTTTTATATAAATAAATATAATTTATTAAGAACACATGGAATATAATCATAAGAAACAACTAAGGCCAATAAGTTATGAGGTGTTTCTGGCCTGGAAAAGTTATATTCAGAGCTTAATTCTGTGAACTTTCATTCGACAAGTATTTATTTGGCTTGTATTTTAAATAAGGTGTCACACTAGCATTGATCCCACATACCATTCCAAGCAAGCTTCCTCATGGCAAGCAGGACCAAAGCACATTTAAGGCCATAAAAAACAAAAACAAAAACAAAAAACAAACAAACAAACAAAAAACAGAGTGTGCCACTGGACTCTGCAGCCTTGAACCTGTACCACCGATGGAACCTAATTTCCTACACTAACCAAAGAATATGGAAATTCCAAGCCCAGAACTAGAGCAAACACCGGTCTGAGGCTGTTATCTTCTCCATGGCCACAGAAAGGCACTTGTGGCATCACCCCGACAGAAACTCTATACACATGGGATGTCCATGTAGCATTATCCATGCCAAGATGTGCTCACAAGCAAAACCTACTGCTCCAAAAGAAAACCAAGTGGAAAAAAATATGAAGAAACACACAAGAGAAGTTATATCTAAGGAACTTTATAGTAGAGCAAACAGAATACAGTCTTTAAATGATTATTCAGAGATAAAGAAACAGAAAATAAGATAAAAAAGAATAAATTAGTTTTAAAAAGGGAAAAAAATAGGCAAATGAAAGAGATAAATACAAATTCTAGAAATAAAAATTAGACTAGGCACAGCTGGAATGAAAACACTTCTGAGAAAATCATCCAGAATGCAGGTGAAATGTTTAACTGAAAAATTAAGTGATGGAAACATTATTGAGAAGTTAAGAGAATGAAGTATAAAAAAATAAGTTCTAACATTATACTTAATAGGAGTTCCAGAAGTAGATAATAAAGGAAATGGTGGAAAATAATATTTTAAGAGATATTAACATATATATATATATATATGAGTATCTAATTCAAAGTGGTTGCCTAATAGGAAACAATGAATAAATGTTCGTCCCTATATTAGTGCATTGGAGTGAAAGTATAAAGCATTAAGGATAAAGAGAGGATCTACCAGAGAAAAAAGACAGATGGCCAACAAAGAAATGACAATGTTAAAGGAACATTGGCTTTCTCACTGGCAACAACCAGTCTCCCCTGCAGCTAAACCCTCATTTAGGAAAATTTCTCAGATGCAAAAATATGAACAACTTTACTATTCAGAGGCCTCATGAAAGAACTACTGAAGGCTACACATTGGCTAGAAATAAAATGAGTAAAGTGAACAAAGAGCAATTATGAACAAAAAATCTATCTAAAGAAAATATGTTGGCATTTAACATTATACAGGTGTTTATTATATACAGTATTATAGCAATCTCAATAATTTAATGTAATTATCTTCACCATTTTTTTCAAAAGCAATAATATTAACGGTTAATATTTATAGATGCTTGTCAATGTTCCAAAAACTACTAAGATTTTTTTGTAGATTACCTCGCTTATTCCTAACAACAATCTTTCAAGGCATATCTACTTGTTTTCCCATTTTACAGATGTCAAAACTGATTTATAGAGTAGTAATTTTTCCAAGGTCATACAGATAGCAAACAATGGAAATGAATCTGTGTGATCTAGGGAACATCATTTAACATTAAAGTGTCAAAACCCAATTTCCTTATCTATGAAATAAAAATATAGATATTTGTTCTGATCATATTACAAGATTACTTGAAAATGAAATAATACTAAACTGTGTGAAAGTGCCTTAGAAATTATAAAGTAGTCTACAATTTGAAATTATAATAAAAATAGAATATGGTGCCAGATTTTAAAAAGGGAATTTTGCCACATAGTTAATAATGATAGCATTTTCTTATTTATTCATTCAAAATATATTTTTAATATGGCTTCTGTAAGTAAATGGAATTTAGAAATCATGAAGTATAATTGTTTCATTTATTTATTTGTTCATTTGCCTATTTCTAACTCACCTTGTTCCAGAAAAGATTTTCAGCAGCTAACAAGGACATAAAAAATAATAATAACACCAATAACAATTCATTTTTTTCATTTAAAAATATACTTTATGTTTAATTTCTAAATACACAAACACCTTGCAAAAACAACGTGTGTTTAATTTAAAAGATAACTCCACTCCACATATCATTTATCGCCACCCCCAACTCAACACACACATACAATGAATTTAAGCAGCAGGAAAAGTTCATATTGTCTCATAAAAAATGAAAATTGCTAATTTTTATACTGCTTTTGGCATGGTTCAAGTTAATGATGTGCTAATGTGATATTAAAGTAGTAACTCCTGCAGTTTTAACAGTGGAATTGGGCTGCTGACATCACGGCAGCATTACTAGAGTGTTGGATTTTACTAACTTTCCCTAAGTAAATGGAATCTGAGACTCCGCATGTTAATCACTTCACTGCAGTTTAGTAGGGCTCTTATTTATTTTGGATAAACATTTTATTCTCAAATAGAGAATGAAGTGAGAAAAGGGGCCAGAATTTGATAGAGATACTGGTGAGCAGCCATTTCTTTTGGCTCCCATAATAATTTTTAAGCCTATAGAAAATGAGCACAGATGTGTTCATTATTTATGAGTGCAAGCTTTCTCTAAAGATTTAGGAATTAGCATGAGAACTATTCATTGAACCTCAAAAGGTCAATAAATATTAATATCAGAACACAAATGTTTGGACTATCATTTGAAACATGAATAATATTTATCCATTATGTCTTTGAAAACTCCAGGATACTCTGAATATTTATTAACTGTGTGTCATCAGATGATTCAGAGAGCTTCTCTGAATTACTTAGAATTCTCAAGCAGAACAGTAAGAACACAGGATAAAATGAGAACAGAGCCTCATATACAGTTAATTAAATCTGATTTAGAATAGAGAATATCCCAAAAAACCTGTAATTAACCTTATTCACTTCAGAAATTTTACTTTGACCTGTATGAACTTAATGACTCCTTTCTGATGGAAGTGAAGTGATAGAATACATATATGTATGTATGTATGTATGTATGTATGTATGTATGTATGTATACACACACACACACATACACACACACATATATATATGAATATATATATATATGTTATGGCATATTGATTCAATCTTTAACATAATGAGTTCTCAGCAATAGATTGGGTCACTAAATTTATTTAATCATTAAAATGTATTATGTCAGTCTATTGCTACTATTATAAACACTACTGTTTGGGCTTATTCTGAAAGAGACACAATAAACAATTGGTTTAATAGAAAATTATCTAGCTGATAACACTATAAAAACATCAATAGAGCAGAAAGACTTGTTCCAAATAATCTCGGCAATTATCTATTGCTATGCTCTGCTGAGCTCAGGATGTTCTAGGAAGGGCCGCAAATAGCCCTGGGAGGACATGAGAGGGGAGTTTGAAGAGTTGGAAGAGTTTGAAGAGTTTGAAGAACTTTCACTCTCTTAGTTCAATCCCACCAGCTCTGCTTTTATCACTTTCAAACATTAACCGTTTGTCTAAGATTTCATTTACTCAAAGGGTTGAGTTGCTATAAAAATGTTTAAATAGCTGATCTATTCCAACTTCCTCATTTTAGAGATAAGAAAATTGAAAGCCAGAAAGATGGTACAAATCACCTAAGATCCCTTAGAAGCATTCTTTCAACTAGAACCAGAAAAATGTTGTCCAGACTCCCAATCAAGGTTGTTTCTGCCATGTTTTTCTCTTGATGATAAGATTAGTCTTCAGCATGTACTGAATATTGAGTACTATGTTAGTCGTTCTACTGTAATTACTAATGACTCTAAAATGTTCCCTAAATGTTTTCTCCATTTGAAGATGAAGTTCAAGAATGTTAAGCAACTTGTACAAGCCATCCAAATTCAGACTAACTACAAACTCTGTACAAATCCTGTATTTGCCAAGGTTAGTTAACCTTCTTAGCCTTCTTGTTACCCATGAAAAAAATAGACCATCATAACATGACCCAGAGGAACAAATAAGTAAATATTGGATATTTAATTGACAAATTTTGACTCTACTCTTTAGGTGTACTTTATTATAAAATTGAGGTACAGTGAATATGAATGTAGAAAGGTCAAATGGAAATCTTTTGTGAGAATTGCTCTTATCTCTTTCTGGGCTAGAATTGTCAATAATAACCTCTTATTTTAGGTTGATTCTATATTTCATTAAAATAAACATGTGGCTTTTCCATTCTTTGATGTATCATAGATCATGTGTTTGCCTATTAATTTCTTCCTTTGTTCGAAAGGTCTGCTGCTTATGTTGCAAATCAAATTGCTCATAGGAGGGGAATACTGAAAAAATATTTCCCCACTGATATTGTCATTTTCAAGTTTTATGTTTAAAGCAGTTTTCTTTGCCTCATATAACATCTAACACAAATAAGTAACATAGTTTTCACTGTAATTATAATATAATGGTTTTTGTCCTGGATTTTCTTCAAATGTAAATCTGCATTTCATTTGTACAGAATGTCAAGTTAATGGCAAGCTACATAGTCCTTAAATCTCTATAACATGAGACTTTTGCAGACAGATATACAAAGAGGTTATAAAAGGAAAAGTGATCTACAGATGAAAATCAAATAAAACAGAGTGACAAAAATTTTATACTGAATAGAGTGAGGTGACCAGAAAGAGGATATTTCTAACCTAATTACTATTTTTTTTATTTTGATAAACTTTATTTGAAATTATTGTAGATTTACTGAGTGTTAAAAACAGTAAAGAGTTCCACATAGCTTTCCCTTAACTTCCTTTTATTTAACATCTTACATAACATAGTTATTTATCTAAACTAATAAATTAGTATTCGTATGACAGTATTAACTATACTACAGACTTTATTAAGATGCCTTTTCTTTCTCACTAATGTTTCAGGAGCCCACATTACATTTATTTTCACATCTCCTTAGTCTCCTCCTATTTAAGAGAGTTTCTCAGTTTTTCCTTTTTTGTCTTCCATGACTTTGACACTTTTGAAGAGTATTAGTTGAATATTTTATAGAATATTCCTTAATTTTAATCTGTCTAATATATTTTCCCTATTAGATTGAAGTTGTGTTTTTTCTTTTCCAAAAAAATATCACAGAAATAAGTACTCTCCTCAGGGCATTATATCAAGGGTGTATGATGTCCATATGTATTACTGGTGAGATTTTTTATTGAAGTATAGTTGACATCTAATATTATGTAAGTTTCAGGTATACAATATTTATATATCTTACAAAATGAACACTATGATAAATTTAGCAACCATCTGTCACCATACGAAATTATTACACTACTATTGACTATATTCACTGTACCGTACATTACTTCCTCATGACTTAATTATTTTATAACTAGAAATGTGTACTATTTATTCCCTTCACCTTTTTCACCATTCCCCTCCCTCCATAACAACCATCAGTTTGTTCTTTATATCAATAGGTCTGTTTCTGTTTTGTTCTGATATAATTATTATTTATAGTTCTCTTTAAAAGGTTTTAATGGTTGTTCTAAGACTTAAAATAGTACTTTTTAATTCATCAGAGTCTACCATTAAATAATACTATAACACTCTACTTGTAGTGTAAGTTTCTGATTAAGTCTGTTATATTTCTTACTCTTCAAGTTTTATTTTCAACAGTATATTATCAATCCTTCCATCTCATTCTTTGTGCTAATATTGTCATGTATTTACTTTTACAAAGCCAGAATCAATTGCCACTATTTTTGTTTCAGTCAAATAATAATCTCTTAGTAATTAAAATATTGGAAAACAGTATTTATATTTAACATTTATTTTCATAATGTTTAGCACTCTTCACCTCTCTGAAAATACAAGTTTCTATGTGGTATCATAGCCCTTCTATCTGAAGAACTTCCTTTAACAATTCTTGTAATACAGTTATCCTGGAAATAAATTTAGTTTCTCTCTGTCTGCAAAAGTCATTAATTCTCCTTTGTTTTATAAGGATATTTTGTTAAGTAAAGAATTCTATATTGACTTATTTTTTCCCAATACTTTAAAGATGTCGCTTTCTTCTCTTCTGAATTGTATAGTTTCTGATTAAGTCTGTTACACTTCTTACTCTTCAAGTTTTCTTTTCTTCCACATTTTCTCTCTTTCTCATAGATTTCTATTACACATTTGTTTGACCATTTGCTATTGTCTAACAGCTCTAAGATGTTATATTTGGGTTTTTAAAATATTATTGTTTACTCTTCTCTATTTGTGTTTCACCTTTGGTAATTTCACTGATCTATACCTTCAAGCTCACTAATTCTTTCCTTGTCTATGTCCTATCTGCTGATAACCCTGTCAAGGCAATCATCATCTTTGTTGTCATGGTTTTGCCCATGATTTTGATTTGATTATTTCTTATAGTTTTCATCTCTCTGGTGAAATTCTCCAGCTATTTGTGATTTTTATTTGCCTTTTTCACTAGAACCTTTCACATAATAATCATAGTAATTCTACATTCTCTGTCTGATATTTCCAACATCTGGATCATATTTGAGTTCTGTAGTTGCTTTACCTCTTGATGATGAGCTTTTTAAAAAATTTCTTTATGGGTCCTATAATATTTAGTTATAAATGGGGCATTGTTGTAGAACAGGAGTAACACTGGTAAATATTATTTATACCTGCAAATAATCAAAGCTTCCTTCTGTACATGGATGTTCATAGAAGCTTTATTCATAATTACTAAAACTTGGAAGCAGCCAAGAAGACTTTCAGTGGATAAATTGACAAAAATAAACATTCCAGACAATAAAATTATTCAACATTAAAAAGAAAAGAGCTATCAAGTTGTGAAAAGACATGGAAGAAACTTAAAGGCATATTATTAAGGGAAAGACGTCAATTTGAAAAGGCTATATAATGTATGATTCAAATTATATGACATTCTGGAACAGGCAAAACCATAGAGACAGTAAAAAATGTCATGCATTGCCAGAGGTCAAGGGAGAGGGAAAAATAAATAAGTAGAACACAGAGGATTTTTTAGAGGAGTGGAACTATCTGCATGATACTATAATGGTAGATACATGCCATTATACATTTGTCCAAAACCATAGAATATTCAATACCAAGAGTGAACCCTAATGTGAAATATAGATTTTGGGTGATAATGACATGTCAGCGTGGGTTTATCAATTACAACAAATGTATCGCTCTAATGCAAGATGTTGGTAGTGGAAAAGCCTGTGTGTGGGAGGGAGTAAGGGCTCTGTGGGAACTCTGTGTACTTCCCATTCTGTTTTACTATGAACCTAAAACTGCCCTAAAATTGCCCTAAAATTAAGTCTGTTTAAAAGAGGAGGAAACTAACACCTAGGCCCAAAAATGTAGACAAACTTTATAACAACCCCTATGTCTTTCTTAAACATATTATAAAAATGGAAAGCCAAATTTGAGAAAACTGATAATTACCTGAACAAAACCATGCAGCCAGGAAAATGTAAAATATTCTTGGAGAGTGTTAAGTAGGTAGTAAGTGGGAATGTCTGACCATCTAGGAATGTTGGAAATAATGCCAGAAAAGCAGGCAAATTAGACCAGGTATACAGAGTCAACAATCAGATATAGGAATGCCTAATATCAGCAAAGGAGCCCAAATTAAAGACAATAAAAAAAAAAAGGAACAACAATAGCAATAATAAAAATGTTATATAGGAGAGTGATCTGAAGAAGGCGGTCTTTTAAAAAATGTGTCTGGTGGTCTGTTTGAGACAGATCGAAGGGAAGAGAAAGCAGAAACAAAGAAATACATAATTGTTGTAACAGTCTAGAACTAAGGAGATCAAGGCCTAAATTAAGATGCTAGCAATGCAAATGGGGGAAAAGTGGGAATAATTTGGGAGACATTGTAGAGAAAGAATTTATAAGACTGGTTGACTGATGTGATACGAGTGATGAAGGAAAAGAAGAAATCAAGGCTTCCCACTGGGATAATAGTGCACAATTTTCTCACAGTATCTTTAATTTCTCCCTTTCTAAGAGCTTTCTCCTCTCTGCTTTTAAACTTGCCCACGCTTGAATTAGCATAAATGTTTGGAAAAGGTAAAAAACATTTATCTTCAAAATGTTCTTGAGGTAAACTATTTCTGAAATATAATTGTTTGCCAGCCAAAACTCAATTTGTATTCAAACTGTGGTTTAAACACTCTGTCCAGACATGACAGATGCTGGAATCAATTGGTTTTCAAGTCTTGTTTCTTTTTTGTCAGTTTCAATAAACAAAATCTTCTTAAATTATCTTCTGTCAAATACATTTACCAAAACCTTGCAGTGCATATAGAACTAAAGTTAATTGAAAATTAAACTCTTGGCTTTGGGAGTTAAAAAAAGGAAAAAGTATAATTTTTAAAAGAGTATGGGGAAAGCTTTAAAAAAATACAAAAGAGTATACCAAAAACAACAACAACAACAACAACAACCAAAACAACCCAAAAATCCTACATACACAAGAATTTTCTCTTGTTACAACTTCTCTAAAATTACTTCATAACATCTTTGCCTAAGGTCCCTAATAAATTTAAAGGTTCTAATTCTAAGATTCTATAGGATTTTTTGTTAAATTCTATAAATTACACACAGAAAAACTTGACATTTTTATAATATTGTATTATAATTAAATAATTTAAAATATCTATTTGTTCACATATATAGCATATCTCTAATATGCTAGAGTCTGTTAAATATAACACTATATAAGTGATATGACTCTAAAAATATTCCTACATATCATCATAAATAATAAATATTTTTTGACTCTCTCCTTGATAAAAATAATGAAAATTATAACAGGCCAAATTCAATAAATACAAAAGCAAATAAGACAAAAAATTTAACTCCAAGGCACTTGGCCTTTCTCTGACAATTTACACATCTATAAACTGGGATTTTTACCAGAACTGGGTTGATAGGATTGTGAGGATTAAATGAAATAATGTGCGCAAAGTATTTAGTATGGTGTCTATCATATAGTAAATGTTTACTAAATATTATATAATATTATTATATTATCACATTCATTTATCATCCAGTTATATTTATTTTTTAAATACCTCTTTATGTTTACTCCCTATTAGAATCAACACTTTAATTCAGATTTAGTATGTTCTTTCTGTACTAAAATATTCTTATTATATTTACTGCAAATAAATTCACAATATTTTTGCTTTTCAAGATAAGAATTGTTTTTTGCTTTTGATAGAATTACTTCTCTTAATCTTTTCTTCTTGATATTTACCATGGTTTTAAAATCTAGAAAAATTTTCCTGCTCAAAAATACTTGGTAACATATGTTTATTTGAGATTTTTAAATTTTTCTTTCTTTTATGGTAATTTGACATTTACAATTAACTCTTTAGTAGAGCTGAGCTGAGGAAAAAGGATAAAATGGGAACCAAAATTTAATTTTCCATCAAATATTGCTAACAATACAAGCCTCATATATTAAATAATCTATTTATTCATTATTGATTTATATTATTTGGTCAGACTGGTTCATTGGCCTTAAAAAGAGTTTGCTCAAACCTCAGCTATAAAAATCTAGGTTCTGGCTCCCACATTCTGCTCCCACATTTCATTCTCTGAATCTGCTTCTTCTGTCTGAGCACTTGGTCTAGCCCACTGCTTCACACTTAGATTTCCTTTTCTCTTCACACACAAAAAAACCCCCACTTTGTTGTTTAACTTAGGCTGCATTCTAGGTCTCTGACTTCATTTGGCTTCTATTGATCCATCTGCCCAACATCACATATGGTGGTGACCAGATCTGGTGCCCTGGAGAGAGACCAGATACTACTACATTTACTGTGAATTTAGGAAGTTTGGGTCGGCTCTGAACTTTCACTTCCTTTTTCCTTTGTACTGAGCCCTTCAAGCTCACAGCTGTGTTTGACAGCTTAATTTAAACTACACTGGCAAATGTCTTCAGGGACAAAGCAGTGATCTGCTCACCTCTCTATATTCTAGCCTTTAAATAATTCCATGTTTGATCTTCAATGTTTTTTATGAAAGGATTTTGTATTTTATCTAGCAATTTTAGTTGCTTTTAGACTTCCCTTACTAGAAATACACTTGCTCTGCATTATAATTTATCTTTTTAATTAAATGCGTGTGTGTTGATTTCCTATCTATATTATGTTTCTGTAATACAAAATCATTCTAGATACCTAAAGCAGTGTTTAACCCATGTTAGACACTCAAGTAATATTTGATAGCGTTTATAAATAGAGTAATGACAATATTAGCCAATCAGAAAACTTCAGATTGCAAAAGTGGCCAAATAACTATAAAATTGAAACATGGACTCTTAAAAATGACATTTCTTACCACAGAATACTTTAAAACAATTATGATAGTAACATGATTGGGGGAAAAAAGAAAATCTAGATTCTATCTATAATATACCTCTATGTTTTTCAATTTCAAAATATTTATGAAGCAAATGTGAAAAAACATCAGGAAGTAAGAGGAAGTACCATCATAAATATGATTTTTCTATTTTCCATCAAGAGATTAGGAATAAATTGCTCTACAGTCTTAATTTTATTAAATACATGGAGGACTCCTTGTTCCTCCATGTGTTCCAAATGTTTGCGAAAACATGTACTTGTATTTTTATTTACTATATGTCTATATTCTTTGCTAGACCATAAATCCATAAGGAAAGGAATGGTTGATTTGTTCATTACTCTATTCACAATATTGAGTCTAATGCTTAGTAGATAGTAGGTGCTAGATTAATTTTTATTAAATGAATAAGTATATTTAGTATGTCCAGAGGTATAGACATTGCTCTGCCTCAGGGAATTTAAAATCTACATAGGATGAAAAGAATGATGAATTACCATTTGTTCAGCATTTACCACATGCTTGTTTTTATACATTATATCATTTATTCTTGCAAGAACCTCATGAGACAGCTATTATTATCATAATTTGAGAGCATTATTATCTGCTTTTTAAGATGAGGAAATGGAGACCTACAGAGGATGTGGAACTTGCCCACAGTCACATTGCTTTTAAATGGAAAAGCCAGTATTTATCTGAAGTGAGTGTTCATACTTTTTCTTGTATGCCACAATGCTTTTCTACAAGTGAAACACAAGTGATAAAACACAACACATAATTAATTTTTTAAAATGTCCAGGGGTGACTGTAAATGATCTAGAAATTCAAAGAATGAGAAGAGTGAAAATAAAATAGAATAAGCTCATGGGATACTGGGGATTTGAGATAATTCTTTGAGTCTTTAGACAGAGTAGAGCAGAGGTCGTTTCAGGAAAAGCAATTTCAGAATTCCCAACAGATCTCTTTAAAGTCAGTAAATATTTTTTAATGGTATTGGTTGATTAGCACTATACATAACATGGAGACAAGAAATGTTTGCACACAAGCCACATAACATAACATAGACATAACATGGCCATGTAAAGAATGAGATTGATACAGTGTTAGCCTTTGCCTAATAAGACTATACTGAAAAATAATTGAATGGGAAATGCTTAGAATATTCACACAGAACTTTAATAATCTAAATGATAATATCTGAGTCTTTGTTATGCCTAATGATGACTGCAGAGAAAGAATGAAGAACCAATAATATGTTCTGATTCCTGCAAAGAGCTAACATGGTAATTTTACCACTTGATGAGAAGGAGGATGTTAATTGTCCAGTGCAAAATTAGCAAAGACCTTTATGATGCCTTGAAATTACTGGGCTCTCTAGATTCAGATAAAATGTAGAGAAGATATCTTATTAGTTGAGCATTCTTTTTTTTCAAAGCATCTGTGACTGGCATTATGCTGATTCAAGAATTCTGGCTGTTAATAAAAAGTTAATGGAGCTGACATAAGTAAGATGATCTTAAGTATGCCTTACTATCTAAATTTTTTTTTTTTATGTTGTCATTGTTGCTTTCGGAAAAGTTTCTGGGTCATTGAACATTGATATCATGCCAGTGTTTAGAAGAAAAACTTGTTAAAAAAAAATAAGAGGGTGGAGGTACAGAATACAGCCAGCAGACCTCAAGATAAATGATGAAGATAGAGGAACCAAGGGATCAGAGGAAGGGCTGGGAAATTAATAATTTAAAAATGATCAGGACAGATCCAATTTTGCTTCTCAACTCTTCTATTTAATAGCTTGTTTACTTGGAGAAGTTACTTAATTTCTTTGAGCTTCAGCTTCTTTATCACAAATGTAGATTGTAAAAATAGTATCTACTGCAAATGTTTATTGTGATGATCAAATGAGAAAATTCAGGTAAAAAAAAAAACACTTATCATTGTGCCAGACACATATAATTTATCAAAAAAAAAAGTAGTTTTCTCTATTATCATTTTCATCATCATCAACACTAACAGGGAGAAGATAAATGTATAGAAATTAAGATATGCAAAAGGAAAAGGAAGAATAGCAAAGTCTAGTACTTTAAGAAAGGCAAGCATCAGAAGATTCTAGAGTGCAAAAACATTGAAAGGAAGTTTAGAAATCATCTAGTCGAACACCTTTGTTTTATAAACGAGCAATGCAACAGCAAGAAATATCTCATAGCACAACTTCTTTTGAAAACATTTTAGTGGTCGTGTCTAAAGCACAGGCTGGATGTTTACATGGACAACCTAGTAATTCTATTCCTAAGTTTTTATCCAAGAGAAATAAAAACTTATTTCCACACAAAGATTTACATATAAATGTTCACAATAGCTTTATTTTTAACAGCCCAAACTGGAAACAATTAAATATCCATCAACAGGACAATGGATAAGTAAATTCCATACAACAAAACACATTCAACAACAAAAAATAATGCATTACGCTACACACAACAACATGGCTGAATCTCAAAAATTATGCTGAGATGAAGAAAGTACAAAATAGTACATACTGCCTGATTCTGTTTACATGAAGTTCTAGAATATATAAACTAATCTACAGAGATCTAAAGCATATCAGTAGTTGTCTGGGCTTGTGGATGTGGATGGAGGTGAAGAAAATATTTTATATCTTGATTGTGCTTGTGGTTGTACAGCATTTAAATCTGTCAAAATTTATTAAAACTGTATACTTTAAATAGATGTATTTTATTATATTTTAATTATACCTAAGTAAAATTAATTTTAAAGGAGACAGAAATATGGCTTGATATCTTATTTTTTTTCAGGGACAGAACTAGAATTCAAAGCCAGGTTTTTGTTAGCTAGTTAACTAAGGTAGCGCTTAGTTAGTGATCATTAAGCTGAGCTTTTTTCAGTAATTAGTGTAACATCTTGCCAAGCTTGCTTTCATTCTAGCCTGTTAAAATGGCATAGCCTTACTTTGGAGTAACAAGAAAGTGGTTTGGTGTCATGGCTTTCCTTCTTACAAGCTGTGGGGGCTTGACCAGGTTGGTAGACCTCTCTGAGCTACCTTTTACTCATCTCTCAATTGCGGATAAAACTCCTATCATAGGATTCCTATAAAGATAAAATAATATAATCTAAAAAGTGACCAGAAAATGGCGGGCACTCAATAAATTGTAGCTATGGGTACTATTAATTTCTTCCAAGGAAAGTGCCAGACGTGAAGCTGTGCCATAGGTAATTCTTGTCTAATGAGGTTGAGATAATGCCCCAGGCTGGATTTATTCATTCATTCAACAAATATGACTCAGTACCTATGGTGTGCTAGGCAGTGTTCTAGACTCTTATAATTCAACAAAGAACAAAAGAGTTACATTTTAGTAGGGAGAGACAGCAAATCCATAAAGCCAATTCCTGTATAATATAGTCAGGGGACAATCAAAAAAAAAAAAACAGTAAGAGGGAAAGAGATGGATTAGGAATGATAGAAAGTGCTATTTTATGTAGGGTGCTTAGAAGCAGCTGATCTCTTGACATAACTTTTAGACAGAAGCCTATAAACAGGGAGGGAGGGGGTTATACAATAAAATAGCTGGATGGAAAGTATTCCAGACAGAAGAAAGAGCAGAAAAGAGGCCTTGATGCAAAACAATCTGCTTGGCACATTTTAGAATAAGCAAGAAAACCAGGCAAGATTTGGGACAATGACAGTTATTTGTGCTGTGTGTGACAATATAGGTAATTTAATGACCATTCAGAATGTTGAACTCTATCTCTCCATTATTTGTACTTGGATTGTCCACATAGACATAAATCTTCGTATTGAATTCCTATTGCTATTGCCATGCTTCGTGGACAGCTTTGGTGCCAGAGGAAGTAGTCACTTATCTACGTCTACTTCGTAAATAGGAAACATTTATTAAAATAAAATAAAAATCAGTAGATACTGGTCCAAATTGGTTGCCTCTTTGAGAGAGAGAGATGTAAATCCACACACTCAGTCTAAGGATGAACAGCTGAACTCTAAGTTCCCATTATTCACCAGCAGGAGAAATAATGTTTTTCATTGCCACAATGCACTGGGAACAGGGAAGAAGCTGAAGGGGGTGCGGAGTCAATTGGAAAAAGGAAGCGCACAGTTTCACCACGTCTCCTCATTCTGATATTCACTTGTGTCTCAAACAGTGAAAAGCACGACATCCAAAACACTCTAAAATAGTACTTAAGTTAGCTCAGGCTTTCTCTATTAATCTAGATCCAGAGTACAGTGAAACAAGTTCAGTACTAGTACTGGAAGAGCAGAAGGTGAACATCAAGGCTGAGGTCAGTCATGGACATTGTCCTCCTTTAACAAATAACACTAAGCCTTGAACACAGTCCTAATAGCAACCAGTGCTTTCTCTTATACCAGCAAGTCATCTGATGTTTTCTTCCAAGAGAAATCTACAGGGAAGGACAAAGACTGGCACTGCTTGCTTATCTTCTGGTACCAGCGCAATCCGCTTGAACACTGTAATACCCTCTAGCCGCATACTGGGACAGAATACAACCTCAAGAATCCTCGTGTTATTCCTAAGAAGAGCCAGTCAAAAGCCAATCAGATAATGGCCCAGTGTGGTTAAGAAGTGTAGGCAGGGTGTTAGCAGGCAAACCACAAAAATCATAAAATGTTGGCATCAATGGCAAATATGAGTAAAATCAGAATCCATCAGCAAAACAATAAAGACACAGGTGGAGATACGAGAGAACAGTCTTTCTTAGTGCTCAAGAAAGACTATTTTGGTTAGGATCCTTAAAGACAGAAAGCCCCTTTTCAATTCTATTTTTTTGTACTGTAAAGTAACTTTTCACAGCTAATCTTATTTACTTCAGTAATCAGCATCTATGCTCTGCTTTTATTAGTAGACTGAAAGCTAGTTATGTTAATAAATATTGTAGAGAAAAATAGTTGAGAAAGAGTATAGTGAGGGACTCACTTTTCCTGTGGAAAGATCTTGAGTGTTTAGTCAATTCAGCCCACTAACATTGGCTAAACATTAAATAAACTGATTGCCAACTATTAAAGTATGAAAGCACTGAATTGAAATTCAAATTTAATTTTAGACAAGCATGGAAACATGACAGTTTAGTTTCCTAAAGTTCACTGAATGACATCTATACCTGTCCCACACATGGCCTAACAAATGATGATCACAGTACTTCTCACATCTGTGGGTAAAGATCTAATAGAAACATCTGCTGAATCTACATTGATTCATATATAAAGTTATCAAAAGCTAGAAAATTCAGAAGAAATAGAATGTGATAAATAATTACCTAAGTTCAATGATATTTATTGCTTCTATAAGAAACTCAATATATAGAAAGCTCTGTATTTAAAATTTTTAATTCAAAATTGAAAAAGAATGGTCATAATAGTATTAATGTATAGCAATAGACACAGGCTACATGTTTTACATTTTTATAAGTACTCCCATATACCATTTATCAAAAATAGCTCATATTTGTCAGTATATTAAAGTTTCAAAATGGTGTTAGAGAAATTCATTCTTTTAATTCTCATGAAAACCCTAAAAGAAAAATATTATTGTCATACCAGCCATTTTCCTGAAGAAACCAAAACTTCAATATGGTAAATTATTGTCTCACGTTTTTGTAGGCAAGCACCACTGGCAAACCAAAGTGCACACAAAAGGCCTTTGATCCCAAAGTTCTTTCCAGCTTTCTCATTCTGCCTTTTCAGTAAAATCTCAAAAACAATTTGACACAAATAAAACTGATAAATAAGACTCTTCACAATGCAAGTTATAGTTCATGGTCATAAATATTAAATATAATTGTTTTATTTATGTGTGAGCGAGAGAGGGAGAGAAGGAAAGAGAGAGAAGTGGCCCACATGGGAAGAGAGAACTCTTTTATTTAGACCCTCATGACTTTCTTTGTATTCCCCTCAACTCTTTCTTTTTTTAAAATCACTTTTGTATCTTGGAGCTACTCATTGCCCTTGCCAAAATCCAAAGTTGGTTAGTTGGCATATTCTGAGATTTATGAAATGGTGGCCCTCCACATGAAAGAGTTTCTGCTGAAACGTGGGTTCCTGCTATAAATTGAATAGTACATTTTAAGACTGGTTCTCACACGCAATGACAATTATACACTCTAATTAACCATCCACACTTAATGTTTTATTAATTTCAAACATATTGTTTTTTAGGTATATCATACACATGGACAATATGTGAGAGGATCCTATTATATATATCATAAAATAAAATGTCATGTAGTAAAAAAAAAAAAAAAAAGTAAAGAGGCTTCAATTGCAATCCTATTCCAACCAATTGATAGTAGCCATCTGGAGCACTGTTTTGTAAATTATTCTGAGGCCAAGAGCAAAACCTAAGGAAGGGAGTTCAGAAATTGATTAATAATGTCTGCCAAGGCTTCAAAAGTGGAGAGTAACACTTCTCATCCTGATTGAAGATATTATATCTTGCCAGACTAAGAAATAAAATATTAAAATGTCTTTCATTAAAAGGCAAATTTATAATTTACATGTCAGTCTATAAAGAGAATCCCATACTTATTTCAAACTCCTTGAGGAAGACTTCTGAATGGGCTCTGAGTGATGGTTTTAATCAATGGTATGCTGGGTAATTTTAGAGCCTGAAACAGTCCTAGTCTGACATCTGACTGGGTGTGTTTCTGTATGTGGCGCAGTAAAGCAGAGATGCTGGGAAAAAGAAAAGGAAGGGAAAATATTGGACTTCAAAACCGAGCAGGAAATTTAGAAATATGCTGGCTAAATATTGGCAACCTCTTACTTGGTTGCTGCCACATAAATTTCAACACATCTGGCCAGTCCAAGTGTTTAGCACGTCACTCATTCATGCCTATCTCTATCCCTGCCTTCTGTGCCTGGACAATTTCTCCATTTCACTTGTGACCCTGTTGAATCACCAGAGATCCAGCAGGAAGTTCATACATTAATATGTAATTATAAAACAGTTTAATTAAATGAAAATTGTAAATAACTCTATGTTTTTCTTTGTGTCATTTCATTAGGCCTATTCAATTTTGGTTTACTTTCCTAAAACTGCCTACATTTGCAGAGTTAGCCTTTAGCTTTCTTATTGGTTTAGACAGAGAGTTGTTTATTTGTCTATAATATCTTAATACCTAGGAAACAAAGAATATCAATGAAAAACTCCACAAATATCCAAGCCCTTCTTTCCCTTCTAATTACCAAGAAAATAAGAGCCTCTTTCCCCCTTTTTGGCATTCAGGAATAAAAGCAAACTCTTTTTAGGAGTTGGTATAAGGCGATAAAATCATTAGATGTGCCTAACTTAAGTCTTAAATGTACCACTTTGACAAAGTGAAGTTTTGGAATACGATCCCTTCTGATCATTTTAGCTTTCAAGATTTTGGGTGCTGTAGGTAGTTACAGGACTATTCAGTAGACAGATATGATCATTCCTGTTTGTAAAATTTCTGTAAGAAAAGAAAGCAGACTAAGGCTTCCTACTACAGCTAAATGATGGAAATATGTTTAGCCAATAAAAATGTGAGCCACACAAAACACTGGGGTGAGGGGATAGTATGTATTTCTTGGCCAGAAAGTTACTGGGCCTTGAAATGCAAGGAGTTAAGAGGAAAATTTGTTCACTGCAGTCTCCTACAATTAAAATCCCAGGAAAATGCTCTCATTAATCACCAGCTACTTCAGATATGACTTTCTAGCCTATTGTTTGGTGTTCATAATCATATTTCTCTTTTTACCATACAATCATCTTTTGGGTACTATAAATCTGGAAGCATGTTGGGGAGACATAATAAACCAAAGCCTGCCTTTTAAAAAGATATCACATGTTTTGTGGTGCAGAAATAATGTCATTTAGTCAGGTCCATGCCCCATATTTTACCCTCCCTTGGGAGCAGCCTTCCATTACTTCTGTGACATAAAATAACAACTCTATTTTCTTCTTCTGCATTGTTTTTCTTTGATACACTTAGAACTTCCTGGAATTATATTAATATATTTATGCATGTGTTTATTGTCAGCCTTCCCCAATAGAATCCAAATGCCATGAAGGTAGAAATTTTATCTGTTTTGTTTACTGTTGTATTCCAGAGCTAAGAGGTTCCTTGTGTATAAAAAGATCTCAACAAATATTTGCAAGATGAATGAATGAATGAATGCATGAACTGTGGACAGCTTAAATAGTAGTGAAAATAAGTTCTGAAGTCAGATGCCTGGGTTTGAATTTTGCTTAGACAGATTTCTGTGGGAGAATTAAAACTTAGCTAATGTCTCAAGTTTATCTCCTATCTGAAGATCACAATAATTTTTAGCTCATAAATTGGTTGTGGCTGATTTGTAATTAGTATTCAATGAATATCAGATATTATTACAATAGAGGCATGCACACAACACAAGGAAGCACAGAGTCAGAGAATATTCCAGCTGTGTCTTAAAGAGAGGGAAGGGTACAACCCATAGAGGGGACAATATAGACAAAATTACATGGACATAAAACAATTCAATGCTTTTTAAGAGCATTTGAATGCTAAACCTGAGCTAGCAATACAGAGTGCCCAATTATTCAGAGCTGTCCCGGAGCAATATCAAAATTCTGACAGCATCATAGCCTCGTAACATACTTTCATCAATCACAAAAAGATAATTCCATCTTTTCTCTTCAACAATAAAATTCAGCAATATTTAATAGATTGGGAAGCTCTAGAAGAGTCTGCTCTATAGCTAAATTCATATTTCTTCTTAAGACTTAAGATGATGAGGTGATGGAGGTTAGTAAAAGAGAAAGGATCTGAGCCTGTCCCACTGACGAGAGGCCCATTAAGCTTGCTTGAGTCTACCCACCCTAGCTCTACACATCTGAAGAATGTGAGTTACAAAGAGCAATGATAATTGAGATTCATCTAGAATTCCCTCTTGCCTGTTCTTGACCTGCTTGCCCTCTGAACTGTCTTCAGCTAACTGAAGTATTTCAGTCTCAATCTCTACTTCTTGCTTCTCTGACCACTGAAGTTTGAACCTTTTTTGTTTTAAGGGAATTTTGGCTTAGTCCTTTGGCTTCCAAAATCCATTACTACATGAGCAGAAGCATCTTGCTGGAACCTGAGACTTGAGATTCCAGTCTCTAACTCCATCTACAGTCTACATCCAAACTACTGGCCCCAGACATTATCTTACAACTTCGACAGCAAAGAAGAATGTAGAATGAAGGACATAGGTTCAATTTTAGTTATACCTCTTATAATTATATTCTAAGACCAAAATGAGCTTTTTCTAGTTAAGGACTACCCAACAGGCAATGCAAGAGAGACCAAGACCTGAAACTATTCCCTACCTTGGAGTGTGGCAGGGGCAGGCACTGAGGCCCAAAAAGAAGGCCTAATTGCCTATTTTAAACAAAGTCTGGTTGGGCAGGTAGAATGTGGTACCCTGAGGAACTGCAGCAGGAAACAGGTAAAGCCCAATGCATCAGTTGCTATTGGGGGATTTTAAAACTGAGTCAGAGGGGCCCTAGAAGGTTTGGCAGCCTGGGATAAAGGGACCTGAGACACAGTACTGCTCAGATTGTGGGGCAGGCAAGCTGGAGAAACAGAAAAATGGATCAGTAGGTAATAGAACTCCAGCTTCCTGCTAACATGAAATATCTTTTTTTTTTTTTTCTTGTGGGATTAGAAGCATTGTAGGGCACTAGTTTAAGGCACCATGTTACCAAGGAAAGGACTTCAGCACAGGAGGTAGAGTTAAAGTTTCTTTGTAGGATTGAAACATGTAGGTAATACACAGATGATAACCTTGATTCCTCCAGGTCATCTGCTCTGCTTCTTGGCTGTGGTTTCTAACCCCTTTGTCTCCATTTCCTTATCTATGAAGTAGACTCAAAATATTTTCTGAGTTTTAAAAGTGTGAATGATATTCATGTAAAACATTATAACAATGCCTGGATTATATAAGTACTCAATAATTATTTATTCTCTTTATTATGTTTGTAAGCAATAGTTTATAAGATATATATATATATATATATATATATATATATATATAATTAATATTAATTAGCCATTACTTTTTGCCAGCCATTCTTCCAAGTGCTTTATGCAAATTACTTTATTAAATCCCTAAACAACTTTTATGATGTCTGTACTATTATCACCTCCACTATGTTGATAAAGGTACATTGAGTGAAAGGTACTTCGAGTGAAAGCAACTAGTCATTAGGTCACACTGTTAGCAAAAGGCAAGCTAGGGTGCAAACCCAGACAACCTAATTTCAGAGCCTGTACTCTAAACACTCTCCTTTCTCTGTTGCCTTTCTAAACAAAAAGCATAGAATTTCCCTATGGGAGTTAAGCTATGAAATCAGCAGAGAGATATGCAGAGTCTTTCTAAGGAGTCAGAATGACTATCTAGATAGAATAGGCCTTCCCTGTAAACTCCTTAAAGTTATTAATGTGATGATCTTAAAAGGGGAGTTGGTCAACCATGGAAACAGAAAATGAATGTCCCAGAGACAAAGATTAGCAGTGTGTATAGAGTCCTAACTGGGGAAAGGGTCCTTTGGTCACCAAACAAAAGCAATAAAATAGTCTAGGTGATACCCCTATCAAAGAGAAAAAGGTCTCCCAGCAGTCATAGTTGAGGTATATTTCTAAGATCGCTCAATTCTCTTTGCTCTGATGTGATGCTCACTAAGCAAATATTTGATTAGTTTGCCTATAGGGAGAAAATGTATCACTCAGGATTCTAATATTTGGGGTAACTATAAAAAGTAGTATTCTAGCTTAAACCTCAGTCTTTCTACATTTATTTTGTATTCTTCCTCTCCCTTCTCTACTCTACAACACAAAATCAGGTCTTTCAAGTGGAAGACCAGACATATTCAATAACACAGAGAATCCACTGAGGTGAAGGCCATTTCACAAGGGCTCTTACAGTCAGATGGTCAACCCTCCCTGGTAAAATAGCTTCATCCCCAACAACCATCTTTGTGACTTCATCATGGCTCAAGGCAGGACCCAGTCAGCCACAAGATCATTAATGCTGAATCTTGATATTAGCCTAGGACATTTTAAATTCCTAAAATAGTCTGTTCTAAGATTAGGGTTGGTGATACTAAGCCTATACATAGGTATTTGTGGCTTCAAAAATTAACTGTGACTGCAAATAAGGAGTTAGAAATTAAAATTAGAGAGGACCAGGTCCCTACTCACAGAGTGGCATTGAGAAAGTCATTTAATTGCTCTGAGCCTTAATCTCCTCTTAGAGAGCATTTTAATTGAAATATCTATTTTACTCATCTATTGGGACACTATAAGAATCAAAGTCCATGTGAAATTGTTTTTGTAAATTGTATGTAAATAAATAAGCTAAAGATTGCTAATGCAGACCTTGAGTATATGATGTCTCTCATTTAGGCAGCACTTATATGTTCTAGTCTTATTTTGTATATTAACTTATTTTATGCTCACAATAACCCTGTAGTAAATGCTGTAATGTGTCACCTGCATGACAGACAGACAACCAAGAAATTACTCCCCAGCTACCAAGACAGTGTTGGCAACTGACTGCTCAGAGACATGACACTTTCAAGAAATTGCTTGCAGCCAAAGAAACTGCCTCAACAAAAGTGATGACCCCTCACTAGGTATAGTTCACTTCTAATAACTAGTTTTGTGGTGAGAGGGGACAAAGAATTAATCCCCTTTGCCTTAACATAAGACTATTCTGAAAGGCCATCCAACTCTACAACTTTCCATAAAAAGAGCTGAGTCCTCAGTTGTACCTGCATCACAGGGCAACTTTTCTCTCTGTCCCATCTGCCCATTTTCACTCGCTTACAATGCTGTTCCTTAGAGTCTCCCCAGTGGACCATCTGTACTCTGCCTCAGGGTCGGTTGAGGTGAGGGGCACCAAACTTAAGACAAATTATGTACTAGTAGTAGTATTAGTAGTAGGAGGAGGAGGAGGAGGAGGAAAAGGAAGAAAAGGGGGAGGAGATGAGGTAAAGTAATTCTCTCAAATTCACACACCTAATAAGTAGCAGAGCCAAGATTTGAAACCAAGCCATCTAGAAAATGTTCTTACCAGTAATATTTGGCACAGGAATTTCTTTAAGTGAATGGGCTGTTTGTGTTTGACATGTACTTTGATTAATAGTTGGGTTAACCTGAACCTTAGGACCTAGATGTCGCTTGCTGCCACAACTTCAGAGGAAGGATAAAGCTACTCTGAAAAAAGTAGTGAGACATATTTGAAGGTGGATATTTAGAGACTAACCCAGGATGTAGGAGATGAGAAGAGAAAGAGTAGAGGGTGAAATGGAGCAATTTGATTGGGAGGATGCTGTGGGCTATGTGATGTGATTCCTTCCTGTGACATGCCTAGCCTCAAATATCTTCTGTAAAATCTAACCAACTCAGGAAATGGCTGGTGAATGGTTCATAACAAAGTACCACAAACCAAGAGGCTAAAAAAACAGAAATTTATTGCCACAGTTCTAGAGGCTAGATGTCCGAGAAGAAAGCGTTAGCAGGATTGGTTCCTTCTGAGGATAGTGAGAAAAGGATCTGTTCTACACCTCTTCCCCAGCTTCTGGTAGTTTGCTGGAAATCTTTTGTGTCCCTTGGTGTGTAGAAGCAACACCCTGATCTCTGCCTTCACCTTCACAAAGTGTTTTCTCTGTATCTTTATCTGTGTTTAAATGTCCTCTTTTTATAAAAACACCAGTAATTACTGGATTAGGAATCCACCCATCTCTGTATGATCTCATCTTAATTTAACTGCATTTGCAACAACTCTATGTTCAAATAGGGTAATATTTGAGGTATCAGGAGTCAGGACCTCAACATATGAATTTTTGTAGTATACAATTCAACCTGTAACTAGTATAGATTGGCTTTCTAGTGAAAATCTGTGAAGGGTTTGACTTTGATGTCTAGGTTGACATGAAGTACATAGAAACTATGAGATGTGGGCAATAGGACTGTGAGAAAAATTTTGGAGTGGCCTAGTGCTTTCTCATTCTGAAGCATTGGGATTAGAGACAAACCTGCCCATGTTTCAAGGACTGGCAGACCCAGTTAAAACTGGGGTGACAGTGTTTTGAAATGAAGTAATTTCAAGGGTTACTAGCAATTGCCTTCCCACTATGACCTTCAGACTTTATAGAACCAACTCTATCCTCCCAACTCACCAAGAAGATCACCTACTCTTATAAATTTTCAGATCCATTAAGAAAGTATGTCTTCTACTTACTTTATATTTTCAACATGTCTAGCACACAGAGAAGCAACTTAGTAGAGACTGATTGCTAGAAGATTTTTGTGAGGGAGTTCATACAGTCTAGGTGCTATGATGATGTAGCACTGCCATGTCTAGACTGATACATATCTTTTTTCCTGGTGTATGATTAAAGAAAAGATTATAGTACAAAAGTACAGTGTTCCATAGTATCGAAATTTCTCTACTCAAATGATCTGAGCTATAAATCCAGCCCTGCTCCTTACTAGCTGTATGACTTTGGGCAATTTACTTAATCTCTCTGTGCTTTAGTTCCCTTGTCTGTAAAATGGGGATAATAACATTTTATCTCAATGGGCTTTTGTGAAGACTAAATGAGTTAAACAAAAGTAAACAAAGTATTGGCTCTCACATGGTAAGCTCTCAATAAATGGTGGCTATTATAATATCACAATAACAACTGTCTTTTGCATTATCATGATGCGATATATTTGGAACAGTTATAAGATATAGGCAAAATAAGTATAGCACTTAAAATCAAGTAGAACAGAGGAAATAGTTTGCTTTGTAAGAATCATTATAAGCGTTGAGTGAAGCTTTAATCATTGGTCAGGGGCCAGACACTGTTCACTAGATACTTGGACCAATATGCACATTAAAGATAAAAACTTCCTTAGCCCAGTACCTACAGCCAAGGTAACTACATAATCAAAAATAAGAATTCAGGGCTCAAACTCTAATTAAAATAATTTAATCATATGTTTAGTCCATTAACATCATCAGACAATTTGATGGCTTACGAATATAAATACTAAGCCAAGATGCAATTTCAGTGTAATCATTATCTTTTTCTCATTTCAAAAATATCTTGGGGAAAAACAAGAATGGCACCACATAGAGCTGTTATGAAAAAAATTGTAACGTTAGTGAGGTTTCTACTAGACAATAAAAAACAAAGATTTGATTTATTCACCAAATTTGGCTCTTTCAAAAAAAAAAAAAAACAAAAAACTCCAGAAGGGTGGCTTCTCCAGCAGGTAGGCCACAGAGCCTGTGCTGGGACTGCAGTGATGGCCCCCAACAACCCAAACATCTGTGGGTTTCCCCAAGAGCTTTCTGCCATTGGCCAGGCTTTTTGAAAGCCATTTAAGAACAATAAGGAAACTGAAGCTTAGAAAAATAACCTGTCAAATGTAAGTTTCCAGCCAGGATCAAACACGACTAGCAACACAAATAGAAAAACCAACTGTAGGAAAAAGAAAACAAATCATTTTTGACCTACTAGTACTTGTCATGGAGCTGTACCAGATGCCTTCTTGAAACACTTCTGTCTTGCTCTAAGATCTATGATGGAACCTGCTGTGTCAGGAAGGGACCTTTTTATGGGCTCTGTGCTGGACAATACTGTTGTGCTTTAAAAACAGTGTACATTTTAAAAATGTTTTAGGATTGAGAAGGATTCTGGTGTGGTGGCAGCAGTGACATAGTTTTTTTCTTTTTCTTTTTTTTAATTTCTCCAAATCCCACATAAGGACAAGTAGAATCATTAGGTAGCAAAATTTAAAACATTTACAATAACATTAGGTGACAAGATATCTCCAGAAAACCCAAAATGCAAGCAAATGAGAACAAGCCACCAAAATGCACACCTATGTATTTTTGCCACTTGTGTGGGTGAAAGCAGAAGAAAGCAATAGAGCTGTTGATGAACCTGAGAACAAAGTAGAAAAAATAGCCAATGGATATTTATTGGAAAGTGCAAAAGAAAATAGCAGCTGAAACTGAGAGATTTTTCTCCCACTCCAATAGCAGATGAATATAAGAGGCCTACAGTGAGGGCAGAAGAGATTAGAACAGTTTGGTACCAATGAATTCATGAAACTGACCAGCCAGGGTTCTTTTCCAGAATAGAGCTTGGCCCCAACTTTCTGAGAGTGGATTCAGAATTGATTAAAAAAAAAAAAAAAAGACAATAGAGATGAAGGAAAGAGAAATCCACAGCCAAAAAAATGACAAGACATAAGCAGTTAACATTTTAAACTTCATGGAAACAAAAGAGGGAGCTCTGTGAAGTTATCAAAGCTACCTTAAACCATGCCTCCTTCTAAATATTCAGAGAAACTATTCTCACATAGAAATGAGCAACAAATCAGTTACTATATGAAGAAAAAGGAATAAGGAGCAGAATTATATCACTTCAGATAATGAAAGACCATAAAAAAACATGTGCTCACAGAATGCATCAAGATTATAACCTTTAATCTTATAATAATAAAAAAGGTGTTAAGAAAAATAATCAAAAAGATATTAAGAACTTCTGGTCAAGATGCTGTACAAGGTAGATGCTCTGCTCACCTGCTCTCATGATCACATCAAAATTACAACAAAACTACAGAACAATCATCATTGAGAGTCACCTGAGGTCTGACTGAGCAAAAGTTCTACAACTGGGACATACATAAAAGGCCATCTTGAGACTGTTATGAGAGGGCAGACACATGAAACAGGCCAGTCTCACAACTGCATGTGGTGGTTGAGAACCAGGAGGGTTACCTGGGCTGCAGAGATACCCCCAGGGAAGTGAAGGGTCCTGGCTCTACACTGGATGACCCAGTCCAGGGTTCCAGTACCAGGAAGAGAAGTCCCCATAATCTCTGGTTGTGAAAACCAGCAGAAATTGTGAGTCGAGTGAGAAAGAGGGCTGCAGGGTCACAAACATCTCTTAAAGGGCCATGCATAAATTTATAGCCTCTCTCACTCTGAGCGCCAGCATTGAAGCAGCTGCTCGAGAAGTACAGGAAATATAGTCTGACTTCAGGGCGAGGACTTGAAGGGAGGTATTCTTACCACCTAAAGTGCTGAAAGAGTCCATTCCTTTGCTGGGCCCTTTCCCTCTTCCAGCAGAACTCAGGTGATCACCATATCTGAGTTTCCATCAACCTGGCTAACATAGGTCGCCCACCCTGGTGATTTCCTGAGACTCTGCCCCTCCTAATTTGTGGGCCCACTCAAACTGCCTCAAGTGGTTTTTTATACACCTGTCTTGGCTTATGCTCTGGGCTTTCCTAAAACCTCTCAGAGGCTCACAAAACACAAAGAAGTAGTACCTGGCCTCTGTATGCCCTCTTGTTGAACAGCCCCACTCCTGGCACTTGCAGCAGCTGGCCTCAGTTCCTCATTCGGCCTCTTGAGGCACCTCTAATCCCAGCATGGGTGGTGGCCATCTGAAGATTGCTTATGACTCTTGCCTGGGGGACTTGGAAGTGCACAGGCTATGGCTGAAGTTGGCCTGCAGCTGGACTCCTCCCAGGAGACCCTTGGGTGAGCACACCCAGTGGCCTGCCTCAACCAGAGCAGTAGCCACAGCACCACTCAGGACTGCACCTGAGGAGGACACACCCAAAGGGCAGATTTGGCAGCATCAGAATCTTGCTAAAGTGAATCTTGCTTCATAGGATCAGCCCTTCACCAGCCAGCCCTCACAACCAATCAGCCCAAGGGTCAAGCTCTTCCATCAATGTGGAACTACAACAAGGCTCAACTACAACAGGAGGGCACAAATAACCCACACAAGAAATATACCTTGAGCATCTGCCTCAGGTTACCAGGGGAGACTATGTCTTTAGGACCCACAGGACACTTACTATGTAAAGACACTCTACTAAGAACAAGAGACTTAGGGCCCTACCTAATACATAGAAACAAACACAGGGAGACAGCCAAAATGGGGAGACAAAGAAACATGTCCCACATGAAAGAACAAAACAAAGCTTTAGGAAAAGAACTAAACAAGATGGAGGCAAGCAATCTACCAGATGCAGAGTTCAAAACACTGGTTATAAGGATGTTCTATTAATTTGGGGAGAAGTAGAAAAACTGAATGGATTAGATTAAGCAGAGGATCGAATCAGCAGTTTAGAAGATTAAGTAGCAGAAGACACCCAATCGAACAGCAACAAGAAAAAAATTTTTAAATGTGGATATTTTAAGGGGCTTCTGGAACATTAAGTGTACCAACATTCACATCATAGGAGTACTAGAAGGAGAAAGAGAGAGTGAGTAACTGAAAACCTATTTGAAAAAATAATGACAGAAAACCACTTCCCTGATACAGTGAAAAACATAAACATACAATGCCAGGGAACTCAGAGAGTCCCAGAAAAGATTAACTCAACGAGGTGCACAGCAAGACAAATTATAATTAAAATGCCAAAGGTTAAAGACAAGGAGAGAATCTTAAAATCAGCGAGAGAAAAGCAACTAGTTACCTACAAGAGAGCTCCCATAAGACTGTCAGCTGCTTTCTCAGCAGAAAGGAGCAGTATGGATTGCCATGAAATATTCCAAATGATGAAAAGTAAGAACCTACAACCAATATCACTCTACCCAGCCAAACTATTGTTAAAAGACAGATAAAGAGCTCCCCAGATAAGATAAAGCTAAAAGAGTTTAATCACCAACAAGACAGTATTACAAGAAATGCTGATGGGACTTCTTCAAGAAGAAGAAAAAATATGTATCAGAAATATGAATAATAAAATGGTAATAACTACATATCTATTAAAAAGTAATTCAAATGAAAAAGAGTTAATGTTCTAATCAAAAGATAAGGTGATTGAACAGCTAAGAAAGCAAGACCCTTACATATGCTGCCTACAAGAGATGTACTTCACTTCAAATCAAAAGACATGCACAGACTAAAAGTAAAGGGATGGAAAAAGATTATTTCCTGAAAATGAAAAAAAAAAATCTAAAGTGGCAATACTTATACCAGACAAAATAGACTTTAACACAAAGTCTATAACAAGAAACAAAGGACTTAGTAATTCCACTTCTGGGTATTTATCCAAAGAAATCTAAAACGCTGCTTTGGAAGCACAAGTGCATTCATATGTTCACTGCAGCATTATTTACAATAGCCAAGATATGAAGGCAATTTGGGTGTCTGTCAATGGATGAATGGATAAAGAAGTGGTACACATATATAATGTACTATTACCCAGCCATAAATATAAATGAATAAATGAGTGAATGAATGAATGAAATTTTGTCATATGCAACAACATGGATAGAACTAGAGGATATTGTGCTGAGTGAAGTCAGACAGTGAAAGGCAAATGCCATATAATTTCACTTTCATGTGGAATCTAAAGAACAAAATTAACAAATAAAACAGAAACAAACTCAAAGATACAGAGGACATTTTGAGGGTTTCCAGATGGATTGAGGATTGGAGGAGTGAGAAAGGGGATAAAATTAATAAGTACAAATTTGTAGTTACAATAAGTCATGGAGATGTAAAGTATAGAATAAAGAATATATTCAATAATATTCTAATAACTGTATGATGTCAGATGGGTACTAGATTTATTGGGGTGATCACTTTGTTAGTTATATAAATGTCTAATCAGTATGTTATACACCAAAACTAATATAATAGTGCATGTCAATTATAACTAAAAAATTTAAAAAATATTATAAAAAAGATATTAAAATATTTTTAAATCAAGCTTTATTTTAAATTGAGAAATTAGATGATAGAACTCAGAGCATTAAAAATAACTTTAGAAATTAAGTCTTTATTAGAAAGACCACAAGAGAATAAACATACAAATAATACCTTAAGAGAACAGAGGTTGAAAAAATAAAAATTTTAAAAATAAAAAGTTAAAAGAGATAGAAACAATTCAAGAGAATTGACAAATTAAAGGCAGAGAAGAACCAACATATAGATAATAGGAAGTCCTCAAAATGAAATCAAAATGAGAGAACAAAACACATACTAAAAAACATAATGGAAGAAAATTTTTCTGTAATTAAAAAATGATTTTAAATTACATATTGAAACAGTATCTCATGCATCTGAGGCTAACCATCCAGAACAATCAACACCAATACATATATTTAGTAAAATTATTAGACTTTAAAGAAAAGGGGTAAAATCCTTTACACATCTAGGCAAAAGGAACATACAGTTTATATAACAAGCACAATTAGATTATCATCAAACTTGTCAACACTTTATGCCAGACAAAAATAGAGCAAATATTTAAGGCACTCAAAGAAAACAAACGCTAACCAAGGATTTTATATTTGGCAAAACTAATCTTAGGTATAAAAAGCAGAGACTAATGTTTATCAACATGCAAGAACTTGAGGGAAAATTGCTCTCATTTTCTCTCTAAGGAGTCTACTAGAGAACAAACTTTAGACATCCAAAATGACTGGAGAGACATTGACATAAGGTCTGCTCATGAGCATTAAACAAATAATTATGTGTAGAACTAAGACTAAATCATGACTAAAAGGGAGAGTGTGGTATCTAATGGCTATCTGACAATGTAGATACAGTACAACTATTCAAATAGAGTAGAAAATGAGAGACCATGAAAAAAAAATTTAGCTGTACTCAGTTAATGTACTTGCATTTTTCTGAGCCTGTGACACATAATATGAGATAGTGTAAACACTAATATGGATATTTGAATTCTATTTTACCCTCTGTCCTGGAGAAAGAGGATTTTGCAGTGTGTGAAACTAAATATGGAAGGGGTTAAATTAAAAGCCTATAGTCCTGAATTCAAGTTGAAAATATCAATATTAACAGATATTTTATGTTCAAGATGCACAGTTTTCTAAATCTTCCTTTTTTCCCTTCCTTCCTTCCTTCCTTCCTTCCTTCCTTCCTTCCTTCCTTCCTTCCTTCCATTTTAAAGTATTAAGGCTGTAAATCCTTGGAAATTATCTAGATCCAAGCCACTCATTATGTACATAGGAAAATCAGGTTAAGAATAATTAATTGACTTAAAAATACAGATGGTTATTATTAGCGATTAGAACACAGAGCCTATGGCTCCCAGCCCAACCCCTCTAGCACATTGCTACTCAGAATGTATTCTTTGGACCAGCAGCATCAGCAACCCGTGAGAACTTGATAGGCCTGCAGATTCTCAAACCCTAACCCAGGCATACTGAATGAAAATCTGAATTCTAACAAGATCCTTAGTTAACTTATATGTGTATTAAAGTTGGAGAAGCTCTAGGTTTCCTAACAAATAGTTAATGGATGAAACCTAAAATAACTTGTTTCATTAAGAGAATATTCCTTTGGCTATCTTATCACTGAAACCATTTTCTTCTACATACTTCTTACTAATTCATTTTTTTAAAAATATCTCTTGAGTGTTTCCTCTGCCTGAGGTGTTGAAGAAACATCAAGAGCAGATCCTTGCCCTCCTGGAGCTCCAAAAGGGAGTCATAGGCCCTTCCTCTTTTCCCAAATCTTCCTCTCTTTTTATTTATTAAAAGTATGGGATGACACGATTAATAAAATCAAATAAGTGTCAAGTGTACAATTCAACAATATGTCATGTATGTGTGTATATATATGTGTATACATATAGATATGTATGTGTGTGTGTGTATATATATATACATATATATGTGTATATATATGTATGTATATATGTATATGTATATATGTATATATATGTATATATATGTATATATGTATATATGTATATGTATATATATACACACACACATACATATCTATATATATATATATATATATTGCATTGTGTGTACTACCCAAAGTCAGACTTCCTTCCATAACCAAATATTTCACCCATTTTACTTCTATCACCCCCTTTTTCTATGTACTCTCTCTGATTTTTGCTTTCCCAACCTCCTCCTTCTGTCAGTCATGTTGATTTCATGATTAAAATCTAATTTCGAAGTTGTTGGTTTAAGAGCAAAGTATTTTATTCATTTAAAATTCCAATTTCAGAACAGTGATTTCAGAAGTTGGAAAAATTTTATTTGGCTCACTTCCAAGCAGCTTACATTATAATATTAACGTGACCCTAAAAATGTGTATAAAGAATATTGAAGTACTGTGAACACTTTGGGAGGAAGTTCTATATGAATATAGTATAGGTGAGTCATACTCATTATTTTGTGATTTTGTTTTTTTCTAATGCAGTATTTTCTTTAAGAATAGCTGGGATACTGGAACAAAAATATAATAAGATTGTATTTTTCTTCCTTAAATATTTAGAGCTAGTACATCTACATCTATAATAAAACATTTCTTTTTTCATTGAGAAGCAAAGAGAAAATATTCAATGTCAACAGATTAATTTAACTTAAGAACTTAGTATGAAAGAGAGAAAAACAGAAATCCAATAAATTAACTATTTTCTGATGAATAATATGTAGAATTGAGTTTTTATATTAAACAATTGGATCACAGGTAATGATTATACGATGCTACTTAATTCCTTTGAGGCTTATATGTCTGGCATTTTAAGTTCCAGTGATAGTATTCTCTCACTCTCTGCCTCTCTCTCTGTCTTTGTCTGTCTCTCTGTCTCTCTGTCTCTCTCTCTTCACACTCCCTTACAGTCCTGAGAAGCTCTGAGCTCATTTCATTTTTCTTTTCTTCCCTTGTCTTCTCGCTCTTGAAAGATATTCCATAATGACTCCACTTTTCAAAATCAAGACTGCTTGAACTTAAGCTCAGAGTAATGAAATGTCAATCTTTCATACAATGGCAACTACATCCTCTTTTTGCTGTCTTGGTGTAGTCAGAATAGCAACTGCCCAGCGTGAACAATAGGACTACTTTTCAGTTCTAAGGGTTTGGCTGCTGCTGAACAGCAGTGCATAGAAATAATCCTTGGCAATCCCATGGGTGACATTTCTCATTCCTTATCACCCATGCTGCACACAGCCAGAACTTGATAAGACACCCAGAAAGAAGATAATGGCTGCTATCAAGCTGTCTAGGTAGAAATAATAAAATAATCTGTTTATGGAAAAGCAGCTGTCCTATTGTTTTGGATTTCATGAAATCCCAGAGTCAGATCCTTTCTCCTATGCCAGCTCCAACCCCATTCCTCATGCCAATCCAATCACTTTGGAGTTTTAATGATAGGCATTTTTTTTTCATGATCTTTTGATACAACAGACAAGGATGCATGTAAATATCCTATAATCATATTCAGTCACAGGATGTATTTAAAGACTAGAGCAGAGGCATTTTATAGAAAGATTTGGGGACTGGGAGGACTTTGTAGTGAATATGGGAAAGCCTCGTATCCCTTTAAAAATACGTACAAAATAGAATTACTGCAAATGAACAGTTCAGTGATTATTTCGGTCTAAAATCTTAACCCACAAAATTTCAAAATAGATCTCAATTCTTCAAAGTGAAATTTTAAAGAATCATAATGTTGTGGTTGCCAACAATGTCATAGGTTGTGGCATCTATGTTCACTGCTTGTCTTTTGTCCCACATAGAACAGCCCAACACTTAGAAGCATCCTGACTGTAATGTCATTGTTTTCTTCCCTTTGAGCCAGATTGCTCCACACTGAGCCAGATTGCTGGCCAGGACTAAATAGGTGGTCACTTTATTTCCCATTGTTCTGATAGAGTATTGCCTCTATCATAGTCATCTTCATGTAAGGTTGTCTGTGGATGCTATATTCCTTTGTTTATCTGTCTCTCTATGTCTAGTGAAATAACTAAGCAGTCATGCCCTTCAAGATGAAACAATGCAATTGAAGAAAACTAAGTGTATCAGTTCTTCCCGCCCCCTGCCCCTGCCCCCCGTTGTGGTAGTAAGACATGGACAATGTCTGCATTTTCATTTTTAGGACTGTAAATACTTTCGTCCCACCATTACAGTGAGCAAGGGGACAGGGTTACCTTTGTCTCTCTTTCATGGGGTTTTTATTTCATGGGGTTTTTATATCTCATCTATAATTTACTCAAGCTCGACTCACTTTTTCCCTGTATATACTTTTAGTAAAGCATGGCAATACCATGGAGAACAAAAGGGACAAAGATATGGACAGGGCAAGTGGAGAAGTAACCTTGAAAAATTTCCCACTGCTGAGTTCCTCTGTTGTGTATCATAGAATCACTCTGCAAGCTAGAAGTCTCTTTGTCTTTGAATAATTCCAGATCTCTTTCCACCCAACAAGCACACATGCCAACTGAACTTCTGTCTCTCTCTCTCTCTCTCTCTCTCTCTCTCTCTCTCTCTCTCTCTCTCTGTCTGTCTTTGTCTCATCTCATATCCCATTTCACAGAGGCATAGCTTAAGAACTACTTTCTCCTTTGGGCCTCCCTCTACCTTCTCCCACTTTCTCCTGCTCTCCAACAAAATCAGTTAATTATGATGTTTTTTACATAGCTATGTTATAGCCTTTTTCATTCTGTATCACATACCTTTCTAACAATCAGAATGTGAATTCCAAGAAATTAAATAAATGCCTTTTTATTTTTTGTTAACCTTTAGGAAGGTCATTTCTCAAAAATAGTAAGGGAATTGGTTTTGGATCAAACAAATCTGGATGTGAATCCTAGTTCTGGCATTAACTGCCATCTGTCCTTGAGTCCTAGGACTAAATTTACTAAATATAATTATGGATACACTGGAGTGCACCAAAGAGTTTCAGAAGGAGTGTAATCTATGTTTTTCAGACTAGAGTAACTCCTTTGACTGCATTGATCATGAAAAGCTATGAGTTGCTCTTAAAGAAATGAGTGTGCCTCAGCACTTTGATGTTTCCGATAAGTAACCTGTATTGTGGTCCAGAAGCCATTGTCAGACAGAATATGGAGAGCATCGGACAAGGGTGCATTTTATCTCCCTATTCATACAAATGCATAATATTAGAAACTGGGCTAGACTCAGAGGAAGGAGGAGTAAAAATTGGTGGAAAAATATTAATAACTTGAGATACACAGATGGCATTATCTTATTGGCAGAAAGTATCAATGATTTGAAATGAATTCTGATGAAAGTAGAAGAAGAAAGTGCCAAAGCAGGACTGTATTTTAACATTAAAGAGACAAAAATCATGACTAAGAAAAAATCCACGCCTTTAACACAGACAATAAAGATATCAAAATTGTTAAAGATTTTGCTTACCTTAGTTGAGTCATCAACTCAAATGCAGACTACAGCCAAAATATAAAGAGAAGGCTAAGACTCAAAAGGACAGCAGTGGAAGAATTAGGAAAGATCATTAAAAACAAAGATGTGCCATTAGTGATCAAGGCTAAGATCATTCACATTCTTATATTCCCAAGTACTATTACAGATCCAAAAGCTGGACAGTAAAGAAGGCTGAGAGGGGTTTAAAATGATTCATTTGAAATGTGGCGTTGGAGGAGAGCTCTGTGTATAACCCGGACTGCCAGAAAGACAAACCAGTTGCTCCTAAAGCAAATTAAGCCAGAAACATCCCTGGAAGCAAACTGACAAAATGGGAAGTTAGGTTTCTTTGGATAAGACAATGATGCTGGGAAAAATAAAAAGCACCAGAAAAAATAGAAAGATCGAATATGAGATGGATTGATGTCATTAAAAAAGCCATACGCCTAAATCTACAGGAGCTGAGCATTGTTTTTGAGGATAGGACATTGTGGACATTACTGGTAGGATCGGCAGAAATCAGAGCCAACTCAATGGCATGTAAAATGAGGTTATTTCATAGCTTTTTAAAATAATTAAATGAATTAAAGTATGTGTATATAAAATGTTTAACAAAATACTGACCTGCAATAGGCACTTGATAGTTACTATTACTATAATTGTAATAATTTCAGTGTCCACAGCCACCCACAAAAGAGTATTAATAAATATACATTAAAGAGTAAGTTAAAAGAAGACATGAACCACACACACATTCACACGAACAGTACCTATACACATACTATCATCCTCTCACTATAAATTGCATTGCACCTTGATCATCTGAGCTCTCAAAATGGGCCACAAAACAAATCTCAACAAATTTAAGAAGACTGAAATCATATCAAGTGTCTTATCTGACCACAATGGTATTGAAACTAGAAATAAATTATAAGAAAAAAACTGGAAGATACACAAACATGGAGGCTAAATAACACGCCACTAAATAATGACTCGGTTAACAATGAGATCAAGAAAAAATTAAAAATACCTAAAGGCAAATAAAAATAAAACACAACTCAAAATCTATGGGACACATCAAAAGCAGTCTTTAGAGGGAAATTAATAGCAATACAGGCCTACCTTAAGGAACAAGAAAAATCTCAACAACAACTTAATCTTATATATAAAGAACTAGAAAAATAACAGCAAAAAAAAAAAAAAAAGAAGAAAGAAAGAAAGAAACCAAAGTGAGTAAAATAATAATAATAATAAAGATCAGAGGGGAAATAGAAACAGAGTCTAGAAAAACAATACAAAAGATCAATGAAACCAAGAGCTGGTTTTTTGAAAGGATAAACAAAATTGATAAACCTTTAATCTGATTCATAAAGAAAAACAAAGGTGCTATATGAAGAAAATTAGTAATGAGGGAGAAGTAACTATGGATCCCACAGAAATTCAAAGTATTATAAGAAAATACTACAAGCAATTATATGCCAACAAATTAGACAATCTGAAGGGAATGGATAAATTTCTAAAAACATACACTCTTCCAAGACTGAATCAAGAAGAAACAGACAATCTGAACCAACCAATTACCACCAACAAAATTGAATCAGTAATTTAAAAACTTCCAAAAAACAAAAGTCCTGGACTGGATGGCTTTATAGTTAAATTTTACCAAATATTCAAAGAACTAACACCTATTCTCAAACTATTCCAAACATTTCAAGAGGAAGGAGGACTCTCTAATTCTTTTTATGAGGCCACCATTAATCTGATTCCTAAATCAGACAGAGATTACAAAGAAAATTATATGCAGGTATTCCTGATGAATATTGATGCAAAAATCCTCAACAAAATAGTAGCAATTCAGTAATATGTTGAAAATATTATACACCATGATCCAGTAGGATTTATTCCTGGGATGCAAATTGGTTTAATACTCACAAAATAATTAATACTCACAAATTGGTTTAATACTCACAAATTAATTACCATTGGTTTAATACTCACAAATTAATTAATTAATACTCACAAATTAATTAATACTCACAAATAAATTAATAACTCACAAATTGAAAGATAAAAATTTTATGACCGTATCAATAGATGCAGAAAAAGCATTTGACAAAGCCCAGCATCCACTTACAATAAAAACTCTCAACAAAGTCAGAGAATAGAGGGAACATACCTTAACATATAAAAGCTATATATCACAAACCCACAGCTAACATCACACTCAATGAGGAAAGGCTAAAAACATTTCCTTAAGATCAGGAACAAGACAAGGATGTCTACTTTCACTATTCTTATTCAATATAGTATTGGAAGTCCTAGCTACAGCAATCAGACAAGAAAGAGAAATAAAAGCATCCAAATTGGAAAGGAAGTAAAACTGTCATTTTTTTTCAGATGACCCTAAAGATTTAGAAAACCTTAAAGATTTCACCAAAAAACTGTTAAAACTGATAAATTAATTCAGAAAAGTAGCAGGATACAAGATTAATACTCAGAAGTCAGTTGCATTTTTATATATCAATGATGAACTACTATAAAGAAAAATTAAAAAAAACAATTCCACTTATAGTTGCATCAAAAAAATAAAAGACCCAGGAATCATATTAACCAAAGAGGTAAAAGACATGTTCTTTGAAAATTATGTCATTGAAAAAAGATATTGAAGAAGATTCAAATAAATGAAAGCTGTGCTTCTGGGTAGGAAGAATCAACATCATTAAAATGGCCATACTACCCAAGTCAATCTATAGATTTAATGCAATCCCTATTAAAATACCAATGGCATTTTTCAAAGAACTAGAACAAATAATCCAAAAATTTATATGGAACCACAAAAGATTCAGAATAACTATGGCACTCTTGAGAAAGAAGAATAAAGTAGGAAATATCACAGTACCTGACATCAAACAATACTACAGACACATAGATCAATGGAAGAGAAGAGAGAGCCCAGAAAAACAAATGCACTCTTATATGGTCACTTGATCTATGACAAATAGTGTTGGAAAATTGGATGGACATATACAAAAACAAAACAAAACAAAACAAAAAACTGGACACCTCCTCACACCATAAACAAGAATAAACTCAAAATGGATTAAAGATTTAAATGTAAAACCTGAAACCATAAAACTCCTAGAAAAAAAATAGGAAGTAAACTCTTTGATATTTCTATTAATAATGTTTTTTTCTGATATATCTCCTCAGCCAATGAAAACAAAAGAAAAAATAAATAAATGGGACTACATTAGACTAAAAAGTTTTTGTAGAGCAAAGGAAACCATCAAAAGAACAAAAAGAAAATCTTCTAAATGGGAGAAGATATTCACCTATGATATATCTGATAAGGGGTTAATTTATAAAGAACTTATACAACTCAACACCAAAAAGAACAATCTAATTGAAAAATGGGCAGAAGGCCTGAATAGGTATTTCTCCACAGAGAAAATACAGATGGCCAACAGACATATGAAAAGATGCTCATTATTAATTATTGGAGAAATGAAAATTAAAACCTCCATGAGATATCACCTCACAACTGTCAGGAGGGCTATCATCAATAAATCAAAAAACAACAAGTATTGGTTAGGATGTGGAGAAAAGGGAACCCTCACTGTTGGTGGGATTGCAAATTGGTGCAGTCATTATAGAAAACAATTTGGAGATTCCTCAAAATATTAAAAAGAACCACCTTTTGATCCAGGAATAATTCTTCTAAGTATTTATCCAAAAAAAAAAAAAAAAAAAACCACTAGTTCGTAATCTTTGCACCCCTATGTTCAAGTCAGCACTATTCACAATAGCCAAGATATGGAAGCAACCTAAATGCCCATCTATAGATGATTGGATAAAGATGTTATGGTTCATATATACAATAGAAAATTACTTGGCCATTAAAAAATAAAATCCTACCATTTGCAACGACATGGATGGACCTAGAGGTTATTATGCTGAGTGAAACAAGTCAGACAGAGAAAGATAAATACTACATAATTTCACTTATATGCAGAATCTAAGGAACAAAAGAATGAACAAATTAAATGAAAACAAACTCACAGATATGAAGAACAAGCTGATAGTTACCAGAGGGGAGGGTGTAAAGGGACCAGATGAAAATGGTGAAGGGATGAAGAAGTACAAATTAGTAGTTACAAAACAGTCACAGGGATGTAGAGTACAGGATAGGGAATTTAGTCAATAGCATTGTAATGGCTATGTGTAGAGCCAGATGAGTACTAGAGTAATCAGGGGATTACTTCATAAATTATATAAATGTCTAACCAATGTATTGTATACTTGAAACTAATATAAAATTAAAAAAAAATTAAATGGATACCGTCTGTCGACCTACAGCGTATTTAACAGTAGAAGAAACTGATCACAAAAGCATTTACAGAAATTCTTCTTTCTAGCAGCTTTACTGCAGATGGCGATCTCAAAGAACCCACAGAATCCTCTGTGGGTGCTGAATTTGCCCCTCTCCTTGTGACATCTAGCTGAAAACACAGGAGATGAGGTGACAAGAGCAGCATGCCTCTCACTTGCTACCAGCAGGTCTCCAAAGGGAAGAGTAGAGGTGATCGAGTCCATTTCCACTTGCCAGAATGAGTCATTGCAGAATTGAGGAAGCAAGGAGACGTGGCCTTGACCTTGTACTTCCTTCTCACAATAGCCCTTTTTGCACAAGTCATTATAAATCACCTGGTCTTGTATCATGAGTGACTTAAAATCCTGGAAGTGTCTGGATTTGTGACTTGGCATTTCCCCCATAAGACACCAAAGGGGTTAATATCTGGCCAGTAATCAAAGTCTGTCAGCTCCTACCACACACATAATGGGCATTGTTGTTCCTGAGAGTTTGTCTGTTTTTTCTGGCAGGCTTTGCTATTTGGAACCAATTCTAAAACAGAAAAGGAAAAAGTCAGTCTGCTTTTTTTAAGCACACATGCAACAAAACATAAGGCTGGTCACAAAACTGTTGTTTTGCTAGATTTTCAGGAAACTTGTTGGCTTCCTATTTAGAAAAGATCAATTAACGACTTAAAATAACTTTATATCAAAAGGAATTAATTTATATATGTAAGTGAGACATAATATTCTGGGACAACTGCCTTAGATATGAAAAACACATTACACATATATTAGCTGATACATGAACTATGGCTGACCAATCTATCTGCATAGAAAATCCATTTGCATGACGTGATTAATGGGTTCATTCACCAACCTTACCAGGTCACTTGCAATATCAGGACCTGTTTGTTATTCCCATCTAATGAGCCCCTCACTGAACCACATAAATATGTCTAAGTTACCAATGAAACAAAATTCTATTACAAAATTCTATTCCAGTGGGAAGGGCCAAAATTATTTTTTATTTTATCTTCTAATCTGTCATAAACCGACATTTGTCATAATCTGTCATAAATCATGCACTTGGATGTCAATAGCACATCAATTTGTTATAGAAGATTTTAAACACTCTTAGTTTCTGTACTTACTTTGTCACTGGTCAGTAACAAACAGTTTGTGGATCATACTGGTCCATGGACCACACTTGGCTAGGCTTAGATTTAGTTATGTTGTTGATTGACTATATTCTGGATCAAGGTTCACAAACTTTTTCTGTATAGAGACAGAGAGTAAATATTTTAAGCTTTGCAGGCTATGTAGTCTCTTGTAACTATTCAATTTTGCTGTTGTAGTGACAAATAGTCTTAGAAAATTTAAAAGAAATAAAGGAAGAAAAGACGAAAGGAAGAAAGAAAGGAAGAAGGAAGGAAGGAAGGAAGGAAGGAAGGAAGGAAGGAAGGAAGGAAGGAAGGAAGGAAGGAAGGAAGGAAGGAAGGGCATGGCTATATTCCAATAAAATTGTTTTCATAAAAGCAGACTGAAGGCTGGATTCAGCTGTAGTTTTCCAAGCCCTGGATGAAGATAGTGGTGATGATGATGATGATGATGATGATGATGATGATGATTGATGATGATGACGACGACGACGACGACAAAGATGATGATGTTAATATTTACTGATCAGTTATTATGTACCAGGCCCTTTCTATTCTTCCGCTATAGACATGAGTTAGGTAACACTGTTTTAATTTTACAGACAATAAAAATGTGACATTAAGGAATCAAGAAATTATTTTAGTTTATTCTGAAAATAAGTGTATGGTCCAAGACCCAAACCATCATTCCTAGGTTCATACTGTACTACATATATATAATGATTGAGGTATCTTTTTCACTATGAATGGGAAATTTAAAATATTAGTGTCATCTTGATCATCTTTTTTCCTTTCTCATCTCCTCACCTGTCATCAGCAGTACCAAGATCTTAGTGTTCAATCATGCTGTAAAGTCCATATGAAATCAGCAGAGTTAGGCATGGATAGTCTATAACAACCACACTTATCTAAATATTCATTTATTCAACAAATGTGTTGAGTGCTCATTCTCTGTCATACACTGTTCTAAGCAGTGGGTTATAGCAGTGAACAAAATATGCAATACACAATACTCTGCCTTTAAAAAAGCTTACATTGTAGTAAGGGGAGGTAGACAACAAGCAAAGAAATATGTATCATGTGGGAGTTGGGGGTGGGTAGTCAGACTTTGAAAAAAAATAAAGCAAAGTAAAAAAATAGAGAGTGACAAAGAGATGTTTCCCTTTTATTCAACTCTGTATCTATTCATCATCAACTAAGGTATGTAAACTCCAAATTTATTGACTAGGTATAAACATAGTATATTTTTAGGATTCTATAATTAGGATCATAGAATTCTATAGTTATTTTTCCTATAATTGTTTGGGAAAGGACATTGAAGAAGAAACTATTCCATTCATTTACGCTGCAAATATTTATTAAGCGGCCACTTTGTGCCTGGTTCTGTTTTTAAAACAGAGAATTCAACAGTGAGCTAAGTAGAAAAAGATCCTACTGTTATCGGCTTTTGCTATAGACAGCGGAGTTGGAGAATAAACAAAAACATAACAAACACATATTAGAAATTGATAAATGGAGTAAAAGGGCATAGTGGGATAAGAAGACCAGGACTGTGGAGGGGAAGGGTCCAGGTTGTAATTTTAGTAGTAAAACAACTTTTCCTCAATAGGGTAATATGTAATGCAAAATTTGGTTTTATGTTCACCCATTATTACAGTCAGAGTGTCATCAATTAAAAGAAAACACAGGATGTTTTGTGTGTGTTCTATTTAAGTCCATAGAAAGAAATGTTATTCTTTCAAAGTCATTTTTGCCCTTCCCTTTTCCTTGCTTCAGAGAAAATATTAAAGGGCCGGTGGCTGAAACAATGTCGGGATGGGATTGGAGAAAGGAAGGAAAAACTAAGGGCCAGCATTCACACCGGTGACTGTTTTAACAAGGATGTAGCTGTGACTCAGCCCTCCTGGGTCCCAAGGCGGCTTTCCTATGGAACCCACAAAAACAGAGCTGGCAGATACCGAGCATTTTCCATTAAGTATAGTATTCATTTTTTTGAAAAATAATGAGATATTAATATAGATTTTAAATTTAATCACTTTCAACTTGGGAACAGGGTGTTTCCCTGAAAATTTGAAATAGTTCTAGGCTTTTAGAAAATTGTTGTTCACATAAAGGCTAACTATTGTTTTACATATAAAACTGTCATTCTTCATTGATTTTTAGAAAAGAGAAAAATATAATAATAAAATAAAATATTGCTACAAAGACTTATTTTCTTATGAATGTTAATTGTTTCTGAAGGTATTTTTTTTTATATATATAACTCTTACAAACTAGGAAGAGTGCTTGTAAGCTTAAAGAGAGATTAGGGGATTTCAGTTCATAAATCATGAAAATAGACATAACCAAATCTATTTCTTGATTATAATAGTATTAAGAGATCTCAACAAATTATTTAAAATATTATTTACTTAGTACTAGGAATTCCAATATCAATAATTCTGCCTAAAATCAAAAAGGATTCAAAGTCAAGTCTGCTTGCCTGAAAAGCATATGTTACTAACCACCACACTATGCTATCAGCAATAATAGTACTGTGAGCGCAAATGTATTGCGTTAAAAATCATTCTACATAAAATATTTTGCTAAATCATCACACCCATGGAAAAGAGATACTATTCTCATTTCACAGATAAGAAAACTGGCTCAGAATGTGAAGTAACATACTGAGGGCATACAGCTACTAAGGGTGGATTCTAATCCACATCTCTTTGATTCTAAAATTAACAATCTAGTCAAAACTTTCTTCCTTCTTATTTTTTCTACAGCTCTCTTTTCCCCAGTAGTCTCTTCCATGGGTATGTACCTTTACAATTAAAAATTTTTTTTGAAAATATTTGTTACATATTCACTGCATTTAGCTGATCACCGGTTTATTCTGTCAACTTCAGGGGGAAAAAAAAGTCCTCTGGGGTATTACAGAGGCAAGTTCCATTGAGTGTCCATGTTTGGAGGATAGGCCTTTCCTGCAAGCTTGATTTTTTCCATCTGTGTCTATATTTAAATGTCTAAACATGTGTTTCTAACACACAATCCTATTATTAAACATCCAGAGTAATAAAACAAATGCATTGGAGGGAGCCGCATTTATTTACTCTATTAAATGATTTTTCACATAAAAATATAAATCCCTATTGCATTTGTTTGCAAAGAAAATTGCCTGAAACTATGAAATTCTGTTATTGTGTTTTAGAATAAAGTCCTCTGGGTGTTAGAGGCAGGCTGGGAGACACTATTATTTCCCTTGGATAAATCAAGCTGTTTTCCACATGACAAGTCTATCCCCTAATCCATTGGTCAAACATGGGATAGGAACTCCCCCATACACACACACAGTCCACTTCCTACTCCCACCCTGAGAATTCTCTTAAGGCCACTAATTTATTTTTCTTAACCCAGACAGGACAGACAGACTAAGAAACTAAACATGGGTATTTATGGCAAAGGGGAAAGGGAATGTCGCAAATGGGAAGGAGATCTGACAGATGCTTTAATAAGCCCCTCAAATAACCACCAGCCCAAAATGTCTTAAATGAATTTCCATTATTATAAAATAAATGTATCAATTTTTTAAATATCACGCATATTACCTATAGACAATTCCACCTAGGCAGTAATTTTGAATATTTGTGTCAATGAAGGAGAACATTGGACTATGAATGTCAAGTTCAATGTGCATCAGAACTTGGAGTGATTTTCAACTTATACAATTTGAGCATCACAGCTGAAAATTCAGATTCAGTGGATCTGGGAGAATCCAGGCTTTGGCATCTTAATAAGTTCTCCCCTCCTACCTACTGACCACCACACACACATATACATAAACATGATTCTGAAACTCACCTAATTCGGAAAAGCACTGGGCTACTTAATGGAAAATAATAGACAATCCTTCCATATTGGAAAGGGTAAAAAAGACATTCCACAAGACAACTGACAAGCAATGAATCACCTCCGACTTTTCTACAATGCTGACTGAAAAGGTGTGTACAGCCTTTATAAAGAGAAACAAGGCTACACAGCTCTTTAACATAATATACTTGGTTTAAAATTAAAAGGGGTATTGGTATTCATCTCTTGAACCCCCTCTGTCACTCACAAACTCTGGCCCTAATTTTGTACTACATTACCCATTCTCCATATTTCTTTTATTATAATTTCTAATACAGAATTTTAGGTAAAGATCAATAGGTGTTTCTAAGGAAAAGCAAGAAATGAAAACATTATCCCTTCTCAGAGCTCATCAACCCAAAGAGCTCTTGTGCACTGTCAGCTCAGTCACAACAAAACAACATAATCTGGCAGCTTAAACAACAGTAATTTATTTCTCATAGTTCAGTGACTGGAAAGTCCAAGATCAAGGTACCAGCCCCTTCGGTTTCTGGTAAGGGCTCTCTCTGGCTTGCAGATGGCCCCTTTCTCACTGTGTCTTACATGGCAGAGACAGAGGGTGGATAAGAGAGATCTGGTATCTCTTCTTCTTCCTATGAGAACACTAATCCCATCGTGGGAATCCCATGAACTCTTTTAAGCTTAATTATCTCCCAAAGGTCTCCCCTTCAAATATCATAACATTGGGGTTTAGGGCTTCAACATAGAAAATTTGAAGAAATACAGACATTCAGTCCTTAACACACACAAGGACAAATTTTATATTCTTCAGTGGAGAAGCCAAGAGCAACTGCCTACACATGGATATGTCATTATTCCCTTCAAATGAATCATTCAAGGTGAGAATGTTGATTTATTTGAGAGACTGGAAATCAATCTTATTTCTAAAGCAAAGATGCCAGTGTCAGTTTCTGCCATGTCAATAATGAAGTATTTGTAGAAACATAACAATAACACGAATGAAATTCTAGAATCTAGCACATGAGCTGTTATTTACTTGGTGACAATTGCTTGATTAGTGACATAGACTATTCAAAGTGAAGCAGTGAAGAATACATTGTTATCCAACCACCTTTTAATCCGGCAATCCTATCCATAAATTATCCATTCTACTCCATATAATTGTCTTTGGGAAGATATGCAATGTTTCCTATTTCATTTCTTTCTCTTACTTCAGATTCCCTATACTGCATATTTTATAAAAGTGCTATACAGGCTGATAAATTTGAAAGATGTTTCTATTTAGACATGCCAGAGATAGGACAGTTTTCTTCTTTTCCTATATTTCCATTAGTTGATACTTAAAGAGTCCAATGAAATAGTGCACATTCTGTCATTTTATCATCTGCTTGCTCCCCTCCAGCCATCACTGGGAAAATTTTGAGCACAGATGAGCTATCAGATCTGTACTCCTGAAAATGAAGAGTTTGTGCAGTGAATAGCAGTTACATTCTAATTATATTAATTCAGACTGCAATTTCTTTGATATATAAAGAACCTGCTGTCAGGGTGGTGTGGACAATGGAGAGGCTGAGCGTGTCAACGACATGACAAATTCCTCGAACACAGTGCCAGATGTATTGTTGCCCAGGATTCTTTTCTGAAAGCAAATTCCGCATGCACTATCAGTGTCAACTCCGGAGTAAGGAACTGGTTCATTTGTTATCTTTCCAAGCTGCAGGTACATCTGCCAGAAGAGTCTGCCAACAGATGAATTGGTAATTAAAATCATTTCCGTGGTTGGAGGAGTGATTTGAAAATTGTTCCTCTTTTCTTTCTTTCTTTTCCTGTGCAGGGAAAAAATCTTTGGTCAATGTTAATACTGATTTGTTATGGGCAATACCAGAATGGTGTGATTCACTCGTGCCTCGATGCCCACTTTAGAGTTTGAACACCTTTACTGGGACTTATCTGTTAAACTTTTCCTATAGAATGTTAAAGTTCTGTTCTATGCTGGTGCTGTATCTTCTTTTGTCTTGTAAAAGTTCTTTGCACATGTTAGCAGAACGCAGTGTGGGTCAAATACACCTGGTAATATTGCTCAACTCATCCATAAAAAAAAAGATATATTGTATCCCTTCCCTATATCAGTTACTGTACTAAAATAAATAATAATGGTAATGGATTTTTAAAATACTAAAACTTATAATAAATTATAAATAATACAGGTGCCAATTCAGTATCTGTCCCTAGTAGTTACTCAAAAATATCAGTTTACTCTTCTTGTCTGTGTCCGGAAAGAGACACTATTTAGCAGTTCACGTGTTTATAATTATCATCATCACTACAACAAAATTAATTAGCATTTACTGAGCAATCTGAGCACTTTCTATGTATTCACTTATTTTATCCCTAAAGGCCTAAGCAGTTTTATTCCTGTTGCACTGATAGAGAAGCTAAGGCAGAGAATAAACTTAGGCAATCTGACACAACTAGAAAGTACCAGATCTGGACATTTCATCCAAGCAGTCTGAATCTCAAGCCCTCGAGCTTAACCGCTTCACAATAATGTCATATGACACTGTATAAATATATTAACTCCAATAATTTTCCCAGATTATGCAATAGCTTATTAATTAATCAGCTTATTTTTTAATATTCATTTGCTTACTCTTTCTTTTCTTCATTCCTCCTTTGCTCTTTCCTCCTTTCATATCTATATAAACAGTTGCTTCTGTTTTTGTAGCGATAAAGCAAAGTTTTCTACCATCCTCAGAGACTCAGGAGAATCTTTATAAGAGTCAGTAAATGGAAAAGAGCACTTTAAAATAAAATTTTAAACCACTTTAAGAATTACTTTCTTCAAATCGAGACAGCAAAATAATGTAAATTCACAGACACTGGTGGCCTAGAAGCTTACCATCAATTTATTAATATGTATGTTTATACACACATATATGTATATATAATAGTGCACTAAAACACATCAATTATGTTCAAATATATAAATTCTTAGTGATATTAACAATAAAAACAAAAACAACTTATGTTCACTTTAGAAGATACTAGAGAGAAGGAGCTCGCTATTCTGCAACTTACAGGTAGAGGAAAAAACACAGAGTATTTATCCTGAGTTTCTTATATGAACTTCACTTCACCTAACTAAAAAGGTAGCAAAAGGAAGTTTCTCCTCATAAGGGTATCCAGTTAATAAATAAAAAAAGAAATTATTGATGGATACATACCATCATACATTTTTCAAAACCTATTGAATGTACAACACTAAGAATGAACCCTAACATAAACTATGGACTTTGAGTGGTAATGATGGGTCAGTGTAGGTACATTTGTTGTGCCAATGATGCAGGATGTTGGCAGTGAAAGAGGCTGGGGTGGGGAGATGGAGTAGGCAGAGACATATGGGAAATTTCTGTACTTTTCACTCAATGTTGCTATGAATATAAAACAGCTCTAAAAATAAAGTCTATTTTTTAATCATAAAATTAGGATATCACAACTTTGCAATAGCTAAAAAATTAATGTATCCAGGCAGAAATTCTCAATAGTTAATAACATTACAAACACACACATTTTTATTTATGGAAATATATACTACTGCTTATGACAGAGTCTTCCCAAAAACATGGAAACATAATCTGATAAAATGTCTAGCTCTAACTGTAAAGTACAAAGAACACATATATTTGAGAACACCTCAGGAAATGGAATCAAGAAAATTCAGAATGCTAGAAAATCTTCAGAAAAACCAATCTCATTTCTTCAACCAAAATTTTTTTAAAAATTAGAATTAGAGATGAAGGGAAGCTTAGATTTAGATCTAAATAGACCTTAAAGGCACACCAAGCAATCACAGCATGTGGACATTTTTGGGATCTGGATTCAAACAGTCTGTTTCAAAAGATTGTAAAACAACCAAAGATAGGTGAACACTAACTGCATATTGTTAATGTTTTTAGATACAATAAAGATACTGTGGTTATTTTATTTTGAACAATCCTCATCTCTTAGAGACACATTACAAGATATGCAGATGAAATAATATGTCTGGTATTTGCTTCAAATTAATGGGGTGCAGTTGATGTCAATGAGGAAGACTGACCCTGTTTGGGTAAAGTAAAATAAAGACAAAGGTTCATTATAATATTTTATCATCTTTTGTATATGTTTGAAATGTTTCATAATAAAAGTTTGAATCTTATAAAGTTAACTGACTTGCCTGAGACTCAGTTTCCTTGTTTGTAAAATAGAAATAATAATATCTACAGTAGAGATAATATCTCCTTACAGGTTTTTCTGAAAAATCACATAATGTATTTTTAAATGCTTTCCACACAGTAGATATTAGATAATTTTTTTGGATTCATTTTGATCTACTTATTACTGAATTGACTAGTCTAACCTAGTGGCATTTTCACATTGTCTCTAGGGTATAAGAAGGCTGGAGAAAGAGGAAAGGAACAAGAAGGGCCTATGTCCTCAGGTGCCACTCTTTCAGGCACCACAGACATGCTGGTTGGAGTTGTTGGAATTTTTTAAATTTCAATCTTGTACTGAGTTACTATTTTTAGATTTGCCCATACTGGAACACATGTAGATACCCTGGTTTTGCTAAATTTTTATTGATTTCTAGGCAACTCCAGGTGCAGCAAAAGAGGGTGAAAATATATCACATATTTTTAAGCCATTTATTCTGGTTTCACCCTCACTTCCATAGGCAATTTTCTTTTATGAAATAACCAACAGTATCAAATTATTTCAAACTAAATAATTCTAAACCCACTAATTTCCCCAATTTATCCAACTCTCTGTGATCCTTCTCTTTTTGCTTTGCATCTCTGTTGTACTTATCTTCACAACCCATGTAAGTCCAAAGTTTAAAGGAAAAGAAAATATTACAAAAGTAAAGCACAGAGGCCCCATGGCCAGAAAAGATTACATCGCACAGAGGCACGGTCTGCTCTCGAAGATGATAAGACCCAAATAGGAATTCTTCTGTATGGTTTTTCAATGGCTGGGTTTTTTGACTCTCTAGGTCCTGCTGGAGACTTGAGTTTGTCAAAATCTGAATCTGGACTTTCTCCAGCTCATGGCTGCATGTCAATTCATCTGATTTCTAATGAAGCCAATTCTTATTTTCTAACTTGCTTCCAATTCTCAAATGTAGCTCCAAAGAAAACAGAAAGTAATTAAAACGTCAACACTTCTCTGAAAGGGAACATAAACTCTCTTTGGATTTTCTTCCCACTGGAAACATTGCTTTTCTCCAAGGAACCAGGTCCATGAACAGCAACCAGCAGCCCCTATGGCATAGCTGGTCAATGGGTAATGCACATCAATCCCCCTCTGTCCATTATCTTGTTTGCATTTCTCCTTCTCCCTTGCCATTTCCCCAATGGAGAGATCCTATAAATGAAGTACTTAATTCTGTCTCTTAGAATGGACTAATATCTAGTCCATTGTAATATATCCAAATTGTATGCAATATGAAACAAGCTCCCACAGCAATAAGCTATTTGATCTAATGTGAAAAAAAGAAATGTGGAGTCTAACAGCCTATTATTCAGTGTGGTGCAATAAATTAACCAAACATAGTTTTGCATATGGGAGCCTGATTACTCATTTTACCTTCATTTAGATCGGTTTGGATGGATTATGAATTTCTTCAGAGTTAATCAGGTTTATGTGAAACAACTTATTTTTTAGATATATTACATTAAAGGATGAAGTAGGAAGGAGAAAATATGTTCCATAATTTTTTGCTTTTGTGTTTTGTAAAGTTAGTTCTTCAAAAGAGATTCTCTCATTAAGAGGAAAAATGTCATGACAATTGGCCCAAGAATTGTCTCATTGGAGATGTTCAATCTGAGAGAAACAAAAACTCATCTCTCACCCCAGCCCCTTGTCTTTACTTTATTTTCCATAGAGTCCTGACATTTCCTTGACTTGATGTTGCAAAGTGCTTGTGGGGAAACTCTTGATTCTTTCTTTACAGTATCTCCCCAACCCTGGCATCTCTCCTCCCCACACCCCATTACTTAGCACTTTGGTGTAAATATCAGCCTGACCAGCATTGTTGGTCAGTCAGTGAGTGCAGAGCCCCACCCAGGACCACAGCCCCATCTCCACCAAAGATCTCCAAAATTCATCAAAATATACACCAATAATAATGGTTGTCACAAATGGCCACAACCATTATTTTTAGAAGTAAGCATGAATCGAACATCTCTTTAATCCTTGCAGAAACCCTATAAAATAGATAACATATTCCCAATTTCACAAGTGGAAACTTAGTCTGATAGAGATTAAATACTTTGCCAAATCTGCATAGCAAATGAAGGAATTAAATCTGAGTAACTTCAAAGTCTGTGTCATATGTTACATTATCTGCTGAAAAACTTGTTAGTAAAATAGTATCTCTGTGTTTCCATATTAGTGTCAAGGGGAAAAAAAGCTCAGAACAACTGCTTTATTAGCAATGAGTCTGGACCTTCGCAACCATGTAATGGAACTATTTTTATCATACTTAAAATAAGATAAATATATGGTCTACCAATTCTGCTTTTTACACACACATTTACATTTCTTTTTCAAATTATAAACTGTTTAGGCCAGGACATTTCTTTTCTCCATCACAGGACACCTGTGTGATGTGTCATTTAAGTCAGAAAACACTAGGCTTCAATTTGGGCTCTATTCACAATTAATCAAATAGTAAGCTTCAGTTTGTTTGACTCAAAAATATGTAAATATACTAGATAGATTTGTTGGAAGAGTTATACAAAATAAATTGCATAAACACATAGCACAGAGACTAAAATCAATAAATTCTAGTTTTCTCTTCTCATATCCATCCCACCTGTAGTAGCTAAATGTCAGTTTTCCATGCCTGGAAATATTTTATAGAAGTATAATACACAAAAGTGTTGTGACTGAAAGATATCCTGACTGAAATTCTCTCACTTTATTTTCTCTTGCAATTATTCATTGATACACATTTACTCATCTTACCAAAATGATTTTTTAAAATAATTTTAAGTCTAAAACTTGGAGGGGTAAACTGAATAAAAATAGCTGGCATTCATTTTGACACCTCTTTTTTCTAATTCCTTCTTTTTTACTTCACATCTTTCCCCCAGGTTGTGACAGTGAAGTGTTGCTGATAATATAAGAAAGTTTCAGATCAATTTTATAATTTTAAACTTATATCTCCTCACTTCTCTGACATAAAACTTTCTTTTCATTTGAAGGGGAAGAGATAAGTAAAATAGCAAAAGATAAATGTGAATTTTTCAAAAAATTGAAGGGCAAATTGGAGAAAAAGACAAATGCTGATCTTATACGCAAGAAAAAATTACATGGCAAAGCTTTGTTGTATTACAAGTGGCTTCAAATTTCAAACATATATAAGGAAGGGACGTTTCCTTTTGGAAATAGTTTTACTTTATTGGGGTCTGAATTAAATGTTGATAACAAAAAATATAAACATTCATCTTTAATGAATATTTCATCTTTGGTTTTATGCTGAAGAAATTACAGAATTTGATATACGTCTTTGAGTTATAGTGAACTATTGCTTGATAGAATTTGAGTTGATAAAATGACAGCTCAGAGAGGTTAAATAAAATATACAGAATCAAACAGTGAAAGACAATTAACTGGGTAGAACAGCTTGCTCAAGGACAAAAACTTTGCTCATGAGTCTTCTCCATATTTCAAGGGAAGGGCACTGGGGAATATATGAGATAACACTGTCCCTAGAAATCTGGGAAAGGGCACAAAAGTAATGTTTAAGGTGAGCCTTGCAGAATGAATAGTACTTATCAAAGTCAACACTGTGGAGTGGGAGTGGGGAGGGAAGGCATTCCAGGCAGACAGAAGACCTGTGCAGTAGCATGAAAACCTAACTGTAGATGAGTGTGTTATAAAATATGAGGGGGTACTGTAGACTAAATACTAAATGTTTATGTCCCCCAAAATTTATGTTGAAACTTAATCCCCAATATGATGGCATTGGAGGTAGGGTCTTGGGAGGTGATTAGGTCATGTAGGCAAAGCTCTCATGAATGTGATTAGTGTCCTTGTAAGAGGTTCCAGAGAGCTCTTTCACCCCTTCAGTCATGTGAGCACACCGAGAGAAAATGACCATCTATGAATCAGAAAGCAAGCTCTCACCAAACACCGAATCTGCTGGCACCTTGGATTCCCAGCCTCTAGAACTTGGAGAAATAAATTTTTGTTGCTTATAAGCTACCTGGTCTCTGGTATTTGTTATAGCAACTGGAAAGGACTGATACAAGGAGGTAGAAGATAGAACCTGATTAGTTTTGCCTTTGGGAAAAGTGAATATGGTGGGAATAAAGAGTGGAGTTAACATTGGGAGTAAAGAGACCAGTTAAAGACCTCTTATAATCATCAAGAGTGTTGATGGGGTGGTGGGGCCCATGCTATAATATTCATTCAGGTGAGTTTATGTCTCTGGCAGCTGGCCAGAACCACTCATCAGAGATGATCTTCACTCTTGTACATCACACTCATCACAAAGAAATCACATTCAGAAAATTACAGACTATGTTATATACCTTTGGAATTACTCTAAACGACAAATCTGTAGAAGCCATGGTTGAAAGGAAAAGAAAACTTATCGCAAGATTCTGAAGGACAAGAGTAGGGATTTTTGTTATCTTGTTCGCTGCTTTATCCTTAGCAGTGCAGTGCGTGGAACATGGTAGGTGCTCAATAAATAAGTATTGAATAAATGAATACATAAATCCATAAATGATTAGGATGCTGAAGAGAAGTTTCTCAACTTTGGCACTATTGACATTTGGAGCCAGATAATTATTTGCTCAGGGGGCCGTCTTGTGCTTTGTAGGATGTTTAGTAGCATCCCTGGCCTCTAACCACTAGATGCCAATAGCACCCCTTAACTAGTTGTAAAAAGAGCAAGAATATGTACAAACATAACCAAATATTCTGAGGGGCAGATTTTTCCTGACTTGAGAGCTTCTGCTTCAGAAGTTAGTGCAAGTAATACTTGGTCACCAAATTCTCCCACAACCTGATTTACTTTGGTATGGAGAAAAATACTGCTCCTAAGATGGTGCTGACTTCATAGCCCACTGACATTTTATTATTTTATCAAGAAACGTGTTTAGAAGAAAAGAGTATGTAAATCAAGAAAGTGCCTCCTTGGTCTCTCATCTGTTCATGTGTATATATATATATATATATATATATCTTGATATATATCTTGTTGCCCCTCTGGACAAACATTAATAACACAAATAATTATCCCAACTTAGATAGTCTGGTATGATCAAAGCTAATAATGTATAATGTACAATTTATGGGCCAACACTTTAAAGCAAATAATGTCTCCACCTCCACATTGTAATTAATAAGAATTATAAAAGCCAGAAGATACAGCTGAAGTTTTCATCTTTAGAATTCTTTTCATTCCCCATTTTACCACTGCATTTATTTGCTTTAAATAGAAATCTATTGTCTTGTATTAAAATGGATGATAATGGCCTCCGAGAAACATGAGTATTTCATAAAATGGAGAAAGTTCCAAAAGTTGCTTTGAGGAGCATAAAAAATAATGCCAGAATAAAACCCAGAAATTATTTGGCCCTAGGTTCTCTCCTACTTAAGTATAGACACAAGAACTTGGGAGCAGTTGTCAGACCAACAGAGAGCTCCTGGTTAGGACACCCCTGCATCTGTGTTTGCCAGTTTATGCCTGCTATCCCAGGACGGTAATGAGTAGCAGCTTCTTCCACTCTCAAAATGTCTGGGACTGGACAATGAAGGATATGGTCACCTTACTCAGAGTAAATTAGCCTTTGACTGGTCACATAAAAAGAAAGGCAAAGGTTTAGAACTTGCTGTTTACTTTTCTATCTCTGTGCCTTGAACACGCCTCAGACTTTTCTCAGCACTCAGACAGGCCTAAATATTGGGATAGTACTTTCTGTAGCACAAGCTCCAAAATAAACTATGAGTCAATAAATGAATCAGTTCTCCATCCAGATTATTGATCTATATATCATTTATCTCCCCACTCCCAAGACAAATGAAATGGTAATTAGGTTATCATGCCACAGAGTCTGGCTTGCTCAGGTCTTCCAGAGACATTTAGATTCAGAGAGGCCCAGGGAAGAGAGAGTTGACTTTAGGTGAGCCTGGCCTCGGATTCCTGGGCCTGTTAAAAGGGCCCCAAACTGCAAAGTACTGTCCAAAAGAGACCCTTGATAAGAATCTCCTCACCCCATAGCCCAACGCCCCTTAGATCATGCTAAGGGGGCAATGTTTAGAGATAGCCAGCTGAGTAAGAACGTCCCACCTGTGAGTAGTAAGATAACCCTTTATTTTTCAAGACCAGGAACACAGCTTAAAAGATTACATGGGGATCAGGATTTAGCAACATAACCATATCCCCTCTCAGATCAGGAGTCCAGGAGGTCAGCAGGATAGCAGGCCTTTGCTTCAAAGCCAAGCTGAGGAGGAGAGGAACCAAGAACTCAGTAACAACTAAAAGGTAGCTTGAGATTAGACAACGCTGCCTGATGGGCACCAAGCCTCTCCATGACCTAGTAGCCCTGCTTATCCGCAGCCTCAACTCCCACCGTTGATCTCTTCAAATTCTGGAATGAGCTGCTTTCAGTTTCTCAAATATGTCATAGTCCCTCTCATCTTAATACCTCTGAATATACATAGTTCCTTACAACACACGCCAGTCTCCAATCCCAAATTTATTTATTCCTTCAGTTTCAGCATAGATGTGATTTCCTCTAAGGAACCCTTCCTGAATTCCCTAAATTGGAATGTGGGGGTCCCTCTTATAACATCTGTTCTATTTCTTGCTGTCAACAAACTCATCAATTGGTTATAATTCTCTATCGATCTATAATCTCTACTAAATTGTAACCCTTGAAATTAGGAACTGTATCTTATGTTTTGCTCCCTATTTCCCCTCCATTTAATACACACAATACTTAGTGTTTAGCTCTTCCTCAAAGGACATAGTTTGAGTGAATGAATGACTAGTTTAATTTTGGTGGCAGGGACTGGGGAGACTAATGCCATAAATAATAGCACCTGATAATTAAATAAGTAAATACTCAAAAGACATGTTACAGAGAACACCCAATATTTCCATCACCATGTTATTTATGTATCACCTATCATGTACCAGACATTTTACTCACACAGTTATTGTAAATATTAAATTAGATAATCCATATATTTGATGTTTAATAAATAATAGGCTGATGTTATCATATTATTTAAGCCTCACTGTGATATATTTTCTGACTTTTTACACATGAAGACACTGAACCTTAGAAAAGTTAGAATGACTTGACATAAAAAAGTAAAGTTAAGGTTCTATATAATAAGTACCTGATTCTAAATCCAAGCCTTTTCTCTATAGTATACTGCCTCTCTGTGAAAAGGAAGGAAGAGAGGAAGAAAGGGAAGAAAGAAGAAAGGGAGAGAGGAGAAAGGGAAGAAAGAAGAAAGGGAGGGAGGAAGAGAGGGAGAGAAGGAAGAAGGAAGGGAAAAAAAATAAAGAAAGGAAGATTGAGATGATTTTTCTTTTAACCTTACCTAAGCAAAATTCATCAAATGAGTATAATTATATTGTTTTTCATGTAGCATCCAAACTCCCAACAGTTACAGGTATGATTAATGAAGAAAAATTGTAGAACCGATAAAATCACTAATCTAATCAAGCTGCAACATCATCTGGACATAATAACCAGCATATAAAGACCGAAAGTCTGTCCACACTGACTCTTCTTACCAAAGTGTCCTCAGTAGGCACTTCCAGCATCTGTTGGTTTTGTCCTAACTCTGGTCTTGCTCAGGCTTGCTGGTGTGAATACACCATCCTTGTGGAAGACAATGAGTCAGAATGCTTAGCCAAATACCTTGCCAAATTGAAGTTACAGATCTATATGAAGAGTCAAAAAAGTTTGCATAGAAGTAGGGGCGGAGCATCATCATTAGCTGCTTAAAACTGGTTTAGAGCCTTTTTCTACAGATAACAAATGGTAAAAATAGATAACAACTAAACACTCTCTAATACCTAGTAGCTGTGGAAAATTTGTCATAGAGATCAACACCATCTCTATTCTCCAAAAAGAGAAAACCAATTACTAAGAAAATGCTTAGCCATCAACAATACAATCCAGAGAACTCAGAAAAACTATACCTGAGTCACCCCATTTCTTCATAGAATTTTTTTAGATAATTCCAAGATGATATATGGCATCTGATTTAGAATCTTTCTGGTTCGCCTATTCAACCATATTTCTTTCTTCTTTGGACACATACGAGGTGCCAGACACTATGCTAAATTCTAGGATTAAATTGTGAACCAAACAGAAGTGATCTCTGCTTTCATGGACCCTATAGTCTGGTGTGAAAATAGATAATCAAATAATCACAGAAATACATAGGTGAGCATAAACTACAATATTAATCTCAGAGAAAAATAATCAATTCAAAATTTTTATATAATGAAAATATTCTAGGAAAGAGGTCTAAATGAAATTTTGCTATAATAACCAAACAGTTACCAATAAATTCCCCCACCCCCCAAAATTATATCTAAATGTAGGCTTGTTGAGTAAGAAAGGCTACTTTCCTGTGTGTTTCCAACAAATCTTTTTGACATGGCTGCTAAATATTGCCTATTTCTTGGTGAAGGTCAGTGAGGTGAGAACATTCATTTTTCAGACAATCATCACACTGTAGAGTTAGGAGAGGTTTTTTAATTAAATCTTATTCTCTCTCATTTCACAGATGAGGAAAGTAAGACCCAGAGAAAGCAAGTGACTTGCTCAACATCACTCAAGTATGAGTCTAAAAGCTGGAAGTAAACCCAGGTTTCTTCATTCAGTGCTTTTTCCTTCAAACCAAGCGGCAATACACCCTTTACTCTTTTTTTGTAAAGATGTTAATTACCAAAGGGGTCATGGTTTGCTTTTAAAAATTTCCTCCCCTTTCTTCCCCCCATCACACACACACATGCACGCGCACGCGTATGTGCACATACATCAATAAAAGAGTATGCTTAAGGCAAAAGCTATCAACTAAATAGCAATCTACTTTTCCACTACTAATGTTATATGGGGAAAAAAATGTGTTCTTTGTTAATTCAACCCCTAAAAGAGGCTTTTAGACAAATCCCAGTTTGTTTGATTTTATACAGAAGACAGTTTAATGTTTAAATATGAAAACCTAAGTTGAACAGACCGGAACTCTTTCAAGGACTCAAAATAAATATTATATTATTATACTTAGTATTTGGCAAGAAACATTTTTTTCCAAGGTGTCATTCATGTACATTCCATTCTGTGATTATTCCGAGTTTACCTTAGCAACTTAATTTATTTCATATACACAAATAATTTAAGCTCAGATGATCAAGAAAAAAGGCAATGCAAAAACTCAAAACAAGTACAAATTTCTTCAAAAGCAAGGTACAGATTTGATACATATTATTCACATTCTAGAGTTAAAAACATGTTTAGAGCTCCTGAAATTTGGCATCATCTTAAATTGAATCATCTGGCTTAAAACAGCAAGAGGAGAGAGAGATGCCAGAAAACCTATTCCACCTACTACTGATGCTGTGCACTCCGGCTCAGTAGTGCTAGCCACTTGTGAAAATCTAACCAGGCATTTCTTTTTCTAGGCCCATTTCCTCAAGTAAACAATGAAAAATCTGGACTAAATTACCTTGTTAGTCCCTTGTATCAGCAAAACAGCCTGTTCCTTTTAGTTCTCATTTTTATTATCTGTTCCAAAATCTAAAAAAGACAACATATATTTCAGAGACAGAAATATATGGTATAAAGATAATACACATAGCAAAGGAGGCTCCAGGTAAAAATCCAAACATATATATGAATCATGTGTGTGTCAGTACATGAATCATGTGTATTGAAAGAAATATGGTCTAAATGAGAGCCCAGATGTCAAATACATCTCTAGAGGTTGGTACAACAATGCTCCTAAAGTACAAACTTCAAGTTGACAAAAACATTAAATATGTACTGGTATTTTATTTCTTCACAAAATACTGTTGCTTATACACTGATCCATTTTCCTGAATTTACATGACTAATAATATTAAAATTGTGAGTATGTTAGAGGTGAATTTAAAGAAGAATTGTTATTCCTTCAATCTAAGAGTGCTGCATTAATTTAGGTAACCCACAGTTTATGATACAAATATATTGCATACAATACGATAACACTAACACTAACTTTACCTCTAATGCTACAAATGCTGAAATGAAATTTTATATGTTAACTTATAGGTTTTACATTATAATTTCAGAGATAGAATTCCATGGGAAAAGCTGGAATTGACACCAATAAATAAGAACAATTTACCCTTAAGAGCACAGAAATATCTTTTTTTTAATTATGTGTTTTATAGAAAACAATAACTTTCAAAAATATTAATTATTCTTTGCATTGATTTAAGCATCAAACAAAAAAAATGATAATACAGTTCTAGAAAATGGAGTGATTGCTAAATTTAAACGTGGGAAGAGAACATATCCATTTCCCTGAAAGAACAGACAGAGTTCTTTTAAGATGTACGTTTAAAGAAAATTGTTTTGGACAACAATGCTTCCATTGTAGGTTCTTGGCTCTCTTTCAAATTACTGTATCTTTATAGATGCCGTTAGTATCAGGGGGGAATCTATGATGGAAATGCATTCTTTGCCATTTGGCAGAGTATACATAGTAAATAAATATCAGAGTTAAGGTTTTATTATTTATTTATTTATTTATTTATTTATTTATTTATTTATTTATTTATTTATGTCTGTAGCTGACTAAAAGATTTTTACCTTTAGGTTAGATTATACTAAACAAAATGAAGGATAACCCGATTAAAACAAACAAAAAAAGACAAGACCAAAGGAAAGAAAACCAAATCAAGTTTCTTTTTGAAAAAACATAGCAATACTAGATGGAAGCGTTCTTACATTAAAAAAAATAAAAATATATATATATGTACATTCATGTATATATATGTATATAGGTATATATCATATGTATATATATATGTGTGTGTGTAATGTGTGTAGGTGTGTGTGTGTGTGTGTGTGTGTAAAACATCATTGGAAAACAAAAATAGTGATGTCAACACCAAAGATGTGAGACAATCTTAAAAGATATACAATAGATGGGATTCAATTTTTGGCAAAACAAGGCAGGAGAACATCATACAGGGGAAAAGCCGTGTTAAGATGAGAGTGATTGTGGGGAACTTCAGGCTGAAAGAGGTCAAGAAGCAATAGTAATGGCCATTAATTGGGACAGTACCTTTAGAGGAACTAGGTTTTTCAGCCAACTCTTCTCCTTCTAAATATGCTGAGCAAGAGAGAGCATCCATTACCCACTAGCTAAAACAGATGAATGTAGGCCCCCAAACCAGAGATGGCTCCATTCATTGTCCTGGGTAGGCTAGCAATGCCCTAGAGACCAACTAGAAGCTCAAAACTTCTCCTAGAAGAATGTCTTCTTCTTTAACCTTCAGAATGAAAACAAATATCCAACAGTGACAATGCAATGTACTAAACATGAGTTTTCTTGGAGTTAAAAAAAAAATCACACACAAAAACCTACAGATACTTACTGAACAAAGATAGTCATGCGCTCAGCTGCTTTATGGTAAAATAATTAGTGATGAGTCTTCTTGCAATTGATGATTTAATCAGTAATGAGACCACATCATGTTAATTTTTCATGAGTAGTTGAGTTCAAACACTGTTTGCTTGTATTTCAAGGAAATACTACTGCTCCAAGATAAGAGGGCTAATATCTTTCACTGTTAAGACTGGAGTCCCTTTTAGAACTCCAAACATCAGATGTTTTAAGTCTGAAAACTTGCCACTACCCACTAACTGACCTGAATATTGTCTAGAATTATTTTCTCTACCTGTCCAATTTTTATCCAGAGTGAGAATCTTAAACAGTGCTACAGGAACACCTTCACCAACAGCAGCACAACTGTTCCCAAACATTCACTGAGTGCTTGCCATGTGAGCATAAAAATACATTAGAAAGCAGGATTATTAAGTAACAGAATAAGAGAGATGAGGAAAGCAATTGATTTCTTAAAACTTGTTATATGAAAAATTTCAAACATATATAAAAGATAAAAGAATAATATAATCAAGCTCCATGTACTCAGCTTCAAAAATTTCAATTCATGGTCAATCTTATTTTATTTATACTCCCATCCAATTCTCCTAACCCCACATCCATTGGATTATTTCAGAACAAAACTAAGCATCACAACATTTTATCTGTAAATATATATGTGTACATTATATATCCGTTAATAATTTTATATGCATATATATTAAATATACATGTACATATATATTTTAGAGATAACTTTTTAAAAATCTGATAACAATTCATTATCATAACTAAATATAATTAACAGTAAGTCCATAATATTACTGACTATTCAGTCAATGCTCACATTTCCCCAGTTGTCTAATAACTTTATTTTCTTTTTTGCTGATTGAATCAGGAGCAATTTCTATTTGATTACTCAGTGGCATAGTGTGCACAGAAAATACTGGAAAAATATTTGACTCTTTCTCTTTATTTATTAGCTTTAAAATTTATACTTAGTTACTTACCTACCATCCCCTAAAGAAGACCAGTGGGTTGGGTAGTTTAAAGGGAATTATTTGTCTGTGCACTCACCTGTGTATGTGTTTCAGAATAACTATAGGTTAAACATAAAGGATGTGTTTCAATCCACTGCAGTTATTATTTTATTGACTCTCAAACTGCACATCTTTGGCTACAGAAAGCCTTTCCTAGTTGGCTCCAGAGTATCTTGTACATAACCCCAATGTCATTGATAGTTTCCCCTCTCTGGTATGATAAACTATCCCAGGCTCATTGGTACAATTTTCTGTCCCATATCTGTAATTATTGAATGTGAGGAGTGTTCATTTTCATTGAGTGATCATTGTTTCCAGGTCTTTCCAGTGAGTAAAGAAAAGAATACATCACAATTTCAATTGACAATATTGTCTATTTCAATTGACAATATTGATTCAAGACTACAGGGTTTATAATTAATTTCTTTGATCTTACATTTGAATTCCCTTCTTCTGTGCTGAGAATCCTAATTCCTAACACTAAAATAATTTCTCATTTGTTTTATCCCATAGTACACACAACAGTCTTAATTTAAAAAAAAGGAGGGGGGAGAAGAAAAGAAGAAAAGAAGAGAGTGAGGGAGGGAGGGAGAGACAGAGAGAGAAAGAGAGAGAGAGAGGAGGGAGGGAGAAATAAAGCAGCCAAAACAAAAAAAGTTAGAAAAAATAGTGTAAATTTTTTTGACAATTTTTTTTCCCTTAGGGTATATCTACATATACTACTTTGTTACTTGAAATAACTTCTCTGTGATTATACCAATAATTTGAGACTCAGTTTCATTTGTGTCATTTTGCTTTCAATTTTTAGAGATCGTTTTGTCTCATGATTAATTTTGTTTTATAATTATGTTAAATATTTACATGGTTTTTGAATTTAAAACAAAAACAAAATGTATTCAGAGAAAACCAAAATGTATTCAGAGACATCTAACTTCTAATCCTGTCCCTTCCACCTTGTTTCCTTACTCACCCACAAATAACTATTTCCTGAGATTTTAAAAAAATAATAGCAAATTTACTTTCAGATTAACTTCTTCTTAGATAAATAGCAGCATACCGTAAACACCTCTTTATACCATGATTATTTAATTTAATCATAAATCTTAGAGATCATTCCATAAACTTATTTTTTTTAAGTGTATGATTTTGTAACCGGGTAAGAAATTTGGCTATAAAATGGAAGCATAAGTAGTTAGCTGCTGGGAAAAGAAAGGTTTAATCCAAATGTATTATTTTTAAAAATATGCAGATTGGAACTTTGTAGTAAATCTTCATGAAATGACTCACCAAATTCACAGCATCGTGCTGGGAAAAATTAGAGTAGGTGGCTTTGCTTCTGAGAAGCATACACAGTGTACAATTTCACCATGCAAAATACTTTTGCTACTACAATTTTCCTTTGTTTGCCTTTTTGAAAAGTAATGTTCTGTCCTATTTTAGCAGCACCATTTGCATTCCTATTATTCACACTGAACTGGAATTCCGTTTTTATCTCCCCTTTGTTACTTGCTTTCATTCCAGCACTTTTCTTCTTGCTCTTTGCCTGTCCTTTATCTTGCCCTTAAATGGAGGCCTCATGCTATGGGAACAGTGCCATAAATTTTCTCACCATCATGCCAGGCCTCTTCCCAATTTAATGGTATAAGTTCTCTTGAACCATTGCCAACAAAGCTAGGACATCCCACACACATTTGCTATGGAAACACCTTCATGACTAATGGTCTCTCAAATTAAGCATTTTAAAACTGAAGCTAGAAGCGATTTCCATTTTTTAAAACATTCTGTAGCTAAGGAAAAATAATACAGCAGTTCTCTAAAAGTTGTGAGTTGCCATATTAGTATTTCCAGCTTATCTGAAGGGGAGATTCCTACCACCCTAATCTCAAGGTATGCACATAATACACAAGAGTTTATGCATACTCATTCGTGTCTTTGAGCAGCCCCTGTCCTCTTCTGCTGCATGTTTATGACATTAGATGTTTGTGTTGTGCCAAGATCTTTTCCTTAGAACAAAAGCAGAGAAATATTCAAGACCCTGCATGATTTGGATGCTGCCAAATCATCATACCATATTCCACTATGTTCCCCTCTCATGCTAGAATAGCAAACTATATAGACTTCTACAGACACACCAGGCCCTTTTTCCTTGGTCACACATCTCTTATTCTAAGATTTCCCTGACATGCCTTTTTCTCCCACTCAGGGAGAGCTGATCATTCCTTTTCCTGCAGAATTTCTTATGTGCTCTTGGAATTGTGACCATCTAGAGGACAGAGACCATGTTTTATTTATTTATTCCCCACTACATAGCACCATGCCTGACAAGTATTTGTTTTGCTCGGTAAATGATGGTTAATTAAATGACCGAATGAGTAAATGGGCATGTGATGTGCTCTCCCAGGTAGAAAAGGGAGACTAAACCACCACCTACATGCATGTTGCAATGAAGCATCTGTATTTAGATTTCTTCTCTTTTGTCTCTGTTTGAAAGGAATGGGGTTTTACTACATAGCTCTGATTTCTGACTTTAAAGAGTAGCATAATAATGGTGGGCACTACAGCCAGACAGAAACAATATTTTTCTTTTTACCTGAAAGAGACCAAGTAGATTTTGCCAATCTCTTGTTCTTTTAACAAACCAATCTTTACAGCACATTCAGACAACTATCCTGAGAATTATTTTCATCCTAAACTGGGCCTTCTGCGTGATGCCTCTATGCTGCCCACATCAGCCCAGTCTCACTTCTGCGTCATCTCTAACATTCATCTTCCATTCCCTTCCTTTTGACCCTTTTTGAAAGCTAGCCTGTGCTACATATCCCAAATGACAGGGTGCTAATCTGGTTAATTTATCTATCCCAATGAGTGAAGACTAGGGTGGTTGTACTCTGTTTGATTATAAAAATCACCTACGTAAAACTATAGATGGCCAGGCCTTGTTCTTATGTATTCAAGGGATCTGGGTTTGACAATCTCTGTTCTTTTTAAAGCATCTGTGTGATTAAAGCACAATCACAGGATGCACATTATACTCTCTAACAAAAGCCACCCAAAAAACACACCTCACTTTTGCTGTCCATCTTCTGAATGACAAAACAGTTACTTTGCAATTCAATGAAGAAGACAGAAGGGAAACACCTTCCATTGTAGTTGAGAGAAGTCATTCCTATTCTAGTGATGCCTTCAGAATCTCCAAATGCAATGAACTAATTTTGGGTGAGCTCTCTGGGCACAGAAGTGAGCTTTTATTCCTTATTCTATTTATGTATTTGCAGTAGATATAATTTTTAAACACGAGTTTATTTGGAAGCTAATGAATATACTTTACAAGAACTCACCTCCTACCCCTCCAGCTTTCTACTAAAGAGGTGGGTAAGAAATCAGAAATCTCACTCCCTAGGAAGGCAGATGACTTGACTAACACTTTTTTCACCCTCAGTATTAGGTTTCATTGCACCTTTCCCCAAAAGCCACTCTTCCTTTTCTAACTCTACAGCTACAGGGTTCAACAGAGCAGATTTCTCCTGCACTAAATAAATGACTTTTTTTTTTTTTGAGATTTAGTTCCCACCCACTAAAACTCTCTGTGCTTCCAGTAAAATTTAAGTTTTCATTTATCTCAAAGGAATTAAAAACCTTATTTTAGAGAAGACGGAAAGCGCATTCTCAGAGCAACTGGGAGTATCCATCCTTAACCGTAAGAGTGACAAAGGGGGGAGGCAACAGCAGCCGTTTCCTCAGTCTCACGGAGCAGCATCTTTATGAAAAATGAGCACAGCTGTTAACAGTCTGGAGAGGGACTGCTATCTACCACATCACAGCCAGCAGAGAAGAACAGGATGTTATGAGTACAGTGTGAACCTCAGAGCTAGAGTCAAAACCATACTCACTGCTTCCCAGGCATGTGTTTACCTTGTTTTCTTCAAACCTCAAGAGAGAACCTTATTTTATATAAATGTAAGTAAATCTTACCTGAGAGAGAAGCAGTGCAGAACTGATAAACTCCTTATTTTAATTTTATTAATGAAAGCAAAGCACTCTGCTTTATAACAATATATTACCAAAGTGGCTTATAGCTTCCCCTTGAGTCTTAAAGAACCCGTTCTTTATCTTCAAGTCTCCTCACTTGTAGCCAAAGTGAGTCCCGGAGAACTTGCAGAATGTACATCAGGTCAATTAGTTTCCCCGGAACTATTTGACTATAAAATGAAGACAGTTGAGATTCTTCTGCAAACATTGCCTGGTACTCAGAAAGCAGAGTAATAACAGAGCAGGGGACACTGACAAGAAAACTAAAGGTAAAGAGAGTTTAACCCCTAAAAGTAGCCACGTGCAGTAAATACTCAGTGTATCCCTTCGTAAGTTGCATTTAAAAACGAACACTCAGGATAAACAAGGTATCAGCTGTCAAGCCCAACTTTCATCAGGTATCACTGTTCAATCGATAGTATTTTGTTAAAGGCATAGCACTTTAGATATATCTGGGTTTGAATCTAGATCTATTATTGATTGTTGAGGGATCATATGCAAGTTTTTTGACCTTTCTGAGCCTCAGATTCCTTTCTTAAAATGAACTACTTGAGAATTAAATAAGAGAAGGCACATAAAGGATTTACTCAAGGTGTGTATACTTGAGAAGCTCTTAATAAGTATTATTATTAAACCAGTATACTAATCAGGATCCACTTGATTACAAGTGAAACAAACCCAAAACAAAACTGGGTTAAACAAAAAAGGGAAGTTATTGCCACACTCAAGTGAAAACTCCAGGGGCAAATTTAGTTCAGGCACATATAGATCTGGGGGGTTCAAATAAAAGCCCAAGACTCAATGCCCAACACCAACCCATTCCCACATTCTTTCATCTTGTGGCTCTGCTGTGCAGTTTGCCTTCATTTTTCTGAAGACTTAGTCCATAATAATTCTAGGCTTACATGCTTCTAGCTCAGAAAATTTGACTGGAGAAACCTCTACCAAAAGTTCCCACTTTGTATCTCATTAATAGGATCCAAATGTCCATTCCTGAACCAATCACTGGGGCCTGAGAGAGAGAGATTGCTATAATTAACCAGGCCTGAGTCACGTATTTTTGATCTGGAGCTGGAGAGTGTATGATGTGCACCTCACTGAAGCCACAACAAATGAGTGGGAGAAAGGACTTCCCCAAAGAAAGATGAGGGTGTCCTGCTACCCAAGAAAGGTGGCATGGATACTGAGTAAATATCCCCGCAGGCCCAAAATTAACTTCTCTTTTTTAAAAGACATTTGCTTATGAATAGAGAATATGAAAATCTTACCTCCCAGTTGAAAGAGCAAGGTCTGCAAAGGTAGACCAAGTTCTCCCAGCTACTTCCTAAAGTGAAAAAAAGAGAAATATCAGGCCCATAATCTCTCAAGACATTGAGTTGCCATAGGTACCCAAGAGGCCATTCCAAGAGCAAAGGTGTTGTTGATGTCAAGCTAAAGATTATCTAAAGACTGGCTTTTCTAGGCTGCTATATGTGGTCCTGGCATTTGTGAACTGGTTCTGATTCATTTTAATCTTTTAAATATGTTTTATCTGTATATTTCACGTTAAAAAGAAGTTCATTAGTGTGATACCTTTTTATTTGGCCACAGTTAAATCTCTTTCAGAAATAATGTCCCTTCATCATAATGTCCCTTCATCTTAGTATGTCATCATTTGGTGAATAAAGAAGAATGCTAAAAACGTCCTTAGATTTCTAACATACTTGCCAAAACTAATTACAGCACTTTTTTTTTAATTCAGAAAAATTTAAAAAATTTAAAAATTTAAAAAATCATGTGATATATTTTTTCTTATAAAAGCAATTTGTATACAGTCATAGAAGAGTTACAGATAAGATACAGATAAGCATGCAGAGAGACTATAACATCATCCTCCAGAGAAGCTGTTGTTAGCATCTTCATATTCAGGTTTTCAGAGCCTTTTCTTCACGCATGATGGGATGCAGGACACCCTACCCCAAAATATGGTGCCTTGGTATATTGAATTTCTTAAGCTGAAGGGGTATGAGAAAACAGCAGAAGCAGAAAGGTCATTCTGATCTTCTCTCCCTCACCCTATTCCCTGAGACAGGGCACAAAATCCTGTTATACTCAGAGGAAAGGAGCATTGTATCCTCCAAAGATAAAGGAAGACAAAGGGACGTCAAGGGACCTGAACAGACAAGCCTTGCACAGTTTTCCCCAGTTTCTTACAATCATCTTATACTCCTTCACCTTTATATTCTTCCACACTGTGCACTTTTCATCAAATGGAGTATAAAATGCTCAAGTCTAATTGTTTCTTTGGGTCTTCATTTCCCTCGAATGGCTCCCAGGTCATGTAAAACTTATGTTAAATAATCGTGTATGCTTTTCTCTTGTTAATCTGTCTTTGTCAGTTGACTTTACAGACCCAGCCAGAGACCCTAAGAGGGTCAAGAAAAACTTTTTCCTCCTTGACACATTATAGTGGTTTCGTTGTTTTTTTTTAATATATATATAAAAATGAGGTTTTACTCTTTTATAATCTGTTTTTACACTATTCTACATATCAGATTATTAAATATTATTTCTTTATATTGTGTTTTTTTAAATTTGAGTGATAGACAAGTTTATGTTGAAATCCCTTTATATTATACAAAAATGTTGAGCATATAAACATTTTTCTGGGGTGTTACTTGATAGCTTTCATCGAGCTTTTCAAGGGTATCTACAATCTAAAATCAAGAAAGGTTAGTTTTACATCCACATTTTAAATGGTAGAAATAGATACATCTGGCAGAACGATGCACAGATAGATATTATGATTTATTTAACCAAATGTTTCTTGTAGGACATTTAAGTCCATTCCAGGTTTGGGTTGTTATAAACAACATACAGTTAATGTAACTGTCGCTTTAAAGTTTAACCACATAACCATTTCCCCCACAATACTGGCAGATATGAAATTGCTGGGAAATTTTTAAGTGTGGGGTAACACAGATTGACGAATTGTCAGAGGTCTTGGGAGGTGGCTTTTTACCCGTAGAAGCCTTTTTGTTCGGGCACAACTTAATGCCCTAGATCTGAATGGTGAGCAAGTTCATCCTTCTGCAAGAAACAGCTACGTGGGGGAAGGAGCAACATTTCCTGCCTTTGTCAGGATTTGCTACTGACTTGCCAGCTTGCCCATAAGCCCCAGGGGCAAAGTTGGAGCGACTCTGTTTACATTTTTGCAAGGACACTTGGGCAAGCCCAGGCGAAGCCCAACAGTACACTGCACATGGATCACAGACTGAGCATCTGGTGCATCCCTTTGGGGAAATAGAATGATTCTGAGAGTTGGGGCGCTGCCAAAGGGAAATTCACACAGATGAAAGCAACAGGTCTCATCAGAGTAGTTTCGAGGGAGTAGAGTCGGGAGGAGGAGAGTAGGTAAACAAGAAGGTAACAAGAAATAAGGGGTTCTACTGAGTTTGACTCACATGTATGAAAAGGGCCCCCTAAAGCAACATAATAAAATTGCCAAGGTCTTCTGAAGCTGAGCACAGAAGAATTTGCCTTTTTAAATTGTGAGTGAGTTTAATTTGAACTCTCAAATGGTGTTCTCACAATTGCAGTTTTTCCCATGGAGGAACTGCAGCACTGACAAACAAGCCCATATCAGAAGTCACCTCCCAATGCACGAAATATCAGGAATGGCTCTCCTTGCCTTCAGATCTGATATTTCTTTGGCAAGGACTTTAGCTCAAACTAACTTGCCATGAAGTTTACAATCTAAAGATTATAATCTTTTCAGCAAAAAGTGATGTAAAGTTCTTTTGCAAAACCTCTCAAGTAACATACTTTCTATGTCCTTCCTAATAGCACTGTCCTTAGAAGTCCAGTGTGTGTTATCATGCTTTCACAGATGGAGAAAGAAAAACACAAAAAGATTAACAGCCTATCTAAGATGACTTAGCAAGACCTCCACCAAACACATGACTTCTGATGACTTGTGACACACAAACGCTTCCATTGACAACTTGACCTCGCCCTTGTCTCTGTGCAGAAAAATAAGGGAAATCATTTACTGACCCCCAAAAAACTCACAATGTTATGAAAATGGCAAATTCAATCATATTCTCATTAGCTAGATCCAAATCAAGCCTGACAGAGTCTTCATTAGATCTAAAAATCCTGCTTGTTTTAGCTCTGAGTCTCTGACTTGTTCATATCAACATAAATTTTCTGTCCTGAAGTTAGAGAGGGCTCTCAACAAAGTGCTTATACATGATGGTCATCCTGTATTAAATAAAATAAAGTTCTATTGGAAAAAACAGAACAAAACAAAACAGAACAAAAAATGACAGTGCAGCAGCGGCAAAGTCCTGACCAAAGAAACAGCATCTCTAATGCCCTAGAAAAGGGCAAAAGGAAAACACAGCTATTAAGAAAAATTAACCAAAAACAAATTATAAAAATATTATGCCAATTCTATCATGAAAAAGAATATAAACTCGTTTGAAACTGCATTTCATGATTTCATGTCAGCTAAGTTCCATTTTATGTATTTTATGTTTCAGGTCAGAAAAATGGCAACTTCTATATCTGAAAAAGTTCATCTGACCCTAGATAAGTCTAAAAATGTTATTCTTTTCACAATAGAATCAAACTCCATCACTATTTTCAAACATGGTGCCAGTGAGACCACTTCAGATCAGTAGAGTCAATGCCCATTGAGTTAATGTGACTTGAGAGGAGTCAAAAAGCCTGCCTGCCAAGATGCCTAAGGCTTCCACCATTTAAGTCACTCCAATGAGTGGGGCACTGCATTTCGAAAATGCTCCTGTCACAGTACCCAGGCCATCACAGCCACTCAACGTTTATTGAATGAATAAAAGAATAATTGTTGCCTATGAAGAATAATAAGCTGCGATTATATTGGTTAGATTCTATGTCAAAAATATGTAAGTATCTGGGACATATTAAGTCATTTGCTCCCACTATATATGGTTGTGAAGTAGGTTCTCAGATTGGCCATCTGCTAATGAGCTCAAGATAGCTCTTAAAGAAATGGAACATCGGAAAGAAAGTGTGTGACTGGCAAAGGATATGAGAATAAGGAGCTGGAAAGATCCCGTGGTTTGGTAGAGGGATAAGAAACCCAACAGGTAAATTCAGTGTCCTTATAGCCAACACAGCAAAGAGGCCCATGCCATTCTCCCTGACACCTAATCAAAGAGTTTTTCCAACTAGGGGCACTATTAATTAGTGGTCTCACACAAGTTCAGAAGTTTGAATCCCTGTTCTCTTGCTTCCTAGATTTAAAACAAAATATTTAACTTTTGTTGTTCTGAAATGAGCATAATAACTCTCTCCTTGGGCTGTTCTTAAGGATTAAATAAAATGATACAGGTACAGCCCTTAGAAGAGTGTCTGCCCTGGCTTAGGAAACACTCAGTGTTGTTATTATTATTATTACCATTAATATCTCTACCATCTACTATCTGCATGGTAAGATATTGGGAGTGGAAAATTTACTTCACTTCTCATCATTACTACTTCTACAAATACACAGTAGATAAATTGGTTAACCACCTCAGCAGCTGTTACCTCCTGTTAGTAAGTATGTGGCTGTCTGAAAGAAATAGAGATGTACATTTCACATGTATACTCCTGCCATGGGCAAAGTACTGGACCTCTCCTTTCCTCAGTTGCTCAACAGAAAGAAAGTGGATAATAATAATGTATGTCTCATTGTGCTGCTGAAGAAAGGAGTTAGATGAGTTAATTCCCAGAAAGAGTCTAGAACAGTGCCAAACAGATAAAAAGTATGATTCTTGCTATATTGTGTGTGTATGTATATGTGTGTGTTCCTCTTCACATTTTTCTAAGGATGAATACAATATTGATAACCATTTTAATTTTTTTTTTAATCTCACACATGAACATTTACCATACTTGATTCTTTCTCAGCTGCAACTATTATGATGTGGTTACAAAGACTCTGTATCTTCAGCTTTTCAGTCCCACTGATCTGGTCTGAGTAATAAAATCTTGCTCAAACCATGACTCTGTGGTCAAACTGCTGTTTAGTGCTGCAGCAGTGATTTAGGTCGCTCAAAAAGATTGTTAAATGTATTATGCTAGGGATTGTCAAAGAGGGTAGAGATGACCACTGAATTAGAAGTCCTCACACCCTGGGCACCAGTCTAGAATTGAAGAAATCAGTGTCTGGTCACATAGCCTTCAGTGGCCCTTAGGTGACAGACTAATATACATATTTATTTCCAAATCAGTAAAATGGAAGGGCTTCTTCTGACTCTAGGAAGACACAGTCAGGAATGAGGCAATAAGCAGAAAAACAAGCTTGGGGTTTTTCCTTTGAATTTTAAAGTCAGAGAGTTTCCTATGTAAGCAATGTTATTTATGTATTTATTTTTTACTAATCTTACTGAAGCCTACCTCATCTGACGCATCCAACTTTAGAAACCCAAAATGACTATTCATAGCATACTTCTGTAAAAGAAATATACACATATACATTTATAAGATATTGGGGGTGGACGATCTATTTCTAACCTTTACAACTTCTATAAATACACAACAGATAAGTTGTGGTACTGCCTCAGCAACTGCTTCCTATGCCTAGTATATCTGCATCTGTATGAAAGAGACAGACATGTACATTTCACATTTCAACTCTCCAGTACAGTTCCCAAGTCAGAGAAGTAGCATTGCTGTGTAATGGCAAAGCAGAGATGTCTGGTCATTGATATGCAAATGACAATAGCAGGCATTCTGCTGTGTTTAAGGAATCCCATGACTGGTATGACCACAAGCAGGTTTTTAGAGAAACAAGGCTATTTTGTCCATTATAAAAAGGACTGTCTTATCCCAGTGAGTGGCACACTCAGGGCTATTTACATTTCAACAGACAACCAACAATAAATCAATATAAATACTCCTCAAACCCATTTTCTTTTCCTAGAACAATAGCTGTTCAAAATCAAGGGAGTAAAACAAGAATCAAACAGAAATAATTTTAAAAGTTTCAATATTTGGTCAATCCTATGTATGCTAAATCATTCATAAGTAAAGTGCTTCAAAGCCCTGAAGTAAAAAGAAATCTCATTTTGCAGCCCTAGAAATTGAGGTCCAACTCTAAATAATAACAATAATAGCAAGTAACTATATGTATCACATAATACATTTATAAGTATTGTGATGGAAAATACTGTATGAAAGTTCTCATTATTGAGATTGGTACATTACATGCATTATATCATTTAATCCTCACAATGACCCCATGAGATATATACATAATAATTCTAATTTTAAAGGTAAACCGAGGCTTAAAGAATTTCAATAATTTTCCCAAGACCAGAAACCCAGTATGAGAAAGATCCAGGTTTCTAATGCAGGATTTCTATCTACAATGAAATGGAGCTCTTAACTATCACCCATTTATCCCCTTTACAGTGATTTAGTGATGGCAATTGGATTACATCTAGTAAAATATCCTGGAGAGTCAGGGTATTTTGCCCAAGTTTGACCAAAGATTTTTTAAAAAAGAAAAGAAAGAAAAACTCTAGTCTGATATATAGGAATACTATTAACTTTAATTTAAAAGTCACTGCAAATGATCACGCTATCCTTAATAAGTTCTACCATTTATTCACTTTTAATCCAACAAATTTTTATTGAGCAGTTAATAAGTATGAGATATGTGCCAGAACCTGGGGCTAGAGCCGTGGATCAGATAGACATAAGCCTGACTTCAATTCACTTACAGCCTCTGAGAGAAAGGGACATTTTTTAAAAATTATCTTTCACATCAATTATGACAAGTATGCAGGAGGAAAACAGATTAAATGTAAAGAAAACATCTTAAAGGAAGACCCAACCTTGTTTGGGTAAGTCAGAAAAAAACTTCTCTGAGAAGGTAGTATTTAAGAGACTTGGAGATGGAGCAAAAGTTCTCCACATATAAGATCAGTGTGGAGAAGGAGGGATGTATTCATATACTTTAAGATGTCTGCGAGTCAAATTAAACCCAATGCAAGTTCGCTCAATACACTAAAAAGTATTTATTGAAACGGCCTCAAGCACAATTTGATCGAGGCTCTCTGGCTTTGTTTCTCTAAGAGTCTAAGTGCCCTGCCAAATTTTGTGTCTTGGTTTCAGTCTCTTGTTTTCTATCATGATAAAATATACCAACAACAACCAGAGTTTTTGTTCACATTCACGGAGAGAAAGAGAGTTCCCTCTTTATGCTGATTAGGCTGCCACAAATTAATTCTTCTAACCAGTGGATGCTTCTTGGTTGACTTAGATCTTGGTTACCTGAACCTATCTTTTGGTAAGGAGAATGAGATTTGTGTTCCCTTGAATCTTAGAGTGGATCTGTTCCATTAAATTATATGGCTGCTAAATATAAATAAGATATGTGGAGAAAGCAACCACAATTTCTATTCTAGGCAGAAAGCTATTCTAATCAGAGATAGAAACATGCGTAAAGAACCTTAGGTGATTAGACTAAATATTTGAGAATCCGATATAAGTCAAGTGTGAAAAACAGAAAACAGATGCGTAAGACAAAGTTCCACAGTGAGGGACAGGCCAGATCACACAGGGGCCTGAAGACCATGTTAAAAATTATGGACATTTTTCTAAGGTTAACAAAGAGTTTCTGTTATACGTCATGATCAAATTTATATATTGAAAACATTCATGTATAGAAGAAAAAAATTCATCAAATATATATATGTATATATTTTATATATACAGACTATCTCCAAAAAATATACAGTAAACTAGTAAATGTCACTGCTCATAGGAAGAGATCCTTGGGGACTCTAGGTCTTACTTAATAGAGACTTTTCATTGCATGCACTGTGAACTTAACTTCTTTTTTTAACCTACGTTCATACACTGCTTTAAAACTTAAAAAAAATAGTAAATTAATTGTTTTAAGTTAATATTCCATCTAATGTATGTAGAGAAAAATTAAAGATGGGAAAGAGTACAAGGAGACAAGTTAGGAGGCTTCTGCAACTAGCCAGGGAAGAGATGTCGGTCACTTGGCTTCCGGAGGTACAGAAACAGGATTTGAGCCCAGTCACCTAAAACTGAGGCTCCTGGCCTTCTGCACCACTGCAGCTCAGCCTGGTATTCCTCTCAAAAGCACAGAGAGCCAGCGTAGAGTGAAATGGCTGTAGAGACAAAGTTATTTCTGAGCACGAGATGAAATAGGGGAGGATGTCTGAGAAAAAAGCCATACTCCAAGGGATGGTTATAAGAGTATGATGGGGGCCTGGGGAAAGAAAACAAGTTTTTATTTGTGTAAAGGTGCAACTTATTTGATTTACCTGAGCTACTGGTATCCTCAGCTGTAAATTTATGCAAATATAACACCTCAGAAAATGAGGCTTTGCATCTGAGGCTCTCAAGATCCCAGATTGTGGACTGAAGCCTTGAAACCTCTCTAACACGGAGTCCACCCCCAGCGAGAAAATGGGAAGCTGCAATCTACTCTCACTCTGTTGGCTGACTCCAAGTCCACGTTGAATAAAGTTGAACTGAATGATATGCAATGTGTTCACACTGCTGGGACAAGTAAATAAAGAAATAATTACCAAAAGAATGTGAATAATGTTAATGACAGTTTTAGCTATAATTAGTACAGTTAGCAAAATATAAATTGAATTTTGGGAGAACACATTCAGTCCATTGCAGCAGGGAACTATGTTTATATATCATGCTTCTACGTCACTGTGTTTAATCCTCGCCATCTCACAATTCACCTCCTCCATAAAACTCTGTTCTTATCCTTCGAATTGATGCAGTCATGCCTTTCAAACAGTTTATCATTTCATGATACTTCTCTTATCTCATTTATGGGTACACTACAGCTTAGTGCTAACAAGCAAGCCTTCTGGAAATTGGGTTTAAGATTTTGATCTACCATTTCCTACCTTTACTAGGTGTGTGACCTTGAGCCATTCACTTAAACTTTCTGTGAATCCATTTCTTCATCTACAAAATGAAGATAGTCATGTCATATAAGTCATAGTGCTGTGAGCCATAAATGAGTTAATATATATATATATATATATATATATATATATATATATATATATTCCTGTGTGTATATATTTTATATTGTGTATAAATTTATATGTATATATGTATGTGTGTCTATATATTTATAATATGTGCAGATATCACTTTGAGGCATAATCACCTCTGTATAGGAATTTGTTATTATTGCTATTGCAATGTGCATAATAGTAATTGGTATATTTGTCATATATCTTGTTTATATTATTATATAAATATTATATAATATTATATTACATACTTCAAATGATTTGTCTGACTTAGGTTCTTTTTGCAACATAGTATATTTTTCATCTATTGTTGACTAATAGATGACTATAAACTACCTCAAAACTTATCAGTTTAAAATAACAAGCATTATCTACGGCCATGCTACCCTGAACAAGCCCAATCCCATCTGGTCTTAGAAGCTAAATAGGGTCGGGCCTGGTTAGTACTTGGATGGGAGACCACCTAGGAAGACCTGTAGGCGTAAAAAATAAAAAAGTAAAGGATTGTAAGCTGACAAGGTCCTTGCAATCTGTGAGGTCAACCAAGGGTTGCCTCATCTAAAAAAATAAAATAAAATAAAATAACAAGCATTTATTACTTCAGTTTTTGTGGGTCAGAAATCTGAGCATGGCTCAGAGTCTCTCGAGAGGCTTCAACAGAGATGTCGGGCAGGGCTGAAGTCATCTTAAGGTTTGATTAGGGAAGAATCCACTTCCAAGCTCACCCATGTGACTATTGGCAGCCTCAGGTCTGCGGGATGTTGTATGGAGACATCAATTTTCTGCCACGTGGGCCTCTCCATTAGGCAGCTCGCAACATGGCAGCCAGCTTCTTCAGAGCAAAGAACATCTTCAGAGAGAACAAAACAGAAGTCATAGTTTTTTTTGTAACCTAATCTCAGAAGTGATAACCTATCACTTCTGCTATATTCCACTGGTTAGAAGTAAGTTAATATGTCTGGTCTACACTCAAGAGAAAGGGGTTACACAAAGGCGTGAGGACTAGGAGGTGGCAGTCACTGAAACCTATATTAGAGGTTGCCTTCCACATGTCGTAAGAAATCAGAAAAGGTGCCTTAATTAAATATGTTATCCTCACTGATAACCCTGATAATTCTGAAATCCATCTATCTAATGGACTGAACAAGGGACCTGTACAGGTAAATTATGTCTAAGAGAAACACTCATTCATTTGTTTATTCATTTAGCAAACACTGACTGATCACCAGTTTTATATCAGACACTGTGTGAAAAATTAGGGATTCTAAGATTAAAAAAAAATTAATTTTAAAGCTAGATAGGATCTGACTCAACTCTCTCATTTAACAATAAGGAATTTGAGGCCCAGAGCAGACTATTTGTCCCAAGTCATATAGTAGCATTACTGATACCAGGACACTATCTCCTGGTTTGGAGTTTTTATTCCTCTCATAGAAGTTTTGGGGTCCCTGCCACATTGTCCTATGCAACCAATCCCCCTTCTTCTATCTCTATGAATTAACTCATAAAGAAGAATGGAACCAATGGGACATCCATTCTTTTTAAATGCTTGTAGTTTTATTAAATTCAGTCATTTATATTAGGACATCCTTTAAAAATAAAAACAAAGTATAATCTTTGCAATTTCTACATTCATAACATATTTTTATTGACTCCATTTTTTCCATATTCCTTGTTGTTCTTTGTAGAGATATGTCATTGAAGTTTCAACATATCACCTGACAGATATCACGAGTTAACTTCAAAGAGAGGAACAAGCTTCATTCTGCTACAGATGCAAACACTCCCTCCAAGGTGTGTAGCCCCCAAACATCCAAGCTACAATTCTCTCCATTTGCTTCCCTATTAAGGTTGATATTTCTTTGATGCCTTTTATTCTTCCTTTTGCCCAGAAAGTAATGCTTGCAATCCTTCAGACATGCCACTTTCCCTTCCTAGAAAAATAAAGTAACCCTGCCCTAGTCATGTCTGGGAATGGAATGCACTTCGAGAAGCAAACACAAGAATTTCATGCACTATAAATAGACTCCATCAATTCAAGGAGCAGGTGTTGATACTAAAACATTGACAGGCAATTATCAAAAGTACCTTAGAAAAGCACGTTTCTGTGGACAATAGTTACAATATATTATTATTGTTATTGTTGCAAGCTTCCATGATGTTCTCCATTTATGATTCCTGTAATTTTGTCTCCTTTGATAAATCTACCTTCTGGTTTTTATTAAGGTGTCAATACATTAAACAAAAGGCCTGCTAAGTAATACAAAACCCATGGTCACCTGACAGAGGAAAACAGAACTTTATACTTACAAGCCAAAACACAATTGTTCTGGCAGGATGGAAATGTACACGTACAGAACCACATGTATGCACACACACACATTGTTCTTCACAGTCCTAGAGACTGTGTTAGGAATCTTTTAGCCAAGTTAAAGTGGAATATGTCAGGTTTGACAGTTCCAAACCACGCATAACTGAAACCTTCCATGCCCACTGACATTTTTTATGTCTGTTTTCTTATGATCTTGCTGAATCCCTAGACTGACCTGAAAAGAGTAAGAATCTCTATCCTTTAAAAATTCTCAATCCCCTTGCCCCAATTGGAGATCCTGAGCTATGCCTGGTGTGCCTCAAAGCATTATTTATTACTAGACTGTCTGCCTCAATGCTTGAGCATCTACTTTTCAAAACCTTCCCAGCTCCTATGGGGTAGGGAGGGGCGAGCGAAGTCAGTTAGTAGGGCTATGAGGTGGGCATGCCATAGGAGCAAACCAGACCTACACTGGGTGTTTAGGTATGCTTTTCACTAGGCTCTTAAGAAGTCAATTCACTAGCAAACTCATGAATACATAAGAACAAACCTGATGGTTGCCAGGTGAGAGGGTGGCTGGGGTCTGGATAAAAAGGTTAAGGGATTAAGAAGTACAAAGAGACAGCTACAAAATAGTCATGTGGATGTAAAGTACAGCATAGGAAATATTGTTAATAGTATTGTAATAACTATGTAGGGTGTCAGGGGGTACTAAACATATCAGGGGAATCACTTTGTAAGTTATATAAATGTCTAACACCTGAAACTAATATGATATTGAATGTCAAGTGTAATTCAAAAAAATATTTTTTTAAAAGTCAATTCACTAAGATATGTATATTTTTTATCAATCTAGTATTCTTGGCCAGTGACACAATCTTTGAGAATTGTTAAGACTAATAATCTTTCACAATAACACCCTCAACAAAGAGGAAATAGGATTTTCTCAGAGCTCAGAGCTGAATGATTGTAAATAACAAAAAATAATAATAAAAATTCAAAAAACACTTAAAATTAGAAGGAAAGATAAATGTAAATCAACTCCTCCCACTCTTAACATTAAAAAAAAAAAAAAACTGTGTCTATGTGTTCCAGAAGAAAAAGAAACTTTTAAAAGTAAAGCTCAGATTTTAAAATACAACCAGAGCATTCATTTGAAAAGGTAATTAGGAGAAGTCATTTCTATTTATTAGAAATCAAAGATATGTGTACTCTGGGTAAAAATTTTGCTATTATACCATAAATAGCTATGGAGTATGAAATATGCTGTTCATATTATGTAGCACTTTGACACCTAGTTGGTCCTAACAGAAAACATAAAAGTGGAAAGCAGAATTTTAAAGGAAGCTTTTTCCCTTATGCAATCTCCATTCCCATCACTATGTACTCACTCAAGGCAATATATATATGTATATATTGCACACACACATATATATATATTATATATATTTTAAACATAAAACTAGTAATTTTATCTATTTTAATATTTGAACTTTATTTCTGTTCATTCATACATTCACTCATTCACTCAGCAAGCATTCCCAGAGCTTCCTTTTTAGCTAGGCATTGTAATAGGAAGGAAAAGATGAGTAAGTTATTCATAGCCCTACCCAGGGGAGTTCACTTCTTAATGAGAGAGACACATACACAGACAAATAATTATGCTCAAATGTTACGTAAATATGCAGCACTATTGGAGCCCAAAATGCTGAGTAGCTAACACTAGGGGACTTGAAACAGTCTTTACAGAGGTTTCGGAAACATTTAAGCTGAGTCTTAAAATATGAGTTAGCTAGGTAGCTAAGTGGGAGCTTAGCACATATTTCAGAGAGGATGAGGAACTTGCTTTGATCTAAGCAAAGTATACATGAGATGAATGGAGGAGGTGGTAGGAGGTAAGAAAAAGTAGGGCCAGCCTTTGACTGAGTCATATGTCATGATGAGGTATTTGAACCTTACCCTATATGCAATAAAAATCCACCAGAGATTCTTAATGAGAAAAGATTTCACTTTTATTCAAATAATTCAGGTGATATCACAGAGGACAGATGAGAAGGCCAAGTTAGAATCAGTCTTTTACATGACTACACAAGCTGCCCCAACCAAAGTCAAGCCTTGTTTCTGCACAAACTGGATCTCATATATCACATCTCTGTTTTTGTAATCTCTATCTCATTCACCTTTATTTATCTGCTGCTAATCATTTATTCAAATAATCATTTCATCATTCAACAAATATTTATTGAGCCCTTACTAAAATGGCTGTCATTGTGAAGGGACCAGAGATTAGCAGCATGTAAGGGCAGCGTCTGAATGCGACAAAGCTTATAGTCTAGCACAGCAGAGAGATTTGTCTAAATACAAGCAGCTGCAATGGTGTGTAAGGGGTAAGCTGATGGGAAGCTATGGGGGTTTCCCTGAGGAAGTGATGGTTAGCTTGTGACCTGAAGAATGAGTAAGATTTAGCCAAAATACGTGTGCTGAAAGTAGGAGGGGGAAAAGGCAGACACTGCCCAGCAAATGGGAAATAACCAAAGGCAAGAGAAAGCACGATGCCTTAGAGGAAGTGAAAGGCATCCCGCGTGCCTAGAGAGTTAACAAGCTGGAGACAGACTGGAGTTAGAGCCTGCAGGGCTGTCCTAACTGTGTGCATTACTCCAGAGGCTAAGCTATGCTGCAGAAATAAAATCCTAAAGCTCAGTGACTTAACTGACAAAGTTTTTTTCTCTGTCACGTTAACTCTAATGCAGGACAGATGACATTTCAGGGTAGTTCTTCTCCTTGGGGTAACTCAGAAACCCAGGATCCCATCATTTTTTGATGCTGCTCTCAGCATGTGGCTTTCGGAGTCACTATAACAGGTGAAGAGAGTATTTGGCAGTTGCACACTAGCCCTTAAATGATTTGGCCCAAAGGAGAAACATTCATCTGCTGCTATCCAGAACTAGTCACAAAGCCCAACTAGTTGTGAAAGAATCTAGACAATTAGGAAGCACATGGACCATTTGGTGATTTCCAGTATCTCTACCAAGGACTAGCAGGCTTTATCCACTAAAAGTTTACAAGCAAAGGACTGCTAGGATCAAGTTTACTTTGCAGAAATTACCCTAGCTATATTGTAAAGAATGAAACTGGACAAAAAGACCAGTTCGAAGATTTTTCCAGAAGTTCAAGAGAATATGGTGGCTTAGAATATGGTGATATGAGTGTACAGTTTAAAAAAATGCCTGAATCCATAAAATTTATAAGAACCTCAACAGGATATTGGTTTAAATTGGTACTTGTAACAAAGAAAAATTTTCTTAAGAATAACAATAACAGAATGTGAAAGGTATTAACTGCATTTGCCTGATAGTTTACCAGATTATATATAAAAAAATGGTTGAGTTTTTCTCCCATAGTTGGGGGTGGGGGGGGGCAGGAGATGCTTGCGACCTGAAGGATGAGTTTCTTTGGTCTGATTCCACATAATGGTGAAACAGAATAGGAATACCTAATAATATCTGACCAAGTACCTTGAAGCTGAGGCTAATTCTGAGATTAAGGAAGGATGCAGAGCAGAGATTCAGATGGGAAGCTGAGTAATAAATCAGAAAAAGGATACATGATTTTCCAGAACTAGGCAGGTAGGTCAGAAGCCAGAGTATGAAACCAGAAGGACGGGCAAATGGTCACAGAAAATAGTGGGTAAAACCAAAAAGTAGAAACTTCAAAATGTTTTTTCATGCTTTCAGTAACCTGGAACCTTGGAGGCATAACTGCAATTGTAGAGCTAGAAGTAGGAGGAACAATAAAAGTGCCTCTAAGTCACTTCTCCATCAGTCATCCCCTGATCATGTCCAAGGCAACACGTTTTTTTAAAAAAAAAATTTCAGCTCGATTGAGGTATAACACTTTATTTACACATAGTTTCCACTCTACTCCATCTCAATAAAATAATCCACCATCCACTGAAGTCCTCCAGCAATGAACCCTTCTTGATTCCTCTTTTCCTCACATACCACCTCTCCATGTCTAATACAGCAGTTTGTCTTTTGACTCTGTTCTGAAATGTGGCCTTATCCATCTATTTCTTTTCATCTCCAATGCAGTCCAAACTATACCATCTCTTATTTAGACTACAGCAATAACTTCTTAACTGACTCTCATCTTTTGCTCTGCCTCCTAAATTATATTCTCACAACAGCCAGAATGATCCTTGTGAAAAATAAATATAATCATATTCCTCCCTTCCAGTGACTTCTAATGCCATTTATAATAAAACCATGGCAGATAATGTCAATATTTGGACTGTGCCTTCCTTTCTGATCACATCTCAACTCTTCTTATCCATTACTCTGGCCTTCTTCTTGTTCCCCAGACATGCCAAACTTCTCTGGGATCTATCACACTATCCCTTTCCTCTTCTTGGAATCTCTTCTCAACCTTTACACAATTGTCTGCTTCTTGTCACATAAGCCTCAGATTAAATACCACTCCCTTAGTCCACTGCTGAATATCTGATCTATAACAGCTACTCACCACCAAAGAGTGAATCTATTTTGATGTTCTGATTATATTTTCCCTCTCAGTTCTTTCTTTTCTCCACGATTTACTTTCATGGTGGTGATATTGCATTGTCATCATAGTCTATGGTCTTTATTCTCCTAGTAGATTACTCCCCCATGAAATAAGTGACTTAAATTTCCTTGAAAATTGCCTTGAATATTGCAGTGCATCGAATGGATTTTAGTGCACAGTAGGCATTTTATTCTCATTTGGTGAATAAATAAATATACAAATGAGCGAATTACCTTTCTTCACTATGTCTATAATCTCTCCTTCTTGACTGTTTTTTTTTTCCCATCAGCCTAAAACCTTGTTCAAGCCTCTTATATATTTTAAAAGAAAAATTCTCCCTTGAACTCCTCTAGCTTTTCTCCAGCCTTTCTCCTTCCTTATTTATACTAACTTTTTAAAAGTATATTCTACAATTACTGCATATCCTTCTCTAGCTTCTGACCCTCCACGCCATGAAAACTGTTCCAACCCAGGAGACAAAGGCCTTCTAGTTGCCAAATCAAATGGCCATTTTCAGACCTTGCCTGAGCTCCCCTCACTGTTATATCTGACAGTGCCTCCATTCTTGACCTCTACCTGTCTCTTCTTTATCCTGTACCATTTCTGATTATCCCCTGTTCTCAGAACAATTCCCTTCATTTCTCCACGCTATCTTCATACTTCTTCTTTCAGTCTTCTGCCATCTGTTCCTTATCAACCGGCTTTTGTACTTCCCTCCCACTCCCACTCAATATTGGTATGCCCAGATCACTTTGAAGTTCTGTCTTTCTTTCTCCACCTAGCTAATTTCATCTCCTCTTGGTACTTCAAATGCCCCCTAAGAATAAATTTTTAAAACAATCTACACCTTCAGTCTAGAACTCCCCACCCCAATGTATGTACTTGTATATTTCACAAGCACTTCAAACTCAGTATGTCCAAATCTGTAAGGTACTTATTGGTTCTCCTACTTTATAATAAGGAAACTGAGACCCAGAGGTTAGACAGCTTACCTAAGAGCATTTAGCTAGGGAATTATAGAGCTGGAATTTAAATATAATTCTCCAGAACAGCAAAGCCCATATTGTTCCACATCCCTTTGTCATTGTGTTACAACAATAAAAAACTAAAAACAGCCAAAATGTATTTCTAGAGTCGTTAGAATAGCCAAAAAATTAAATTTTATGCTGCAATAGAAAAAAATGCCTAATGAGAAAATGTTCATGACATGTATGTTTTTAAGTGAGCCATAAAACTACATATAGTAAAATCCTAATCTTGTTCTTAACATTATGACCAAAATAAAGACTGGAAAAAAATTAATTGCTATCTTCACGTAGTGGCATGATTATGGTTTAAATAATTCTCTCTTTCTTGCTCTCTCTCTCTCTCTCTCTCTCTCTCTCTCTCTCTTTTTTTTTCTCTGCCAGCATGCATTTCTATTCTCCACTAATACCCTCAGTTCCTTTGGGAAAATAACCTCTTCCTCATGTGTGTATCTTGATGGAATAATAATTAAGTTTCCTTACTACTTATTAAGGAAGCTGAAGAGGGTCTTTAATGGTTCCTTGGCCAGATCTTTCACTCACCAGCCCAGTATAGGCCAAGAAACTTGCACGCATCCTAAAATGGGCTAATGAGGTATTTTAGCTGAGTTACATCAGGACAGAAAAATGTTAGATTCCATTCAATCTCATAGTGGCACTTGAACTAAGCAATCAAATTCTTCCTACATTAACACCGAGAGCTGCCCTTCTTATTGTCCTATTTCTAAACTGGCTCACTGGCCTCCTGTCCATTCTGGAAGCTTTCTTACATCTTTTTAATAAATTTTATTTTCTTGGCGAAATTAGATCTTGTTAGTTTCTGCTACTTATAAGCAAAAAATCCTAAATGACTAATGTCTCTATTTTCTATTTTCTACAATAAACACATTTGTCTTTATATTCAAAATTAAAGAGATAAATGAAAACTAAAGATCTAATAATAATAAAAACAATAAAAGATATCAGTCTGAAATATGTTCGACTACAAGAAACTTGAGCTCATTGTGGGATTTGATCTCTACTGCTTCATCACTATATCTAGTAAGTCATCCATGTTGCCATTTTATAGTGACAGTAGATCAATAGTATTACTGTCCTATACAAACAGAAAATATTTTAATTTACATGTTTAATAAGTTTGTGGTCAATAAGAATCTACCAAAGCAAGCCTTGGCTTATATTGGAAAAACAATAGATTTGTTTCTTTTTTTCATTTGACACATTTATTAAATGGTTCCTCTGTGTCATCAGTGGGTATACAAAAATTAATATCGAGGCAAATGCACAGTTGATAAAGTGCAATAAAATGTGGTAAGTGCTATAGATATTTTGTTCATATCTATAGAAACATGAACAAAATGCCAGGGAACCTAGAAAAGCAAAGATTTGAGTTGCCAATTAAAAGGTACTAAATGCTAGAAAGAAAATAACAAAGGTCCATCACTTACAGTTTTAGTTTAAAAGTGTGCTATAGAAAACTGTAAGCACAGTTGCAAAGAGAAAGATCACTTCAATTGTAGATATGTAAAACACGCTGTTATTCTTTTAGTGGCAACACCATATCAAGGCTGTGATTTCCATTTCTTTTTAAAATGCATCTAATAAACTGTCAATAAAATTATCATTTTAGTGTTAAATCCCTTTCAAACACATTGTACTACCCTTACCATTGATTTATTTTAACAAAATAAATCAAATTTATTTTGGCACCTCCTGCTAATCAAACCTTATTATAAAGGTATTTACCTTAGCCTTTCCAAAATTTATCCCCTGTTTGCTTAGTACCAACGGTACTAAAAAACTACCTAGAACTTCCCACTGAAGAACCCACCCAGATTCTGTCTCCATATCATGCTTTGGGTAGGATGAATAGATTTCCCCAAAATATATCTTCACATCAGTTCTTATCTATTATAAGTTTCTTGCTCTCAAGATATAATCTGATACCTACCCACGTCAGCGTGTTGGCAGAGATAATGACTCAATGTGTCATTGCTTCCAGGTAACATGTTTGCATTTGAACTGAAGCCTTCTTGAGAAAACATTTTAACCAAAAGAAAGAATAGTGACCTTACTAGTGAAAATGTTGATACTTACAGACCAACCCCCCACCACCGCCAAAAGAAAGCAATCCTGTACTACTCTACTCCCAGATATTCTAATTCAGTAGTTCTGATATGAGGCCTTAGAAAAATAAATACATCTACAGAAAAAAATTTTTAAACCCCATGCTTCAGAAGACACTAATCTTTGGGATACTGAAGGAATGAGGAAATAAATAGGCACTGCATCTTAGTCCAATATAACCATACACGTTCCAAGCAAAAATCAAGCCCAGGAACATGAAATTGTAGGAGTTTGGGGACAAGAATCATGTGAGGTATTTGTGTCTGGTGGCCTCTTACTTACCCTGTCTTTGTCCTTCTAGAGTCACTTCTACTCCTCACCAGAGGAAAGAAGCAATAATGACAGAGGACAAGCTTTGGAATCAAAGAGTCCTAATTGATAAGTAGACACCGTCACTTACTAACAGTGTGATCTTGAGCAACTTACTAAATGTCTCTAAACCTTACATGAAAAATGAAAATAGGAATTTCTTCCTCGTTGTGCTCTAGGGGAACTAAATGATGTCACATAAGCATCTGACACAGAGATGTTCAATAACAGGTGGCTATGAGTACATTTGGAGTCATGCTTCTAGAACAGTAGCAACACACCCAACCTTGCCCTTCCCCTAAAATAACTTATGGTCCAAACTCCACGATAAACAAATAAACATGTCTACATCTTCTTTGCTGGTACTCTGTAATTTAATTCATACAAACCTGAAAATGCCAGGCGATGGCGTTTGTGCAACAAAGAGTCTGCTGAAAAGAAGATGTTTGGGGAGTCAATGCTTGAATTCAAAAACAACTGGGATCACCCATATCTACAGAATTATAGAAAGGGTAAGAGAAGCTGACCTCAAGTCTTATCATATGCACAACCGACCACTCTTTGTGGCCCATGAGCATAAAGGTGTATGCATGTGCGAGGAGATCCTAAGGAGAATCATCATTTTCTATGTCCATATTCATCCTGTGCTCAGGCAGGAACTCTAAGTACATTTGTTACTCATCTGCATTTTTAGAATGAGAAAACAGGATGGCTGATAAGGGTCTTAGAATCTATCCAGTGGAGCGTTTTTCAAGGTGTGCTCTGTGAACCGACTACAAGATCCCTAATGATGGGATCAGAAAGCTGCCTTTCTTAACAAGCATCCCAAGGCACTCTCAAGATAGAAAACCACTGAGCTACCACGAGTGCTCCCATTTCAAAATGAGGATAGTAAGGCCTGAAGAAAACTAACGATTTGTCTTAAACAGTGTCTTACCCTCGGCACTATTGACATTGGGGACGGAGTAATGTTTTGTTGTTGGGGGTTGTCCTGAGCATTGTAGAATGTTTAAGAGAAGCCCTGGCCTCTACCAACTCGACGCTACTAGCAGCACCAAGGCGTGACAACTAAAAATGTCTCCGCACACAGCCAAACATGCCCCGAGGGGCAAAATCACCCCTGATTGAGAACCACGGTCTAAAGTCACACCAATAATCAGAAGTGGAGCCATGACAGCACTCAGGTGTCCTGATTCACAGCTCAGCAAGCTCCCTGTATCTTTGCGTTCTGCTTCTTTCGCTGTAGGAAGTAGAGGTTGAGGAAGGGATATCTAGGCCATAAACGCTGTGGGGTAAGAAAGCACAGGTTACAGCACACTGCTTTCTCCCAGGAACCTGGGATATTACTCCTGGCTTTTTCCATGACTTACTATGCAGTTAGTCATCCCTATTTCTATTTCTCCACCTGTTCAAACTATGATCTTCCAAGAGAACTGACAGGATTCAGATTGCAACATCTTGGAAACCCACACAGAAAGGTGCCGTCCAAAATGCTTTTTTAACTGAGACCGGTTTAAAGGTGCCCCTATGTGGAAGCCAGGAGTGTCATGTTCTAAAATTAGTGCTGTGCCAGGAAGAGGAATGTGGTGGGGAGCAATGCAAAAGGAATCAGGAAATGTGGCTTTCAGTTCCAGCTCTTTTAAACTACCTTGTGGCCTTAGCAAATCATTCCAGCTTTCTGGTCTAGATGCAGTTTCTGGTCAACTGATGGGATTAAAATAGGCTTGGACATCTGGACTTGGACTCATTCTCTGCCTCTGTCCTCTCGCTCGCTGGTCATCAAAAATTCAAACCCTACCTTTGCTCCAAAATCCATCCAGCTCAGTCATGACTTTTTTTTTTTTTTTTTTTTTTTGGTGATAATGATGTGGTTATGCGGGAGAAAGTCTTTGTTCTTAAGAGACGACCACCCAAGTATTTATGAAGTATCACGATATCTGCAACTAACTCTCAAATAGTTCTGAAAAATATATCATGTGTATATTATATGTACACATATGGTATACACATATTTTGTATACGTGGAGGGAAAGCAAATATCAAGATATTAGTAAATGTTGAATGTCACCAAAGAGCATACCGGTGTTCATTTTATGATTCTTTCTGCTTTTCTATTTTAAAATTTCTGAATCAAATGTTAAGGAAAAAAACAGCTCCTGTTCTATCTCCCCCACAAAGCCTTTCCTGAATTAGCTGCAATAATCTCTCCAAATTCCCACAGCACTTATGTACTCTGTGTTTATTACTTCTACCTTGTATTATAGTTAAGTACTTGCATAGTGGGTCATAAAATTGCTAATGCAATACTCAGCTATGCAGAGAACATTTGTTCTAAAATTGCTCTTTATTTAGTCTACACTTTCTTTGTTCTTCATCATAAGGCCCCATGCTGCTGAAAGCAAGAAAAAAAAATCAAAGTAAATTTTAGTCCAATCTCGTAATCACAAATTAATCACAGAATTTAAACAGTTGGTTTAAGTAACTCAGTCATGTTTGGATAAAGCCCAGCCCCTACATTTCCATTCTCCTCCTTTTCCCTCGGGATGCATTTTGGGTGCAGGAGAGGAACTGAATGGATTCAGGAGACAACATAGGAAAGAGTCTCCAGGATCAAATGACAAAACTGGTTAATAATATTATTCACATTATGCAGACGTTTATTCTACGCCTGGTAGTCAGGTCCTTGAAGAATGTTTCAACATTATGAGAAACAGTGTCTGGAAGTTTCATCTCTGTGTCTTCTGGAAGGCTTGGGTGGTGCTTTATATTTATAGGTTTCCCACAAATATTGACATCCAAGTGTTTCTGGTCTGGTGCTTCTACCTCCACAAAGTGACTGCCACTATCATTATTCCCTGAAATGTCACAGTGATAAGTAATAATTTAATATTAATAATAGCTAATGTACTAAGTGCCTGCTATGTGCCAGGAACTGTGCAGGTTCATTGTATGTGATATGTTATTTAATCCTGATAGCAACCAGATGAGTTAGTACTATAATTATCTTATAATAAGGACAATCATTGGTGTCTTTATTGCCTGATTATTAAATGAGCCTTTCTTTTGACTCTGCAGCATCAGATACTTTTGACTGCCATCCTATATTTGAAACTCCCATTTTCTGTGACCTCCCAATGTACTTGCCCAAACACATCTCTTCTCTAGCTATATCATTTTACTTTCTGTCTTCCATAAATGCTGTAAGTGTTCTGACCATTGCACCTCTTTCAATCACCATTTTCATTCCTCCCGGTCTCCTTCATGCCCCTTAAGAATCTATCCTTTAAGGACCAACTTTCATTCACTTTTTCAACACATTTTTATTGAGCACTACTTTGTGCTCAAACCCATTGTCCTATAGTCTAAAAAGACAATGCCAAGGAAAAGAAAAGCAGGTTCATTCCCGACTATCATGAAATTTGCAATCTAATAACAGTCTATGCTTCAAACTTACCCCCAGTTAGTCAAGCAAAACCCCTCTTTCTTGCACTCCTTTTCAAATATGCATGCTATCTGTATCACCCATTTGACAGGTATCAAACACAGCTCTGCAGAGTTAAACATTCTTGCCAGGAATTATTGAGGATGATAATAATAATAATTCACAAGTAGCTTTCACTGATCGAACATCTTCTCTGTGCCAGGCATTCATTCTACTTACATTGTCTCTAGTTCTCACACTGACATTGCCTGAAAAGGGTGATTTTTTTTTTCTTTTCACTAATGAAGCACTTGAGACTCAGAGATAAGTAATATGCCCAAGGCTACAAAATTAGTAAATGACACTATTAGCTTGAGAGCCCAGGTCCCCTGGCTCCAAAGGCTCTCTTCACAACACAGTAAGCTGCCAAACATCTTTGTTGCATCACGCACTTCGGTGATACTCAGTACAATGAGGTAATATGAAGTGGGGAAAAACATGATTTTGGCATTAAATACACTTGCATTCAATTTTCACCTAAACCACTTACTTATTATGTGAGTTTGGGCAAATTCACACACCTCTCTGTACCTTAACATTCCCATTTAAAAATCACCACTGTGAAAAGTTAATAAATAAATACAATCATCTCACTGGGTTGCTTCAGGAATTAAATGAATGATAAATACCCGAAAAAGCAGCAAGTCTACAATAAATGTTGTTTAGTCAATGCTCCTTCTCTTTGCTGTTTGTTGATGCAGATCATTTAAAAGTTTGCCATCTACCTTATTATAGCAGATATAAGTTTCTAAGTTTGATAGTAAGGAACACTGGCAGAAGGGTCTTTCAAGGGCCCGCAAATATAGTGAAGAGGCAGCTAGTTACCGGCCGGAGATAAAGGCAGTACAGTTGAGAGATGGAAAACCAATCTAGAAACCAGGCAATGGGAGGTGGTGTGGTTCCTTTTATTAGGAAAGCTTTTCTAAGTCAGAGCCCTTGAAGCCTTTGTGTATCAAAAGCATTTTAACTGCTTTCCTCAGATGCACTCATGGTATTGCTTCTGTGGCAAAGAAAGCGTGGTCTTATCAAAACGCTATCGATTTTTTTCAGAAGAAATCCAGAGACCTCATTAATGGAACTTTGCAAACAAGCTCAAAAGCCCACTTTTTTTTCTATAAGCCGACCACCCACTCTAGGACATAACATAGCTAATAAACTAAAATTTCACACCTATTAAATTTTTATTAAACACTCTGAGAGATCTCATACATCTACCACTTTATTAATTCTTTTAAAAAAATCCCTATGTGGTAGTGTTTATTATTATTTCATATGTCGCAAGTGGGCATGCTGAGCTCAGAGAGGTTAAATATCTTGCACAAGATCACACAGCTAGAAATTATTAGTGAGATTTGAGCTTATTTATTTATTCAATAAATATTTATTGAGTGACTGACTACTATGTGCCAGGTCTATAGGATTCTAAAGATAATAGTCTTTCCTCTATCTAACTCTTCCTGGTATAATAAATGATAATGTAGCATTCACTATCATTTATAATGTTCTCTCAAAAAGGGAAAGCAGTTTGGCCAGAACATGAGATAATCACAATTCAGAAAAGATAATCAGGTTGATTGGCCTGGCCAGGCAGTTGTCCACATGCCTCAGCACTACTCCATGTATGTCCTTCTCAAAGCCAAATGCTTAAAAAGAATGATCCTCTACAACCAGAAGTACTGTTCTTAGACAAGTATATATAAATATGTAAATATAAGTATATGTATATGCTTGACTGCTTATAAAACTGTATGAGGATGATACACTTCAGAACATTTAAGTATTAGAAGGTTGTAAAGAGGCACAGGTCAGGGCATACAACTCACTTAAGCAGGAAAATCCAATTGTAATAGTGCCTTACATTTATATAGGTCATGATCCTTTTCAGAGTACTGCAACATAAATGATACCCCATTTTAACCTCATACCAATCCCATGAGATCTGGAAGGTGATAGTCTTGTACTCATTCCTAAGATTCAAGCCCCGGCCAAACAGCTTTCCTTTTTGAGAGAGCATTATAAATGATAGTGATACTACTTTATCATTTATTATACTAAGTGTTACATAGTAGAAAGAATATTAGCTTTAGAATAAAAATGTCCAAGTTCACATCACTGTTTAATGGCAGAACCAAGATCTGAACTTCAGTTCTTTCTGCTCTTTCTAGTATACAACACGCATTGGTCAAGATGAGTTGGGTTATACTGCAATAACAAAAGCCTTCAGATCTCAGGAACTCACAATAATAAAGCTTGATTTCTTACACATGTTCCATGTCAGCTGTGGCTTTGATTGACTTTGTGTTTACAGCTGGACCCAGCTGACTGAACAGCCTCCATCTGGAATAGCTAGTCATGTGGCAGAGTGAAAGTGAAAATGGTGGGCTCCACGCTGTCTCTTAAAACCTCTGATAGAAAATGACTATCATTCTCAGTTCATTGGCCAAACTGAGTCACATGGCTTGTCCACATATAATATACCAGAGATGTATTATCATCATTCCAGGAAAGGGCCCCAAATAGGAGTGAAAATGTTTCAGTTTATATTAGAATAGTAATGTAAAGTAGTCATGAGCCACCACCCTTCCTTGTACCATGAAGTTATTTACTCATAAATGTGGTACTGATTAAGAAATATTTCAGATACAATCACTCAAGCAGTCAACTTAATGTAAAAATTAAATAATTAAACAAACTTAATATTTTAAGAAGCAACGATTCTAAAACATGCCTGTCAGGCATGAAACCTCCTGCATTTGCAAAGAAAGCAACTTTCACTCTGAGAATAAACTTTCCATTTCTGGCAGGAGAACTGGATAACAACACTGAAGTTATCCTGTGAATGGGCATCAGGGTGTCATATTTGAATGTGTAATGAGTAAACATTGGCAGAAACTCCCTTTGCCACATGACTTCAAAACATACACCAGTCAGTAGGGAACTACCAGCTGAGCCTAGTAGAAAAAAAAAAAAATGTGTTCTTACACTCTCTCCCCGAAGCAAAAATCCCCTGCTGAAACCACCTACTCAAATGTAGGGCACACGAGGATTCTCACACATGTTCAAGTACAAAGCCCCACCCCTGGAAAGTCCTCCTGGCAAAACATTTAAACAAAGTTCAGAGGAAGACAGAAGTAGGACATGAAACAGAGTTGAACCATTCACACAGAATCTTGCTTTCCCTTAAATCAGCTGGTAGATTTAAAAAAGAAGAAAGAAAAAGAAGAAGAAGAAGAAGAAGAAGAAGAAGAAGAAGAAGAAGAAGAAGAAGAAGAAGAAGAAGAAGAAGAAGAAGAAGAAGAAGAAGAAGAAGAAGAGAAGAAGAAGAAGAAGAAGAAGAAGGAAGAAGAAGAAGAAGAAGAAGAGAAGAAGAAGAAGAAGAAGAAGAAGAAGAAAGAAGAAGAAGAAGAAGAAGAAGAGAAGAAAAAGAAAGAAAGAAAAGAAAAAAAAGGAGTATTTAGCAAGAGTTTAAAGTAGCTAATTTCTAATGTTGACTAACTTACAAGGTTCCTTGCAATTCTAAGATTTTATGAGTCTATAAATTTCTGTGACGAAAAGGAACAAATCTGTTTTCTTATTTAAGTACAGGGAAAAAAGGCTATGCATTACATACTAAAATTTTGAAAGTAGTAACACCAAAAACAAAACAAAACAAAAAATTCCTAGGAACTTGGAACTACAACATTGTTTTAGGTAATCTGCACACAGAATTCTATTCCTTAAATTTTTTTGGCTTTGAGTTGGGACTTGATTTGTAGAAATGACACTTCTCCAAATAGTTCTTTTAGAGCAGTGAAAGGGAAGAGGAAGAAACTGAATTAGAGCTTTACTTTGGACTTTTTGTAAAGGTCATCAAAGAGAAAACCCATAAAAGAAAAAAAATCACTGCCCTTTAGTCATAAGTATGAAACACGTTGTCATAGGATAAAGGAGAATCATTAGTCAGTGTTGCATTTTAGACTAACTAATTAAACTATTACATCTTGTCCCCCCCCCCATTACTTTAAATAGAATTCAAGTTGAAATGAACCTGGATTATTAGGAAACGTTTCTAAGTACATCTAATTATGCTTTTCTGAAGTGCTCTATAATTTTACTGTTATAATTATTGCTAGCAAGTCTTCAAAACTGATATTCGAATTTTAATGTAGCTATAAGTGAAGTTGGGTCAAAACAGGATATCTGAGTAAAAAAAAATGAAGTAAAAAAAGATGGCTATATTAGCTCTTTTTTATCTTTTCTGAGACAAACAACTGGTTAGCCTGCTATTGCTCTAGCTACTTTCTATAGAAAGAGTAAGCAGGCAGGAGATGTATGAAATCTTTAGAGTTTAACTGGACATGAAGAAACTTCTCTAATGGCAAATACAGGTAAATAGTACAAGAGAAAAATTCATGAGAAAGGATTGTGGTCCATTTTGAGAAGAGAGTGTGAGTTACACTGTCACAGGTTCAAAATGTTTGAAAGGGAAGGTTTTGGATTGATGAGAATTTGAATATAGCTTCTTCCCTTTCATAACTAATTCAAATTTCTTTGCCTCTTCAATCAAATGGTTAATGGGGTCTACATCTAGTAGTAGAATCCAGTAAAACTATATAGAAAATCAATAATTATATATACCTATATAAGAATATATGTAGATGTACACATGTACATATATGTAGGGGCATATATAAATATATATGGATATATGTGTTGATATGTATTTATACATATATGAAGATAAATAAACTCATTTTATACATGCATATACACACACACACATACTTTACTCATCATATATGGACATATATACACATATATACATAAATATAGATGTGCACATTCATATATGTATTTAACTATTTGTGACAGTTATTCAACTCTATTTTTTAAAAACTGAACCCCAATATTATGCCATCCATAAAAACAAATGCCTCTTGGATTAAAGACAATTCTTAAAAAGCATATTATATGTATATGCATATACAATCTCCAGGTAGATGGAGACATTCTTGACCACATGCAGAAGCTATGAAAAGAAAAAGACATATTTGATCATATAAAAATTTAAATTTTTTTGGCAAAAGAAAGATTACACAGCAAGATCAATAACAAATGATAGGTTTGGAAATATTTGTACCATAAATGGCAACATTTTCTTTGTTTTGCTTGTTTTTACAAATCAACAAAAACAGACAAACTTGTGGAAAAATAAAGAATTAGAATAGGAACTTCATAGAAGAGCAAACTCACATTGGCTAACAAGCAAATAAAAATATGCTCACATTAAATCACAGTCAGGGAAATGCAAATTAAAGTAACAATAATGTATCTTTTTATACCCGTTAGACTGGCAAAAATTGAAATAATTAATAACCTCTATCGGTGATAGGTATGTAGAGAAATGGGTGCTCATATTGCTGAGAAAAATTTAACTGTTAACGACTTTTTTGGCAAGCTACTGAGCAGCATATATAAAAAATTAAACATATGTGTGCCATTCAATGCTGCAGTTCCTCTTTTTGACACCTTTCCCATCACCAGTGCACAGCGGCCTTCGTGAAAGGACACTTAATGTCATAGTGTTTATAGTGGCAAGAAATGGAGAAGGACACAGGGGTCAAAGTAAATGCTAATCAGTGAGAATGTCTAAATAGATTACTTCTCGTCCACATCAGGGGTTATTATGTAGCCATTCCAAAGAATGAGTTACAGCTAACTAGCTGTTTTTGAAAGATTTCTATACAGTTACACTTGACATGAAAAAAATAATAACAAGACACAGGAAATGTGCATTTCAATACTCATAAAATGAACAAAACCAAACCTTCCCCACACATATGCATATGTGTAAAATGTGTGTATGATTATATAAGCCAGAGGGGAAATGTACAAGTACATATTAAGTTACTACCAATAATTCGATGGCAGGGAGGGGTGCAAAGGGGATGCAAAGGAGATAAGAAAGGAAAGTCAAAATCTAAATATCAAGAAAAACAAGATTTCTCTAAATAACAGATAAATATGTATATGAGAACATGTATGCATTTATGTAAAATTGCATGTGTATGTATGCCTGTGTATAAGAAAAATTACAAAAAGGAAAATCTATTCCAAAAACAAGCTCAAAGTATGATAATATTAATAATGATAATAAATAAATCCAATTATTTATTGAGCCCTTACTATTGACAGGCACTGTCCTAAGCATATATTGACTAATTAACATTCACAATCCTGCAATGGAGATATTAATATCTTTATTTTCAATGAGTCCAACTTACTTCTCTGTAACTTGAGAGCAGAACATTTGAAAAATTTAAATGAAACAAATCATCTCATTTGCTTCTTTAGTGATCTGGGTTCATTTTGTTTAGTGCCTGGATCTGGAAGATGGAATTTAACAGGGTTCCGTACATAAATCTATATCTGTCCAACGAGCTAATGTTGGTGAGACTCATCTAAGTCAAGAGCAACTGTCTTCATAATTGGCACTTTCTGTCATTCATTTGTTCCACAAGGACCCACTGAACAACTTCTACGCTATTCCAATACCCTCGGAATTTGCTAGTGGCTATGAAAGACTCTGAGTGTTTGATAGCTTGGGGTGATAAAAACTCACACTGCTCTGGTGCATTTCGACCTCTTATTTTGAAACTGAGTGGGAAAAATTACCTTGCCTTACTTTGACAACATGATGGGCAGGATTCCCATCCTTCCTGAGAAAAGGGCAGCTTCATGAGAAGAGACTGGGCAACAAAAGCAGCCTTCATTTAGCAGCCCATCACTGGCACATTTCTTCATTAATATTTTAGAGAGAAGTTAGGGTTGCTAGTTTCTTCTTCTTTTTATATTTAATATAAGCATCCTTTAATCTCCAATCTTGATGAAAAGATGTCAAGCACCAGAACATCAATAATAATGTGCTTTATGTTCAAACACCACTACTCATTCCATTTGTCAACGCTCACTTCAAAAACCCACCATGTCATTCCTTAGTAAGGTCAAGGCGTTAAATCAGGGATTGTGATTCAGATAAGGCTACAGAAAGTCACTAATGAATTTATTGAGGAAGTAAATAGGGCAGAGAAAACCCAGAGCATTAGTACACTTCTCTGAATTTAGATACTAAATGAGATCTTGAATCTGTAAGTACACAAATACAAAAAGCACTCCCGTGTCTCACAGCTCTCTGTCAAAGAGCCAAGATGTCCAATTGCACAAGTGTGTTTTTGCAGGCCCCTGGCTTTCCCTTCTCATCCTTACTTTGGCTGCCTCTCCCACCATTTTTGGCAAGGTACACTCTAAAGAGTATGGAAAAGTTTCCATCCAGTCACTCCCTTTTGTTAATTATTAACAGTTCTAGTAAAAGTTGTTGGTGGGGCCTTTGGAAACAACTAACTGAAAAGAGGTTTTTAGTTTAACTACAGCGTTCCTTTGTTTAGAGATTTTGAGAATCCTGTCTTCCAAACAGTGAGATCACATGGACAAAGGTGAAACACCAAACAAGAAAATGATGTCTAGTTCCTTCTCTGGGACTAATTAGCAGAATGACCTTGGTCAAAGTTGGGAAGGTAACTCACAAAGTCAGACAGAAACTCAAACAGTGCTCTCATTTAATCCCTATAACAACCTATAACCTATACATATTAATATCTCCATTTTACAAAGTTAGAGACTTGAACCCAAACTCCCTTAACTTTGCATTAAACCATACAGACTAATGCCATTTAATATATTCAAGTATCAGGCTCCTTACCCACAAAAACAAAAAGGATGAATTGGTAAAAGAGATCTTTCTAACTCTGTAAGCCCATCAATCAGTTGACCTAGCAGGCGATAAGCAATTTCTTTCTTATAATTTCCACAAAACTGTTTCCTTCTCAGGCTTGATTTCTCAGGAAACTTTGGGGGAAAATAAACAAAATTGTATTCCACACATAAAGATGCTAAAATAGCATCGTTAGCTGTCAGTATCAAATGGCCCTTTTTCTGCTAAAGCTATTGCTTCACCCTTGTTTATGTTACTCAGTGCTGTCAGTTTAGAGCACATTAAAAAGCAGAACTGGGTTGGCTGTTTGACGTTGGTGGTGAACTTTGTGCCTCAACTGTATTGCAACTCCAAAGTTTACTCAACTCAACCTGGCAGTTCAGCTCCTTGAGATAAAGTAGGTTTTCTTTAGGGGAAACCAGTAACAGTTTATCTTTTTGCTCTGCTACTGACATACAGTTGGTTGGATATCTAATAGACACTCATCTGCCACTGGAAGGTAATTAAAAAAAAAAAAAACAAGAGGAACATGAAGGGAGTACTACCATATAAGAGGAATTAAAATCAATGCTTTCTCTAAATAGACTTAGTTGGGACCAAAGTAAGAACTTCTTTGGGGAAACTATACTTTGTGTGTGTGTGTGTTTGTGTGTGTGTGCACATGTGCATGCATGTGTGTACTTTAGGATTGTGTAGGTGTGTTCACAAAAGGGGTTGAGAAACTGTGAGTAAAAAGATCCTGGACAAATAACTAGTGAGGACCCAAAAAGCAATTCCCATTTTCTATACCCCTAAGTACAATAAAGTTTGGATAAATGTCTCATGATTGAAATGGAAAGTTTCATTTTGTTAATTTTTTTGCCAAAACTAGACGTAGTCAGACTCTTGGAGAAAATTATACTGAGAGTAATTAAAAACATTTATATAAGAAAACAATACAGTGTGAGACGTGCGGAAGAGAGGGGCCTATATGCATGGGCAGTTTGATAGGAATGCTAAGCAACGAAAGACATTGATGCTGCAGCCTATACAACGAACCATCCTGAAACCTCTATATTCAATTTTGGCAGAAAGGAAGACAGCTCCAGCTAATCCTAGGGCTATGATCAGAATTATTTCCCTTCAAAATATGTTGAAGTTCTAATCCTTAGTATTTGTGAGAGTGACATTATTTAGAATAGGGTTTTTTGCTAATGATCGCGTTAAAGTGATCATTAGGGTGGGTCCTGATCCAATAACACTTTGTCCTTATAAACGGGAGAAAGTTTGGACACAGAGTTAGATATGCACACAAGGAGAAAGCCAAGTGAGTATGAAGGCAGAAATTAAGATGGTGCTTCTGCAGGCCAAGGAATGCCAAAAATGCCAGCAAATCCTCAGAAACTGGGAGACCAGAATAAAATATATTTTTCCTCACAGCCTTTAGAAGAAACAAAGCTAGCTGACAACTCCATCTTGGACTTCTACCTCCAGATCTGTGACACAATAAATTTCTGTTGTTTAAGCTACCCACTTCCTCATACTTTGTGATGGAAACTCGAGCAAATTAATATGCTTTGGTTTTCTCAAGGTCACCTCCTACAACCACATATCTTAACTCTTACACCCTTTATTTGTACAGTGTCTCCAAAAGAGAGAGTATTTGAGGAAAGTTGGGTTTTCCCTCCATTTTTCTCTCCTCCTTGAATTCTTTTCTAACTTTCCAAAGGAATATATAAAGACTTAAAAGATACAATAAGTGCCTCATTCTGCCCAAGGGTCAATAGAAAGAAAAAAAAGAATAACTATCAATCTGGAAACTTTTTTACCCATAAGGCTTGAGCTGAAGACTCTTGTATCTGGATAATCCAACAGCAGTTGAAGAAGGTGAGAATAGAACAAGGATTTTCCTCTAAAAGAGTCTTTCAGTTCAAGTCTGATATCAAATAATCTAATTCAATTCAGATATTCTCTGTTTAGGGATATACACTCGCAGCACTGTTTTTAACTGACTCTGGGCATACGTTTAGAAAGGTTTTTGCATTGTTTTGTTACTGGAAGAATCTTAGAGAATAGTAGGTGGATCCTGATACTTGGAATAACTTTGGAGTTAGCTGTTGCCTAGGACCAGCCAGAGGACTGGCATTTGAAAGATACATTTCAGCATTAATTTAAGAAGGAGGATTTGGGTTCAAACAGCCAAGAGGTGTGAACAGATGCAGTGCATGATGGGAGTTGCTGGCAAGGAGTCTGTCACTAGAGGAAATGGTTGAATGAAATGCTTTTTGTGTCCAGGTTGCAGGAGGCCAAAGAAACTGCAACTATATTTGACAGCTTTTATACAAAATGTATTAAAGAGAACATGAATTTGATTATAAACAAATGACAATTTGTCCATCCTTGTTCAACTTTCTCATAATTTTCCTGTAAGAATTGAGCTCTGAAGTCACTATTCTAAAGTGAATAGAAGGTTCAAGTAGAACAATGAGGTTTCAAATTATCAATATCAATGAGCTTTAAAAATAGAAGAAATTTAAGAAAATGTTCAAAGATGGAGAAGATTCATTCCTTTCTAGCCATGACAAAAATCACAGAAAAAAAATGTCATGGATGATTTTTTTAAAGATTAGGATATTGGTCTGTCAGTAAGAAAACCAGAACTTATCAACTGCTCTAGAAAGAGGAAGCTGTTGCTCTTTGTGATGAAAGTTTCTTCTGCTAAATAACATGGCAATTGAAAGGCAAGTTTTACCACTTGGCTGTTCACTCTAAGCATACCTCTGACAAGGATACTTTAGAGGTAGCCACTACTTCTGAATTTCAAACTCAGCGAGTTTTAAACACTATTTCTTGACCAGTAATGGGCGACATTTCCTTATTTACCATGATGGCTAATGTTATGTGTCAACTTAGTTGGGCCAGAATGCCCAGATATGTGATCAAACATTATTCTGGATGTTTCTGTGAGGGTTTGTTTGGCTGAGATGGATATTTAAATTGGTAAATTTAAATAAAACAGATTTGTCCTTCATAATATTGGGGGCCTCAGTAAATCAGTTGGAGGCCTGAATAGAACAAAAGGCAGGCCTCCTCCAAGCACAAAGGAATTCTGCCAATGAAAGGCCTTCAGACTTCATCTGAGATATCGGTTCTTCCTGGATCTGCAGCGTGCCAGCACGCTTTGCAGATTTTAGACTTGCTAACCTCCATAAACTCATGAGCCAATTCCTTAAAATAAATCTCTTTCTGTATACACACACACACACACACACACACACACACACACACACACACACACACTTAGTTCTGTTTTCCTGGAGAAACCTAACACACTCACTTAGAAATTTATCTCCAGAAGCTGTCTAATGAACCTTCTAGCAGATACCAAAGAGAATTCAAATTCAGTTTAAATAATGCTTAAGGATCAGCTGGCATAGAAAGTGGTGCAATGACACGTGCACATTTCAAATAGCCAAGATGCTTTATTGAGGCTTTAAAACGTAAGCTCTATTTGTAAGTGAATGATAAATATGTCTACCAATTTTCTCTGAGGTCATCATGTTGCAGCACCCAAGGAGAAAACTACCACAATATCTGTCCACTCTATATTTGTCATCTATCTCCATATTCCCAGAAGAATGCCCGGAGTGTAGCAGCTAATCAATGAAGGGACAGAATTGAATTTGTAGGGAGAGGTAACTATGATGTAAGTGATTTCCATCCTACTCTTCTGCCCATCACATTTCCAGAAAACAGATTACTGTGGCAGAAAAAAAAAAAAAAGAATATTTAGTATTTATTGAACAATTATTGTATGCCAGACTCTGTTAAAAATCAAATGCACCACTCCAGTTTTTCCTCAAATAACTTTATGAGGTAGGAACTTGTATTATCTCCATTTTACTGATAAGGAAACAGATACAGAATGTTTAATTTGCCAATGCTCTTACACACATATTTAGTCACACATCTAGTAAGATACAGAGCTGGGCTTTGAACATCAGTAGCAGATCTAGAAGATCAGCAATCTCCAGAAACTCCTAATCTACTCTGTACCCTGACAACACTGGAGACTGCTGTGAAGGATTAGATTCCTGCTAGTAAGTAGAACTAAAGGAGCCTTCAATCAGCATTCAATGCAGGATCAAATCATCCTTTGTGTGGGGAATTGTCCTGTGTACTGTCAAATTCTAGTAGAATCTCTGGCCTCTACTCATTCACTGCATATTTTCCTTATCGGCCAAACTGTGACAATCACAGTTGCCTCCAGACATTGCCAAATGCCCCTTTGAGGCCAGGGACCTCTCTCCAGTTGAGAATCACTGGCTTAAATCTACTAAATTCATCGTCCCATAGTATAGCATTTTACCTAAACCCAGTATAGTTATCATTTGTAACAGTTATTTACAGAAGTTCCTCAATATTTTATTCAGCATTTCCCTAGGGACTGTGTATTCAGCTGCACCTAAAGATGTGATTTTTCTGAAAGTGGATAGAGGCTGAGAGGAGAGGTGAAATAGCAAAATGGCAAAAGAGAAAACAAGATAAATTACCTACCATTCTGCTTAATAACTTTCTTCATCCTTAGGTTCAAGTCATGCTACCTAGAGGCCTTGAATGTCCTCGCTTTGAAACATCAATTGACCAGAGGTACCTTCCCCCTGGTGATGTTAGGATTTCTGCCCTGATTCCCAGAAACCCTTTGAGGCTGATGAAAAAAAATGGAAGCAACCATTCATTGTCTGTCACTGTGTTTAATTCATTTTCTCTTCCCTATGCCTGGAATGCTCCACTTCACTTCACCTTCATCACTTTTAATCATAACACCTAGGTCTATCTACTTGTAAATATTACTATTGGAAATCATCATATTTTGTTTAATTGGCTTACCAGCTAAATATCTGTCTTCACCACTCCCTATCCACCACTACAATGTAAACTTCATGAAGCAGGCACCCACAACTCTATCTCTTAATTCCTAGAAAAAACAACATGACTGATGCATAATCAGTGTTTCACACATAGTTGCACTATTTGGATCTTTTACGTGTCTCTTTCTGAACCACAAATATTTCATGAAATTGTTTTTATGGGCCTGTGAGACACATGAGTTAAAAGGAAGAGTCTAAAAGTTGAGCTGCTGAATGTCATATTATTTTATGACTGAAAGGAGTAGTTTAGGTATCCCAGTGACCTCAGAAACGACTTGCAGACAATTTCTTGCCAGTCTGCTGTGATCTTCTGATCCTAGCATAACACTAGTTCATATGTGACTCAACCACTGTTTGGTTCTGCTGTGCGTGTGCCCCACCCTTGTTATTCCTTTATGTGTGAAGAGTCTTGGGACTTGGCCCAACTGACTCTGTGCTCAACACTTTATTGCTTTGTCCTGTCTTCTTTCTCATTCATGAATTCTCTTGGGGAACAGAAGATTAAATGTGGGAAGAAGAGATGCATATATGTAATAGAAAAACAAAACTGTGAAAAAAATGTTTTTAATGAAACTGAAATGACTATAGGTTGATTCACCCAAGGAAACACATGGAAACTATTATCTACAAACTCAACAGTTATGAAACCTGAAACCCTCTTCTATATTTTGTTACATATTTGGCTTTCAAGAATTTATGTTAATTGTCTTCTCAAATATCAAGGAAAACATCTAATTGGTTAGTTAAAAGACTCATAAATAAATCCCCTTTTTTTTAGAATTAGTATTGGAGAAATGAGAAACAAACCACCTAAAAGGAGTCTTGAGTTAATGCCTCAAAGTTGGGAAAATTCCAGATTAAGCTTGTCTTTTTATCCAAGAGCTAGAATGAGGTTAATAAGGAAGTAGTAGCAAGGGACAGTTGGCTATTCTGACCTTGGCCTTCTTAGCCTATTCTAGGTCTGACTTCCATCATACTGAAACTCAGATCACATCAGGCAGTCAGAAACTAAATGTTACCTCATAATTTTCTTACCAGTTTTGATCTCTAATATGTATTTCTCTTCTGGCATAATGACCATAATGATATAATATGGATAGAGTTGACCTGGTTAACCAGTGATTCTACAAACTATCTCCAAAGGTCACACAGTAACCATAACCAAAATCTTTTCACATTATAGCATACCAACATAGCGACAAATTTCAAGTTTCTTCAAAACCTTCATGCATAAAAGATAAAGGAGTACTCATGTTCTCTACTGTCTTCATCAGGCAACTAATAAATTCATTACATTTAGTCTCTCTCTCTCTCTCTCTCTCTCTCTCACTCACAATTTCTCTCCCTCCCTTCCTCTCTCTCTCTCTCTCTCATCAGATGAATTACTCTTGCCTCCAACTAGGCAAGAGTAATTCTTTACAATCACGAGCTTTTTGCACACAGCCTTGGGTTCTATGCTTCAGTTATTCCACTGAATGTAAAAGGACAAGCAAAGTACTAACTGCCAGTTCATGTTTGTGAAGTAAACTAGACTATCTAAGAGAAATAATAGGAACTATAAACTTAGACAAAACATCTATTGGTAGTTTTGCTAGGCCAAATATTTTTTTATAGTACACTTCTAGGTATAAACATTTTTAGTCAATCAAGAGCCAAAGGTCTTACTAAGTTAAGTAAAATTTTTTAAAAGCATAGTTAAATTTTAGTGCAACAAACATCATGCACAAGAATGTATTCCAGCAATGAGCTTCTGAGGCCTGACTAGACAAAGAGATCTAGAAGCAAGTTTGTTCAGGGGAGAAAATGGAAAGGAGAATGTGCAGGTGATGGATTGAAACAAACACTAAGATCCTCTGCTCCATACAAAGTTGAAGAAAATTATATGTGTCATATGTAGACCTTAGAGAGATAAAAAGCACCCTGATAAAAGGTGCCTGCCAACCATGTGGACTGGTGGCTCCCAGAGTATCTGGAATAAAGTGTAACATATTAAAGGCAACAGGGTGTCTCTAGTGAGGGTACCTGAGTGAAAGTATCTCTGACACATGAGATATGGATATCTCAGCATTCATTCAGCAAGTATTTACTAAGAACTCTCTATGTGATAAGCACTGTTCTAAGTTCTTGAGACATAGCAGTGAACAAAAAACAAACAAACAACAAACAAACAAACAAAAAGCAAGGAAAAAAAAAACCTACCACCATGCAGCATATATTTTACTGGGAGGAAATAAATGATAAAAAGTAATAAATAAAGTAAAACATGTAATAAGTATGATAGAAGACATGGAGAAAAATAGATGTCATGGAAGGAAATTGGAAAGGTTGGGAGTATAGTATAATTTTCAATAAAGTGGTTAGGAAAGAATTCAGTGAGAAGATGACATCTGAATCAAGGCCTGAATGAATTTAAGGAATGAACCAAGCGATTATCTGGGGGAAGAGGTAAATAAACTCTATTGGTCTAGCCCTTAACTAATCACTGATTTAAGGTCAGGGGCTCTGATTTTGTTGTTTTGTTGACTAATTGCATGCATTCTTGTCCTCTTCACTTGGCTATCTTCTATTCATTCCCCAATGTTTCAGCTTAACATTGATTTCCTTGGGGAAGGATTTCTGATTTTCCTCTTGCCCAGGTTAGAAACCCTTTCCTGTGTCCCCACAACTTTCTACTTCCTCAATCAAAAACAGTTACTGCATTTCACGGAATAATGTGTTGAATTGTTTTCTTTCCATGTTATTCTAAAAGGAGTGAAAAAGCCTTCTGTCCCACTCAACATTGTATCCCTAATATTCAGCAAAGTACCAAGGAGAAAGTGTTGGGTTGGGAATCAGACCACTTGGATTCATATCCTGGCTCCACCACTTACTTAAGATGCGCCTTTGATCAAGTTACTTAGCCTGTCCATGCCTCAGTTTTCTTATTTTTAAAACGAAAGAAGAGATCTAGTAAGTACCTGGCACATAGTAGATGTTTGATAAATGAATCTAGCAATTACTACATCCTCCAGGAACATTTTAAGTCTCCAGGGAGAATATCCTTCTGTGATTGCAAATCAAAGACAGTGTGTCCCAATGAAATGAGCATAAATTTTAGACTCAGATAAATCTGAGTCAGTTGGAATACTGAGTTCAATATTCTGTACTTACATAAATGGGAATAAAAAGTCTGTCTTCCAGAAGTTTGTTGAGGATTAAAAGAGATAACATACACAAGGGGCCTGGCATAAAGCAGGCACTCGATAGATGCTTGTTTTGCCATCATCATACTCAAAATTATCTATTATTATCCTTTATTTGCAATACATTGTATAATATTTGATAAACATCTCTTGTGTAGTCATTTAATCTTCTCTTCAGGCCCAAACTCTGTCATTACCAGTAGATTGTAAGTTCTTTAAGGTAAGACTCTGTACTTTATTTCTCAGAAATTCTCATGATGCTTTGCACAGGACCATCCTTAAAAGACATTCAATTTCATTGAATGAATAATAAAGATGGGGGTGGGGAAGAAAGAGAGAGAGAGAGAGAGAGAGAGAGAAGAGAGGAGAGAGAGAGAGAGAGAGAGAGAGATCTCATTAAGTCAAAGGTTAAATGAAGAATAGAGACCTCAGAATGGTTCATGGAAATCAGTGTAAATGTTCATGCAAATGAACTGATTTAAATACATTTAGGGCTCTCTTAGGGGGAAAAAAAAGTTCCATTTTCATCCCTAGGACAGACATTTATCTCTTCAGAATCTCTTAGATATAGTCCTGCCTGAAGAAAAAGATAACTTCTCTCCAGATCCTTTCTTGTCCTATTCTCTCTTTTCTCTCTCTCTCTCTCTCTCTCTCTCTCTCTCTCTCTCTCTCTCTCTCTCTCTCCCTCCCTCCCTCTCCCGCTCCCGCTCCCTCTCCCTCTCCCTCTCCATCTCTCTCTCTCTCACACACACGTTTTAATCAATTTATCAATAATTTAGACAGAAAGAGGACAACAACATTGTCTGAGCGAGATGAATATTTTCCTACATGGGACAAATGAAACAGTCCAAAAGATAACACAATTATAGTTTAAGGTATTACTAAGATAAAACTAGCTATATTTGTATTAGATTTTTTTTTAATCTCACTGCAGATAAACCAATCTGCTATTTTAATCCTAAACAGAACAACTTTGCATTATGCAAAAAGTAATGCACAGTATCTGGTGACTATAAAATGCATTACTAAAATCTTATTACTTATTACTAAAAAATTTATTTGTTATTGCTAAAGAATTGCTAGATGCCATGATACATCATTTATAGGCTACTATTGGTAACCTGAGTGCTAAGAGATGAGAAATTTAAACGATATAAGGGAAAGCGGCTCAGCACATGGGGAAAGATATTTGTTTCACAACATGGCCCCATCAAATTTGAATCAATGAATTAAGGAATTTACAAATTCACCCAACAAAAGCCTAGATGAAAAATAAATCTATGGACCCCCTCATCTACTTCTTAAATATTTAATACAGCAAGTCTTTCTCAATATGAGACCAAGGACTCTTAGAGGATCCACAAACATCTTTTCAATTTTATAAATTATAACATTTTTAATTTTTTCTTATTAATGTTTCACATATTTCTAGATTATTTTACAGTTTAACAACAGAACTGTATTAGTTTTCTATTACTGCTGCTACAAATTACCACAAACTTAGTGAGTTAAAACAACACAAATTTATAATCTTATAGTTCTGAGGGGTCAAAAATCTGACATGGAAATCACTGGGCTAAAATCAAGGTGTCATTCAGGCTTGGCTTCTTTATGAAAGTTTAAGAAGAGAAATCCAGTTGCTTACCTTTTCAGCTTCAAGAGCTCACCCACATTCTTTGTCTGTGGCCTCCTTCTTCCAACTTCAGAGCCAGAGATGTAGCATCTATCTGACCCTGCTTCTGTTATCACATCTCTTTCCCTGACCATAGTTTTTAATATGAATTTATCTCCATCAATCACCTTTTGTCAAATTGGAGTAAGTAGACGCACAATCCAGAATGACTACAATATTTCTAAACTATTTCTTAGTTTAAAAAACCCAGACATTTAGCTTTTTCCATTAGTTCCAGAGCCATTGTCTAATCAGAGAGAAGATTCCTGTGGGAACCACTTAACCTTGTTCAGCGCTACCACCAAAGACTTCATCTGATAAAAATACTAGCTTGCAAATATGTACTTTAAATTCAAGAGATTCCATTTTAAGGAATACAGACAGCATTATATAAAATCTATTGCCATTCTTGGAAAAACAACTCAGTATTCATTTCTACTATTGTGTATCAGTATCATCATCACCAGATAGAAAGAAGAGTCCATTAGACACCTCTTCCAGAAAAACATAGGAGAAACATTCTTACTAAGGGATTTTGGAACTAGAGGAACTCAGACTGCCTGCTCTTGTCCCTCCAACACTTTATGATGCAAAAGAAACAGCACATCTTTGATCAATCAACATTAGAAACAGGGCAGTTAGGCAAGTTGCAAGTGAAAGATATTATAAGAGGACAAGAAGCACTGGGATGGTATTAGAGAAAAATGGGAAAAGGGGGTCATAGAGAATGGTGGTTCTTAACCAGGGATCCAGGGATCCATTGATGATCTTCTGGGGACCTCTGAACTCTAATATTCTCTGAGTATTTGTAAACTTTTCTTAGTAAAAAGATTCTACTATCCATAGGATTTTAAAGGTATGTGACTCCAAAAAGACTGAAAACCACTGTTCTCCCATGGAGTGGGGGAAGGAAAGAAACTATCTGAGAATTTTGAGAAATAAAACAATCAGCCAATCAAATGGAAAACCAGAGTGAATGAATAGGAAAAGGAGAGAGAGGGTAGGAGGTATTTATATGTTTATATGAGTAAACATTTATTAAAAGATTGTTTCAAAAATGAATATGAGAGGAAATGGAAAGCTCACAGAGCTTTCTAAATCACCAGCTGCATTTTTCTCTTTTTCCTATCATGCTGCACAGCCCAACCCAGTCACCAGGTCCTCCTAGCAACGTGGCATTTGGCCTTTGCCTTCAGTTCTTGACATTGTTCACAATAGCAGCTTCAAATGTAAAGGTACCGCATTTATGAAGCCTTAGGAACTCAGATATTCTAAAGGCATATTTACACACACACACACACACACACACACACACACACACACACAGAGCCTTTTGTAAAAGGGATATTACTATGTAAAAAAAGTAATGTGAGGCTTATTCACAGCTCCCTGTCTCTTTCCTATTAAGTTAACACAAAATAGAAAGAAATAAAGATAATACCACTCTGAGAAGTACTTTTTTACAGCACATTGTTAATGGAGCAGTTTACCACCCATCCCCCAAAAGAAGAAAAATATATTACCAGTAAAATGCAGTCAGACTCTACACCAGAAATAGAAGGGGTATGAGACTAGTCTTCTGGAAATATTTACTCACATTTACCTATGTTTACTGTGTTAAATGCCAAATTCTACAACTGAGTCAACACACTCTGATCTCTCATTGTGTCTTTTTAATCACTTACTCTCACATAAATAGTTTAGGTTTCCAAATCTCTGCCATTCCATCATAAATACAGCTCATTCATACATATTTTGTTAAAACACTTCATGCTACTTCTTGGATTTCAATTACCCAACAGAAGGTGCATTGAATTTGCCTGGGAAACAAGGACAATATCTGTTTTTAAAAATGTATGCATTCCTCCCTCTCCTCGGAGTGTTTTAGACATCTAAGAAAGTCAAACCCTAGGGGAAAATATAAACAAGCTGCTTGGAATATACACACAATTACATATCCTATTTGCAAAAAATACTGCCGCCACCTTCCCAGGCAGAGTAAAAAGGAAACATTTATCCCCATGTAACTCACACAAACCTTTTTTTTCTTCATCCCCACCCCAACACCTAAATGGTTTAAATGATGAATACATTATTTGGCTGAAACATACCATGACTGCAAGTGTTAAGCTTCCAAGTGTAAATGGTAATGTTGCATCCTGCTTTTATTGATACATGAGGCAATAAATATTAGATTGATCAATAAGCCTCACTGAACATAATGACACCAAAATTCTAAAAATATCAGAGCAAGAGAATCTATTTAAATAATTATTTCTGATGATGAGAAAATGCATTTAATTCCCTAGCAAACAAGAGACTTCATTGTATAGACATATGCATCTGCATATACACATGTACATATATATCTCACATGGGATCTTCACCTAGAAACACTTCATAAGTTAAATAAAATTATTATATAGTGTGGCCAGAGAAACAAATTCAGGATTTAGAATCAAACAGACGTGGGTTAGAATTCTGTACTTGCTACTTGTTAGCTGTTCAATTTGGGATAAAAGATATTACCTCCCTGATTCTCTTTTGCTTTCCTCTAGTATAAAGGAGAGAAATGCCATTCTTATAAGGCTGTTAAGAAGATTGGCTTGTACCTGACATATGGTAGGCACTAGAGGAATGAAAGCTATTAGCATTAATCATGTAATTACTTAATTCATTCACGAGACACTGAGTTCCTAGTCTCTCCACTGCACTCAATAATCATGAGACCCTAGATATACTTGAACTTAGTGCACTATGTACACATCTCAACTCACAAAATGTCTTCTTCTATTGCTCAATTTGATTTACATTCTGAACCCTCATCCTGCAAATCTGAGTCCTTCCTCCATCTTTTCTCTGGGATTATGCCAGGACTTAGAAGGTAAAATAAAGAAAAGGTATAAGTTCACAGTTTAGTGAAGAGCAAAAACAAATGACTTATTTTAAAATAACGTGACAAAAACTATTACAGTAGGATGATGATAATTTGAAATATGAAACCCATCTCTTCTTTAGAGCCCCTTGTTTTGCCCCATTTAAGCTATGTGATTCATTGCCAAAGGGCTATTATAGCAAACAGTAGAGTAAACTTTTTGAGTTTCGAAAGCTTAGGCTCTAAGGAAGTCAGGGCATAGAGAGGACAGGATGAGGTTAGAACTAGATTCCCCACACACTTCCTCCCACCCTGCACCATCTTACCAACTACTGAATGACATTTTCTCAGTCTGGGGAGGAAGAAGGGTCAAAACAGAGGATGACTTACATGCAGCCAGGCCTGCAAGAAGGGCCCATGTGCAGAGGAAGAGAAAATGAAAAGAACTCCAAAGGAAATTGAGAGGTCTAATAATGGAGGAATTTGTGCTTCGCTCTCTCATGGAGCCATGGAGAATCACGCAGATCCCAGAGAAGAAGTATCAGCACACTGTATCAAGAATGATCAAATCTCAGACAGCCTTATTTAGTTAACAGAATAGTGTCATGTTTCTGAGAGTGACTGAGAAAGAGGCAGGCCTTGGCACTCTAAATTTACTTATTGCCCAGTACAGCCTGAAATATATATTTCTGGAGTGTACTGAAGCAAGGAATTTTGCTAACTCTGAGGGACTTTCAAAGATTTATAGCCACCTGTCTGGACTGACAACCACAGGAAAAGAGAAGACAATGGACTTCAAGTAAAGGCAAACAAGAAGAGATAATAGCCAATGACACATTGGCCATGGGGAAAGTATTCTGCTTTCCCTGAGCTTACCTATGCAACAAGGGGCAAAATGAGGTTCAAATGTAAATTAAATTGATCAATAGAAAAAGAACATGTGAGCTGAAATATGTACATATTGCACTAAGGCTAAGTTATGTCTAGGGTCTCATGTTTCCAAAGAAAAGAGGTTGGAGAAATCAGAATAAGGTCACTTTTCTTTAGGGCTAAGGATGAAAAGGAATTCCATGTGGGATCATGAGTGCTCTGGATGGAAAGACAATATGTGCAATGGTACAAAGGTAGGAATGGCGAGTTTCAGGGATAGCAAGCAATTTGGTGTGGCTGGTCTTAGGGAACATGTGGGGAGTGGTAAAAGGCCCAGCTGGGAGGGAAAGCCTGAGCCAGACCATGAAGACTATTATCTAGAATGTTCTAGTACTTCAGAAGGAACATTCTGGTAAGTGTGTATGGAATGATATGGGAGGGAGGGGTGAGAAGCCAAAAATTAGAGGCCTCAAGTTCAAACTAGTCCAGAGAGTAAACAAAAAGAGAACTGAGCTAAAAAAAAAAAAAAAAAAAAAAAAAAAAAAAAAAAAAAAAAAAAAAAAAAAAAAAAAGCGCCCAAAACACCTAGGAGGAACAAATATTAAAGAACAGGCAGAAATAGATTTAAATGATGTTTAGTTCACTAAGGGAATCTGGTTGTGTATTTAACTTAGGTTTTGTTTTTCAGTCTGGTGGTGTATTTAGTTTAGGTTTTGTTTTACAAAGAAGAATAAAGTCCCCAAATCAGAAATCTTATTATAAAAGATATCAAATTCCAGAAATGGCAGAATCTGGCCCCCAGGACTGTTCTCTCAGACCAGCTTTAGGAGGTTTAGGGAAAGGAAGTCTCCAGTGCCTTCTCTGAAGTGATAGGGAGCTGGGGCTCAAGCCTTGCTACTGCAGCTCCATGATGGAGCGCATTAGCATTAGCTACATCTGTAGTCATGGATGGAAAGCACCTGGCTCTTCCTGGCATGGTGAGGGCTGGGGTCTAAGCCTCTGGAAGTCAGTCTCGGATGATGATCCCTTACCTCTCACTCCAATATTCCTTCTCCAATTTGCCCATGCTGATGGGGACTCTGATTTTTGGCAGAGTGTTTGGATATGTAAAATAGAGACTGCATTTTTTTCAGCTTCTTGGAGGTGGATGTAACCATGAGATTAAATTCTGGACCATGTGACATAAGCAAAGTACCACATGAGAGCCCCTTTCCCAGAGCCTGTCCTGAGAGTAGAATGTGTGTGTGCTCTTTGCTGTTTCTCTAACTCATTCCCCAGCCTCCTTCTGAAACACTGAAATGATTATCTTGGTCAATAAGGTCGAGGCTATGTGGGGTGAAGTATCAAGATATAAAGGGAACATGGGTCTCTGCCACAATGTAACATTATGCCAGTTTTGGTCCCACCATCAATCCAGACTTTCACATGAATTAGAAATAAAGATCTATCTTGTTTGGAATTTTTTGTATGTGTCATTTACATTCAAATAATTCACATGGGCAAGTTCTGTCCAGGGCAGAACATACACTGCCAATTTTTGACTTGAGCCAAAAGAGTCATTCTAGCTGCCAGTTGGTGTGTGACTTCTCACTGCAGTGGACTTGAATGCATTCACCTCTCATACTTGAAATACTGAATCATAGAAAAAATCCCCTTAGTCCGACCCCATACTCATCTAACAACTTAATTATAATTTAACTTCTGTAAAATATGTCTATGAGGAGGGCATGTTCTTATCCAAAGATAAGAGGCCCTGGTGCCCCTGACTGTTATAATTTTCATTATATATTTGGTAAATTAGGGTTCCGGTATTTGCTATGCTCTCCAGGATCCCATCCCAGAGAGGCTAAGCCTCCCATTGGGCTGACCAAATCAAGTCTCTGCAAATTCATAGGCTAGTTCCTAGGTGGTATAAACTCACCAAGATTATGACAGCCTTTTAAATGTCTTTGGATAGTCATGCCACCTCCCCTGCCGCCTCTCTAAACTTGTCCCATGTTTCCTTTTCTAAATTTAACAATCACAGTCACAGTGGGACACAAATACCTAAACTGATTAAGAGTGTGTGGTATAATTTGTTATGCTAGCTCTCATTAGCCAAGTACATACGATACTCTAAGAACATGGGGTAACAACATGTGTTTACATTGTCCTGTATTGGATTTTTATATGCATTTTATTTTTAGAAAGTATTTAGAGATAAAATTATAATGAATCAACTCTGCACAACTATGATTAAAAGATTATTCTGGAGTCCTGCTGTCCTGAGTGTGATTACTAGCTTTACCACTTAGCAGCTGTGTGATATTAGGCAAGTGATTTTGTTTCTCTAAGCCTTAGTTTCCTCATCTGTAAAACAGAAAAGGCAATGCTACTATCTCATTAGGTTCTTATCAGGATTAAATTAGTATAATATATACAAATCTCTGAGAATAGTGCCTGGCATATACTAAATGTTACTAGCTATTATTCTTTTGAGGATTGAGACAATCCTTTCAAAATAGTGTTCTTCCTGGTACAATATGTGCAATCATTACATGTTGGTCATTGCCATAATTATTAGCCAAAGTCACTCAATGTACCCTTCTCCTTATCTAGCCAGCAAGGGGTAGTGATGATAGCAGCAGGGAAATAGACTCTTGCTGCTACAGCAGCTGCACTGCTAAACACAGCATCAGCTGTTATTGAGTCGTCCTCCCAGATAAGACAGGCCTTGATACTGCCCAACTCTAATAAGGGAGGGGAACTATCTCCTATGAAGGTCTTTGAGAAACTCAGAGTGAAAAGCATCCCTCTCCACTTTCCTTCCTTAGTCTTGCCGGAGGAACAGACGCAGCATAGGGCAGGCCCAGGAAAGCTTACCTGGTAACTGCATGGCTCTAAACAGGCTTATACTGCAAAGATCTTATAGAGAAGCAACAGCAAGGGCTCCTCATGACCATGGAAATCAGGCCTTGCCAGCATGGTTTCTTTCCTCTCTCCTCTATAGAGCTAAATGTTTATCTTTTCATGATAGGTGATGATGTCCCTTATCATGTCCAAGAACTTCATCAAGTCACCTCAAAGATCCATACAACTTACAGAAAAAAAATCCTTGCATATATTATGAGCTAAATAAGTATTTGTAGAATAAACCAAAAAAAATGGGGGAGGCGGGGAAAACCCATACAACTTGCATTTTTTAATAGAGTTCATTTTTTTAGAGCAGTTTAGGGTCACAGCAACATTGAATGCAAAGTACAGAGATTTCCCATATATCCCCTGCTGCCACACAGACAGGCATAGTCTCCTCCACTATCAATATCTCTCAGAGAGTGCTACATTTGTATAATCCATGAACCTACATTGACACATTGTTATCATTCAAAGCCCATAGTTTACATTAGGTTCACTATTGTCGGTGCACATTCTGTGAGTTTTAACAAGTGTATCACAACATGTATCTACCATTCAGACAGCCTGAGTCCTTGAGTTTGGTGTACTGTTGATTCTCTTCTCCTTCCTGCCAAATCCTGAACTTTTCACTGACTGTGTCCATGGTTTTGCTTTTTCCAGAATGTCATATACTTGGAATCACACAGTGTATATAGCCTTTTCAGTTTGGCTTCTTTCACACAGTAAAATGCATTTAAGTTTTCTCCATGTATTTTTATGACTTGAAAGCTCATTTCTTGTTAGCACTAAATAATATTTCATTGTCTGGATGTACTACAGTTTATTTATCCATTCACCTACTAAAGAACATCTTCGTTGTTTCCAAGTTTGGATAATTATGAATAAATCTCCTATGTGCAGGCTTTTTTGTGAACATAACTTTTTAGCTCATTTGGGTAAATACCAAGGAGAGCAATTGTTAGATCATATGGCACGAATATGTTTAGTTTTGCAAGACACTGCCAAACTGTCTTCCAAAGTGGCTGAACCACTTTGCGTTCCCATCAACAATGAGAGTTCCTATTGCTCCACATCCTCATCAGCATTTGACGTTGTTGGTGTTCCAGATTTTGGCTGTTCTAATAGTTGTGTGGTGATATCTCACTGTTGTTTTGATTAGAAATTCCCTAGAGACATATAATGTTGAGTATCTTTTGATATGCTTATTTATCATCAGTATATCATCTTTGGTGTAGTCTCTTTTGGCTTTTTTGCACATTTTTTAATCTGTTGTTTATTTCCTTATTGTTGAATTTTAAGAGTTCTTTGCATATTTTAAATAAGTATTTTATCAGATGTGTCTTTGTAAATATTTTTCTTTTAGTTTATGACTTGTCTTCTCATTCTTTATTAAAACTTATATTTTAATATCTATTCTAAATATCTTTCTTCCCTTGCAGAAAATCTATTGCTATTACTTTTTGTTGGCCATGAAAAGAACATTAAGAAAAGAAAGAAAGACCACAGTGAAAGAAAAAACACATTGCAGACACACTCAACTCAGGAAGTACAGAACAGTTGTCACTGATCAAACATGTATAGTACAGTTTGCTGGGTCAGCTCTTACTGGATGAGAGCATATGACAACTAACTCAGGGTATGGGAACAATATGTGATCACAGTGTCCTGTAATAGATTATTACATATGTTTTATTTTAGGAATATATTTCAGAGACAAATATCATCTTGATGAGTCAACCATGTAAAATCTACAATAAGGAAAATATTCTGAGTGGGTAGGGAGGGAGTTTCAGGAACCCCACTTCCTTCTGAAGTGTTGCCCTTCCAACTTGAAACAAAGGCTGCCTGGAGAAAAGCAAATGGCCTTCAGGGGGGCCTGAATACCTCCTGAGACTAGATAGGGATTTATCTTGTTTTGGTTAAGGAATCAAGAGAGCATAGATCCTTGAAATCTTGTCATAGAAGAAGATATTCTGGCTCTGAATGGTTTCTGTGTACTGTGTTGAAAAGCATGGAAGTTTCCAACAGAATATTCACAAAGGCATGTTTTGGGTTGCCTCAATACATTGTTTCTGACATGGAGAAGTTGTTCTAAAGGTATTTTAGGTATTGTCCAAATCATGCAGGAACCTTAAAGGAGATAACTGCCTCTCTTATGCTGTGCCAAGTGTCAGACACACACATTCACAAATTTAGTATAGTTTAGTATAAAATACTGAGCTCTCATATTAAATATGGGCAAAACACTTATGGAGGTCCTTTGTTGATTTTGGAAGTACCAGCTGTTAGAAGAGTCTAAGGCTTGAGATGCTGCATTTGGGAGAGGCCATTTCCTGTGGCCATTCTCTTTGCAATCCAGCATGAAGGAAGAACTGTTTAATCCTGCAAGTCCAGAAAATGAATACCAAGGGTCTTCTATCTTTAGAAGATCCTATACTCACATTATCATAATGTCACAGAGGCCAACACAAAAGGGTGCATAGTCTCTCCCCTCTCAGACTCAAATAGAGAAGCCTGTGTTAAATATGCTTGATGAGCTGGCCTTTCAACTGAATCTCCAAACTCCAGCCTGGAAATCGGCCCAGCAGAGAATCCTGATACACACATTTTCTTTGTTCCTTTCTTCCTATAGCTCATCAAGTAGAGGAAACAGTGAATTAGAGTACAAAGGCATCTGGGATTGATTACATCAGATTTTAAGAAACTTGCATTTTAGGCCTATACTCAAGAATTCATGCTGACCCTTGTGCCCAATATTAATGACCATAAGAAAGGCTAAATATATTATTTCAATAGATTATATTTGTGGTATCATAATATAATATTATTTTTAAGTCTTTAAAAAGTACACTTAGTCATGGAGTATATATTAAAATGTGACCTTAAAGTTCATGGGTTCAACTTCTTCTTTTTAGAGAAAAAGAAATTGGATTCAATAGAGATGATTTTCCTCAGCAAGGTTTTGATAGGTAAAGCTCTATCCAAGATCTTATTTAAGCTAAAATACATGGTATAATAAACTCTTGTTGCTTTTGCTGTTTCAAATCCATTTACCCTTCTTTTGGTTCTTCAATTTTCCTTAGAGGAAGCTGCCCTCCCCTCCCCCCCCCAAAGACATGTATATACTTCCTAAGTCTATGCCATTCCAGTGGAGCAAATAACACAAGTGTAAAATAATCAGCACACAGCATTTTCTCTTACCACAATAATTGGTTTAGAAATAAGAATAACCCAATTAGAGCAAAAGAGACAAAATAATATTTTGCTGGTAATGTTGAGACAAAGGTCTTTACTCTTCCCATTGAGTTGCAGTACAAGGGTATAAGAAAGAGAGACACTATAGCTTTCCTACAGCCACAAAAGGCCAATCTATGCGAGAATGAAACCATCACATAAAGGAGAACAGAAAAGAAAATGTCTTTTCCTAATCCCTTTATCAAACCATGCCTGAAACCAGACGGAGACCTTGAGTTTTTGGATACACTGAGCCAATAAATTCCTTTTTAACCTAGTTTCAGAAGTCATTGTTGAAATTTGTATTCCTCTGCTCAGAGCAACCTTCTCCCAGACAACCACACAGCTCTATCTCTTCCTTCAAATCTTTACTTAAATGTTACCTTCTCAATGAAACATTTCTTGACTTTGCAAACCCCACCTTCGATATCGTCTATCCTCCTTCTCCCTTTGTTTCCTCAGTAGCACTTATCAGCATCTCATACTTTATAGAATTTTGCTTCCTTCATTGTCTATATTTCCACTAGAATGTTGGCTCAATGGAGGTGCAGATATTTGCTATGCTCACTGTTATATTTCCAGGCTCTGGAAGAACCCCTGACATAGAGTAGGCACTCAGTAAAAATTAGTTTATTTAATTCATTAATTCACTATATCTAACACATTGCCCATAAATTGTTTTTATTTTAAGCATTTTGCTAGTGGTCATGATAAGGACAGTGAATGACCACAATGACAAACATAGAAAGTTACAAAAGTGTCAGAGCTTAATAATGATCCCATTGTCTTTCTTTCTGATGTAGATTCTGAGTCCCAACTTTGCAGGTTACCTAAAATCTCAGACCTCAGCTCTTTCTTCTAGAGCACTGAAGTTTGACTTGTCCTTCTTCTGGCCCTTCTCTTTCAGGAAATTCCTCTATTTATCAAAGAAAAAAATAAGAAACACACTAGGTGATGTGTTATCAAAACTGAGTTATTTATGCTTCTGAGCACCCACAAAGATCAGAATAATAACTTTTCTGATTCTTAAAAGACTATCTCTTAAGAATTTTCTCACAATCTTCAAGAACAAGAAAGAGAAATGAGTGTTTTCTATTATAAAAACGTATCCTTCACTCCCCAACTTTCTAATGGCTAAGAGAAGAAAATACTTAGAATGTAGCCCTGCAAGATGCCATTAATACCTTCCTCCTCCACAGCACCAGTACTGAGTATCATAGCTTTATTTGTCCTTTCCCGTGTTCTTTCCTGTGACTTCACATTAGCACATAGGCTCCAGGAAATTCTTTAAGCCCTCTACTGTAGTCCAAAGCTAATTGTGCTATATCACTATTAAAGACTTTTTGATAATTTTTTTGAAATATGCCATCTCTTTGTCCAAATGAAGTACTTGGCAAAACCAGGCTAAAGAATAATTCATTTTGTTGTGAGCAGAATTAAGAGCGATAAACCTGCAGCCTCAGTAAAACTCAAGCACTACCTTTCCTTTGTGAAAGCAGATTTGAATAGACAAAAGCCAAATTTTTCTATGAGAGTTTATGTCCTTGGCTAAGGTGCAGTTGACAAGATAAACACAGACTAGTTAATTATTATTTCCTGATTGTCATTTTCCACTAGAATTTATTAACAAGATTATTAAATTAGGTGTGCAAAAGAAAACCAAATAAAAATGTAAGAAGATATCACTAACCAGCCAACACTAGGGCATGGAGTTCTACTAGTGGGTGTATTTCCCACCAAACTCATCACATGTTTCACCCAGTGTTCCTAATTAACATCCTCACACATTTGTAAATTGACTGGCTAAGATTAAGATATAATCAGAAGACGCTGGTTCAGATGGGCTTCTGGCTCAAAACTGGTGTCACTAGAATCATGATATAATACTCTGAACATTTCAAACTTAACCAACATTTTGACTATTGTAAAGCTTTATTATCACTTTTATATACAAGCCTTAAATTAGTGCTCATTTTTAAACAGAAACTTGACCATTCTCCTGACTTCCTACAGTGCAGATAAGAGTCTCTAGGGACTATCACCTACTGAAGAAGAGGCAGGGGGTTTTGGATTAGAGGAAAGAGAGATAAATTCAACAAGGGATTGGGAGGGTCTTAGATATTGGATAGTTTCTGAGAAGAAATGGGGTAAGAATCATGGCCAAGACTTTTATAGATGTTGGTGCATTCATTCATTAAGTATTTAGTATATGCTCCTGTGTTGGGTACAAGAGATACAATGGTGAGCAAAGTGGTCCAGATTTCTTCATTCACAGAATTTAAAGTAGAAGAGACAGTCTCTAATCAAATGACCCCAAAAATCTGTGTGAAATTATAAACTGTGCATCTTTTAATACAAAAGCTATGATGGTGTTTAATCTAACTAGTATATAGAGTGGGAAACAGGGAAGGCTCCCTGAGAAAAGGTCATGGAAGGTTTCTCTGCAAAGTAATTTTGGAGTGAGATCTGGAGAATGAGTAACATTGTACAGCTAATTGCAGCTGGCAGACAAGCTGAAGAGGACACTGATGGCAAAGACTGTGGTTGGCAGGGGCATTTAACTGAAAAAAAAAAAAAAAGCCTGTGTGGCTGGAGCACGGAGATGGAACAAAGATCAGCAGCAAAGAGGTTGTGGGGATTATCCAAGGAATGACAGTATAGTATCCTGGCTAGAGAAAAAACCTATATGGCAGTATACAGATTGAACTGTAAATAATGTTTAAGGCCCTTCATATTCTGGAAGAATATGCAAAGCAAGTTGGAGAGTTTGAACTGTATTCTATAGGCAACAATAAATCATTATAGGTGCATAATGTCAGGGGTCGGACCTGTTTAAAGATGACTGTTCTAGTAACAATATTTGAATGGATTTTGGTGAAGAGAGAGAATGGGGAGAACTCCTGAAGAAAGGAATGATAATTAGGGAAAAATAATAAAAAAGGGAAACAGCCAAATGAGAGGGAGCAGTATCTTGAACTAAGGCAGTGGGAATGGAAAGAACTGAGCAACTGTCGAGATGCTGTAAAGTAGAATCAACAAATTTGGTGGCTAATAGCATGTGGACGTAAAGGGAGTTGGGGAGACAGAGAAGAAAGGGAACTCCAAATGATTGAAAAGTGTTAAGCCTAAACACTATGAGGACACCAACATCAGAGCAGAAATAAGAAGAGTCAGAGGCTTTGAGGAATTCAAATTTTTTCAGCTATGTATAATGACATCTAGGGCAGACAAGTAGCTAATTCTGACAACCTGGCATTCTTCAAAAGATGTGTTTGGAAATAAAGGTACACAGGTCAGTCAACCAACAATGTTTACTTGGTGTCTTCTATGTATCTAGCCTCATTTTATACCCTGAACATAGTATTAGAAATTAGAGCTAATTTCTGTCTTCATGGAATATGACTTGTATATGAGAGATAGTTTGCGAAAAGCCCACAGGAACCTAAAGGTAACATGATTAACCCAAAAATAAATCATAAACAAATGATATATATATATATAAATGAGAAAACAGTTCAAAGAATTTTCCATTATCTGGTATCAAATTCTCAGAGTTTAGCATTGTGAAGGTTAAGGCTCTCCTATTAGGAAAGACATTACAATGCAAATTCAAGTCACCAACTACCACCAAAGGAGAGGTAGAATTTAAAAGCTTCCTGTGAATTTCATCCAAGAATATAGAGAACACAGCAAAGGACAGGATAAATAATAGATTATTATTCTTTGGAAAACAAAGGGAAATCCTTTGTAAGACATAGGGAAATCCTGCTAGCCAGGACACTTAAACATCTTGACCCTTCATAAACACTCAAAGTATATATTGAATTTCAGGGGGAAAAAAAAAAAATCTTTGCCATTTTTATTTTTAAGTAGGCGCCAAAATTACGTCATATTAGACCAGCAAGAGTGCTCAGATTCTCAGACCCTACTATTTTTTTAAATAAATGGATAATCAATATAATATAATATACCAACTAAAATTATCTTCATAAGAAAGGAACAACAAAGGGCTAAAGCTTAAAAAAAAAACCTGAAACCTAAAATAAAATAAATAATTTGATTAATTTAAAAGCTAAAAAACAAACATAGATATGTATATGCATATATCTACATATACAGATATGTAGATATATAAAGATTATATAGATAGATAAATAGATGACAGATGATAAAAAATGATAGATAATGATAAGGAGATAAAATTAAGCCAAAATATTATTTAAAAAAATTAAGCAGGAAATTAGATTTAAAATGTCTATATCATGTAGCTTGTCAATTAGTTATTAAATATCTGGTCTATTTAACTAGCTAATGCTAAAGTTCCTTGGAAGAGCAAATATAAGAAAATGTTGAAAAATAATTCTAATAAGGGGGCAAAAAAGGCTTACATAACTAGTAACTACTTAAATCTGCAATCATTAAAAACAGTGCAGATTAGGCAAGCAGATCAATGAAATTAAACAGAGTCCAGACATAGACCCAAATATAGGAATTCAATAATTTAAAAAGGTTCATTTCAAACCAGTTGTAAGGATTGATCAATGTTTACATAAATGGCATCAGAATAATAAGAACTCATTTAGAAAAATCAAGTATGATCTACAGAAAAGGAACATCTTGATTCCATTGATTTTGTTCCTGGAACTTTTTTCTTTGATGTTATTAGTGAAAACAATTGTAAAAAATCATAATTTTACCAATGTTGATTAATTTCCCTGAATAAATTTTCTGAAATTAAACTATTTTTTATTTTTCTTCAATTTGCTATATAGCATAATTAAAACATTTATCTAATTATTATTTTCATTTTTATCTTATTAAAAATTATTTTGAGACCAAGATATTTTTTCTCATGTAAATTTTTTTTCAGTTATTGCCTTTTTTTTTTAGACTTTCAATATATATTTTTTCTTCTTCTTAAAAAGTCCCTCCAACAAACATTTCCTGTAATACTGCTTAGTGGTGATGAACTCCTTTAGCTATTTCTTATCTGCTTAGCTTTTTATCTGGCCTTCCATTCTAAATGATAGCTTTGCTGGGTAAATACACTTGCTCATAGGTCCTGGGTTTTCCTCACTTTAAATATTTTGTATCAAGCCCTTCAGGCCTAAAGTTTCTGATGAGAAGAAATCAGCTAACAGTCTTGTGGGCATTCCCTTCTATATAACTAATTGCTTTTCTCTTGCTGCTTTTAAGATTCTCTCTTTGGATTTAACCCTTGGCATTTAATCATGATGTGTCTTGGTGTGGGCCTCTTTAGGTTCATCTTGTTTGGGACTCTCTGAACTTCCTGGAGTTGTATGTCTATTTCCTTCACATGTTAGGGAACTCCCCCATCATTATTTCTTCAAATAGTTTTTCAATTACTTGCTCTCTGTCTTCTCCTTCTGGTACCCCTACGATATAAATGTTGTTATGTTTGACACTGTCCCAGAGACTTCTTAAACTCTCTTCATTTTTTAAAATTCTTATTTCTTGCTGTTCTGATTGGGTTCCTTTGCTATCCCATCTTCTGTGTCACTAATTTGAAATTCCATTTCATTCACTCCATTGATTCCCTCTAATGTACTCTTCATCTCAGATTGTATTTATTATTTCTAGCTGGCTCCCTATTATGTTTTCTGTCTCTATTTTTATGTATTTTATCTTTTTGTTAAAGTGCTCATTGAGTTCATCTACTTTTCCACTAAGTTCTTTGAGCATCCTTATAACCAGTGACCTCTGTATCTGGTATATTGCTTCTCTCCATTTTGGTGAATTGTTTTCATGGAGCTTTGTTCTGTTCTTTCACATAGGACATACTTCCCTATCTCTCCATTTTGGCTGCCTCTTGTGGCTGTTTCTATGTATTAGATAGGGCTCCTAAATGTCCTGATCTTAATAGAGTGATTTTATATCCTGTGGGGCCCTTTGGCATAGACCTGGGAGGGATCGAGCTGCAGGCCATGTTCAGCCGCAGCCCATGCATACTCTTACCAGGCCAAGTCAGAAACAGAGGCTGGCTGTCACTAGTGCAGGGCCTGGGCTCAGCAAGAAGTATAGGACTCGCTGAGGCCAGTTGTTGCTTTTTTGGGTTTTGTGAGCCTTTGAGGGATTATATAAAAGTTCGCAGCAGGAACCAAGACAGCCCCTTTGTATGCAACAAATCACTGGGGGTGCTTGGGTGGGCCTACAAATTGGGAGAGGCAGAGTCTCAGGGAATCCCCTGGGTGCCATCAACCTGTGTTGTCCAGGTTGATGGTGCCTGCATCTGTAGGCTGGGAGGTGGGAGGACTCAATAAAGGAACAAAGCTTCTGCCTGCATCTCTGTCCAGGAGCAAGCTGTCCCTCCAGCCCTCTCCCTGGAGCCCGACAGCTCAGCACCTTCCCATATGTCCCTGGTGCCCCTCCTGCAGCTGCCCCAGCGCTGGAGCCCCCAGCCAGTGAGTCTGTCAGTGAGTAAGGTCAAGGGTGGGCCCTTTAAGAGGAATGTCTGTGACTTCCTCAGCCTTTGTCTCAGTCAGCCACAACCTCCACTGGTTTTCACAGCCAGAGATTGTGGAGACTTTTCTTCCCAGCACTGGAATCCTGAGCTGGTAGCCTGGTGTGGCCAGGACCCCTTGCTCCTCAGGTGGGGAGACAGCTCTGCAGCCAAGAAACCCTGTCCCCCCGATTCTCGATCGCCACACACAGTTGTGGGCATGAGCCATTTCTCATCTCTGCCCCACCTACTATTTTGAGGTAACTTGTTATTTGAGGTGACCTAGTTGTAGGACTTCTGTTCAGCCAGACCTCTGGTGACTCCGTGTATTGGTTGCTCTGTAGTCACTAGAGGACGCATGAACAGTCACCACCTTCTATACCATCTTGAATCTTCCAACCTCATGTAAATCTTATGATGGCTTAGAGCAAAATGCTTTCCTTATCATATCTTATCAGTTAAAACTTCTGCCACTCTTGGTTTTCCTCTATGACTATCATTTCATCAAGTTAAATTTTTCCCAAATCAAATACTGAAAGCATAAATTTGTCAAGAACACATTCTTCTGGAAACAACTAGTTAACAACTTATTTTATCATGCGCAGTTGTAGCTGTCAGCTTTAATTTGTATTAATCACAAAATGGTGGGCTCAAAACATGCATATCGCATTCCTGTGTCACAATTTATACACAAATAAATTGCAGATGGATTATAAATTGTATAATATGTACAAATAATAAAATATTAGAAAAAAACATAGGATATACATATATTACATATATTTTATATAATATTATGTATTACATATTTATATATGTAAATCTATGTATATTTATATATAAAACCTTGGAGCAAAAAATAAATAAATAAAATAAAAATAAAAAAAATTTAAAAGCCTTTCCATGAATAACTCAAAAATCTGAAACCATTAAGGAAGTTTGAATTCCTTTACCCTTCCCAGATGAACCATAGCACTAACATTTTTCAAATACTCCATGGCAGGTGATCTAGGGGTCTAAGAGTCAGGATTTCTTGCCATGGGAGGCGGTGGGAGTAAGGGGCTGATTAATAAGAGATGTAGGTGGGGGCAATGGATAGTCAAAAGTCTGTAGAAACTGTATGTGGAATTGGAGCTCTTAAATGATTTTCAAATATTTTTATTGTTGCAAATATAATATACAGCATCCTAATGTAAAAATTTTAAATATCTAACAAGTTTAGCATAAATTAAGAACACCCATTACCTGTAAACATACCTTAGAGAGATAACTACTGTTGATAATTCATGACTATCATTCCAGGTCTTTTTTTTTTTTTTTTTCCAATTTGTTCATCTTTTTACTTATTGTCCTTAGATGCTGGACCCAGATACTGTAAGTCCAGGGTTTTGTTTTGTTTTTAATGCAAAACAACCACCCTCAGATACTCTCTCTCTCACACACACACTCGTAATTTTTTAAAAATGGAATCATAATATACAGATTGATCTATTTAGTTTTATAGATTTAAATGTCATCTGTACATATCTGGGCCCACTTCAAAAAGAGTTGGAAGGAAGGAATTGAGACACTCATCAGTAAGTAAATATTACTATTATACTGGTGCTTCTAGGAATTTTTTTCTTTTTTACTTTTTTTCTCTTTGATATTAAAGAAATATATGTTCTCTTTAGGAAACACAGAAAAGCACACAAAAAAGAACAATTGCCCATAATTCACTGCATCAAGCCAGCCACTAAAACTTTTGATGAAGAAAGATTTTGTGTTTAATAGACCCAGAGAAGCCATGGACAGCAATCTTGCGAAAGCCAGAGTTCAATAAGAAGGTCCCAGCGCCATAAGACAAAATGGAGTAGGTAGGAAGCTATAGACCACACACCAGTACCCTTTGACAAATAGGATAAGAAGGAAACAAAAAATGGCCAGTGACTTTTTCTATTTTTGAAAAACATACCTTTCAAATTTAAAAAGGCAGAACTCTGAACAGAAGCCACAAGACGCCAGTTACAGGATAGGCAGATCCATTTCCGTCGGCTCGGATAAGCTTATAATTTTGATCTATAAACCTGTGCAACACTGTGGATTGGCAGACAAAGTCTGAAAAATGAAAATGCCGCACTAAGAGGCTTTATCAACAGATTCCTCCCACCCGACTCTTCCCCTTAGATTTCCACTCAAATTGAACAGACACCCTTGGGACATTTCAAACCTGAAGTATTTGTTTAAAGGCCAGCACAGGAGGTGACTGTTGGAGAAACAATACAGAAAGGAAGATTTAGCAAGAACTTCAAAAATTGGTTTATTTTAAGCTGGAAAGGAAGGAAAGTATCTCGAATGGTAGCACTAACAACTTCTTTAGATAAAAGTGGAAATACTGGAATCGTGGAGAACTTCCCACTCAGGTAAACACCCTCAGACTTTAGAAATAGTTAGAAGGGTACATAGAACACCCACTCTGTGGTTCTGCAAAAGCTTAAGGTAGGGATCAAAGTTTCTCTGCAAAGGGCCAGGTGACAAGTATTTTAGGCTTCACGGGCTATCCTAAAGCCTCTGAAGCAACTACTCAACTCCACAGCTGCAGTTTTACACTACGGGCATAGACGATGCATAAAGGGTGGAGGTAGCAATGTTCCAGTAAAACTTTACTTTTGGACATTCGCATCTGAATTTCAGAGAATGTTCATATGTCACAAAATATTCTTCTTTTGATTTTTTTCCTCAGTCATTTAAAAATATAAAAACTCTTCTTTGTTGGTGGTAGGAAAAGAAGTGTAGGCCGGCTCTGGTCCATGTGCTGGCCAGTAGTTTCTTGACCTTTGGTTTAAATGCAGAGTTTCTGCTTCAAGTTTACATTCTAACAACATAGATAAGAGCAAACTGGAGAATCAGGAGGCGTTTATTTTATTTTGTTTTGTTTAATTTTGTTTGTTTGTTTGTTTGTTTCTTTTCAGGCATTTTACATGGAGAGGACTTCTGCTTAGGAGAGTGGAAGTGGTCTTTGTGGCAGAAGGATTTTTGGACTTTTGATGGCCAGCAATTAGGCTGAGATTGGGGTAGGATTGTGGGGCAGAAGGTGCAGGAGCACAGAAAGATTTCCCTAAGGGCTGATATCCAGGATGTGTCTCCATAGAGTTGGCCTATAGCATCAAGGGGGAGAGGGGTTAGAAAATGCCTCCCTATTCCATTATGCATGCTCTACTTTCCCAGTGAATCAGACCAGTGATAAGATTGGCAGCAGCAAAGTCAAATTTAATTTATAAGACCTTTTTTTGCATAAAGATGAGGCCCTACATTGTACACAAACAAAAACATTTCTCAGATCACCTCTACATTGGTAGTCCGTCTTTGTTCACCTGTGTGGACAGGCTCTTATGCAAATTCTGGCAGCTAGTTCAAAATAATCCTGAGCTTAGCCTTGATGGATTTATTTCTCATTTACTACAGGCACTGACCACTTTATTGAAGAGAGAAAAATACCAGTTCCTCCACAGCCGCTTGCCCAGGAGTCCTGAGCCTGCCTGGCAACTAGCCTCTTTGCTCCCTCTCCAGCTTGGGCCTGACATTACCTTACCATTGAATAGTCCAGTGCAAGAGTTCAGTGCAGGGTTTGCACTTTCCCAGCCATTAGCCAGCTGCCAAAGCATTTTATTATCTTCGGAGTGTTTTGTACATCAAAGAGAGCCTCAAACAGTGTGATCAAGTGGAAGTAACAGCGCCTGGTCAACATTATAACTAGCAGCATTTTTTTTCATGGATATAATGCCATCTGGCACCCAGGAACAGCGAAGGCCAGTGATGGAAAAATCCTGCCGCCCTGTTTTGCTTATTGGTGTAACAGTTAATCCTGATAAAGGCCAAGGCCCCAAAGTAACTGCCCTGTTATTATTATACGTATCTATTGTCTTACACAGGCCTAGCTGCCCTGAACCTGCGAAAGGGAAGGTTACACATGAGGTTGCCTGAGGGAAAAAAATCCAAGAGAGTCTTTTTGTTTGTTTAAATTACTTATAAACACACACACACACACACACACACACACACACACACACACACACACACAGGGAGGGACAAGGATTTAAATCCTTTTTTCCAAACTTCAAGACTTTCCGGGGAAACATCAAGTAACTGGCTTTGAAATCCCTGCACTAGGCTCTCTAATAAAAGCTTAGTATCTTCTCCCATATTGATTACTTTTGATAATTTTGAGAAATCTCTCCGGCCTTCGATTCTCGGTCAGAGACCACCAACCCTCCTCCAAATCAGAGACTCTGAAGCTAATTTCTGGTAACGAATTTCTCATTGAGTCTTTTATTGCTCTCTTACAATTAAGAAGAAAGAAAAAGCTTTTTTGTAATGGCAGCTAATAGAAAAGTACTGAATAAACTCATCTGTAGTACACTCAAAATACTGCTTTATGGGTAGCTGATTTTGAATTGGCAAATTAGGAAAGACAATACCATGAGTATCTTATTGTTTTTATTTTGACATCAATCTTCAAAACACAGAAGACCAGAACACAAAATGAACAGTCTCCTTCTTTGTCGAAATGAGAACAATGATGGGGTTTATGGTTTTTTTTTTTTTTTTTTTGCCACATTCTCAAATGTGGTTGCCTCAATGCAATGCAACTGTTTATAAACTCTTCAATGATTTTTCCACTCATTACACAAACTCCTCCCCTTCCTATCTTCCACTAACGCCCTCCTCCCGCCTTATGTCACTGCAGGAGGGAAAGCCTAAAATTTTGAGAAGGACATTTCCTTCTTTGGGTTAAGTTCACATGAAAGGAGGATTTTGCAATTGCCACATAAGCAATTACGTAAGGTTTTCAAAAGCATGGAAAATTTCCGGGGCAATTGCCACCTATACTCAGTTATAAGAATCTAGATGATTTTAAACATAAGCAGACATCACCTAATAACCAACCGGTCATTTGAAATTTCCTCAGAAAATCCAACTTGATCTACTTTCTACCACTGTGTTTCTCTTCACTGTCACATATTGTAGTAGAATTATAATATGCATAAGGGACTAGATTGCTATTTTAGGCTGGCATAAAAACTGAGCTCAATACTTGAAACTAATAAAAAATAATAAAAAGTAAATTTTAAAAGTCTGAGCTCAGAGAAATGAAGCCACCAGCAGCCAATATTAAGAACAAAGTTCTGACTTTCAAAATCTTCAAACAATGACAATTTTCCTCACTTCTTTTCTTTCTCTAAGAATCAATGGAAATTTTTTTAAAATGAGCTAGAAAAGAAAGCAATTAAACCTTTGGCAAAGTGGAAAAAAAGGGGGAGGACGGTACATGAAAGCAAAGTTTCCAAAACATGGTCTTCAGGTATCAAAATTTGAATTATTTATTCACAATATATGTGTCACGCTTCACATTTTAAAAAATGTGTAAATCACTTATTATAGGAATAAAGGTTTGCTGAAAGAAACTTTCAAAATCATCTTTTGTAGGCAAAGAAACATTAAATCAACAGTTCAAAGTAACAGTTAATGGCAGAGCTTAAATAAAATTCAGGACTTATAACGACACTGTATTGCTTTTGCCGTGGCATGTATGCATTCATTCATTCATACATTCAGCAAGCATTGGTTGACTGCTTACCATATACCAGGTACTGTGGCAATACTGAGAATACTTTCTACAAGTATAAATAAGAAGAGATCCTACTTTCCATGAACTCATAATTGGATGTAGAGACAGGCATATAAACTAAGAATTGCAATAGAGAGTGACAGATGCCAAAGTAGAGGGAGCAATACAATAGTGGCAAAAAGAAAAAATAGATGAGTTATACCAGAAAAGATCTTCACTATTCTGACTTACCCCTAATGTTAAAATAGTGACCTGCTATTATGTTTAAAAGTCAAGTAAGCCTTTGTCCTTAAATTATCCTAGATAGAGAATCAATTACTTGTGGCAGGTCTTAAATTTCACTTTAGTAAAACTTAATATGTCTTGTGCTTCCTCTAATTATTCTGGATTTGTCGATGTGTAATTATAAAGAAGTAGGGCTCTCTGGTTTCCCATTCAGATTGTTCTAAAGTGACATTCACTGCAAGATTTGGCCAACATGCTAAGTAGCTGAAATTTGGAAAGCAGTGGGCAAAAGGAGACTAGTTCAGATGAGAAAATTATACATAATTTCTTTCCTCTCATTTTGTGAAAATCTTAGACCCACAGTTGCTAGGGATTAAAAAGAACTTAAAGCAAATTTCTACATCTTAGTTTTGTTTTGTTTTTTTTTTTTTTAATTTTGAATCTAAGTCCAAGATTTAAATTTCTAAATTGACTATTCCATAACAATTTCCCTGTGGAATTAATTCCAATCTTAAGGACTTGTTCATTGACATCTTCCTATAGTACTTTGCCAGCCTCATATGCTCATTCTATTTTTCCTACCAACAGGTTAATGTTCCTAAGAGCACAGTTAGTGACTATCTTAAGTTGGTGCCTGATTTTGTGCAAAGGTGATAGGTAGACAGAGGAATATATATGTTATAGTGTTTACTTTGAATCTAGCTCGGTAAGCAGACAGAGAAGACAAACTCTCAGTCCGTTTGAAACCCAGTGTATCTTCCAGAATCTCTAATCTACCAATCTACCAATCTCAACATAGCAAAATCATCAAGTTAGAATAATACTCTTATATGATAGAATTGTCTTTATTTTTTTTCTAAAGAAATTTTAAAAAGAAAATAAATCAAACTGTAATCAGTTGGGAAATAACCTAAACATCTTCCTTTCCCTGGTTCTCTCTTCTGTATTCTCTTTCCCTTTCCCTCCCCTTTGTTTATCTTTGTCTCTCTCTATCCTATATCATAAAACTAGAGAAAAGATGGGCATTTAAGGAAAATAAAAGACAGATAAAGCCTAATGTAAACATTGTAAACTAAAATTAATTTTAGACTGTAATAAAAAAATAAACATTGATTTGAGCAAAGGGAGCCGCAGCCCAAGAGACACAGATTCAGGTAGCAACCTAAATTGCATTCTCCAGAAACAAAGGGGAGGTCATTTTTTATAGTTAAAGTCCCCACCTAGGTTCCCAATTAGGTCTAATTTACTTAAACGAAGTATCAAAATTTGTACACTTCTGATTGGTCTGAATCGTGAAGTCCTGATTGGTCAGCATCATGCATCTTGATAGGTTATGATAAAGCATTGAATGGAGTGGGTATTAGTCCATTGGTCAAAGGATGAAACCAGGAATTCCCTTATAATAGTTGATTCGAGTGACTGTGTATTGGAGTTGAGCATAGTATAGGAAGCCAAGAGTTCAGTCTTGTTTGACCATGGGGAGTCCATTGCAGCACATAAATTCCTTCTTGGGGTTCACATCAAATGAATCTTTCTTCTTAGAGTCACAACATAAAGAAAATAACATGAACTACCATACCACTGGTATAGTGTCTTTACTAGTTTATAAAATTTTTTTCTGATATATATAATAATAGAATCTGCCTCTAAGAGGTGTTGTAAGATAAATATGTTAATAGAACTGAAAGAGTCTGTAATAGTTCTTGGCACATAACATACTATCAGTAAATATTTGTTATTATTATTATTACACGCTAATATTTCTATCACTTTAAAAAAGTACAACTAACTATACTTTATATGACATTTGTTGAAGGTTTACTATAAAAGATTTCCTTTTAAAATAATTTTGAATAATTCAAAATTCCATGGAAAAGCAGTCACAACCTAACCCTAGCCTACTTCTCCAGCCTTCACAAATGCCACTTCCCATTCTGTCTACCTGATATACCCGACATAACATCCAATTAGCCATTCCCCAAGCATGCCTCGTAGTTTCATGCTATGCTGCCTCTGTATGCATGCTATTCTTTATGCCAAGAATATCCTCCCCTCCCTTTCCTTCCAAATCCATTGTAAAGCTTTCTACCTCTTACCCAGCCAGAATATACAGCAATCCTCCTTTTTTTGCAGTTTCACTTTCCAGTTTTAGTTACCCATGGCCAATTGCAGTCCAAAACATTAAATGGAAAATTCCAGAAGTAAACAATTCATAAGTTTTAAGTTGTGCCCTGTTCTGTGATAGCATGATGAAATCTCATGACATTTCACTCCATCCTGTCCAGGATGTGAATCATCCTTTTGTCTGGAACCTCCATGATGTGTGCACCCTCTCCCATGAGTCACATGGTAGCCATCTGGATTATCAAACTAACTGTCATGATATTGCAGTCTTGGGTTCAAGTAACCCTTATTTTACTTAATAACATCCCCAAAGTGCAAGAGTAGTGATGCTGCCAATTTGAATATGTCAAAGAGAAGCCATAAAGTGCTTCCTTTAAGTGAAAGGTAAATATGTATAGAAAAAAAACATAGTACGTATAAGGGTTTTTTGGTACTATCTTTGGTTTCAGGTATCTACTGAGGGTCTTAGAATGTATCCCTTGAGCATAAGCAAGGACTACTGTAACCCTTTTCTCGGCTTGCAAAGCGCGTTCTTCATCCTGCATGCTGGAATACAACCTTCTTCCTGTTAGCCCATATTCCACTGTATGGAAATCCTTTAAGGAAATTCTTTATTCACAGGCCTGTGATCTCCTTCAGGGTTATAGTCTGTGTTCTACTGGAGAATATTTTCAGTGCCAAGCAGAAGGCCCTCACATAAGAAGGCCTCCTTCATTGTTTGCCAGATTTTAGCAAATATATTTCAAGCAGGAAAGACTAGACCCGTGAAATATTACTAAGTTCCTGGTTCAGAGTTGAGGACAGAAAAAGGCTGTTCACTTGGTGTCCTTAGACTTACTGAATAAGTGTTTAATGTAGATACCGAAAAATTTCTCATGTAAAATTCATAATTATAATAACTATGCTCCGGCCACTATTCTCAGATTCATGAATATTAACTCATTTAATTCTCAAAAGAAGCCTATTTGTTATGTTCTATTATTTTCATTTTATAGATTAAAGAAAAGGGGGTGCAGAACAGAGAGATTGAGTCTTTGCCCATGATCATACAGCTAGAAAAAAACTGGATGCAGAATGTGACAGCAAAATTTGAACTCAGGCAATTTCTGCAGTGCCAGATTCCCTAATCACTACCACCACACTTTTTGAACTTAAAGAGACTTTAACACTTATCATAGATAATAAATAGACTTTTTCCAATAATTTAAGAGCTGTTAATGGGGTTGACAATGACAAGTTTTAAATTCTTATTTTTCACTAAAACTAACTACAGACGTATCAGCTTTCATTGATTGAAGTCATGACCAAGTTTATAGTGTATAAGGTCCACTGAAAGTATTTTTCAGGTTTTCCCTAATCTAGCCTCATCATTTCAATTCTATATTTCCTCCCACTAGTTTCACCTGTCTCCAATACTCGACACTTACCACCCCATTCACCCGCTTCTGCCAGCTGCCCTCAGTAGAGAAGCAGGCTACTTCAGAGATTGCTTACTCTGCTTGCCTCATCCCCCTGCCCTCTTCCCCTCGACAGCTTTTCTTCATCGCTTTCCATAACCTTCTTTTAATAATATAGTAATAATAGGTTTTTAAGTTAATTTTCATATTACATAACTTTTTCCATCTTTTTACTTTCAATCTCTTTTGTATATTTCAGGCTTTCCTCTTATATATAAAACCTATAGATGACTCTTTTTTTTTTTTTAATCCAGTCTGACAATATTGGTCTTTTAATCGGAATATTCAGTCTATTTATATTTAATGTAAGTATCGATATGATTGGGTTTAGGTCTACCATTTTGCTATTTGATATTTATCTGTGCTACCCGTTCTGTATTCTTTTTCTTTCTTTTGATTATTTTTTATAATTCCATGTCCTCCTTCTATTAACTTGCTAGCTATACATTTTCTTACTATTATTTGTTACCCTAGAGATTGCAACATCCATAGATAACTTATTGTAGCCTAAGATAAATGAGTATATTTACCTCTTACCAGACAATGCAAGAATTTTAGAACCTTTTAACTGCTTTCATCCTCACTTAACACATGTTATTTGTAATACATTTAGCCCTACAAGATAATATTATTACAGTTTCATATCAACATTAAATCTTTATCCTTTTCAAGACTTTAAGTCTGTCCTGTGTTTTTGAGTTTCCACCTAGAATAACTTTCTTCTCTCAGAATAGAACACATTAGTATTTCCTTTTGTATGGTACTGTGGGTGCAAAATTTCCCTGCGCTACTGAGGAATACCTTTATTTCATGCTTATTTTTGAAGAATGCTTCTTTAGCTTACAGAAACTCTTTTGCAGGTGTTTTCCCAGTATTTTTAATATGTTAAGCCATTGTCATCAGGCTCCCTTTTTAATGTAGAGAAAAATAATTTAATAAACTTTTTGTTTATTTCTTGTTGCTACTTTGATGGTAATTTTTTTTTTCTTTTTTCTTTTCCGCCTCTATCAGCTACATGATGCTTTTTCTCGTGAAAGCGTGCTTTGGTTATAGTTTTCTTTCTTTTTATCCAACATGGATTTCACAGATTTTTTTCACGGAGAAAGTGATCATCCATCGTCTCTTTCAATAATACTGTTTCTCCTTTATTATTTTTCCCTTCTTCTTTTGGAACTCTGTTAACATAACAGGTTAGAACTTTTTACTAGTTTCACTATGTCTTCTACATTGTTTCCTCTGTGTGTATGTTTTATATTTTGTCTTTTCGTACTTTATTCTGAATATTTTTGTCACACCGATCTTCCAGTTCATTAATTCTCTCTTCAATGTGCCTAGCCTCATGTTAAACCTGCCTGTTGGGTTCCTGATTTCAGTCATATATTTACTTGTTTTAGAATGTCCACTTTGTATCTATTTTTTGGTTTTCTGTTATCTGTTGAAATGATCAATCTCACACTTTATTAACTCAGCTATAATAATCGTATTTACTTTAAAATTCATATATGAAAACTCCATTTTTAAGATTCCTGATGGGTTCCTTATACTGTCTGTTGCTTCTTTTGATTTTGCATTATACTGTCTTGATTTCTTATATGTCTGGCTATTTTTGACTGTCATATATTATACATGAAAATGGTAAGAGATAATTTGAGACTAAGATGTTACCTTCCTTTAAAGAGGATTTTGTTTGCTTCTAACAGGTGGCTAGGGATATTAGCAATCCTGGATTATCCCAATTCAATCATAAAATAATGTGATTAGAAGCTGGGGTTTAATACTTTCAGGGAGAGATCTATTTCAGGACCACCCTTATTCATGAAGTGTAGCCCTTTAGTTTGGAGTCCCAACCTAAAACCTGTGCATTTACCAATGGTTCCATCTATGGCAGCATTGAACTACTTTCTCTCCTTAGATCTAAGAGTCTCAAAAGCTCAGTTCATCCTCTCAGCCTCCTATTTAACCTTGAGAACTGGCAGATGCCTCCCACGTAAAAGCGCTCCCAAATGCAAAGCTCCATCTTTCTTTGACTTGTTGGCTCTCTGGTGATTTCAGTGGTTCTTTTCTCTTAAAATATTTTCTAAATTTTGTAGTTTTCTTAGCTGGAAAAAAAAAGACATTGTTTACTAATGTGTTTGTTTTCACATATATAAATTTAAAATATATATAGTCATATTTCTTGATTGATTTTCCCATCATTCATAGAAAGGTTTACTCAAACTTATTACTAAATTCCATCTAGTATTGATTTTAGTATGAACTGTGAGATAATTGGGCTCTATATTTTTCCCAAACAACTGATTATCTAATTATATATTAAATAATTCTTATACTCTCTTGAATTTCACACACACACACACACACACACACACACACACACACACACACACCCCTACATACCTTTCATTAATATATTAAGCCACCTTTATATTACTTTGGTATTTTCCTGGATTTCCTGTTTTACTGTTTTCTCTAATTTTTTGCACCCATACCTCATCATTTTTAATTACTGTAACTTTATATTATATTTATATATCTGTTGAAAAAAGGCTTCCTTTTTCCACATTGGCCCTTCATGCATTTTGTTGTTGTTATTGTTGTTTGTTTTTGTTTTTATTTTTTAATTTCCTGGCTAGTCTAACATAATTAATTTTATTAGATACATTTAAAAATCTTGTGTCTCAAATGGAAAACCTCCCTTTCCAAACAAATATCCCAAAGAAAAATGTCATTGCGATTTTGATTAGGTTTGCCAATATTTTAGAATGTACTTTAAGAAGAATAGACATCTCTACAATATTGTTTCTCTAGTTAAAATGATCTTAAATCTCTAAGTTAAAGTTTATATATTCTTACATAAATATTACATGTTTCTTAATAAATTTATTCCAATATATTTCATACTTGCATAAATAAAATATTTTCAATTATATTTTCTAATTGGTTATTCTTTGTGATAGGAAAACTATTGCTTTTTCCCATTATTAATATTGTAAAAATAAACTTGCTTATTATTTCAAATTATTTTTGGCATGTTTTATCAATTGTTCCTCTTAATTTTTGAAGATATAGAATTATATTACTATCCAGTAATGAGAATTGTGCTCACTTCTTTATAATACTTATACTCATTACTCTGTTGTCTTGAATAATGGCAAATTAGCTTGGGTAGGAATGAATCTCAAATTTCGGTTTTAGACCTGAGCCCTAACTCATTCTGATTAACCATTTATCATACCAGTCTCATCACCAGAGCAATTGGTTCAAGGATGAGTAACACAGGCCCTTAATCAATGGGGCATGGCATGCCACTTATGTGGTCAGAGTGATTTTTTTTTTTTTTTTCAGCGTTTGGCATGTGGCTAAAGTGTTTTCAAGATTTTTCAGGAGAAGAGCTCTCCCTTTTTCTGGTCTGTAAAATATAAACAGATGGGTGGCTTGGAACTTCTGTGGCCATTTTGCTACCATGAGAGAAGCAGCCCAACACACAAAGGAATACAGAACTGAAAGAACTGAGAGAAATCAAGCAACAACGCTATGCACGCCATGCTTAAAACGAAACTTAACTTGAAACTTTATGAGAGTAAATATATCCCCCTTCATTTTTTGAAATCAGTGCACAATATTTGCAACCCAAATTATTCTAACGGATATACCAGCCCAATGCTGTATTCAAGAAACACACCTAAAACAGAATGACAAAAAAAGCTTGAAAATAAAGTCAAGAAATAAAACTAAAACTCTATTAAGACTGATAGGTAAACTTAGCAAAGCATCAAAATACAAGAAAACTATAGGCAAACTAATAATTTTTCTTTATATTAATATTATAAAGTTAAAAATGGACGACATATATAATTATCCCATATACAATACAGACACAAAGTATAAAATATCTAAACATACAGTTAATTAAAAAGCATGCAGGAAAATATGTGAAGTAGTAAGATGTGAATGAATATAAAGATACAATTTTTCTAGAGAGAAAGACTTAATATTATTAAAATGTTAATCTTTCCAAATATGACCATGAATTTAATACAACTGTAATTAGAATTTCCAAAGGTTTTTCTTAAACCTTGTTGTGTACATTAAATAGTTTATAATAGAAAATTTTAGGATATAATAGAAGAAAAATTTCCTGAATAAAGTGATTCCTGAATATGAATTTTAAAAATGCCTACTAAAATGTCTAATTATTATGTTGTATACTTGAAACTAATATAACATTATACATAAACTGTAATTGAAATATAAAAATTTATTTGCCCACTAAGCTCCATAAATAAGTTAATAGAACTCATACACCTACCTATAAGTTATAAGGCTTGTTCTCCCACAGTCTCACCAGCACAAAGCAAAGGGTTATAAATAATACAATGAACATCCATCTTCCTACTATCTTACCAAAAATAGTAAAATAAAATATAACCAACACACCTGAAACTCACTGTGTATATATTTTAGATCCTTTCCCCAATCCCTTGAGGTAGCCACTCTCCTGAATTAGTTTATCATTCTCATCCATTACTTTATATTTTCATGTGTTATACATATAGAAATGTTTTTATGTTTTTAAGCTTTATGTAATAATAAAAACCTGCATGCATTCCTCTGCCATTGCTTTTTGCTTTGGAAAACAGTAAGTTTATGAGATGTTAATGCATGATTTAACTCCGGGTCATTCTAGGTTTTCATCTTCCAGCACACAATTCATCATCCCTTGTTGGGGCTCCAGATCTATGAGTTAATTTCTTTCATTGCTTTGTACTTTTTCACTTCCTTCTGTGTGGTTTCTTTTCATACCTACCCTCCATATCTCTATTTTTTTTTCAATGTTGTTTCTGCTCCTCTCAGCTTCTCAAGCAGTTTTCATTTTAAAACTAACCGTATTTTTCCCTTTAATTTCTTTCTTAAGCATGTCAGATCTCCTTCCCATTCACCACGATGTTAATTCCTTTGAAAGGACAGAAGAAATATAGTATATTATTTTCATTTTCTAAAGTAATTATTTTAATATATTGTATTTACCACCTTTCTTTCTTAACATGCCACATTACTTTTTTTTATTATTTTTTAAGGATTTGTAAGGAAATCTATTGATCCTGCTTCATATTCAACTTTTATTGGGCACAATTTCACCTGGTCCTGATTTCTGCCCAGTAGTATTGGTGGATGGCCATCATAGCCCTTCAGTGTTTACTTGGTCTCCTTGAGTGGTCCCTTAGAACTCAGGCTGGAAATGTGGACATTTGAAAGACTGTACTATGTTTTCAGTCAGAAAATTAAGGAGGGAAAAGTAGAGAAAGTACACATAGGTGTTGAGTAACCAAAGGTATGGTTATGTTGTCTATAAGCACTTTTCCAACAAATGTCTTGATCCTCACACAACCAATCTCATTAAGAAAAATGCCTCTTAAATTTTTGTCATTTTCCCCCTTTCATGGTGAAAAATTAACTCCATTAGAAATCAGATCAATGTGAGAGCTCTTGGCTCAAAAGCCTTTTGTTAATGGTTAGCTCTTACTTACCTCTGCTTAGCCATCTTTTTCCTGTAGATGTTTGACTCTCAGGTACTCCTCTCTCCCAGCTTCCCCTGATCTTCTTCTAGCTTGCCTCTTTTTAAAAGCAGGGTAAAGAAGACAGTCCCTAGTTAAAAGGTCTCTCCTCTCCTCCAGCACCCTTATTTCTCCATCGTGTGGTAGTATGCTCAGAATAGGGATCCATCTCTCCATCCCTCAGCTCTGTGAGAATTGTTAGATAGGCCTTAAAAATCCTAGAATTTATTTCCCAATAACTGCATCATTTGACATGGGGCTAGGTCTCTGTTAATACTGTGTTTTTGCTGAAATTGTCATTGTTTAACTGGCAGATTTTCTTCAAAGTCTGTTGTAGGAGATGGTGGCTGTTCCCTATTTGATGGAGCAACAACATAAACATGGAGTTTTCATGAGGAGTAAGGGACTTGTGTATTTGAATTGCTCAGGGATCTTGTTAAAATTGCAGGGATGGAGCCTGAGAATCTGTATTCCTAAAAGCTCCCAGATGATGCCTATGCTGCTAGCTACAAATTACATTTGATTAGAAAGTCTGTGCATTAGTCAGGATTCTCCAGAAGAAAAAGAACCAGTCGGATATATATCTACAAAGAGTTTTATTATGAGGTTCATGTGATTATTAAAGCTAACAAGTCCCATGATCTGTTGTCTGCACAGCGAAGATCCAAGAAAGCTTATTTTTGTAAACAAATGTCTGAGATAGAGAGCTGATAGTGTAGATTCTAGTCCCTGTCTAAAGTCCAGAGAACTAGGAGTACAGAGAAAAGGCTGATGTCTTAGCTCAAATAATTAGTAGAACATGAATTCAACCTTCCTCAGCCTTTTTGTTATAGTAGTTCCTCCGGATTACGGATGATGTGCCCACCACACTGGAAAGGGCCATCGCTTTATTCAGTCTATCTACTCAAATGCTAATCTCTTCCAGAGTCACCTTTTTCATGGACACACCCAGAAATAATGTTTAACCACCTATCTGGATATCCTGCAGTCCAATCAAATTGACACATAAAATTAAGCATTATATGGACCTGAAGATAATCATGCTAAGTGAAATAAACCAGACAGAAAAAATTGAAAACCACATGGTATCACTTACATGTGGGATATAAACCTAAAAGCAATAAACAAACAGTACAGAAAAACAGAGACTCATGGACATGGACAATAGACTATAGATAAGAAGGTAGTGGGGAGGGGAAAAAGGGATGGTAGATGGGGTAAAAGAGATCAAATATCTGGTGATAGAAAGAAATCTAACCATGGGCAGTGAACACACAATGCAATATATATATGACTTACAATTGAATTATACACCTGAAACACTGGATTTCATTAACCAATGTCACCATAATGTCAACAAACAAACAAATAAATAATAGAAAGCACTTTGAAAATGTAAAAAGAGAAAACATTTACCAACATTATACAGCTAATATTTGTGAATTTTAATGTATATAAATTTTCTTAAGAAATAATGTCAAAAAATAATAAAAATTGAGTGGGTGAAAATATAGTGAAATAAGAATGGCACAGTGTGATAATTCCTGAAGTAGGATGATGAGTACCTAGGGATTTACCTTATAGTATATTATTTATTCTGTGCAATTGTTGAAATTTTCCCAGTAAAAAGTGTAATCAAATAAAAGGAAAGAAAAGAATAATTATTTTTTAAAAAATTAACCATCAAAGGCTATAATCACATATGCTTTGTGGCATACAAAGTAAGAAGGCACTAAATAAATGGCTGGCTGAAGAATTAAAAATAATAGCTAACATAATAATAGCTATTAAAATGCAACTGCATCCTAACCACAGCACTAAATGCTCTGCATGGATTATCTCATTTAATTCTCACAAGACCCTTGTGAGGTAGGTACTATATTATTTCCACTTTATAAAGGAGGACATTGAGGCATAGAGGGATTGGATGATTTGTTGGCGATTAAACATCCAGCAAGTGACAGAACTGAGCAATAAAACTCCACAGCCTCAACTTGAAACACCATCTCCCAGTGTAAACCCGGGGCCATCTGTTACTCTGCTTTACTATGGAAAGCAAGGGTCTCATCATGCTGTTATAACAAGTAGAGTTTTGCTCAATGAAATTTATGGGATACTGGGAAAACCGCCTGGCAGTTTTCTCTGAAATGTAGAACAGTACTGGTGCTTCCTCCAAGGTCCAAACTTAGAGAGAAGTGAATGTAGCTTTATTGTGGAAAAGAAAGTGATAAAATACCCATAAAAATAGTGAGAGAAAAAAGTAAGGAAAATTAGTGAGGAAACAAAAAGCAGAACTTGAATCCTTACACTTCAATTTAGAAAAGAAAGAACTACTATCTAGCAGAATCTTAAAATAAGATTTCCTTAGAAAGCCCCAGAAAAGTGGTGTGTTTGTTACAAGTCAAAAGAATAAGGGAAATACATATATGCTTTCCTCATATTTCCATGGGCAAAATACTACTCCTTCAAGATTCAGACCCTGCAAAGTTTTCAACCAACCCCTACCACAGTTAGGCTTTCTTCTTCTATGTTCCAAAGGCCTTTGTGCATAAATCAGAGTGCAAAATATGCTCTCATTTATTTATTTATTTACATTTCTTCCTCACTAGATGATGATATTTTTTATTACAAGGTCTTGGTTTATAGACATAACTTAAAGTTTTGCATACACTAGAATACTCTATTCACTGAACTTCAGCTTTACAATCTTGACATGATTCCTTTTCATTATTGGCACCCTTCAACCCATCACAGTTCATACAGATGTCACTCTTAATTTGGTGAAGCCTTCTCCAAATTAAACATTTCACTCTGTCTCTTTGCCGTGACACAAAATATCCTGCCTATTGGTAGCTTTTGTAAAGCTCTTCATTAAATTATAGACTCCTCATAGTTATGACTATGTCTTCATGACCTTTGAATTCTCAGAGCTGAGCAGGATCCTGCATATTAATTGATGCTTATAAAATCAGACATTAGATACATATTTTAAAACAAAGTAGAGGAAAAAAGGTTTAGGCACAATGTACCTAGATTGGCTAAAATGGACTCAACAATATCTTAAAGTTTAAATACCTCAAAGGCCCATCTCAAATGATCTCCCAGATCTTTTCACATATATGATCTTTCTAGACCCTAACTTCTTTCCCTACTGAACATATCACTCAAGAATGAGCCATTTTCTCCTTGTTCTTTGGAAAGTTATCACAAACATGTTTTTAGTACAGAAGAGGGAGGATACCAGGAACTGAATTTACCTCTGAACTAAGATCAAAATAAAATCAATGAATTAAAAAAAAAAATTAAGAAACAAAGGATTCAGAAATTCAAAAAGAGACTTAAGAAACAAAAATAAACTAAATTCTATTTGTTTGAAGAGAAGATCAGATTTTGCCTGCTGTGGTACCATTTCTGGAGACTGAATAAATGGCAAGTTCCTGACCAGGGATTACTGATTTATTCTCAAGTGGATTCCATGGGCCATGGGCGCCTTTAGAGGAGGCCATAAAAAATAAAATAAAATAAAATAATAAAATAAAATAAAATAAAATAAAATAAAATAAAATAAAATAAAAAATAACAAAATGTGGTTACTTGCACTCTTTCATTAAAGGATAAAAAGAGAGCTTTAGTGATTTCTTTTTTTCTCCTAACACCGATTGTGAGTGTTTTAATCTTCTACAAATTCTCTATTTCTGTCTTGAGACAATACTGTGGAAGAGAGTGAGTGGAGGCGGAAGCTGTACACTACACAGAACTCGGAAAGCCATGACAATTACAGAGTTAAAAGAGGGTTTTATTTTTAAAATACCATAGCAATTGTGCTCAAAACAAATTAATTTCTTTGGCCTCTAAAATAACTGTCAGCAATAAATGACTTGTAGCTGAGTTTACAAAGTAAACATAAAATGTTTATGAAAACTTCAGATTCTCAGTGCTCTGTTTGCATCTCTTTTTCACTTAGAATGATGTATTTTGTTTATTTATTTTTTTAATCAAGACAACACAGAAATTTAGGTCTTCGACTAGGTTCTGAGAATCTAAAATCTTAACAGCAGAACAAACACAACAAAAACAGAACAAAGAACACTTCTAACAACTTGAAATATTTTATAGACTGCATACTCAGAAAATAGTCTCCATTTAGCCAGAGTTTGGAAACTGGCATGTACAAGCAAACCAAATCCACAACTTATTGCCAGTGTGTTTTTTTTCTTTCTTTCTTTCTTTTCTTTTTTCTTTTTTTGTTTTATCGAACATCAATATTTCTTATAATAGAAGATGTTTTCATTATTTTATCACCATGAGACAAAGATTTTTAATGTTTTTTAATTTCATTCAGTCAAGTTCTTCCAGCCTACAACCATGCATTCTTCCTCATACTCAACCTCCTAATTTTATGTGCAAGAAAAAGAATTATACTTAACTCAGGTAAAAAGACCTTACAATGGAGAAAACACCAAAAAAAAAAAATCACTGTCTCCAAATCATCTTATATTTATAGCCTAAGTCTTACACGTGTGTGTTCATTTTCCGCTAATCCCCCCTCCCCCAAGGTTGTCCCTGTTGAGAAGTTCTTTGCACCAGGCTCCTGAGCGAATGTCTTGAGAGCTTTACCAAATTACAGTTTCACATTTAACCTCTTTTGTCCATTAATCACCACTCAGAGGAAGGTGCTGCTTCACTAGCAATCAGCTCTCTGGTTCCCTGTGGTCAGGGAGAAAAGACAATTAAGTGCTTTGGGGTAGGGAACAGGAGAGAAGAAGGAAGGGACATGGGGTGGGGGGAAGGGGGAGAGAAAAAGATAGAAAATGCTATTTATCCTCAGGAAAAAAATGGAGTTAAAGGTCATTGAGAAGGCATCTAAAAAAAATAAGCAGAGGCAAATCAACACTCAAGATAGATACAAACAACAGATATAAAATAAGCCAATTTTTAAAACTGCAGGGTTTTATTTACTTCCTAACAAAATTTTATAGCTATTCCTGGAGTAGACATGCAATAGTCCCTGCTTATCCGCCCCCAGTGGAAGCCTGAGACCATGGTTAATATCGAACCCTACGTATACTGTTTTCTCCTATATACATACCTATGAAAAGTTTAGTTTATAAATTAGGCACAGCAAGAGATTAACAATAACTAATAATAAAATAGAACAATTATAACAATATACTATAGTAAAAGTTATGTACATGTGGTCTCTCTCTCTCTCTCTCTCTCTCTCTCTCTCTCTCTCTCTCTCTCAGAATATCTTAGTGTACTGCACTCATCTTCTCACTTAAAGTTAGCATTTTATGGTTTCTCTGAGGCACATCAAATTGCCAGCATCACTACTCTTGCACTTTGGGGCGTTATTAAATAAGATAAGGGTTACTTGAAAACAGCACTGCGATATCATGACAGTAGGCCTGATAACCCGAAATGTGATCAAGGGTCATCGTTTACACAGAGTGGAGACACTGGACAAAGGGATAATTCACATGTGGGGGGATGGGGGTACTGAGTGGGACTCATGAGATTTCATCACTCCTGAGAGCAGCAGGCAATTTAAAATTTATGAATTGTTTATTTCAAGAATTTTCCATTTAATATTTTCAGATCCCGGCTGACTACTGGGTAACTGAAACCACAAAAAGTCAAACTGTGAATAAGGGGGACTACTGTACACAAATATGTTCATTTAAGAGCACAGAACTATGGCAAAAACAGCCAACACTTATCGGGTGGTTATTCCTGTGCCAGGTCCTATTAAACCCCCACCGCTATCCCATTAGGATCCCAAATACTCTCTTAACTGGATAACTTTATCCCAAACCCATAATGCCATTTGTAATTCTGCAATTCAGCATTTGTCAGATTTTAGAAAGTCAATATGGAGCATGTGCCATAGAGTAGGAATCCCTTCCATGGAAGCTGGAACTCAACCGTGTTAACATTCCTACAGCAAACTGTGTAGACAGATGCAGAAGTAGGAAGATGACTACTTTTCACTAGGTTAGGTCAGGTTTTACTGCCAAAAGCTTTTTTGCCAAATTTAGGCTTAAAAACAAAAACAAACAAACAAACAAACAGAAAGACCCCACTTCTTTTCAGAGGTTGAATTTCAGAGTTGAAGATTGAATGTATTCAAAACTCCATTTTACACAGAAAGAAAGAAACAGGGACTCAAAGAGGATAAAGTGCCTTGCCTCTTGGCACCCGACAGCAGGGTTTGGGCCGGGTTCAACCAGGAAATAGATTCTAGAGCTTGTGCCTGAAACCCCATTATCCTGCCCTTCAAGCTTTCTCTAGGTGTCTAAGTAAATGCAGATGTGCCTGAAGTCTTTTTGCCCATCCTGAAGACTTACACTGGCCTTTCTGTTCATTACTTGTCTTTCTCTGCAACCTCAATTAGAAAATGATTTAGAAAGAAGGAAAAAAGGCATACACTATTTTTCCTTTGGAGAAAGAAGAGGAGAGGAAAGGATTGGAGAGGGGAGGGGAGAGAGTAGAGGTAGGAAGAGGAAAGAAGGGGAATGGTGAGGAGAGAGAAGAGGATGGTGCGGGGCAAGAAGAGGAAAGGGGAAAGGACCTGAAGCCCGGGATCCACAAATGAGTGAAGCATTTAAATATTCCTAGTAATTCAAGATGTCTCTGTTCTTTCAGTGTCAGTCTCTTTATCTCCTCACGCCTTCGGTGGTCAGTTCTCCTAGGAGTGAATGTTCGCCCAGATGAGGATGCAGCCAAGTTTCACATCTGGTTAACAGGCAAAAAGGACAGCCCAGGCAGACTGGTAAAATGGTCACCAAACTGATCTAATCCAGCAGAGGCTGGTTCAAGGGGAGAGTTCAGAGGTGATGTGCTATCTAGGAATGTGCGAAAACTTGAGAATGACGTTGGACTTTATCAGGACAGAAGAATGGGGGTTTGATCTAACTCCCTAAGGTATAGGGCGATCCTGGCTGAAATCGGGTTACATTAGGTATGAGAGTTTGTGGGTGATTAACTTTTGCGTACATGTATAGAGCATCTTCAGCACTGTTACTCTTACCCTCCCACATTTTAATGTGATTTCTGCTGGGAGAAAAGGGAGTGTCTTGAAATTACACATAACCCTGAAATGCCTATGAGAGCATGTGATTTGGGAATGTCCTTTGCCGTGCCTATCAAAGCAGGAAAAGGGTTGGCACACATTGTTTATGTTTTCAATTTGAAATCCTAACAGCTAAACTTGAGCATGATAGCTAAACTAATGCCAGAAAAAAAATCCAGTCACAAATCAGTCTTGCACAGCACGGCAGCTTCAGTATCTCTTTTTCTGTCTTTCAAACTGGGGCAGCTGTGCCCTATAATTGGTGTTTCTGCATCAATATCTTCGGTGCTAAATTCATAGATGGGAACTTAATCTAGGTCCAAGCATAAAGGTTGGATTGTAACATCACCTCTTCTTTCTATAACGTGAGGTAGCTCGGGTTGCTTCATCCTTTTTTAATGTTGTAGCTTTGATACTTCACCACCAATGTGTGCCTAGGGCCTTGTCAATGTACTGATTTGTATATTGCTGTTTCCAACATAAATAGAGAACTTAATTCCAATAAGAGCCCTGCACACAGGAGGCACTCCTAAATGTTGGTAATTTGAAAAATTTATAAAAAATATACCCTCCTAGCTCATGAATTTTCTTTGTGTGGTGCCTTAACTTAGAATAAGGTTTTAAATGTTATGTACACAGGGGCTTACTTTTCTGGTGTGATGATTAAAATATTTTTTCTTACATTGTAAACTTCATCAGAATAAACTGTGTGTGTGTGTGTGTGTGTGTGTGTGTTAAAGCTAATCACATTTCTTTCTCTGCACTAATTTAAGAAGGGCAGACATGGGTATACACATGTGACACTCGAATGTATGTAGAGATTTTCCTTTTGCACCATTTCTTAAATTTTACTCTCTTCTCAAAACTAACCCTCTGCCACCCTAACCCTCAAGCAAGCACATATGTAGCACACACAGTGCTTTGTTCTCCTGAAATAAAATTCTAGTAAAATAAAAGTTTTCACACACAAAAAAAGTACGATATTAGGCCAGAGAGTCATAGTCAAGATACTGAAATATATTTTCACTCTAATAACACCCTAAAACCTTTTAACTGTGAAATAGTCAACTAAATAATTCCTTTTCAGTTAGCTTCATCAGAGCTTTAATTATTGCCTAACACAAAGTATTTACACCAAATGACTCAGTTTAAAAACAAGTTTGTCCAACCACACATTCAGATGTTTTTATTTTATTCTACACAAGTAGTGTTTTCTCATCTAAATGGACAAGTTCAGAATGAGTACGTAGAAGGAAAACAAAGGAACTCTCATTAAAAAATGAAGACAGGAGTTTTCTAATGAAAACAGAAAGGCACAAAAACACACCTTTCATAGCCAGAGACTCATAGCCAGCATTTTGATAACAGAATGAACTTTAATCTGCACATATGATTCTGTGAATCTTTTGAGGGATGACATAGATTATTGAAATAAACAGTATTAGTAGAGTCACAAGGCTATGATGACTTTCTTTATCCATGATACTGAGTTTCAGATTAACATGGTTATTTTACTTGTGTTCCCAAATTTAAGGTTAGGAAATGTTGGTTGTGGTTCTATCCTGATTAGGCAAACATGTATATATTTATAATTTTGAAATAATTAGACAGTGTAGACTGGTCAGCATTTACAAAAACAAGTTTAGAGGTTCTTTAGGGGTCTACTCACATGACTCAAAAAAAGGTCCCAAGCAACTTTGGTAAGTTTGGATAAAATTTCTAGTTCTGCACAAAATCCTACATCATATCATTATTGTTTTTCAAAGTGTATATTTCCTTTTTTTTCATTCTTTCTCTTCCCCTTTCCCCACCATCCCACCCTACCACTTTTAGTCAAATGGCCAGAATTATCTGGTTAATTCTGGGCAGCTTTGAAAGGGATACTTTCTTCAACCTGGAAACCTGTACTTCTGCTCTTTTTAGCTTTGCTTAGACTCTCAGATGAGGAAGAATAATCATCAGATTTGGATTTAACCTCAAAATGCCTAAAGTACTTATCCAGTTTCTACACAGCAAAAGGAAGACAACCTAGACTGGAAGGATGCAGCAAATTTCAAATGTTTGCAAGGAGGTATTCTTATTTCTTGGGTAGAAGCATGGCTGGGGTAGAATTCATGGTGAAATATGTTTAAGAAAGTATGTTTTCACTCATCTTTGATAAGGCAAGTATAACCAGGGAAATCCTAACACTGGGGGCTTTCTGTAATTCAAGAATAGGTCAAATACTTGCCAGCACCTGAAAAAGAATAGTAGTAGTCCATGATTTTTGAGTGACAGTATGATGAAGGTAACATATCTTTGCTTTTATCTCATCTCATACATGAATGGCAGAGGCTCTAAATGATAACAAGTCTCTGTACTTTAGTCTCAAATTCTGTAAGAAACAGGCATTTTAGATAACTGAATTTTCCAGTTATCTAAATGTCAGCAAGAAAACCCATGTCTTCAGCACTTGTCCGTTAGCTATACATCCTGACAAAATATTGAGCGCCTTGCTGAGCCTGTATGATTTCAGTGAATATCAATTCTCATTTCATAAGTATTGTACATATAAAATTCAAAGAAATAAGATTTTTTTTGTAAAAAATTGAGGTTTTCTTATCAATTTGTTTATGATGATCTGTAATGCTCTCTAAAATGAAGAGGATAAAAAAAAATCCAACTGGGTATTCCAGTAATCAAAGTTGTACTGATCCCTGAGATATGATAACCAGAAAATGAAGTAAAAAGTGGTCAGGAAACAACTGCCATAAACCAGATGTGTTGACATTATAATAGTGTCCAAGAATGCCAAATTACAATTATGTATTTGGGGAGAAATGAGCCTGGCAGGATTTTGGAATTCACTAAGTTATTTGAATGGTATGGTCTCTTCCCGGATACCTCTGGCTGTTTCTCTGGTCTCCTTCAAGTTTCTGCTCAAATATCACCTTATCAGTGAGGCCTTCCCTGATAATTTTACTTAAAATAACAACAAGTCCCTCCACCTCCACTCACCGCCCCACCCACACACACACACACACACACACTCTATTACCCTTTCTGTGGGGCCTTCTCATAGCATTCCCAGCTCCAGCACATCAGCCCTGCTCCTGATACATTTCACTGGCTTGTTTACCTCCCTCTCCAAGGGCAGGAATTTTTGTTTGGTTCATTGCTGTATCTCCAGTGCCTAGAACAATGCTGGTCACATAATAGGTACTCAGTAAATATTTATGAGTGAACAGATTAATTTTAGCATCTTCTAAAGCCCTGGTTGAAGAGTCCCTGACTTCAAGGTCTTCCTGTCTAATGGGAAAATCAGACATGAATGAAAACAGTTACAGTACAGTGAGATCTGAAGGCAGTGCACCAGGATGATATTGGTTGGAAGCTGGTGCTTGACCTCAGACAAACCTGGATTCTAGCCTTAAATCGTCCCACTGATCTCTGTCCTTGGGGAAGTCACAGTATAACATCGCTATACCACGTGTTTTCAAATCAGAGATAACTGTATAAACAAATGTCTCCTCTTACAGGCTTGTGATGCAGAGTCAGTGAAGGGATGCACATAGGTGTTTAGCACAGTCCTTGCACAGTCAGAAAGTCTACAGTAAGTGCCTGCAGCATCGGGTCCGATTTTTACAGAGGCAAAGACCAGAGCACTAAAGCTGTCCAGTGCTCCTGGGAAGGCTTGCCAGTAAGAGGACTGAGGTAAGAATGGAGGAAAAATCATCCTCAACAAGCATACAATGAAACAACATATCAAATTTTCCTGTGTTGAATGCATTAAACTTCTTAAAACTGAGGAATGAATCTACTAGTAATATGAATATGTAATTGGCATAGCGGCTTCTCCAGCTGAAAATGGGTTATTGACAAGTCTCCACTAACTAGATCTGGCTTTAAACCTTCCATACAACTTCACTGAGTTGCCATTCTTTCTAAAATGAAGTGCGGGGGTGTGGGGGGGCAGGGAAGCCCACTTGGTACTAAAGTAGTAGGTGTGATTGCCCTGAGAAAGAAACATCTAAGCCACTAACTACTTCACCCATCACAACCCATCACTACTTTGGTAGCAGAAGTTTTGCTAAGCAGAATACAATTGTTCTTCTCAGGAAAAAGAGTTAATTCAAGATCTGGTTCCAGATCAGGTTCCAAACCAGAATTTTAAATCTACAGGGAAAAGAGAAGTTAGCCCCCTTTTCAATCATTGGTGAATTATCTATCCCTTTCCCTATGCCCCAACAGATCCCAAACTCATTAACAGTCTCTTTAAGACAAGTCTTCTTATCTCTGCACTCAAGAATTTTTAAACAGTGACACACAGCTTTTAAGTTCAATCAATTTCACAACTAATTGTGTTGTAACTGGGGTCAATTGTCTAACTGCCTTTTGGCAACTGAAATTGTGAATTTTGAGATGGAAACAAGTCACTTGTCTCTCTTTTTATCTGCAAACTCTCCTATATATGATGTCATCAGACTAAAAGAAAAAACTGGGGGAAGGGGGGTCATGTAAATTTGGCATTATCATAATTTTTTCAATTGTTCAAGATTGTAGTTTCCAGCCTAATAATAAGTATCAGGCAATCCTTAGTAAGCCTGTTAGTCAGCAATAGGAATATGACTCAAATTTTACTACTCACTTTAAAAGACTAAAAGTCATACAAACTGGGCAGAGATGTACTATATTAGTAATCACTAAATCAAAACTAGTCAAAAGGCAATGGTTTCTTCTGGTGACATTTTGTTTCATGTTTAAAGTAACCATTACCGCATATTTAGGAAGCAAAAATAAAGTTAGAAAAGGAGAGGGAAAACAATTCATTTTTAATTTGAGGCCTGGCTCCACAACCTTATTACTTAATTAAATGTTAAGCGCACCAAAGGGAGTTTTCTGGGGCAGTAGAAATAGTCTACCTTTTGATTGGGGCATGGATTACATGGGTGTGCAAAATTCACTAAACTCTATACATTTAACTGTATAAAATTTTTACATCAATTTAAAGGAAAAAAAAATGTGTGGCCACACTTGAAAGTTATGTCCAAGTGGTACTTAACACTCAAAATGTAAACCTAGAATAAAACCATTAAAAAATTTTCTTTAAATAAAACACTCATTGCAAAATGACAAGTGCTATAATAAAATATATATATATATATACACACAATATATATGTGTATATATATATATATATGGAAAATACTCAAGATTTGGTTGATTTGTGCTATCTCACATACCACGGAAGTGCTTCTAATCTGTTAGCTCACACCAAAACCCAACTTTCCATGCTAAACCTTTAAAACATGAAAGTAATTAAAGTTTGTACCAAAAAAACCGTAACAACTTAGCTGTGCCAAAAAACACTCTGAGTTCTGTTTGGGTTCCTCTTGGACTGGATGTGGTGTCCTAACTCCTTCACACGTTCCCCAGGAAGTAGAAGCACTGTTGTTTGCCATGCCCTTATTCAAAAAAATAATACTCTTAACATACATAGCCTATAAAAATGAGATGGCTGTGTTCTTGCTGATGCTTATAGTCTGGATTTACCTTTTAAAAGCACCCTGTTTTACTCTCAAGAGTCAGTTTGGTCGATAAACTTATCAAATTATACGGTCACTCTACTAGTGTCCCTTTCCCTGGGAAGCCTCTTTAGGTTGTCACATCTATTATAGATCTCGGGAAACCACTTCACGATTTTCCTTTCCTTAGCGTGTCTCAAGTCCAGTCTTTACATTTGTTGGTAACACTGCCACTAGGCTTTAAGCTTCTTGAGGGCAAAGAAAGTGATTATTTTTGCTTAGCACAGTACTTGCCATACAGAGGAACTCAATAAGTATTTAAGTGAATGTGACAGAACAGAACAAAACACCAATCATAATATTTTAACCATTAAAAAAGATCCAGAAGACTTTTATTTATTTTTTATTTATTTATTTTTTTTAGGTGAGGCAACCCTTGGTTGCAAGGATCTTGTCAGCTTACAATCCTTATTTTTTAAATTTTTTATGCCCACAGCACCTGTTCTTCCTAGGTGGTTTCCCATCCAAGTACTAACCAGGCCTGACCCTGCTTAGCTTCCAAGGTCAGATGGGATTGGGCTTGTCCAGGGTAGCATGGCTATAGACCAGATGACTTTTAAAGAATAGGGCAATGGGGGAAAATCATGAATCCGGGAGTTAGGTGAAGAGAGCTGGCGTCTACTGTTTCAATATCACATAAGTGCTCTACTCTAACTTTATGACCATAACTACTGTCTCAAGCGATAACTATTCTGACAACACTGACCACCTAAACTTTGTTTTAATTAGTTCCAAAGTATTATTCTTACATCACAATCTTAAACATTGAGGAACGCATTGACTAATTCATAAGGCTACACACAACTCAAAGCAGGGCCTGAACACCCAAGTGCTTTAAGATGAAAGACTTCTGGAAAGGTCAAAGGAGTTTTGCCTATAAGTCTCTTGAGGTTCTTCTAAGAAACTTTGTTTCCTATAGTATTGCAAAATAGATTAGCAAGAAGCTCTGCTGGCTGAGTACCTACTTCACAAAGATATGCAGTAACGCTATACAACCCAGCAGCAAGCTACTCAAATATTATCACAAAAGAAAAAGGAACTTGAGTTTATAAACTAAAAAAGGACCCACGGTTACTTATTCATTTATGACTGACTAGGAGAAATTAATTATATTAGTGAGTCAAGGAAAGGTTGTATCAGGTTACATCACAAGAATAAACTCAAACCCAAACTGATAACTTATAAAAAGGCTGCTTTTCTTTGCAGTAAAGGAGTGCTCACACCATTCTAGATTAAGAAGAGATAACCACTGAGTTCTGTTTTAAAAACCACTGTTTGAAGATCTCTTGTAAAAACAAAACCAAATACAAATAGCTTGAAGGGCTGCAAACCCTGTGAAAAGTCAACTTTATATAGCAGAGTTGTTGTGAGGTTTAAAGGAGATAATGGATGCAAACATGCACTGTACAGGTCTGTATTGCTATACACATTTGGTAGAGTCACTCCACTCTCGATTTAAGGTGCCTTTAATATAGACGAAAGGTCTGAAGAATTCCTTTTTTCTTCAGCGAGAAAATAGCTCCAAAAACTACAATACTAAAGACAGTTTGGGAAAGGCTATACAATAAACATGTAAGGAAGGCCTGGGTTATCTATTTCCATCCTTAAAAAGTGTATGTGGAGGAACAGGGAGAAGCAGTTCATTTCTTCCTATACTATTTCAAGTACATTTCTTGCATCTATTGGCTAAAACAGACTTTCCCCAAAACTCCAACACAATCACAGTAATATTACATTTTCAAGAAAACAAGAAAACAAACTGCTATATTTAATTTGCCTCCATGTGAAACAGTTAAATAAATCATATACCAGAAAATAATAGCTGTTAAGAACTTGGATTCTAGAGTCATAAAGACCTGAGTTCAAATTATGAGTTTGCCATTTACTAGCTATCTACCATTAGAGCAAATTAAACTCCCTAAGCCTCAATTTTCTGTCCATAAAGATTAAAAAACGCTGATCTACCTGCCAACCTCACCCGGTTTGGGAGATCAAATAAGAATATATATTGGTAACTTGAAGGCTCACAAGTGCAATTTATAAGAAATACAACTCTAATTAGTCTATTGACTTCTGGGGACAAAACTGCCATAAATCAAGACTGGAAAATACATCCAATCCTATTAATAGTGCAACTGTCAAATCTTATCATTTTAGGTTTATGCCTATTCACAGAACCTTCTCAAAGTTCAATTTGTTAGTCATCTTTCCTTCCTAAAAATGTAGGGATTTCTCTAAACAAGAGAAAGATACAGTGGAACTGGTTAAATATTAATGCTAAAACAAATTTAATGCCAGATGTGCAACTACATTAACTCAGTTCTTTTACAACCATGCAAATAAATGAAATGCTACAAAAGTCCTAATACTTAAAAAGAAAATTTCTAAAAGAAATGTGAATTTCAACACGTAGCAACACATAGTTTAATATATAGCTACACGCAGACTTTGAACTGGTATAACATGTATTTTCGATATCTGTTGGATGCAAAGGATATCTCAATTTTACAAATAAGGACTCAGGCAGATAAGCTAAAATTAGACAAGAAAACCCTCTTTTGTCATTTTACAAAGCTTCTCATTTTAAGACTTATCACTTAAGAATATGATCATTAATTATTTTGGGGAGAGTAAACATTCATCTACTTTAGTGATAATCTAGAGAAATAGTCTCTAAAATTTCTGTTCATTTACCCATCAATAAAATTAGCATATTCCCAATATTATGTATATTTATAAAATGTACCATGTGATTCTGCATACACACAGGAAACTGCATGCAAAATATTTTAAAAGAATGACATAAAATAACTAGAGATGGCTTATCTGGAAAATTATTTAAATCAAATATACCCATGAGTGAATATGTCTTCTACCAATGTTACATTTGAAATATTAGTGTTTGATATAATATTCTCAAAATTCAGGAACGCAGTTAGCTCGACTGTTTTTTCCTGCCTGGTGGTCATTATTGTGATGTTAGGTGTCTCACCTATACTTAAAATCCTTCTATCCTCGGAAATGGGGTCATAAATGGCCTTCACAACTTAAAGGTACAAGAAGAGGCTATAATCATCAAATGGTTTATAACAGCTTAAAAAATATTCTCTCTTTATAAAATACGGAGACAAAGGCATTAGTACTATATAAGAACTTCTTCAAAAACGCCTTTAGTATACTTTATTCATGCTCCCATTCACCCCTCCCCCTGGCCCAGTTTCCACTTAGTATAGGCCATAAACCGCACTAGCACTTTGACCTGCATGTTCACAAACAATTGAGAGCAGACTTTGTTCTAGATTCATGATTTACAGAATTCCTACAGTAGTATTACCCAAACTCTGCCAAAAGACTATGCTGCACAAGCCTCTTGATAAATATCTATGACCACAGCAAATGCATTTTTATTACCAAGCCTTTAAATTCCTCCATCTCAGCTGTTTCCCACTTTTCATATCCCTCATCCTTTTTTATCCAACCCTAAACTCGAATCACTTCATCTTTCACTATTACTCTTTATAATTATACTTAATTCCCCAAAGATCACTGATCTTCAACACTAAAATTAGTAAATATAAAAAGGCTCATATAAAAGCCAGAAACTGAAGTCCAAATATTCTTTGTTATTCAACTATGAGATGACAAAAATACTTCTACAAAAATGGAGACTCCTGTGATTGGAAGCCTTATCATTTGTCTATCCCTGCTTGATACTTTGATGCCAAAAGAAATTGGTAAATCAAATTAAAACTGCAGTCAAAAAGGAACTGGTGTCAAGTATACTTCACAGATTGTTTGAGGAAATGATGTTCAATCCTATTATACAATCTAAGGCCTATAGGAGCATCTGAGAATTTTAGCTATTCTTAGAAAATACAAAGATCTATAGGAAAAAAAACCCAGAAATTTTAACTCATATAAATTCCTCTGATCTATTTATGTTAATGTAAATGACTTAAGGACTCAGTTAAACAGTTTAATTTAGTTAGTAGTATAGACTATTTCACTAAAAAAGATTTTTTCACAGTTATGTTCCAAACATGAAGAATAAACCATCGTTATATTTGGCAACAGCCATACAAAAATTCAACTGCATAGACTGAGAGATGAGACCAAACTATTTGCAGTCCATATCCTTCAGATAAATAAGAAATCTATTATTTCAGATAATCCAGAAAACACTTTGAAGTCCCTTGTGTGTGGATAAAACTACCAACAAATTTTCCCGTTTATCAATAGCATCTTAGCAGCAGAAATAGGGGTCCAAAAGGGAAAGGGAATACCTTTAAACTTCATTATACACAATACTATTTCAGTTATCATATTTCTCTTCTGCAAAGACGAAGGAGAGTATCAGAAATGTTAAAAAAAAATCACCAGAGAAAAGTCTAATAGCAGGTCTGTACATATAGTCATTTTTGTTCCTAAGAGTAGAGGACACCTGTAAACCTTTGAATACTCATCAGGAATACTGCTCTTAACTTGAAGGACAATTCCATGATCTCTAACAACTTACACAAAACTACTTGCAATTTGTGAGTTGTACTGATTTAAAGAAATCATTTGTGCAGTAGTACTAGAAAGCATTTTTCGGTGGCCTTTCCAGTCTATTATTAGAGAAATATTGCAAATTAAAGGGTAAAGATATGTGATTCCCTTTCCAGATTGACAGGGAAACAGTCACATTATCCCGCCTGAATTAGGATAACACTTGTGATACAATCCACTTTAAGCCTTACTTCAGCATTAGAGCAAGATGTTACTTACGTATGGAGAAAAGGAAATAATTGTTACAACTACCTGTTAAAATCAGTAACATTACTAATCTTATTGCCAGTAACTAAATTCCCAGCTCAGTAGCAACTAATGATTTTGTAAGGCAGCTACCTTTTTCAAAAATGGTTTCTAAAAAACTACCTTTTAACTTTTATCACTATTAAAAGTACACAATTGTTCTAATGACATGTATAGGCCTAGCACACATCTGCATGTGCATATAGCAGACACTCAAATGTTTTATCAAAATAGATAGGCAAAAAATTCTCCAGAACCAATGAACAAGAAGTACCAGCTACTGTACTAGGTAATTGTCTGGGGAATATAAGGTTAAAGTCACAGGAAAACTGGATGGATGGTAGGTCTCAGTGATGCTTGCAAGCCTTTTAAAAGGAACTTAACAGCTCCTTACATGCCAGACATCACCTGAATTCTAAAAAATGTTTAAGTTCCCTTTTCACCAAATTTAAAGTACTGAAAAGTCTGATGTGACAACCTTCAAAAACAATTCTACATCTGAGATTAGGTCTTAGGATAAAAAAAAAATCTTGGTCTGGAAGTCATCCTTACTTTGCCTTAGGTCCCCTAAAGATTTAATGTGCAAAACTTTCACCTAGCTTCAAAGGAATTACCAGATGAAATGCAGTCGATATACAATAGTAGTCAGCACTGGTGTGAGACTTGTGTAAAAATGATAGTACCAGTTTGTTCTACTGTAAATTCAAGTTTGAAAAACGGGAGATTTTCAAAGAATAGTCTGAAAAAAAACCGTAATTGGCAAGAGGTATATAGTCCATGTGTTGTTATACTTCAAATTCTTAAGGATAGCCTACCAATGAAGCATACAGGTATCACTTGTATTCTAAATACCTGCATATTTAGCTGTGTATTTTTTTGTAGTCTACAAAATCAGCTAATTTAATCTGTTATGAATTCTGTATTTGGGAATCTGATTTCAAGTAACTTAATTGCATATTTCCAGTGTGAACTTTACATTTCTAACCCCCCTCCCCCAAAAAGTCACTATATGGTAAGTTACTTAACTGTGTAGAGAAATACCATGCTCTCCTCTACAATCAAAGAATTATCAAGTCTTTATCGTATGGGGAAGTGGAATAGACTCCAGCATTGTTCATGTTTTAAAGTCTTTGAATTTAACCGAAATAAATGTTTGAAAATTAGTAATCAAAAACTCAGCACTTCTACTTTTGAGAATAAAAATTTATAAACATACCTTTTGTTGACTTCCAGGTTAAGAGATTTTTTATGTAAATCTTGCAGTTGATGAAATGCAAAAAGCGACCAATCTTTCTGCAGTGATTAACCTGTTCTTTAAGACTATGGGTCATCTGCCCAGGATTTTCTAATTGAACAAGGAATATATGGGGCAAAATAATTGTTTTTCAAAGATGGAACAGAATGGAACGTATCTTCACTTCAACCGGGAAGCAATGAAATGTAATCCTTTGAATATCACTTTTGGTAGATGTTACCTTTTGTATCTTATCCTTATTTCATGCATTTTGCCTGGGTATGTGTCCATGTTTTGACTTTAGATTAAAAACTTGTTACCCCTGTGTTTCCTGTAACACCTAAATATGTTTACACATATCATCGATCTTCACTCCTTATCAAATGTTCTTCAGCATGACCAGTGAGCAACTGACATTCACATCTTATAAAACCTGTCTTCTGAGAAATATTTCCTTAGCTGAACCTCTATAATCAGGACAAGAGATTTATTAAAATGCCAAGATAAGAAACAATTTATTATAGAGAGAAGAAAAATTTCTCATCCAAAATATAGAAATCTGTACAACTTTGCCACAATCAATATACATGAACTGTACAAATTTACACCAGTTCATAATTTACCAAATAAAAGATGACTAACAAAGTTCACAAAATAGATGGTGGTTTGTGGAAAAGACTTTTACCCAATTAAGTACAAGGAAAGTTACAAACCAGACCTCCACTTTCTAAAAATAAGTTTACTCAGTCTTAAAACTACAAGCTAGCAAATGTACAGAGAGCTGGCTGGTGCAAACACCACAGTTGAGACAGTGTCTTTTTAAGGATCTTAATTTTTAAAGCCTGTTGCCATGGCAGATTCTGGTCACTTGCTACTTTCAAAGCCAAAAACACAATACAAGGTCTGACCATTCCCCAGGTCATGCTTACTAGGTTTGTCCTATGTACATTTATACATATTTAAGTGCTAGGTAAAAGTCTTGTCATAAAATTTCCAGTACTACCATGTTGAAAATGTTGAGCTTTCCTATTGAGCTGCCAAAGTTAACAATTTTCAAGTGTAAGAGTGCAAATTTCCTCTGCAAGATCTACTGCAGAGGAAGGTTCTTTGAAATACACAGATCTGCATTAAAGCGACTGATGTAAAATTTTAGGTAGATTGGGAGAAACTGAAACCACCCTAGGACTTCACCCTAGCAAATAGTGATCATTTACTTGGACTCACAGGCTATTAAATCATTGAAAGGTACTGTCCAAACTATGGCACTGTCACTTAAAAAAATTTACCACTCTATCTTGTGCCAGATCTTCACAGCTGTGACATGGTTTAAAATCCATAATCCATCCCCAAGAGGAGCCCACCCAAAGCAAAAATCAAATTTATCCATCCATTATAAGATGATCCATCCATAGACTATATCTTAACCTGATACAGTCATCATATTGTAGTTTTTGGAAGGGCTTGTTCTGCCCAAGAGAAGTTCCTCCTTACAGCTGATTCTGCTGTCTACCATTTGCACGTTGGTGCTGTTTTGAGTGCTACCTCCTGCTGGTGAGGCTTCATACAGCACACAGATGGAGCCATCCTCTCCAATTCTGTAGGACACTTCGTAGGGGTCAACCCAAAGGGTGAGTTCACTTGGGAGAAGCCTGAACAGCTCCTGACTGCTCAGTCCAATCCGTTGTGCTGCCTGTCCAATCAGAGGATCCATTTTATGGTTGATGCGAATACAACGGTAACCTGATCCCTTGCATGGCTTTTCTGGGAACCAGTGATGTTATAATGTTCTACAGAAGAAAAGAACAGAGAAAACAATGCTTAGATGGTGACTGTTAGCTCCCGCTGTACTTTCCTTTTCCGTTAGCTCCTATCAACTTTTTTAAACGCCCAGCATTGCATTTGCTGCTGTGTGTGGGGGGAATGGGGGAAGATCGCGCAAAATTGTTGAAACACAGTAGTATGGGACAAAACAGTCTCTAGGAATCAACCAGTTGAGCCGCCAAAAACAGTAATCACGCGCGCAACCTCGGCCAGCCAGATGGCACCGGCGGCCAGGCGGGAACCTGTTTACTTTCTCTACCCCACCCCAACTGCACACAATGGGTTTATGGCTTTCAGGGAAAAAAAGCGCCACCGGACTGTTAACCCCGAAGGGAGAGAAAACAAGCAACCCTAAACCACGCTTTGGGCAGGGCTGTAATTGTACCGGTGACAAATCCGATGATTAATGGGCAGGGGTAGGCAGCGCGGGGAGACTGCACGTCCGTCCCTGGCTGGCTCCGGGGCAGCGGCGCGGTTTCCCACTCCGGGGCCCGGTCGCCGAGCCCACAACGGTTGGAGGGGTTGGGGGGAGGGGGTGTCGAACCAATTACAGCCCGCGACTCCTTTGTCCCGAATACGCGGACGGTCCGAGGACGGCAACCCCCGCCGTGGTTGCTTTAGTTTCTTTGTTGTACGTCTCTTTTCTCCCCGTAGTGTGCAGTCGTGGGGGAAGGGGCGCCCACGGCCCAGCCCCCAGTCCCTCGCTAGGACCCGCCGTTAGCGGCCGCCCAGCGCGCCAGCCCAGGTCCCGCCGCGGGACCCGAGCGCGGCAGGCTCGGGGCGCTGCCGAGGATCCCGCGGCCCCGACGGTCCGGCCCCGAGGTGTGGGGCCGTATGCCGCCGGCGCCTCTCGCCCTCCCTCAGCGGCCCGCTCACCTGCCAGCAGCTCCTGCAGGCTCTGGCTGAAAGTCTGCAGCTGTCGCTCGCTCGTGAGCCCCTTGGTGCGGAGGAACTTGGAGATGAAGGACACGGCGGCGGCGATCTCGCCTATCATGGTGGCGGCCCGGGTGTAGAAGGGATGCATGGGGGCGGCGGATGGGGGCGGCCCGGGGCGGCCGGGGCTCGGCGGCGCGGCCCCGACGGCGGAGCGGCCACCCCGGGCTCCTTCGCAGATCAGAGGGCAGAGAGAGAGGAGGAGGCGTGAGGAGTGGACGGCTACTTTTTTTCCTTCTTTATAGTAAAAAAGTTACTTTCGAGACAGGAGGCGGCAGGAGAGAAAAAGAGACGAGCGATGGCGGCCTGGTCACATCGCTCGGACCTCCCAGCCGCCTCCGCCTCCAGTTCCGCAGCCTCCGAAGCTCCCAACAGTTGCATTTCCAGCTCCGAGGGCGAAGAGATGTAGATACCGTGCAGCACTTTTTATAGCGCCGCGGAAAGGAAGTGCGTAGCTGGAGCGCAACAGCCGACTCCAGCCAATCCGGAGATCGCACCATTGTGACGCAAGCAGATTCGGAGTCGGAGGGGCGGGAAAAGGGGTAGAGGGCGGGCCCAGAGACCGGGAAGAGAGGGAGGAGCTGACGTAATCCGCTTGTAAACAAATAAACCCTAGCGGCAGCCGAAGCCGGGGAGCTGTGCGGGGGTGAAGGAACCGAGGGTGCGCGTGTGAAAGCCCCGCCCCTACTCCTAGCTCCTCCTCCTCGCTTTAGCTACTAGAGACCTACGCCAGTTCCCCCTCTGCAACAGTAAGCCGCTCGGGCTCGTTTTCCGAGAGGCTTAGTGTGCTTGTAGAAGCCGCTTTGCTCTGTCTGTACGCGTTCGAGTTGGTCGGATTGAGCTGCACAGCTGCAGCGCCGGCCCCCTACACACTCGGTGTTTACAACCCGTCCGCGCTCCACGTCTAGGTTCCCAAGCAGGAGTTGCGGGCTAGCAGCCGGGTGAGGGTACCGGTGCTGAAGGCACTAGGGGCGCGCAGCAGGGGTGCGGAGAAAAAAGCAGGGAACGGGCTCTCATAGAAAATTCTGCAGGTATCCTCGCAGACCTGCGGCTAACGACACGGAGCCGTTTCTGTCTATCCTCGGGAGAAGTGGGAGGATGTCTTTGTAAAAGTCTGCAAAATAAATGAAAGGTTAGTTAGCCTTTTGTGGTTGCTCTTTCAGTAACTTAAGGAGTCAAGTGGTGTCCACCTCCCTGAATCCAGTTTAATGCTGATAGGAAAGCCTGTTACTGAAGCTAAATACGGTAACGTGGATCCTGTAAGTTTAGTCTATAATGCAAAAACAAACAAACAAAAACTATAATGTAACTTACACCGTTCATACACAAAACCAAATAATGTGTTGTGTTCCAAATAACTATCCGAACCTTAGAGTTCTGCTGCTCTCTATAAAAGCAAACGAAATAAAGACAATTTGAAGCTCGTGAAAGTTTTAGGCGTAGACATTAAGTTCATCGGAAACCCTATTTGCGAAACTAGAGAAAAGACTGGTAGGAAGGCATGAGCCTGCTAAAACAATTAGACCTAAAAAAGGGTTAACCAGAACTCCATTAAGGGAGGTGGGGGGAGATGGCGAGGCGGGCAGATGGAAAAAGCAAAGGAGAGGCAGAAGTTGAACTCTACCAGATGGAAATAAATATCCTTAGCTTAGTTGGTCATCAATATTGCAAAACACATCACTTTGAGTTTTTCTTCTTCTTCTTCTTCTTTTAAATAATGAGCCAAAGGGCATAGAAATGAAGCAGAAGGTAGTGTTGATATAAAGTGGAAAGAGAAAAGTTTTATTGTTCACATGAATATGTAAAGCTAGATTTGAAAGAATAACTAAGATTATTTTTTCATTCATGCGCAATAATTAGGTAGTTACATATGTAGTAACCTAAATAAAAAGTAGTATTGTTAAAAGCATTGACTTGTGAAATTTCCTTTGGATAAATTCATCAAAAATTATGATAAATAAGGTACATTTGTTTCCTTCTAGAACTTTTCAGATAGAACTGTGCTTAAAAGGTAAGCGTCATGGTAATTATTGAACAGGGGACTTGAAACCTCTTACTTCTCAGAAAGGAGGTAGGGAAAAAGAAATAAATGCTTAAAATCACTGTTGCCCAGTACAAGATCTTCTGGTATCCCTCCTAACCCTGCCACCCTTAATCATCTGCTCTGTATATTTTCCTTACTTCTCAATCTTTTGAGCATTAGATTTGAAATTAGGTGAAAGCTTTACTCCAACATGCACTCCCAATAATTCTCAACTTAAATTGATTTATCTACAAAACAAAAACAATGTACCTAACACAATGCTGAGATTTGAACTCTGACTTGTCTTCCAAGCCAATGTTCTTGCCTCTACTTTTAACCACAGTCCAGGCAGCACTTGGACCCCTCTTGAAAGATTTTGAAAATCATTTGAATAGGGTTAACAAATAGTTTTAACTCATATTCCTGAAGGGTTTCCTCGCCCCCCCCCCCCACTGTTTTCTATTGTATGTGTGTGTTTCCCACCTTATTTTTAAAGAGACAAATGCATTTAAGAAATTACTATTTTACCTTGGGCATCTACGGAGCACTCAGGAAAAAAGTAAATAAATAAATATTGGTCCTAAATGCAAGCTTTAGATAGTGCACAATGTTAATTGTTATTGTTTTCCATTCTGAACATATATATGTTTGGTAACATTTTTCCAAAATTTTAGTCAGGCTCTTCTCTTCCAAGAAACAAGCTATTTCTTTGAGAGCTTTTAGACTGTAAAGACACTTTCTCATGTTGTAGTTATGCTAAACTACAGGATAGTCTCATCTATTTACAAACCCAACTCTTAGTTGTGTCTTTAAGCCAGTTACTTAAACTCTCTGCATGGTAATCTAAGAAACAAAGACTTGTGAGGACTAAACTGAATTACTACAGAATCTATTTAGCACTGTCTCCAGCACTAAGCATTTAAATATAAATATATATCAGCTGGCTTATTAATAGGCAATTTGATAATATTATTTGAAATTAATTTCTAAAACCTAGAAGGTTTTCAGTCAAAGTACTAAAAATAAATCTAGGAATTCTGTCAAAAACAAATCCAGAAAATGACTCGGGTTTCAAAATAAGTCTGCAAGTAAAAGCACAATGTCAGGTCTTTGGAAAAAATGCTGAAGAGTTCAGAAAAGTATTTCTATATAGATAACTATTGGACAACTAACTAGAGGGTCTGCTCCAATATTCCTGGAACAGTTTGCTCTGGACTGACACATCAGAGTTTCCTGTAGACCTTTTGAGTATTATTGTTCTGACAAAAGAAAAAGAGAAAAATAAACATTTATATAGGGTTTCTGAATGAACTTCTTCCTCTGCTTCATAAACTAGTAAAATTTAAGGATCAACACAAGGTTGAAATCTTTATTTTGCCAAAATTTAAAAAAAAAAAAATCCCATTAGCACCTGCTATCACGATTATTTAGAAAAGATGACATTTTAATATCCTCGAAGTAGGAAAGTTATCCGTATCAGAATAAAGCGTGGTCGTATTCTTTTTTTTAAATAAAATTTATTTATTTAAATTAGTTTCAAGTATACAGTACTTAGGTTAGACACCTATAATGTTTGTAAAACAATGCCCCCAATTGCTCCTTCCCTCCTTTAGCCCTCCACTTAGCCATCATATTAACACTAACTGCATTCCCTCTGCCATGCCCTCCTCGGCCACCACCCCCCCCATGCCCAACTATCAACGACTAATTTGTATTTCTTTAATCCTTCACCCCATTCTCCCAGCCTCCAATGCCCCTCCCCTCTGTCCATCATCAAATTGTCCACTATTTTGTAGGTCTGTTTTTGATTAGTTTGTTCTTTTTGTTCCTTAGATACCACATATAAGTGAAATCATATGGTATCTATCTTCCTTTGTCTGATTTATTTCTTTCAGCATAATGACCTCTAGGTCCATCCATGTCATTGCAAATGGTAGGATTTCATTTTTTTTAATGGCTGAGTAGTATTCCATTGTATATATGAACCATAATTTCTTTATTCAATTATCTGTTGATGGGCATTTAGGTTGCTTCCATGTCTTGGCTATTGTAAATTGTGCTGCTATGATTTTGGAATGCATAGATCTTTACGAGTTATGTTTTGGTTTTCTTTGAATAAGTACCCAGAGGTACAATTGCTGAGTAAAAGATATATCCATTTTTTTAATTTTTTGAGGAACCTCCATACTGTTTTGCATAGTGACTGTACCAATTTGCAATCCCACCAACAATGTATTAGGGTTCCCTTTTCGCCATATCCTTGCCAACACTTGCTGTTTTTTGATTTATTAATGATAGCTGTTCTGATAGGTGTGAGGTGATACCTCATTGTGGTTTTAATTTGCATTTCTCTGATGGTTAGTGATCTTGAGCACGTTTTCGTACCTCTGTTAGCCATCTGTATTTCTTCTTTGGAGAAGTATCTGTTCAGGTCTTCTGACCATTTTTTTAATTGGATTGTTTGTTTTTATTGTTGAGTTATATAAGTTCTTTATAAATTTTGGGTATTAACCCTTTGTCAGATGTATCATGAGCAAATATCTTCTCCCAGACGTCGTTGTCTTTTTTGTTTTGTTGATGGTTTCCTTTGCTGTACAAAAACTTTTTAGTTTGATGAAGTCCCATTTGTTTCTTTTTTTCTTTTGTTTCTCTTGCCCAAGGAGATATATCTGAAAAGAAATTCTGTTAGTAATATCAGAGAATTTACTGCCTATGTTTTCTTCTAAAAGTTTTATGGTTTCAGGTCTTAACATTTAAAATTTCAATCCATTTTGAGTCTATTCTTGTATATGATGTAAAAGATGGTCCAGCTTCTTTTTTTTTTTTTTGCATGTATCTGTCCAATTTTCCTCAATTCCATTTATTGAAGAGACTGTCTCTACCCTATTGTATATTCTTACCTACTTTGTCACATATTAAGTGAGCGTATAGGCATGAATTTTTTTCCGGGCTCTCTATTCTGTTCCACTGATCAATGTAACTATTTTTATGTCAGTACCGTGCTGTTTTGATTACTGTAGCCTTTTGTATAGTTTGATATCAGGTAGTATGATATCTCCAGCTTTGTTCTTCTTTCTCAAGATTTCCATGGCTATCCAGGGTTTTTTATGGCTCCATATAAATTTTAGCATTGTTTGTTTTAGCTCTCTGAAAAATGCCATTGATATTTTGATAGGGACTGCATTGGATCTATAGACTGTTTCGGGTAGTATGGCCATTTTAACAATGTTGATTCTTCCTACCCATGAACAGGGTATATGCTTCTATTTATTTGTATCTTCTTCAATTTCTTTTTTCAATGACATAATTTTCTGAAAACAGGTCTTCTACCTTCTTGGTTAATTTGATACCCAGGTATTTGTAAACAGGATTGTTTTCTTAATTTCTCTTTCTGAAAGTTCATCATTAGTGTAAAAATGCTACTGACTTCTGAATATTTATTTTGTAACCTGCTATTTTACTGAATTCATTGATGAGTTCTAACAGATTTTTGGTGGAATCTTTAGAGTTTTCTATATATAGTATCATGTCATTGGCAAATAACAAGAGTTTTACTTCTTCCTTTCCAATTCGGATGCCTTTTATTTCTCTCTCTTGTCTTATTGCTGTGGCTAAGACTTCCAATACAATGTTGAAGAGGAGTGATGAAAGTGGGCATCATTGTCTTATTCCTGATCTTAAGGAAAATGCTTTTTTAGCCTTTCCTCATTGAGTATGATGTTAGCTATAGGTTTGTCATATATGACCTTTATTATGTTGAGATATGTTTCCTCTATTCCCACTTTGCTGAAAGTTTTTATCATAAATGGATGCTGGATTTTGTTGAATGCTTTTTCTGCATCTATTGATCATATGGTCATATGGTTTTTATCTTTCGATTTGTTAATGTGGTGTTTCACATTAATGATTTGTGAATATTGAACCAACTTTGCATCCCAGGAATAAATCTAACTTGATTATGGTGTATGATATTTTTAATGTATTGCTGAATTCATTTTTGCTAATATTTGTTGAGGATTTTTGCATCAATGTTCATAATATCTTTGCCTGGTTTTAGAATCAAGGTAATGGTGGCCTCATAAAAGGAGTTAGGGAGCCATCCCTCTTCCTGAATTTTTTGGAATAGTTTGAGAAGAATAGATGATAATCCTTCTTTGAATGTTTGGTAAATTTCACCTATGAAGCCATTTAGTCTAGGACTTTTGGTTTTTTTTGGGGGGGGGGCGTGGTTTGATTACTGATTCTATTTCATTGGTAATCAGTCACTTCAGATTTTCGGTTTCTTCTTGACTCAGTCTTAGGAGATTGTATGTTTCTAGGTATGTGTCCATTTCTTTTTGTTGGCGTATAATTGCTCATAGTATTTTCTTATGATCCATTGTATTTCTTTGGAGTCCGTGGTTATTTCTCCTCTTTCATTTCTGACTTTATTTGAGTCCTCTCTCTTTTCCTTGATGAGTCTGGCTAAGGGTCTGTCAATTTAGTTTATTCTTTCAAAGAATCAAGTCTTGGTTTCATTAATCTTTTGTATTTTTTTTCCATAGTCTATTTGTTTGTTTCTGCTCTGATCTTTATTATTTCCTTTCTTCTATTCACTTTGGGCTTTGTTTGCTATTCTTTTTCTAGTTCTTTTAATTGTAAGGTTAGATTGTTAATTTGAGCTTTTAGTTATTTTTTGAGGTAGGCCTGTATTGTTATGAATTTCCCTCTTAGGACTGCTTTCACTGTGTTTCATAAATTTTGAGTCGTTGTGTTTTCATTTTCATTTGTCTCTAGGTATCTTTTGATTTCTTCCTTGATCTCATTAATTAATTACCCATTCATTATTTAGTAGAATGTTATTTAGCCTCCATATGTTTGTGTATTTTCCAGATTTTCTTCTTGTAGTTCATTTCTAGTTTCATACCATTGTGAACAGAGAAGACAGTTGATATGATTTCAGTCTTCTTAAATTTATTGAGACTTGATTTGTGTCCTAACATGTGGTCTATCCTTGAAAATGTTCATGTGCACTTGAGAAGAATGTATATTTTGCTGCTTTAAGGTAAAATGCTCTGAAAATATATATTAAGTTCATCTGTTTTAGTGTATCTTTTAGGCCCATTGTTCCCTTATTGATTCTTTGCCTGGAAGATCTGTCCATTGGGTCAATGGGGTGTTAAAGTCTCCTACTAGGAGGGTATTACTATTAATCTCTCCTTTTATGTTGGTCAATAATTGCTTTATGTATGTAGGTGTTTCTATGTTGAGTGCATATATGTTTGCTAGGGTTATGTCCTCTTGATTTATCGATCCTTTTATTATTATGTAATGCCCCCTTTTTTTTTTATCTCTCATTACAGCCTTTGTTTTAAAGTCTGTTTTATCTGATATAAGTATTGCTACCCCAGCTTTTTTTTTTCAATTCCATGTGTGTAATATATTTTTTTCCATCTCTTTACTTTCAGTCTGTGAGTGTTGTTTGATCTGAAATGGATCTCTTGTAGACAACATATGCATGGGTCTTGTTTTTTTAATACATTCGGTTACCCTACGTCTTTTGATTGGTGCATTTAATATGTTTGCATTTAAAGTGATTACTGATGGGAACATTGTTCCTCCATTTTATTATTCATATTTGTTATTTCTATTTTCTTTTTTATCCCTTTTCTTTTTACAGAAGACCCTTCAACATTTCTTGTAATGCTGGCTTTTTGGTGATGAATTCCTTAAGCTTTTTTTCTGTATGGGAAGCTCTTTATCTCACTTTCCATTTTAATCAAAAGCCTTTCTTGGTAGAGTAGCCATGGTTGTAGATTCTTATTTTTCATAACTCTGAATATTTCTTGCCATTCCTTCTGGCCTGCAAAGTTCCCACTGAAAAGTCAGCAGACATTCTTATGGGAGTACCCTTGTATGTAACCAGCTTCCTTTCTCTTGCTTTAAGATTCTCTCTTTGTCTTTGACCTTTAGCATTTTAATTATGATGTGTCTTGGTGTAGGTCTGTTTGAATTTCTCTTGTATGGCACTCTTTGTGCCTCCTGAACTTGTATGTGTAGTCCCTTTGCAAGGTTAGGGAAGTTTTCTGTCATTATTTCTTCATATAGAGTCTCAATCCCTTGCTCTCTTCCTCTTCAGGTACTCCTATGATTTGGATATTTTTACGCTTCCTGTTATCCCAGAGGTCTCTTAAACTATCCTTATTTTTTTTTTAATTCTTTTTTTTTCTTTTTGTTGTTCTGATTGGGTGTATTCAACTATTTTGTCTTCCAATTTCCTGATTTAATCTTCTGCTTCATCCAATCTACTGTTGAATCCTTCTACTGTATCCTTCATTTCAGTTATTGTATTCCTCTCTTCTGTCTGGTTCTTTTTTTATGGTTTCTATGTCCTTTTTAATACTTACTGTCTTTCTGTTGAGGTTTTTATTGTGCTCATCCATTCTCCCCATAAGTTCATTGAGCATCTTTATAACCATTATTCTGAACTCTGTCTCTGGTAGATTGCTTCCCTCCATTTCATTTAGTTTATTTTCTGGAGTTTTCTCTTGTTTAATTTGTGGCATATTTCTTTATTTTCTCATTTTATTAGCCTCTTTGTGTTTGTTTCTATGTGTCAGTAATATTTGTTTTGTTTTCTCTGCTTTGGCCAGATAGCCTAATGTGGAAGGTGTCCTGTGCAGCCCATTGGCGCATTTTCCCTGATCCCTTGTGTCAGGAGCTCTGGATGTGACCTTTGTGTGGGTTGTGTGTGATCTTCTGTTGTTGCCAAGACTTTATTGTAGTTAGTAGATCAGTGAGTGGGTTTAACGTTCAGGCCGACGGTGGAAATTGGCTGTACCCTCAGGATAAGAGTTATTGTGTGGGGCTGACCCCGCTGAGTGGGATTTGCCCTAGCAGGCTTATGTACTTGTTGCAACCACCCTTTGTGTGTATCACTACTGGAGATAGTCAAGAGTTGCTCCATTGTGGTCTGGTGCCAGCCTCCAGACACGTGCTTTTGTGGCCCCTTGGGAAGGACTACCCCACAGGGCAAGGTCAGCCGCTGCTTTTGATTGCTCGAGGCTACCCTGTGAGAACTACAAAGCATTTGCTGATGGTTGTTACCTATGCTGGATCTATAGGTAAGTGGAAGAGACAACGCTGTAGGCAGCTCTCAGTTATCCCCCCTGCCTGACCTATGGCACTTTAGCAAAGGGACCAGTGCTCCTCAAGGCTTAATACTGCCTATCAGATGCCTGTAAGTCTCTGAAACTGGATGAGCCTCTGGGTAATATGCATGTTGGGTGGCGCAGGGACCCAGGGAGTCTCCTGGGTCTAGTGAGTAAATTTCTCCTTGCCACTGCAGTGACAGTTTACGTGCCCACACTAGCAAGGTCAACTGCTGCCTACCCTGGGCCAAATGCACTACCCCAGGGCAGGGGCAGCTGCCTATCAATATGCAGTGGGCACTTTGTGTACTGGATGGGGCAGGAGCTCAGGGAGTTAAGGGCCATCAGGCCAATTACAGACCCCTGCAATCCCCCTAAGAGATATTGTAGCTCACACAGGCAGCTGTGGTCTGTCCACAGCTGTTTTCTTCTAAATACACTCACTGTGCTAGCCAAGGTCTGTTGCCTATGCGAACTGCTCAACCCCAGAGCCAAACAGGGCACAAGAGACTGCTTGTCAATGGGCTGCAGGCACTTTGTGGTTTGGAAGAAGTGGGATCTCAAGGCAACAAAGTCTATTCGGCTAGTACAGCCCCAATTTTCCTGCAACTTCTGTGCCTGGACATTCCCACTATAGACCCAGATCACAGTGAGACCAGCTGTCATCAGTAGTGTTCCCATAGACCCCTGTGCCCCTCAGACTCAATACTGCAACTCTTGTAGGCAGCAAAGTTCTGCCTGCTATTGATTTCCTTGCAGTGATCACCCTGTGCCAGCCAAAGTTTGTTGCCTGTGTGGATTAGGCAATCAGCAGAGAGGAAGGGCAGGGCGTGTGTCATTTCACCACCTGGGGCAATTTGTGGGTGTGGCGGGGTCTCAGAGAGACAATGACAATCATTATCAATACAGCCTCAGTCTTGCTGCAAATTTGGTAACTGTTGTGAGTTCCCACAGATGACCCAGATCACAGCAAGACTAGCTGCTGTCTGAGACTGACCCACAGGTCCCCTATATCCACCCAAGTTCGTGTTGGCCATAGTGATCTACCTAATCCTACTGATGAAATACGGCTCACAGCACTGATCACCCTCTGGAATGGAAATGTAATTTACAGGACTGGCTGGTTTTACTGGGATTGGAAGGGCCACTCACAATGTTGGCCCGCCCTGCTGTGAACACTTGGCTCTGAATCACAGGGAGCTGAGCTTGGCAGCCCTCCAACATCACCTGCCCTGGGCAGTCTGCAGGTTGGGTGGGTGGGGTCTCAGAGAGACAATAGCAGTCAGAGCAATACAGCCTCAGGCTTGCCGCAAATTTGGTAACTGTTGTGAGTTCCCACAGATGACCCAGATCACTGCTAGACCAGCTGCTGTCTGGGACTGGCCCACAGGTTCCAGACAGACCAGAGCTTCCTAATAGCTCTGTGGGAGAGGTCTGTGCAATCAAGCTGACGTGATCTGTAGGTTACCCTGTAGGGAGGATGGACTAAGGCACAATGGTGGCTGCCTTTCCAGCCCTCTTCTGACTCCAGGTAATGGAGTCTTTTTCAGAATGAATCCCATGTGAGTCTCTGACCCACCACTGGTGTCCCAGTTGAGTGTCCGTAGGTCAGAAAGCCTTTGTGCACGTCCTTCAAAGGGACATCTAGGGGCTCAGTCGCCTTCTGTCTCACCCCTACGGCCGGAATCCCCTCTAGTTCCTACAGTCAGAGTTATTGCAATCTTCTCTTTCCTGGGCTGGGACCCTGTGCTGGGGAGCCCCCAGATGAGACAGGACCCTCCTCTCCTTCAAGGGAGCCTCTGCAGCCTCGTTCTCCTTCCCAGTGATCCTCCAGCACCCATAGGTGCAGGTCCAGCCCGATTTGGGACTTTGCTCCTACTACCGGCTTCGATGTGGCTCCTTTATATTATCAGATATAGGTGTTATGATCAGCTGGACTTGAGGTGATTCTCCATGTTCATTATTTTATAATTTGGTTGTAATTTCAATGTGGTCCTAGGAGGAGACAAACCCTGCTTTTACCTAGTCCGCTATCTACCCACTCCCCCTATCAAGCATGATCTTCTTAATTAAATTAATTAATTTCATTTAATGACATTTAATTTCACTAAATGTCATTTTTACATTTCATCGTGGCCCTGCATTTGGGAATTTATCTAAACTATTAATCTATGAATACGATGGCATCACATTAAGCTATTACTCCATTTCTTTCATATGCTATTCCCACTGCCTGGGATTCTTGGCCCCTTTCCCTTTTACCCAGCTGATTTCTGCTCATCCTCCAAACAGCCTTCCCTGACCCTGGACTTGAGTAAATGCTACAGTGTTGGGCTTTCCCTCACCCTGGCTCTGGTACTTATCAGACATCCTAGATTTACTATGTTTACTTCTTTTCTGATCTGTAAGTACTTTGAGAGCAGGCTTATGTCATTCACTATTATACTCCCAAAGCCTAACCAACAACCCAACACATAGTAAATGCTGTGCAATGGTGTTAAATAGACATATCTAAATACAAATGAGTCTAAATAAAACCATTACTTGCAATTTACCAGGTGAAAAAATAATATAGACATTTTGCTGTTTAAAATCAGATAGACAATATTTGAGGAGAGAAGATAATTTAACTCTATTGCTTTTGTAGACTGTCATTGTTTTAGGATAGACTGCATTTCAAAAGCAAATGAAATGGAGACAAAGGTGACTTAGATATGTGTTGCTCATGAATATTGTGGTAATGTCCACATTACCCTCATTTAAGGGTTTTTGCTTTGTTTCCCCTTATACTATATAGACATATTCTAGTATTTTCACCTCAGATTCCCTATGGGTGTCATTTGATCACAGTGCTGCTGTCTCATAATCCCATTCTATTTATCAGTTGTTTACGAGTTGATCTTCCGTACTCTGGTCTCTCACTTCATCCATGTGAACCAGGATTCTTGGATTATTGTTAGGAAAGTCCCAGAATTTTTTAAATGTCTGTATTACAGTTCACAAGTCTGTCTGGAAGGCCTCCCCCAACCTCCTTGTACAATCGCACGTAGCAAAGGTCTTGTCCCATCTGGATCGTTCCCTCCCCCAAAGGCGCATTGAGACTCATTGACTTCTGGACTTAGCTGGAGACAGCCTGATTTTTGCTGGTCAGCTAGCTGTGTTCACTGAAGTTATATTTATTGTGAACTTACTTCCAAATGGAGCTCTAAGTGTCCGTGATGCTTGGTTTAGAAAACTCAAGTTTAACCAACATGTACAGGGTGGAGAATGAGAGTTCTTTACAGAGTATTAATAGCAAATAGAGACAAAGCATTTATTTTTGCATGTGTTTGGGGCAAAAGGAGATAAGGAAGCCCCAAAGTGAAGGATCTCTGCTAAACCAGTGAAGTCGGCCTGTAATCTGATCTCTTTGGAAGGAAGAAAAGGAGGAGCCTGAACTTGGAATATCTTGAAGGCTTAAATCAATATGAAAAAGATAAATATTGTTGAGAAAACTGGTAGGTAGAGGGGGTCATAGGGTGCTGAAGGGGTACTTTTAGCGGGGAAGCGATATGATCAGATTCATATTTTAGAAATTCCTGAGGATGAATTGGAGAAGGGTAATGTTGAAGTGACTTCTATATTTGCCTCCAATTCTTATTTAAATCTTTAGATAATTTAGCTTTTCATGTGGGCTTATTTCTTCAACTAGAGACCTGTGCTTTTTAGTTATTCCTTTTTTTGGTTACCCACAGGAAGAAGACCACTTTAGCAGCCTCTCCATCTGGCACCCTTCCTAGCTGCTTAGGTGTGAATCAAGGGCACAAACTAAGGCAATTGTACTAGGTTTAGATGCCCTAGAGTTCACAAAACACAAAAGATCTAAAATTAGAGGGTGACACATACAGATTTGGGGCTAAACCTTTTCTTGTTAAAGCAACTTGTTCAGAGAGAATAGGAGAAAAAAGGATTAAAGAGTTGCCTAACAATGGGGATGACAATGATCATATAGATTAATATCTTTGTGGGTGCCTCAGACACTGTGCTAAGTGTTTTAGAGGCATTCCCATTTAGTTCTCCAAGAATATCACCAGGTAGCTATAACTGACAGCATTTAACATGTAAGGCTTCAATCCTAAAGAAAATAAGTACTTGACCCAAGGTCTTGACAACTAGATTTGAACTCTCAAGTCATGGACGGCACAACGGGGAGGCGTGCTCCTCCTGATACTACCTCTTCTAAAAGGGACTGTGAGAAATAAAACCCTATAAAGTTTGAAGAGCATTCGGAGATGAGTAAAGATAGTAAAGGAAAAATAAAACAAAACTCAAGACAGCCGAGAAGACTTCTCATGGCTGACATACCCTTCAAGACACAGCTATATTTATTCAAAGCTTCACTGAGAAAATGAATCAAAGGACATATTAAAATATTAACCTGCCAAATAAAATAATTTCTTTGGAATGGAAATTACCCATAGGGGCAGAAAAGAGAAAGCAGAAAAAAAATGCCTTCTATTTTAGATTTCAAGCATCTCACTTCTCCTTTGGCCTAAATTGGCAGAAGGAACCAGGGGTGGGGCAGCCCCCAAATTTCTCTTCCCCAGCAGCTGAGGCAAGCTCAGGGACCCCTGAGAGCTCAGGTGGAGGAGGCTGGAGGAGAGCAAGGGCTGGTTTTGTGTCTTATCTCAGCAGGGCTCTGTTGACCCTGATAGCTTGCCCTCCAAGTATTCTCATTGATCTTTCTTCTGTTAAGCCTCAAGGCCATTTCTCAAAGGCAGGCCTCCTTCCAAGACCTTCTTTCCTTCTTTTTAGCAGAACCCTAAGATTCCATTGGCTTACCTGTTTTTAAAGCCGCACCATCTACTCTGTCTCCTGGGGCAATCCCAGTGTTCAGGCTTGTGGGATATTTATCTCATCTCCCCAGCTGCTAAAGACCTTTTTCAGTTTTAAAGATTAACAATAGTCCAGAGAAAGAGATAGATGATGAACTTTGGAAAACTGTGAACTTTAAGGCATTATACAAAGTTCTTACAAGTTATGATCCTGGCCTACAGTATTTATAACTTTCTAAATCTGAAGCACATGAACTGCCTCTTCCCTTCAGACTAATAGCACCAGAGATTAGGATTTTTCAGTGTTTTTTTAAAGTGTGGTTCCCACACGAGCAGCCTCAGCATCACCCAAGGGTATTATTGATAGAAATGCACACTTTTGTGTCTTGACCTACTAAATCAGAAACTCTAGGGCTAGGGCCCAGCTCTCTAGGCACTAATGTTTCAGAACAACTGCTTTTAAAAAGTAATGGCACAACTCTGTAATTTAAAACCAACAAACTTTTTATCTAGGCACATACTATCCCAACTAGAAGTCTTGTTCCTTAAAAGAAAAAAAAAATAGCATATTCGTTTAATATGTAAAAGCTGCCTTTAAGTGTCAACTGAGTTTTAAGTGGTTGCTATTTGCTTCCCTGAGGTTCTGCAGTCTGGGTAAAATACATTCTTCCCAGCTTCTGAGACATTAAGCCAGCTAGCGCATGTAAGGATAGGCACATGTTACTCTCAAGAGGGAAGATAACACTCAGGAAGCTTGGTAAAATAATCAAATGTTAACATAATTCATGCTTCCCCCCCTCCTTCTAAGAAAAGCAGAAACTTACCCTTTTTAGAAACTTGAATTTGAAATCTCAAAGCAGATTAGCATTTACAAACATTAAATGATGTTGCATTAGTATTATTGTTTTAAAACTAAATAGTCAACTAAAACAAAGGAACATCAAGTTGCAAGAGTAAGTTCAATAAAAAGATAAGTATAAAGGTCCTATGTGATTGCGGAAACTCTCATGCATTTGGATGTAATTCAGCAGCAGTTCAAAGTGTCAGGTTGGGGCCAGAGTTCAGTGTCACCCCAAAAGTGGGAGAGGGCAGGGAGGAAGAGGGACAATGACAGTGCAGAAGTGTACTTAGCATTTTCCCTCAGTTCTTCCTTAAATGACCAGCAGTAAAGAATCACAGGTCATTGAGATTTAATAGTTTTATTAAAAGTATATTTCAGAAAGGCAGAGAATGCCCTAAGGAGGAATATGGAGAAAGACAAAGCATGCCCCAAGGAGGCACACAGAGTCCCAGCACTGTAACTAACAAAAAACTACAGAAAAGAGAGCTCAAAGGGGCAAAAAAGGGCCCAGAAATGGGAATGTCTGCATTATATTTGGGCTGTGTTGGGTTCCAAAGGCATTCCTAGGTGATTGGCAAGTGAGATTATTTTGATTGACACCTGGCTGCTGTAAAACTCTTTGCCTAATATGCATGTATTTACCAGAATACAGTCTGTTATAGATTCATGAACTTTCCAGGCATAAACATAGTATTATAATGAAGCTTAAATTGTAGGCAAATTAGGACATTACCCTCTGTGCAGGCGCCTATAGCCATATTAAACAAGCTATAGATTCTGACCCTCCTTTCCTTTGTCTCTGGGGACCCAGGAGGAATTCCTGAACTACCATTGGGGTGTTCTTTGGGTGATCTTTGGGCTGGGCCTCTATTCCTTTGTTCCCCCTGCCACTCATGTCAGACTAGCTACCTAACAAAAGGTTGAAATCCCATTGGAAAAAGCAATTTAAGATGTATTCATTTGTGGGAGATAGCAAGTCAGAGTAATCCAAATTCTTAATATGATTTGCTCTAGATATGGAGAAAAAGTTCCCTAAAGAAAAAAAAAATGGTTATGATTAATATGTCAAATTGCGTTTATTTTCTGAAGGGCAAAAATAAGAGATTTCCCATGGTTTATTCATTTGTTTAGTAAACAGTTTTCCCTAAATGAAGCAGAAGCAATCTTCAGCATCCTTTATTAACATTAGTTCATTCCATATTTGCATGTTTTAGCAGACGATTCATTTTTTAATATTTTTTAATTTTTCAATTACAGTTGGCATATTATTATTCCAGTTTCAGGTGTATAATATAGTGATTAGATATTTATATAACTTGCAAAGTGATCACACTAATAAATCTAGTACTCATCTGACACCATACAGAGTTATTAGAATATCATCAACTGTATTCCTTATGCTATACTTACATCTCCATAACTATTTCATAACTACCAATTTGTGCTTCTTAATCCCTTCCCCTTTTTTACTCACTGCCCCAAACCCTCTCCCATCTGGCAACCATCAAAATATTCTCTGTATTTATGAGTTTGTTTTTTGTTTTGTTTGTTTATTTTAGAAGATTCTTTTAAAAATCTTTTCATTAAGCAAAATGTAGGAAACATTCTCATCTTCTGAAGACCAATTTGAATTTTGACTTTGATGCTGACCTTCAAACTCACATTCTTTTTGACATCTGACCCTACTGGTTATTGTACAAGTTGATTTCAACCAGTGAAATGGTAGTAAGGATACAGCATCAAAACACTCAAAAAGTGGTTTTTTCATGGTTTTCTTTCTTGAAGAAACAAATTTGTCTGTCCAATATTTAGATGATAGTGACTGTCTTAAGAGGACTGCCATCTTAATACTCCAAAGTTCTATTCTTACTCCATTCTAACAGATAATCATCTTGCCTTTTTAAAAGAGCTTTATTGAAATATATTTTACATATCATAAAATTCAACCATTTTGAGTGTAAAATTCAATAACTTTGAGTTAATTTATGGAGTTGTACAGCCACCACCATAACCAATTTCAGAATATTTCATTACCTCCAATAAAATCCTAATCTCACCTCCAGCTCTCCCAGCCCCAGGAAACTACTGATCTACTTTCTGTCTCTTTAAGTTTGTAGATTGCCTATTCTGGGCATTTATATAAATGAAATTGTACAATATGTGGTCTCTTGTGTCTGCTTCCACTTAGCATAATGTTTTCAAGGTTCTTTCACAATCAGCATGTATCAAGAATTTATTATTATTAATTATTATCATTATTTATTATTATTATTTTCTGTTGTGTTGTCCCAGAATTTCCTCCTAAGGGAAACTCCATATTAAGGAAGCTTAATTTTGTAGTTGCATGCCTACTATAAACAGAGGCCAACGTTTAGGGCTACATCTACTGCCTCTTTCCATGACCCTTTTCCTTGAGACCTTTTTCTACTACCTCTAAAGCCTTCAGCATGTCATTCTCCATAGCTTGACCTAGACACTGCTCTGCAAGTCCATTGGCTGCTATAGAATCAATCACGTGCTCACTTTTGATATCTAGCATATTCACACACTCTATACCCTAACATGAAACTATATGAGGACTAAGTCAACTCAATTGAAAGAAAAAGCTCTTTCCTCAAGACATTCACTTCAAAGAAATTCTCTGAAGGGAAGGCAAAGAGGAAGGAAGAAATTTTCAGGGTTGGAAAAAGAGGGTACTAAGAGCTTTCTAGTGATGTAGTCCAACTAAAGATGAAATCTGCCAGTTAATTTAGCCTAGAGGATTTAGCTAAATAGTTAAACTCTTAACAGGAGCTTTATTTAGGCTCAGTTTAACAAACAAGATCAGCAGACAAATCCTTTTTAAAGAAAGTTCTCTTTCATCTAACTTAAAAAAGGAGCACATTTGAACCAAAACAGGAACTATTCTGGCAATATGTGTGTAAAAAAATAAGCACCCTATGGGGCTCTTTTTAAATTAGCCAGAGAGCACAGAGAAGTCTTTGAAAAGAAAACTCTAAGGGGAAAAAACATTTTACTTGATTTCATAAACACTCATTGTTTAATCATCGAAGAAAGTGCAAACTTATGATTAAGTCCTCCCACCTCCTAAATGGATGAGCTCTTTAAGTCATCTCCTCCCGTGCGTGCTTGGCTATAGTTATGGAGTCAGGAGGAGTAACTTAAAAGCCAACCCTACAGGAAAGCAAGTAGCGACCTAGGAGGTCTTAGTTTTCAAACTGGATACACATGTAAGGCTGTGCCCTGAATTTATAGTACAGGAAGCCAAGTTTTGCCTAGTTGCTGCCTCCGTGTATTATGCTGTTCAAATTTCATGAGCAGTGGTGGATAACCTACTCCAGTTTATTCTGCTGCCTTTGAAAAAATATTGACCTCATAGGGGGGTTGAGGGAGAATGAAGTGGGTAAAGGGGATCAAATATATGGTAGCTGAAGGAAACTGGACTTAGGGTGGTAATCATACAATTGAATATATAGATGTCAAATTATAATGTACACCTGAAAATTATATAATTGTATTAAGCAATGTTACCCCAATAAACTTAACAACCAAAAAAATTGACTTCGAGGTCATTGCTCCTTCCCAACTCCTCTTTACTCATGCCCAAGGCAATCATATAATTTCAGTCAGGACACTTAGAATCTCCTGTCTGGTTGTAGCTTCTATTCTTAAGTAGTGTTCAGATATGGCCCAACAGGTGCTATTTATGTATCTTTTCTGGACTTATTCCAATGAGAAAAGTTATGAGTCTTAAACAGGATAAAAATATAATTATACAAAATTGGGGCAACTTGACATGAAATAAATATTTAATAGATTTAAAAATAAAAAAATAAAAGGCCTAACGAGGTATGCAAATAAAGTTAGGAAGAATTTTTACCAGGAATCTGGGTTTGGAGAATATTACTGTAAATAAGTAATAAATGTACTTTTGGGCTTCCTGGCATCCAGGAATAAAAGAAACACAATGAAGTGTATTACTTTTGCTAACAAAAACAACAAAAAAGGGACACCATCAAAAGAAAAAAACATTTATTAGCATTAAACTCTGATAATTCTATCAATTTATAATCTAGAATGATTTTAGATAGTTTTATAAAATATGCAGGGACATATGCTTCAGGTAATGTAGTCTTCATTTGTCTCAATAAGAGCTGAAAACAGCTTCATTCCTAAATGTCTGATGTGTAAGTGTTCTATGGTGTTCATAAATTTATACCACAAATTTGACTAATAAGGCTAAGCATCAAAGATATATTCACAAACAGAATAACCTGTCCCACACCTTATAGAATCTGGTAAGAAGACCAAAATGTAGTAAGCAGCATCAATAAGTACATATTTGCCATTCTGTAAATTGCTGTGGAAAAAAAAAAAAAAAAAACATACAGGAGCTATAAAAGTCTAACCTAAATGATAGGAGAAAGGGACATTCAGAGAAATTTTTCCTGCGGTTGTGGTCTTTAGTCAGAAATCTGAGTAAGAGTAGATGAGTTAACCTAGATGGAGCCTAAGGGATAAGAAAGAGTTGCTTTCCAGACTAAAAACAATTTATAAAGGGGATGGATATAGACTTGCCCAAAGCAAAACCCTGTAGTTCCAGTAGGGAGAATAAAGAGACCAAAGATAAGGTTGGAAAAGTATGTGAGTCCAGAGCCTGAGGCACCTTGTAAATTGCATTCAAGATGTTAATTGTATCCAAAGAATAAGGAGGAAGTCACCCAAGAGTTTTAAGCCAGGGAGTGACAGGACAGATTTGCACACTAAGCGTTAACCCCCTAAATGCCAGGGCAATGGGTATTTTGATATTATCATGAAAATTAGAAGGTGAAGATCCATTCCTATGAAGTTCCATCCTTTATTTGCTTGATAGGATAGCTATAAGAATATTTGTAACCAAGGTCACGACCTTTAAGAAGCTTTTTTAGATCTGCACAAATGTTCAATAATACTATACTTGAACCCCCAGAAATCTGGGTCAGGGATAGGCAAACATTTTTTATAAAGAGCCACATACTAGATATTTTTGACTTTGCGGGCTGGAGGATATTTGTCACAATTATTCAACTCTGCTATTGTGGTGCAGAAGCAGTCATAGACAATATGAACATGGCTGTTTAAAACTTTATTTACAAAAACAGGAGGTAATGGCTTTAATCCTTGGGCAATACTTGCTTATTACTGAGCTATAGCAAGTAACATCAAAGAGATGATCATGATAGATTTTGGAGGATATGGTAACCATACAAGCAAACAAACCTTTAATGGGTTAACTACACTCCCTTGAGGCTTTGATTTTGAAGACTGCGTTGTGAAAAACCAAATTGACCCTGTGAACAGAATTGACCCTATCCATGTAGGTTGTGAAAAATATAAGCCCTTAGAGGCAGAAATTTGTCTATTTTTGTTTGTTTTTGCCCTTATTGAATCTATGGCTCCTCAAGTGGTTTGTCTATAGAATAATATACTAATGACAGATGTACTTCACAAAATAAATGTTCAGTTAATGGCTTTTCAGCAATTAATTGTTAAAAGTCATAACACTCTTAGGAAACTTCTTTTTATTCTCAGTATAAAGAAGAAGTTTACCCAAAACACACTACATACATATATCATGAGAAATTGTGTCAGTATTAGATTTCAGGCAAGGACACACTCACCAATTCATCCAACAGAATTTTGTAGTCAAAGTATTATAAGGAACAAATTTCAATTGGATGCCCTCTTTAAATGAACCCAAACTTGTTTGCTTTGCCTGTGGACACCAAGCAAGGAATGAAGTCATAGATAGCATCTTTACTTTTTACGACCCTTAGGTCTGTTGTGAGCATGCGCCATCTCCATTGAATTGTTTTCATTTTGGCCCTAGAGATAAAACTTTAAGCTTATTTTAAGCCAAATTTGACCTTAGTAAGCTCCCCCAAAGGATTGAAAAATCTGCAAAAAAAAATTTTGTAGAAAAAATAATAAGCTTTCCAATGCCAAACACCCTCTGCCCTTCTCTGTGTAGATGTTAGGCAGTTAAGTAGCTATGAGAGATGGGAGTGGAGGCCCAGCTCTGAAACCATAGGAATAACAGTAATAATAGTCCAACCCAAAAGCCACCCCTAGGACCTCCCAGAAAAAAAGAAAAAAAACAATACATTTTTCAGATAACAATACCTCTACATCCTAGAGTACAAGAAAATAAATTACCATAACAGCAACCAGTTTAGTCTGGCCACAAATGCTTATGCAGTGAGGAGTACTCTGAACTGTTTTTCACCTGAGTATCATTATACCATCATTATAATATCATACATATGCCCAGAAGTTCATGAACCTAATTATACCAGACTGAATTCTGGGTAAGGACATGCACAGTTGGCAATAGGTTATATAACAGCCAATTGTCAATCAAGATGACCTCACATGCCAATCAACGAGCATCATCCTTGTAACCTCCCATCAGGGCCCAGATATAAGACAGATCTCCCCGCCTCTATGAGACTATGGCCCTCTCTGGTTTAGCCCATTTCTCTCTTGAAACATGCTTCAATAAATCTTACTTCTAAAGTTTGCTTATCTGTAATTTTTTACTGCACTGGAGAAAAGGACAGAACCGTCTCCAACACACGCACATAACTTTGCCCCATAACTGGGGCAATGATGGATTTATATCACCCCAACGGTAACATGTATATCACTATCAAGTCATCTTTTCCTCCTTTGGTGGGTATTATACACCTTCATTGGATTACTTTTTTTCTTACTTTCAGATTCTTTATTATTGCCATATAAACTTTTATTATATATGGGTGTGAATATATATATTCATATATTCAGGTATATAATCATACACACAAACACACTTTGGACCCTGTTACAATGACTCATTTGATGTGAACCCCAGGAAAAAGATTTATCTGCTGAAATATACTCCCTAAGCCAAGTGAGTGCCAAATTTTGCAAATAGGAGCCTAGTGCCCATTTGCTGACAGGGGCTCCTTGCGGACTCGGTACACCGGGAAGAAAGTCAGACTGAACACTCAACTTCCAACACCATGCCCTGTTTGTTTATGCTGTCAACCACTCCAGGGAACCCTTGTTTCTGTTTCTACCAATGGCTTGAGATCTACACCATCCAACTAGAATCACACAAAAATTCTATCCATGTTTACACCTATCTTGACCATTTAGAATTGCACAATTTAGATAACTAACTCATTTTCATAAAATGCACCTACTTGGGAACCTGGGAGGGAACTTTCGCTATAAAAGGTAGCTTCCCCTTTGTTTCCGCGGAACACAATTTAACTTCCTTCCTGAATCTGTGTCTCCCAGCCTGTAGCTCCTTTTGCTCAAATAAATGCTTTTTATTCTTTATGACAGTCTACACACATATTTTTTAAATACTTGAAAATCGTTTGGGTGTCTTAGGTTAAGATGTAGTGCATAATAAATTTTGCATTAGAATTAATGGGGATTTTTTTTAATTTAAAAATTTCAGTTAACACCAGGACTTGTAAAATTAAATTAACATTGTTAATTAAAGTATAGGTCAATTTTTTTTCTTTATAATCAATATATTTTAATTTATGCGTTTATAAAAATATTGTTCTAAACAACAAAAATGGCACCATGAATATAAATAGCATTGTCAGAAAAAAAAAATTATTCTGAGGAGGAATTTATAGACTTTAGACTGCTAAAGGGGTCCAAGGCAGACATGCAAAAAACCTCTGAGTCTAGATTCTAAATCTGTTTGTGTAACATATAATAGGGGCTCAATAAATATTTCTTGAATACCAAATAATGTTTAATCCATAGAAACAGTGTTCATTTTGTTAAACAGACAAAAATTGTTTGAAAGTGCTGTGGTGGTGCCTATGGCATAAAGTACTTTTTCTTGTAGATAGAGAAGATATTTTAGACAGAGAGATATTTCTATATAGACAGAAAATACATTTCTTTCTAGGTAAGAAAGATGCTGAGTTTGTTTATATGGAAAGAGGACATAAGGAAGGCTAAATCTGCCTTAAATATTTGGATACTTGCTTCAAAGGAGATTTGGGTTCAAATAATGCTTTGAATCACAGCTAGGACTAAAATTTCTCAAAGAAGTTTCTAACTACCCAGGACGTGACTATTTTGCTCACCAGTATATCCACAACACTTAACACAGTACTTGGTAAATAGTGGCATCAATACGTATTTGAGGAACCCTGATTGAGATTCTGTGGCAGTAAAAGCTCTGAGGGAAGATTAAAAACCTTGAATCAATATCAAAATTGTATGACTTGCCTAAGTGGTACTTGTCTATGGAATCAAAGATTGACGAGAGTCAATAAATATTGCAAGAGTCTTCAGTTATTTTTAACTATATCATCCCCAAACCTACCATAGATTAAAAAGTACCAAAAGTGTAGGCAGTAGAATAATCATGCTTTAAATACTCTCTTTTAGTGCAGAATATTAAATGGCGAAGCCAGATCTGCAACTCGTTAAGAAGAAAACTAGCTGAGAATGATGAGAGGCTATGGAGGTGACTAGCTGAAGGTGGCTCAGTAGAAGGCTGCCCTTTTTGAAGACAGAGGAAGATACCGAGATACTCTCCTAAGAAAGCTGAATAAAGGAACTTTAGAGATTTGACTAACCATTCAGAGCAGGACTTGGAGAGCTGGGGCAGCTGAAAATTTTACCCTGGGCTTTTCCTCAGCTGGGAACTGTTTATTGGCTATGCCTTATGTGTCAGTCTTTTCACTTCTCAAGATAGCATGCTATTATGCCTTTTAAAAGAACGAGGTAGAGCCATATACCGCGGGTTTGGAATTCCTGCCCATCATTTTCAGCAAAGAAAGCAAACTAAAGAAGAAAAAAAATAAAACAGAGTATGCTATACATATACTGTTCACTTATTTGGGTATGTATATGTGTATATACGTGTTAGCACACATACACACACATGTACAAGTATCAAAGGATTATATACGCATAAGAAAAAGTCTAAGGTTAACATCGAATATGTACTCTTCTGAGGGGTGTGTTTGGAGAGGTGGGATTTATGTATTTTATATAATCCTGAATACTGGTTTTCCAGCTGAAAGAAAGTTAAATGGCTACATCATATAAAAAATAAAATCGCTTAGACTACACTGTTAAAATAAAAAATAGAAGTTAGCAATGTATAGAGCCCCGAGAGTGGGAAAAGGTGGGAAAACTCTCTTAAGTAATTCATGAAGATAAGCAATCATAAAAGAAAGGATTAACACATCTAACAAAAAAAAATGTTTCTGTATTAGAAGCATCATAAACAAAGCTCACACAAATAATAATTTTTAAAAAAGTGGTGACACATGTAGTGAACCAGAGATTAATATTAATATCAAATATATAGTAAATAAAAATTAATATGTAATAAATTAAATATCATCACATGAAGAATGCCTACAAATTGAAAAAAGTGAACAAGAGAAAATAGGCAATATATATAAAACAGGCAATTTATTAGAAAACAAAGGAAAGTGGATAATAAGTAAAGCAGAAGGTATGCAATCGTATTAGTAGTCAGTAAAATGCCAAACAAAACACTATGCCATTTATTGCTTATCAGATTATTGAATATTAAGATTAGTGATATCCAGTGTTTATGTGGTTATGATAAGGAAATGGACAGTAACTGATAGAATTCATTCATTAAAAATACCCTTACATTGAAAATCTGTTATAGACCTCAGGTAACACAGAAAGCACATATTAACCATGAAAGTCTCACTTCTTAAAAACATTGTTCTTTTCCTGAGTTCACCATCAGAGCTTAGTGTAAAGTCATTTGTAGAGCACAGTGTTAAGTCAGAATAAGTTTAAAACAGAACTGATCACCTGTACCCCAAAGAGATAGAGATAAATAAGAATGTCTACATAGTAGATACTTAGAGGTTATCTACACAGTATCTTCATTCTGGGAAACCTCTCAAAGACTCCTTCATTTCCTATATTCCCACTTTGTCTACAGCTGCAGGAGCAGCCATGACCAGGTGCCTAAGCTTGCTCAATGAGTCCATTCAATGGAATGTTTGGATCTGGAAACACTGGAAATCAAGGCGGTCTCTTTTCTGTATATATTGTATTTATTGTGAGTATGTGTTTTATCTATGTGTATGTGTATATGTATGTGTTGCAAGTAAAATCTTGAAACCATTGGCAGCCATTTTTTTCTCCAACTCTGTAAAGAGAACCATTCTAGAGAGAGAATGAGAGAGAGAGAGAGGGAGTCCAAAGAGGAACAGATGTGAAAGGCATAGAGAATGTCCTGGTGGCATTTAAGCTCCTTATATGAGCTATTCTGAAGAGTTCTACTGCACTCTGGCTCCTCTTGTGATTTGGTTATTCACTAGATTCTGTAGGAGACCCCAGATGCTTTCCAGTAAGTTGTTTTATTTTTTTTTTTTTTTTGTTTTTTGTGTTTTTGCTTAAGCTAGTTTAACTTACTATCCCTTGCAACCAATAGAATCTTAAATAATAAAGATTTCTTGTTAAATAATTAACTTTTTGATAATAATATGAAATATATGCCCCATGTGTGGACTTGGAGCTAACAATTACAAGTATTAAGTGAAGGCAAATATATATGTCCTCCTCACTCCGTTCAAGCTCTGTCACCCTCTGGAGTAGGTCAGCACTCCTATCCTCCACACCCTGCCCTAAAGTGCATGTCTGCCTTGCTCAGCCTCATTTAATGTCTGCAAGGCTGACTTTTTCAGGAAACAAAGGGAAAGAGGGAAAAAAAGCATTCTTAGAGTTACCCACAGAACATCATGTGTGCGTAGCTGGTATATGGTAGAGATCAGACAAGCATGTTCCTGATTCTGTTACTCCAATGTCATACTGCTGAACACCATGAAACAATGCCCTGGTCCTGGCTATTATAGCCATTTAAGCTGTTTTTATTCTTAGTTACATATTTTTAAATCTATATTTATAATGGATTGTTTTAAGGCAGAAAGTGCAAGAAACTCTCATGTGGTAATACCTACTAATAAGAAATATAGATTTGACTGCATGAACACCAAATTTCTGGTCACCAAAACCCACAATGAACTAAATAAAAAGATTAATGACAACTAGGCAAAAAAAAAAAAAATTAAGTTTAACTAGTTGGTATTTTTAATGGATTGGCCTAGACAGAAGGAACAGAGAGAGCTGACATCTTTCGAGTTTCCCATTCCCTAGAAGAGCCAGCGTTCAGGGGAAGATATCCTGCATTGACATTACATAGACAAAGTAGCAAGAATGGGTGACTAGTAAATGATCACACCTAAAAAAGATTCCTTTCAGAGTCTGTGCTCTGCCCGAAGAGAGCAAATAGGGAGCTAGTGTTATATCTCAATATGATAAACAACATGGAAAAAAAAAAACAATTTAACATATTTACATCATATATACATAACCATGTACAGACAAATAGAAAAATGGCCAAAGAGATAATTCCTAAGTGAAACTGAAGTATGAGGGAGGGATAAAGAGGAAGAAAGAGAAAAATAGTCAGCATAATGGCACTTGATGAAGACTTCACCTTTAGTCTATAAGTGGCCTCTGGGGCTCTTTTTTTTCTCTATTTTCAGAGGCTATCGGGCTATTTGCATTTTTTCCCCAGAAGAGTGATTTAGCTTATGGCCTTCCTAAATTACCTGGAAAAGTATTTTTAACCTGTGTCTTTGGGGTTCTCTGATAGGCCAGGCAAGAGGATATAATTTAAAGCACAGGAAGGAAGACTGCTGAACTACCTTTGGGGCAGACATTGTTCTCTGAGGTGCCACTTCCTCTTCCCCACTGATAAACGTGAACTATTAAAGGGAGATTAAAATAAACCAAAAATTTAATTAACAAAGCAATGAGATCATCAGAACTAGCAGACAGTATTAAAACAGTACAGATCCGTTCCCAGCCAGGCCTAAATCAGAAATAATTAAAGGCAATGCAACTCATTCTGAGTAGCAGATACAATGGTTAGGTGCATTTCATAATCAGGTTACAAGGTAAGGTCCTTAAGGCCTCACATCCCAGGCCTGAGAATTCTTTGACTGCCCTAAAGGCTATGCACTCTGATTTACTCATGGATATGAACAAGCTCATAAGCTCCTTATAAGTTTTCTGTACTCTCCCTGATCCCCTAAGAGGTCACATCCAGATTTCAGAGATATAGAGCCCTGTGCATTCCCCTAAAAGATGGAGTTTACAGACCAATGGTACAAACAGCTCTCCTCCTATTTTAGTCTGCTCTTGGGGACTACCCCATTTTTCTGTGCATCCAAATGCCATGTCTATAAATGATTTCTTTATGATGTTAAAAGATAACCTAGGCTATATAAAAAAGTTTTAGAGTTTTATATTAAAAAAAAAATTCATTTGAATTTGAATTGGGCAGCACCAGACCAGATGTGGTTAGAAGTGCTCCACTTATAAGAGCTAGGGGAAAACTTATAGAGAAAAGGAAGAAAAAAAAAAAAGCAAGAAAATTGTTTGATTGACAGTAGTTTATGCATTGTTTGGGAAAAGCCTAGTTGGCTGTCTGTGATTGGTTATCAGTAGATTTTGATTTTTTAACCTAGAAGCATTTGCTGGCTTAGGTCTTGGTTTGCTTAGTAGGCTGCTAACTTATTAGAACCATCTCAGTCTAGTGGCCTCTGTTTAATTAATTTAACAATGGACACAGGAGGCAGGTGTCATTGAATTTTCAGTGCCTGTTACCTGTCTAAAATATGGCCATACTGCCTGGAAACATTACAGCTTTTTCTGTGGATAACATTCTCTTTAGAATGTTGTAGAAAACCAGTTTACTACTGTGGGAGGTAATCATATTAAAGTTATGAGCAAGAATAAGTGCTGTTCCAGAAGACAGCTTTCTTTGAAAGCAGGCTCTGACATTTTGCTCATTTGCAAGCACATTTTAAAGCAACTGCATATGAAACTACGTTAGAAATTGCTGATTTCAGATATTAGTGATAACATTTCAATTACAGTTATATTTAGATTAAAAAATGGTATCAGTTGGCATGATAGTATACCTATAAAAGCGTTGCACTAAAAAATCACACATCTGATATTCACCTCTCTCCATGACAAGTATGGTATCTGAGAAGCTCAGAACAGCCAACTCCTAGAGAAGAGCTAATCTGAAACCCATTTCTCCAGGCTTCACTTTGTACATTTTAAATCTTACCAGACTGTAAGCAGATGAAACAATGGAAATGACATTTGAATCAGTTGTTCCATCTCTGGTTTTCTCCTTTGATTTTCAGAGAAAGTTAAAATTCAGGTGTAACTTGTAGACTTTAGTCTTTCCTGCACCATCGCCACAGATCCTGGAGAATCCCTGCTGGATAATTATCAACATTATTCTCATTTAGTTCTGTCACAGAATAAAAGACAAATCTAGATCCAGGGCAGGTGATAGACAAACTAGACTCACAGGATTTGTTTTATTGAAAGACAAAATCAAAAATTCAAATCACCGAGAAAAGAGGAAGAAAACATTCTCCAGACATGATGAGTATTATGCAGGGCTAGCCACGCAGACATGTCCCATTTGGCCGAAAGGGTCAGGGCCAGAGGGAAGCCAGTAAGTGCTGGCTAGCAGAAAGTGGTTTCCTACAGAGACTTTAGCATCTCCCTCCATGACCAGGATTACAGAATAAAGAAGATGCTTTTTTAAATTGTGAATGTCACTAAACTTGAGGGCTAACCTATTTCATAGAGATGGATTGGGATAGAGTGTAGGGTTGCCAAATAACATACAGCAATACAGGATGCCCAGTTAAATTAGAATCAGATAAACATTTTTTTTAAGTGTAAATGAACTCCATGCAACATTTGGAACATACTCATACTAAAAAATTCTCTTTTGTTTATCTGAAATTCAAATTTAATTGTGTGCCCCATGTTTTTTATTGCAAAATCTGGCAATTCTAGGTAGAGGAGTTATGGAGACAAAGAATTTAAACAGTAATGAAAAAAGGTAAGTAATTTATAATGGCAAGCATCTTTTCTTTAGAACTCAAAATAATCTCATTAAGCTGAAGAAACATTCATTTTGCAGCACAGTGAAGTTGGGTGAGAGAAAAATGTAAAATAGAAAAGATAGGGAAACAGAGAAATAGTTATGAGCTTTTAGGGGCCAGTTTTCTTTTTTAACTATTTTTGTATTCTCCATCTGTAATCTTCCATTTTCAGTAGGTTAGCATTGTTTTGTGGTTTTTGTGCTTTTTTTTTTTTAATGAATGAACACTTTCCTTAAAGATATTCCCCTTTCTAGTGTTCTTACAAGTTTCTTAAAAATTGTTGGTTTTCTTTTGTAAGAAATTTATGACATTTATTTCTTATGGAAAAGATCGGGAAATCTGGGAAACGAGAAAATAGAAAACTTTGGGTGGGACCAGAGCCATTACAGTTATATTTAGATTAATAGAAAACATTCGTGGGACCAGTCTACTGGAGCACAGAGATACAAATTACTTACTTGAGATAAAGTTACTCAGGGTAACTTCTAAAAATCTCTGAGTTTTTCTTAAAAATGAGAAAGAATCCAATTGACAAGTTAATTAGAAGAGATCCACCTTGAGAGGAAAAATTCAGAGAACAGTCATTTAAGGACAACACTCCTATAGCACTCTGGGCCAAGGAAGTGAGGGCTTTTTTAGAGTTAAGCTTTGTAACTTCTGTGTTGTTATTTTTGGAATCTCCCTGCTCTTGTTTCCATATAGTATTTTCCCATAGTGATTGAGAGACAAATCCCTAAAATAAGAAGCATCTATGGATCTGTCTTAGAGTGAGAACATAGAAGACATTCAGAAACTAGTCTGGCATGGAAAGGGTTAAGTGTAACTACCCCCACCCCCACCCCCACCCCTAATCCATTTAGACCCAAGACAGATTGAGTCTGAGTATAAAGATGGTAGGAGAATGGGCTTGGTCCCTAAGAAAGAGAGAAAAGAATCTACTAAAAAAAACAAAAAAAAAAAACACTGAAAATATTTATAAATTATGTGTATGTATTCTTTTTATGAGGGAGTCCATATTGCTTATATTTTAAAGCGATCTTAAAGATAGTTATGAGTATAGGTTGGATAGATAAAACTAGGCTTTGAAGGACAGTTGTGAAAAACTCGGCTTGCTCTTGTAAGCAATAAGACGTTATTTTTGCATTTTTTTTTTCAGGATAGCCATATTGGTTCCTTACCATTTTCTAATTCTTAAAACAATAAAACGTTAACTTAAGTTTTAACTATATCGCTGCTTATTGAACCACTTTGAAAATTTTTATTTCTAATTGCCTGTTCAAACATTGAGTGTACAGCAAATGGAAGTAAGTGGGTAATGAAAAAGTTTACCTACTTCACAATTTCATTCAAGGTCAGCCCCCTCTGTCTAAAGACCTCAGATAACTAGTTATCCTTTACTAGATACCAGGTCTTTTTGAAAGCAAAGGCATCTTTGATATAGTTTCAGTGCCTGGTTCTGGGGTAATGTAGCCTAAGCCAGCACCTGCCAATAGAAGTGGTTATTGTAGAAATATAACAGAAGCCTTGTGATGCACCTTGCACATGTGATTTTCTGTCTGGGGACAAAGCACCTGTCATAGAAAACATAACACCTACGTTCACCAAGAATTTAGGTGGGATGGGGGGAGGTGGAGGCGAACTTCACAAAGTCTAGAGATAACACATCTGTCACATACCAAGTGCTGAAAATAAGTGTTCTTGCACCTCTGAAGTTATTCTCACAAAATGAGGTGCAATGACAAGTTAACATCTAGGTTTCAGTTACCACTTAGCTGTAGGGGAGTATTTTAAACTGTTATATTTATGAAATTAGATTTATTTTTAAAAATTCCCTTAGAAGAAACACAACCATAAAAAGAGCTTAAATGTCACTATGTATCATGGCAATCTATAATCAAATGAATAATTTAAAATCAGTGACATTTTATTCCAGTGAATTAAAAATCAGAAATATATACTTTTTCAATATACTTTTCTCATTTTAAATAAACATGTTTATCTCATAAAAGACTCAAGGTAAATGCTTTATTTTAAATTAAATGTTACAATCCAGGGTTCTAATGTGGTATACACTGATATTCATTTGCCTGGAATATTGGGTCCAGTTCTATCTGAAGCAAGTTGGAAGGGCACCCAAAAAAGGTGCCTAGTTTTATTTCACCCAGAGGGCAAGAACAGTCCATCTGGCCATTTCCCCTGTTCTCCCTATATACTTTCATCTGGCACGTGCATTTGGAGTAGACAAGTAAAGAACTGTAACAGCTGCACCTTTTCTTCCTTCAGGGAGCCCTCTCCAACCACTTGGGAATAAAACATCAAGTGGTGTTTCTCTATGGTTCCTGAGAACTTGTTTAATGTGCCTCTTTCTCGAAATATTGTGAAGTCTTTAAAAAAAATTACCTTCCTGTCCCAACATCTGACACAGAGTCAGTACTTTCAAAACGTGTGTTGAATGAATGGGTTGAAATAAAAATAAGGTAAATGAAAAGAAGGAATTGGAGGCATTTGAAAATATCACCCCTGTAACAGGTTGACTAATGTCCTCCCCAAATTCATGTCCACCGCAAATCTCAGAATTTTTCTTTATTTGAAAATAGGATCTTTACAGATGTGATTAGTTTAGGATCTTCAAATAATGTCATCCTGGATTTAGGGTGGACCCTAAATCCAATGACTGTTGTCTTTCTAAGAGAAATAAGAGAGATTGGAGACCGACACATAGGGAAGATGGCCATGTGAACACAGAGGCAGAGGTTGGAGTTGTGTTGGCATAGACCACAGAGTACCAGGAGCCACCAGAAGCTGGAGGAGTCAGGAAACAATTCTCCCCTAAGGCCTTCAGAGGGAATATGGCCCTGCTGACATGTTGGCTTTGGACTTCTGACTTCCAAAACTGAGAGAGAATAAATTTCTCTGATTTTAAGCCATCTAGTTTGTGGTAATTTGTTACATCAGCTCTAGGAAGCTAGTATGCCACCATTTTGACTGCAGCTGGATCCTAAATTATTGCAAAAGGACTACCAACTCAATTTCCCTTTTCATCCCCAAAGAAATAAGAAAAAAAAATGTATTAGATTGAGTGAGTGTGTAATGCTATATTTTGGGTCGTACACATACCTTTATATGTATCATTGCTAAAATCATTTCCCTATTTGACAAATGAGGACGTCAAGGTTGAGAAAGTTTAACAAATTGGTATCAAAAACTGTATAATAGTAACAGCTAACTTTTGAGTGTTTACTGTATGTTAGACACTGTTTCAGACTCTTTATACGACTTTTTTTTTTTATTTCATCCTTACAACAAGACTATAAAGGTAGGTACTCAAAGATTTTCCTGTTTCAAAAATGAAGAGGAACGTGGTTCCATAGTGTAGCGGTTAGCACGTCTGCTTTGTACGCAGAAAGTCCTGAGTTCACACTCCAGTGGAGCCATAGTCCATGGTCTATGGCTATGCCACCTTGAACAAGCCCAATCCCATCTGATTTCAGAAGCTAAACAGGTTGGGCCTGGTTAGTACTTGGATGGGAGACCACCTAGGAAGACTAGGTGCTCTAGGCATAAATAATAATAATAATAAATTTAAAAAATTTTAAAAAGAATATAAGTTGTACACACTCACGATATAAGCAATAGAGTCTAGAATGCTTGGGATAACCAAAAATGCAGTTTGCAAATTATATAACGTTTTTATTAAAATATAATAATATGAATAAAGTTTTAACTGATGTTATTACATAAAAATTCCTTATCGCTTCTATGTAAAAATTTAATGGTGATTGATTTGGTCATCAGAGTTTACTCTTGCCTAGTGAAACAGAATTTCATTCTAAGAGCTAGACTGTAAGCCCCAGGAGGGCAGAGAGCTGGGTGACGCAGTCAGTCACTCTTTCGTGTTCCCACTTACGGTTGTAGGCTGTGAGGCAGTCCGTAGACACTGGTCGCTGATTTCTTCTCCTCACATAGTAACTACATATACCATGTATTATATTTCTGATAATTAGAGCAAATGCAAACACAATCTCTCTCCAGCCCTCCCTCCCTCTTTCTCTCTTTCATTATTTACGCTAATTTTTAAATTTCTCCTTGATTTTTGCTTATTGTTTTGTTTTTGCTTTGGGGACTTCAGGTGCTTAGGATTGAGTTGATTGTATTTCTTAGGTTAACATATATATATATATATATATATTATATATATATATATATTGTTCTCATATATTATTACAAACTACATATTGTTTTATGTGGATGTATTTTTAACTTATGCAAATGATAGTTGTATATTTTAGTTTTGCCACCCAGTGAGTAAAATGAGTTTGGTTATTTCTTGTAGATTCTGTTTCCCAGTTAATTAAAATTGGCTTTCCTTTTCCTCAGTGAAAGATTCCCAAATAGAAGGGGAAATATATAATCTCCAGATAAAGAGGAAGTGTTACTTAACTGTTCCTAAGTGCTTAAGTTCCCATTAAAATATTATAAGAACCGTATCTGCTTTGCAACAGTAGTAAAACATTATTCAAAGTACCACTTGTTAGAGTTAGGACTCTCATCAATTTTTGTTTTTTAGATGTAGCTTAGGAGAATTTTTGCTTCTATGTTCAGAAGTAAAATAGGCCTATCTATGGCCATGCCACCTTGAACAAGCCCAATCCCATCTGATTTCAGAAGCTAAACAGGGTTGGGCCTAGTCAGTACTTGGATGGGAGACCACTTAGGAAGACCAGGTGCTACAGGCATAAATAATTATAAATAATAATAAATTTTTTTAAATGAAGAAATTAAGGCACAGAGCAAAAATTAGGTGCCTGAAGTCTCTAGTACTTGATAAAAACAGAATTTGAACCCAAGTGGTGTGATTCTAGATCATAGGTGCCTAAGAAATTTGCTATGTTGTATGTGGATATTGTGTGATCATCACTCCCACCAACCCTGCCTCATACCTGTGCACTTACTAACTGCCCATTAGCATCTGAACATGCTACTTGGGACATTTCCAACAGGGAGTTTTCTTTAACTTTCTTACTGATAACTTCTAGCACACCTAAATAGCAGCAAAGTATGCTCATTTTCTCTGGTTTAAGAGAAAACACTTTTGATATACAAAGTAAGTCTGATGGTCAAAATATAGTGTAATCTTCCACCATTTGTTCTGTTTGGATTTGAGGGAGACATCAGCAAAGCCACTCTGTTTTTGTGTTCTTTGTTTGATCACAGTCGACACTCTGCTCATATAGAGATAGGCAGTTCTGAAGGGACCCTTATGCAAACTGTAGCTTGTTAAATACTTTAGCTTGATAAATGCTCATTATCCTGGTACAAATAATTTTAGTGTTTTTGCTTTTGTTTTTGTTTTCCCCTTTGCCAGAATTGTATCAGTTTTTCCACACATGTTGGACCATAGGCAGAGTGAAGGCCCAAAGGAACTTGTGATATGATAGGGGTGAGAGGCTTCAGTTGCTTTTAAATGTCAAACCATATCCTTCCTGCATAATAAAAAATGTCAGTGTCTATTACTTTCTATTTCTTGGCATATATCTTGTACAAATCTCAAGTTTCATATGATGTGTTTTCTAGGTGGAAAGTTTTTTAAAAGACCTTACATTTTTCCATATTTACTCTTTAGAGTGATAGTATACATTGGTTTAGTAATTCAAATATATTACTAATATATATTAGTAATTCAAATTACATAAATGGTAGGCCAAAGTGGTAGGCCAAAATATTGAAACAAATTACAAGTCTAACTGTCTTTTGCAGTCTTCATAATTACCACAATTACTGCTGTGGTCCAGTGATCCAAACAGAGTCAATCACAGTCTCTTCCCTGATTTCTGTTTGAGTTTTGGAAATATACCTAAAAAAGCATTAATTTTCCTCTGTATGACAGAAAATGAAAGTGGGTAAATATGAGAGCTATTGGTATACTTGCTACTGAGGAGTGGGCAAAGTGGCTTGGTAATGAGAAGTGAGTGAGACATACATTCAGAGAAAAAGAGAACCCAAGGAGCAGGAAAAGAATTTTTTTATATGTTCCTCCAGTGTTCCTCCAGTCTATTGTTGACTCTATTAGTTATCAATTGTTAGGTAACAAATTAATTGAAAACTAAATGCCTTAAACACAGCATTTAGCATCTCATGATTTCTCTGGGGCAGGGATCTAAAAACATCTTAAACTAGATCTTCTGTCTCAAGGTCCCTCACAATATTACAGTAAAGGTGCTGACTAAGGCTGTGGTTTCATCTGAAGTCTCAACACAAAAAGAATGTTCTTCCAAGCTCTCACATGGTTGTCATCAGGATTTAATTGTGAACTATTACATTAAGAACCTCATTTTCTCTTTAGCTGTTGGCCAGAGGCTTCTTCACAGGGCAGCTTATAACATGGCATCTGCCTTCGTAAGAGTGGAAAGAGAAAGAACAAGATGGAAGCCATAGTCTTTTATAACTTAATCTTGGAAAAGACATCCCATCACTTTTTTTGTATTTTATTTGTTAGAAGTCAATATATCCAGTTAACACTCATGGGGAGGGGATTATGTATGGCATAAATACCAGGAATCAAGGATCACCGAAAGCCATTTTAAAAGCAGTCTGCCTAATATGCTGATGTCTCAGCCCTTACATATTGTGAAATAACCTAAATATTCCTGAAATAAATCTTAATTTTTGCTTAAACTAGCCAAAATTGGTTTTTATTATTTACAGCTAAAATTCCTTACATAGTATTCTATAGTTTAATAAACTGGACATTAAGAATCAAGAGATAATTGTATTATGATAAAATTTATTACTACATTTCTGACTTTCCTTCACACACACACACACACACACACACACACACACACACACACACACAGCCCTAACAGACTATTTAATAGTGATAAATGTTGAGGAGACATGAGAAATAAAGTAGTAAGGACTTTTACCAATAGGAAAATCAATATAAAAAAAATCTCAGAAATCTTCAGATAGTCAATGGCTATATAATGATAAATGGCCTTTCTTATTCTTTATTTTTTTACCCTGAAATGCTACTGTGAAAAAAATTTATTTTTCTGTGCTTTTGGTTTTTCAAATATCCTGGTTTTCCCCTTATCATATTGGAAAGTGGAAAGGCACACACAAAAAGTTGTATAACATTATGACTAGTTTGAATATTTCTCTCTGCTTCAGATTCTGAGATATACTTTTCATGATCATTATAAAAAATTGAACAACAAAAAAAACTATAGTGAAAACCCCTTAATTTGGGTTACTATATTAATCTAGGAAGTGGAAGAGCTTTTAAAAAAACCTTCAGCAGAAAGTCCCCTCCCCGGTTGTTCCTTCAAACATTAACCTCAAGCATTTACTTCCTTCCATATTATTTATATATTTAACCTCAAAGTTTCTCTAAGAAGTAACAAGCAGAGATAAGAGAGAGCACAAATACCAGCCATCTGTAGACCAGACCTGACAAGCTTCAGGGTGGAGATGAAAACCTCTCGTTTCATAGAACTAAAAAGGGGCTATTGTATACACCAGAATCTGGGCTGCTACTCCTCTGGGTCTCACCACTCAATCTGAAATTCTATAAATATGCACTTCAACCACATAAACATTTTCTTTTCAGTTTCTGGATTGCAGTTTATCTTTGCTGTGCAGAATCAATTTAGCTTTGAAAAGAAAAAAAAATGCAAAAAAAATCAAAAAAGCAGGTTTAAAAATCAAGAGATGTAATGGGTGTAATTTCCCAAACATGCCAGGACAGGACCACATGTTGCATTTTATTTAAGAAAACAAAGAAATCTCCAAAGGATTACTTTAAATTTGTTTCTCATTTTGGTAAAGATTTCTTGTTTTGATTGGTTCTGTCAATTGAAATAGACCCTGCAGGATACAATAATGTTATAAACCACATCCAAAAGAACTCCGTATAAGATTTGGTGCCACCCTAAGGTGGTGGGAGGGACAGGGGAATATGGTAAATGTAGATCACTTTTCCCAGGTGCCTCCTCTGGATTTTTACAATTAAAAAACAGGGAGGTAAAACAGAAAATTAAAAAAGGCTTACACAAGTTCCCCCCCCCCATTGAATATAGCATACATTTTTCCCCCCAGTTTTCCTCAGTTGACGAGCTTCCCAAATTCTTCATACCATGAGCATAAGTAAAAAGTTCTTCTTACTACCAGCCATTTCCTACACTGCTGGTTTCACATACATCCTAAGTGTTGATTGGGGCCCAGCTGTCCAATCCTGCTGGTTTTTTCCCACAGTGGTTCTATCACCTGGTCCTGACTGGCACATATCATCTATCATCTTCAAGCATGTTATGCCCTGCCTCACCAATAACACCCGATGCGCCAGTAAATCTAAGTTTTGACTGTACATTAGAATTAACTAGGAACACATTAGAAAATAAAGTCCTCGTCTCCAGGCTGCTCCCTGACCAATTGCATCAGAATCTCCAGTGGTGAGATTCAGGCGCTGATATTTTTTAAAGTTCTCCAGTGACTATAACATGTAGCCAAAGCTGAAAACCACTGCTAGATTCCATTTTGGTATATTAACTAAGATCTTAACTGATGAAAGCTGCTGAACTGACAGGGCACTTGATTAAGAAATAATGTTATCTCAATTCTACATCACGAAGAAAATTTTAAAGTTAAAAAATAAATAAAAAGTTAAAAAAAAAAAAAGAAGTGAATTTTCCCTTGGAAACACAGTGACCACTCTCTAATTTAAGAGAGTAACACAAACTTATTGGATCCTCATTATTATCCTTAAGGAAACATATTCCAAAAAATTCTACAAATTATAGAAGTTATGCTCTCTTCTCTTACAAAAATATATCTCAACAGGTTAATTGGAGGAAAAAATAATGGTGCTGCTTTTGATAAACTACCAAAGAGAACATTATAAGAAAAGTATAGATTTATAACTAGGGCAAAAATACTAATAGTATATCACGAGTGTGAGAAACCATCTTTTCACCATTAAATTGATCCTGACAAAGCAGTAATAGAGTATTAAAGTCTGGAAAAAATTCTTTAAGATGTGCATTCATATCATTCTATGCTTGAAGAAACTCAGTGTCAGAGATAAGTGATCAGTGTAATGTTATATTGCTTTTGAGGGTTGTTATACAAACCACCTAACTCCTCACTTCTAGTCCGAGGGGGTGTTTTTAATGTGTGGAAAAGTGTTTCATTTCGTATCTGACAAATTGTAAATGCTCAATAAATTGTAGCAATCAATAGAAGTAATGGTGATGGTAATAACTGTATTGGTAATAATGTCTACAAAGCTTTAGTCTGTATTATGATTACTGCCTTAAAATACTTCACAAAGGAAAACAACTGTTTCTTTTGTTGACATTCCACTTATTTGAAACATGGGAAATTTCAGAGCAAAATAATAAAAAAGGAGGCGTAAAAAGGGTTTTCATTAGAGCCGTGCTGAAAACTTAAAATAACCTTTAACTATTTAATGGAACATCAGTCGAACATGTTGTGCAATTAATTGTAAAATATACATAACTTGATTTGGTTTTATCTTTTATCTAGAAAATCTTAAAGTACCATGTATATGATGAAAATACTTTATCTATCTATCTATCTATCTATCTATCTATCTATCTATCTATCTCTATATTAAGGAGTTGAAAGTACTTTCCTGTGTTAATTTAATTCTCACATATAGACATATAGTCAGGCTATATAGATACAATTACCCCTCCTTTACAATTAAAAACAAGTTTAGTGGCTCAACTAATAAGTGGTGGGGCTAATACTTCATTGCAGGTGTTTTACCTTTGAGTCCTTCATTAGGTTACATACTTGTGCTGTGTCAGTGTAGCCTTTTGGATAATTGACTTTACAGAGCTCCAGTGTAATGCTGTGTCCTTGGCTTTCATTGAGTAAAATTTGAAATATTTCTATTTGAAAACTTGTTTTTAAAAATATAGTACCTCATTACGTTGTGCAGTATTTCTTATTTAAAGGCTTTGGAGACAAAGTAATCTCATTCAGAGTCAGGAAATTCAGAGTCAGGAAAGTGTCTATACCACCCAAGAAGCTGGGATTTCCTTTCCTTAGATTAGGAGCGTTACCTGATCCATTTAGTGTCTCTCTTTGCCTTGGCTTCTAGGAAACTCAAAGCATAGTTTTATACTTGCTCATTCTAACTTTCCTCGATCCAGGTTTTTATGATACACGTTTTCCCCTCCAAGATTACCACCTTTTTCATACATGACTTTTGCTTTTTAATATTTGCCTCTGATTTGATTTTATTATGTTGTAATTCTGGTAGACATCCGTAGTTGTTCAACTACTCAAAGGCTATTTCTCTTCTTTGTGCTAATAGAACCTCAATACTTGTCGGTTACTTTCTTCTCCCCATTCTCAGGGCATGTGGTTTAGAAGGAATTAATACTAATCTTTTAGAGCCAAGGATGGAAACATGCCCCAGGCCAGGCCAGTCAGTGTTCTCTGTTCCTGTGGCCACGGTAATGGGATCAAGAGTGAGTCCATGACATGACGCAAGTCAGTCCTATCAAAGCACATTCAAATGCTTTTTCTAGCAAGACTGTGAAAGGAGAGTTAATTTTTCACTAGAATGGCCAGAAAGATGGATACAAAATTAGGGCTTCTGGCTACCATTTTATCTTACAGGAAAGAATACCTGAGAATGGAGCCAATCCAAAGAAAAGTAGATCTGAGATTTGAAGGTACAGACTGAAGCCTGTTGACCTTGGATCTAGTTGTGTTAGATGTGAGCTCTACCTCAGGACTTCAACTGCATGAACTTAAATTCCCATTTGTATTTAAGCCATGGTTATTGAGGTTTTCTGGACCTTAAAATCCAATGAGGGTTGACAAATTTAGTGGTTTATATTTACACAATAAATTCAATTTGAAAGTAGAAAGGATGTAAATTGAAATAAATATACACCTCATGTAGGTTTTTATCCTTAATACAATTAAGGATAAAATTAATCAAGTATTTGATTATCTGGTGGTTATTTTGCTCATCCATCCTTTTTTCACAGGACTAAAATATAATAGAATTACAATATATCCTTGTTTTGTTTTGTTTTGTTTTGTTTTCCGATTGTGTACAACATAGCAAAATGTGCTTATTTTCTTCCATTTTGGTAATAAATCTGAACCTAATGTCAATAAAGTAATTTTAAATTTCAAATAAATGAATTCAATGAACACTGTATGTATCCTTTTCAAATGAAGATATTTCAGCCCTTACAGCTCCAAGATGCTCAAGTTAACGTTCAAAAGGCTCTTCTGGGCTGGTTATGTCAGCGTTTGACCTACCTGCTGACTTATTTAGGTCCAGATATCTCTGATTTCTTTACCAGTAATATCAAATGCATGAATCACTCCTCTTTACCTTTATTTGTTCTATCGTGGAATGTTATTAATTTCTATTATTTGAATTTAGTGCCTCAAGATTGGGCATACCCTCTTGTCAAAGGTTTAAAGTATGGCTTAAAATCTTATATGCATGAGACTTTAAGAGAGTGTGTGTGTGTGTGTGTGTGTGTGTGTGTGTGTGTGTGTGTGTGTAATCAGTTTTATTTCTTTTAGTTCTACCTCTTGTTATGAAAGGAATGTTTGTATGCTCCAAAAATTTATATATTAAAGCCCTAACTCCTAGTATGATAATATTTGAAGATATAGCTTTGGGGAGGTAATTGAGGGTTAGGTCATGAAGATAAAACTCTTATGATAGAATTAGTAGCCTTACAAAGAAATGAAGAAAGAAGGAGATAGCTTACTCTCTGCCACATAAGGACACATGAAGGTGGCTGTTTGCAAATCTGGAAGAGAACTCTCCCCAGCTGCATCTTAATCTTTAACTTCTCAGTCTCCAGAATGGTAAGAAATAAATTTCTGTTGTTTAAGTCTGGGGTCCCTAACCCCTGGGTCATGGACCATTACTGGGCCATGGCCTGTTAGGAAATGGGGCGCACAGCAGGAAGTAAGCGGTGAGCGAGCAAGTGCAGCTTCATCTGTATTTGCGGCCGCTCCCCAGCACTAACATCACTCAGCTTTATCTCAGATCATCAGGCATTAGATTTTCACAGAAGCGCTGGACCCCAAAAAGGTTGGGGACCACTGGTTTAAGCTACCCAGGCTATGGCACTTAGTCATAGCAAGCTCGAGCTGACTAAGATACCTCCTATGGATGTTTCTAGTCTTTCTGGCCTAATTGCAGTCTGTTTTGTTTTTGTTTGTGGTGTTTTTTTTTTTTTTATGCTATATATAGTAGTTTAGTAAAAAAGCCTCCTAAAATTGAGAATAGATAACCAAACTTTGAGGTTATATTTTATTCCCATGATAGAATGAAGATTTTCCATTAAAAGGCAAACTTTCCCTTTCAAAAGTTTAAACAGAGAGTTCTTTAAAAAGATTATATGAGCTTAAATATAGGTTGCTGGAGATCTGAAAATACAAGAAAAGTTTTTGGCTTTTATCCCATAGCATTTTTATTTGAGGGTGAATTGGATTCATTTTAATTTCTGCACAACTGGAAAGTTTCCTCCTTGTTTTCCCCCCTTTACTGACAGGCAAAATAGCACATATAGTTTGTTACTTTCATTAGTGTTATTTTCTCCTTTACATTATCTATTTTTCTCTGAAGGCAGTGTTGTTTGGTGAAAAAAAACACTGGTTTCAGAATTTAAAGATCTGTTTTAGGCCTGTCTAATTAGCTGAGAGAGTTTGAGCAAACCATTTAATTTTTCCTGTTTTTCTATCAGTAAAATAAGAACATTAATAGCTGACAAATTTAGCTCATGGATTTTGTAAGGATTACATGAGTAATTCTGGCAACTATAATTTCACTCAACAAACTAACAAAAATTATTAAGTGTCTACCATGTGCCATGTACTGGGCAGAACTTGGGAGTAGAATGATAAAAATAGAAGTTTTAAAAATTATTTTAAATAACATTGCTTTGGTCAAGAATCTCATAGATTGATAGAGCAGACAAACACAGACTTGTGAAGATGTAATGTGCTCTCAGAGTACTTTGTCTTTCTAGCTTTATCAAGGCTTATAACTCTGTTATCATCTATATCCTTCTACTTCTTCTTTTAATGTCTCTTCTCCTTACAAGGTTATGTACTCCATGAGGGCATTGTCTGTTTTGCTAACCACTCTATCCACAGTGACCTCAGCATGATTATTTAGGAACTGGGGGAAAAAAAAAAATTCCAGGGAAGCCACTTGAGAAAGTCATTGTGATATTATTCCTGAAGTCAGTCAATGCTAAATGACATTCTTGGTCTAATTCTAAAAGAGAGAAAACCCTAACCTTCTATTTTTTTGCACAAACTAAGAGCTTTTCTTTTTAGAATTCTTTGCAAATCAGTTAACTATATATAATTTCTATCACTGGACCCAATTTTTTTCTGGATCCTGATTCTACATGAGCAAATAATAGTCAGGTATCAGTTTTCATCCTCTCAGACTAAATTACATTAAACCATCAACAATAATGAAAAAGCAAAAGCAAAAGGATGCTTGGTTGAAGTAATAGCCTTAAGTATTTCATGGTTAGCCTCTTTTCACACATTCTGGTTTCAAGCTGCAGCTGTGCCCGGGTTGTCCTTGCAATAAATATATCACCAGGGTGCGTAATCTTGTTCTGTAACCTCCTGCAAATCCCAGGGATGTGCAGAATTCATCAACTCCAAGGTACGTGAGGCTGGAGTTTGGAGGGAAAATACTCTTCCTCTTACAATTCCAAACATATTAAAGAAATGCCCTAAGCAGGGATTTTTACTTATAGGTCCCCTTCGCCTTAGTGATGCGGATATTGTTTAATTCTTTTGCCAAGAAGAGCTTATGGAAACTAGGATCCTGAAGGAACTCTGCATTTTGACTAGTATCTGCCATTAATTTATTCTGTTTTCTAAAGGCTGATCCTGAGAAAAGAAATGCATTGAAATTATAATTGAAAACAGTTAATTCTGATTAGATTGAGATTTGAGATTACATTTTTAAAAGATGTGCAATTATAGTTTACACTGTGTCCTACCTACAATTTAGAAAACAGAATCAGGAAAATGTTTGCAATTTGGAAAAATTTCAGAGATTCTTTAAGTTTGTTTATTTTTACTTTCCAGAATTAAGGACAGGTTGAGGGAGTATGCTGATATGAACAGGCCCTTTGGCTCTGAAAATCAGCTCGATAGTAAATAGCTGAGATTTTCTAGCTATTCTGACCTTATTTGAGATTACACTGCTTTGTCAGGTCAGAACTTGTGTGAGAGAACCAAGAATCTACTTTCCACTTAAAGATTAGATGGGCAAGAGTCAGAATGTCTGGTTTCACAGGACACAATCTGTTCTCAACTGTAGCATTACTCTTGTTCAGTTTTCTAAGAGATCTCAGAATGATTCCTATGTGTAGGAAAGAAGCCATTATCTCATTATTTCTCCCCAAGCAGCAGATGCTTCTATGTTAATAAGAAAATAAGAATATTATTGTATTTTCCTAATGGCATCAACTTACTACCCTCACGTCTGGTATTTTTCAAAGCCCATTAAAGGCTGGAATCCATGGTTTTCTTAGAAGTCCTTTCTCATTCTCCAAAAACACAAAAGAAAAGATTTTACTATTTTATACACTAGAATAATGTCACCAAAAGGTTCAAACAATCATTTACTATTGAAGAATAACCTAATTTCATTACATTATAACTTTCTTTAAGAGTAATTTATGCTGTCTATGAGAGAGAGAGAGAGAGAGACAGAGAGAGAGAGACGAGAGAGAGAGAGAGAGAGAGAGAGAGAGAGAGAGAGAGAGATTGAGAGAGAGAGGAAAATTACTAAAATCTCTCAACTGTCTAAATTTGTTGGGGTAATTTGATCTTTTTCTCTGGGGCACACAGGAAATAGTATTTACTGAGACTAATGTTATCAAGATGGTAGAAATTCACCGTTGATATATACACAGACTTTGAAATGCTGAAGAAGTAAATGTAAATGGGTAATGCTTACCTTTGTTACTCAGTTATCAGGAAAAGATGTACTATGTGTTCCCTGCCTGCTTCCTTACTAACCCTCCTCTCTCAGCACATAACTGCCAAACAAAGCATAATCTAAATTTATAATCGAATTACAGAAAGTTGGAGAATACAGCCACCAAAGTAAACTGTTTTCCTTAAGTCACATTTGTGATTTGCAAAGAAATGCTTGAAAAGCATTGCTAAAACTATAATTTTTAATGACAGCTAACCATGGGAAGCATTTGATTTAGGTGTAACACATCTAATCTCAAACCATATACCTGACATGTTTGACTTGATTATCTTTTTGCACAGATCTATCTTCTTTTATACTCAAGTCTTAATTTATATAATGAGAATTGGGATAATTAAAGTAATTTTAATGGAAAAGTTCTGAACATGACTACAAACTGATATAACCCTTTAGTTCACTTTAAAAACAATTGAATAGGTTCAGAAATGTTGTAAGAATTCAATTCACCATATGTCCACTTAATGATTATTTGGAAACAACAAGGAATAGACCTCCCACAGACAGCTCTCTTTATTACCAGATTTCTTCAAAGCATGGGCTTAGAGTACAATACGTTTTGAGCTTGAGAATGGATAAGAAAGAAGCTGGCCCCACATAGATGATTAAATGAATTTAAATGGTCCCTTGAATGATTGTCCAGAAAGACCTTTATATAATATATACAATTAATTTTAGCCTTTTTATTCCTCTGTATTAGAAAATTTGAAGTGAAAGAATCATAATGGGAGAGAAGAAGTGGGGGAATCTATCATGTAAAATTTGTACAGCATCAACAAATTCTGACTCTGGTGAGAAAAGATCTGGGTTAAATTTGAAAAATTATCCTTTAAGTTTTATTATACTTATTTCTAACATTATGATATAATAACTATTTCTCTTGGTTAGAGTGAGAATTAAAATAGATGATATGTAAAAATAGGTGATTTATAAAACAAAGCATAACATAAATGGGTCATACTATATTATTTGAGTTACATAACAGAAAAGGTCTGGGGCATCAATATATATGGTAAAATAGGTAATATTTATGGACCAGAACTTGTTCATGCTGATTTGCACTGGCTCATGAGAACTGATGGTTAAATTTTCAGAAATTATGTAAGCCATTTGACATGTTGGTAGTTTGAAATGGGGCTATTTACACCATGAAAATGGGCAAGTACTACAATCAGTGTTTGTTCCCTTCCCCCTTCCTCTCTCTGAGACCTAGTTTACCAGTACATCACTGGAAACTCATTCTGTAGGTATAGGTATAATTCTAGCAATCCATTGCTTTTTAACAATACCACTCCTATATTTAGCAATTTAATATAACAGCTACCATTTATTATATCTCAACAGCTACCATTTGTTTTATTCTGTGCAGTGACTAGTCTTGATGTGTTACCTACACAGCTGGCCAAATATATCAGACTATTGAAGATTTACTGAAAATAGAATTTAAAAAAATTCTGCATATTCTCTAAAACACAATGGATTCTTAAAAGGGTATCAAGTGTTTTGAATAATAAAAGGAAGCTAATAATAAACCTAATCAGGAATTGTTTGAGTGGCTAAGTGATTCCAGTTTGTAAGGTTACAAAAGGAAGTCTCACAGGCATCTTGATATAGAAAAGGAAATATAGCTGGGTTAGAGACTGGAGTGTTATACCATGATCAAATGAAAGGAGGCCCTACTGGTGAGTACATGTCACAGGAAGAGCACAGTACATGGGATGTGTGTCAGTGATGATACTCCCAGCTTCAGAAAACAGAAAACCTAATTAAATTAGATTTCTTATCTCACAAAATAAGAATGCTTGAGTTTGGTGGTTGCAGGGTTGCTTAATTTAATAGCTCAATCATGTCATCCATTTAGGCCTGCTTCTTTATTTTTATTCTGGACGTTACCTTCGCAGTTGGTGGCAATATATTGTGTTGCCCAAATCCAAACATCAAATCTTCATATGACAAAGTCTAAGGGCAGAACAGAAGATCAGGTGAGGGGAGGAGAAGTGCTGGCCCTGTTTTCCTTATCTCTCTCTTTTATTCAGGTAGAAAGTATTTCCCAGATGCTACTTATGAGATTTCTTCTTATGTTTCAGTGGTCAGAACTGGGTTCCATGACCATCCGTCAACCATTCACTAGCAAAAGGGGATGGATTGACCATATTCCAGTTGAGTCAATTCCATGGAACTCTGGGGAAGACTGTCTTTTTGCACAGGTCATTATTTGATATCTGAACAACATTGGAGTTGTACTGGTAAAAAAGTAGGGGGATATGGCTACTGGGGGTGAGGGCAACAGACAGTATCTGCCAGGTTGATTCTTAAAGTGGCATCATGGTTCTGTGGAATTGATTCATCTAAAGTAGTATCTCTTTAGAAGTTAGAAGTACAAGAATATGGTGCACTGAAGAGCTGGGTGTAGGGCTCTATATAAATAGGCTGAGGTTCTGAGGAATGTCAGATGAGAAATGAACAGTGGCAGAGAGTAACAGATTTATTGAGGATTTACTGTCAAGCACCATGCTAGGCACTCCCTTTTTCAACAACATATTTAATATTCAGAAAGGAATATAGAATTATCTCTGTTGTAGGGATGAGGATCAGGAAGAAAACCATTAAGAGGTAGTGAAGCTAGGAAATAAAACTCATGTCTTTATAACTCCAAGGACGATCTGGCTCAACATCATGTTAATGAGAGCTATTTCATGCTCCACCTTATGCTAGATACTCATTTTTCTCCATTTATCTCTCCAACATTCTCACTCTTTCAACCACCCCCACACCACTGTTGAAAGGGAAGAAGGCGATGAGCAATAACAGCCAAAATCTTCAAATTTTCTAATGTACTCTATACCAATCCACTGTCTCAAAGTTCTGTACTGAGGAAATAATGAGAAAAGCAAAAAAACAATCATACAAATAATGGTGTGATAATACCTCGCAGTCCTTTATTTAGTGTCACTGACCTCATCAATTTGACCAATTTAAGGCAAACTGATGGCTGTATACATCAATATCAAGGGTGACTACCCTGAATACTCAGATTAAAACTCAAATTGGTTTTGAAATTCAGAATTATTTTGATATTGGATATTTTCACGGTTAAACGGCACCGAGAGACCTCACTGCATAAATGCTTTGACCTCAGAAATTTGGTGAGATATAGAAGGAGATTACCTGTATGTCCTGATTCTTTTGAGCTGTCTGATGGAAAAGGTAGATGGATGATTGACCTCTACTAGAAAGGACATTTCAGCAAGAAAACAGTCATTAGATTTTTCATACAGCTTTCTCAACTAGGCATCTGAGTTTACCAAAGATTATTATGTTTTCTTCTGAATCTTCAGGAGGCCACTGTATAAAGTCTTCTCTCTTTGGGTTACATTTCAAGAGGAGCTTATTTTAGGAGGCTTTCCTAGGGAGCGAAGGTAGCCAGGGGTCAATTTTGGCAGGATATTTTCATCCCATAGATGAAGTTGTTTATGGGCCCACAAACACATTCCCTTCTGTTAAATTAGAGTGAAACAAACTTACATCACTCTCCATAACATTTTCTAATGTATAATGTTTCTTTCTTTAACATATAAGCTATTTTGTAGGATGGCAAACATCCAGAAAAGATTGCAAAATTCAGGCAGTTACTCAGATTCTTGAATCCCCAAATGTTTTAATATTTGTTTTATTAAAATATTTTGCAAATGGCCAAACAATTATCTAGGTTTCGCGTTTTCATTTTAAGAACAATGCCTTTTAAATGTTGCTTCAACCTAGGCCTGCGTAAGTGGTATCATTTATCTCTCTCTCTCTCTCTCTCTTTTTTCTTTTCTTTCCATAAAAGAGATCAGGAAGTTGGTGATAATGGATCATGAAACAAACAAACAAACAAAAAAACAGTAACAAGAAAAAACTACCCAATGGTTCCTTTATCCTAGTTTCTCTTGGCTCAAAATGTCTTTAAAAGGGGCAAGCATTTACCCAGGGAGATCATCCAACCAACAGCTTGAAAAAATAGTGCTTTTAAAAGCTTTTGGTTGTGAGAATGAATTGAGGTGATTACTAGGGTGCTTGTTTGGCCAGAGTCATTGTTCCACTAGTAAAATGGCAGCAGTGAAATATGGAAGAAAAACAAATTTTAATAAAAGGAAAGCAACTCAAACAAAAACACGTTGCACTGGTTATAGTGGTCTTTAGGTTCTGGTAAATTAGAGCAATTGTCCCCAGTGCCCAAGTGTGGGGTATGTGTGTGTGGCACAGGCCTGCATTGAAGAGGGGGAGGGGCCATACTGCAGCAGGGCATCTGGAAGAGAAAAATCCCTCCAGCTGTTGCCGAACAAGACTGGGGTCTAATTCATACATAATGCAGGCAGTCAATTATGCATGCCCATGCATATTATCTGACATATATGTCTCAGAGGGAACAAACAGCCATTTTCAACCCTAAGTCCTTCTAGGGAGAGTAGAATGAAAGGCCCTTTTGTCCTTTTGTGTACTTTGAAGGTGGGTCTGCAACTAGGACTATGAGTGGGGCCTGGAAGAAACCCTGGCTCCACTGGGGAGCCCCTCTTTGACTAGTCTGGAGGGGAAACATTTTAAAGCACATGTTAATAAAGTATGTATCTGATTATTAGCTCCCTTCCACAGGAAGCACAAATTCTCTGCTTATTTTTCCTTAGAATTTCATGCACAATGCCATCAGAAAATGTATCTTAAGCTTTTTCATCACCTACTCTTTCTATTCAATCTCCTTCTGGCATCATGATCAGGAAGAAATTAATTTCCTGCTTTGGTAGGGAAATTTTTAGCTTCCAAAATGGACCAGACTTTACTTCCTGCTCTATCTTTTCAATTCCTTTCCTTTTAAACCTTAAAAAAAAAAAAAAAAAATCTGTAATGAGAAGAGTACAATTTTAGAGCTGCTTTCCAAGCTAAACTTGCCTGCCATTTTTCAATGAATTACCAAATTGTATGATGATATGTCTTAGAGATATTTTTTAAAAAAATAAGAAAGCTACTCAGTGTACAAATTTATCGAGTTCATAAGTTGTAGTACATATGATGGATCTATATGCTGATATTTATTAGCTTGCTTCTTCCTCTCCTAGAATCTTTACTCTCCCTTGCTGCTTCTATCCACAGGATATATATAGTAAAGACAAAAATATTACATTGTAACTCTGATCTCTCAGGTTGGGGAGATTGGGTCAGGGTTGGTTAATGAAGTGGGATATTTTTTTCTTGGGACAAAGAACTTAGGCTGATCTTTCTATTCAAAGCTGTTAAGTTCCAGAGATGTTGGCTGTAATACTTTCCACATGTGGCAAAGAGAAAGCGAATCCCAACTGTTTTGTTGTCCTTGGTTGCAGTTCTCTTCTGAGATCGAGTAATATTCTTTTCTTAGATTCCACGAAACATCTTGGTGTCCTCGTTCACAATAAATTGTCTTCTATGTTTAAACTAATTTGAATTGAGTCTCTGTCCCTTGCTGGAAGAAGAGTCCCAAGTAATACAGCAGCTATCTTTCCAAAGAAAGTCAAACTTTGCTCCTCAGTGGGTCTGTGTTCCTCACTGTTAAGAAAGGCAGCACTTTGAAAAAAGACAACAGGATTTAGTCCCCAAGGCTGTTTTAAATTCCTGTTTTGTCTTTTACCAGCTCTGTGCCCTTGGGTGAATCATTCTCTGATAATACTATCTCCTTTACAGTATTGTTTTTTGGTTTAGAAATAGCACATGTAAAGTAGCAAGAGTATGATAGGTATCCAAGGAATGGTAACTGTACTCTAAAAATAACTATTGGTATTACTTAAAAGGAACTCTCAAAAGTGCAAAACTGCAGTGACTCAGAGTTTCATACTCTCATTTTTTTCCCTCTTTGTTCCCTTCCCTCTTCTCTCTTTTCCTCTTTCCTTTCAGTTTATTTACCTTTTAGAGAACCAGAGATTGTGCAGGAATTCAAGTAGTCACTCACTAGGTTGCTAAGGAAATAGCTAGAGAATTAGTGTAGAACATATATTTTTGAACATACATTCTTTTGAACATACATTATTGCCAGAACAATTTTCTCAATTGTTTCAGATCCACTGCTTCTTGGTTCAATATTTCCGCTATGCCCCTCTGTTTTAGTCTGGGGTCCTCAAGGATTCAGAGGCAGAAATGTACATACTAGTGGTTAACAGGAAGTGCTTATGGGAACAACACCTGTGCGAGTGAGTGAGCGATATGATGGAGCAGAGGGAACAGTTGCCCTGTGATTCCGGTGCTACTGGGGTCTCACTCCACCCAACCTCTTCACCTCACCCTGACACCCACCCAGGAGTTCTTGTGCTGATTTGGCCCTTCAGAGTTATCTTAAAAGAGGCAAAGCAGCCAGGCCTTTGTGCTTCGCATTCAGGATGAATCCTGGCTGCAGGCTACTGCCAGAAGACGTAACCTGGGGCGAAGCGGTTTGCTTTAAAAGGAAGTCTTGGAATGGGACTCAGCTGTCAGCAGTCAGTAGCCAACTCTCCCAACAACTGGAAGAATGAGTCCCTGGGTACTGAAGCGGGATCTGGCCGGTGCATCGCAGCATCCACCACTCTCTGATTCAGGAATATGTCTTTCAGTCTATATTGTGGTAACTGAATATTGGGCAAAGGGCTTTATGCAATAGAGGTCAATCATGAAAATACCTTAAGAATTTTTAAAACATTGCTCTTTGCCCCCTTGTTCTCAGAATATCTGCTGACTTCTATGATTTGGGAAAACTATTTTCCAATCAGTCTACTACAAGAAAAATATTCCTTGTGGCAGAAAATGATAGTAAGATGTTACCAATTATAGTCAGTTCTACTGTCTAAACGAGGTGCTAAATTCCATATGTTGAGGCCACTTTATTTTAGGATGGTGCATTTTAAATCTCTAGAAGAACTAATCCTAGGAAACGTATTCTGTAATCTCTGTAATCCACTACGGCACCAAGACAAAAGACCTGCATTGTCAGCACAGGCTGAGAAAGTACCTGATGAGGCATGAAATCCAGGCCCTTTACAGACTAGATGTAATGAATTAGTGAGAAATAGAGAACTAAATAGAGGAGAATTTAAAATTGTACCTTACCTTATTTTATATCTCATTCAAAATAGGATGACAACATATGAGATCATTTAAATCAAGTTGGAAATAGTTCTCTTTCTGAGGACATTTGAATGATTCATTCCAGGCTTTGTTTGGGTCCTAAAACTGGGCATTTACCCATAAGGGTTCTATTGTGGGATTTCCATACTCAGGATTTTGTTGAAGACTCAATTATTCTTTCACTTATTGGGCACTAAAAGTCATTAGGTAGTTCTATTTATGTTTTCCAATAATCATTTTGCTATCACTGTGCCTATCTAAATATCTAGTGAAATGGCTAATTCAGAGTGGGAGAAAATATTAAGCTGTTTAGCATTATGCTTTCCAAAAAATATATCGATAAAAAATATATGCCTTTAAGCTACTTATATTGATTTACTTATTATGATAGATATTTGCGGGTTTAGATGAGCAATTCTTTTTCTTTCTCCTAGAACGCCACGTAATCATATTCATATGGTTGTATTAAGGAATAAAAAAGTTTAAGATTACCTTGACTGATGCAAATATTATCTAAGGAAATCCACGAGTTCATAATGATATAAGCTAATATGACCATGTCTTGCCCTTACCACAGTTGATTGCTCTAGGAGTCAGCATCTAACCAATGCAGGGTCAGTGCCTTCTCTTACCAGAATTTACAAATTGAATTGAGGGCAGAGAAGTCAGGTTCTTGTTGCCAGTGGTACCTTCCAGATGTGAAACTTGGGGACTATAGTTGGCCCTGGTCCCTACGATGTAGAGCATGTCATTGTGCAGAGAGAAGCATAGGAGAGAGAAATAATAGATGCACAGTGTGACTGGTCAGCTCTTATTTGATTAAGTCTGATACCTCAATTTCCTTCCCATGAATAAATAAATACTCTGCTGTTAGTGCAAATTATATTTCTATCATCCATAATTAAATAACATGACAACAAAAATAAACATGCATATCATAGGAATTAAAGCCCCTCTTTCTCTTAGGCTGGTGGTGTATTAGTTTGTTAGGGCTGCAACAACAGATAACCACAAATTTGATGGCTTAAAACCATAAATTTACTCTCCAGCAGTTCTGGAGGCCAGAGGTCCAAAATCAAGTCATTGGTAGAGCCATACTTGCTCCAAAGACTTGAAGGGAGGATTCTTCTTTTCCTTTATTGCATCTGGTGGCTGAAGGTTTTCCTTGGCTGCGGCAGCATACACTAATTTCTACGTCTGTCTCTATAACCTGTCTGAATATCTGTATCTCCCAAATCATTCTGCTACTTATTTATTTATTTATTTATTTATTTATTTATTTATTTATTTATTTATCTAGTTATTTGTTTGTTTGTTTGTTTATTATCTATTCATTTTTTAAATGCCTACAGCACCTGGTATTCCAAGGTGATCTCCCATCTGAGTACTAACCAGGCCTGACCATGCTTAGCTTCCTGAGATCAGCCAAGATCAGGTATGTTCAGGGTGGTGTGGCTGTAGACATTGCCTCTCTTTTATAAGGACACCAGCCATTCGATTTAGGGTCCACATAAATCCAGGCTTATTTCATCCTGAGATCCTTTACTATACTTCTAAACACTTTTTTCCCCCAATAATTTTTCATTTACAGGTCATTTTCTGGTAAAATTACCTTCTGAGGGGTTACTATTTGATCAATTATAATTGATTCTCAATCAAGGGTTCTTTTACCCTCCAGGGTCATTCTGTCTGGAAGTAATTTTGATTGTCGCTAATTGGGTGGGTGGTGGTACTGACATGTAAGACAGGGATGCTGCTCAACATCCTAAAATGCACAAAACTGTTCTCACCAACAAGGAATTATCTGGTTCCCAATGTCACTAGTAGTTGAGAAGTGTCGCTTTAGACAATGACTGTTGTGGTAATATACCAATCTGGCTAATGCTGACTGTGGACAATTAATATAAACTCTAACTAAATACTGAAAGTGAACTCATGAAACTGTCAGTCTATCACTGAGGGAATTCATTATTACATAATTTAATCAAATCAGTTGTAATTAATATAAGTGATATGAAGTAGAATTGTTACCTAATTATTTCAAGCATGTAAAGTCCCCAAAGATCTCATGTTGCCATTTTCACAAGCTTAAAATAAACATTTTTATATTTTAATCTTTCTGAATCTAAAATGCATATAATGTATACATTTAATGTGTATATTCAATGTTACATTGTTTCTTTTTTTTTTTTTTGCCTTAAAACTATTTTTAAATTGATGGTGCCTCTTAAATTCCTTATCTTAGAATCAAAGATATATCATAGTAGCTATTTTTCTTCTAAAAAAGTACTGACATGAGTAGATAGAAAGTACCTCTTGTTATTTTGATTTTTTTCCCAGTACAACTTTCGAGGCCTTATATAGGACGTATGAATCACACTCTCTGGAGGTGAGACCTGGAAACAGCATTTTAACACATTTCCCAGGTGATTCACCTTTAGATGATCCAGTAGGTGTTGGCTCTTCAGGTTGGAGGATTACTGATATGAAAAAAAATACTAGGTTTGTAGAGAAAGTTTTAGTCTTCACTAATTCTCTGACCTTGGGTAAGCTAAGTAATCTCTTTGGGTTTTACTCTCTTTATTCAAAGAGTGGTTCTCAAACTTCAGTGTGTATTAAGATCACCTTGATTAATGCAAATATTATCTCAGAGAATCCATGAGTCTGTAATGATATAAGCTAATAGATGAATAAATAAATGGGAAAGAAGGGACAGTTCTTACTTATAGTAGAATGCCACTACCACATATAGAGAGAATGGTAGAGTTAGAAAATCATCAATAAATGCTTAATAGTGATAAAATTTGATGAAGAATAGAATACTTATACACTTTCAAATTATCTCCCCATAAACTACTTATTAATTACAAAGTGAAAAATAGTAACTATACAGTAGATAAACCTGGCAGACACTACCTTAACTAAGTGATGAACGCTAATATCACCAACATTGGGACAAAGTGTCATCACATGCCTCCTAATATGATGCACCAAGAACACAATGGTACTTTAGTGGTATTCCTGCCAAAAATGTATAACATATTTTAATTATGAAGAAATATCAGATAAATTCAAATTGAAGGGCATTCCAGAAAATAACTGGCATGTACTCTTCAAAAACTATCAAGGTCCATAAACACAAAGACTGAGAAACTTTTCCAGTTTAAAGGAGAATAAAGAGACATGACAACTAAATATAACAAATGACACTTCATAGGACAATTGATAAAATTTGAAAATATACTGTAAATTAGATAATAGTAGTATATTAATATTAAATTTCCTGATTTTGAAAACTGTACTGCGTATAAAAAAATTATCTTATTCTTAAGAAATTCATACTGAAGTATTTAGGGTTAAATGGACATGATTTCTGTAATCTATTATCAAATGATTTTGAGAAAAGAAAAAATATCTATCTATTATCTATCTATCCATCTATCTATCTACCAACTTACCTATCTATCTATCTATCTATCTATCTATCTAGACAGAGATATAATAATGAAGCAAATAATATCAAAATGTAAAAATTGATTAATCTGAGAACAGGGGAGTATTTTATAATATCCATAAAACTTTTCTCTAAGTTTATACCAAATGAAAAGTTAAATAATAATCCCATTCCCACTCTTTTCCCACTTTTTGGAGATAAAAACTGACTACATACTGCAAAGAATAAAGACAATATGAGAAGTAATGAATAATTGATCAGAGTTTAGTTGAAAGAGTTTTTTCCTGATTAAAAAGTTGTATTATTTATTTTTATTTTTTATTTTAAACCTTTTTTGGAAGCAGTCAGTACACTTACTATTAGAAACAGTTCATACACTTAAAGGAGGACGGTAAATGCAATAAAGTGTATTGGGGGAAGTTCTTTGAAAATGTCCTCTAAGTAGTTTCTTCTACTTTACTGTGCATAAAAATCAGATGGGGATTTTGTTAAATACAGATTATAATTCAGCAAGTCTGGAGCAGGCCAAGATTCTATATTTCTAACAAGCCTCCAGGATGCTGCTACTATGAACATTACATTTTGAAAAGAGATCTTGAGTCAAGAGCAGGTACTAGCAGACCTGCACCTGTTTTTGAAAAGTTCGTTGGAACACCTAGCTGCAGCCCACTTGTTTACACATTGTCTGTGGCAGAGTTAAGTAGTTGCAATTGGTCATATAGCCCACGACACCTTAAATGACTATCTGGCCATTTTACAGAAAAAAGTTTAAGGATGATATAGTGATTAAAAATCAGAGAATCTGGAATCAGAATGTCTGAATTTGCATTCTGGCTTTGCTACGTATGTACCTTCTACCATGGATCAGTCAGCTTCTCTGAATCAGTTTCCTATTTAGGGAGGGGATAATAATAGCACAGCATTGTAGAGCTGTTGGAGGTTTAAACAAAACAATACAGGTAAAAAAAACCTTACAAATGTAAGTGTGCCTAAGTGTGCCTGGGAAGTGTATTAAAAGTCTAAATTCCTAGGCTCAACTTCTAGTGATTTGATTCAGGAGGTCTAGGGTGAGGCCTGAGAGTCTGTGTTTGAAACATGTTTCCCAGAGGATTCCAATGCAAGCGACTCATGAAGCCACACTTGGAGGCAAACATTTAGCAAGTTCTTGTGTTCACCATATGTTCATGCCCACTCCCCCCATTTTCTCCCCTTTCTCTCTTCCCTCTCCTCATCTTTATCATCCCCAGGCAAGGGAATTTCTGTCTTTCCAAAGACAGCATCCTCCCTGATTCCAGATGCTTCAAATCAACTATACCCAAATTTGCCTTCCAACTTGTCCCACAACTCCAGCTTTAGACTTTTGACTCTAAGTTATCAATAATTCCCTAGAATGCACTTTATTCACTTCATGCTCAGAATTCATTTTGGGTGATTATGATTTCTCCCCCAACCCCTTCCTTGTATATCTGTTACTGCACTCCCTTGATTTTATCTTAAGATGGTGCTATGCAATTTCAGCCTGTCTGTGACCTAGGTGCAGCTTGACCTTCATCTAGTTGGAGAACTGGAAAAAACTATTTAGTGTGGGTAAGCAGTTCCTGTTGCTACTATGTGAGGACAATTGATGGAGCAGCTGAATATCTGGTCCACAGGTGATGGAAGAATGTTATTGTGGTTTCTCAACATATGGCCTCTTCCTTTGAAAGTATTTAGCCCTAGAAGTTGTAGGTTCAAAGTGTTTTGAAAATCAATGTTATTCATATCTTACCTTATAATATATATTCATTAATATTATAGTAGACTTTGCACAAGTTTTCTCAACTGCTTCTTAACCCCACCCACAAATAAAAAACTCACTGATTTGAATAGATTTTTGTATTTCTGAAGAAAGAAAGCTGTAAGATAAATATTAAAAGTCTTAATGTCACAATTTCTTAAGAACATTTTTTACCTGTCAAGAAATCAATGGTATCTGATAATTTTTTTCATTATGTACCAGTAATTAATTTAGCAGTTAACGAAATCAGACACTGAGTCCTTTGGAAGAGCCTCAAATTACCCTTTGACATCCCAATTACTGGAGGAATACAAGGTGTCTTTCTTGAAGACTTAGGGATCATTAGAGCTCATTTCTGAGCTAATTGAAAGTCACAGCTTAATACCTTTTTTACAGTTCAGAATTTCTCCTCTAGAACCATCTTTGGCCCTTGATTAGACTATTCTCAGGGTGTAACTTTTCCCCCCCTTATACAAGCTGTATCAGGTAGAACACCATGCTTAATAAAAGCATTTCGCAAATTCTTTGAGCTTTTTTAATATAAGGTAAAAGAAAAAGAAGAGTCATATTTATCTCATCTTATTTTCAGTCATAGAAATTGTCATTACTTTAATTTAAGAAACTGAGGCCCTGACTAAACATACAAACTATTTTGACTGAAATTCGCTTACTCAAGCAAAAATGGTTACATTTGGTTATGATTTTTATATATTACTGCTTTTTTTTTTTAGCACAATGCATGGTCATTTAACTTTCTTTTTCACTTTTAGCAGCATATTGAATTATAAATTATTCTCACTTTTTCCGTATCTCTAATCTCCCTCCCACCTCATTCTATAAGTGTAAGACATTAGTATATTGGAGCAAAGATATAAAAATGAAAAGTTGAAAGAATAGAGACAGTCATGATAAGGATGGTAAAAGCATGAGAAATAAAATAATCTTGTATTTGCATATTTTTTTGAAAATCATAAAAACCCAAATGTGAATGAACTATTCACTTCCTTGATTAATTTCTTTGCATTCAATTCAAAATCAGTTTTTTTCAATCTAAGAGAAAAACTTGCTATTGTAACAATGTTACTATTTATTGATTACCTTTTGCTAGGCTGTGTGTTAAATATTCATTTACTTGCTCATTCATTCACTTTTTCAATCATAATCATAATCATAATCATAACAACAACAATAACAGTAATAAAATGGTAAGCCCCTGCTCCATGCATTGTCTTAGTACCAAAGTGCTGGAGATAAAACGAAGTGTCTCCTCTCATGAGAGAGGGCATTATATCTTGGAAGAGAGACACTAAGTATAGAAACATACATACATATATGGACAATATAAAAGGGAATGGAGAGAGAGGAGGTTGAGAGTCACAGATAAGCTATTCGACAAAGGCTGTTTAATAAGCTGGCATTTGAACATAGATCTTAAAGTAGTACAAGAGCGATCCCTGATAATATCTAAGGGAATAAGTGTTCTAGGTAGAGAAAAGTGGAAATACAGATATTCGAGGGAAAGTAAGGCAAACAGTGTGGTTATAGTGGAGTGGGCAAGTGGGGAGAATGCAAAGAAATGAATCAAGGAAGTGAATGGAAGGTAGATCATATAAAGCTTCAAAGTCATAAGGATTTAGGAATAAACGAGAGAGATGGAAAGTCATTGGAAGGTTTTGAGCAAAGGAGGGACATGACCTGAATTAAGTTTTGAAACGATCATTTGAAATGATAGATTGAGAAAACATTAGTGAGAGCACAAAGATGACAATGGGAAAACCAATTAGAAAATGTTTGCAATTAATGTCTAGGTTGAACGTGCTGGAGATTGCCTAGCTATTTACCAAACCCATTTCCTCTTTCTCCTAGGCATACAAATAGACTCTTTTGTAGTTAGGTATACCATCTAACTGACTTCTGTTATATTAGCACAAGTGATGAATGCCACATTCAGGTCTGGCTCACAAAATCTCCCTTGTGCAATCCTCCATGCTCTTTTGCTTCTCCAGCTTTGATGCCAATGTTGAAAGTACAGAGTCACAAGATGAAAGAAGTTAGATACCAGAATCACTGCTTAGATGAGAGCTGCCTATTGATCAACAGGGCAAAACAAACTTTTTTGGTGTTAAAACACTGAGATATTCTGATGTAGCCTTTACTATTATCTATATTGAGAAGTAATAGGTCACTTTTCCTTGGACCAAGATGATGAGGAATGGTCAAATTCTACATATATTTAACAGAGTAACAGGATTTTCTGAGGATTTGTATGTAATATGAAAGAGTGGAACCAAGGACGATTTGAATGTTTTTGCCTCGAACATTTAGAGTAAGAAGCTGCCATTTATTTAGATGAAAAGATTGAGGAGGAATAGTTCTGTAGGTAGAAAATCAAGAGTGTAATTTAGACATATTAAGTTGTGATGCCTGATGTATCTTCATAACTATTTTATCATATAAATATTGTTATATTCATTTTTAAGATGAGAAAATAGAGGCTTGGTGAGGCAAATGATTTGCTCAAGGGGATGTGTCAGGACAGGAATTTGAATCCAGTTTTCTGTGACTCAGTACTTGAGGTGAACTCTCATTCACTCTAGCATACTGCCCTTTTCCAGCACGTATCAGGAGAGTAAATGTACCCAAAGACTCTAAATACATTTAGCAAATAAAAGCATCATGATGATGTAGTGCTCTTGGATTTTGCTATTTTAAAGAAGAAAAGGGAAGAGAAGAGAAAAGAAAGGAGGGAAGAAAGTAAAATGATAGAAAAATTACTATATTTTATTTCATTCTTTAAGTTTTGTTTTTTGAATTATAGTTGACATACCATATTATATTTGTTTCAGGTGTACAATACAGTGATTATATATTTATAAAACTTACAAAGTGGTCACCCCAATATATCTGTACCCATGTGACACCATGTACAGTTATTACAATATACTGACTATATTTCCCTTGCTATACTCTATACCCTCATGACATGTAAGCAAAATTATATGACATTTTTCTTTCTCTGTCTGACTTAATCCACTCAGCACAACACCTTCTAGGTTCACTCATGTTGTTACAGATGGCAAGATTTCATTCCTTTTATATGGCTGTGTAATAGTCCATTGTATATATGTTTCACCTCTTTTTTATCCATCCATTTACTGGTGGACACCCAGGTTGCCTCCATATCTTGGCTACTGTAAATAATGCTACAGTGAACATATGGATGCACATCACCCTTTGAAGCAGTGTTTTGGGTTTCTTCAGATAAACATCCAGAAGTGGGATAATTGTTTCCTTCTTTGTCTCTTTGTTACAGCCTTTGTTTTAAAGTCTATTTTGTCTGTTATAAGTATTGCTACCCCAGATTCTTTTCATTCGTTTTCATTTTAATGAAACATCTTTTTCATCCTGTTACTTTCAGTCTGTGTCTTTCAATCTTAAGTGAGTCTCTCGTAGGGAGCATACATAAGGGTTTTGTTTTCTTATCAATTCAGCAACACTATGTCTTTTGATTGGAACATTTAATTCATTTACATTTAAACTAATTGTTGCTAGATATGTAGTTATTGCTATTTTATTATTTATATTTTTGATTTTTTCTTCTTCGTCTTAAAGGAGTGCCTCTAACATTTTTTATAATACTGTTTTGGTGTATAAACTTCTTTAACTTTTTCTTGTCTGGGGAGCTCTCTGTCTTTTGATTCTAAATGATAGCTTCGCTGGGTAGAGTAATCTTGGTTGTAGGTCCTTGTTTTTCATTACATTGACTATTAAGTGCCAATCTCTTCTGGCCTGCAAAGTTTCTGCTGAGAAATATGCTGACAGTCTTAGGGGAGCTCCCTTGCAGAAAATTAATTGCTTTTCTCTTGCTGCTTTTAAGATTCTTTCTTTGACTTCAAACTTTAGCATTTGAATTATGATGTGTCTTGGTTGTAGGCCTCTTTGGGTTCATCTTCTTTGGGACTCTGTACTTCCTGGGCTTGTATGTCTATTTCCTTTGCCAGATTAGGGACATTTTCCATCATTATTTCTTCAAATAGGTTTTCAATTTCTTGCTTTTACTCTTCTCCTACTTTATGATGCAAATATTGGTATACTTGATATTATCTCTGATACTCCTGAAACTTTCTTCATTTTTTAGATTTTTTTTTCTGTTGCTGTTCTGATTGAGTATTTTCTGTTACCTTATCTTCTAAATCTCTGATTTGATCCTCTGTTTTATCTAATCCCTCTAATATATTCTTTATTTCAGTTATTGCATTTTTCATTTCTTACTGGTTTTTATTGTGTTTTATATTTCCATTTTTTATGTTTTTCTATCTCTTTGTTGATGTTCTCACCAAAATTATTGAGCATTCTTATAACCAGTGTTTTGAACTCTGCATCTGGTATTGTTTAGTTCCTTTTCTGGAGCTTTTGTTCTATCTGTTCATTTGGGTCATGTTTCTTTGTCTCCCCATTTTGGCTATCTCCCTGTGTTTGTTTCTATATATTTGGTAGAGTTGCTATGTCTCCCGGTCTTAGTAGAGTGGCCTTGAGTAGCAGGTGCCCTGTGGGGCCCAATGGTGTAGTCTCCCTGGTCACCTGAGCCATGTGTGTCCCTTGTGTAGGTTGTGTGTGCCTGCCCTCCTGTTGTATGTAGTTGAGCCTTGGTTGTTGTTTGCACATCAGTTGTAGGGATGGACCCTTGGGTTGATTACTGTTAAGGACTGGCCGGTGACTATAGTAGAGGAGCTATTGTGCAGGGACTGACCCTATGGAACAGGATTTTTTTTTAGCAGGGCTCTGGTGCTTGCTCAGTATACCCTTTGGGTGTGTCTTTTGTAGAGGTGGTTGCGTAGTCTGGTGTGGTCTGAAGCTCGCCAACAGGTGTTTTGGTTCTGGGACCTCTTGGGGGGGGGTTCTATTAACAGCCAAGGTCAACTGTTACCTATGCCCTGCCCAGGGCCACTTGGTATGAGCCACAAAGTGATCTGCAGATGATTGCCAGTTGTACTGGGCTTGAAGATGCCTGGAAGAGGCTAAGCTGTGAACTGAGTCTGGGTGCTACTAGTGCCAGGCTTGGGGCTGCTTAGCAAGAAGTACAGGGTGTGCTGAAGCCAGATGCTGCTTGTTTGGGGTTTGTGAACCTTTGAGAAATTTTAAGAAAGTCTGTAGTATGAGCCAACACAGGACATTTGTGTGGATAAGTCACTGGAAATAGCTTGGGTGGACTCAAAAGTTGGGTGGGGCAAAGTATCAGGGAATCATCAGAGTGGGGCAACCAGAATTAGCCAGTTTGATGGAGACTAAGATATAGTGCCTGCCTCCATCTGCACGCTGGGTGAGAGGACAACAAAGGAACAATGATTCTGCTAGGATTTCTCTCTAGGAGAAAGTTGCCCGTCTAGCCCTCATCCTGAAGCCGGAAAATTCAGTTACTCTCCATATGTCCCTGGCACCTTTTGAGCTACCACCCCAGTAGTGAAACTTATAAGGAGTGAGTCTGTCAGAAGGTTTATGTGCAGGCCCTTTAAGAGAAATGCCTGACATTCCAGCAGCCCTCTGTTTCCTTTAGCCACAGTCTCTGCTGTTTTTCACAGCCAGAAGTTGTGGGGACTTCTCTTTCTTGTACTGGAACCCTGGGCTGGGGAGCCTGTTGTGGAGTTGAGATCCTCTGAAGGGAGCTCTGCAGCCCAGATATCCCTCCCTATTTTCAATCACCACATGCAGGTGTGAGACCAGCTCATTACACATCTCTGCCTCTCCTACCAGTCTTGATATGGCTTCTTCTGTATGTCCTTAGTTTTAGAACTTCTGTTCAGCTGGACTTTCAGTGATTTTTATTGATGATTTTTCTGCAGGTTAGTTGTAATTTTGATGTGGTCATGAGAGGAGGCATCTTTACCAGAACTCTAAAAATTGCTATATTTTAGAAGAGCAAAATGAATGTGCATTTTTCTTTTGCCTTCTAAGATATGGAACCATTATTTAAAAATTATTCTTAAAGGGAAAAGATCCATTTGCCTTGAAAAGGATTAGGATTGTTTCTGCAGGACTGCAAAGAACAAGTTGGAGTAAATATTCTACTCTTAAGATGTGGAGTGTTTTAATGTCCTTAGCAAGAATTTTGAAAGCAGGACTTTATAATGAGCAAAGGATTTATTTCTAACATCTTTTAGCTAACATCAATATTAAAAGGCAGGACCACCCTTTTAGATCATAAAGTTTCTTCTAGAGCATAGTGCCTCTTCTACTATTTAGACTGAGGCTTAGAGCCCTTTGGAAGAAGGATACCATGACTTAGGGAAAGTTAATGCCAGAGACTTAAATGAGGAGAAATTCTGCTCCTTCTACTCTAATAGTATATAGGAGGAGAGTGAAAATAGAAAGAGAGTAAAGAAAACTGATATCTTTATCTCAGTCCTTGTGTCAATTCTCCCTCTTGGGCTAGAATTTTGACCAAGAGAACACAGTAAATTCATTTTTATGTATAAGGTTTTAAAACATCTAAATGTGTGGACTGCTTCACCAGAATAACCTGAGAGAGGCTGGCTGCAGTGTTTTAGATAGAGACCAGTTTATGGTACAGGGCTGCGTTCAGCATGAAGTGGGAGCAATAACGCCCTAGTGATAGAGAGAGGCAACTCAATAGATAAGCTTGAAAAAAGTTCACCTGCTTGCTGAAAACCTAAGTAGTTGTGCAGGGACTTTAAATATTCCCACATGCCCTGATGAGTTGACATAGAAATCTTGAGAGTGTGGTAGATTAGCTGAGTTCTGGAGTTGGAACAATGAGGCTGCAGAATGCAGGGACTTTGCTTCTGGATGCTGAAAACCCAGAACTTAGATATGTGTTCTAAATTATAAGCCAGGAGGAACTAAGCTTATCTCAACTGATAATAGTCCATAAACTACACCAGATTAGCAACTGTATTGCAGGAACCAGTGAAGACCTTCTGACAGTCTGCAGATTAGAGGTTGCCTCACTAAGTCTATCAAATTGAACTGTCACTCCCCAGTACACAGATGACATCTTGAGGATGAGTAACAGAAGGAAAGAAAAATCTGAAAGACTGAGGAATTACCTGAAATACAGTGTGTCAATCAAAAGAGATTATTTAAATGGAAACATATTGGGATATCATTTGGTAAATTTAAAATCTGACTCCTCATCTGCCAGTGGGGTTAAAATTCAGAAGAGATTTGAGCAGTTATAGAAAAACAAAAACAATTTTTTTTCTCTGCACATTGGATTCTCTATGCATGGCTCATTCCACCATTACATTTTTATTTAAATTGTACTCTTTCTCTGTTTATTAAGATAAGTGTGTAGTGTGTAAAGAGTAAATTCTCTAATTCATTGTCCAAAGAAATTTTCATTCATTTTTTTGTTGGGTTTTTGGTTTTTGTTGTCATTTTGTTTTATTTTAACTTGAATGTGTCAGGGAATTAAGGAACCCTTAGGTAAAAGTCGGAAAGGGTTTCTAGCTAACTATGGTAGCAAGCCAGTGAAATTAAGAAATTCAAGCACCCTCATGAGAAAAACTGTACAAAGGAAAGATCATAAATCATCATGCAATTGATACCTTCTGTCCTTCTCCACACACTCATTTCTGATTATTGTTGCTCAGATTTTTCTCTTTCTGGATTTTCTTGTTTTTGCTCCTGGAGCCCTGCCAGAAACTCTTAATTTGCTGTCTGCTACTAGGCCTTATTTTTTAGATCTGCCATTAACCATTTGGTAGGGTTTCAAATTTCACCATCTCCTGTTCTTAGGGGAGAGAGAGCTTGAAACTGTCTTTTAGGTCCTCTAGAAAAACAGGGTGAGAAGTAACCTGTCCCACAGCACTAGCATCAAAACCTCTAGAACTGGTCAGCAGTAGTGGCGAGGCCTTTCCAGAACCAACTCCCATGAGGGTAGTTGTTAGATGCGGAGGTTGCCATTTTCACAAGAGTAGCAGCAACAACAATAATAAAATTGGCAAGAGACATAAGTAACAAGTAGATAAAGGAAAACTGACTGAAGTGGAAGAACTAGATTTCAAAGTAAAACAAAATAAAAAGAGCTATTATGTAAGTAGAAAAACAAAAAGGTAGATTTTACATTAAAAAAATTAAATTTCAGCTATTCTATCTGACTTCAAGCAAAGTCCAGAAGTAGGAATATTTTCATAACAAAAAGAAAATCTGTTGTGGTGCTATTTACATTTTACCCTGACTTAAAAATATTATAAAAATTGTCAAACATATGTAAAAGCAGAGAGAAAAGTATAGTAAACCCCCCAATTCCTGTTATTAAACAGACAAACAAACAAAATAACCAAAAGGAAAAACGTCTACCTCAGAAATGAAATATGCCTAAGACCCCCGAATTTTTTAATATTTTGGAAGAATCTCACTTACATGATATCTACAACAAACAAATATTTTCTGGTTGTTACTGATAATGTTATTAGAAATCTAATTTCCTTCTAGTTCTTGTCTTTCAATTTTTAAATTGAAATATAATTGACATATAACATATTAATTTCAGATATATAATACAATGATTTTTTTATATATTGTGAAATGATCACCACAAGAAGCCTAGTGTTAACATCTCTCATCACACAGATACAATTTTTTTTCATGTGGTTAGAACTTTTCAGATTTACTTTCATAGCGACTTTCAAATATATAACAGTACTATTAACTCTAATCACCAGGCTATACATTATATCTCCAGTAATTATTTATTTTATAATTGGAATTTTGTATCTTTTGACCATTTTTACCCATTTTGCTCACCCTCTGCCTCTTCCATTTCCCCCACACCACCCCCTTTTACTGTATAGCAGGAGAAAAGCACCCAAGAAGGACCAACTAACACTAGAGGTATTGCAGCATCAGGCTGCTGTCCTGCACTCACTAAATAGCTGCTCATTGTGGTTCCTCCTCTATTACATGGGTGCAATTAACAAGGTCATTCTGGGACTATAGAATAATTCTATTTCTTTCCTTTCAGCCCTTTTTAAGGACTAAAATTTTAACCAGGTTCTGAAAATCCATGGTTTAAATATGTTGACTCTATTGCATTATAATACATTTGGGGCTATTGAGCCATTCTGTATCTTCCTTTGCTTAAGTAAACTCATCATCTTTTTTTAAACTAGGCAAATTATAATAACAGCTTACATTTATTGAAAATTGACTGCTTGCTAAGTTCTTTAGGTGGGTTTCCAATTTAATTCTCACATTAATCCTGTGAAGTAGGTACTATTTTTAACTCTATTTTACTGATGAGGAAATTGAGACATGAATGGTTGACTACCTTATCCAAGATTTCAAACCTATAGAAATGACAGAGCTGTACTTTTAACCCAGGCAGGCTAACTTCATAGTCTAAGCTCATAGACAGAGTATTGTAGTGCTTCCTATATATAAAAGCACTTGGTTCCACACTTAACAAAAAGTCAACAATAACTAACAAACAACTGGTCTACCTACCTTAAACAATTTGTTTCTGACTTTTTATTATTATTCCTTGTTGGAGATCAATTCTAAGCTTTCACGAATGTAATACATTAGTTCCTTTTGCTAAAGTTTGTTGCACATTTACATATAGCACACAATATACTGATAAGCTTCTAATGGATTATGATTTTGCTCTTGACGTCTTTATTTTTAACAATTGTTTTTGAGAAATCTTTGACATACAGTGTTCTTAAAGTGTTACTAAATATTAAAATTAATTTAAATCTAAAATAAGTTATTATTTTCAAACATTCATAAAGCCTGAATATAATTCCTAGTGAAAATAGATAATTAATTGAAGAAGTTGGTTGTTCTTGGAGCATTTGCTTTTGTTCATTTGTTGTTTTATATGTCAGGTTGCTCCAGCTTCTATTTTGTAAAAATACTTCTAATTTCTTAACCTTGATGGTAAAAATATAGACCATTAATTCATCAAATAGTTTGTAAGTGACTTCTCAGTGCTGGTTGGTCTCTCACTGAAGAGACAATGATGAATAAGCGCTTTTCAAACTTATGAGACAAGTTAAGGAGTGGGGTGGACTATTAATTAAAGTACAATGTGTAAAGTGCTGTAGTAGAGGTACATACAAAGCTCCATATCATTACGGTAGCATGAAGGAGAGAGGGAAGGGAAGGACATCATCAGCTCAAGAATTAAAGATCAGAAAAATATTCAGAGAAGAGGTCCTTCTCTTCAAGGTAAAAGCTGTTCTTTAATTGAAGGACAGTCGAGTACTGTCAGAAAGAGGTAGGTGGTGGTGGGTGTATGATCAAGAGGAAAAACATTATAGAGCCATGATGAAAAGGCATAGGAACCAACGGACATGGTGTGTTCAGGGAATTGTAAATAGTTTGGTTTGTCTGAGCCATCACATTCAAAGCAGGGGGTGGTAGGAGAGGAAACTGGAAGGGTAGATAGGCCAGCAGGTGCTTAGGAAGCATTGTGAGTGGCGTGCTGATGGATATACGCTTTACACTATTGATGCTAATAAAGATTTTAAGTGACACGGTGATATGATCTTTGATTTTTAAAGACAGCTCTGGGAGCAATATCAGCAATGATCCTGGAGCGAACAGAGACCAGTTATGCTGGATATGAAGTGTAAGCTTGATATAATATTCAGCATTTGCAGTGCTAAAGATAATTTTAGCATGCCAGCACTTACAGTGTAGGGAATGTCATGTATTACACTTGTCTGCTCAGGACCCAAAACACCACATACTTTCAGTATGTATTAAATAACAGTATATATTTCTTCACATATGAGAAAAAAGAATTGAGAAGATTTCTTCATGAGAAAAGTTGAAATAAAGGAATATGACCTGCATGTAGAGCTTTATATAAAACCAAACCTATTGTTAGTAACTCCAAGAAGGCAATATCTCAGGCTATCAGAGATCATAATTTCAGTTTTGTGGAACATCAAAATCACATAACAGTTTCCAAGAGGTGGATTAATACATTATTTATCATTTAGTTCTGTCTTGACACCCATATGTCATCTGATGATATTAAACTACACACTTTGAAAAAACCCTTTTTATTTTTTTTCTCTAAAGTTATTCAACTAGCTAAAGGAAGCCACTGTTTTTGTAGCTAAAAGAAAATATATTGGCTTTTATCAGAGGAAAAGTCCATTCTCATTCTAAATCTTAGCCAAAGAGCCCCATGAGTACTGCCAAAGACTGCTTACTATTTCATCTTTCACCTGCACATTCAGTTTTTTAGTTATTTAACTATAACATTCAACTATTACCACTAGCTTTTTAATAGGAAAAAAATCATAGTTAAAAGTATTGTACGATGTTTTCAAGGTACAGTTTGATAGTTAAGGAAAAAGTGTTTTCACTTTTGAAAGAGCTAAAATGTGTTTGTGGAAAAGTACATAGACACAATCATATATCATACAGCAGAGTAAGAGATACAGTTGTGTGCCAAGCCTGGGAATTGTGAGATCAGGGATTGAAGAGAATAAAAAAGGCTTAGACGACTGCAGTAGGCAGCAGCTGTACAATTTACTTTGACATTTCCCATGGTACCTAGATAATGAAGTTTGTTTATGATAGAGCAAAGTTATCCTACAGGGCAAAGAAAAGAAGAATTAGAGGGCTAATGAGGGATGGGGGCAAGATGAGGAAGGTTTGGGATTTTGGCTGAACACAGATGTGCACAGCAGGGCTAGATGAAGCTATAAATTTAGAAGAAGGGAGGTAAGTAGAAGAGGAGGAGTATGGAGTGGGCAGGTCTCTTTGGAAAAGGGATTAAATGGGATGAAAATGTAAATATCCAAATCCACCCTGGTAAATGTGGGCATGATTGTGGGCAGCATAGAATGTTTTTCTTTTAGATGTGCTACCAAAGGTCAAATGAGGAACTTTCTGGAGGCTGGCTACCAAAGGATTTAGGTCAAATTTAAATTCACCAAGTTTATTAAAGGCCAGACATCTTGCAATGGGCTTTCAAAGAGCTTAATTAACTAATCAAATTTTTGCAATTCCATGAGGTACATATTAAATCAAATAGTTTTACAGATCAGAAAACCAAGACTGAAAGAAGTTAAGAGACTCACCTAAGATTAAAGAAAAGGTAATTGGAGGAGTCTGGATTCCAATCTAGGACACTCTACTAGTTGACACCTCTCATGTCCTCTCTGTTTTCTGTGATTTAGTGAAAACAGAAGCTGCAAAATGCACATGGTCCATATGACAAGGACAGCTCTTTGTTGGTCAAGTCTCAGGAAGCCAGTCAGAACCAGAAGGTCCAAATTGGTAGCACTCAGAGAGATTAAGAGATAAGTTAGAATCCAGGTACAAATGTACTTGGCTCTGTTCTTCTCCTGCCTCTGCTACTCTTGGAATTTAGGGAACAACACGTATGCAGCTCTGAAAGCTCTATCTGGCACTCTGAAGTCAAGAAACTGAATATTCAGAAAGATAGTTTGAGAAATATTGCTCATTTAAGAATATTTCTCATTTAAGAGTTTAGGTCTTACCCAACCAAGATGAATCAAGGTGTATTTTGAAAATAATTGAAAGTTTTGCTTTAATAATGTAATAGTCGTAGTAATAGTATTAGTAGTAGTAATAGTGGTGGTAGTAGTAGTGGTGGTGGTGGTGGTAATAGTAGTGATAGTGGTAATAGCAGTACTAGTAATGGTAGTAATGGTAGTGACATAGTTGTGGTAGAGGTAGTGGCAGTTTAGTAGTGTTCAGTAGTTGTAGTAGAAGTGGTAGTAGTAATGATATTTAGCAGTAGTAGTAGTGGTGGCAGTATTGGTAATAGTAGTAATAGTAGTAGTCATAGCAGTAGTAATGGCAGTATAGTAGTAGTAATAGTAGTAGTAGCTCACACATAGATAGTGCTTACCACAGGAAGGCACTGTTCTAAGTGTTATAAGAATATTGATGTGACCCTCACGACTCTATGAGTAGGTACTATTACTGTCCCATTTTTCAGATTGGAATAATAGGGAAAAGAACAACTAGTTCCTGCTAAAGTAACAAAGCGAATACCTACCAGAATCAGGATTTCTATTCAGCAGTCTGGTTCTAGAATCTGGGATCTCTGGTGACTTGTGTGTGTGAAGATCCCCTTTAATCTTCCCATGCAGTCTGTCTTCCATTTAGTTATCCAGAGGTTGCTATGAAGACACATTATGTTTATCCTCCCACTGATAGAGTGGGAGGAAGAAGGGATTTCCGGTAAAGATAAAGGTTCAAATCTTGATTCTGTCCATTATTTCTTGTGGGACTTGGGACAATGTTAGTCATGCATTCATCCAATTGTGAAAACTTTTTTGAGCACCCCTTCTGTTCCAGGTCTTGTGCTAGGTGCTCAAAATTTAATGATAAACAAGAAGGACAAGGTCTTCGCTCCCAGAAAGTTTACAGTCCAGGCGAGAGACATTTTTAATTAATTATGACTGTGGTAGTGCTGCAAGGAAATGTTCAGGTATTTTGAAAATTTACAAAAGGGGGTTGCACCTACCCTGGAGAGCAGTACAACTCGGAACCTCATTTCTTCATTTAAAGAATGGGAATGATATTTTTTGCTTTACATTTTTGTAGGGATAAAATGAGTGAATATATCAGAAGATGCTATATAAAAGTAGAAAGTATATACTTTTAAAATTAGCATGGTGATTTCTAGGATATGCTAATGTTCCTGATAATTGGCTTCAAACCTGACTGTACTATACATCAGTAATCTGTACAGGTTCAGTTATTTTCTGGACATTAGTAGGTGACTGGTAATGGCTATCAGGCTTTCCAGTCAGAGGGTAATCCCTGTACAGGAAAGGAATTGGGATAAAAAGGCAAAAATGATAGCCTTTTCCTCTCCGTACCTGTATACATGTTGCCTGAAAGAACTAAACTAGCATTTTATAAGCTTCAGTATCTTCATGTCCTCTCACTATCTTTCTTGAATCATCCAACAGCATACTTATATGTCATCCAATAATCTTTTAAATCTTTTAACAGATAGTTTTGCTATCTGATTTGACTTTTAAATTTTACATATTAAAAAAAAACACTCTCTGATGAAACATTTTCAATTTTACATTTCAAATTCAGGATTTAACATGTCTGGCAGACAGAAATGTCACAGAAGGCAACAAAATTCATGTCCCACTATTTTACAACTTTATGTTCAAATTCTGCAGCCAACTTATTTTTTTCCCCTTGGGGATAATTAAATATTATTACAGTGGCTACTTCTGCCTGAAATAATTTCTTCAACTTGGAATTCATTACTGTCCTCGGCTAGAGAAACACAGTGTTCAAGTTCCTGAAAATCCAGATTTGCACACGTGTACTTTATTCTTTTGATGATGAAAGAAATAAAACCCTTTGTTCTTTTAAACAGAAGGAGCTCAGCTTTTCAAATTGCAGGGTTCTTTTTATTACTACGTTAAGGCATTCTGCTGATATCTACCTTAGTTATAAGACCTGGTTGATGGTTGGGAAAAATAGCCAGCATAGTAGAAGAAAAAAAGAGAGACAAATTTTATACTCATATCTTAATGGTTTATTGCAGCAATCTTCCACTTTTGGTTTATGAAACAAAGTTTTTTCCTTGATCCTCATTGCTTATTTCTATCAATATATAACTGTATTTGTAACTAGCTATAGCTATAATTCAATTAAGGAGATCTTTCTTGGTTTTCTAATAAGGTAGGGTTTTTTTTGTTGTTGTTGTTTTTAATGTTTTTGTCTTAACATGCATATACCTAAAACCAAATTTCTGGGGTGTCATTGCACAGAGGAAAAGTTTGAGCTTTCAGAGAGTTCCTATTTGAGAAAACATAGCACCTATATCAGTTCATCTCATCTTTGGATCTCAAACAGCTGCTAGAATTTTTTTTTTTTTTTTTTTTTTGGTAAGAAAAAGTGCCTAAAAAATGGCAAGGGTTCTCTCTCCCTTAATTTTTAGTTTATTTACTTTTTTCCTTCATTTGCCTGCTGGCTCTCTGTGATTTTGGTGATGGCTAATTCAGGGGAAGGATAATGCAAGCTGCTATCAAGTCAACTGCATGGAGAAAAAAGAATTAACATGTTCTTTCTTCAAAATGATTAATTCCATGGCTCCACATTCATCATCTGGTTCATCATAACCAACTTTCTTAGCCCATTGCAGGATGACCTCGTTAGCACTGCCTGTGCCCTTCCTGCCATAGTGGCTGCCTGGAGGCTCCTTGTGTGGTGTGGGCTAATGAGGGTCTGAGTCAGTGATAGGCTGCACCTTTCTGCCATCAGGCTGGAGTTGCTAGAGAAAGGCAAAGGGCCCACACTCAGACATGCGTTCACTGACTAAAGGGAAATGTCTGGTCTTCTCAGTGATATCATCCACGTGACCTGTGCTGAATGTTTGTCAGACAGTCAAAAGGCCCTGAGCCTGTGGTAAATTCACGTACTATCTAGGGGTAAATTTATCAACCAAGACAGCCTGCTTTGCAGACTGCAGTGTGCATATTCTTAGCAGGAGAAGTAGCCCCAGGATAACACAGCATGTGTCCCTGGAGCATCTGTTTTATTATACTGGGAGATTTAAAACCTTTTATAAAAAACAAATGGTCTTGTTTGGTGTCTATTGACAACGCTGGATAAATCTTAAAGATGAAATAAATAATGTCAAGGAACTTTTGCACTTGGGCAAGGCCAACATATTCCTTCTTTCAAACTTCTCCCCCAATCCCCCCCACCCCCGCAAAAATTTTCCCTCTCCCTTGCTGTTCCAGTACTTCAGTTCAGAACATCCTAAGACAGTGTTTTCCAAATAGTGGATCATGATCCATTAGTAGACTGTGAAAATAAATTAGTGGCTCACAACTAACATTTAAAAAGTGAAATAATAATAATAATAATAATTGGATTGCAATGAAATGCATTCCTTACTGAGGTCATGGGAAAAAAATGTTTCAAAGCTGCTGCCCTAAGTGACAGATTTCCATGACTTCTTCTTATATATTAAGTAGTCATTAAAAAATCCTAAAGATGATTAAAACAAATATTTTTTAATGGCTGACATTGTCCATATCTGATGATGAATAGGGGCAATAATGAGAATACGCTTTTCTTAATCTCAGCCATGCTACCTCATTCTTTTTTTCTTAAAGCAACAACTAAATTCTCGTCGCTGAACTGTTTCAGGGCATAGTGTATACACATGCGCACGCGCGGCGTGTGCACATGAGTGTATTTAATCTGGCTCCTATGGAAAGGAAAACACATTGCTAGAAAAAAAATCCTTTGACATAGATTTTATTTCAAGGCTTTTCAGTTATGTGGTTTCTTGAAAAAAAACTGTGAAATTGTTTGAATATCAGTATCCAAATCTTGTAATTTCTTTTCTAGAAGTCTCATTTATTTGCATATATCTTTTTAAACCTGTGTATATATCGCCAATGCAAAGAAGCATTGTCTGTTAGAATCGTCTGTTTCCATGACCTTTGCCTTTATTGATTTGTTTTCTTTTTCTCTATTTTTAATGTTGCCTTTGAGATTAAAGTCATTTTTCTTCTGCAGTAGTAGACGAATGGTGACTTTCCTGTTAAGACAGAGAAATTTTGAAAAGGAAAAAAAATAGACACATTTTGTTTTTGTTTTTGTTTTTTCCAAACCTATTCAGAGAACAAAGAAACATAAAAACTGTCTACTTCTCAAAAAAAAAAAAAAGGTTATATATCAGGAACAAAAAAAATAATAATAATCTCAATAATAGCTAACATTGAGTGAGCATTTATCATGTACTTAGCACTATTCTAAGCACTTTAGGGGTATTATCTCATTTAACTCTCACAGCAAACTTAAGCGAGAGGCATTTATATTATCCCAATTTTTGTGAAGCTGGAACTGAGATTTAGAGAAACTAAGTAGTTTGCCCAAAGTGCAATAAGAAGTGAGCGAGGATTCTGGTGGATAGAATGACTCCACTGGCCTTCCCAACCACTGACTCCTTGCTAAGACTTAAACATTGTACTCCGCTGCCTCCCTTAAAAAAATAAACAATGCAAACAACAGATAATATTTCTCATATTCAATCGACAAATATTTATTGGCTGCCTACCACGTGCCAGGGTCCATGGTAGGTGCTAGGAATATACCAGTTAGTTGAGTCAGAGATATAAATCGATCGATAGTGTACAGTAAAATACATAAAGTCTAATATTTTTCAGGCTCAGTTCCAATCATAGTTCTCTGTCAACTATATACGTGAGTAGGAGAGAGAAATGAGGAGAAGAGAAGCATTCTGTGAAGTCAATTTTAATTTAATATAGCAGCACTTTAAAAGAATATCACAAATTAATTTTGCAACCAGCATCCAGTTATTCTTAGGCATTATTCCTAAGAAGAATTATGATTGTGATGGAATTTTACAACTTTCTTAGCTTCATCACAATATCAAAATGGTTAATAAGTTAGCTATTAAAAAAATAGCATCTCATTCCATTGTCTGGGGGAGCTTGAATGTAGCAGCAGCAGCAGCAACAGAAGCAAAGAATGGGACTCCTGTGATTTTCTTTTATCATTCCTCTAAGTGGCATGAGTTCCTTCACCATAAAACACAGGCCCACTTGATTTCTTCCTCCCTACTCCATCACTACACAATGGAGCACAGTCATAGGGAGATTCCTGATCAATCCCTTCATTCCTAGGTAAACTGTGTTTCCCTCAGAAGACTTCAGCATTGTCCAGCTGATGCAATGTGTAAAGCAGAGCAAAGAGTATGCAGCCTTCAGGATCAATAAGACTTAGGGTCAAATCCAGCTCTGCCTCCTCCTTAATAGCTGTGCAACTTTCAGCAAGCCACTGAAAGCTCTCTTATACTTTTAAAATTCTTACAAAATATGTCAGAAAAACAAAACTGTATAAAGAATGATACAATGATTTACCCACATTCTCACTTCTCAGATGAAAAATAAAACAGAAATGGAGCAGAAGGCCCTATGTACATTCTGTTTGACCCCATTTTCTTCCACCAGAAAAAGAACCATTTTGAATTTGATGTTCATCATTCTTGCCCATATCCTTTCTGTCTAGACAATATGCACTATTGTTTGCCATGTTTTGAAAAAAGTACATAAAATATGTTTTGTGGTTATCCTCTATAACCTGTTTTTTTCGTTCAACTTTCTGCTTGGAAAACTTATTTATCATATAAACTCTTGAATCTTAATTTCTTTACCTATAAAATGAGCCCAGTAGACATATTCATAAGATTGGTGTGAAGAACTTTAATACAATAACACAGGGGCTGTGAGTGATAGAGTATTTGGCACATCGCAGACACTTAAGAGAATGCCGTTCCCTTTTGTTCCTCGCAGAACAGTGTTTAATATCTGACAACTCAGAGGAAGCGGCCACTTGGCTTGTGCAGCTGCAATGGTCACACTACATTTTGCCACTGCTAACCATTTCTGTTGGTATCAAAAATGGCCCCATACAGGACAGGCAGGCTGATTATAAGTGTTAGCATCTAATGTTTCCTGAGAGGAACCAGCCTAAATATGCTGGTTTCCTTCTGGTTCTTCAAAATCAGAGTTTTCTGATCATGGAAAATATAATACTACCATAGAAGTATTTTTTACACATCGAACACTGAAAATTCTATGGTAATCATTTCTGATGAAGATATTACAAAAACATAAATAGCAGAGTAATTTAATGTACTCCACTTCTACTTTTCCTCGACCTATTCTTTTCACACTCTTGTATACAGTTCTCTATTTTCGTTATCTTATATTTAATTGCTTCTGCTAAAGCAAAAATATTACAGAATTGCCAATTACCTTATAAATATTCAAATCATGCATTGCTTTCATTGAGAGGGTTTTAGTTTTTTGGAATCCGAACAAATTTCACTCAGTCACACTGTAAAAATGTGCTAGTTTAGAAGTCTTTGAATAATTTATTGGAGTTTTAGGTTTCCTTTAACATTTTGCCTAATGTTGGCTGGAGGGATGTCTACATGATGTCAAAACACGTGGTAATTCAATCATTTCAGTAAATATTGTCATCATTTTTAAGAGAAAAAGTGGGAAAATCAAACTGATTTTTGTTTTGTACAGAGAAAATGACTGATTTATTAATAAAATATTTTGGTTTTCTTCCAGAGTATTTAGTTGTCATATAAATGTTGCACAATCATAGAGAACACAAACATTTACTTGCAGTAAACAATATTTAAAAAAAAAGAAATTCCTACAATCTCAATATAGTAAAACATGTTGAATCCCATACTAATAGTAGATGTTTGGTGGGAGAAATAGAGCTTGTACTTTAAGGATTTATTATTTTCCAATTGAACTTGACTTCTGAGGAAAAGCCAGCACTGAGTCTTCAATGTGAAATACAGAAGATGGCAGTTGTGTGTAAATCTAATTAATGACCTATCTGAAAATCCTGTTTACACACTGATTAAAGGGAACTATTAGATCTCTAAATCATGTGTGTAGGCAGAGCAGGTAATTATTGAAAAGGTAATGCTTTTAAAGCCCCTGTTGGTAGCACATTTCTTGAAACAAATTCAGCCCAAGGTAGATTAGTGTGATTTACAAAACATTCATAAAGAATTATTGTCACAAAGCTATTAGTTTTGCTTAATTCTTTTTCTGTTTTGTAATCATGATATAGTGTCTTACTGCTAGGGAGATGTTAAAAATGTCTATCTCCTTTACATCAGACATTATTCTTGATCTACGAATTGTTCAACACCTTATCAAAATATTTATTTGAACTAAATATTTTAATGGAAAAATTCAGTGAAAATTGGTTGACTTGGCTTCAAGACTGCACAAAGCCAATGAGACAGAATTCTTTTCAATAACTGGACAGCTTCCCTCAGACCCCTGCCCCACCTGCTCTGTTTCACCAAAATACTTGATTGCCTTAGAAAAGTTCAAATGGGGTCAGAATTCATGTAGTGGATACCTCAGATATTGTTTAAATAGGTAGTTAGTTATATGACAATGAGGCCAGTGACTTTGGATGGATTTTTGGCAATAAGCAACAACATTATTTCAGTTTTCTAAAAAAAGCTAACATCTCCTTAGCAAATTTATTATTACTGTTGATAGTACAGAGATAACTGTAAATTCACATTTTCTATGGGTTATAAGGCACCCCTCACTCTGCATAGTACAGGATGGTAAAAATAACCTTGCAAGCTGAAATATGCAAAGTTATTTTACAGTCAGATTAATAAACAAATTATGACTGTTCTCTGACCTTAAAAATCTTTTGTCAAAACATCACTGTTACCATTGATGTTACTATAGCGATCTTACTGCCGTTATACATGTATAAGGAAATTTAAAAAACAGTAAAACTAATACTTATTTAGTATATTATAACTTAAAACCTCAGAAATACTGAGAAGTAAAGTGTTTTATTTCTTTGTAAAAACAACTTATCAAGAGTAGTTTGCACAGTTCTTATCTTATTCTTGTCATATACCTTATAATATGGAGTTAGTGTCATCACACACCATTTAACATGATATCTTTTGCACTTTCAATGTCATGAAATATCTCTGATAGTTTCTTTAATGTGAAGATTTTTGCTGGTGTTTCTTCCCCCGGACATCTTCATCCTTTTCGTTACAACTATTTGCATCATTTATATTGAGAAGTTGCCTTCATGGAGTTCTGCCTGCTACATTTTTAGTCTTTCCAATCACAGCAGTATCAACTTCCCTGTGGTCAGTTAATTTCTGCTAAAACTCCATTTATATTAACTTCAAAATTCACTTTCAGTGCTACCACTTTTGTTTCTTTACTGCATTTTCATTTTTCTTGGCCAACACTCTCTTTCAATTATTATTATTATTTTTTAAAAGGCCTATATAGCTTTATCACTGGGGAATAAGTAGGCAACACAACTATATGTTTTTCTGTCTAGACATGAACCGAATAGCAGATGCCCAATGACCAATAAAGTGACACGTTTTGAAAAAAATGGTGATATCAGTAAGTGGTCATGAAGTGAATCTTTTATTAGTGATTTGCTGACTGAAGAGCTAACAGTGAAGTTTGGACTTTGTGGAATTCTTCACAGCTAATAAACCATGGTAACTGAAATCTGAATCACCTTTTTGAGGGATTGGTGTTTTAACTAAATCATGGAAACTGAAATATGTGCGTATTAAAACCATGAAAAGCAACGACTGTACTCGATTCCTTAAAACAATTGTTGGGGCAAAGATAGAAACTTCCATGACTGGTATCACAAAGGAGAACCTAGGAACATTAATTTCCATGTGTCGACAAAGTTTGTGTCTCAATAATTTTTTCCAGTGTGGAAAATTTAGAAAAAAGCTAATCTAATTTCCTGTCACTGTTTAGAATTAATAAATATAGTATTGATAAAATTTACAATTGAAATGTTTTAGATTGACAGACAAACTAAATTTTTTAGGATCATATTTGAGTAATGCACTATTACTTCTAATAGAATTTATTATTCACTAACACAAATAGACACAAACATAGTCTCTTATTCACCCATTTTGCTTAGTGTTGTATATAAAACAATGACATGAAACACAGGATACTCCTTCGGATGAGGGAATAAACACTAATATATGGAATTTATATATGGAACTATAATGTTATAAACACACACAGAGTCAGCTCTGCTATAATGCTTGTTCAAGAATATGAATTTGTTCTGTTAGGTAACAATAAGAGCATAATGCCAACTTTGAATTTGCTTATGCATGATTTCATGTGAGAGAAATACTACTTGAATGCAGAAAACTGTACCCAGATGAACAAAGCTGCATATGAATACACAAAATGCACACATACACACACCCCTATCATCCACCAGCTGTTGTTTTACCACATGTGTCATCAGCTACATTCATCCACGCCTAGTGTTACAACTTTCTGTCATGTCTCAGATAACTCTATCATTTCACAATAAATCACAAGCTATAGTTTTCATGCTCACTTTCACAAGAGAACTTTGAGTTCCTTTCAAGATAAAATGCCATAATATTTGTAGTATTTGTGCATTTATTAACCATCTAAGATGGGGAAAACTATTGCTGTTTTTATTAGGTTTCTATCTCTTTTTCTTAATGTGTCACTGACAACGATGTGTTCCAACTTCATAAGGCCTGTGGTTTTTATTGTTTGACTTTGCATAGTGCAGTTATTTTTAACACACATATATCATTTCTATAGATGTGTATAGACTGTAACTAGAATGTACATAACTTCTTGTATCTCAAGATAAATTCACTCGTATATAACTACTTAAAGTCTGAGAGGTTGGGTCTATTGTATGATGTACTTTTTAAGGCTTTAGACATCTTCTATGTAATAAAGCCAAATCTGACAAATAATCTGGGATGACTGCTCATTCTGAACTCTAAAAACAGGCCCAAAACAGTGGAGGTCATTTGCCTATCCCAACAGTAAACTCTGGAGTTGATAAGGACAATTTTTAGTTCCTAGAGAGTAAGGTTCTACCTATCTAGCTTTGAATTGTTGAAGCCAGTCATTTTCAAACTTGAATGTTGTTCAGAATCACCTGAAAGGCTTGACAAAACACACATTGCTGAATTTCTGGTTAAGTCTAGGGTAGGGCCCAAGACTTTGCATTTCCAAGATCCCAGGTGATGCCAGAATCAACTTATTCATCAGGCACAGTAAACATAGTGCTTATAGCCCACTTTACTTTTAGTGGCCCATGAAAATGGTTTGATTTCAATCATTCTTAAAATCAGAAAAAAAGTAATTAACATAATAATGATGAATGCATAATAATGAATCTACCTGAACTATATTCATTTTTATATCAGTACAGACTAAAAATATTAATTCTATTTATTTTTAAATGAAGGAAAGGGCCCATAAAGGCAAAAGTACCCCTGGCTGATGGAAGTCATGATGTGGCCCTAAGTGCTGCTGCCGCCATTGGCAGGAAGCACAAATTGAAAACCACTGCTCTAAACTTACCTACGTTTAAGATTTGTTAGTGTTCTGCTTTTTATTCTGTAATATTTTGATTTGGGGCTGTTTCTACTCAGAAGAATGAAGTTTTAGGACCTCTCCACAACCCCAAAAATGTCAATGGAACAACATGCCAAGTTAAGTTTGCGAGGAGACATGGGATGTGAGAAATGGTCATAAATGTGGATCTGATGAGGTCATTCCATTACTTACTTACTCAGGTGTACATTGTGCCCCCACAATTACAAAAGGCCAGTCTAAAAATTATACCAGTGAAGAATCTGAAGAATCTGGACTATACGACAAAACCTCAATAACATTATTCATTTGTACAGAACTGTAGTGTCTGAAAAGTATTTTCTCATTTAGGTCCATTCATTCCTCACAAGCATATGTTCAGCAGGTGTTGCAATATTGTTATATTTGGTAGCAATAAGAATAAACAAAAACATCCCCACCACATTAATAAACAGAGTTGAAACAAATAGCCCTTTATTAACAAAGGGGCAATTCTAGTTCAACTCCAGTGCTCCTCTTCCTTCCCAAATCATTGTGGTAAGAACTATAAAAACTCAAAAGATAAAATAAATGCATTAATCTTGCACCATAACACTTTAAGCATTCTTAGTACTCTTTCCCACTTACTATAATCACCAATGAGAAGGAGGTTCTCATGAAAATGAATAAATCTTTTATCATTTTTGAAGAAGATAGATATTTTTAAGACTTCTGACTCATATTTTCAAATTATGCTTTAGCTCTAAGACTTCTCCAGTTCACACTCAAAAAGGAGATACTATGTAGTGAGACTGGTTCCAGTATCCAGTATGGAAAGACTAAGTAACTCTAGAGGTACAGTTAATAGTAACTGGGATCTGTGGCAATACACATAAAATGCAGTCCTGAGTTAATAGGAGTGTGCCAAGACATGCTATGGGATAGGAGAGAAGAAGCAGCAGAAGAGCCTGGGAAACTGGGCCGTGGGCAACCCCTTCTTGACCTCTGTTCCCTGGCTCCTTCCATACAATACATCAGGTACCGATGGTCTGTGTCTGGCTAGAGGACTCTCTCTCCTATAGCTGGAGAGATAGTAATTTCAGAGAAAAAAATTACATAACCTTTAAAAATTATTAAAATTTGCCCATTGAATTTTGGTGCCTTGGGGCAAAGTCCTGACCAGTTAATCCAAGTTATAGCTCTGAGAGATTGCCCTAAGACTAAGCAAACAGTGTTTCTGTCTTTACCTCGTAGTCCTGGAGAAGTGGTATGCCCTTAATTTCCAACGACTCTAGGAGAGATGCTTCCAAAGCAGGATGGTAAATAAGTTTCACCCTTAATGCCAATCAATGGGAGTGGCTGCTTGGAGTGCTGTGTTGAGAAGGATCCTGAAGCTGCAACCATAACAAGGGGGCAGGGTCGTGATTGGCTGGCAACGTCTGTTTTAGGCACAGGAATGAAGACAGGTACCGCTGACACACCTAGTTATTATTCTTTTTCTAAAAGTTCTCTTTTCATTAATGTGCTACTGTTGGTCTCCAGAACAGTATCCCACTGAGTTACCTACAGTCCAGTCTTTGTACAGTGCCCTCAATTACAGTGATAGAAATCCACGTGGACAAGCCTTTATATTCGATTTTTTTTTCTTTTTAAAAAATAAGTAGACAAGACTTTAATTTATTGATATGTTTAAAGTTTTGCCATTTTTTGTCTCTTTTTGTTTTAAAGAAATAAATTGAGAAAGTAAAACGTTTAGTAAAATATATCTCAACTTCATGTTATGAACATTTGATATAAATTAGAAAAGAAAAGATATAGTAGTCATGTCCTTATCTGCAGTTTCGCTTTCCACAGTTTCAGTTACCCATGGTCGACTGTAGTCCAAAAATATTAAATGGAAATTTAGAAAGAAATGATTCAGAAGTTTTAAGTTGTGCACAGTTTGGGGTAGTGTGATTAAATCTCCTGCCATCCCACTCTGTCCCACCCAGGACGTGAGTCACCCCTTTGCCCAGTGTCTCCACGCTGTGTACACTCACTCCGTAGTAGCTGTTTTTTTTTATCAGATTGACTGTCATGGCATCACAGTGCTGTGTTCAAGTAACACTTATTGTACTTGATAATGGCCCCAAAATGCCAGAGTAGTGATTCTGTTCATTCGAATATGCCAAAGAGAAGCTGTAAAGTGCTCCCTTTAAGTGCAAAGATGACTATAGTAAAATAAGATATTTTGAGAGAAAGAGATCACATCCATATAACTTTTATTATAGTATATCATTATAATTTTTATATTTTATTATTAGCTATTATTATTAATCTCCTATTGTGCTTAATTTGTAAAATAAACTTTGTTGTAAGCATATATGTATAGGAAAAAAATAAAATATATACAGCTGACCCTTGAACAATGAGGGGTGAGGGGTGCTGACTCCCGTGCAGTCAAAATCCAGGTATAACTTTTGACTCTACAGTCAAACCTTCACATATGTGTATTCGCCCAATTGCAGATAAAACTGCAGATAGTCTTTGTATTTATTTAAAAAGAAATCCACATGTAAGTGGATTTGAGCAGTTTAAATCTATGTTGTTCAAGGGTCAACTATAGAGGTTTCGATACTGCCCATCATTTTAGGCATCCACTGAGGGTCTTAGAATGCAGCCCCTGTGGATAAATGGGGTCAACTGTATGTGGGAAAAAGGAAAACAGGCCTCTGAAGGGAAACCAAAGGTAAGAGAGGTGGAATTTAAAGAGAGGAGAGAAATGTACATCTTATGTGGCAGAGAAAAAAAATGAGCATAGATAGATAGGATAGATAGATAGATAGATGATAGATAGATAGATAGATAGATAGATAGATGAGAGAAAGAGACAGAGAGAGAGAGAGAGAGAGAGAGAGACAGAGACAGCGACAGAGAGAGACAGAGAGATTAGAGCTGGTAAAGAAAGAGAGAAAAAAGAAGAAAGCATTGGAGGAAGAAAGAGAGAGGGCCCATAGTTCTATTATTCTAATAAAAATGAGCAGAGTGAGAAAGGCTGAAATCTCAGTGGTGGTCAGTTGAAGTAAGCTTTGAGATGTTACCTCAGTGGTAGTGTTGAAGGACGTTTGTTGAACATACAGTTACATGCCAAACGAAGACTTTAACATGTCATGTTAGCCAATTTCTAACAACTTGCTTGAGGACATCTTTAACGTCTATTAAGACTGATGGTTTGCTTAACGAATTACAATGATGATGTCTCATAATATTCTTATATACAAATTCCCTAAATATAATAGAAGTAAAGACGAATGCACTATCAGAGACTCTAGTGTATAGCAAGACATGGGATTTAAATAATCTGTGTAGGCCTGTCATTATTATAGCAGGCATTTAAAATGGAACTCATTGCACCAAGGTCATTGTGATTAGTTTTAACACTCAGAATGATCCTGTAATATCGATAGGCAATTTTGACCAAAAAATTCTTGAGTCACTTTCTGTGAAAATATTGGTACTTTGGAGAGTTATTTTTCATTTCTTGACATGTACTGGACTTCTATGTGGTCTTTCATTTTCTAATTGTTCTCTGAAAAAACAAAACAGTTTAAAATGTTAATAGCCATATCCATCTATTTTAACACTCAAACAATAATATATCAGTGCATAAAATTAAAACCGAATATTTCTTCAAAAAGAAAGAATGTTCCTTGTCCTCTGGGAGCAACTGCTGTTAACCCATTTCTCATTTGCCCTAAGAATACTCGCCGGTGACACCGTGGCTGCAGCATTTACCCTGACATAATTTGTGGATCACAGTCCTAACCTTACCTCCGAAGTTTGCCACGAAATATCTTGCTTTTATTATTAATTTCGCACTGCTCTAGTATATCAATAGTCTTTGGAAACAAATGAGCATCATTCTATTTATAGCATTCTGTTTTTAGCAGTGGTATTTCCATTTATAAAATATAATAATTATTGCTGAAAATGTCAAATCCTAGAAAATGTAGTATTCCTATGCGTGATTCTAACATTGATCTTGAACAGTTGTCTGCCGAAGATTCATTTGATGAATCCGATTTATGTGCACATTTCTGTTACATTAGGGTTAGAGAGAAATTCTGTTTAGAAATAACTCCAAGAACAGTTTTTATATTTTATTTTCACATTGAAAACCAGTCAGATCTGCTTCATCCTAAAAAGCATGTTTATGTAAAATTAAATTAACGCTGACAGCTAGCTGTACTTTTTTTTTCTAAACGGGAAATGGTTTAAGAGTTTGGTGGTTATTTTTTTAGACCTTTTAAAGTCCATGTACAAACATGTATAGTTAATACCTCTCCAGGCTCTTCTATGACTGTCCTCACTCACTCTGTTGTAGCCACTCACTTCTCTAACATATGAGGCACACATCAGCCTCAGGGTCTTTGCACTTCCTATTTCCTCTGCCTGGAATGTTCTTCCTCCAGTTATGCTCATGGCTTGTCCTCTCACCAACTTCAGGTCTTTACTCAGTAATGCTGTCCCTGACTACCCTATCCAACCTTGTGCCCCTGTCCCACATTCTCTACCCACATCTCTGCATATGTCACCTATTAATAAACTATATATTTCCTCCAATGAAATGTAAGCTCCGTGAGGGCAGAGATTTTTGTCTGCTTTGATTCCTGTTAAATATCTAGTGCCTAGAACAAGCCTGACACATAGTAGGTACTCAATATACTAATATATATTGAATAAATAAATGAATTTACATTCATTTTTAGAAATATTGCAATATATTGTATGTACAGTTTGATAACTTTTTTCTGCTCAAAGTTACGTCATAGTTATCTTTCCATTTTTGTATTTTAAAGTATTCATCCTTTTTAATGACTTCATAGTTTTCATTATGAAGCAAATATTATAATCTAACCATTCTTCTTCTGATAGCCATATGATTTTGCTCTAACTTTTTGATATAGAAAAAATGCTGCAATGAGTAGCCCTGTTTATATTTTTTTCTTTGGATTCTTTTACTATCAAAATAGAATTCAAGCCATTAGACTGCTTTTTGAAAACTTTCATATATATGTAATTTACAATGTGCTATATTTTTGTGGCTAAAAATATGTCATAACTACTTTATGAAATACTATATTATTTATTATTAGTTCATAAGTGAGCTAATAATTCTTATATTTTAAAATGTATCAAGTAGTGTTTCCATCAGAGTTCCCAGCAAAAAAAAAAAAAAAAAAAATGAGGCATTCAAAAGGGATGGCAGAAGGGACTTTAGTAAAAGAATTATTTAGGAAAGTGTGAGCAGCATTAGGGAACAAAGAAGAGCTTGTGAGTACCAAGGTCTGGCAACAGTGGGAAGTCATTATCAGTCCTAGCTGGCTAGGATAGGGAAGAAATGGTTATTGGAAACTGATGAGACCTGCAGCTGACCAGGGATCCAGTCGCCAGAAGTTATGTTCTAAAATAGAATTATTCAGCACTGTTGAACAAGGATCTGGCTGAGAAAGAGAGAAAGAGAGGAGGGGAGAGAGAGAGAGAGAGAGAGAGAGAGAGAGAGAGAGAGAGAGAGAGAGCGAGCGAGCATGCTGGGAGGCACAATGACCTGAACCTCTTTCTCCTCCTACCTTTCAAGTTTCAACCAGGGACTTCTGTTAGCTAGAACCAACCAGAACATGGGTGCAAGGAAGCCCTGTTAAGAGGTTCATAGATTGTCAGATTCCTGACACCAGAGCAGAGTGGTAGCAGATCTAGGGGGACAAACAGAAAATATCTAGCACCAATAATTTCCCTATTAGTGTGGTTCCTTTCTCCTTGTTAGGTTAGCTTGATAGACATAACCAGGGAGTTCTAACACCAAAGTGTGCATAGCAGGTGGCACTGCTTATAGACTTTCCAGTGGCACGTTGCTCATGACACCAGCATTTTGGCCTCTTCTGGGCTCATAAACGAGAAAGTAGCTATAAGCACTAACTGAAAAGCTCTAATGATGTAAACATGGCATCATGTTTTACGGTGCCCCAACTAGTACTAATTGTTAAAGCATGGCTTTGGAACCAGATAATTTCAGCATTAAGTCTCTACAACTGTTATTTGCTTGCCATGTAAACTTGGTCTTAGACCTTTGCTGTCCAACATGGTAGCCAACTAGTCACATGTAGCCATTTGAGTTTATCTTTACACAAACTTAAATAAAAGTTTAAAATTTTAAATAAATTTTAAATAAATAAACTTTAAAATGCATTTCTTCATTTGTTCTTGCCACATTTTAAGAGCTCAGTAATTAACATGGCTAATGATTACTGAATTGGACGTCAGGGAACATTTGCTTAAGCATTTAGCCCAGTGCTATCAAACGGAACTTTCTACAATGATGGAAATGTTCTACCTGTCTAATAGGCAGATTTTTACTTATCATGTAATGCATACATGACATATGTAATTCATACAGAACATACATTGGACTCATCACAGAGAGTAGGACTTCACTCATGGGCTTGTCTGAGGATTAAATAAAATAATATACATAAAGTTCTTAGTAAACTGCAGGGCACAGAGTAGGCGTTCAATAAATGGTAGCCATAGTAATGATAATAGCAACAACAATAGAAGCAGCAACATAATGGCGTTGTATCATATCTCTGGTACATAATTCTGGTGATATTGTTACAGAAGGCTCTTTGCCAAAGCTGTGAGGCTGCCATGTCCTAACAATGATCACACAGCTGTTGCTGATGAGAGCTGCGTGTCATTGAGCTGAGAGGCTCCTTGTTATGAAAGATCCTCAGTGTTGCTAGGAACTGAATAGCAAGCTTCCATCTTGCAAGCGTGGTCATGCATGTCTCATGTCGAAAATACTATCCCAAGACATTTTGTCCTTAATCTTCTGAATATGATACGATTCCTAATTTTTTCTGGCGAGTTTAAATGGCATACTTTGTCATTCAAAAGGGATGGCAGAAGGGACTTCTGTTTTCACAGAATCTAAGTTTGTTTTCCTTGTATCTACAGACAAAATTTAGCTCAATCTTCTGTAGGACTTATGCCAGCCTAAGCTTATATCCAGCTATGCTATTACCTCTCTATATCATGTCAAATAACTAGTTTGATTCATGTTTTAATGGAATTGTTCAGGTTTTATCTAATCTACAGGATACACTAGTGATTTGGGGGGAATAGTTTTATAATCTCTAGAATGGATATTCTATTCTTTAAGTGTAAATGAGGAGACTATTGATCAACAACAAAACTAATTTCCTTCTACTTTTCTCCATTTTCGCTTCTTCATATCCATATTCCAAACCACCATTAGCTTTTATCCTCCTGCAATCAGTTTTCCACCTTGCTTAAAACATCCAGTGGTTTCCTGATGCACTTAGAAAAGAATCCAAAGGCCTTTCCATGGTCTTTTACTTTCTTCATAGAATTTAATTCTATCTGTAATTATTTCTTTGATCCCCTGTTTATTTCTACCTGTACTTTCCCCGCCCCATCCCTCTAGATGTAAATGCAGCTCAATAAACTACTCACTGCCTGCTCATTGAACATCATCTTTTTAGCAACCAGAAAATTTTGAGGCTCAGATTAGAGGTTTCAAAAGGCTTCAAAGCCATCTTCAGGCAGTATGTAAAGAATAAGCAGCAAACCACTAAATTACAACCTAGCACCATGTTTACTACATCCTAGTGTTTCTCTCCAAGAGCCTAATTCACTTAAAGATCCTTAACCTTGTTGTATTTGTGCCATGACCCCTCTTGGGAGTCTGGTATATCCTATGGACTCTTTTCCAAATCATGTTTAAATGCACAATTTTTTTTTTTAAAAAAGCAAAGGAAGTCCGTGATTCTAATATACAGTTTTCAAAATACTTAAAATCTTAAAATTTGTGGTATAGTATTAGACATGTTTAGACAAGATCTAGTTTAGGGTCTAAAATGACTAAGATGATTTTGAAGGTAGAGAAGTTCATAGCAGTATTTTGAGATATCTATAACAATTGTAATGAGATATGAAACATCTGAGATTTCTATTGGTGACAAAGTTGCAAGTATTGCTAACACTTCTGAGGCTTATTTATATTCTTAATTTTAGAAAGTGCTAAATTTCGATTAGAGGTTAAAAAAGTACAGATATAATGTTTTTCCCTTTCAAATTCACAGACCCCCTGAATTCTATGCACAGATCTTTGCAGATCTCTGGGCCCCAGGTGAAGGGGCCTGAACCAGACTATGAGAGAGAGCATGTGTTCAGGAGTGCAAGCATGTGAATCCTGGCTTAAAGTGCATTCTCAGACATGGTGCTCAGCTGGGATATCATCTGCAGCCTCAAATAAGATCCTAGGCCTTTTATTAGTCACTGCTGTTCTTTCTTTCATTTTTTTTTTATTTGAAATACTAAAAAAAAAAAAAAAACCCAAAGTTTACCCATTATTTCACCATTTAAAAATTTATAATGTAAGAAGTGAGAATCTCTCTATTTCCTACCAAAAATAATTATCGTTAAGATTTTGTGAATATCCTGCCTGATTTTTAGCATGTTTCTGTGTGTGTGTGTGTGTGTGTGTGTGTGTGTGTGTGTGTGTGTGTAGGTGCATATATTCACAGGAATTCACAAGAATGAAATGATATTGAATAAATTGATTTGCTCCTATTTTTTTCACATAATACTATGTTTTAAACATTTTTCAGATCATGTTTAATTGTTTTAATGATTGTTTGATATTCCACCATATAAATATACCACATTTATTGGAATTTTCTAGTAAGCTCTTTTATTTGCCACTACAAAAATGCTACAATGAACATCTTATACACATATTTTTATGTATCCTTGCTAATATTGTACAAAATGGTCCTAGATATCAAGTCGAGGAGTGTGCTAATTTTAGATTTAATAAATATATATATATACATTTAATTTTGCTGGCTCAATGAGTGAAATTGTTAGGTTACTAATTTAACTTTACTTTTCTTTGAAGTTAGGCATCTCTTCATAGCTTTATTGGCCATTTATATTTCTTCTTCTGAATTCACAATGTTTTCATAATCTTATCTCTAAATTCATAATTTTCATTGGTATTTATGCTGGGTATTTATTCTTCATATATTTATTTGAAGATATTCTTTTTTATATTGAAGATATAAAAAGATACTTTTCATTAGCAGTGTGTGCTAAAAATACTTTTTCCCAGTCTTCACTTATCTATCTAGATCTCTCTCCCTCTCTCATTAGCTAATGTTATGAACAGGTGGTCTTAATTATCCAAAGAAAGTTAATTCAAGAAGTCTACTTTAAGTCGCTCCACCTTAAAAATGAACAAAAATGCTATAGTAAATATATTTAAGTTGATTTAGTCTTTATCTTTAAAAGAAAATGAAATTAAGGAATTAAGTTGACTTATATTGTTTAATTCCAAAAATAAGTAATTCTTGAAACATGCAAACTTAATTATTTTATTTTGATAGAGGGTAAGATATGTCAAATTTGTATTTTAGCACTTTAATAAGCCCTTCACAATATCGATGCTTCCCAAGATGATTATAGAGCACCCATTTTACAAAAATATTAGAAGACCTTTATTCTTTTGCCTAAGGATCTATAGCAGGTGTAAGTGGTCCAGCTCTTCTGGATTCTCATTTGTCAGTGACTTTGCTTATGATTCAAACAATTCTGTCATCAACTTCACAAAATCCTGAAACATTTATAAGATTTGTAACTTCACTTGGTAATCAATTCATATTGAATTTGAATTGTTTATTTATTGAAACAATGAGTGGAAAAAGATACAGTATGAACCATGGAAGGACTAGAGATATTAATATTTATTAGTGAGTATTCTTATATAATGACAACTGAGATTTCTGAAACTGATGGGATTTGGGAAATGGATACTCTGGGAACCTTAAGGTCAAATCTGTCCTTTTATAACTTTTTTCTATTGTGGCTTCTGGGTTTCTTGTCTTGCTTAGTTTTTCCCAGCCTGATAATACTATTTTAAAAATTTGCTTTGTCCAATGGTTTTATTGTTCTGCTTTTTACCATTAGATATGTACTCAATCTGAGATTCATTTGTGTAATATCTATGAAACTTGGTTAGATGACTTTGTCTTTTTATCCAAAAAATCCCTAATTATCTCAAAACATTTTTGAAAAAAATTTTTGATAGTAAATTTGGATTTTATAGATCAGCAAAGTCTAAATAATTGCAGAACTGACATATAGTTGTCACTCCTTAGTTTATCCAAGTACGGATTCAAAAACCAATATATTATCATCAATTACCCCCATCATTTCATACAAATGACACTAAAAAGTAGAATTTCAGAATTAAAACGATAGCTTTATTAAAACCTTTTACTAATTTTTCACTGTGGGTGGGTAAGAATTTGGTCACAGAGTAGAATCAGCATGGGAACAGTACTTGGGATCAACTGCTTTAAAAAAATAACTGAATTTTTGATGTAATTTAAATGCACAAACACCTGTTCTTAGCTAGAAAGGCCATTTAAACCCTTATATCTCAAAGCAGATAGATCTTTACCCCAAATTGAGACATGTTCTTATATATGATAATAGCAATACTCCATTTTTCACATTGTAAAGATTCTGAGGCTCTGAATGTGACCACATTACTGGAAGAAATGAAAAGCTAAAATGGATGGGACTCGTGGGGAATCACGTAGCAGACACTTTCAATAGAAAACACCTAACACTCGGCACAGTTCACAAAACCCAATTATGAGCAATTGGTTGTGCTGAATGAGGTTAGTCCCACCACAGTCTGATGTAGTGAGGAGGTCATTAGAGACCTCTAGTTGCTCAAATAAAGGGAACGGGTGAAACGTTACAGGAAGAATCAGGTATAGTTAGCATTTCTTGTTGAGGATTATACACAGGATGATAAATTGTTAAAATTTTGTCTTCGGTGATTTGTTTTTCTATTCCTCTATACACTGTTATAGAAATTATTTCATCGCATACTCAGAAAGATTACATTAAAGCAATAATGAGATTTGAATATCAGTTGACGTGTTCCTTTGTTTATCCATACATCTGGCTGTGTAAGCCACTTATTCACATAGTTCTGAATAGCACTTGTAAAGCTATCATTTTATTCATCTCAAGTTCTCTGTTTTCCAAATAAAAACAAATCTCCTCAGGCACCAGTTTGGAATTGTTGCCTTTGAAATCTAATAGTAAACTAGCTGCCTTAAGCATCTGTGGAGCTCAGCTCATTGCATCACCTTCTAGAATTATAATTCTCCATTTGGAGTCTTAAAAATGTAGTAATGGGGGAAAATGGCTATAAGGAAAGAGACAACTGATCAAAGAATTCATGGTGCTACAAAATGATTTTTTATACCTTTATTCCTTTTTTCTCTCAGTCTGAACAGGTGTTGCACTTTGCAGAATAGCTATGTTTTTTAAAAAACTACCTATGAGGTGAATTTCTATATAGCAAAGTATAGTAGCTTATTGATGTCTATAAAATTAAAGGTTTTTTCAGGATAAAAGTATTGATCTCCTCATATCAAAACAAGTACATGTACCACAAATGCATTTTAAAAGCAAAAACTAAAAAATTTCAATAAAACATGAGGAATAGCTGCAAAAAATAAATTACAGAATGAAGACACAAAGGAGCTTGGGTCATTTTTGCATTTGAAACAGGAAGCCAGAAGATTTAAAAGAAAAATAACAGCAACACTGTACCGAATGGAACATGCCAGGGGCAGAGCTGAACGACTATCTTATGAAAGACATTTTTCATTTTTAACCAGGACTATGCTTATGTGTACAAGATGACAAAATAATCAAGTAAAGAATGAAATTCTGTTCATCAACAGGTTGTTTTGTATTAAATTAATATAATGCCAAGCAGTTTATTTGGATATTTTCCCCTCGAAATATTTTTCAGAATAAATATTCTTAAAGAAAGAAGGCTGCTAAACTTCAGTAAAATAAGTCCCGATCTTAGATTCTGAAAACCTGGGTTCTGTGCCTGGCTTTGTCTTTGTCTCTATGGGCAAATTACATGAGGTTTCTGATCTGGAAATGAAGGGCATGACTACCCCAAAAGGTTGTGAGAGTAAAATTAGAAAATAAACATAAAAGTATCCTGCAAATAATATATACCAAATACAAGACCCAAGGATGGCCCATGCATTTGTCTTTTATGGCATGCTGTGTATTTTATAACATTTTATATAATTTAGCTCTATCTTAAGCTAATAGTTTATATATGACATACAAGGAGAACCACAATACATACAGAACCTCAGTCTTCCCAGGGAGAGCCAAAATGTGTCCTGAGACCAAAAAGAAAGCTTGGATATCACTAGTATAGATTCAACTACGAAATAATTTTTAATTATTTACTAATATATTCGGTAAGGCATTTATTTATTGTCCTCCACATGCCACATACATGCTACAGCTGACTGAGCAGGCCTTTGTCCTCTATGCTCTTATAATCTAGTTGAGAAAATAGATGATATGCAACAAACTGTAATAAAATGTCACAGTTGCTATAGCAGAAGTTGAAACAAAGTATCGCAGGAAGAAATTTGGAGCATATTGAAGCATGCCACATAGAGACTGATACTTAATAAATGCTTCTGGTAAAGATAAAAAATAGATTTAGCTATCATGAATCATCTTGCTATCCCTTTATGTATGTGTACACACACACACACACACACACACACACACATATAGGTATGTGTATGTCTGTGTGTATATTTTTCAATTTTTCTAATCTGTTTTTTACATGAATATTTTATGAAGTCTCTCTTGAAGCCTAGCATTCACTGGCTTAACTTCCTCATGAACACTGGTGCTAGGTTTTGTACCAAACACAAAAGACAGTAAAGCAGCTAAAGAAATCCTTTCTTTCAAATACTATTTTGATGTTACTAATCTTGCCGTTTGGTCAAATAAGGCAGCTCTGTGCTGTCTGTAATAGTTAATTTATACAGCTTAGATGACTGCTTTTCAATGCAAAGGAACACTATAAAAAGAAAATCAGCCATGGTGTATAATCTGTATATGATCTCTATTTCTATATTTTTTATTGCTTGATATTCAAAATAAACCACAACCATCAATCCTCAGATCATAATTACCTGGAATTTGATTCTCTGAAGGATGTGAGAATTTCTAAGCTTATCTGCTTTTATACAAATTTACTTGCTAAGATTTCATAAAAAGCAATTTAACTCTGAGTCTCTTAAGGATATATAAAATGAAAGAAAGACACTAGATTTTCAGTTTCGTTTCCTTCACCAACTTCACTCACCTGGTTTTCTTTTTTATCCAAAGAGATTGTAAGGGCAATATTCTATAGAAATGCTTTCATTGTTCCATCACATTATTTGCATCTGGGCTTGACATATACCATGGGTGTGAGGTCATGTGTGGTATGAGGGGGCAAAGTGTAAATGAAAAGGTCAGGTGTGAGTATCAGAATCATCAGGAAGCTTTTCCAAAATATTCATCCTGTTTACCTTCTTCCTCACCTCAGTCAGTTGTAGAAGCAGTGGTCAGATGAACTCAAATGGCCAGTAAGTATGTTCTAAAGAGAGCATAGGTCTTAAAACGTTCGGATATAAACATTACATATCTTGTCAAGGATAGTGTTTACAGGGAGTGTAAAGTAAGTTCTGAAATGTGGAAGAATAGCTATGAATTTATTAGTATATATATATTTTTAAGTCATCAAACAAAAATTTTAGTTACCATTTACATAAGAAGCATTCACAGCCACTCAGGAAACTTTTGAACTAATCTGTCATCTTACTTAGTTAATACAAGTTCTGTTATGAATACAAAACAAATAAGCTTCACACAAATATGTTGGTAATACATTCCAGGGGGTGTCTAATTGCATTGTTAAGAAATTTCTGTCTGAGCCAAATCAATTGATTAAGAAATCAAACAAACTTGATTAATCTTTGTGCACAATCATGCAGACATGCAAGATGTACAACTATGATTCACAGATTTAAAAAAATATAGACTCACTAATTCAGACTCACTGATAGGAGGTCAGCCTGGGTTTCTCCAGAAACACAGCCCAAATCAATCTCGTGTGGGGGTAGTTACTTCAGAAATGTGATCTCAGGCAGCAGGAGTAAGGGGCAAAGGAAGTGAAACAAGGAAGGAAGGAATCTGAAACAAAAAGATGGCCTTTCCAGTCAATCGTTGCTATGATTAACTGGTGCTTGTTGCTACAGGGTCTTTGGAGGAGGTTTAGCATATGCATTTGGGAGCTGTCCACTGGGTGATGTAAGGAGGTTGTAGCTCGTGGCTCCCACACCATGTTTATTAAGGGTGAACTAACTCATGGGCATTAGCTCCCAAATACTGGGTTGTGCAAGCATTAGTGACATGTTTCCCACGAATATCCTAAACAGTATCAGAGGATCGAGGTGAGGTATTGCATGTTTGTACCTACCAAAGCTGGCAAAAGCTTCATGGAACTAGTTATTGCAGCTGTGGTTAGATAATAGAAAAGATTGAAAGGACTGAAAATCTACTAACTAACTGCTGTATTGAAAAATATAACATCTTTGAAAACCAAAACAAAGATTTTTTTTTTACAATGTGTGTATTCAGTACCCAGATCTCTAATAAATAGAAATCCAGGGAAATCGATTTGGAGTGAAAATAACAGGTCCAAAATCTGACAATTCTGGCACTGTGAGCATAGGCAAGTTACATTCCATTTTGCTGAGCTTCAGTTTTCTATCTCCAAAGAGGGAGGGATAAATGAAATTCTCCTCAAGGGATTCTTGAATGCTAAATGAGGTGATAAATGTGGTAGCATGGTTAGCATTTCAGAAAATGGGCACTCATAATAATCATTATTAGTATTCAATCAAAGTCAGAACACAAGGCAACTCAGAGGGACCATGCCATTGTTCGGGGTTGCAGATTGCAGTTGGCCAGGACCTGGAGAGAGAGAGAACAAAGATGGCAACAGCTGGTGGGAACTAGTGAAAGAGCTCTTCTGGACCCCAGGGGACTACAGATTGTGCAGAACAATCAAAACCAGTTGGGGGCTTTCGAGTTGGGAGTCAGAGATCGCACTGAGGCCACAGGTCAAGTGTGGTGACCTTTGACCCAAAGCTAGGAAATAGAATGCTCAGAAGCTAGAGGTCAAGTCCTGTCAAGGGTCAAAGGCAAGCAAATGGTCATCCAGCACACATGTTGCTCCATTAGAGGCTGTCCTTGTCAGAAAGCTTGCTAGTGCATTTCTTGCCACGCTGAAAACGAATAGCTGATTTTCTAGGTGTGGTCAGCCAAGAGCCTGAGAGCCTCAAAGATACATAGCCCTGCAAATAATCAGATCATACAAACAGCTAACAGGAAAAACTAAATAAAACATTTTTATCAAGTACTTATCCCAAAAAGTTATGTGCTATTTCCAAAGATGCCTACTACTTAAGGAGTACTTGTTTACAATTTACAAGGTATGACTCATTTTTCTTATTTTCTTTGAGCTTCCTGCATCTTTCTGGCCTTGTGTTTTTAAAATGATATTGTGACCAGAATTCACTTAAAATAAGCTCCTTAACCTCATACTTGTAAATGTTTCTGTGTTCCATTGTTTCATACTTCACTGATTTCAAACATATATCTGTCCATTTGCCTTAGTCCATTTGTGCCATGATAATAGAACATATAATAGTATACCATAGACTAGGCAGTTTAAACAATAGACATTTATTTTCTCAGTTCTGGAGACTAGGAAGTCCAAAATCTAGGTGCTGATAGATTCCATATCTGGAGAGGGTCTGTTTCCTGGTTCATAGCCATTCTCTTGATGAATCCTCACATGGTGGAAGGCTTGAGGGTGCTCTCTGGGTCCCTTTTATGTGGTCGCTAATCTCATTCATGAGGACTCCACTTGCATGACCTAAGCATCTCTCAAAGGCTTACCTCTAAATACCATCACATTGAGGATTAGGTTTCAACATATGAATATAGGAAAGGGCAGGGGAGACACGAGCTTTCAATCTATAGCACCATTCATACATTCCTGTATTCATTTATTCATTCAACTGTCCAATAACCTAATAATTTAATTATTAAACCAGAAAATATTGATTGTGTGTTTTTAAATTACTGCTGCAAAGAGTTATGAGAGTAAAGTAAGATAATGCGCATAAAAATATCTGGCAAATAGTATAGTGCCCAGGGATGGCCCATTCACTTGTCTTTTTACAGTATATTGTATATTTTATAAACTTCCCCTGCTTTGATTTCTATGTTAATAGTTTACATATGACATATAAGCAGATAAGTGTGTAGTGCTATCTCATTGAGGTTTTAATTTCATTTAAAGGCTAATGAAGCTGAATATCTTTTTTGTATGCTTAATTGCTATCTGTATACTTTCTCCGTGAAAAATGTCTTTTCGTATTGTTTGTATTTCCTACTGGATTGCTTGTTTTTTACTGTTGAGTTTTGAAGTTCTTTATATATTCTAGATACTAGTCCTTTGGATAGGTGGTTTGCAAACATTTTCTGCCAGTCTATAGCTTATTTTTTTCATCCTCTTATCAAGATTTTTCACAGAGCAAAATTTATGATTTTCATTAAGTCTGGTTAAGTTTAATTTGCCACTTTTTAAATGGATTTTGCTTTTGATACCAAATCTAAGAATTCCTTTGTTTAACTCTAGATGCTGAAGTTTCTCTTATGTGTTTTCCTAACAGCTTTTTTTTTTTTTGGTTTTTTTGTTTTTTTGTTTTTTTTTTTTTGTTTTGTTTTGTTTTTTTTTTACATTTAAGTCTATGATCTATCTTGAGCTCATTTTTGTATAAAACGTAAGACAGGTTGAGGTTTAGTTTTTGCCTATGATACCCAGCTGCTTCAGAACCATTTGTTGAAAATGGTATCTTTTCTTATTAAATTGTTTTTGCACTTTTCCAAAAATCAGTTGGTCATATTTGTATGGGTTTACTTCTGGGTTTATTCTCTATTTTGTTCCATTGACATACATGCCTATCTCTCTGCCAATACCATACATTCTTGATTATTGAAGCCTTATGCTAAGTCTTGTTGAATTATGTAGATGATTCCTCTACTTTATTCTTCTTTTTCAAAATTAGTTTATCTATATTAGTTTTTATGCTGTTCCATATTTAAAAAATTAGAAATGGTTTTGTCTATATCACAAAACTCTTACTGGGATTTTAATAGGAATTGAGTTAAATCTGTGGATCAATTGGGGAGAATTGACATCTTTCTTATGTTGAATCCTTCAATTCATGAATATGGTATCTCTTTCTATTTAATTAAGTCTTCTTTAATTTCTTTCAACAGTGTTTTGTAGTTTTTAGCACAAAATTCATATGCACATTTTGTTAAATTTATACTTAAGTACATCAGTTTTTTAATTATTATTATTGATTATAAATCAGCAGTTCCCAACATTTTAGCACCAGGGACATGTGGTCCTATGGCAGTCTAATGCTTGATGATCTGAGGTGGAGCTGACCGTGATGCTACCACTGAGGAGTGGCTGCAAATACAGATGAAGCTTGGTTTGCTGGTCCACTGCTCACCTCCTGCTGTGAGGCCTGGTTTCTAGCAGGTCACAGACAGTTATGGTCCATGGCTCGAGGGTTTGGGACCCCTGTTGTAAATAATATCATATTTTTTATTTTGGTGTCTATGTGTTCATTGTTAGTATATAGAAATTCAATTTAATTTTGGTATGCTTTTTGTATCCTATCATCTTGATAAATTCATCTAGTACTTCTAAGAATTTTTTACTTTTTTTTTTTTCTTAATAGAAAACCATGTCATTTGGAAATAGGAGATTTTATTTCTTCCTTTCTGGTCTGTATGCCTTTTATTCCATATGACTTTTATTACCTGTTTAAAATGTAATTAGCTTAAGTATTTCCTCAATTTATATTTAGAACCACATGAGATAATACTATAATATTTGCTTCCACCGTAAAACATAATGTAGGAAACTTATTTAACCTTTTTTTTGTTTATCATGATCTTTCTTCCTTTCTATATTCAAGGTCCGTTTCTTATCATTTTCTTTTTGTTTAGAGAACTTCCTCTAGCCATTCTTTTAGATTCTTCTGACGACAAATTCTGTTAGTTTTTCTTCATCTGAGAATTTCCTAGTTTCCCTTTCATTTCTAAAATATATTTGCACTGGATATACATTTCTTTGCTAATCGTTCTTTTCTTCCAGCCCTTGAAAAATGCTGTACTATTTCTGTCATGATTTCTGATGAAAAATCCGCTTCATTTGAGTTGTTTTTCTCCTATAGGTAGAGTGTTGCTTCTCTTTCACTGCTTTTAATATTTTTTTCTTTGTCTTCAGTATTGAGTAATTTGACTATGATGTGTCTTAATGAAATTTGTTTTTTGTTTTTTGTTTTTCTTAGTTTATTCTGTTTTGTGTTTAGCTCAACTTCTTGAATCTATAGGCTATGCCTTTTGCCAAATTTTGGGAGTTTCTAGCCATTGTATTTAAGCACTTATTGAACTTCATTTTTTTCTCTTTTTCTTCTAAGACTTAAAGGATACAATATTAGTTTACACGTTCTTGAGGCTCTGTTCATTTTGTCCCTAGTATATTATTTGTTCTATCTATCTATCTATCTATCTATCTATCTATCTATCTATCTATCTATATAATTTTTTTCATTATTTAAACAAGAAGTATACTCAAAAGCTAAAAGGTAAAATATTTTAAATACTTACTGATGAATGAGATTAGAAAAACCTTTATCCCAGAGTGCGTATAAATTTCAGCCCTATCACAGGCCAATCAGGAGGACGGGCTTGGATCCCCTATTTTATGGAGCAGTTGGTATAGTAAGGGGTCAAGAGCCTCAAAAAAAAAAAAAAAAAATGATGTATTAATTATATCCATACAACAGAGGAGGCACCACTATTATTACCATTTTACAAATGAGTAAGATGAGGCTTTGAGAGAGGCAGAGTAATTTGTTAAAATAACATAGCTAATTAATGGTGGAGCTAGGATTTGAACCATGGGTCACTAACAATGTCCAACTACAGGATGTGTTATTGACCAAGGTGCCTAGCTGTGGCTCACTGAAATCCATTGCAGACATGCTATAATAGGTCTATTCCTGAATGATATGGGGTTCTCTGACAGCTCACTTTCTCTTAAGAACGGCAAGATTTTTGCCAAGTCTCTGTTAGACTTCATAGCAATGTAAAATGCTTCCATTTAATACTTTCTTCCTTTTGCCTTCACTTAGGTTAGACAAGCATCATCCATGATGGCTCACCCATCTATCCCAGCTCTCTCTCCCATTTTCTGAAGCACAAGCAATTCCCTTAAGAAAATCCTTACATGTTTAATCCCACTTTGGCATTTCCTAGAGGACCAAAACTAACACAATCAACTATTGACTTCTACTCCATAAGGTGTTGAAAGAAGTGTTTCTGTGGAATTACTTGAGATCCCACTGGGAAGACCAAAATAAAATAATGTATGTGGGAAGATTTTATAATCTCTTAAATCGAATGCAAATGCAAGTTGTCCTTGTTATTTGGAGTTCACACAGTGGTTTGTTTTGGGCCCTGCCTGCTCTTAGCCACTGGCCTGGGTGTGGATGATTTCCAACTTATCATTTCATCTAATGCTTGCTTCCTTGTGAGAATTTCAGACTTACCACTTTAATTTTCACAGTGCTCAACATAGCCATGATTTATCAGGCATATTAGTGACATTACCACTCTGTTATTTTTATCCAAATAAACTGGGATTTGGCAACAGCTTTGTAAAAATTGATATAATTTGCACCAGCAAAGATCCCATTCATTACCACTCCAATTTTCTAAATTGCCTTTAAACCTGGGTGTGGTGAGTTCTTGGGGAACTGATAATAAACTATATAACTTGTCCTATCTGTCCCACATCAGTGGTAATTAAAAGCTCACCTATAATTATCTGGCCTCCTCACCTGAGAAGCAGGAACCTGAGTGTGAGAAGCTCTTGTTCATTCGGGCCACACAAACTGATCTTAATGAATCACTCAGCTATTCACAATAATTAATGTATAATGATTCTGTTATTGTTATTAAACGGACTTCTGACATTGAATAGTGTAAGAGTGAATTGAAGTTTTACCAAAATGCCAAGAACATTAAATAGAATATTTCAAAGTATAATTGGAACAAGAGGAAAATGTAAAAATTAAAGCTGACTACTTGAGGTAGACAGGACATGGTTAATGTGTGACAAAAAAAGTAAAAGTTCTCCATTCCTTTGTGCTTTCATCTTTACCATCAAAAAGCAGAAAAGTAGAAAACATGGAAAGCAAAAATTCAGTTTAAAAGAGAAATTAAAACTCAAGATAGATGAGCAGATGATAAGAAAGCATTTAACAATTCTATGAGCTCAAGTCTAGATGAATTCTATTTAAGGTAGTGATAATTATGGCAAAAGTTGATTATCAGTTTTAGGGTACTGCCTTAAGGGCCAGATGTAAAATATTTTTCTAACTTAATTCTCACAAAAACTAGAAGGTATGTTATTAGCCTCATTTTTCAGATGGAAAAACTGTGGCCCACGGAGGCTAAATATCTTGCCCATGGGATTTGAGTTCAGAGAGTCTGACTCTAGAGCCTTCCAGTCAGCATACGTGTGTTAAAAATGTGGACTTGCAGATTATGGAATCGGATTCTGCCTTTTAGTAAGATCTCCAGGTCATTCTTATGCACATTGCAGTTTGAGAAACATTGCTCTGGAGCCCGTACACTGACGGGCAATCATATGCTTTGCTACTTCCATCACACCAAAAACCAAATGAATGTGAGTGCAGGACCCTGGAAATAATCTTTTAGAAACCATTAAGTATGAGAGGAGTAAGGAGAGTGCTGATGAACAAACACCATGATTTTCCAAAGGACTATTTTGGGGAGGAGAAATCAGGAAGCTAAAAACCAGTGTAATTGTTGTAAATTCTAGAGTAGAGATCTAAAAGATAATCACAAGGAACTAATATGGGTTTACTCAGGAAATGTTCTGTCAAATTAATCTGATTTCCTTTTTTGGACACACACATGTACACATATTAGGAAAATATTACAGTTATATTACACATGAATGTCAGCAACAAAAATAAATTTTGGTAAAGTCTTTTTTCCCCCCAGCTTTATTGAAATATAATAATTAGGTGCTTGTATTTACATTGTACAATTCAATTAGTTTTTTTTTTCAATTATAGTTGGCATAATAATATATTAGTTTCAGTTTTATAGCATAATGAATAGAGATCTATAAAACTCACAAATGGATCACCCACTAAATCTAGTAACTCTTTCCCCTAACATATTTATTGCAACTTTGTTAACTATTTTCCTTATGTTACACTTTATATCTCCATGTCTATTTTGTAACTATCCATTTGTACTTATTAATCTCTTTGCCCTTTTTCACCATTCCCCCAAACTCCCTCTTATCTAGTAGCCCTCAAAATATTCTCTGTATCAATGAGTTTGTATCCATTTTTGTTATTGTGATATGTCTTCCTCTATCTGACTTACCCTCTAGGTCATTCAAGGCAACATCTTCCATTCCCTTCCTTTTAGTCTCTATGTGTCTTTTAATCTGAAGTGAGTCTCTTGTAGGCAGCACATGTGGGGGTTTTGTGTTCCTATGCATTCAGCCACCCTAACTTTTTTTGGAGCACTTAAATTTTTTACAACCAAGTGAAGTTTTTCTTGATATGCCTATGGGTAATATGAGCACATGAGCAGAACTGGTAGCTAACTGAATAATTATGTACAAAGGGGGCTGATTAATGGATCATTGTAAATAAGCAAAAAGGTTCTATACTTTTATTTATTTTAAAAATGTTTACTGAACACCCTTTTAAAGCCAATGTTCTTCTAGGTACTAGGAATACACTGATGGACAAGACAATATTCTGTCTTCATAAAACAATAACTACACTAAAGATAATTGTAAGCGTTAAAGTAAAAAAAAAATAAAGCATGCACATTAGCTAGAATGAGAAGGAAAAAATTTCTGAGAGGTTGATATTTGACCTGAGACCTGACTGTTAAAAGGGAAACAACCATGAGGAGATCTGCTGTAAGAGCATTCTAGACTCAGAGACTTAAAAGTATAAGAAGACCTGGATAGGGCATGAGGTTGGCATACAAAAGGAATGGTAAAGGGGCAGATGAAGTCTAGGAGGCCAGTCAGAATGTGATCTTCAAGATCACAGAGAGTGAAAGAAAATTCATTTGGACATTTTAATTTGGAGCATGATATGATCTGCTTTATAATTTTGAAAGGTCATAGACTGTCATATGGGGGGAAAGGCTTATAATGTGGAAAAGCAGGACTCTGTTCTGGATTCAGTTCTAATCATTTTTTTTTTATTCAGAAATTTACATGAGAAATCTGCAAGGGTGTAAGATTTAAAGACTAAATTTGTGCATACAGCTTAAGCTAAGGTTTTGTATGATTGGTTTAGCATTCACAATAAAATGAGCAGTCTAGAAGTAGCTTACAAAACTAGCAGATAAAATGTAAAAGGATATAAACACAAAGTTCTAAACTTAGCTTAAAAAATAAAATCCATAGGTCTAATATGGGTTGAGAAAGAACTGGTACAGCCGAATTTACAGGAAAAAGGTAGATTTTACTTAACTTTGTGACTAATTTGAGGCAACATATAATGGTTTTTTAAATGCTAGTGGAGTTTTAGGCTTCATGGAAAGACTAAAGCAATGATTCTTCTTTTTTTTCAATTACAGTTGAAATACAGGTATGTGGCATAGTGGTTAGACATTTATTTAACTTACAAAGTAATCTCCCTGCTAAGTCTAGTACCCACCTGGCACCATGCATAGTTATTATAATGCTATTGACTATATTCCTTATAAAGCAATGATTCTTAAACTTAAGTAAACATCAGAATTGCATTGGAAATGAAGCACGTGCACACATGTACATGTGCGCGCACACACACACACACACACACACATGTACACACATATAGCTATACAATTTCCTGGCACCATCCGGATATATTTCTGAGAGTGGGGCCCGTTGTCTAGGTTAAGATTTTTCCTCAGTTCTGAAGTCCTCAACTCAGAGATTTGGACAGGATTCTACGAAATGACTGCTTCAAGGCACTGTTATTAGTGGGAGTGCGTCATATCCCGTGGCATGTTGGGGTGCATAAAAAGTGGAGAAATCATGCATTATAAGTAACCATCCTCGTGCTCTTATTGAAGATTGTAAAGTAAAGCAGACTGATTTTCTTAAGCACATTGTGGCTGACAATCACAATGGCCACCTCGAAACTATCCCTTCATCTTCATTGTTAACAGAACTCTGATGTATTCAGGAGGAAACAGAGCCAACTCAAGATGCTGGTCTCCTTTGTCAGGTACTAGCTTTCCTAACTTTTATTGTAGCTATGGGTGGCCATGTGAGACAGTTCAACTCCTAGGAAATATTGTCCTTCATAAAAGGAAGACAGATGCTTTGTACATTGTATGAGAAATGATACTTGGGATTTCTCAGCCATCCTGCAACAATGAGAGTAAAGCCAAAGAGATGCCAACCTGGAGCTATGAGGAAAAAAAAAATCAAGAACTACCTGCTCTGCACTTCTTTCTAAGTGCAATAATGAATGTCTGCATGATTGCATTCAAAGTAAGTAGGACATTCTATAACTTGCAGCCAGACACTTCCTAATTTATAATCCAATCACTATTAGTCTTTCGAAGTCTTTGGTTTAGAAAGTCACTTGGATTAAGCATCAGAATAGCACAGTGGTTGAACATTTCAAATCTAGGTTATACTGCAAGGGTACGAAAATGGTGCTATCTTGTGTTAACTTTCAGTCTTTAGTGATTCAACTTTTTGTGTTTTGTTCCCTTACCTGTAAAATGTGTACAATAATGGTTTCTACCCACAGATTTGTTATGAGGGGTTAATTAATTAACACATATGAAGTGTTTTTAAAATTGTCTCCATATAGTAAGTGCTTAATAAATGTTAGCTATTGGTACTATACAAATGATGCTATCATTGTTAAAAACTGCTGTGGAATTTTTTATCCAAAATTGATCTCATGATTACTCAAGGAAATCAGACTCTACTTGTTGCTATAGCTTTTTTTTTTTTTAATTAATAGACTTTATTTTTTAAGTCAGCTTTAGGTATACAGAGAAATTGAGCAGAAAATATAGAGAGTTTCCATATACTTTTGGTCCCTACACATGCATAGTTTCCCCCACCAGAGTGGCACATTTGTTAGAACTGATGAATTTATACTGGCACATCCTTATCACTCAAAGTCCACAGTTTATATCAGGATTCACTCTTAGTGTTGTACATTCTATAGGTGTTGATATTATGATATCTTAGTGAACTGAGGAAATTTGTTGGTAGAATTAAAAATATTCCAAGGATGGGGGCCTTAAAATACAAAGATATAGAAATTCAGGGCAAAATAAAAAATTTTCTGTGTCTACTGTGGTTCTATTTTAGAAACTTTGATGATAAAAAATTTTCTTTTTTAAAAAAAAGGTCTTAAAAATTTGAGGACAGAAATGGACATGGAAGATAATAACAGATATCTATAGAGTGTTATGGGCAATAATAGAGAGGAACAGTATTTGTTTCATTCTGGGAATTTGCAGAGGTTTCCTGAAAGCGATAATGCTTTAGAGGAGTATTAAAGATGAGTCAGACATAATTAACCTCTGAAGAAGGGTGGGATGAATGTTCTATATTGAAGGAATAACAACTCCTGCAGAGGCATGGAGCTAGAACCAGTATGGCACAAGTGGGGAATCAAAAAGGTATTGCAAGAGTAGAAAGGAAAAGGGGGAGTTATGGGAAAATAACATTGGAGAGAACACTCTAAGGTTACCCGGGGTCAGTGGTGAGAATCATGGTAAAATCAGTTCGCTCAAGTTTTCCAAATGATTCTGGTGCCAAGTTAGGGCAAAGTCACGATGGACTCAAGCTAATTTGGTCTAGATAGGGCAAATTATCATAACATGCTTCCTGCTCAAGGACTCAGGAAATTGGTTTAGGGAAATGGCAGGTTGTTAAAGCACTAAGGAAAATAAATCAAAAGACCTAAGCCAAAAAGACTGAAGCCAGTTATTTAAGGAAATCCCTGAGCTCTATCTCTCAGGGATATAGTTGATTCACACCCCTATAGGGGATTTACTTTTCATTCGTCTTTGTTTCATTGAAGTTATAATGAGGTAGGTGTGAAAGTACAAGATCGTGTCCTTTCAGCTCAAGGGTGAACATTTGTCATGGACAGGGTCTGACAGCTTGCTCATAGACAGTAGGTTGAGAACACTCCCCAGACTCAGATCATTATGAAGGATTTTCCAGGTGCCAGGTAGTTAGTTGCTGCTTCTGTTGTTTGTTTAAAGCCCATAGAAAAGTGTAAATTATCCCAAAAGCCACTGGGCGAATGCCATCTTGCCTGCAGGAGTAGCCTAATCCTGGAGAAGCATCACTTAAAAGATATCAAATTCCCTGTACTTGTCCACACATGACAGCTTGTGAGGGCTCCTGAGGAAAAAGAGGTTATTGAAGAAAATATCAGCAGTTGGCATGCAGGTCTGTCCCATTTCCTATGCCTTTTCCTATGAAGCAGATGGTGCTATGGCACTTGTTAGGAGCCTGGGCCTAATTCAAGAGCATCTCTTTGCTCTCACTAAAGCTACTGAATTTGAGGGGACCTGGGGAGAATTAATATACCTCAATATTCCTCTAACATCTTTTCCCTGTGTGATACATCCATTCTCACCTGCTGTTTTTATATTGTATTCCTTTCATCCCTCTGTCTCATATTGAAAGCCTGCTGTGCTGGAACACCGCCTCTATCATTCTTAACAGGCTGCACACACCGTCAGAGTTTGGCAAATGGCAATGCCCTTCTAGTGGAAAATTTTCCCAGGGTCTCCTCCCCAAATGCTTAGGCCAGCATGGGTTAACTGAAGCCCTGTCAGTGAGCCCATATCTGGGAAGCTGACTTGCTCCCACTTGTCTGGCTTGGAACTTTGGCAACCTGTTTCAACAATTTTTGAGCTGGGCAGGTTTGCCATGGGATAACTGAGTGCCATTGCTAGGAGAAAGTCAAAGCAAGAGTAGCAATTAGATACTTAAATTGAAAGGTGTCCTTTAATAATAATTTACCACAATTCCTAGTCATATTTATGCTATGCCTGTCCTCCAAACTCACAGATCCGCTCCTGAGCTGGAAGTAATTTTCCCCCTCAATTTAAGTGTCTATAAGGAAGCTGGATAGAAGGCAGGACTCCATTCCTGGGTAGAACTGTTGGATTCTTCAAGTAATGGCCACACCCCCAAAGGTATCTTAATAATCTGATTCAAAGACTGTAATTAGGTAAAAACCCAGTTTAGCACCTTTATTTGTGGGTCACAAATTCTTTGTATGTTGTTGGTCTAGATTTACAGATAGAGGATAGATAACTAGATTAGATAGATAGATGATAGATTGATGATCGACCAATCAATCGATAGAGATAGTTAATTTTATTGTCAGTTTGGCTGGTCCACAGTGCCCAGATATTTGGTCAAATATTATTCTGTATGTTTCTGTGAAGTTTTGTTGTTGTTGTTGTTGTTGTTTGTTTGTTTTTATGAGAATAAATTTTAGTTGGTAGACTGAGTAAATAAGATTATATATGATAATATCTATGGGCGGGCCTCAACCAATCAGTTGAAAGCCTTAATAGAATCAAGGCTGACCTCTCCTAAACAAGAAAGAATTCTTCTAGCAGACTGCCTTTGAACTCAAACTGCTAGTGTTCTCCAAGTGTCCAGTCTGCTGGCCTATCCCATCAGATTATCTAAGCCTCCATAGTCACTTAAGCCAATTTCTTAAATCTCTTTCTTTCACTCTCTTTTTAGAGAACTCTAAGATAGATAGACAGATAGGTAGATAGATAATAATTAATATGCTTTATAAATATTACCCTCACAAGACTGCCTCAGATAGATAGAAAACTGAATACAGGGGTGTTAGTGGTGAGTTATTTTTTGAGCACAGACTCAAGAAAACCCTTCTTCCTCTTCAGCAGATGAAGCTATGGTTACAACAGTCCTAGGGATTTGTTTGACGTTTTCTGGTCAGTTCTTATGAGAATTCACTGAGAATCTTAGACAAGCATTTCCAATCCAGCACTGCAGGATGGTCCCTGACTGAGGTACATGAAATGCCCCTCTCTCTTTAAAAGAAATTACTTCCCTGCTTTTCTAGGACACAATAGACTCACTTTAACCACTTGCCTTTTTTGGCCTCCACATATCTGTTTGAATAATTATTATTCATCTGCTGGGCCTTTCACAGAATTCCAGCTGTAAACAGCACTCATCATCACCCCTATCACCACAGTTGGTAATGAAGAGAAATGTGTTGGATAATGAGGAAAGCGACCACCATTATAGTAATGAAGAAAAATGGACAGAAATGCTACAGGAATGGCACCTCCACTATTTCCTAGTGTAATTGGCATGAAGTAATTGCTTTTTTATCCTCCCTGCTTGGCAAACTACTTCCAAATTCTTTATATTCATCACAAAATAGAAAATTAAAGTAGTGTAATATATTAAAAAGGCGAAAGAGCTCAGCCTTGTAGTTTCAGTCTTAAAAGAAGGAAATAAGAACATTTATAGGATTGATAAAAAGTAATAGTGGGGCATGGGGAATCATTCGTTTTTGTTGTTATTTTTGTCATTACAGACTAAGCCTTTTTCCAACTATATACAAAGACAGACTCCGCCAGGAATAACTCTGAATATGCTCTAAACACATATGCTGCAGCCACTACTGCCGCCGAAATGGCACCCACTCCTAAGGAGTAGAGCGACACATGAGGCAGGCCTACTTTCACTCTTTCTGCTGGTAAACCCAAGCCTAAGAGTGGCACAGAAATTAGGTTTGTATCAGTCTACAGCCATGCCATCCTGAACAAACTCGATCCCATCTGATCTCAGAAGCTAAGTAGGGTTGGGACTGGTTAGTACTTGGATGGAAGACCACCTGGGAAGACCAGGTGCTGTAGGAGTAAAAAGAAAAAAAAGAAAAAAAGAAGAGATTGTAAACTGACAAGATCCTTGCAATCTGTGAGGTCAACCAAGGGTTGCCTCACCTAAAAAATAGAAATTAGTTTTGTATCTAGAATGCCTCATGTACGCAAATAAGCCTTGTTATAGAAACATTTACACAGCATATCATTTTTCTAGTTTGCTCTTTTTCAACACTGTGCTCTGGTTGGGGTTACTCTGAGTGTACTCCCTAGAAAGATTCTTAAACTCAGAATTTCATTAAACCATCAGAGGAATTAAGAACAGTGACCAAACCCAATGGAAAACATCATGTGCAAATGGTAAAATCAATTACCTTTTATTCTTTTAGAAACATGTTCACAAATTCTTTGATACTTCTTTTCCTGCCTTTCCCTGGAGTGTGGGTTTGATTTAATGACTTTTTTTCTAGTGAATAGACTGCTATGGAAGTGATGATCTGTCACTCCCAGGTTAGGTTATTGAAAGACAACAGCAAAGGTGGAAACAACCCAAATATCTATCAACAGATCAATGGATAAACAAAATGTGCATATACATTTAATGTAATATTATTCAGTCATAAAAAGGAATGAAATTCTGATACATGCTATTGTAAGGTTCGGCCGCTCAACAGAGTGTGACTCATGATTAACAGGCGTCCTTTATTGAAAGGCAAGCGGTCCCGAGGAAAGGGGCCAGAGAAGTTGCCTGGGCGGGGTCAGGGGAGGGTTTTAAGGGTCGCATCTAGGAAGGGGACGATTCAAAAAAGACAAAAGCATAGCGTGGGGCTCTTTCATTGGCACAGTGGTTTGGCACCACGAGTGTAGTCTTGGCACCTGCAGATTGGTCCATGGGCCTCAGGTGGCTAGCAGGCGGGAGCTAGGGGCGGGGACCTGACGTCCTTGGGGCCTTTTCCAGGAGCACTGGCCTTACAGCTATAACATGAATAGATCTTAAAAACATTGTGCTAAGTGAAATAAGTTAGACTCAAAGGGACAAATATTATGTGGTTCCATTTATATGAGGTACCTAGGATAGGCAAATTCATAGAGACGGAAGCAGAATAGAGCTTACTGGAGGTTGGCAGTAGATAGATGAGAGTTATTGTTTGGTGGGTACAGAGCTTCTGTTTGGGATAATGAAAAGGTCTAGAAATGAATAGTGGCAATGACTGAACAACAATGTGAATGTACTTAATGCCCCTGAATTTTACTCTTAAAATTTGTTAAAATGATAAATTATGTCAAGTATATTTTACTGCAATAAAAATTTCCCATCCCCCAAAAGAAGTCACAGCTTCTATGTTGAGTATTGTCTTTCTCTCAGTCTTTTGGACCAGTCGCTCAGGGAGAAACCAGCTATCATGTCTTGAGGCCACAAGGCAGCTCTATGGAGATGCTTATGTGATAAAGAACTGAGACTTCTGGGTAACACTAGTGAGGAACTGATGACTCCAATGAGTGAGTGAGACTTCTAGGAAGCAGATTCTCCAGGCCTATCCAAGTCTTCAGATGATGCAGACCTGGTTGATATCTTGACTGTAATCTCATGAAAAACCCTGAGACAGAATCACACAGCTATGCCACTCTGGGATTTCTTACTTTCAGAAATGGTGAGATAATATGTTGCTTTAAGCCGCTAAATCTTGGGGCATTTTGTTAAATAACAACAGATTTTGAATGCAATATAACTATATAAACACAAATTCACAATAATATTAAATTATGTGTATTCACAATAATATTAGTTGATAATGATTATCTTAAACTTCTACTTCTTTCTACAAAGTAATTAGGGAATGCTGGCTACTTGAGGTTAAGAAAAATATCTTTATTCTATTTGTATCTTTTTTTGCACTTATTTGGTTCTCTAAAATATGACCATCTCCTCTCAGGTTCCATATGGCATCCTTTCCCACATTTGTCTGTGTGGGAATGGGTATTTTTATATCAACTGAAGAATGCTCTTTCTTCTGTCTGCAGTAATTCAAAATTCATAATTCAAGTTCAGAATCTGCATTTCAACTCTATATCTAGAACTCCAGATAAAACTTATGGGAACTCCACAAACTAACCCTACTATCTATTTTTTTTTTCTTCTCTCTCCCATTCTTTCTAAACCCTGTCTATCTTTATTACAATGATGACAAAAGCCATTTGTATAGAGCTCTGAAGTTTGTAATTACCATAACTATCACCAGAAAAATTCTGCACCACTCACCAATAGACTGGGAGGGGGCTGTCTATAAGCAGCATATAGAAGATGAAGCCTGGGGACCTGCCTGACCCCAAAATAGTGTTACCTATATGACCTTTTGAGGGCTCACACAACTATCAAGGAAGGGCTCAAGCAATAGCAAAAAGCCAAGTTGAGGTGGCAAGTCATGAGACAAATGGGAGAAGACTACAAGAAGACTTTAACAGGGAACCATTATAAAATAAGGGTGACAAAAATGGAGTAAGAAACAACATTCTATGTTATGGAGTCAGGAATTTAAGCCATTAATCCATAAATATTAACTATGTTGCAGGGCATTACTTTTGTTGAGTTTGGAGTAGATTCTTTTTTTTTTTTTTAATTTTATTTTTTTAGGCGAGACACTCTGAGATTCAACCTCACAGATTGCAAGGATCTTGTCAGTTTACAATCTCTTATTTATTTTTTATTTTTTTATTTTTTATGCCTACAGCATCTGGTCTTCCTAGGTAGTCTTCCATCCAAGTACTAACCAGATCCGACCCTACTTAGCTTCTGAAACCAGACGGGATTGGGCTTGTTCAGGGTAGCATGACCCTAGACTGGGTTAGATTCTTAAAGGAGTCAAATTAAGCTAGAAATCAGAAAGGATTCATATCACAGGACTTCTATGTTGCATTATTAAGTATTCCATTCTTCTTCTCTTGTAAATACCACACGTACATAAACCATTATCTGTTGGCATCATGTGTTCCTTTGAATATTTATAAAATAGCATAAAGGAGGAGGCAGAAGAGCCCAAGACTTTCCTAGCTCTTAGTATTATGAGGTGACCAGGTAACTTTATATAAAACCTTTAGTGTCTCTGGAACTCTGTGTGTCATCTGTAAAATGACATCATTCTATTCAAGATATTTGAACTCGGTTAAGTGATTCACTGAATTTCCTTCTAATTCTAAAATCTGCAATTCTTTAGGTTATATGTTCCCAGGGAACCATCCTAGCATGGCTATCTGGAGAGTTTAAACAGTTTTCCTATCTCCACGTTACATGTCCTCCAACTCAGAGAAGAAGCATAGTTTTGTATTCTAAAAACTCAAGAAATATGGATGGTTTAAGAGTAAACAGTAGGATTGTGAGCACCTATAGTCAAAGCATTATTTCCAAAGAAGTTATTACCTTAGCAGGAAGATGGCACTCCATAAGGTTAAAACCTAGTAGAATGCTCATTCAATCAGGACAGCAATTCTGGAAACTCTACCTAGGGCAATAAGGGCATTTATGTGGAACTTGGTCTGGGATATATACAAAGATGATGTGGTGCTAAGAAGAAAGAATTCCAGATGTGACTTCACTGTTTTGACCAATTCTGATGACCAATGAGTTTAGCTTGGTGCTCAGAACATGTTTTGGGGAAGGGAAACAGAAAGTAAATGCTTCTTCTTTTTCTTAAGAGTTTTTCCATTTTTCATCAGATAGAAGAATCTTGGTATGTGAGATGTGAATCCGTTGACTCTGCTGGAAGATTTGGAAGCCCAATCTGATCTGAAAGTGCTCAAGTCAGTGGTCTGGGGGTGGACAGCCTCCCCAAGGAGGAATGAAACATCTGCTAGAAACTCCCCACCTCCATCCCCATCTTAGTGCTTCAGAGGAAATGAAAAGCAGCTTTTCTTGACAAAAAGACTGGGAATCCCTGCTGCAATGTATTTCTGTTTCTTCAAGGCCTCCATGGAAAAGAAAGTTGGTCACAAGCAAAGCTAGGTCAAACCTATTAAGGGAGCAGGTAAGGCATTTCCCTCCTGACAACCTGAAAATAACAGAAAAGAAACTTTCTGACAAAACAAAAGTATTTTTTTGTTTGTTTTATTTTGTTTGTTTCACATTTATTTACTGAACAATAGAAAGAAATAGTTTAACTGGGGTAGGAAATAGCTAATTATTAGAAGAAAGGAGAGAAAGATTTAAAAAATGGAGCCTCCTCTAGTTCATGCGTTGTGTAAATTTGCCACTCTTTCCCTCAGCTTTTCCCATCTTCCTGCAGTCAGCAATTCTATTTCCATCTCTTCAGCTTCCAGAGAATCATCAAGAAGTTGAGTTCCAGTAGCACTGGCCTAAAAGACATTTTATTATTTTCTCCAGTCCCCAAGTGGACCATCTTACCAAAATTTGTTCCACCATTAAGTGAGAGGAAATGAGTTGAGCAAGCCTTTCTTCAAATACAACCACTTTTTTTTTTTTAATTAATCTGACACATGCCATCTGCTTTATTTCTAGAGAAGTTCATTTTTGTAGGAAGGGTTGAAAACCTGGCTGAATGTCTATGAAGATTCATTAGATAATAACCAAAAAACTCTTCAGAGGGCCTTGCAAAATACAACTAAAGGTTGTGCAGTGATTTCCTAAATTCAAGATTTCAGGTTTATCTTTGATGTTCCTTGGGCACTAGCAGTGTTTGGTTATATACAGGAAGGAGACATATTAAACAATTTTTTTCCAGCTGACCTTTTACAGAGACAAGAAGTAATTTAGTTTGAATTTCCCATTTCAGTATGGGACAATAACAGCTGGGCAGGGATTTTGCCCAACACTTTGTGAGGTTTTCAACTGCCTTTGTCTGACTGGCATTTTATATTAAGTCAACAGAGCGTTGTTATTGAGATACTGGACTGCTGAACTTTAGGACAATTCTGAAACCAAGAAACTTCTTCTGGATCATTAGAGAGTCCATGACTATAAATCCTGATGTATTTGAAAGATTCATTCCAGCCCAGGAGCAATTACAGTGGAATGATCTAGAATCAGACTATCTGGATTTGAAGATTAACCCTACCATTCGCTTACAAATGCTGTGATTTTGAGAGACAGTAGATCACAGAGGTTGAGAATACACACTTTGGAGACAGACTGCTTGTGTCGAAACCATGATGCTATCATTTACTCGCTGGTTGATCTTAGGAAACTTCTTTAAATCTCTGGGCCTCAGTTTTATCATCTATGAAATAGGAATATTAATAGGGTCTAATCTCCAAATGTAGAATGATTCAAGCAATGTTGACACATAGTAAGTGCTCAAAAGATGTTAGTTATAGTGATTGCTGTTAGTCTTTCCAAATTGTCGGCCAACACCCAGCAAAAAAAATCAATGAAGAAATGAAACCAAGGAGAACTTGGGGAAAATGCTTACTGAGAATCAGGTAAAACTTACCCTTTGACACCCTCTCTCCATTTTCTCTTTCCTGTTAGTGCCCAGGTTCCTGCTATAACGCTGCCCGCAAGTTCTAGATTTTTATTTCTGCTCCCCTCATCTTTTATTAATCAACTTTACCCATACAAGTTCCAGTTTTTCAGGAGTTTGCTCTGGGCCAGGTGGAGATGATGATGATGATGATGATGATTGATGATGATGATGATGATGATATATCTGGTTTAAGGTATTAATAAATGCTAATAAATTAATGTTATGCTTTGGGGCATCACATTTTCATTTCATGAAATGAAGATTGCCTTATTACCAGGAGGAGTAACCAAAATGAGAACTTCAGGTAATGCAAGAGGTAGACAAATGATATTTTGGGGCAGGTAGAGCATGTAATTTTTCCCAAATCACAATAAGCTGCTATTTTGGATAACTTGTGGACCTTGTCCATTTCCCTTCTGAGAATAACAGAAAAGAAACTTTCTGACAAAACCAAAGTATCATTTTATTTTGTTTGTTTCACATTGATTTACTAAACAATAGAAAGAAAATTTAACTGGGGTATGAAATAGCTAATTATTGGAAGAAAAGAAGGAAAGATTTAAAAAACGGAGCTCCTCTAGTTCACATATCGTGTAAATTTACTGCTTTTTTCCCTCACAGACAGATTTTGAAGCTGAAGCAGGACACGGTGTGCTTAAACACACCATTATTAGGTTGACAGGCATGGCATCAAGGCCTCAGTGTTAGCGGCTGCTATTAACGAGTCATGACAAATTAGACTAACCAAATCTTTCAGTCACCTCCGATTTTCCTGAAGACACTGAGACACCTGCTGAAGATGTTCCAAAAAAAGGAAAACCAAGCCTGCAGAATAGAACTAGCAAATGGAGAAAAATGGCAAAGGCCCAGTACTGACTTCTATCACCAATTATTATAGCCCCAGCATTGGCAGGATTAGAAAAACAGGTCAAGGGTAAGAGGATCTGAGTTCTAGTTCTATGTCTACTACTAAAGGATTGTGTCTTTAAGCAAGTCAAGCCACTTTGTAATGGGAGTCCTATTTACAGAATTAGGGGTGAGACTCTCCAGAGCACTATCCCTTTATCCTCCCCAGTCAGGAGCCCCAGTAGGGCCCTAGGGAATCCCTAAAGACCCAGACCATTTAAGCTTAAGCTTCTACAGACAGGCAATGAAAGGCAATGGAGTTTCCTGGTCAGAAAAAGCCATGAAGAAATTAAGATGCTGGGAAGATTAACGTGGGTGAGAAGAAAGTAATATGGAATAAGATAGAGGGTAGCAATATTGGATACAAGATTACCAATTAGAATACTTTTATAGTAAAAAAATATATAGTAAAATAAGATAGGGTAGACAAGTGACTCTCAGCTCTGGTTGCACTCTGAGGAGCTTTAAAAAAATACAGAGGCCCAGGTTCTATTCCAGAAAAAGCACATGGAACTTTCTGAGTTTGAGTCTAAGCTTCAGTATAATGTAAAAAACTCCCAGTGTGATCCAAATGTTCAGCCAGTGGTAAAAACCACCAGTGGTGGACAATGCTAGTTTATAACAATGAAAAGGAAGAGTTGTATGCAAGAGACTTCTAAAGGTGATTTGAGAGTATTGCCAACTGATTAGACAGGAGACATAAAAGTCAGGAAAAACTCCAAGACAATTTAGATCTCAAGCAAGAGTGCCTAAGAGAAGGGGGAGGGGTCATGACGCCAAGGTGGGAAGGAAATAATTTTGGAGGAAAGGTGAGTTTGAACTAAAGTGGGTAGCAGGATATCTGAGTGATTTCATCTCTACAGTATCCAAAGTAATGAGCAGCACCACATCTATGCTGGCCAGAAAATTTAACCTTGAATTGACAATTCATTAGCTCTTCTCAAAAGCCCAGCTGAAACAAAATGTCAGTATAAAAAAGATGGACTAAGAGGGTGCCATGCATTTTTTTAGTGTTTGTTGTTGTGTTGGCTTAATTTCTTTGGGAAGGTTATAAGTTCTTTGCATGTTTATGAGAGTTATTGACCTAATTTCCCCCACCCCCCACCCCAAATACCATTAGATACCAATACATTAGGTTTTGTATGGAGCCGAGATTAAGAATGTCTTTTTTTAGATAGGGACTAAAGGGGGCACCAAGCCAAACAAAGGTTTTGTTGGTTATTATTACTATTAGTGTCTTTTTATTTTAAGGTGGAGAACTACAGATGGAAAAGAAATATAAGTAGGAAAGAAAAGATAGAAAAGAGATGCATTAAATGGACAGCCTCTTTTATAATTATGAGGTGACTGCTGAGTCTCAAAAGAAAGCTATCTTTTCTAAATGCTTTGGATCATTTCATGTCTTCTTTCTGTTTTTTATTCTTCAATTAAAATGTGGATGTATTGTGTGCACCTGTTCTTAGCTTTGTCATTAAAACATCCTGGCAACCACAAGAAAACATGCCAGCTCATGATAGCTATCTGCCTTTTTAATAATCCCTAGCATCTTCTGCAAATAGAATTTCAGTATCTGGAACTTTTGATTTGGAAAATGAAACAGCTCTTGTTAGTTCTAATAGAAAAAGGCAGCTTGATTTCCAATGCTCTGTTTTAATTTGGATTTTTACCAGCCAGTGATTTTATTGAAAGTGAAATCCATATTCCTGTTTAACTTTAGCATCTCAACTCTTAAATGGGGAAATCACAGCTTTACTAACAGAATTGAGAATGAGGTCTTGACACCTTTCTTAAAAGGAATTTGGATAAAACTTTTAGGTAAATTTTCACAAATTATTATGCCATATGTCTAAATATACACTAACAGGTTTAGAAAACCTTGAATTCAATGAAATAATTAAATATAAAGAAAATAAACGAGACTTTTTCTTTTGCCAGATTCTTAGCAACATGGCCCATACTTGCTCCAAGGCAATGAAGTGTGGTGTGTTGTGTGTGGTGTGTTGTGTGTGTGTGTGTGTGTGTGTGTGTGTGTGTGTGTGTGTGTGTATTTGGGCCAAGGGGAGTCAAGGTCATGACCCAGAAGGAATTTATGTATCCAAGCTCTCTTTATCTCCATGAAGAAGTGTTGATCTTTCTCCCAGCTACCCAGAGCAGTATCCATATGGTAGTGTTCTGGGTTCTTGTCCTTATTTCAGGGGAATCTTTCACAATGTCAAGGAGGAGGATGTTCTCAAATTCCTTTCAGCAGGAACCCACTTAGGCGGCACCAATTTTGACTTCAAAATGGAACAGTAAGTACATCCATAAAAGGAAAAGTGAGGGTATCTACATTATAAATGTGAAGAGAGCCTGAAAGAAACTCCTGGGAATAGCTTATGCCCTTGTTGCCATTGAAAGCCCAGCTGATGTCACTGTCATATTATCCAGGAATACTGGCCAGAAAGCTGTGTTGAAATTTGCTGCTGCCACTGGAGCCACTCCCACTACTGGCCACTTTATTCCTGGAAATGTCATTAACCAGATCCAGGCAGCCTTCCTGGAACTTAGACTTCCAGTGGCTACTGATCCCAGGGCTGAGCACTGGCCTCTAACAGAGATGTTATGTCGAGCTGCCTTATAGCTCTGTGTAACACAGACTCTCCTCTGTGCTATGTGGACATTGCCACTCCGTGCAACAATAGGGAGCTCACTCGGTGGATCTGAAGCCATGGTTGCGGGGCTGGGAAGTTCTGCACACATGTGCCACCATCCCCCGTGAACACCCACAGGAGGTCACACCTGAACCGTACTTCTACGAAGTTCCTAAAGAGAATGAAAGGAAGCACAGGCCGCTGATGAAAGACTATAACCAAGTAGCTAGTTCTGACATTAGTGGTGAAAGGAAACTACTTTCCAAACTTTCCCCTCTCCTAAAATTGCAGTGTTCACAACAAAGACTCCCATGAGTTCACTTTGTGTGAACAGGGGTAGAAATAGCTCAGGAAAAAATACAAGAGCCTCCTGCTTATATTGTACATATAGTCTTTGATCACCTGGAATCTAGGTTCAACCCGTAATCCTGGCAGCCCCTCAGAACCCATCCTAGCTGGGCCCTTCCTAAAAAGGTGATGTAGAAAGGAGACAAGAGTGGGGGCCTTGGCATCCAAAGGACCTGAGTTTAAGTTCCAGCCATCCTATGTCTGTTTGAATAGACTCTGAAAAGTCGCTTCACTTTCCTGAACCTTATTTTTTTTTTAATTGTAAAATGGAGGTAATGATATTCAACTAATGGATTCAGTGCAATGAAAATGCAGGGTTTAGACAAGGTCTTCCATACACTTCAGTTCTTCTTTCCTGTTTTCTCTTCCTCTGTTCTTTCTTGAATCAGAGCCAAGAATCCTGGTCAATTAGTGAGAATTCTGTTTGTCTTGTGCAAATTCAAGGCAGAGAGTACCTTTCTTTACAGGAGACTGGAAATTCACAATAATTGGAAGATTAAGTTTTAGAACTTCCATTTATTTTCTTTTTTTCTCTTTTGCTATTTCCTGCCTTTTACGATGCATGCACTAGCCCCTTGGTATTTCCCACATTTGCTTTTTTATTTAAATTGGTGTTTGTGGATTGATTCAAGAAAAGAAATGGTAGCACAGAAGAAGAAGATTTTTTAAAAATGTAGAAGTCATTTCAGAAAGGGACAGTGTTTTTCATGCTTAGCTAACATTTGAATGTTTGCTTAAGTGCCAGGCACTACTGTTCTATATATCTCACACATGTCAATCCATTTCATCCTCACAACATCATGAAGTGAGTACTATATTAGTAGACAAGGAACTGGAGGCACAGGATGTTTAAGTAAATCTTACAAGGTTACACAGCTAATATCTGTCCGTACTAAGATTTAAACTCCGGCAAATCGAGTTTCAAAGCACTACATGTTCTCTACCCCTTTAGCAACTTATTCATCTCCTTTCCCCAGGAGCTCAATATACAGAAAATTGAGGAAAGGTAAATGGAAAAACACAGATTAGAAGAAAATGAATCATGAAGGATATTTGAAATAGATATTGACCCCATGTAATGAAATTTGATGCTATTTTCAAATATTCATAATAGAAACAATAATGTTTTATATATGGGCAGGTAACTCAGTCTGAGCAGCCTTGATGTTCTAAGTAATGATGTCGGAAAGCCAGCTGAGACTCCCGACAAAGTGATCAGGGTTTGCTTTATTTCCCTATGCTAATATTTCCTGACCAAAAATAATCTCAGGGTTTCCAAGGATGGCCAGAATACTCAGTCTGCTTTCCTTGAAAGGGCAGTAGTTCCATTGAGAGAAATGAAGTGGACATTTTCTTGGCTACATTTTGATAATGTTCCTTTACTGGAAATACCTGCATTTCTCCTTCCTGAACCAGACTTCTAGAATTTTTTTTTTTTTAATCAAAAAGAGGCTATTACTACCATTTACTTCCTTCCTTTCTGTGGTAATGAAGAAGTAGAGGTCAAATAATTTCAGTTCTCTCACTTATCTAGAAGCCAATCTAGGATTCGAGTCCAGTTCCCCTGACTCCTCATCCAGTTCTGCCACTCAACCACATGTGTTTCTTTCTCTTACACACAGTCTCTTTTTGGCCACCAGTAAACACACTGACCTTTGAAATATGGAAAGAAAAGGGCTTTGAAATAAAACTGGCACAAACAGCAGTTAGACAGCCGTCATCTGGAAGCTGAAACAAAGAAGGGCATAGTTTTCAAGCTGTCTTCGTAATTACATGAAGCAGTTATCACTCAGGCCCCAGTCTGAGCCTTACCCCCCAAATAAACAGCCGAGGTTTGGGAAAGCACATAGGCCACTTTGTTGCTCTAGCATGCTGGGGGGTGGGAAGCCCCCCAGCTAAAATTCACATGTGGCTAGGACTGTTTTCCAGAGCTCCAGGCTCTTTCTTTTCTTCCTTCCCCATTAAACCCCTCTGCTCTTCTTGGCAAAAGCCTTCAGGTGAGGTAAGTGCCAATTAATAACAAAGAACTTGATGTATTTCAAGTTTATGACTTAGAACTGGGTTCTCATGAAATATATTCTTCTTTCTGGTCCAGACGTCTCCACGTGTAGAGAGCAAGGATTCTAAGTGTGGTTGGAATTTGCTTCATTTTTGTTATTGCCTGAAAAGTGATTTCTTTTTTGGGGGTTGCTCAAATAGAAAACCAGACAAACAAACCCCAGAAAAGGGCAAAACAGATTCTGAAAACTTGAGCTGCAAAGATAAATGGAGCAGAAGGCTCAGCAAATTGGGGTTTTGGAAAATGTGGTCTTAAATTTTTCATGGATTCTTTGGATATAAATGTGGCCAGACTTCAGAATAAGTAGGAGAGATGAGAATATCTAATCTAAAGGATCTCTAAAGCCTTTTCCAGTTTTCAAATTTGGATTTGATTTTTCTATTCCATAAATGATTTTAGTCATGTTCCAATCATTTGAATATTATCTTGTCAGTTTATGAAAAATATTTTTATGAGTTATTTTTAGGTCACAGAAAACTGAGCTCTGACCAATAAAATGATCTGATTTAACATTTCAAAGCCCTTGAAGACCAAGAGGTTTGGCAATAGAATGGGTTAAACATAAATGAGTTAAAATATATTTCAAAACAATTCCTGTAATTATTAACTGCACTCAGTTGTTTAATATTTTCAGCACCTACTGAAGTTAGCAAAGGAAATGACAGATGCATATTAAAATGCATGCAAATACTATACACAAGCCACATTTTAATATATTTTGCATTCAATTTTAGTCTTGTGATTTGTGTTTTCATTTGCTTGGGAACAATGAGTTTCTTCTTTCCCCACTTGGGAAACAAGGCAAGACTTGTTTCTGCCAGCATCCTGAAAAAGCAGCAAACTTAATGGTTCAGGAACTGGTCTCCACCACCTGCTTACAGGACCCTTCAATAGGGGGCTGCATTTACAATACATTGAAAAGGTGAAAATATGCAATCAACATCAATCAATTGTCTTTCACCTAGGTGACAGGCAATCATATGTTTTTGTTGTTGTATTAAAACTGAATAGACGGCTTTTTGAAAAATTAAGCTGTTTAAATATACAATCTCTTTTCAAATAGTGTGGAAGAGTGCCTGCTATACACTCACGAAATCTCATTCCCTTTTAATCCATGGTCACAGATAGAACACATTTCCTAGTCTCCCCTGCAATGAGATGATTTATGGTTAGTGGAATGTGGGCCATAGTAATGTACACAATGGCTTAGTCTGGCCACTAGAATCTACTGGGCAACCCCACAGTATTGCTCTTCCCTTCTCTGACCTCCTGGTAAGAGGCAGACGATCAGGTGGAGGACACTAAAGGCCCAACGGGGAAGGAACCTCTGAATGGAAAGAGGGTGGGTCCTAGAATAAAACTGTATGGAGCAGACTCTGCTCCGATTCACCTCCCCTGACCAGTGACTTACAATAGACTGTGACACATATTTATTGTGTGGTTGCCAGCCTCTAGTGGTTGCATCTCATGGTATTTATCCTTTGTGTGTTTCCCTCTTGCATGGTACGGTGGTTGGTCTGTGGGACCAATAGCATGTGGCAGAAGTAATAATAATCACTTCTGAGATTATTTTAGAAAAGACTGTAACTTCTGTCTTGGGTGCTCTCTTGCTCATTTTTTCTATCTACATATCTATCTTTCTTTCTTTCTTTCTTTCTTTCTTTCTTTCTTTCTTTCTTTTCTTTCTTTTCTTTCTTTCTTTCTTTCTTTCTCTACACTCTCTCTGGGGAAAGCCAGCTGCCATATCTTGGGGTCACTTAGGCAGCCTGTAGAAATGACCATAGTAAGGGATGGAGACCTCCCTCCAAGAATAAGCAAGGGGTTGAGGCCTGCCAATAGTCAGGTGAGTGAGCTTCGGAAAGAATGCCCCAGTGCCAACTGATCCTTCAAATGACTGCAACCATAGCAGATAGTTTGAATATAGCTTTGTAAGAGACACTGAGCTAAAATCACCCAGCTAAGCTGCTTCTGGATTCTTAGAAACTATGTGAGATCATAAATGTTTGTTGTTTTAAACTGCTGAGTTTTTTGGGATCATTTGCTACAAAGCAATAGATAACAGAATGTGAAGAAGAAATAAACCTTTATTGAGCTACTAAGACATTGGGACTGTTTGTTACACTATTTAAATGCTGACTAATAAAGAAGGCAATGCTTTCAACAACTGTACATACTCTGAGCGAGCAGCTCGCTAAGGTTTCTAAGGGTAAATAAAGTCTTTGGTTTTTCTTTTCTGAAACATCAGTTCCTAACATAGTGCCTGGACAAGAGTGGACATTGAACAAATGATAAATAATAAATATTGCTTTCAGTAAGGTGCATATACACAGTATACACGGTATATGTGAAGTCAAAACTGTTAGAGTAGCTGCCACTTTAAGGCTGGATAGGATCAACTGCACTTTAATGAGGGTCAGAAAAATTCTGAGATTTTATTCCTGACAAATGCATCAATTGTAGTTTGCCAAACATTTATGTAAAAAGAACCACTCAGTTATCTAGTCATGTTTGTGTTTGTTATGTTTGTGTTTCCAAATGATCATGCTTATATTTGAATGGACCAGGTGCTGTTCTAACTGTTACAAATGCTAATTTATTTAATCCTTATAACAATCTAATAAAAAGTGTGCTGTTGCTCTTCTGAATTTACTGGTGAGGAGATAGGTTTGGTAAAGTCAAGTACTCTGTCCCAAGTCACTGAGCAATTCCAGAGCAGAGCCTATGCTTGACCTCCGGACTTGCAAACTCCAAGGACCATGCGGTTTTACTCTATCGCTCTCTCACCTGAATTCTCAAAAGAGACAGGACAGAGCTACAAAGTCTAGGAAAAGATGACTATATTTATGGAGAGGATTAAGAGATATCCCTGTGAGGATAGAATAGAATAATCAAGACTTTTAGGTCTTGATTGATTCACATTAAGAGGTGCTATGATAGAAGTTCATAAAATCCTGATGGACAAGAATTTTTTCACCAAGGTACACATCACAGGAACGGGGCCTCCTATGAAGCTGGTCAGGGATAGTTTAGAAGAACTGAAATGAATGCCACTTGTAGACGACTGAATATATTCCCATCTGCCTCCATGTCAGCTACACAGAGACTAGGCCCACCACACTAGAAGCTGCAATGGAGAGGGAAAGAATATCGAGAACCACAGGGCACCCAGTTCCATGGGGAGCAGCCAAGACAGGGAAGCTTGACTTCCGCTAATTGACAAATATCTTATTCACTAGTTTCTTCTAGTGCTAGTAGATCAGCATTAGCCTCAAAAAAAGTCAGGAATGGGCCAAAGAAGCACTGGGAATGGATAGACACTGATCTGTCTGCCTTTCTGCCCAGCCCCATTTTTCCTCGTTTTGCATGGGAGCATGTGTGTAATGAGTATTCTGGGTATGTATGTGCTGCAGGCAGCTCTCTGAGTCCTCTCAGTCCAGCCTTGTGGCCATGTGGAAGCTGGTGTTTACAAGGAACACTGCCAATGGGCTAATGAGAATTTTTCATGACTCTCGAATGTTTATAGAACTAAAGCCTTTTGAAACTCTATTCCAAGGCTGACCTAGAGCCTTGGAAACAAGGATAATGACCTGTGGAAAGAAGCTGTGGCTAACACAGAAAAACCTCACTTATTCTGACTTTTATGAATTTTGGTTGCCAAATTATGTGACTCTCAATGTTTAGCAAGACACATTTTTAATTTGTAACAGTTGATGCTGGGGAAGAGTTTTAAATTTCTTCTCGTACTTCATGGGACAATGGGTTTTCTAAAGAAATGAATGATGCGTTAACCTTTTGCAAGGGAATATTATAATTGTGTAGAATAACATATTTTTTAAAATGCAGGACTGTTTACATGAAAAGAAATTAACGTTCATTATAAATTACTTCAAATAATTTAGCAGCGCCTCAAAGATGTAATTGTAACAGAAACTAAGTTTGAATTCTTATACTTGAAGACAAGACTAAATGTTTCATAATTGTCCACAACACAAAATATTCATACATTTATGTTAGTAATTGTTTTCTCCCAATCATTCTGAATTGATAAAGTTTTGCTAGAGAAATAAAGAGACTACATTTACATATCTTTGTGCTCCTTTCCAGTTGTGGCTCACAAAATCAATTGGCATTAATTCAGCACTTTTAGACTTTTCCATTAGAAAAAAGATAAGTGGGAAAAACAGGCGATGACTATCATTGTATAAATAAATTCAGGTTTCATTGCACATCACTGGTGTGCAAAAGGCCTTGTTCAAGGCCACTCTCTAAGTGAAGAGACAGACTTGATGAGATTCCTCCTACACTTACCCCATTATGTCACATCTGTTCAATCTACATCTTTTCCTTAAGTATTCCTAAGGAAGTAAACATTTTGAGGTGGAAGAAGGTCTGAGGCAGATACAAGAAACAAAGGAAGCTAATCAATGGAGAGAAAGGTAAGAAACAGGTGCAGAGAGAGTGCCTGCCTAATGCTGATGATGGTACGCCCAAGTGAAGGTTCTGGAAGCCCGGCTCGTCTGTGACTTCTGCTCTTCTTATGGCTGGTAGTTCACCTTCCTTTATGTATATATCTTTACAACCAAGGAATACTTTACATCCATATCCTGATAACAAACTTATTATTTTTATACTTAACAACACTGAGAGAGAAATGCCGACTGCTTCCTACTTTCTACGTTGTTTATTTCCTATCCAATACCATATTGCCACCTGAATAATCTGTCTAAAATGCAAGTTTGGTCTCATTATTCCCCTGCTACAAAATGATTTCTCACCAACAGTTTCTCAGCCCTACATTGGCTTTTAAGATCCTCTATGACCTGCAGCCTAGTTTTACAACATCGTATTCTGTCATTCTTCCTCTCAGCTCTATACCTGCAGGACACCTAAACAGGTATACTGTCTTCACCTTGGTGTCTTTTCCTGCTCTCCTCTCTACCTGGAATTTACTTTACTCTCCTCCTCAACTGTTCCATTCACAGTACTATATGCCTGATGAAACTCTGTCTTATTCTACAAGATCTACATCTTACTCTTGGAAGCCTTCTCTGGCACTTCATACAAAGATGAGCTCTTCCACCTTTGAGCCTCCACTGTGACAGGTGCAGCATTTATTGTGCTATTTTAGCAACTATTTGTTTGCATCACTTCTACTTTATCAGTGTCTCAAATTATGGTCTAAAGAACAATTGCTTCAAAAATATCTGCCTATGAAAAGTGCCCATGCCTTGTTCTCATTTTAAATAAGTGTCTCTGAAGCTCTACAAGTGACCAAAGTTTGAGAACTGCTGGACTGGACTTTAGACTCCTCAAGAGCAGGCATCATGTATGGTACGTAATGAAAGACTAAAAATAGCTAGTTGATTTTGAGCCACAGGCTATGTTTCTGTAGCTTTTATATGTTATTTATGAAGGCAGCTCAGGATCTATTCAGTCTTGTTCACCATCATATCTATCTCAGATCCTAGCCAGGCTCTGGGGCATAATAGGCACAAATAAATGCTTTTTCACCAACTGAAACATGCTATGGCCTGCAGAAGCTCTGAGTGCTGTGCATCAAGGCAGAAATGCAGCAAAGCATCAACAAGATTAGCACAAGGCCTGTTCAGTTACACAGGAGGAGGCACTAAATAAGAGCAAGAGCATAGCTGGCAATGCTCTGATGTTCCTTTGTAGAAATCCTTGATGTGGGCTGTGAAATGTCAAATCCAGATTTGATTAAGCTCAACTCCAAATCCCCAAGGCAAGTGTGTATCCACGATCTTAATGAAATTATTGCGGCCACCTCCGTATGTTACTTTCAGAAAGGCTGAGCTAGCACTCCGTTCATTGATACCAACACCTACAAAATGAAATCTGCAATTGATTCAGCACATCCCTGGCGGATAATGCCTAAAAAGCTTGATCTGGCTCCTTCCAGAAAACAGAAATATTAACCTAAAATATATATATATATATATTCTCCTGATTTGCTGTAAAGCCAAGAGAAAGGGTGCGTCCCAAAGGCTATAACAGAAATCAAAGTTTTGTTTCTTTTGCTAGACTTGTCTGTTTGGAACTTTCCACTTCCTCCTTCAAATGATAACTTATCAATTTTCAGCTAACCCATACTTTGAATTTTTAACGGCAGAAGCCAGTAAACATGAGCTGTTTTAAGGGCAATAGACTTCCTGTTGAATGGTTCAGTATATACAAGTGGAAACTTGGTTTCCCTGGCTATATACACTTGAGGGATGGGCTAAAAAGAAAAGTCAGACCAGCATCGAGCCTCAAACCAAAGGAGGCACATTGAGATCTATCAAATTAAACCCAAATGCCATAGCTTCACTGGAGCAGACCAGATTTCACCACTGCATTCTCAGAGGGCAGAGGGGTGGGGGGCCTGTACGCCCCAGCTCAACCACAAGCCAGAGCTCCACTTTGTTCTGTGGAATTCAGAACACATTTATTCTCCTTCCCTGCTCCCCACTTAAAAATTTACTCCAGCCCTTACTTAGGGTCTGGCTAGAACTAAACTCTTAAGAGCCAAAGGCAGCAGGGGAAAGGCTGCTTTATTGTGAAATCCTGTTTGGTAAAAGAAGGACAGATCAGCAATTCTTTCACCTTACCTGGAGGTAAGGTCTAACCGATCCACACAGTTTAGAAAACTTGAAAAAAGGTCTGATTAGCTGTTAAGCCACTGCAATTTTAGAGTTTTTCTTTTCACCCTGTCTAAAAATGATTCCAAAGTTTCTCAAATCCCAGAAGCATCTTAAAGTAGGACCAACAAGTCTGAGGAGAAACAAGTCTCAGGGTAACCCTAGAACCAACTTCCTGTTTCTGGGACTCTTCAAATTAGCCTGGGCCAGTTATCTAGAGGCTATATGGATTCTGTTGGAGCACATTCACCACAAGCGATAGATAAATCTTCCAAATCAGCATCTAGTATAGGAGAGAGGGAAAAGCAAATGGCTTTTTTTTTTTTTTAATCATTTTTGGTTTCAATATCAAAGATAATCCCAGGCATGGGAGTAATATTAAAGCTAGAGTCTTGGTAGCAGCTACTACTGGAATGACTGGTTTAAATAGCAAGTAATTTTTTTAATGAAAATTACATTAGACATAGTTCCTGCCTTTCAGGAACTCCTTTGCCTAAAAGCACCCATAGTCTCACTTTTTCTTGGCTTATAAATGAAATCCAAACTTATATAAATTACTTACTCTTCCATCTTTTCATTATCTCTCCCATGCATTCTATCTTCCACACCAAAGACTGGCAAATGTTTTCTGTAAGAGCTATATAGTAAATATTTCAGGCTTGTCACAACTCTTCAACTCTGGTGTTTCAGAATGAAGGTAGTCATAAATAATAATGCAAATGAATTAGCGTGGTTATATTTTAGTAAAACTTTACTAACAAAAATAAATGGTGAAATAGATTTGGTCCCCAGCTGTAGTTTATTCATAACCCATGTTATGAATAACAGTAGGTATATCATAATCCCTGCTATGATGGACCAAGTTTATTCTTTTATAGATGCTGGTGTCTCCTGCCTGGGGGCCTTTGTCCTCTTCTTCCAGTCCAAATAAATTAATTCATTAAAATTTATTATTTATTGGAAGACTATTATGTGTCAGATACTGTTCTAATATCTCAAGATGCAACAGTGAAAAAACAGATGGCATTTTCTACTGTGATAAAATTTAGATTCTAGTGGAAGCAAATAGACAATCAACAAGTATCAAACAAAAACATACATGCCAAGTGGAACTAGGCTGAGGTAAAATAAGACAGGGTAAGGGGATGAAGGTGTTATTTTAAATACAGTGGTCCAGGAAGGTCATTTTGATGAAGATATCAAAATAAAACAGGAGTTTAATCTATGTAGATATGGGGGGTAGAGAAAGTATTCCAGATAGACGCAATAACAATTGCAAAGTGCCCAAGCAGAGCATTTTTGGTATGTTGGAGGAAGAGACAGGAGGAAAGAGTGAATGGAGTGAGAAGAATGAATTATAGGTGAGATCACAGAGGTAGCTGTGTGCAGGATTTTGTAGGACCTTGTAGGCTATGGAAAGAACTTTGACTATTATTTTGAAAATTAGATTGGAAACCATTAAGAGTGGAGAGAAGAATGATATGGTCTGCCTTACATTTTAATAGGATTAGTCTGACAGCTGTGTGTAGGATAGAGCATAGGGAGGCAAGAACTAATGCAGAAAGACCTGAAAAGAGGTTATTGCAATAATCCAGGTGACAAACGGTGTCCAGAGTGATAAGAATAGAGTGTTAAAAGTTGTAGAAGTCTGAATAGACTTTGAAAGCAAAGCTAAAAGGTAGTATATAAAGGATAGTCAAGGATAATGCCTAGAATTTTGACCTGAGCAACAGGAAAAAGAAAGTTCCCATTTATTTAGATGTCAAAGGCTGTAGGAAGAACAGATTGGGTGGGAATAATCAAGATATATTTTTTATTCATGTTATGTGTGAGATGCCTATTGGAACTCTAAGTGGAAATAGACATTTTAATAAATGCTTTGTAGTTCAGTGGGAATAACAGGGATAGAGGTAGGTGTTTGGGAATTATCTGCAATAGATGACATTTAAAGCCCTGAAATGAGATAGGATCACGAGGGAAAAGTGAGAAGAAAATAGAGGTCAGAGACTGAGTTCTGGAACACCCCAATATTTAGAGGTTGGGAAGATAAAGAATAGCCAACAAAGAATACTTACAAGGAGTGACCAGTAAAACAGGAAGTGAAGTAAGAGTGACCTACCAGGAGCCAAGTGAAGAAAGTCTTTCAAGAAAGAGGAAATGAACAACTGTATGAAATATTGCTAACATATTGAGCAAGATGATGAATAAGATATGACCCAGATTTAGCAACATGGGCACCATTGTTGACTTTGACAAGAATAGTTTGAGGCATGGTAAGGATAAAAGTCTGTATGGAGTGTATATAACAGAGAATGGAAGGGGCCAACTAGAACCTTCCTTCCCCTGGGATCCTGTAATACTTTATACTCTTATAACATCTTTCCCAATTATAATTATTGATTTATATTTCTATCTCCTGAACTAATTTGTGAGTGATTTGATTGCTGAACCATGTTCACCATCCTCTATTCTATACACTTGGTACAAATTAGGTACTCGTTAAACGTTTGTTAAATAAATATGAAATTGTAATCTAAGAAGGAAAGTTTTCATATACATAAACACAAATACTATTTAGACTAGAAAAAGTAATACTAATAAGCAAGATTTAAAAAGAGGGGGTGACGAGTACTGTGTTATTTATAGTGCTGAACTTTTAAAACCTCTTTTTCTATTTAAATTACACATAAATTATTCTCCATATCATCTGGTGATATCATTCAGTAGAACTAATTCAATTTTGCCTAAGACAATAGTTAAACTCTGGAGGAGTCAGGGAATTTCCTCTTCCTGTACATTGTGTGTACTACGTATAATATTTTATAAAATGTGTCTTTGACTTTTTTTTTCAGTTTCTAAAGTTACTGATTCACCATCATTATAGGAAGTCTCCAAAAGTTCCTATTTCTCTATTCTTTTTTTAAGATAACATTCGTATAAATGAGAGTCACTACAGTGAGTTACTTTGGGATCTGAATAACATTGGATTGCTTAAGTCTCTCTTTGTTGGCATGATTATTTGAGCATTCCGTTCTTGGAGTCATAACTCTTTAGGTGCAGAAGCACAAATTATTACACGATGATCCAAGTGACTTTGTGATTACACTGCTTAGTAAAATTAACACCGAAGCATGAAACACTATGCCCAGAAGTCAAATGGTGATTTCCCCAAGGGTCTATTAAAAGAAAAAAAAAAGTAGCTTAATTTCAGAGGATACGAGGTTCAATCCTTCTATCTCCAAGTGAGTAAAGATTAGTTAGTGCAGTTAGTTCCTACAAATTAATGATTTAGTTATATTCTGTGAATCTAATATGGGGAGACATTTTAATAAGTGTTAGATGAGTCATTTCACAAGACCAAAGCCAAGCAAAATTAGAGCAGTCCCTGGTTGAAGATATTTTTATTGCAATAAGAAGGTCTCTTTTTGGGTATTGGATACACAGGTGTGGTTAAACTTTGGCATGGAAAGTAAGAAGTCATGAATTCTAAGAAAATGACTCCCGATGTCTTGGATATAGAATGCCACAGACAAATCTAGACACACTTGCTATAAGAAGCCAAGAAACATTTGACAGAGGAAATTAGGTAGAAGCAGTTGAATTTTTTCTCCTTTATATTCCACTTATCAATAATCCCAAAGACCCAAATACCTGCTTTTTTTCATAAAGAACACACATTTTTTTCTATGTTATAGAGAAATAACCTTATAGAAAACTATTCTTGTGAATTACTCTTTTGTGCCTATTTTGTGAGTAGTAGATTTAATAGGCTGTAATGCTATTTAAACACCACAGATACTTAATGTACCATAAAACCCCCTAAGCTATAGGAAATTACAAAAATGCCCCAGTGCCATGGTCACAAAAGTGAATGATCTTCTTGACACAAACTTGAATTTTTTCTCCTTTATATTCCACTTATCAATAATCCCAAAGACCCAAATACCTGCTTTTTTTCATAAAGAACACACATTTTTTTCTATGTTATAGAGAAATAACCTTATAGAAATAACCTTAAGGTAAAATAAAATTACATTTCCCATAGGTTTCTGAATATCTACTGACCAGTGACCACGGTCTCCCGTGACTTCATCAATGCCTCTCTTAAGGACTCTGTTTCAGCCATTTGGCCAATTCTCAGCTCTGGAAACTAGGCTCTAAAAAATATCAAGAGTTTCATCAATGATGCAGCCAAGAAGTTGCAAACATGATTACCTTTTGGACACACAAAATAATCACATTTTTCACTTCACAGTTCAGGTTCTTGGTTCCTTTGGTGTCAGTGAAGTGGCTCTTTAATTAGGAGTTTTTGTTCTATCAATAAAGCAATCATACAGCAAGTGTGCATTATCGTCAATTTTGACAAACTATTACAAATCAAAAGAGACTTTTAAATTGGCATTTAATGATTATAATTGTATAGATATTCATTTTAGAATGTAAAAAATACATAGAAGGGAATAGAATATTATGATCCTAGCACAAAGTGGGGGTATGCAAGCATGATGAAGTTGGTTTCTGTCTTTATACTTCTCATTTTTATACATATTAAAAAGCCAAAAGAAAGTTTATTAAATTATACTTGTTTGGAAGCAAGGCTTTAATGCTTTATTTACAAAAAAGGAGAAGTTAATATCTTCTCTGAATCAATAATGATCAATAATTGATAAAGGAGATTATACGTCAGCTCAGTGACTTCTTAGTGATTAGAGACAGGAAGTTTGCATCAAATTCAACAATTGATTTTTTTAAATGACGACATTGCTTATAATGATTCTCAGAAACAGAGTTACCAAGTAACATACTTTCTTGTGTAAAATTAGCCCTTTCCAAACCAGGTTCTCTCTGCCCTGCTTCGCCCTAGGTTTAAACAGCTCTGAACAGCCACCCTCCCATTCTCCCTACCTTTACTTGGCATACTATGCACAAATAGGAAATTTCTTATTCCTTTTTCATTCTTTTTTTATTTAAAAAAATGTTTATTCCTCTTTCTCTCCTTTTTCAACAATTTCCAAAGTTGCAGTGCATGATTTTGAAAGGCAGTTTAGTATAGTGGTTAATATAAAGACTTAGAGCTAAAGAGCCCTGATTTTGAATCTTTGGTCTGACATTTACTAACTGTGCCCCGTTGGGTAAGTTATCATTTTTAACTCCAAGCTTCATATTTTTTTATTCTGTAAAATGGGGATATCAATAACTACTTCCAGGTTATTGTGGTGACTAATTGCAATAATATAATTAAAATAATATAATTAAAATAATATAATATAATTATATTATAGCATGTCATAGTTATTACCATGAAAAAGAATGACAAGTTGATTGTAAAAAAAAACATAGACAACATTATAATTCTTTCACAGAAATAATATTTGTAAGGATCTAATGGATTCACTAACACAATGCAAAATTTGCTCAAGACAACATTGATAGGAATGAAATGCAGACCTTTGTCACCAAACTCCAGGCAAGCTTTGTTTAATACAGACAAACATAAAAGACCGAGATAGTAAAAACAGAAAGCTGCTAGTTTGATACTCAGAAATTGTATATTTCTGTTCTTCATTCAAGTCTAAGAAAGCACATTGGAAAGTATATCTGGCCTAACAAGCTGAGAATGTGTGATATGGGTTCATCAAAGTTATAAAATACCACAAAGAATAGGTCCTCATCAGAGTGTGGTGCTTTACAATAGATGAAAAAGCAAAAAGAGATTTAATCAGCTTACATGGACCTGGGTTTCTCTTCCTTACTCTTAGAAGAACGAATCTTGCTTTATTCCGGCTATTTCCTGAAGAGAGCCCTTCTCCCTCCCTCAAGTATTCAGGCTAATTACAACTGGTGAGGTAGTTTCCAGACTGAATAAGAAATCAAAAGGGAAGGGAGGGGAGGCAGTGTGGATTTCAGAGAAAAAATAACTAAGAAAAAGTATGTTCTCAGCGGGGGGAAAATTAGAGAATCAGGTCACTGAGTTGGAGCCAGGAAAAATCCACATGAGTGGAAATTGGAGCAATGGAAGTATTTCATATTAACACATCCAAAGGCTGAATGTGTCTGGCCCAGAGGATGTTCTTCTCCCTCCTGGAAAGTGGCTGGGGGCTGAAAGACCTCTAAGCTTTTCTATGTCACATTCATTCACTAATCAGTGCTATTCAACCAATCGCACACGTGGTCTTACATGAGGTGCCCTGGAAAACGCAAGGACCACATAGCAATGATTATAATCAAAACCACTGGAGACTCTTATTTCAGCTTCTGAAATAGGAAGCTTCAAAGGCAGACATGCCTCCAATGAAAACCAGTTCTTTCTTTCTTTCTTTCTTTCTTTCTTTCTTTCTTTCTTCTTTCTTTCTTTCTTTCTTTCTTTCTTTCTTTCTTTCTTTCTTTCTTTCCTTTTTTTCTGCTAAGTCTACAGTTTTAGATTTAAGTACTTGATAATTATATATCAATAGAGACAGAATACATTTTGCCTACAGCAAAAATATAAATGGTTAAAGGTCAGGCAAAGTGTCATGTGTCAGTGGACATTAGTTGAGGTTCAGCTCTGCTGATGTGACTTGAACATCGACATCTCAGTTAGAGTCAATATCTCAAAATTGGTGGTGTGGCTTAGCATACATATTTCTTAATAACTTTCCAGTGTAATAAGAAAATATCTAATAGCACACCACAGATCTGAGAATCTTTAGCTTCTTTCTCTCATATTTTTGCAAAAACTGTCAAACTTCTTTGCTATCCAAATTTCAGTTGAAAATGAGACATGAGGACAAAATACAATCCTGAAAACCTTGGCAAAAAATTACGTTTTTGTTATTGCATGCCTAGTTATGTTTGCATTTGAGGTAACACTGGACCTGAATTTGGGTATTAGGACCTAAAGGCCCAATAACATGCTGCAAACTTAGCTCAAGACAATAGTAGGAATGAAATGCAGACCTTCGTCTTCAACTCCAGGCAAGCCTCATTTAGTACAGACACATAGAAAAGACTGAGATAAAACATTATAGTGCTGGGGCGGGGGGAGAGGAGTATTCTTTTATTTGCCTATTTACTCATGTATTTCAGCTGTGTTCTCTATTTGCCCGTTGCAGCTTCCCTAACCTAATGCGGTATGTTGTAGATAACTAAGGAGGAGTTTTTGTTTTGTTTTATTTTGTTTATCTGGCTAATCCAAGATACTAATGATTTGCTGGTCTTATTCCTCTGTTCAGTTCAGTTTGACTTTCTAATTCAGTGCGTTGTACTTATGATTCCAGCTAAACCAATGGTTCTAGACGTTAGTTCAATTTGAGAGTCTAATTTAATAGAGAACATTTAAAATACACGAATCCCTGACCAATTGAAGAAGACTACCTGGAACTGGGGCCTGGGAGCCAACCAGCAACCTTTAATCAGAATGGCAAAATTCTCTCTCAGTTACCATGGTTTAGTTATCTTTTGCTGTTTACCAAATGATCCCAACACCTAATGGCTGAAAACAACAATGAGTTGTTATTTTTGATGATTCTGTAGGGCAGGAATTTGATCAGGGCTCAACTGACTGGCTCTTTAGCTCCACATAATGTCACCTAAAGTCATTCAGCCGCATTCAGTGGGCCTGATGGTCCAATAAGGCTTCATTCACATGACTGACGCCTCAGTGACCTTCCAAATGGCTAGCTTGAACTTCCTTGCAGCACGGTGGTCTCAGGTTAGTCAGACTTCTTAAATGACATCTGGTTTCTAAAAGATAGGAAGCAAAAACTACTAGTCTCTTTCAAGGCTTAGCTTTGAAAGTCCCAAATCACTTTCAAATTGTATTTGTCAAAACAAGTTACAAGACCAGCCCAGAATGAGGAGGAAGAGAAATGCACATACAGGCATTGAGGTATTGCTAGTAGCCTTGGAGACCACACATCATATATCCCCAGTTCCTGATCCTAAAGCCGTGGCAGACATTACCAGCCCATCATGGCAGTCTGTCCCACTGACCTTGGATGTAGTTTCGAAATTGTTCTCAACACTATATCTCAGAGGTCAAAAGTCAAGAGGTTGTATCTTGCAGGCTGAAATGTATTGACAAACTTGCAAAGAGATGAAGTTCTAAACTCTCCCTGCTCTGGCTTAAGAAGCAGAGGTATTAGCATTATCCAGGAAGACTAGGAAAGTCCCTGTGGCCTCACGGTCCTGCCTGGGAGAAATGTCATGCGTTCTCACAATAATACGGTAAACTAGAAATTACAGGTTTTGTTATTCTCTAGTTTAGGAGTGGGAAACAAGTTGACTCAACACAAAGCACTATTTTAAGTGCTACAGAGGACATAAAATGTCATTAAACATTATTGTAGGTCTTAGTATCATTTTTTTTTTTTTTTGGCAGAGGAAAGGCATTTAAATGACTAATTCTAATACCAAACAGAATATGAAGACTCTCAGAGAAGTAGTAACAAAATGATCCTGAAAGTCAAAAGCAGAAAAGATTAACTAACTGGAGAGATCTGGTCAGACTTGTCGAGATCAAAGATAATAATCGGATAGTTTCTTCAGAGGAGAATTATTCGAACATTAGAGAATTGAGAGAAATATTGGGAAAATATTTTTTGTAAAAATTTTTTTGTAAAAATATATGGTACTTACTATGTGATAGACACTAACTCATTTGCTCATTTTAGCAACCTTATTAGACAGATATATCATCTCTAGTATAGGCAAAAAAAAAAAATAAGACATAACGAGGTTAAGTAATTTACTTAAAATCATACAGCTAACATGGATAGATCTGGGTTAAAATCTAGAGCATCTATGCTCCTAAGTGCTTTACCGTCCTGCCTCCTTGGTGTCATAATTATTTTTTCTACTTTGCTTTTTATGGCTTTCTTCCATTGCTCCTTTTCATCTTGAAGTTACCACACACTGAATTTAATTCTTACCTGCTATATCTCTTATCAGCCCTCTCAATTGTTTTTTTTTTTAATTTAAACATGTTTATTCTTCATAAAAAATCTAATTATCATTCTAATGAAAGTTTTAAAAGTAAGCTGATTAAACTATTATTTATTTTATAAGTTCAATAAAGACCAGAGAATGATATAGGGTAGAGGAAAACCATACATTTTCAATTGTTTTTATTGAGGTATGATTGACACAACATAATGATTTGCTATTTATATATATGTTGTGAAATGATTACTAGAATAAGTCTAATTAACATCCAATCCATTGTAATTTATTTCAGAAATTTGAGGTATGCAGACAGATAGAAACACCATGATGAAACATGATGAAACACCCAAAAGCTGACGTCAGTGACATGTGAGCCACAGTGACTCAGCTAACTGATCCTTTTCTGCTTTGGAACCAAAGGCGTGTAAATATCAAACTTGAGATTTTAAATGAAAGGCAATCTGAAAAGTTAATACAACCCCTCAGTTGTAAATGGTCTCCCTTTCCCCGTCATTCTTTAAAAGCAAACAAACAAACAAGCAAACAAACAAACACATAAACAGTCTCTCTATCACTTTAATAAATTCTAGGAGTTGCTGAAGAAATGGATAATATTTTAAGGACGTAGGTTCCAATCACTTCTATGGTTTTTTATTGGGGGGGGGGCTGGAGGAGGAATAGGGTACACATCTTGGATATTTTCATAAAATCTTTTAAGGAAACATAAGATCTGGATAAGGATGATTTCACTATTCTTTTCTCAATGGATTTAGAGTAAAAACATAAGTGAAAAAAGTAGGCAAATTTACTCAAGCAAATATTACATTTGTATTAAGAAAAAAAGGTCATCCAATTAACTAATTACTTCCTATATCTCCTTGGTATAACAATCAAAGTCAGCCGCCATCAGAAAAATCTGAACTCAGAGAGAGTAGACAACCCAAATTTGATAATCAATCAGCCTTTAAAATCTCAAAAGGTAATGCTTCTCGAAATTCAAAGACATTTTACTTTACATTGTGCTATGAGCAAGGCCGAAATTCAGGCCAATGGCAGTGGAAACTATATCACCAGTCCCTGGATATTTTCCTAAAGTTCTCCAATGGACGACAAGGGAAAGGTAATCAATGTCTATTGAGTACCTACAAGGTACCTACACTTTTAAAATACATTTCATTTAACCCTTACAATAACTGCATATGGATCTTGGAGATCAAGTAAGAAATTTGTTCTCATTTTTAATGCAAAGGAAGTTATCAAATATGAGAAAACGGAGACTGTGGGATTTCTTTAGTGTCTTTCTTACACAAGCAAATGGTACTGTTAGGACAAGAATTCAGATCTTGAGTCTCCAAGCTCCATATTCCTTTGTTCCACAATATCTGTCATTAGCTTCTGAGATCCTGAGATGGGGGGTAGGCTGGTGGATATGGGTGCAAGTAGTGAGAAGACAGTTATGTAGAGGAATGGTAGGGGAGAGGGGAGGGTGCATACAGGAGGATGCAGTATAATGTAAATAGGACTTTGGCAGGTCAGGGAAGATTTGAAAAACCTCTGCCTGGATGGGTTGCCTTAAAGTCTCAGGTTTGATTACAGTTTCTCTTCATTTGTTAGATCCAGTTCATGGACAGTTTCTAGCAGCTCATCAGGAGACAACCATACCCCTGACTCCACTTACATCAGTGACATAATGCTAACCAGAAAGCTGAGTGTAATAAGCCTTCTTTAACATGGCAGTATTTCCTGTCATTTCCTCAGGGCCTAGCTCCTGAGAAGTGGTGGCTTCTCAACCAAGGGACCTGGGATGGTCAGGCAGTAATTTTTTTAATTTATTGCCCCTGTTCTACATTCCTGACCTATGAGTATTGCAGACCCAGGGACCAGCTCTCCAAAGCTCAGCATAAGCTGCTTTAATTTTGTCATTGTCCTATAATTTCATGGAAATGGCTGTTGTGAAGCCAACAAATGACTAATAAAATCCTTCTGCCCACTTACTTTTAATGTCATTCTGGAACTCCAGAACAAGGACCATCTGGTTATGGTACTTACTTTAATATAAAAGAGTGGCTGAGTTGAAAATCATATTTCTGAGAGAAGGCTGCAACGAATGCTCTGTTTGTGGACTCAAAGCAAAACAAGTTTAGCATTTCATTTGGGTGGTGAGACATGCAGAATGTTGCATACTCAGCTTTGCTTGTGGAGAAGTTAAATTTTTACATACACATATATATGATATATAGATAACAATCAATACTACTAATAACTGTCACAGTTATTGAAAACTATCCATGTATCAGTGGCAACAGGCAAAGCACTCTGGATTATTTTATAAGGGGTAAGTACTATGAGTGTATTAGCTTTATAGGTGAAAAAGAGATTTATAGGAGTTAAGAAAACTCACTCCAAATCACACAGCTAGTAAATAACAGAGCCAGGCTTGGGACTAAGGTCCATCAGTTTCTGTGTGCCTGTCCTAAGATATTTATTGAGTTATTGGACTTATTATTGCAGTAAGAACTTTTGAAGAAGAGCCATCCTAAGCAATGAATAATATTTAATCTAGATAGTTGTAGAACCAGGACACTATATGAAGATTTGTTTTTTTTAGACTTTTACTTTGGAATAATTATATATTTTATAGAGAAGTTACAAAGATAATATAGAGTCCTCATCTATCTTTCATTCAGCTTCTTCTAATGTTAACTTCTTATATAACCAAGCTGTATTTGTCAGAACTAAGACATTATATTTGCTATAATACTATGACCTAAACTATAGATTTTATTCAGTTGTAGTGCAATTTTTATCGGTAAGATTTTCTTGTAATTTATGATTTGATCATCCTTTTTAGCATCTTTTTTGTTTGTTTGGTTGTTCTTTAATAAACTTGGTTTTATTTTTTATTTATTGATTTTTATTTAGAGCAGTTTCAGGCTTACAGAAAAATTGAGGAGAATGTACAAATATTTCTGTCCCCACACATTCGTATCCTCCCTCATTATCAACATCCCTACCAGAGTGGCATTTGTTAAAATTGATGAACCTGCACTGACACATCTTAATCACTCAAAGCCCATAGTTTACATTAGGGTTCACTCTTGGTGTTGTGTATTATCATACAGAGTATTTTTACTGCCCTAACATTCCTCAACGCTCTATTTATCTCCCAGCCTTGCCTGCCAGACCCTGGCAACCAATGATCTTTTTTGACTGTGTCCACGGTTTTGGCTTTTCCAGAATATTATATAGTTGGGATCACACAGTATAAATACTTTTTGGATTGACCTCTTTCACTTTTAAGAAGAGTAAATATGCATTTAAGATTCCTTCCTGTCTTTTTATGTCTTGATAACTCATTTCTTTTTAACATTGAATAATATTACATTGTCTACATGTACCACAGCTTATTTATCCATTCTCCTACTGAGGGACATCTTGGTTTCTTCCAAGTTTTGGCAGTTATGAATTAAGTTACTGTAAAAATTTGTATGTAGGTTTTTGTGTGAATGCAAGCTTTCAATACTTTGGGGGTAAACACCAAGAAGCATGATTGCTGGATTGTATGGTAAAGTATGTTTAGTTTTGTAAGAAACCGCCAAACTGCCTTCCAGTGTGGCTGTTATTTTGCATTCCCCCAAACAATGGAGGAGAGGGTTCTTGTTGCCAAAATTTGGTGTTGTCAGTGTTCTGGCTTCTGGCCATTCTAATAGATGTGTTAAGGTGTATTTATGTTTTCTTGTGTGTATGTTATAGAGAGTCGAGTTTTCAATTGTAAATTGTATACTTAACCAGATCTGCTCTTGCCTGACATTAAGGGCTCCAAACATTGCTGTGTTTAGGATGAGGATACAATTCCTGGTCCATCACAGGCCGTTAAGACCCACACACACTCTCTCTTCTGCTCATGTTCTGCACCTCTAATCTCACCTAGTTTTTGTATGTGAATCTCAACCGTGACTTAACTAAGTTGCTCTGGCTCTGCTCTCAGGTGTTTCTTACCAAGATTTGGTGACCTGAAAATTCCTGATCTCATTTCTATGTGCCATATCAATTTTCCTTCAGGACACATCCTATGACTGGAACTCAATTTTGATTGTCTCTTGAGCTTGACATTTTGGTTTTTGTGTTCTTATCATTAGATTTTACCCTGACTCTGTTTATCTCAATAATCACAGTTCATAAAGGAGGACTCAAATTCCCTGCACTGACAATGTCAAACAATGACATTAATTTAACTTTATGGAGGCAATTTGAACCTAAAGTGATTGGTTCCGAATTACATGGGATGTGACTGGAAAATTTAAAAAACAGGGAAGGAGAGGAAACTTCTTAAGTGTTCTTAGCTGTTAGGACAAGGGGAGCTTAAAATAAAAATTAAACAGAGATCAAACATCACAGAAAGGTACATATTGGAAGAGAATTTAAAAGTCTTTTCCTTGCCAAGTGACAGGAATATTTTCATGCAGTTTTGGAAAGAAATACCGTTGTAAGTCACAGTATTTAAACTTGGGCTTTGACAGGTCAAATAACTATTGAAATCAGATTTAACATGTCTGAAAGACATTTACCATATTTTTCTGAATTCAGCCCTCCTCTTGACTTTCTTGATTTTATTACTGGGTCTGCCATGTAAGGCTAGAAAATTCAATATCATCTTATTCTGTCAGTGCTGACATGCAATCGATCGCCAATTCCTGCCAGTTTTGCCTCTGACAGTCTCATGTTTGCCCATGACTTTCCATTTTTACTGTTGATATTCCCTTGCTTAGGTTATTTTGATCTATGTGCTTCTAGTATATGACCTATGTGCCTCTAGTATATGTGTGGCACATTAATTTCTAATGTACAGTCATTACAGGTCATCAATTTGCTCAAAAACTTCAATGGGATTCCCATTCCTATTGGGTTTAGAATAAACTCCCACTCTAGTATTTGAGGTCTTCCATATTCTTGCCCCATTTTTCAAGATGTATTTTCAAGATGAATTGCACACCCTAAACCAGCCCTACTGGTTGGTGTTTTTCCTTGAACATATACTGCCACAGGGCATTTGTGTATGCCTTTCTTCTGTTTGGAAGGCCTTCTCTCTTCCCCTCCTTATCTCAGTTTGCTGACATACAATACATCAAGAGTTGTCAAACTATAGCCTGAGGGCCAGATCCAGCCTGTCAGCCAGTTTTTGTAAATAAAGCCTAAGTGGGACACGGTCACGCCCATTCATTTGAGTATGTTTTCTGTGGTTGTTTTTGCACTGAAACAGCAGTGGTGAATAATTGCAGCAGAGCCTCTATGGCCAGCAAAGCTTAAAATATTCACTTTCTGGTTCTTCACAGAAAATGTTTGCTGAGTCTTGTAATACATCCTTAACCAATACTAATTTCCCGAACTTTATTCAATTGAATGTATTTTAGCGAAAATTTGTTGATCACTTACCATGAGCTAAATATACAAAAACAGAAAAGATATAGACCATCCTTTAAGTAACTTACTGTCTATAAGTGATAATAAAACTATAAATGAATTATTTCTCTACCACATGATAAGTAAAATAATGACACATAAGATACACCTGAAAGCATAGTTATTAATCTTCAGAAGGGTGAAGTGGTGGGGAAAATGAGTCTAAAAGGTAAAATGGGTTTGAAATTATGTATAGGAATTCATCAAGGAGACAGGAGTTAAAATCATTCGAGGTAGAGAACAGCATATACAAAGGTATGGAAGAACACAACAACATGGTCTCTTTGGGGAACCTCATGTAGGACCTTAAGGAAACAAAATAGTAAGAGCATGAATGGGCTTTGGAGTCAGATTAGCCTGGATTCTAATCCTGACTCTGATATCCATAAGCTGTGTGACCATGAGCAAGTTCTTAGCTTCTATTAGTCCATTTTCTAATCCTAGAAATATTTACATGAATTAACTGATGGGACATAGCGAAAGTTTGGGGAACAATTACACACAGTGTGCAAAAAAAAAAATGCAGTTATTTTTATCTTATCAGTATGTAGCAAAACAAAGAAGTTTATGTAGATAAACTTTTAGAATGTGACGGTAAGAGTAAAGAAAAAGACACACATAAGCTCAAAACACAAAGATGGTTGTTTTTTTCTCTGTATTTTAGTCTCTGTTATTCCACTGGCACTTATTTTGCCTGTATTATATGTAGTGGGTGTGTTATCTAATTCTTTCTTCCAAAGTGTGACCTCCTTGAGGGTAGAGATTTTTCTTTATTAGTTTTGTGTCTTTCAAAGCACATAGGCCTCTAATAAATGTTTGTTGAATTTTTAAACCTTATATTGGGAAGATATTTTCACGATAATCAACTCATTATTTTGCATGCAATTGCAACCAATGGGTGGCAAGATGATTGACTTGCTCAAGCTTGCCCAGTTTGATGATCGCAAGTCAAGTTTGTAGCTTCCAAGAAGGTAGAAATTGTTCTTATTCTTCCTCCTCCCCTTCTCTCATGCTCTCATTCTAGAACATTTGTCTCTTTCAGAAATGTCCTCCACCCCACCTTCTGGATGTCCACTGGGTATGTAAATATGCCTGTGTTTGTTGTTAACTTCATACTAAAATGCTCAGGATTTCTACTATAACCTTTTCTGGGAAGACCTGTAGGAAGAAAAATTAGACTAAACAGGAGTGGTTGCTAGTAGAATTTTAGGCATCAGTCTTCAATTCGTTCACAAAAGTAAATGTTACTCTGCCATATGTAAAAGCAGACCTATGGGATTATAGAAATAGCAGGACCGTTATACATAGCAGTATTAATAACTATCACATATTGAGAGCCTACTACATGGTAGACACTTTGCATGAGTTATGTTGATTTCTCACAACACCATGCACATTATTATTCTACTTTTACTGTTGGGAAAACTGAGCTCAGAAAGGTTAGACAACTTTCACAAGACCACACAGCTAAGAAGCAGAGCCCAGATCAGCCTGTTTCATCAGCATTCCTGACAATGTCCTTTGATTGTCTTGTGACTGAGAAGCAAGTTAGCTAATCTTTTAGACTTGTTTCTTGTTAAGCATTTCTCTTTTCCAGCATTTTCCATGATGCTCTTTAGAATTCTTGTCTGAGAACAAGATTAGCTATATAATATGTGGGGTCCAATGCAAAATAAAAAGGCACGGATCCTCATTTAAAAAGCAGGAGGGGAAAGTGCCATTAAAGATATTAAAAGATAAAACTTTTCCTTTTTTTCTGTAGCTTCTCTCTTGATTATCATAATGCTTTTTAAATTTATTAGTTAATGTCCTCTTAAGTAGAAAAATATTAAAATTTTAAATTATTAGTATGAACTTTACTATTTATTTTTAAATTGTGCAACATCAGTTTTAAATGCAAATGTAAGAACATATGCAAAATCACCAAAATGGCACAAGTCATATCTTGTAGCTTGTACACATATATGTATTTTGTTCTTAGCAGAAGAGTAGAGATGCTGCCCTGTTTTTATTTTACTTCTTGATATACCCACGTTCTACCAACACTGTCTTCCTTCCACTAACTTACAAGTAAGGAAGAAATGAAAAGAGAAGGAACTATGGGTTGCCCTATTTCTTCCTTTCCTTTCTATATCATCATGTTCAGTAAAAGTATTTGACTAAAACAGGGAATATCATGAGTAAAAATAAAGATTCCTAAATTGCTGGTGTTGCCTGGCCCTCATTGCCTATTCAAAGAACATTCTGGTTCAGAATGAAAGTGTAGACTCTTGAGGCTGTCAGTATTCCTGGATTACTCAGTTTTAAATGTTACCTTGTCCTCCCTTTTAGTCTTGCTGAACTTGCCTGCATCTTGGGTCCACCAGAATTCTGTACTCACAGGGCATCACAAATGCTACATGTGAATGGGTGGTAAGGAATGACAGACATGAATATCATCTTTGCTCATGCCCATGCTCTATTGACTCACGGAAACTTACTTACAGAATATAAGTGCTGAAATAAAATTCTTAAGAATTTCAAGATGGTGACAGCAGGCCATTAAACCAAGCATGAAACCCCTCTGACTGCACAGGTTGTATGCTCATGAATCTGGCCTGACCTGGGAGATGTTAATAAGGTATGACGAAGGAGAAAGGTTCTACAAACCAAAGTGTAAAAACTTTCTTTAGACTCTCAGCCACTTACTAACCTTCTTTGTCCAAGTATTCAAATTCTACTTGAAAATTTTCAACTTGATCAGTCCTTAAGAAGCTGAGAAAGAACAGCCATTACCTCAGCTGTTCAGAATCAAAGTAGTTTATTTCTGGTCTCAATACCTTGCTTGTCTTCCCAGTGGTCAAGCTCCCACCCCCACATTCAAATTTAAGGCTCTGATCTTGTCCATATTTACTTCTCATACCCTCTCTGAGTCTATATTATAGGTGATTTTAGTACAGGTCTATACTTGAGTGTAATACTCAGAAAAACTTTAATGATAAGAAGAAACCCAATCACTTAAAATGCTCCAGATTTTGCCTTTTGTGAGTTTTCCTTTTGTTTTTATTTAACATTCAACAAGCATTGACCAAGTAACTTCTGTTATGAGTGAGCGCTCTTTTAGCAGTGGGAGGGTGGAAAGGAAAAGATGCCATAATGGCTGATTTTAAGACAGCTGTGCTCTAGTGTCTTCTGAGCCTGGAACACTGTGACTAAGTACATCATTTAAATTAAGAAATGTTCTAAGCAGCTCCCTCTTTTTGCTTTCTATCCCAGAAATGTGGTTTGTGTGGTAAATGTAAGGGTAGGTGTACTGGAGTTGTTTTCCTAGATCAGTCCTTATGCTCTCTCTTTAAGGGGTGATTTTTTTTTTGTTTTTTGTTTTTCTTTAACACAAATTGCACCTCATGTTCAAGTAAATAGGATAACTCTTTTCTTGAATGCTTGGCCAAAATTTTCAAAACCCTCTAACTACAGTTTTCTCACTGATTTCCAGACTTAACCTCAAAGAATTATACAAGGTTTCTACTGTCTGTGGCTTCTTGCATTTCCCTTAGCTTTTAGTCAACCACTTCACTGCATTGAACTTCTCTTATCTTGCATTTTAACTCCTCTTCTTAAGAGCATTAATTCCAATTTCAAGGTATAGAACATCTTGGTTCTAAATTTGAATTAGCAAAAGATTTGATTTGAATGGTTATAGGGCTGTGGACATACCTCAACATCGCTACTGGGCTGATAGTTTAGTTTTAAAGTTAAAGGACACATTTCCCTAGAGTGGTGGTAATGTGAATTGTGGAAGTGAGAAGGAATTACTCTTTATTTAAAATCACTTTTGCCTGTGACTTGGGAAATGGGATTATCATCAAGGATTGTGCTTCAATATGGTGAAGTTCTGTGTTATACTTAGTCATTTATTTACTCAGCAAATAGTTTCTTAAAGGTTTGCCTTGTGTCAACTACTGTGCTAAGCTCAGATAATACACAAAGAACAGGACACAGCCTCTGGCCTCTGGGCAGCAGTTACAAGGTAAGGGTGAGAACATGAAAGAAGAACAGGGGAAAGGCTAACAAATCTGGTTTTGAGGAGAATCAGGGAAGACTTTCTGAAACAAGAAGTAGTTAAACATCTCAATCATTGGTTTTCAAATTTTAGAGAAACCTCTGATTCCCTGGGTCTGAGACTAGCCAAGAATTTTCATTTTGAAAGAGTACAACACATGATTATAATGCAAAGATTTTCAGAGTACTTTTAAAAAATATTTATCTAAGCCACATTGTAGTTCCATTTCCATTTCTTTTTGTATTACTCCTGTGGGGAGGAGTGGGGGGATTGCAGTTTTTTTTTGTTTTTGTTTTCACAAAAAAAGAGGCACAATTTGATAGCACATGGCAGACAGGGCCATTACTTTCATTTTCCTCCTATAAAAAGGATTGTGAGCTTTTGTCAGCGATGTTGAATAACCATTTGTTAATAGAGCTGATAGCTATCATAGAGTTTGTCTCAAAACTCACCGTTATTGCAAAGATTTAAATTACCCTGCATCAGCAAATATTTTTGTAGAAAAGAATCATGTATTTTCTTGAGATTTTGTAAATAGGATGTGAATGAGAATACATGTAAGTATTATAAGAAACACTATGTGGGTTAGAGCACTTTCACGTCAACAGAATATTTCACTTAATTTCCTTAGTTTAGTAATTATTTTGTTAAGATGTAGGTGTTTAGTAATATTTTAAAGACATACTATTAAAAACATTGAAGTTGATATTTTAAATTATATTTTACTAGAATACAATCTAATTCATAAAGTCAGACCATGAAGGACTCAGCTGATTATTAGTCTGATGGGGCTTCAAATCTTCCTTAATGGTACTGAATTGACCAACCAACAAGGGGCCACACTTCCATTTTTAAACAGTATATTAAATAATTAAATAGCATATTAAATTATGTTTCAGATAACTGTCACAGCCTAATTTTTTAAGCTTCCTTAAAAAAAAAAATCAAAACTGTAAATGGTTCATTAGAAGTAGTTTTGAAGCCAAAAATGCTAAAGCAAGTTGCATGGAAATTGTAAAAAAAAAAAAAAAAAAAAAAAACTTGTCATAAAACAGGAAATGAACTTACTACTAGAAATAGCAGATTACATAAAAATTTAATTGATGTAGCTATAACTAAAACATATATACATGGATGAAGTAGACTTTTATGGTAAACATGATGATTATCTAACTTTCTTTGCATCGATTTTACATACTTTTATAAATGCCTTTGTTTAACCAATTGAATGGTTGAGTCCACTGTACCTTGCTATGGCTGTGAATACAAAAGTACTTTCATGATTTTTAAAACAGCACACCAAGACTACAGAAAAATATCACCTTTACATCTGATTTCTCATCGTTGCTGACAGAAATTCCATTGTCCTTCAACTGAAAGAAAGTTGTTGGGTATTCTATAATGATTACCATTGTACCTTGTAAATCGTGTGTTTTCCCCTGAGATGTGTTGGAGAAATTTTAAGGTTGTGCTGATTGTATTCTTCATGTATTCCATTATTCTATGTTCCAAAGAACATTAGGTATTAGTCAAAACCCAACATATATGTAAGTTAGATATTATCACATTCTTTGCAGTTGTTCTTTCTTGGTTTTAAAAAAAAATACTGTTTTTCATTTACATGACCTCAGTTCAATTCTCCATAATAAAATCATCTTTGGCTGAAAGGATATAATAGCACAATTCCTGTAATCACATAAGACTGTACATTTTACCTGGCATGCTTAATTTAATTTTTTAAGGAATAAAATGATCTGGGGTTCTTGATTTTGAGGTTGAACCATACAAGAGAATGGCCCAAAGCATCCAAAAAGAATTAAACCTAAAATCCTTAGTTATCCTCAATTCTATTTATCAGCATTGTAGCCCAACTGAAAAATAAATCTTAGTTGCAGAATCTTGAATTTATTACACCAGTTTAATTAAAACAACTGCTTAATTCAGTGACCATCTCAGTTAAGTTGTTTATTTGACTGGGCATGGAAGGCAGAGTTTGAAGCAAAATGGTGTCAGTAAACTTAGTTTCTAGTTCCAGTTGTCACTACTAGTTATACGACTTGGAAAAAGCATGTCAGCAATTCTGTGCCTTCATTTCCATAAAATGATGAGATGACATTCAATAATCCCCAACATTTCTCCTGGATGGAAAGAAAATTCAATAAGCCATTTAAAGCTGTTATTCTACCAGCATCGTTAAAAGGCAACTCAGAAAAGAGGGTATTGATGAAGAATGCCAAAGACCTTGGCCCACTAACATACACCTACTGCTCCTTGTATGATATAATTGACTCATCCCAGACCACCCAGTTTACTCATTCAGCGTTGACATCTTCACAACATCCTTGGGTAAGGGATGAGATAAGACCCACTCTAACTTTTCTAAACCAATTATACAGCAACCCAGCGATTCAAAACATCAGAGATGACAAATTCAGGCCTGGGAATGTGCCAGCACAGCAGCCTCTTCTTCCTCCCTGTGAGTTCTACAAAGATAAACAAAAGATAAACAGGATAAATAGAAGATACTGGGGGTGAGGACAATGGGGGAGGTTGAGGGGTGAGTTTTAATTGTCATCTGCAAATTTGCATATCTTCAGGTGTCAGGGTCTGTGAAGTCAAAATCTCCATAACCAATCAATCAAAAGGAGAACATTTCACACATAGCATGTGAAAACTATGTTATACTTACATTTCTTAGCCTATCTGGAAATAAAACAAGTACAATCTTCAGAATGTGACTGAGTATAAGTGCGTTAATAAATGTTAAACATAGAAATTTTAGGGCTAAACTGAATTTAACTTTCAGCCTTAATTCCATCCCAAAGGGTTATTGATATTAATATTTTCTGTAATGTATTAGTATGGAGACTAATTTTAAAACATTTTCTTGAGTGAAATGAATATTTTAAAGATCCAATTTATTCAATGCATCCATCATTTCCATTATAATTGATTTTCCTCCCAGACTGTATATAGCTCCTGTATTCTTAGAAATATCCCAAGGTTTTTCATAGCTCAGAGATTACACATTCAACATATAACAGACTTGAATCAAAATTGGATTTTAAAATGTAACATTGTGAAACCAGAAGCAAATAAGAACACCAAATTATTCGCAAAAACATTTCTCATTTCTCATTTTGCTTAACTTGGCCAGGTTTTACTCTCAGTTCTAGCATAAATGGTAAACTTGGGAAGATAACTTCAGTGTCAAGGAGCTCAATTCTGTCATCTGTAAAATGGGTGTAATAATACTTTTCTTATCTACTCACAAAGATAATATTGAGACCAAATGAACAAACTGATGTGATGTGTAAGGCTTAGAATAACCCAGATAGGATTAAATATCATGAAAATAACACTTTACTAAAATGTGGCATCTACCTAGCTTGGGTTTATCAATTCTAAAACTGTTACTAAAATTGTCAGTTGGGGTTTCAGTTATTCCAGGTGTCATGAAAAGCAACCAAAGGGGCTTTTTTTTTTTTTTTTTAATGAAAGAAGTGATTGAGAATGATCGAATATACTATGCAATGAGAATGAGAAACAATTCATATGAGTTAATTATGTAACAAATAATAAAAGTGTGGCCCTGGTGTTAACATCCAGTTCCTCCTCATTGAGAAGCTGGTCACTTCTCCGTCTTATGCATTCTGAAAACTCCTTATCTGTCCACCTCCTAATTCTGCATCTCCCAGTGTTTGTCCTCTATATTTCCCATAATAATTCAGACTAGATGGAATAATCGATTCTCTGTATCTGGTCATTTGCACTTTATTTCAGATCATTTCTGGATTCCATGGAATTTGCATTGGTGAATTCCACATTCTTACTGTCCTTCAAAACACTGAAATGCTAGCGACATATGACTGAGAATGGCATTTCTGCTAAATGTGCTTCCTGTTATATGTTATTCTATTTATTAATTGTCTACTGTGTGTTAAAGAACATTTGGGAACCACTGGATGCAAATATTTATTACCTATGAAGTATTAACTGTGAGGAACACTTAATCTACTTCTGTATTCTATTTTGCCCAGGACTGTATTTCTCCAAGCTGGTTTGTGAGAATAGGAGAGGTTAGAAATGCCCGAGTTTGTGTAAATTGAGAAAATTGTTTACATCGAGTGACTTGAAAATGACCCCTCCATTGGACAAAATTATGTAGTCCAAGAAACTTCCTGGGTCTCTGCTTACTCATCCTCAGGATTATCATTATAGCTGTCATTTATTGTGAATCTGTTATGTGTCAAGTACTTTATATGTATAATATCATATAATTCACACAAAGACTCTTTTAAACTATCTTATCTTACAAATGCAAAAACATGCACATAAAGAGATGACTTTACCTCTTTCTCAGGGTCACATAGCTAGCTGCGCTCAGGGTCATGTTTTAATCCGACTGTTGTCTATCTGATGCCAAATTCTGGTATTTAATCACTTCTCTCCATTACACCCCATGTCCACCTCAATAGTAGCCACCCAGGACTCTACTGTTTAACTTTTTAATGTCTATTTTTAAGGCAATATTTTTTTTGGTCGAGGGTTTTAATTGAACACAAGGTTTTATTAAGTTTTATTTCCAAAATATACACTTAGCAAAGTCCTCACTTTAATTCCTTAAAAAATGTTATCGATATGTGTTCTTAACATTGTAAATTCTCAGAGTGAGAAGTGGCTTAAAGGGTGTTTAATCAATGCCTAAATTTCCTCTACAGCATCTTTCCTAACAAGCCTCACCACTGTTTGAACAAAGCATTCTCACTGTCTGCCCAGGCATTCTATTCCCTCCCTGTAGATTTAAAGATGTAAGACAGACTCTCTGGTTACTGAGCAATAATGTTTTAGATTGGGAGGCATTGGCCCAGGGAAGTCATATGTTATCAATATCTGGACATGTGATATACTTTAGTCACTAAGATCGATATTGAAAAATTTCTTTTGTCTTGATTTTACTGGTTGAGATTACTAGCTCCTATAATATAGGAATGTATTTTACAAAGGGGGACAGTCTGCCTTACACTGGTAGGATTCTGAAAGACTCACCTTTATAACCGCAACAGATTGGTGAGTCTTTATTGATAATAAATGATGATAGTGAGCTAATATTTCTTTATGCATTGTCAGGCATAGGGTTAAGCATTTAAGGCATTCTTTTACTTAATCTCATGAAAGGGAAATACCACCTACGGATGTGATGAGAACTAAATGAGATAAGACAGAAAAAGCACTTAAAACCATGCCTGTCTGGATGCCCTGTAAGCCTTGGTGAATGTAGCCATGATTGTGATCAGTTACTTCCTTTCTTCTAAAGGGGAGGCTGGAGCAAGCTGGTAATGGATAATTGCCTTCAATATTAACTCACAGTTTTTACCTGATACTATTTTCAACCTGCTGTGAAACTGTGTCCAGGCCCTAAGTTGACCCTGCACTGACTCTCTTGGCAATTTCACAATGAAGTAAGCTATCTTTCATTGTTGATTAAGTCTATTTTGAGCAGAGGCTGATCTGAAGTCTGAGCTCAGTGAAAGAGAATCCACTGCCAATAAGAAAGAGTGAGCCTGGCAGGTCATGATCAGAGACTTGACCTCAGAGTGTTGACATAACAGTTGGATGAGAATGAGCAAGTCACAACAGCTCCTGCTTGGGGACTACGTACAGACAATGACATGCATTTCAATAATACGGTCCACAACACTAGGCATTTTAAACTTGCTTTCCCAGAAACTAGAGGAAGGAGAAGTCAGTGAATAGTAAGAAATGTTTCATTAACAAGCTTAATCTTGGGTGCAACTTCCTTTATTGAATCCCAGAATTTCCACCCACCACAGGTCTTGATTTATAATAATGCATCATCCATCAGTCTTATCTCCAGTATGAGAAACTAGAAGAGGATAGTCTCTGTTTTCCTTTAACTTGGTGAGAAGAAAATCTTGTGGTAATAGGTAACTTTTAAATTACTTAATTATAGTGAGTGATTTTGGGAATGCCATATGAGAATATAAGGATGAGACTTACTTTTCCAGATTCCAATCAACTGTGTATTTGTAAAAATGCTTTGAGTTAGCAAAATATTGAATGGTAAAGGGATTAAAATTTACCTAACAGAAAACTGTTTATAATGATTTAGCAATTCCTAGATTATCTAGGTCAGTCTACATGGCCTCAGATCACAGTTAATGAGTAATTTCTTAAGCAGAAATTGTGAGAAAACAGAAGGAAATCAGATACATAAATAGAGATGTGAAAATTAGGAATGACAGGGAAAGAAAAATTTAATTTTTCAGTATGTGTATCAGGCATTTAATTTAAAAAATTAACCTTATTTACTTTTTAAAAATCAAAGCAATACATGTTCAAAACTTTAAAACTCAAATATGATATCAAAACTTAGTACTAACTTCACTTCCCCTTGTCCCAAGCTTATTCCCACTTTCAAACATTTTTGCAGTTTCTTCTGTTATTTACTTTTATGTTTATATATAATATATTTATGATGTTATTTTTCAATTATGTAAAAAAAAATTTAGACATTTTCTACTAAATAATAACTTCCTCATGGGAAAATGAGAATTCTTTCTCTTATCTCAATTCCTTTCCCTATAGGCCTAATGTGATCATATCAACACTTTTAGCTAAATCAGTAGAAATAGGACAGGCCACCCAAGAAGATCCAGGTTGAATAATTGGAGAGAATGATGACTTTTTTTTTAACTGGGCTGCTTGTTTTTATTGCAAATTATAATCAAAGCGACAAGTAATGCAAAAGATACACCTAAGCACCAAGCTACAATTGTATGGACCCAGGTCCTAAGTGACTCTCTGTGTTTTCTCTCCAAGGTGCAGCCTGAGTTCAGGTTCTCAGTGGTCCACACATTGTACTGCTCTTCCAGGTCAGACAGGTCAGACACAGCAGAATGTAAGGTTACAGCTGTTGAGCTTTCTTTTGGTGATTGTGATGGGCATCAAGGTAGGGCCTACACTATTATTATATATTGGTTGGCCTAAAAATAATCCTATTTAAAAAATATTTTTAAAATTCTATCTAAAAATTCAAAATAATATATATGAATACGTATATTTGTATTTATGTATAGCAAAGTAAAACAAATACCTAATTTATATTAATTATCTTAATATTAAAAGTACAATAAGAATAATTATTCTCAGTACCTTCTTATGTAATTTATTCATTTAAGGCTATACCTAGATCTAATATCATGACACTGAAAATTTTCTGAAGAATGAATTTTTTAATAGCCTTATTGTTTTTATTTTTCCCAAAAAATTGCCTACAGTCTTAAACTGCATTTTTAATGGTTAATAAATTTGACATTTTGACAATTTTAATTGACTTTTTTTCTGATGACACTAAATTTTTACTGAGAAAATACTTTTTTCTATAGCTGATAAGGTATTTTACAATTGCAGAATAAATTCTGCTCAATTAAGACTATGCTTAAGGGAGTTCATTGAATTGCATAAATATTTTAGTCTATTTTAAAGTTACTGTCTTATCCCTTTCTATCAGAGTGCTTCCTTTTTAAATACATTTGGAAGACAAAACACATTAAATAGATTTTCTCTATTTGCAATTATTTTAATGTTTTGTTAAATTTAGATGCTACAAAATCACAAGCCTTCTTAATTTTATTTCATTTTGATATATAATATAATATAAATTACACATTTTAAAGGAAAAAATCCATGAAAAGATTTTTCTTCCAAGTTGAGATATTTCAAAACACAGTTATAGAATTTCAAAATTAAATTCTGTTCACCATGTGAGCTACTAGCATTTAATTTTTCAATCTCTTTCTTGCTTTTGTAAGAATAAATTACAATGTTTTCATCTGCAAGGTTTGCTTTTAAGAGCTGTAATCCCTAACAATTTTAAAAGCCAGTTCAAAACTTTATTTCTTTTGAATATTTTAATAAAAGTTTTCTATCTCTGAACAAAATTTAGAGTTTAGAATCTTGAAATCAAAAGTTTAATACCATAGTAGAATATTTACAATGGTATAAAAAGTAGTTTTTCTAAAGCTTAGCTATTTTTAAAATCTAATTAAAGATAGGCAGCGAAGAGAAAATGCATACTTCCATAATGTATATGGTTTTCTTTTTTCTTTCTTTCTCCCCTTCTTACTTCCCTTCCTTCTTTCTTTTCTTTCCTTCCTCCCTCCTTCCCTCCTTCTCACCCTCCCTTCTTTCTTTCTTTCCATCAGCTTATTATTTTTTAAAATTTTGTGGTTAAGTTCAGCTGTATATTTATGAAACTACAGTTGACTCTTGAACAACACAGGGGTTAAGGGTGTGAAAATCCACATATGACGTTTTATACCTTTGACTCCCCAGTTGTCCTTTAGTATCTATTAGAGAAACTGATGCTAGGACTCTGGTGGATACTAAAATTCACAGATGCTCTAGTTCCTTACATAAAATGGCATAGAACAATGCATTTAATCGGCCCTTCACCTCTGTGGATTCCCAACTATGGGTCAAAAATATTGTTTCTATCTGCAGTTGGTTGAATCCGCTGGTGTAACTGGGGGGTATAAAGGGCTTACTGTATACTTACTTAAAAAAAATTAATTATAAATGGACCTGTTCAGTTCAACTTCATGGTGTTCAAGGTTAATTATACTCATAAGTTTTGAGAACTACAACTTTGATTTTACTTTAGCTTATTTAAAAGCAATTAAGGGTTATGTGTGCACCATAACTAATTCCAAGTACTACATTTCTGCCTCCTGAGTTTCATAATTTGGTCCACCAAATTTTACATGACATTATTATTGCAAAAGCAAACATTTATCTTCAATGTAGAATCTTTCAGCTGTTTTTACAATGGTATTCTTAATAATATCTGACATTTCTCTTTTAATAAAATTTGAAAAACTTTATTTTGATTCCATGAATCAAATTGTAAAACTAAACCATTATTGCAATGAATTTATTTTAAAACATCTAATAACATTGATATTAAATTGGCATAATTTAACTCTAGTAAGTTCATATTCCACTAATGAAGTCACCATATAAAAAGCTGTTGCTTCATTTTTTTTAAAAAGTGTGCAAATGAGCAATTAACTTAGTAGAAGTCATTTGATCTAAGTGAAAAATCATGCCTTATGGAATGATAAGTAAATTCATTTTCTATAGTTGCACATGTTAAATTGTCAACCTCAAGCACAGTTTTGTTTAATAAGTAACTTTTGAAATAGATACTTATGTTTATTCATCAGATTTGTGTCTTCTGTCATGGCCCTCTTAAAGAAAAATGTGATAGTGTGTATTAGTGTTCAGCAAATATTCACTTTCCTTCCCACCCCACTGATGTCAGATTAATACATATGACATGCCTTAGCCAATGAAATGTTAACAAACCTGAATCAAATCCTTAAATGTTGTTATTTGGTCTTATTTGCTCTTGTGCTCTGGTAATCCTTGAAATGAGCATGACCTTGGTAGACTTGGCCACAGACAAACACACCTGGAGCATACCTAAATCAAACCTGAAGACTAGAATCAGAGCCAGCCAACCTGCATTTGAAGCAGAATTGCCCAGATGCATCTTGCCTAGGTTAGCTGAACCACAATCGAATGCACTCTCGAGTATGAATATAAATGCTTGGTGAGGCCATTAAGTTTTGGAATAGTTTGTATACAACAATATGGTGACAATTGCTAATCCATATGGAAAATGTTGACAAACATTTTATGCAAGTTATGCATTCATCTCTCAACTTTTTTAAAAAATGATTATTTTAAATTAAATATAAATGTTTACTTATTTTAATTAACTAGGGTTAAAGGAGCTTTGCTACAAAATTTTTGAAGCAGTAAGATAAATAGTTTTAGATTTATTCCAAAAACTAAATGTTAAAACTTCTACACCAACTATATTAAGGCAACTCTTTATATGCTCTTTGCATAAACTCAGCTTCTGTTTCTTGTTCATATTTTGCCTACATTTAACTATATTTTCCATACTCCCTCTGCTCTGCCAACTGGGAGCCCAATCATCTCCATGCATCTGGCAGAAACAGCGCAACTAGGCAGCACACTAACTGCCTGGCAGAGTAACGGTGCCAAATACTACCTCTGACCACAAGAAATTAGTGTCAGAATGCTTTTTATTTGTTTTATCAGCAAAAAAAAAAAAAAAATGCTGTACTCTAAAGTGAGAAATTATTTATATTTCATGAAGAAAGGGTAAGGAATTTCTGGGTTTATACCTGAAGGAAATGAAGTCACAATTAAAGAGAAATGTTTTAAAATGCAACAAAAATTTGGGTAGGAATTATCTGCATATAGGTTAGGGATCAGTAAACTATAGCTCTCAGACCAAATTTAGCTTTCTATATGTTTTGAAAATAAAGTTTTATTGAAACACAGTTACTTTCATTTGTTTACATATTATCTATAGCTGCTTTACAGTATAAATGTAGAGTTGAGTAGCTTTAACAGACTGTTATGCCCACAAAGCCAAAATTATTTGTTATCTAGCCCTTTACAGAACACATTTGTTGACTCTGGTATAGATGAGAGAAGTCATAAGAATGCCAGAATGCATGAGATTCTAATAATTTTACTATGGAAAATGTTATTATTTACTAGAATTTAATAGAATACTCAATTGACTATTACTATTATATTGATACATCTATATAATACACTACTATTCAGAATGAAAATACAAAGGGCTTTCATGATCTTAAAATCTCTCTTGGATCACAAAGAAAAAATATATATATTTTTTGTATAAAATACTATTGAATGTGTTATATTTTTGTCTAGATATTTGGAAATTAATACCCCTTATATTTGTATTTAATTATCTATTAACCATAGTATTTTATTAAGCAGAACACTTTATTCTTTGTCTATGACAAATGACATATTTTAAGCTATATGAAATTCTTACTTTGTTAAAGTTCCATCAATTTATGGAAACTAAATAGGATCCGAAGTATATGTATTAGGTTCAAACTTGTATGGTCAAAAGAGTATGGCAGCTGCTTGTATCTTATTGGGAGAATATATTTAAGTACTAGTATAATAAAAAAATAATAAAATAAGGAGAGAAAGAAGTGAGGGAAGGAAGGAAGAGGGAGAAGTACATGAAGAAATAAAAAATGGACAGATTAAGCTACTGTAAAACTGACAAGTTAAAAACTTCTATCACGCACGGAATATATCTGGGTAGTGATATAGTGCCTCACTGACTCAGAGACAACAAATAGCTCCAGAGTTTGAGAAAAAAAAAACATGAAGAAACAACCAAAAAAATAAAAATGAAATCATATTATATAGAAATAGTGCAAACAGTAGGAAAAAAATCAAACCTTTATAATTAATGTCCTCAGAGAAATAAAATTTTAATAAAATGAAGCGAGCAGAACACAAATGCATCCTGAAATTTTAAAATTTGCTAGTTAAATAAAAACATCCAATTTAAGGTTTGGAGAACTGTATTGGAAAAATATTCCAGAAAGTAAAGAAACAATACATGAATATAAAGAGAACAGACGATAAAAGAAAATATGAGGATCAATCTAAGAGATGTGTACTGGGATTCATAAAAATATGAGAGAGCTGTATTCCCAAATCTATTTCTCTTATAAGTTCTTTTCCATTCTTTGTTCTCCAAAATGAATTTCACTTCCTCATTCTCCAATTCTCTCAGTTAATCCTTAGTTCTCTCATTTCTACTTTCGTAATATTTTTAAAACTGTCTTTTTAATTGCATTTCATTTGTCACTGTCTTTCATTAACTTGTCTTCAGGCTTTTAATAACTTTCCTGGACTCTCACTCTGATCTGCTATGTAGCATCTCTGCTTCCATGATGTTTCCTTCCTAGTTCCATATCCACAGCTGCCAGTTTAATCTTCCTATAGCATAGAGTTGATCATATAAGTTCTTAGTCTGTGAGTCATCATCAGCTCTTTATTGACCCAAAACAATACCCAAAGTCATTTCTCATGATCTGAATCTAGTTAATTTTACCAGATATTATTTCTCACTTCACTGTTTCATGAGCTCTAGTCCAGCTGGAATAGACAATTTGTTTTCTTTTTCATGCAAATGCTGTGCTTTCCACTTTTCCTATCCTATACATTTGCTTGTGCTATTTGTTTATTTGTCTAGAACTGCAGTGGCCAATATGGTAGATATTAGCCATACAATTATTGAATTAGCCACATTTCAAGTGCTCACTAGCCTTATGTGGCCAGTATCTACCATGTTACACAAGGAAAATAGAGAACATTTTCATCATTGCAGAAAGTCCTATTCAAGTGGCCTAAAATGCCCTCTTGCATTGTCTCACGTTCAAACCTATATGACCTTTATTGCCTAGGTCCAATAACTCCTCTCCTAATGACCCATTCCATTTTGCAACAGCATTTTATTTGTGTTGGTGTTATGGGACTTAGTACTTTTCATCTTGGAATACAGTGACTTAAAAATGTGTTTACTCTAGACTGTTTGATTCCATTTGTTTCATTCTTTTGTTTCCTTGTTAACAACTAATCCAATGCCGTGTACATAGTAGGTGTTCAGAAAGGATTTATTGACAATCTCTTTAAAACATTCTTTAAAGCTTTGTAAATATGGAAATATTTCCATAACAAAGAATGATAACTGCTTTATAAATTTACCAGTTAGAATTAGCATAAAATATGGAACATGGAAACTATATTTGTAGAAATATCATATTTTAAAAAGCCTAATGATAAATCAACATGATTTCCATAAATTGTGATTGATTTTCATCAGCTTGGGGAGGCAGCAGAATATAATGAAAAGAAGATGGATGTGAGTACCAGATTGCCCTATATTAGAATCCTGTTTCCATCAATTACTGCCTCTGCTTAGCCAAGTTACTTAATTTCTCAGAGTTCATCCAGTGCTACCTGCATTAGTTAAAACCCTTTGATAGCAAATAATGGAAATAGAAATCAAACTACCTTTTTAAGAAAAAGATATTAATGGGCTTATATAACTGAAAAAGTCCAACATTTTCAACATGACTTGATCCGTCTTCTCAAATAATGTTATAGCTCCAATTTTAGGCAAATTCTTGCTACATAATACTAAAACAGCTGCTAGTGGCTTAAAGGCACACAGCTCTCTACAATTCATGATCCAGGAGGAAGAAAAGATCTTCTTTAGCTCCAGAAAATGTCCCAGTGGGGACTCTTATTGGTATACCTGTGTCAGGAACATCCTTGAATCTGTTGTGGCTAGGATACTGAGAATCAGATAGGCCAAGCCTGGGTCAAATGACCAAACTGATGCTTGTTGCAAGGGAGTCAGTCTCATTGATTCATGTGAATGGTGCGGGATTGCTATGGAATGGAGGCTGCTTCTCCAAAAAAAGAACACTAGACAAACAACAGCCAGTTATGTTTTCTAATTTGGGGTGTCACATTATACAATTCTATGCAATGAATAAGCACTCTCTATTGTGTTCTATGTGACTAGTTCTTGTAGGAGTAGGGCAACATGTAGGATCTCTCTCCCTTATAGGCTTGTAGATGATTAAATGTTATAATATAAATAAAATGACCAACGATTAGTAGATAGTTCCTTCTTTTTATTTCTTTTGCATCTTTCTTTTCCTGCTTAAAAAGGCATATTATCCAATAGTGATTAAATAGTTCCTTCTTTTTTTTTTTCTTTTGCATCTTTCTTTTCCTGCTTAAAAAGGCATATTATTCAATAGTGATTAAATACTGATTAAAGTCTAGATTAGACCACTCCAGACTTACTAGCCCTTGTTTTGAGGTAACAGAGAAGAAATTATATTTGTCCAATATTTCTACCTCAAAGAGCATTCTGTTGTCAATGCAGAGGATCATGACTCTAAAAGATTAAATCATTTCCAGATAGTCCTTTATTTTATTATTAGGGCCTCCAGAAATGCCATATTAACTCAAAGTTGCTTATAAATATTTTACAATTCAAATGTTATGAACAAACAAAACTGAAATAAAATCATCGCTACAGAGAACAAACTGATGGTTGCCAGATAGATGAAGGTTTGGGAGGCTGGGTGAAAATTGTGAAAGGATTTTAAGAAGTACAAATTGGTAATTACAAAAGAGTCATGGGATGTGAAGTATAGCATATAGAATATAGTCAATAATATCGTGATAATTACGTCTAGTGTCAGGGGGATACTAGGTTTATTGGGGAGATCACTTTGTAAGTTATAATAAATGTCTAAGCATTATGTTGTATACCTGAAACTAATATAATGTTGAATGTCAACTGTAATTGAAAAATTTTTAAAAATTAAATGTTACGGTGGGTAGAACTCTGGTCTCCATTTACCTTTACTTTAACCAGAGAAGTCTGATCTTTCAGTTTAATATTTAACTGATTAGCATTTATCAATTTAACAGTTGAACATTAAAATTATCATTTTTCTGCTAATGTAGAAAGCTTCCAATTATAAATAAGTAACATTGAGAATTTTTTCTCATGTATAAACAAGTCCAGAAATAGGCAGTTCAGAGGTTGGTATGATAGTTCCATGATGTCATTAGAAGCCCAAGTTTCTTATGGCTTTCTGTTTCCACATCTTTAGAGTATGACCCTATCTTCATGTTTCAGGGGGCTACCAGAGCTCCAGCCATCATGTCCACAGTTCATGCAGGAGGGAAAGGAAAGAGCAAAGATACATGTTGGATAATTTAGTCTTCTTGAAGAGCTTTCTTGGACACCACATATTTTACTGTCTTTTGGGTAGATCTGTGTCATATAAATACCTTTAGATAAAAGGGAATCTGAGGACTTTAGTTCTTATTGTTTTAAGTTGAGAATATTGCTTCCTCAAATGAAAATTAGAATTTTGTTTATTAAAAAGAAGTGGAGAATAAATATTGGGTTGGTAACTAGCAGGTTCTGTCACATGCAGCTAAATATTATTTCTAAGATTTGGTTTGAATGACAGGTTTTAGTCCTTAAAATAAAAAAAAAAAATCTGAAAACCATTGACATAATCAAACTCTAAGACGAGAACAGCCATGTGTATTTGATTTAATGGAATGATGCTCAAAGAAGGCAGAGTTGTTGTGACATTCACACCTTAGGTTCAAAAGCATTAAACCCAACTCTATTCATTATGGGTATTTTGAATACTAAGTAATATTGCTGGATACTTTTCACTACTTCCTTAAGAGGCCTTTGAAAACTAAGTTTGTAGCCTTGTACATGTGTTTCCGTTTGGCATTTCCTTCTTATGGTGTCCCTGTACCCATCTGGACCAAGAAGGTGGTTCAATATGCAACCAAATAGCAAATGGGTGATGTGTATAATTCCACATCTTAGAACTTCCATTCCAAGCTGCCCTCTGGGGACTCGACTGGGCACATGCTCTCTCTTCTATACCACAGGATGTTTATGTCAGCAAGGCAAATGGCTCACTAATGTGTTGGGGAACCAGAGTGAACATTTGGAAAACACCCATGTATTAAATGGACCAAAATGGGTTTTCTGCTCAAGCTGCCAAGCTAGTTTGCCTGTAACACTGGCTGCTTAGAAGAGGGGAGGGAATTATTTTTAAAAGTACTTATTCAGATTGAAAAAATTATATTTTGCTTAGATTTTAGCAGTCTCTCAAATGAAGGATTTATTGCATAATCTTTTTTTTCTTCATTGCCTGTTTGAATTCTACGTGTTCTTCCAGAGTCAACTTTAGTCTCAGCTTCTTCAAGCAGTTTAGCCGAATTTGGCATTTATCACACGTTGCTTTGTTGTGTTAGTCGTCTTTTTTGTTTGTGCCTCCCATTTTCCCAACTGAATTTAAGTTCTCCAAGGACCAGGAGACCATACAATTTCTTATACGAATTGAGATACTTTGAGAGTAACAAAGAAATACTATTAGTAATTACATCAGGACGTCTGGTATAAACCCGAACTGTCTAAAACAATTACGATGTGCAGCCACTCTGTTATTTAGTCCTTCTCTTTCTTATCTCCCACAGTATAATTCACATGCAAACAGATATTAAACTCTTAAAAGTAAATACGTTAGGAAAGCAGTGAATGATTTCTCCTACAACAGCTATGAAGTGGATGAAAGATGGGGACAGGTCCCTACCGGAGAGAGATTTAATAGTTCAATACAGGAAGTAACCACAAAGTGGAAGGCTTTAAAGAATCAAATAAAGACTATTTACAGTAGAAACCAGCCTAGAATGTATATTCTTACCACCAAAAGCCATAAGGTTCAAATAGGAACTCTCACTACAAGAACAGAGGGGATTCACTACAGAATAGAGAGGGGTAAGTATGTTTAATGGGCATTTCTACAGACTGTGTTCTTGCTTCAGAAGCATCACACTTCCAGATCATTACACGAACAGTCTACTTTAGTCTGAACAGGAGGAAATAAGAATAGAATTAGATGGAAATATAGACCTACAGCTAAGACACTAGGAATTCTCTGCAGTAAGTGCTCTTTTTTGATACTAATTTTCAAACTGTCCTGTGTAACTCAGCTGAGGACTAGAGCAAAAGAGATCTTCCTTAACGGAAAATGACACCTGAACCATGGGTTCTCTATATCAGTCTAGATTTTGCATATATCCCAACATTTTTGATACTTCATCATTGCTGTTTAAAATGATGTAAATTGACATTTTCCCTCTTAATTAACCCTAACTAAATGCATATTTTTAATCTCCCAAAGCATTTGCTTAATGGCATTTTGAAACAACACATGGAACATTGTGTTTTATTTTGCATGTACAAGCATACTTTTCTTGTATACTTCGTTCTTTCTCCATCAGATTATAATCTCCTAGAAGACAGATTTAAAGTTTTTCTTCATTTTGTATCTACCCTAACCAAGTTCACCATGTAATTTTTGAGAGTGAAGGAATCGGTGGCTCTAAGCAGACAGGACACTAGGGCATCTGGCATTAATTAGGACTGTTCTGGGCCAAATAAGAGGTGTGGCCCTCCTGCTTCCACTTAACACCTATCCGGTGTCCTGCACATTTTTAGGACTATGTAAATATTGGTTGATGTGAACTTAGGTCACTTTCTACTAAAAGTATTTTGAGCTTAACTTAAAGTCCCAATTCCATTGCCCTGTCTATAACAACTGGTTGTCTGTAGTGACCTACTAAGATAAATTCCAGATCAAGTCCAGAACTAAAATTCTAGCCTTGACAAAAAAAAAACCCAAGGCTACTAATAAATGCCACACTGTTTCCCTGATTCCTAAGATTCGTATAGTTCCCTACTGACATCTGACAGACATGAAGTTACTTTTAGAGAACCCCAGACTTAGAATTCTGATTTATGCACATGATACATTAAGAGAAACTAAGTGACATTGCATTATGGCAACAACAATCAGATTGAAAACATGGTGCTGACAAAGATTTATTCAGCACATGCTGGATTTTAGAAATATGATGTGGGAAAAGACCAGGATTTGGAGGCAGAAGAGCTGTGCTTGGGTCCTACCTCTGTCACTTCTCTTCAAATGATATCTCATCTGAAAATCAGGGATGATAATAGAAACTCTATCTACAGAACCTTTGGGATAATTAAATGAAATAATGTATGTGAAAGTGTTATAAACTTCAAAACTATAGGGATGCATATTCTCCTTTTCATTGCCTGTTTGAATCAACTCTTCCAATTCTGTCTCTCTCAAGTAGCCTAAGCCTGGGTCACCAGAATACATAGTTACGAGGTTTAGAAAAAAATCAGCCAAACAACTGGTTGTTATGTGATCCCTAACAACAGTTGGATGGACTTTTCCCCCAAATTAAATGACATGTTTGACAGCCTGTAAATGTAGCCTAAAGTATTGCAAGAAATTATTTTCCTTAGGGAGAGTGTAATTTTAACAGAAGTTCAACTTACACATTTTCAGATCTGAACTTTGAATGTCTCTGTTAAGCGTAAAATGAATTTAATTAGTTATGAGATATCTTGCCCTTGGCTACAGTATGCATTAAACTGCAGCATAATATCATTCTCAACCTATTCATACTCTGTGGTATATTTTAGGGCTTCCTGTGCTGTAGTTTCTTAAAGCAAATACTGTATATAGTTTCATAATCTAACAGTTGTTCCTTCAGAAGGTTAGGAGTGGGTGCAACACATCTGTGGCCTTCAAATAATATAGCCAGACATATAAATTCCTTTATGGGCAGGATCTACATCTTTTTATGCATGGGGCTCTAACATGTAAATGAAACCTGGCACGATGAAGTAAATATGTGTAGAATAAATAACAGAGGAGACAAATCTCTGAAAACATACTCCAGTGATGTAGTTCACACAAAATGACTATTTTGAAGCATTTTAGAGCTCAATCTAAATTGGACCTCTGTTTCCCCACCATTTATTCTCCAGAAGTGATCACTGTGGTACAGCTATGATTACTGAATGGCTATGGTGCAGTTGTAAGTGACCATGCCCTTCCTGGTATCTTCTAATTTTGTGATTATTGTCCCAATGTATACACAGTTCTGAAGGGTCGCTAGAAAAAGTGTGAGCATGTGGCCCAGAGCCCGTGTCAACAGGGAGCTATTTCTTAATAATTCAGGTCATCAAGTATGTTCATACATTGGGAACTCAAAAAAGGACTTCCTCTTACATGGTTTTCCTGAGTTCTTTTGTAGCCTACAAGACCTAGCTTAAAGAAAAGTAAAGAGCACAGTACATACAATGTCTTGTTTGTGAAACCTAATGCAGGAAGTGATGCTGTGTCTATTTCTAGAATATGGTTAGATTTTCACAGCTGAGAGACAAGATCTGTAGCTTGATAACTATTTAGAAACAGGACTGTAATGCAATTAGTCTGGGGACTACCTGAAGGTAGAGATGGGCTTACCTGTTTTCTAACATCTTGACATTCCTCCAAAGCATATCTTGGATGCAATGAGTGCTCAGTAAGTGCTGAATAGTTAACTAATTTTTAAAAGGTTAAGAAAAAATAACATCTTTTAAACGTGTAACTTTTTAACCAGTTAAATAATTTTAAAAACAGAGAATTTCAGTTAATTATACTTCTTTATTGAGTAAAAACCAGATGTGAAGTACTATATGCCAGGGATTAAAAAGTATGAGCAAGGTATACTCCTGCCCCCTAGAAACTGCAGCTACAAGGCTAACTGGAAACTTGAACAAAAGAATACATCAGTTGACAACATTTATGCAAATACATTGCATTCATTACGCTGGACAGTGTACAACTTGTTCGCCATAATTGTGAAAAACACATTCGATATTGTAGTTCTAAATGAACGTATTTGGTATCATATACATGTGAAACAACTGACTTCCAATAATTGAGTTCTCAAGTTATCCACACCCAAATAGACCTAGAAAAACCATTCAATTTCAATTGTTTCAATTCCATAGTTAGTAAGTGGCTAAATTGTTTATTTTTCAGTTTATGGTGGTGGTTGGGGATGTAGCCTATAAAAGCCCAACTATATTTTTTTAATAGTCCAAAGTGATTTATATAGGTGCGTATATGTGATATATATACACAAATACATACATGAATATATATTTTATACACATACTTGCACACATGTATCCGAAACTTATACAATTTTTGTTCTCTCATTGTTAAACTGAGCACAGATCTATTGGTGAAGCTTTTCACCCAGACTACAATAGGCAGCTGTCTTTAGAAGAGTGTCACTGAGTCTTTGCTGTGCAGACAAGAAAGGAATATTTGAAAGTGTAATGACCCTGCAAGTGCTCAGATATTCATTGCGCATCATGATGATTACAGCTGAGAATCTGTTCCTGCTTTATTCTATTTTGTTTCTTAAGAAAATCTTATCTTTAGAATGTGTGGAAGCAAAATGACTAGTTTATAACAGACGGTATTAAAAACTGTTACGAGTACAATGCCAAAATGCAACAGTAAAATTGCAAACTGAGAAGAGGAATCAAACGAGGGCAGAAAAGCGTAAGATTTGAAAATAAATTATGCATAGGGCAAAATGGGAATCATTTTGAGAAGGAGAGGAGAGATGGATTTAAATGACCAAATAGTGAAATGTAACAGTTTGGTAGAAGCTGTCTACTAGTGTTGAACAACGTGGACTCCATCCCTGGAATTGACTTTGAATCCTGAATCTCCCATTTACAAGTTGTATGACTTTTGACTGGAACTTAAACTCTCTAAATCTCTTTCCATTTTCCATTTTGCAAACAAGGAGAGGTATAAGTACTCAGTGAAATGGTGGTTCATTAAAACGTAATATTTACTGAGCACTTACGATGTATTGGGCACTGAAGTAAGCATATTACACACATTCATTAACTCATATATTACTCCAATGACGTGAGTACTATTATCGTTATTCCTGTTTAATGTATGAGAAAATTGAGGCTGGGCTTGGTTAGGTGACTTGCCCAAAAGGATAAAGCTGAGATTTAAAACTGTCAGAATGAATCTAAAGCCTGTGGTTTAAGAATTATGCTATCATATTGCCATAGCCTGGCACAGAGTAAGCCTTCAATACATAATAGAGTCAACTGAAAGAGATCCATTAAAAATTAACTGAGGAGGAAAACCAAATCACCTGCCAGGAGGAAACTGACATGGCGCCTTCTTCCAATATATCGTGTAATATGAGGATAGATGTGAAAGATGTGAAATGATGCTGAAATGGCTGATGAAGCCCAATTTGGAATCAAATAATGAGCTTACCTCCATTCCAAACAAGCCTAAATTGTCCACCACAAGCTCAGTTTCAGTTAGCTGAGACATCCTGTACGAAGCATATGCATCCTTACTTTCTTCCATTTCATATGTTTTCCTTCTTTCCATATATCATATTTCATATTTCAAAGATAGATATTTGAGCCTAATAAAGTTATTACAGCTTGACGTGAACCTTTATCTTCCTTCACAGCTGATTCACAGTTGCTCTGATCTCATCAGTAGGCTGTGAATGTGAACACGTAGTTAGAATTGACCTTGAATCCAACTCAAATCCAACTGCCCCCCCCCCGAAAGTGTTCAAAGGGTAGTAGAAGAGGGAAAGGGTGGACAGGGGTGCTTTGCTCAACCACTATGGCTCCCTTTGCCAAATGAAATATGGCTGTGACTTAAGGCTTTTGCCTATCTCTGTCTCTTGGAAATATTCATATTATATGAATCAAAGAATGGACCACTCCTGCCTCCCCATCATCCTTCTTCCCTTCCCTGACATGATCATGGGTGTGTACACTCCACACAATAGCCCTTATTGGCTGCAAGGGTCACAGGAAACCTGTTACCCCAAATAACTGTCACATTCTCATGTGCTCAGTCATAGGGAAGAATTTCAGTTTTCTCTTTTCTACTATTGGGGATGAGGTTGAGGTCATGGGACTGAAAGGATCCTGTCTTGTCTCCCAACAAGAAGAGTCTGTGCAGCTGCTGTGCCCATAGCAGACAGACGGCATGTGGCAGCTGAGGCTCTTCTAAAGGCTCTTTCCACCCATTTCCTGTGGCTTTGATTTCTTAGAGGGCAGATGTACTCATTCAAGAGTCCCTCTTTGATTCAGTTAGGGGAAAAAAGTCTAAAACAACCCTTTCGTTTTTTCTGAGTTATCTGCTACTAATTCCATCTCTCCTTCCGTTCGGAGCAGCATGTGGCTGAGTTTTGTTGAGTGCTAAATAATCACTGCTCTTAATTATAAACAGCTTCAGCTGAGAGGAAAGTTTTACCAGGAAAGCTGAGCCCAAGAAACAAGATGGGTATGTAGTCAAATGGAACCCAAACTGGTTTCCTAATTAGGAACAGAAAAAATATCTCCAAGATTCAATTCATCCTCCAAGTCATAGCCCTCTGTGAACCAACCCCTGTCTACTATTCCAGTTCATTCATCATTTATTTTTCCTTCAAACTTGATGTTTCAGTAACAGTGTTGATTTGACCTCCAACATACGGAGCTGTTTCATGCTTCCGGGCCTTTGTGGCATCTTCGCTCTGCATGAAATGCCTTCTTCTCACTACACCTTCCTGGAAATATCTTATTTGACTTTTAAAACCTGGCATAGACATTGCTTCATCTACCCCAGTGTTCTGATTTAATTGGTCTGGGCTGTGGCCTGAGCTTTGGGAATTTTAAGTGCTACTCAGGTGATACTAATATGCACCAGAGTCTGAGAGTCGCTGCTCTAGGCCATTGGTTGTCAAACTTGAGCAAGCATCAGAATCAGCTGCAGGGTTTGTTAAAGTGTATATTGCAGGGTTGGCCCCCTAAGTTTAGAATTCAGTAGTTCTGGGGCCTAGAATTTGCATTTCTACTAAATTCCCAGCTGATGCTGATTCTGTCGGCTCTAGAGCCTTGTTTTGAGAATCAAAGCTCTATTCAAACTCTCTAGCCTGCACAGGTTTCTGGAATTGAACTTAATTACATAAATTACACTTACATTGCAATTATCACACTGTATTGTTATCAAGGTACTTATATGTTTATTTCTATCATTGAAAGATAAGGAAAATAGCTTTGTTAATCTCACTGCTTAGCACTGTATCGGATATATAGTAGATGATAAATGATTATTAAATGAGCAAATATTCAACATCTAGTTATCACAGAGAAAGACAGTCATATACCAGATTTATATCAATAATTTTGGAGTATTGGCTCTAACAAGTATCTCATGCATCTGGATTTAAATCTAGAAGGCAGTTCTCTTAGGTTCTTTAAATACATCTTGGATTTTGGTGATAGGGTTGGGTTGGCAAAGTCCTCTTCAGTATATTGGGATAAAAAGCCTTATGCAGATTATATTACATTACATCAACAATACCTCTTTTAAAACTGACATTTAATGAGTATCTCTATCAATAAAGGCCTTTTAAGAGCTCTCCATAAAATGTTGCGAAAAATGAGAAGATTTAAAATACAGGCAAACAATGAGCCCCATTCATATAGCTTTATCACATCATTTCTCTAAGTATCATGGATCTCAAAAGGCTCACTCACCCTTTTCCAGTAAAATTGGCACATATTAGCCATATTGTTTGTCTGATTACAAATATAGACTGTGGCAGTGAGGAATCCATTTGTCCCCATGGCTTACACATAGATCCTAGACTTAATACACCCTCAACTACAAAGCAATGGAATCAGATAGTAAAATTTTATTTTCAAGGAGATTAGATTCTGATACAGAACAATGATTTCATTGTTTTGTATAACTTTATAAAGTAGTCCAAAGAGATGTTTCAAGAAATGTTTCCTAATCCTTGCTAATTTCTTAAATACCTACTCTCAGAAAGAATAAATTTGCTCTCCATTTATTGCTCTGTAAAACATAAAAATACACAAAGTATGTTGGCATAGCCCTTTTTGAACTCAAAACCCAGAGCTGGTCATATAGTATTTTTCTTTTTTGTGAAGACATACATCTTTGTGTGTGTGTGTGTGTGTGTGTGTGTGTGTGTGTGTGTGTTTCTTATTTGTTGCACGTTTCAGCTGCCTTCTTCTACCTTAATGACCATCTGATTGTCCTAGAAAGGCAGTGCTGTCCTTGGTGGTATGAGATGTAATAGCATTTGACATTTGAATAGCATTTAGGTAACATTTTCCAATGAGTCAGTGAGAGACCCAAGATGAGAAATTTGTCCTTTTGAGTTTCTGGTCAGTCTCTGTTATTGGAGCTCTGTGTCCCGGTCACCTCTAATCACTACCTTGGATTCTAGAAATGTCAAAATATGTGTATATGAACTTTCTAAATTAAGTATACTGCTATTAAATTTCACTTCAATATTTGCAGGTGGCCAGTGAATTGAATATGATAAAATCAGGAATGAAAAGATACTGTAGGATGTGCTTGCTTTTCTTTTTTGCTTTCTTTTCTTTAAAAAAAAAAAAAAGAAATTTATTTTCTCACAGTTTTGGATGCTGGAGATCAGGGCACCAGCATGTTGAGTTCTGGTGAGAGCTCTCTTCTGGCTTGCAGATGACCACCTTCTTGCTGTGTCCTAACACGGTAGAGTTGCCTTTCTTTAAAAAAAAAAAAAATCCCTAAAATGAATTTGGAGGTTCAGAAAGATTATGTTTAGGATGTAAAGTTCATTGTGTGCATAGGCAGAAATAGATTCAGTGGCTGCTTTCTGTTGGTATCTGTTCTATGTCTTTGGGTGGTTGGTTGGTTGGTTGTTCGGCTGGTTAATTGGTTTTCAAGTTGGAATAGCTGTCTTTATTTTTCCTGTCTCTGTTTCATAAATCTCGGATGAAAGGACTAAGTACCACTGTATACAAGTAGCCAATGCATTGAACATGATCAAACCTTGCTCCCACATCAGGAGTGAATAGAGACCGACATACCTTATGTCTAAATATTTAAAGTATAACTTAAGCTTACAAATTGCTTAATAAAATACATTCTATCTATTACCTTAACAAGTATATCTTTACAATGACAAACATTTAAAAATATGTAAAGCTATTATTTTTATATGATTGAAAGTCTATAAAATATTGAAGATGAGTGAATTTAATTAGTATTTGCATGTATCTGGGTATTTATGTAATGGGCTGACAAAGTGTGGGTTAGTAATTAAGTAAAAGCATATTTAAGTTAAAAATTATTGCATCTATATTTCCTAAAATTTATTTTTGCCTTCATTACAGCAAAATTATATTATCATATTATTTTAATCATGATTGTCACAAAGTTTTATTCTATTAGTAATGGCAACCTAAGGTATTAAAAATAAAAATCTAATTATGTCCAAAGTACACAAAATTTGAATATACTTTAATAAAATATACAAATTAAAGCAACCTAAAACATAAAACATTATTTTTCATGTGCTTTCAAAGGTTATTTTTATTCTCAAACATGCAAGTTATTTCTTAAAATAAAAATAAAAGTTATATTTAGGAAGTATCCAAAATATAAGTCAAAATTATTAAATAAAGCTTATATTTTTATTTTCTAAAAAAATATTAAAAATTATTAAATGCTTTTATTAAAACATAAGCTGTTCACAATTCTACATTTAGTTGTTAATGTAAAGAACCAACATCTTGCTTCACACATGCTTCATTCAGGAAGAATCTGACAAGTTAAATGATTTGTTTTTATTTTCTTTCTCTAAAAGCTGTTGCATTCGCATGCTCCCTGCCTTCCTAAGCAATTTCTGACTTTCACATCACCAGCAGCACAACTCAACAACCTTCATGGCATGTGGATACAGCTGTCTTTCATCTGAATTCATAGGTCAAATGATTTAGGTCAACTGCCTGGGTCCTGACTGGTATTAGCCATGGAAGTGGATGTCTTAGGGTTTCAGTCATGGTATTCTGGCTCTGAGTGCTGGATTCCAAGTTATAGAGGTTTTCATATGTTCTCTAATGAATGTGCAGATGCTCCTTGACTAACGATGGGGTTAAGTACAGACAAACCCACTGTAAGTTGAAAATATTCTAAGTCAAAAATGCGTTTAATACACTGAACCTAGCGAACATCATAGCTGACTTAGCCTATCTTACCTTAAACATGTTCAGAACACTTAGCCAGCCTCCAGTTGGGCAATTGTCTTGAGTTTCATCTCAAGAATAATTGCATTCTTTTTTTTCTTCTCACCAGAAGCAGAAGACACAGTTTTGTAGACATGATAGGATATGAAAACAAAAAACACAATATTCAAAAATTTCTGGCAACACATTACTATAGAGTAGTATGTGTTGTTTATCCTTGTGATTTCGTGGCTGACTGGGAGCAGCCTCTCACTGCCACTGCCAAGTGTCATGACAGAGTATCCTACTGCATGCTGTAGCCCAGAAAAAGATCAAAATTAAAAATTTAAAGTACAGTTTCTACTGAATCCCTATCATATTTGCACCACGCTGTAAAGTCAAAAAATTGTAAGTTGAACCATGTAAGTTGAGGACTGTCTGTAGTGTTCACGTGTTTTTGACAAGCAAGGCACTCTAAAGCCCAGGATTCCTGGGGTCTTTTATTCCCATATACCTCTGCTTGTTCAGGCCTTTGGAGATATCATCAAGAGTACTGTAGTAAACTGCTCACAGAACAACTTGTATCCAGAATCAAATTTTTCCTTCTGTCTCATGAACATACTTTACTGACATAGATAAGCTAAGAATCCTGACTGATCATTTTTTCCTTATTTCAAACCTGAATTCTTAGGCCACTTGCGAATAGATGAGATAAAGCAAATAAAAACATACTCAAATGTATATGTGGCTAATGAGCCACTCATATTCCTTCTCCTCCAGTGTAATATGCCAAAACAGGAACTGACTAACTTTGCAGAAACAATAGTGGTCTGATTCCAACTACTGACAGGTGAACAGTATTTGAGATAGAAATATTGCCTCATGATTAGTACTTATCATCATTGTATAGCTGGGCTCAGCAGCGAAGCATAAAATAATAGCCAATATTAATTGAGCATTCATTATGTGCCAGGAATTATGCTACGAGCTTTATATGTATTATCTCATGTGATCCTCCCCATTGTTTTGGAACTAGGTAATACAATAAAGCTTCTTTTAAAGATGGAGGCACTGAGGCTTCAGAAGAATTAAGTAGCATGCCTAAGGTCACACAGTGTGGAAGTAATGACAATGGAATTTAAACTCAGGCTGTGCAACTCCAAAGCCTGTATATTGAAACACTATTTCAGTGTGCTTATTTGTTTCTTACTGGCATTGGGCAGAGAGATGGGAGGGTCTGGAACTAAGTAAGACAAAGACAGGGAAAACTAAATCAACTGCCAAATTGTACCAGGAAAAGCAACCACTAATCCAGTATAGCAAGGCCAAGGGACACAATGACCTTGTGTTGTTTGGGCTGGTTTCATTTCCAAGGAGTCATGGAAGACTCAAGTTGAAGTCAAGGAGTCATGGAAGAGAGTTGGTGGGTTGATATTTAAACAAAGAGTAGAATCTGGGGTGATGCTCTCAATGGACTCATTGGGATGGAAGAACAGGACTATGACCTAAAAGAATTCAGAAACAGAAATAAGGTTAGTGGGCACCTACTATGTGCTAGGGCTTTCCCATATCTCTGCTCATTTAATTATCAAAATGAATCTGCTATGGAAGCATTTCCAAAATAAGAAAAGAAGTTATGTAATTTGTCCAAGACTAAAAGCCAATAAGAGATAGAAGTGAAAAGGCAAATGTAGATTAGCTTGACTCCAGATCTGGGATTCTAAATATTGTGTTGCCTGTAAAACACCCTTCAGGTTGTGAGGAAAGGCCTTGACTCAAGGCATATATGGGTATGGTGGTACTGGCAGCCAGGACTAATTAACTCTGGAGTCCACCCATGGGTGGGGCTCACAGCTCTATACTTGAAGCCTAGGGTAAGACTGACTCATAAATTCTCCTGGGTTTGAGTCCAAGGACCTCGGTGTTGGGGCAGCTTATGGACGACTTGCACTGAGTTCTGTTCTGTTTGTAAGGACTGTCCTGGGACACTTAGCTTATTTGTGCTTCTAAGAGAGATCTTTATGGTTCATTCTTCCAACCTAGAAAATCCTTGAAGCTCTTGAACTATGCCTCATAATACCTGTCCAAGATCAGACCACACCTAACAGAAATACTTGGAACTCATAAGGTTCTTGGAGGAAATAGAGACATCACATTACCAAAACTACAAGTGTGAAATAAAAATCCATTAATGATAGCTAAAAATTCCTTTAGAGGAAAACAAAAGTTGAGGATTATAATAGACTTTTAATTGAAGAATGACCAGGAACAATGATGAAAGGATGCTTATGGAGTATAATAAGCACATCACTTTGGGTACATAAATAGAAAAAGTGCAAGAACTAGAATCTGTAAACAAAATAAAGAAGTGCTTGATTCAGTTCCTGACTATTCCACAGTTGTCTGAGATATTCTTTTTTTGAACTGGGTTTCTTCTTTGTCTATAGAGATAATCTGTGCCTCTCTGTTCTTTTTAATTTCAACACCAATTATCATCATCATAGCCAAGGTCATGAATACTCCCTGACTTATGCCTGCATAGTCATGAGCTCCAAAAAGGGAATAAAATGTGTGTGTTGTGTGTGTGTGTGTGTGTGTGTGTGTGTGTGTTTGAGAAGAGGAGGAATCCTTTTTTTTTCTATTGGAGTTGGACAAATTTGACAGTCAATAGAAAGAATATGAGGCTTTGTACATTAGTAGGGAAAGAACATGGAATTTAATCTCAGTCACATGTTTAACCAACATAGTGCATGCAAAGCACTTCAGAAAGTATCAAAACAGAGAAGACACAGTCTTTGTGCCCAGCAAACTCAAAATATAGTGTCAGATAGAGGTGAATAACTAGCAATCAAGTCAGAATAAAATAAGAGTTAGGACACAGTACAAAGGATGCACTGTGAAAGCAGAAAAAAGAACCATTGCTGAGTGTCATCAGTCTTGGAAAGAGGGAAGAAGGTCATTTCAGGATGAATGAACTAGTAAAGGAGTTCAAAAGTTTTCAGTGAGAGAAGAAAGAGGAGAATCAAGAGAAGGTGGTGCCATAACAGCCAATAAGTATGCTCAAATGTCCCATACCCCAACACATCATTTATTGACCTTTCTTTCTTCTACCATTTGTCTGATTCTTTCCTGCCCTGCCTGTATGGCCAGAGTTCTCACTGCTTTGTGTTGTTCTTGGCAAATTGAGTCTTTAACCCCTTTAGGTTAAGAATGTGTTCTTTCCTGTTTTCCTCTTCCCTTACAGCTAAAACTGATTTCACTGAGAATCCCGATGCTCAGGGTTTATCCATGAGAAGTGATCTATATTTCAATGTGCCTGGGGAACCAAATAATAACCATGATATCAATTGAACTGCTTCTATGGGCCAGCACTGCTTAAGTGCTTCGTTAGGTATGCAGGTGTGGGACCCAGACTCAAAAGTGGCCTTTAATTATCCCCACCTCCTAACATTCACACCCTGTATTATACTTCCCTTCCAAATTGTAATGGTATTGGTCTGTGTGACCAATGGAACATAGCAGAAGTGATGGTATGTCACTTCTGAGATGAGTTATAAAAGCCTGCAGCTGTCTCTAGTGTTCTCTCTCTTAGATCCTTCACCCTAGGGGAAGTTATGTTGAGAGTAGCCCTATGGAAAGGCCCCAGTGGTAAGGAAATGAAGTCCCTGCAATAGCCTTGTGAGTGGGCTTGGTCCTTCAGCTCCTGTCAAGTCTTCTGGGACTGTAGTCCTTGCCAATAGCTTGACTGCAATTTCATGAGCCAAAATCATCCAGGTAAGCTAGTCCTAGATTCCTGACCCTCAGAAACTATAAGACATGATAATATGTTCTACTTTAAGCTCTAAGTTTTGGAGTAATTTGTTATGCAGCAATTGACATCTAATATAGTACATCTATATGTATTATTTTGCCATTTTGAAGTATAATTTAACTAAGATAAAGACACAGATCTGAAGCATTAAGTTCAATGATCTCTGACTAGTCAATGATCGCAACCATCACCAAAACAAGATAGACATTTTCATTACTCCAGATAGTTCCCTTGTGCCCTCTTCCAATCAATTCCCACTCACCTTCTACCAGCAGTAACTATCATTTGTTTTCTATCACTATAGATTAATTTAGCCTATTTTTGAACTTTGTATAAGTGCAATGATGGAATATATACTGTTTTGCATCTGGCTTATTATAATGTATGGATCTTTTTTTTTTTTACCATAATGTTTTTGACACTGTGTTTTGACATGTTCTTACACGTTACAGGAGTTTGATCCTTTTTATTGCTGAGTAGGATCCCATGATGAATATTCCACAATTTATCCATACTCCTGTGGATGGACATTTGGGTTCTTTCTAGTTTTTAGCTGTTGTGAATAAGGCTGCTATCTTTATACATATCTTTTTGTGGTATTCTCACTTCACTTAGGTACATACCTAGGAATGAAAATATTTGTTAATAGTATAGATGCACATTTAACTTTATAAGAAACTGACAAAGAGTTCTCCAAAAAGTTTGTTTAGTTTGTTTCATTTTACAGATCCATTAGCAATGTATGAGAATTCCACTTCCTTTGCATTCTTTCCAGAATTTGATATTGTCAGATTTCTTGATTTTAGCCATTTATTGGGAGTGAAATGGTATCTCATTGTGGATTTAATTTGCATTTTCCTGATGAGTAAGGATTCGGTCATCAATATTGGCCATTGATCTAAATTCTATGAAGTTTTTGTTCAAGTTCATCATTGTTGCCACTTGGAACCTGCACTAACTTGGATGCTTTCCTACTTGTCAAATGCCTTGCTTATCTTGATTTGAGCACCCATAAGGTCAGAGACTTAGGCCTATTTTATGGAAGAAGTCTACCCCTTGGTCTGAACTCAGTCAAGCTTTAACACAAGCTCCTCTCTTCTGTTTTATGACTCTAGCTTGTCGATGGCCGCTTGCGATTGACCTTCTAAAGTGCTCTTAGTCCTGCTACAAACTCTTACCTCAAGAACTATATTTATGTCCAGAAGATCAGTAGTCACCATTTATTAAACTCACCTTATGTGCTACACACTTGACATATATCATCTCTTATCCAAGATTAACTAAAAATACAGATGATATTATTTTCTTTTCTTAGCTGAGGAAAGTGAGGCTCAATGAGTGATACAACGTTAGCCAAAACCACAAAGCAATAGGGCTGAGATATAATCCATATTCCTTTATCTCCCAAGTTCTCATTCTTTCCATTCTAGTTCACCTGCTTGCTGCCCGCCCAGGCCCAACCATGAGTCTGCTGGCCCAGCCCCCAAACCTCAGCCTAAGACTGGATTTCTATTCTAGAGACCTCTAATTTAAAGTATACACTTCCCAGTCAGAAAGAGCAAATGAGGGTAGTGTATCAACGACATGAGGCAAAATTATGCCATTTATTTACTGGGTTGAAAACTTTTAGATAGTCTTTCCCAAAACACCCTCTCATTGAATTCCTCAAATATTTACTGAGCACAAACCATGGGCTAGGCAGAGAGGAAATAGATACAAATAGAAGTATAGTTGCACATAATAGACTATCAACATTATACTAGGAGTCAAATTGGAAAAGGGATTAGTTTTACAGGGAGGGCAGAGGGATGTTGTTCTAGATATTGGCCATGAGGGTAAAATATGAGGAGTTATATAATCTCTGCCTTTTCATCAATACTGAATAATAGCTAATAATTATACCAAATGAGTATTGAACTTTGTATGTGACAGGCACTCTCAATCAGTTTACCTGCATTACCTTATTCCATCAGCACCATGACAGATGATAAATTGGAGATACGGAGATGTTAAAGTAACTTGCTTAAATCCCACAGCTAGTAATTGGCAGGGCTATAATTAAAGCTCAAGTTTTAGTTTCCAGATCTTTATCACGGGGTTTTGTTGTAGACTGAGTGAGGTAAAACAAGCAAAGTGCCCCAAATATAGTATGCACCTGATATACCACAGCTCTTCCTATCATTCCTAAACCTCACCCATGGAAGATGCTATATATGTGGATATTGAAGGACTAGCTCCAATTTGAGAACACTGAGATTCAGAGAAGTCAAGGTCACAGCTAGAAAGAGGAGAGTCTTCCAGCTCAAAATCCTGTGCTCAGTGCAATATTTTTCATGCAACCTTTGAGTTGGGAGTTGTATTTCTATGCAGGTTAGACATCCAAATAAAAATATTAAGAGAGGCCTAGTGTAAGATAAAGTTGAATTTGGTGATCTTTAGGGTCTTTTTTAGCTCAAAACACCACATCATTTTATTCTACTCCTCCACGCAACACCAGTTTTATCATTGACCTCAAAAGTTTGGTCAAATCTAGGACATTCTACAACATCAGTTAGAACTATCCTATTGAAAAAATAAAATTGAAGTGAACCAAGACCTAGTCTGTCCAAAATATTTAGTTCCAAGAACCCTGCTCTTTGTGTAAGATGATGATATTGCTGCCCCATGGATAGGGTTTTTATTTATAGGTAAATAAGCTTAGAATCCAAGATTTACTTGCATCATTTTTTTTAAATATAAGCCAACAAAATCATTCATCTGTCCATCCAACTGTTCTTCCATTTGACCACCTATTAATTTATACTCTAAATATTTATTGGTCACCTCTTATGTTCCAGGCATGGTGCTAGATACCAGAGATGCAATTGAGACTTAGATATTGCTCTTATAGAGGTTATAATAGGAAATGGACAAAAAAGCAAGTTATTTCACAAATATTATGAGAATAAGTGCTTTATGGAAATGTGTACTAAGAGTGAGCAGAGAGGGTTTCCTAAGAAGAACAGTTTAGTCAAGTGAGTAGGAGAAGGATGTGCTCTGGAATCCAACAAGGAGTCTCTAGTCTTGTTTTTCCTGGTACCAGCCCTGAAACGGAGGGTCAATTGCTTGATTACCCCAGCTATAATGTGGTGCTATAGCAGTACCTTCTTCAGAGGGTTGTTGTGGAAATCAATGAGATAGCACATGCAAAGCATTTAGAATAATTACTGAACTAGCAAATACTGGGATGGAGGGACATATCCATCCTGTGCTGTTTGGAGGAGCCTCTCTAAGAAAAAACAAGCTGAGACATAAAAGATCAATGAGAAAGGGTGAAAAGAGGTTAGGAGATAAGGCAGTAGGGGAATGGAGTGGGGGAGATAGGCAAAGGAAATGCATTGAAAATGTAAGGATCCTGAAACAGAAGGAGTGTGGATGGGCATGGTTCTCTTGAAAAAAAAAAAATTAAAATAAAATAAAATAAAATAAAATAAAATAAATAAAATAAAATAAAATAAAATAAAAACTAAACCAGTGGTAGAGAAGCATGGAAAACCAGCTGGAAGTGTTTGAGATGAAGCTGGAGAGGTCAGAGAACCAGATCTTGTAGCTTTGCAGACAAGTTAGTTAAGGATTTTGGAATCCATCCTAAAAGTATCCAATCATTCAAAATCATCCCTTCAACTAGAAATCCCTAAATAGAAACCCAAACATTTCATTTCTTATCTTTAGAGGAACGTATGCTAATTGATGAGTCAGCAGGGAAGCAATCAGCAAAATATCTTGGGCTTCTCTGTAAATTACATCCTTTCACATGTGTTTCTATCTGTGTTTTTACTCTGGAGCCCATTGTTGCTGTTCTTGAATACCAAAGCAAACTCCTAAAATTGCATTTCATTGTCAAATGATGCATCTAGATAATTGTATTATTGCTTTTAGGGACACATGATCAATTTTCATAATATATCAAGAAGAGTCTTGAAGAAACTAACATTTAATTCTTGTTTAATTCTATTTTCTGTTCTATCATTTGCTTGGGGGTATAAAAATATGCAGTCTTAATGATTTATCTTTTTTTTTCAAGTTTTTTCTTCTTTTTCATTAGCTTTAAAATTAATGTTATAATTCCCAAAGACATTACAGTTTTCATCAATGACTTAAAAAAAAATAAAGAAACAAACTGATAAAGTAAACTAATCATGGACCTTGGAGTCTTTCATAACTGACTTGAATTTTGGCTCTACTGTGTGACCCTGGGCAAGTTATCTAATGTCCCTGAAACTCAGTTTCCCAAATTATAAGAATAATTATAACAATGCTTCTATTTTACTGTTTTGAAACTATATAAGATAATGTTTACAAATAGATCTAAGTCTAGAGACTAGTAAGAAGGAAGGGAAGGAAGAAAGGAAAGAGAAAGGAGGAAAGAAAGAAAAAGAAAGAAAGAAAGAAAGAGAGAGAGAGGAAGGAAGGAAGGAAGGAAGGAAGGAAGGAAGGAAGGAAGGAAGGAAGGAAGGAAGGAAGGAAGGAAGGAGAAAGAAAGAAATAAAGAAAGAAGGAAAGAGAGAAAAGAAAGACAAAAAAGGAAAGAAGAAAGAAAGGAAGGAAGGGAAGAAGAAGGAAGGGAGGAAGGAAGGGAGGAAGGAAGGAAGATAGGAAGATTTGTTCAGGAATCATTTAGACTTTTCTCATAATGACATCTTCTAAAACTACAAAGAAAGATATATTCCAAAAATTATTTGGTGCTATGACTTTTTTCAAATGTACTCTGATATACTTATGGGATACATACTATTAAACTATCGACCTTTACTCTTACAAAGGGTTGAAAACTTCTTCAACTCCTCTGTTAATTGAAGAATCATAACTTTAAAGTGTCATCTTTTGGGAGGCACCTAAAATTTTTCTGATACATTTTTGTGATATCAGTAGCCAGATTTTTTCTTTAGACTTGTTGTCTTCTAGAAGTAAAATCAGATTGTGATGCTAGGTACTTAGCTCATGATGTCAGGATAAGTGATTATGCAGAGTACTGAGTAGAAGAGGAAAAATTGAATGTCATTCATTAGTTCAGCCATTCATTCATTCATCCACTCATCAAAGATTTCTTGGATGTCATCCTCAGCAATATCAAAAATTTTATTTTAAAAGGGCCACTTTGTTCCTGACCAGAGACTATAAGGCTAATTAGATGAAAAATTATGTTAGTAGCCCAGGTAACCTAATAAAGTGTTCTGAGGTGAAGGTTTAAAATCTATATTTTTAGGGAATGGACATTCAAGGGTGATAAGTTATAGTTGACTATAGTTGTTGTTTTGAAATGATGGCATTGACTTCTAGGTTTCTGAGTTTGCTGCTCAAAATTTATGAATAGTATTGGTTAAAGTCAAGAAATTTCATAGAAGATAAAAAAAGCCACTGGCTCCTCTGTAGCTACAGATGTAGGAATGCTAAAATAAGGTGTTATCTGACAATAACAATAACAAGAGACAAGCAGTCATTTCCATAATGCCTTTAGTTGTGGTCAGGTCTCTGACCTAATGGAGTTTCCCTCCCAAGCCAGAAGCAGATGGCCTCAAAATCTGCATGGAGGGATCTCAGAACTCCCTACATTTTTCCTTTTCACTTCGCTTCTGGGATAAAATGAAATGAAAGCACTGTATGTTAGGAGAGGTTCCATAAAACTTATGTGCCTCTTGATGATCTAGATTAGTGAAGAATGGATATGTTTGAGTGTCTCTTTTGCTTTGTGAATCCCTACTTTATAGGACCAGTGCAAGGGAGCAGGATAACAGGGTTTGATACAGTGAAAAATCTTTTCTGATCATTCCATTTGGGTAGGACACTAAAACAACACTTACATCATGCATTTGGGGATAAAAATACAAATAAAGCTCAGTCCCTCTGTTAAACAGACTAGTGGGGAAAATACACAATACAGTATATGATTAACTGCAATAAAGTATTGTGCATAAGAGGGTATAGGAGTAAATACAGGTGCCAAGTGATCCAAAGGAAGGAGCCATTAATTATATCTGAGGAAAGAGTAGAAGGTCAGAAAAGAGTTTAAAAGGAAATGAAATCTGTACTATGGACTGCCCATCAAATAAATGGGCTGTATAAAATCTTCAGTTCTACCACTCTAGGTTGGGGGAGAGAGGGAAGTTGCAAAGTGAAGTAAGAATGCCCAGTGCATTTTTAGAAATCTTGCCACAAAGGAGGTGTCTTTCTATGTATCCCACAGAGGAAATCATTTCCACATTGTGCTTATCTATGAACTCAATGCACCTCTGGAGAGACAATCCTAGTTTCAAAGTTGACCACAACATAAAGAGAACAGGAAGTCAGACATGTGATTTGAGAGGCCCTCCCAAAAACTTTTTAGCCTCTAAGTCAGTGTTTATTGATGCTACTTGCCAATGCATTAAACATATTCTTTCTTTCCCCTCAAAGACCATTATTATTTCCTTTCAGACCTGCAATAGCTGGGTCATCCCTCAATAAGCATAATTTTATCCCGAAGTTATTGATATTTCAGGTAACATTTGGCTGAAGGGTGGCAAAGAAACTATAATTAGAAATAGAGCATCACTGTTCTAATTGAGTAGTATGAGATATGCGTGATGCATCTCCTTCCCAGAGCAAAGCCTACCCATCAATCACATATGGGAAAAATAAATACTACAACCAGAGTGGAAAGAACAAGACTAAAGTCGTGAACATCATTTTTAGACTTTAAATAGTATTAGCATAAAGACAAGTGCATTTTATTTTTAAGTTAACTTAGAAGGAATTTAGAAGGCATCACTCAAAACTACATGAGGAGCCAGCAGGATTTTAAAAAATTGTCTATAAATCGAATCTTAAAAGAAAAACTGGGACAAATATGGGTATCTGAAACCCCTTTCCAAGAAAGTCAGAATTTCTAAAAGACCCTGAATTAACCCATGGGTGCCAATTAAAGTATGGACATCTGCAATCACATATTACTATTTAATATGTATGACTCTCATCTATTTTAATGTAACCTCACCAGTCTGAAGTATGGAAATATTTGTGCTTTCCATTTAAAATTTTTGTAAGTTTTTGTTGTCTATTGCAGAGTTATTTTAGTGGTCTTGTTGAAAAGAAACATATCTGTGCATGTATGCGACATTAATGCTAAAAGACAGTGTTAACAAAATGCCCTCTGTAATATCCGAATCAATGTACCGAGACAGAACTGCTTGATTCTATTATTTTTAGGCTATATGCTTCATAGTCTTTTCTTTATTTTTAAACTCTTGCTTCAAAGTCAGCCAAGGAAATGATGAAAAATTATTTCCTATATCACACAATAACTTTAAAAATGTCTTTTCTATATGCAGCCCCATTCCTTATTTACCATGCAATATTCAGTTCTGCCTCTGCTGGCCTGGGACATCTTTAGACATTTATTGGAAAGCTGCCTGGAGGGAGAGACATAAAGCAAGACTTTGACCTTGATCCTCTGACAGTAAAGTCATTATCAGCTTCACTGAATAGAAACCTTTATCTCTGTTTCTCACTCTTATTCATCCTCTAGATTCTCCTTTTATTTATTTGTTCTCTGTGCTCCTCTGTTTTTGTTTTTGTTTTTGTTTTTCCTGATCATCAGTTTGGGAGACATAGCTTTTATAGAGGGAAAGAATATCAATTCTAAATATGTTTATTGAGCATTTACTATATGCTAAGCATTGTGTGAAAGATTGGAAACACAAAAATAGAAAAGTCCTATTTTTCTTTTTAATTCCTACTTCTGTCACCATATAATCCCTTGGTGAGTCTTGTTCAGGGTAATCCCAAAATATCTCAATTGTATTTGCATTTCCCATTTTCTTCTGTTCTTGACATCACCTTTTGCCTGGAGCACTCAAGAGTTTCATAACTGTTTCTGTGTTTTTGCTCTATCCCCACTCAAACTTGTTTTCCTCAAATAAATCTTAGTGATCCTCTTGACATAAAAATCAAATCATGACACACTCATGCTTAACTTTCTTCAGTGGCTTGCTATCAACTTTGGAATAAAATGTAGACATGTGACCCCTATAGGATATTGTGGGATCTGACCCCTGACCCCTTTCTAACTTCACCATGAGCCTAATCACCTCATATTTCATCTCATCTCATTACTGTACATCTTTCCTTTCAGCTGCTATTTTATGCCACAGGCAAATCTCTCTTTCTGGAATATTCTTCTCAGGCCTCACTCACATAGGACTCCTTATTATCTTTTGGTCTAAGTTCAAATGTCCCTTTCAGAGAGGCCTTCTTAGACTGACCATATAAAGTTTCTCATTCCGAACTTTCAGTCAAGATGGTGCTGTAGGTAGTAGCTGTGCTAATTGCCTCATAACCACATCAAAGTTACAGCTAAACTACAGAACACCCATCATTGGGAGTCACCTGAGATCTGGCTGAACAGAAGTCAAACTACTGGGTACATACATAAGAGGCCATCTAGAGACAAGTGGTGAGGGGAGGCCACCAAAACAGGCTGGTCCCTCAACCATGTGTGGCAGTTGAGAATTGAGAAGAATATCTCGGCTGAAGAGGTCTGGAGGAGTGAGGGGTCCCAGACCCACACTGTGCTTCCAGCCCAGGGTTCTAGTGCCAAGTAAAGAAGTCCCCACAACCTCTGGCTATGAAAACCAGTGGAGATTGCAGCTGAGTGAGATGGAGAGCTGCAGGAGTTGCAGACGTTCTTCTTAAAGGGCCTGCATGTGGACTTACTCACTGATGACTCACTCACTCTGAGCTCTAGCACTGGGAAAACTACCTGAAGAATTCCAGGGACATACATGGAGGAACTGAGTTATCTGGTTTCAGAGCAATGGCTGGAGAAGCAGCTTTCTCCTAGACAGAAATGCTGGCAAAAGCCATTGTTTTTTCTGTTGAGCCCTCACCTCTCCCAGCATGCAGACACAGGTGGCTGCCATATCTAAGTCTCTATCAACCTGGCTAACACTGATTACCTTGTCCTGGTGATTCCCTGAGAAACCCTCCCTACCCAACTTGTGGTCCCACCCAATCCCCCTCCAGCGTCTTTTCCATACAACCCTAGGATGTGCAGAGAGTCCAAAACAATATGAAACCAAAGAGGCCCGCTCTAAGAAACATCATCATTAATATGCCAAAGGTTAAGGATAAAGAGAGAATCTTATTATTTGTTATTATTTATTACTATTTATGCTTACAGCACCTGGTCTTCCTAGGTGGTCTCCCATCCAACCAGGCCTGACCCTGCTTAGCTTCTGAGATCAAATATCAGGCTTGTTCAGGGTGGCATGGCCATAGACCATGGGCTGTAGCTCCACTGGGGCTCAAACCCAGCATCTCCTGTGTGTAAAGCAGACATGCTAATCGCTACACTATGGAACCATGTCCAAAGAGAAAATCTTAAAAGCAGCAAGAGAAAAGCAGTTAGTTACCTACTAGGGAGCTCTCATAAGACTGCATGCTGATTTTTCAACAGAAATTTTGCAGGCCAGAAGGGACTGGCATGAAATATTCAAAGTGATGAAAAGCAAAGACCTACAACCAAGATTACTCTACCCAGTAAAGCTATCATTTAGAATTGAAGAACAGATAAGGCAAGATAAAGTTTGGTGGTCAATCACCATCAAACCAGTATTACAAAAAGATGTTAAAGAGACTTCTAGAAGAAGAAAGAGAAGAAGGAGAAAGAAAAAGAAAAGGAGAAGAAAAAATATATAATTAATAAAATGCCAATAACTACATATCTATCAACAATTACTTTAAATGTAAATGGATTAAATGCTCCATTCAAAAGACAGCATGGCTGAATGGATAGGAAAACAAGACCTTTACATATACTGCCTATAAAAGACTCACTTCAGATTGAAAGACACGCACAGACTTAATGTAAAGGGATTGAAAAAGATATTTCATGAAAACAGAAATTTAAAAAGCTGGAGTAGCAATACTTATACCATACAAAATAACTTTGAAAACAAAGGCTATAACAAGAGACAAAGAAGTACCAAGTGATCCCATTTCTGGGTATTTATCCAAAGAGACCAAAAACACTACTTGAGGGAACATGAGCACCTATATCTTCATTGCAGCATTATATACAAAGCCAAGATACAAAGGCAACCTGGGTGTCCATCAATGAATAAAAGGATAAAGAAGAAGTGGTATATATATATATATTAGAATATTACTCAGCTATAAAAAAGAGTGAAATCTTTTCATCTATAATAACATGGATGAAACTAAAAGATACTGTGCTAGTAGAGTAAGTCAGATAGAAAAAGACAAATAACATGTGATTCATTTAGATATGGAATCTAAAGACAAAATAAACAAAAAGCAAAATGGAAACAAACTCATAAATACAGAGAATATTTTAATGGTTGTCAGATGGGAGGTGATTGAGGGGTAGGTGAAAAAGGGAAGACATTAAGGAGTACAAATGGGTAGTTACATAATAGTTATTGAGATGTAAAGTATAGCATAAGAAATATAGTCAATAATATTGTAAGAACTATGTATGGTGTCAGATGGGTACTAGATTTATTGGGATGACCACTTCTTTAGTTATATAAATGTGTAATCACTATGTTGTGTACCTGAAACTAATATAAAAATGTATTTGAGTATAATTTAAAAAAATAAAAAATATATTTAAAAAATAAAGTTGCTTCTTCCTTGATTGTTTTTGTTTCTCATCTTCTTTATAATATGAAACCAATTTGGAAAAATTATATTAGTTTGTGTTCTTATTTATTGTTGGTATTTATTACTAGAAAATAGTTTCCACAAGGGCAAGGATTCTTTCTTGTTTATCTTTGTGTTACATCCATGGCTTAGAAAAGTATTAGTTATATAATAAGTACTCAAAAATAATTATTGAAGGAATAAATATATTTAGTGCCAACAAGATTTTGAGCCTCCCATAGAACTGAAATACTAGAGATAAGTGTAGAAGATTGAAAAGCATGCCATAGGAGAACATGGCTAGGTTTTGCTGATCAAAAAGCTCTTATTAAATAACGAAAGAATTTAATGTTTAATACATTTTATAGAGCTTTAGAATTTTTAAATGGATATTCGAATGTAATAATTTCTATCTATATAACAATTTTATTGTTGTTTTATTCTTCATCATACTGTTGAGTGATAATTCATTTATGGCGATGGCAGAGGCAGGTGCATTTGAATCATCCAGGAAACCTGAGGCTGTGATCCAAACTCTAGCAATACCAGAAGCTCCTAGAGCTAAAAATCATAAGTTTCCTGATTGTCTAAATGGTTAGAAACAAAGGTGGGCTGAGAACTCTACAGATATGAGACTAAGCCCATATTACAGACATAGACTATGTTATGCGTCAGCCCATATTTGGTAAAAAGTGAGGTGAGCTAGTACCATTATAAATATAGCTCAAGCCACATAAAAAAAAAATCAGAGAAAGAGGAACTTTCTACAGAAAGAAGAATAGTTTCATACAGATGAGAATGATGAAGCTGCTCAACGTGAAGTTCTTACTTCATCATCTGTGTATTCTCGGACAATGAATCTGAATGATTTGTTGCTTAGCCGACTTGTTATATAACTTACAAATGTGTTGTAAAGTCTCCTCTAAAAACTCAGGAGTAATTTCTTTATGTATAAAACACTGAAGCTTAGAGACTTTTTAAAAAATGTTCTCAAGATTCCTAGCAACTGGCAGATTCTTAACTCAAAAAGTTCTTTCAATTTCAATCTGGTCCTATTGTCAAGGCTAGAGAGAATGGGACTTGAATTTCCTCAGATGCACATATTCATTTAGACAATGCCCTCAAGCACTTGGTTTTGTAATATTCATCTAACCTTAGCAGATTAGAAGTGTGTTTAGACCACTTCAATAGGATATTTAATTTCTGTAGATAAAAGGTGTTTTCTGACCGCATTACACTTACTGTATTAAACCATGCAGTTGAATAAAGAAGATATGAATGCTCTGGGCTGGAAATGGGAAAAGAATAATTTTAGGCATTTTCCTCATTCTGCTGAAGCAGACTGAAGTGTCTTTTTGGCAGGAAGCTTATGTTTAACCAATGTTACTGAATTTAGAATAATCATGGGTGGGGAGTATGTTTTCCTTAATTGAGTATGTTTTCTTGAGATAAATGTGGATCTCAGACTCCTCGCTTGTCAAAGCAAAAGTTCCCAAGTTGCCTAAGGTTATGAAAGCCTAGGAGGTAACACTCTACCCATACAGAGGCAAGAAATACCAAGCCAAAGTTCCTACAAGGAAGTTAAAAAGCACTGATGAATTGGACTGCTTCCATTTCATTCACTACCCGCATCCTCCCTCACCTCCTAAACATCTCTCACCACCTTCCATTAGAACAAGTCCAAGGGCATAATCCCAGGAGGCTACATTCAGTGCTTCTTGCACCACTGGATCCTAGTGCTGCCTGCCTCACTGTAGATCTAGCCATAAAGAGGCATTTGTGTTTGGGCAATTTGGCCAGATATAAAAGCTGAGTAACTAATTGAATTCTCTTTTAGGATTAGTCCTTGAACCAAACAGGAATAGGTTACACCTTTTCCTTCCAGAGGAGGCCAGGAAGCCCAACTTGGCAATATCGCCATATATGTACCTAGTGTCTCCATCACCAGCTCAGTTGCCAGAGATAAAAAGGGCAAAGGGCCTATGAACACTGAGCTCAAGGGACTCAGTTGGCACCCAGGCCATTCATAGATGGTGTATTAGGGCCAACATTACGACAAACAGGATGGCTTAAACACAGAGAATTTTATTCTCTCACAGTTCAGGAGGCCAGAAGTCTAAACTTAGTTTCTTCTTGAGGGTCTCAGGGAAGGATCTGTTCCATGACTCTTCCCTTGCTTCTGGTGGTTGCTAGCAATTCCTGGTGTTCTTTAGCTTTGTGGCAGCATAACTTCAATCTCTGCCTCCACTGTTACATGGCATTATCCCTATGTGCTTTATCATCAAGTACTCCTCTCTGTGTTGGCCCTTTGTGTCTCTAAGTGTCACTTCTTATAAAGACACCAATAATTGGTTTAGGGCTCACTACAATTCAGTGCGACCTCATTTTAACTACTTGCATCTGTGAAGACCTTACTTTCAAATAAAGTTCTTGGTGGACATAAATGTGGGGAGACACTATTCAATGCAATATTTCAATACTGATAGAAAAAAAGAATTGCCTGAATTCACCAATTCATTTTTTCCCAACCAGCTGTTGAATGGTTTGAAATATTAAATAATGGTCTAGTAAATTCAGGGCTGTCAACAAAGTATATTTTCTCCTACATATATTGACCTAAAATTTCTAGCCTCACATTTTATTCTTAGAACGAGATTCTTTAGATATAAAATTGCTCCCAGACTGGGTCACACATCAAAGTGTCATTTCTCACAAAAAGAAACTAAGTTTGAATTAATTAATGTAATTAATTTTAAATTTCACATACGAAGTAATGCAGTTATGTGAGGAATTTATCCAGCCATTGGATTCCATACTGAAAGATCTAATTCTTGTAGGTTATAGAAAATTAGTATCTTAATGAAGAATTCTATCATTCAACTGCCCCAGAAAAAAAAAAAATCTGGCTACTCAAAATGTAGTCCATAGACCCACAGCATCAGAGCCTGTCAGAAATGCAGAATCTCCCAGAGATAACACTCAAGTCTATTGAATCAGAATCTGTATTTTCATCTTGATCCCCAGGAACTCCCATGTGCACATTAGAACTGAAAAGCAGTGTTCTAGCAAAGATCTTAAAAAATTGGACTGGGAGAAGGTATGAAGGGATCTTGTTTAGGATATGCTGAGAGCATAGTCTATTGGGTACTGTTCAAAAACCAAATAAGATGGCAAAGAGGGAAGAAGAGCACCTGAGAAGTCTTGAGATAGAACAGAGAAAGAGAGGGGAATGTGCAATAATAACTAACACGGGCAAGACATAAGTCTAGGTGCTTTGTTTTGCATAGGTTTTCTATTTTAATGTTTACAATGACCCAACGAGTTGGTTAGTATCATTATCATGATCACTATTTTACAAACAAGGACACTGAAGCAGAGAGGCTTGGGGATTTATTGTCTGACTTCAGAACCAGTCTCTTAAAGTCTCTGTTCTCTTGCCTTTACAGAGGGTAGATATAGAACACCAAATCCTTTTGCAAACAGATTAACACTTGATTCATAGTTCAACAGTTCTATTAGAAAGTGTACTTCAGCCCATATTATTTTGAAGATGTGAATAGTCCTGGTATTGATCCATCTTCTTTATTTTAACTGAGTCAATCAGTTGTGCATGGAATTTGCCTCAGGTCCCAGATCTCAGACCTGGTACATTTTCCATATCATGCTAACATATGAACAGCAGGAACCAATCCTAAGCTGTCTGTCTTTCCTCTTACAGGTCTGCCTTCATGACATATGCCTGGGGAGAGGTGACTAACACTCTGTTTTTCCAATTTTGTCCTCTCCTGGATCACTGGAATGATTTATTCTTGCTTGGTGAACCAATAATTGTGCGTTACATATAAATGGTAAGATTTTTTAGGCAGATGTGGAATCTGACTGCCTGATGTGATCCTCAAATGGCCCCAATATTTTGCATAATTGTTTTAGATTTAGTAAGATTTAAATTGCATTTGGGGTGAGAAATTTATTTCAAAGCTTCTTTCATGTTCTGGGGAAAAGTAATCACCATCGATGTTCTTGATTTATTTACACTTAGCTCCTAAAAATATTGCCCTCAGGATGGCTTTTGTTTGCCATGTCAAGAATGTTTTATTTGGTTTTCTTTTAGAGAAAATCCACATATAGCCAATGTTCAGCTGACTAGAGTACCTAAAAGATATTTGCAAATTTCAAAACTTTTTCTCCCCAAACACTTTTGAAACATAAGTGGAGCTCTGTAGAGGAGATGGCACGAGGAATCTCATAAGGTGTAGAAATCAGAAAAATAAAGTGAACTTAGAGAAACTCATGATTTCTACAAAAATATTTATACTTTCTGAAGATTGACTTTTAAGTTGATATAAATTATGTTTAATTTTAGTGATTTTTTTTCCTCCCACCAATTTATATACAGATATACTTACAAATTTACAGACATTAATAACTGTGCTTGGATATGACATCTTATACTTCATTTGATTCTGACTTTGAGGCTGAAATAGTCCAGCTATTATTATATTCTTTCACAGATGGGAAAACTGAGCCCCAGAAAGAATATTTGAGTTTCCCTTGCTTATACAACAAATGTATGTCAAAATCATACGTAAGAATTTCTTCTTGTATCTTTGTTTCTGTCACCCTTGCTGTCTTTGAGTTAAGCCTCTAGTTGAGAGACTTCTTAACTAGAATCAGCAACCTCCAGTTCTCTTAGCAGTAATTTCTCATTACTATGCAGGAGTATTATTGATGTGTGGGTAAGGCATAGGGTTCAGGAAACACTCTCAAATCCTGTGATTAGGTCTCAGGCATTTATTGAGCCTGAGCTGGGTATTTTCTTTCTCCAGGTGTGTAGGCATTGGTAAAACCGCAGTGGCTCAGGCTCTGCTAAAATAGTTTCCCTTGGGGGCAGGTCTTATTAAGGAGAATGGAGAGCTCTGAGAGGACTTCAAAATGCTTACTTTCCCCCTCCCTGCAGGAAGCAGGAGAAGATCTCCCTCACCTCTGCCCTCACAGTGAGAGCATGATGGAGCTCCTGAAAGAAAAACCCACAAAAGTGTGGGGAGCCCTCTAAGACTGGGCCTCCTAGGAGTTTTCAGTTCTCAAACTTATTCACACAGAACCTCCCGCACTTTGTCAATTAAAGATTAAGTTTCCCTACTCTGGTACTGGTTTCTGCAGAGGCTTCTGCTCCTGGTAGGCTATAATTCTCTGTATTCACCTGTCTGTCCCTCCTATTTTGGGGACATGCCTTGTGACCTGCATTTTCTAATGGATTTAAGGCAATATTGGTTTTTATTTTGTTCAGTTTTGTTCTTGTTGCATGGGATTGATGGTTTATAAGCTCTTTATGTGTCAGACCAGAAACTGGAAGCGCCCTCAGTATTTAAACCATGTTTCTGTGTCTCCAGCTTCCCCTGAACCTGGAATCTTCCCAGATAGTAGTTATGGCCCAGAGTCTGAGGATCAATAAAATCACTGGGAATGAAGAGCCTGAATTGAACAAATTGGTTGAGCCACAGGGTAAGGCCCAAACATTGAAACTGCCTCTTTCTTCTTGAGGTGTTCTGTTTCCAAACTGTCCCACTGAGAGTAGCACTGCCCTTTAAGCCCCACTGCTTGAAACGGGGAGTGTTAAGATAGAACATTCTATTATGTGCAGGTCAAAGCTTTTACAAATAGGCCAGTTGTTCAGGGCTGCCTCCTAAGAAGGCAATTGAGTTTCTCCATTTTGTAGATATTTGTGTACAAAATGCATTTGTTCTACATTCTCAAGCACGGCATTCACAGATCAATGAATGCTAGTGAAAAGGAAGAAGAGAGCGACATTCAGAAAGTAGAGAAAGAGGATGTTGGGTTATAGGCAAAGCAGTATAAAGGAAGCATAACTCAAGTCCCTGAGTTCACCAACAGTCAGCTAGACCTCTACAGAAAGAAAGAGAAAAAAGAAGGGGTCAGAGGGCAAAATAATAGTAACAATAATTTTTTTGTCCTCTTCAGTCTTATTTTGGGATCCAAAAGAAGGGAAACGAGAGGAGTGCAGCTTTCTCTAAAGCAGTCCTTCTTAAACTTTAATATGCCTCTGAATCATGTGGAGAATCTTATTAAAATGTAGATTTGGATTTAAGAGCTCTGACACAGGCCCCAGATTCTGCATTTCTAATAGGCTCCTAGATGATAGTGATGGCTCTAGTGCTTAGACCATTCTTTGGGAAACAAGGGTCCAGTTTACCTTCTAATAGGTCATTTCTTAACTCTCCCTCTATACTTACTTCTGGAACAGTAGCCACCACTACCATCACCACCACCCGCCTTGCTCCCTGAATCCAGCATTCTTAACTGAGAATGATCCCCTCTTGGAAAGCTGCTAGCTTCTTCCTCATGTTTCTGTCTTCAGTTTCCTTCTAAGCCTCATTAAAATTTCTGTCCTTCAAGAGGATCCTGTGACCAATGGCTCCTTGAGTTCCTGTAGCTTTGTTGGTACTTAGCTGTTTTGCAAGCATATGTTGCTATTGACCTTTTAAATCTGTTCGTCTCCTAACTAAATTGTAAGCCACTTGAGTACAGGGTGTATATTTTGTCACTTTTAAATTCCCCAGACCTAAAATAGTGCCTACTCATTAGGAGATTGTGTAGTGTAGTGAAAACAGCCCAGGGAGACATGAGTGCAACTCTTAGCTCCACCATTTAACAGCTGTTGGAGCTTAAACAGCGTTGCTCCTTGAGTCTTGGTGGCGGAGCGTATAGAATGTTTATACCTCACAGAATTGTTGAAAGAAATGAAGGAAATAAAGTTAACCAAGTGTCAAGCCAAGCACATGGCAGAGTTAGCATTTGATAAATTTAAGTCCCCTCGCCTCCAAATCCTTTTCTTTGTCCTTAACATAGGTGCGGATAGTATGTCCTCTCCCTGACACTCTACCTTTGAAAAATACCACATCATGTTAAAAATCTTGGGAGATTTTCTTCCATCTCAGTCAAAGGACCCATGGATACCCAGAAAGAGAGTTCCCTACTTCATAAGAAAGGCTGTTCAAACTCACAGCTCAAAATAGCAACATGCATGATAGCTTTTTCTGATCCTATCAGAAACAGAGTGACTTTAAGCTAATGTTAACAGATTATATGAAAGCTATCTTTATCATTTTTTTACTTTTCCCCCAGTATTTGTATCCTTAGTGAGACATTTGATATGTGTGGTGACTGTCAGTGTAACCAATGCGATATGAGGTTGGTGTTCATATCTGAAGGATGATGTCTCTTATTTTAGGTGGTGAGAAACATGAATGTATAGCCACATTTGGAAGAGTGACCTGCAAAAAAAAAAAAATGTACATGCTTGGCAGTTTCTCACCAATTAGATACAAGGATATGGATTGGTACAGAAAACTCCATTTTGGGCAAGCTGTGCCAGAAAGCCAGGCCCACTTGGTCGGAAAGGAGGTACTAGATCAATTCCTGGCAGAGCAGAGGTGACATGTGTATGAGATGATGTGACAAACCTAAGAATGACAATCCAGATATGCAGCTTCTCACTTGTTAGCTGTGTGACTGTGGGCAAATTTCTCAACTACTTGAGCTTAATCTATATAAATGGGAATCACTTTGTCCACCTCATAAATTTATTCGGCAATTAAATGAAACCATGCATCTAAGGCATGTAAAGTGTCCAAGAGCCCAGAAAATGTTAGTTTCCTTCTAATACTTCAGGGAGGAATGGCACTTGGGAATATTGCTAGGACAAGCAGTTAAGAGGATCTTACTGTGCTATGTTCCTCTGACTTGGTGAGTATCAAAGTAGGACAACACCTGAGATCGGGTAGCTGGGGGTCGGGGGGGACAAATAGATCCACTTTTGATTCCTTAAAAGTGGTATCATCATTGTCATAATAATCTTTTCCTTTTCACACCCCCTCCCCTCCTCCCTCCTCTTTGTCTTTTCTTCTTCTTCTTCTTCTTCTTCTTCTTCTTCTTCTTCTTTTCTTCTTCTTCTTCTTCTTCTTCTTCTTCTTCTTCTTCTTCTTCTTCTTCTTCTTCTTCTTCTCCAATTTGCTTTAAAGAAAGGATAGATCACTCATAACTAAAACAAATGGCTTATCCATAGTAAATAATTAATGACTGCTTGCAAAATTGAATTGAAGTCTATCAAACCCTTGGTTCCTCTACAATATAGTAGTTCTACTTTGTCTTAATGAAAAACCTGTCATATGCTAGGCTTTCCTCAGTGTTTGAGGATCTCTTCTGGTATAATTTAAGTTCAACTCTGAACACTTGGCTCCTACAAAGCAAAAAAGAATGTGTCCTTGGTTGTTTTTAACATGAAGCAAGAATATATGGGAATTGTAGAGAATAAATATGGCTACCCAACTCCTTTCAATGACAATGTATATGAAAGCTGCATGTAACCACTCAAGAGGACCTTGGCAGAGATTAAGAGAAGAATAAGAATTTTTCCTTATGTTGTGTTTCTTATATTAAATTTACTACAGGAACAAACCATTCAGGTGATCTAGAAATGTGCAATTAAAATTATTATTGATGTTTCATTATAAAAAAATACACCCTTGTTGCAACAAATTTTAATAATATAGTCCATTAATATTTCCTTATTGATTTCTTTTCCTGATGTAAATTGTTCTTGGGAAAGCCAAGAGAGTTTTCTTTAGATAATAATTCAGTCAAAACTACATTGTACCTACTAGCAAAGTGTTCTCAGTTTGCAGGTCTCATAGCTGTCATGGATGGAAGCAATGTTATCACAGTGGACACTATGCTCTTATTCAGGAGTAATCCATTTTATGACAGCAAAGTTTCTAATTGGGGCCAAGGAATAAAGAAATGAGGGGTTGAAATCAGATGATATCTAAGCTTGAAGCAGGTTAAAGATTCTCTAGTAAGTCAAATAGGCTTTCTTGTGTGTATCTCTCTCAAGGTCTTGGGGATTGTCCTCCAATGTGTTTCTACAAAAGGCAAATGTTAAGAAACAAAATAAAATGGGGAAGGCTTGGGATTAAGGAAATTTTATTCAATGTCAAGCCCTAAGAAAACATCACATATGCAAGTGAATTTGAAAGAGTTCAGCAGACTCTTGGATAAAAGGAAATCTGCATAGATATATAGGTCACTGGTAAATGGAAGCATTAATACTGAGATAGGTGGTGACTGATAAAGAGGAAGCAGCCACACATCTACTCACTTCTCTGAAAACCAACAGCTGTTGGCTGACAGACACCTTTGCTACACGTGCTCTTGCTCAAGTGATAAGAAGTGAAAAGAGCTCTAAGCAGGACTATTTTGGGTTCCAGGCGATCTGTGTTGCCATGAGATCTGAGATCAGTGGTTAGGTTGGTGCAGAATGTCGTCCAGCTGCTGATCATGAAACTTACAAAAATTCAGTTCACTTTTCAGAAATCAACTGCACATGTTGGCTGTTGGAGAAGGTGATTGAGTTGTTCTGTTTCTTGAGGTTTCCCCACCCCCAGTTCAGGTGAAGTAAAGGAATTAGTGGCCTTGGTCCTGAAAGGATATTTTTTAAAGTCCTCATGTTAAAATGCTGCACAATGTCTCTTTGTGTTCCTTGAAGTGCCACTAATTCAAGTGTGGCCTAGCACTTTATGTTATCATTTTGAAATAGCATTAAAATACTTTTTTAGTTTCTTACCAACCACAAAGGTTAATAAACAGGTGAATTAGTGAAGAGTGTCCACATAAGGGTATGGGTTATATGTGACCTGAGACTTTATTGTGGCAGCTTGGCAGCTAAGCCTGCAGCCTCTGGGCATGGTGCACAGCACAGCTTTTGCTCAGTTGTGAATAGTGGTTCACATTCTACAGTGTTGTGCCTGTTTAACTGGCTCTGCCCCTATGTAACCCTAGGTACTTAATTGTCTATGTCTCAGTTTCCTTTTCTGTAAAATGATTAATAATATCTACCCCATAGTATGTTCCTGACACATCGTATATGCTTAGTCAATATTAGCTATTAGTATTGTTATTATTGTTGTTGCTATTATTTTTTAAAAAGCCAGTGCATCAGTCTCGAAAAAAAATTTTACCAAAGATTGACTTCCGTAAAGAAGACCAGGGAGCTTGGTTCCAGAGTCAGGCTTTCATAGCAATGAAGAAGGTGATTTCAGAGTAGTGATCACAAAGGAGCTATTAAGAAGAAAGAATATCATTCTTTAACTAAAGAAAGAGCACTTAGAACAAGTATTTCAAACATCATTATGTTCTCATTTCCCAGACTGGTACACTGAGGCTTCCACACCAGTAATCTACTTAACATGCTTCCAAGAGTATTAGAACCATAGGTTTGCAAAGGAGTCTTCAGGGTCATCTAGTTCAACCACTGCTGAGTACAGCTCCTGCCTAAAGTGGTATCTGCAGTATCTGCCTACTTCTTCTACCACGTCTTATCTTTTTTCTTATTCTTTCCCAAACCCACATGATGTGGCAACACACACAGGGAAACTCCTGCCCACAAAGAAGAAATGGCAGAAGAAATTAGGGTTTAAGCAGTTCAGTGAGTTTCCATATCACTAAAGAATGCATTGTTTTGTCCTTTTTTCTTTTTTTTTTTAACTTTTTGAAAATAAAAACTTTTTGGAAAAAAAAAAAGCCTAATTACCAACTTAGTAAATATCTCTGGTGTTAGTAGTTTTTGTCTTGTGTACTCTGAGCCAAAAGAAATTTACACTGACAGATGAGTCTTAGTCACTCTCCTTCTATGTCAAGTAAACTGTATTAACCTTGTTAGGTCACAGGAGAGCCCCAAGGGTTTAGTAACCCTTCTTTTCACACTGAAGATATCAAATAGAATGTACCAAAAAATTATAAATATAAGAATCTTCTCTTGAAACCAAAAAATACCATAGAAATAAAAGAGATTACATTTATATAAAATTTTATTAATTTTAGTAGAAAATAAGATAAATATGTACCAGCTGGGTGCAGTGATGGCTGAAAATGTTAATGTGATCTTAAGGTACATAAATAGATGTACAGCAGTTAAAAATAAGGAAGTTACAGTTTTTGCTGCTCTCTGTCCTGGTCAGGGCATAGTAGAATCTTATATTTTGGTAAGAGTGCCACACTCAAAAGGCTGTAGACAGACACACTGGCCCACAATCTGAAAAGAGTGGCCAGGATAGAAAAAGAATGTTAAATGAAGTCATGTGAAGAATAGTTAAAGATTTTAGAAAAGATTCAGCATAGGGACAGAAATACCTTAAAATATCCAAGGACAAGGATGTATCTGTGAGGACATGAAGTGGAAAAAAGACTAATATATTACATATTAACAATAACATTCATTGAGAATTTCTTACATGTTAGGCACAAGTCAGGAATAGATAGATTAACTTATGAGGAAACAGTCTCTGAGAAAGGAATAATTGCCCCAAGTTGATGGCATTGGGATACAAACTCAAGTAGTCTGACTCCAGAGCCCACATTCTTAAGTATTGTGTTATCTTGCTAATGCAGCAACCTATATTTCGGTTTAATGAAAGAAGAACTTTCTAACTGTCCAGAATGTTTAAAGAAGATAAGTTATCTTACCCCCAAAATAGTGAGTTTCCGGTCACTGGAAGAGTTGTAGGGAGGCCATATAACCACTTTGAGGCTAAGGCAGAGAGTGTATGGTCATACAATTCACATGCATGTGCCAATCTACTTTGCAAATAGGTGTGGGCCAATGGCTGAGTTCTAACTAATGAAATGTGCGTGAAAGTGGTACATACCACAACCAGGCTGCACATTACCCTTTATACGTGATCCTCACCTTCTCGCCCCATCTGCTGGCTATAAGGGTTATCTTGAGACCTTGGTTATTTAAAGGAAACAGAACCAACTGTAAGATGGAAGAAATTTGGGTCCCTGAATGACATAGCCCCCTCCTGCTAATCTTCACTGGAATAAAACATGAATGTGAAAGAAACTTTTTGTGATGAAGCCAATAAAAATTTGAGATTGTTTATTAAAGCAGTTACCCTGCTGTAATACAGAGAGTACACTGTGGGGGGAATTCAAGTATTTAATGGGTGGTTGACATATTTATCTTTTAAAGTTTACTCAAACTTGACATTCTTTGTTTTTGTTTTCGTTTTTAATAAAAAAGCAAAGTAGATTTTGAGAATATTCCAGTAAAGAAACACATAATGCAATGATTAATATACTCCTGGACAAAAAAAAAAAAAGAAAAAAGAAAAATTAGTGCTCTGAAATAAACAAATTCTTGACTTACAGATATCTGAGCAGCTAGGCTTAAAACCAGAAAATTAAAAAGTATAAAAACATAAACAAGAATAAATAAAAGTTTGATTTTCCTGAGTCACTACAAGTAGTGACTTTTAAAAGTAATTTCTTCATTGAGTTACAACCAAGCACAGAACAACACTATCACGTCAGGCAATTTTCTAGGGGCTAGAAACAGTTATACAAAACTCCATGCTCTGTATTCGAAGAGTTCATAATATAGGTCAGTGGCCTTCAAAGTTCTGAGGGCATAAAAATTATCTGAGACACCAATTCAGAAGGCATGGGGACAAATCAACATTTAATAGAATGCCTATCACATAGTATATACTCAGTAAATAGCTTTGATAGATCAATGACTAAATTTAAGGAACATGCCTGAAGATTCTAATGCAGAAAGTCTATGAGCCACCTTCTCAGGAAAAGTTGACAGTCTGAATCAGGGATCAATTAATAAAATGCTTTGGCTCCATGGTTCATGGTTCAAAATGTTCTGGGGAAAAAAAATGCCACTTCCTTATGAAGTTGACCCTTGTTTCCTTTTAAAGAAGCTGAATTTAGTCTAAAAGTAAGTAAGAAAAGGTCTGGTACCGGACGGGAAATAGAGACATACCCAGGAATTTTAAGCAGAATGAAGTCATAGGAAGCTGTTATTTTCCTGCATTTTTTTTTTTTAAGCAGGAAAACTCCACCCAAGAAACAGACCAGTTGATATTGCACCTGTGCTCCCACATCTGGCACTTATCTAGGTCAAGTCGGGAGAGCAGCCCCAAACCCTGGAAATAGACAACCCACCCTGTCGCGGGGACATACAGCACACACAGCCATTCTTATCACCAGACGTTCTCATCCAGCATTCTTCTGGGAGCAGATTCCATGCCATTTAGGCAGCATACCAGACTGATGAAATTACACAGGCAGGCTGACCAAACTGCCCTTCCCTTCACATATGGATCCCTCTGTCCCAGATCCAGGAGGCACCGTCCTTCGTGTTCGTGAATCTATTGTTTTGCTTTCAGGATTTAGGAGAGCAGCCTGTGGATTTAGATGGCCTGGACTCAAAACTTACTGGTAGTTTTTTGGATGTGTGCATTAGGACCACTCATACAACTTCTCTGTGCTAAAGTTTACTAGTCAATAAGTTGAAGATACTGACAATGCCTATCTCATGGGGTTCTCGGGAGATTAGATAATTCCTATAAGTATAGTGCATACAACCAATAAATTCTAGAGAAAAGGTGAATTGTGGTTAGATGTCACCTGTTAAAAATTCTAGTTTCTCTATGGCTTCAGAGCTGTAGGTGCCTTGGTTTACCAGCTGTAACTGGTTTGAGATTGATTCTGTACCACTGCTGCATGATGTGGGTGCTGAGCTTTCTATCAAGCACTCCTACATGTGTGCGCACGTGGCCTATTAGTGGCCCTCCGCCTTCCTTATTGTGGGCCTGTGTCATAGGCCTATGTATTAGCTGTGGCTGTATTTCTTAGAGGAAAGTGCTAATTTATTGCCTTGATGACTGACACATAGAGAAGCATAATTTTTCAGATTAATTCACAAATCTATTTTTAATTTTTAATTTTCAAGTAGAGTTGATATTCAATATTATTTTATATTAGTTTCAGATGTACAGCATAGTGGTTAGACATTTATATAATTTACAAAATAATCTCCCTTATTAGTCTAGTATCCACCCAGTACTATACATAGTTATTACTATTATTGACTATTTTCCCTATGCCATGTTTTACATTCCTTCCTATAACTATTTTGTAACTACCAATTTGTACTACTTAATCCATTCACCTTTTTACCTAGCCCCACAAACTACCGTCTCGTCTGGCAATTACCAGTTTATTCTCTGTATCTATGAGTCTGTTTTCATTTTGTTTGTTCACTAATTTTGTTTCTTAGATTCCACATATAAGTGAAATCATATGGTATTTATCTTTTTCTGTCTGACTTATTTCACTTAACATAAACCCTCTAATCTATCCATGTTGATGCAAATGGCTAAGTAATATTTTTTATGGATGAGTAATATTCCATTGTATATATTGTACCACCTCTTTCTTTTATCAAAGGGTCTATTAATGGGCGCTAGGTTGCCTTCAGATCTTGGCTATTGTAAATAATGCTGCAGTGAAATAGGGGTGCATATATCTTTACAAATTAGTGTTTTGCTTTTCTTTGAATAAATATCCTTAAGTGGAATTGCTGGATCATAAGATAGTTCTATTTTTAATTTTTTGAGGAAACTCCAATTGTTTTCCATAGCGGTTGCACAAATTTGCAATCCCACCAACAGTGTATGAGAGTTCACTTTTCTCCACATCCTAGACAACACTTGTTCCCTGATTTATTGGTGATAGCCATTCTGACAGGTGTGAGGTGATATCTCATGGTGGTTTTAATTTGCATTTCTCTGATAATTAGTAACACTGAGCATCTTTTCATGTCTATTGGCCATCTGAATGTTCTCTTTGGAGAAATGCCTATTCAGGTCCTTTGCCCATTTTTTAATTGGTCAGTTTGTATTTTTGGCATTGAGTTACATAAGTTTTCAATAAATTTTTGTTATTAACCCCTTATCATATATGTATCTTTGGTAAATATCCTCTCCTTCAGTAGGTTGTCTTTTTGTTTTGTTGATGATTTTCTTTGCTGTGCAAAAACTTTTTAGTCTGATATAGTTCAATTTGCTTATTTTGTCTCTTGTTTCCCTTGTCTGAGGAAATATATCAGAAAAAAAATATTACTAAGAGCAATATCAGAGAGTTTGCTGCCTATATTTTCTTCTAGGAGTTTTGTGGTTTCTTAAATGTAAGTCTTTAATCCCTTTGAGTTTATTTTTGTATATGGTGTAAGAAAGTGGTCCAATTTCACTTTTTTGCTTGTATCCATTCAGTTTTTCCATCATCGTTTATTGAATAGGCTGTCTTTATCCCATTGAATATCCTTGCCTTCTTTGTCATAGATTACGTGGCCATATAGGCATAGATTTATTTCTGTTCCATTGATTTATGTTCTGTCTTTATGCCAGTACCATGTTGTTTTGATTATTATAGCCTTGTAGTATAGTTTGATAGTCAATAGTGTGATATCTCCAACTTTGTTTTTCTTTCTCAAGATTGTCATGTCTATTCAGGGTCTTTTATGGTTTCATATAAATTGTAGAATTATTTGTTCTAGTTCTGGTAAAAATGTCATTGATATTTTGATAGGGATTGCATTGAATCTATAGATTGCTTTGGGTAACATGGACATTTTAATGATGTTAGTTCTTACTACCCATAAGCATGCATATGTTTTTATTTATTTGTATCTTAAACTACTTTCTTTATTGACATAATTTACTGAGTATTGGTCTTTTACCTCCTTGGTTAAATTTATTCCTAGGTATTTTATTGTTTTGATACAATTGTAAATAGAATTGTTTTCTTAATTTCTCTTTCTGATAGGCCATTATTGGCATATAGAAATACAACTGGTTTCATCCTCCTACTTTACTAAATTCATTTTTCAGTTCTAACAGTTTTTTGGTGGAATCTTTAGGATTCTCTATATAGTATCATGTCATCTGCAAATAATGACAGTCCTACTTTTTCCTTTCCAGTTTGGATATATTTTTTCTTTTTCTTATCTGATTGCTTTGAATGGAGTATTTAATCTATTTCCATTTAAAGTGATTGTTGATAGGAACATAGTTATTGCCATTTTATTATTGATATTTATGTTATTTATTTTTCTTCCCCTTCTTTTTCTTAAGAAGTCCCTTCAACATTTTTAGTAATATTGCCTTGGCTTTTTCTTGTCTGGGAAGCTCTTTTTCTCACCTTCAATTTTAAATGATAACTTTGCTGGATAAAGTAGTTTTGGTTTTATGGCCTTGTTTTTCATCACTTTGAATATTTCCTGCCATTCCCTTCTGGCCTGTAAAGTTTTTGTTGAGAAATCAGCTGACATTTGTCTGGAAGTTCCCTTGTCAGTAACTAGCAATCTTTCTCTTGCTGCTTATAGGAATCTCTTTGTCTTTAACCTTTGCTGTTTTAATTATGATGTGTCTTGGTGTGAGTCTGGGTTTACCTTGCTTGGGGCTCTCTTAGCTTTCTGAACTTGAATGTCTTTTTTATTCACCAGGTTAGGGAAGTTTTCAGTCATTATTTTCTCAAACAGTTCTCAATTTCTGTTTTTTTCTCTTTGCCTTCTGGTATTCCTATGATAGGAATGTTGTGACACTTGATGTTGTCCTGAATATCCCTTAAACTATTCTCATATTTTTGGATTCTTTTTTTCTTTTTACTATTCTGCTTGTTTGTTTGTTTGTTTGTTTTCCTGTTACCTTGTCTTACAAATCATTGATTTGATCCTCTATTTCATTCAATATACTGTTGATTCCTTCTAGTGGATTCTTCATTTCAGTTATCATATTCTTCATTTCTGACTGGTTCTTTTTTTATGGTTTCTATGTTCTTTTTGATGTTTACTACCTCTTTGTTGAAGTTCTCACTGAGATCACTTAATGTCCTCCTAAGTTTTTTGAGCATCCTTATAACCAGTATTTTGCCTCCATTTCATTCAATTCCTTTTTTGGAATTTTCTCTTGTTCTTTTATTTGAGACATGTTTCTTTTTTTCTCATTTGGCTGCTTCTCTGTGTTCATTTCTATGTATTAAGTAGATATGCTATGTCTTCCAGTCTTAGCCAGGTGGCCTTATGTAGTAGTTGTCCTGTGTGGCCCAGTGGTGCAGTCTCCTTCATCACTCATGCTGAGTGCTCCAGGAGTGGCTTTTGTGCGATTGTATGTGCCCTCTTGTTGTAGTTGAGCTTTGATTGTTGTTCATGTGTCAGTGAGTGGGACTGGCTGTCTGAATTGTCCATGCCCATCATGTATGAGATGTTGTGTGGGGGCTGGCCCCAGAGAGTCGGGTTAGCCTCAGCAGATTTGTATGCCTGTTGAGACCACTGTTTGGGTGTGCAGCTTTGGGGGCTAATCAGGTAGTACTCTGTTGAGGTCTAGCGCCAGCCTCTGAGTTGTTGGTTCTGGAGCCCTTTGGGAGGGGCTCCCATACAGGACAACATCAGCTGCTGCCTGTGACCTGCCCAGGGTTGCTTGGTAGGATTTACAAACCTATTTGTGTTTGGTCACTGCCTGACTTGAACCTAGAGGTATGCGTGTGAGGCCACACCCTGAACCACAGCCTAAAGCCACTGGTACCGAGCCTGGGGCATCCCAGCAAAAAGCCCAGAGCACTTCAAAGTGCGAGGCCGTCTGTTGGCTGCCCATAAGGCTCAGCAGCTGAATGAGCATTGGGGGTACCAGAGTTGGATGAATCAGAATTTCAGGGAGTCACCAGGCTGAGGCAAATGGTATTCCCCAGGCTGGTGCAGATTCAGATTTGTTGCCAGCTCTGAGCCTGTGGCGACTCACAAGTTTCAGCTCACACCGAGGCCAGCTGCTGCCCACCTTAAACCTGCAGACCCCTGAAATTTGTTCAAGAAATACTGCAGCTTGAATGGGGCTTGTTACCTGCCACTGAGGTCCATTGATTGCTGCTGAAGGCATCTCCCACTGAGAGCACAGGGTAGGGCTGGTTGCCTAGTAACCACCTGAAATTGCCACTAGGCATTTTGCAAGTTGGCCTTGGTGGGGTCTCAGGGAGTCACCAGAGTGGAGCAAGCAGATCTCACCATGTCAATGCAGACTCAGTTTTGGCCGTGTGAGGGGTGGTTCAACACAGATAAGATGGTGCCCTTCTGCAGGCTGCACAAGAGGAGAGTTCAACAAAGAGACAGTGGAGGCTGTCCCTCCAGCCTTCTCCTTGAGGCCACACAACTCAGTCTTTCCCTGTGTGTCTCTGGCCCCTCCTGAGTTGCTGTCCCTGTGTCAGCGGCAAGGGTGAGTGACTGCAAGCAAATGAGTCTGTGCAATTTTAATCTTGTTGTGGGAGGAGGCATGCACAGCTTTGACCTAACCCACCACCTTGATGGGAACACCCATAAATTAATTCTTTACTTTTAAGTTACAACTCTTGATTTCTGAGTCTCAGATCATAAGGTTTAATTATGTTTGTTCTATATGTCCACGTCAGTCCTATCCTGTGTAATATAGGGAAACTGAGGTACAAATGATAATGTCCAAAGAACATCAGCAATTTTTTTGCCAAGCATTTACATATTTTTCTTGTTATTTTCAAAAAAAAAACATTCAAATATTGTTACATCTGTTTTGCAGATGGGAAAATTAATATTCAAATACGTTAAGTATCTTGTCCAGGTCCTTACAGCCAGAAAGTCGAGAAATGGGATTTGAATTAAAGCTCTCCTACTACATTTCAAATGTTTAGCAAATACCTGTTTTATACTAAGGTTTTGTACTCACTGAGTAAGATCACCTAAAGTCTACTGGTTACTTGTTCTTTGGTTTTTATCACTGTCTGTGAGATTTTACTCTTCTTTAGTTAAGTTTCATTGTTATTAAAAATAATTATTTGATTATAAATGAATAAGTCCTACACAACATGTTTAACAACATGGTTAATGTCAGTATGCAATCCTAACACATAAAAATCTTCATGTTGAGCATAAGCAATGATCAAATTAACTAAGAAAGGCATTTGTATACAGTGAAGTTAATATTTTTACATAGCCAGGTTGCCAATGGCTACCTCTTAGATTTGAAATTTATATTGACTGCCAGGTAGCTTCTCTAGATAGTATTTGGGATCTATCTGTTAACTCATGGCTGTTACCATTCAACTGGTCAACATTAGTTAAAATATAACCATTTTCAATTTTTTTGTATGAACTCAATAAATTTTCAGACTAAATTCAGTTTATTAGTTATTTTTTAATTCTTTGCTAATAATATTCTTTAACACTCTGCCCTTCCTGAATGAAGAGTTTGATTATGATTGCTAACTCTTTTTTCTCCCTTAGCCTATTAAAAGAGTCACAGGTGAAATTAGCATGGCTGAACAAGAACAATGCAGGAGATACATTTGACTAGGAAAGTGAAAAAAAAATTCAATGTGATTCCAAACCCATCTATATATATATTTTGAACACTAGTTGTGTATCCTGTTGGAAATTAAGAGTTAATGTATGTTCTCTTTCTGGATCTCAAACATTCAGTATCTAGTTTAGGGAACTGAACATATACATAAAATTCAACTGGATAACACTCTGAGTTAAAATACCCATGAGCCAAAGTCTTTGGCACAAACATTTGGTTAATTCAAGAAGTCAGGAAAAGGAGAAATTACTGTGTACTGGAGTGGGTTGGGAGCATGAGATAGGGATTTGACATGAGGCTGGAGAAAGGGTGAGATTCAGAGAGATGAATCAGTGAGAGCATGAGCGTGAGAGCACAAGAGCTTGCCAGGAGAAAAGACAGATTGCCAGGAGAAAAGAGAAAGGAGAGAGGCAGGTAAGTAGTGGATTTTGCTCTAAGGAAGGCAATGTAAAGAGAGGTGGTGATTCCTAATAGGCCATGTTGAATGAAATGCACTTTTTGCCCTCACAGGTATGTCCAGAAATTCAGGTTGGGAAGTTCAGGCTTACGTGACAGTAAATATATGTTTGGGGGGCGGAAAGGCTGGTAAACACTTACTTCAGTCTTTGAAGAGAAATCTATTCCACATTATGAAATATTTGTTAAAGCCCTGGTTTCAAAATACTTGCTCTACTTCTCCAAGTCACATGAAGGAATGTTTCTTTTTGCCAAAACTCACTGACCTTACATTAACTGGTTTCTCCACTGCAGCTACTCTGATGCTCTCTTTAGTACCATGTGTTACTTGTCTTCAAATAAACCTCTTGGATGATCTTTTTACAAAGATATTCATGCAATTCAGTGTCTTTGTCTTCATAAATTTTATCAGAAATGGCATTTCTAGTAGGACACCACAAATCAAAATGGACTTTCTCTCCCCAGCTCCTGATGGCTCTTAATTGTGGACACTCTATTACAAAATATGTTAAGAACATGGACAAAAAGCTTTATTTCCTTAATTGTCACTAAAGTTTTCAAGGTGTTTATGTTGATATAGAAAGATTTAACTTGCCTACTAAACACATTCAAATTTTTCATGAGTTTTATTCAGATAAATTGCCTCTCATGTTCAGAAACTCTTGTACACCACAGACTAATTTAGGAAATTAGTGTATCTGCTCAGGCTAAAAATGAGGGCAGGGTACTGGCTATTTTTGGAAGTTGCTAATAATATCATTGATGGTATCAATATACCATTAATTATTACTTGTATATTTCATTTCAAGGGCATAAAAGTTATCTGGGAATGTGTTAAAAATGAGTATTCCTTGGTTTACCTCCAGAGACACTAATTCAGAAGGTACGGGCCACACAATACATACCTTCATATATACCACTTAAATTTCAAGATGTAAATGTGGTGAGATTATAGCTGTATTTACCTCATACAACTGCTGGGTGACTTAAATGAGATGTTACATGTAAAGAGACCAGTCAGTGAACTTTACCTACTTGACATAGAAAACGGTAAAGTTTGGTTAATCTTCTTACTATTTGAAATTTGAATAAGAGTGTTCTGCTAACACCAAAAATAGTAGACTATTTTGCCAGATCAAAAGCTTATGGCTGGTCCTTTCCTCTGTCTCCAATAATAGTTTATAATGTTTAATGTTTCCAAACTCAATAGTAACTGTGTTTCTAAACATTGGATGCATTTTTAGATGTTTGTACCACTTTTGGCCAACTTTTATTTTAACTATGTTTAAACTTAAAACAAAAGTAAACGATGCATTTTCTCTCCATTGTAATCAAGTCAGTAGAAAGTTGAGTTTATGAACAAAATTCTAATTTCTGAATGTTCTCACTGGTTTCCTTACTTAGGATATAAGAGCTTGACTATCTTGCAGCAAAGAATTAGTATGGGATAAAACTTTATTACAAAATATTTATTACAAATAAATATTACAAATATTTATTACAAATATTTCACCTAGCTAATTTTTTAGTAAATTATTTAATTTCATTTTAAAACATTTTGAAAATATTATCTAGATATGAAGTTTATAAATAATTTTATAGTACTGCCACAGATTCTCACCAACATATAAGATTATAACCACGCCTTAATACCTTTCTGTAAACTATAGTTTAAGCAAAAACCTATAAGGACAAAGGCAAGCATGTATTTTATAAGTGCTGCGAATCAGGCCTCCCATGAAAAAAATCAGTAACTGCTTATCTCTTAGGACCAAGGACCTTGTGTTCCTGAAATCACCACCACATTTACACTTATCTCTACGTGGAAATAGGTGGCTACTGTTGAATTCTAGTGAAAATGACACCTCTGAAATCTCTCAGTTTCACAAGTCTTGTTAGAGCCCTTAGAGAATGTTCTCACATAGCACCAAACAATAATTTTAGGAGGACATGTTCCTAGAATGAATTGGTTTCTAAAATTAAAAAGGAGAACAATTATAGGGAAAGACTAATGCTAACAAAAAACAAGAGAGAGTATAACCTATAAAGATGGTCCAGAAACTCCAGGAAATGCAGGAAGAAATAAATTATTTGTGTTTGAACCACACTATAAGTCCATATAATGATGATGCTTATGCAGATTTCCTAGCAGAATTACTTGTGAATAAGATGATCGTGTTCTCGGTATTGGCATATGAGCTAGAAAGACTAACAATTCTGGTATACCAGGGACTGAGGAGATTCCAGGGATGTGAGATATTCAGTATTAAAACCAAGAAAGTCCCAGGCAAACCCAGACGTGTTGGGCTCCCTGTATGAGCCTCTCCAACCAGATGGATGATAAACACTTTCTTGGGCTCCAACAAGTTGCTCCACTGCACAGTGGAACTTCCCTGCTCAGGTTAGGCAAAAGCTAAATTGCAGCAAGAGTGAATGCTTCGTTATTGTTTCTTCAGTTCCCTTCTTTGGCATCTGTTCCTTCTTTTCAGTACCCTTGTTTGTTGAGAGAACCAATGTTCTTCTCCTTCCCTAGAGCTTGTTCAAGATGACTTTTCTTTTAGCTCTTTTCCAAACCACTTCTGTTATGCCAAAGTAAAACAGTCCCATGTCGCAATTGCTCACAGCCTTTTTCATGCCATGTAAAGATAGGATCAGCTGCTCTTTCTAATGTGTGGCTAGATAAAAAGTATCCTCTCCTAGGTTACAAAATACTACATGGAAAAAAGTTACATCGAAAGTCATCTTCAAGAAAAAACATTTTAGTAGTATCATAGAGGTGATGGGATGGAGAGACTATTCTGTAAGGCAGAACTTTCACCACCCCCAGAAAAAATTGTCTATCTGTTATCTGCATACCTTACATAGCATTGCACTGCCAGTGGTACACAGTGGATGGATATAAAGATGAATGGCAAGCATCCCAATGGTTACAATCATTAAAAAGGCATATGTCCTACCTTTGTGAGAGTCTCCGGCTTTCTTTCTCTTCAAATATATGTTCATTATAAATGGATCTCAAAAGCATAATTGCCAAGAAAGTCTACGTCCGTGAATATTTCAATGTCTCTCATGAAATGTGTTCCCATAATTATCCACAGTATTGAATGTACAGTATTCTGTACAAACTAGGCACTCAGTAATTATTGATTGGCCAATGAAGGGTCATTACTTAATGTACCATGATCATTTATGCAGGGGAACAATAGGAATCAATATGATTCCATAGGCATTTTTTTTTTTTTTTACTTTGAGAAAGAAACTGATAGTGGCTTGTCTTGGGTTCTTTATTGGAGGGAATGATATAAGAAAAGAAATATGATAGTAACATAAATGTTGAGGCACAAAACAGTAAAGAATGAGAGAAAAAGACAACATAAAATTAGAGGCAAGCAAATCAAACCTATTAAAAACTGAGGGGTTTTTTTTCCTGCTAAAACATACATTCAAAGAAAAAGATTCTCAACAGCAAAACTGCTTTATTCTTAGCAGCAAAAAATTCACCACCATCTCCAAACTGCTTTAGGAGATTAATAGTAGGGTCAAACCTAAAGTAGCTAAATTTAAAACAAAAGCCAATTTACATTTCATTTAAGAAAAGCCAACAGATGGTCCAGATAATCATTTCAAAATGTAGTTTACAACAAGAAAAACAAATATGGAACCTAAAGTCAAAGGAGTTTAAAATAAAAAGCAGAGCAATAAAAAATAAATGTACAGAAGCTCCTAGCACTTCCCTCAGTGTACATAATTCTGGAACTTCTCTTTCACCCCAATTTCTCACACCCAAGGCAGGGGCAGACTGAGCACTTCAGTGATTGTGACTTCCCCGGATGCTACCACGTTCATAAATCACAAACTCCAAGAGAATGTAAGAATCTTTGTTGAAGGCCAAAGTTCTACTTTGTCTCCAATGTGAACTTTAAAACAAAACCAAAAGTTTGCTTGAGAATATTTGCATATCTATTAGTTTGAAACATGTTAAATTGCAGCTTTTATAGGTAAAAGAAAAATGTGTATATTGGCCATTTCAAATGATTGAATCTAATATATTATTTTGATTATAGAAATGTTAATATCTTAAACATATGCAGCTAAATATAGAATTAGGTATATCTCTACTTTCGTACTTAAAGGTAGTTTCTTTTGGTCACTAATTGTTCTGACACAAAGTCTAGAGTAGTCAAGTTCAGGAGCCCAAAAGGTCCAGGTCGGGGTTGTTTCCACATCTCTCACTTAGTCTGCTGTCTTGGTCAGTTGTCAGGTTCTGAGTTGTCACATGAAACATCATCCACTTTCTCTTGGGGTGGATTTCATTCTGGAGATTCACTGGCTTTATTCATACACTTTACACACTAATTTTAGTTTCCAAGTTAGTATATTTGTTGTTAATGCTGCCGCTTTCCCACATTTCACATCTTCTACTCTCTCTTCAGCTGTATATTTCTTACATTTTCTCCTGTGCTGCCATCATCTTGTAAATACAACTTAAGCACGTGTTCTTTTTCTTCTCCTTGGCACATTTCCTTTGCTGCTTTCACATACACAAAGAAGGGGCTTTGTTTCTCCCCTGAAATCTCATGGTTTTGAAGGCAAACTTTTTAACAAGGCCACTGAGAAGAGAATCCCCCCAATATAGGAAACAATATCACTCTTTCTCATTTCATGGTTTCTAGAAACAAAGCCTAACAAATTCATTGTCTCCACTGAAGTTTCAGTTCAGGCAGAGCTGGTATGATCAAACTGAACTTCTGAGTGCTGCTTAAAACTTTTGGTAGCTATAAATCAAGCAAACAGACCATCTCCATGTCTTTGCGGTCTATTACATAAAGAAAAAAAGAGTCACTAATCAGATAGTCTATGTGTTATATACCAATTAACTCTAGTTCAAAATTCAGAGTTTCGATTAAACATATGTGCAGATGGGACATGAGTATGTAGATGGGGTTATTGTCCTGCTCATGGGAGATGGAGTATCACTTGGCACAAACCCAAGCCATCGGCATGTTATGTCAAGGGCTCAAGAAGCATAGTTTATGACAAAGCTCTCTCAATATCCCTCAGAAGTTGTAAAAAAAATTTCCAACAGCCATTTCTTTGTATGAAAGATGACATTTGGTAGATAAAATTGAGGTGAGCAGAATTATTTAAATACCTTTGAACACTGATCTTTATTTTTTTCAAGCAGTGGGACTCCATGGGAAGCTCTGGTCTAGCCAATGCAGGACCACACTGTCTGTACATAATCTGAAAGCAATGATAATCCAATCTGTTATCATCATCACCATGCATCCCATTTCTAAATAGGATCAGTAAAATATTCCCTGAAAAAAATATTTTCTTGGTCTGCATTCTAAATAATTGTGATTATCACTGATGCATAATATGTGGGAAAGTTTCTAATTAACACATTTTTGTTACTTACCCTTAAATAAACATTTGATCTGACATGAAAATTATTTTGGAAAATGTCTAGGTATACAGTCAGCCCAACTCACACGGACCCAGGTAAATGCTTAGGGCACCCTAGTCTGTGTGGTACACTGGCGCTTTCAAATCACAGATTCAAAATCAGTGAGAATAATACAGTAATTATAAAGATAAACACTGCACTGGAGTCACTTCAATGCTTTCGACTCTATGGAATGGCTTGGAATCTTTACTTGTTTGAAATCCAAGTGGTAATATTTTTATTTTTTATGTACACATTTTTAATATTGAAGTATTTTTCAAGATTAAATAGTATCACTAAAAGTATAATTCTCCTTCTTTTAAAAATTGGTGTCTGCTTTAAAAATGAAAAACAGATAGAGAAAAGAGTAATTATTCTGATTATTATAAGATTATTACCAAAAATAAATTTGCGGAATAGAGGAGGAAGGTGTTGAAATGCTTCAATCTGAGTGTCAAACACACCAATATGCCACCAGTTACAGGGAATACTTAAGATGGAGCTTGGAGCTCCCTTTCATTTTCACCCTTCTAGGAGGCTGTGTGACAGGTGGCAGGGCTTGGGCCACAAGAGACCAGGGAGAGGATCTCCACTCTGAGCACAGAGACCCAGGTTCCACTGACACTTTATGGTTTTCGTTAGCACAGCCTTCAGAAGCCACTGTGAAAGACTTTGAAGTAATTCTTTGATTTTTTAAAAAAATATTATCTGTATCTTTGGAAATTATCAGCTCCCAGACTTCACATGATGCAGAGGAAGATGAAACTGGCTGTTCCCAGCTAGACATGTGGAAGACAAAGAGGCAGCAGAGCACTGTGAAAAGAATGAAGGTTCTGGCTTCCGATGGCCAGATTTGTTATGGCACTGCTGCTTGGCTGTGCTCAAGTATGAGTTTTCAACCTCTCTGAGTCTGTTTCTCATTTTGAAATCATTCTTGACCTCACAGTGTTGCCAGGAAGATGCAGTGAGATGAGATGAATAAAGAATAGTGCCTGGCTCACAGTAGCATCATGATACAGTGACCTGTATATGCAGCAAAAAAGAGAGAAGATGTCTAGAATCTCTCTCTCCTCTCTCTCTCTCTCTCTCTCTCTCTCTCTCTCTCTCTCTCTCTCTCTCTCTCTCTCTCTCTCTCTCTCTCTCCTCAAGATGGTTAAAGGCAGAAAGTGTGAAGAACCCAGGAGGACTGACTCAGGGGTGGGGTGCCCACAGGTCCTGATCTGCCTGAAACAGTCCTAATCGAGGCTGGCTAGCCCGTTGTGATTATTAGTACTCTCCCTTTATTCTCAGAATCATCTCAGTTTGAAAATATTAGAACCGCTGTGAGGATTAAGCAGCAGAACTCTCTTCCATTTCCTAAAGCAGGAAAATAAGCTCAGAAAACATGAATGCATTATTGACGATCGCATGTAGTAAATAGAAGAAACTCCAGTCATTCTCTGAAATCTTTTCACTGATCATGTATATAACTTCTCTCCTAATAATCCTAATTTTTCATATTTTGCACCAGCTGGAGCTAGATTATGTGTACCCTGTAGGTTCTTTCTCCAGCTACATGGAGTCCTAGATATCTGTGACCACAGAAACACCATGCAAAAATTGAGAGGCCAGAGGGCAAGCAGCCCCTAACCTAGGATCAGAATTTTGTCAGTAGTTTTGTTTCTTGGTATGATTGTCTCAAATTATGCAGCCATGTGCATCCAAGCCATTGGTTACTTGGATCTTTTGTTCCATTCTGCTTGACTGATTTCTTGCCTACCAGTCCAGAAGTCTTCCCTTAGTGTCTAATGAGGAGACTTTCAGCTGTAAGTGACCTAAACCCAGATGAATTTCCAAGAGAACTGAGAAGTCCATGAGCAAAACTGGCTTCAAAATGATCTCAATTCAAGAACCAGGACATGGTAACAACTTGGTCCCTCATTCTTAACTCTTAAATGTGATTTTCATTCTACTCAATTCTTTTCAGACGGGTTCTCCCCAGTGAAGCGGCAAGACAGCTGCTGGCAGCCTCAGACTCAAATAATGCCATTTTAGTATTCCCAGAAAAGAGAGCTTCTCTTTCCTCAGGTTTCAGCGAAAGACCTGGCATTACATTTCACTGGACTGACCTGGGTCAGGTCCCCAACCTGAGGTGAGAGCTAAAATGCTCTGAACTGACCAGTTCTGGGCATTTGGTCACTCCAGGAGGTCCAGGGAAAGATATTAGTCCCACTCAATCAGAAGTCACAGAGGAAAAAGGATGTTCCGCACGGGAAAATCAAGGCACCATCGACAGAAAGGGAATGGATACTAAACAGACAGAATAACAGGTTTCTTTGCACAGACTTACTCAGATACGCAGTGCCCCTGACTTCTGTCATGACTCCTTGGGGGCTATTGGCCTTTGGGGGCTGAAATTCCTTAACCATCAAGCTTATCCTTAAACCTCTGTAGTTATCTCTGAGCGCAGCTCTGCACAGATCCATCGTGATCGGCAGCTATCGTGTGAAATAGAAAAAAACTTTAAAAAGCAGAGCTAGAAGGTGCTCAGAGCTTCCCCAACCATTTTTGCTTGGAAAAAGGAAGCTGCAGAAGCTCTGTGGAATCTGACACAATGTACTGCTGCTTTTTAAGTTCTCCCAACATGGTTATTGGGAAGAGTACTGAATTCAGAGCCAAAAATCCTGAGGAAAGAAGAGCAGCTGATACCATGAGGGCTAAAGAAAAGAGGCCTGGTTAGAAAAAAAAAGTGGAAACTCTTTACTCACTCTTACAAATAACCAGTTTTTAAGGTGGGTGTTTTTAAATACAGTCCAGAGAATGTTTTTGACATAATTCTGAAATCAAACTAAGTTTATCTGTATTGAACGGCAAGACATTAGTCAAAGCACCCATTCCTGAAAACCATGAAAGAAAATTACTGTCTCCTCTCAGAGAATAAATTATTAGTAAATGCTTAGGAAAATAAAAATATCAAATGTTGCATGAAAGCATATTAGAATTTTAACAATATTTGTAAATTAAAAAATAATTCACATTATTTGGTTAAATTGTGTTTCATTTTCCAGATCTGGAAAATAAAACAACACATTTTTTAAAAAGGCCAGCCCTTTACACAGCAAATATTAACTAATACTCTGAATGGAGTTTTAGAAGAACAATATTTGGGAGGAGTAGCTTGTAGAGGCTGAAAGTTAAAAATGAGACACCCACATTTAAACTTTAAAAACGTGTAGAAAGGCCTCTCCCATGCCTCATGTTGGTAAGCGTCCCATCACCCTTTTACAGTGATTCTCTGACCCTCTCAGAGGAGGCCCTCACATGTTACCATATCTGAGATGCCTTCACTGATTACCCAGTCTCTATCCTTTTATCCAGTTTTATCTTTTCTTCATTGATTTTACCACTTCCTGATGTTATATTACAATTTATTTTTTTAATTTGTTCAATTGTCTGTTTCCTTCAGTGGAATGGAATCTCTAAGAGCCAACTGTCTCTTCTGTTTACCATTGTATTTTGGGACCTCAGCAGAGCTTGACACAGAGCAGGTGTCAACAGCCATCTGTTAAAAAAAATAATTGTAAAATGGACATCTGGAAATAGTTTTGATAACCAAATTTAACAATTAAGATAATATTTGTAACCACTTTTTTTTTATCACTTTAAGTTTAAATCTAAAAATAGAGTCTGGAAAATTTCTACGAGTTTCACAACCTACAAAACTCAGACTTTATGCTGATGAATATGACCCTGAACACAAGTGTTCTGGGGTGAAGAAACAGCTGTTGGTGTCTATTTCCCTAATAGTTATCTCATTGTTGGCCCATTCTTTAGATAAATTTTAAAAAGCAAACAAAAAATCTAAACCTTCCAACTATTAGGTACTATATAAAAACATAATTTTATTGTGAATAGATGGCAAATTATACTTTAGGAGAGAACGTTTCAGCAATTCAACAACTAGGTAAGTCATTATCTGTTGCTCAATCAACCTATATAAAATAGTAACTAAATATAATTTTAATTTTTTCCATTCACATTAGTATTTTTTTAGCAGATACTGTATAATATAGTGCAACATAGTAGAAAGATCAAGAAATCAGGTTTTTGGGTTAGAATTCTGGATCCACTGCTTGATAGCTGTGTGAGTTTGGGCAAGTTACTTATCTTCTGAAATCCTGTTTCCTCATCAAAAAAAAAAATGGGGAAAATAACAAAACTTATAGCATCAAACTCATGGGGACAAATAAAATGATGTAAAACTAACAAACTATGACTATAAAATGCCCCTTTAAGAATCTTTTAAAATAAGGCCTGACATTGGTAAGTACTCACTAAATATTTTTTTTAGTTTTAGTATTGTATTAGTATTTCTTTCTTTATTCTAGGGTCTTTTTTAACCCAAGAGTTTGATATTTCAACTTTTCTGTGTGCTGGTAACTTGAATCAACTTTACCACAGTTACGCTGCTTAAAAATCTAAGTCCCTGTATTTAAACCACGAACCTTGCACCAATTAGGTTATATGAAAACCAAATTTACATGAGACATTGTAGACTAAAGTAAAATAAAACAATATTCACCACAAGAAAAACCTCTGTGTGTGTGTGTGTGTGTGTGTGACATTCTTTGATCGTCTGTATAAACTGGCTGCCATGATTAATAAGACTACTTTTTCTAAAGAAAATGAGATAATAACAAAAGACCTCTTTATGCTTAACTTTTTCAGAGGCAAAAAAGAAAGAGATGAAACAGCATAAAATGATAAGATCAAGTGATGAAAATTCATTCACAATGATTACTTTCAAGAGTAATTTCTCTTGGGTAATTCATCGGCCTGTTACTATGGCTCTCCAGAGTGATAGCTAATGTAAATGAAGCTACTAAAAGTGGATTATCATGGTAAGATTATACTCAAGCAATAATACATTAGAAACCTATCTAAAGCATTTTGGGAAAAATTCAAGAGAAGAAATGTCCTTTTTGTTATTTTCTTATTTGAGTTAACGGCTACAACACACTCCTTCTCTGACTAGTAACCAGCAGGCATTTAAAAATATCTAGCCGGGAAAAAGAAAAACAAACTCATTTGGATGAAATAGGAACCTACCTGAATTGTCAGTATCTGTGTTTGGTCTCAGGACTCAGATTCTGAGCCCAATTCTCTATAAGACTGTGGCAAATGCCTCTAATTATTTTTGCCATCTTTCATCTACTTTAGAAAAAATAAAATTTATGGATGGGTATCAAAGAACCTAAAATTTATTAATTTTAAAAGTCTTTCTTGTAAATATGTATGGTTCTTTCAAGGTTATACTGGCGGGGGGAAAATTGAGTGCTACACACTGTGAAAAATTTTAAAGGACACCCTCTTTCACAAGCTCATGCAAATAGTCTTTGAAATGCCCATGTTGAGTAGCTGTTGTTTTGCTCTCTAACTACATATTGGCTATTATGACTAGATTCACTGAGCCAACTGATTTACTAGATTAAGCAATGGATCCTTAGGCAGGACTGAAGCAAGAAGCAGCAGGTAGGGGAGTAGCTGGAAGTTGTATTTAGATGAGTACCCAGGGAGTGCCATGCAAAAGAAGACAAACTTATTGTAGGCTTTGCATGAGCAGAAGAGGTGGGTAATTCTATGTAGGGCAGAGTCTCTTGTTTGGAATAACAGATTCAGAAGATGGTATGCAATGAAAATCATACTTTCCATAGACCGAATTTTCAGGTAGGAAGACTGATTAAGAGAAAGTAAGTCACTTTGGCTGAGGCTCATTGGCAGAGAGCTCTGAAAACAGTAAACTCATAAACTAAAAAAGAAATTTGACCAGATTAATCTCATTAATGACAGGAGGAAGAGTCAGAAACTATAATCCAGAGATCACTGGGGTTTGATGTTAGAAGTTATTTTGAGACTACTCCATTTGAAAGAAGAAGGCACTTGACATTCTTTTTTCTTTTATTCTTTTTTTAAAAATTATTTATTTAAATTAGTTTCAAGTATACAGTACATTGGTTAGACATTATTTATATTCCTTTCAAACAAAGGATTAAACCAACCTATGAGTTGACTCAGAAAAACTTTAAAAGTATTATAGCCTTAGTCAAACTTTTTTTCTAACTGCTTCTTACTCCTTATTTTATTTTGGAATGACATACATAATTTATTTTCAGACCCAAGACAAGAAACCTGCTTCAGCAGAGCTGTTTTATTTGCTTGTTGTGTGGAAAGATGGGTTAATGGTTTGGGCTCTTGTGGAAGGCATCCTTCTAGATGACCCACATAAATCAGCTTTTCTGTGTTCCCAATTTCCTAGTCCTTCCCCCTCCCTGCTTTCCCACTATTGTCATGACAATGTCTCTCCTCTCGGCCCTATGAGGTCCTCTCCCATTAATTATAACCTGCTTTCAGGGAAAATTTTGAAAATGCATCCAAAAAAGACTGATTGACTTCCCCTCCTGGAGCAGAGCCTTGTGCTAGAAAAAGGCAACTACCCTGGAACTTTCACACATCAGTGAGCCAGAAACTTACGAATTAATATCAAGAGTTATCACTTATTGATCACCTAGGACCTGCAGGCACTGCCCTTTGACCTAAGGAGGGAAAGTGGTGGCACCAGTGGGGTTCATACCTGTCATGGAGGAGTTAACTTAATGTATATAATCACAGAATTCAAGAGAATCAGGCGTTGTCTTTGGTTGTATCCAGGAAATTACAATATACAGCAGAAGATCCCAAAGGTCAAATAGAAATATGCTAAACATTTTGGGGTAAGGGATACCGATATCAGGAAAACTAGAAACAAGTCATAAATATAAGCTAGCCAAACATTGGCAGCGTAGCCTGGTAGTTAAGAAGCCAGAATCCAAACCCAGATTGCTGGGTTCAAATTCCGGCTCTGTTGTTCACCAGCTGTGTGGTCTTGGGGCATTACTTAAACTCTGTGTCTCAGTTTGCTCATCTATAGAAGAGGGATTATGACGATATTAGTATTTGCCTTATAGGCTTATTAAGAGCATCATATGAATTAATATTTGTAAACTGCTTAAAATGCTGCTCTATAAGAGTTTGTTAATAAATAAAAACATCAAGCAAGGATTGATTCCCTCCCATCTAAACTGACAACCCTCAGGCCCTGTAAATATTCAAGGACAGGTCCTAAAATATAAGAAGAGTCTGTGAAAGTGAGGATGTTTGTCTTTTTTCTTCAGCTCTTTGCCTAGATGAATACCTGGTATAGATTATGCTAAAAATATATTATTGAATGAATAAGTAAACCTACCTTGATAGTCACACAGAAGAGTCCTGCATGACTCCAAATTTGGACGAAACGGTCTCTGAGAAATTTTTCACCTTTAGATTCTGATTTCTTTAATTAAAATGGTGCAATACTAAAAAATATGTCCAGATGATTTGAGATAAAAATAATGTTCCTTTTTCCTCTTTTTCTTCCTCTGTCTCTCTGCCTGTCTCTCTGCCTGTCTCTCTGTCTTTGTCTCTCTCTCTGTCTCTCTCTGTCTCTGTCTCTCTCTGTCTCTCTGTCTCTCTGTCTCTGTCTCTCTCTGTCTCTCTCTCTCTCTGTCTCTCTCTCTCTCTCTCTCATATTGTGCCTATTAAATGAGTGCTTTTTTCCAGTTAAAGTTTACACAAGAGCATAAATTATGCTATTGAGGGTCTCCAGTCATCTCCACGTGTGTCTAACCATTATCTTCTTTTATAGTTTCATATCTCCAGGCCTTTCAGTCAGGTCAGGTTGGCATTTCACTGCCCTTTATGTGTGTGACAAGTGAAAACAGGGAAAGAAAAGAAAACTGGAGTGAAGAAAACCAGAATCAGCACCGCAGTTTGAAGATGCCGTTCAGCCGGTTCCCACTTATCTTGCCTTATTAAACCCCCAGCATTCATCTCTTTGCTCATCTCACACCTCATGTGTGGTGACAGGCCTACAATGTTTTTCTCAGAGCAATCTCTCCCACACTTCTGGTTGTCACCCCCCTCCCTATTTAGACAGCTATGCAATCAATACCTGCAAAGCTGACCTGCCTCACCTGGTTGCTGAGATGAGCTCTGATTCACACTGAGGACAGAAATCTCTCAGCAACAACACTGAAAAAAGTAGAGACCCCCTGAAAGCTCTCTCCTAGAACTTGGTTTCCAAGAAATCAGAATGTGACTGTTCACATCTCCAAAGAACTGAAACAGTCAATTCAGCTACTTAGATCAATTTTAAAAATCCCAACCCCCATAATATTTTGGATGGAATGATGAAATAACTAAGTTGCTGACAGTTGCTTGGATTATCTGCAGACATGGGAAAAAACAGTTTTAATCAGGTCAAGTCACTCTGCTTTTGGGATTCTAAATTTACTCATATTTTCAAAGAAGAATGTATAATTACAGTGGGAAAAAATGTGATTTTTTTTTTTTAGATCAATAAGTAACCAAGAGCTCTTTCTTCAAATTTTGATATTTAATCAAGAACTGAATTTGGAAAACTGTTTCCTATGAAGCCATCTCTGCCTGGAAGGTTTTCTTTAGCAATCTGGACTATAGGGGGAAATTCACAACCTGGACTTTCACTGACCGTTGATCCCCACCTATGTCTTAACAACTAACACAAGCTGTTGCCACTTTTTCTTTCATATATCCTAACAGTTATGAATGTTTGTTAAAGTAAAATAGTGAGCATCTTTTATGTCCTTTGCCTCTAATATACGATCCCCTAAATTTGGCTCTAATTATAAAATATTGATAAAACTTTATTATTTTTGGTTGTCAATGATTTTTGATTACGGTATTCCCCTTTGCAGTTCCTAACTAGCTGGGCATTCCACTGCACCACGGTTGATTTCGTCTATGATGTCATGAGGGTGGCAGCCATCAACATTGCAGCCCACAGCCTGAGCAGCCGCCAGGATCTCTTTATTGGTTCCAGAGAATTCTCTAGCTAAAGATTGGTGCTGCATCTGTTGAGGAATGTTCATAATCTCATCAAAAGTGATATTTCTACTGTGCTTAACTTTTTTTTTTTTTTTTTTGCTTTTTTCTTTCTCTTGGCAGTTTTTTGAGGGCTTTAGTGATTGAGACAGAGGGAGAAGGTACAATCTCAGTCTGGGCCTGTCTGTTCTGCATGGTCAGTTTCACTGAAATCTTCAGACCCTTCCAATTACCAGTTGCTTTGGCAATGCCATCACCATACTTTTTTGGAGACAGACTCAGGGTGCTGATCTTGGGGGCCAGGGTAGACATGGCACTGACTTCCCCACCAGTTCCCCTCAGGTATATGACTTTGATCTTGTTAGGATCTGATTTAGCCGGCACGGTGGAGGTGACTAGTGTTGGATGCACTCAGATTCTGGATGACCAAAGAAAGTTGCACCTTGGCCTCCTTTGAACCAAAAGCCAAAAGCAAGATTAGTAAAATTTTTAATATATTAATAATATTTTGCTTATATGTCAGTAGCTTAGCTTTTATCAGTTAAGACTATGGTCTTACTATTCTCTCTAATATTCAGAGAAGTTAAGAGATTTTCCCAAGATGACACATAGGTAACAGAAAGGTAACAGAGGTAGATTTTAGTCCACGCATGTCTATTACAATTTCCATGTTCTCTATTTATGACATGTTATGAATTCAATAAGAAAGGGATCTTCAGTGATCTAAATCAGGAATCAGCAATCTTTTTCTGTAAAGGACCAGATAGTAATTGTGACAGAGACCATATGACCCACAAAGTTCAGAATCTTATCATCAAATCAGATGCAGGTACAAAAGAAACCCCTTGTATGAGATGTTCCTGTGTGCCCTTTCTCTCAATCTGAAGACTTGTGAATTAAGACCTATATACTCAAAATGAAATGGTGTGATGTGTGTTGGATAATCACTATAGACATTCGTGTGGAACACAGAGGAAAATGAAAGCACACAAGTCACTGGTTCATAGTGATTTTGAAACCCAGACAGCCAAACATTGCCAGTTCCTTTTTTAGGTTTCAGTCCTAGTGCCTAGGAAAAATTTCCTCTGCTCGTGGGTGTCCCCTCCATGGCTCTTGGTTCCTCCTTTTAAATTATCTCTCCTTTTATGTAAAATGCGCCCTGTAGCTGAAGCTGAATAGTTTTATCATTCTGTTTCTTGCCCATGGAAATTCTAGTGTCCAAAGACTTTTTTATTTTATACCTTTTTTGTGCCTTTTAGTTCACTCTGGCAAAATATTAATCAATACAATCTTGCCATTATGTTTTTTCTTAAACAAAATTGTACTATGTATGGTGACAGATGTTAACAAGACTTATTGTGGTCAATATACACAAGTATCGAATCATGTAGTACACCAGAAACTAATATAATGTTATATGTCAATTATATCTCAATAAAACAAACCAAACCAAACCAAAACAAAACAAAAACAACAACAACAACAACAACAACAACAAAACCAAACCTCTGTGTAATTCCTATCATTCATACTGCATTAAAAAAAAAAAAAAAAAACCATGTACAAATCTCTTTTATGTAACCTCTTCTCTACCTTGGAATTCCTGAAAGCTGCTATGAGACCATAACTTTAAGATTATTGGAAGCCCCATTGTTTTAACTGAGAGAGTCTGCCTGCTACTTTTAGAGGAACTTTGTTTCAAGAGATCTATGAGAAATTACCCTAAATCATTCTAAGTTATAAACAAAGGCTTTTTGGTTTTGTAGTATATCTTTGGCCTGACACCTTTTCTTAAGTTGGTAATACTCTGTTGTATAAAGAGAGTGAGAATGAGAAATAATTTTATATTTAAATGTAGCAAGTGCTGGATCTTTTATACACTTTCTTCAAATTTGCTTGAAAATGAAAGTTTTTTTAAAATTAATTTTTATTTTTAAAATTTTAAAATTTTTATTTTTTTCAATGATAATTGACATACAATATTATATGTTTCAAGTGTACAACACAGTGATTAGACATTTATATAACTTATTAAGTGATCACTCTGATAAATCCAGTACCCATCTGTAATAACTGTGCATGATGCACAGTTATTACAATACTACTGACTATATTCCCCATGCTATACTTTACATTCCCATGACTATTTTGTAAATATCAGTTTGTACGTCTTATCCCCTTTCTTCATCCCCTCCCCCTTACACTCCCCCAATCCAGCAAACATCAAAATACTCTCTGTATCTGTGAGCCTGTTTATGTTTTGTTCATTTACTCTGTTCTCTAGATTCCGCATATAAGTGAAATCGTATGTCATTTTTCACTCTGTCTGACTCACTTCACTCAGCACAATACCTTCCAGGTCCATCCATGTCACTGCACATGGCAAGATTTCATTCATTTTTATGACTGAGTAATATTTCATTGTATATATGTACCACCTCTTCTCCATTCATCCATTGATGGACACCCAGGATGCCTCTATATCTTGGCTACTGTAAATAATGCTACAATGAACATATGGATTCATATGTCCCTTTAAGGTAGTGTTTTGGGTTTCTTCAGATAAATACCCAGTAGTGGAATAACTTGTCTTTCTTTGTCCTTATTATAGCCTTTGTTTTAAAGTCTATCTTGTCTGGTATAAGTATTGATACCCCAGCTTTTTTGTTTTGTTTTGCTTTCATTTTCATAAAATACCTTTTTCCATCCCTTTACTTTTAGTTTGTGTGTGTCTCTTGATATGAAGTGAGTCTCTTGTAGGCAGCATATATAAGGGTTTTGTTTTCTCATCCATTCAGCCACTATATATCTTTTGAATGGAGCATTTAATCTATTTATATTTAAACTAATTATTGCTTGATATGTAGTTATTGCCATTTTCTTATTCATATTTATTTATTTTTCTACTTTAAAAAGTCCCTTTAACATTTCTTATAATACTAGTTTGGTGGTGATAAAGTTCTTTAGCTTTTTTCTTGTCGGGAAGTTTTTTTATCTGTCCTTCTATTCTAAATGATAGTTTTGCTGGGTAATCTAATCTTGGTTGTAGGTCATTGCTTTTCATCACTTCGACTATTTCATGCCAGTCCTTCTGGCCTGCAAAGTTTCTGTTGAGAAATCAGCTGACAGTATTATGGGATTTTCCTTGTAGGCAACTAACTGCTTTTCTCTTGCTGCTTTTAAGATCCTCCCCTTATCTTTAAGCTTTGGCATTTTAATTATGATATGTCTTGGTGTGGGCCTTTTTGGAATCCTCTTGTTTGTGACTCTGCACTTCCTGGACTTGTATGTTTATTTCTTTTCCCCAGGTTAGAGAAGTTTTACATCACTATTTCTTTAAAAAGGTTTTTAATTCTTTTCTCTCTCTTCTCCTTCTGGCATCCCTATAATGCAAATATTAGTACACTTGATGTTCTCTCAAGTGTAATAATACAGTTTATTAAATTAAATTATCCTCAATTTTTGGGTTCTTTTTTCTTTTTGCGTTCTGATTGGGTGTTTTCTGCTACCTTATCTTTCAAATTGCCAATTTGATTGTGTGCTTTATCTAATCTACTATTGATTCCCTCTAATACTTTATTTCAGTTATTGCATTCTTAGTTTCTGATTAGTTCTTTTTTATGTCTTCTATCTACATAAAAAGAATCACAGTTTTTCATGACAATGTCCTCACTCTCTTTTAGCTCTTCTAATAGCCTCTTCAAGGGCCATCAGGCTTCTACTAATAGTTTCTTCAAACACTCCTCCCCCAACTTCTTTTTACCACTGACTCTCAGAGTCAATACCCCTCATGTTTTAGGTTTGTTATGGCAGCACCAAACTTCCAATTCTCAGAATCTGTTCTAATTATCTATTACCATGTACAAAATATCTAAACAGTGATTTAAAACAACAGTAGCATTTATTTTGCTCACAAATCTGGAGGTTGACTGGGCTTGGTTAGGTTGTTCTCACTTAGGATTATATGAGGTTATAGTTACACAGTGGTTGAGACTGAAATTATCACAAAGGTTTCATCACTTACATCTGATATCTATACTGGGAAGACTCAAACAGCTGGGGGTTGAACTAGCTGGAGCTCCTTAAGCACTACTTTCTCAGTTTGGTATCTCCACACGGTCTTTCCATGTGGTAGACACACGATAGGTAAATCTTTTACATGGGGCAAAAGCTCCCAGAGTGACTGTCCCAGAAGACACTGGCAGAGGTTATATGGATGTTTCCAATATAACCTCAGAAGTCACTCAAGATATCCTTTCTAGCATTTTATTTATCAAGGCAGTCACAAAGACATCTCAGGTTCAAGGAGGAAATGGAACATGGATTCAACCTCTTGATTTGTCCCTCTGATACAGAATTTACAGACATGTTAACTCTACCTTAGAAATGTTTAAGGATTGTTAATTTTAGTAGGAAAGACAATCCAAACTTTTAATGATGGAACAGGTTTGTGCCAATGATGTTAGAAACATCCTATGTGTGAGGCAGTTTATCTATGTGGATGATCATGTCAACCACTTGAAGATGTAGATTAGGAGAGAAAATTGGAGAGGATCTAGAGGAAGTAATGATATCAAGTTTTTAACATCTACATCAATCCATCTTTTTTAAGGAAGCTAAACTATGTTATTAGAATAAGGAAAATTGAAAAAGATACTTTCAGATTCAGGGGAATTCCAAAGTGCAACACTGTGTTCTAAGAATATCAGGCCTGGGAAATGTTCTTTATTGGAGGTAGGCAGGAAATTCCCTGCTGCATGACGTTCAATATCTTCATGCCCTGACCTGCAAACACAAATGAGGAGCTTGCTCTCAATTCTGGTGGCCTTTCAGAAAATTACAGGGCACATTTTTCTATTCCCTCTTCGTTTATGTCCTTGATAGCAGTCAATCAATGATTCAGTTATTATTTTAACGTAACATTTATCTTTTCTCTGAGAATCTCATACCTTTTGTACAAGAGCAACCAAATTCAGAGTAATAACGAAGTTTAGAGAGATAATATAAAGTCAAGATATCTGAATTTTGCTACTCTACTCCTGAGCCACATTGTCTCTGAACCTTGTTTCATTCTTATGTGTATAAGAATGGGTGGATGTTCTCTTTAACTAAAATAAACTCCTATAAATTATGCTGTATGGGTCTTGGATTAAGAAATGAAAAAAAAAACATAAAATGTCTTTGAAATAATCTCTTATAAGCCCTTTCACAATGCTTCCATTGTGAGATTAGACAAGTGAATTTCTCTTTATTTCTTTCAAAAGGTCTAAATTTTTTACGTTCAAGCCATCATAAGATCTAGATTAACCTTAGAAAAGTAATTCTACCTGGCACATTCCACTTTTAAGGAAGTTTTCATTTCTCTGAGTGTAGGTATCTGGTCTACAACTCTGAGAGCTGCAACCCTCTGCTATCAGTGGTGGCCTCATAAGTTTACAGTTTGGCCTCTGCTTTTTTTGCACTTAACATGCACCATTTTGCACTGCTGTTGGTCTTTCAGTTGCTTTGTCCTGCTCTTCCATCTATACCACACATTCCACAATGCTTGGTATACTAGAAGTTACTCAATAAATATTTGAAAAAAGGAATGATGAATTCATTCTTCCATCACCTTCCAAAATGCCTATACACATCCATCCTAAGTTGAAAGTTGGAGATAATGATGTTTCTAAACTGGATACAAACATAGAAACTCTAATTTCTGCCATTTTGAGAAAGTCATGTGAGTGCTGGTGATCAGATGAGAAAGGGGCTGGCAGATGCTTCAAGGCCAGTCCATTCCACAAGACTCCAGGGAATGTGCTGGCTGCCTTTCATCCCACAGAGCTGCAACATGTATAGCCAGGGTTGTTTACCAACCTTGATTCATTTCCCACCTCTGACCCTGTCTCTCTAATCCACTTATATGAGATCACTACATATTTTAAAGTTGCTCAGTTTCCAGGAAAAGATCTGCTGTCATAATCAGCTCTCAGCTAAGGAGTAAAAAGCCATGATATCAAAGTCTAACATCCTGTGACAAACATGCTATGAGTAGGCTAGGATTGCTTCAATGCTGGCACTGTAAAATCCAAGGGCAATATTTACATATGTTTCCATAATGATGATCTGTTAGATTTTGCTTCTTTATGCTACAATCAACTGAAAACATTTCATTGTTGAGAATTGTTTATCTTCTAATAACTCTAGCTTGGCAGATCTTGTTATTCCTTATTAATTTGAAAACTATTAAAGTAAACAATAAGCGTTCTTTCGGGGAAATGCTATAAAGGAGACAGCTTCTGGAAAGGGTCTCTTTGTAGTTTTATCTGTGATATCTAATCAGTTCTGTTCCCTCTAAATAATTACTGAGATTGTTCTATTGTTCAAATGACCTCATTTGGGTCATGGATTTTCCCTTTTGCTTTCTTCTACTTTAATTTCTATTTTAAGCAATGAGTACAGTGAGAATTTAAGTGCTGATCTTCCTTATATTTGTTATGGCCAGTTGTGGACATTCTATATCCACAGTAGTGATTCTTGCAAGTTCTTCAAGTTATCATATAGAAGTGCAGACCCAATGGAGAGAGAATAGGACTCCCTGAGTCCTATTCTTTCCTGTACTGCAGAGGCATTATTGCATGGTCAATAGGAGCAATTTGATTTAGATTGAGGCATAACTGTATTCCAATCCTCCCAAGCCATGTCACTTGGATAAGTAACACCTCTCTGTAAGTCTACTTCTGTGTAAGAGAGTTGTAAACATCTCATGGGGCTTTGCCTAGGTGAATGAGAAAATGTTTCTGAAGTATTTAGCACAAAGCCAAGAGCATAATGAGTTTAATCAATAGTATCCATTATTATTGCATCTCTAATATTGTGTGTCTTCTGTGATTCTACTGCGAGAGGATTCAAAACCATCTTGGCATAAGGATGGCAAATATTTCAGTATTTATTTTCATGTTTCATGGGGCCCCTCCCTGAAGTTTTGCAAATAAAGAAAGTCCCATTTTGTCAGCCTTGCCTCAGTGGTGCTGGTCATTTCAGGATTTCCCCACATTCCAGAACAATTTTTTTCTTTACCTACTATAGGCATATTTAGGAGTTACTGGCCATGCTGATGAAATGGAAATGAACACAGACATTGTAGCCAGAGACCTGGGTTGATGACCTTGGGAAATTCGTTAACATCTTTGAACCTCCATGTTCTTAGCTGTAAAAAAATGTATAAGACTTTCTCTGAAGGATGGTCACAAGTTTAAAAGAAGAAATGAGATCACTATGTAAAATGCTTTAGTTTAATACTGAGCAAAATTGATAGGTACAATAAGGAGAATCTACTATGTCTCATTTATTCTAAGTAATAAATGTTTCTTCCCTTCTTCCTCATCCTCATGCACATGTTACCAGTGTTCAGAGCACCTAAACTGTAATTGGTAATTCTCCCTTAGGGGAAGACAACAGGGTGATGCTGAGTTAGTCTCAGCCACAGTAAACCTTTTTCCCAGAGAGAAAAATAAAGTCAGCTGGTAGAAAGCGGGCACTCTCTCTTACTGGTTTTTAGTAAACTCTGACTACCATGGGGAGAATAAGTAATTGCTACAGGAAAACAGTCCATGTGCATTTAAAGTGAGAGGTAGTTTATGGGATTAATGGGTGTTCAAAAAGTAATCATTACAATAATTTATAACCTAGACATGAGAGAGAGAAAGAGAAAGGGAGAGAGAGAGAACCAATTCTCTTGTCAAATATTTTCCATTTAATATCTTTTAATGTATTTTCTTATAAATCAGCAAGAAGTAGACTCAGATATTTGGGAGGAAGAATGAACCTTATATGCCATGTGGTGCAATCTACCTTGCAGAGAGGAACAAACCCAAGATCAGAGAGGGTGAGGAAACATGCCCAAGGCACTGCCATTTGTTTTGACTACCTTTAGAGATATCTCACAACACTTATTGCTTCTTCTGGAAAGTGAGGTAAGAGTTCCCCAACTGAATTCTGAAATTAGGTCAGTTATAAATGCCTATGGCAGCACCTTCTCTTTTATTATTTAGAAAGTGCTCATCTGAACTTATCAGGAGACACAGACTGAGAGGGAAGGAATATATATATTTTTTTCACATGTCAGGAAGCCAGGGGTAATAAAACATCTGCTTTCTGGAGAAAGGAGAGATAACAAATCACCATGAAATACATGTTCTTGAGCTGTATGTGAGATCCTGGCTTCATGAAAACAAACCAAAGGCAGAGGAGAGTAAAATCCATAACCTTGTGCTTTTTGTGTGCGTGTGTTGGATGGAATATACATATGACTGGATCACAGAAATGATCCACTGGAAAGAGGGGTGTACTATTTCTCAACAAAGGGAGATGAGGAAAGAAGCCAAATTTTCATTAGCTTTCTTTGGCCCTAGAAGTGTTTGTAAATGGCAGAGTCAGAATTTGAACACAGATTCAATAAAGTTTAAAACTTAGGTTATTTTCCAATAAGCCAAAAAAAGTGTCCTAACTCCAACCTACTCCTGGTATGTTGACAAGCAAATATCTCTTACAGCAGGGTGACTATAGTTTCCACTGACAGGAATTGTGTGCAGGGCTGAGAGGAAGGCCAGTGGCTCCAATGTGCTTGGCATGAAGGCCAAAATTACAGGCACTGTCCAGATGAATTAGTCATCACAGTTGATTGATAAAGGAAGTTGATTTTAGTGAACCAAATTCTGTGGGCACCTTCATCACACCATAATGTAGACAGATTAAACTGACTGGTTGTACTAATAGTTAAGATTAGACCTTGTTTTAGAACCCAAGTGTTTATTAAGATAAGAGAGGAGAAGCTTGCCCAAACAACCTGTCAACAGTCAGGAGGAAGTGGAAATTCCCCTTGACATGGCAACCCAAATATTTTAAGACTAAAATTTTGATGACACATTTGTATATGGAGTATAACCAATTCCCATATTATGAAAGCATTAGTAACTCATTCTTAAAAAAATAAATAACTGTTCCAACTTTATACCCAAACATTCCTCTCTTGAAGAATCACTGAATTCTAAGTGTTCTTGTCCATCTTCCCTCCTCTGAGAAAGGGCATGTGACTTCACAGAGTACATTCACTAGGAGTGGGGTGTATTGTGTCCTCACTGTTCAAGGCTACTTAGCTGTCCTGGGCTGAGACAAGTGGAGCTTTTAAAAATCAAAACACTTGAGGTAACATCAGCAAAAGATTCTTTCACCTGCTGTCTTCTAGTCCACTGGCAGGATTTGAGGGTAAAGTCTTCTTTTTGGATTGAGACCCTGGAATTCCAACCCATCCCTCCATTTTCTTCAATATCTCTCTTCCATAGGAGTTATAACATCAGTAATGCTCACTGGCCATTTAGAAGATGACATTTCTCATTTGTAGCACAGGTGATTTGGGACTCTTAACTCCCTTAAACCTCCGTGTCCTAATTTGTAAAATTTGCAATAAGAAAGCCAACTTTATAAACATAATTCTGCATATTGAGATAACATACATAAAGCACTTAGAGTATGTTATGACACACAAAATCTAAATTCATAGAGCAGAGCACAGCAGGGTCTAGAAATGCTCAAGCTTTACTCCTATTCTGCTGATTTCTCCTCCGGCTACTAGAACACCTTGACTGTTAAGCCCCAGACCCTGTGTCTTAAGGAAAATTGTCTCTTCTATGATACTCAATGTATCTTGTATTTCTATTCTATGTAGGAAAAAAGTTGATCTCTTTCTAGTCTTCTACATTTTGAATTGGTTGTTTCTTTCACCTAATCTTCTGCCCTAGAATCTCTTGCATTAGTCTTTTCTCTCAAAGTTTCTGCTCAAGTAAAATTTCATGGTTCTGTTTTTGAGCACCTGCTCTTAATTAATTCAAAATTTCCCAGGTCTTCTTTCAGGTTTTATTTTGTTTTCTTAGACACATTGCTTAGACTGCATCCTTAGTCCTCAAACACCTGGGATACCCATGGATTCTTCTATTTTCCACAATTGCTTACCTCGAATGAACATAGGTGAGCTTCTAAACATAGGTGGATGGGAGGTTAGTGTGCATGTGTTATTTATTTATTTGTGTATTATGCATAAAGTACTTATTGAGCACCTCTTAGTACTTGGCATTTTAAAAAAAAAAACTCAGAGGGCATGCATATCAATATAAAATAATTCCAGTCCTCAAGAAACTTAATTTAGGGAGGGTAAACACAAAACTTTTAATACAGTATCATTGTCTGCACATTACAATCACCTGGGTACATTAAATAGAGAAGCCTGACCCCCACCCAAGCCAGTGGAATCAAAAACCCTGGTAGGGCCTGGATGTTGGTGTGCTTTGATAGCTTTCCAGGTGATTTCATTGTACATCTAGATTTGAGAATCCCCTGGATAGAGGGAAGCATGAGGTGCTTTGAGATGACAAAGAGCCTCTTATCCTAAGTGATAAGCTACCAAAGGCTGCCTAGGGGACCTGACACCTGAGCTGAATCTGAACAGCTGAGTTGTCCAGGTGAAGATGTGGCAAAGCCATTCCAAGCACAAAGTAACAAGGTGAATTCATAGACCTGCAAGTAATATTGAGTAGAGTTTAGAGAGTGCTGAGGTATTTGGACTTTTATCTGACAGGCAAAGAAGAGCCACTGAAGAACTGTTAGCAGGAAGATTGTATGATTAGTCTTATGCACATCTGAAGCACCTGGACGATCAATTGAGGAAGGAATTTTACTTTCATTATAACTTTACCCCAGCAAGAACTATCTCCCCTTTCATAAAACCTTCAAAATTGTTGGCACCTCCCTTGGTTTCAGATGTTACAAATAGGAACCTCTAACCATGAGCTAACCTTTGCCCTACCTTTTCCTGAAACAAAGAACAGCTGTTCTCCTACTTGGATATGCCTGGAGTAAAGAAGGGCCCCTTGGTGTTCTCAGCTGCCTGCAAAGGAATGACAGCTTCATCCAGATTAGTCACAGGTACATGCAGATAATTGCAAGTCAAATGTATTGAGAAATTTTTATTTTTAAAAGTGTTTTGTCTCTGATAGGGTACTGTCAGAACTGGCAAGGGAAACCTAGGGATCATACCTGCTACAGAAAAATATAATTCATTCCATGGAAGATGGCCTGAAGTTTAAAGAAATTAAGCGGTAATGACACTTGAAGCGCTCTCTTCATAATTTTCAGTAGAGAAGTCCATTCACTTTAGCTGTTGTTTGTGGGGGTAGATGTTATAGTGTTTGTGTATGTTTGAGTTTTGTCCCCCCCCAAATCTAAATTACACTATTCATTTAATGACAATATTTCAGGCAATAAGAAAAAGAAGGAGAAGGAGGAGAAAGACTAAATGTATTGTGTATTTTAATTGTAAAATAACTTTATTCCAAAATGTGAAAATATGTGTGGGGGTAGAGATGGGGAGAATATGTTCTATAATAAAAATTTCTAGGAGGGATATTAAAGATGTTTAAAGGTACTAGGAATTTTATAATCAATAGCCTCAGAAACTCTGTTTTTAGACAGAGAAATCTGAGGCCCAGGAAGGCTGGGAGACTTGCTCTGGGCTGTGCAGGGAATTACTTGATAATAAACCAGAACCAAAAACTTCATCTCTCAATCTCAAGTTTGGTCTGCTTTCCATGACACCAGGATACCCCAGATAACTTCTGGAGAAAAAGATACCTCATCATTTCTCCCCATATTTATGGCTGAGGAAACTATTTAGAGATAAAGTATGTAAATAAGGAAAATATAGCATATCTAAATATATTTTAGTAAAGAAACAAGCAAAAGATTATGATGTTCCATTTCTCAACAAGCTCTTTTGTTAATTTATTCAATGGTTGTTATTTTAAGTACAAGACACTGGCATATCAAATTGCATTTTGGTGAGTCAAAAAGACTAGTTTTACTTGTTCTTTGGTTCCTCAGGCTAGTTATTAACACCTTTTGATATGCTAAATAAGGCTAATATGAGTAGAATTTCTCATGTGTTTATTAGTCATCTCACATGTATATATATATTTTTTTACTTCTTTCAAAGTGTTAATAAATGATTATATTTGAGCCTTATAAGAACATCATAAAGCAGCTTTTACCTTAGTAGTATTCTTAGGAAGTATATATTTAATTGGCAGAATAGTGGTGAAAGATGGGGTATCAGACCATATAGTTTCAAATCTTTCCTCTGCCACTTGCCAGCTGTGTGGCCTTGAGTACGTTTCTCAACCCTTCTGTGCCTTAGTGCTTCATCTGTAATATGGAGCAATATGATTAGATATTTCATGCACCTGTTTTTAGAATTAAATGGTATAATCCATGAAAAGTGTTTATCAAGTCACCTGGCATATTCTAACTATTCTCTATTGTTAGCTAGACTATGCATTCATAAGTTATGTATTGATGGCCTCTAATACTAACACTTAATGATTATTTTTAAGCATTACTGTTATTACGAATTACCATTCTCTAAGAACTTCTCAAGTAGTAACTCATTTAATTTTCATGACTGTTTGAGGTAAGAGCTATTATTGCTATCTTTGTTTTACAAATGAGGAAATTGAAACACAGAGAAGTGAAGCCAGTTGTCCAAAGTCTTGCAACTGGGAGATTGCAGAGCTGGGACTCAAACTGGGAAAATCTGGTTCTAGGCTCTGCTGCCTCCTGGGGCAGATTGTGCACTAGGCTGGGGCAATAGCAATGAGAATAAGACATTCCCTAACCAGGGACTCCAGGAACTCACTGAAAACCAAGGCAGTGTGAAGATCTCTAAAAGGGAATTAAGACCTTTACAAATGGTCAGTTACTCCCAGCCCTTTCACGGCTTTCTGCTCTCTCCATTGGCTACACACACACCTGAGCTAAGAATCACAGAGTTACCAAAGCTCTGTTTCCTCCCCAGGACATTTCCAACCCTGAATAGTCAGTCACACCCAGATTCCAGGTCCCTGGCCATCTTCATGTACAGGTCCTGTCATTTTCATGAAAACCTTTCTAAAGTTCTAAATTTCCTTTCCATAGGTTGTCAAGAAAATACATTCTTGGCACTCAGCAGGAACTCCTTGTATAAATGCTACATATTATGAAGTTGATGATTCAAAACACATTTTTTTGAGTGCATCCAACCAACAAGCTGCAGTGCTAGAAATTAATTCATACTCCTTTTATGCTATAGTGACATCTTTCCTGGGAGTGAGGTCTGTGTTTTTTCTGCGTCCAGTTTCTCATATGTATATAATGATTTCTACTTTTGCCAAACAGAACATTGTTTAACAAAGTCCTAGGGGAGGAAGCACAGCCCAGTGAGCAGAACAATGATTTGAAAGTCCTGGGTTCTATTTTCAGCTTCAATGTTAAGTAGCTGTGCATTCAGCCCTAGGAAGGTCAAAAGCTGAATGGCCTCGTGTTGACGACTTTCTCCAAATGTACAGCTCTAGATGAAAAACAAATCAGGCATCTGGCTCTCAGCCTTGAGGAACCGTGATCTTTGGAGAATAGATGTGTAGTCGCACTTTGTTTGCTTTTTAAAGCGAAAGAACAGAACAAACTCTTGGGGGGGGGGTGGAGAATGAGATGGCAGAGAAGAGAAGAAAGAAACCAAATAACCTTTTAAACAATCCAGGGGGTAAGGGATTCTTTGAGTCATTCAGATCAAAGAAGGTTCTTTGGAATAAGTTGGAATTGCCTTCTGATTATAAATGGAAAAAAAAAAAAAAAAAGGCTAAGGTTTGAATGACTTCTCCAAACTTGGACAATAACAGGCGTCCAGAACGCTGCCTGTAGGGGCCAGGCAGGGAATACCAGAGAGTGAGGCTGTGGATACACTAGGAAGAACAGGCCTTCTCTAAAGCTGCCCATCATGGGAGAAGTAGGCCACCATTGCCTAAATGGTTTTCAAGAGAAAGTAAAGAATTCGAATTTTGTCTTTAGAACTCTTGACTTTTAAATGAAGCTTAATCAGCTTTTAAAGGGGTACTGAGCTGGCAAAGCTAAACAGGAAATGTACTTTCTATGTATGTCTCTTTGACCCAGAGATGGGGCAGAGTTTCATAATGGTTTTAATTATGTGCTCTGCTATGAATGGGTAGAAGCTACATTTAAATATAAGGCAAAATGTGTTAAAAGTGACATTCAACCTTGGCTGCACATCATAATACTTGGGAGTTTTCACTGATAGCTGGGTTCCAACACAAAGATTCTGGTTAAAAGAGTGGGCTGCAGTCAGAGAACTGGAATTTTTAAATACTCCCCAAGTGATAAACACACAATCATAATTGAAAGATAGTATTAGGGTATTATGGGAAAGTTTAAGAATGCCAGAAAGTTGGGTAAGTTTTAACTTCATAAAATGCACAGCTAATCCTTGAATGTGGATCAGAGAATTGACATTCAATATGAACTGCTTTTTTTTTCTTTTTTCTTTTTTAACTGGGACTCAACTCTAGTATCATTGCTAGTAGCCTTTATGTCTTTGGCTTCTTAGGAAGGGGCAAACAAGGGTATTGTTGTAATAGTCAAACATGACAAAAGCCAAAAGACAAATGCAAGCCTAAGCATAAATAAGTATTTATAGGGGAGATTAATTTGTTGTCTGATGTTCATGAACTGGGCAGTAGAGCAAAGTGAGCCTTTTAGAAGTGAAATTCAATCTCTGTCCACATTCTAATGACTGTAAAACTCACCATATGAAGCTAATAATTGGTGCCTAAAACTAGACACGATTAAGTCTCACTAGTTATATCCATGGCTAGTTCTTATTTCAGCTTTGGTTCCTATTACTCTATTTATCATAAAAGATATTAGTGTGGATTGAGTATATTAAGTCATGTGCAGTCGGAACTTAAATGGGGAATTCCCTCCTGTATAGGTATTTTAGAAGGTCCCCAGTATTGCTGGTGCCAATGAGCCCTACATTCTAAAGCTTACCTATAAAGAAATCCACTAAGGTTATGGAAGTGGTTCTACCCATGTCATCCCATGGCAACTTCTAATGGATCAAGAGTGACTTTAAAGAAGTTGGCAATGAGGATTTCTTTGGACGTTGTTACCAATTTAGTAAGTTCTCATCCTCATTCTCCACCCCAGATAGATGTGTTTCTTCCTTGACACAAATCAAAAGAGAAATACGTCAATGGGACCACTTGGAGAGTTTGATAGATGTCTTCTGAACTTTAAGGGAAAAAGGGACAGATGTCTGACTCATACTTGAAAACATAGGGACTGTGGCCTAGACCATCTTTATCTGATGTCTAAGACTGAGCTGTACTGGAAATAAGCAGAACTTTCAGAATTTGGTAAGAAAAATAGGACCCTGAACAAGAATGACAGATTGGGTAATTTAGGAAGAGGTTGCCTGGAAAGGTGACATGACTCCATTAGTAGGGATGTAGTACTAGAACCCAAGAAAATGAAGAACTCATAAGTAGCTAACCTGGAATAGCATACTGGTGTCAGTGAAATAGTTACTAGGAGATACCCTGTAATGTAGGCAAAAGGAGGTGTCTTAAAATAACAAAAACAAAACAAAACAAAGAAACAACTCATCTAAATGCTAATGAGAGGAAAGTCAGTTGGGATGTCCACTACACTCAGAGGATCACAACAGGTTATAATAGCACCAGTCAAGTTTACTAAACCTTTCCATTTTCCCCTTGCTTTCTACCTTCCCTTATTACTAGAAAGGCCAGAAGTCACAGCTAGGAAAAAAGGAGAAGCTACAGAGAGGAGAAAGGAGGAAACCAAGCTGCCCACTCCTCTTATTCCTGGATTTCCAACCCAAGTGATACCAGAGCTCTGAGAGGAGACAAAACTAAAGTTTACATGGATTAGACTCTGAACTGCACTGGACTTTATATTACCTTGGAAAAAAAAACCTTTCTTTTTTTATTTAACACCTATTAGTAAACAGAAAAGCCAATGGAGAACTGCCCAGAGTTTTATTGGTTAGTGGAATTTGGAGGTTGGAGGTGAACAGTCAAAGTATCAGGATTGAAGAGGCAGAAGCAAAATAAAAATTGTTTTTTGTTTGCAACTTACCAAGCCCAGCTCATAAAATAAATCAGTTTAGGTCGAATACATAAAATGTTTCTGTGGTGCAGATTCAATTTAGTAAGAGTGCAATGTGATGTCCCAGTCATTTTTTTCAAATCCTCATCTTTCTGATCAGCTTTGCTACCTCAAAGATGTGTTGGGCTATGGCAGTGTTTCTGTAGGATGCTAATAGGTATTCTCTAAAAAAGGGTTTCATGGCCTAAGATACCAGTGAAAAGCTAGTTTACTCAAAAAAATAAATAGATTTTCTTACTGTAGGTCTTCTAAGAGTCTTTGATAGGTTAATATGTGTTGTGAATCTATAGAAGGGGATACTAGCATTTTCAAACTCATTCATCCATGGAATGTTTTTATTCCCCATACATCTGGCTTTAATAAATATTTTTGTTCAATAAACATTTTCTGAACACCTACCATGTGCAAGCATAAAGGATAGGTGTTGGAATTATTTGATTACATAAGACATGTTCCCTTACTTAAAGATATTATATTCTAATAGGTTGCTTACATTCGCTCCTTGTCCTGTAGAATTCTCTTTGGAGAGATATTCTCCAAAGGAGAGGTAATTTTTCCAGATTTCTACCACTGAAAAGCTATTTGTTAACACAAATACAGAAATCATCTAAGAAGAAGTTGCCTTGTAAGAAATGTGTTTTTATAAAACGTGCATGCAAACCAAACATGACAAAATGCTTTGATTGCCTTTTCTCTCTGTCCTTGGTCAGTTTTAGCTGAGGAGGAAAACCCGTGGTAAAGTCACAAAGCTTACATCTCTCTTCTCTTTTTCCTGACTTTCTGTGAGGCATTTCTAGGGGTTGTAGTTATATATTGGTGAGTATTGCTGGACAGTTTTGGGCATTTAACTTTCTTCTTTATCAGTCTAATACACATGCGCATGCACACACACACACACACACACACACACACACACACACACACACACACCATCCCTTAAAATAGGGCCAAAAGATACTAGCAAGACATCATTAAAGTACTAAAAGACAAAAACTGTCTACCAAACATTCTTTAAACAATTAAAGATTCTTTTTTTAAAAAAATTAAGTGAAATAAAGATTTTCAGACAAACACATGGAGAAGATTCATTACCAGAAAATGTTTTCTTCGATATCTATTAAAGGAAATTCTTTAGGCAGATGAAATATAATAGCAGGTGGAAATTCAGGTCTACATAAAAAATAAAGAGCACCGGGAATAGATAATATATAGAATTTTTTTTCTGTCGTTTTTCTACCTCTTTAAAATATGGGCAACTCTTCAAAGTAAAAAAAAAAAAAAAAAAAAAAAAAAAAAGCAATGAATTCTGCACTTAATGTCATAAGTAGAAATGAAAGGTGTAGCAACAAAAGCACGAAAGATGGAAGGAGAAATGATATGTAATATAAGGTTTTATTTAACATTATACATGAAGTGATACAATTTTACTTGAAGGTAATATGTGATAAGTTAAAGTGTATACTCTAAACCCCACAGCAACCACTAAAATCTAAAAAGAGTTATAGCTAATAAGCCAATAGTGAAAATAAAACAGAATAATAAAAATACCTAAAACCAAAAAAAGGAGAAAGAAGTAAATGAAGAGAAGATAAACAGAAAACATAATCATATGAAATATTTAAAACCAACAATATCAGTAACTACATTAAATGGAAAGGTCTAGACACTTGAATTAAATGACAGGTATTGTTAGCTTAGATTTAAAAAGGCAATAGGCAATTATATGCTGCCTATAAGATACCACTTAATAGATTTTAATAAAAATAAAAAGATTCAAAAGATGTACCATGGAAATCCTAATCAAAGGAAAGCTGAAGTGGTTGTATTAATACCTGATGTTTTATGGTTCCAACAATTATAGTTGGAAATTTTGATACTTCATTCTAAGTAATTGATAGCGAAAATAGACAGTAAATCAGTGAGGGAATAGAAGACTGGAACAACACTATCAGCTAACGTGACCTAATTAACAGTTACAGAACACCGCATCCAAAAGAATTCACATTCTTTTCAAGGGCTCACAAGCACTAAATAAAATAGACATCAGTATGAACCATAAAATAACTCTCAATAAATTTAAGAGGATTAATATTATACAAAGTATGTTCTCTGACCATAATTAAATTAAAGCTCAATAACAGAAATATACAAGTAAAAATCTCCAAACATTTGGAAATCGAATCAAAGAGGAAGTTATAAAAGATATTAGAAATTTGATCTGAATGAAAATAAAACCACACTCTATAAAAATTTACAGAATGCAACTAAAACAGTGCTTAGGAAAAATTTACAACATTAAATGGTTACATTAGAAAAGAAGAAAGATCTTATATGTTAATGATCTCAGCTTCCACTTTAGGAAAGAGAAAAAGAAGAAATTAAACCCGAAGTAATAAAAAAAATAATAATAAAAGCTACCCCAAACACTTACTATGACATGACCCAGACATTGCTCTATGCCCAACGTCTTTTCTAATCTGGTCACACAGCCTTATGTGTTAGTCATTATTATTATCCCACTTTTATTTTTATTTATTTATTTGTTTTTATTTTTCAATAGCAGTTGACATTCAATATTATATTAATTTCAGATGTACAGCATACTGATTAGACATTTGTGTAACATCAAAGTGGTCCCCCTGATAAGTCTAGTACCCCCTTGATACCATACATACTTATTACAATATTATTGACTATATTCCCTACGTTAGACTTTACATCCCTGTGACTGTTTTGTAACTCCAGATTTGTACCTCTTAATTCCTTCACCTTATTCCACTTTTCAAATAAGAAAACTGAACCTTGCTGAGGTTCACTGACTTTCATGTCATGTAGTTAGTTAAGAGTAAGAGTTATGATCTGAACTCAGATCTCTATGCAACATTCCACAGATTTGATTGAGCATGCTTATGCCGTTAAACATATTTTATATCTTCAAGTTTGATATTTCTCTCTTATACATATACACATATATGTATATAACATGAAACATCAAAATTTATATGTATGTATTTGATATATGTAATGTATACATATATGTATATAATATGTATAATATATACACAATAGAGAAATATAAAAATTCATGTGTATGTTTTATATATGTAATGCATCCATATAGGTATATAATATATAGAATAGAGAAATAAAAAATTCATATGTATGTATTATATATGTAATGTCTATGTATGTACACATGATGTATAATGTATGTATAATATATGCATATTATATATGTATGTAATATGTAATAAATATCAGACTGTTTTGTATTTATATGTATAGATAGTATATATTGTATATATTGTGTATATATGTGTATATATACACACACATTATATATAGACATATATGTATACACACACACTGATTCTTTATTAACCTGGAATCAGAAGGCCCCATTTTCCCAGCATGTGGGAGAATAGTTCAGAAATCAGACATTGCTATCATCATCTCTGAAAATTGTTCTAGCCATAAAATGATCTACCATGAAGGACATCTGTGGAAAAACAGTCTGTGACTAGAGCCCATGAATAATTTCCACTTGTTCCTGCCAGTCTTTTAAGTAATGTGTCCTTGAGTCACAGAGACATAGATGGGCAGCTGAGCATCACAGCATACTCCATGGCCACCACAGCTCAGTCAAGTGTTAATATTTGCTCAAAAGATAAATCCAACCTCCCTCAAACATTAGGCAATCATGCTTGTGCTCTTTCCATGAGAAGCCAAATGCATCTCACTCCAAGCACAAAATATTAGAGAGCATTGGGTACCTGATTCCTATTTTTGAGATTGCTACACAAATACTGTGTCATCTTAGGCAAGTTACTTTTAAATTCTCTGTTTTCTCACTTAATATTCTCAGTTTTTTACAGTTGTAAAATGGAAAAAAGGAAGCATCTTTAATGTCATCTCCCTGTTGACCCTTCTCTCTTATACAGTTGATAACTTTGACTGTCTTCTCAGTATGACTCCTGCATTACTAGTTTCCAATCTGCATGAAGGTAATAGGTTATAATTCACCTGCTCAAAATCCTCCAATGGCTTTCTGTTTTACTAGATAAAAACCTTAAGTCCTTACAATGACCTTACAAAGGCTCCCACAACATAATCCTCCTCAGCCTCCCTGCCCAAACTCCTGTTGTTCTTCTGACTTCATTTACTACTCTTCCCCTCTGTATTAGTTTTCTAGGGCCACCATAACAAAATATCACAGAATGGTTGACTTAAACAACAGAAATTTATTTTCTCACAGTTCTGAAGGCTGGAAGTCCAAGATCAAAGTGTCAGTATGTTTGGTTTCTTCTGAGGTCTCTCTCCTTGACTTGCAAATGGTAGCCTTCTCACTGTGGTCTCACACGGTCTTTCCTCTGGTGCCGTGTTGTGTGTCCAAATTTCTTCTTTTTATAGGAACACCAGTAACATAACATTAGGACCTACTCTAATGCCCTCGTTTTAACTTAATCATCTCTTTAAAGTCCTGTTTCTAAATACAGTCACATTCTGATGTACTAGGGGTTAAGGCTTCAACCCCAACATGAAATTCAGCCGTTAACACCCTTCCCACTCTGCGCCAGTGCAACTGGCCTTCTGTATGTTTTTCATAGTTTTGCCTTTGCATTCAAACTGCAAAGTTATAATAGTTTCTGCTGTGAGCCCATAACTTTAAGGACATTCTCATAACCTAATGAAATGAAAATGTCAACCCCTGGCTAGAACACTATTTTTGTAAGATTTATCCTAAATTTCTCTTGGTCTCCTTGCTTCTCACTCTTTTTCAATTTGTTCCTTTTGCCTTCTTAACTCTGAACTCTTAAAGTTTGTCTTTATAGTTTGGCTCCCTTTGTTTCATTCAACTCAGTCAGTGTATGAGAGTCATACACTTCCTTTTATCTTCACTTCTGGCATGGCTGCCATATTAGATTGTGCTAATTCATTCATTCAAAAGAAGTGTACCAAATTATGTGCCCATCACTGTTAGAATCTAAGAATATACACACACACACACACACACACACACACAAAACCATTAAGATTTGGATTAATCAGAATTAACGAATACAGAAGAAGTATACATGGGACACTGTCAGAGCCAAAAGAAAGGACGTTTAAATAAAGAGGCATCAGAAAGCCTTTTGGAAAGAGGTGGCAATAGAGCTGAGGTTTGAAGAATGAATAACAGTTAACCAGGCATTTAATGGGGAAAGAATTTTCTGTGCAGTATTAACATCATGTGTGAAAACGTGGAAGCATGGTACAGCACAACATGGACAAAATAAAGAACATGCTGAGAAGTGTGAGATAAGGGACTTGGTTGACATGGGCTGGAGAATAAAAATCTTACATGCTAATATCCAGTAACTTAAAAGTTCTGGGGAGCTTTCTTAACAAGGGAATAATTTGGGTCAGATCTCTAATTTAGGAAGTTGAGCCTGCCATAACTAAAGAGAATGATTTATAAGAGCTGGTTCTTGACAAAGCAGACTAGTTAAGAAGTCATTGTAGTGATTCTGCTGTAAAAAAAAAAAAAATGAAGACTAGAATCGAGGCTGAGAAAAAACAAATAGAATGGCATGTATGGCTGTATAATAAATTAATGAAAGCCAGTCTACAGGATTGGTATTGAGTATAGACATGGGAGTTAACAAATCTAAAATAAGAAAATAGGAAAAAATCTAAAATTACTCCAAGTTTTCTGGGTTTGCCAATGAAAGAGCTAATGATGTTATTCATTATGAAAAGGAGGAGAAACAAAGTCAGCTGCAGACACATTGGCTGTCTATGAGACATCCAAAAGAACTGCTGTATTTATAATTCTTTGTAACCACCAAAGTGTTTAGAGTATATATTAGATAAAAGAAAATCTCAATTTGTTGAGGCATATCTAGTTGCATTGTTAGAGTTCTATTTTTCTAATAACATGTTAAAATCTTGAGCAAAAGGAGGAACACTAGAGTTGCTTTTCTATGAGACCAAGTATAACTAAAAAGGTATAATATATCCTCGACATCACTGCAGCATCCCCAAAGGTACAGATGGCCCTCGGATCACAGAAATATGAGTGAGTGACTCAATGTAGCGTGGCAAAACCATTGACCATATGACAGTGACCACATAATAATCTCATAATCCCCACCATAAAACAAAATATAGCGATCAATGTAAAAGTGTAGTTGCTTCCCAAATGACAAAGTGTTTTCTTTTGACCTCAAAAATCTAGGAAAAAGAACCAATTGTTTTTGGTTTTCATTTTACTGATGAGGCAGCTGATGACTAAGGAGATTAAATGACTTGTCCAAGGTCATACTGAGTCTACGGTAAATAAAACTACTTTTTCTAGGACATCACACAGATTCCTGCAAAAGAGCATACTTACAAAGGACATATAATCTGTTCCACATAGCAATTTAACAGTAATTGTAATTTAATCTTCTAAGTAATCAACCCAGGCTTTTCCACTTACTACTGAAATTGCAGGTGGAAACTATAGAACTTGAAACTCTATCTTTCACATTTCTGTATTGATTCTACTTGATGGTTAGTGATATTAAGGAAATACATGCTATCATCTTGTATTTCACAACTAAGCCCTTCAAAGCAGAGTAACCCACAACACAGAAGATGCTAAGTTCCCTTCTTGGCTCTAAAGGGTCTAGCTTTCATTCTAATAATTATCATCATCACTATTTTTTAATCTGTTCTACTAAGAATCTCCTAAATTTCAATCTGGTCCTGCTGAGATCATATTCTTATGATAGTGTCATAAATTATGAACTGCAAAATACTAATATTTCAGAAGTTGTAATTCTCAGTCAAGTTCATTATTGTAGTATCATAAATTGCCACACTGCATAGGCTTTTAGAAAGTTAGATATATAACATATATATGATTAATCCTGCATTAATTACTTCTTTTGATTGTTGTTTCTCAGGAATGCAATTCACAAGTTTTATATACATTTTTTAATTTAGTGTGTTAAATTAGACATGAATCTTTTGCAAAAGGAAGAAAGGAGAGTAATTTGATTCTCTGCAGAGGTGACAGTATATTGGAGACAGCTTGAAATGTTTTATCTTTATCTACTAAAAATTCCTGGCTAAAAAGAATAAAATTATCTTCCCTTTCTAAATGATTTTACCCTAGTAGCATTATATAATTATCCACAAAAGAGTGTGTCATGTTACACAATCACTACACTCCCCTTAGCTGGAGATTTCAAAGATAAATAGATAAGAAATGATGCCCTTGAAAAGAAACATCAAAAAGTTTATCCAGACAAGCTTCCTCATATCAGTTTCTTTTTTAATAAATGAAGTTATACGTTTCATTTAAACATATACAAAACTTCAACGTGTTCCTCTCTCCTGACATGGCTCAGGAGACCTTATGTGTATATTCTAACCTCACCTCCTTCTACTTTCTCCAACTGCACTCCCATTTTCCAGTTCACTGAACACACTGAGTTCATTCAGATGCCTCAGGGCCTTTGCACATCCAATACTTCTTCCTGATCTACTCTCCACAAATGCCAGTTCTATTTGAGATGGTTCCTACCATTCTTTTCTGTATCACTTCACCATGTCTCTTTGTAGTGTTTATCAAAATTTGCAAAAGAAAATTTTTAGGTTTTACTTTTTATCTGCCTTTCCCAACTCCATCAGTATTGCTACCGTGTCTATTTTGGATGTTATATATAACCAGTAGCTAGTACAGTGCCTGCTTCATCATCAGTGTGCAATATATATTTGTTGCATGAATGAATGAATGATGAGAACTTCTACTCAAATTTTGAGTTTTTGTTATATATTTACAACTTCATATTCTACCCACATATGCTAAACTCAAACACATTTCTATAAGTAGGGGAAAGTTCTCCCCCAGAAATAGTTTACTATACTTGGCTAATGTCCAATTTCTAATAAATTTCAAGAATGTTATCAAAATGGAGGACAAAGCACGAAACTGTCAAGGTGATATGTTTAAGAAATACAATCGAGGAGTTTGTTGACTATAAGGTCCCTCTTTACTTGGTAAAATGAAATATAGTACCTTTACAACGTCTCCAACTTCCTCAAATTATTTATTCTGTAAGTTACAGAAAAGAATTTCTATAGAAAACAACTACAATTTAAACTCAAAGGAAATAATTACATTATCTAACTTAAGTAGCACTCAACTTAATACTATATCTTTTGTTTGGTTTTCATTCATAATGAGGAATAGCCCAATTTTTTTCTTAAAAAAAAATCCACTCTTGAATCTTAGAAATCATTATTGAAGTATTAAATGATTTCTGAGCCATCAGTAGCTTGAGTTTCTTAATAGCAACAACAACAAAAAAACAACCTTAATAAACATGGCCATGTTTTGTGATGTATAAAACATGCTAAAAATTTTTAATGCAAATCTAAATGTGTTAGTAAACTCAGCAGGGTCACCATTATGGCAGGGAGAGCACTCACTTTGCTCACAACAACCGCACCAGTTCCGACTTCATGCAAGCTCATTAGCAAGGCCTCATCCTGGCTCCTCCTTTAAACACCATACTGAATTGCTATTTTAGTTGGTCCATGTTATGGGAGTTTCTAGAAAAATACAATCATTATATTAAATTTAGGGTTGACAAACTTTCCTGTAAAGGGCCAGGTAGTGAATATTTAGACTTTGTGAGTCATGTAGTCTCTACATGACTATAACTACGTGGATGATACACAAACAAATATGAATAGATATGTGATAATAAAACTTTATTTACAAAAACAGACTGGGGGCTGGATTTGGCCTGCCATATTTTTCCGTGCCCTAAATTAAATTATCACTACATAGACAGATAACTTTGTGAGGGTGAGTAAGCCATTGGGTAAATTCAGAGTCAGCAAACATCAAACACCTACTAAATGCTAAGGTTTCCAATGTTATCACAAATAAACTTCATGCATAAAGTAGTTTGGTAGGTATGAAACTAAAACTGCTTGGCTATTAAGTTGTTAGTCAGACCATGAATCCATTCTCCTCCTCCTGTACTTAACACCAGAGGGTCAAACAATCTGGATTTGAATCTCGCCTTGACTATTTACCACCTGTATGCTCCATAGACAATTACTCAAACTTCGTGTGCCTCAGAGACTTCACCTATCTCATGCAGTCGTTGTAAGTTTTAAGAAATAAACCACAAATAGTGCTTACAACAGAACCCTGTGCTAAAACACATATGGCCAGCTTCAAATACAGTTCTATATACAAGTAAGGTCAAGAGAGTTCTTTTAAAGGTTCCACAAATATTTGATCCAAACAATGCTGTTAAAACATTTTTTTCACTATTTCAAACACTTTAATAAAAGAAACTTATACTCATGCAATGTATACCAAATTCAACCTATTTTCTTCTATGTATTAACCAGAGCTGTAAATAACTTTAGTCAAATACTTTATTCTCAGACGTCAGAGCAAACCTTTTTCTGTTTTCTGTTTATTTAAAGATTTTGCAGAAAACTCACGGTAAGCTGAAAAAAATAATTACTACAATTTTTAATTACTTATCTATGTGAATCAAAATTGTCTTGACACTGTGGAACCAAAGTAAAAAAATATAAAATTGGAGGTTGAAATTCCTAGCATAAGAATGATATTTATGTATCTTTTTCTATAAATGGAGAAGCTGAATGAGATGCAGAGTATAAATGACTTCTCAAGATCATACTACTAAGCAAGTGGGAAAGTCAAGATTCAAACCAGAAGACTTATGACTACTGGTCCAGAGCTTTTTCCCCACCAGTTTTGATACAGATGGCTGGGATTTTGGAGTGGGGCTTTGGAAGTTTAGAGGTCCACCTCATCACCACCGAGGCTGATGGAGATCCAGACTCATCAAGTATATCTTACTGCTTGGTTGTTTTCTTACATGCTGACTAGGCTCTTTAAGGATAAAGGGGCAGCCTACACAGTTGTTTAAAATTTTTTTTTTGACTCTTTCCTACTTTCCACAAGAGTCGCTTGACATAACTTTCCTTAAAAAATCCACATATAGGTCAAATTCAGTCTTAATTACGATCTCCTAGAATTTATGTACATGAGTGCAGGGTATTTATGTTTATAGCACATGGCAGTATCAAAATTATATCTGTGAGTAAATATATGATGAAGTCAAGCTCCACTCTATGTTCTTTTCCCTTAGATCTCTTTTCTTTTTGTTATTACTACTTTTAGGCCATTTGTGTGGGAATGTTGTAATAAGTTTCTGAGTGATTTTTAAAATTTTAAACCTACCCTCCTCAGTTTTTTTTTCTGTATATCACCATCATTGTAATTTCAAAGCCTCCAGCAAGTTTCCCCTAGCGCCTCTCAAAACAAGGCAAGATTCTCTTCCTAGGATTCAAGTTTCTCCATAATATGCCTTAGTAATATCTGTAATGCATCTTCACTGTTCCAGTCTTGTCATCCTCTCCACAGTCCTTCATATAGGGCATGTTGACCACTGCTTTGTGTCTTTGTCATTGCTTGTCTGTCTGCCTGCCAGATTTCATTTCTCTCCATAGATCCAAATTCTACTCACGATTTTAGACTTAATCCAACATTCATTTTCCATGAACTCTTTTCCAGTTATCTTAGTCCTTTAGAATTTTCATAGCACAAAGTTTGTACTCGATGACAGATCTTATTACACAGATTAGTCCAATCTCTATGAGTACTGTAGGCAATCATATAAATTATACCCACATTTCCTTACCTCCTCCACTATAGGTACCCACTAAATTGGAGTAAATCCTTATAAAATAATTTATATATTTAACTAAATTGAAATCAGCCCAAAACACAGACAAAAACAATCTTGTTTCTGAGACATGTCCCACCCATGGTTCATGCTTATCTCAAGGTAAGTTTTCACTGTACTTTTAATGAAAAAGAAACTTAAATTATAATTTTATAGTTTGTTTTTCCTCCTTGAGCATTGCCATTGTTGTGGATATTTATAAATAAAATTTGCCAGTGAAGCATATACAAATACCCAAGAATGAATTATAGCAAATATTTAACAACCGACTGCCTTCTAATTGGTTAAACAAAATGAGCATTTCACTAGCTCATCAAACTCCTTTCACCTGTAAAGATCTCTATTGATTTCCTTTAGTGTTATCTAGAAGATTTCAGTAAGTCCAATGATATTTCAAAAAATTTCAATAAGTGGGACATAATTCTACCTTCCATATACACTGATGAGAAAGAAAAACTAAACACAAAAAAGATTCTTTTGAATAAAGTTTTCTCTGATTTTTCAACCTTTACGTGTTTAATAAAAAAACTATACTATGAATGAAAGACAAATTTTATTTGTATTTAAGAAATGAGAAAGAGAGGAGTTGTAGGTTGTTAATATCAGGGAACATTTTGTACCTGTCCAGGAAGATGAATCTGCATTTGTCTTGGAGCCATACGTAAGTCAAATTCCTTCAAGACAGGCAAAGGCTAGCCCGGCTGTGGCCCATGTGGTGGAGGAAAAGATGAGGAAGAGGGGTCTACCACTGGCATAAAGTTTAATCCATTCCGATATGTAAATGTTCTTTCTCTACCTGAAGTTGATGTCAAGGTGATTGGCAAACAAAAACTTTGTTGATGGGTGGAAGCAATTTGTTGTACTCTTTTCTTTGAACCCAAAGATAATCAGACTGCTATTTCATCTCTTGGCTGACCTAATTTCTGAGTGGAAAATGAATTAAGAATGTGAGATAAGTAGATAATCAAAGCATATTAAAAAATCAACATGCCTCTTGAAATTGGTCAGACTTAGCCAATATTTTTTGTTCTCTTTATTAATAATGGATAGTTTTTTGTTTCTGCATTCCAGATTACTCTGTCGCTGTGGGGTTTAATCTATTGGATAAAGTAAATGACTTAAACTGTAATAATATTTTCCAAAAGCACAGGAAAGATGTTAAGGCTTTAAACAGCATAGAATTATACCCGGGGGTACGGTAGGAATTGTCTAGGTGAATCTGGACAGAACTCTATGACAATTTAATGTATTTTGAATTCTCTGGGTCCCAGGTCTGGTTGTGATCCAGGCTCACAGCAAGTATGACTCAGCTTATTGTTTATTACGCATGCGTGGCAGAATGCCACTATTGTTTTCTGACATATTTAAAACCTATGTGGTCCCCTAGTGAAGAAACACGCGCTCCCATGATAAAAGTTGATGCCTGCTCTTTCGTTCTCATGTCGGCTCCTTGAGCATTCTTTCAAGTGGGCGTCTCACCATCGAAGCCTTCTTTTCTTGATCAGCTCCACGCTGACATGTGGCGTAGCCGGCAGGATGAGGCAAGTACAGCAACCAGTGCTCCGGATGGTCCCTGGGTGGAGGATATCCGAGTGGAAGACCTGTGATCCACCACCTCCCAGTGGTATCCCATGGCCGCGTATCTGGCTACGTGGACGTCCTGGAGGATGGGGCTGGAATGAAGCTGCGTCTGGAAAGCCCTGGAGTTTCCGAAGCTGAATGTCCCGACAGCTCACTGAGAGGAAGAGGGTTGGGTGGCCTGGATGTTCCTGGCAGTGCTGCGGCAGGTCAGCCTGGAGGTTCAGGACCAGGCTCAGCAGGTGCAACAATTGCAACATCAGGAAGAAGTACTGGAAAGGTGGCTGGCAGCAGCAGAATGCATGCTGCAGGACCCCAATGGGTCACTGCCATTGTCCAGGTCTGGGAGCTAGCTGGCAATACTGCAGTGGGTGCAGACAGTGATATAGCAGCGGGTTGAAGTAGAGCAGCCATTGGCTCGGGGTTGCTGAGAGGCAAGCTGGCGATGCCCCTCCAGGCTAAAAAGTATACCACCTTGATCCAGTACACCCCCGCCGAACTCTGGGACCTGACAAAACAGGTACGGCAGCCGGGGAGACGGTTTTGTGGTAGCTTCTGCGGCTATGGGGTGACGGGGTTGAAGGGACTAAATAATCTCCGGAAGAGATGGTTCAGCTGGACCCTGTAACGTGATACCGACCCTCTGGCAGCACCTCCAGAATGTGGCACGTCGGGCACGGGGTGCAGGCAACCACTCCCTCATTAACTGTCTCACCTCTGCTGTTTAGACAGTGTGGGCCAACCCTGGGGAGCTGCCAGAGACAGTGAGCAGATGGACCATATACTCAGATCTGGCCCTGATAATTCGGAAAATGGGTATGCAACAGATGACGTTTAGTATCCAGTATACTAGCCCCAATGAGGAGGTATTTACAACCCGTATGAAAGACTTAATCTTGACCTCTGGCCCAGCTTGTACCTTTGGCACCATGGCAACACTGCTGGCCCCTTATGTGGATAGGTGGTTCCACGGTAACCTCCGCCATGGCAAGGTTGGTGGATGGGGAAGTGAAATGAAAGGAACATTCCACCCAAGTGCGTGCTGCACCACCCCCTGCACTCCCAAACCAGCTAGCGCTCTGCCGGAGGCATGACAGAAAAGCGGGGTGGGGGGGAGGGACGCCCAACCCAATCAGCGGTGAAAGTGAGCTGCAGGCAAATGTGGTTTGATCTCCTCGCAGCAGGGGTCACTGCAGAAAAGACTGAGCAGCAACCTAACCAAGTACTGCTGGCGCTGTGAATCAGCTGTGCCCTGACCAGCAGTTCACCCCTATTTCTGGGAAAGCCACAACCCGTGAGGTGCAGCTGGACAATTATCTCCCTGATTAGGGATTCCGCTGGGACACCTGGGTGGTGAGGGATCCGGTTGACCAGAGGCTGCATGTGAGACTGACTATACATTGGTCCTCCCGCAATGTGCAGAGCGTATTAGCCATTGTGGACACCGGTGCTGACAGCACCCTGCTCTATGGGAATCTGGACAAGTTTTCCAGGCCTACTGCAACCATAGAAGGCTATGGGGGTCAAGTCATTCACGTGTGGCAGGTCCCTATGACATTGGACATTGACAGATTGCCTCCTTGGATATACTAAGTGCACATATCCCCCCATACAGGAGTACATTTTTGGAGATTGATGTTTTGTGAAACTTAACTGTAAATACCACTGCTGGTGAATTTCGCCTTCGTATCAGGGTGGTGAAAACTATTATACAGGGACATCTACACCATGCACCATTGGTGCTGCCCCAGGCTACTGGGTTGCTGACCCAGTGAATACAAAGCAGTACCGCCTGCCAGGCGGCCATGAGGAAATAGGATGCACCATTCTGAAGCTGGAAGAAGCAGGTGTCATTCTTTCTACTCATGGCCCATACAACTCCCCTGTGTGGCCAGTGAAGAAGCCTGACAGCTCCTGGCACATGACGATTGACTTTCGGGAGCTGAATAAGGTTACGCTGCCCCTGCATGCTGCCAAACCAAATGTCACTGACATCATGAACCCGTTGTCACATGAACTTGGACAATACCATTATGTGGTGTATTTGGCAAATGCCTTTTTCTCTATTGTCATAGCCCCACGAAGTCAAGAATAGTTTGCCTTCACCTGGAAAGGGCGACATTGGACATTCCTCGTCCTTCCCCAGGGCTACCTGCACAGCCCTACCTTGTGCCGTGGTCTCATGGCTCAAGATTCAGCTTTGTGGAAACTACTGCCTGCAGTGTACTTGTATCATTATGTTGGTGATATAATGCTAACCTCTGATTCTCTCACAGAACTAGAAGCAACGGCAACCAGCCTACGAGAAGCTCTTGCTAACCGGGGTTGGGTAGTCAATTAGAACAGGGTCCCAGGACCTGCTTTCTCTGTCAAATTCTTGGGAGTTGTCTGGTCAGGTAAGACAAAAGTAATGCTAGAGGTGGTGATTGATAAGATACAAGAATATCCCTGACTGTAAACCATGAAGCAGGTCCAAACCTATTTGGGACTGCTGGGGTTTTGGAGAATTTTCGTTCCTCATTTAGCCTCTGTGATGTGACCCCTGTACCATCTAATGTGATGGAGTGCCCAGTGAGATTGGACCCCTGAGACAGAAGAAGCTTTTAAGGCTCAAAGCAAGCTGTAGCACAAGCTCAAACTTTACCTGTAGTAGAATCAGCCCTCCCACTCCTGCTTACAGTGCGGGTGGATGATGCAGGGTTTGGTTGGGGCTTGCAGCAGAAGCATAGTTCCTGGAAAGTGCTGATAGGCTTCTGGTCCCAGTTATGGAAAGGCATGGAAGTGTGGTATTCTTTGATAGAGAAGCAACTGGCTGCCATATTTGCAGCCCTTCTGGCCAGTGAGGCCATCACTGCTCCCAGTCCCATAACCGTGCAATGCACGTGCCCCGTGGAGGGGTGGCTGCAGTTATGGGTGAAGACTCCTCATATGGGAGTACCTGAAGCAGTGGGCACAGTTCTCTGCGAGCCCCCTGTCACGTTAACTGCACTCCCTATTGGGACCAGTGTAGTTTCAAGCAGAGCTCCTGGTGGAATCTGCTGAAATGGGGGACGTGCTGAGTCCCTATGTAGAGGGTAAGGCTCTCATATCTGAGGATGCCTGATACATACGGCTCATGCCACAGGCAGCCCCCAACATGGGCTGCCGTGGTGTTACAGCCATCCACATAAACCTTCTGGTATAAGACTGGTGCTGGCCAGTCCAGCCAGTGGACGGAGCTTCGTGCTGCGTGGTTGGTCCTCATGAATGAAACTGGTGCAGTGTATGTCTGCACTGACAGTTGGGCTGTGTATCAGGTCTAACTCTATGGCTGCCCCTGTGGGCTGCCCAGGAGTGGATGATAGGCCACCATCCCCTATGGGGCCAGGGGTTATGGGAAGACCTCTGGAAGTGGAGTCTTCAACAGGGGGCCACTACATACCACATCCCTGACCATTGGCCTTTACAGGCTCTGGGCAATGATGCAGCTAATGCGCTGGCACAAATCCGACCTGCCTGTGTACCACCGGTTCCAGCGGACATTGGTCCCTGGCTCCACCGAAAACTGGGGCATGTAGGGGCCCGTACCATGCAACAGATAGTGAAGCTGTCATTGACCCAGGGACAAGCACAAATTGCAGTGTCACAATGCCCCTGTTGTGCTGGCCAGCACCCAGAGAGACGGGGGTAAAGGGCACCCCAGGGGTCGTGCCCCGTGGGGCTAAGCCGCTCCAGGAATGGCAAGTGGACTACATAGGGCTTCTGCCCACAGACCAGGGACACTGCTACGTGTTCACAGGTGTGGACACGGCTACCAGTCTAGGGTTTGCATGGGCGGTGGCAGCTGCTGATCAACACCATACTGTGACTGCTTGGGAGCTATGGCCGGCCCTTATTAATTTCCAGTGACAGAGGCACTCATTTTACTGGACAAGAGGTGCAGACCTGGGCCTGCACCAATGACGGTGGCAATTGCATGTTCCTATCACCCACAGGCAGCTGGAATGGTAGAACTGTTCAACTGCGCGCCTTGGGCACGGGCTGATACCATTGGTATACTAACCTCCTATAGGCTACATGCCTTCTGAATGAGCAGCCCCAGCGAAGGGGATTGTCTCTCCTTGACAGGATTGTAGTGGGCTTGCCACGGGCTATCAAAATGTGCACGGGCACCGCTGCTAAACAGTTCTTGCCCCAAGTGTACCAGGGAGCTTTGCTCCTGCCAGCCCCAGAACCTTTGGTCCCAGGTAAACAGGCCACCCGGTCACAGCTCTGGACTATACAGGTAACACAAGAGCCAAGGGTGGCCCTGGTGGAGCCCTGGGGACAGGACTTATGCAATGGGTTGCAGGTAGAACCCTGGATTTGCATTTGGCCGATGCCCTTGCAAGTGTCACTCCCAATGACAGTGGAGGATTCACTGTTAACGGAGAGTTCTGTCCTTAGCCTCTGCCCCATTCCCCCCTATACTGTGATGCTGGTGGAGACCCCCTGGCCTGCTACCCTTGGAGAAACTGTCTGGTACCACAAGCCAGGGGCAGCTCCTCTCCCAGCCACTCTTCTATCTCCAGATGCGCAGGTGGCCTGTGACCTCCCGGAAGGATGGGACTTGCCCCTAACGGTCCTTTTGTCTGCTCTATCCTATCGCCCAGGCTGACAACAGGGAACAGTGTCACATATTGGGCTCATGTGTTTGCTGCTGTCCACAATGTTTCCTGCTGCTGAGTGTGTACTGAACTACCACTGGAGGCAGCTGAGGGACTGCCGTGGCACATTACTCCAGCTATGGCTGAGAACTGGACGTGGCTGTGCACCTGGAACACCGCACCTGACTGGGACCAGCGACGGTGGGCCGTGGAAGTGCTGCTCCACCGCGATTATCGCAACTCCCCGCCCTTCATAGGCTATGCCACTTCCAATAGGTGGGGATGGCTGGCGGGAGAACATGAGGAACTGCGGGAGCAGGCCCCTCGCTGCATAGAGCAAGCAAGATCTGTGCCCAGCCATATCATGGGGTGGGTACCCCCCGAGCTGTGTGCTAACACCACCCTTGCTAATATTTCCAAGGTCTGGTGGAATGGGCAACATTATGTTGGTACAGAGCCTACCTACTATCTACCTGCAGGGTATCTCTGGGCCTGCGGACAATATGAATATGGCTAGCCCTACTTGACCAGTGATTGGACTAGCCCTTGTACCTGGGAACATCCCTATTTAGCTGGATGCATATTATCCACCTTGCCCCATTTGCCTTGTAATTGGGATCCCATATATCGCTGCTGGCACTGGCAGAAATAGGCAGCATGGTGGTTCTACCCCCTGGCATTATTCATTCCAGAGGTGGGATCCATAGATGTAGAATTGTAGGTAAAAGCTTTAGCCCAGCACACCGCACAGACATCGAATGCTACGCGTCAGGCTATAACCCTTTTAATAGATGAAACACACACAAATGCAGAAAGTAGTTCTGCAAAACCGCATGGCCCTTGACCTCCTAACTGCTGCCCCAGGTGGCACCTGTGACCTACTCCATGTAGAATGCTGTGTCTACATTCCTGATCATGCCGAGCAGCTTTCCAGGAAATGGATGCTGAAGTCCAAGCCATCCATGCCCTGAGAGAAGACCCCTTGACAACTTGGTGGAATTCCTTGGGGTCCTCCTGGCGGTGACAGTAGCCATCCGAGCCCTTGTAGCCGGTAGCCTAGTAGTATTTTGTTGTTCTTTATATTATTGTAGACTGTGGGCCCAAGGTAGCGCCCTTTGTGCCAGATCGCACACTGCAACCCTGCAGGTCCGGCTGTGATCCAGGCTCATGGCTAGGGATAGGACTCTGGATTTAAAATATTATATTAATGTACTAAGGTGACTGCACCTAACTTATGCAAGCATGACTCAGCTTATTGTTTATTACACATGTGTGGCAGAATGCCACTATTGTTCTCTGACATATATAAAGCTCATGCGGTCCTCTAGTGCAGAAGCCCGTGCTCCCTGCAATAAAGTTGGTGCCTGCTCTTTCATTCTCATGTCAGCATCTCCTGCGTTCTTTCAACTGGGGTCTCACCACCGAAGCCTTCCCTTCTTGATCAGCTCAGCGCTGACAAACTCCTAATTGGAAATTACTACTATTTGCATTGCTGCTCATTAGTCATCTAAGCCTTGGTCATATAGATTCTGTCAAGACTACTCCACTCTTGGGGCACAGAATAAAATGGTGAGTGAACGTGCTTTTTAGGAAAAAGGCATTGAACTGGGTAAGTTCAAAGACCTGGGCTCCTGTCCGAGTACCTTGGACAAGTATCTTCACCTCTTTGATCTATCGTCTAGGGTAAGCAGAAGAGATTGAACTAGGATAGAATTCCAAATTGTGTTCAGTTAGTTGGGGTGTTGAGTAAGTGTGAAACCTGCTTCAGGATGTTCACACTCTCTTTTCCACTCTCTGGAATGTCCATCATGTCCAGCTCCATCCACTCCCTTATCTGAACATGGCACATTCCTTCCCATAATTTAATGATCTGCTATAATGTACTCTCTTAAAAGTCCATGCCAAGCCATTCTCTCTAATACTCTCTTTCCTAATCACTTCCTGTCCCTTACCCTGCTTCACTTTTCTTCTTGGTATTCATCACTACTTAACAAATATATACACTTTCATGAATTCCCTTTTTTGTTAAGTGTCTCCTTCCCTAGAATACAAACACTATGAGAGCAAGGGCCTTGCCTTATATATACTTTATATATACTTGCTTTATATATACTTTAAAAAGTACCTTGTATGTAGTAAGCACTTAATAAATACTTATTAAATGAATGAATGGATCAGTGAATCCCCTCCTTGCCAAGGCAACTACATACTAGAAGGGAGTAGCAGTTGCCCCCTCTAGACATATCCACTTTGTCACAGTCCCCACCACTCCTACCGTATTTCCAGCACTGAGTTCATTTGTTATCGAAGCTGTTTTCTCATACCTCATTATTCCCACTGATGTTCTTGTTTGTTTTATGTATTTCCATTTACGACATGATACTCCTGGTCTAAAATATTTCTGGCAAGAAAAAATAAAGTCTGCTGCTAAAAATAGTTTGAAAATTCCTAGACAAGAGGACCTTTCAAATCCAGCTCTAACAACCAGTGAATTCATGCTTCACAGCCATTCAGATCCACAAGTATGAAATACAAGATGCGTGTATTCAACTTTCCTTCATCGCCTCCTTTAAATGCTTTTTTTTTTCTTTTTTGAGTAATCCCCGCAGGAGTAGACCACGTGAGCCCATTAAGACAACAGTTCATTTCCACCTGCCACCTTGAGCCAGCCAACAATCTCAGCTTCACCACTTCATTCTTGATTATGTAGAGCCATTCCAATCCTGAGTGGCAGGCTTTGCAAAGACAGCTGTTGGGCTCGGGAACATTTGGAGGAGGGGAAAATGTGAGGTAGGTTGCTACATTCTTCTACTTTCTTTTACTGAAAGAAACAGCTGCGATCTTCACATGTAAGACAAAGTAAACAAAGGCTGACAATGCTGAGCACCATTCAGCAGGAGGCATTCAAATGGATTTTCCTCCACAGAAGTCTCCATCCCAGCATCTGAGGCTCAATTACCCATCACAGCACCAAGGGGAAGAGAAGTCTTTGTATGCCTTATTTATTTGACCAAACACTGCCTAAGATGTGCACTTCAACCCTGACTCGTTCAGCATTCCATTACTGGTTATCACACATGGCCTTATCAAGTGTATCTTTGCTGAACTGGCTAACAGAGTAGATCCCAGCATAGGAGAGTCAAGGTATGTTTAGAGGTGCTCTTTCATTCAGCTAGCTGGCTCACTCATTTTCTTACCTCTTTTATTCACTTATACAGAAAACAGAATGTACATTTATTTCTTTTCCCACTCCCATCCCTCTTAACTGCCAGGGCCATCTGTCTGTCTGAAACTGTTTTTGGTTTCACAGTTTTGAATCCAGGTGACAATCAAAATGAAGAAGTGATTATCCTTTTAATGTTTTCTCTGAAGGGATTAAAAAATTTTAAAGCCTTTCTGTTTGTTTCAAGTTCTCCAGCTGAAATCCTCTGCTCATTGAACTGCAAGGAATAAAGCCTGTGAGCAGCAACTGTGCTAAGCAGGGGACTGTTTTCTAACTATGCAGGAATTAAGCAAGTTCTTTAAAAAATGGATGGGACTTTGTTTGACATGGATGTATTTGTAATCTCTTAGGTTTAAAGCTAAGATTCTTTGTTTCTGCATGTCAATTAAAGCAACTTTGTTGGCCAATGGATGCATTGAAAAATGGAAAAAAATTTGTGACCTGAATTCCATAGTTTAATATTTCCAATACATCAATACACATATGATTTTTAATCAAAGATATTTCAGATGGGGTAAGGGATAAAGCACCTAGGATGTCACCCAATTGTGTTACTTTTTTTTTTTTTTTAAGAAGACATTGCTTTTCTAAGATCTAGTTTAACTAGAACATGTCTAGTTAAACATGTCAAGTGAGAGGAAATGATCAATAAATTACTTCTTTAAAACATTTAACACTGATGGGATCTGCTCATTTTTATCATCTCAAAGAGGTAGGTACAGGAGTAGGCACAAAGTTAAGGTTTGAAATATTTTCTTCATCTGTTTCCCCTCCCTTCCTGTCTATAAATGAAAACCCAAGTGAAGAAACATTTTTTCTAGGTCTCTTTCTCTACCTCCCTACTCACCTTTTGTTGCTGCTGCACTGTGTGACCTGAAGGAACATGACACGGCCTTCCTCAAATATCTGGGTTTTAAATTCACTTCATATCTCATTGTGAATTGGGTTTGGCCAGTAATGACTCACTGCCCCATGATCCCTGGACACTTTACTGACAAAGGCATTGACCTCAGGAGAAAACAAACACAGATGTCTCCTACGGGCCCATCTTTCCAATCATCTCTTGGGCTCTGGCAGCCTTTCCTGAGCCAAATAACTCACTGTCAGACTATTTGTGATATTCAAAAATGGCTGAAGTTCTTACAAATAGCAGATAGATTGGGAGGAAAACCACTTTGAATCAATGATTTTTATCATCTCTAAGATTCAATAAACAGCGTTTCTTAAAATTAATGGAAATTAGCATATGATCAGCTCAAGGGGAATTTTTGACTGACGTACCAAAGGCTCTCATTATAAGACAGCTTCACCTGAGGGGGATCCCCCAGTAGGTTTCTGCAGTGTGGAGGTCAGAACATGTACAAAGCCTGGCCACTGCGTTAGGTACCGTTCACAAAGGGAACCTTTGGTGCCAGGAACTGTGCTTATATGTGATATCTTTAATACTTACAAGTGCTTTTTTTTTTTTTTTCCAGATTAGCAACTTGAACTATAAGAATGGAAGGTAACATGCCTTAGGCCACACAATTTGATAGGTGTCATTTAAAAAAATAGCATAGATTTTGCGAAAGAACCAACTTTCCAAAGGAGTCATATAGGCTCCTAGTGCCAATTTCTACTATAGTTTAATGCATTCTTGATGATGAAGAATTTGGGGAAGTTGAATGAATTCCTTGTTATGTCCTCGGATACTATTCATAAGTGTTCTTATGAGGGTCATTCATTTTATGTACTAAATATTTATTTGAAAACATGTTTGTCTTATTTCATACACTAATTTGTAGGGAAAAGTTTAATGTGTTGGGCAAATTTAATTCATTCTTGCATTTACCCAGGAAACGAGAGCCAGATGTTTTTGGACATTTGTTATTTATTTTAAATAATGACTTAGGTTAAGATAAGAGAAATAGTGATTGGATATTGCATCTTCTCAGAAAGTGAAACTTTTCATACTGTACATCTCATCATACCTTAAAACTTTAGAACAGACTTTAATAAAAGGAAAATGTTTTGAATGATTTATTTGTAGATAGTAAGGATGGAAAGCTACATTCAATTATATTAACAGTGCTCTCAATTAATGTAAATTCAAACCAAAAGTTCCCCTGAGAGGTAGGGACCTTGAGCAAAAGCACTTTCTAGGAGCATTTACTGCCAGGTTCAGGGAGAGGTCACAGTCCTCCTGCACTCTTGAGCCAGGATCCTTAGATTCCATTTCAGTCAGTGACACTCCAAGAGTAAAAGGAGCTCAGCAAGCTCTGTCTGCGTGTATCCGCTGGCTCGCCTGCCTGTCTGGCATCTCTGCATGGGCCTCTTCCACGCCCCCTTACACAACCTTCCAAGCCAAATGAGCTGTCCTTCTAAATATGACCCTAACTCATGCGACAGCTGGAGGCAAGAGCAAAATAGACTGAGCTCATACAAAGGGTATTAGCATTGAGACTCTCCCCCACCCCCCGCCCTAATATCACTAAAACATGTTTGGAAAACTCACCTAAAAAAAACTTTTTAAAATTTCATTCATAAAGATTGTTGAAGGATTTCTCAGCTACTGTTAGTTTAACAGATCTTTTGTGAGGTATAAATGTCCAGTTTATTATTTCTCCTCTTCCTGTCCCCAAGCTTCAGGAGAATTAGAGAGTCTGGGCAAGAAGAAAAGGCTCACACCTAACTATTCACACTTTTCCTTAGAGATTCCAACAAGCTCCCTTATCATGCTCTGTGGAAGTTCTCTGGAAGAACAGAGAGCCACCATATTTGCTAGAAAATTGGACCATGCTTTGAAGATGCAGGCTTTCTGCCTTTATTTGCCCTGAAATTATCATCACTATGCTCTGTGAGTCAAAGAAGTCATCAATTATACGTTTAGGGAATTACCTCAAAATCTGTTTGGCTCTGTACAAATAAGCTTCATACTCTGCCTTCTTCGTATAGTTTTGTTAATACTTAGGGGACTTGGAAAGAACTCAGTGAAACAATTGAATCATGGTGAATTCAAGGAAAACAATACATTTCACACTAATGTCATTTTCTTTTTTTCTTTTTTTTTTTTTTTTTTTTTTTTTTTTTTTTTTTTGGTAGTTAGATCGGGGCAATCACAAATTCATAGTGTATCAGGTTTTCAGCAAAATATATAACAAACTCTCTTCCTGACTTAAAATCAACTTAGAGAAGTGGCTAATGTGCACTGCTGAGTTTGGTCTTCGGTCCTACACAAAAATGGGATGAACAGGTAACATACTAAATGACAGGATCAGGGTTTTGTAATATCTTAGGAGCCTCACATGTGTGCCACATCAAATATGATACGGTTTAGCAATATTAAGTAATTATAAAGTTCTGCATTTAAATTAAAAAAATAATACCATAGTTTTGGGGTAGGAGAGGCCAAGTTTAATACTGGTTAAAAATATTTTTAAGTTTTTTATTACTCTTCCCCAAATAGGATGTAAACTCCAAAATGTCCCAACTAATCTTAATCTGAATTAACAATAAAAATAACACCTATGATTTATTAAGTACCTGGTATGTGCTAAGGTAACAAACTTAAAATGATGAGAAAATGGAGGAGGTTAAGTAACCAGCACTGGGTTAAAATGACTAGCAAATAGCATAGCCAAATTTCAGTCAAAATTTAATGAAAAAATTTTCAAGAACTTTACATTGGTTATTCATATCACATATACAGAACATTACTCATCTTAACCAAAATTAAATAAAAACACCAAAGAGCATCTAGAGAAAGTATCTAGAGAAAGAGAGCCAGGACAGTAAAAGTCTGGAAGCCACTCAATAAATGGCACAATTAAAGAGATGATAAATATTTAACATGAAAAGTGAATATTTTTGAGGAATATAGGTGATATCTTAAAATACCAAAGATCTAAGGTTAATTGAAAGCTAGGAAAAAAAATTTTTAACCCAAAACAAACTTCTAACAATAAAAGTTTCTTTTTAAACAAGGGGATAAAAAGCTCCAGTAAGGATTAAGCATTTTCAAGTCACTAGAAGTACTTAAGCAAATACTGACAACCATCCACTAGGATTATTCCTAGTAAAATTCTGCCTTTGGAGACATTTAGCCTGTTTGATGGATTCTTCACTTGAGATCCATGGGTGAACTTCATGAAGTCTTTGAATCTCTGGAAATTATATACAAAATTATATACACACACATACACATACATACACACACACACACATATATAAAATCACCCCTGGGGAGATGGTTCATTTTTTTTCTTCAGGTCCTCAAGTTATTTCTATAAAATCTGTGAACCAATAAATGGAGTACCTTCCAATTCTGCAATTCAGTAATTCTGATTTGTAAAATTCGTCTTACCTTTCATGAAGGTGTACCCAACAGAAAAGTGTAATTAATTAAATGTTAGAGATAAGAGAAAAAAAAATTGAGGAAAATTTCAAGGTTTTGAGCCTCATAACTAAGAGGTTGTTGATACCATTGACAAATAAAGAAAATGAAGAAGCAAGAAGTCCATTATCAGTGGAATATAATTAAGTAGAAATAAATGGACAAACTGGAGCCTAAGATTTCAGTACTGAGTGTACTGTGTAATCCAAATATTCTTTTATATCATGGCAAAATATTCTTTTATATTATGGCAGAAAAATCTATAGATGTATAAATAGAGAAAAAGCCACTTGAAATTTAGAACCATGAAATGTTGTAACTCTAACTTGTCTAGACATCATTTACCTCAACCTCCTAATAATACAATTAAAGAGATCACAGCTCAGAAAAACTAAGAGACATATTTTGTACTCTGGTACCCTGACTGCCAATGCAAACCTCTGTCTACAAATTTAAGGGGGAAATTTTTCCAGATTTCTAAAACCTTCAAATCTTCAATAAAGATACCACTTAAATTTCCAAGGGGAAGAAAAGCTAGTCTTAACTACATATAATTCACAAAGGTCCACTTGTTATGGTATAAGGCAAGATCATAACACTGCCCCTTAAGAGTTTTAAAGTATGACTTCTACTCTTCAGCATGCTCTGGGATGTTTTCACAGTATTTTTAACCTTGGTCTTCACAGTCTGATTTACCTCAGAAAAATTACATGAATTTGTAGACTATAAAGAACAAAGAAGCACATGGCTGTGTTATTTAGTGTTTGTGAACTAGCCTTCTGGGTCTTTAGGTTACACTTTAGATGTTGTCTTGCCAGTTTCTAAGATCAGAGGGAGACTAGCTATAGAAGCACTCATGCATTAGATGGTCTTTCATATCATCTCTCCCCCTCTGATGAAAAGATTCATTCTGTTCATTCTGTTCCACGCAAGGGTCTACCCAGGTCCAGTTCTGAGTCAGTGGGTCTCTAATATATGTATAAACTTTCCACTGCTCCATTTTTTAAAATTCATCTCACAAGGTCAAGGTGGGGTTGGAACTAGTCCCATTTGAGACTTATTTCCTGAGAAAACAAACTGTTTTTCATATGCGTGAACATGTGTGTGTTTGTGTGTGTGTGTGTGTGTGTGTGTGTGTGTGTGTGTGTGTGTGTGTGTGTTCATTTTTTGAGGGACTAGAGTTAAGTAAAATTTTGGTTGGGGAGTTGCTGGAATGATTCTGGTGTCAGCTAGTATAACTTCTACTTTAAATACTAAATTCAAAAATGGACTCCACATTTCAATTCATACTGAAATTTTTAATACATGGCCTTGGAGCAGAGGTATAATGATCTCTTGAGAGAGGCAAGATCCAATTAAAATTAGTTTGCTGTCTTTAGGAAAGATATAAGTATTTATATGTCCTTTGAGAGTCTTAGGAAATATACACCTGAGCTTTAAATGACTACTCATTTGACTGTGAAGCTGAATTCCAATTCATCAGGGAGTCAGAACATAAGAAAGAATTCAAATAGCAACACTCTATATTTTCTAGTGTGTTACCAGGGAGAAAAGAGTTCTTGGAAAATGAATGCCTTACACATTTGCAGATATTACCAACCACTTATAAAAACAAGACTATTGTTATGCATAAGTTATTCTTTTTAGGGGAAACCTAATAGTGAATTAAAATGTGGCTGACATTTCTACCACAAAATAAAATTTAAAAAAATATGTATCACATTTAATTTCTCTTAGATTAAGACAAAAGAAAAAGAAACCTATAACCCAGTATTCATAAGCAATTCCAGACATTTCACCCATGAAATAATTCACGGGAAGGAATTACACTTCTAAACACAAAGCCTTTAGCAGCCTTTGCTAATTCTCTTTCAGTTCAGTAGGCGAATTATTGCCTGTATTTCACAATCCCCATATATTGTTTTAAAAGACAAAAATACACAATAGATTGAAAAGAAACCATACAGACTAATACTTTCTATTTCATTCATTAGTTGATTACTAGATGAAGCACTAACAATGTACAAGAGCTTCCCACCCCCACTTAATTAGATCTTTTGCTTGCTTCTTTTTACAACTGGTGTGCTTTAAAAGGAAAAAAACGCTATATTGCTTTAGAGCTACCCCATCTCACTGCCACACCTCAAATTCTGATTGAAACCAATATAACTGTCTGAGTACAGAGAGATAGATGAAATCAGATCAAAGGGTTTATCATATATCCATATTTAGGTAATAAATGGCATTGTATTAGGGGTGATTTAATTATAAGTCCATTTAGTCATTCAACAAATTTGTTGAACAGCAGTATTAGTTAAGGCGATACAAGTTGATGCAATATAATAAATAAATGCCCAAATTTCAGTAGCCAAATTTTAATAACATGAAGAGTATTAATTTTCATTCAAGAATAGTGCAATGCAAGTACTCATAGGGTTTAGAGAGCCAGAATGCCCTTCATCCTGTGACTTCACCATCTTCTAGAGCCTCAGAGTCCTCTGCTTTTATCCAGGATAAGGGAAAAGAAGCTTGAGAAGTCTCCAGTTTGTAACTGCCTTCCGTTCACATAACCATACCCAGGTGCAAGATGGTTGAGAAAGGTATTTCCCTGTGGAGCAGCCACCTTCCATTGACAACTTCACACTTTGGAAGAGGTGAATCACAAGACCTATAATAAGATACTGTGCTGGGCACTGTGGAATTTTGAAAAATAAATCAAACTGGATCTAGTCTTTCAGTAGCAGTCATTTGAGCAAATATTTTCCAAGCATTCTATTTTTTTTTACCAACAATAATCATTAATATATATTAAAAACTTGTTAGGTGTCAGTCTTATTGTGGATCCAGAGGGTGTGTCAGTATGTTAGGACTCAAACCCTGGTGTACAGATGTCTATATCCACGGTCTTACCCCTTGACCTCTGCAGTTTTCTAATTACTTGAGGCAGGGGCTCAAGTCCAATTCTCCTAGAAGTTCCTACCACAAGGCAGAGCCCACACCAGACAATTAATGAATGTGTATTATACTAAAAAGACCCTGACACCTACTTCAGGGGTAAAAAGCTATATTTCAAAATGTAATTACCAATCAAAGAAAGTTTTTGTAAATAATGAAGTGCCTATACTAATATATTGATTAATCATTTAAAAAGAAATGCTGAATCAATTGAAATGGAAATGCTACTTTATATGAGTACATGAGTGTATGAGCATTAGTGGGGGGAATAAACTCACTTAAAACTACAAGAGAGAGCAAGATGCCCAAGGTAGGTTAGCACAACACTTTAATCAGATGTTCTACCATATTATCTCTGCATGTCCCCCCTCTGACATGCAAAGTGCCCTTGCTTCACATACTCTACTCCCAATTTAATGATAGAATCTTGATGACAGGATTCTTCTAATTCTCGCTTTTTACAGCAAGTCTTCCAAGTTTTAGGAGAATGGTTTCAAAAGCAGGAATTCCAGATGTAGAAAAGAATTCCAGATACAGAACAGTTCTTATCTTGGAGCAGAGAAGGAGTGTATTCTAATAAGGTATAGAGTTCTTGTGCATAAATAACTTGAATATGAGGTAAAAATTAGGGATAAATAACCTAAAATGTGTAGATGAAATTCTATCAGAGGAGAGACATTACATGCGGTTTTGCAAAAGAAGTGAACTTCTAGCTAAGGCTTTTAGAAACATGTAAAATTAATTGAGTTGATGAAGTATAGAGAAAATAGGAAATTGCCATTTGGAAGCATATGATCTATTTTGCTAGTCAATTAACAAATATGTTGAGTGCCTCTGTGCAAGCTAGGGTATAAAGTACAGAGCAGGGAGGGGGACTGTAAAAATGTGCAAGACAGCATCTATCCTTATGGAGGTCAGCAGCTAAAAGCACAGACAGTGAGAACAACCAGTATGTAAGGAGTGCCCACCTATGCCTGGCAACATGTTAAGTGCATCATTTGCATTTTCCCACTCGCATTAATACATGTAAAGCACTTAGCCAGGTGCCTGGCACAGAAAGTGTGTACGATAGTGGTAGTTGTGATTTAAATGCCAATTTTATCTGGAGGTTATTATTATCTCTGCTTTCAAAATAAGAAATATCAGTCATGGTGAGGTTAATGGATATTTCCAAAACCCCTTAACTGTAGAACTTAGACACACATACATGAAAATGTCAATAACAATGAGAGTATTCTGAGAAAATGATGGTCTGAGCACTCTCCTATACCTCACCTTCTGGCCTCCTCCATTCTAATTTTAATCAACTTCCAGCTACTTATTTTAAGCAGAGCATCTTCTGAGGTACAGTGATAGGTGAGGCCTGGAGAATGCATGCAAGACCTCCCTCTGCTTGGGTCCAAACTGGAGAGAGACAATGATGAGCTTATTTCCATATACCAGTAATGAGTAATTGGTGGGGGGGGGGGTGGAATCATAGTGTCATGCTTCTTAGATAGAGCGCTACTCTGAGGGGATCTGCAAATCCCCAAAGGGCAGTGTGCCAGCTTGAGAGATGGTCTTGGGGGTGCCTGCTGGTCTCCTTGGCTTTGGAGGAGTTTGGATGGAGTTGGACATATGGGCTTGAGTCCACTCTGTCCTTGCAGCTGGTCAACCATCTTGCAGCTTTGTAGGGAAGTGACTTCCTCTTGATACCTTAGCTGGTACAGACAATTTGCTAACAGAAATCCAGACTGCTCTAGCTCTTCCATTTCCTTCGACTCAAGTTTCCTCACTGCTAAATTAGGCAATTAGAACCAGGGGTCGGCAGTGAAAATAATAAACTTCTCAAGAGGACCCAGTAGTCAGAAGCAGAAATAATAATCCACCCATCAAGATGAGTATACTTCTACTAAAATCAAATGGTCAGAGGAGACAGATAACCACTTTAACAAAGAACAAAAAGCACACTTACAGAAATAAAAACCAAAAAAGTGTTCAAATAACTTTTCAGCACTTAAAAACATAGTTTAATTTTTTTTTTAATTTAACCCAGTTAGAGAAAGGATGGTCCCAGATGAAGAAGGGTTTCTAACACTGTGAGGCAGTAGAATACATGGTAAATGCCAATTGAGCAGTTTTGATTCTCAAATTGAGCTGATTAGACCCACTGGGATGCCTGTTAAAATAGAGGTTTTTCAACTTACCTAGCACTCATAAATCAGAAACTCTGGAAGGAGGGCTAAATAAACTGCATTTTTGTTTGAAGTGGGCACTGGTTTTGTTTGATGAGCAGTGGTTATGGGGAACCCTTGAGGTTAGAGGCAAATTTTGAATAAGTTAGATCACCAAATCTGCAGGGGATGGTTAGAAGGGAGCTGAAGTGGTCTGTGAAGGGTGAAGGGCATTTATAGATAATGGCTTTCAAATAGGAAACAAAGATTGATGAATGCATTGTTTGCAGGATCCCAACTTTTCATGGGTTATAATCACAAACATTTGTCATGATTGTAGATCAAATATCAAGTCTAAAACTTTCACATGTATAAGTCTAGCCTTCAATAATATAAAACATCAGAGCATTAAGAAGTTGAAGTGCTGCAGCTTTTTGCAAAAGTTCAAAAAGCCTGGGTCCATCTAGCTCACATTTCCCTCACTGGGTGTGTGTGTGTGTGTGTGTGTGTGTGTGTGTGTGTGTGTGTGTGTGTGTTCATTTGTGTGTGTTTAATAACTGAAATGCACAGTTAAATTTTTGCAGTCTTACCTTTTTAACCACTGACAATAACAATGGTCCATTTCTCTCCCAATGTTCCATTTCAAGGAAGATGGATCACCGTTTAGGCAAGGTATGAGGGAACAACAATAGGAATAAATGAAGTGCTTGGAAGACAAATGTGGAGTGGTATGTGCAGTTTGATAGAATCACCCTCGCATATATTTCTCCTGCATTTCCTGAACTATTCCCACTAAGGGAGACAAAGCAGTACTTCCTGGCTTTTCCCCTTTTGAATGGCTGCTTCAGAGTCACTGATATAAAATAACAGGAATCAAAGGATTCATGGATCAAGAAAGATGGTTCTTGATAACTCCCAGAAGGTTATTCTCTTGGAGCTGGGTTTTTCCTAAAGGTGTAATGGATTTGAACTAATATATTCAAAAATATTCCCTTCCACTCTTATTTACCAAAAGCAGTCAAGCTCCACGACGTAGACCCTTCTGCAGTTAGGAGACTCACAGCATGTTTACCTCCTGAAGAGAAATGAGTCCAATATCTCCTTGCCTCACAGAACCCAGAACACCAGTTTAGTGCAATACTCTGCAACAAATAAAAAGCATTCTACCATCACAATTGGGATGAGACGCGCATGCCGTTCCCTTTCAAAGTGCCACAGGACACATAGCAGAGAAACCATTTTAACTCTATAATTCAGAATTTTAAAATCTCATTTGATCATTTGTATTAATGTGCTCGGGCTACTTTAATGAAGTACCAGAAACTGGGCGGTTTAAACAACAGAAATGTACTGTCTCACAGTTCTGGAGACTAAAAGTCTGAGATGAAGGTGTTAGCAGGGTTGGTCCATTTGAGGGCTGTGAGAGAAGGAGCTGTTCCAGACCTCTTTTCTTGGCTTGTAGATGGCCATCTTTATGCTCACATGGCATTCTCCCTATATATCTGTGTGCAAATTTCTCCTCTTGATAAGGACATGAGTCATACTGGATTAAGATTCACCCTAAGGATCTCATTTTAACTTAATTACCCTATAAAGACTCCATCTCCAAATAAGGTCCCATTCTGAGGTACTGGGGATTAGGACTTACATATGAATTTGGGAGGACTGGGGACACAATTCAACTCATTATGCCACTGAACCCTTTTTTCAAATGTCATCTAACAGCCTGCAGCACACATTTTTGGAGATTTTAATGTGGTATCACGGGCACCATACTCTGCCTCAGTAGTTCCCAAATGCTGTTGGAAGAATATATGCAGAATCACTGGGGGTGCTTTTTTAAAATTCTAGATATTCTTGCTCCCACAAATTGAAATCCACTATTCTCGGGAGGAACTCAGGCATTTGCAGTTATAAAACCTGCCCAGAAGATTCAGACATATAACCAGATTGGAGTTCTATAGTCAGTCAGCACTTTCTTATTATTTTTAGACTTGATTTGGGCCAAGAATCTCAGAATAGTTACATAAGAATTGAATTGTGTACCTCTTCTTAAAATAGTATGAGCATAGGAATGTTTCTTCATCTCTGTTTTTATCATATCTTGTATCTGCCTCCACCGTGATACAAACTAATGGGCATATAGAGACTCTGCTTTATTCATTTTTTTTTTCTCAGTGTCTTCCGGAGAGCTGGCACATCATGAGCATTCAATGTGTGCTTATTCCATGAAAAAGTACCTGAAGCAACCAATATACATAAACATGTACAATTGTTTCACTGTAAAAAAAAGTTCTTGATGTTGACATCTCTCCATCCTTGAAAGATTTCACCTACTCTTAAAATTCTAAACCAAACTCATGCAACCTTCCCCTCTCCCCGCTTTTAGCCTTCAGTTTTCAGGACACTTCATACTCTTTCTAGCTTCGCTTTTTTGTACATACATGCTATGTTGGGACTCCTCTCTGCCATCTTCCCCCACCACACCCCGATTGCCACCACTATTTCCAAACTAATATTTATCTTTTCCTATTTAAATTTGAAGTGGGGGCCCTGTTAAACACTTCTATAGAAAGCTTTGATTTTTCCATCGAGACTTAGGTATCCTTGTAATAAATAGTTCAATGGCTGCTCTCATTGCCAGAATCTAAGCCACCTTTGGGCAGGTTCATGTCTGTTGTGTTCATTTTTGAAACTACAGAAACTTACACGAAGTAGGAGCTCAAATAATGTGGAGTAGCTGTGTACTTTTGGTGATGACATGCTTTTCTCCACCATTAAACTGAGAGTTTCTCTAGAACAGGGACTAAGCTTAATTCATTTTCTATTTTTGCCTGGAAGACAGAATGTTTTTCAATAAATTATCTTAAAACTGTTAAGGCTTTTGTTTATTTGTATCTTTGTTTACTTTTGTCCAGATGAAAGCCTGGGATAGAGATTTAGGACAGGGCCAGATGTTGATGAAAGTATAAAAATAGATTTGTTTTTTCTTGTTATTTCAGCCCAAACTTAAAATATCTGTAAAATAAAAATAAACCAGAAAACCAGAAAATATTTAATAGAGTCAAGGCTCAGACAGCTTATATGCTTCTAAAAGGCAGAAGGTAACAGTAAATGGCATAACAGTTTACAAGTCAGTTTTCAGATTGCCAAAAGATCATTTCAAAAACAGCTCTGGCAGACATCTTCTTATTGAGAAACCAGAGCACATGTCAAATGGTGATTCCACCAATTCATTATTTCTAAAGACAGAGCAACCTCAAAGAGACATAACAACTGTGACACACTAGGGCCGTGGCAATGACCAGACTTCAAGTTACATAAGTGATCAGAACTTTATGTGGTGTGTTTTTCTCTTCTTGAGGATCCTGTTCAGCTTTTCAACTCTCTTGTAATGTTTTGTTCTTTCAGTGACAACCTGCAGAGCACAAGTTGTTTCTTCTCATAATATTGAAAATCGTCTTTCTAGTAACTTACTGGCCCTACTTCTAGGCAATTAATAAGGGAACAGGAACCTATTTTTCTGGGGAAGGTGGAAATGTGTTTGTCTCTTTCCAATATTTCCAGTGCAGCTGGCTGCAAGAAAGTAGAGGGAAATTTTCATGTTGAATCAAATTGCTTCCTTAGAAGAAAAAGGGTTGCAATCCCATCCATTTTCCTTAATGATTAAATGGATTTTTGACATCTTTAATTTCAACAGAGGTTTGTTGTCAGTGAAAGGAACACAAAACAATGGGTTTTCTCTTGGGGCAAGGGTGTCTGGACTAGTGCTAAAACCTCAATAACAGGGGTTGGAGGTTCTGGCACAGAATGACTAAGACTAGAAGCATCTCTTGATATAAATATGACAGCGTTAGGAAAATGGCTTGGCCTTTGAGAGACTGAGATCATCCTCACTTGAATAACCCACCAAAGGCCTGACCCAGCAGGCCACCATCATAGCAGGAGATACTTAGATACCAACTTCACAGATTTTCCACGAAGATATTGTGAAACCCATAGCCTGTCACTCTGATAGATCAGAGTCCCCTGCTCCCTCGCCACCTGGGATTTCTGAGCAACACTGGCCCACCTCTTTGAGATAGGTTCCTGAAATTCTGGGTTGACACAAAGAAAAAAAAAGAGGAATAGAAAAGTGAAGATTTTAATGATCAATGATATATATCTATAGATAGATATCTATAGGTATATATAATCGTAGCTTTTTTTTTTTACACTCCAGACTGATGAACGGACCATTTCAACTACACTGTCAAAGAATGAATTATTGGCACTGTAATAGTTTCTTATTACTGCCATAACAAATTACCACAAACATAGTGGCTTAAAACAATAGAAATTCATTATTCAACAGTTCTGAGGTCATAAGTCCAAGATGGATCTTACTAAGCTAAAATTGAAGTGGTGTTGGGGCTGCATTGCTTCTGGAGGCATTAGGGGAAAATCCATTTTGTGGTATTTTTCAGCTTTTAGAAGCTGTCCACATTCCTTGCCTGGTGGCTTCTTCCTCATCTTCAAAGCCAGCAAAGTAGCATATTCAAAATCTCCCTTTCCCTTCTCCCTACCCTTCCCCCTCTCCCTCTGTTTCCAGAGTCACATTTCCTTCCCTTTTTAATCTGAGCCTACTGCCTTCCTCTTATAAGGATCCTTGTGATCATATTGGAGCCACCTGGAACATCAGGATAGTCTCCCCATCTCAAGGTCTGTACCCTTAACCACATCAGCAATGTCTCTTGTGCCATGCAAGATAACATATCCCCAGGTTCTGGGAACTAGGAGGAAGACATCTTCTGTGGGGGGAGCCTTATTCTGTCTACCATAATCTCCCTTCATCATTTGCAATGAATATGTATTATCAGTACCCATTATCACCCTAGTAGACAGTAGATCTCTTTAAAAGGGGGACTCACTGGTCAAGACAGGGTAAGGGGGACAAGACATAAGCATGAAATATCATTAGTGCAATGGACAATATTTGGTGACTTTGGACCCTGATTTAGACACATGGCATGGATATAAGTACCCTTAATTAAGGTCAGAAATACATGAGCAGGCTTTGGGGAAAAAATGTGATTTTAGATATTTTCAGTTCGAAATATAATATAGCATAAATTATCCAGTACCAGATACAAATGCAAACATCTTTACAATATACTATCATGTATTATAATACATTTTGTGATGGTTTGATGTATATACTGTTACACATTATAAACTACTATAGTTCAGATAGAGATCTATTATGGTGTTTAAGCCACACAGAATGCAATGTAGGTAACTTATATGTCAGCTCATTTCTCAACTCTGTTTCAGTCCCACACCAACCAAGATGCAGAAGTAATTTTCACCCATTTCCATAAGTAACATAAACGCAATGGACCTAATATGATTTCTGTATTTTTTGCTGAAGATTTGTGGGGGTATGAGATGCTTTCACAGTACATGTATAGAGTTCTTTCATGCTCCTCCACTTTTTGCAAAGTTACTCCTTTGTTATTTGAAGGTATTTGAAAGTTATTTGAAGGTATGGTCCAACCAACACTCCAGCTCTGTAGATTTGCCTCTGTGGAGATTTACCCTGATGCCATTGACACTTAAGTTTCAAGCTCCACTTGCACATTCCTTGTCAGTTCTGGGAGTCATAGTTAGCTGTAGAGCATTCTAGGTAAAGCAAGAAACCAGAAGGCAAATATAAATCATTTCTGGGAAAATGCCTCAAGAGATTAGAAGCAAGACACCTACATCTTTAAGGCTTTAGTGGTTTTTTGTTGTTGTTGCTGTTGTTTGGTGTTTTTTGTGTGTATGGTTTCTGTCTTCATTCTAGATATTCACTTTTGAACCAGATCTGAAATCCATAATTTTATATTCTCTCAAAAAGGGCCCTCCACATTCTATAAGCTCAAAACTTTACAAAACCTATCTATTCTGCCTTAATGGATTTATAAAAGCACTCACTAAATCACTCCCCAATGAGGACTTTCCATGTAAGATAATATTTTTACAGATAATTATGTTTAATTAATATTCCTGTTCTTGTACCATGTTGGTTAAAGTTGTCCACATCTAACTCATTTTTGTTTCCTTGGTGCTCAGAAGGTGTTCAGTCATTTTATAAAAATGGATTGATGTATAAGGTAAAGGGGTGGATTAATTTAATTAATTCTTACACATGGTTTGATCTCATGATTAAAATTAGGGACTGAGCATCAGCATTAACTGTGCACTTGCATTCACCATAATGTTCCCACAGGGAATAGTGTTAGAAGAACACTGCCAAGGTTGAAAAAGAAGAGTTCTCAGCAGACTTACAACCGTGCTGAGAGACCCTGTGGAAGGTTCTCAACATTTGGTTGCCTGGCTGCTCTGCCAGTGACGAGAAGGTAAGAGTTTAAGGTAAAAGCTTGGTTCATGCCTTAGGTCAAGCCAAGGTCTTCAGTCTAGCTTTATAATAAATATCAATATTTATCAAGAGTTAATATTTTGATCTCCCATCTGCCTCCTATATCTATTTATTTTTCATAGCTTGTACTGGGGAGGGGCATGTCTAGTTATTCTTAAACCAAAACCATTTCTTCTGAAATACAGGACACTATGTTCTGATGTTTGCTTTTCTAGGTCAGGAAATTCCTGCCCTGAGAGTTCTGGAGAAAGATTTGTCCAGATTTGAACTGATTCTGGGAGAGGCCAAGAAAACCCTCCAAGGTTAAGAAGCAGCTTCTGAGTAGTAGCAAAATAAACAAGAAGGCAAGGAAAAGGGGCCTTCGTGATTCAGGCCAAAAGAAACCAAGAGAAGGCTAACGGAGCAGCCCACAGAAGCATCAGGCAATGGAAAATTCAAGAAAAATTAGTAAGAGGTCTAATTAGTGAGAGGGCCTGGAGAATCATGGGAGGAAGAATGAAAGTAAGCAGATAAAAGTTTCTAGAGCCCAGAGTGATGGCCAGGCCCCCTGAGGGTAAGGCGGGAGGGAATAGGGAGGTAGCAAGTCAAAAAATAAATAAATAAATAAAAGGGTAGGAAAATAAGAAATGTTTGAAAGACTGTGTACTATTCGGGGGTGAGAAGAACACCAATTTATTTGTTGTATTATGTTTTGGGGTAATGTTTTTCATCTAGTTCTTTTACAATTTTTGTTTAGAATTTCTTTAAATAGCTCTAAAACAAGATCATTAGCTGGGAGTTATTATAAATCAAAAACAAAATAAAACCATTGCAAATAAGTGGGAGTTCTCATACCCTTAATCAGAAAGGCCTGTGTCATATTTTCAAATCCTGTCCAGAAGAAACATGAGAAGTTTTTAATGATAGTGTGTCCACAAAAAGCCATATTTAATACAATCACCATCCAGACCAAACGTGTGAGGGAAAATGCTTTCAAATTCAAGTTCTTCATTGAAATTCAAAATTACATTCTAAGACTATAATTCATATATATTTTAAAGCAAGGGAACAAACTAAAAGAAGCAGAACAAAAAAGATTTAAAAAGACACAGGGTAGCAAAAAGACAAGCCAGAGTTTGGTTATATCTTCTCATAAAATACATGAGGTTTTATAAATATATGAGATCTGGGCCCAGAGAATATGAACCTGGGGGATTCATTTTAAACAAACTACCTGGAAAAACACCATACTCAGTTAAGTATTCAGGACAATCGTGTATCCCCAGTTTAGCCATGTACTGGAAGTACCCAATTCTCCCCTGAGGGGTGACTAAAATGGCATAAGTCTCAGGAAAAAAACATCATCATTTACAATAGCCTGATGGCTCTGGTTGTTTATGTGATGACAAACATTAGTTTTAAAAGCAGAGCTTTCCTTTGTTTAATATGTTTGCAATTCTGCAGTTGGGAGATGTTTATGTTCAGATGAAAATAAATATAGGCAAACTATCTGATGATAAACATCTCTCCAGAAAAATAAATTTCATCTTTTTACATAGAAAAGGGCAGGAACAAAATGAAGTTAATACTTTTGGCTCATTACATTGTAAAAGTATCTGAAAACTTTTTAACACTGCCCTATGAAATTATTTAATTTGGATCATTTCAGGGTATATCGCTCCTATAAAGCTGCTTTGGGCAGTTGCATCTTTAATGATGCTGATTAGATAAAAGGAATAGATACTCTCCAGATTGAAACCTGTCTTGACAAATGTGGAGCAACTGTATTAATTTAATTTAACCAATGGATTTATTTATACCCTGCCTTTTTCCAGAAAGGATTTAAGGCAGTGTAGCTACTGTGAAGGGACGAAGGTATAGGTACTCATGAAAGCCTCAGATTAATATCTAGAACATATAACGTGTCCAGATAGTTTTCAATTATCAATTTGTTAATCTAAGCTCAGAAAGAGCTTTTAAACTGCAGTGAAACATCAACTAGACCTTAACCTGCAATTTTAGTAAGCTATTTTGTCATTTGGAGGCCTGTACAATCAATCTATTGTTCCTTTAAAAAAATAAGATGGAAAGAAAGAAAAGCAACCTTTTCGTTGCTTTTGTTCATCTTATCATCTTATCATTCAGCAGTCTATTCAGGATCATATGTGGGAAAGTATGTGTGTAAGACTGAGCCCTATACTCAGTGTAGGAGTTTTGTGGAAAAACACCCTTCTTAACTGGGTATCTCTTTAAAAAACAAAAGAGGAATTCTACTTTTATGATTAAATTGGGTTTTTATTCTGTATGTTTCTTTTTTTTTTTACTTCTTTTATATTCAGTATGTTTCTAATCTAATGTTTAAAATTAAGAAAATTCAAAGCAGACTATCTATTGTGGAGGTTCTCATACTCCATTTGTATGACAATAGCCTACTTTACTATTATTAGAGAATTCTCGCAATAAGAGGGAGAGAGCACCATCTTTAAAATGATCTGCTATGTTTTAATAACTCTGTTTTTAAAATTTAAAGGGCAACAAACAGATACATTTTCTACCAAAATATATCAATCTGACATGAACATAATGGGGATAAGAATATTCACAAAGTTCCCTAAGTATATCAATATGTATAATTTGAGGCTCAAGACAGACCGAAAACACATCTCTATAGAGTTCTAATCTCAACACTAAAACAGACTTCTTCTGAAATCCTGTTAACTGGAGTAATCCTGATTTATACCAAGATTCCATCTGAGAGATGTAGCGGCCAAACATCTCACAGTTGAAGAATATTTATTATATAATATTTTCGTTGACAGAAGGGAACGCTAGAACATTTATAGGTGTGACAAACACTTGGACAGATGCTACTGGACATTTAGAGGCCTCACTGGGTTTTCGTTAAATTTGGTTGACAGCTGATTAATTAAAAGTCCATTATATTACTACAATTTATTTTCCTTTAATCAATTTTATAGCCACCACTTCCCTGAAAAGTAAAATGAATAAGCATGATCTCAATAGTATGTGAATAATTACTGCAAACACAATCATTTTTACTGGGTTAATTCCTATCCTATACCATTCGGCTTGGCCATAGCCCAGGGTTCTGTTACTAAAGAAGAAGTGGGCATGGCTTTTGGGAAGCTAGTAGTAAATTCCATCTTCTAAGCTACTATATACCATTGAGTACCGTGTGTGTGTGTGTGTGTGTGGTGTGTGTGTGTGCGTGCGTGCACGCGTGCATGTGTGTACTCATTCCCATGCACAGAACAAGTTTTATTAATTTATTTTATCCAGCTCAAAGCCTAGAATCTGTGTGCTTTCCTCTCTATCTGTTTCAGACATAGCTGCCATAAAACTAAAAGACAATATACCAAATAATATCAAATATAAAATGGTAGTAAATGGAATAGGGAAACTGCAATAAAAAACCGTGTTTTGGTGAGGAAGGAAAAGGAAATACACAGTGGTTAAAGTTCCCCAGCAATGACCAGATTCTGCAGGGCAGAAACAGCACACCCATGACAGGACCATGGCAATGAGGAGATTTATTGTTGACCCAGCTGGCGGCCCATGGTTCTAGGCCCTGGGAGTGTTTCATTTGTCCATTGTTTCATGTGGCCTCGACACTGATTACTCCAGGAAGTTCTTCTGTGTCCATTATCTTTCACAACCACACAGAGGTAGACATTGCAGACTCTTTATTTCACTGGTGTCTTAGCTTGGGATGTCATAACAGATATCATGAACTGAGTGGCTTAAACAACAGATATTTGCTTCTCATATTTCTGGAGGCTTGGAAGTCCAAGATTAAGGTCTAGCTATGTCAGTTTCTGGTGAGGACCCTTCCTGGCTTACAGATGGCCACTTTTTAACTATGTTCTCACATGGTGGGGGTGGGGGTGGCACTCAGAGACCGGGGAGGGAGAAGGATATAGGGAGAATGAGGGCAGAGGGATAGAGCGGGGGAAAGAATGAGCGAGGCAGAGAGAGAGGGAGAGGAGAGAAAGAGACTGAGAAAGGGAAGGAGAGAGGGAGGGAGGGATAGAGAGGGAGGAAGATTGAAAGAGCGCGTGCTCTGTTCTCTCATTCTTCATATAAGTACACTTATCCCATCATTGCAGCCCTACCCTCATGACCTCATCTAAACTCAGTTACCTCCCATAGACCCCGACCTCCAAATACCATCACACTGGATGTTGGGGCTTTAACATATACATTTTGAGGGGACACAAACTTCACTCCAGAACACTTTGGGTTACCTAGCTTCAGTGGCCCACTTCCAGGTGGTATGAGTTTAGGAACCTTGAAATCTATTTAAGGGTTTTTACAGTCACAAGCTACATAACCTTGGGGTTCTTTGTCCATATAGTTCTCTCAGAAAACTCAGACTTCCCATCTGTTTGCCAATGGTAAGTTTCTGTTTAGGTAATCATAGTCAAATAGCTTATCTAAACATAGTTTTTAAATCTGAAGACTTTCTTTCACCTTTTGCTCTGTCATTCCCAAGTCAACATCTAACTCAACAAGACTCCAAATTACTGGATTTTAAAAGACCTAAGTCCCCTACCTGGATAATGCAGCATTTCTTTCTAACTCTTCTGCAAAATGGTTAACTCGAGCCTGAGGTCATCTCTCACTTGTAGAGCAGGCAACACACACTGGCATATTGAATTTTACAGTTATCAGTCCTCATGCAACATGTTTCCTTTCAGAGAACGTGGGAAATCAAATGTGTCACTTGCAGTTCTGCCCAATGAGCTTCCTTCTTCCATTTCCTTCAGAGCTACCCCTGAAGCTACAGCAGTGCCATTCCAGTGGTCATCAGCCCATGTGTAGAGTCATGTGGAAAACAACCTCAGGATTAGAATACCCGATGGATCCTTAGGAGTGGTTGAGGTAGAGCTGGTGGAAAAGAGTAGAAACCCTAGAGTGTGAATCACCTGCCCATTCACCTCCCCAAGTAAGGAGGCCTTTAAGCTCTCCTGAAACCAATGACCAAATCAGCAGATTGATGGACTGCTAATTGGCCTGCTTAGCTTTATAAGCCAGATGTGTACTAACTAATAAGGCCATCATTAGCCACATGTGCCTACTGAGTATTTGAATGTAGCTTATCTGAATTGAGCTGTGACAGAAATGTGAAATACACATCATTTTGAAAATTCAGTACAAAAAAAATAAGATTTCTCAATTACTTTTTATTGATTACTTTTACTTCGTAAATTTGATGAAGCTGTTAATTCAACCTACACTGTAAACAGCCGCTTTAGGCATGTGGAAAGAAAGAGAGGAATGAGAGAATCATTCTTCAAAGAAGAATCAACAGGACTTGGTGACTAATTTAACTTTGACTGGGGGAGGGAGCTAATGAAGAGGAAGCCTACATGATAAGGATGATGGTGCTACCTAAACAGAAAAAGGGAGCTCAAGAGAAGGACTGAGTGAGTGAGAGGAAAGGGAAGATGAATCTCTGCTACGTAGAGATAATAACATTGAACATGAATGTGTAGCTAAAAATCAGGAGGGGTCTTGGTCAAAGACAATGACCTGGGATTCATTGGCAGAGAGGCTATGAGTTTCCTGAGAGTCCATGGGTTTCCACAAGGATGAAGAAAAGCAGTGTAGCAGACACTGCTGATTTCTAAAACCCATTCCCTACCTTGACCTACCTACCTACCTTCCTACCTTGAATTTCCATTTGGTTCAGCAAACACCCACCTCTTCTCAGCCATGAGCTTCATTTGAAGTTGTTCCCAGATTCAGAAGGTGGATTCTGATGAGCCTAAGCCAATAGTAGTCATTCTTATCACTGTTAGGAGTGTGCATGGGACACAAATCTAGGCAATAAAATTTGAGAAGTCCCATGGGAAGCACTGAAGGACCCCCGAGAGGAGATGCCCTCCTGTTTTCCTCCAGAAGCTGTTCTGTCTCTGTCTTGACATAAAACCTGGAACTGCTCTGCCATCTTAGGCTCCTGAGGAGTCAGGTTTCATTGGGCACAAGCATCCTGTGGTACAAACAAAAGCCAAACTTTGAAAAATTATTCAGATTCAGAGACCTGGAAGAGGAAACAAAACTGATGAACACACAGAGAAGGTTTGGTCAGATGCTAAGGAGACAAAATCAAGTTAGGCTCTGAAATCAGAGTATCAGTAAATTGAAAAGAATCCGGGGGTTTTGCCAGGGCTCAGGCTGGGCTGTGGTGACACATCCCCATAGAGACAGGGTAAGCTGGACCTGGGAGGGAACACTGGGACACAATTGTCCTTTCAGACGGGCGTATTCAAAGAGCTGCCCTTGACAGATTCTTGAGGTGATTCTGGGGTCAGCAAAGGTTGTTTCTGAACCATTAAACATATTCTTTTTTGAAAAAGTAACATTCATATGGGCTGGGCTAGTCATTCAAAACCAGCTTCAACACAGCTATTATTCATATTCACCCTGTCAGTTTGAAAATACAGGTTGAGATGGACTTTTCTACTTGAAATTAAGTGTGATCACACTCAGCTGCCATGGGAAGCACTCCAATTCAGACCTCAATGATGAGGGACTTTGGGCCACATGTTGCTGTGAGTCGCATCCGGAAAAAGAGAAGGGATTCTTTCTCCAGGATTTCCCTGTTTGCAGCCAGAATCCCACGTGAATGTTCTTTCTCTGCCATGATTCTTCTTTCCTGCATTCGGCATATTCTTCTCACTTCTCCCTCACAGTTATCGCTCCCTTGGAGAGTGTATCTGGACCCTTGGGTGAGAGTCACGTGTGACTTCCAGAGCTGTTGAAATTAACTAAAGCTTATTCTTTTCCAATAAATCTCCCTGAGCTACCACACAACAGCTGTGTATTCCCAGCATGAGACATTGCTGAGGTACTAAGAAAAGCTGGCTCTGTTCCTTAACCTTGTTCACCCTCGGTCCCAAAAAATCAGCAGACACTGACACCAAGACAGTTAAAGACAACTACATACCTCTTTTAGGCACAACTCTTTATCTAACCTGCCTTGAAGGTTTGATACTTAGATTGCTCACAAGTTTGGGCTGGGTTTGCTTTGAGAAAAGATGAAGCTGACAAGTGATACAGTTCAGCAAACAGTGATTAAACACAAACGTTCTAGCTATTAGGCAATATTCAAGACTTCAGAAATGCGAATAAAATTAAGAAGAGTTGCTTTAAGCAGTAGCTAATCAGAAGGGGAAGTAATATTGGGTTGTACAGTGGGGGCACAGCCACTCTTCGAGGATTTAATGGTGCATTTGTAGGTGTCCACTTCTCCCAGCTTTTTTTATGGTGTGTATTTTGCGGGGAGGGTGGCTGAGGATGGAAGGGGTACAGAGAGTTAACAGTGAGTGCAGAAAGCATCTCCTGGCTAAAGATGCCTACACTCTGCCAAAATTGTGTTTTTTTGTTAAAAATATACTTCATTGTGTTGCAGCAAAACTAAATCCTTCCCCGGCCCCCACAAAGACAGGGTGATTGGGTTTCAGGGTGAGGTACCAGCTAGTGCTTTTGGGGGCATTAATGTGCCAGCTGCTCCTGAAGCATTCATTTTATTTTCAGTCCCTAGGCTGGTTCTACATTTTGTTTTTGTGTTAGGGAACCAGGATTAGTGGGTCCTTTGTTAGTGGGGAGGAGAGGGAGAGAAGCATCTCCTTTGAGCTCTATGCACATAGACAGCCTGGCAGGCAAGGCTCAAAGCTTTGATTTACTTCTCACTCACTGACTTTTTCAAAAAAGAAAAAATTCACCGCATCAGTCTGCTCTGTTGGAAGCTTATATGGTGATGGGTTTGGGTGACTAGCGTTTTCAGAATGCAGTTCGCAGACACCAAGCCAGGGTTACTGTTGAGTTCCATGCAGATGAAACATTCCCAACCTGTTAAGAAAAGTTTATAGAAAGGAATGCCTCATTATCACATTGTGAAAGGCGTTATTGGGTGGTCCCTGTCTGAGAGCTGAACAGAACATATGGATTCCTACTTGATTCTTTGAAGGAGTTAACATTATTTTTATCTACTTGGAAATGCTGAACAGCTATAAGTGTCCAAAATCCTTGTCACTGGCAGACTCGTCCAAGGGCAGTGACATGCTTGAGCAATACCAGCGAGATTCTCCTCCAGTGAACAAATCCCCCAGCCCCTGAAAGAGAGTGGCCTCTTTTATGGAGCAACTCCTCTTAAAATGGAATTGCTACACACAGACACTCACGCACACACGTACACAAGCATACACACACCAGAATGCATTTTTTTTGGTTGTTTTTTAAGACTGAGAACAAAATTACTAAGCAAAATTTCCCAACAAATACTTCTCTCTTTTATTTTTAAGGACAGAGAAAGACAAAGTGAAAAAGGAGCCTCCCTTATCCTCCGTCCCTTCCCCCTCACAGCCCAGAATCAAAACACTCATTCTGAGGATGGAGCAGGGGTGGAAAAGGTCAAGAAAATTAGGCCTTTCTATTTACTAGCTCCATAAGAAACTATTGTCGCTCAGCAGCTGTTCTTGTTTCTTCAGAAGCCCTGCCTGCAAGTAGATTGGGGGATGGAGTGTGTGACACTGGCAGGCAGGGGTTGGGGGTGGGGAGTAACATCTAATATTTTTTACACCTCAAGAAAGATGGGCTTTGTTTCTCAAAAAGAGCAGAGATCCTGTTTCTGGGTAACTGTTATCAGAAATTGGTTTTAACCAAACATGGTGTGTGTGTGTGTGTGTGTGTGTGTGTGTGTGTGTGTGTGTGTGTGTGTGTGTGTGTCTCAATAGAAAGGAGAGAATAGAAAAGAGGATGAAGTCACAATCTATTTAACCTTTCATTCTCTATTTTTTAATGTAGAAAAAGCCGAAAATTTTCAGCCAAAGGAAAAGCAGTAAAGTGATTGAGTAAGACTTTGTGACTAAGAGGATTGCAGAGGAAAATATGTAAAAGAGAAGTTAAACCATCTGACATTTAATTCTCCCCCCTTCCTTTTTTTTTTTTTTTTTTACATTTTTTTTTTTTACTTCATCCTAAACTACGGGTAAATGTACTGAATAAATATTCAGTGTTTTTTTCCTTAGCATTTAGCCCTAACAAAATTCTTCACAAGACTTAGTTTAGTGGATCTCTAGGGATTGGGTGTGAACATGACATTTCACCCCTGGGTCACAAGCCAATTCCTGCTCCCTCTTGGAAGTAAAAATTCTTGCTATTCCATGGGTCTCCAGTGCTCAGGAGTGAGGTGAGATGGGTATGGGGTGGGAGAGGGTGAGATGGGAGGATAGGAAATGGGGAGTTGCGAGGGACTCAACAGAGTATTTATTCCTCACAGTATTTTATTGTAGGAACACTTCTCTTTCCATTCTTGTATTATATCCAGAAATTAAATCTCAAAACTATTCCAAAGCACCTATTATTTAATACATTCCCAGTTTATTAATTTATTCATGCACTCATAAACATTTAAGCACTGTCTATATACTCGGCATTGTGTTAAGTGCTGGGGAAACAAAGATAATTAAAATATATTCCTTGTCTGTACACCCTCAAAGAAGCAGGAGAGACAGATGTCTAGACCAGTAATTACAGCAATTACAGTAGGTTTTATGAGACAAGAGAACAGGAAAAAACATAACTCTGCCGAGGAAGGCAAGGAAGGCTTCCAGGAAGTGGTGATATTGGAATTGAGTTTTGCAAGCTAAGCAGAAACATACCAGAAGACCAAAGAAAAGGGAAACATTCCAGGCAGAGGAAATAGTCATGAAAGAACCTTGCTGTCCTCTTGAGTGAGAGGGGAAATCTGTGATGTACTGTAATTTGGTTCTAGGAACCTAAGGAAAAAAACTGAGCAGGATGGGATCGAATTGGCCCATGGAGTTCAGAGTTTAAAACTAGGGAGTTCTTATCTCAAAGGCAGCTTTTAGGGATAAACGTAGAATTAAAACTAGTGGAAAGTAACACCCACATGCCATCCTGAAGGGACAAACTAGAAAGACAAAATCCAGTAAAGCAGGAAACAGAGGCAGCACAGGTTTGGGGCTATGAGGAGGTGGGAGAGCCTGGAGGGAAGCCCTTGCACAGAGCTATAGGAGATATTTAGTGGCAGCCGAGGGGCCCATCTGAGGAGGAGGAGGGCAGTGTTAAAGGCACAGAACCTGTTGATGGAAGTGAGATAACACATACCATAGTCAGAATTATCTGATGCCCAGATAATTGAAAAGGATGGTAGGAAAGAGGGAGTCAGGAGCTATACAGATAAGGAACCTTGAACAGTGTGTTCAGTGGACGGAACACCGTCCTCCCAGCTGGGATTTCCCACAGGGCAGTATTGGCACCACTGGCAGTTATCAGTGTGTTATCACGTGGTACGCAAACAAGATTTCAAAGATTTTTAGTGGCTATGTATTTATTTGGATACAAAATTAGGGAAAAATGTAATTAGCACATTAAATACAAAATTATACAGGTACAAATATTGCTTAAGGTGAAGCTAACAGAGAGAGTACCAGGTGAGTTGATCTGTAAAAAATTTAAGACAATACTAAGAGAAGCTACACAGAGAAAGCAAAAATTGAGACAGTTGGTGTATAAATGACTAAAGTTTGAAAACTTTGGCGGTAGCCAATAGGGACACTCTAAAAAATTTTAAGACTGTATTTTAGAACGTTGTTCTTGGGTGGGAAGTGTGGGCACTAGAGGTGTCTGTTAAAGGGATTGCATTTATCTTCCAGAACCAATAAAGACTGCATATTTTTTAGTTCATGTTTCGATATAAACTGTAATTTAAATCTTGACATATTTAGACAATTCTGTAAGAACCTCCTCTTAATAATTTGAAAACCCATGACTTTAATTTTAAATAACTTGATGTATACATTTAAGTAAATTATTTTAGTAGCCATGTGCTGTGGTCAAATGACTTCCATGGTGTAGAATAATGAGATGCTATACTGTGCCTTTTGAAGGTTAGGTATATCTCTGTCTTTGTAATTTTTAGTTTATTTGATTTATAAAGGTACTAGTACCTTATGTTTTAATATGTCTGGTACATTATTTATTAATTCTATCTTTCTATTTTCTATATTTTGTGATGCTTTGACATCTTGGGGCCGTGTGGACTGAGGAGGAACTGCCTTTCCAGGATTAGCTAATTCCTAGAGATATTAAACAATTTACCTACAGTCACACCTTTTGCATGTAAACCAAATCATCTTGAGTCCATACTCTCATCCACCTCCTTTTATCAGGTGTTTGTGCTCCAGGATACTGTCTTCCTGTCTTCAATCATCCCAAGGCCAAGTACCTGACAACTAGAAATCACTCCTATCTCCCAGAGCCTGCCAAAATTATTCAAACTATCCAATCCTAAGCCTGCTCAACTATTTACCCTGCCTTTCTCATTTTTTTCTCATTAAAACCCAAATAAAGTTTGTTAGCCATGGTTTCTTCTCATTCCTGCCTCCTGACTAACCCTGGTGCTTCTCTGCGTGGCCCTGCATGGCTTGGCATGTCTCATTCTATTAACTGTAAACAACAATTTTTTTTTTCCCCAAAAGCAGTTGTTTCCCTGTCTATTATCTTACCATACTTGACTAAAACAAAATTCTGGGTGCTATTTAAAACTCACTAAAGGAACACAATAAATGAATATTTGTCAAATAAATGAATGAATATCTTCACACACTTAAAACATGTCTCCCTTTTACCTTATTAGACTTGCTCTCATGTGGTTGAAAGCCACCTAAGTAATCATATTCTCATGCAGCCAAGGACTCTATTTGTGAGAAATCTGACCTCAGAGTAACTTACACATTGCATAATGACACGACGAAACTGTGGCCTGCAAGACAGTGCTCTTTCCTGGATTCAGGAAGAAATCCAAAGAGGACTTTTCCCCAGCCATTACACTCATTTTGCTGTATCCTTCAGTGGGAGATGTTATTTTTGTATGCCAGGGTAGATTAACAGCTGTAACAAATAATCTTAAATCTCTATTGCATAAGATAATAAAAATTTATTTCTTAATCACCAAAATCCAATGCAGGTGTTCATAGTTGGATGGCTCTCCTGGCTCCCTCTATGATTCAGTAATCAAAAATTCCTTTATCTTGTGATGCTGCCAGTTTCAAAATGTGGCCTTCAAGGACACTGGAGAAGATGGAAAATTTATGGAAAAGGCGGATCACTCTAAAATAATAGCTTTTACTCAGATAAGGCAGCCACTTCCCAGCAACCACATTGCACTGGGAAAGAGGAACTCAAAAATTTGGCAGTTAGCAAACCAAAAGTTTTTATCAATTCAAGATGATTACTGAGGACTGGATTCTGGTGATGAATAAATATGATTCAGTCAAGTGGCAATGTAAACCAATAGTTCTTAACCATTCAGGTTCATGAATCTGATAAAATTTTTGGACCCATACCCTAGAGAAACATATAAAAATAAGCATGCAAAATTTCCATGGAATTTCAGGAGCTTCATGGATTTCCCAAAGCCCATCCATTGAAAATGTTAGATGGTCACACACCTGTAATCTTGGTATAGATGAGATTATTAGCTCAGAGGTATATTTCAAATGGTGTTGTAAATCATGAACAATGGGTCAACTTAAATTTATTTTTTCTGCTAGACTGGGGTCTAAGTTTTTAATTAATTGGTAGAATTAGAGATTTAGAATATCAATAGTGTGCCAGTTTTGCACTGAGGAGAAGTTCCTGTTTCTAGTACTGCAAAAGACTTCATGTCGCTCTGCTGTCACCCATTTGCCACTCTCCAATCTATTTCACATGCCCACTAGAGTGACATGTAAAATTTCAAATTTACTTATGTCATGCCATCCGAAAGATCTTTCAGTAGCTAAAAACCCAATCCCTCAACAGGACATACAAGGCCCTGAGTAAATTGTCCCTACCTGCTTCTCACATTGTGTGCTGCTTTGTTTTTTGTACTCCTTCCTGACTGGCTTTTCTTTCTCTTCCTCCCATCTCAGGGCCTTTGCACATGAATTTTGGAATTGTTTTCCCTTTATTTTTTGTGTAGTTAACTGCCACTCTTTTCAGATCTCAGCTCTACTGTCATTTCCTCAGAGAATACTTCACAGAGACACAACATAAGTCAGATCTCCTATACATTCTTAGAGTACACTTTAAATGGTAAGGTTTTTGAGAGCAGAAACTATGAGCACCTGGTGCTACAACTCAGCCCCTCTCAGTGTGTAGAATGTAAGGAACATTCGATACTTATTGAATAGATGAATGAATGTTGTTTACGTTTTACTCTGTATCTTGAAAAAGAAAAATCTAAGTGCTGAAGGGTTTGAAACCAAATTATTTTCTCATTTTGAGAGGCAAATAAAATAACTGCATCAGGATTGAGTATGATTTCAAGGAACTTCACAGTTAAGCAATAACTTTTACTGTGCTGCATTGAACATCCGCTCTTCAATAACATCTAACTCAATAGGAGAAACAAGCAAAAAACAAGCGTTCATCATGATTTTATATTACCACAAAGAAAAGGGCTCATTTATGGAGTAAGAACAGTGGAAGGGGACTGTTAAAAAATACTGGTAAGTAGCACTATCGGGCTAATCCAGGAAGGCTTCTTTGGGGAGATGGTCCTTTGATTATAGTTTGAAGGCCTCTCTGTGACACGATTTGTTAAAAAGATATTTGGTACCCAGAGTGGCAACAAAAGGTTTACTCCAAAAATCTTTCTAGTTGGCTTTTCTTTTTTGTTTTCACAAGGATAAAGTCATAAGTTATGAGAAAGGCCGACAAGCCATGGTCAGGCTGGCATTTTAGTCTTCTAGAGAGAACACTTTAAACAGTTGTGTTTTATACTTTCTATGGTAGATTGCATTATATTTCAGGATTTTCACTGTCTCCATGTGGAAGGACTTTTCATTCCTATCAGACTTGGCCATGTGATTATCTTTGGCAAATGGCATGGTAGTGTTAGTGACATGCGCAGAAGTTTTGAGCCTCTATGGGTTCTACCACCAGTCTCTTTTTCCTCTGCCACAAGGACCATCATGTTTTCGATGGGGCTTTTTAATCAAGCAAGTGAAGAGGATGTGTGACAGAGGCCACAACTGACCTACAGCCAACATCTTACATGAGAAAAATAACAGCTTTTACTCAGATAAGGCACTGAAATTTGAGGGTTATTTGTTATTGTAACATAAGATGTTTAATGTACTTTTTTCCCAAAAAATTATATATAACTAAATGCAAAATTAGAGCTGGATACCTAATGAAGTAATAATCATGCCCACTTGGATGAATCATCGGTTTTTATTCAAGTGCACAATTTCCGGAAGGCACAAAAGCAGCTATGAGGTAGAAAGTGAAATCTTCAACCACTGAGGCCAGTGGACTAACTTCTGCATTTCCTGGCTTGATGGATGCAGAAGCCAGCTTGCCTTAGTTCTCTCTTGGAAGTTCCAAGAGGATCCCATTTTAGATATGGAGGAAAACTAACAAGAGATTCTTGTCAACTAGGTGGGGATTTCCTTTCCTGGGAAGCAAAATGAAATAATAATAATAAAAAAAAGAGCCTTATCTACTGATTTATACTGAAACAAGAATAGTCAGATCTTACCATAATATTATTTTAAATAGTAACATTTCATATAAAATATAAAAGAAACTTATTTAAGACAAAAACAGTTTATACAAATTGGCTAAGTTCTTGCTTAACATACTTTCCTCCTCTTCTTTTTTTCCCATTCTTGCTTAATTTTTCTTCTCTTTCTTCATCATCCTTGCCCCAGTCTACTCATGGCCATCTTTGGAAGATGCAAGGATGTTAGATATAAATAGATTTAGATATCGAGATAGATATATCCCTATTGAAAACAAAAGATAAACACTCATTTATTTCTATGAATTTCATCTATAACTCTAAAATATTAAAAGAACTTGCTGAGTTTTTTTACTTTTCATTTAAATATATATGTGCAAAGTTAGACTTACTGTTTAATCACCCAAGTTACTTTCTGTAAGCTGAGCATTGATACACAATTCAGACACTTCAGCGTTTGGTCCCTGAAATGCATACAAAACCAGGAGTAGGAAGGGTTATATTTATGTGTAATAGTGTCTGTATTGGCAAAGTGTTTAGGTAATGTGAGGAGTTAAACTGAGTTACCCTTAGCAAATATTTTGCTTTATTTTGTAGCTTTGCGATAAAGAGAAAAGAGTCCTGGGTGAGGAGTTAGAAACTTAGGGATATCTGAAATGGTTTTTTATATGCAGTATCTTTGTAACCTAACAAAAAATGTAAATGGTTTACAATTTCATGACCATGAATATGGTGAACTACTTTTTGTCTGAATTGCTGTAGTCCAATCCAGAATGGTTATCTATATTCAATGCCAATTGTGCACATATATAGAAGATAGTAGATTTTCCATAATGGCTCTATGGTTTAAAACCAGCAGCAGAAGAGGAGTATTGCAAAATGCACCACTCCAAAAATACTACAGTCCATCAATTAAGCAATACATAAAGCATGTAATGATGATAATTCCTGGGTATGTCAACTGAGAAACAGGCAAGCTGGTTGTTAAGTTCCCTCACCATAAGAATAATGACTGTGTAAGTGCTTGGATAGGACATCTCCTTCCCAGATCAGACTTTGAGGGAAGACAAAATGAATTTGCTGAACTGGCTCTTTTCTTTAATGTTAGAATACCAAGTAAGCCAGTGTCCCAGGGTATCTGTTCTGTTAAAACTACAAAATACCCAACTTGTGACTTTAGAGAACACTGTCACTGAAGGTTAGAACTGAGTGAAACTTTTAGACATTCATTCTATGCATTTTAACCACATGATTGCTAAGGCCCTTGTGAGACAGGATAACTCGTTCAACATTACAAATCTAGCAATAACAAATCTGTAGAAAGGACTTTGCCCTAATCTGATTACTCTTAGCCCAGGGCTTTCCTCTTTGCCACGTCACTTGGGAAACAACCATTTCCCAAAACTGAAGCCAGAAATAATATGAAATGTGAAACTTTTCATTAGAATTCAAAACTATAAAATATCCCTTTGAAAATTTGAATCTAGTAGCAATAATACAAATGAAGTCCTACTAGAGAAGTTTAAAGTACATTCATTTTTTCCCATGCTATAAGAAAAAAAGTTGTTGCTACTTACCTATCAAGCTACCAAGAGAACTTCATAAATTCTTTTCTGCTCAGAGTACCCTTGTATTACTCTTAGCCATTCCAAATACTCCTTAATGGAACTTATGAACGATGAACTAAAGAAAGACATGAGTTTGTTGTAAAGTTATCTCCAAACCATAAATGCTGACCTAATTTGACTTTTCTTATCAGGACATTAATTTTCCTATTATTAAATCTGAATTATACCAGAACTATTTCTTAAAAGTATACATTGTGTGATTAAAAAATATGAAACTGAGTCTTGTAAACACCCTTAAGAGAATTTAAACATATAAAAATCATAGATCAATCGGTCACCTGTTAGATCAAGAGACCACAAAATACTGCCACTGCCACATATCCATGCAATTTTTTTTGTTGTTGTTGTAGTATTTGCTCTTTTGGAAATTGCCTTCACAGCAATGATGTTACATAATTAAATTAATCATATTATTATAGTCACACCCTATGTTTCACTAAAACTTTATCACCTTTTTTAATCACCCATATTTTTCTTTAGACTCAACTCCTGATTATTTACTCATATTAAAAAAATAAAATTTGTCTTCAAAGGGCAATGATCTGTTGCCAATCAAGATTATGTCACAAGCTTATTAATCAGCTTATTTAATATGTTTAAAGAAAATTTGATTAACCATGGCAAAAAAACTTTAGAATAAGCACATAGCCTTCCAGTCTTCACTACAAGAGGCTGATTTTGTCAATATGAACACATTCTGGCACATTTCTTAGAAATTGGTCTTTTTGACTTGAATAACCAATGTCACACAGGTGTATTTCAAAAATTTTGTAAGGTGGTTTGAAATCAAAGCTGAAAAACACTTTGCTACACATCCTACACTAGTACTTCTCTTATTCATTGTGCAAAAAAAAAAAAGGGCAGAAACATTTAAGATGTAATGATTTCCATCTGCTTAATAAAGCCACAATTCATCAAATCTCAATTTATTAATACTGGAATATATAAATTTCAAACGTGAGGTGTGCGCGTATGTGTGCGTGTGCATGTGCGTGTGCACGTGTGAATGTATATATGTGGGGGTAGTGAGGTGGGGCAAGTTATTTGTGGTTTAATTCTTCTCAGTTTCTTCAACCTAATTCAAGACAGCTGTTTCAGCTAATCTGCATTGAAGACCTTGAGGCTTTTGGAGAAGACAGAAGGCCCTTCATTTCCCCTTTCTCACTAGCCTAGAGCCTCCCTACCTTTTCCAAATACCCTGACTCAGCCTGAGCTGTAGCCATCAGAACCTCCTTAATGAGTAGTTTTCCCTTTCCATCTGGAGCTAGGGCTACTGCCTGAACAGAAGAAAAGCTATGAGCATCCTATGAGAAACAACGGTTCCCTCTTTTTCACCCTGAAATACCAGGAAAAAGAAAAGGTGCAGAAGAAAGTGGACCCATATTCCAACTTGGTGAACAATAGAATTTAAGAAAGATTATCAGGTGGGTTCCTGGAGTCAGGCTGGCTGGGATTGATTTCTGGCTCTGAACTTTGTGAACCTAGACAAGATCCATAAATTCTCTGTACCTCAGTTTACTCATCTATAATAATGGGAATCATAGGACTTACATTATGGAGTTATATCATAGAGTTATGAGAACAATGTTTGGCACATGGTAAGCAATCAATATTAACTAAAATCATTACTGACTATCATTAATTGAGAGCTGTTTCCACGTGTCCAGTAAATGTAGCACATACTTCTCTTAAAATCTTCCTTTAAGTTTTTACTTTCCAAAGTGAAATCAAATCTCAACTAATTATTTAATGGTGATGCTTCCTTTCTTTGCTTACCTCTATTATTAGTTGATAGTATACATAAATATGACTTTTTTTGTAATGGTAATTTTTACATTCTTAGATACACATACAAATTCCTTGAACATATAAAATAAAACTTTAACAATCATGAAAACAAATGTATAGCCTTCATTCACCCTCAGTACACTTGCATTCTATTCATTCTTCAGTGTCAATGAAGATAACTCACATCCTAAGAGAAAAGAAAGTACAGAAACCAGAAGTCATAACAATCTATTCTACTCAACTCCTAAGTACGGTTACTGAGCTAAATAAATCCAGATGCCCTATAGCAGTGAGAAAGATGTTACGCCTTGCCAAAGGAGCCACAGTCATGATGGCAGCTGTGAAACGCCAGAGACTTTGCTAGAGACCATGAGGAGATCAGCACTAGGTACTTCTGGGTCTGTCATGGATAAAGTGAAGGGCTCATTTAAGGAACTGCAGCTTCAGTGGAGATGCCTCATACTTTTGTAAATGAAAGGGCAGTAGTTTCTTTCCAACCCCCTTCATAGCTTGCTTCAAACTGTCTCACCTCAGAAGCCTAATGTACTTTCAGATATTTTCCTTTTATGCCACAAACCAGGAGAGGTACAACAGGAATCCAGGCCCAGGAACTCATGCTAAATTATAGTATCTCCAAATTATCTTCCATCCTGGAAATCCCACTTCGAAGCCAGGTTTTTAAAGGAAATGGAATTTTAAAAGTGACCCACATTCCTTTTTTGCATCACCAGAGAAACAGCTTCTCTGTAATCCCTTAATGAAGAAGCGGTCTCACAGATTATCTCTTAGGCAGGTACCTTACTAGTATTTCAACTCCATAAGTAGTTCAACTACAATAAATCAACTAAAATAAGAATATTAATAATTTTATAATAACCACACACTATAGCATTATTGATGTCTTTCTTTCATGTAATACTTTATACAGTGCTTTCTTATATATAAGATCTCTGCCTTCCCATTTCTATCAGTATTTCCCACCAACTCTGATAAGCAAGCACTCTCAATAACTGAAAAATGTCCAGTGGGATTATTTTGAAAGGCATAATTATAACTACTGAGAAAGAAAATGTAATTAAGATTAAATTAGGATAAAATTGTTTTCAGAGCTTGCTAATTGTATGTTGGGTTTTATGATAACCAAAGTTAATGCCTTTAATCTTGCCCAGACCAAGGACGAGTGACTTTCCATACATTTGCCATAGTGTTTTAGTGTATTTTGGAGTGCGACTGATCACAGTTTTGTGGGATTTTTTCCCACACTGGCATGCAATTATATTTATCTAAAATGGTTTATGTGTTTGCAAATGACAACACTTATGGGTGTTGCAAGCTTCTATTGAGAAAATCAACCTATATGCTATCGTTGAAAATGCTGCTTCCTCCCTCTGGGAAATGTCTTCTTAACTGCTTTGTCATCTAAACTGCTTTATCTCCTCAATGTGTTTTTTAATGCAACCCAAACTAGACTGCCAGTGCTCACCTATAGCTGTAATTCCTTTTCTTCCTAGGCACTGAGCTAGGACACATTTTCAGCCTCCATTTCCATGATAGTGTGGTACTTATTACTGAGATCTTGAAAATGGAACATGAGCAAAAGTGATGGGTGCCATTTCTGGTCTTGAATCATTAGAACTTTCCATTCATGATCCTCGCTGTCTTTCTCTAGCTGAATGGAGAAGACCCGGAGGACCTAGAATAGGTATTGGAGGCTTTAAATAGAAGACCTGGGTCCCTGAGTGACCATGTGGAACAGAGTGTGCTCCATCTGGCCCTGCTATTTCACCTTAAAGTATGATGGAAGCAAGACATCATTGTTATGTTAAGGCACTAAGGTTTGAGGGTTATCGGTTACAGTGCCTAGCACTACTTATCAAACACAGTTATTTCCTCATTTGCTTCTGTCTCTTCATTTCCACAGTCATCTCACATTTTCTTCCTTTTCTTTTCTTCTTTTATTTATTCTGCAAAGAATTACTGTGTGTCTAACACATGTGCTAGGAACACATTACGTGACACAGTAACTATGCAAGTAGCTCAAATGAACGATCAACCACCTTACAATTTGACAAGAATAATTATTCATGTCTATTGATTCTTAACTAGAGGTGTCACCAAATTACAATCTGGTTGCTTTGGTAAATTAAATGTTATGGAAACAGAGCCATGCTCATGTATTTACATCTTATTTCTGTAGCGACCCTGGAACCAGCAAGAAAGTAAGAATGACCAAGAAGGTATGAGAACCTTCATTTTTATTCTGCACTAGCTGAGTTCAGTCGTAATAACAGAGCCTAACACACAAAACCTAAAATATTTCTGCTCCTTTAAAGAAAGGATTCTCAAAAGAGATGACACATGAGGTGGGTTCTGGTGGAATGCACTGTGGTAAAAATGAGAAAGAAGGCATTCTGGAGAGAGAAAGAGAGAGAGAGGAGAGAGAGAGAGAGAGAGAGAGAGAATATTACCCGAGGAAAAAATATGTATGTTTACAGGTTACTCAGACAGCACTGAGAAAACAAAGGAGCAAGAGTAATTCTCCCTTCAGATTACCAGTTATTAGAGGGAATGAGCAATGGGAAGAACTATACTAAGAGGAGATGTTTTGAAATAAGCACATCTGTTGACCTCAGACCATTTATTCTTTCTCAGTAGCAAATTTTAATAGATAATTTTATATCAACATTAAATAGCTTCAAGCTCAACTACATGAGCTGTAAGTTTTCAGCTATCATTTCATAGTGTTGACCAATAGGCTTTCCTGGAGAATGATGCAAAGGGAAGTATAACTCTGAGATGAAATTTACTCTTCAGTTCTGTAAAAAACCCACTGTCAAATTTAAAAATTAAAATATATCTTACAAAAGAACAATATAAACACCCAAAAATGAGAGAGAGAGAGAGAGAGAGAGAGAGAGAGAGAGAGAGAGAGAGAGAGAATCTTTCAAGAGCTAATGGCTATGCAGCTTTCAAATTTGATTAGAAATATCCATTCTAGTGTTCAAGAATTAAATGAATCTCAAACAGAAGACAAGCCGAACATCACTGTGGTACATCATGGTCAAATTGTTGAAAACCAAGAATAAATAGAAAATCTTACATGCATACAAACAACAATGAGGATATTTTCTGACTTCTCATAAAAACCAAAGTAGGCTAGTTGGCAATGGAACGACATTTTTGAGGACCTGAAAAAGGGAGATTGTCAGTCTAAAATTTTATAACCAACAAAGATATCCTTTAATTGTGGGGATTAGATGATTTTCAGATTGCCACAGCTGAAAGGGTTATTGCCAGTAGATCCACGCTATAGAGCATGCTAAAGGAGGTTCATTAGGCTGAGGGAGGAGAGTGGAGGACAGGGCACAGGTCACCAGAAAATACTGAAGTATACCAGAGATAATAAATGTGGAAGTTTTTTTTTTTCTTTTTCTCAATTTATGTAGAAAGTTGATCATTTAAAGCAAAAATAATGGCAATATGTCATAGGATTTGTAACACATGTATGAGGATCCTGGCACCCAAGGCTGGAGAGGATGGATGGAAGTATACTGTTGTAGAGCTATTGTCTCACATATGAGGCAATACCATCTTATTTCAAAATAGGCAGTGGTGAGATGAGGGTATATATTGTGGTTCTACAGCAAACACTAGAAAAGAAAAATAAAATGATAAAATTAAAAACAACGTATAGTGACTATAAGCCTTTGACCATGATCCACAATAAGAAATATCATATATCTAACACTGTAAGTGCACAACTGCTCCACAACACTCTCTTACCCATATTCATGTGCACACACCACACACACAGACACAGACACACACACACACACACACACACACACACACAAGCAGGAAAAAATGTTGTTCAAAGCAGTACTTATGATTACTAAGTGAAATAAATATATTTTTTATTTTTTAAATCAATCATTACCTATCGAGTCAATGTTACTACCAAAGTCTTATGATGCAGCACAACTTGTAATTGGAAAAACCCTTTTCTAAAGCATATGCCAGGTGTCAGACCGTTTGTTTAAAAAAATTTAATTTACTTTTGCTATTTAATTGATGTTCACCAAAAAAATCCATGCAGAAGATGTTATCCCCATTTTAGAAATGAAGAAACAATCTTGGAGAAATTAATATTCTCAAGATTGTAAAGCTAGTAGGTAGAAAGGGGAAGATTTCAATATAGATATAAACATAATTACAACAGATATGTTGTTAACCATTCTACCACACTACCTCTACTTTGGCCATTAAATTTGAGAACCTGAGTACAATGGATGGTTTATGTAACTATATGCATTTCCCCTGAGATAAAAAAAAAAAAAAAACTGGTTACTGTCTATAGCCTGAAAAAACTTAAGAATCACAGTATTCCACTGACCTAATTTAGAGGGTGTTTTTTTTTTTTAAATATATCAGATAACTAAGATCTGTTCACATTTTCTGAGCAGAACTTTTAACAAGCTCCAGTCACTTGACCACGATAAATCTCCAACTTTGAAGACTTCATATCCTATACCTTCTTTTGTATATACTATTGGCGAGTGGGTGGCAACAGAAATCTACAAAACATATCAATGAGAAACTATAATCTACCGAGGGTTTTTTTCAGTTCTAAGATCCTATAAACCTATAATTCTAATCAAGGACCCAGCTACCTGCTATTCTGCAACTAAGCCACAAGATAGGCAGTTGTCTAAATTGCTCAGAAAGATACAAAGACAGGGATCTCTTTGTTCCTTTGTTATTCTTCTGCCCTAAAAGTTTTGCAAGGCCTAATGTTAATTAGAGTCTCGGTGCAATTTAACCATATTCCTCTTAGTTTATTGTCTATCATACAAATAGAATAATATAGCTTTCCTTGGGATAATCATTTTTTTCGTATACTTATATAATTGAAAATAAGTATTTATTCACTATTTAGCTTTTTCCTCTCTAGACTAAATAAATACAATCCCCTTAATCTTCCCCATTCTGTTTAACTTTCTCTGTAATCATCTGGTAGTGCCTCGTAGGAGATCCTCTCTAGTTTCCCCACATGCTTTTTAAAGGGTGGAACCCCACATTGATTGCATTACTTTAATAAGGGCCTGACCAATGCCAAGTGTGGTTGGATAATCTGCCCTTCGTGCCTGCTGTGCTCTCACTAACAGAGAGTCAAGTATTATGTTAACATTTTTAAAAGCATTTTGCCAGTTTCCTGGATCATCATTAGCTGAGGCTGAATCTCACTCATACAAACTGCCCTCAGCCGAATGAATCAACACCCTACATTCTCTATTTTAAAATATCTATTCATATGCTTTTAAGAACTTTGGATTTCTTCTTTCATGACTTGAATTTTCTTCCTCCTGTTTTTTTATGCTTTCTTTATGTGACATTACTGGTTTTACTAATTTTAAGAATTCTCCTGTATTAACAATTTCAATGCTTGGGTTTGTCTATGTATTTTTTTTTTTTTAGGTTTTCATGAACTCGAATATATTGAACATTTTTTCTTTGTTCTTTCTTCTATTGTTTTTATGGACAGTACCTTTCAATCCCAAGATCAACCAAAAATTATCTATATTTGTTTTAATGTATTTAAATTTTATAATTTTTTGCAATTAAATTTTAAATTATATAACATTAATTTTGTTATCTATCCTAGTGTGAGATACAGTAAAAATCTCACATATGTGTGTGAGGGACTGTTTGCCAACCTTTTCCATTAATCTCTATTCTATTGGTTTGTGATACTTTTTTGTAACATAAAATATATATAATGGCACATGTTCCAGGGTTATCTGTTAATATATTACAATACACTCATATAATGTATAAAAGTCTCTTAAGGAATAAACTTCCTATAGAAATATGAGCAAAGACTATTCATAAAAGGAGAATATTTATTATAAACATATAAAAACAGTCATCTTTATAACTAAAGAAGTAAAGAATAAAATTGTATACAACTTTTTCTATTGAATCAGCAAAGATCTTTTTCAAAATTATTATAGTGTTAGGGTTGTTGAATTTGTTTAAAATGCATGCTTTCAAACACTGCTGTTGAGTTTTTTTCCCTAATATATATTTTTTAATACTTCTCAAATGTTCAAAAAATTTAAAAGTATTGTCCACCTACATACCCCTCACCTATATTCACAAATTGTTAACATTTGCCACATTTGCTTTCTCTCTCTTTCTCTCACCATATTATATACATCTAAGTGTTTATGTATGCACATAAATGTGTGTGTGTATGTATATACTGCCTAACCATTTGAAAGTTAGTTGCAGACATCATGATAGTTCAGGCTCAAAGATTTTAACCTGCAGCTGGAAGTGTTTTAAATATGAACAATATCTTTTTAAAACAATTTAGAAAGATGCAGCAACGCCTTCAAGATATAAAATTGGCATAATTATTTCCCATCTAAGCTTTGTTCTAAAGATATTTTATCCTCATTCCTCATTCCTCTGAGCCTACTTTTTTATGGCATCCCAGTATAACATTTCTTCTTATTTATGACAATAGAAAACTACTCATATAATTACAAAAAAAAAAGACATATAAAATTAATTCTAGCTTTTGACACTAATGGAATATATGTATGTGCTAGCTTTTTTCAGAAATTTGTTCTTTCATATATTTATCCCAAATATGTACTCAGCACTTTATTGTACCAAAATAGGTAAGATGTAGGCTTCCTCTCAAGGAGTTTGTTATCAGGAGTGGTTTTCAGGCCATGCCTAGAAATTTAGATTTTTCTTAGAAAGAAAAAGTCACTGAAGGGTTTTAGATATAGGCCTCATCTGATTTGCATTTCAGAAAGATGATTCTAAAGACAATTTTAAAATTAAATTGAATGGGAAGCATACATGCTCGTTAAGGAAAACAGTTGGTAGGCTGTCATAGAGGTCTACATAGTTAAAAACAGAGAGAGTGGACAGATTTAAGAGAAATTAACAGCAAAGAAGGAATGAGAGAAAAAAATGTGTTGGACATTTTAATTAAGTGAAGAGGAGAACTGAAAGATTTCTTCTAGGTTTCTGTCCTTAAGCTGCTGGTTGATGGTGGTGTTCTCCATGGCTGGAGAACTAGGAGCATAAAGTCTGATACGCATAGAGGGTACAATCATGAGTTCAGTTTGGTACACATGAGAAGCTCAGAAGACTGGGAAATATATAAGGCTTGCTGAGGAGATATGGTAAGAGTTATTGAATTAGATAAAAAATGTAGATTTAGAAGACACCAGTGTATAGTCAGGAGTGAATACCATGGGAGTAAATGAGGTCATCTAAGAACAATGTGAAAAGTAAAAAGAAAATTGGGACTAGATCTCTAGAACACAGTTTAAAAGTAAACAATAAAACACACAAAAAATAGAAAATATAGAAAATAATTAATGTAATCTAGGAAAGATCTTCCTAAAAGCAACATAGGACACCCATAAGTCATAAAGGAAATGATAAACTTAACTATATGCATCTTTTTTTTTTCAAGAAAAATGACATCATTAAACAAAATATAAAGGCAAACAACTTTTATGGCATTCAAAAATATGCCACTTTGGCATAAGGATTATTTGGAGCTAAAGGCCATCGAAAATCAGCAGGTACAAGAAAACGCTCTGCCCTTTTATTTGCGTAAAAGCTAGACATACATTTGAAAAAGCGTCCTTCTGCGCTTCTCTCCCAGGAAGGACAGAAATTAATCACTGGAGACAACTCTAGACCCTTACCAACCCATAGACGACACCGAAAAAAATTATATAATAAACTTTACTAACTAGCTCTTATTTCCCATTAATTTCCCCATATGTTTACCTTCCCACAATTTGCCACCTAGAAACTCAGTCCTTTTCTTTTGTCTTGTCACTTCAATAAAAGCATATTGGTTTTTTGTTAAAAAGTTATATAAGACCAAGTTCTAATCACTCCTTTAAGTTACTCATCACTGAGTGCTCCCACGTGTATGCATAATGCACATCTTAATAAACTTGTTTTTCTCCTGTTACCCTAGGCAAATATATAAACTATGTTACCAGAAAGATAAATTTAAAAGATAATAAACTTGTGAAAATTCACACAACCTAATAAATAGTTGGAGAAATGTGAATTAAAATTATGAGATGCCATTTTTCACTTACCAAATTGGCAAAAAATAAGATATGTTCAATTTCGTGAAGAAGTAAGAAAATAGTTGTGCCCATTTAGTATGTGGCTGATGGGGTTGCAAATTGTAAAACACATGATGAATAAATGTCAATATTATATTTGGGAAAACAAAAGGACCAAAATTTTCTATGCGTATGTGCAAATATGTATTTAGAATTATATATTTATTTATAATAAGTATATGTAGATGTTACAATATTTATTATAGCATTCTTAAGTAATTGCAAAAATTAGTTGATTGTCCAAAAATAGGAAAATGGTTGAATTAGCTATGAGTCACTTATACGCAAAATATTATGATACTATAATTGGTAGGATATATATTAATTGACAGAAAAGATGTCCTGATAAATTAATAAGTGAAAAAAAAAACAAGTTTCAAATGTATGTGTATAGGTGATCCCATCAATACACATACCACCTCCCCATATATTAGGACATGCATTTAGGTTTATTTGTATAAGCATGAAGAAAAAGAGAAATGTGAGGAGGGTCATACATCAAAATACTAAGCTTTGCTTTTCAGAGAGTAAAAATGGATTGGATGGAATGAGGAAAGATTATCAACTTTTTCTTTATAAGTCTCTGGATGGTTTCAAACATGCCTTATATTAGTATTTTTTTTAAATTAAGTTAAAATATGCAAAGATGAAGCGCAAATGGTTACTCGAGAACTGTCAAGGAAAAAAACTGTCAAGAAATTAACAAATCAGTGGTTGGTTTTTCATTTTTCTCCATTGTACATTAAAATATAAATATAAAATATAAAAAATATTGTTCAAATAAAATCACATATCATATCTTACTACTTAACAGAGAAAGATAATTTCAAATCAGTGGTCCTAATTTGAATCTAAGTAGTTCTTGTCACCATAGGATTCAGATATTCCTGGACATGAGTAAAATCAGACCCAGAGGAGGTCAATTTGCATGAGGAACTGCTAGGCTTGCTAAGGATATCTAACTTAAGAAAGTTAGAGTCAGACACATAATTTTGATTAGTGTTGGGAGAGGTGCAGTGATTTGGAGCACAGCATAAGACAAAAGGTTAATATAACATCATTACCATTTAATGTTTTTTGACCTAGTTGAGAAGATAAAGTAGTACGATTTGGGGACCAGTGTCAGAGACATAGCACTGAGGTGGGTGCCAATAAGGTGGAATTTTAGGGACGTTAGCAACGGCTAACATTGTTGCTAATGTCAGCAACAGCAGCAATCACATTTGGTGGACGTGGAAGCGTCATGGTGACCCTGCGAGCAGGATTCAGAGCAGCAGGAAGATATGCTTCAATAAAGGGCATTGGAGGCAACAAGGAGACTCCTCAACATTCTGTTTTATTATCTTAGCATTGTAAAATCTCTTTCCACATTTCTATGGTCTTAGTATCATTTTAAATGGATCAATAATATTTTATTGATATGGCATACAGTTTATTAACCTTTTGTTTTTGAATTTTTACTAGTGTTATAGAAGTTCATACATATAGCTTTGGGGGTTTTTGTTTGGTTGTTTCCTGGGGAGAGGGGGTTGATTTAAACAATAGAAATTTATTTTCTCACAGTTCTAAAGGTTCAGGGTCCAAGATCAAGGTGCTGGCATCTGAGGCCTTTCTTTGGCTTGTACATGGCCATCTTCTCACTGTGTCCTCACATGTCATTTGCATCCACATAGCTTTGTTTTGATGTTCCATTATCTTCTTAGAATAAATTCACAAGGATGCACTGATGGGTTTAAAAGATTTGAACACTTGCATATGTATGCATAGTGGTACACTGCCTTCTTGCTTCTTGTTTCTCAAAATGTTGAACCAATTTAGCATGCCATTAGCAACATTCGCGTTACCAAGACTTTGTCATAAATAGGACAACTAGGTGTCATCTTTTACATTTAACAAGTATTTATTGAGTCTCTACAATGGCTGACCATTCTTCTGGTAGCAGAGTGTAGAGGACAAAATTCAAAATTTTTTGCCAGCATGGTGCTTAGATTTAGTGGGAAGAGACTGGTTTACTAGACATAAAGTTACTTTCAGTGTTGCTTCAGCTTCTTGTTCTGTGTTACTTGTGAAGGTGATCTCCACTCTGTGTTTCTTTGTTGATTGTCCTTGGAGTTGTGTGACATGCTTTTCCATGTCTTTTTCCATGTATTACATGAGTCCTTAATGTGAAGTCCTGTGAGATGTCTTACAGCTTCTATTTCCCTCCATGTTCTCATGTGGCCTCCTCTTCCTGCGATGATTTGTCCTTAGAAATCATTGCCCTATCACCACCATATAAAGAATTTACTCATAGCTAAGAAGAATCCACCTGCCATGAGATCCTGTCTCCTGCTGAAAGACCTTCCATTTTCCCACTGGGTCCTAGAAAGATACAATCTCTATCTTCTTTGCCTGTAGAAGCAGTTTCTCTTTTGTCACTAGGGTCAATTTTCGAGGACAGCTCTCCCAATTCTTTCCACATCCAGGCTGCATCTTTTGCTTTTCCTTCATTTCTCCCTTCTGGAGTAGAGAATCCTCCTAGAAAGACACATTTCCTGGGTGACTACATCCTGCCCTACCCTAGGAACATTTCAGTCCTCCTGTCCCCAGAGCCTTGCCCGACCCAGGCAAACATCAGCTCAACACAGGCTGTGTAGCCTGGGGAGACCCCAGGCGGGTCTCCAGGACACCAGGCCTGCTCCCAGCAGGAAGCAGTTCTTCCTCTGCTCCCACAACACAGCAGTGGACCAGAGGGACTGGTCTATTGCTTTCCCTTCTCCTTTGAGAGTTTTCACCACAGATGATAACCTCCATTTGTCATGTCTAATGGGATTCTTTCACATCTGCTAACCTAAGTATTTTGTTCTTGTTGGTGTACATGTGTTTACAATTCTTTATGTAGCCAAATCTGTCAAGTTTTTCCTTTGTGATTTCGTCTGTCACTTTAAAGTAAAAAATAATAATGCTTTCTTCAGATATCTGATGGGCAATAATTCATATTGTCTGCTACATTTCTGTTATCTATCATTTTAGCCATCCAAAATTTATTTTAATCATAGAGTATGAAATTAGGGTACTAAATTTATTTTTTTCAAAATAATGCTAAGTATCCTACATAATGTGTATTAAATAATTCTTTCCTCCACCTTTGTTTTGAGATCTCTTGTTATCTATTATATCCTTATATACAACATGCTTTTCCCCCCTGAATTATGCTATTCTATTTACCTACATGCTTATTTAGAGAAGACCTAGCCCTGCTTTAATATTCTTTTACAAAATACTAGTTAATGTTCTTGAGTATGGTTGAGTTAAGTGCATGAAACTGACGCCAAATGGCCTGGATTAGAACACTAGCTCAGCAATTGTGTAAACTCGGACAAGTTACTTAACCTCTCTGGGCCTCAGTTTCTTTATTCGTGAAATGGAGATAATAAAGATTCTTCTCTGTTTTGTGTGAAGATTGCGTGAGGTATTTACTGTATAAAGGCTTTGGGACAATTATGCCATATGTTCAATAAATAATATCTATTAATGCAATACAAATTATAATCATTAAGTTCAAAATTCCTATTATATTTTTGAGTTGGATCATGTCCAACTTTTATTTAATTAAATAAAATAGAAGTCTTTCTGATTTATCATTACTTTCTTTTTTAAGTTTTTAATTTGTTTAATTGCAGTTGACATACATTATATTAGTTTCAGATGTACAATGCAGCGATTACACATTTATATAACTCATGATATGAACACACCGATAAATCTAGTACCCATCTGACACCATACATAGTTATAAATATTATTGACTATATCCCCTATGCCATACTTTATATCCCTATGACTATTTTGTAACTACCAGTTTGAACTTTGTAATCCCTTCCCCTTTTTATCCATCCCCCCAACTCCCCTCCCATCTGGTAATCATCAAAATGTCCTCTGTATCTATGAGTTTTTTTCTGTTTTTTGTTCACTTATTTTGTTTTTTAGATTCCACATATAAGTGAAATCATATTGCATTCTGTCTTTGTCTGACCTATTTCACTTAACAAAATATCCTCTAGGTCCATCCATATTGTTACAGATAGAAAGATTTCATTCTTTTTTATAACTGAGTAATATTTCATTTTGTGTGTATGTATGTATGTGTGTGTATCATTTCTTTTTTATTCATTCATCTACTGATGGACACTTAGATTGCTTCTATATCTTGGCTATTGTACATAATGCTGCAATGAACATATGGATGCAGTGTCTTTTCCAATTAGTGTGTTGGGTTTCTTTAGATAAATACCCAGAAGTGGGATTCCTGGGTCCTTCTTTGTTTCTTGTTATAACCTTTGTTTCAAAGTCTATGTTTCTGGTATAAGTACTGACACTTCAGCTTTTGTTTGTTTGTTTGTTTCTATTTTCATGAGATATCTTTTTCCATCCCTTTACTTTCAGTCTGTGTATATCTTTTGATCTAAAGTGAGTTTCTTGTAGGCACCATAGATATAAGAGTTTTGTTTTCTTATCTATTCAGCTACCCTATGTTTTTTGTCTACAGCATTTAATTTATTTACATTTAAATTAATTGTTGCTAGATGTGTAGTTATTGCCATTTTATTATTCATATTTTTGGGTTTTTTTCTTCTTCTTAAAGAAGTCCCTTTAACATTTCTTATAATACTTATTTGATGGACGAACTCCTTTAGATTTTTCTGGTCTGGGAAGTTCTTTATTTGCTCTTCGATTCTAAATGATAGCTTTGCTGAGTAGACTAATCTTGGTTGTAGCTCTTTGTTTTTCATCACTTTGACTATTTCATGGCAATCTCATTTCTGGCCTGTAAAGTTTCTGTTGAGAAATTAGCTGACAGTCTTAGGGGAGCTCCTTTGTAGGTAACTAACTGCTCTTCTCTTGCTTCTTTTAAGAATCTCTCTTTGTCTTTAAGCTTTGGCATTTTAATTATGATGTGTGTTGATGTGGGCCCCCTTTGGTTCATCTTATTTGGGACTCTCTGTGCTTATAGGCCTATTTCCTTCACTAGGTTAAGAAAGCTTTCCATCATTAGTTCTTCAAATACATTTTCAATTCCTTGCTCTCTCTTCTTCTTCTGGTACGTACCCTTATGATGCAAATGTTTGTACACTTGATGTTCCAGAGGGAATATTTCTAATAGGAGAAAAGAGACTTTGAAATATGTCTAAAATTTGCTTTATACTGATGGTATCATCTTAAGTTTGAAATCCAGGACAAATCTCACAATCTCTCTGAACCCAGTTTCTTCTTCATCAGTAAAATGAGGATACAAATATTTATCTCTGTGAGTTGTAGGAATAACTAGGATAACACATGTAAAGCACCTGGTACTCATAGCAGATGCTTAATACATTTTAATTTCATCTAAGGTATATTCTTTATCTGTTAAGGAAATCTATCATTTTATTCCTAAATTTCTAATGTTTCTATTATAAATATGTATTCAAATAGATAGTTCTTAAAAGCATTTACTCTGCAATTAAAGTCCAACTTGAAAACTATCTCACAGGAAAAAAAAAGGCATCTTCAGTTTCATGTCTCCTGGGATTTATGACTTCCCTCCAGCCCCTAAAAATACACTTGTTTCATAACACCTATGCAATTAATAATTTTATTGAATGATTGAGCTGTTAATTAAAAAAAAAGTCTAAGATTTGTTTGTAAACAATTTATAGCAGCAATTCAAAGTTAAATACCTTTTTGTTTGTCAAATCCTATGAAAGGATTTTGAAAATTTAGTGAATTCATATACATATGCACACAAACACATGCACATGCATATATATGTACATATATGTATACATATATATTTTTATACTATTCAGAGACAAAGCTTTTATAAGAGGAAAAAAGTAGCTTTGTTTATTAAGGGAAAAATAAGACTAAAAAAGTGTTTTACTTTTATACACTGGCACCTACATGTTTTAAAGATTAATATAATTGAAAAATTAATGCATTTGTTAAACCACCAAAATTTCGTTAATCAGGTGTTGCCAACACAGAGAAATGACTAAATTAGTTCTTATGATTGCATCTAATTTACATTAGTTTTGCTCACTATAAGCATTTACACTTTTGACCTAGAATTCCATTACTTCACATCTTGCCTAAAATACCTACTATTCAAGTTACTTTTTTCTTGATGACCTATATATAACATTAGTAAACATGTTAAGATCCAAATGAAGAGTGAGAAAAAAGACCATTAAAAGGGAAAATAAAAAGCAAAAGAAGAAAAAATAATGATTATCAAATTTAATTCTACATATTACCTTAGCAATAGCTAGGACACTCTACTTTATTTCAAAGAGTGACTTAGTTCTTCTTTTGAGCTGAATTGCAACTTTGGCTACTTTTAATTGAATACTAACCATGTGCAAAGCAATTTCCATGTATTTATTCCTTTAATTCTTACCACCACTATGAGATGTAGGATTATTTGCTTCATCTCTGTTTAAAGATGAGGAAACTGAGACTCAAGGAGGTTATTTACTACCCCAGGTCACATAGCTGCTTCATACCAATGGAGATGAAAGTTGAAGCCAGATCTACTGGACTTCAGGATAATACTCATAACCCTGTGCTCTGCAGCCTCTTCAGGAAGAACTGCATTTGTATATTAGGTTGTGACCCCGTATGGAAATAAACACATCACAGATCTATTGACAGTGACGAAACAAGCTCCGGACACTGTTAAAAACAAGACAACAGGCCCAAAATAAAGTCACTTATGCTAGGGTCCACATCTAGAAATGAAATCTTAAAGCAATCAGGAATCACTTGGTCAGCTAGTGAAATAGTCTGCCTAATTGATCCCTGTTGTCCCTTAGAGCAAAGTGTCTTTGCCACAACCAATCTGCTTTTTGCTAGTATAACTTCCTTGTGCCCTCTCCCTTCTGCTCATAAAAGTTTTTTTTTTTATTTTGTACAGCTCCTTGGAGCTCCTTTCTATCTGCTAGTGGGATGCTGCCCAATTCATGAATCACTGAATAAAGCCAAATAATCTTTAAATTTTACTTGGTTGAATTTTGCTTTTTTAACAGCACCAAGCTACCTCTCTGTGAATATACCAGCTTTCCTTCAAGCACAGCATCACATACAGATTGACAGATTTGAAATGTCTACATTCTATCTAGTAAATGCAAATTTAACAAAGTGCTGGAGGGGAAGGTAGAGGTTGGGCATTAAGCTAGAAGAGGAGCACACAAGGAGATGCAAGTTATTGATACTATTCTGGTACTCAGGTTGTGTGGTTGTTCATGGGTCATAATTACATTATTATACTTCAGTATGTATCAAATTTATAATAAAAATAATTTTAAACTCTTAAACAAAGCTCTCTCTCCCCTCCTCCCAAAATCCTCTGGGCACATTTCAAAGTTACAGAACATAAAAAGTTAATCAACAATTCCTATTCTCTCTATCTTGTTCTACAGTGATGAAAAAATAACTGAGTCAGACCAAGATCTTCATTCTTTCCTTCTGATAATCACTCTCTCCTGATCGAAGGCCTGGGAGTTACCAGAACAGGTTTTTGTGTGTTAAAAAAAATAAGACAAAATGTCTTTCTTTAAAGACTAGTCCTCCTTTCATCAAAGCTTCAAGGGGCAAAGGAAGAGAGACTGAAAAAAACAGCTTGTTTTACTGCTACAGATTCATAAACACTGCACTAAAGGGCAAGAGCCATGATTTATTCATTTTGAATTACCCCGGAAGCACCCAGCACAAGGCCCTGTACTTAGTAGGTGAAAAATTGATGTCTATGGATCACTGTATGAATGGATGAGTCAAGTCTCACGATTTCCGTGGAGAATCTTAAATGTCACTTTTCTCAAAATTTGACCATGCAGCTCCACCTACTAAAAATTTCATAATCAACCGCCCACAAACACAATCTTGTATGAATATCCCCTGTGTGCCCTAGATCCTTTGTGACCTATGGACACAATTGCTGAACGTGAGTCATGCTTCTACCACTGCTCCCACACAACTGGTGTTTTTAATGCTCCAGAATTTCCTGAAGTCAAGCTCTCAGGAAATGGTTTTTAAATAATGACCTCGCCCTCCCCATCTTCCCTCAACCTCACCACAGAATCCCAGAATAGCAGAGCAGGTGTCCAAATAGCTGGACCTACCCAAGAAACTTCACAACCTGTCTTGTTTCCTATTGAAGTCATGAGGATAACCTCTTGCCCTTTGAAGTTTGAGAAGAATGTGTCCATAAACTGGACAACTATGTTTGTGTTTTATTTATATCTAGATACAGTTTATTCTTAAAACTGGCGATAGTCTCCACATACCTGAACTAAATCAGTATAACCTACTGGTTAAGGGTATGGCCTTCAGGTCCAACAGTCCTGGAGACAAAATTTTGACTCTACCACTAATTATATTCTATATTCTATATTCCATATTCTATATTCTATATTTTCATCTATAAAATGAAAGTGTTGTGATTATCAAATAATACAATCTTTGTAAATGCTGACCTCCAGCTTGACAAATAGCACATTCTCAGTACTTGCTAATGGTTATTATTTTTCACATTTGCCCAGACCTCAGGCCTGGTCAGTCTCTCTCGAACACGGTTTGCCATGGTGTGGTAATTGTGAATACTCAGGGTCTGTAGGTGACCAAGTGCTTTCAGAAGCTTCTCTGGCTTGATCCATTCTGCGGAGCACTGTCTGGCCACTCTCTGAGAAGCAGAAATGCAAGGGAGACTAGAAGGTGAGAAGATAGGGATGGGAGAGCAGAGGGAGATCATAAAACCACCCAGTCTGACCCAGATCCAAAGCAAACAAAGAAGTTGCCACACATTTAGAAAGAAATATATTTTTCTTAGACAAGAAACCCAAGAGCAAAATGATGATGAAAATGGCAATCTGACTATGGGAAACAGGTTCCCACTATTCTCAGACCATCTGATAAACTTCCCAAGAGATTTTTTTTAGGCCCTCCAAACAACACAGAACAGAGTAGCCACCTCAAGAGGATGCCCTGGGGTACAGTCCAAACTGCAATTGCCCTGGAAATCAAATTCCGAAAGCTCGGGCACAAGGAGAGAAGGCAGGATGCATCCATTCCCAAGCCACCAACCATTCAGGCCTGCGGAGGAGCACACACAAAGCTACTTCAGAAGAATGGCATTGGGGGAGCAGCTATGAAGAAAAAGACCCCGCTGACATTGCTGGGAAACACAGCGGCATTCGGCATCAGCTGGCCCTGGCAATCAGCAGCACTCTTGCTCAGGCTGAGCAAAACCTTTCTGCGTTCATGGCATGAAAGCCTGAGTCTCAGGCTCCATGAAGGTTAAGGATCAATAACAAAAAGACATTAACCCCTCTCTTAAATGATATTTCATGGCCATCAAACAGCCATGACAGGCTCATCAAAGGAGCAGCCCATATATGTTGGCTGGTGGGGAACCTCCCAGCAATTTAGACACATTGACAGGCCCAGGGAAGGGGACACAGTTCTCGAGGCCTCTCTATTTATGAATGGCAGCACTTTGCATAACAAACGTTGCATGCATAATCTTTACTTGGCATAATACTTTCTGGACCGGAGATTTACTCTCTATCATAACCAAAGGTCTTCATTATTGGGAAAATAAGGCTTTTACTATTTCTCTAAATCAGCAGGATGGATTGTGTGATAAACAGAGAGCCAGCCCTCCACTTTGCATCAGGGACCTCTCACTCTGTGTGACTTTGAGCATGTCACGTCAGCCATGTGGGCTTCCTCATCTGTAAATCTTTTCTTTAAGGAGATATTTTGTGGGTTTCCCTGAATATTCCCACAGTAATTTACTATTCTTTTCTTTTAGAAAATTTTAGTTGAGGCTTACAAATATGTCTGCAGTGAAGTACCCAAAAAAGATACATTACCTTAGTTAGAATTTGTACCTTTCAGGGAGTGGAAGATGCTGGTGGGGTGATGTTTATTCTCTCCTTGTATGAGCATCAAAGACCATTTTATAGATTAAAGAGCTAGATAACCAAAGGCACAGAGAATGTGTCAGTCATATCACTCAGATTAAGACTCCAAAGTCCTGACTCATAATGTTTAGTCTAGCAAGCAAGGCTTCAGAGCATCCTACCATGAGCTCATAGAGTGGCTTCCTATGATGGGGCAGCCCTACTTGAGTAGGGGGAAAGAGTGGAAAACAGTGATAGTCTGAGAAGAGATTTTTTGAGGTCACAAGGAAATACCTAAAAAAGGTGAGTATTAGCATGTCTGAAATGATAATTCCTTTTAACTTTCAGCATCTGTTTAATTTAATAGCTGTTATTTATTGGGTGTTTATTGTATGCCAAGCATTGCACAGAGAGTTTAACATGGATTATTTCATTTAATCCTCAAAATATCCAATAATATGGACACTTTTATCACTCAATTTTATAGAAAGGAACCTGAGGTTCAGGGAATTAAGCCACTTTTCCCAAGTTATAAATAGAGAGTGGCAGAGCTGGAATTTGAACCCAAGTTTGACTTTACCGTGACATATTTGGTTTCTCATAAGTCACTTCGACCTTATTCTGAAACCAAGGCACTACTATGCCCCAGGAAAATGCACCACTCCAACCAGGTGACACATTTCACTTCTGCTTCTGTTAGTTCAGCCTCTAGCTTGACATGATCTTCACTTTCTGCTCTATTCTCTAAATCCATCCTTCAAGACTAACACAAATACCACCCTCTCCTAGCCATTCCATTCCATACAGAAAATCCTTTCTTCTAAATTCATGTAAAAACTTTGGTCTATTCCATTTGTCTAGGGTCCTCATCATTTAAAAAAAAAATTTACATCTTTCATTCATTTAATGATATACACATTCATTATCCTTTCTCCTAAATTATCAACCAGTGAAGATCAGGAATCACACCATTTATTTCTTTTGTATCTCGCACATTATTTATCATGGTACAAAATTCTTCAATTAAATAATGTGGTTCTATAGTGCGGATATGAAAATTATATGACACATCTTGTATTTATCTGCTAAATGTCCTCCCCTTTGGTTTCTTAACCATTTGACCCATTCTGGCCCAGGATGAATTTTCCTTTAAAAGGTTTTATCCCCTCATAACACCTTACATTCCATCTTGCACTTTTTCTATACTCGCAACCCTGTGTGTATATGTGCAAAGTGTGTGTGAAAAAACATATGTTCTAATAAAGCAAGGGATATAGGACAATAGCCCATTATACTTTGCATTAAGCAAGCACCCACAATGGCATTACCTGCTCACTAACCAGCAAACCTGTCCGGGAAGTGAGCAACTTTCTCAGGCCTCTACTCAACCTGATGTGTTGACGATCTTGTTGGGAGAGGAGACTTTTATTGCAGTCATAAAGAAATATTTACCCCTTATTCCCTTTGGACCGCTTGTTTATCGTCTGAAATTGCTAAACAGGTTCTGCAGGCTTTTCTTGAATCAAGAAGGGGGAGTTCCAGGTTCACCCACTGTAAATAGTACCTTCCAAGGTCAAACATGAGAGTCTGCACAGTGCTAGGGCGCATAGGGAGAAGGGCCTCTGGATGTAACGAATGAGAGAAACGTATTGCATTTACACTGGCCTGGATGCCTATACAGAGGAAAAAGGGAAGAGAAAACAATATCTGCGAGAACAGTGCTCAAACTGATTTCTTAGTTTTTTGGCAAACATGACAGTTGCCTTTTTAAACATAATTAGACTTCTGACCTTTACTTTATCCAACTGCTCCAACCCCAGTACATTTTCTGTCATCGTATAAACATTATACAAAGTTACAGAGAGCATAAGCACAGCCTAGTAAGCTAGATATTAACAAAAGGTATCTAAGGAAGTTGATAAGCCAGCCAACCTCAGGTTGTTTTGAAATAAACACATGAAACTGAGCTCCGAACGCATGGTTCTAATATGTCCGATTCACTTACATGTACTGGGAACTACTTTGCCCTAAGCCCGTGGGGACACAACATTGAACAAGTTCAGTCTCCACTCTCTAGGAGCTTTTCACCTGGGGAATGATCAACAAGTACACAACTACCATAATCCAGGAACACAGAAGGCAAGATGTGTTCCTCAACACATTAATTTTTAAAAAACACTCCTCACTGATTCTGGTCTCTGTTTTGTTTTAAGTGTAAATACCTGAACTTTAGGCCCATTTTTGCCTTTTTCTAGCCATAAGGTCTGAGTCAAATAACATCACCAATTGGACCTCCATTTCCTCATCTGTAAAATTAGAGTGTTGGTGCAGAGGAGGAGTTAGCAAATAACAGCCTGAGGGCCAAATCCAGCTCCAAACTGTTTTGGAAATAAAGTTTACTGGAATGCACCCAGTGCTTGTTCATTTACAAGTTTTCTATGGCTGCTTTCATTCCACAGCAGTAGAGCAGTTCTGGTATATGGTCCACAAAGCTGATGTTTACTGTCTAGCACTTTACAGAGGATGCTTGCTGACCCTTGGAAGAAACAATCTAAAGTTTTCTTCCAGAGGTTTACAAGATTATGTGTAGACAGATGAAAACACTTTGAAAACTGAGATACCTATCAAAAGGCTGGTTCCAGGAAGATAGCAATTCCACATGTTTATTCTCATCAATACCAAACATTTATTCCAATGGGTCTCAACTCTAAATTCATAGTCCAGAACTATGGAGAACTTTTTTTTTTTTTTTTAACATCAACATCAATGCCCAGGACTTGATGTCTAGAGTTTTTTTTATTTAATGAATTTTATTTAGAGATTTTCTAAATCTCTCCAAAAAATTCTAACATGTACTCAGGGTTAAGAATTGCTGATTTATCAAAGGCCTGCACACAATTCTGTGATTGACTTTGAGAATATAAAAGGTCAGACCTTTTCAAGTAATTTTAAATTAGGTTGTATGAGCTTAACATGAGCAACCAATAAATACATATATAATAACATTGTTATACATCAAATAAGAAATAGGGTGAGTGGTCCCTAAACTCAGATGTGCAGACCTTTGCAGAGCTGACTGCATAAGAATTGTCTTAAAAACACGCTAAATATACAAGTTTGGGGGCTCTAATCTCAGAGATTCTGATTTGATATATCTGGGAGGGATCTAGGCATCAGCATTTTTTAAAATAAAGCAAGTGATACAGGTGATTTCACTTAGTAGCCCGTTTTGGGAATCTCAATCTAGACAAATGATAGCCTTGAGATTCAGAAGTAGATAAAAGAACTCCCAAAGCCAGGCCTTACACCTCTTTATCTTTGTCTCTCCAAGGCCTAACGATACACCTGAAATCTAGGAGGTATTTGGTAAAATGTTTAATAAATAAAATTTAATTTAGAAATTGACCAGTAGTATCTTTATGAACAGAGATGGCAGACTTAGAAATTTAATCTTGACCTTGAAAGAAATAAGGCTAAGATTCATTTTCGGCATATTAAATAACCATTAAGTGAAACCTCCCCCAGCTACCCTCCACTCTACACTGACCACCAACCTGACCAAAAGATTAGTATTTTGGAATCGCTAAGCCACTGAGGCTTCCTTAGGCAGACTGAAGTTCACATGATTGCTTAAACCTTTTCTCTGGAAATAGATCATTTATGCCAACTGGGTGGAGTTACTGCCCCATAAACCTACCTTCTGTGATTAGCTTTGACTGTTGACTCTTGCAATGATTAGAGAGGGCTGAGCCAAGGGTATTTTTGCAGTCTGTGGAGAAGAATATGCAACATAAATAAACATTGCATCTCATTACAAAGTCCTGAATGTGCAAAACATACTGGTCCAAGTGCTATGATTAGATAAGCACCTGCAACACCCATTAACTTCAAAGGGAAATTAAAGCCATACTTGGGCCCAGATGCTCTCTAGCCTTACACTAATGCAAATCACATGACTCTTATTTTTATATTGTTAATTTCTGAAACAGCTGACATGATAGTTACTGCTCTAGACTTTTAATAATTACCTCATGGTGGCCTTTCTTAAACAGGCTGTGAAATACTTATTGCCTACAATTTCTGGGGTTTCAGATGAGCCTCTGGCCACACCCTGAACATGTCTTTCTTAAAGATGGGTAATTTTAAATGGCTCTGAGCGATAGCCTTCCTCTCACACAAAAGAGACTACAGTGTGATGTTGATGCACAAAGATGCATGTGTTTTGTATGTCAGCAAATAGTTACTAAAATGGTCAGAATGAAAACTATTATTGATAGTGGAGGATTGAGATGATGGGCAATGAATCTCTACAGAAGAGAGCACTGAAGGCCTCTCTGTCTCAATCCATGATATTCTGTTAGCAAACTGTTCTGCATACTATATCGCATGCAGCATTAGGCATCAGTGGTTTGTGGTAGGAGGTTATAAGTAGCCTGAGAAGGGGCCATGTTCATAACAAACTTTGTTGTGTACAGGAGGCTATGAGAAAGTAGATACCAAAATTATGATTTATTCAATGAGATGGCCTCCTTTGGACAGAGTGCAATTTAGGCATAGGTATAGGAGAGGACTGGCTACATGGAATGAATCTATGGACCTGGGAAGACCACTCTGTTCAGATATGTCCTTACTACTTGTGCTTTAAAGGCCCTGGAATCCCATCATGACAACTTAGTTTCTTTATGCCCTTACTGTCATAGAGGCTGTCCCAAAGATTGGAGTACAGGCTGGAGGACTAAGTGGGTAGAGACACTTGGATGAAAAGGTTCCACTGGGAGCTAGAAAGGTCTCTCCAACAAAGTCTCTCTATAATCATTCCAATATAAAGAAAATAAAATAAGTGATTTCCTGTATAAAATGAACCGATTCTTTCCTCTCTTTCCAGAAGCATCAGAATCTGTTGATGTGAAGCCAGAGCTAGAGAGCGGGCTATGCATTTACTACAAGCTCTATCAATTCTCAAAAGCAGTAACTGCCTCAGAATGTAGCACCGGCCCCCAGGACAAGCATGAGTAGAACAAAGATGGCGATTCTACTGGGAAGGATTAGAGAATTTTTTTTTTCTAAGACTGAGTATATCATGTGATATTATGTGGACCTAAGATCAGCATAATCACTGGTATTCCAAGACAGTGGGAAATTGTGAAGCCTGAATCACAAAGCAATACCCCCTCCAGCTTACTGAGTGGGTGTGTGCTTATTCAGAAATCAAGGCAGAAGAAGAATTATGTGTCTATACAATTCCGATATCTATATAATAAAGGGCTTTCAGTTCATGAAAATTCTAAATAACATCCTGTGATGGGAATGCTTCTTCCATTGTTCAGATATACCCAGAAGAGCTATGCCACTCAGCGTGATGCTATAAAATTGATTACCCAGGGGAAAAGGAGAAACATTGCATAGACAATGGTATATCAGATATGTTAAATGCTGACCTCACAGGTGATCTTTTTCTTTCAAATATTCTTGAGATGGGCTATACTTCTTTTTATTAACATTTTAGTATGAAGGAGATTTCTTCTAGTGACAGATGGGGCCCAGGTTTGGGGTCACATGTTTTAGCTCAAGTGAGAGGAAATGCCAACAAAAGGAAGGAAAGGGAGAAGGCAAGCTCTATCTACAAGCGCAGTGTGACACAAAGTCAAAGTTTAAGCACTCATCATGAATTCCACAGATATCTACTGGGCACTAGCAACAAGAAAATGCACTGGGCACTTGGGAGCACATAGAGTTGTATAAAAATACTGATACTGCCCTCAGTTAGCTGAAACATATGAAGGGAAGAGGCATAGATAGATACAACTGTGACACAGGACAAATTTAGATAAGTGTCATGGAATTAACACAAGGAATCACAGCATCAGCACCACCTGGGAGTTTGCTAAAAATGTAGATTCTCAGGCCCCACACAGGACTTCTGGAATCTTAGTGCATTTTACCAAAATTCCCTAAGTGATCTGTAGGCATATTTCAAAATACTGGTCTAACCAGCAACATCAAAACTTTAGAAAAAGAAAATGTCGCTCAGTGTTTTAGAAACCAATGGATTGTTTGTGGAGACTGCCTAGCATATTAGAAGAGAGCTCCAGGCAGAGTTAAGCTTTCACTGTGAGATATGTGAGAGCCGTAGAAAAGGAGCAGCGTGAGCCAAAGTTTAAAAGAGGAAAACTCCACAGTTTTTCTCAAGTATGCTTGGGGGATGGCAGGTAGGCCTGTTTTGAAAGCATTTAAGATGCTGGCATGATGGTTATGGGAAAAAAAAATCTGGAAATGTGGGCATAAGATGACTGTAGAGTTCCAGAAAACCCCTAATTTCTGATTTTATAATTGCATAAAGGGGGGGCAATCAAAGAGATGTGGGAAAAATAAAATAGCAATAAAGATTATCTTTAACTCTCTTCAGTAAATTGCCAGAATGTCAGTCCCACTCCAAGTCCCTCCTTTCCCCTGTCAGACAGAGTCTTTTGGGAGGCTCAAGTGTAATTCTTATGTCTATGATCTTGGTCAAAGAGATCTAGGCAAGCCAACAGACAAGGGGCCCCACAAGGGCTCTGACTCTGGTGAAGAGTGAGAGTGCGCATCAGCAACAGGTGGGAAGTCATCAGCATGCACAGAGAACTCATGCGTGATTCATGGGAACCTCAGCTCAGAGGACATGCATATGTTCTGGGCCTTCACCTCACACTCCAGACAGGTAGTTTAGGGTGCAAGTCAGTTTCAGACGCTGCTTCTTGTTAGTTCTGATGCATAGAACCCAGTATCCTGCCCCACTCACACCTGACGGCTGCAAACTTTGGACTCCCTTTCTCTCTTGCCAGGCCTCTACTTCATGACTGGACTCTCTTCCATAACAAACAGTTGAATTATGATAGCACTTGTGCCAGGTACAGGTCTAAGTGCTTTACGCATTGAATTGTTAATATCCACAACTACCTAATGATTCAAGCACAATTATTGCCACCAGTGCAATAATAAGAAAACTGAGCTACAGAGAGATTAAGTGACTTAGCCAAGACCACTCTGCTAGTAAGAGGTGATGCTGGTATTTTAATCCACCATTTGGCTCCAGAACTAGAATCTTAAGCCGATGTTCCCCCAGGATGTTCCCCTGTTAGCTTACTGTGAGGTTGGGGAAATAGTTTCAGAAAACTACCATCTGGCTCATAATGATGACCATTCTCTGCTCTCTGACTTACCTGCTTAACTGATACCTACTGCTAACCATTGTGGTTGCTGGAACTAAGTTTGGCTCCCACCTTGGGCATCATGACTACAATTTCAGGGCTACCTCTAGATCAGGTCAATCCCAGCCCTTATTATGTTTCATACTTGTGTTTGTCAGAAAACTGTAGAGTATATTCTTGGAAGTATCTAAGATTATAAGGAATTATTTTTCTGGTTCTAGAATAACTTTTCAAGAGGAGAAAATGGTTGTATCAGTGAAAGAAGGTTCTCAAATGTGGGTAAACTAGAAAAGGGAAGAAAAAAATGGAATTGGGGCCAAAGAGGCCTGAAGCTTCAAGGAGGGGCCCTGAAGCCAACAGAACCGACCAACATGAAGGTTACATTTGGATGTTCTGATGTAAAGCTGTCAGTTTGCCGCTTTCAAACAGGGGAAAATATATAGTGGTAAGAAGAGATGGGAGAAGAACAGGGCATTCAAACTTAATTCATTTATTTGTGTGTTCTTTTGCTTTACAAATATTTATGGAGCACCTACTATGTGCTACCTTATGTGTTAAATCCTGGGTCTCTGTCCTCAGGGAGCTTACAGACTAGTTGGAGATTCAGAAAATAAACAAAGCAACAGATCTATTTTTTTCCTTTTTATATTATAGGTGTGGAAAGGGAAAATGCTACAAAAACGTGGGCTAAGAAAAGGCCTTATGTTGGGGTTTCAGGAAAGCCTGGTCTGAGTTGGTGACCTTTAAAATGTGATCTGCAAAATGAGAAGGAATCTGTTGTGCAAAATTGGGGAGAGAGGGTAAGAGACAATGTTCCAAGAAGAAAGAGGGGGTTTAGTCTCTAGGAAGAGCTGTAAGAAATAGACGAGGAAATGCAACAGTTCCTCCAGGTTGTCTGAGCCACCTCTGAGAGAGCAGAATCCACAGGGTGGAGTGGGTGTGAAGGGGAGATTTTGTGGTAGGAAATGGGTACAAGTGGGTGCGGACAATTTGTGTTAGCTGGAGCAGAGGAGGATGAGCTTGGTTTTGCTATTTCCAACCATCGATATAGGTGACTTTCAGTTTCTATTCAAGCCAGCCTGGTAGGGGCCTTCCAGATAGCAGAAATCACGACCATGTTGTGACTCACCTCCAGTTGGCTCCATCTCAAACTCCCCACAGTCACTATTTGATTCCTTTTCCTTAAATTCCCTACCACCACAAATAACTCTGTCTCATTCTTCTCTGAGACTGAGACCACCAGATAAAGGCCCCTTCACTTCTCTTTCCTGTCTTGCTATTTCTCTACATCTTCACCCTCCATTTTTTGGAGAGGAATGCTTCCTTCATTCCCAAAGTAAGTCCACCCAACCATGTGATCCCTCTCTTCCTCTCTCTTTCATAAACTCGTTCTACCACCATGCTTTCTCTTGTTTATATAATTGCTCCCTCATTTTGGCCATCTATTCCTAAACCAACAGTTTACTCAAATCCCCCATTTCCTGAAGGATTCTCATCAATCTTGTTTATTCTTCAGCCAACCTTCACCTCTCTGAAATTTTACATCAAGATTTCTTGGTTGGATCAGTAATTTCACCTTCTAGCGATTCACTCAGACCTCAGCCCTTTTTACCTGGCTTCCTAGCCTAAGTAAAAGCTTTTGCCACTGCTGCACCCTCCCTCAGTTCTAGAATACTCACACCTCTGCCTGGCAGCATACTCTGTACCTGACAGGTTTCCAGACCCTGTGTGTGTCTCCCCAGTCCTCACCTGAAGCATGACCCTATGCCAATCCATATAACCACCCTGAGTCAGACAGAAGAGACATCAAGTTAAATTGCCCCACCCTCTGAGATGCGGCATTAGCTAAGGCTTGCCGTTGCTCCAGGTTCAGTACATCTCTATTGTGAGAAGCATCTTAAAGCTCATGTGTGAGCCCAGTTTTGGTTCCAGCACTGGTTTATTTTCATTCGCCCTATTTATTGAACATTGATTATGTTCCAGGCTCTGTGACATGTACCTCCTACATGTAATCTCATTTATTCCTCGCAGATCCCGCTACTTGGGAACACTACACAGTTAGTTGACTGGAGTTACAGAAGGTCTGAGAAATTTGCCCAAGGTCACACAACTAGTAAAGGCGGAATCAAGAGTCAAATCGGGCCTCTGACTCTAGAGGCTATGCTCAATAAGTAGTTATACCATCTAGTAGAAGAAAGAGTGGGGGCCGTGTGTGTTTTGCGCGCATGTGTGTGCATGTGTGTGCGTGTGTGTTCGTATGTGCACACGCATGCTGAGGTGATGGTGGGAAAGCTTTCTGAGACCCCGCTACTCATGCCAGATATTCTGGCCCTAATTAGCTGCTGCCTGGCTGCCAGGAGCAGTTATTATCACTTACTGTCACTGGGCCTGTAGGGACTTGCCCTTCCTTCCTGCTCTTGGCCTTCTGATGTTGACAGCTGTACTGGAAAATCACACACTGGCCACTGCCATGCTTACCAGACAGATTATACATACTGCTCGGACTTCCTTCCTGGTCTGCCCCAAGCCTGCCCCTACACAGGGGTCAGTCTGTTTGCAGATCGGGGCCTATCTCAGACTGTTTTACCCATGTGCAGGTAACTGAGTTTTCTCTATGCCACCACTTCTCCATGGAGTCTAGTCCCTTGTTCTCTCTGATAGAGTTCATCCTCTGTTACATGCCTTTAACTTTTGGCTTATGCTCTCTTTCTGGCTCTTTCCTCAACCTATGTTACATTAAGTTAATGCCACACCTGTTTGTTAACTCCTTCTAATAGGAATTTTCTCTTTTTTCAGATTTAAATATTTGTTGTATTGAATTAAGTCATTAGAACACGCTCCTTAAAAACAAGAATGGTACAAAAGAACTCAAATTAGTAAGTTTGTTGTAAAAAAAACAAGTCCCTGGAAGGACTAACAAGAGAATAAAAACAATGATATAGAGAACAATGATGGCCAATAGCCAATATTTTCAAAGTGCTTTGCAATTACCAAAGGCCGGACTCATTACATCATCACTGTCCTGTAAGATAAGTTCTGCACTTGCTGAAAGCCACACAGCAAGTAAAATGATGACCAGACTCAACTCCAGACTCTGACTTCAAATCCCCCTTCTTCTTCTTGAAATGCTTTATAAAGGAAAGATGTCAGTCTCATCAGCCAGCTCATCTGGGTCATTTGAAAGCCCCAAGCAGAAATCTCCCAGGTCAGCATTATGTGTTCTCCAAGAGCAAGCTTCTTCAAACAGAAACCAAAATGAAAACCAAGTACCAGTGGCTTCTGGCTTCTCTTCAAATGGTAGATGGTAGCAAGTCTTGGTTTTTTTCTTTTTGTTCTACGTGAAAAATGATAACTCCCAAGGGGAGTTGCGGGCTTTCCAAGGGTGGAGCAATGAAACAAGAGCTTAGGAAATGAAACCTTCAGGAATGGCACTGTCATTCCTTCCTTCTAACGGTGCTAAGTATGTATTCATTTTCTTACATTTTATTTCTCCTAATTTAAAGTAAACAAGATCAAATAAATGCCAGTTTTTAAATTAGTTCTTTTTATCCTCATTTTGTTGCTACAGCAAAATTAAATGTGGTGCATCAACTCCTTATGACTCTTGTCTTCCACAGGGAATTGAGTGTACACTTTTGTCAGTTAATTCAGGATGATGAGATAACTCTCGAAAAAGAATTTCCCTTGATTTAAGAGGTCTGTAGGCTAAATGGATTTCCCCTCGTGGTCTAAATGTCATGTTTTGAAAATAGTACAATGTAAATATCAAAGTATCATAGTGAGAAACCATCCCCTGCTAAATGAACCAGACTCCCAACTGAATCACTTGCTGCCCCTTCTGATTGCTTTCTTTCATACAGGGTGTCTTCTTCCCTTTCAGTTCTCCACTCGAATATCACTTCCCAGGAGATGCATTCTAAAATTGTTCCTCCTTCATTACTTTCTATACCCTTGCCATTTTATTTTATTAATATTACTTATCACTATCTAATGTTATATTTTATCCAGTTACTTATTTATTGTCTGTTTCCTCATACTAGAAGATAAGATCTTTTTGTGAATTTGTTTTAGTTATTGCTGTTTTCTCAGAAATCAGCATCCTGAGTTCAATTTCCTGAATAATATTCAGGACACCACATATAAAAGAGTTATATTTTTTCCTCATATATTGGAGAAACTGTAGGGTTGAGGGATAACATTAAAGATAAATAGGAGACCAAAGTTTGTTCATTGCTAAGGATTATTCACTTTAGACATTACAGAGAAGGGTCTCCTCACTTAGAATTCTTCTGTTTTCTCTGCATTGCAAGCACAAACACAATATTTGGGTAAGAAAGAAAATTCCAGTAGTCTGTATCTATCTTATCTCAAATATCAAAGAAAGAAAGCGAAACAGAAAAAAACATTTGTTCCAAATTTGTTGGAGAGATTATATACACTCAGTGCCTCACACTTAGTCTGTGGGCTCCTTTTAATAGTTTAATTTGGTTTTTAACCCTTGTTTTCTCAAAGCAAAAAAGATAGGAAGTTTATTTATTCACTCAATAAGCAGCTTAAATGTCACACCTCTTAAGGGTTCCCCTCACAGTCGTGTCTAATAGAACCTCCCACTCTTCTATCTTCCTTGTTCATCACACTCAACTCCTTTGTAGTATTTCTATCTAAAATTATATTTTTATTAATGTTTTACATGCTCATTACCTGATTCTTTTTGGTATAACATAAGCTTCATGACAGCAAGAGTGTTGTCTTTGTCCACTGACACTTCTCCAGAAGCTAAGAGTTTCTGACATGGAAAATTCTTAACATGCATCTGTTGAACAAATGAAGGAGTGAAATCACATCAGCTCTATAAAGGCTTTCTTGACAACTCCGGACAACTTTGACATTCTCGCTTTTCTGAATACTCTGTACCTATCAGCTCTTCCCCATCACTAGGACTTTATTCTCTAAGGTACTCCTTGCTAATGGTTGTATTGCATCGCTGGGCCCTTTGCTGCTTCATTGCACCAAACTGACATAAACAGCACAGGCTTGTTTGTGATTACTTCATGCATTCATATTTTGTTTCCCCAGCCAATATTATAAGCTTCCCACAGGGAAGGCCTCTGTCTTAGGCCAAGGGCTAGAAAAGGAAGAGAAGATTTTTGAGAGAATGATAATAAAGTGAGGTGGGGTTTTATTTTAGTTAGTTAGTTAGTTAGTCAGTTAGTTATTTTGTATTATATTATGTACAGCTTCTCACTTATTGCTGGTGGAAATGTATAAAAGACTAAAGTAGTTCTATAATCAGAACAGGCTGATATTGGCATAAGTGTCGCCAAGTAGACTAATGAAAAAGAATATAGAGTCTAGAAATAGACTCACTTGTATGTGGCCCATTGATTTTTTCTTTTTTTCTTTTTTCTTTTTCAATTACAGTTGAAATTAAATATTGTTTTATATTAGTTTCAGGTGTACAGCATAGTGGTTAGACATTTATATAATTTACAAAGTGATACCCCCCAAAAGTCTAGTACTCACCTGACACTATACAGAATATTTACAATATTATTGACTATATTCCCCATGCTGCGAAGTGAGTCTTTAAGATACTAAGTTTTATATGCCTAGGTATATGCAGATAGAAATGTCCAAAAGAGAGTTTATGTACATGGATCTAATGTCAGAAGAGATGTTTAAGCTGAGATCATTAATTTGTGACTTATCAACATGAAAAAAAATGGGTGAAATGTAATCTCAACAGTCAGCCAAAGATAAGCAACCATATGAACAGAAAGCAGAGAAGAAAATAAATATGAAAAGGATATTGCCACATACCATGTCAAGGGCAAAGTGAAGCAGGAAAAGGGCCCTGGCAGGCCAACAGGCTCAGTGAAGAAGAATGAACCAGAAGACGAGGAGGAGAAAGAGGCTAAAGATGGAGAATAAATGGCTATCCTGTAATGACGTGTGTGGAGTGTGCATCTGTGTTTAGGCTATGGTTTTGGTAGGAGTGTAAATTCAAGTACACCTCAATATTAGCTTCAGTCTAAAAGCTGTACAGATTTTCGTATAGCTGATAAAATTCTTTGTAGAGAAAATGTTTTAAAATGCAGGTTGTAGCTTTTTGAGGGGCTACTACATACAGTTAGATTTTAAGGCTTTTGATATTAAATGATTCTAAATATTTAATGGCTTCTTTAATTCCTTGCATATGGTAGCATAGTAAACTCATAGAAATTGGTACCGTTAGAAAATCTTGGGTTTTTTAGAATGTTGCATTTTTTTAATTGTAAAAAATTATGTATATTTTTTAAAAGCATGTTTTATATAACTAACAAGCTGAGTGCATGAGCTCATGTGGGGAAAGTGTAGAGGTTGAGAAAAGCAATGAAGGGCATAGCCACTGTATTCTCGCCACTTAAGGGGCAGATAGAGGAGGGAGACAGAAGGAATGTTGTCAGTGCTAGAGGGGCCAGAAGAGTGTTTTGTTATGCTTGACAAGAAAGTTAAAATTTATAAGATGGTAGAGAACAGTAAATGGCAGCAAATGTCACAAGGAATTCAAGGAAAAAAGACTAGAAAAATGTCCACTGGGTTTGGCAGTTGAGCTTTGCTGCAGCAATTTCACTCAAGTAATGAAAACAGAAGCTTGATTGAGAGTCATTGAGAGTGGACTTTCTGGAAGGCAAGTGATTAAGGAAAGTGACTTAAGACAGTGCCCTTGACAAGCTTAGCCTTGAAGATAAGGAGGAAGATAGGCTGATACTGTACTTATACAGGAGGTTCTTTGGGAAATGAATGGAGCTTTATTACTCAAAACATAGGTTTCAAATTATGCACTTAAAATGTGTGCAGTTTATTGTATGCCAGTTACACCTCAATAAAGTGGTATTTTTCAAAAGCATGTTTTAGAATTTCACAATATATAAGTGGCTTCTCATTTGAGAATCGAATTTCAAATTTGTAACATATTAATATATTTTTTTGATATATGAATGAGAAAAACCCAAGGTGAGGATAAATACAGAAATATGTAAACTAATATTCCTGGTTTACAAATAACAAGAACAAGACCAATATTAACAAAAGCCCTTTCTTTTTCTTATGGTAGAAAGCAGAAAGGCGTTATGACCTAGAATATGGCCAACATTAAAAAAAAAAAAAAAGACAACAAACTGGAGCTATGGTTGCAGTTTGTTGGTTATTGTGGACTTATCTAAGAGGCTAGACATTGGACTGGATTATGACCCAAATTGACGTAGATAAAAACCAAACTGAGACCTACGGGAAAAGCTCTAAGTGTTTCTGAGCTTTAAATGGACCTTAGTATCAGCCAAACTTCATTTAGGGTCATAATGGGGTGGGGCAGAGGGTGGGGGGAAGTATATACAGGTATACTTTGGGTAGAGAAGCGAGATTAACATCTAAGTTAAATACTTGTTCTTTTCCAATGTTTGGCAATTGTCCTACCAGTGTTCTAAAAATCGAAGTGAATAAAATGGCAAGGTTTAAACAAATACTCAATGGCCAGTAAATTCAAAGATGAGACAGGCATTAACTCAGTGAACACTGTTTATTCAGAATGCAGCCATCTAGAATTTTCTCTATAGTACTTTCACACGGAATAGGAAAAAAAAAAAAAAAAGAGATCTAAAACGCCAATAGACTAAATGCTAATCTGCACAGTGCTTTACATTTTCTTAAAGCATACTTGTCTTCAAAGTAGGCAATTTTTGTATTTTCACACAAATGGACACGGAGAGGTGACAAGTTTTTCCTTAGCTCCAGAAGAGCAGATTTATCAGTGACTGAAGATGCAATCAAGTAAGCAGAGAAAAGTGGAGACGATGCATTTTATATCTGTTTAAATGTATACAGTCACCTTATGAATTAAAAAAAAAAAAATCTAAGCACTAAGAATAAGTGGCATGGTTACCAACTTACTAATTTGAGAACTAGACAGGAGGCTAAGTGACGTGACCATCTTCTTTCAGATAGCAATTCATGATTAGAAAAGCAACTACCAGCATCCACCATAGAATTTGTAGAAAGTCATTATGATGTTCTATACCCCTGTGACACCAAGGCATAAAAGGGGAAGTGCAAGAGCATAATGATTCACAAGGCCTGACAAGATATTCAACATCAATTTTTTTGTTTCCAATATACTAGCATCTTCGGTTATTCATTACTCTTCCCATTTCCCCCAAACCAATCCTGTTTATTCCCCTTAAAATAATAGGTGGTATTTATAGAGCCCTTCCTAAGTACTAATCATGTTCTAAGCATTTTTCATGAACTAAGTCATTTAATTATCACAACTACTCTATGAGTAGGTGATATTTTTTGCATATTCATTTACAGATAAAATGGCCGTGACACAAACAGGTTAAGTAATTTTCCCATTTGGCACACAACTGATGAGGGTAAGAGCAGAAATCCAAGTTGAAGCAATATGTAATCACAGCCCTTGTTCTCAACCACTTGGCGATACTGTATTCATTTTTATTTCAGGTCAGAATTGTCTCTCTTCTGGAATATTACAACAGCTTCCTAGCTGGTCTCCATTAAACTTCCCTTTGTTCACATTATTATTTTTTTTTAATTATAAAAATAATGTATGTATACATTCTCCAGGTAGAATATTATAATAGCATGAATTGAACAAAGTCCCATTTAGGCACCAGCTACAATCCTAAGTTTTTCCCCAGGGTCTAGGGTGTCTCCTTTCGGATACTTTTCTTCATATGTATGTACCTTTAAAAATTTGCAGTATTTTTTTTGTTATCTTTAAAATAAATGTTATTATATCAGTCATTGGCAAATTTTATTTTTTTATTCATCTATATATCTTCAAGAGCAATCTAAAATATGACCTTTAAAAGAAGAAAAACCCATTCTCCCCTTTCTTGAAAAAGTACACCCATTCCAAAGGAGAGATTTCATAACCCTATTTGAAGTGCTCTACTATTCCCCTCTCAGTACCAGTGGAATCAAGCAAAGGAAAAGACCAGAAAAAAAAAAAATTTAAAGGCCCAACAGGTTGAGAAGTACATACACAGAAGAATGAGGGGAACCGTTTACAGCAGCTAATTCAGATGAAACAATCTATTGATGAGGACATCCTCACCTGGAGTTTTGTCATGTCATGAGGCCAGATCCACTTCTTGATAAAGTTTATGCAGACAACCAGAAAATTCAGTTTACTTGTTCATTTCATGCCCATAGCAACCTGGGGTATTAGAATAACACTGTGGTTCTACTTACGGAACTAATCTCTTCATGGACCTGAATGTGTTTACTCCTTAACTTGTTTACTATTTCTAGAATATAAGCTCATGAGGACAGAAATTGCATTTCTCTTATTTCCTGCTGCAGTACCATTACCTAGCTCAGTACCTAACATGTAGCTGTAGCTCAACAAACATTTGTTAAATGAGTGAATGAAGCCAAAGATGTCTGACAAATGCCAACTATCTAGGTCTCATGGATTCTATATCTTGATTTATTGAAGCCCTAGAAACAGGATGATTTGACCACCTATGGCCACTGTACATTGGTCTGAACTATTATAGAACTACGATAGACACTACTAACAACTCATCTAAATAATACCTGTGGCCGAGTAGAAAGAACATAAGTTTAGAGTCATTCACACGAGTTAACAAATCTCCACTATATGCTTGCTGTGATACCTCAGCCAAATTTTTAAAGCTCTCTCTATAATTTCCTTATCTGTAATAATTAAGATAATAAAACTTTTATGATTTAGTAAGAAGTAGATGAAAAAAAGGTATTAAAGCATCTAATAACATGTGAGACATTAAGTAAATGTTTGGTAAATATCAGCCCCTGTCCATTTCTCCTTCTGCCCACTCACCGTCCCCTTGCTAATAATAAGACTTTGAGTTTATTTACCCTGATAAGCATTTCTCTTCTCCCATTTCCATTTGTGGCAATCTGGGCAACAATTTCTTTTTCTTCCAATGTTGACCTACTGTTTTGTTGGAATCGGTCCCAGGGCTCTGGGCTCTAGAGATTATCATTGGACTGACACACATTGTGGATCAAATCCAAGTGCTGCAGCACATTACAGTTCTGCCATTTAAAAAACAAAAAAAAAAAAACAAAAACAAAAACAAAAACAAATCCAACTGTTGTAGCAATTGTATGGAGTGCAATATATATTCCAAGGTTTCTAGTATGGTTACCAGTGTGGGGTTCTCAAAACCAAAAGCCACCCCAAAATTACGCATCTCCTTGTAGAAATAAATTGCTCTGTAGAGTATTAAAACAGACACCTTGTTCTTGAGTCTAAAGTTTCTCCAAATATCTCACAATTATGATTTCAAACCAGTGAAGTTTTTCAAACAGAGAAAGGTAGAATGTTTAACTTGCCTTCACCAGATTTAGACTTTCGCCCTATAATACTCTTTAAGCACCCCTCACCATTTCTACTACCTCAAATTCTTTTAGAGCTACCTAAAAGCCCCTATTTACCAAGTCTCAGAAAGACTTGCATTTAATCTGTCATGTACACACCCTAACAAGTCATCCTGGGGCTTTAAAAAGAATTAAAGGAGTCTCAGCTAAACACAACCTTTTCTCTATTGTCAGTCTCGCTCTTCTCCAGCATTAAAGAATGTCTTCCCACAAATCACTGAGGCAGATCTACTAGGTTGCTGCCTGAATGATCTCCTAGCAATTAGACTTGTCTTTAAACCATGATATCCGTTACTTCTCCTTCATTCTGCATTATAACCTTGAACAATGCCCAGTTTGATGAAAGCAGCGTTTCTACTCTCCCGGTTAGGTTGCAATCACAACTTTGAGTGGAGATCAGTCTGGGGAGCTTATACGTCTTGTTTAAAAAAAAATAAATCAAGTTCTTGATTTGAGACCTGGGGAGGGTCAGGAATAGTTGCAGTATTTTCTTCATGTCTCTTTGGCCTGAAGATTACATCTTCTCCTCAAAGATTTAACAAGAGCCACCCAGTTAGGATTATAGTAAATAGGATTAATGAACATACTACACCCCAAAGACAAGCAGCAGCTCGATTACTGGGCCACAGTTTACCTATTCATGAGAGCTGATCTCAGAGTTTCTTATTCACAGAAAGCTCACACCCAGAGGAATTCACACACCACTCATGCATCATTACAAAAAACTCCGAAGTAGAAATTAACAGGAAGGTAGGTGAATAGGTCTAGGAAGAACCATATTTCTCTTCTGGATTCAGGATTTTTTCTTTCTTTCTTTTTTTTTTTTTTTTTTTTTTTTTTTTTTTTTTTGGTCTAAATACATAAGATGCGGCCAAGCAATGCATCCAGGTCCTCTATAGCTTGTTTGCAAGCCTTCACTATGTTAGTAACTAACAAGAGAGTTTCACGGAGATGCCAGTGGGGAAAAGATCTGAGGCCTCCCTGTAAAGACTTATAATCAAACTAGTCTGAGGATGCCACTTGTACACAAATAAATATCCATGGGGAATAGGGTGGATGAAAAACTGGCAAATAAATATAAACAATATGGCTAGCCAAGCATCAGTAATGCAGGACAAGTATTTGCGGGAAGGATGGTTTGGGGACCCAGGAGCCGTGGTTCAGAACTTAGATCTTTCCATTCTCCCAACATCCTTTGTGTACCATGTCTTTCCAAGTCCATGTCCACATTGAAAAATGCCCAATAATCTTAAAGTACAGTGTGTTTTATGATATTTTTAGTTCCTTAAAGCAGCTTGTTCAAGTAATTCTTTAAAGAGGGTAAAGAGATAAAATGAAATACAGATTATAAAATTCATTCTCAGAATATTTCACCAGCTGACTCATTAACTATGATAATAAGGCAAAGGTAAAAACAATAACTAAAAATGGACATACTGTAAACTGACAAAAATCCTAGCCTGGTTAAAATTATAAATTAAACTTTAGATCTTCTCTGTTTTTCCTTTAAAAAGCAATCTTGCCCCAACTCCAACACATGTTAAATCACTAAACAACTTAAATTACACTGGTGAAATCAAAGCTTTGCTCTGGATATTGGGAGCTGAAGTCTGCTTTGCTACATAGCTTATAAAATCACCCACCATTCCAAGAAAATCCAGCTACGCCACCAGAAAACTTTGTTTCTTCTTTGGCCATGCCATGAATTTAAAAGTCTGTTATTTTGTTGCAGCCTTTCTCTGGGTGGTGACGAATGAGTTTGGTAGGGGTGGGGTAGAGAGTGGGAATTGGTGAGCACAGCAGTTTTTCATGTCTCAATTAAAATGGTTAATTAGATACAATAGTGGTTCTTTGGATGCTACAAAATTATATCAAGCTACTTATTTTTTAGGGGAGTTTACTCCCATTTTAAAGTGTTCTTTAGATTCTCCATTGGGTAATGCTGAAACCAAAAAAGTTCAGGACAAAAAGAAAACAAAAAACACTGACAGAACATACCAACAATTTTTTAAGGACAAAGACTAGAACAACCACATGATAGACAAAAAGCTCCTTTTGATATAAAAGTCAGCATAAAACACTTTGGAGGGAGTTAGGAGAATTATCTGCTTATGATATCAACCCTAGAAAAGTACCTGTAAACATCCTTATTGGTAATACTTCATCCGCCAGTTACTTATAACCAACAAGATCCAATTGAGCAGCTAGCACAACTGGCCCAAACTGCCCTACAGGAAATTACGCAAGTTTCTCTTCCTAAGCCATCAAAAGAGGTAAAAGAAAAAAATTCTCTGACCAGAATTGGGTCACAAGATAAGAGATACACAATTCTCTTGAATATCATTAATTCTTGTTTTTTAAGGAAGTATGGTTCCCATTAGGCCTAAGAGAGTTTCTTAAATGTGACCTACATTCAAGCATAATTATCTTTCTTTCCCAATTGGCAAACATATACTGCATAACCTCGTTATAAAATCCCATAATTAATAGTTTTGAATGTTATGAGCCAAATTATCTGACCTGAAATGTAGTAATATATATAATAGTTGAAGACAATTAGAATTGTCTGACTCTACCTTAGCCTGTCCCCGATGTTCTGAGACAACAGCTCTCCTCTATGCAACATGACATATTTCATCAGTGGAAGTTATCTTTAAATTTACTGAGAGAAGTTAGAAATGCTACATCTTTACCAAATATTTAGAAAAAGTTTTAAATGTTATTTTTAAAATACAACCAAGACTAAAACTAAAGTATTCCCATGAAGCTTTGTAGAAGTAGGGATTTTTTCTGTTGATATATTAAATTAGTTGTTTGGGGTTTTATCAAGTAGTACCTTAGAGACATGCTCTGCATAGGAAGCATTATTCTTAAGCTTATCACTCACGCTCTCAAAAACTCCATTTCTCATTTGTAAAATGAGATAGTGACATTACACATTTTACAGAATACTGTAACAATGGTTTTAGAGAACAAACATAATCATTTGGAGTAATTTATACCTCAAGAGGATTAAACAAATATTTGGTTTGTTATCGTACCTTCAAATATTAAGATTATAGCCAGAGAAATGACACATGCTAAAAGATATCTTAAACATGCTCACTGAAAACATATTTTTACAAATAATATGGACTATAAATAAATACTTAACATGCATCAAAAAATTCCAGGTCATACAACTGTACATTTGAAAATTAGCATGGATTTTCAGGTAAAGATGGCAGATTATAGCACATATTTGTATTCTTTTCCACCCAAAAGCCCATTAAAATGTCAGTAAAAGAAATGCAAACAGGTATAAAATCAAGAGATAAAATTAAAAGAAGTGTTCATTAGCTAATGAAAGATTTCAACAAGCTTTTGGAACATGACAAGTGGATGGAGAGATGCTAACAGATGAAAGGCATCCAAAGAGTTCAACTTAGAGTAAAATAAAGGGGAAATGGGCAATGTAGTAACAGAGATGTAGATAAGTGGCCTAGAAGAACCACTGAGATGCTCACAGTTCTAAAACTTTAGATACAGTAGGTGTGTCAGTGACACACAAAACTGAAACATAAGAAAACAATCAAAATTCTGTTTATGGGAGAGCTGATTCACCACTACGTAAATCATGACCCCAAGTCATGGAATTTGCCTCACTCTAAAATATGAACAGAAAATCAAAGATTCCCATACATTCGAAAAGGTCTCTAATGTAGGAGACTCTGATCAAGATAAATAAACAGAAAATACTGACTCCAAATAAAAGAGTTAATATGAAGAACAGAACTTTTTAAAGATATCCTAATAGGCTTAGAAAGATTCAAGAATACATTGCACCTCTTAGACAAGAACAGGATACAATGAAAAAAGAACAGATTCAGGAGGAAAACTGACAAAAATGTGATTGACAAAAGAAAAAAGAAAAAAATTTAGGATATAAAATTGAGAAAACCTTGCAGAAAATAAAGTAAGAATAGACAAAAAGATCAAACCAGGAAGACTGATAGACAATTAATAGGAATTATGGAAAGTAGCAAAAATGGAGAGGAAGAAATTAATTTGTGTAATATAAGAGAATTTTAGACAGCCGAAAGACTTAAAACTGCAGATTAAAATCAACCACATTGACTATAAAAAGGTCTCCATCTAGGATCATTGAAAAAAAAAAAAAAGAAAGAAAAAGATCATCAAAGAAAGAATCAGTCTGGTACAAGCTTCACAAAATTCTGAGGAAAAGTTATTTTTAACTATATTTTTTATCCCTTATTAATTATTATTCAAGTGTGAGCATAGATCACACTTCCATGGGCCGATTTTTACACATTCAAACAATCAAAGAGTTGCATCTCACATATAATTTCTTACTAATTTTTTTGAGTATGCACTGCAGCAAAAAGAAGTAAACAAAGATAGCAAAAGACCTAGTTCCAGAAATGAGGAAACAAAACAAAGAAAGATAACACCAATAAGATCATTGTGTAGCAGGCCTACAGAACAAGTACAGACAAGAGTAACATGATAAAGAGCTTCAAAAGAAAAGTTTCTGGAAAAATTTTAATAAAATTTCTCATTGGACAAAAAAAATTGTGAATAAAAGAATGATAAGTAGTAAAAGGGGCGGGGGCGGGGGAAGCAAATAGAAACTCTAGAATGAAAAGCTGTACAAGAAGTATAAGAGCAATGTACTATGTGACACTGCAATAGACAATATTGAGCCCCAATGTAAACATCATTTATTGGTTTACGACTTTCGAATCAATGTATAGAGGAAGATAATAGAATTATGATTAGAGAACAGAAGGTGAATGTTAATACTCTGGACACTGTAGAGGTAAAGATGACACAAATTGGGAAGAAGTGGGAGGTAAGATCTGAAAAGACGGAAACTCAAAATAAATTGTCTATTAATGGAAAAAGTATTTTACCTGAAGTTACTAAAGGAATAAGTATTTTATCTAAAGTTGCATAAGTAACCAATAAAGATCTAAAGGAGAGATATGACTAACAGGAGGTACTGAGTAATTTAATCGAGTTAACATTCTCATCTAGCAACATAGGAAGCAATCTATAATGTCTAGTACTAAAACTCCAAGAATTAGCAGTATAAGAATACTGTTTAGAGATACAGAGGTAAGAAAAAAGGCTATAAAAATTAAAAAGTTACATCCGAGAAGAGACTAAAGGTAATGAGTGGAACAGAGAACCATTGCTTTTCAGTTTAAGTGCTTCTACTTTTTTGTCCTTACCATGTGCAGTTTCACTTTGATCAAATGTTTAAAATTATTAATATAAAAATCCAAGTGTATCAGTTTCTTCTAAGGAATGTATAATTCACTGTTCTACATAAATTGATCAAATTTATGTAAAAATTAGGTGACAAAGTATTCTGCAATATATTTAATTATATTTAATGCTGAATGTGATTTCAGAATGGAGAGATGCTCACTTTATTTTGATAAACAGTCGCTAACTGACTCTCAAGTGTTCCAAACCCAACAAGATGTAAAGTATCTTCAAATATCCCCTCCATTTGGAGACATCTGTGCTCATTGATTTACAATGTGAAGGGACTGCCTGATTATTTTATTATGTTATTTGCTACGGCAGGAATTATTCATGACCATTCACCAGCAAGCGAAAACACGTGGGGCTGGTAATCTTGATTTAGAATCCTAAAATGGATATAAGTACTTGGTAAATTTAGAGCACATTTCTCTCCTCTACCATCACCCTTTTTTATCTACCTTCACATATGTTTATCACCAGGAACTACAGGTGCATTTTGCACAGAATGTCCTTTGTGAGCAGCTGAGAACAAAGAGAATTTCTTACAAAATGCTGCTGAAACATGATCATTGATGTGTATTATCTTTCCAGCACCTTGCCTATTGAGTATCCCCCTTATTATTCAGATATTGTTCTCTTTGGATGGGGAAGATAAAGATGAAGAGTCTACTTAAGTGCTCAAACAGTACCCTCTGCTGGTTGACTCTGAGGTGAAGACTTGATTTGTAGCAAGGCTTAGACACTAGACATGCTGACAGTGCATGGAAAGGAGAGATGAAAAGAAAGCAAGGTGGAAACTACAGACCAGGACATAAAAGGCAAACGCAAATGAAAATCAATTAATTTTAGTTTCATATAAGGGAACTGACATTTTAGGCATCATATCACATATATATGCGATAACATGTATTGTATTAAATTCCACTAAAATATTTTGTTACTGAAGAAAGTATCAAGGAGAGCTGTTGTTATTCCATTCAAATTCTCTGCTTTACAAAATGGTTCATCACAAGTTTCTCAAGTGAGTTTCTCTAGAGCTCTGAATATGTGTCACGATTTACCCTGTTTGGGGGAACATATTAACTGTGTAAGATATAATGGTTTCTTGCATCACATTTTAGGGCCTAGGGCCCTTACACTGTATCGGAGAGGTCTGCATTACTTGACATCTTTATAAATGTTTAGAAAAAGTTCAAAATTAAGTTTTTACTTTCTTGCTAATGTAAGGGGCAGTGGTTTGGAGATGGCGAGATTAATTTATCTGACCAAGGAAAGAATGAGCAGCATATGTTCTCCAGGGCAGGGGCTATCTTACGATCTATTTTGCTTAATATAGTAAAAACACTTAATAAATTGAATAGCAATTAAAAACAGGTGCAGTCCTACATTTAGAAGCATGGAATCAGCATTTTTTAAGTATATATCTTTAGCTAAAAATCAGTTACATATTCAGCCCTCCATGCCTACTGTGGTGGGGGCATTTACAATGCATAAAGCACATTTCATTCTCACTAAACATTTGCAGGTGAGCAAAGAAGTCAACATATTTTAAGCTGTTAACTAGTGGCACACCCTACTGGTCTTTATTCTGTTTCCTCTGAATTAGGAGTAATTTCAATACCCACAGGCTCGAATAAATACAGTACATGAGAGGCACATACTGATATGAGGAAAAGCACATGGGTTTCTTGCTCCATCTTTCCTTTGTGATCGAGGCAGGGATATAGAAGAATAACTCTCCACTGAATTGCACCTGTAGTTCCTAACTCTCCACTTAGGAAAGGCAGCAGTGCAGACATGACCATAAGCAGTTACTGAAGCTTTGCTTCAGTGTCAGAGAGACAATAAGGAGTAGGAAGACTGATGACACTGGCCATACTCAGCACTTGTCATTGTTGCCCCTGGAGCCCTGAGGGCCAAGGGTTGCCAGATCTTATGCTTTTTTAAGAGCTTGAAGTTGGAATATTTATGCAACATTTCCGCTTGAGTCTCAAATTTTTCCAGAGGAGTCTATGAGCCAAAATAAACATATACCAACTAAATTTAGCCACAGGTCAGCCCTGTCTAACAACCAAAGACTGAAAGTTCTTTCTTCTTGCTTCAGGGCCTTTGTACAAGTCCTTCATTCTGCCTGTAATTTTCCTCTCCCATTTTCCCTCCCTTACTTGTAGTTAACTACACTCATCCCTGTGGTATTTGCTGAACTGACGTTGCTTCCAGGAAGTCTTCTCTGATCTGCTGGATTAGACTATGTTCCTTTGTGATATGCTCTCCACATTTCTGTGCTTCCATCATAGCACATAGCACAGTTTGTAATTGTATGTTTATTTGTTCACTTATTTGATTATTTTTCTCCTCTACCATGAAGGCAGAGGCTATTTCTCTTTTGTTCAGGATCACACTGCCCATCATAAAATAGGAACTAGTAAGTAACTGTTGAATAAACAGCTAATGACTTTATAGTAAGTCTTCATAGGTATAGCTGGAACTGTCCCCATATGGTTAGTATCACTAAACCCTTAGATTTGGGCTTTGGAGGCAGAAAATCTGTGTTTGAACCCTAGATAGGCCATCTGCTATCTATATGATGTTCAGTAGTTGTTGAACCTCCCAGAGTTGTGCAGAGTACTAAACATGATGCATTATATTGTATAATACCTGGTAGGTGCTCAAAAAATGTTAATTATCATTGCTACTTCTAATAATAGTCTAATCACACTGGCTTGCCCACATCCCCGCTGGGTACAGTGCTGAGGGTTTAGCAAATCTGAGGTCACAGAACCACTGGGGCCTTTGACTTCAGAACAGGTTTTTCCAACTAACAGCATTTTCCCACCAACCAAGCAAATTAGTATTCAGAGAAATCAGGCCTGGAAAAGGTCTTACAACCTAATGTCTAATCAAGAATTTTTTTTAATAAGTAAGAAAGACTCATTAACCACTGATCTTTTCGATTGTGTAAGTAATGTCAATCGACCCCTTAAGAATGCTCAATGCATATCTCAGGCACATCTACCAGGAGTGAGTTATGAATTTAAAATGGATTAGTAGACATTTACCCCTAGAACACATGATTCCTTAATTTATGATACCTGAGAAGGAGACGCCATGGTGTGTGTCATAGAAAGCAGGTAAGATGGGAGCCAGACACACCTGGGTTCAATTTTTTTGTCACCAACCAGCTCTGTGATCTCAGTCAACTCATTAGGCCTCACCTATAAAACAAACCCCATAATGCCTGCTGGAGGGTTGTTCTGAAGATTAAAGATACCATGTGGGAAAGAGCCTGGCATGAAAGAGATGCTCAATGAATGACAGTTATGTATTAAAAGGGAATTAGAGCATTGAACTCATTCCCCATGCCTATTTCCTTAAAATAAAATTCTATTTAATTTATACAAGATAGCACAAACTACAATAGGCTGGATGGTGTCGGAGGATTTTAAGCTTTCAGTGAAAGAAATAAGATCATCTTTAGGAACTTTAGAATCATGAATAAACTGGGCCAGAAATTTGACTACTATGTACAGTTCTTCATTTATTTTCACAGAAAAGCAGAGAAAAATCTAAGCCTACCGGCAGTGCTTCTCTGAAAGGCTGGCAGAGAACCAGCATGCTCTAGTCATGGTCTCACCGAAATCCTTGTTTCCAGAATTTACCTTCTAAGATCAAGCTGGTCTGGGTGTGGCCCATGATTCATTTTATATCACTTAGTAACAAAAGGTCCATGAGTTTCACCCTTCGTGATTTTCTTTGTTTGTTTGTTCATTTGTTTTCTGTTTTGCACTAGCCTCCCTGCCTCTTAGCCTCCCTCAAATCGTGTCCAATGTGGGTTATCATTAGTTGTTTCCTATTAAGAGTTTTCACAGTTCTTCCTTCTATCCAAGGCAGGCAGTATTCCCTGAGTCTGACCAGGGTACCCATTTGTCATCCTGACCAGAACACAAGAGCTTTGTTTGTCTAATTGAGCTTGGTTTTCACAGCAAATGGTACATAGTAGGTGCTCATACTCATCCACAAAAGAAAGGAATTGTGGCTGATTTAATCAAGAAAGGAGTTTATTCAAATAATGTTGGGTAGTTCCCAGAATCATCAGGAAGACTGAAAATCCAAACTCTCGCTTCCTGTGGCTAGAAACAAGGCCCCAAATATTACTCAGCTTTCAACTGGCGAAAAGACACGTCTTCCCGCTCCCTCCACTCTTGGGCAACTAACTATCTCCCGATTAAAAGTCCAAGATAGATATCCAGGCCTGTCTGCAAGGGAGCTGGGAAAGTGGGTATCAGCTATTTCAGCTTACCCATGAGAGATGGCCTCCTGCCCAGCAAGACTTAAAAGGTAAAGAATTCCTGCATAGGATGAGGTTCAGATGCTGGGCAGCCAAAATAAAAAATACAGCAAATCATTCCTGCACCTACTCCTTAACATTGACTGGAGGCCAGATTGTTGGATGTGTTTTGGTTTTCTCAGTGCTCACCACAGCTCGGAAAATGACAGGGCTCACTACCTGCTTGTTGAAATAAATAAATAAACGGTAAATCTAATGCAACACAATTTATTTTTTCCTGGGTTCCCATGACCTCCATCTCGATTCCTCCTTTGTCCTAAACTTTTAAAGCGGCCTGGACTCACTGTGCCCCAGACTGGATGTGAAGAACAGCAGACACAGCAGGAAGGCTCGCTCTCGTCCCTTTGGCCTGGCTGGCACCAGCCCAGGGCTGCCTGGCTGGCTCCTTGTTTGGCTTGTCTTCTCCTTTTCATCATCTCCTTGCCCTTTGGACTTGATGACTGAGTTTGGCTCACTTACTTTTTGACCCTGGGCACATAGCAGTGTTTCTCAGCAGGGGTACTATTAGCATTTGGTGCAGAACAATTTATTGAGTGAAACTGCCTGTACATTGCAAGACATTCTAGCATTCCTGGCCATGCTCATTAAATGTTAGATCGGTTCTACCGTCTTGAATAGATACACCTTTCCCAATTGTTCCTAGTTTGTGGTGGGCTGTGGAGGGGGGGCACAACCCCCTTGGAATCTCTATAAAGCCTGCTCAGACTCACCATCTGGCTCCTCCCTGTTGGATTACTATCTAGACCTCAGCACTCTGGGATTTGAACCTGGCTAGCTTTCCCCCAGACATTACAATTCCACATCTACCTGGAGGGGGAAGATATGTTGAACAAAATTAACATTGGATAGAATTATCATGCAATAATTGAGCAGAATCGATAAAACTAGATTTTGTATTTTTATTCTTCTGTGTGATTTGGGCAAACAATATCTCTGAGCTCAAATTTCTTCCTTTGTAAAATGGGAGGTGTTTTAGGTCAGGCTCCATAGAAGCAGAACTAGAGCTAGAGATTTTTGTTCAAGTGATTTATTGGGAGAGTATTCTCAAGAGAAGAGCAATAAGGGAAGCAGGATGGGACAAGAGAAAAAGCCAAACAAAGAAATTCCGAAGCACAAATGACTTCCGAGTTGGTCCTGCCTTGAGATGAGGGGACTGGCTGTTTGAACCCCCAAGTCAGTCAGGCATTGACTGAGGTCTGGGTGAAGGGACAGCACCCACTCATCAGAGGAAATTGTCACCCTCCCCACCCCCATCCCCAGGTATATAAGTTATTATCAGCCATTACTCACAGCAGCTAGGACATAGGTGAGTGGCGGTAAAGAGGATCTGGGCAGTGTTAACAGCATTCGTTCACAGGAAACAATAATACTTAACTTAGAAATATGGTTAGTGCTTGTTTGTGCACAGTAAGTGCTCAGCAAATGGTTATATAGAGTGGAATGAACTGAGAAGCTACCATCAGTGTGCTCTAACAGGTTGGTGGAGGCTCTGCAGCTCTACAGCTGAGCTAAATGGTCAGAAGGAGCCTCATCAACCTCTCATTCCTTCTCAGGTAGCTGTAGTTTCCCTGGTTGATGCCTGACTCTGAAGGGCCCCCTAGCCTCTGTGCCTGGAGAATGTCTATTATTTACCGTTTCACAATGGATAGAATGCACAAGTCTTAGAATATGAAAAATATAAATGAGGAATTGTCGAAGGAAGATGGTCGTCCAAGCCCTTAGTCAGAGTTTTCCAGAGATACAGGGTTGATGGATTTGCATAAAGAGACATATTCCTGCTTCTATTGGGAGGGGATAGAGAGAGAGAAAGGGGTGGGAGTGAGGAAGGGGGAAAAAATACCAGGAGACATTTGCAGGACATTGAAAAAAAAAAGTCATGAATTTGGTGACACCGTAGCAAAAATAGAAGAAATTAGAAATAATTGAAAGGGCGCAGGGATTGACTAAATCCTCTGACTTGAAAGCCATGTTTTTTCTAAAACAGAAGCAAATAAATCTTTTAGCATAGGCACACTCTATGACTAATGAGAAGAGAAAGACAAGCAGAATGAACACAAGATGATATGCAAGATCACCTGCAACTTTCAAAGATTTTCAAGAGTTATCTTGGAAATAAAACATTTTATTTCTTGGATATAGAAGCAAAGAAAAATACAAAGAAAAGAGACCACTTACCTCACTGCTGTCACGTAGTAGGCCATGTTATTTTGCCTTTTTAGTTTATTAAAATCCTTAAGGCTTCTCAAATGATGCTATAAAATTCTTCTCTTAAGATAAAATGGAAAAAAAAAAAAAACAAATTCTCAAACTCTGGCTTTAGGCATTGTCTTCTGTTGTCAGGCACCTTTCTCACCGGGGTAATGACCCCAGGTTTGGTACTGACTGCACCCACACCTGTCTGCCCTCATCAATCAGTTCCTGTACATGATGTCATCAATTTTTAAAACATTTTTTTAAATTAAAACAGTTACATTTAAAATTATTTAACAGTAATATGTGTTTGTGGTAGAAAAGTTAGAAAACCTAGATAAGAATGAACAGGAACTATGTAAATCACCCACTACTCATAAATAATTGTTATCATTTTGTTGTATATGCTTATAGATATATACATTCATGTATACACACATATCTTCATAATCAATGGAGCACAATTTTCTAATCTGCTCTTTTTCACTAAAAATATATATCATTGGCATCTTTTATATCGACTAATATAGCATAGAATGGTATTTTAATGGTAACATAGAATTCCATTGTATGATTGTACTATAACTTTCTTAATCAATATATTATATTTGACACACAGGCTATTTCTAATTTTTTTTTTTGCTATTGTAAAGAATGCTGTGATGAAAATTCTTAGTTAAAACTTGAAGTACACTTATCATTAATTACTTATATTCTTAGAAATGCTATTACTGTGTCAAAAAGACTTTTCACTTTTGTAATTTTATGCACATCGCCAAATTACCTTCCAGAAAGGCTATAATAGTTTCTATGCCCACAGCTTCTACATGAGGATATATGACCCTTCTTTTGATCAATGCTTTGTGATTATAGCTTTTGCCAATTTGGTAGCAAAATGATACATAATTTTAATTCTAAATATTTCAAAGAAAATGTTTACTGTTTCAATGACCCAATACACATGCAATTCTCCCTAATTTCTGTCTAATTATATTTTTCTTGTATTTATAACATCTGTTAGCATAACACACTTTGAAAATACAGACTTACAAATTATCTAAGGGTACATACATCCAGTGTCCAATTTTCAAGTTTGTGAAATAGGTTTTTAATAATAAGAATTGATATTTATGTTGCTTTCTGATGTTTAGATTTTAAATTACTAATTAAATAAACAAATTGCAGTCATTTTTGTAGCTCACCATTTAGTTAACACATTAGAATTTTTTTAATCAAAAACTGAAAATTTGTCCAAATAAGTAGAATAAAGAGGAGAAAAAAAATTTTTTAAAATACTTGATGAAATGGTAATTATATTCAGAAAGCCGGCAAATAACTTTGGCATTAAGAAACAGAGTTTTTCCCAGCCTTTCTTGATTTTCTGACCTTTAAGAAGTTACTTAAATGTGTCCTAAAACAGAAAAATAGAAATGACTCCTGCATTTGTACTTTCCTAAACCCTGGGCCTCATTGTACATGCATATTACAAGAGTTTATTAGAAACTGTCTGCAAAGCACTTGGAACTCTTTGAAAAGAAATTTTATAAATAATTTTAGCTTGTGGGGTCCTTTACTAGTTAAGCGATTTCTTATGTTTCTTTTAAAAAGCATTACACAAGTGACTTGATAGAAGAGAAACAAACGTTATCCATTTTTATAATCTACTAGTTTCCAAAAAGCTTCCTCAAGATAGTCTCCTTTTATACATACTTAGAAATTTCTTCATAATACTTCTTTGTGGCAACTTTAAACATTCCCCTCTTTTTCCCTTAAATTAAGATTCAACTCTATATGAGACATTATTTCTGAGGAAAATAAAATATAGTGATAATATTATATATCTATTTAAGATACTCTTGATTCTAGAACTTACTTTAATTTCATAATAGATTTATAACATAAAAAAGAAACATTATCATAAAAGTACCTATAAATTATAAGGCTGATTCCAAGTTTAGAAACATTACAATAGGACAAAGAGATACAGATCATAGAATAGGGGAAATTTGGAAATGGTAATCATAGCTAGAAACTACTAGGTGGATAACATGCATGGCCACTGGGCTGAGTGCTTTCTGTGTGTTTTATCCTCACAACAATCCTAAGCCTTTAGGGACATCACCAAGGCCAGATGGGCTTAGAGCAGAGTGTCTGACTCCAGGTCCAGGGTCCTAGTCTCCCCAATGCATTGGTCATGTCTCTATTCCTAAACTAGCAAACTGCCCTTTATCTGGGCTGTCCTCAGCAAAAATAAGATTTACAGAGACCAACAGGACTTGCCTGCTCCCAGATGACACTCCTTGGTCTGCTCTACTTCCTCTGCCCTACTCCCTACCCCCACCCCTCTGGAATTCCCTCTAGACTCTCGTTGGTTATCAAACAGCAGGAGGCACAGGGCCTATGTGAAACTGTAGCTGAAATAAAAAGGTGCTCAACATCTCTGCTATAAGGGAAATGCAAATCAAAACCGCAATGAGATATCACCTCACACCTGTTAGAATGGCTATTATCAATAAGACAAGAAATAAAAAGTGTTGGAAAAGACGTAGAGAAAAGGAAACCTTCATACACTGCTGGCAGGAATATAAAATGGTGGAGCCTCTAATGAAAACAGTATGTAGTTTCCTCAAAAAATTAAGAATGGAACTACCACATAACTCAGCTATCCCTCTGCTGGGTACCTACCCTCCCCCCAAATTGAAAACATTTATTTGTAGAGATATATGTACCCCTATGTTTATTCTGGTATTATTCACAGTACCCAAGACATGGAAACAACCTAAGTGTCGTTTGCCAGATGTCTAGATAAAGCAGATGTGGTACATATCTATAATGGAACAATACTCAGCCATAAAAAAGATGAAATACTGTCATTTGTGACAACATGAATGGCTCTTGAGAGTATCATTCTCAGTATAATAAGTCAGATGGAAATGGGCAAGAATCATATGATTTCACTCATATGTGGGATATGAAACAAAAAGCAACAAATGAACAAACAAACCCATAGGCACAGACATTATGGTAGTAACCGGAGGGGAGGAAGGTGAGGAGAGAATGGGGCAGGTGAAGGGGGTGAAATATAGGGTAATGAATGGAGACTAGAGTTTGGGTGGTGAGCATACAATGGACTATACAGATGCTGTATTATAAAGTCATATACCTGAAACTTGCACACTGTTATTATCCAATGTTAGCCCAATAAATTTTATTTAAAAATAAAATAAAATAAAACAAAAGGGAGAATTCTCTCTTTTAGCACATTATTTTGATGAAGTTCAGATTAAATAAATTGCATATAGATTCTTTTCATTTCTTCACCCTATTTATTTGTACCTCTTCCTAAAATGACCTTCCTCACTTCTAAATATATGAATAAAATCATTCAGCAAGTATTTGTTGGGGTTTACTACAGTGTTTACAGGCCCCAAGAACAACCTAAGTGGGGAAAACAAAACCACAAACACTTTCTTCAAGAATCTTACAATGAAGGAAGGAGAAATTAAACAAATGATAACACAGATATATTCATTAATATAAATTATAATCAGTGCTCTAAAAACAAGGCATATAGTGCCTTGAGTATCTTATGACCAAGTTTCTTAAGCTTGTCAGGCAGATAAGGGAAAGCCTTCTTGGAGAAAATGATACTGAGTGACAAAGAGGAGTTAGCCAGGCAAAGTGGGGAGAGAAGTCAGATGAGGAAGCAGCACTTGTGAGTGTCTTAATATGGAAAAGAAGTTAAATCTAAATCCCATACAGGCTCAAAGCTCGGACCAAATAAAATCTCCTGAAAACTTTCTAAAGGTTTCTTCCTGGCTATTTAGTCTCTCTATCTCATTCATCCTCACTGCAAATTGTCTCAGCATTTTCTTATTAACTCTTTCATAATGATAACAATTACATTTAATTAAGACTGACATTATGCCATTCTCTTCTGTAGGCGGTTTACCTATTTTTCTCATTTATCCCTCACAAGTCTATGAGATAGTTATTGTTATTAGCCTCATTTCACAGTAAACTAAAGCAGAAATGGTTGAATAAACTGTCCCAATTACTAGTTAATGAATGAAGTCATTGGGCTGGTACTCGTAATCAATGCTCTGTACTGCCTTACCTTCTCATGATGCTTTCCTCATCATTTTTGTGCAAATCTGATGATTAAGTCTGAGAGAAGGGCCGCAGTAAATGACCCATTCACTTATTCATTCATTCAGCCGACGCTATTTCATAACTACTATATACCTCCATGCACCCAGCCCAGTTCACTGAGAGAAAGAATGAGTGAATGATCACACTGCACAACTCAGAGAGCCTTGTCTGGGGCAGGGGATGGAAGACGGGGGCCAGGAACATAGGAAGACTTCACATGTCATCAGACAGCACATCTCATCATTCTTTTCCAACAAGAAGGGCTCCTGAGCTGAACCAAACATCTGACATACGTTACATGACTTCATATGGTACCTCACTTTCAGCACAATATCCCTGTGGGTAGGGTTTGTTCTGTCCAACTGCATAAATAAGGAAACTAAACTTTACAGAGTATATGTGACCTGCCAAAGCCATACATCTAGGAAGTGCAAAGCAGGGATTGACTCCAGCTTTGTCTGGGGCTAAAGTCTCCTTCTGTGCAGCCTTCCAGATTTTATTATGAAGTTTTTCCTTATTAAACTGAAGGAGACCAAAGGCCTAAAAAATCTGCCTTTTCCCAAATTATAGTGTTTGTTGATGAAATAATCAAAACATACATGTGGAAATCTTCACCAAACGAGTCAGAATGGGGGCTCTCTTGAGAGAAAAGAGGTGGGTGTGTTGGAAAGAAACACTCGGCAAGCTTCTGAAGTGCTGGCAATTTTCTTTTCTTGCCCAAGTAGCAAGGACACAAGCATTCACTTTATAATTTAGTAAAAATAAATTTGGTGCGCTTTTCCACATGTGTGTCATATGTCACCATGAAAAAGTTTTAAAAGAAATGTCTCAACATTTCTTCCAGCAAAATGCAAGCTGGCGTAGATTATCAAGTCAGGTGGTCCTGGCAACAGAAGAACTTATGTTAGGTTACTTTTCAGCAAGACCTAAAGAGACAAATTCTTGAGACCGTGGCATAGGTAGGATGAAATCTTCTCCCAGCCCTGGTTGTAGGGCATAGGGATGCTTGCCTGAACTGGTCCATATACAAGCCCAATATGCAATAGCGAGGCACATTGAGGCCAAGCAATGTTTTCAACCAGAGGTCATGGAGGGAGTGAAGCTTTATTATAAGGAATTAACCTTCTGGAGATTTACCAAGAATAGCTAAGGAACATTGGAAAAAGCAACTGTCTGCAAGCAACCGCTTGCGCAAGTAATATCATTACATTCCCTAGTCTGTTGTCCTGCCAAGTCGTTGCCCTGAGGGCTGGCATGAAGGAGCCTCACTCCATTCATGACAAGACAGCAGAAGATGGGTGGCCAAGAGTGTGAAAGGACCCTGATGCTACAAGAGGGGTCCACAGGAGACTAGATGGCCCAGGCCAGAGTACGACTCACAGAGGAAAGTTTGAGAATCATTGCTCAAATATAATGTGCTGCCTTGCCACAAGTCTCCATTTTCTATTTTTTTCCTTATATTTTTGGCTGATTATTTTAGGTGCAGTGGGTCTATTTTGGTTTTCCCAAAGTAATATTTTAGCCACCGAACATTTATCATCTTCAGAGTAGAGTGAAACTGTTCATCGTTTTGTAAGAGATTTCTAATATATCAGACATTAGCTCTATTAGTAAGTACCTAAATGTGCAGATTTCACCAAATTCAGAATATAGCCCCCAACACCACATATGCACGCACACACATGACACACTTGATGACATTCGTGTCCCAAAAGGATACATATCAACTGTCTTATTTTATTTCTTTTTGACATTATTTTTCTTTTTTTTAATTTAAATTTATTTTTATAGTTACTGACCATGTACTTATTTAATGAGCAGCATTTCAAATTGTTTTTTATAAAAGGCATTGATATTAAATTTGTCTACTCTTTTTATTACCTTAAAATCAACTAAGTTATCAGCTGTGTGTAAGTAATGCAGAGGGCTGTCACTTGATAACCATGAGACCTGGCAAGTGAGGTAACCTCTTTGAGACTCATTTTTCTCATCTATAAACAGGAGCAATAGCGCATGCAGAACTAAATGAGATAAAATACGTAAAGTGGATAGCACAGCAGAGGATAAATGAAAATAGTTATTATTAAATGCCAATCCTTTCCCCTTCCCCCTCAGTTTCCTGAGGTCCCCAAAGGATATAGCAAGTCAATTCAAATGACAAAAATGCAATGTTGAAAGGCATAGAGTGCTTTAGTTTTTAAAATAACCATTGAACATCCAAGAATAGCTCTGTTTATGACTGTGTTGTTATCCATCTGGGTTCATTCAACCTTCAGTGTATCGGTTAGTCTTTCATATTAGGTTTAAATTTCGTTTCTCTCAAGGAAATCTTCCCAAAGCATTTTAGCTCACAATGATTTCTCCCTTATGAATCTCCCCTCTCTGAATGCATTAAATAATACTGTGTGTGTCTGTATGTGTATTTTGTGTACCTATATAATTTTTCTTAATCAAACCATAGACCTCTAATGTAAGGATTATAAACAATGCCCCTTTGTGTATGCAGAGCCTAATATGGTTCCCTGCATTCAAGCAACTGCTAACTACGTATACTCTTCTTGTTGGTAATCAATCAATGGTTGACTAATTAACAGACAGGGGTTTAACTTCTTTGTTGCAACTGTGTAACAGGCCTGTACAATCTAGAGTTCATACAGGGAAGTAAAGCATTCCCAAGGAATCCAACCACCAATTCCCCAATAGCCTCCCAAATGGCACATTTGTAGCAGTTGAGGAGAGATCATCCAGGATCTGTGATTTGGGCCAGCCTGAGATCTGCTATAAATCCAACAGCTTAATCTACTATTCCCTGGCTAAGCAATGAGCAGTGTTTCTTCTCCACTGGAAACAAAAACATTTGTCCAACTTAGCAAATGTCAGCATGGCAGCATGAAAAACAAAAAAAAAATCAAGTGCCATTTCCATGAAGCAAAGTTACTGGGCCAACAGCAGATGCATCCGTTGGCATCAGGCAAGATCCTTATGTAAGCAGTAGTAACACCAGAGATTAAGAGCACACAAAGCCCAAGCTTTCAGGCCTGGTAAAAAGGCCCATCTATTGTCTCAGCAGACAGTGCCAGAGATAAAGTATCCTTGGAGACACAATGTCAGGCAAGCTGAAAATTCATGTGCCAAGCCAAACGAAAGCAAGGCCACAATGGTAGCTGCTGAAGGAGCAGCTGGTCCTGGTGGCACCAGGCTGCGTCTTTCAGCCCATGTCATTGACACTTGTCCATACAGTAAACATTTTCTGAAAAGGTGTCTGTCGGTTTCCATTTATTTACGAATAAGTGAATGAATAGCATCCAACTTACACATTTTTCATGGTCTTTTTTTCCCCTTTAAATTCCAAAACCAGAGGAGAAAGGACACTACATAGTAAAGTGATAACACAAGAAGAATGCAACTCTGTCCTGGAAGGAGCGTTGGTGACTGACAGATGATACACATTGAGACAATGGGATAAGGCAGTTGCAGGCTATTGTTGGAACAGAAAGAGGTCAAGTCTTATTCTTTTCTCCTGCCAGGACACAAAGAGATGGTCCCAACTTTTCTTTAAAAAGAAGCAGAAGGAGAGGAGCAGGAGAAGGAGAAGGAGAAGGGGAATGCATTCCTAAATGAAGGCTCCCCAGGGCAGCGTGAGCGGTATCCAGGGCTGCTTAGTGATAGGATCTTGGTTGGTAGACAAATATTTCTGACCTTTTATATTGAACTCGCAATCTTCCTAGGCTGAGCTGCCACTCTAATAAAGTCCTTTTAAATGCAAATTAGTCATAGTCATTTCATTTTATCCATCCATGAAAAGATAAAGCTATACACATTGATAAAGAATTGTTCTTTATGGAGGTTTATAGAGTCCAGTGGTCAATGACTGCTTCCTATCAGTAAAAATGGTGTTGGAGTTCTTCACTCCTTACCAGCTCCCTCTCCACAAAATAAAATACAAAAATAAATGAATCGAGTCAAATCCATCTTGGGCCAGAGGATGAATTGGAAAAAATGTAAATATGCAGAAGATTAAATAAATGTGTCTTCTCTGAAGACAGTGATGACATTTTCTAGAACCGATTCAGATGGGCCTTCCTTTTACAAACCATCATGGTACACAAATATCAGCAGTGCTTTGGGTTTAACCCTCAGGTGACTTTTTTAAGCGAAGTTGGTAGATCGATGATATTAATTCCCCAATTATTCATCCCTTTCTGTGTCCAAGTTCTGACATTGGTCACAGCCATGCAACTTCTTGGGCCAACGGGTTATCATCAGATATGTTGCAAGCAGAGGGCTAAAAAAGGTGTTTGGAGGTTTCAGGTTATGCTCTTGTCCTCAACCATTGCCATGAGAACACACCGGGCTAGCACACTGGATGGTGGGAGACAAGTGGAACATCACTGAGGCCTCCTAATCATCCCAGCCAAAATAATCCTAACCTGCCAACAGTCAACTGACTCCAAGATACGTAAGTGAGCCCAGTTCAGACCAGAAAAACTGCCTGTCTGAGTCCAGCTAACTTGTGAACTAAATGAGTAAGCCCTATTTTAAGGCACTATATTTCGTTATGTAACATTATTGTGGAGGAAGGTAACTGATACACTATGTACTATTCAATAAATCACTTTACCCTACAAGCTTTCGTTTTCTTATCAGAAAAACAAGTGTACAATGACTCCTTCACAAAGTGGCTGCCACAATTAAATTCATTAAATTAGATAAGGTATGCAAAATTGTTTAGCACTGTCCCTGGTACATAACTGGCATATAATTAATGAGAGTCCCTTCTGTGCCTCATATCCTACATTTAGATCTCTCCCATCAAAAGAAATGCCTGCTTAAGCTTTTCACTATTGATCTCCATATGCTGCAGAAGCTACATAAGCCATTGTTGTACCCTGTTTGGAGTGCTTCAGTGGAGTCCCTAGGATGGATTGCCAGACACTTAAACAGAAAGTCTCTTGTGATACTCAGAAGATGCCTGTAATGTGCCTGGAATTTCTCAGATCACTTCAAAAACTTCATTCACTTGAGATCACAAATCTAGGATGAAGCCTAGAAAAATGCCACTAACTTCCCACTGCCTGATGGCTTTCTCTACAGGAGCACACTCTTTCTACAATGGGGTAGTCCAAAAGTAATAATAATATTATTATTAAGTAATAATATTACTTAACAATATTATTATCAAATAATAATAGAATTTTGAATAAACACACTTGCCCCAAGGTCAGGTAATTCTGGAGTGGATAGTCTACACTGCTTTTCAGAGATCCCTCTAGGGATTGAATCCCCAGTTGCCCACAGTAATAATCTTATCTCTAATGCATTCTTTGTTGGATGCATTCCCTTTACTGTTTTACTTCCCCACTTACCTATCAAAATGTTTTAGGATTACGCCTGCATTCAGATCTTCTCTGAGGTCCACTTCTGGAAAATCTGAACAAATATTCATGGAAACTAATCTTCAAATAGAACCCATCTGAAAACCCAGATTCCAAGAGACAGACCTAGATAGAGTATGAAACTAGAATCATTCCCTCATTTTAACAGTGATTAATGAAGATAACACATCAAGATCTCAATGCCCAAGTTTTAAGAAGCCTTCAGCATCTCCCTTTTGGGATTTTACAGTGACCATCTAAGTCATCTCCTTTTTTCCAAACTGGTCCCACTTCTCCCCACTAACCATTTTCTACACAACTGCCATGTAGCTTTGCTGCTTAAAGTTTCTCAGCATTTCTCCACTCTTCTCATGATGAGTCCAGTCTCCCTACAATAACACGCAAGAGCCTTCATGATCTGTTCATCCTTACCTACCTCTCCTGCCTCACTCTTTACCACTTCCTTGCATCTTGCCCATACTATATAACTTGCATTTCCTGACCCAGTATACTCTATTATATTTCTGTGCATTTGCATAAATTATTTTCTTAATTTGAAACCTCTTTCTCCCACATACCTACTTGCTGGACCTCAATTTCTCCTTTAAAACTCTGCTTAGAAGGGAATGAATTGGGCAGCCATACGTATTCTCTTTCTGACTATCCCTCTAAAACATATCTCTGATCCATCCATTTTGTTCCATGCTGACCCACCGCAATTGTCAGATCCCCTTATCTCACCCTCTCATAGGACCATGTCCCTTCCTTCATTATGTTTTCCTAAGTTTTATATTGTATGTGAAGTTGATTGATTGATGTCTACCTCCTTCCACAGATGGTGCATTCCTATGAGAGAAGGGCCAAGTCTACTTTTACTCACTATGAGGTCCTGATACAGGGCATGCCACACAGAAAGCATTCAATAAATATTCACGAAGGTAACTTGTGACTCATTCCCTTCTATTTACAAATTTTACTTTGAAATCACTTACATCATTTCCCACCTAACACTCTGTATAGTTAGGGTTCTCCAGAGAAACAGAACCAATAGACTATGTAGAGAGACCTATAAGAGCAGATTTATTATAGGAATTGGCTTGTGCAGTGATCAGCTTCCTGAAAGCTAGGAAAACCAGGAAAGATGGTAGTGTAATTCAGTTCAACTCTGAAGGCCCAAGAATTAGGAAACTGATGATTTGATTTCTCGTCTAAATCTATAATCCCAAGAAATAAGAGCATGTCTGAAAGCAAGAGAAGATGGATGTCTCAGTTGAAGCAGAGTGAATTATCCTTCTCTGACCTTTTTGTTCTACTCAGGTCTTCTGGAGCAGATGATGGATGCCCACCTGCATTGGTGAGGGCGATCATCTTTATTCAGTCTACTGATTCAAATGATAATCTCTTCCAGAGACACCCTCATGGCCACACACAGAAATAATGTTACCAGCTATCTGGGCATCCCTTAGTCCAGTTAAATTGACACATAAAACTAACCTTCACGCACTCTCAAGCAACTTTTTGCTCACATGTCAATTTCCACCACATACTTGTGATCTTGAAGGCCTTTGTATAGTGCTCTGTAATAGCTTACCATTCTTTGAGCTCAGCTATTGAATTAAGGTTTCTAAAAGTATAAGATCATAATGCACAGAGAAAGAACTTCATCAGGCAGGTTTTGGAGTTTGAATAAGATTTCAATTGCCAGAGATGGTAGCTTGGAAAATGGCTTGAATAAAAGGGGAAATATAGGTAGAAGCAAGTTTTGTAGAAAATAGTCACTTATCACTATGTTTGAAAAGTGAGGTGTGTTTGTGATGAAATAACAATTTAGCTGACATGTGTTAAGTTTATTACATGCCAGACACTACTATAAACATTTTATATCTATTAACACTTTTTAAAAATACGAAGGATAAAGCTAGAATAATGAGTGAGTTTCAAAATATAGAAGACTCCGATGTCATCTAAGGAATTATTCTTTATCTGATGACTGATAGAGATTTATTGAAGATTGATGTGTGCAACATCTCAAAGTCATGCTGTATGGACATTAAACTGAATGCGAGAAGTCCAGAAGAGAAAAGAGATGGAGATATAGCGACTGCTTTGGTCATCCCTAGAGATATCTGTGAGAGTGTTCAAAGAAAGACCCATAGGACATGTCTTTTAAATAGCATGAGAAGCAAGAAGGAATAATGAATCAATCTACAGGCTGGATCATTTATACAGACTGTTCATAATGTATGCTGGTTTAGGGAGCCTCCTCAAGGAAAAGACAAAAAGTGTATGCTTCCTGCAGGAAGCTGGATCCCCAAAAGAAAAAGGAGGAAAGGACATGCTTACTTCCTCCTCTAACCTTGTATCAAGTCACTCTACCTATCCTGGAGCACTGGTGAGGGGGTGGAGAAGGCAGGTTCTTATGCTAATGGAGTTCACTCCACATGGAGGGGCACACAAGATGCAGAGAATAATCCTCTCTAACAATTTGTACCAGGGACTGGCAAACTACAGCCTTTGGGCCAAATCTTGCCTGCTGCCTGTTTTTGTGCAACCCAAGCAAAGAAGAACAGTTTTGATATTTTTAAGTGGTTGAAAAATTCAAAAGAATGAGGTTTCATGACACATGAAAATTATACGTTAAAATGTTACTGTTAATAAGTAAGGTTTATTGGAACACAGTCCTATCCATTCATTTATGTTTCTTTATGGCTACTTTAATGCTACATGGCAGGGTTGAATAGTTAGGACAGAGACTGTAGGGACCACTAAGTCAAAAATATTTACTCTCTGATCCTTAAGGGAAAAATTTTCTGACCCCCGATTCATACTGTTGAATACCATGCACCCATCAAAACAGAGAGGTAGAACTATATACTGACCCAGAAGGCAGCACAACATATTCAATGGTGGACAAAAAGTAAGTTGCAGAGCACTAGATATAGTGTAATCCTATTTTATTAAAGATGCATATACTGTTAGATAAAAAGAGTTACATATCTACCTAACAATCTTCACCAAACTGTTAGCAGTACTAACTCAGTGAATAGGAAGGAATGGGGAAGGAATGGGGACTTGGGACATTTGTACACTTTGTGTTCCTTAAAATTTTTCATAATGACCATTATTATTTTTTTATATACAAAAAAAATAAACATAACATGAACACAATGATGCTGCAAATAAGTCAAATGAGAGAGAACTTAGAATGACTTTATGAGAATTTAGAAACCTTCTGGCCTAAGAGCTCATTTGATGCTTGAATCTATTCTATAGCAGCCTACCCTGAGTTCAAATGTTGTGTATCTCTGGATAATCCCAGTGGCTATAAAATTCATTCCGATTTATGCTAACTTTGCCTCACTTAAGCTTTTGTTAATTTAAAATCTGCATTTTAGGTTTATAAGAAAAGTAATCCTTTCCCCACAATATATTTGAACACAAATTGCATGGCAAACTTGTCTTCTCTTCTCCAAACTGAACCCCACTCTGTCCTTCAACCATTCCAATGTGGTGCTAAAAGAACAGAAGGACCTGAAAAGAGTCAATAAGTCATGAAACAGAGTGGATCTGTATAGAATATATACTTTTTGAAAATGTTAGCAGTAAAGGTTAACGATGAGTTGAAATGACATCTTGATAAACAGAGCTAAAATTTCTAGAGGAAACATATATTTTGAGTAGAAGGGAAAAACTTCTACATACAACCACCTACAGGAAGTGATATCCATGGCAAAGGAAATTGAACAAATAATGGAATATGACTGAATGCCCATGCAGAGGAAAGAAAAGAGATGTGAAATACAAGAATGAGAAAACAGAAGAATTTGAATAAAGGAACTAAAATGAAACAAGTCTTCCCAGGAAAACAGGAGAATAGTTTATCTTCTATAAGAGAAGGAAGCCAGTAATGTGTGATGAACAGAATGGGATAAGGGGTAAGAAAAAGGGGAAAGGGGTGCAATGCTGAGTTGAAAACTCCTGTTAAAGGTATTATTACAGGCTACAGAGGAAATTGAAGAGAAAGTAAGCAGGAGTAAAGCAGAAGAAATACTTAGCTTTGCTGAGTGCTAGGTATAGAAAGGAGTAGACAGGTCTCAAGGTGTAGTGAATTTTTCCAATGCATTTCACTACTCAGTGTTCCCCCCTCACACACACACACCCCTTCTTCCACTCCTCACCAAATGCAAGGTCCAGAATGATTGCACTATTGATTGCTGGCAGGAGACTGAGAGGCCCACTGCAGAAAGACAGTAGTGGTCCTTTATCCCCGGTTACAAGAGCGTGTATCTAGACCCACAAGTACATGCCCCAATAGAAATATATTCTATGGGCTTATGAGAAAATCTTAACATTTTCCAAAATTGCCCAAACCATAATAATTCAACAGTGTGATTTGCTCGACCTATTCAGAAATAATAGCAAATATATAAAAATGCTACCTTTTCATGCTCTTAACATAATGCTTTGCCTTTTCCATGGCATCCAGGTAGGTTACTATAAATTACTTTGCAGGTACAAAATTCTGTTTTTCTCTCCCGCCCAAGACTATATTCTTTGAAAATATATTTACCAAGAGCTGAAGCCACTTGTTTCTCCACCAACCTTTGTGGCAGATGCACATAACAGCATATAGAAAACCCAGTGTTTTAAAGAGCTAGGACTGAGAAGCGCTCTTTCACCAGTCACCTGACAGCAATCACCTGTCTCTTTCTGGTTGACTTCTTGGTCTATTCCCTACCCTCATTGCTCTTCTAAAATTCATTTAATTTTCCACCTCACTCCCCATCCCCCACTTACTCCGCAGGCTATTTCCTATCTCCTGTGCTAGGACACCTCCATCCCTGTACCCTTGTCTACAGTCATGACTCTTTGGAGGGGGAGTCTCTATAAAAGAAGACAGGGACTGGTCGGCATCAAGAGTCTCATGAGATTTTATGGATATGATGATGCCCATAGCTCCTTAGGCACTATGATATTAGTATCATCTGTTCGGCTAGCAAAACAGACATTCTCACCAAGGTTCATATATCTTATAATTGCAGCCTTCTTCTTCAAGTGCTTTCTTGAGCGGTCTCCACTATTTCCTTCTTAAACGTATTTGACATTTGCCGCAACATTTTGCGACTTGGGTCCAGGAAAAATAAACCAAAAATAACAAATAAAGGAAACATGAATGATTTGTTTTTTCCCCAACCAAACCCTTACTGACTTGCAGTGTTAAGTTTAAGTGCCAAACAAGGGTACTTCCAGCCGGGGAGGAAGAAACCCAGGGAAACCATAATGGACTAAGAGTAATTTGCTGAGAATGTCAGATTCTTGGTTTGAATGTGAGTAGCGAAGAGAATAGCTTCCAAGTTGCACTGTCTTTACCTGGGTGATCAGCACATTTCACTCCAATTTTATCTGAACATAGCCTTTTAAGTCCACGTTGCCTCTTCTATTTTATTGAGAAAATCAAAGCCATCTGATAAAAGCATCCCAGATTCCCCTTTTCTTTATCAGCATTATATGATAAGTTAGGGACAAGTTCTCCAAACACAGGCAAACCTGAGTTCAAATTAAAACTTTCTTTTCACTTAGTAGCTACTGGGAAAGTTCCTTGATCTTTCCAAGTTTCTAAAAAGTTTCCTCATTATAAAAATGTAAAAATAATACTGATTTTGCAAGATTGTTCTAAGGTTTTATTTAAAGTAGGTATCCAAAGTCCCTGATTTTTATTTATTTATTTGTTTGTTTGTTTGTTTGTTTTATGCATGCAGCACCTGGTCTTCCTAGGTGGTCTCCCATGCAAGTACTAACCAGGCCAAACCCTTCTTAGCTTCTGAGATCAGACTTGTTTAGGGTGGCATGGCCATAGACCATGGACTGTAGCTCTGCTGGGGCATGGACCCAGGACCTTCTGCACGTAAAGCAGACATGCTAACCACTACACTATGCAACCACATCTTAACCCTGATTCTTTGTATTTAATTATGTTGGCCAACTTATTACACATTTAATAAATTGTTATTATTATAATTTCTTTGTTATCTTTGCTAGAGATTTTAAAAAGAATAAGAAAATTAGCAAATTACACTTAGTAGAAGTGCTTTGTTACTATACTATGTGTCATAAACAATTATCATATAATTATATCTGACAAGAGATAAAACTATCTCTACTCTACTGAAGTTACCACAAAAATGATTTGGAATATGGATTTTTATGCAATTTCCTTGATAATAAATGCCACTCTGAGCATATATTGAAATATATCTATAATTTTAACAAAACACTTAAAAATGAAGCAGCCAGAACAATAATAGTATGATTTTTAGTGAGAAAAAACTTGAAAATTAATTTGAAATATTTAAATATAGATTGTCTTTATCTCATCCATTTGAGATCTACTTTTGTACTTTACACTATGCAAAAGTTATTAGTGTACACATGCAAGCATATAATTTACAAATAAACAGATATGCATATATTAGCAGGACATGCTCAAGCATTTTTCACTGATGGGGAATGCACTATTAGAATTTTGGAGAACAGATCTACACCAACCCCAAGTATTTGTTCCACACTTAACAATGTTTTGTATCCTACATAAAGCTTTATTTTTCATAGTTCTTCATTTCCAAATAAGTATGGTCTGAGCTTCTTACGTGCACATAAGGCCTTTCTAACTTGGTTCCTGCCCTTTTATATCTCCCCAGGTCCTGGCAAGAAACAAATTAGCATAGGTGAGTTGAATGGAGGAGATTAATAGAGGGACTATCTGCAAAGGTGTAGGTAGAGTACAGAGAAACCATAAAGGATAGTGACATGGAAAGATAGGAGGAAGTGTACTCTCCTTTTCCTTTACAGAGAGGCTGTGTGGGGAGGGCCCTTACAGGGTCCATCAAGGGAGGGATGCAGTTGGCTCGAGGCCATCCCAATCAACTCTCCTTCTTTCTTAGCTGCTCCAGTCCAATTGGCCAAATCCAACCCAGACCATAGACACTGATGTGGTTCATACAGGTCAGCCTTCCGTGACACAAAATTGATTGGAGAATGGTGGAGATTGGATCTGGATAAATAAATGGAAGATATTAAGACAAATACTGATCCAAATTTTTTATTCATTCATTTGTTTATTCATGCATTCATTTGTTTATGTTTTTATTTCTTTATTCAACAAATTTCTATCAAGCATAGTGTCAGGGGCTGACCTGGGCACCAGTGATACAACAGGAACAAGATGGTGTCCCTACCCTCACATCTCATGCTTCACTTCAGAGCAGCAGGCAGGCAAGAAACAGGTTAACAAGAAAAATAATTATAGGTCACAATGCATTCTATGTAATTTGTGCTGTGATAGGGAATAGCAAGTGACTTGCTTCAGGTAAAATGGCCCTAGATGGCCTTGCTGAAGAGGTAAGACCTGAAGAGGGAAAAAGCGTCGGCCATGCAAACAGAGGGGAAAAAACATTCCACAAGTAAGAAGCAGAAAGTGCAGACCTCTGAAATAATTATGCTTATGATGATCCAGGAACAAAAAAAAAGAGCTTGTGTGGCTGGCGATTGTGAAGCAAGAAATGGGTTTGGAAGGTTCTCAGGGACTACCTCATGCCAGGCTCTGCCAGTTGAGCTAAGGAATTGGGCAATGATGTGTCATGGAAACAGGCAGCTTCTTTCTAAACTGCTCATGCCCTAATATTGCCAAGTTTTGCGTGTTGTGCCTCAGTGCCTTTGCACATACAGCTTCCCCCACCTTAAAATTCACCCTCTCTCTTTTATCTGACAAATAGTTACTCATCCTTTGACTCAGTTTATATGTCATTTCCTGTCTGAAGTTTTCCTTGGTCACCTAGGGCTGTATTAGTCACTTCCTCTTCTGTGCTCCCTTAGCACTTTGCGCATCTCTCACAGTTCTGTCACTATTTGTTTACAGATAGTCTTTCTCTCAAGACAGTGAACTCCTTGAAGGCAAGGACCATTCCATGTTTTTTTACATCTCCACCCTGCCCCACCTCTCACCCCAAGCCCTTTGAGAACTGAGACCATGTCTTAATCATATTTGTGTGCTCACCCTACTTATCCTCTCACCCTTAGCTCAGCTGGCTCAGGGCATGACACATAAATAATATCCAAGGATCCACAGCTAATTGAATAACGTCTTAGGAAATAGACCACCCACTAATTCTGATCTTTAATAAGAAGAAAAGTCTACCCAGAAGTATCTATCAGTGATTGGGTAATGTCAGAGTTTCCTGAACATAGAAAGTAAGATGTCTGCTGGAATTCATTTAAACAATTAGAAGAGGTTTTTGCTTTGTTTTCTTAATATAAAAAGACATTTAGTTATATATTTAATAAATTACTTAAACATTTATAATAAATCATAGTTTAAAATAAGTTAGCAAAGTTATATAAATAGGTTTGCCACAAGTTATGCAAGCTTGCCTTTTCCTATGACAGTATCTTTTTAAAAGTTAACTTTGTGTCTGCAAAGCCTAGCATATAGCAAATGCTTACTGAATGAGTATGCAAAAGAACAAGAATTAAACATCAGACATGCTGTTTCTAGACTATAACCATATTGGTGGTGACTTTCAATTAGTGTTAGTGGGTATTGGTTATCTACAGAAGCATAAAAAATTATTCCAAAATGTGGCTGCTTCGAACAATAAACATTTCTCATGTCACAGTTTTAAACAATTAGGAGTTTGATGTTTACTTAAAGTTTAGTGGATTTCTTTAATCTATACGAAGATAATATTAGATAATATTTATTAAGTGCTTACTTTACACAAGACTATTCATTCATTTAATCTTGAGAATACCCTGAGATGTTTAGTCTTACTAACCAACTATAAGATGCAAAATTTCATGCATAATGAGGTTAACTAACTCAACAAAGATCACAACCAGAAACAGGCAGGCCTGGGATTCATACCCAGGTAGTCAGCTCTGGAGTCCAAGCTGTTCAATTCTAATAGTTTGCCTTTAAAGATAGAAAATAACAACAATTTGCTCATACAAATGAAGTAAATATGATGAAGGCTGCTCCCTCTCATCATTGTCATATGTAAGTTGCTTCATCTCTCCCAGAGAGATGATAGACTTCTATAGCTCCATTATCCCACATGTGCCTGATTGTTGCCCATATTTGCTGGTAAAATCAGTGGCCATGAGTTTGAACTTTGTGAATTAGCTCAAAGGAGTTTGAACCCATAGCCCTGACAGTATTGCAACTATTGGTTCAAACATCTTATTTGATATAAAGGCAAAGTGTGCAGTCATTTATTGAAAAATTGCAGCCAGTACCACTGATCATGCCTAAGTTTCCAACATGAAACATTGACTGCACTTTCAAACCAAAAACAAAAACAACAACAACAACAAAAACAACAACAAAAAACAAGATCAAAGGGGCTGGCATCCTCTGTAAATGAAATAAAGGCCCCAGGTCTTAATGGATCTTTATTATCTATCCTTCCCCATCAAAAAATAGGAAAATCTCTCTCTCTTTCATTGGTATTTTGCACTAGAGGACACAACAATGCATATTTTTTAATCAAATCAAACCAATCAAAGATGAGGATAAACACTGGGTCTTGATGAAGGAGGACTGAGTTCATGACTCAAACTAGCTGCTTCATCATAGAAACAGTCCTTTACCATTCTGGGCCTCAACTCCTCATTATAATAGAAACAAATTGGTTTAGAAATCCTCTAAGATCACGTTTAGCTCTAAAAATTGAGTTTATATCTTTAGAACTACAAGTCCATATGAAATTAACTTTTTTTTTTTAATTCAAGCAATAGATATTATTATGCTTTGTAACAGTCTGTCTATTAACTGCACATGATTAAAAATCTCACAAAACAGGATATGAAAAGTTATCATTTATCAGAAGCCAGACAGATGATTTCGCATTACTCTCTACTATCACATGGTGGGGGAATGGAATAAAAGACAACAAGACAGAGTCCTCTTTCCTCCCCCCATTTCACCCAGCATTGGTCATGGACTGGGGCCCTCACTCACAGGGTACATTCGAGAGCCACAGCCACTGTGGGCTCTAACTGAGGAAGGCATATCTGATATTCCCTACTGTGCTCTCATGTGTAGATGTGAAAACAGATATATATATTTTTTGAACAGTCATGAAAATTGCAGTGATGGGGGTAAAGTCCATTGAATAACGTAGGAAGAATACAATAATGAATAGAACCTTTTGACATGAAAAGTAGAAAAGGTTAGAGGGGGTCTCAGGAAGCGGGAGGATCGTCACTGACACGCCAAATATGACAGAGTGGAAACATTACTGTATAGGGAGTTAGTCCCTCAGGTAACTAATTGTTTGATTCTGGGTAAGTCACCTTATAAAATGAGGAGGTTGCATTAAATTCGTGGTTTTCAAACTGAGTCCTTAGAACAGCAGTGTCTTATGGAAAAAAACAGGTGGGTGGAGAAAGGCACAAACCCAAGTGGGTCATGCTCCCTACTCGCTAGTCCATCACCTACGCAACCATCTTTGCTTTTACCTGTTTTGTATTGGAATTAACAAAGAGTTTATGTTTAAAAAGTCATGCTATTGTAAAGAATAAAGAGTTTGTAACCACCAAGACTGGATGACCTCAAACGTCTCTAACTCTTTCTGTGAGTTGACGCAAATATTTTCAAATAAACAGAAGACATCTCAGTACATTTCTAAACCCACAACAAACATCTCAGGGTAAGTTAAAAGTATTTCTTTTGAGTGTGACCCCTTTTCCCTCTTGTGAAACAGTGCATTCTGCAGCTCCTTGACATAAGTATCTAAATTATAAAAATTACCAGTGTCTTTTCCTTACTCGAAAATGAGGCTGTTTGTGGATTTTGGCCATATAACTGATGTGACTTGTTCTGGCAACTTTCTCAAATCATTATTCCCTGTCTGCTTCACCAGGATAATAATAATTGTTATTATTTATGGAGTCTTGGCAGAGTCCCTGAAAAATCATCTCTAATATCATACCTACCTGTTTCCACAGCTTGACCTGAGGTTAGAAGCACCCTTCCCAACATGTCATTAAAATGCTGCCTCTCTCTGATGAATCTGAACTGGTCTTCAATTCTCTTGGCAGTCCAAAATACTCCACATGGTCACCTGAATCTTCTTTGGAATAGGAAAGCAAAAGGCCTCCATTTGCTGGGAAATGTTCAGAGATAGTGGAAGGAACAATAGAGCCAAATTAAATTGAAATGAGTAAACAGAAAGCAAAATAGTCATTGTGCATAAAATAAAATGGGGAAAATTAAGAATGGTCTGCTATATATCCAGATGCAGCCATGTGATTTGACTCCAAAGCAATTAGCCAAACCAGACCTGTAGAATTTGGCCAGTCTTCATCAGGCTGTTTTGCTATCCCTAATGGATCTTAGGGCAAAATTGCATTGACATCCCAGAAGGCATTTCAGTTGTTATCAGTCAGATCGGGTTCAAAAACTCATGGTCAAAGGAAGGAACAGTAAGAACATTGTGTTCCAACTCGTAGAATTTGTTCCATTTTAATCACATAGACAATTCCCTTCAAAGGTTAGCACACTTTCCATTTTGCAGTGTTTGAAATAATATATTCAGTGCCACACAGCTGAGGCATTTATCCAATTCATTTTTTATACCTGATAGACACAGAGGGTCAGCAAAGAGTTGGCCTGCTTGCTGCCACAGTTCCTCCTGCTTTCAAGGTACATGCTGAAAACTGATGACAGTGCTCTTTTCACTCAATCCAGATGCAGCCTCAAGAGTTCTCTGGGCATCCACTAAAATTAAACAAAATTGACAGTTAAGATGAAACTTATTCCTCACCCTGGACGTACCCATGGTGTTCACAGATGTAATATTTATAATTTCAGTTATTCAGAAGCACCTTTCAAGTTCATGAGAGCTATATAGGTTGACTTAGTCACAGCTCATGACGAAAAGATCCCTCAGCTAATGTGTGAGCCAAACCCCACCCAACACATTTTTTTATCTTTTTCCTGCTTTCAAAATTAAAAAAAAAAAAAAAGCATTTTCTGAGACAAAAGATGTGTTATGCTAGCATTGATTCATATGGAAATTTTATAAAGACTTCTATTATTAAAAAGTTTAGTGCTATAACCACCTCCATTCATATTTATGCATACCACCTCCTCAATTCTAAACTCCTTCATCTTTCCCTGTTATCATCTATCAATGCACAAATTTCAAAAAGTTGTTAAGAACAGAAACCTGGAGGTCAAGTTTGCCCTCTTGACTGCTCATATCCCAATCCACGAGAAAATCCTATAGATTCTCTCTCTAAATACATTATGATCTGCCCACTAGTCTTCTACTTTCATTACTGCCATCTTGGTCCAAGCCATTGTCATCTTTCCCTAGATTCTGGTCTTGACAGACCTCTCTTCCTACCTCTTCCCACTCCACTCGCTATTCTGTAGTCACAGAAAGCATCTTGAAAAGTGAACTTGATCATGATATCACCCCCCTCCCAACTCCCTCACTACCACTGCACATTCACATGCACTGAAAATCTTTCAGTGTTTGGTCCATAATGGGTAAAGAAGTTACATCAGAATGTAAATATAAAGCAGCATATTCCTTCTTTTATTGAAAAAGCTTTGCTACTTGTGTGTGTGCATGTGTGTGCATGTATTTATATTTAGGCTCAACCAAAAAGTATTGTAGGCAACATAACTGATTTACATCTGCACAGCTCTTTTTCTTATCACAGACAGGCAGCCAGCAGTTTGTAGACCAGCAGCCTATGTGCAGACAACAAGTTGCACCGACTTCACAGCCCCAAACAATGAGGCTCCTGCCTGTCTCTCACACTTCATTTTGAGCCTTTCCTCCTTTGCTTCCTCTGTCCCAGCCACAATAGACACCTTGTGGGTCCCAGACATAACTGTTGTTGTAGAGACATAACCACCTTAACTACCATCTATCCTGGAGTCTTCAAACTTGCATTCCCTCAGGTGGAAATACCTTGTCCCTGACTTTTTACTTCAATGATGCGTCCTCGGGGCCTCCTCCCCCAACCACTTCAGTACAACTCCCTCTTTATTCTCCATCACTATTGGATCTCCAGGTTGACACCTTTTTTTTTTTTTTCAATCTGCATGTACATATTTATGTGTTTAGCTGCTGATTCTTTGTCTTTCTTACTGACTGGAGGCTCCATGAAAGCAGAGTTCCCACTGGTTTCTCTAGTTCCACTGCTCAGACTGCTTTTGGCACGGCATACCTTCAAATGTGTTATAAGAGATGGGAGGTTAGAACATACATGGCCAAACATGCTGACACTCAAAGATGCTAATTTACTTCTTTGAGACTTCCCAGATCATTTGCAAAATATGAAAGCTATTTGCCCAATCTAAAAGCTACATTGTCTTTCATTTTGTAGTTGCAACAAGTCTCAACCAGTTTAAGGTTAGGCAATTTATAAAGGAGCAACAGAATTACTTGATATGAGTAAACAATTCATTACCCTTACATAAGATTTTTTTCAGCCTGAATCATTGCAGTATTTTGATGTGCTTTTGTATCACTGTCATTCTCCTTAGAGTCCCCATGATATAACACCTAAAATTTATGAACAGCCAAAAATTTACATGCCAAATTTACATGCCATCAGAGAACAAGGCCACCCAGACTTGCCTTCACAGAGCCTACGGTTCAGCAAAAAAAAAAAGAGTTAACCTAGCAGTAAACACGGAGGGTGGTGAGTGAGAAGAGCATACTGCTAAAGTAGCATGTTGCAAGACACTCTAACAGTTTTTTTAGGAGTCAGGGAAGATTGGCACCTGAGGATGGACAAGAGTCAAATAATGGGGTGTAGGAGAGTGATTCGGGCAGCAGGGGGGCTGGTGAAGAGGCCAGAGAAGAAAAGCAGGCTTGGTAAATTCTAAGATCTAAAACAAGTCTGGTGAGGCTGGAATGCAAAATAAGGGGAAGGGGCAGACAAGGAATGAAGCTGAGGAGATAGCCAGGGGCCAGATCTTATGTGGCATAACAGGAACTTCGACTTTGTCCTTTTACAAGAGGGTATGACATGTCCTATCTTCTATGTCCTTACTCCTTACCTATAAATTATTTACAATAATATTAAGCGTGCAGCACTTGCTAAGTATATGTTAGGGACTATTAGGGCTCATTAAAGAATACAAAGCAAAAAAAAAAAAAACAGACAATATTAACACCAGAGGAAGAAAAATTATAGAAGAAAATGTAATCAGTACACTATATGACTCGGTATGAAAACCATTTGATGGTAATATAAAATACAGAATATAACATATAATAAAAACTAAAAGGGTTTTACTAAATACATGATATAACTATATTTGAAAGATTTGTGGGCAGTCAATAGATAATATCTAAATTGGAAAATCAAGAAATATCTGTAGAAACACATTATTTAGAAATAAGAAAGGAAATAGCAGAATAAAGAGTTGAACAATTTATAAACAGTTACTTCTGAGGTAAGGAGATAGAAAACCAAGATGGGATAGGATAAGGTGTGGCCAGGCACTATTTTTATTTTATTATAACCTTTGTATAAGCATTATTATTTTTTTTATTTCCATGGTTACAAGCCATGTACATGTGGGGTTTTCTTTTTTTGGCAGAAGTAAAAATTGAACACGCGCACACACACACACACACCCCCTAGCAAATACTAATCTAAACAAAAAGGATAGAAGGAGGCATTCCCTCCTGGCCTTCTCAAAGATGCTTCTATTGATGAGTCTTATTCCCCTGACCACTCGTCTGGGTTCCTGAAATAATCAGGTCAAGGGCGGGAAAACGGCAGCCTCTGGCCTTCTGTTTGTTGAAGATGTCATGAACTGGGCTGTGAAGCAACCTTTAGATTTGCAGTGCTAGGGACAACCTCTAGTTATCTGCTTAGATTCCACATTGGCTCCAGCCAATGGTTCCTCAGCACAGACCAGGGCCCCAGTGAAGCGGACCCATTGGGAGTCCCAGGGCTCTCTGGATCTTCACAGGAAGCTAAGACGAGAGGCAAGTGTGAGCTCAATGTATTGAAGTACGATCCAGACATAGAGAACCTGTTCTCTTTGATTTGGTTGACGCATTCACCTGTGCAAAGCAGATGGCCTCACAAGACACTGAAGTGCTACAGCAAAGGTCTCCAGGTGTTTAACATCTCATTAAATCATACCTTACTCACTGGAGATGTCTGATACTTAATAAGGATGGAACTTAAACTGTCTTTTGCTATCTGTGAAGGAAAAAGTAGTGAGAGAAAAATCAGAATTAAAACCATCTATGAAAAGAAGAAGCCATTTTTAAGTATTTTCAAGGACTTTAGAAGGATGCTTTTTACTGACAATGTTAATTAAAAATCGTTCATATCTATTACAAATTCCCCTAAATTTCTCTACCAGGCAAAATTTTATTAGACCACTTTTAGTAACTACATATACCTGAAAACAAAAAGAAAAAAAAAAGATGTAAAGATGTTTTACAGATGAGAATATTTACGTTTTCAAAATAAGCTTTACAGGTAATGATTTTTTAAATGAAGTGTTATTATCATAACACTTCCCTCTACTTAAAGGCAATGAGGATATTTCTTCGAGTGTAGGGTATTTGTTTGTTTGTTTGTTTTTATTAAAAACTGAATATATTCCCAAAACAAATGTATAACTTTTTAAAAGTATAACTTTTAAAAAGTATATTTTAAAAGTATAACTTCCATATAAGTAAATTCTATGTCAAATGCTATTAAGTATAAACAGCATAACTGAAAATAACTCAAATCTTCTAGTTATATTTTGTCAACCATCTTCCTCTATCCAAGTTCTCCATTAATTGTAGAATCTATATTTTGGGGAAAGATAGAACTTAATTGTTTCCAAACAAAATTTCAACCCTGAGTATAGTTTCCTTTCCTTCAGTTAAATGAATTAATCTTTTAAAAGAGAGAATGCAGAAAGGGGAACTTCTCCAAAAACTCATTTGACATGTGCATTTCATCAAGGGCTTTAAGTATAAAGTTGCAATGGATAATTTTTGTTATGATCGTCCCTGGAAAGATTTCAGTTTTTTAGAGCATTTCTTTCATCTTTTGCCTTACACTTTGTACTAACAGCAAATGCCAACTTGAAGAAAAGGTATTTAATGCTAAAAGGGCCATAAATTCTAATGTAGTTCAAGCAATATTATATGAAAAGTTTTATTAGCTCTTTCAATTGCCTCTTTTAAAGCAAAAAAAAAAAAAATACAAGTAACTCATTTATGACTCTGAGTAAACTTTTTCTGAGTTGGTTAATGTTACTTTATAAACTTTTCTAAAGTTATCAAATTTTTAATATTCAAAGCATGGTATATGGATACACGGGGTAAGACATTAATGTTGTAATCTAAGAAATTACTCATTACACCTAGTCATCTACTTTTGATAATATATGTATAAAAGTTCTGATGTTTTTCAATTAACCTGATGCTAACAAATTCTCAGATTCTGCAGACAAAATTATTCTAGGATGCTGTTGGAAGAGCTCCTTAAATTGTAGGGGCAGTGGTATATATGGTTATGAAATGAGATTTAATGTTTTGTTGGTTTGTTTTGCTTGCAGTGATGTTTCACTAAATAAATATCTCCTGAGGCTTAATTGTTAGAAAGTGTCAAAAATCTCAGCAGAATTCACCAGCTAATTCTTAAAGCGAGATGGAAATGTAGCATGAGACTATTCTTTCCAAGTGAGTGTTTTATGAATAATCTAATATATTCCTCCTAAGAGCATTTAAAAATATTTCAAAGCTTGTTTATTTAAAAGAGAATCCCACTTTCTCTTGCAGAGCCTTAATTTCATTAAGCTCTTTATTTTATGGTTTTAACCCCCAGTGGGTTACTTAGGCTGATTTCTTTCCCAGTACACAGGGAAAATTATTCGTTTCATCTATATTTCTTTAGTATTGGGCAGCATTATGATACATTTCAAGCCCTAAGCGCACACACATTAAAAATAATTATATACTGCCTATCACCTCATAATAATACTGTCTGGTGGTCCCATTAAATTGTTATTAGGTTTTCCTGAGCCACAGAATAATCTATCGAGCTCTTTGCTCCTTGCTGGAAGGATCTGAAAAGCCAAGAGACATTTTCCTCTCTTTTTTCTCTCCCCACTCTCCATCATTTTTCCTACATTTAACTGAGTTCTTAATTCCTTTCACTCTTACAGGAGAAAAGGAAAAATGACTGTCACGGGCAGAAAATGTTCTTTCTCTTTCATCTCCAGGCAGATGAATCAATAAAATATGAAGACAAAAGTGCTCCATCTTCTGGCCAAGGACGAATGTTCACCAGCAAATACTCCCCTCTATAAAGGAACAAGATCCTGGAAGACAACTATTGATGAATCATCCAATACCATCAGGAATAAAACATCCTTTTCCTAGTCTCACAAACCTGAAATCATTTTCTCCCAATCTTCTCTTAATTCCTTTATTCACATCTAACTACCCAAGTTGGCTAGTAGTGCAGGCTTAGGCGCAGCATCAGGCAAAGCTGTCCCACCTCTTCCCGTTCAGGTCTCAGCACAAGTTACATAGACTTTTGAATCCTCAGCCCCTTCATTTTATCATAAATTTAACAGTGTCTACCTTTTACCTAATTTCGAGGAATAAGTAAAATAAGATTTGTGAAATACTCAAACCCACATCAGGCACATAGAAAGCACCCAACAAACGGAGATGCTCTGATTATAATTATTGTTATATGACATTTCTAAAAACATTTTGATTCAATTCAATGCAAATCTTCAAATCATTCTATGATCAAGATGCTAAACACAGTAGTAGAATTTTTTTTAATGTAGCCTTTACAAAAAAAAATGTAAACCTTAAACAAATTAATAGTCTATTAGTAGTAACAAAGAACTTTACTACAAGGCAAGATATGGTAGATGACAAAAAGAGCTATATCCAGTGTCCCAAGACAGTGCTTCTCAAACTGTATTGTGTATATCAATCATTTGGGGAGACTGTTAAAATGTGAATTTCAATTCAGTAAGTCTGGGATGGGGCCCGAGATTCTACATTTCTAATAAGTTCCCCAGGTGATGAAGCTGGTCTGAGGTATACCTTTTAAGTACCAAAATTCTAGGGTATTAAAATATGATATAAACAAGGTTTGTAATTAGCTGTTATACATCACCACATCCGTACTGGTTTCTTACATTCTGCCTATGTTCTGATTGGTCACTATCTGTAACAAACCTATTATTATGCCTATTGTTGAATATCACTCTGGATAAAATATTATTTTCTCATTCACAGTGCTCTGGTGGACAGCATAGATGTCACATTTAGTTTTAAAGCAAATGCATCATGGAGTAAGTGGCATTTAAGAATGGTCTTGAGAGATTAGAAGGATTTTACTCCTTTCTATTACTTGTCTAGGACACTCTGTCCTTTCCAAACACCATGGTTACTGTTCATTTGGAATATAAAGTGGCTTCTTAGGGCTCCCCTCTAAAACAGCTTTCCTTGGAGCCTTTAAAAATAGACAACTTCATTAGAAGAAAATGTCTTAAGTGCCATTCCCGTGTTCTAAGGGCTTCATTGTTGTCGTTTCTGGTCTTGCAATAAAATGAACAATAAAAAAGATAGAGAGGCATCTTCTCTCTTACAGGCAAAACCCTGGCTCCCTCTAAGCTGAGGCCAGTCCATATGTGTGAATTGGATGCCAATTTTTAATTTAAAAAGTTTCAATCCCTAGCTTGAAAAATAGGGAAATCATCTGCCCAGAGCCCAAATTCCCACTTGGAAGCAATCAGCTGGAATAGCATAGCCAGACTGCTGCGTGTGGGACCTGTGCACCAAAAGTCTCCATCCACACTCAGGCAAATCTCCGTATCTCTCACACCCGATCTACTTCACTTTCTTCTATAATTCAGCTGGGTGGCCCTTTGAGTTTGTGATCCTATCTATCTAAAGCCCAGGAGTCATCTTAAGTTGGCAAAAATATTGCTTGTCGTTCACGATATATAACTACCATACTGGTGGTTTCCAGAATACAAGGTGACTATTTTCTATGAAAATAAATCTTACTTACTAAGCAGACCAAAATTACAGCTAGTATAGCTTTCTTGGTTTACACACTTTGTTTTTATTTATCATTTCAGTATTAAGTTCTAGTAATTCATTTCCTCTCTTCCTTACTATTGAAATGAAAGGAAATCTGAGTAAGAAGGAAAAAGGGTAAACCAAGGAATCAATACCCCATTTTGTGAGTAAGACATTTCTAAAGGCTATGTTAGTAACTTTAACGAACCAGTAGAGAATTCACATTAAGTAAAGAAACCAGAGAATAAAGTGTGTTTTTTTTTTCCAACCTAGGTTCTCTGTGTCCAGAATTTTATTACCAACTCAGTAAAAAAAAAAAAAAAAAAAAAAAAAAAAAAAAAAATCAGTAAAAATCTTTGGTTTCTTATGCTTATTTTACACCTTATGGGAGACAGAAATAAAGAAAATAGTTTTGAGTTGTTTTGAAAGCATTTTCAGATTGCTAATAATAGATATATTTTTAGATTAAGGCCCTAATTACTCACTTAAAATATAATATTTTATTTTATATTTTTCCTTTTCATATTTATAGGTAGTCAAAACTAAAAAACTACATTGATACTGGAAAAAGGAGGCATTAATTGCCTTCTTTTAGATACAAAAAAATTCCAACTTTTAAAAATTTTCCTAAATAGATGACCATTCTCTAGCATAACTGTTTAACAATTTTAAAACAGAGAAGCTTTGAGAGGAAGACTGAATCATGGCAGGTTTTAAAACTTCCCTAAACATAGCTTTGAAATTAATACATCATGACCCAACTATTTAACCAGACAGCTAATGTGCTGGAAGAATGTGGCTTGTTTCAAAGTTAGAAAGTAACATAATACCTGGGCCAATATCTGTCCCTACTTCAAATGTGTAAATTCATAGATTTGCTCAATATGAGGGATGCTCACAGGAGCCTGGTGTCCACAGCCCTCTGACAGTGTGAGAGTCTACCTAGCCCACTGGCAGTGACCACTCTCCTCGCCTTATCTGAAGGCCAAAGGTAGTGAAGACTACCCACCAAGGTTGTTACAAAGATCAGGTAGAGAGATGATCAATGGAAGTGTCTGAACACTGTAACACTGCAAAGACATCATGTCATTTGATAAGTAAAATGCTTAGAATAGTACCTGGTACATTGTAAATTCTACATAGATCCTGTTGATTGAAAAGATGTTCCTAAGATCTGTGATGCTGTGCTCTATTATGAATTTCTTAATAATTAACTACACAGAGATTTCCACTGTTGGCCTACTCCCCACTCATTTCTTCAACCACCCTAAAGCTTCTGGAAATGGTGGAAACACAGTGCAGGTTTGGTCTTGCTAGCTCTCTTACCAAAAGGTTATCCAAAAAAAGATGCTTATTTAATGGGAGATAGCATTTAATATTAAATGGTACATAAGCAAATTAATGATTTAAATTTAAGGGGTATCACACTGAAGCTGAAAATTCAGCGTGCTATTCAAAATCTCAGTCATTGAGGGTCTTTAGGCTCACTATTTGGGCATGGAAATGAGGGATTTTTGCTCGACTCTTTGTGTTTCTCTGAGATCCACACTGACACACCTCTGGCCTGAGAAGATTGGTTCCTGCCTCCATTGTCCCTTCTCACTCCTCAATCAGCTGACAAGATACTCTCTCCATTTCTTGACGTGATTTAGATTATGCAGCACCAACGTGTATTAATGGTGTATGGATACACTGTCACCTTTCAGTGTGCTACTGATACCATGTGCACTGCACATTAATTAGGCTCCTGTTGTATACAAGACACTGGTAAACATAAAGCCAAATAATCTCCTGTCTGCAAGCAGCTTACAACACCCAAGGCATTTACTTCATTTCCTCATGTAAAAAAAAAAAAAAAGGCATTTAAGTTTTTTAAGTGTGATTGTATTCTACAGGTGTAGAAAATGAAGAATAACTATATTTTCCTCACTGGTCTTTCCTCATCATTTTCTAGCCCCTTACCCTAGAAATTTTATTTTTATCCTATTGTCTTACCTCTTCTATTTACCTGACATGTTACATGTTTACTTTTTGGTTATTTATCAATGGCTGTATCCAACTACTAGCATATAAATCAACATGGGCAAGAACTTTGTCCTTGTTCACTGCTGTGTCCCCAGGCCGTAGAATACAACCCGGCCCAGAGAAGGCCCTCGACAGATATTTGTTGAGAGCAGGTCTTCCTTAAAAAGTGGGATTCGAGTTGAGTTTTGACCAATAAAAAGGATTTCAATAAGTGAAATTTGGGGAAAAAAATACTCTAGAAGGAGAAATTGGCTCTAGCAGTACAGTATAACTGGGTTATAAGGTGGTTCTAAGATAAAGAAATTTAAAAATTGGTGGAATTTAACTATTTTAAAATTAATTTTATGAAAGAAATAATTTTTTCATTAGCAATATTAGAGATTTTGATGACATTTATGGGCCCATCTAAGTACTTTTAAAGTGATCTAGATCCCAAATGGATATGCTGCAAAGTAAAAACTATGTTTGCATCATGGAGAACAGATTGAATCCAGAAAGTATGGAAGCTGGGGAAGGAAAGAAATGAGAAAGGTGGGAAGGGAGAAGGAAGCCAAGGTCGTCATAGTGGTTCTAAGTGCACTTGTGTGTTATATTTAAGAAACCTATGTTTCTAGTCTTGCTTACCTTACTTTAATGACCTCATCTGTGAGAGACTGTCATCCTGGAATTTGATATCTGGTGACAGTACTGCATTAGAGAAAACAGATGGGAGATTTGGGGGAGGGATTTTACCTTCTGCTAACTTCTCTTACAAATAAAAGGCAGTCTTGACATTATATCGCAAGTTTCTATCACCTATGGAAATCTTTTTGAAATCAGGAAAAATCCAATATGTGCTCCACTGTGAGTTATTAATGGGTTTGAATAAGACCAAACATTTTACTTTTCTCTCCATTTCCAAATGTCTCCACCGCAATGTGTCAACATAATGATTTTTTTAAATAATGTTTATAGCTTTTTAAATAGCATTTGTTTGAATGGTTTATATCCAAAACATTCCTCTGGAAATTTACCGACTTGTAGAGAATGTTTGTCTACTGCACTATTTCTAACTGTTGTGACTTCATGCCTCCACCTTGTTTCAAGTAGATTATGTCTCTCCCCAGAACAACAGCTGATTGAATGGCTCCGGGATGAATTTCAACAACTGGGGTACATCCCCCAGAGAAGTGGGCTCCAGGCACACAACTGCCTGATCTTTGCTCTGTCCAGGCTTCAGCCATGTCTTCCCAGTTCATTTTCTGGTATGAAATTTAAAACTTGCAGTGTCTCAACTACCTTGAGGAAAAGGTTTCCATCGCCCTCACTGAGGGAGAAGATGGGGGTTGTGAGCTGCATTATAGCTGCCTTAAGTAGGGGGCTGGGTCAAGGGACAGTTTATCCAAGCTCACCGGGTCTTAATTAAGAGGATGTACAGCAAAGAATCTGAAATTCACAGCCAACCAGAAATACCCACTTGGCCTCTAACACTCTGAAACAATAAAAGCCCTTGGGGAAGACTGCATTGTTCCCCAGTTGCCTTAGAAAACAGATTAATATGACAATTCCAGGAATTTAGAAATTGAATTTACTACCCAGCCACCCCTAGAGGATGCCAACCCACATCCCCGCCTGCAACCAACTGAGTAATGTGGGATTAGACCAACTCTGGGAACACTTTCAATGCTAAAAAGAGTCCAAGGGGACCAAACAGAAAATGTGGTAAAAGCACCCAGTGGTTCTTTTTTTCTGTCCATCATCCTCTTGAAATAAAAATGCATTTTTGTTTTAATGCAGGCTAGAGAATAATCACTTCCATTCTTGCATCCCGGCCAGGTCTGAGATGCAAGCAATTAGTTTAGAAAAAGGATGAAACAGCATCACACAAATCATGTAGGGGAGAAAGGGTTGGAAGAGTAAACTCTTAGTGTAGCCAAAACAAAACCTTGATCACAGCACATACCTCCCAGTCTTGCAATGTAGTACAAAGACTTTATTGTGGAGAACAAAAGACTCTAGAAGAAAAAATGGAAACAAACAAATGGCCTAAAGAAAGAGAGAGGAGTGAAACAATTACACACTTTCAAGACCAGGAATGAAATTCATCCTAGAAATAAAGGGCATAAAAGAAAGACAACTGCAAAATAGAAATAGAAAATGACTGTGACATGTTGGGCCAGGAAGCTAGTATGACAATATTTTCTCATAAAATGATATTCTATTTCATCACCATATGCTTTAGGAAAATCCAATATGTTCTTGGCAGACTTCTAATATTTTTTTTCCCAAGGTAGTTAAAGCTTTAGGGAATGTGTCAAAGATGCTTAGCACCCACTACACTTTTTAATATTATATATTGGTAATTCTTGGTTCATGAATTTTAATAATATCATTGCAATTCAGTGTGCCAATCACTCTCCCCAGCACTGGCTGATAAAAACATGCAACAGCAGATCCCGTTTTGGTTTTGTTCCAGAATATTGTTGAATCTGCAGATGAAGAATATATATGTAGAAAAAAAAATTAAAGGAAAGGTATGCTAAATGGGATACAAACATTATTTGAAGAATTATTTCAAAACACTAGTTGATGACATTTAGAAATATAGCTCACTAGCTATTGTGGAAAAGAAGTAAACATTAAAAATTAATCATTGTCACAGATCTATGACTATAAACTTAGTAACACAAATGATATTTAAACAGGAGATTAAAATGAGTCATTTTGTTCTGTTGGCTCTGCACATGATCATGTGGAGGACTTTCGAAGCTATTTCTACAGCCTTCTCTTCTGACTCCAGCTGTATTTGCACCTTTCTAACCACCTGTGGATGTCTAGTGGACTGTTCTAGCTTCATTGCAAATGCCATACCATACCTGGAAAAGTGCCTGGTGAATTACACGGTGTTGTATATGGTATACTGAATTAGGTGCTGTACCATTAATAATAATATACTAGTTTAAAGTTGAAATCATCTACTTTTCCTTTATTCCTGCTTTCTTTTCTTTATGCTTCTCTTCTATTCCTGTCAAAGGCTAACTGTTCCTCTAGCCACCTGAGCTTCAATGTAATTGTCTTTCACTCCTTTTCCAGACACCACCCTTTCTAGTTACTAAACTCTGCCAACTCTCTATCTATTCTTTCACTAACATCTGTCCTTTGAACCGTCTGCCCTCTTCTATTTCCATTTCCCAAAACCAGACCGTCATTATCTTATGCCTAGACTCTGCTAAATATCTCTTAATAGCTTCCTGCTTCCAGTTTGGGTCTCCTCCAATTCATTCTTCTTGTGACACCTGGTAGATCTTTCTAAAAATGCTACTTTAATCTTGTCACTCCTCTGCTCAAAAACAAAGGCAGCCACTGTTTACAGGATAAAGAACAAAGTCCCCATTTCATAGCCCAGGGCCAACATAGGCAGCCCAGGTTTTTTTTGCTGCTATATCTTCCACGGCTTCTCACAACAAGCCCTTGGCTGCAGGTGAATCGTTCCACTTCCACAAATTGTAAGACTGATAGTGTCTACCTGCGGCACCTTCTTCCTCTTTCCACCTACCTGAGACATATTTCTCTGCGAGGCCCAAAAAGCCTCCTGAGCCACTTTGCCCACAGTTCTCTCTGCATGGACACTCACTTGGTGCTTGTTCGGGATCGACTACGCGTCACACAGCTGCAGGACTGCCACAACACCATGGCATCTGTAGCTGTGTCTTTATTTTCTCCGATTATATGAAAGCTTGTGAGGATAGAGACCTTTAAGCAACATTTATTAAGCACCTGCTGTGGGCAAAGCCCTGCTTGAAATGTCACCAAGATAGGGAGCTATCTTAATCCATTTGCTAAAACAAACTACCACAGACCACATCACATGGCTTATAAACAACAGAAATTTATTTCTCACGGTTCTGAAGGCTGGAAGTCCAAGATCAGGGTGACAGCATGGTCAGGTTCTCTGAAGAGCCCTCTTTTGGCTGCAGACTACAGACTTCTCACTGTGTCCTTACAAAGTGAAAGGGTGAGGGAGCACTCAGAAACTTTTTTATAATGGCTCTAATCCCATTCATGAGAGGCTGCCCTCATGACCTGATCACCTCCCAAACCCTCTACGTCCAAATACAGTCAGCAACTTTGGGGCTTAGGATTTCAATATATAAATTTTGAAGCATATGAACATTCAGACCATAGAAGGAAGGTCATACTTTTTTGGTATTATACAAGAACAAATATGGTGCAGCTCGTATCATAGCTGTCTAATGCATATTTTGAGTGAATTAATTTCCATAATTTTTATATTGTAAAATTATGATTTCACAATTAAACTGTCAAAATTAAATTCCATTAATGTCTTTGTTTTACAGTATGAAAACTATGGTAAAGAAAGATGCAATGTCTTATTAAATCCAATGTGTTGGTAACAAAATTAACATCTTAATGCTCATTTTTGTTTTCTGTTCTGCTGCTCCAACTGCCAAGCCTTTCTGTCACTCATCAAGAGAAATATCGTGTCTTGGATTCAAATTTTCATTCCACTAGTAATTAATGAATCACTCTTTTGCCTAAGGTATTTTTGGCTCCAGTCTCCTGTCCTACAAGGCACTGAGTCTTGCATTCTGATCTCTCTCTTTTTTTAATGCAATTCTCGTTATTTACGCCCCCTCATAGGAAGCCCAGATCCTATGGAACTGGAGCCAAAATCAAATAAATCAAAATAGATGTTTTTATGCACATATTCACATTACCCTAATTTCTAGCTACACAGATAATTCCTAAGTTTTTCCAATAATTATAGAAATTCCAAAAAAATGTTTTAAATTACATGCCTCTGCCAAGAATATTTTATATTTAACATAAAGAGACTATGCTGCAAGAGGGATTGATAAAGCCAGTGCTTTGTCTTCGCTTGTTAATCAGAGGATGAGACTATGCCAGGTGATAAATCTTCACTCTTGTTTAGTAGAAAGTAGTGACTTAACACTTTCAAAGTTAAACAATCCTAGTTTAATCCATATAATATTGTTAAAACTATGTAAAATGAAAAAGATGAACAGAAAAAAAAAAGCCCTAACACTAAGATATTAACAAAGATTTTTTTATTATTATATTCATTTATTCATTCATGTATTCATTCATTGAATATTCACTTTTGGAGCATTTACCCACTCCCAGGTACTGTGTTAGGCACAGAGTTGTGCGATTTCTTTTCAGTTATCCAAACTCCCATGACAGCATGTATTAATTTTATGATAAAAAATAAGTTTTCTAAATGTAATATAGTTGTGATTGTTATTTTTCTATGTCAACTTGACTGAGCCACAAGGTGCCCACATATTTGGTCACACATTATTCTGGATATTTCTGTGAGAAAGTTTTTGAATGAGATTATTATTTGAATCTGTAAACTGAGTAAAGATTGTACTCCCTCATGTGTGTGGGCCTCATATAGTCAGTTGAAGGCAATTAACTCTGTTATCATTTCTCTCTAGCTCCTTTATTATTTATTTGTGCCTATTTTGGTGAAGCCCTTTTCTAGTTTGCATGTTCACAATCAGGCTTATTAGGCTTGTTAAAAATAAATCTGTTGGCTCTGAGTGACAACTAAAGAAGTCTCCTATGAGTTAAATTCTAATACTTCAGTGCTCAAGCAGAACTCAACACCATTTTTTCCTCTCAGAAGTCGATCTGCTTATATCCAAGTTTTACTGTACAGGCAATTGAAATGACAAGATAAATGACTTCTAAATATTTGAAAAAAATGAAGCGTTAATGAAATGTTGAGTGACATACATAAATATATATGCCTTGGTACACTTGATATATTTCATACACACAAAATATTTGTCTTCTTCAACATAAAAGGGAATGTAAAAATCTGGATTTTATTATTGCAAAATTACTTTTTTTAAAAAAATTATATACTAAAATCTTCCCCTAATTTTTCAGTTATGTAACTCATTCATATTTATTAAATTCACTATTTGCCTTTTCTCAGATTCAAATTTAACATAAAAATTTAGTGATTTACTTTTCAAAGGTCAAACTATTTTAATTGCTTTTAGAATGCGGTGATCTTAGCTCAATTGAGTAGTATTAATTTTATCTCTCTTTGCAATGAATTTAATAACCCTTTAGCCTGTGGGTGCAGAAAGTAGTTCAGAGCTTTTGAAGATTTATAACCAGAACTCCTTTAAGTCCCAGGGATGACCTGAATAGGGTGATGAAAGCTCTCTGAGCACCTTGGCCATTTGGCAGTGAAGCCACCGTTGTATGATGACCCAGAGCAGAAGTACAGCCCAGCTCTAGTTCTATAAAGGTCGTACTAGGGTCAAATCACTTAAAGCCACAGGGTTCTTTTTTGTTTTGTTTTGATTTGTTTTCTTTTGTTTTTATTCTATCAACAATGTAAAAGCAAAACATTGCTTCAGAAAAAGAAATGTTCACTCTCTCACAGCTAATTTCTGTTTCTGGTGCTCTGAACCACACTTTCCCACACTGACCTTCTATTCCGTCTTCACTCTGTCCTATTTCCTCAATGTAACATCTTCTCTTCTTAAAAAAATAAATAAACAAAAACAAAAACTAGCTTAGAGTTACTAACTTCGGATCAAGGTTATACTCTTATGGGCTAAATTGTTTACACAAAAAATTCATATGATGAAGTTCTAACTCCCACAACCTCAGAAGAATGGGACTATATTTGGAGATAGAGCTTTTAAAAGGTAATTATGGTAAAATGAGGTCATGTGGGTGGGCCTTAATCAATACAACTGGTGTCCTCATAAGAAAGGAAGATTACAACCCGACATGTGAGTGCACACAAGGGAAAGGCCATGTGAGGACATAATAAGAAGGTGACTGTAACCAACCAAAGAGACCTTAGAAGAAAACAAATCTTTAAAAACCTTAATCTTGAACCTCTGGCCTCCAGAACTGTGGGAAAATAAAGTTTGTTGAACCCAGCCAGCCTATGGTACCTTTTTATGGCAGTCTTAGTAAATTAATACATATAGTTTACCACTTGCAAAGCATTTGATTTCTCTGTAATGGTGAGGACTATTCCTACTTTGAAGAGTTGTTTGGAGAATTAAGCAAAACATATAAAGTTCCCAATTTTCTTACATATTACATTACATATTATATAAGTGAGACTCCATGTTCCTGCCATGTGCTATAAAAATATAAAATTTTTAATTATCTCCATTTCAAATATAGTCTTTGACTATGGATTTCTAGTATTTTGTACATGTTCTATAATTTTGTTTTTCCTTTGACAATTGAACCACAGTTCACTGGCTTATGATCAATAAATGTTCAATTAAGATAAATTGTCCCCATTTTTGGCATTCTGATGATTTCTATCTTTTTCTAAATTAAATTAAGTTTATAATATTAAATTACTTATTATTAAAATCACCACTCTTATGTGTTTTTATATTCTATGCATTTTAATAAAATAAATGCATAAGTGCGGTAAAATTCAAATTATTGCATAAACCATTGTTATAAAGTTTAAAATGGAAGATGCTATCAGAACTGAACTATCAACTGCGAGGCAGCTCTACTAGGCTGAAAACATTAATTTATCATTTCATATCCAAAGTTCCAAACTTTGCCTGGAAATGACAGAGGTCAAATGTATAGACTGTCCGAATGTGGTGTGCATGCAAGTAATGACACTTGTTGGCTGAGTGCTGTGTTATCAGCAAACAATAGCTATTGTTGTTGTTGCTGTTGTTTTTTATTACAATTTGTTGTGTTGTTATATAAATATACTCTAATTGTGTCATATACTGAAATAGACTGCCAGGGCCTACAGACCTCCTACAAACATTTGTTGAGCACAGGAGTAGGTAGTCATGATGTAAAGATGAGCAGGACTAAACTCCTTGAGTTGTTCATACTCTAAGAGACAAGTTGCATAAGTGAGCAAATCAGCCCCAGTGCAGAGAAGCAAATGAGACAGCATAGGTGTATCCGATATGCTTGACCATCATGCAGTTATCTGTCTCTTGTGGAGAAGGGTCACAAGAATAGAATCAGGGGAAGCATTGAGAAGGATCTCAAAACCTAAACAGAGCAAAAATTATTTACTGCTTCTCTTGCACTGCAGTGCTGGCCCCAAAATACAGTCTTCAGGGAGTACTTGTTCTGTGATCAGTTAGCAGGTTTGTTTTCTTCTGAGGCCTCTCTACTTGGCTTACAGATGGTTGCCTTCTTGCTGTGTCTTCACATGGTCTTTCCTCTGTGTGTGCACACATGTCTGTATTATACTCTCCTCTTCCTATTAGGACATTTGCATTGGATTAGGGCCTAACCACATGACCTGATTTTTTTTTAGTCGCCTCTCTAAAAGCCCTATCTCCATATATAGTCTCATTCTTCTGAGGTATTGGTGGTTAGAACTTCACCGTATGAATTTTGGGGGAACAGAATTCAGCCCATAACACTATGACATGATTCAAACTTAGTGAGTCCAAACTCACTTTTATTCTTCTCTTGGTCACTGCTTATCAATATTATTTTAATAATTCTTTTAATAACTTTTGCATGTGCAAAAGGCTTTCATATACATTTTTCTTATTCTAAAACATTGAATGAGACACATGTTGTGCTGTTATGTTTCAGGTGAGAAAACCAAAACTTGGAATTGCTACATTGTTTGATAAAGTTTATCTAGCTAGTGGTTGTCTTGATACAGTTAAGGCTGCTGTAACAAAATACCATAGACTGAGTGACCAATAAACAACAGAATTTTATTTCTCACAGTTCTAGAGGCTAGAAGGCCAAGATCAAGGAGCCAGTGAGAGCCTGCCCCATGGGTCAAGCTGGTTGACTTTTCACTATAACCTCAGGGACAAGGGAGCTCTCCAGGGCCTCTTTTATAAGGGCACTAATCCCATCCATGAAGATTCCACCCTCATTTTTTGGTAAGTTTTCAAAGCCCCCACCTGCTAATTCCATCGCTTAGAAGGTTAAGTTTCAACATATGAATTTGGGGGTGATAAAAACACCCAGTCTATAGCACAAGGTACTACCCAGATCTGACCTCCTTCCAGAAGGTCACCAGAGTCTAGTTGAGGGTTCTTTTCTACTGTACCATTATGCTCTGAGTTATTGTTAAATAACTCTCCTTTATAAAATATAGAGCTATAATGCCAACCACAATGGTCACCACTCTATCAGATTTTTCAGACTTCCCAAGCAATTCACATTAATCCTAGGCTCATACAATAGAATGATAAGGGGAATCTTAAAACCCATGTAGTTCAACTCCCCACAGTTGACTAATAAAGAAACCAAGGCCAGAGAATAAATAACATGCCCAAGTACACACAGGAAATAGCTAGAGAGCTGGGACCACAAACCAGTGTTCATTCCTGTGCTAATAATTAGTAACTATCAACTAGATATTTGATGAGAAATACATGTGGCAATTTAGAGGGGCAACTCCACAGCTAAAGACTTACACACTTACATAACCCTCATTTCTCTTCTGTAAAAGGGGAGTTAATAATACTAACTCATAGTTAAATGAGATTATACCAATGAAGGACTTTGAGTTACACTTAACATAGTAAGTACATTGATGAGGGGAAGATGACATGTTTATCTTTATTACATATTATGTAGATACTATAGTGAATACTATGTTCATTTCAGTGATGGAAATGTTGGTTTGCCAGACCCAACGCATGATTTTGCAATAGAGTTTCAAAGACCACAAAAGATTGCTTTCAGCAGAAGCATTGGGGTTACTATTCCAAGTGTGGTAAATTTAAATATAGAAAATTTCTGAATTCAGTGAAATGCTAGACGTTCAAATCGGAGTAGCCTACCAGCCAAGTCAATATCACTTCTTACTGGATTTTGGTCATTAAAACTTTTCTTGATAATATCCATAGACTACTAAATCTAAATATTTTTAACAGAGAAAGATAAATATACTGAATTTCTATGTAAACTCCACTCAGTCCTTACCATTTCTAATATTTAGTGCTAGATACATTTTTGTTACACCCACACATTTAGTACCCTTTTCTTCTGGTGAAAGTGTCTTCATTTCTGATGCTGCCAGAGGAAACGAAGCAATTTTATTTTTAAACTACCATTGTTTTTAGTTCCTTTGTCCACAAAACCATAATGAGATAGATACAGAGTATCCAATTTTAGATTTTTGTATGCTACCAGAATATTTTCTTTCAGGAAAGAAAAAATGAGAGGAAATTACTGTACAAATAATCATGTCCCTCTCTTGACGGTGCAGTAACCACTATCCTTTGTCACTCCCAAGACTTTGTCACAGAAACAACCATATCTGACGTGGCCACTAAAGAAACTACACATTTCCCCTGACCTTCCCAGATGGAAAAATGTGGTTTGAAGGAGATCAAAAGGCAAGACGAATTTGCTCAAGTATCATAGAATGTATAATCTAGTTAGAATTATTCTTTTTTCTTAATGCAGAAATTTAGCACAAGAGATCAAAAAAGCTTTCTGAGAATTTTATAGACAGAGAAATCTCTGGCAGTGAATTAGTTCAGCCAAGCCAGAGTCCAGTATTTTAGCACAGAGGCAGTAAAGGTGGGGAACCCCAATTTAAGCTCATTATTAGGTTATTCCAGACTTTTGGCCATGGGTACAGCTTGTACCACAACTTTCTGGGGTTCGTTGTTGTTGTTGTGTGTTTAATTTATTTTTCAATTATAGTGGACATCTGTTTTGTTTCGACTTGTATATACCACTGCTACAATGTCATTAATTGCAGAAAGAGATTTTTTTTTTATTACGTACACATATATATTTTTAAATTATTTATATGATTAGAAGACATGAATAATTCCTTGTTTTTTCCCCTTTGGGTAAAAAGTACATTAAAATATTTTTTAAAATAAAATTAAGAGGAGGAAATCATTAGCAAACAGAAATACATTCACCCCCCGCCCCACACACACATACATACATCTTTTTTTAAGCTAGTAGAGTGAGCCTCTCCTCCCCATGGGCCTCTAGAATATAAACATGCTCACACATACACAACAGTCTTTCAAACACACATAATATCTCTGTTGATTTTATGCCAATTCTTGGAGGGAGGGAGAAATATATAAGAAAGAAACGTTTATGAGACATGGGCTCAGCTCCAGGTGTGCTCTCATTCATCTTCTCAACTGCCCTTTGAAGAGGCACCAGCAGCCCCTTTTAGACACAGAAACTGAACCTCAGGGAGATTAAATGACTCACTCCAGGTGAGTGTGGAGTGAGCACTGGAGCAGGGTCTGTCAGACTGTTCTCACTGCACCACCGAATTAAGACCTGTCCAGTTTAGACATTCCTGCACCACCACCCTGGTTCTGGGAACGACCACACTTTAAGCGTATTTCTTAATTGCAATGAATAAATCTTTTGGAGAGAAAAAGAGGAAAAGTGAGGATGGGAGGGAAAAGGAAGGAAAGCAAGAAGAGAGGAGGGGAGGTTGGAGGGGAGGAGAATCTGGGAAGAGAACCTCTGACCTTCTAATGGGGCAGGTTTGGGAAGGCCGCCAAGCTGCTCAAGGAGCCATGAAGAAGATGAGATCTATCCCTTCACAACACTTTCCTCCAAAAAGAAAAAAAAAAGTGCCATGAACAGCTTTCTTTTCCCAGAAGGCTTGAGTGTTTTTCCCTCAGGTCAGTGCCCATCATATAACTGATAATATTTGTATTTTTGTTTGGGCCCTCAGCAAGCTTAGAATCACACTTACAGTTCAATTTTATGAACTCTGGAGGATTCTCTGATCTACACATTTATTCTAGCTTTTTACCTGGACTTGCCTTTTTATATTTTCTCAAGTACCAATTTTTAACTATTGTATTTTAGCTTATAAATGATATATGCTTATAGACAAACCCAATTCCTATGAAACCAATAGGTAAAGTAAATAATTATTTCATGCATTTGGTCACTTTCTCTAGTATCTGATACAGTTGTTAGTGTATATTAATATGTTATATATGCTAGCATATGAATTTGCATTGACTATTTAATATACCTACTTTGCATTATGAGTTTTAGTAATTGTATTCAAGTTTTTTTTCTTTATTCAGTCAACAAATATTTATCAAGTGCCCAGTATCTGCCAGGCACTGAGCCATGTGTTCGGCTCCCAATGGAAGCAACACACACATAGTCTCTGCTTTCAGAAACATAGTGCAATTGTCATACAAATAATACACAGTAAAAAATACAAGGAAGGAGATGTAGAGACCAGTACAGGTGCCCATAACAGGTGGGCTTGAGTTTATCCCAATGGTGGCCAGGATTACCTCAGGCATGTGACATTCTAACTGAGATCCGTAGGCATTAACTAAGAGAAGAGGGAGTGGAGCAAGATTAGAGTTGGGAGCACTTAAAGAAGAGGGAAAAATATGCACCAGGCTCTAGGATAGAAAGAAAACCTTTCTGCTTCTATCATAATCTGAAGAAGGCCAGCGCATCTAGAGCTTTGACAGGGAGGGAAGTTTTTCTTGCAATAGAGAGACAAACCAAGTTACAGATTTTGGTCTTGGTCCTAAGAACAATGATGAAGATATTAAATGACTTGCTCAAAGTCATCCAGCCAGTGAATGAAGAAGTATACAACAAATATTAATAAAGCAAAATTGAAACAGCTTATAGTTATTAATCAATGCTAATGGAAGTCTGAATAATTATTATAATCATTATGTTAAAGATTTCACATATAGGGCATTATCAGAATCTCACAAAAATCATGTTGAATATATATTACTAAATTTACTATTACATACCTCAGTTTACAGATGAAAAACTGAAGCTTATATTTATAGTTATTAAATGATTTTCTTGCAATTATTGTCAGAAAAGTGGCATAATGAGAACTACAAATCAGACTATTGAATCAACTCTTGTGTTCACTCCATGAAGCATGCCCTACATGGTGCTTAGCTGATCCTTTAAATTCAGCCTTAAGACTGGGTACCAAGGAGGATGTAAGTATTTCTGTAAAGCTAGACTTGCACTCCATTCCTGAGACATATAATTGACAGTGGAATAGAATATGAGACAGATTTTGTGAATTATTTTAATAAATGAGAAGTTATTATCTAGATTATTCATGCAAATGCATGATCAATGCATGATTTTTTTTACAAAAGAAAGAAAACAAAATATCTTTCACCATCGAAAGGTAATTTGAAATTTGTTACACTTAAGGTGTTAAAAAATCTAGGTGAAACTTAGCCTTACACATTTAGATTTTTAAAAGGCTATCGCTCTCTGGTAGAATTGAATGTTGTTATTTCTATCCCCAATGACAACAATGTTCTCTGCTGTTGAATTGTCCTTATCCCCCTTTCCCCAAAAAAGTAGCTTTAAGCAACATCAAGAAATAGACATAGGTTTTATCAGAATGATACTCTTGACATGAAAAGATAAGGAAATCTCATGAGAAAAAAAGGAGCAATAGAAGAGAGAGAAGTATCCCCTGAAAGATGTTTGGCTCCAGGCACTGAGCAATCCCACCAGCTTCAAGAGTTCTTAAATTGCCCTCAGGTGTACTGCCATCAGCAGGACCCAGATACCCACCTGGGAGATGTCTTCCTTCTTGACACAATGCACCAGCATTTGTTGACATCTCTTGGGTATCAGAGAATATGGGCATGACCTGGGAAGTGGTCTCTACCTTTCTGGATACTAGAATTCATTTAAACTCTCTGTCACATCATAATCTCTCTCCTCCCATGACTATTTTGTCCTCTACTTTGTGTCTCTTCTTTACCTTACACCTCTACTAACTAATACTCTTGGCTGATCATCATTTGGTTCATTCACAACCCCTCTAGACCTCTATGGACCTGTGGCCTCAGTTTATCTGAGTTCTCTCCTCAGGAGTTTTTGGTATTGGCCCCTTCTTTTTATAGTCCTCTGCTATATTCTTCAGTTTATACTCATGGAGGAAACCTGATTAGCCTAGTGAATAATCCTTGCTCCAATTTTGTCTTTTTTGGGGGGTGGGGTGGGGGTTTGTTTGATTTTTTTAGGTGATTGCAAAGACCTTGTCAGCTTACAATCCCTTATTTATTTATTTTTTCACTCCTACAGTGCCTGGTCTTCCTAGGTGGTCTCCCATCCAAGTACTAACCAGGCCCGACCCTGCTTAGCTTCTGAGATTAGATGGGATCAGGGTTATTCAGGGTGGTATGGCTATATGCCCTTGTTCCAATTTTGACAGAGGTGTTTTTACCAGGCCCCTTGGCTCCTGGCCAGGCTATGGATTTGCCACTTTGGTTCAGGCTGTCGCCACTCCCCAGAACCTGTAACTGAGGGAAGTAGCATGGAGTGTATGTAACATGGCACAGACCATGAGGGAAAGTTCTGACCCAATATCTGGGTTCACATTCTAGCTATGCCATTTACCACCTGTGGCAATTTGAGCAAATTCCTAATGCCTGCTCTGTAAAAGGATGGTGATCGTAACACTTATCTTACTGGATTATTGTTAGGATTAAACAAAGTAACACATGAAAAGAATTTAGCACTGTATTTAGGACCTAGTAAAGGCTTCATAAAGTATCATCTATTACTATCTATGCCTGACCTTCAGCAGGTGGTCATGAAATTGCCCTTGACTAAGAATTGTAGACCCAGAAGAATCCATCAATGACCTGTTCATTCACAAGTGTGCAATTTCTTCAACCTCAGCTATGCCTGTCAAAGCTCACTAACAGGTCTTTTTCAATAGGAAGGATATTGAGAGGATTTTGGCTCATTTTTCTCTCAATTATTTTTACATGACCAGTTTAAATCTGCAAAATAAACACACATATGTGGGCAACCTCTGGAATAGGTTGTCAAAGTGCCCTTCTTCATTTGAGTATTCTATGAAATATTAATGGTTGAGTTTAGACAAGTTTTCTTGGTTGCTTAGGCATGTGTGTGTGTGTGTGTGTGTGTGTGTGTGTGTGTATTGTGTGTGTTTGTTTTAATAAAAACTGCTTCATTATTACATGACCTATTAAGATCTGAAGGAATTATCTGGTAGCCTGGGAAATAATCTTATTTAAATCTGGTTCAATCAGGCCAAATTAGTCATAGAAGAAGAACTGACTAAATATTTTTATTTGAAACAGCAACTGTCACTGTTATGTAATAATACAGAAATGGATTTAGTCCAAGACAGGGTAGCCTCTGTTCCCATCTGAACTGGGCGAGGTATGAAATAGCTTATTACAGCAACCTAATCTTGAGATGACATAAAGTCATTACATCCAAGTCCAAGGAACATCATTGACACTAAGTTCTAGAACACCACAACAAAGCCCTTCTACTATCTAGACCTTTCAAAAAATCTCACTAGGGAAAGGAGAAGGATGGAGGGAGTTTCTAAATTCTCAGATTGATATTTGTCCAGAGCATAGCTCTCTGACATTAACATACAACCCTGAAAATCATAAATTAGCTGATGATAATTCCCATTTTCAATTCTTCCAATAGCACAGAACATGAGCTCTTCACCATGTATGAGTGGTCCTGCCTCCCTCTCTGGCTTCCTCTCACTCCAGCACCCTTGTCCTGTCCTAGTTCAATACACTTCAGGCACTCTGCCTCCTTTCTGTTACCAGCACATGCCAAGGTCTTTCCCAGCTCAGGGGCCCAGTTCCACATGACCCTCTCCCTCACCATCTTCCTGAGATTGCTCCTGCACGTCTAATTCATTGTTTCTAATCTTAGCACCCTATGTGTTTCTTACATGGCACTCACCATGATTTGGAAATATTTTCTTTATAAGCTCATTTGAATTCTTAGATTTCTGGCCCTAGACTAAAGACTTCATGAAAACAGAAATCATCTCTATTTTATTTACTATTAGGGCTCCACCATTTAGCCCAATGTTTGGCTCACAGGAGGTACGTAATAAATATTTGTTAAATAAATTAAGGGAAATCCAAAGGCAATCTACTTACTACAGAGGAATAAACAGATGTCTTGTTCCTTAAATGCAGATGGATGAACAAAAGGTGAGAGAAAATATAATAGCTAAATATAGGACAGGTCTGCACAAAAAATCTACATGCAAATGTTTATTGTAGCTTTATTTATGATTGCCAAAAACTGGGAACAACCAACAGGTTTTTAGGAGATATAAATAAAAAAATAAATAAATAAACTGTAGTACATCCATAATGGGATATAATTAGTCGATGAAAAGAAATGAACTATCGAGCCACAAAAAGGCATGGAAGGATTTGAAATATACATTGTTAAGTGAAAGAACCAGCCTGGAAAGACTATATAATGTGTGATTCCAATGCATTCATTTCCTCGGGCTATGGTAACAAATTAACACAGACTGGGTGGCTTAAAAGAAAAAAAAAAAATTCTCTCAGAGTTCTAGATCCTAGAATCCAAAATTAAGGCATTGGCAGAGGGTTTTTCTCTCAAGGGTCAAGAGGAGAATCTGTTCCCTGACTTTCTCTTAGTTTCTGCTGTTGTCGGCAGTCTTGCTACTCTCTGGCTTCCAGCTGCGTAGCTTGTCTCTGTCTTAATCACATCGTGTTCTCCCTGTGTTTGTGTCCAAATTTCCCTCTTCTTAAAAGGACATCATTCATATTGGATTAAGGGACCACCATATTTTGGGATGACCCCAACTTAGCTAGTGACAGCTGCCATGACGCCCTCCCCAAATAAGGTCTCATTCCGAGGTACCAGAGGTTAGAAAAACATACCTTTTTGGAGAACACAATTCAACTTGGGATATCAACTATATAACATTTTGGAAAAGGCAAAAACTATAGAGTAAGTAAAAAAGATGAGTAGTTGCTAGAGGAATGGGGGTAGGAAAGAGAATGAATACATTAAGGCAGTATCATATTTTATATGATACTGTAATAGTGAATACAGAGCGATATGCATTTGTTAAAACCCATAGAACTGTTAAATGCAATGAATCAATGCTAATGTAAACTATGAAATTTAGTTAATAATAATATATCAATAGGGGATTATGAATTGTAACAAATGTACCACACTAAGACAAGATGTTTATAATAGGGGAAATTGAGGGAGAGGGTGGGTATATGGGAACTCTTGGTACTTTCTGTTCAACTTTTCTGTAAATCTAAAACTGTTCTTAAAAAATAAAGTCAATTTATTAAACAGGTACAACAAGTTACAGTTTGGATTTGGTTTCTTCAAGGGTCAATGGTAGATGCTTCTTGTCTTTCTGCATTTTATGAGAAGTTTCTAAAAGTGATCAGCCTAAAACAAACTAGCTGCAGACCTCTGCAGTTTTAAGAAAGCCATTCATCCATAAAGTGTTCTTACTTCTTGGATGAAACTTTTTTTCACTTGCCAGTTATCATGACTACAAACCTCAGTGTTCCAATTACTCTATGGAAAACTGGTTGAGAGCAGGCAAACTCTGTCCCAAAAACCAATTTTGTATTTTAGGGCTCTTCAACCAAAGATGCTAATTTTCTTTGGTCTTGGCAGATTTTGCGTCAGAGTGAAAACAAGTACAGGACAAAGAGTCAGAGACAGCATGAGTATACAATCTGCTGTGCAGACTAGAAATTTTTGGAAAGTAAAGGGGGACCTATTAATAATTATGCCAGGATAACTGGTATGAACTGGACAGTCCCGTGTAGATCAGGGCATGTCACCCCATTAATCAAAAGGCCTGTCTTGCAGTCCCAGCTCTGCTACTTATTGACCTTGGCCATGTCATTTATGAAGTCCCATTTGGACAGTGGAAACCTGGAGGCAGAGATCTTGCTCGGGAACACCAGGGGTTACTCGGCTTTCTTTTCCCTTCCCTGTTACAGATAAAGATAAGAGCTCGTTAGGTTCAATGACAAGAATACTCAGACATTTGTAACATCTCTCATAAAAGATGACATAAAGAATTAGTCTAAGTTCTTCCAGAAAGGTGGACTTACAAATTCTGGCAAGACCATACTTGGTACAGTTGCTATTTGGTGGCAGTATGTCCCTGTAGGGAAGGGGAGGGAGGCAATTGATCTTACCTGTATTCGTTCTTTGCCTCAATTCGCATTCAATTTCATGTCCTTGATGTACTGGTCTGAATAGTGGCCCCCTTCCAAAGTCAACGTCCACCCACAATTTCAGGCTGTACCTTATTTGAAATAGACTTTTGTAATCAAGATAAGATGAGGTCAAATTGGGATAAGGTGGGCCCTAAACCTAATATCACTAGTCTCTTTATAAGAGCCACACACACAGGGAAGAAGGCCATGTAAAAATGGAGGCAAAGGTTGGAATGATTGCATCTACAAGCCAAGGAATATCAAGGAATGTTGACAACCACTGAGGAGAGTGGCATGCAACGAATTCTCCTCAGATGTGCCCAGAAAACCACCCCTTCCAATATCTAAATTTCAAACTTCTGGCCTCCAGAACTGTAAGAGAATAAATTTCTGCTGTTTTTAAGCTTCCTAGTGTGTGGTAATCTGTTACAGCAGCCATAGCAAACTAATACCCTTGTCTAAAGAAATTTGTTCTCATCTCATCAGGTTCTGACCTACCTGAAATATTGCATCCCCTCTCCACAGCCCCCAAATCTAGGCACCAGGATTTTCATCCTTTTTCATCTTCTGTTGTAGACCAGATCTTCATCTATCTTCTCTGGACTATGGCAATGTTCTTACTTCTCTACTACCACTTTTAACTCCTCATTCTTTATCCAGCAGAGCAATTTTTCTAAAAACTAAATTTAATCAAATTTCTTCCTGCTTAAGCCTAAAATAAAGAGCTCTCAGCACCTACAGAAAAAAACTTAAAATTATTTTGCATGATATATGAGACTTTTTATAATATGGCCCCTGCCTTACTTTTGTATTAGTCAGGTTTCTTACTGTAGGAGAATGACTGTACAAATAAGAAAAGGAGGACAACTAGAATGGACCCTATGACATCAGATTGAAATAGGAGATAGCATGATTTCTCATATAGGTAGATAGAAATACATAATGTTAAAAGATATAGGGTGTATGTACATATAAACTCTCACACACACACGAGTGTGTGTATACATACATATGTTTCCCAGCTCTATGCACTGAGAGGGCCAGGACTTAATAACTCTCAGTAACAATGAATACTCCTAGCACTCAGATATTGATTTCTAAATTCTTTTTCTGTGAAAAGACATGAGTTTATTAGAGGAACAGCTCCAGAGTTAGAGCAGTACATGTACAAACTGAGTCTAGAACATTGTTTTGCATGAGAAAGTAAAAAAAAAAAAAAGTGCTTAGAGAATAATGGGGAAGTATCAACTCTAATTGAAAAGAAAATGATGGGGGCATGTCCAAAAGACACAGAAGCCAGACTGAAGAAGGCCCCACTGGCTAAATCTGGAATAATTTGAGCAAAAAAAAATAATGATTGTAATAATGGATTATAATTTAAAAAGCTCTATTTTATAGTAAAATGCAAATAATAAATCTAGAAGGAATGATAGAAATTGGGAAATCATCATGTGGTAACTAGCGTATCAGGATAATAATTGATTTAATCACAAATCATCAGTGGATGCTAAAACTAAGGGTTGAGAGGTTGATGATATTCACATAGTCTCAAAGTATCTCCCCATGATACATTGTTAAATGTAAAGGGGAACATGTTAACTTTATAGTGGAGAAACCTGGCAGGTACTACCTTGATGGAGTGATCAAGATTATTATTACCAGTAATGTGACAAATCAACATGTATTGAAAGAGTAAGAATATAGTATAAAAGTGAAAAAAAGAAAAACCTAATCTAATCATAAGGAAACATCACAGAAATCCAAATTGACGGGCATTTGACAAACTAAATGACTTACTCTGTTCAAAATGTCAAGGTCATGAAAGCAAAGAATGCCTGAGAAATTGTCATAGATCCTCAACATTATTGGGAGGATTAGCAAAATTCAAGCAAGGTCTGTAAATTAGATTTTTAAAATTGTATCAATGTTAATTTTCTGATTTTCATAACTTTTCTGTGTTATTTACAAAAATATGCTTTTAGGAAATACATACTGAAGTATTTATGAATAAATAAGCATCTGCAATTTACTTTCAAATGGTTCTGAGAAAAATCCACACATGAAGAGAAAGAGAAAGAGTAAGAAGCCAGATGAGATAAAATATTACTAAAAATGGGATAGCTGGGGGAAAGTACATAGGGATTCTTTGTGCTATTCTTGTGACTTTTCTGTAAGTTTGAAATGATTGCAAAATCTAAATGTTTTAAAGAAAGGAAGTGAAAAAAATTCTCATTTGACAAGCAAATAAACTGCAAATATGTTTGGTTCTGCCCAGGGGGTAGGAAGGGAGGCCAAGAGTAGAAACCAAAGGTGTCCCTTTCTCTCTGCTACCATAGCATCCCACCTACTCAATGACCAAGTGGAGTTACATGTTGAGAAATTCCATTTACATAAAATGTCTAGAATATGCGAATCAATAGAGACAGAAACAAGATTAGTGACTGCCTAACGCTGTGGTTTGGGGAGGGGATGGGAACATTAGACAGTAAAAATTAAAGGGTGCCAGATTTCTTTGGGGGTGATGAAAGTATTCTAAAATTGATTATGGGGATGGTTGCAAGCTCTGTGACTATACTAAAAACCTTCAAATTGTACACTTTAAGTGAATTGTATGGGATATAAATTATATGCTATATGAATTACATCTCATAAAGCCATTTCCAGAAAAACAAAAACTTACAAATGGAATCAAAGGTCAGAATTTTGAGGTCTTTAATAATATTGTGGCATGCAACTAGTGTATACATGAGTAATTTCTTAAGAACGAGGAAGAATTATGCTAGCATCAAAGAAACAGTGAACTGCTTACTGCCCCACAGAAGGTGAGTCCCATGGTGGCTACTCAGCCTTTGGAAGCAGACTTGACAAGGCTAAAGAGGAAAGTGGACTTTGTTTCTATTGCAATAGGATTCAGAAAGTGCTCGGTTCTGGAATATTTTTTATTATCTTTTCCATGTTGACCTTGTTTAATGCTTGATCTCCAGAAGCATTTACATGTTAAAATCTAATTATAAAAAAAACCTTTGATTTCATTTTTGCTTTATGTATTTCTGTACTATTTGACTATTGGCAAAGCAATTTGTAATTATTATTATTATTATTATTATTTTATTTTATCCAAAATACTTTTGTACTGGACAGGTAAGAGGTAGATGTCTCAAGCTGAAATTGTACCTGGTCCTTTGTATGATGAAATTAACAGAATATCCCAATTAACTTAAATAACCCACTTAGAGACTGCCCTCTTAGGAAATGCCAGCCCTTTTTATCTGTAGATAAAACTACTTGTAGAATTATGTGAGGTTTCTTAGCGACCCTTATAGCTTCCTAAAATCCTTTCTGGACAGAGATGAGCATTGAGAAAATAAACCATCAATAGCAAGTGATAGGATAAATAGGGTATGAGTTCCATTTCATAATAGCACAGTCCTTTGGCTTGAAGGAGTTAAGTCTTCAATGGAGTCTCTTTGGCTCTTTCTTGCTATGTTTCTTACTGGATACAGAAAACAGAGGATGGTGAAATTCCCTTCATAGAATTAACTGTCTCTGAAAGGCGAAGCTCCTACTCAGATGCAGCATCTCAAGAGATCCTGTAAATAAGCTAAGAACAAATGTTTTAAATGAAAGCCAGTCTGGGTCTGGATCCTACCTAGCTCCATCACTCATTAAGGCTATTAATGATGTGGGCAAGTTATTTAACCTTTGTAAGACTGTCTTCCTATTTGTATAATTGGAATAAAAATATTAACTACTTTGTTGAGCTGTTTCATAAATCAATTAAAACAAAACACACTTATCATACTGCTCGGCATATAGAAAGCACCCAATATGCTTTAGTTGTTATTGTTATTCCAAGAGAAAGTTCTGGTTAAAATCATATGGTGCTCACACACACACACACACACACACACACACACACACACACACACACTCACACACACATATCATTTGATGCTCAATGATAGAAGTGTAACCCCTCTAAACTTCAATTTCCCCATTTCAAAATGAGGATAATACATGTAGTAAAGTAAAAATTAAATAAGAAAATACATGACAGTGATTTGTAAATTATATGACTGTATTAGCCTTATTTAATATATTAGTTTTGTCATTGGTGTTATTACTGTAACCCTTGAAGCAATCATAATTGCTGTCACATATCCATGCAAAATCCTCAACCCATTCTCAACTTTTAGTCTCCGGATTAAAGATCATGAAGATTATCTTTGTTTTCTTAAGTGAAAAAAAAAAAAAAACCTGAAAGAAAAGAATCATTAGGAAATGAAATGGCATATTTTACTGTTAATTTTTTAAAAGGGCAAATTCAGTTAATGGTTTCAACCTCACAATTTATAATAATGAATAATAGAGGAAAATCTGACAAATACATTTATGCATATGCAGGAAGAATAAGACACTGGATTTGGTAGTAAGAATCCTGTTGGTTTCTCTACAGGCAAAATGTAGAGATAATATGACAAAATACAGATAAGACTACCAAGAACAACATCATGAATTTGATGTCAATAGCTGAGTCCTTGGAAACAAGCACCGAATCATCCTGATGTTGCAGAGGTGACCTGTTTTTGAGAATGGGGTAAAGAATTCTCAAACTTGAGCACACATTGGAATTACGTGGCTTATTAAAATGCAAATTGCTGTACCCTACCACCTCAGAGTTTCTGAAAATGGGGTTTGGGGTGGAGCCCAATAATTTGCATTTCTAACAAGCTCTGAGACGATGTTAATGCTGCTGGTCTAGGGATCATGCTTTGAAAAAAATCTACATAATATAAGCATTTCTGTAGTAATACTCAACTCCACAAGGTGGTTGAAAGGAAAACATAACAGTGTTTTGTTTTGTTTTATTAACTTTGCTGAGGAATAATTGACAAAATAGAATTGTGTATATTTAAAGCATGTATTGTGATGATTTGATAAGCATATACATTGTGGAATAATTATCAAGGTCAAGATAAATTAAGACATCTATCACATAGTTAACTTTTGTGTATGTGTAGTAAGAATACTTAAGATCTATACCAAGCAACATCCATACTATTAACTATAGTCACCATGCTGAGCATTAGATACTCAGAACTCATGCTTCTTATAACTGAAAGTTTGTACTCTTTCACCTATACCACCTCATTTCCCCCTCCTCCCAGCCCCTAGCAACCACCACTCCACTCTCTGTTTCTATGAATGTAGTGGGTTTTGGGGGTTTTTTTTGTTTGTTTATTTGTTTTGCATTTCACATATAAGTGATATCATGTAGTATTTATCTTCGTCTGGTTTATTTCACTTGGCGTAATGCCCCCCAGGTTCATCCATGTTGTCACAAATGGTAGGATTTTCTTTTTTTTTTTTTTTAATGTTTGGATACTATCCCAATTTATTTATATATATTACTTTTTTGTTGTTGTCGTTCATTCATCAAAGGACATTCGACTGTTTCCATATCTTGGCTACTGTGAGTAATGCTGCAATGAACATGTGTGTTTAGATATCTCTTTGAGATACTGATTTTAATTCTTTCAGATATATACCCAGGTGTAGTTCACTTTTTAATTTTTTGAGGAACTGTCATACTGTTTTCCATAATGGTGACTTCAATTTACGTTTCCACCAATTATGTGTAAGGGTTTCATTTTCTTCCCATCATTTCCAACATTTGTTATTTCTTTATTTTGAAAGATAGCCATTCGATCAGTTGTAAGATGAAATCTCATTGTGGTTTTGATTTGCCTTTCCCTGATTATTAGTGATGTTGAACACCTTTTTACATGCCTATTAGCCATTTGTATGTCTTTTTTTTTTTGAAAAAAATGTCTTTTCAGTTCCTTTTCCCATTTCTTAATTATATTATTTGCTTTATTTTTGCTACTGAGTTATATGAATCTTTTAAATATATTTTGGACATTAATCCCTCATCAGATATATAGTTTGCAAACATTATCTCCCATTCTATAAATTGTATCTTCAATTTATTGTCTCCTTTCCTGCACAGAATCTCTTTAGCTTGATGTAGTCCCACTCATTCATTTTAACTTGTTGCTTGTGCTTTTGGTGTCTTATCTAAGAAATCATTGCAAACCAATATAAAGAATTGTTTTCCCTGTGTTTTCTTCTAGAAATTTTATACTTTCAGGTCTTACGTTTAAGGCTTTGATCCACTTTGAGTTAATTTTTGTGAGTGGTATAAAATAAGTTTCCAGTTTCATTCTTTTGTATGTGGATATCCAGATTTTATAGTACCATTTATTGAAGAAACTATCCCCCCCATTATGTGTTCTTAGCACTATTGTCAAAACTTAGTTGACCACATGCACAGGTTTATGTCTGCACTCTATTCTGTTCCAATAGTCTATGTGCCAGTTTGTATGCCAATACCATGCTTCGATTACTATAGTGGTGTAATAGATCTTGAAATCAGGAAACATGATGACTCCAGTTTTGTTATTTTTGTCAGGATTGCTTTGGTTATTTGGAGTCTTTTGTGATTCCATACGAATTTTAAGATAATTTTTTTTCTATTTTGAGTAACAGCAATTGAAATTTTGATAGACATTACATTAAGTCTGTAGATATTTGGGGGTAGTATAGATGTTTTCATAATATTAACATTTCGAATCCAAGAACACAGGATATCTTTCAATTTATTTGTGTCTTCTTCCATCTCTTTCAAAAATGTCTTTTGTTTTCAATGTATAGGTCTTCCACTTTCTTGATTAAATTTATTCCTGAGTATTTTATTATTTTTTTCTGATTTTATTGAAATATAATAGGCAATAGTGATTAGAAATCTGTATGACTCATAAAGTGATCACCCCACTAAATCTAGTGCCCTTCTTCCCCTCTACATATTTATTACAACATTGTTAATTATTTTCCCTATGCTACACTCTACATCTCCATATCTATTTTGTAACTATCCATTTGTACTTCTTTATCCCATTGCACTATTTCACTGTCTCCTCAACCCCCCTCCCATCTAGTAACCCTCAAAATATCCTCTGTATCTATGGATTCATTTCCATTTATGTTGTTACAGTCGTTTATTTTGTTCTTTAGATTCCACATGTATGTGAAATCATGTGATATTTATCTTTCTCTATCTGAATTATTCATTAAATGCAGTACCCTCCAGGTCCATCAAGTCAATGTCTTTTTCTAATCCCTTCCTTTTAGTCTGTGTGTGTTTTTAAATCTGAAGTGAGTCTCTTGTAGGCAGCATATATAGGGGGTCTTTTCTCTTATCCATTCAGCCATATATATTTTGGTTGGAACACTTGATTCTTTTCCATTTGAGGTACTTGTTGATAGGAAATATCATTACACTTCTTTATTCATGGTTTTGATACATGTTTTTTTCTTCTTAAAGAAGTCCCTCCAACATTTCCTGTAATATTGGATTGCTGATGATAAATTCCTTTAACTTATATTTGTCTGAGATGCTCTTTATCTGTCCCTCAACTCTAAATGATAGCTTTGCTGGATAACGTATTCTTGGTAGATCCTAAGTTTTCATATTGAATATTTTGTGCAAAGCCCTTCTGTCCTGTATAGTTTCTTTTGAGAAAGCAGTTGCCAGTCTTATGGGTACTCTTTTGTAGGTAACTGCTTTTATCTTGCTGCTTTTAATATTCTTTCTTTATATTTAACCTTTGGCATTTTGATTATGATGTGTCTTGGTGTGAGCCTCTTTGGGTTCCTGTTTTTTGGGGACTCTCTTAGCTTCCTGGAGTTGTATAACTATTTCTTTCACCAGGTTAGGGAAGTTTTCATCATTATTTCTTCAAATAGTTCTTTGACATCTTATTTTCTTTCAGATACCCCTATGACATGGATATTTTTACATTTAATTGTGTCCTATAGGCTCCTTAACTTATTGTCATAGTCTTGGCTTCTTTTTCTTGCTGTTCTGACTGAGTATCCTTAGCATCCCCATCCATTGTGGTTCGATCCTCTTTTTTATACATTCTATTGGTTCCCTGCAATATACTCTTCATCTCAGATCATGTATTCTTCATTTCTGACTTGTTCCTTTTTATAATTTCCATTTTCATTTTTATTTCTAATCTCTTTGTTAAAGTTCTCACTGAATTCATCTACTCTTCCTTTAAGTTCACTAAGCATTTTTATGACCAGTGTTTTGAACTCTGCATCTGTTAAATTGCTTGACTCCATTATTCCTGGATCTGTTCTCTCCTATGGTTTCTGCTTCTTTGTCTTCCTATTTGGCTGTCTTTCTGAGTCTATTTCTATGTACTAAACAAAGGTCTTAAGTCTCTTGGTCTTATTAGTGTGGTTTGTGTGGTAGGTGTCCAGTGACACAGTCCTGAGAGGGTTCAGTTGCACACCAAGTTTAACCCCAGCTCATGCCCCTCCAAGGCCACCTGTTAAGATTCAGCAAGCAATCCCAAGACACTGTGCTTCTAGTTGCCTCAAGAAACCACAGCAAAAACCAAGGCCAGCTACCACCAGTGTGTCTTGGCACTGTTCAGCAAGGAGCACTGGATTTGCCAAATACACAACTGGATGTGGCTTGGGTGGGCTTGCAAGTTGTGGAGACAGAGTTTCAGGGAATCCTCTAGGCAGAGCGACCTCTGTTATCCAGCTTGATAATGTCTCAGCTATAGCAATGCTGCTTCTGGGGAGGGCTCAACAAAGGAACAATGGGTACTGCCAGCACTTCTTCCCGGGAGAGATCTTCACCTCCAGCCCTCACTCCGACAATCCTGTAAGTCCCTGGTGCCCCCTGAGCAGCTGACGTGGCTCTTTCTCAGAGCAAGCAGGTCTATCACTGTGAAAGTCCACTCACAGATACAGCCCCTTTCAGAGACATCTGTCCCACTCAGCTGCTCTGAATCAGGCAACCTCATGTCTCCACCCCCTCCTACCTCCTACCATTATGGGGAGATTTCTTATTTCCCTCCCTAGTTGTAGTGCTTCTGTTCATCTAGATCTTGGGCAACTTTGTTTGCTGTTTGCTCTATGTTTCTGTCACAATTTTGATTTGGTCACAAGAGGATTAACAAAGCCTCTATCATCTACACCATTTTTTCTCCTCTTCTATTGTTTTTGATACTATGCAAATGGAATATCTTTTTTCATTTCTTTTTCAAACAGTTCATTTTTAGCATATAGACACACAACTGATTTCTGTATGTTGATTTTGTATCCTTCAGCTTTACTGAATTCGTTTATTATTCTAACAATATTTTGGTTGAACCTTTAGTATTTTCTATATATTAGATTGTGTAATCTGTAAAGCAGATAACTTTAATTCTTTCTTTATGATTTAGATGGCTTTTAGTCTTTTTCTTGCCTTATTCATATGGCTAGAACTTCTGGTACTATGTTGAACAGAAATGGTGATAGTGGGAATTCTTGTCTTCTTCCTGACTTTAGAGGGAAGGTTTTTAATTTCTCACCATTGAGTATGATGCTAGCTATTGACTTGATATATATGGCCTTTACTATGTCGAGAAATATTCCTTCTATACTTAATTTGTTGTGAGTTTTTATCATCAAAGGACGTTAAATTTTGTCAAATTTTTTTTTCTGAACCTCATATTGAAATGATTATATAATTTATGTCCTTTATTGTGTTAATGTAATATGTCAGTTTTATTGATTTGTCTATGTTGAACCATTTTGGCTTACAAGGGATCAATACCACTTGATCATGATGAATGATTCTTTTAATGTGTTCTTGAATTCAGTTTGCTAGTATTTTTTTACATCTATGTTCATCAGAGATGTTGGCTTATAATTTTCTTTTTTTGTAGCATCCCTATCTGGCTTTGGTAGTAGGGCAATGCCTGCTTCATAAAATAAATTTCAAAGTGTTCTTTCCTCTTCAGTTTTTTTGGAAGAGTTTGAGAAGGATTGGAATTAATTTTTCTTTGCGTGTTTGTTGGAATTCACCTGTCATACTATATGGTCACGGGCTTTTGTTTGTTAGAAGATTTTTTTTTATTATTACTGAACATAGCAATGATTTAAAATGGAAGCATCTGAGGATCAGGAAGTAAGGGAATTGAAATTATGGTCAAGAAGTGCTGTTATTTGTGGAGACATCAGTTTTTGAGTAAGTGGAAACCAGAGGTTCCTCTGACCTTACTGTCTTGCTGAAGTCTCTAGTTCAAAGAATTGGTAAGTTCTCAACTAGTCCCCGAAAATTCAATTGAAGTGCAAAAGGGAATCAGTTTGACCGATGTAGACAGAATCATGGGCACTGCTGTAAGTGCCCTGAAAGAATGTGAAAAAAAAAAAATGAGCAAATCTTTCAACAGAGAGCTGCAAGGAGAAGCCCAGCTTTCTGTTCTTTTTCTTTGTTGAGCAATTTCAGGCATTACCAGATTCCCAGCTGCGACTGAATTCTTGGCCCAGGAAAAGCACTATTGTTATTATAACTGGGCAAAGTTATCAATAATAATGAACAGCACTTATCTAGGGCTTAGTTTGTGTTTGACACTTTACACACATTATTCTATATAATCCTTATGCCAGCCTATGAAGAAGCTACTACAATTTCCCCCATTTTTCAAATCAGGAAACTGAGGTTAAGCCACTGGCCCTAAATCACAAAGCCAGTAAATAATGAGCTGGGTTTGAAATACTTCAGATACTGGTCTATATTTAGACAACACAAGTGAAGAATTATCTGGGAAATACATATTTATAAACCTTAACTGGTACCTAAGAACTTTCAGTAATCAAACATATTCCTATATGTATATTTTCCCACTCCTCTTGAAAAACATGATTATTTCTTCTTGTCACTATACTACAACAAACTATAAAATGATGCAGAGAAATACAAACAAAAGTCCCTTTGTTCTGTCAGCCTTATAAACATTTTTCATATTATTAGATCAACAGGAATTTTCTTTGTCCATAGACTGTGTATTGATTTCTAGCCCAGCTGTGCTTCCTCTCCTTTCTTTGATGGGAATCTTGGTCTTTCTATTATTTGCCATACCTCTCCAAGCTAAGGAAACAAACATCTGAAGAAAACACATGGTTTCCATAATTAAGCACCTAAAAATATTTCATGACTTTGCCTTATTTAATATTCCAAACAATCTGCAAGGCAGGCACTGTCCTCCCAGTTCAGCATGAGAAAATGAGTCCAGGAATTGGGCCTCATGGTTAACATCACACAAACGGAAAGGAGCCCAGGCGCACTCTGAGTCCATGTCTTTTGACAACAAAGCCTTGCTCTTTTCCTTTCTCCCATCCCTTGTTCTTTCCCTCACTTTTACACTTTTCAAACACAGATTTCATAAAACCTAAATAGGGAGGGGGAAGTGGAGAGGCAGGATGTAAAATGTTTTAAAAAGAGAAATAGCCTTTCTTGGTTCTTCAAGTCTTGTTGGAACACTTTAGACCCCCTACCCCTTAATGTTGGGACTGCCATTATCACTCAGCTGAGGTCCATAAGGTCCTTTCTTCTCGGATCAGCTAGTGAGGAATGAATTCATGTGTTTGCACGTGTTGTGACGGAATAAAACTGCTCAGGCCAAATCTTACTGTCCATGGTTAGCCTGTCTGAGATTTGAGTCTGTTCTGGTTAACAACAGTTGGGAAGATTCATGTCTTCGCCTCATGTTTTGAAACTGCATAATGTTATACTGCCACCTTGTGGTTTCCTTGTTGTGAGCTTGAAAAAAAGATCCCTGGCATTGACAAAGTCAGTCAAGTAAACTACAGGGAGGGGGTTGTAGTGGCAGTTGAAGGAGAAATGGAGATTAGAAAGAGTATGGGAGAGACATCCTAACTTGTCAGAAAAAGCATAAGTCATGTTTGTCCCAAAATGAATTACTGGTCATGAGCACAGGATTTGGAGTCAGATCAACAATTCGACCTTACCAATTAAATAACTCCCTCTTGGGCCTTGATTTTTGTCTGTATAATGGGAATAGTAATAACGTCTCAGGGCCATTGTGAGAATTAAAAAGACAACATGTGAGAAGTGGTTGACCTTAAACCTGTCACATGATAAGCTTCGCTATATTATTATTATAGAGCTAAGAAAAGAACCATGCTTTCCTCCTCAAAGCCCTAAAGAGACCTTCCTTTCCCTGTCACTTCCTAGGATTCTCCCTCTCCACTTCGCTGCTCTTTGACTTGAAGCGGAAACATCTCATTTCCCCCTACTCTTGAAGTGTGGCTTTAGGGGAGCCAAACAGCTCATTGCAAATCTCATCTTCACCCTCTAGTAGTTTTTTGACCTTTTGCCAAGTCAGGTAAACTTCCTGAGCCTTGGTTTCCTCATCTTTAAAAGGGCTAATAATAACCACATCTTCAGATTATAATAAAATGTATTGTAAATAACATGTGCAAGCGTCTGCCTCAGTGGCTTGCACGTAGTTGTTGTTCTACATGGTTATCACTATTGCCACCATTATTATTGTCATTACTACACTCATTTACTGCAAATCTTCAATCCTTTCTTTGTCCTTCAGGAAGCAATAAAATCTTTAAGCTCACCTTAGCCTTCAAAAATGTATTGAGTAATTGGGAAAGAAAGAAGCAGTCCTTGTGGTGTCTATTCAGTTCTGATAAAACTATTTTCCCATGATTTCATAACATATTTTTCTCAAGGCTAAAATGCAATTTTTTCACATTTGGTGTTTCTGATATTGAAGTGTATTTTATAATCAATATGTATTTGTCTGTTTTTTTCCTTCTCCTCAGCACCCAATTACCCCTTCTAAAAAAGATGTCATTAAATCAGAGTATATCTTATAGTTGATGACAATTTAGGACTAAGGAATATAAGTAGATTTCACTTTCAACCACTCCAATATCCAAAAGTCTAGATTTATGGTGATATCTTGAATGCTCCCAGGCATAAGAATATGAATTCCCAAACCTACAATGTTCTTAGTACATGGAGCAAACGTGATGAGGAGACAGTGAGTTGGGTCATCCACAGTCCCACCCACATGGCTATGTGATGGTTTCCTTCCCTTGCAACACAGAACAAGGGCAGAACTCTTGTATTTCCCACTTCCCTATATCTTAGAAACAAACAATAAGCCCTGAGCCCTCTAAACTCAAGTGGGAAAGATTTGGCTCTCTTTCCTGAATATGCAAATATTTAATCACTCCAGGGATACTTGAGCTGGCAGCATGGATGCAGAATACTGAAATTGCTCAACCTTAGGCCAAGTAGGGAACTGCACTTTCAAAGTCACTGAAATACAGCTGGAATCACTGCCTTGGTTTCTAATGAATGGGGACTTGTTGAATAATTGAAAACAAGCCTAACATGCTTCATTCATTATTGTCAGAATTTTTAAAAAGGAGAAAAAGTCCTGATGCCAACTTTTGAAAAGTCCCTCTGGTCTATTTGCCTGCAAAAAAACTAATCCGTCATCCCCAGCACTACGAGTCTTGGCAGCGCTTTCTCCAGCCCACTCTTTGGCACTGAAGATAAAATGATCTTTGTAGCTGCTTCTTTGGAAAGGTAACTTCAGTGCTGTGGAATAACTAATAAGGATGGAGGAATAACTAACCATTTCACTCTGGCCTAAACAGGCTGTTTCAGACACAGCTGGTAGGTGAGCCAACCAATACCTTTTGCTAATTTTCCCAAAGAAAAACAAAGTGAACTTGGACACCTCAGGGCCCTAGAGAATATGCTGGCAGTCAAGCTGAGCTATTGCCTATAACTGTGGTATCTGAAGAGTTGATGGCTTACTCTTTCTTTTCTCCTCCTAATGCACTTCTTCTGATGTTCATTCTCATTGTCAATTGCCCAGGACACCTGAGAAGGAGAGGTACCTATTAAAACACAGGTGGAAGTCATCAAACAGATGGTATTTAGCTTCCATCTTTACCGGAGCTCTATAGAAACGCTGACACCAAGATACAGATTTTCTGCATGAGCCCCCTTCTCAAAACAAGCTATTAAAAGGCAATTATAGTGGGTGATCACAACTGAGTTATTATGTCCAGGTGCTGCCTCTGCTATCTGTAGCAAAGCAAAGCTGAAGAGGGCTTGGTTTCAACTGAATAAAGATTTTTCTGAGAGATGCCACTGCTGACATGCCTTCAACTCAACTTGTAGGGATGTGAGAAGAGATCCCATTCATGTATCTCCATAGCCAATGTCAAACTCCATAGAAATAAAGCTTATAAAAGAGCTGGTCTAAAATAATGGCCTTCATTCTGAGCTATTTAAAGAAAGAAAGAAGACAAATTCTTAATCCCAAACATATCTAAACTCTCTGTTAAGGAGTACCAAACTGAAGAGGAATAGAGAACAGATCATGTCAGTCTTAAGAAGGTAAAAATAGTAAACCATTTATCTTCAAGGAACTAACCTCTCTTCCTGGACAAAAGAATCTTACAAGATGAATTAACTGTACTCCTCACATCTTTTAATTCCATTTCACTCCCTAGGAGCATCAAGGAATTAAGCCAACATAGCACTGTATATTTCATTTATTCAACAAATATTTGAGGGCCTACTTTATTCATGTCAAGCATTCTGTAGCAGTGAAGAAGCTAAGCCCAATCTCAGTCTTCAGAGAGTTTACAGTCTGTTGGAGTTGACTTACTCTCTAGCCATGTCATGCAGCAGTAAGATAAATGGGAATGAGCACAAGACTCAGAGTCAAGAAAATTGAAGTCAAGATTTGGCTCTGCCATTGACCTTATACATAATCATAAACAAATGACCTTATACATAATCATAAACAAATCCCAAGCCTTAGGAAAAGGAGGGTTGTTTGTGAGTTGCCACATAGTTTACTTTCTATTTCTATTGGTATTCCTCATTGCTCAGAGCATCTTGAAGGCAAGATGGAGGTTCATGGGACCAGGCTGGCCCAAAGCCTTCTACCCTCCGCTTCAACCTCAACACTTCTACTTGCTTCAGTTTTAATACATTGGAAATCAGAGTAAGATCTAATTTGAGGGTGAGGGAGCCTTGATGGCTAAAATAAAGTTTGAAAACTACTGTTCTAAATGATTTTAAAGTCCGTTCCTGTTCTATGGCTTGTTTTCCCAAATTCCATAGATAATGTCTCTTACAGCATCTGCCACTCATTCACCTCTGGCAGATAAATCACTGGGGAGTTCTCTCTGAGGAAAGTTCCTCCCCTAGTAATATGTACTTCACTCATGGGTAGTGACCTAGCACCACCTTGTATGTCTTCTCCATCTCTCCTCTAATCCCCAGATTTCCTCTTCTCATCCTTCAAATATAAGATCACCACTATAAGGTCATCATTGGTATGAACAGTTCATTTCCTAAGTTACCATACTTGACAAATTTTCCTTGAATAAACCACTGTGTTTTCTATTTTAGCCATCATTATAGGCTGCCTGTTCTCCCTAGGGAAGATTTTTGGTTTAGTTTGTTTGCTGGTTTATATTCCACCTTGTTCTCAGAAAGAATCTAAAGTTGTTTACAGGGATGCATAAAATGCAAGATTGTATGGCATCTTTAAATGATGTCAAAGTAATATATGCACACATTAAAAAAAGTAAATAGTCCAGACAGAATTTTTTTTTTAAATCTGACTTCTCAGAGCCAACTATTTTAAATCATTTAGCTATTCCTTTTTAATCTTGGTTATTGCTTTCAAATCTCTTAGTAATACAATGATATTGCTATTTTTGATTTTTACATCTTTTACCTAATCTACTGATTTCTGTTATTACGGATGAGGAGTTAATGCTCACCTTTCCCATCCACCCAAGATACCACTAGTTTAGGTCAAATTAGTATACATTTTTCTACTCTGATGATTATGTAAATGTTGTTCCTGGAAAGGACAAGCAGTTTGCTAAGCATGAAGCTTAAACGGGAACCTAAAAGTGGAAAAACAAGGGCTAAGAAACAAAGGGAGCTAGAAATAAGATTAAAATGTACACTCTACAAGAAAACATATGGTTATTTCTCTGCCCCCGTGAAAAAACCACCACTTAGATCACTCTCAAGCTTATAATGTGCATAAAAACCACCTGGGATCTTGTTAAAATGCAGATTGTGATGCCGTAGGTCTGAGTGGGGCCTGAAATTTTTGCATTCTGACAAGCTTGCAGGTGGTGAGGATTCTGCTGCCCCATAAAGTACACTTTCATAGCAAGATCTTATCTTGACTTCCAACTCTTCTCCATAAGAGCCTTGACTCTTCTAGTAACCTCATTCTATTCTATTCCATTCTATTACTCTACAGTGAGAAACAATGTGGCATTAACCATAACTATGTTCACAGTGGGGGAACAGGTCTCCTGTCTGTCTTACAGATGGGAAATGCTGTGGCAGGTAAGGGGTTCATGTCAGGCTAAATGGCAGAATTCTCTAATATAGAAGGAATTTTTTCAATTTCTGCCTCTTGTTTTTCAATAATATTGACTATATTCCCTACGCTGTACTCTACATCTGTGTTTGCCTTTCTTTCTCGCAGATTCAGGTGACTTTTAAACACTAAGAAGCAAGCTAAAGAGCATGTGTAGCTTGAGTTTGGTGAACATCTGTGTCAATAGGCTAAGCAAATTACTAAGCGCACATCTTGGTTTTGTTTGTTTGTTTATTTGTTTTTTCTCTCTTGATTTGGCTGCTTTCAGTTTTCAAAGGGGCTCTTTCTTTGCTCTGATTCAACTAGGCTACCAGCCATCTGGAGATATAGGTTGATGGAAAAGACACCCAGTAAAAGCCTTCCTCTCTTTTACTATGGCTGTCCTCCAAAGCAAAAGAAACTTTCTTTGAATATTCCTAGGAAGTGGTGACTTATTTTTATGTGGTGATGGCCAGTGGTACACTATAAATGTTTAACAATTGCCTGTCAGAAAAAAAAAAAAAAAAAGCAGGGGGTATTCTGATTTGTAGAATTTGCCAATTGCCATGGTGTAAATACTCCCACTCTGGTCAATTACAAGCTATCGATGTGATTTTACTGAACACAAACTTAGAAAAAGATCAGTACAATTGGCTTTCACAAGCTGGTAAGAGCTGGGTCCAGCACATCACAAGTAATGCATATAAGTTTAAAGCCAGACAACTAAAGCTATACATTTGGTAAAGGTTTGCAATTGTTTTATCAACCTTTCATCACTTTTTTTACAACCAAATTAAGCTGACCTGGCAAGGTATTAACAGTTGATAATTTCTCTTTATTACAAAGTATTTGGAAGAAATGTTCTCATCACATAAATTAGGCCCTTGGTTACAGATAGCCTCCATAAATAGCTTTTTTGTCTCCTACAGAAATACTGCCTTTGACCAGAGAAATAGATGGTTCCCATGCATTTGATAACCCTCTGGAAAGAGAAAAAAATTCTGCTACTCATATGCTTAAATTAAAACTATTCAAAATCTTTTATTATTCTCTAGTTATATATGTTAAGACACTGTAAAGGTGTTGTTTGAAATAAATTACTCATGAATTGAATGTGTTATTTGAAAGAAACAAGATAAATTTTGTATGTAGGAACAAAATATTTTATGGCTTCCAATCCAATGTTTCTTAAAACTTTGTAAGTGATGAATTTCTACTAGTTTAAGAATAATTAGGTTGACTTACATTATAACCCTTAGATAATATATGTTCGTTGACAGCTTTTAAGGTTATGGAATTTCAAACATTTTTGCCTGGGAATAAATGGAAAGTGGTTATAAGTAGATTGCTAGAATGACCACAAATCATTCTCCTCCTGCAGAACCATGTCTTTTGCAACGGACTTTGCATTTTTTCCCATTAAAAAGTAAAGTTTACCTTCCTACCTCTTGCATGTGAGCTGGCCCTCACATCTTCTTTGGCCAATTATAGTTTGACAAAGCAACATGCACAGTGCATGCCTGGGCTTCAGGAGGCCTTGTGAGAGTTCCCGTTTGCTGCTTAGGGAAATCTGGCACCATGTGAACAAACCCAGGTTAGCCTCCTGGGGGATGACAGGACACATAGAGCAAAGGTAACCCATCAGATGAACCTCCTACCCCTACCCTAGCCAGACTTCTGCTGGCCCAGTACCCATAACACCCGAGCCCAGCCCAAATACTAAACCACAGTATCTTGTGCTAAATAGTGTTTGTTTAAGCTGCTAAGGTTTGCAGTGGTTTTACAGGTAAAACTGTTACAATCACTTACAGATTAGAGAAAACTCAAAGACATACCAATCAAATGCAATGTGTGGATCTTTTTTTTATCTGGATGCTGATTAAAGCCAAACCAACTGTTAACATAATATTATTGAGGTAGCAGGAAAAATTTTTAATGAAATAAATATTAGATGTTATTAAAGAATTATTACCAATTTTGTGAGATGCTATAGTGGCGTTGTACTTAGGTTAAAAAAAAACCTTCTCTGCTAGGGACATAAATATATAAGTGTAAATATTCATACATAATACATATATGCATACATATATATGATAAATATATATGCATATACACACAGAAATACTTAGGGTTAAAATAAAATTACGCTTGGAATTTGCTGTAACATATCCAACAATAAAAAGAAGGGAGGGAGGGCAGGGAATAGAAGAGATAAAATAGGCAAAATGTTACAGTGGTGATGCTTGAAGGCTAATAATGACTACATAACAGTTTGTTATGCTATTCTCTCTACTTTTGTATATGTTCAAAAATTTCCAAAACAATTTTTAAAAATATTTCACCTGGGAAGAGGTTCTTAAAGTCATCTTCAGGACTTTTCCAAGTACCTGAAAAGAAAGCAAATACTAAATAGAAAGACCATGTAATACAATCACTGGGCTGATTGTCTGATCAAATAACCAATAAATTTCACAGTGCCACTGTGGAAGCAAAAGGAATCAAATAATGAAAGTGGAGATTAGATTAGCTAGAAAGCCATGGTAAAAGTCAAGCCCAGGAAAGTGAATCAGTTTAGAAATGTAAACCCAAATTGCACTTAATGAAAATTATAAAGTTAATAGGGCTAAGGCAGGAAACTTGGATTTTCTGACTTTAAGTCTAGTAATTTTTTTTTACTGTAACTCTGCTGCTTCTTCCCTTTAATTATATTCAAGTGACCAAATATAAGCAGGGCTCTTCTGGTTGCAAGTGACAGAAATGCAATCTAAATTAGCTTAAGCAATTGAAAGATTAACTATTAGACAGTTTAGTTAAGATATAAATCACTAGTTGTTGAAAATATTAAACCCCAAAATCTCATTGTAATGCAATGAACATTTATTTTTTGCTTATGTCATTGTTCAACTCTGGTATTCTAATCAGGCTGCAGGATCCACCCTTCTCCAAGTCTTCAGCTGCCTCCTACCCAAAGAATAGGGAAAGGAAATGAAAGATCCCTCATGGGATGTGTTCATGTGCTAAGCATGGTTATTTGTCCTTCAGGCACGGTTGGTGAGAACTCAAGGCAATACCCTACTATAAAGAAGAGTGGAAACTATAGCTTAGCTGTGTGTACCATAGGGGGGAAAATGAGTTTTGGTGAACATATTGCAATTTCTGCACAACTGGACTTTATATCTGGGAAGGCAGAAGCAATATATCAGGCACAACTAGGTCAAGGGTTCCACCATAGTGTGAGGTCTCTTTCATTCTCTCTCTTCCTTTGTTGGCTCTATTATGTTCCATCTCAGCTCTGCCTTATTCTGTCTGATGGCTTCTTTTTTGTCTATTGCAGGAGACTCAGGAATCATACTGCTTAGAAATGCAACAAGTGTGAATGACATAGATACTGACTTTTCCTGAATATCACAATATCCACTTTAGCCATTGGATGAACCATCATGGTTTCCAGTGGCATCACATAGGGCAGGAAAAGGGTGGTATGCTAAATACTGACATTTAGGAAATGTTGAAATAATGTGGTTCTTTTCTCTTTATGTTTAGTTTTTTGGGGGCAAGAAAACAGGACAAGGTAGAGTATGCTATTCTAGAATTATGAGCAAAGCACTCTGAGAATCTAGAAGATGAATGTGGATGTGTGACCCCAGGGTTGGAAGAACTTCCAGAAGTGTGATTTTAATTTCCTCTTCAGAAGGAAATATATTTGGGAAGAGGAATCAGTATATGCAAATGTACAGATCTGGAAGAGTATATTTAAAGAGAAAATGTGGTTGGAACAAAAGCCATGAGGTGAGTCTAAGGAAGTCTAAATATACAAAGTTTTACCTACCATTCTCAAGACTTTGAATTTGCTTCACAAAGATTTTCTCCTTGACTAAATTCTGGCCAGGCCCTCTGGGGTCTCTTCTCAACTAGGCCTCAACTTTGGCCTATGAAAACTTAAAGAAGCACTAATATAATTTCCAGCTCAAGGCTGAACCTGTGGCATGACCCTAGTCTCCTTTAAAGTGCCTGCATGAGAAAACCCAAGGCTGCCAAGAGAATTTACTGTTTGTTCAGTCAACACCTAAAGATAGAACCCTGTCTCCCAGCCTCTATGGGAGTATAGGAGCTTAACTCTGATGAGTGCCAGTTAGCAAAACCGGATGGGTTTCACATTGACCAACCCTCTTTCCACTTTTTGTGATTGTTCACTTCCCTGACTCAACCCTCACTCACTCCCTCACTCCCTCATTTTCTCTTTAAAATGCCATCATCTCTGTACAAACCAAAATTGAGTTCAGTCCACACTGGACTCTTTGCCCTTTGGCAATAGCATATTATTGAATCAAATCTGCTCTTACCACATTAACTAGTATACAGTTTTGTTTATCTTTGACAATTTCTATATAAGTAATGGAGGCTTTTGAATCAGAAAATGATAAAATGTGGGTCAGTTTGTTCGTTTTGGTTTTTGTTGATCTTCTTGTTTTATGTCTAAGGTAAGTATGTGATGAGGTGCAGAGATGATGTGGATCCAGATGATATCATGCACCTGAAATCAGGAAAAGAAGCTGATGGAAATAGTGCAGGCAACGGAAGGTGAGACCTGAGCTAAGCCTTTGTCAGTTAGGAATTTCTGAATTATAATTTGCAAGATTTGGCTACTGACTGGCTGAGGGCCACAAGAGACACAAAGGAGCTGGAAAAGCATCAGATATTTCCAGACATGGATTGGATGGATTACCCCATTGATCTGTTGCTTCAAAAAGAATAGAATTCTTTTGAATCGTATTTCCACATGTTTAAGCTATAGGAAGAAAATAACCAAAGCAAAGTTCACTGGAAAGAGATTTGGGCGTCAGAGGTTTTCAAAGCAATTACAGAACAAAGCAGAAGTTATGCCACATAAAGTTTGATTGCTAAATAGTACATATGGTGATCCCAAATGAAAACCAAGATCAGAAACCAAAGTCAACAACTTTATCTTGCTAAATCTACTCAGTTTAGAGAGTTGAACACACAAAAGTACCCAAAATGTACTTTTTTGAAAATGTTCATTTTCTTTCTGCATATTAAATCCTAATAAAAATTAGATGAATCCAGAGGATTATGCTGTCTACTACCTGCAGTAGTTTCAGTTCATAAATGTTTAACAGGAAATGAATCACAAGACTAAACATTTCAATGGAGAATTTCTATATGACATCACCAGAAATAATGCACACACACAAAAAAAAATGGTTAGTAATGTTTTAAAAGACTCATAGCAAAGGTTTTAGAAAAATAAGACCAGACATTAAATAACTACCGCAAATATTGGGAACTAAAACAGAGAAGTGTCCAAAAACATCTTCATCCTAATGTCCTTTGGAAAAATGATACAAAATATCAGATGTTCCTCCAAAACCAGCCTTGTGGGTAGAACCTAGCCAGAGAGGTAGAAAGAAACTAGATACTTCTTTAAAATTATTCAGAAAAAGTCCTCATTTGTTCTGAACAGATAACATTTTGTATATTTTTATAAAAACAGGATACTTAAACCATTAACCAACTTCCCTTAGTTACCAAGTCTACATGTAAATGTTGAAAATGTAGCAACCGAATTCCCATTGTGGGAGGAACTCTCTTGCGGTGGCCAGCATTGGGCATCCTGCACAGAAGACAATGGTGGGAGTGGGGGGAAGCACACACTTTTCTTGCCAGCTTTGAAGATCACCTCAGCCCACAGGTAAAGCCCAGGGACAGAGTCACCCCAGGAGCTGCAGGGCACCCGCGGGAGGTGAGGTGGTCCTGAGAAGAAACTGGACCTGCCTCCCGGGTCATGAATGGATGGTCTTGCCTCCACCACCTACCATCTACAGGACTGGGAGCAAGTCACTGAAAACCTCTGCACCTCTAAAATGAAGAATCATGAAAATTTGTCTTTAGTAGATCTTTGGTTTTGTGCACATGCATGAGGATGGAATGAGATAGTAGATGGGAACGTGTTTTGTAAAATAGGAAGTACAATATAAAAACAGAATGAGTTCTTCCATTGATGTTCTAGTACTACACATAATATTGCAAAACATGGAGAGACATTGAGAGTACGATAAAGCAACTTAATGCCTACCACCTGAATCTTTGGTAAGCCCCAGAAAGATGCAGGTGTACCTCTCAATGTGGTGTGTCAATTCAATTTACTAGATAAATATCACCAGAAGATTACTTTAGGATTTTATTTTTTTTCTTTCAAAATTAGGTGGCTTTTAACTAATACTGGCTCAAGATCTCTATCATACAAAATATACAGGCTATTAAATATATAGCCTATTTAATAGGCTATAACCTATTAAATAAAGAGAATTGTTAAGAGAATTCACATTCTCAGGATCCCCTCTACTGAGAGGCAAAGGCACATGGTGAAAAGAACAAGCTATTTGGATACAGACCTGGTTTAAATTCACATTGGCCACTTGCTAACTGTGTGCCCTTGCAACGGTGATTTTAGAATCAACTAGGCCTCAGTTTCCCCATCTGTAAAATGGGAGGAGGGGGAAAGGCCAAGAAGAATAATAGCTGCTTTGCAGAACTGTCATGAGTACTTCAGGCATGGTGTAAAACACACCTAGCAGGGCTTGGCCAGAAGGCATGTGCTCCTTGAACAGTTATGAGGACTCCTCGGCTGGCTCAGTAGCAGCCCCATTGCTACCGAGTCTGCAGGGGTTTCTACTGTGGGCCATAGTATCGATTTTCTCTTCACATGTGGGGAATTCATAATGGTTTCCTTGTTATGTTGACCAATTATTATATTCTGTATACATTTTATTCATATTACACATAAGACTAGAGCAAGAATAAACAAAATATCTTCTGGAACCCTGGAAATTAGTATACCATGTAAGTTTTAATCATTAACTCTGTTAGGAGTAAAAAATCAGCAAAAGAACTCATAAAACTTTCCTGAGAATCATCTAGGAGATAAACATGTTTGACAAGTCACAGAACACCAGTAATCACTATATTTTTATTAATAGAAGCGTAACATCTAGATAACATAACATTCAGTTCTCTCCCCTTCTGTTTAAATTTGCATTCATTATATCCTTACATAAATTAAGGAATTTTAATTATTTTTTTTATGTTATCACCCTTACAGTTACAGAAAGCAAATGCTTGTTCATTTGCTTTTCATTAAAGGACATGAAAAGGGCATACGGGAAATGAATTCAACATAGATTTGTTATACCAAACAGTAAGCTTTGTCTCAATTCTAGCTAAGAGGCAAAATCATGGGTACAATATAAGCATTTGCAAAACGTCTTTGGTTTCTGTTGAATCAGACGCTCCCGAAGGTGCTAACGGAATGTAGCAGGCACCAGCAGAGCACCTGGATTCGTGGGCTTTGAATATGTTGTTTGTTTGTGATTTCAGTGATCAAATCTGCAATTCTGAGAAACCGTTAGGGCTCCATAAAAACTCATAAAACATGGCCCAAATAACAATTAAGGAATAATAATACATTTTCTAAAAGAACAACTTTCTATTCCTCCTGGCCTATGAGCCTCTCAAATAATTGGCCTGCCTCTCTCCCACTTTCAAGTCCCTCCCTCAGGAAGGGTGACTCTGCGTGCAGGTCAAAGCTCTGTCTATCTTTCTTTCCATCTTTTTTCCTATTGAAGCCATATCTTCAATCCTCTACCATCCACCCTCCATCTCTAGTTCCCCATTTTCTCTCCCTGCAAGACAGACTTGAAGCTAAAACATGTAACCATTTGCTGACAGAAACTCCTAGAATGGTAAATTTGGCTATCTTTGGTTACATACGACTTGTGTCATGGGCCCTTCCAGTTTGATAAAGGTCACTGTCTCTACAGGGCTGTCCATTCCTAGGCTGGTCCTCTATTTATATATGATCCAGAGGCAAGGATGTAACCGTGATGACAAAGCTGGAGGGAAGGGTTGGTTTCCAAAAGGTTGCCTTGACTTGAGCACATTCTCCAAATTGAAGACTTTTCTAATTTTTTTAACCAAGTATGTGGTAAATATCATTACAGAAAGGAATGCAAAGGGAAAGTCTTAGGTAGATGGTAGTTAACCTCCCATCTAAAAGGGGGCTTTTCTTGGTGTTTGCTTCTCTGTCAGTCATCCGTCAGCAGTGGCCCCTCCCACATATCCATCATCTCCCCTCCTTCGCCCCACCTTAAAGGCTGAGAAAATTGTGTTTTCTGTATGCTTCTTCCTCTGCCTAAGAACCTGACTCTGCATTTGTTATTGAAATACATATTTTTTAAATTAATTTTAAAATTCTCAAAGACAGACAGAAAGGACAAAAATAATCCGATGTATTTATATGTGGTTTTTATACCTGCCAAAGTCCTTTTTATTTTCATTACCTTGTGCAGTAGGTATGGGAAATAACATTTCCCCTTATACTAATGAGGAAACTGAGGAGCACGGTGGACAATGAACTCATCTAAGGTCACACCAGTATTAGAATCCAACCCCTGGACTTCAGTTCCAGGTCTCTTGCAGATACAATGAGCTGGATCTCAATTTAAATTGGGATTAACATAAATTAATGGGTCTTAAATTATGAAAGATATTAAAAGAGTCTAAAAGAAACCAGACCAAAGGCACGTGAATATTTTAATACTTTTCTATTATTATTTTCATTATTATTAATGACCTCCTGGTGGTATATTTTAGGATATTGATGAGCCTTGACCTTGGATGCCACATCATTATGCAATTATTAAGTTCCAGAAGAACTGATAGCTTTTAGAAAGTAACAGCAAGGCTGAAATTAACTCGCAGCCAGTATGTAGTTGACAGCAACTGATGGATGAGAGTGATTCCAGAAAAGATGTGGTTGCGAAGGAAATCACAAGTCTCTCCTCCCTGAGTCTCCCAAACCAACTTAACTTGGCTTGGATCCGTTTCTGTGTTTTCTGCGCCATCACTTTGATTTCTGGTGGTAGAAGGAAGTGAAAGCCTACTCTTTTTCTTCCATTGATGGCTGAGCTGAAGGATACTAATTTGTGGATTCTTGTGTTAAATGGAAAACAAGCCTTTGACTTGGGAAGAGATTTTATAGTTAGTTGGAGCTTCAGAAGGCCCTGCTGTCTTCTGATTTTGTCAACATGATCTGAATGTGGGTTAGTAACGTAGTAGAACAACTAATAAAAAATTGGAAAGGGAAAATATAGGCCAGGAAAAAGATGTCCTTTAACACTTAGGGATTTCTTTTTTTTAATGCAAGAAAACAATCCCTGGAAGAGTGTTTTTTTTTTTTTTTAATAAAAAATTAGTTTTGACCTTTGGTTTGAGTGGCGTATTTTCTCTGAGGGCTCTTTTAAGTGGAACCTCTATACGACTCGGGTGATTCTGAGCCCCAGGGTCCTTGGAGAGAAATCAGAAACTTTAGTCTCCAGCTCTTGGTACTTGGGCTGCCATTCCATTCCTATGTGCACCAGCAGTTTTCAGTGGCATCAAACTTCTTTTGTGAAGCCAAAATCTCCAGGAGAACTTGCAATATCAGTCTCACAAAGGGCACTGTGGTGCTATAAGCACTGGCCAGGACACGCACAGAGCCTGAAGACATATCACCAGAAAACCTCAACACATAATCATGAAATGATTATGACCTCAGTAGGCCATGACTTTCTTCTTCGTTGTGGAGACTATCTGGGAGGAAGTGAAGATATACAAGTGTGTAAGATCTAATTCCTCAAAGCGTGTTTCTTCCACAGGTTTGGGGGGTTAGAGGGAGAGGCAGGGAGGGGCAGAGGAGGTGAGAAGGGAGGAGACGAGGAGGGAGGAGGCAGGGGAGCAGAAGAGCAAGAAAGTTTTCAAATTAGCTGAGCCACCTATTGGCAACTCTGTAAGAAAAACATCTTGCAGTTTAGAGACATGGCTTCTTGATGAAGTATTAAAGGCGGTTGCTAGTCATTAAAGGAAAAAGCAGAGCTGTAAGCCAGACAAAATTAAGAATTAAAAGTAAGGTGAAAAACGATGCCCTTCAAGTGTTAACTGCTCCGAGTGCCTTGACCCCTATTTTCTCTTCTCTTTTTCATACACTGGCCACAATCGCAGATCAGAGAGAAACTTCCAAATTTCAGATAGGAAAGAGTGCCTTCAGCAGGCTCATCTTAGAGCCTGGAACCAGAGAAAGTTTGGGGAATGTAAGAGAGAAACTGGGAACAGTTCCAGAGCTAGGGAGAAAAAATGGTAGTGAGAGAAGTGAAAAACAAGAGTGTTCAAAAAGTTTAGCTCCTTCTCCACATTACCATTCACCCAGATCTCCACTTTAAGAGCTTCTCCATGTTCTGTTCTTGAGCCCTGTTTTTCTACCACACTTTCAGCAACCTCAGCAAACCCTCTTCTCCCTTTCCTTTATGAGTTAACTCTTCTCTCAAGTTTGAATTCTTGGGGTTTTGCTATTCATTGTTTTAAGCCGTCCTGTTTGTTTTTCTAATAAACACACACATGAGTAAATAAGCAAGGCTGACCTTACTCTCAACCACTATCCTGGTTTTGACTATCTCTGTGAAAAGGACCTCAAATCTGAATCTTCAGTCCTGAGACTTTTGTCCCACAGCCCAGGTTTGCTGACTCAGCAATCTCATGTGTAGATGGAAATGCATACAAAACTAACTCCATCTCTACGTCCCAGATTTCTTTCATGCTGTGACCTTTGACCAACATTACTGTCTTTGGTAAGCATATCAAAGCCTTCTAGTTGATGATTATCTGTGTTCCATAAAAGGTAGCCATAAACATTTTTGTTAGTAATGGCTGGAATGGCATGACAAAATAGATAAATATCAAGCTGGTGATAGTATGGATTATAAATAATCATCCATCATAAGACCACCAGGAGGTATGGCCCCTGGCACGTACTGCATTCTTTGTCCCTTTGTCTTGTCAATCATTAAAACTTGAGTTATACCCTTTTTAAAGTACTATAACAGAACTGCTGGGTTTGTCTTCCATGATCCTACATCCCTATAAGTAAAATGCCCTATAATAAATTTCATTATGTTCTATGGAGTTGCCTGCATTATTTTTCATTCTGAAGATACCTTCTGTTACAGTGGCCACTATACCTTCACCCCACCGTCAGATACCTGTCAACAACTCCATCTGATTTCCCTGTCAAATAAACCACACTCAGAGCCCAGAGCCATTCTCCACCCACCCATCTCAAATCTGCTCCTGTCCCTGTGCTCCTGACTTAGATATAATGATTACTGTCTACTTGGTCAGCCATGCAAAAACCAAGCCACTGTGATTCCTCAGTTTCTCTTGCTTCTAAATACTCACATGTTTATGAAATACCATCACCTTGTAGCTGCCATAGCTCTTAACTCCACCTCCTCTCTTAGTTCCAAAACTGCCCCCATCTCCCTTGAGTATTAAAATGACCTCCCTTCCTAGCCTGTAGTCTTTCCTCACCTCCAATAGTGCCTATATAGGGTAGCCATTTAATTTATCATCTAAACTGGGATATTTTAAACAGTGAAACAGAGTACTATTCATAGCTACCTCGGGACAACAGGTATAATCCAGGTTTATCCTCAGGATATGGTCACACTGATCCTACACCCTTATGACAGCCTGGCCATCCTAAAGCTGAAGTCTGATGTTATACATCCTGGAATGCAAACCTCTGCTAATTCATTGCTGTTTTCCAAATAGAGTTGGCACTTCTTAGGACAACATTCAAGTGTCTGGCCCCAGCCCGTCATCCTAACATGATTTCTCTCTACTTGTCTTCCTCGCCCACCAGCCCCGCCAAACTCAGAACCTAACGTTTCTGCCTCTCCTCACTGGTTGGCCTTTTGCCTTCACCTTTTTATACCCTCCACTTCAAACTACCATCATTTCTCAATATCCAAATCTCATCTAATTTTCAAGATCCACCCAAAAGCCCCTTCTTTTGGGAAGCCATTTCTATTGCCGATATGGCAAGCTCTGGTATCAAGCTACCTGGGCTAAGGCTGCAGTTTGTCCTTTTAGAAGAAGCATGACATTAGACATCTTACCTCTGTCTTAGTTTCCTCATTTGTAAAAACTCATAGAGTTTGCTCTCTGAAAATTAACTAAATACTAAAAAAGTACTTAGGCCACAGAAAAGTACCTAATAAATATGAATTATTGTGACTACTTGGAGATATATCTTCACCATATATGTGCACAGCCTGCTTTTTTATATAGCTCCAGTAGGACCCTTATCACGTTCTACTCTGTACTTCAGTATTTCCTAAGATGAAATAGTGAGTCTTAATTACAGTAAACAAAACAACAAACAGAAATAGTACTTCACTGGTCAAACCCACCCCATATGTAGGCTCAGTAGGCAGCCCATGTTACTCTGAAATAGTCTGAACTTTGGTGGAAGGGTCCCTTCGTCAGTCTTACAGTATTGGTGAGAGGAGGGGTCAGTAAGCAAAATTCCTTCAGTGAGTACACACGGGATGAGAGCTGCAAAGGACCAGCACTGTCGAGCCTGAGAAAGTGACGACAGAGTGGGATGAAGGTGAGGAGGGGTAATGGGTAAATATGGAAGGAACAAGGGAGGTTCTCCACGTGAGGGAAGAGTTGTCTAAAAGCCCTGGAGCAGAAAGAACCATGTCATGTTCAGGGATCTGAAAGGGTGCAGTGAGCAGCAGTGCCCAGAGCCAAGAACAATGTGGAGTGAGGTGTAGCGGCAGAACTGGGGCCGGGCCACACAGGCCAGGCCACGTGGGCCACGCTGAAGGGATTTTAATGTATCTTGAGAGCAATGGGGAGTCACTGAGGGGCTTCAAGCCCGAAGACGATGTTTGTCTTTTGAAACAACCCTTCTAGTAACAGTGTAGAGGATGGAGGGTCTGTGCTAGATTAGGGGAGGGAGTTAAAAGAAATCAGCTTTCTTTCTTATGGGACTTCTCAGAGGCTATGAAAACCAAACAAGCCCTGTGAATCTCTAGAGAAAAGGAGCAGTTAAAATGCAGATTTTTACAAATTTGTTTGACCATAGAACTCTTATTTTTTAGACTCAAGGTGAGGAGAACCTTAACTCTCTGTATGTGCTGCACTTTTTCTCAATGGATGCAGAGTAGTTTAATGGAAACAAAAGGTTCAGAGGACTTAAATGGCAGCCTCACACCCTGCCTCTCTCATTCACCTCACATCTTTTTTTTTTTTCACCCAATCTCTAACCACCTCCCCTTTGGCAAACATCAGTTTGTTCTCTGTACCTAAGGCTCTGTTTCTGTTTTGGCTGTTTATTTATTTAAGATATAAAGTGAAATCACATATTATTTGTCTTTGACTTATTTCACTTAGCACAATAAGCTCTAGGTCCATCCATGTTGTTGCAAGCGGCAAGACTTCATTCTTTTCTATTGCTGAGCAATATTCTATTATGTCTGTATCACATCTTGACTTTTTCTTCAAGCCATTGATTAACATCTCCTAAAATACTGTTTGGGACACCAGTTTGGGAAACTCTGCTTAGGCTTAAAGTAGGGTCTATGCTACTCAGGTATTTATGCACATGAAACATATCCCTGAAGGAACACAGGCTCCTGCAGGTCCAGCTTAGTCACTAAATTTTCCTACAGCCCTAAGCAGGCTGCTTTCCTTGTAGCATTTGTAGATGGTCATCCTATTGATGATCAGTATGGTTTTTTGTTGTTTTTATTACTATTATTATTAGTTACTATTCATTGATAACTTGCTAATAGGTGCTTGACACTGTTTCACATATTTTACCTCATTTTTTTCCTTATAAAAGGAATTTAATGACTCTTTAACAGGTGAAAATAAATATTTATATGCTTTTAGCAAAGACATAGTGAAGCCATCCAACATTAATTATAAATTACTAGCAATTAATTTTACTGCTTTTATTTTCTTTCCTCTTTTACTCGAAAAAGGGGGTATATTTTAAGGCCATCAGTAAAAGCTCTATATAGCATTCTCTGCCTCTGTCAGGTGTGGCTTTTTGGTGTTGTAATTACAATTATGACAAACTTAATGGCTAATTTTAGAAAATATTTTTTACAGAGCGGGAAGGAAGTGACAGCTTGCTCACAGATAAGGTGATTCAACATGCAAAGGACTCTTATTTGAGAACCAGCAGCTTGAAGATTTAATGATCAAGTACTAAAATCCCTCTTGTCCACCTGCCCAGCAGAGGCTCCCAGTGAATCTCTTCTCAGCAGCAGAGTGGCAGCCACCGCACCCTTGTACCCCAGCTGTTCTCCCACAGCCCAGAGAAAGGGCCTCTGTGTGGGAGGGACCCTGTGCTTGCAGGACCCTGCTGCCTTCAGGAGTCAGACTCACTCTATGCGCTCCACGCGGAAACAGAAAAAAGCACCTCATGGATAATTTAACCTCAAATTCTGGACTGAGTCGCCCACAAAGGTGCAAGAGATCTCTTGAAAAGCAGAGAAAGACTGAGATTGTTTCAAATTAAAGAATGTTTTCACCTTCATTTTGACTTTCACAAGTATCTGGGCCTGTTTGCACAACAGCCTAAATAATAATAGTGATAATTGTGGGAGTGCTGGAGACCTGAGAAGTAATACCACTCCTTTGTGTGTGAAATTAACTGAAAAAAAAAAAAATACAGATAGATAAAGATCAAACTAGCAGTTTTATGGCTGCTGATATGGCTGGATTGGAGAAAGTGGTCACATTAGGCTTCCTGAATATTCCCCTCTATAAAGAAGAAGTTACCCTCAAAACTGTACCTCTCCTGCCCCCCACCTGCCGGTGATGGGCAGAATCTGCCCAGATAAGCTTTCAGTGTAGTGAAGAGGCAAACAAAATGGAATTGAGCACACTCAGTTTCTTCTCAAAATCTCCAGATGGAGAGTTATTCCTCTACTTCCAGGAAAAAAGGAGAGGAGGGACAGGGAGAAGGTAGATTTCTTCACATCTTGTCTTTTCTTGTTTTTAAAATTATTGGAGATTGGAGTAAAAATCCCAGTCCTTCTACCAAAACCTGAGGAGTAGAGACTACATTTCCTACAGATATTATTGTCATTATTATAACCACAGCAGCATGGGCTAACCCTGTACACAGATGATCACAGATGATGCCCAAGCTCTCATCAATGCTGGGAGGGCGGTGCTAATGTGGTCACTATTTCACAGGTGAGAAAAATGGGACTTTGAGGTTGGTTGACTTGTTAACACTTACCCAATTAATAAGCCAACACTTAAATTCAACTCTAACCCTGCTGACTATTTTCAAATACTTTGCTATAGGGCCTTAAAATGGTGCAAGCAAGTAGGTCCAAAGGTCTGATCTCCATAAGAATTAGTCCTTTTTTAAGAAAATCCTTTCTGTCTGTCATTATTGGCTATAAGAAAAAGTTATCTACAAGTTAGTGGGTCTGATTCCCAGGTGCCAAAAAAGGCTTTCAGTGGCTCGGCCCTATGTTAGGAGACATTCCAAAGCTGTGTGGCTGGTTTTCCGGACACTACCCCTGAAATTGCAATGCACAATTGCCCGATGCCCTGTTGTGCCAGCTGCCCCAACCACACTGCTGGCATGACCTTCAGAGTTGACATGAGAGCCAGAGGCTGGAGATATTAGTTTCAGTAGCCTGATATAAATCCCATGTTTGCTTCACTTAGAATGTCTCAGAGGCCAGTGCAGTGACAGCCCACAAAGAAGGAGCTGATGATGGTTCTGAATGTCTGTTCCCACCTTGAGCTCCCCTGCTATCTGATTGTAGGTACTAATGCCCCACTTCAGGCACACTGAACAAGAGGTGCATCTATAGCCTCTGAGTTGGCACCCAGTGATCCCCACCTCCTAATACTGTATTCACCAGCATAACCCCCTCCTCTCGAGCATGAGCTGGACATAGTAACTCACTCAGAGGCTAGAATGCAGCAAAAGGGATGGGCCACCACATCCAAGGGTAGGTAACAATAAGTCTGTGACTTCTCTTGAACACTCACCCTCTTCTGGTTTGCTTGCTCTAAGAAGTGAAGTCAGCCAGCTGCTGTTGGGAGCAACCCTATAGAAAGGATGACTATATGAGGAACTGATGTCTCTAGCCAACAGCCAGGAAGAAGCTGAGGTCACCGACAGCTACGTCAGTGAGTGTGGGAGAAGATCCTCTTTCAAGGGAGCTGTGATTGACCACAGCCCCACCGACACCTTGATTGCAGCCTCTTGAGAGGCCTGAGTCAGAGGCTTCCAGATAAGCTGCACCTGGATTTTTGACCCACAGCAACTGTGAGGTAAAAAGCATTTGTTGTTTTATGCCACTAAGTTGTGGGATAATTTGTTCTACAACAGATAACTAAAACAATAGGACACATGTCCGTTGAACATCAAGTGTGCTTTCAAATTCCTCTAGCAGATTCACCTTTCAATGCTTCTCTCCTTATCTTACTATGGAGGAATTGTAGAATTTTCATGGATCCCCTCCAACAATGATGAACATTACTTTGTGAGCTGAGCACTTGAGATTTTTAAGTATAAAGAATTCTGCTATCACTGCCCTTATGTGCCTTCTGTGTAGCCCAATACCTGCCTCTTCTAAAAGGGCAAATTAATGTCTTATGTCATCATCTTCATATCTAAGAACCTCTACTAAATTATGAAGAACCTTTTTTTGTGAGTGTTTCTGTTCTTTAAACCTGCATATCTACCTATTAAACACATATGCTATATTTTCCTTATGTATTGACACAATTGTCAGTCAAAAATATAAATGAATGAAGATTACATTAAAATGTACTGTATACTTAATAATGTTGTGTCTTCATTCACAGAAGGACTTCCGAGTCATTTTGTTAAATGCTATACCAGACAAGGAATAGAACTGTCTTTGCTCTACTAAATAGCAGTGGGGCAGATTTGCAGCACACATAACAATTTACTAACAGAATATGAAATCTGAAATCACTGAGTTGTTTCATCATTAATTACTCATTAGGAGTTTACGTTCAGCAACTGTCACTTCCCCATTGCAATTGCTTCTCTGTGTATTCTATTTTATTCATATAAAAAAATACGCTTTGCAGACAAATACTCCCTTCTCCCGTTTGTTCAAACTTGACTTAAATTCTGAAAAGCTCATGATCACATCTGAAACTGAAAAAGAGAAAATAAGAATCGTCTGTAAATTAGCCCTTTATAAAAAGGCAGTTAACCAATCTTCCATGGTGGATTAGAGGGATAACTATCACATAAATAAAGAATAGTATATTCCTGTTCACACACACATACAATCCCTTCCCCTAAAGTAGCTATATTTTTCCTAATTAATATTTAAAGAGTGATAAGGATTTAGATCTCAGGGTGTAGTTGATTACTATGGTGATGCTTAAGACTTCTTGACATACAAATGATTTTCCAAAGCCAGACAGACTCTGCAATGCCTATGGCAGCCCAACATTAACTTCCCCAGAGGAGAAAGCAGGTATAATATCCAGATTCACAGGCAAATGAAGCAATGGCTTTCATGCTTTAAGGATCGCATATGCATTTGAATATTCCAGAAACAAAAATTGTGTACAAAACTGTCATCAGATTGACCCTTGCCTCACAATGCTTCCACTTGTTGCCACTTCAGTCTCATTGGAGCCATCTATGTAAATGAGATGGAAAAACAGGCAGCCAGGTTACTGTTAATAACCAGTAAATGCAGCGCAGTGTGTGTCATGCTTGCTTATACACAGCTGCTAAATGAGAGGCTGGGAGTAGGTGATCTACGAGGTTTTGTCAGCTCTGAATTCCTCTGCTGCACACCAAGAACAAAGTGGAGAAGCCTGGCCATCTCCAACAGGACTTTGTAACCCCACAGAACGAGAGCCCCTCATGGTTAGCCTGGCCTTGTCCACTTCTCTGTGGGCTCAAAGGGCTTGCCAAAACTTTGACCCAGCCCCGACATTCAAGGCACATGAACTAGGGGTCAAGGAACCCAAGAGATCACAGGCTGTCATAAAAGGCCCATGCCAGGCAACTCTGAGTGTAATAAGGGCCTGCCCTGATGGTCCCAAAGTCCTCATAGAAATGTATGATTTCATCCCGCTTCTCTGAACACTCCTTGGAAAAGAATGGAGTTTTAGATAATTCTAGAATAAGAATATCACCACGGGGATATACTTGAGTGCTATCACTCTATGTCCAGCCCTCATTGGAAAGTTGTAAATAAATGCTCAGAGCCCAGGGCCACATACAAAATAGCAAAATATTAAGGGCCTCTGGAGTCAGAGGACCTGGGTTCAAGTCCTACATCCACTCTTTGCTGTGTGCCCTCCAGCAAGTAACTTCTCTAGGTTTCAGTTACACCCAGTAAAATTGAGACAATAGGTGTATTTATTTCATTGGGCTGTTATAGAGTTGGCTGAGATCATCTTGTACAATGCTTAACAAAGTGTCCAGGACAAAATTAACTATTCAATAAGTGTTTTCTAAGGAAAATGCAGACCCACCAGGAAAATTATCTCTGCTTTCCAACGATAGAGATTATTTTGACTAAAGGAAAAATAAATATCCAGGTATGACAAGGATCCCAAAATGAAGCCAATTCTCAATGTCCATTCTAGAATCAGGCATGTCAAAACCTGTCACAGATGCAAGAACAATAGCAGGTTATAGCTGACATTTGGCCTCCAAGACTGACTCCCAAACAAGGAAGGAAAAAGCCCCCAGTCTGTAAACTCTAGGAGCCTGTGCCAGGTAGAGAAGGCACTTGCCCCATGAGAAAGGAGCACTAGAATAGTTCCAGGGACACGGGATGGTGGTTGGAGCTTTGTATTCGACACCACAGCATCACTAATCTCTCTCTATCCAGCCTAGCCAGACTGTGTATCAAATATTAATAACTGATAAAATACAAGGCTCATAACCTTAAGAGCACAGCAAGAAAGTAAGAATGTGCTGACCCAGTTCAGAGGCTTAACAAGAAACACTTCAATACTTTTTAAATGAGAACCATTATCCCCACCTTGTGAAACAACCGGTGGAACAGAGAGAAGTCAGGACCAAGCTAATTACCAAGTCATCCCCAATGTCAAGAGGGATGACGGCATGACCCCAAGGTTGGGAAAAAACAGCAGCATGACCACAGTGGAAGGAAGAGGCCAGAAATACTGAAGGAGACTCTGCAGATACAAGGCACTCAATAAAGACTTGTCGAGTGCACAACTAAATTTGATTTTCACAGCAAGGCTGTGAATTAGAGCTAGTATTTTTCCATTTTGCAATTGTGAAATCAAAGATTCATTTAAAAATCCCTAACATTACATAACTAAAATATAGAAATTTCGGAAATCCAATCTATATTTTTTAGTTTTGAGTTTATGCCTCTTTATATCATTTGTAAGTGCTCAGTAGATGGAATCTATAATGTATCTATAATGATGCAATGGTATCATCATTTTCTTTATTTTTTATTATTAATATTACATCATAAGATCTTTTAGATGAACAAAATATGTATGAGCACTGCCTTCTGAGAGTATGTCATTTAGGAAATCACATAAGACAAGTACACAAATAATTCTCTCCTACAACCTAAATAAAGTTGGCTTGAACCACCTTCCAAGGTTCAACACCTGTCCCAAGTTCCCTGCAATTCCAGTGGATCATTGGTATGATCATGTCATGCTCCAGGCTCTTGCTTTACTGCCAATACTGGCTCAATTTGCTACCACTGCAGCAGAAACAAGAAACTCAACCCCTTCTTATTTTTCACACAAACATGTATACATACCCAAATGTGCACACAACTGCACACCAAAAATATTTTTGGTTATAATCGAATTTACTAAATGTTTACAAAGAAGAGTTAACATTTAGTGGTGCATTCCACTTCAAATTGAACTGTAGGTTCAGGTTAGACATTAGAGTTCTCTGTGCTTAAGATAACCTTTTAGCCAATCAAGGACACAAGCTCTGACTAGTGCCTTGTCCTGAGTAAACCCAGCAACAGCACACATCTGGCTGGCTTCTTTCTACCCGCACACATACACACTCCTCTCACTCCTCTCCTTCCACTTTTCTTCTCAAAAGCACAAAGACATTTATTTCATTGTCTCCTTCAGAGAATAATCATAACCTTTGTTCTCACTGCTGAAGCCAGCACCATCTTTTCTACGAGTACCTTATCAATGTATCAATGTGTTTTCCTCCCTAAGAGTTATTCCAGTGCCAGCTGTTAAAATAAGCCACTGAAGACTTTGCTACAGCTCTATTGTTATAAGGTCAATCTGATAAACCCAAGAAAATAAAGTTTTTAGATAGAAAAAATATGGATTACTTTCAGTTATGGATATTGATAAAATCCTAAATGAGAAAGTTAGGTATAAGAAGGAAATTCATGGCAAAGAGGATAACAGCAACAAAGAAGAGGTACAAGTATGTCTGGGAAAGATGCTTGTTTCAGGACCCAGTATGAAAGAGATAGAAGTGAGGGGGAAAAAATGGGAAAGCATTCTGGAATCAGGGTCCGAAGGGGTTTAAAGCTATCTCGATTTTATTCCACGGGACATTGGAAGCTATTTTTGAGCAGAAAATCATTTTATAATCTCAGTGTAGAGATGAGAAAGAAGATTAATTATCAGCACAGAAACAACTCTCCTCAATAGCAAAAGATGTGTATGCAGAATAAGGGAAGATCGTAGAGTTCAGGTGTAAGGTCTCTCCTGTCCATTTCCTTGACTCTTTTACTCTGAGATGACCAGAAGGTGGAAAGCAGAGAGGTGAAGAGCACTCTCTCATGGCCACTGCTGCTGCTGGAAAGAAAGCTGACAAACTGGTCGGCTGCCCATAAACCTGAGCATAGCCAGGCAGTATCAGAGACAACAATTCTGATTACTTACTATTTAAGATTTCACCATTGACAGTTTTCCACCAATTTGAAATAGAAAATGGGATCTCATCTCTATGACACTCCTCCTAACTGAACAAAATATGTATGCACTCTGACTTTCAGGAGTATGCCATTTAGGAAATAAAATAAGAAAATTGGACAAATGAATATCTCCGGAAACTTAAATGAGGTTGATTTAAGCCATTTTCCAAGGGAGAATACATAGGGAGGGAGTGTAGTTTGACTATTTGTACATAGACTTTGGATTTGAACAGATTTGGGATTAAATCTAGTTCTGCAATTTCCTAGCCATGTGACCTTAAACAAATCAATTAACATCTTCACAAGGACCAAATAAAATATAATAGCATGTGGAATATATATATAATATATTTATTTATATATATATATATATTTAAAATATAAAAGCGAGTGGAACTGTCAAACTGATTCAAAAAGATAACATACCAAAGCACCTGGTACATTTAAAATGCTCGATAAGTAGAACCTATTATCATCATCATTATCTTATTCTTCTGACTCCAAGATGCTGAAGTGCTATGTCTGTCTCTCCTATTGTACTTCTTGGGCATCAGGATCTCCACACAAATCACCTCAGGGTGCTGCTTCGTTCTGGCCTTCTCAGTGAAGAGTGATGCTTGACCTCACAGCATAACTTGCTGTCCAGCCACCATCACATACCCATCTCCTCCAACACACTATGTGCATATTTAACTCCAAGTTTTATAAAAAAAAAAAAAACCCTTCTGTTTAGTAAAATTCCAATTCTCCTGTAAACAGGAACTGGGCCAGATGCTAAGAGGAAAAGAAAGATAAAGGAGACCCAGGTCTACTCTCAGGGGGTTTGCAAATTAGCAAAAAACAGTGTCTGTCATTCATCTTGCTGCCTCTAAAGGCTGGCACAAAGTAAAAATTCTATGATTGTTGTTGTTGTTGTTATTATTTAAATGTTTGTTAACCTGAAGTAGTAAATTAATGTTAACTTAGTACAAATTTGCCTCCAATACAGAACTCTTTTATCACACTGTAGCATAACAAAAAGGTTAAGGCAAATAGGCAAAGTATAAACTAATTATGCTTTTAAATAGACTTTTACTGGGATATTCGAGGGACATGATTTGATTAGGAAGTACTGTGGCTAATGAACCAAATATTCGAATCAGAACAAACTACAGTAAGCTTAGTGGAGCAAATCTCAGAAATAATGAAAGAAGTGAGGGAGCAAGAGCAAATTAAAAGTGATTAAATAAATCCATAAAATAAATAAATAATAAGAATTAATAATAAACATTTAATAAATAAATCCACAAAATACAGATTTTCATAAATATCTGCACACTCATTTTGCTTCTCACACATCAAAAGCCTTTATTTCTCACTATTTCTTTAGCTCATCAGGTGCTGTGAACTTACACAAGACCGAATACTTAGAGAATTCTCTAGTTCTGATTAGGATAATCTCTCTTTGTTGCTCAGACTTCTACACAATGTAATATTTTTAAAAAATGGCCAAAGTCAAAACTATCAGAACAAATTTTGCCACTAAGTTCTTTGGTGTCACAGATAATGGTTATAAGTTCCTTGAATATCTTGCCTTCACCTGAAACAGGTAAAAATGAGATTTCCTGAAATGTCAATTTATGAAGAAACAAGTCATAAAACATAAATACTGTGTGGTCTTCAGCATTGCTTGGAGTGGGTTTATAACAAGGGCTTGGTCTGTGATGGGCTTTGGAGAGGTCACTGACCAGAAGTCAGGATTCCTGGATATTAATGCCAGCAGCCTACTAGAAACAAAATCATCTCGGGCAAATCATTTAATGTCTCTAGGCTCTGTTTCTGTGGCTGATAAATAAAAGGTTTGGGCTGGTGACTGTACCTTCCTCTCAGTTTTTAATTCTCTGCTATCTGTGGAGCCTAAGAAGTTAGTTCTCCTGAAAGATTGCACCAGGAGGAGCAGACATTGTTACCACCATATTTCTTTCCTATGACTTTCTCTTTGTTCTCTGCTAGTTGGAAATTTCTAAGACTGATTTTCTTGCAGCAGGAACCATGGGAAAGGAAGGAAGCATTCATGGGAATTTTGAACAAGGGCATCTAAAAGCTTAAAAATAAAAATATGAAGAAAAAATATATATATAATGAGCCCAGGCTAATACAGCCATGGACCTTCTAATGAGATAATTGTGCCTGAGAAACAATGGAGTAAAACCACATTTAGAATCAAGGAAAACATGTAGTAACAAGGAGTGGAGAAGGCTTCTATTTCCCTAATCTCTGAGTAATGCTAATTACAGGAAAGAATAGTAGAACCAAAACTAAGCAAAACTCAGCAAAGCTAGCCTTACTCTATGGATCCTCTGAATTAAATTGCTTTTACATCTTTCCACAAATTCCAAAATACACAGTTCTGCAGATGAGGAAGTGCGAAAAAATCAAAATGGTGCTTAAATATTGGTCCTTAAACGTTTTGAAATTTAGTCATTTGCGGGAACAGCAAAAGTTGGCTTGAAATAATACTTGAAATAAATAATATGGAGATCTTCCCTGATAAATATCAAGACATTATTCATATTTTTTATGGTATGGCTTTAAATGGGAGTTTTATATGATAGTGAATGATCACTAGTATTATCTGCTTTTCAATGTGAACAAGTTTGTTACATATGACAGAGGCACTATTATTATGCCTTGTGACTTATAACTGCTAGTGTCCTTCTTTTGACAAAAAATTAATAGAAGAATGATTAAGAGTAAGAGAAGTCAGATAGACCTGGCTTGATTTATAGCTCTGCCACTTATTAGCTGAGAGCTGAGTGACTTTGGACAATATACTTTACCTCTTGGAACTTCAATTTCTCTATCTGTTAAACAAGGGTATAATAATGGAGTTTCTGAGAGAGGGCTTAAAACACCACCAAAAACATAACACATACTCAATAAATTGGTTTTTTTTTTATTTTATTATTGTTATTGTGTTTATAGCCTACATGTGCATGATCCTGAAGATTAAAAAAATAAGTGTCAAAATGTTCTTTGCATATACATTTGTTTGTTGAGTTCCAAGTAACTTAGAGAGGTTGGCCCTGTATGAAGAGGTGGTTGGAGAAAGCTGCTATGAATTACCGGGCCCAGACATCTCTTTCTATTTCCAAGGTAGGAGATAGTAGTAGCAGCAAGCCATCATTCCAGCTGTAATACTAGAAGAAAGTGAAAAGCCTTTTCTATGTGAACTGAGATTGTTAGCTGTTTTTTTCCCTGGGGATATGTGCTAAATCTAGTATGAATGGAGGACTGGCTTGACTGAGACAAAGGGACACGACTTGGGGGTGAGAAAAGCCAGGACTTTTTGATGGTTACTTGCATGGGTGTGACAGATGAAATCCGGAGGAGACGCAGGTATGTGGCCTTTTTTCCAGAAGACATTTATGGAGTGCTGAGGCAGCAAGGAGCTGAGATGGGCAGGAAAGATTGAATAAAATCTCAGTCTTACAGTGCTTAGGCAACAAAATCCCACTAGAGGGCGTGCTCTGTAACAAACATTCCATAGATCTCCTTGAGACATCTAACAGAGGAGGACTGAATTGAATTTAACCAAAGAGCTACCTAGCCTTACATAAATAAAAACCTGGTTAGGCTGAGGTGTGCAACATTTCAATCTGGCTGCTAAACAGAGGGAAAGGTAAAAACTCCCTACCAATAATTTTGCTTCTTTTATTTATAACATGTATTAGACATTTAATCAAAAACTGCCAAGCATTTTAAGGCAGGGCATGAAAAAAGTAGCTTGTAATCAAGAGAAAAAAGAGACAATAGAATCAGGCTTAAACATGGTCCATATATTAGAATTAGCAGACAAAAACTTTAAAATAACTATGATAAATATAATAAAATATGTTTAAAAAATGAGAAAAAATTTAAATAAGATAACATAATTACAGTTCATAAAAAAATTAAAAAGGAAGTTCTAAATTGAACAGATAAAATATCTGAAACTAAGAACTCATGGATGATTTTGACAGTAGACTAGAAATTGAATACAGAATTAATGAAATAAAAAATAGGTCAATGAAAAATTTCCAAACTGAAGCCTTATAGTTAAAAAAAAAAGGGGGGAGGGGTTAAAAATAACAACAGAATATAACAGTCATGTGAGACATAGTGAAAATATATATAATTGGAGTCTGAGAAGGACCAGAGAGAGATAATGGAACAAGACAACACTGGCAATAAACAATCACACACCATACGATTCTTTCTTGTGGTTAATGTTGCTATTCATATTATAATATGAATAGCTTCATATTATAATAAGCTCCACTACAGTAGATCAGCAGCTCCCCAGTCACCTCAGCCCAGATCCTTTCTTTGACAGCTCTTTCCCTTCTTAGAGAAGTCAACACACTCATGTTGCCATCCTTTGTCTGTTCCCCAAGCTGGGGGCCCTGATATTCCAGTGGGGGCCTCCTCTACTCCATTATTGCCACTCCTAATGGCTGAGAACCAAGAGCTGGGCCACACACACAACGTGCTGTTTGTATCTAAAAGTTTCATGCTGTCATGTTCCTGCTCTAGGCTTTCTGAATACCTACAAAGCAGCTCTTCATTATTACAAGTTTATTTTTTTAAGATCACAATCTACTTATGTGTAAATTACAACTTAATTCTGGGATACAACCATTAAAAATAAGTCTGTTACTATGAATTTCACACAACTTTTAAGTGAAGGAAGATAGTTTTCACATACCCTAAGTTGTCTCTTATAAAAGCTAAATATTTTCATTTCTGTTGATTATATACTACTGTGTGTTAATTGGGACTCCTTTGGTTACCAGTGACAGAAACCTAGCTAATACTAACTTTAAAAGGGAGAATTTATCACAAAGCTGGAAAATGTAAAAGATTAGAACTGGCTTCAGGTATCCATACGCTTAACTTTCCTTGAATTGACTTCTTGAGGTATGTGTTCCTTCATGGTATCATGGTGGCAAATATGGCCATGAACAAACCAGAGTTAACATCATCTTCACAGAATGTGATTGAAAAGCAAGGAGCACTTGCTTCTTTGAACTCCAGCGAAAGTCTTAATTGACCTGAATTGTAATGCCCGTCAACTCCCCACCATTCATATGTGGGCCAGTGACAAAGTGTGCTGACTGACCAGACATAGTTCTTTGTTGAGGAGAAGAAGGAAGGAAAATCATCTCCACTGGAACCAAAAGAAAAAGGTTTCAACCACCAGGAGAAGGGGTGGAGGAAAATCGCTCTCATCTAGCAATGTTGTGCTATAGATTAGGTGACAGTGATATCAATAAAGGCATGATTACATCTAAAATTTTGCAAAATTTTATGTAAACTTTTGAAATGTAAAATTTTGAAAGACGTGTGTGGTGTGTGTGTGTGTGTGTGCGCGCGCACGCGTGCGTGTGTGTGGTCAACCCTAGCTTCTGACGCAGAACTCTTAAATTTCTCAGAATTTCCTGGGCAAAAATGGTGTCTTTTGTTCTAATCATGTGACTCTTGGTGGGCTCCTGAATAGCTCCTGGATGGGGACCGGTCACCAGAAAGACCAAGCCATGGTTAAACACTTGAAACATTCAACTCCCTCCCTATCATCCAGAGAGGAGAGAGGGGCAAGATATTGAGTTAATAATCGATCATGCTTATGTGATGAAGACTTCATAAAATCCTAAAGTAGGAGTTTAAAGAGCTTCTAAGTTGAACACATCCATGTGCCAGGAGGGTGGCTCACCCCAACTCCATGGGAACAGAAGTTCCTGTGCTCAGGACCCTTCTAGACCTTACCCTATGTATCTCTTCATTTGGCTGTTCACCTGTATATCCTTTATCACATCTTTTGTTACATAATAAACCAGTAAAAATTGTTTCCCTGAGTCCTGTGAGCTGTCCTAGAAAATAATTAAACCTAAGAAGAGGGTTGTGGAAACCTCAATTTATAGCTTGGTCAGAAGCACAAGTGACTTGCAATTGACATTTGAAGTAGGGGCAGTCTTGTGGGACTGGGCACTTAATTTGTGGGATTTGAAGCTAATTCCAGGTAGAAAGAACTGAAATGAATTGTAAGACACCCAGCTGGTATCAGAAAATTAGTTGGAGTTAAAAAAAAAAAAAAACACACATTGGGTCACAGAACTGTTGGTATGGGAAGAAGGGGGAGGAAGAGTGAGGAAAAATGGAAAGTTTTGCCTGTGTGAAATTTTTCCATTTTAAAAAATAAGAAGTATACATTCTATGGCACACAAATAGTTGAAGCACACACCAAGAAGCCTGGAAGAATACACACCAAACATTTAAAAATAGCCACTTCTAAATATGGATTGGTGTAGACTTTCATTTTTTACTCTACTGCATTTGATTGCAATTTTTGTGGTTGCTTTACAAAGAGTATATGATGATCTTATAATTAAAGAAAATTAAGTCCAATAAATTAATATAAATTTGATTATTTTTCTTTATAGAAACAATTATTTTTTTAAAATATATGATTGTTGTAAAAAAAGAATGAAGCATAAAGAAAAATATTAAAATCATCCATTCCTACCACTGAGTGACAACTGCTGTTAGTATTTTGGTGATTAGTCACCCAAATTTTTATCAGTGCATAAAATTATTTTATTTCAAAATAAAATGTTATGTATGAAATTTTTATTTACATTTTATTTACAAAAGGTGCTCATCCTAGAAGTATTGATTTTTTTACCTTTTTTTCTTTTAACAATATAATATAGATTTTCACAACCCCCTGGTCTTTTCTTTATATATCAAGGTGTTTTTCATGCAAACTTACAACATTGTTTTTTTAAATCTAAATATATATTCATCTGATAATATAAAGTGGGCAAAGAATGCAAAGGAACAGCTACTCTGCTGGAGGGAGTATAAATTGGAATGGATACCTGAGAAGAACATTTAGAAGTATCTTCTAAAATTGAAAATACTCATACTCCATGTCCCAGCAATTCTACAGAGGCACACATGTGCCCAAATAGACTGGTGATAAGTGTTTTCATGGCCTCACCTTTTATAGCAGTACCTAAAAGACTATTAGTAGGAAAATGAATGAATGAATTGATGGTCGTAAATAAGAAGAATACTGCCCAGCTGTTCATTTGTTTGTTTAATAAATAATATATGGGTCATTTTTAGGGACTAATGAACAAAGCACACAGATTCCTGCCCTTGAAAAACCTATATCCTGATAAATTAAGAAGAAAGTAAATTGAGATAAATTGAGAAGAAAGTAAAAATGAGCATACTTAATATTATTTCAGCTATGAGGAAAACAGTAGAGTAGGAGAGGTTTTGCTTTATTAAGCAGTATGTTTGAGTATTGTGGAGGCTTTATGGAGAAGCAGCATTGGAGCAAAGGCTTGAAAAGTTTGGGGCAGGCAAGCCATATGTATATTAATGGAAGAGCAGCCCAAATAGAGGAAACACCAAGTGCAAAGGCCCTGAGGTGAAAGCACATCCTGTGTGTTCAAGGAGCAGCAAGAAGGCCAGTGTGACAGAAGGGGCAACATAGCAGGAGATGAGGACCTAGAAATAACAGAGGGGCCTGTAGGCTATGTCAGGACTTGAGCTCTTACTCTCAGAGGAATGTATCAACATGCTTATACCTCAAAATTACTATTGAGTGAAAAGCACAAGTTGCAAAATAATGATTGTACAGCATGATGCCATTCCTATACATTTTAAAACATACAAAACAATACCACACATTGTTTTGAAACATTTTCAAGTACAAAGTCAAGTCTTGAAATTGGGTGGGAAGTGAAGAATCAGGTGGGAAGTCAAGGAGGACTTGTCTTTGAGCTGCAATAATAGAGTGTCACAGATTGGGTGGCTTATAAACAACAGGAATTTATTTCTCACAGTTTTGGAGGCTGAGAAGTCGAAGATCAAGACAATGGCAGATTTGGTGTCTGGTGAGAACCTGCTCCCTAGTTCATAACTGGCACCTTATCACTATGCTCTTACATGGTAAAAGAGACAAGAGATGTCTCTGGAGCCTTTTTTATAGGAGCACTAATGCCATCCATGAGGGTCATGACCTCCCAAGTCCTCACCTCCTAATATCACCTTTAGGAGTTAGAATTTGACATATATGAATTTGGGTGACACATCCAGACCATAGCAAGACTTAATACCTGTAATATTTTTTCACAAGACAACATATTTTTATATTATTTATATGCATCTAAAACATATAAATAAAATATTTGTATGAGCTTGCATACATACACACAAAAATTTTTTTAAAAATCTGTAAGAAAACATGTCAAAATGTTAGCAGTTAGAAATAAATACATGAGAAAATCTTAAATTTTATTTCCTTTTTAAAACATTTTTAATATCTAAAATTAAAATAAAATAAAGAAAAACTTAAATCTCTTTTAATGTGTATACCAGTTATCTATTATCTTCCTGGATTTATTTCACTATTCCAATCAGTGATGAGGATTGTCTTGTGTAATTTTGGTCCATTTCTCTATTTCGTTGGCCACATCTTCTATCACTGTGGCATCCACAAATCTGATAAACAGGACCTCTATTCTGTCATGCAAACACTGATAAAAATGCCGATAAACACAGACCAAAGGCAGAAACTTGTGGCCCTTCTCTACTGCCTGCCCTCCACACTTACCATTATGAGCTCTTCAAACTACAGTTGATCCCTCTTAATCTTCCCAAACTCTAATTTAGCCCACACTTCCTCATCTCGTCCAGAAACATAGCAGGAGAATCTTTGTTAGATACAATGTCAAAATTAATGCATGAAACATATAAAATATTATCTTTATCTATTAAAAGCAGAAAATAAGAATGTAAAGCATTATTTTTTTTCAGACAGGGCCATGTAGATTCTCTCCTGAGTTAATTGATTGACTGTGTGAGAATGCTGTCTTTAGCCATGCACACAGGGCACTCCTAGAGTTAAACAAAATGTATAGCCACAGAATATGGCAATCTCTGCCAAAAAAAAAAAATTAATTGCAAATAATTATTTAATTTTCTAATGTATTATAATCAGCCTTGTAATATTGAGCATCTCTTAGTAAATTTGCCCACCAGTCTAATTTACACAAAAATCAGTTTCTGATTATGATAATCCTTTAAACAATAATCTAAGAAATATTCCTACATGCAGTATGTAAAAATTAAAATCAGGTAAAGTGTTTTTTGGTCATAAAAGTTTAAAGATGACTCCATCTTTATATAATGACTGTAAGTAATATAGGAAGTAGTATGTATTGTGTTTTGAAAAAAAAACTTTACATCCATATATAAGCAACAGTAATATCCTTCTCACAGCATCCCTTTGCTTGGAGAAAACCGAATCCACCTTCCTTCTATTGAGAAATGATTCTGGCTTATATAACAAACCATGTTTTCTCTCATCCCTCCCCACTGTCTTTGCTGTCCTCAGGAACATTTTCAGAAGAGCAGAAGCTTTATGCTTCTCCATTTCCAGGGCTCCTGCTGCTTCTGCTTATTCACCAACTAAAGTCGTAATTCTCTGTTTGTAACACCACAATTGGCTACTGTGGAGATAATTTTAACATAATTATGCTAGAATTATGACTTGAGGATGGAGATCATAAGGAAGTGGACGAAATCTAACAATGGGTCTTAAATCACAAAGAACCAGAAACAGGATAATTTTCAGCCAAATTATCTGTCCTAGCTTTACTACATTTAAAAATAAAATTCACAAGCTTGTTTTACCTCCTACTGGGCTTTTAAAACTCATTTCCAGGGTTGTTACTGCAGTCATTAAATTCTTCACAGCGAGAATTCTGACAAGGGAGTCAAACTCGGTCACTTCAAAAATGTCATTGCTAAAAACTACCAAGAGTCAAGCTGGAAGAAACTTGCTGGGTAAATCAGCAGCAGTTGAGGACTTGGGCCACATTTAGAAATGAATTTCACACCTACATCTCATCTCCACACTTTCCAAGGTAGGGAATTTGCTGCTGGTTCAGTCAACATCCGAACACACTGGTTCACGTAAGTCGAAGCATTACTGTGAGCCCCTGTCAAACGACAAAGTAAAACTCGAAGCAGCCCACACGCAAATTAACAGAAGAAATAAACTCCACAATGTCTCTGTTGGGTGTATGCAAACACAGATGGGCTGGGGCAGAGCCAGGAACAGCTCAAGTAGTTGTGAAACCTTAGCTGTGCCTACTTCATGGGTTGTAATAAGGTTGCTTGGTTTACTTCCACTTTTCCACACTGGCTTCTATCCCTCAGAAACACTAAAACCTTTCTTCGGGTCAATGTGATGTTAAAGATTAAAAGAAAGATTATGGTGCAAGAGTTTGGGGACATATCTTAGTCTGGCCACATAACAATTCTAAAAATAAAAAGAAAACTAAATTACTTTTGAAATGACTGTGGTGACCCCCAAGTCACACTCTTGTGTAACCCCTTCCTTTTGAGCACGGGTGGAACCCCTGTGCTTCTAACCTATAGAATATGGCAAAGTGATGGAATTCTACTTCTGGGCTTATGTTTACAATATATCTATGAGGCTCCATCTTACCAAACTGGAGAGAGAGACTTAAAGAAAGCAAGTGTAGTGTGAGCTGCCTATGGAGAGAAGCATGTGGCAGGAAACTGCAATTGGTCTCTAGGACCCGAAGGCCTCAGACCTACAACGACAAGGAATGGAATTCTCCCCATAAGATTAGAAGAAGTCTCAGCAAGAAGAGAATAGAGCATGATGGGGAGCTGTTCCATCCGGCATTTGAGCAATGGCACAAATCGTGAGTGACTATCATGACAGCAGCTGTGCCTCTAGATCCTTTTCATGCCCCTTAGTCTTCCAAATCACTGAGCAAGCAATCTGATGATTTAATTGATTTTTCTGATTTTTCTTTCAAAACAAATTCTATTTGAGATATTTTGGCATTAACCTACACGCAAACAGAACCCAGTCCCAGTCTCTCCTGGCCGTAAATCAACACCAAACAAGAACATATATTCTTCTATAGGAATGGCAAATAGCATAAGTACAGCACACCCAGGTGCCAGCACACAGATCAAGAAATTGAACTCATAAGCATCCCAGAAGCCACACTGCTAATCCAAAGTCAGTGCCTCTCCCAAAGGTTAAAACCTTCATCCTAACACTACAGATTAACTTTGCCCATCTTTTTTATCCACATAAATGGAATCATACAGTCTAGCTTCTTTCACAGAACATTATATTTGAGACCAGAGCATTTTCCTAGTTGAATACATGAAAGTATTCATCTGCTGGTGACGGACATCCTATTGAAACGGGCATTGGGGTTGTTTACAGGTTGGGGCCATTATTTGCAGTGCTGTTAAAAGAAATAAAACTTTAAAGGACAATGATAAGTAGCGGCCAACGTTAGCCTACATCAGGGAGTGGCAGAGTATGGTGAACTGAGCACTACTGCTTGTCCTATCTAAGACAGGGAGCTTGTCCTCACATCTAGTCCTTTTATATGAATATGGAAGCATGGAAATAGTGTTGCCAGACTAGTTATCTTAAAAAAGAAAGAAAGGAAGAGAGGAAGAAAGGAAGGAAGGAAGGAAAGAAGGAAGAAGAAGGAAGGAAGGAAGGAAGGAAGGAAGGAAGGAAGGAAGGAAGGAAGGAAGGAAGGAAGGAAGGAAGGAGGAAGGAGGGAAGGAGGGAAGGAGGGAAGGAGGGAAGGAGGAAGGAGGGAAGGAGGGAAGGAGGGAAGGAGGGAAGGAGGGAAGGAGGGAAGGAGGGAAGGAGGGAAGGAAGGAAGGAGGGAAGGAGGGAAGAAGGGAAGAAGGGAAGAAGGGAAGGAAGGAGGAGAGAGGAAGGGAGGGAGGGAGGGAGGGAGGAAGCAAGCTTGAAATCTAAATTTTCTGTAAAATCTCTTAATTTTTAATGTTTGGCTTGTGGAACAAAGGTTAATATTTTTTTAAGCTGAAGGGCCAATCAGAACTCCACAGACTTCAGCCTGAGATCTGGATATTCATGATACAAAAACAGCTTGTCAGGCTTTAGACTGCTTGGTGCATCCCAGGGGACTTTCAATCCAACCAACACTTCTGATGGAGTAACTCAGGCAGAAGGTAAAAAGCATAAGGAAAGCTTCTCCCTCTGCAGCACTGGAGAGAACCTTCATGTGTCACACTGAGAGATAAAGGACTACCTTAGCTTTCAAAAAGGTTTCCCTAGGGTCTTAAAGAAGTCTATCCTAGGAATTGCCTTTCCCCGGGGGTCTCTTCCTCATGCAAAATGACTCCTTGTTCCCCTTCTCCTTACAGGTTGCACTATATTTTCCCCTGATAATTCTTTGTGACCTTTCTGTAGATTTTTAATATTCTTATTTTAGTTATTACCAGAATTTGTAAATTATGGGATGGAGATCAAATATCCCATTATCATTATCCTCCAGGAGAGACAGATTTGCAATCATACATGCACGAAGGAATTGGAAGATAAAGTACAACCTTTGTTCCACAAGCCAAAAGTTAAATACTTTATTTTTTCTTCTTCTTCAGGTGAAACAATTCGTTTTTAGACAGCCTTGGCAGGAGCTCAGACTATTATATGCTCCATGCTGGCAAATAGAGAAATGCCCCCAATACTGTGTTTTTTGGTTTGGCAGTGGTGGTGGCAATAGCAGTGAAAGAAGGAAGCCAAGTCATTTCCCAACGTTCTAAATAAATGATGTTCCAATAAGTCTAATACGAGAGAACTGAACACTCATACAAAGGTTATCACAAATTTGATATCTATAAATTAGAACTTTTATTTTTCCCCTAAGGCAGCAGTTGTCAATTTTTTAAGAATCACCTGAAGGGCTTGTTAAAACACAAAGTTCTGGTTCCACTCCCAAATTTTTCAGATTCAGGAGGTGGAAAAGGACAAGACTTTGCTTTTCCAATAATTTCCCAAGTGATGCTGATGCTGCTGGTCCAGGCGCCCACTTTGAGAATCACTGATTTAAAGGAACTTTCACAAGTATATAATGATTCTAAACAATAAACGCTTTAGTAAATTAAGCCTAATTAGAATTCATTTTAATTTGTTCTTATAAAGAGTCTGTAGAAATAAATAGTGCATGTATTCTTGGGAATGTATGCAACGTCTCCACTTAGACACCAAATACAGCTTCTTCAGGGTACTGCTCTAATGAGAATGCTGGTAAATACAATGCCTTCTAGTTGCATTTTAATTATTTAAAATTAATGCTATAAGCTTGTTTCCAAGTTACAATGGTCATTTTCTTTATTATTCAATGCTTATCAAAATATTCCACTATTTAAATAGATCCACATAAAATGTTTTAAGATGAAAGCAAAGTAAAAAGGGATGATTCTCACAATCTTTGAGAAAATAAAACACATAGAAACCTAGAACTGCCTCACTGAACTATCAATGGTGATTATTGAATACCTAAAGGGGAAGTAAAAAGCCACATTTTCATCATTTCTGTATTGGATCAGCCATTGTTCAGTAGAAACAAAACACCCTTTTTCTTAAGTGGTGTTAGATTCTGAATTTGCTTCCCTTTAGGCTTTTTTTATAAATGAGTAACTAGGAAAGTCTCTAAGGAGGGCAGAGGCCAGTTCCTCATTTCCACTTGCATCAGGTTTGCCTGCACTCAGCCCAAGAGGGATTATTGTTACAGATGTGGAACCTGTTCTTCCAAGCCCTCACCTGGCAGCTGGCTTTGTGGCTCTGCTGACTCTCTGCTGACTCTCTCTTGTTAGAACCCACCTGGACAATGTCACCTTCAGAGGCAGATCGCCCAACAGGTATTAGAGGTGACCTTCAGCTTGCTATCCGGGTTTCCCTCTTGCACTTTCTGTTTGTTCAGATCCTGACACAACCAGCTTCTTTGGTCTTGTCTTGCTGTCCTCTCCAGGTCTAAAAAAAAAAAAAAAATGAATGAATTATTAACCTGTATGGTTTAATTTCGAGCAAACTGAGATTGCTTCCCAACAGTGGTGTTTGCTGGGTTCTTAAAGCTTGGGAGATCAAAGACTGGTAAATTTTCTATATAATAATCATTTATTGATTTAGTCTTTTAGAAGACGAAAAGGGGAGTTAGCCTACATTCTCCTGGTAACATTTGACTCCTTATCATATCCACAGGGGTAATCATTTAAGGAGGGCCTCCTAGGAGACTCAGCCATTTTCTCATTTAGCCCTTGCAAAGAGCCTGTGAAGAAGGTACTTGGATGACCTGGAGGCTGACAGAGGGGAATTGGCTTGTCCTAGGTCACAGACTAGCTGGAGACGAGGTGGGGAGAGCAAGAAAATTGTCTAGAACCTGGGCACTCTTTTCTCTGCAAACCACCGTGCTGTATTTAAAATGTCTCTGGTTCTGCGGTGAGTTGTGTCAGCAGTTACTATTGCCTTGGTTCCCATATTTGAGAAACTGACCAATAAATAATACTTAATGACCTGTAAGTCCCATCAAACATAATAACCTCCTCTGGACACCACACCTTGTGTCAGGACTACTGGAAAGGAAACCCAAAGCAGTGTCCTAACCCCTCAAAGGAAAAGAAAGAAGGCACAAGGACAGAGGGGAAACTCAAGACTAAAAAATTCTGATAGAACTATTAAGCAAGTGCCTGTGTAAACATGCTGAATTCCTGTAAGGGTGCGGCTGCCTAGGACTCAGAAAATGCTATAAAAAAAATAAGAAGAAGAAATAAGAAAACCCCTTAGGTGTGAACCTGTGTAAAAGTAATTGTAACTTCAGTCCTCAGCTTAGCCACCTGTTAGGTGAAAGAATGAGGAACTGGCTCCTCCAGTTTAGAACCTGAAAAGAGACCTAATGTATATTTTCATTAATAGTCAGAATGGACTTTTTCATTCTTTCCCAGGGAAGCTGGTATCAGCCTTTAAAGCAGCAGCCAGAAATTATCAATCTAAAAACAAAACCAGTTTTTAACTTATATTACCCGCTTCCCTGCCCCCCAAAATAAGAGTACCTCCTGCATTTTTGTTCTACGTGTGAAGTTCTATAACAATTGACTCCTCATCTCAAAATATTAAAACAAACCCAGCATTAAGAATTGCAGATAAGAGTTGAATTGACTTTAGTTGGCACCTAAGTAGTTCCTCAAATAACTCTCCATTCTAAAATTTAGCATCTGTTAGTTTCATTTGACCTTAAACCAATTGAGAACCAGGGAGTAAAAATAAAAGAACACAAAGTCCCCCAAATCAATGTCAGAGCATTGCCATGACAATGTCTTAACATTGGGTTCCTCTTCTTTGCTGGTAAGAGTAAATCTAAGAGCCTATTCTCTCAACACAGGGTTTTGGGACTTTTATGCCAGAAACAAATTAGAAGAAACAAATTAAAGGAAAGAGTGGCTGCCATAGTCAAGTACACAAACTATAATGGAAGATCACAGATAAAAATTGGGGGTACATCATATGAGGTCATTTAGTGCGAGGTAAATAATCATATGTTATAAAAATCTGTAACAAGTATTGCGTTCCTCATAAAACTTCATTAAAAATAGTAATAATCACTGTATTTCAGCTAGTACTGTGAGTGATAATCAACATAAGAAGGCCAGGTCATCGAGAAAAGATTTATTGGTATTCAGTATTCTCTCTTATTAAGTTGAGGAAGTAAATAATACACTACAGAAAAAGTTCTACTAAAAGATTTTGTTGATGCAATTAAAATTCTATAACATTAAACATGTAAATTACTAGTTATCGTTAATATTTGGCTCTCCATATGTATTCATTCTTGAAGGGTTCCAGATTACTGAGTTTCACTTTCAGATTGTAGTCTTGCTAAAATTCTATTATTGTAAATCTCAGAATATGAGGTCAACTGCTGATATTCTATCTGTCAATAAGCAATGCACAGTCTGAAACAAACTTCCACATTGCTGATGGCAAAGAAAGATGGTAATATATCTGTTCCATGGTCATGTACCAGGTCTATAAGTCACCAAAAGATAACTCTATGCAATAGTTGACAAAATGGGTAAGGAGTGGTGCTTTCCCACACATAACTACATTTCTTCATGTGGGAAACTACAAAATAATGGAATTGCAATAAGTCATTTCTATGCCACCATGAATCGAGTTGTCAAATGGCGAATCTGTTTTGCTTGACCATGAGAAGAGCTTAACTGGGAGGTAAGTTTGCATTAGTGAATCTGGGAAACACCTCTGATCACAAGAAGTAGGGCATCTGGGTTGCATCTGAGATTTTCTATTCAAACTTGCTAGTTGTTTTTCCAAAAAATGGGGATAGATAAAGTCTAGAATGTCTTTTGTGAAATACTTTACACTAATATCTTTGCAACCATGTATCATTCTGTCATTTAAACCTTGAGGGAAGGGGCTTTATTTTCCTGGTTCTTATATCATTATATCCCCGAAGTATACCAAAGTACGTACGTACATACATACAGTAAGGAATATTTAATGTTTATATGATTCTCTTAAAATGGAGTCAAAAGGTGATGAGCTATATGGCTTCCAAGAAGTCTCCTACATCACTAAAGTTTTTTAAAAGATTCTTTGTTTGAACCTGTAAGGGATATCAAGTAAATAATAAACAAATTTCAACATACAGACTATTTAGATGAGAAGACCGGACTTATGTTAATTATCTTTGAAGTGTAAAGGATGCCACTGTTAACTGGGCTCTACCTGTCTCCTGTGATGAATTAGAAGATTCATGTGAAATTTCAGACACCTTTCTTTTCTCATCTCAGTCTTCCTCATTTGTGACAGATTCTGCATTCTGCTCTTCCTCACTAAAGATACAACAACCTGCCTGTAATCATATTCTGAAAAAGGACAAAGACACACCAGAGGAAGAGTGGCACTTGGGTGAGGGAACTGAACAATCGCAGTATGGTCCAGAGAACAACGACTCTGACAGCGTCGCCTGGAAGCACCCAGCCACGGGGCCTCTTAGCTGCATGGGGAAGACAGAGTTACCCCAGCCAGAGGTAGACCCCCAAAGTCTTGGGGCTCTCCTCTGCACCCCCTGAGGAGCTTGTCAAAGGGTCACTGTGAGAACCAGGGGAGTCTTCTCCACTTTGACCGGCAAGCCCCAGGCCGAATTTCCACCTCTCCCACTTTGAGGAGATTAAGGGGCAGTAGCTGTGGGACATTCCACTCCCTGCCTCAGCAAGAGACCTTGGAAGGGCCCACCTGGGGAAGCTGGAAGCCTGCAGGCTCCCCGTGTTACCTTTTCAAGAGTCTACCTGGAAGTCCAAGTGATTCTTCGCACTCTATGTTGTCCTCAAGACTCCACTCAAAATTGCCTCTGGACCTCAAAGGGGCCCGCAAGGCAGCTGACTCATTCAAGCCCCAAACAGGGCCCATAGATGAGGATGCCCTCCTCATGTTTCAGCCTATTGAGGAGGGGTCCCTTCCCCAGGCCTCTCTTCCAGGGAGAGGATGCCACTCACCGCCCGCTTCCACCATACAGCTCCCTAGGCCTCAGGTAACACAGCTCTAAGCCTCCTGCCTCTCATTCAATGGACCGAAAAGCAAAATAGGCCTCAGGGTTTCCACATGATCCCAGAGGCAAGGGATTCCTGTGATGGGAGATAACTCAAGAGGTCACAGCTGAGGGGACACATGCTCTTTAGGACATATTGACCCTCAAGTTAAAGGGCTACAATGGTTTAGGGAAGAAGGAGAATGGAGATCTAGCTCACTTTCATCTTCTGCATCTTTAAAGGCACTTTAAGAAATGGCCCACCAAGGTCAGGCCAGAGACAGTATGCCAGGCATGGGGTAGTTAAGGCGGCCCTCTTGAAATACACACTATTTGAAGACAACCTGCTTTGGATGGTTTTAAAAGGAGAGAAAGAGCAAATTATTCAAATTGCAAAGCTTCCCATCTTCAAAAACAATTTTAAATATTTTCACTAAGGAAATTATTGCCTCTCTTTTCAAGATGTCTGCTTAGGAATTTGGGATGGATGTAAGCAAAACTAAAACACACTTTTTAAAACTTTATTTCAGGGAGAAGAATTACATCGATCCAGGTACGTGTGTATTTATTTTCTCCTGTGCTATAAAATCTGTTGACCATTTCTTTTATATCTATTTTTCTGTTTTGACATAGCAAACTTGATGGCTTAATAATTAGGGCACTTTGTTTTATAGTCCTCAAGTCACTCTTTTCATTTATAAGTGAAAGATTCTTAATTTCAAAATTACAGCATTTGGCTGTGGCTTTTGAGGGCAGGTTATGACAGCCACACGCAGTCATGGTTTTCATTTTGAATTGTCAATGAATTGTCCCTGTGGCTTAATTAATATCCACTTAGTAATAGCTTTTGACAGGTAGATGAAATGGGAAGGACAGAAACATTCAAGAGCTTTTCAAAGAGCAATTTAGAGGACGAGGATTAAAGGAACAACATGTGCTGTGAAATCTAGGACAACTTTTAAAATGCCTGTTATGACAAACTGTGCCTTTGGACCGTCTGTCATATGTGTCACCTCAGAAAACAGCCCTGAACTTTCAGCATAGTCCTCAGGTTGTGGCAATAGATTTGCCATCCCTCCCAGGGATGAAGATCTTCTCTGGCTGCAAGGAAAAGATCCATGCCCGATTTCATCCACCCAATTTGTGGGACTGGCAGAAAAGCCCTCATTTTATTCAGAAAGTCATGGAAGAATCCTCAGGGAATTAACCATTATTTTATTACTGGACCTCAATCCTCAAGCAAAAGTTTAAGTTCATAATAGGAAAGATGCAATCTTAGTTGATTTTTAACCCTAGTCGACCTAAATGTATGAACAAAGGTAGAAGATATTTACAAAGCCACAGGAAACTACATGTTATTTTGTTAGTGTATCAGTTAGCTATTGCTCAGTAACAAACCATCCCAAACCTCAATAGCTTAAAATAACAGCCAGTTATTCTTTCTCATAAATATATGTGTCTGCTGAGAGTCAGTTGATCTAGGCTGCACTGAGCTGGGTAGTTCCATTCCACATGTTCTTTATCCTTTTTAAAGGTCTACCCTGGGCATGACTGTTTTTCTTAAGGTGAAGGGAGAGGACAAGCAGAGACATACATGTCTTCTTGGAGCCTGAGCTCTGTATCTTGCCTAATTCTGTTGGCCAAAGCAAGTCACATGGCTGAACTTCCGGGCAGAAGATTATGTGTCACCAACAGTGGAAGAGCACTGAAACGTTATGTGACAAATAGTATGGATACAAGGGTTGGTGAAGAATGGGCTCATTAATATAAATCTTCCACAGGTGCAAACTAGAATAAGGCTCTAAAATGATACCTAATTGAGATGTGTCAGAGAAAGTTAAAAAGAGAGTATTTGAGAGAAAGATGATGATGTTGATTAGACTCGATCATTCATAGTCTAGTAAAATGATTAGGGATTTTGTTCCTTATCCAAAGAGCAGTGTAAAACCATTGAATAGATTTATATGATCAGATACATATAGGGTAGACATGAGACTTAGATGAGAGTGGATTCCAGCAGAGCAATTAGAATGTTTAGGAATGAGACACTGATAGGTTATGCTCTGATAAAGCAGTAGAGTTAGAAAGAAGTATCTCAGTTCAAGGGCTACTTAGGAGCTGCAATCACCTAGACTTTGTGACTAGTAGAACATAAGGGATGAAGGGAAAGAAGTTATCAAGAATGACCCCCAAGCTTTTGGCTTATACCACTGGGTGGCAGATGGTTTTTATTTGCTGATCTAGGTAATGTTGAGGGGATAGGAAGGGAGAATAAGGGTATCAGATATCTAAATTACCTCCCCTCTAATTCCCTGTTGTGATTTGTGACTGTGACATGCTGAACACCCTTTTTCTCCCTTCCTCTCCCCTCAACATTACCTAGTTCTTAACTTCCAGTTTGGACGTGTTGAGTTTAAGTACCTGTGGAACATCTGAATGGAGATTTTGAGGAGCTACTTGATTAGAGAAGGCATCAGGGAATGAGATACATATCTGAGGATCTTAAACAAAGAGTGTTTCCCAGAGAAGGTGACTTCTGTGCCCAGCTTTGATTATAAGATGGAGTTAGCAGATGTAAAGGCTGAATGATAGGACAGATCAAGCCATTTGCAAAAGATGACATGTAGGTAGATTTTACTGACATGCAGAATCTTTGAAAGACAGTAAGAGTAGTCTTGGTAAATGCAAAGGAACAACTTAGTCAATGGGCTTGAGGCCTTAAAAAAGCTCTGTGGTGTTCAGCATGTCACAGCCACAAATCACAACAGGGAATTAGAGGGGAGGTAATTTAGATATCTGATATCTAGTAATGAGCCTGAATTATTTAATATTGTTTCTCCAGGACTTAGTACAATACTTGGCATGTAGAAGGCAAGGTTTGCTGAATGAATAAATGAAAGACTAAGTAACTGTAACCAATAAATTAATGCGTTAAACATTTATACATTACTACTAATCATTTAAAAGGTGTTATTTTCAGCAGTCATAGATTATTTAATCTATAATTCGTAATAAAAAATTTTACCTTAAGTGTGAACCTTTGGTAAACAGCTAGCCATCCATAGCACAAAGATCACCTGTGTTCTTTTTCTCTTCTCTCTCGTCTTTGTCATGTCTCTGCAGTCTTTTCCACGGCAGCCATTTGTTCAAAGGGCTACTTCCTCCCCTACTTACCAGTTTAGTTATACAATGTCAGAAAAAAGAGCTCACCTGAGGCCCTGCTGTCCATCAGGAGCTGGGGCTCTGCCTCAAAACCTTTTTTTAACTTAGTTAACTTTAGGAACTTTAATATGCCTATAAATAGTATTAAACGAGGCTAGCAGACTATGGTCTATGGCTTAAATTCAGTCCACCATCTGTTTTTGTAAACTAAGTTGAATTGGTACAAAGCCACACCTGTTCATTTAAATATTGTCCATGGCTGATTTCATGGCTGCGCTAACAGCATAGTTGGGTTGTCACTACAGAGACTGTATGGCCTAGAAAGCTTAAAGTATTTATTGCCTGGCTCTTTATAGAAAAAGTTTTCCAACCCCTGGTATATTCAATTAAGAAATGCTTACCTCTATGGTTGTCAATCACAACAAACATATTGCCTTGTAGAATAGATGTGAAACCCTTTTTCAGAAATACTGATTCTTCTTGTATTATAGTATTTTAACAACATGGCCTGACAATTGGGCAAACTCATGTAAATAAGAAAGGCTCAATCTATTTCAGTTCTAAAATCAGCTCAGTTTCAAGACTTTGATTCCAGGTTTTTCTTTGTGAACTTTTTGTCTTGCTCTACAATATTTCACTGAACTCACACTCACTCCAAACCTTCTTCTCCTACCACCAAAATATACCTCCTGGAAAATAATATTTACAATTTGTTCTTACTAAGGTGTGAAGGACTCTGAGCTAAAGGATATCTACACTCAACTTTCCAAGTAGACCAGTCTATTGGTCTGCTTTTTTTGGGTTTTCCTACACCTTGTAAATTCCTCCCTTTTGGGTTTTCCTACACCTTGTAAATTCCTCCATCATAGCATCTGAAACCGCTGTACTGCATTTCTTTTTATATTTATCTGCTTCCAGGATTAAGACCTTCCTGAAGGCAGAGACCAGTTATTTATCTCTAAACCTCTTAGCACCCAGTACTCAGCCAGAACTATCTCCACAAGTATTTATTGAAGAAAAAGATGGAGGAAAGAAGGAAACAGGCAGGCTGGCAGACTGCTTGATTTACAGTGGTAATTATCTCTCCCAGACGTATTTACATTTTGACAGAGAACATGACTTGAAACCAAACAGTGAAACTGTGTTGGTGGAATTTTAAACATCAAAAAGCAAGTGGGAAGGATTTGGGGTGGGAGACCTTCCTGGTACTCCTAAAAATTATATTTCAGAGTAAGTTGTCAGTCTCCCCAAATATTCTGATCAGCCCTAAAAGCTTGAGAAGGGAAATGTACACACTATATCTATAAGAACAGAGACTAACATAAACTTCCAGTGTTCAAAAGGATTTTTTAAAAAATAATAAGTACTAAATATATCCAATTATCAATATGTGCAACAGTGTCATGAAACCAAATGACAAGGTATTTAAAAGTCTATCTCAAATAAGAAACCAGACAAAAACATTGAATTCCAGTAAAAACCTCCCCCAAAGCCATCTGGAGTTACACTTAATGGGGCAGCGTAATGTAGCATTAAGACCCATTGAGATCAAACCCTGTGTTTGAATCCTGTCTCTGCTTCTCTCTGGCAGCATGACTGTAAGCAAGTTCTTTAACAACTTGAAATCCTTGAATCTTCATCCATGAAGTGGAGACACAAGTTTGTACCTATCTAATTAGGCTTTTGATATGATTAAGTAACATAACTAAAATATTAGCTGTTATTTTTCTTTAAAGAAACCATTCATTCATTTATTCACTTATTTTTTCATTAAGCATTTCCAGTATGCTAGTCATTGATTTATTCTTTATAAAAAATTCTAACTGCGAATATATTACAGGAACTCATCTGATGTGTCTGAACATTAGATTCAATACAGTGTTATTCCTCCACAGACTTTATTTAAAACCTGTTACCTACCTAGCACTGCCTGTAAACTCTGGGAAATATCAGAGAGAAGACTTAGTCCCAGCACTCATGGAGCTTTAAAGCCTGTTAGAAAGGTGTTAGAGACTAATAGATGGTATAATCGTTTTTGTTTTGTTTTTCTTTGTTTTTTTGTTTTTTTGTTTTTTATTTCTGCATTCGGTGCATCATATTTTATTGCATTACATTTTCCCCCAGTCATATTAAGACATAACTGACATATAACATTGTATAAGTTCAAGGTATATAACATAATAATTCATATATGCATATATTACAAAATGATCGCCATGAGTTTAGTTAACATCCATCACCTCACATAGTTACACCTTTCTTTTTTGTGATCAGATACATGAATGACATATTGCTAATTAGTTGAAAGAGGCAACTGCAGCCTGAGGGAGACAGGAAGCCTTCCTGATCTGGTCTGGAGAGTAGAGTGTGGACTGGCAGCTTTTTTTCACATCAGACACTATGTGTTTACTTTTCCACTGGCATCAGCTCCTCTAGAACAGAGATATCCAGTCCCTGGGCCACAGACTGGTACCAGTTCGTGGCCTGTTACACAGCAGGTGGTGAGCAGCAGAAGAGCCAGCAAAACTAATCTGTAGTTGCAGCCGCTCCCAGCGCTAGCATCACTGCCTCAGCTCCACCTCACATCATCAGGCATTAGATTTTCATAGGAGCACAAGTCCCTGATGCCATAAAGGTTGGAGACTGCTGCTCTATAAGGCAAGCTCCATGAAAGTAGGGTTGTGCTTATTTGTTCATTGCTATATCCTTAGTGCTTAGAACACTGCCTGCAATAAATGTTTAAAGAAGAAAAAAAATAAGTCAATTGGTTAGTTCGGTTAGGACAAGCCTTGTAGAAAATTGTACGATCTCTTTTGGTTTTGTATATATTTTCTCCAGCTACTTATTTGTCCCTCCAGCTCCTTTCATCCTCCCCATCTTCTTATCAGTTTTGTGTGTATCTCTTGAACAACCCTTGAGTTCATGGGTATTTACACAAGTATCGCTTAATCCTACTGGGCAGCATTCTGACTCTTTTCCAAAAGAAATAGTAACCTAGAAAGATGGTGAGAGTTCTAGAAAGTTACCAGCAACTACCCTGGTACTCTGAACATGTTTGTTTATATTATTGATTGATCCCAAGTAGCCACAGGACAGGGTGTTTTCCACACTGACAAGACTCCAAAGACTGTATTTATTCTGTGTTCAAAACTGATGTGTCTTCCTATCTAATAAGTACTCATCCAATAAAGTTTTTGACATGATATGATAACCAGAAAACAATATGCCAAAGAGAGTCTTTCATTCAGTCACTCTATATCCATGAATGACCACTATATATCTGGCCCTGGCAGTGAATTTTCTGTCTTCTCAGTTGGATTTCTAGCAAATGGAACATTTTGGTAGAAAATTGAACTGGAATCTTATAGTTGAAGATGCAAAGGAAAGTTTCCAACAATCTTCTGAATTTAATAATGGAAAAATATATTCCAGATTTAACCATGAGAGCTACAGTTTCTTATTTGTCAGTTAGGTTGTCATTTCTCTGTTGATTATTTTAGAAAGAGATTTTTTTAAAAGATTGTTCCTGATTCTTAATGTGTTCTTTCTGTGCAATCAAACCATGGTTATAAGCAAGCATTCCAAATTGCACTATATTCTTACATATGGCAAAAACAGTATGATTCTTAAAGTAGAACACCTAAATTTTCAAGTCACACAATTGCTGGAATGCCACCAGCTGAAAAAGGTACATTTACCATTAATTTTACTTTCAGACAAGGACTATAGGGTCTGAGGAATGAGACCGATAAGCCTGCCTGAATTAAAAAGAAAATAAAAGGAAAAGAAAGAAAAAATACATTGGACAACATTCATATGAGGGGAAAGAATAAGATTATCCAAATTATAACATAATTTTAATTATATTATTATTAAATTATAATCTTATTAATAATTATAATAAGATTTTTAGTCACCACATAATTGCTGCCTCAACCCACTAGCCACTGGTGGGAGAAAGTGAACTTTACTCCTAAATCCTTGATTGGTAGATTGTAAGGAATGGAAAGGGCCTCATAGATGCTTTCTACATAAGGAAACTTCCTTGAGGCTCAAGGAAGTGACATGCTAAGGTCACACATAATGAAGCTCGGGGATCACAAATGGAGTGCTCTTGCCACTCAATTGCATTGCCCCTGTATAGTTTCCTGTGGCTACTGTAATAAATTACCACTAAATGGGTGGCTTAAAACAGTAGAAATTTATGCTCTCATTGTTTTAGAAGCCAGAAGTCCAAACTCAAGATGTTAGCAGAGCTACACTGCTCCGAAGGTTCTAGGGAGGATCCTGCCTTGCTTCTTCATCCAGGTGTTTCTTGGTTGTGGCTGCATCACTTTCATCTCCGCCTCCGTCTTCACATGGCTTTCTCTCTTCTCTGTCTGTTCTCTAGGTGTCTCATAAGTATACACGTCATTGGATTTAGGGCCCACCTAGATAATCCAGAACAATCTTGTCTTGAGATCTTTCATTTAATTATATCTCAAAAATCCTTTTTTCCAAATAAGATCACATTCACAGTTCCAGGATGTGGACATATCTTTTGAGGGGCCTCTATTCAACCCACTATACCCCCTCTTTGACCTAAAGTAGTAACCATAATTATATTGATTTTAAAAACACTTTGTGCTTTAAAATGTTTTGTAGTATCTTTTTCTCCTCTTCCTATTTACAAATATTTTGGAGTCAGACTTGTGAATTCCTTAGGTAAGTTCCTTAATACTATCTATTTAAGCCTCAGTTTCCTCCACTCTAAAATAAGTACTGTAATTTCCATTTTATAAGATGCTTGCGAAAATGATTACAATGCATGTAACAAGCACTTAACAGGGTGTCTATTAAAAGTGGGTGCTCAGTAAGTTCCAGCTGATTTTAAATTAGAAAAACATTCACGAAGACCAAACTATTCACAGTGTATGCATTTGAGGTCCACCAGGAAACACATTTCCACCAACCAGAAACTTTTCTGTCACTGACACGGGGGAGCAGGCTCATTATTGAGTGTTGACGTATGGGTGTGCAGCTTGCTCAGCAGTGGGAGAGAATTCTCTGGATTCTCTAAATTGTTGCCATCCAGCCCACAACATGGACCTTCAGATCTTCAGTAGAGGAACAGAAAAAGGAGCCGTTCTGGTACCAGAAGGGAGACAAGATTATTCCAGCCGCCATGGGACTAGTCCCTTCGGATCTGACCAGCCTGGGGCAACGCAACTCAGGGTTAGTGGCTTGTGTTGGGGTTTCTGAGTGGGGGAGTCAGGGGCGGTGGCCAGTAAGTGAGAGGGCTGTGAAGTTTGGGTCAGGCACCTAGTTATACAACTTCCCGGGTCTAAAATTTTCTCCTGAAGCAAAGAACCAGAATAGCTAAGCATCAACCCTAACCCACCCACCCCAAAAAAAGCAGTTCTCAAGGATGTTTGTTAAGTTTTGCATTCCCAAACAAAAGACAGCATGAAGTTATACTGTACTTACACAGTGACAGTGGGTGCCAGCCACACCCCAAATATTTTGCATTTATTATTAGTTCATTTTCTAGCTTAATCTCCCTCTGAGGAAATTTAGTATCAAAAAAATCTTTTTCCCCACCCTCATCACACAGAATGCCACAACCCCATGCACACACCGTTTTGTTTGAGGGAGGAGGTTCAAAATTATAAAATTTATTTCAATGATTGCTTTTCAGTGGATATTTCAATCCAGAACTGAACACAATGCTCCTGTGTGCATGCCATTCTTTCTAAGAAATAATTCTAATATTGGGAATGGCAAAAATAAGATACCAATTTGGGATCATCAACACCCCTCTTGACATGAAAAACTAAATTCAAAGTCATTCTGAATTCATGCAACAATTTGCATTAGTATCATTGATCGAACAATCTGAGCAATGCTGGCTGACACATACATGCGCTCCTTTTCAGAAATCTAGTCCACTACCACGCATGGGTGATGCAAGGGCAGGTTTTCTGCACCAATCCATGTCTCTTTGTGTTATTATGTACAAATGTTTTTTCTTATTATTTTCCTAGGTACCCATATGGTTGCAGCTCTAATTCTTGATATTTTTATTAACCCATGCCCTCTTCTGATGAAATTAAAAGAGATTCCATTATGCCCTTCCAGGACATGCCCATCCTTCTAAAATGAGCATTCTGGTGTCAAAGCTCTGGCCCTGTGTGAAACCAGTTGTCTTCCCACTGCTCCATATGTGCAAATTGAACTCCAAAATTTGATGTCTGTGCTTCTAAATGGATGCCTTATATTAGAAGTTACCCCAGGCAAGGGAGAAATGGATAGGGATAATTTAACCCCCTTTAATGGAAAGGGAGGACTCAAATTGCCTTTTGCTATTGTATATGCATATAATTGTTCATTCAGTTCCAGAGTGGAAAAGCAATCTCATTTGAGGACTGTGTGTCTATCACTCTATAGATCAGCATGCCTATTTATTCAACAAGCTTATTTGAAAATACCTGCTTTAGGTGCTTAGATTCAGTGATATATAAGACACAGCATGAGGCTTTGATGAAATCATTATAAAGTAAAGACACTACGTGGGGGTAGAGAGGAGGGAGAGTTGGCTCTCCCTGGGCAGGCTAGAAAAGATCATGAGAGGAAGAATCCAAGCTGGAATTTAGAGAGGAATGTGAATTTGCCAGGCAGACAAAGTGGAGAAAAGGCAGGAAGATAGGGACTACCAGAAACAAGACGTGGAGGTGCAACATGCAAGGTAAGTTTAAAGAACGCTGAAGAGCCAGTTATTACTGGCGTACACACTCTGCAGGAGTTCATGGTAGGAAATGACAGTGATGACTCTGGATGTGCAGGTTTGGTTATGGTTCCACTGGCTCACCAAATGTTTATGATCTGAACACAGGGATTGAGACCAGGAGCTAGGAGCTTAGGCTAGGAGGGAAGATAAGGCATGAATCTATAAACCTACCTTATGAAGGAAGATACTTTCCATGAAGGAGGATGACATTAGAGGAGTATTGCATTTCTTTGTGTTCATTAATAAGAATGGACTGAGTACTAAATGAGTATCCACTGACATGAATGTTGATAAGACATGTTTCTTACACTGATGGAGCTGGCAGTCTCCTGGAGTAAACAGGCACATAAATTGAACATTAAATCATAATATATTCAGCAATCGATATAATGGCCTTTACTGACAGCTTACTAAGTTCCAGACACTAATCCAAGTATTTTATATTGATTATCTTTTTCCATCTTCACACAATAAATAGATGTGATTATTGTCTACATTTCACAAATGGCAAAGGCAAAAGTCAGGGCCAGAGAGATTATTAACGTGCTTAATCAAGGTCCCTCAGCTAAGATTAAAATCCAGGCAATTGACTCCACATTCTTCACCACCACTGCAGAGAGCTACAGAAGCGTGAATATAAATACATACGCCGAACTAGACATGGTGGAGAAGACTAACCCTTCCACTCCATTGGTCTCCAGGGAATTATAAAGATTTCTTATACAGTCGTAAGAAACTTGTCAGATTGTATAACATCTAAATTCAAGCTCAAAGTAGTAAACTTTTCCCCCAAATTCACCTACATTACATCTCTCATTCAAAGTTATTATAACTTTTCCAATATTCTCGAGTCCCCAAAATACCAAATCTCATTGTATACTTCTAAGGTTTTATCAAGAAAATATGAAGTCTATGTGAAAGTTTTTAATATTTCTTCTCAGAGGACTTTTTCTCGTGGGCTCCTGATATTTTATGTTATCTAATATATTTTGAATAGCACTGAAAATTCTTGGCTGGATTTGTATTCCGCTAATTCATAATGTGCCAGTCCCAATGTCCTGTATCCAAAATGATGAAACTAGAATTATATTTCTCAGTCAGATTACTGTAACTTTTTCCAATTCCTTATCTACTTTATCCCCTTCCAGTTTCATAACCACCATGAACACTGACTGGGTTGGCAAGTAACAGAAAGGGGAGAGTTGTAAGAAGTTGTAACTCTAATGACATAATTTTTTTGAACCTCATCATAAATAGGTGATGAACAAGCCACAGGAGTGCTGAATGCCAAAATACGACCTTATTCTTAGAGATGCAAGTCCAGGATGGCGAGATCTGTGTCATTTGTTTGCAGGATAGCATTTGTCTGCAGGCAACAGAATCCAACTAGAACAATCTAAGCAAATAAAAGGTATTTCTCTTGTTATATGACCAGAGCCCAGGCCAGGGCAGATGTCAGCAACCTGCCAGGCTCCTGCTTTCCTGTTCTGCTATTATCTTCACAAGATTACTGGTATTCTTTCAAATATTAAGCCACATTCAAAACAACAAGAAAGGCAAAGGGCAAAAGGTAAAAGGACGAAGTTAACTAACTCTGTCTCCTTTGAAAAAGTTTCCCAGAAGTCACACCCTGTAATTTATGTTTTAATCTTATTGGCCAGATATGTGTCACATGGCTTCTGCTAACTACAAGGACATCGGAGCAAGTAAATATATTAACTCAAGCAAAGCAAGGTTTTGATAGCAAGAAAAATGGAGAGCATGTACATTGGGTTGGCTAGTAGCAGTGTCTGCTACATTACCCTAAAGTTTTCCAAGAAAGAGAAAGAGAAAGAGAGTGGTGGGGGTAGGATTGGGGTGGGGGAAGTAAGAGCAGAGAAAGGAAAGTCAAAATAGATTTTTAAACCCCAGGAATACAGCTAATTTAATAAATTTGGGCCAATTTTATCTAAGTATTACCTTTTAAGTTACTTAGAAATGGAACTTGATCTTATGGAATGAATAGGAGTTAGAAAGTCTTGGAGAGGGCAAAATATTCCCAGATAAGGCACTAAACTGTGAAACATTTTGTGTGGGGATTACAATCCATTCCCTGTTTTTAGAGAATAAATTTCAAAGTAAGGAATATCAGGAACCAAATCATAGAAGGTTTGTGTATATGTTTTAAAAAGTTTTTATCTGATACAAGATGAAAGGCCACTGAAGTATTTGAAGCCAGGAGGTACTAAGTCAGACTTGCATTTTGGATAACTCACATTTAGTGACTGGATGTAGGATGGAATCAAGAAGTTAAGCTAAAGGTGAATTAAAAAGTTAAGAGGCAACTGTCTGAGCACAGATGGAAGATGCCAAGGACCTGATCTAGTGAGGATGCGCAGCAGTGTAACAATATGAAAAATCACTTTTTTGAGCATCAGGGGAGACTTCTTAGAAGAAGCAAAACGTTATGACTAAAAATTAACTTTTTTATCTCTATGGATCTACCTGAAGAGTCTCAGCCCTACTTTATATATTTTGTAAAAGTGTATGGGACATAGGCTATTCATTAATAGAAATTCCTAAATGACTTGTCCTACTGTTCACGGGTAAAATGAAATGTAAACATTTTTAGCAAAAGACTGAAAATTTGAAATAACCTTTAAAATCTAAAAGTAAGAAAGGCCTATATTAAAAAACTTGTATCCTCAAAGTGAGTTGATCTCCAGCTTGTAGCAAATATCTAGGGAGTAGGGAGCTGGATAAAACTAAAGATGCAGAGGATCATCTTTCAGACCTACTGGAGCAGCATCCCGAGGGTGGGTCTTGGAGATAGGTACAACAATAAATTCCACAAGATATTCTAATACACACCCAGCTTTGCTCAACAGCATGATAAGCCTAACAGGACATGACCAGGACCCCAGCATCAGATGTATTGACAAGAAAGAAAGCATGAGACCAAGGAATGTAAAATTATGAGGCAACAGATGAGATTGCAGGCAGAAAGGCCATTATTCATGCAGAAGGTCAAAGCATGAAACTTGGCTACAAAGCATGGAGGGTGTAAGCAGTAGGCAGGAGGGCAAATGAAAGTAGCAGAGAAAGGACTGGAATGGGGAATAATAGGGCTCCAGGCCTGGCCTCTCTGTGGAGAAAGTGGGTGAGCTGCACAGCAATGAACAAAATTACAATATCCGATGTATAAAGCCCAAATCTCAACTTTCAAGGCAATTGCATAACTATATTTTTGTTGGTAAATTGAGATAAAATTCTTCTGTACGTAAAGTACCTATATGTTAATCTATTTGTTGATTTAAAAAAAGAGAGAGAGAGAGAGAATTTAGAGATCACATTAGTGAATAAGTAGAGGGAATATTCACTCCTCAGACGAGACCAAAGGAATGGGTGAACAGCTTGATGGGGAAGTTATGAAAATCCCTGAAATTTGATGTTATCAGTTAGATTCCTAGGGTTCCTTACCCCTTTTTCTATTTTAGATATCACTGAACATGTGCCTTGTGGCTTTGAAGTGCCCCAGACTGTGCCTGATATGTCAACCATTAACTTTGTGAATATCCGACAGACAGGAAGTTTCTTGAAACGGGGTAGAGGAAAGAAGAAGGTAGATAGGCCTGTTTGCTAAGCTTTTCCAAAAAGAGTGCTCATTTTTCCTAGGGAAAATAAAAGTAGTGGCTTTAAACAATGAGCTTCAGATCTCGAAGGGTGCTGGTGGTCATGACCATACATCCTGCTCCCTCTGAGACTGTATACATAATTTGCAAAGCCTCATGTGTGAAGGCTTTCTGCTAGTGTTCTTCTGAGTCAGAACATGTCTAGTATCTTCAATAGACCTGTTCTGCTTTGGATAGTCAGAATCATAAATGATCAATACAGCCCAAAAAGGTATCAAGTGAACCTGTGGGAGGTATGTATCATTATAGCCTTTCTGTGCCTGGAGCCTGGAGTGGCCTCCAATGCTTCCCCCAAAACAAGCATTAACCAGGCTTCCACTAGTCTCTTCCAAACGCCCAGTGGTGGTCTGGATGATATACCTGCCTTAGAGAATGCTGGCTCTAAGACCTGTCTTCTGTCTCTTGAGCATAGGTTCTACGAGCGTAGACGGAGTTCTGTGGTGCTCAACTTACCTGGACTTGAGGTGTTCCCTGGGGACCTCCTGGTGTCAGATGGAGCTGCTGATTACCTGTGCCACCCACTTCTGCTGCTGAATTCAGGTCTCGTTTACTCAGCATACTTATATACATGCCTGCTATGGAAAGAATATTGTAATAAAAAGGGAGGATTTTCAAAATACTTAATGACAAGTAGGGCATGTGACACAGACAAGGTAAAACAGATATCACCAATCAAGATAGGCATCATCCATGAGTTACTGGAACCAGCTGAATACTGTTCTGGTAATGGCCATTTCATTTACAGAGATGGACCAGGTATGGGCCTTTCCTCACAAGGTCTTTTTGGCAAATAATCTGCCCCTGGTCTAGGACCTGGAACAGGTATACCAGTGATGATCGTCATCTTGGAGCTAAATGCCTTCTCTGGGCTGGTGGACACCTTCCCTTTCATAGTTGTAATATTACACCCCCACCCCACACCAGGCCATCAGCCTCACATTGGTACCTTCCAAACAGGTAGTACCATGTGGAGACAAAGGTCCTGGTGACAGCAGATTATTGTCAGAGCAGATTAGAGAGAGGCGACCTTTGGGGTAAATCTTCTGAATTTTGAATTCAGTTGTGAAAGAAAAGAACAATAGTGGTTTTGGGGGTACATTCCCCATGATTATGAGGATAGCCTTTGAGAGCTAGAAAGAGACTTAAAGATTATCTATTTGGTAGTTTTTGAACTGATTTTGTTCCTGGCAGAGCCCTTTTTGCAAAAGAATCCTTACTTGGAAATCCAGTGTATAAAATAGTTCAGGAGGGGTTGCAATGTTTGAAAATGAGGCAATTTCTGAATCTTCACCTCCAAGGCATCTCCAGAAGTCTAGGACACTTGGCAACATGGTTGAAAACCGCCCAGCTCATTCCTCATTCACATATGTGCAAAGTGAGACCCAGAAAGAGAAGCTGGTTTGTCAGAAGAATGGAATCTGGGCCTCTGACTGTGAGTTCTGTGTGTTCTCCACCAGCCTGCGTCAACCACTCATAATATTGGCAGCTGTAGTCTTTTCATGTGGAATGCAGAAACTACCAGTAAATAAATCATAACTAAATTTGTAGAGCCATAACATGGGCTCCCAAAGGGGAAATATCTGTGGAGCTTCTCAGTGAGCCCAGAATCAATAAACTTTGGGGGATTCTGGAAAACATGGCAGAGTGAGAGACATCCTCAGATCTCTCCCCTTGAAACAAAATAAGCTGAACATCTAAAACTGAACAAAAAACACCAAACTGCACACCAGCACACCTCAGTGTGGGATCTGCGCATAAGAACTATCACAGGTCAGAACCCTGGGTGTCAGGCGGTAGACTTGGAGAAATAAATAAGCTGCCTCTCACAGCCTCCAGAGCTTCTTGCAGGAGGAGAGGAAGGGGTGAAGGTGTGGCAACTTCCCTGAGCAGCCCTGGCTGGAAGTGCCGGGACCTCTACGCAGCCGGCAGCAAGGCCCAGTCATCAGGGCAGAAAGCAGAGAAGTGGGATGGGACAGCAGAGAAACAACAGCTGATTTTTACCAGCCCTGGTTGCAAAACCAAAGCTGAGCTGCAAACCCCAACCCCAACCCAGAAGGCCCCTCTCCTCATAATCTCCCAGTCTGACTACCATGGAGCCCCAGGGGAATCTGAGCAAAAGCTGCCAAGACTAAAGCTGTCTCTCACGGCCTCTGGAGCTCCCTGCAGGAGAAAGGGGAGGGGACAAGGTGTGGCCACTTCCCTGATCAGCCCTGCCTGGAAGTGCCAGGACCTCTACACAGCCAACAGCAGGGCCCAGTCATCAGGGCAGAAAGCAGAGAAGCAGGATGGGACTGCAGAAAAACAACAGTTGATTTTTACCAGCCCAAGTTACAAAACCAAGGCTGAGCCACAGCCCCAACTCACAACCCAGAGGACCCCTCCCCCAATACTCTCCGAGACTGATCACCATGAAGCCCCAGGGAAATTTGAGAAAACTCTACCAAAACTGTTGCTAACACTGACAGGGGCTGAAACCGAGAATAGCAAATGTGACTAAATATCTACAAGAAAATTTTAAAAGACATTATTTAGGCTTTATATAAAGCAGAGATCTAAAAGGCTTCATCGCCACCTACTGGAAACCAAAAGAAAAGCCTTCTTTGTAGCAGGCTAAGAGAGAGCTTTATATAATAAATCTTTCTAGAAAAACAACAGAGTACATTTCCATTAATGCCCAGGCAGAGTAATAGTCCATTAAACACCATGAACAACCAATGTAACAAGGCATCTCAGAAAGAAGAGAAAAATCTCCAGAAAATAAACTTACAGACATAAAAATATGTGATTTAAATGAAAGAGAATTCAGATGGTACTTCTGAAAAAACTCAATGAGATCAAAAACAACTCAAATCAACAATTTCAGGAATTGAAAAAACAACTAAGTGAGCAGAGCAAGGAGATAGAAACCCTCAAAAGGAACCAAATAGAACTCCTGGAGATTAAAAACACACTGCAAGAGTTGAAAAATGAAGTAGCAAGCTTGGAAAATAGAGTCGACCAAATGGAAGAAAGGATCAGTGATATTGAAGACACAAATCTAGAAATAAATCAGATGGAAGAAGAGAAAAACTGAAGAATAAAAAATAATGGAAGAGAAATAAAAGAACTAGCTGATACCATCAGGAGAGGAAATAAGAATAATGGGCATTATAGAAGGTGAGAAAAAGGAGCAGGGACTAGAAACCATTTTCAGACAAATAGTGGACAAGAATTTCCTAAATCTAAGGAATGAGCTGGAACTTAGAATTCAAGAATTCAACAGGACACCCAATTATCTCAACCCAAAAAGGCCTTCATCAAGACACATTGTATTAAAGTTATCAAAAATCAATGACAAAGACAGAATTCTCAGGGCAGCCAGGGAAAAGGAGATGGTAACTTATAAAGGAAAACCCATTAGATTATCATCAAACTTCTCAGTGCAAACCTTATAAGCCAAAAAGGAATGGAATAAATTTTTAAAACTGTTAGGTGAAAGAAAATACCAGTCTAGAATAATGTATCCAGCTAAGCTCTTCTTTAGATATTAAAGAGACATTAAGACCTTTCCAGACATAAAAATTGAGGGAATTCTCTCCACTACGAGGCCTGCACTACAGAAAAATTCTGAAAGGGATCAGCTCAACTAAAACAAAATAACAAAACAAACCAGAACAAACAAATACATAATTAGGAGTAAAGTGTATTCGGAGCAAATAGAAGCAGAGGAGTGCAACCCTTACTAAGAACGGGCCTTACAAGCTTAAATAATAATAAGAGAATTGCTATAGCAAGATGGTAATGAATGTTCAACATACATAGGGATGAATTGAGATAACAATGACTGAAAAGGGGAGGATTCAAAGGCGAAAGAAGATACGGCACACGCAGAAGAAAATGGCGACTATATATATATTATTATATATATATATATATATATATATAGCTATTTTTTAATATTCATAATGGTAACCACACACCAAAGATTCAGAACTGAAGAATATAACATAAAACGAGAAGAACCAAAGGCAAAACCCAAAAAGCCAACCAAAAGAAAGAAAACAGAAACATAAGGACAAGGAAGCCATGGAAACACTGAGCTACCAGAAAGCAAAACATAAAATGGCTATAAGAAGACCTCATATTTCGATAATCACCCTAAATGTAAATGGACTAAACTCACTGATAAAAAGACACAGAGTTGCAGAATGGATCACCAAACAAAACCCAACTATATGCTGCCTTCAGGAGACACATCTCAGCTCCAAAGACAAATATAGACTCAAAGTGAAAGGGTAGAAAAGGATATTTCAAGCAAATGGCATTCAGAGAAAATCAGGAGTAGCGTATTAATATTGGATGAAATAGACTTTAAAATTTTAAAAAAGATAAAGAAAGATACTAAGGGACACTTCATAATAATAAAGGGAATCATGCGCCAAGAAGACATAACACATATTATATCTATGTTCCCAATCAGGGAGCCCCAAAATATGTAAAGCAATTATTAACAGGATGAAAGGGAGAAACAGAACAAAACACTGTCGTAGTAGGGGACCTAAATACCCTAAATACCCTAAATACTGTAGGATAAGACAGGTCATCCAAACAGAAATCAAGAAGGAAATAACATCCTTAAATGACACATTAGACCAACTGGACATAATTTGACATATACAGAGCCTTCTATCCCAAAATAGCTGCTTATACATTCTTCTCTAGTGCACATAGAACATTCTCAAGAATTGACCACATACTGGGATACAGAAATAGCCTCAACAAATAAATATAGAGGGTTGAAATCATACCAACCATATTCTTGATCATAATGCTTTGAAACTAGAGATCAACTGCAAAAAGAAATCAGGAAAACCACAAATACATGGAGATTAAACAACATGCTACTGAAGAATAACTGGGTCAGGGAAGAATTAAAAAGAGAGCTCAAGAGATACATAGAAATGAATGATAATGATAGTACAACATATTAAAACTTTTGGGAATGGCAAAAGCTCATAAGAGAAAGTTCATATCATTACAGGCCTACTCCAAAAATAAGATGAGCCAAATAAACAACCTAATGCTTCATCTTAAAAAACTAGAAAAGGAAGAACAAATGAAGCCTAAGTCAGCAGAAGGAAAAAATAATCAAAATTATAGCAGAAATAAATGAAATTGAAAACAACAAAAAACAATAGAAAAATAAATGCAACAAAGAGCTGGTTCTTTGAGAAGGTTAATAAAATTGACAAATCCCTGGCTAGACTCACTAAAGAAAAAAGAGAAAGGACACAAATAAACAAAATGAACTGACATTTCAGAAATACAAAGGTCATGCAAGAATACTATGAAAAAGTATATAACACCAAATTATAATAACCTAGAAGAAATGGACCAGTACTTAGAGAAATACAATCTTCATAGACATAATCAAAGAATTGGAAAATCTAAATAGACCAATCAGCAATATGAAATTGAAACAATCATTAAAAACCTACCAAAAAATAAAAGTCCAGGACCAGATGCTTCACCAGTGAATTCTACCAAACATTCAAAGGAGATTTAATATCTATTCTCTTCAAACTCTTCAAAAAATCAAAAAGGAGACAATACTTCCCAACCCATTTTACAAGGCCTATATTACCCTATACCAAAACCTGGTAAAGATAACACAAAAAAAGAAAACTATAGACCAATATCTCTCATGAACACAGATGAAAAAATCCTAAATAACATACTAGTGAGACGAATATAGCAACATATTAAAGATTTATACACCATGAACAAGTGGGCTTCATCTCAGGGGCAATAGGAATGGTTCAACATACACAAATTGATTAATGTGATACCTCACATAAACAAATTAAAAAATAAGAATCATATTATTATATCAATAGATGTAGAGAAAGCCTTCCACACTTAACAAAGACAACATAGAAGGAAAGTACCTTACATAATAAAGGCCATATATGAGAAACCTTCATCCAACATTATACTTAATGGTGGAAAAACTAAAAACCTTCCCTATAAGATCAAGAACAAGGCAAGGCTGTCCACTGTCACCACTGTTATTCAATATAACATTGGAAGTCCTAGCAAGTGCAATCAGGCAAGAGAAAGTATAAAAGGCATCCAAATAGGGAGAAGAAGTCAAACTGTCACTATTTGCAGATGACATGATTCTCTATATAGAAAACCTTAAACTTCCAGAAAAACACTACTAGAAACAATAAGCAAATACAGTAAAGTCTCTGGATCCAAAATCAACATTCAAAATTCATAGCGTTTCCTATACTCTAATAATAAGTGTCAGAAAAAGAAGTGGAAAAATGATTCCTTTTGCAATTGCAACAAAAAGAATAAAATACCTAGGAATAAATTTAACAAAACATGTGAAGGACTAATAGAATACTACAAATACCCTATTAAAAGAAGTCAAAGAAGGTACAAAGAAATGGAAAGATATTCGTGTTCTTGGATTGGAAGAATAAATAGTTAAAATGAACTTATTACCTAAAATATTATACAGATTTAACACAATCTCCATCAAAATCATTGGCATTTTTTAAAGAAAGAATTAAAAAAATCATCAGATTTTTATTGAAGCACAAAACAAAAACAAACAAAAAAAAAAACCCGAATTGCCAAAGCCATCCTTGGAAAAAAGAATGAGGCTGGAGGCATCACTCTGCCTGACTTCAAATTATACTACAAGTGACAGTAATCAAAACGGCATGGTAATTAGCAGCAAAACAGACCACAGACCAATGCAACAGAATCAAGAGTACAGGAGTAAAACCTATATTTATATGGGCAAGTACTTTTCCAACAAAAAGCCAAAAACATACAGTGGAGAAAGGAAAGCCTCTTCAATTAATGGTGTTGAGATTTGGAAGGGCCATCTGCAAAGAATGAGAAACTACACTGTTTTCTATCACCACATACCAAAATTAACTCAAAATGGATTAAGGACCTGAATATAAGACCTGAAACAATAAAATGCTTAGAAGAAAACATGGAATGAAACTCAAGGACCTTGGACTTAAAGAGGATTTTATGAATTTTACCTCAAAGGCAAGGGAAGTAAAAGTAAAAATAAACAAATGAGACTACATCAAACTAAAAAGCTTCTGCTCAGCAAAAGAAACTGTCAATAAAATAAAGAGACCATTCGAATGGGGAAATATTTTGCAAGCATGCCTTGATAACAACCTAATTGCAAAATATACAAAGAATTCATACCACTCAGTAACAACAAAAAAAACAAATGATCCAATCAAAAAATAAGGCAGAAGACCTGAACAGACCTTCTCCCTAGAGGACATACATGGCCAACAAATATATGAAAAGATGCTCAACATCACTAGCTATTAGGAAAATGCAAATTCAAAACCACAATGGAGAATATGATCTCGCACTTGTTAGAATAGCTATAATCAACAGGAAAGTAATGACAAATGATTTGGAAATGATGCAGAGAAAAAGAGACCCTCATACACTGCTGGTGGGACTGTAAATTGGTACAGCCACTATGGAAAACAGTATGGAGATTCCTCAAAAAACTGACAATTGATCTACCATATGTTCCAGCAATCTCTATGGGTATTTACCCAAGACTTGAAAACCCATATCCGAAAAGATATTTGCACACCGATGTTCACAGCAACATTGTTTACAGTAGTCAGGACATGGAAGCACCGAGTGTCCTATGATAGATGATTGGTTAAAGAAGTTATGGTACATATATACAATGGAATATTACTCAGCCATAAGAAGAGATGAAAATACTGCCATTTACGACAATCTGGGTGGACCTTGAGATAATCATGCTAAGCGAAATAACCAGACAGAAAAAATCGAAAATCACATGATATCATGTATATTTGGGATATAAACTAAAAGCAACAAATGAACAGGACACACAAACAGGACTCAGGGACATGGACAATGTCTAGTAGTTTAGCAGAGGGTAGGGAGTAGGGGATGAGGGAAAGATGTAGACAGGGTAAAGGGGGTCAAATATCAAAGGGGTTGGGGGAGGGTGAAGTGAGTAAAGGGGATTAAAATTATGGTAGCTGAAGGAACCTGGACTTTGGGTGGTAATCACACAATAGAATATATAGATGTCAAATTATAATGTACACCTGAAATTATATAAATTGTATTTAACCAATGTTACCCCAATAAAACTTACTTAAAAAATTGCAAACTTAAAAAAAAATAAACTTTGTTAATAGGGATAAATAATCATAATTGTGTAGTTCTTCCTTCTCTATAGATCCCTTTTAACATCTCCTGTTTAGATGACACGGCAGTCCAAATGAAGATCTTACTATCTCAAATGACACAGTCGCTCAAATGAACAACCGAGAGAGACTGAGTGATCGATTCAATAACAAGCTGAAGAAATTTAGAGCTAGTTCTAAACACAGTATAACCTTAAGAGAAGTTAGTACATGTTCCATGATGCTTTGCAAAAGCTTTAAAACTGGTTAACAATTAAGTCATTGTTTCCCAAAGGCTAGTCCCAGATAAGCAGCTTCAGCATTACTTTGGGAAATTGTCAGAAATGCAGATTCTGGGTTCCCACGGAGACTTTCTGAATTATAAACTCTGGGCTGGGGCCTAGTAATCTGTTTTTTAAAAGCCCTCTGAGTGAGTCTGATGCCAGCTAAGGTTTTGAGAACCACGCTAAGGAACAGGTCATAACTGCTGTGTGCTGCTTCTAAATCAACTACTTTTTAAAAATTAAGTTGTTTGCCTAGCATCACAAGAGATACACATAGTAAATTTACGCAACAGTCCCACCAAATCCTTCTCTGTCTCTCTTAGGAGTTTAGAAAAAAGCTCTCATATCCCCAAATCATGGTCTAATAAAGTGCTGCTCAAGCTTTGATGTGCATGAGTCACTTAGATGTATTGTTGAAATAGAGATTCTGATTCAACAAAGCTTAACATTTAATACAGATAATAAAAGATTGTGGATTTAATAAAGACTCATTTAAATCTTCTGAATATTTCTGGAGCTTTCCCAAGACCCTAAAATTATCCCCAAAGTTAGAAAAGCAGAGAGAAATATTTTAAGACCAGAGACCTCAATTAATCTGGTTCAAATTGCACATAATAATTTACTACCGAGCATTTGAGGGATAAATGTAGTGGAGCCAAAGATTCTACCTAATATCCCCTTTAAAAAGATCAATAAGGTGGTCAGAGTTCAGAGTGAGCAAGATAATCCATTGGACAAATGCTTTCCAAGGACAGGTGCCTTCCAGTAGAAAAAGTCCCTCAAACACATGCTTTATAGTAAATACTGCTCAAGTAATTGTCTCCATCTGATTAAAGTATTATGCAAAGTCTCCTGATGAACTTAACAGGAAGAAATACACCTATAAGACGTCTATGTTGTATATCAAGTCATCAGAACATCTCATCTAAACCTAAGAGATGATTCCCAGCTTTTTCTTGGTAATAATACAAATAGATACAAATAACAAAAAAATCAAGAGTCCAGAATCTTATCTCTACTCCTAATCATCAAAACAATATTATTGAATAATGACTTCCTTCTCAACTCAAAACAACCCCTAAGGACTACTTAGATGGTAATTAATAGAGATAATAATAAGCCCCCACATGAAGACTGGTCTGTGTTGATGTTCCCTTACTTCAGGGATCTGCATTTACCCATACCCGGGGCACCTATGGGTTATCGGGTTGATGCAGTCTTCAAATCTCAAGTTTGGTCAGCTAAATGTTGGGATGGTTTCTGGTAGAACACTGTAATAATGAAGTCCTTTTAGACCCAAAGTCCTTTGACTCTATTTTAACTTATTCAACATATTTATTACATTTTATAGATTTTTCCCTGAGTGATGGGTGAAAGAAAGCTAAACAACACTCTAGTCAAGAAACAGGACAATCTCACCTTTAGGTAGCAATGGAACACCAACTTTTGATTCCAACATTGTTTCATTCACTCATGTACATAAATGTAAATATTTATTCTGGGCATTCCCAAGAAAAGGGAAATTTTAAAAGGACAAATTCTACTTTGCTCATTTAAAAAAGCAGGTTTTTTAAAGCACTGCAATGATCTATCACTAGTTACTCAAAGTCATAATATATTTTCTTTATTTTCACCCACCAGAATCCAAAAAGCCAAGATGGCCTTTCTCCAAGAGAGGAGTGGTGAGTGTTGTGCATTGTCATTTTTGCTTTAATTAAGCCTCCTGCAGCTAAGTAAGAAATGGCTGAAGAGTCACTTTATCTTTGCATGTTGGCAGATGGCATATGAAGTTTAAATTATACCGTCGCATTCATAGTAGTGGCTACAGAACATGCCAAATGAGGCCATTTTGTGTAGCAAAACAGTGCCAATTGCCAGTGGTTAATGAGCTCTGAAAAAAAAAAAAAGAGAGAGAGAGAGAAGAAGAAGAAGCCATACTAATATTGTGATGCTCTACAACTGCAAATTTATAACTTCATACAGTTTAGGAAACAGCTCACTTGATAAAGTAAACTTGATAAGTATATACCCCAGTTTGCAGTCAGTACCGTGCATATTGGGAACACTGAAAATTTAATGAGCTATTACAGAAACAGATTCCACAAATACACTTCTATTTCTTGGAAAGCCAGTTGGATTAATCCTTGTTTTCCTTTAATTCATTCTTAGTACCATCAATTATTAAAGAGTCATAAATCAACATCAGTGGTCCCTGTTTCTTTACTGCCTAGGATAAGAGTTAGCCACAATGCAGCCTTTCCTCCAGGCATGCTGGGGGTAGAGGGAAGGAGCATTCCTGACCACAACCTGACTCTTCACTCCTCTTTTCTGAAAGAAGAGGAAAGACTGACTGGGCATTCTCCCGGCAATACCAGTTGCAATACGCACACACTGCAGCAATAGTAGGGCCTTATGGGTAGCTACTGTACCTCATTCTATTAAATATCTGCCTACATGGTCTCTCCAATGAGTTTATCATCAGTTGCTGACATCTACTTTAGAGATTTTGTTGACACACACATTGACAATTTTTAAGTACTGTAGCTAAATTAAAATCTCTCTGAGTTTCCTATCCTAGCTGTTCCACTTATTTCCTCATCACAGCCTCCTTGTGAGGCTGGCATTATCACCAACCTCTTATAGGGAAGGATCTGAAGCTGATGGAGGTGACTTCATTTGGGCAATGTCATAGAGCAGTAAGGGGAGCAGCTGGGATTGGAATCTCTGAGGTCTTTGTCCAACAGAACCTCCAACGTATGTGCCAAGCACTGGACTGGATACCTAAGATGCCAAGATGTCCATTATCATCTCACAATTGAGAAGGTTGGATTAACATGTAAATTAGAAAAAAAATTGTGATAAATGGCTTACACAGTGTTGCAGGTTGGTAGGCAGTGCCTACTATAAATTTCCATTCCACTCACACCTTAGTTACTAACTTTGAGACCCCAGAATTAACCATGGCTTCTTACTCGTCTTCATTTTCCATATCCTCTCAAATACCCTTCAAATTTTCTCATGGTCTCTCCTTGCCATTGTCACCATAGTGGAAGCAACATTGTGCTTCCAACAATGTTGTTTCTCTAATTTACTCTGAAGAGTTAATGTGACCTCAGAGAGGGCTGTGCCCTCCCTTCTCACTGGTGTATCTACCGAGCACTTTGGTCAGGAGGTTGGTAAGACCATAGAAAGCCACAGTGAGTGCCCTTCAAGAGAGGCCTAAATTTTAAACTTAAATTTAAGATTTTCTAAAACTTTCTACAACATGCAGTCACTATAGTGACTGCAACAAAAGACATATGTCCCAGCTGCTGTAGGCGGTCCCCAACCTGCTCCAAGATTTCTTTGCTACTGTAGAAGCTAATGAGTCTCTAATAGGTTCTTCTCTTTCCATGCCATAACCTTACCAGAGAAACCAGCCTCAGCCCTTTAGAACATTCTGAAACTATTATAGGATCTCCTTTCAGAACACAGGCTGCTATCTACCCACAACAGGTAACCCTTGCCTTCTCTTGCTCACTAACATTAAGTTGAATGACTTCCACCAGACTGCTTAGATCCATGCCAGCATCCTGAGGCAATAGAACAAGTTAAAAAATTATTTGTGATAAATGTTTGTTAGAAATGCAGCCAAGATGACTTTAGAAAACCTTACACATCATTATAGGATAGCTTCTTTTTGGTTTAGGTGGTAAACTGAACTCTTTAAGTAGATAATTCATGATATTGCAACAGAATATTGAATGAGTAAAAAGTCACAATTCATTAATTTTGAAAAGCAAGTTATGCAAGAATGTGCAAATATGACACAAGTAAAAATTAATTATAAAAATCAGAAAAAGGTTTTCAGTACTTATCTGAGGGTAGAGATCACAGGTAACTTTGATTTTCTTTTTGTTTTTCTTTGTTTCTCAAATTTTCCATAATAACCATATATTTCCTTTGTAATTTTTTAAACTAACATTATTAAAAATAAAAACAATGACAAGAATAAATGGGTGGTTTCATTTTAAGGAAGCTAGACTTTCCAGCATATTCTAGTATTCTTTAGCAGAGAATTATTGTGTTTCTTCAACACTCTGGGCTTTACTCAGTAATCTGCTAAATGAGGGATGGAACCTTCTGATGCTAAAGTCCTATAATTCTGTGTTTGGAAAAGTTAGAACTGTGAAGAATGTTCTATGACCCCACAGAGTGGGTGTGAGACCCGGAGTCCACCTATTTACTATATAACCATTCCAAGCTTTGGATTTTTTTTTTTTTTCAGTAAAATGAGAAGTTTGGATCAGACATCCTCATCAGTTTCTGTCCTCCAGAACTGACGTTCTGTGATTCTGTGGGTCAGGCTGTGGCTGGGACATGGCTTTTCAACTGTTAGTGGCTTATGGACAAAATGCGCAGTCTATTCTATGCATGTTAGGGAATGAAAGTACAAAAGATGCTGAGGCTACCAAAGTCGTGTCATTAAAAGAATTCATGTTTGAAAATCCTGTTTCTAACCATCTTCGAGCAGGGCAAAGACAAACACAAGCATATATCTGATCTGGAAAACTGCCTTTCCTCTGTGAAGATTACAGACTTCAGAAGCTATGAGTTCCACAGCCTTAAGGTAATCTCACAAATTGCTTACTATGTGGCATGGCTTCTTTTCTTGTTTTAGTCATTAGTTTATTACCTTCATTCGTGTAACAGCAAAGTGCCAGAGAGGAGTCTGGAGCTGGGCCAGATAAGGTCTGCTCTCTCTAATGCATACTGAAAACTCATGAAAGTCCTTTCATCTTAAATACATCAGTGGACATGAGAGGCCCTGTACAAATTTTGACAGTTATTACTCTTATTCCCCTTAGGGCCCCAATTTCCTCATTCAAAAAATAAGTTAGTTTTGATAAGACCATTTCTAAATGTCTCTCTAAACTTTAAAACTCTCAGTTTATGATTCTTCAGGAGTTAGTTGCAACACGCTTTGCCGGAGGAACCTGGATCGAACTTCCCAGTTCTGTGTTTGGGGTTTTTTGCAATAAACTTGCAAAAGGCTCATGAAATTCTCAAGCAAAATATAAAACGAGATCAATTGGAGTTTCTTTTTATTTAAACTAAAAATAACATATGCTACTCATCCCAAAGCCACACAGTGAGGACTGTGATTTGGGCAGCTTAAGGAGCCACAGCCAAGAGGGACATGGGGGGCCTGTAGCAGGAAACCTGGTTCAGGAATGCTTGTTCTTGCTGTACGACAAGTCAAAGCAAATGATGAACAGGGCCACCCAACGAAGCAGAAATGTTTTGTTCTTTCTTTTCTCCTATGTGCAGGATAAGACCTGGAATGAAGTCGTGGAAACACATCAAAAACTTCCCGTTGATCAATTAGACTTAAGAAAGCAGCAAGAGGCCGTGTGGGAACTTTTCACAAGTGAATGCACTTATTTCTTGGACCATTTATTAGTTCTTAAGATGGTAATGCTGGGCTTAATTTTTGTAGTAGATGGACAATACTAATTTGATTTTGGGGGGATTTGTTTTCCCTTTTTCTGCTGAAGAAAGAAAGCTGGAAGGGAGGGCCTTAGAGTTCCCCTTTTTCAGGAGATCTTAAAAAAAAAACTTTACCTATTATCTACTACTTGGTTGTCTCTTCATTATTTTCTTAAAACATAGCCTCTCAGGATAGGATGTGATCTTCTAAGTAAACTAGTCTAGCTCCTCATCCGATGTACAAATCTCTTCTGCCTATTCTTACAGCCACCCTCAAGGTGCCATTCCATCACTGGTCAGCTTCCTCTTTTGAAGCTCTTTCTCGCTCATGAGCACTGCTAGGCTATTGCTTCTTATCCGCTGCAGGGCCTTTTAGAGATTTCCAGGCAGCCATCCATATCCAATACAATGGGGTTGTATTAATATAGGGAAGAGGCACATAAACTACCCAGTTTACCAAGTTGTATTTAGAGCCTGCAAAGTGCTACCAGAGTACAGGGAACTTACAGACAAAGGAAGATTCCTGCTGAGATTGCTAACAAACACAATGCATTCATGTCTGCCGATGTAAATGGTGACCCTGAGGTTATGCAGTGCTGCAGCCCTGATCTGGTGAGGCTCTGAGCAGAGAATTCCTTATAGGAGAACCAGAGGGCAAGGGAGGGCAAGGAAGCAGCTGCCCTACTGCCTCCCAAGACCACAGGGGGAAAAGAGCCACATTGCTCCCGAGGTCGCCTCTGCCCATAAGCACTTTTGAACCCTGGCTAGTCTCTTACGCAGGAAAAAGCACTGTGTTGGGAGACCTGAGTTCAAGTCCTGGATCTGTCTCTGACTCGCTATGTGACCTTAGAAAAGTCTAGTCCTGCTTTTATTTTTTTTTCCTCCCTGGCTGCTTGAGGGTCAGCTGCCATCACAAACAACACAGTACTCTCTGGACCAGGAAGTTCACGACCAAGTGACTACCTCAATGGAAATAAATGGTCAGCGATGTCCTTTATCCTGGAAAGGCAACAGCGCCTAACACAGAAGTTCAGGAAAAACTAGCCAAAATGTACAAAACCACACCACATGTCATCCTTGTATTTGGATTCGGAATCCATTTTGGTGGTGGCAAGACAACTGACTTTGGCCTAATTTATGATTCCTTGGATTATGCAAAGAAAAATGAACTCAAACACAGACTTGCAAGACATGGCCTATATGGGCATAAAAAGACCTCAAGAAAACAGCAAATGGTACACAAGAACAGAATGAAAAAAGTTAGGGGGACCACAAAGGCAAAGAGAAAGAGTAAAGATTCATGAGTGAATTTATCTCTGGTGATTTGAGTACATTTCTCATGAGAAGATTAATGAACTAAGAACTTTAATGTGAAAAAAGAAAAAAGTAAAATCTAGCCCTCCATGCCATGTCCTAAACCAGAAGTTGGCAAACGTTTTCTATAAAGGTCCAGATAGTAAATATTTTAGGCTTTGCAGGCCACGTGGTCTTCATTACAACTGCTCAGCTGCTGGGTAATTTATAAAGGAATGTGCATAGCTGTGTTACAATAAAACGTTATTTATGAAAATAGGTAGGGGGCCTGATTTATCCCACAGGCTGTCATATGACAATCCCTGTCCTGTATAGAAAAAGGATGACAATACCATCTCTGGTCTTCTCATAACATCTGAACATTGTGATGATCAGATTAGTTTTCTTTGAGATCTATCAAATGACATACAAATGTCAGTTATTATTTTCTGTAAGTAGTGTTTATCGTCAGTCACAGCACTATGTACTTTAACAGCAAAATTTAAACCACAAAGACTCTCTGAGAAAATGGAAACTTAGAGAGTGTATCATTAGGATACAGAAAACTAGCTTCAAAAAAAAAAAATACAGGGTTTTATTGACCCACGTGGCTGTAAAGTCCAGAGGTAGGCGAGATTTCAACATTTGTTTGATCAAGGACAATTTTTTTTTTCATCTCTCATTCCTGCCTTCCACGGCATCAGCTTCATCTTATGGCTGCTTTTCTGCCATAGTCACAGATGGCTGCTGTCCTTAAGCCCATGGAAGGAGAGAGGAAGAGAGAGAAAGAGAGGTCCTCTTTTCAGCATTTATAGCAAAAGTCTTGAATTCGATTCTAATTGAAGTGGCTTAAGTCACTTCTGAACCAACTACTCTGATAAGAAAGAAATGTGCTAATGGCTTAAGGCAATCAAGACATTCCCCTGAGAGGTCTGCTTTCCACATGGCATGTCAAGGCCTGAGGGAAGGGGAGCATTGAAGCTGCAGAGCGTGAACCCCCTGATCTGTCCTACCTCCCCTGCCCTAACAAATAGCACAGAACTTTCTGTTCCACTGTCGGCTGCTACAAACTTTTCAAACTAAAATTTTCTGTTTAAAAAAAAGACTAATTTTAGTTTATTTTCCAAAGTCCTAGTGTATTTATAGGATACATGTTTCTCTCTTTATACAATCAATATGTTTCCCAAAGTTGCTTATAAATTGGAATATTTACAATTAGTAAATTCAAATACTAAAATAAATATCCTGGAAGGCTCAATATTTTTTAACAATGGCAAAATTTTCAGTAGAGCAAAGAATCTTATAGCAAAAAGACTGTTTTTTCTAAATTTTCCCAATTTATCTATAGTAATGACATCTGTTTCTTATAGTTATATATCTTAAATGCTGGATATTGACAACCAATACTATATAGATTTGGGGAACCACTAAGTCAGTGGTTCTCAAAGTGTACTCCCTAGACCATCAGAATCACTTGGAAACTTGTTAGAAATGCATTTTCTCAGAATCCATCAGAGACCTACAGAATCAGAAACTCTGAGGGTGGAGTCCAGTAATCTCTGGTTTAACAAGGCTTCTCGGGGATTCTGAAGCAAGTTTGAGAACCATTCGCTGCATGAATTAAGTAATATGAAAATGGGAATTGGAAAGTTTGTGGTCTAAAGTCCAGTCTTTTCACACTTAATATTCTTGAGATAATTGTTCCCTTTGAATGCTTCATCATTTTTATGCAAAGTATTCCTATTTCGATAAATTGATTTCTCTTTAGTTTATAGAATGAGGGAAGATTATCTGTGAGGGTTGTAGTTCTTTCTTGACTTGCTGTATGAAAGCATCATATCAAGTATCAATAAATACCCCTTAATGTTTTTATTAATATTTAATGCTTTTATCCAAATCTAGATACCTTTCCAATGATCAGCTTTTAACTTATTATTTCTGTGAAAGCAAAAGATATTTGGATCTTTTGCAAAAAAAGAATAAATGAGAACTTAGCATGAATGTTTTGGTATCATTAGTGCTGTTGTCAAGAAGAGAACGTGTGAGATTTCTTTGACTCTGGGAGGCAGAGAAAGCCCATTTGAACAAATTATATTCGACAGGAATATTGTCGGGAACCTATAAGCAATAACAACTTGATACAGAAGAGCACATTTTCCATATATTCTATGGAGCTTAAATGTCATCATTTGTTTTTAGAAAAATTATTAAGCCTTAAAAATACCAATTTCTAGACCATTTTGTAAAGTTATACTCAGGAGGTTTATGCTTAATGTTCTTGCAAAGGCCAAGTTTCAAAATGGGAAAATAGAAAGTAATGTGCATTTATTTTTTTAAGATCTTCATGAACACACTAAAATATCTACAAACTCATGAATATCTCCTGGATGTGGATTTATGGAGACTTTTTGCAAACCTGGAGGAGTTAAGTCAGGTGAGCCAAAGTAGGAAGATGCCAGTAGACATGTTTTAAAATTCACCAGAGGATTGTAAAAATACACGCTTGTTCCATTTCTGTGGCTTGTATTTTGTACTGGAATATGGAATATGATTTATTCCCCTATATAATTTTATGGTCAGGTTAATAAGAAAGATACCTAAATATGCATTGACATCTTTCCAATAGATTGCAGATATCAGCCTTCAGCAACATTTTTTGTATTTCCTTGGCTGTTTAAGAAAGTAAACATATTCCTGAGACCTCCATCATCTTCATAAATGTTTATTCTCAAATGAATGTCCTTTTCTCACATGTATTATAAACAATATCTTTTCTCTAAAAAGGAAAAGATATTCCAAAATAAACTTACTTTTAAAAATCATAAGAAAATATATATTGAAAAATAAAATAAATCTGAATTTTGTCAGAAGATAAATTTGAAATGAAACACATCTGTAAGAATGATATTTAAAGTTCATCAAATATTTATTCCTTACCCCTGGCTGCGTGCCTACTCTTGTGTTCTTTCTTTCTTTCTGGCCCTAGACAAGCTTTGGTTTTGTGACCAGTCTTTTTGCCATCATCAAGGAGTATGTTGATGCTTCTGAGACTTCACCATCCATGGACTTCATTCCGTGCTCAAGAAGGTAAAATCCTCCTGAGATCTCAGCTTCGTGTAATAAATTCACCTGCCTCCTAGGATAGTTGTTAATATCTATTTGTTTTGTTGTTGTTGTTGTTGTTGTTGTTATTTCTGAAGAAGTTCCACCAGCACCCCCGACAAAGGAAACATCTTTTTCTCCACCAATCAATGTTTTCAAAAATAACTTGCAGATTCTATTTTCCCATTATCACCTCTCTTACATGGGTTTTATTAACACAGAAACCTGCACGCATGGAACACCCATTTCCAAGTCTGTTTTTTAAATGACTTCAATTTAAAGCAGGATTCATGGCAATAGTTTGCGTGGGCTAATTACATGGTTCAGTTGTTCTTCTAAGAAAAGTGCCAGTCTCACAGAAACAAACAAACAAACAAACAAACAAACAAACCTGTAGCCCTGGTTTGATAAGTGCTATTTATTTCTTGAGTAGATTTTTGGGCCTCCTCCCCCTTTTTTTACTTTGAGCTTTTAAATTCAGTCCCCTGTATTTTCATTTAGCAAGATTTATATTCTTACAATCCATTGAAAAACATAGATTGAGCACTTACCAGGTGCTTAACGTGGGGCTGGTCCCCTGTGCACGATAATGTGCAAAACCAGACACACTTCTGGTCATGGGAAGTTTTCAGTCTAGTTGAGGAGAAATTAATTCAGTAACAACAGTAATAATTATATAATCAAATTGAGATCAATGCTAAGGACAAAGGGAACAGATATTATGAAAGAAATCTAGGTTGGGGCAGATTGTCAGGTAGTTACAGATTGGAAATTCTTCTTGGGGCAAAGATGCTTGAGGCAAGACATGAAGAAGGAGGAGTATTTAATGAGACAAAGATAAGCAGGAAACTAGGTAAAAAGTAAGGAGATCCTTTAGTGAACTTGAAAATGGATTTGAATAAGAAAAACTTTAAAAATCAAGAAAAAAATGTAAAGTGTTGGAAAGTAGCAAATTGTGGGCTCTCTCAATTTACCTAAAGTCAGGAAATTTTTAAATTTAGTTTTAAGTAAATAGTCTGGAAAATACCAATTTCTCATCAAAACACATAAGTTGTTTTAGTCTGCTCACACTGCTATAATAAAACATTACAGACTGGGTGGCTTATAAACAACAGAAATGTTTTTTTCACATTTAAAGAATGGAAGTCTGAGATCAGGGTTAGAATGGTTGGGTGAGGGCCCTCTTCCAGTCACAGACTTCTCATTGTATCCTTCACGTGGCAGAAGGGGCTAGAAGGTCTCTGGAGCTTCTTTATAAAGACATTAATCTCATTTGTGAGGGCTCCACCTTCATGAGCTAATCATCTCCTGAAGGCACCACCTCCTAATAGCATCACGTTGGAAGTTAGGATTCAACATATGAATTTCAGGGGACACAACATTTACGGCATAGAGTAAGTGAACTTATAGCCTGCTTAAGCAAAGGATATTAATAGACTCTTTACTAAAGGTCCATAATATAACCTACATGCTAATGCTTCATATTATGTTACAGTGTGCAAAGATGAACATAAAAGTTTTTCCTAAATTTAAAAGGTCCTTTATCACTCCGATTAAATTCAGGTGTACCAGAGTAACAGTCCCCAAATCTCAAACACTTGGTTCATATCTCACTTATGCTTTACTTCTAATTTGTCACTATCCTCACTCTGGGACCCGTGCTGAGGACACATGCTGGGGGAGCAGCCACCACCTGGAATGTTACCAGTGGCAAAGACGTAAGAGACTGGGGCAGAGAACTCACTGACTCTTAAGTTTCTGCCTAAAGCAACACATGGCACGTCTGTTCACATTTCATCATCCAAGGAAGTCACGTGGCCAAGCCTACCTTCAACAGAGTGGGTACATATAATCTTCCTCAGGAAGGAAAAATAGATGAACAGTACTACAGCCTCTCAAGAAGCTCACCAGCTAGAAGATTGGAACATTTTGTTATTCACATTTTGTTATGAGCCATGTGAGCAAATCACTGAGAATGAAACTGAGGCTTGGAGAGGTTAGATAATTTGGCCAAGGTCGCATAACTAATGGGTTGTGGAACTGGATTTCTAAGACTGACCATATCCGGTCTTAAAAGTTGCCTCCTACTAATGACATTTCTGAAGCATCTCAGTGCCCTGTGAGACCTTCTCTTTACCTCCAAGCTATCAACAACCACCCCTCCATCCTCTAAAAAATAAATTCAGATCATGTGTTTCAAATTACTTCTTGCTGGAGCCAAAACTTGACATTTTCCCCCATAGCATTTTCTCCTCTGTCTTGTAACAAAATATTTTTCTAGGTTTTCATTATCTCTGCCTTTATTACTGTCACTTCCTTTAGTGGCTTTTTAGGCTTGGTCTGCTTTCTTTACTCACTGTAGTTATAATGTTACTAAAAGGTGTGTCTTTCTTCTTTCATTCCACCACATGATGGCACTATTGAAAATTCCTCAATGGGACCCGTTATTCATTATATTAATTAAATAAATATATCAAGGAGCCTATAGGCTTAGCAACATAGCAGGCACCATGGAATCCCGAAAAGAAGGTCCGTCAGTAAGGAGACAGAAGCACTGGTGAAGAGTAAAGAATTCATTGCCAAGAAAGACATTTAATTGAGATAGTGGTACATTGTGTGCTGTGCTCTGTTTGACCATTATGTGTGTGAATATGTAGATATAAATTGACCATTTGCCTTATTCTAAAATACATTTGAGATGGCTTATAAATGTATAGTCGTTACAGCAAATTTAAGATATTAAATAGAATTTATAAAAAAAAGAGAAGATAAGCGTTAGATTAGTAAGACTGTTATACAAAATGCATGCTACTAAACACAGTACATTTAGTAGAGGTGCCAAATTTGACTCTAGAGTTTTAGAAGCCACCAGGAGAATTAAGGGAATTTTTAGGGAAGTTTTGATGAAAAATTGAGTGTTGTTATTTTAATCATTTCCTACCAACACAAACTAACATAAACTAACATAAGCACTGAAATTAAATGCAATATTCGTTATTAGTTACCATGAGGGGAGTGTAGACCTTGACAAAGTATAAACAGAGGTAAGGGGTGAATTACATCAAGATGTCCTTATAGAATTTAAGTATGGATAAAGAAAATGATTTATGGAGAAGTTACTGTTTATTGTGGAATGCCATCTTTTAAAAGAATATTTATTCTGATGATAACCTGTTTCTATCCTACAGTCATAACTCCTGCTTGTTGATGGTGACTCCTCCACTTTTCCTTGTTCTAGTAAGTGATAAAAGTGAGGAGAAAGAGAAAGTCTGTCTGCTATCCTTGCCTTTTGATTCTCCTTCTGCTCTTTTCCTCTTGCAGTATTTCCGAGGGAGCCTCTGTCAGAGCCATCAGACCTACTGCCTGAATTATTCAGCTGCTGTCTTTTATCTTGAGAGCCTGAGGCAGAGAAATGACTTTGGAATTTACTTAAAAGTAAAGTACCATTTTCTTTTCTTTTATTTTTTCTGAGACTCTTTTGGCATAATAGGTACTAGGAATTAGTATACCCAATTAAATGGGAAAGAAGAAAAATAAATGATCAATAATACATTTAACTACAAATCTGCTTTCCTTATAAATACATCTTCCACTGCACACTTAAGAATTTTAAATGGCGCATACCTGAAAAACATCATCTAATGCCCCTCCTAAAACTTCGGTTGAGGCTAAAAATACTTTATTTGTCCATTGGTTAGTTTGTGGAAGAAATCGGTGCATTGTAAGGAGAAAACTAGACTAAGAACCAAGTTTGCTTGTGCAAGAATTTTGCTTTCAGAGGATTTGGTCCCAGCAAGATCCTATTGCACAAAAACTTGGCACACAGTTTACTTTGTATTGTATGTGAATGGTACCCCCTAGAGCACATCACAGAGCACAACGTAAATGTTGCCCCTGGAGTTAGTTGTACGCTGTGGGTCCCAAAGCATCAGGACAGGGAATTTCTGCTAAGGATCTCCAGCATTTGTTAATAAGCCGATGTGGAAAGAATTTTCCTTGACTTCTTTACTTGCTTTGACCTCTCTTTTGACACTTCTTTAGTCTTAACTGTATTATACCAGAGCCCCTTTGTATGACCCAGAAAAAATAGTCCAAGTCTTTCCAGAAAACTAACTCTTCTCTGCAGCTGCAAAAAGCCCCTGGGAAAGAATCACCTCAGAGGTGTGGGAAGAAAAGCTACCATAGTTCCCAATGACTTAGCTGTGAATCAGTGAGTGCACTTAGGGCCCAGATGTGCCAGGAAGCCTGGGTGTGGCACGGATAAGAAAGGAGGGATGAAACTGGGGGAGAAACTTGGCTTTATTTTTGTAACTTCAAACTTTCAGTGTTTTATTTGCTACACAAACTAAAACCTGAACGCTATTAGATTTCTAAATGTACGAATAATTGTGTTACAAAGTTTTCCCTGGATGCTGATAGATTAAGACTTCCAGCAAAGCCCCAAACAGAGGACAATCTGGGTCAATTTCTTTCTCTTCTAAATTGGGGCAGAGATTTTAACAAGGCTCTGCTATCATTTTCAGATACCTGTGGAAAATCCCTTATCAATCATGATGTAGAAAGGTGGTTTATATTTATATGTGAAATATATATTACATCCAAAGATACTTAGGGAAAAGGATGCAATATTGTAATGAAAACATACTATATTTTTATAATGCATAATGATTTACCAGGCACTTTCTCAAACATTTCTTTTAATCCTTAGCAAAAAACTATGAAGTTATCACATTGTCCACATGCGCCCCTGAAGCTCAGAGAGATTATATGACTTTTTCAAGGTCACTTGGCCAGTAAGTGGTAAAAAATAACTTCGATTGAGGTCTTCAGGCAAAAAAAAAAAAAAAAAAAAAAAAAAAAAGAATTAAAAAAAAAAACAATGCTCTTTACATTAGAGCTATTTCCAGCTCCTCAGGGCTATTTCCCATTGCCTAGGAATTGTTAGCATCATGAAACAAAGGTGAGGAATCAACAAGAGACTTTGGAGGAATTAAGGTGAATCTGCTTTCCACCGCACATACTACAGAACAAAAGCATCATCACAGATAATTAAGAAAATAACAATATAAAATAATTATAACATATAATAAATATAATGATAATCATAAGATGCAATGATTATAATTAATAATAATAAAGGTGATCATTTCTCAAACCCTTGCTACAGCCCGGCGCCACATTGCTGGTCATCTATGAACTCTTAGTTCACACAATAACCCTGAGGGATTTTATATTATCCCCATTTTTCAAAAGTTTAGACAAATTAGGCAACTCGGTGAAACATACTGTTGTTCAGGGGTGGACAGAAATAGGATTTGAATTAAGACCTGTCTGAAGCTGACATTTATTCTCAACTATGGTCTGATATAAACACTGTTGTTGAAGAACTTAAATCTGTGTCTGAAATTGGGCTATGAATGCACTGAGATGAATTTACCCTCCACACCATGTGGGGCTGGGCTTAATTAATGTCTATACATCATGTTGTATACCATAATAGGAGTAGAATTCTCCCTGCTCTTTCAGAAACAATTAAAATAATGCAGAGAAAGAGACTAGGACTTTGTATCAGGTCTCTTCACGGTGTTCAATCTACCAGATGCCATGTTCATATACTGGTTATTAGAATGCTCAATGATCTCAGTGAGAACCTCACCGAAGAGATAGGAAATATAAAAATGGAGACAGAAAACATAATAAAGAACCAGTCAGAAATGAAATATACAATAACTGAAAATAAAGAATGCATTAGAGTGAATCAACTCTATATTAATGAAGCAGAGAATCAAATCAGTGATTTGAAAGATAAAGTAGCAAAAACATCCAAACAGAAGAGCAACAAGAAAAGAATCCAAAATAATGAGGATAATTTGAGGGGCCTCTAAGACAACATCAAGCATAACAGCATTAACATCATAGACCAGCAGAAAACAGAGAGAACAAGGAATTAAAAACCTATTAGAAGAAATAACGATGGAAGACTTCCCTAGCCTGGTAAAAGAAATAGACATATTAGCCTGGAAAGCACAGAGAGTCCCAAACAAGATGGACCCAAAGAAATACACACCAAGACACATCATAATTAAAATGCCAAAGGTTAAAGACAAAGGGAGAATCTGAAAAGCGGCAAGATAAAAGCCATTAGTTAAATACAAGGAGGCTCTTAGAAGACTGTCAGTTGATTTCTCAACAGAAACATTACAGGTCAGTAGGAATTGACACGAAATAGTCAAAGTAATGAAAAGCAAAGATCTACAACCAAGATTACTTCGCCCAGCAAAGCTATCATTTAGACTAGAAGGACAGATAAAGAGCTTCCCAGACAAGAAAAAGTTAAAGGAGTTCATCATCACCAAACCAATATTACAAGAAATGTTGAAGGGACTTTTACCCCTTCACCCCTTTCTCCCAGCTCCTCAACTTCCCTCCCTTCCTGCTATCATCAGATTGTCTTCTCGATTTATGAAAAAAAAAAAAATTCTTTAAATATTCCACCAAACTACTTAGGTAGTTACTCTTGTTATCCACATGTCACAGATGAGATTAGAGAATATTAATAAATTCCCTAAGATTTCAAGAATGCAGGCTGCCCCAGCCCGATGTTGCATCCTACCAGGACAAATTTATGAGAAGAACATTTTTACTTGGGCCCCTGAATTCCTTTTACTGTTCCTCTAAATACTTTGAATATTTATTACAAAACAAAAGCAGCCTCCATTAATCTAGACCCACCCATAAAAATGGCTTTTATGTCCAACCTCTCTTGACAGAGATGTTCTTTTTTCTCTTAATGGACCTGAAAAAGCTAAAGCCAATAGGGTGATGAAACAAAAGTTTTACTACTTGTAGAATCATTGAATATCTTTTTTTGTCTCTTCTGAGGCCTTCTGAAACAATAAAAGCTTCAATTATTTACCACTGATGCTTCTTGCTTGATTGAAGTCTGGTGTACATTGGGTGTTTTCACATTTACCCTGAATACCAGAGGGTGCTGGCAGCCAAAGCTGTTTTCTGTGGCATGGAAATTTGGGCAGTAGCTGTGTGTTTTGAAGGAATACCTAACTGCTGCCGAGAAATCTGTTACTGGACCTCACAGGCACCGGAACTGGAATGCTGCTGCCAATAAGTGAGTCAGCATGGAAATCAGCCATTAAGATCGCATTCTCCAGGGGATTTAACAAATTGTAAGCTTTTCCTGTGCCTTTAAATCCTGATAAATTTCCCCATTTAGGAGGGCTGAGTGGTAACGTTATTGGTGATGCTGACTGCTGCTTCAGCACCATACTGGGAAGGTGAGACATCTGAAGAAGGATTCAATCATTTCTTTCACTGGGAAATAACAGTGTTAGTCAGCAATATTCAATAATACTTCTTCACCACATCTAAGAAACCCATTTCAGACCCTGAATTTGGCACTGGTAGACAGACGCTTGCTAAAGACAGCTTAATATGGGAATTTCAAAAGCACATTCTCCTCTGTAGCTTATAAATTTTCCCAGCAAGCCCAGAGTTGCATTATGCCACTACTGAATAAAATCTCTAAGAGTTTCTCATGTCCAAGTTTCTCAAGGCCTTGATAGGAGAAGTGATATTCTGAAGGTCTGCTTTTGCCTTCCCCAGTGGTGTGAGCAAAACGAACAGTGCAGACGCCTTCACTTGCCTGAGCTGCTAGTGGCCCCACTGCACAGGCTGACGCGGTACCCCTTGTTGCTGAAGAATATTTGGAAAAGGAGTACAGACTCTACTGAGAAAATCATGATCTACTCCATCAAGGAAAAGGTGGAGAAGTCGATCCGTAAGTCCCTGAGATAAGTGACCCCGCGCTCCAGTAGAAGCTTAATCGAAGAGTTGGTGTGTTGCGGGGCGGGGGGCCTTCTGGCTACCAGGAACGATCTGGGCTTCACCTTAGAAGGTAATTCCAGTGCGTTGAGGTCACGGTTCTGGGAAATGTGGATTTGAGTTCGAGGGAATTGTATATCAAACACACACAAAACAATGGGCCCCAGTCACATCCTGGTGAACCCTATGAGAACTCTACCACCAAGTTTATGCAGGACGTGGCTGTCTCCAAGGTTTTCAGATGTGAGTTCAGGCAGGAAAAGTTCTACTTCCCAGATGATTGAAGGCAGTTTGTTTTTAATATCCACACTGAGCCCAAACACAAAGCACATGGGAATAAACACCATAGGAAGCCTTTCCGGAGGGCAAATTACTATTCATTTTTTTTTTTTTTTTTTTTTTTTGGTCACTGAAATCCAGGGCCAATCTAAAAATAATGCCAACTGCAATCTTTAAAACTGAAATTTGGGAATAGGAACAGAGCAAGCCCTGTGACGACTTAAATTTATCAGAGTAGCTCTGTACAATGGAATCCAAAGAATTTTGTGATACATGCCCATAAGCCAAGATTTCCTGAGAGTGTCGAAGGGAACAAGTCAAAGTTATGATTATCAGCTGTGAAGAAATGATATCTTTCTTTTACAAGTTTAAAGGTAAAATGGGAGTCTCTTTCCTCTTTTTAAAGCTTTTGTTCAAATTCTAAAATGACCCAAGGAACTAAAATTAAGCTTATCAAGTGAATAAGACAAAAATTTAATTAAAAGCAGAATTTTAAAAACTTTCAGAGTAATTTTGAAGATTATTATTCATTTTGATAGGTTTTTGAGGAAGAGAATAACATTCCTTCTGGGGATTTCTCAATAAAATATAGATTTTCATTGTTGGGGAAGAGATCCTTGTGGCCTATGAGATTAAGGATGATAAATTCTCAAGGATTCTCCTAACCATGTGATTCTGTGGGCCTATGGCTTGCCCTTCATGTTCCTAAAAATCATTTAAAAACCTCAGTAGAATATGTTATTAGAAAATGTTGGAACATTAATACAAATCTTAAGAAGAGAAAATAAGTTTTCACTAAAAAAAAATAATTATTCTTATCATAAAGGAAACACATATTTTATGATTAAGACAAAAATGCATGTTCATCCTAGTTAGTCTGATTTTTTTCATCTTCTAATTACAGGCCATATTGTATGGGGAATAAGAGAAAGCTACCAAGGACACTATTTATATTATTTAAATAAAATTGCACAATACATTTCCAACCTACTGAATTAAATATTTAAGCTTCATTTTTCTCCACAAGAGACTAATTTCCAAGTTAGTGGGGGTTTCTAAGACATTTAAACTGCCAAACAAAATGTTAAATGAACCTAAAGTATGGTTTTACTCCAGGGGCAGTGTCTCTAAATGATTATTGTGCATCTTGGTTAAAATTTATGCTGTAACATCACATGAACTTAAAAATATATTGAATGTGTCTTGTTTTTCAGGGGATCTTGAAGGAAAAGTGAAGTGGCTCGACAATTTCCAAAAATTGAGACACCTCCAGGAGATTATAGTGTGGCCTCCACTTTGGGATAGAGATAAAAGGTTTTTCATTCCAGAGGTACAAAAAGGATCAATTAAGACTTATGTTCCTTTCCAGAAGTCTGGCATTCAGGTGGAAATAGACTAGACTTTCAAGGTGCCCAGCTGTCCACTTGAAAATAAATCTAGTTTGTGAACGAGAAGTAAAGCCTTCTTTCACATGGCATTGTATGTAGGGAGGCTGACGTCATCACGCCATTCTTGGGGTGGTCCTTCTGAGAGGTTTTCTCATTCTTTCTCATTCCTGTGTCCATATACTGGCATTTCTAAATGTTCTGAGCTTTATAGATAAAGCACATTGCCCCAGCTGCTGAACAGGTTCTCTTCCAATCACTAACAACCTCTCTTTGATTTTTCTCCCCTGTTTCTCAAGTACCTGAAACACATTTTTAAAGAACACATGGCAGAAAGCATCCTGTCACCAACCAACAGACACCTTCTCTATGAGGGAAAATTAACTCTTGCAGGTAAATAACTGCTTCCTTTAAAAACTCAACATCTTTGCTCCCTTGTAACTTGTTCAATTGTTGCTAATTGAAGGGTGGGAAGAATTGCATTTGCCTATGGAAGATTGAATCACAGAACATCCTGTGGAGTCGGGCAGACGTGAGTTTGATCAAAGATTTCACAATGTAACTAGCTATGTGTCCTCCATTTTCTCTCTGTAAAGTAGGATAACTGTATCTATCTTGTTGTTAAAATGAAATAACATACATGAAGTGCTTAGCTCAAGGTCTGGAACATAACAAATAGTCTGTCAGCTGTTATCATTTTACTACTCCAGTGAGCTAGGCAATCACCTTGTCAGTGTTCACTGAGAACCTGTTATGTAAAACATGTTGTGCTAGGGGTACTATTGGAGGATATGGAATTATTATTCTGTATAATCCTTGACCCTCTAGTTGGGAAGCTCTGCCATCATGAGCAGACCTGCAAGTTAAGTTCAGAACAGAAGAGGGTCTGTGAAGCTGGAGTATCCAGAAAAGCCTTCATGTGGTTCCTGAGACTAGAGGTAGGCTTGGGGGATACAAAGATGGAGATCAGGAAAGGACAACCCAGATGAAGACTGTAGCAGGAGAAAAGTCCTGGAGGCAGAAGCCGCATCAGAGAATCAGCTCTGCTAGAGTGGTTAAGAGGGCAAGTCCTGCAGGTTGACCGCCAGATCATGTCCTGGCTCAGCCTTCTCTGTCTGTGTAACCTTGAGCCAGTTATGGAAATCTCCCCTCTTTGTTGTGAGGATTAAATGAGCTAATGGATGTACAAGCATTTAAGAGAATGGTTGGCATGGAATCAGTGTTCAACAAATATTATGGTCAGAAAGGACTGCCTGGAGAACAAGATTTGCATTCATTCATCTATTCATTTCTGCACAAAATCTTAATCGGATCCCTGCTGCATGTGAAGCCCTGTGGGGTGTGAGCTTTCCTATTTATGGTAGTGTGAGAGCTGGTGAGGAGTTCCAGGCAACAATTCCTATTCGATACATGTTTGCTGAGAATCTGCCATATTTTAGGTGTAGCACAAGATGATACGTTGGGACGGAACCCCCACCTGGCAACGGCTGACGGGGAAAGATAGACACACCCAGCATTTTCCATCGAAGGGCTTTTTCGTGCATTTTCTTCTTCTAGTGACTTATACAGAGAAGTTAGATTTAATCCCATGTTATAGATGAGAAATCTGAGGCCCAGGGAGTTTCCATATCATGCTCAGGGGTACATGGCAGGTTAACAGCAGAGTCCAGACCTAAGCCAGGCTGCCTCAGTTTATGGAATGGCACCAGCTGCTTTGGGAGGCAAACAGGAGGACCCAGCCAGGAAATTGCCAACAACAAGTGATAGGCTTGACAGTTGAAGAAGGAGTTATTGGAAGCAATGCACAAAATGTATTTAGAGGAGGAGACCAAAACAGAGACCTGCCCAGAAGCTCCACAGTGAAGCCAGGTGAGGCAGGAAGAGCCAGGCCTGTGTTTCTCAACCATTCTTAACCTACAGACCACCACTCTCCCACTTTCATTTGGAAAGATAGCAATTTTAAATTTCTTTGATGTTATTTACAATTTCAAAAATAATTATATCTTCTGGCAAGGCCAAATCAAAGTAATAAAGCAAAACACAGCTCTTTGTTCAAATATGTCTTTCCCACCAAAATTGCCTTCAACCTGGAATTATCAGAGATTTTGATTTACCTCTTCTGCCTATCTAAGAACTTTCCAACACTGTGAGATGCGCTGGCCCATCCTAAAATGTTAGAAATGGGCATGGATAGAAAAGGATGAATGTGAGAGATATCTCAAAATAGGAAGATTTTATGCTTGACAAAATGCTTAAAGAGAAAATGGATCGATGCCTTTGAGTGTTCTAATCTCTGTGTCTGAAAGATTGGTCGATCACTCTGAGGGTGACAGAGTAAAGTGGGTCAGCAAGTCAATTTTAGGTTTCAGGTGTGGGAATGGTGAAAAGCCACGTGCAAGTTGGATTAACATGACAATGACCATCTCTCAGTGAAAAGCCATGTCAGGGGTTTATTCACAGGTCACATGGCAGTGGGGTGCTTGTCATGGAAGCGTGGGTGAGGAAACTGGCCTAAGAAGGAATCTAATTTTTCAGAAAAGTTTCTTGTAGAGTTAAATGTGGTAGAATGTGGATGAGCAACATAAATGTCACTACCACCAGGCATTTGTTTAATAGCATTTGCTGTGTTCAAGTCTCATCAGAGAGGAGACCGCATTTAGTTATATCAAGTCAAATTTAAAGTCATTGGGACTTTGACTCAGTTGGCATGGAGATGCTGTGGGGGTGGGGGAACAGTGTTAGAAGAAATAAGATATCATTTTAAATGGAAAAACATTGGACCAAGAATCAGGGGATCTAGCTCCAGTTGCAAGCTTTGGGAAATTTTAATTTCCCTTCATCTCTTCTGTAAATATCGTTGATGGTGGTGATGGTGATGATGATGACAACGATGATGATACCTAACATTTATATATTTTGTTTTAACATTTTTCCAGCTTTAAAAACTGTACTATTATAAACAAATAAGTATATTTTCTCATTCCCAGAAAGTACAAATTTTCATAACTTTTGGAGCATAACCAACTGGAATTCCCACTGGAATTCACTCCAGCATATCTTTCACAAATGTGTTACTTCCCACAGATTAGTATTTCTAACTAGAAAAAATGAGTAAGGTGCAGACAAATATGATGGTCCAACAGCTGTTACCACCTAAAGAACATGTATTGTTCAAGTTACTGCAGAACTGGAATAAGTCAGCAATTCTGCTCTGCTCTTTAACAGTGCAATGAAAATCCCACAGTCTAGATTCCATGAGAAAAAAACACCTAGTCAAGATAGAACTGCACAAATCCGTAAGTCTCATATCTGGTTCTGTAGCATTTAGCAAAGCAAAATTTCAGATTCACAATGTTCATTGGTTAAGTCTAATAAAATTATTTGGTTACAGTTTTTCACTGGGATAATAATAACTTCAAATTTCTGGGATTACAAATGTGAAGAGTCTGACTTTATGCTTACAATCTCCCTCCTTAGTCATCCTCTTTCATATCTACTTTTTAGCACTATCAGTTTCTGAATTTATCTTATTTTAAATCTTGTTTATATGTTCATTATGTGTCTGCACTGGAATTAAAACTCTTTGAAGGTAGAGATTCTATCTTCATCATTGACACATAGCAGGTGCTTAAAATTTGTTGATTGCTTGATGGGACACTAGGGCCTCAATAAATGGAAGATAAAATAATCATTACTTCCTAAAATAAAATCTAGGACACAGAAGGCGCTCACTGCCTATTTGTTAAAATAAGATAGTTAAAATTATCAGGAGAAAACAAAACTATTTCATTTTGACAGTCATCAACCTAATTTACATATGAGTGGCAGAGGTTGGAGAAAACAACATTTAACAGGTCCTGAAGGTCTAGTTTTGTCCAAATATCCCATTCTTAACGTTATATGTATATTAGGATATTGGTTCAGCCACTAGAGACAGAGAGAGATAATAATCATTTAAAAAGATAGATGTTTATTTTTCTCCCATGTAAAAGGCTGAGCTCTGTGACAGCCCTCCTCCATGGAGTGATTAGGGACCCAGGTTTCTTCTGTTTTTTTTGTTTGTTTGTTTTATTTTTTTTTTCCTGCCATTCCTGGGGTATTGCTTTCTTCTCTGAGGCTGAAGATGAATCACCAGTGTGTCTAGCTGGTGGCAAAGAAAAAAGTGAATAGGAGAGCAAAGGCCTGCTATTTAAGGATATGACTCAGAAACTGCACCCTTTCGCTCATATTCCATTGGTCAGATTTAGTCACGTAATCATATTTAGCTACAAAAAAAGCTGAGTGTTGTAGTATTTATTTGCAGTATAACTGTAGCCTCAAAAAAACTCAGAAATTCCATTACTACAAAAGAAGGAGTGAATGGTTTTTGAGGGACAATTAAAAAGTTTTGCCATAGCCTCATTTGCAAAGAATAAATGAATTTCTAGTAATGATAGAATACAATGTTTTAAAAAACATTCAAGGATGATTCAAGATTGAATAAAATATCTAATTTCTTCTCTATGCAAATATGGAAAGAATCTTTTCTCTGTACTTAAAGGGGAGGAAATAGCCATGACTCTTAAATATTTTATCTATTAATTTAAACTTTGCCACCAAGTTTCCAGGGGTAAAAGTATATGAGAAAACCTTTCTATAATAATATAAATAAATAAAGAAGAATAATAAAAAATATTTACTGAGTTTTCTTATATTTCTTTTAAGCACCTATCACAGACTGCCTCTAAATAAACTGCCTTTTCCTCTGAAATCACTTAAATAACCATTTCCTCTTCTAATTTCTAAAGAGTAAAATTAGAGAGGGGGATACCTTATTCTAATATTTGATTTCTCTTCTACTAACCCTTTTCTAGAGGAAAGCCTATTTACCTTATGTTGCTATCAAAAAAGTTTATAAATACATGAAGAATATTTAAACATTATAGACATTCTGTAAAACTTGAGAAACAAGAAGTGTAAATAACTCTTAATCATCTAGGGCCACCTTACCAAAACATCATAGACTTGGTGGATTAAACAACAGAAATTTATTTCTCATGGTTCTGGAGGCTGGAAGTCTAAGATCAAGTAGCCTCCCAATTCGGTTTCTGCTGAGAACTCTCCTCCCAGCTTATAGATGGCCACCTTCTCAGTGTCCACGTGTGGCTTTCTCCATGATGTTTCCTCTTATGATGACACTAATCCTATTGGATCAGGGCTCCACTCCTATGCCTTCATTTATTCTTAATTACTTCCTTATTCCAAAGACAGCCACATTGAGGGGTTAGGACGTCAACATATAAATTGAGGAGGGGGACACAATTTAGTCCAGAGCAATGGCAAAATGCTCTTTTTCTGGTTATGTATACCTTTGCCAGTGACCACCTAGATGAGTCGAAAGGCAAAAATGCTGTACGTTCAACATCGAAACCATTACAAATATTATACAAGTCATCTTAGACCTACATGAAATGCATCACGAATACAATGTCTTTAAAGTCATGAGCTTGGGCTCTTCTCAAATCTCTGCTTCAGGAAGAAATCAGTACAACAGCAGTGCAGTTTTCTGATCACATGTTACGAGCGCTCTGAGCTACCAGCCTGGTGTGCCAGGATGCCTGGCCTGTTTTGTTTTCTGAGAGATTCTTCGGTCTAAAAAAAAACCTTCTGCTTACTATTTTCAGCCCCAATTTCACCTTCTTTCTTTCCTCAGAAAGTACAAGATTCCTAGATGTTTATCTGTTTCTCTTTGATGATTTCCTCTTAGTTACGAAAACTAAGCGCAACAAAAAGGTAAAATGCTGCTATTTTTAAATAAATCTGCTAAATAAGTTTAGAACTATTTCCAAAAAAGTTGTGTTAAAAAAAATAAGAAATTCTTATACATCAAATTGGATGATCCACCCTCTAAAAAAAAATGGAGACATTATAAAATATTGGCTTCTTCAGGCATATAGCTCTGAACTAAAAAATAACAATAATGAAAGCAAGTTACATTTCTTAAGAATTTCAAAGCACACGTACATTTTTAGAATAACAACCTGTACACTTTTAAAGTAAGTCCCAGAAGCCACAGGATTTTATTCCTGACTTGCCTAAGCAAGTGAAACCAAAATGCTTTTGTCCATATTGACCCTTTCATCATCCAAATTGTTCACCACGATGAAAGCTGCCAAAGTCGGGGGACTCTCTAAGCTGTATGCTGTCATGTGCCCAGGTGGTATCCGCCACTCCTTCTGATGTGAAAGCTCACATCATTCCTGGAAAATAATGATTTGGGGGCACGGTGGAAGAAGCCCTGATCTCTTGGTATCCACCCGGGTGTAAGAACAGCAACAGCCGAACATATGTATAGCTGGCATCACAGACCAAATGAGTCACTTGGAATTAAAGCCACAAAATCTCTTCTGAAAACAGGGATTTTTCCCATTACTTAAGTATTAATGGCTACTGCTATTGTTGTTTTTACTAATTTAAGCCATGGGTATCATGGTCCACTAAAGGTTTTCTATCTTAATTTCCCATGTCACAGTCTGTCCCCTTCATGGTATCATGAAGAGGGGCCTTCTGTAAGGCACTCAGGCACCTGTCTTAGAGGTGGGAGGAATAGCTGTAATATGTCTTAAGCCATCAGAGATATCTAATGTTTCATTCACTACTTCTTTGCCAGATGACTAGCTTTACACAGATGCAAGATCATGAGACTAGATATCTCATATCTTTTAATAATCTGAGCTTCTGAATGGCATGTTGGTTAGTAGAGCTAAATAATTTAAGGATTTTTAAGCAATGAAATCTGTGAATAGTTGAATGGTCATTGGAAAAGAAGTGGGTAATGGAGAATATTAATAATCACAGGCTTGAAACTTGAATGGCCTCCTCTCTTAAGCTATCCAGACTAGCATGTCTGAACAGTGCAAGCTTTGAAAATCTCTATCCCTTCCAAAACCTTGACACAAAGCACAAATAATGGCTCAAACCTGAGTTAAAGGCAGCCCATATTCCCCATATTATAAGGTAATATTCTGGTTTCATGCTTCACAACTTGATCTCAAAATAAGAAATGTTATGTTTTAAATCCTTCTTTAAATTACTCTGTCTAGTAAATCTGGAGAGTTTTGTTGACTTCATAGACATGAAAATAACCACCCAGAGAAGACATGGGGTTTTACTTATTTTGGAAGAAGAAAAAAAAAGGAATGTTATCTGTTTTCAATTCATCTTTGCAATTTAATGCACCTGTTTTTAAAACTTCAACATCTTTTACATATTTGAAATAATTTCAATTATTTATAAATTATAGAGCATGGAATCTATTTAAAGTTTAGTATTTGATCCCATGACAGAGTTGGCCAAAATGAGGCTCCCCTTTCTCATTCATCTCACTCAGTACTGTAGAGAGATACTGGAAATGAAGAATTTCCCACCGATGTGATAGTGATTAACATGCTTCCCAATTGTAGATGTCACACATCATTTATTCGGGTAATTAAATTTAGGTATCAGAAAACTGTTTCAGATCACTATGTACTTTGAGAAAATGCTTTTCAAGACCCAGAAAGCTGAATTTCAAGCAATTGTTTCTAAAAATCAATTTGTTTAAGGATACAATTTAGGTGTGTGTGCCAATACTGATTTCCTATTAACCGCATTATTTCCCTCTTTAATTTCAGAAAGTTGGAGTTTCAGACAGCAGTTTAATGTGTCATTCACTTACTCCTGAGCTGCAAACAGTAATAAAAGAGGGTGGCTCCTGTACAGTACTTGATCAGCCCATTCCACTCGATAGGTTGGTAGTCAAAAGTATCGATCCACTCCATGTGTCAGGTACGTGTCAATTTTCATCATTCAGTTTATCTGTTTGCCTTCGCAAAGTCTTATACTGGCCATTTTTGGTAACAGCGCATGAATCTAATTTAAGTCTTCATAAAAGACGATACCGAGTTTCTATGCAGCTATGTATCATTCAATCCACAAATTTGTATGGAAAAAGTATTGGACTTGGTTTCCAGTGCTTGGATGACCCAGCTCTGCCACTCGTAGCTATGTGATCATAGACAAGGAGCTGAAATTTTCTATGCCACAGGTTTCTCTTGATAAATAGAGATAGCAATATCTAGATCAGTGGATTGTCAAGAGAGTTAAATGAAATAATGTATGTAAAGCACTCAAATTATAGCTATAGCTATTTTTAGTATGGTTATTACCATTATTAGTACTGTTCCTATTGATAAATCCCTAGTACACCATAATGTGTTATATAGCCTAAGATATTTTATTATAATAGCTCTATAGAAAGAAATATGCCAGCAATAATCTATCTATCTATCTATCTATCTATCTATCTATCTATCTATCTATCATCTACCTACCTACATATATGTGTGTGTGTGTGTGTGTGGTGTGTGTGTGTGTGTGTGCGTGTGTGTCATGGTAAGAAATATATATATTTTCATTAATTTTTCAAGCATTTCCTTAATGTCTACAGAGAACTTCCATGGGTACCCTAGAATTACAAAGATGACTAAGAAATAGGACTTGTTCTTGGCAAGCTCTCAAAACAATAAAAGATCAGTTAATTCTGTCACGAAAGCCCTGTACTGGAAGGTCTGAAAGGACATTTCGATTTCCTCAGTGTTGGGTGGATGTGGCAATGTTCAGAAGGAAGCTGGAGGTCATTCTGCCCTGCATATAGGCTCCTAGGAGACCAGCCGAAGCCAGAAGGAGAGGACTGCCTTTCTGTTGCAAGAGAGGAGCAGAAACAGAGGGAGAACCACCATTCCTCTCAGTTCCCACCCCAGCAGTCCAGAGCTCCATGACTGGCATAGGACCCACCCATGGATAACAGTGCAGCATTACATAGTGAACGAATGAAGGAATACACAAACGAATAGTAGTAATAGTAAACATTTACACAGTTGTTATATGACCAAGTTATGTATTTAAATGTTTTACATATGTTAATGGTTACATACTGAATGGTTACAGACTCTCTCCCAAGATCAGAGGGGCCCCACTAAGAGGAATCTTGCATCCAGAACCAGAACCTTCTGTTTCCTTTTTCTATTCTTTCTACTTCCACTATGATTTACTAAAAAGTGACCTGGGCACACCCCAAGCCCCCTTATACCTGACTCAGCTGGGTCGCATCACGGCCTCTGTAGGCCAAAGTCTGCATAAGCCAGGGATCATTTCGGGAGTGAGCTTATAAAAAGGGGCATCTCAGGGTGGCAGAATCTTTGCCTGTGAGGATAATACCCCCCACTCTCCACCTGGTGTAAGCCTCCTCCCTGCTCGGTGGACGGCAGAGCAGTGTAGATGGGAGAAACTCAGAATGTGAGGCCCAGAAATCACTTCCTTTTGTTTGTCTTGGTTTACTTTATCATGGGAAAAAATGTCATATCAGAGGACATCTTAGGCCAGGAATTTATTCCCTCACTCTAGTGGCCATAGTAGAAGATTCTGGCATGATAAATGGACCTGAGGGGAGGAAGCTGTCAGAACCCCACGTGGAAGAGTGGCAGCAGCTTGGGTTCAGTTCAGCCACAGTACTGTCAGGTTTAAAACTGGACTTTATGGGAAATCTGACATCACTGAATACCTTGGGAGACGTACGTTTTTTCTCCTCTATTCCTTTTTCTTTTTCATTTTTTAAAAAATATTAACAGTACTTTTATAAAACTACATTTTTTCTTGTTGTTATTTTTTGATTTGTCACTACCATCTCTTGTTTCTGTGTGTTTTTTTTTATTTTTCTGGTCTATTTTGACTGTCTGGATACAGACACTGCATGAGGCAGAATAGCTATAGAGTGAGAAAGAGTAAAGGGCAGAAAAAGATGAGATTGAGCTTTGGAGTGACAGAAACCTGGTTTCAAATCCTTACTCTATCATTTACTGTATGATCTTGGGAAAATTAGTCTAAATCTGTTTCCCCACTTATAATTGAGAATTATCTGACCTATCTTATATGGTTGCTATGTGGTTTAAATGACACGAAAAGGAAAAAAAAATAACATAGTGCCCAGTACACAGTAAGTGCTTAATAAATGGTGTCAATTATTATATTATTATTTATCATTGTAATAGAATGTCAGGGGGAAACGAGCTGTTCTTGATCAAATATTATCTTTTTATTTTATTATACAGACCTAGCCATACCAGGTCTTTTTGCTTATAAAGCTCCTTATACCAAAGAAATGAGAGATGCCTTGAATAACTAATAACTAGAGTTGTAATTTTTGAGAAAAATGAATTCCAAAATCCAGTGACCTTTAAAGCCTCACTTAACGTAGGGAATTTATAAGAAGAGAAATGGGAGTAAAACAAACATAGACAGATCTTTTTTTTTTTTCCAAAAAGTCATTTTAACAGGTTTAAGTCCTCTCATTTCAAAGAAGCAGGACAGAGTTTTATGATATTAACAGACTTTGTTGTCATAGCATTTAGAAATTATAAGGTTTAGATTGGGCATAACTTGTGATACTGGAATAGTTCTTGCAGTTAAAAAAAAAAAGTCTCACATTCACTTTGATTCCGAAATGAGGCCCAACCTGCCTCACTGAGTCTTAGTTAAATCCACAAACTCCGACAAATAGAAATAATGACAGTGAACAAGCATCAGCTTAACGATCAGCCAGGTTACAATAGCGCCCTTCTCCTCTTCTCTGAAATACCTGACCTGGTCCGGAGCCAGCCCTGGTTTGGTCTTTTGATTTGTCCCTGAACATAAATCAACTATAAATAGGATCTATAGGCTGCAGAATTTTATTCCTTGTGTTGTATTAATAATTCAAGAAAGAAGCTTCCATTTTAAGAGCTTCTGCTGTATAAAACCGGAATCTGCTCTCCCTACATCATCTGTCATTTCTTTAAGAGACCAGCCTAGGAAATGACAGAACTGACTGTTTCTTTTGCAAACACAGAATCCATGCCAACATTTCTTTTTGTTTTCCTTTACACTTCACATATTTTGGAGGATGTTGGAGTTTATGTGAGTCAGTTTTGGGCTTTTCTTGGCCTGCTGTGAAGCACTCAGGTGGTTTTGTATCTGTGCCACATCTCAATTTGTTTATAACCCTTGCTTTACTGGGTTGTAAAACACTTAAAAAGGAGTGTGGGGCTCAGAAAAGAAACTATAATTCCATTATTTTCCATATTTTTGTTATCTATATTATATACACATAATATCTCTAATATGCTGATTTATGGTTCCTTGCAGAAGAGCCCATTTTCAGCCGTAGTTGCATTTCATCAAGCCCCAGGAGTTGTTAGTTAAGGAAGAAAGCGTTTTTATATTTAAGTGGGCTCTATTTGAATATGGTAGTGAAGTCTTGGTCTTGGAATCAGACTTTTATTTTTATTTTTTTAATCTACAGAAACCTCCCACCTTCATTAATAAAACAAACAAACAAACAAACAACTCCAGGTTCTTTGAGAAGAACGGAGAAACTATTTCGATTTCCTATTAAGCGAGTTGGCTTTTTGTCTTTGTGATCTTTTTCTAGCCTTTGGACTAAGAAATGCTTTTCTTATTCAACATGAAAACAGATATCGGCAATGTATAGCAGCGTTCTTATTACAAGCCCAAACGGAAAACATCAAAGTATGTATTTCAATTTTGTAAGTTCTGATTCTTCAAATTTAACATCAGGAAAACCATCACCCCAAACCTAAGTAAAGGTGAATGAGAAGTTCTGTGTGTTTCCGTCAGCAGCTCTGGGAAGGGAAGAAGTTGAGAGGACAGGAGGAGCACAGACGTGTAGTCCATACTGTGCTCAGAAACCTCGAGGTGACGATTTCCTCTCATCGGAGTTGACACAGCCTCCCTCATTTTCTTCTGTAGCAGAAGCTCAAGAATGGCTTCTGAATTCTACAATTTTTGTAGGAAATGGGGAAAGGACTGACACGGGTTTCACGATTGATTTTAAGATGCTCCAATTGATTTCCAAAGGCCCAGTATGCAAATAATGTGGTGTCGACTTAAGCGAGGGGCTGCCGCACTAATGAACTATGTCAAGTCTGCTTTCAGCCTTTGAAAATATACCATTTTTACAGCAAGAGAGTTGAAGAGCAGCTGCCTCTCTGACTCTGGTTTCCCTGTTTTAGATGTTTCCATTTTTGTTTTCTTTCTGGTAGGCTTTCATCATCATGGCAACAAGGTGGCCAGATAAATGAAATATCGCATTCTTCTTAAGAACTTTGCTTTCTGGGTCCCCTTCCTCAGTCTATTTTTGCAAATTATACTATTGGTTAAGAACTTCTATTTCCATACAAAACATAAATTCAACAAATTTAATGTTCAAATTATTTATATTCTCAGTACCCATTTTTCTAATTAGACATCGCTGATTGTTATGATTCTTTGATGACTCATGACTGTTTATCTCACTTGCATACCATACTCATTTGATCCATTTGCATTTCTGTATATGATTAGAGATATTTATGACATATTAGATATAAGAAAAAAAAGTGGGAAATATGCAAATATTTCATCAGTCTTCAGTTTTAAAGAGCAAGTCAATAAATACAAAAATATATTAATCCAAATATGTGAGAAATTGTCAAGTTAACATTCTCCTGTCTTTCCCCCACTGTGTGTTTGTATGTTGTATGTATATATATACATACATATATGTATGTATGCTTTTATTTGTTTGTTTGGGTTTTTATTTATTTATTTGTTTGTTTGTTTGTTTGTTTATTTTGCAGAAAACATGGATGACACAAATAACATCAGCAATCTCTTGCTTCACCAAGAGTCAGGAAACCAAGAAAATATCTTTATTCACATCGTCTATAGAATCCTCTGAAATTTAGGGACATGAAGCAAACTTTTTATATATGAGAGATTAAGATATTCTTTCATTCAAACTTTCATAATACTTAGTGATGAGTTAGAGAGGAATGTGAATTTTAAAGGAGTTCCAGAATTTGAGAATTTTAGATAGTAAAATCCTCAATATCAAGGAATAATGACTGCAGCAAATTTGAACCCTGAGGAATTTCTTGACAAGTACATCCTGATATTCAGACTACCTTAAAATGTTTCAGCCAGGCTTACAAGAGGTAAGAGTAAAGTACGGTGCTGTAATTTGTAAAGGGTGAGTGATCAGATAAATGAAGTGGGGAAGGAAAACGCTGCTTGTATGCAGTAGCAATTCCGGCAGCATCTTACTTAGTGTATACCTATCATGAAAACAACTTTCCTACATGGCTTCTAAATCAATCTTACTGCTGTATAGTCCTACCTCACACACATTGGTAATCCTTCTGATACAAAGTTTGATTGCTGTTTTAATATATTAAGCAATAAATAAGGTCTACATTTTAATAGCAGTTTTTAAATTCTGTTCTCCAACAGTTTACTTATCTCAGGTATGTTTTATAATATTCTAACTTGGAAGTAGAAAATGCCAAAGACTGAATTCCACTATTTTAAGAAAGAAAAAGCAAATATCTATTCCAGTTCTACAGGTTCACTTTCACATGGGAGTTTTTTTTTAGAAATAGTAAGATATTTTTCTCTAAACTTCATTTTTTGAAGAATGATGGAGTTTGTCATAAAACTTTCTGGTTTTGAGTGGGATAGGGTTGTGTGTATGTGCTTGTGTGTGTGCTTTAGCATAGTACAGCCACTTGGCTTTACTTGGCAGGACTTGAAACTTCACAGAATTTTGTATTAAGAAAGGCAGCTGAAGTATTATGCTATCATGGTGAAATATGCTATTAATTGCATTTAAGGAGTTAGTTCTGACGGTCAGGTTATATATAATGGAAATCCACAAATTTCAGTTTCAGCCATGGTACCTTGTGCAACTTATACAACGGAAGTAGCAAATTTATCAACTTGGGCTGCAAGACAAATGATACCTTAAGTGATCTTTTTTAAGTCGGAGAATGGGATAAAGAAGATGATGCTTGGGGAAGTCATGTGTATAGTTAACTCTTTGAGAAAAACACAAACCAGGCAGTACAGATAAGTATAGCACAAAGGCTCTTGCTCCAAGGCCAAGTACTATTACAATGGAGCATCATAGTCTCTGTGTAATAATGTCAGACATTTATAGGAGTAAGTGAAAATAAAAAGAAAACCTGGAAAGTGATAACTACTTTTAATGTCCAAAAATAAATGAGAAATACATAGAGGACGATAGACTTTAAGTGAGTTTCTAGTGATGGGACCTGGATGAGATCGAAAGCAACTTAAGTTCAGAAGACAATATAGAAGATTTAGGAAAAAATATCTGGCCAAAAAATAATGTATATAGGTATTTTTAGAAAAAAATTAACAATCATCTTGCAGGGATTTTTAGATATAAGCTGACTTAGAAAAAGGGCAATGAACTAGAACAAGGTGATCTCTCAAGATTCCTTTAGTCCCATGAGTTCAGTAACCATATGTTCATATATGTGAAAGACTAGTTTCTCTCTAAAATGTCATTAGAGAGAAAAAAATTAATTAAATTAACATCAAGAAAGTAAAATAGCTTGAGAATATGCTATACACAAAGAAATATTAGCACTCTAATTGCAGTGCTATTCATAATAGCCAAGATGTGGAAAAAATCTTTATGTACATTGATGAATGAAAGAAGAAAATATGGCATATATGTACAGGATGGAATACTATTCAGCCTTAAAAAAAGAAAACATTCTGAAATACATGACAATATGAATGAACATTGAGGACATTTTGGTAAGAGGAATAAGCCAGTCACAGAAGACAAATACTATATTATTCCACTTACATGAGGTATCTAATAATAGTCAAATCCACAGAATCAAAGAATCAAATGGAATTACCATTTTCTGTTTTTCAAAGGCTGGGGAGAGAGGGAAATGGGAAGTTATTAATCAATGGGCATAAAGTTTCAGTTAAGCAAGATGAGTAAGCTGTAGATATCTGCAGTACTATATACTTAAAAGGATGTCAAAAGGATAGATTTCATGGTAAGTGTTCTTACCACTGTAAAACAAAATTTAAAAAGAATATGCTATATATTTAAACTGGAATTCTATAAAGCTCACAAAAGAACATGTCTAATACGTACTAGATGAAGTGCTTGAGGATATACACAGTAAACTCTCCAGAGGGAAACACGTTAAAGTAAAATGAAAAAAATACTTCTGGAACTTTGGCTCCCTGGGGAAAAAAAAGGTAAAAAATAATTCTACAGGAGCCTTCATAAAAGTATTAAATTTAGATATACAATGAAAGAAGGGATTAAATTAACACTGTTTAATATTTCTCTTTAGTTCTATTAATTCTTCATAATAATGAATAGAATAAAAAAATCAAGCAAAATGGCATTAATAATTTCCCTTGAAATTATGAACTTAATTACTATTCTAAACTGAGCATTAAAGCTTATCTAATGTCTATATCCAAGCGCAAAGTTCTAACATTCTGTTAATAAATTACTGTTAAATGATAAATAGCTTGTTCTCTTTTAAAATAGGCGAAATAATTTACAGTCACAGAATACATCTACTAGAAAGAAATGTCTTTTTAATATCATCTTTAACATATTAAAAAAAACAAAAGCAACAATTCAATAAGGATCCTTCCATTGTTCTTTATACAGATTTAAATGCTGTCATGTAATTTATCAGTTACATTTATAATCAATAACCTTCCAATCAGAGTTTAGAAATTACAGTATTTACTGAGCTAAACTCTCTCACAAAATAAGGCACAACTACATAATCACAAGTAATAAACACAATACAAATAATCCAAAAACTAAACGAGAAAATATCCATGCAAAAGTATCTACAGAAGATATGAATATATGATCCAGTTCAAAGAAGTACAGAATGTCATATACATAACTGCATCATGTTACAATAAATTCATTACTCCTACACCGAAAGAACTTAGCTATTTCCAATTCTATTTTATACAATTTTACATGAATTTAGTAAGTTTATGCACAATATTCACATCTGCAACAATAACAAATTGATCATTGAAATTCAGGCAAAGGGCAATTAAGACACAGTAATGTGTGGCACATTATAATTACAGAATACCATTCATCAAGCCCATGTCTAGAAGAATGAAGTGGATGGCACATTTAAATCTTATGGATCAAGTCATCCATGGTTTTATAGCCAAAGTGCATTAAAAAAAACTGCTATAGTCAAATGGGTCATGAATATCAAAATATATGATCATAATTTGCTGTCCACTTAAAAGCTAAACATTTTTATGCAAATGCAAGGTTTAAAAAAAATTGGCTTTAAAGTTCTCAAAACTATAAAATAATCATAAAACCTTTTTAAGAGAGATGGGAAACTAACAAATTTGGCAGTTACTATTTAACATTACTGTGAGGAAACTATCAAACTAACTAATACCACTTTAAGAGGTAGTTGAACAAAATGTCATTTGTACACTGCTTTGAGGTTTTTGTGTTTGTTTCCCACTTTTTCCTTCTAAAGGAACAAATCCCATAACAGCTGCTTCATCTTTTTTCTATTAAACAGTTCCATAGACACAGTTTATAGTACACCAACCCAACAAGACTTGATTCTAGCTCACATTTCTGTGCTGGATTTGGAATTTACTAACATGTGATGCCAATAAGCTTTGTATTAGAGCCAAGAGCTGGGACTCCATACTACTCTAACTCACTGACATATAAATAGTACCAGCAGATATCTAAAATATAGAGTCAGTAAGGACTCAAAAGATGACTTTAAGTAAAAGAAAAAAACTCTCTAATTTTTGTTTCCAAAACACTTTAAATTAGTGAGAGTCGCTTCATTTCTAATATTATTAGTATAATAGCCTGTGATAAATTATTCAGGACTTATGAAATGAGATTAGCTAGATGAAACCTATGGTTTTATTTGTCATCTCCACAATTTTTTTATGACCATGTGGGCAGGGAAATAAGGGAAAAGACCTTCAGTGTACCCAATTAGACCCAACTGTACCCAAATATTCTAATCCAGAAGAATTCTCATGAAGTTTTATTACCTAAAAGAATTAATAACAGATAGTGCCATTAATATCTATTTTTCTAACACATTGTCACTTACATGTGAAAATGTAGAATTGACTATTTAAAAAGATTTATATGAAAATGCATAATTTTAGCTCATTTTATATTATCCAAGTATTATTTTTAATAAAGAACCATTGTATTTCTTCATTATATATGCTAAAGGATATATGTTTATCCAAGTCCAAGGCTTCAATCAGGGTCCTTAACAGCTATCGACAACAGGGTTTACATTAATGGTGTTTATAAAAAAAAATAATTAAGTGATTATGTGGCAATCTCTTTTAGTTTATGTATGTTATAGGTATAGCATAAACATGATAATTTTGTTTTGTCATAATATTTGAAAGCAAGTATATATTATAAACTATTTATTGTAAATGAAATATTAACTCCCATCCTTTCCTGCTCTTACTACCAAATAACTGTACTGAACAAATGTATAATTTAACATTTCTTCTCTAGAAGAGTAATCAATCAATATTAATGGCTTCTCTCTTCAGATGTTTTCCTATTTTCCAAATTAATAAAACTATGATAAAGTTCGGTTCCACTGTCAGCATACAAATAAGCTAATTTTTAAATATCTACAATTAGCTATTCTGTTTCATTTCTGATTGTAACTTTGGTATTCCTAAACACATTTGTTTTTAGTGAAACTCTATTCTTCAGCTGTTACTTTAAGGTAAATACACAGTATTATTTTTGCAAAGTAAAAAGATTTACTAGTGATATGGAACCCCAAATTAACCATTTTAAGTTCACAACTTTTAAAAACTCTTCCCCATTAGGTAAGAAGAAAATATAAAGTAGAATATTTAATGTTTCTTTACCAGTTTATATTTTGTTTTCACAGATAAGCCTATAGCAATATCACTGGCTTTAAGATGCAAAAATTATAAAACAATTATAGTAAAGCTGAGGCTATGCTTGGGAAGGTTAAATCCAATAAAGATAAAAAGAAGGTCCATTAAAAAAAAAAACAAAAAACAAAAAACGTAGATTCCTGAAGATACTAGAGAGACGAAGTGAAGGAATAAAATAAAGGCTAATCTCAGAAGAATTTCCACTTACAAGAAACTGAGAACAGGATCTTTACAAAATTTCTATTGTTCATTCTCCACCCAAGGTGAATGTGAGAAACCTTGTAGGATGAATGGAGAATATGTGAGAATTTAAATATAACATAGAAAGAAAAAAAAAGAAAAGAAAAGAAAAATTAAGCCAAATCTTTAAAATACAACCTCAGGATAACCATAAAGTGAGCAAATTGATTTTACAGAGGTTTTCATAAAATCCACCCTAAGAGAATTTAATTCATATTGTTAAAACAAAAACTGTGTTTGAGTTCATGGTTAATATACATTTTGACATAAACTGTGTTTACAACACTTAAGTAATAAACGTATAACATAATGTAACATAATGGACCTATATATAAGAAAAAAAGAGAGTCAAAAATTGTATAGTTCTGTGCATAACTTCATGAAGAGAATATTTAATATAGTTAATGTGTTATTGTGCAACATATATGATGTGATAACATAGTTCATGTACATTTCTGTACACTAAATTTGAGAGAAAGAAGAAGCAAGTTATGGAAGTGTATTCATGTCATTTGTGAATAATGAAATAATATTTAAAAAAATACATTGATATTTTCTGTCCAAAGTTTATTTACATTTCATTTGTTAATTCTAGACTTGGCATGAAAGCTGTTCCAGGGGTTCAATGGAAAAAAATAATGAAAGATGAGCCCAAGTTGCACAAAAATAGAAGAGTTTTACTTGATATTGGTAACATTCCAAAATATACGAATTCTAATTTGGTCTAGTATTGCAACCACTGTCCAAATCAAATAGTAGTCCAAGACCTCTATTAAGTACATTTATTAAAAATCTAATGTTAGTGTAATAGTACTCTGAAGTTATGATAACCCATTATCCTTGCAAATCATTGAAACATGCATTACAGACACGAACAGGCTTCTTAGAAGAAGGAGTTAAGGCATTTTTGGCTGAACATTCAGCACAGAAGATATTTCCACACTGTCTGCAGTGATGCTGTAAATGACAAAAATTAAACAATATTAAGCACAGAAACTACACCAAATATATTATGAGACTACAAGAATACTGCAAATTGCACTGTTAAGATATATTAACTTTCAAGTAATTAGTGTTATACTTAATAACATAATATTTTAATATGCCAATTTAATTCCTTAGTTAAACTGAATGTTTCATATTTATCACATACTTTGCTAAACATTTATATGGATTTTATCATGGAATTCTCAAAAAAACAGGAGGCTTTTAAAGTGTTAATAAAGTACCTCTATAAGGTGAAAAACTATTACTATTTGCCAAATGTTTAAAACATAATTTCTTCAATAAGAATATAAACTTAAAACAATCAAATGATGGTATTATTTAGAACACTCTTTTTCTATCTCTGCTTTTTCTTCCTTTAAAAGAACGCAATGATGATTAAAACATATGAGTTTAATATTGGTGTACTTATTCAAAAAAAGATTATTCCAGAGAGTAGTAATTCAGTAAGAAGGTAATGACTAAATTTAAAACTAAAATTGAAACATATATGCTAACCACAAACTAAACTGCATAAAATTTAATTATTCTATGTGGTTGTAAATTCATCAAAAAATGTAAAATTATTTTTAATCTGTCAAAATTCTTTTGATTGTTAAAACATTAATTGTCACTAAGGAATAAAATTTATAGCCATGGCAATATAAACAAAATCATTTACCCGTCTCACTGTTACAGAAAAGCCTTTCCCACAGGCCATACAGTTTTGTACTTCATTGTCTTCAGCCCACTTTCTGTTCAATGCTTGTGTATGTTTGATCTGTTAAAAAAAAAAAAAGTTTTAATACATTATATATTCAGTGTTTTAAGGAATGATTGATACTTTCTAATTTGGTGCTTGAGTTTTATAAAATTTTGACTATATGCATAAAGGGAAAAAATTTTAAAAATAGGAAATACTTTGGTCAGAGCTGGAGCACCACTAGGGCCACATCCGAGGAGGACATACCCAAAAGGAAGACTGGAAAGGCACCAGAGCCCTGTTAAAGTGAATCCTGCTCAGTAGTGTCAGCCCCTGCACAACAGCTCCTCCACTAGAATCACCAGCCAGTCCTCACAACCAATCAGCCCAAGAGTCAATGCCTCTCGCTGATGTATGAATAGCAACCAAACTCAACTATAACAGGAGGGCACACACAAACCATACATAAGACAATCCTATAGCACCCAGCTCAGGGGACTGGGAAGCCTGTGCCACTGGGCCCCACAGGGCACCTACTATTTAAAACCACTCTACTAAGACCAGGAGACATAGTAGCCATACTAATACATTGAAACAAATACAGGAAGGCAATCCAAATGGGGATAGAAAGAAACATGTCCCAAATGAAAGAAAAGAACAAAGCTCAAAAAAAGAACTAAAGAAAATGGACACAAGCAGTCTATCAGATGCTGAGTTCAAAACACTGGTTATAAAAATGCTCAATGAACTTAGCAGAAGAGTAGATGAACTCAGTGAGAACATTAACAAAGAGATAGAAAACACATAAATAGTGTTAGAAATAAAAAAGAACCATTCAGAAATGAAGAATACAATAACTTAAATGAAGACTACATTACAGAGAATCAACAGTAAATTAGATGAAGCAGAGAACTGAATCAGAGATTTAGAACTAAGGTAGCATAAAACACTCACAGAACAGCAAAAAGAAAAACAATCCAAAAAAAATAGGATAGTTTAAGAGGCCTCTGGGACAACATCAAGTATAACAACATTCACATCATTGGGGTACCAGAGAGAAGAGAGAGAGCAAAAAATTGAAAATCTATTTGAATAAATAATGACAGAAAACTTCCCAAGCCTGGTGAAGAAAATACACATACAAGCCTGGGAAGCACAGAGAGTCCCAAACAAGATGAATCCAAAGAGCCTCAGCCCAAGACACATCATAATTAAAATGCCAAAGCTTAAAGACAAAGAGACTTATAAAAGTAGCAAGAGAAAAGCAATTAGTTACCTTCAAAGGAGTTCACATAAGACTGTCAGAAACTTTTCAGGCCAATAAGGATTAGCATGAAATAGTCAAAGTGATGAAAAGCAAGGACCTTCAACCAAGTTTACTCTACCCAGCAAAACTGTCATTGAGAATCAAAGAACAGATAAAGAGCTTCCCAGATCAGAAGAAGCTAAAGGAGTTCATTAACACCAAACTAGTATTACAGGAAATGTTAGAGGACTTCTTTAAGAAGAAGAAAAAATAAAAGATAAAAAAAGATAAATAATAAAATGGCAATAACTACATATATATCAAAATTACTTTAAATGTAAGTGGATTAAATGCTCCAATCAAAGATAAGGTGGCTGAATAAGAAAACAAAACTCTTATGTATGCTTCCTACAAGAGACTCACTTCAGATCAAAAGACACACAAACTGAAAAAGGGATGGAAAGATATTTCATGCAAATGGAAACAAACAAGCAAAGAAAGCTAGGGTAGGAATACTTATAACAGACAAAACAGACTTTAAAACAAAGGCTGTAATAAGAGACAAAGAAGGACCCAGTAATCTCACTTGTGTGTATTTAACCAAAGAAATCCAAAACCCTACTTCGAAGGGACATGTGCATCCATGTGTTCATTGCAGCATTATTTACAACAGCCAAGATATGGAGGCAACCTGGCTGTCCATCAATAAATGAATGGATAAAGAAGAGTCAGTACCTATATACAATGGAATATTACTCAGCCATAAAAATGAATGAAATCTTGCCATCTACAACAACATGGATGGACATAGTGGGTATTATGCTGAGTAGAGTAAGTCAGACAGAGAAGGACAAATGCCATATGATTTCACTTACATGTGGAATCTAAACAAAACAAACAAAACAGAAACAAACTCATCGATACAGATAACATTTTGATGGTTGTCATATGGGAGTGAGGTGGGGCGGAGCAGGTGAAAAAGGGGAAGGGATTAAGAAGTACAAATTGGCAGTTATGAAAGTCATTAAGATGTAAAGTATACCTTGAAGAATATAGTCAATAATATTGTAATAATCATGTATGTTGTAGATGGGCACTAGATTTATTGGAGTGATCACATTGTAAATTATTTAAATGTATAATCATGATGCTATACACCTGAAACTAATATAATATTGTATGTCAGCTGTAATAAAAAAATAAAAATTAGTATTAAAAGTAAAAAAAAGAGAAGTATTTTGGTCAACTTCCATTTTCAAAAGCTGCTACATTTTTAAATCTGAATGACAAATCAGCCATCAATCACTCAAATCAAATTTTATTCCTCAAAGGCATTGGTAATTTCTAAGCTTTGGTGATTTCCCAGACATTCTAACCCTAAAAATCAATCCTCCCCTGGGACTCCAAGCACATATTTGAATATTCATAGCCACTGATCTATTCGTTGGTGCTTTTGGCTTTTCCCAGTACTGACAACTCATGAATGACACAGCTCTCTAACTGACCCCAGGGGTCTCTTAAACAAGTTCTTTCTCCCTTATACTTAATAACCTATAATATCTATAATACTGCTACATAGACAATAACCACTCAAAAGTATTTATCAAATATATTGAGGTTTTTTTAAAGGTTGAAAATATGCTTTTTACTAAGAGGTAAATGCTAGACCAAAACATTGCCTCCCATCACCACAGGACTTACTTGAAGAGACTGATTTTCTCTGCCCAGCTCCTGAACCGCTGCAGTTGTATTATCCAGCTTTCTCTGCAATTCTAGTACTTTGGTCTGAAGTTTTTCTATTTCACCTTCTCCTTTAAGACATCTAGAATAGATTGCAAAGAGATAATTTTAAAAAACCATTAAAGACTCTTCTAGAACACAGATAATTAACTACTTTAGTAACTTTAAATATAACATATTAATTTCTACTATCTGATTGTTTTAAGGATTAGTTTTCAAATGGCTACTTAAATTCCTGCAGGAGCTCTACACTTTTCCCAAGACTCTTTTTCTACTTTAAAAACTGTGGCATATGACAAACTTTTTATCATTAGAATGAAAATAAATTAATTTTATTAGAAATCAATCACCTTTCTAGTAGTGCTCTCCTTTCATCTTGATTATTCTGAATTGTTGCTTCTAATACTGCAATTTCACCCCGTAAGTCGTCTGTCTGCTTCTCAAGTTCACTAACTCTCCGCTGACTAGACTGCCACTCCTTCTTCACAGTGCCTAAATTCTCATTTAATGCTGTAATCTGCATGGTAAGTTTAGTTTCATTTTCTTCATGTTTCTTCATTCCTACTTCTTTTTCTTTTATTTCAGAATGCTGAGAAAAGGAAAAACAGTGAGAAAAAAAACTATTACAAAAGTAGTTCAAAATAAATTTTAGTTATTGAATTTAAAATATTAGCAACACAAATAATATCACTTCTTCAGGAAAAAAGACAGGAGAATATATTTCAGTATACACTAGTGAAATTGAGTCCACAAACATCTCTGTAATTTGAATTGGCTCACAGGCCATAATACTAAAATGATGGTCGGCAAGCCTCTTATGAGATCAAGCTAAAGGAAAGCAATTTGAGATTTTCCTTTTCCACTAGAGCAGGGGAAGAACATATAGGTAGGGATGGCAATATGCCCTGGAGACAAAGCTAGCATTTTTCTTAATGTCTCAAATTCCACATAAATCCTTTAGTCTCTGTCACCTTGCCAAAAACCAATAAAATACTTCAACTCACTGTGTGCATTTGAAATTGTAATTCTTCAACTAAAACATTCACTGGTCAAGTTATCTGGGGATATTTGGACTTAATCCAATAAAGGAAAGCCAGATGCTTCCCATTTGGTGTGCACAACTTAGGGAAGGAAAAGTAGGCTTTGGTCATCATAATTTTAAATGGAAGTTTCCGTTCTCTCTTATCAACATTCACTTTTACCAAACAAATGAGTTTAACATGATTAGCATTCACACCATTTACCTCAGTCTACAATGTTATGGGTATGTTTTTTCTGGCACTAAGTGGTTTTCTTTTCTTTTTTTGAATTATGTTTTATTGGATTTTTGCTTATATGAACCAAAATATAATTACAGAATAAAATATTTCCAATCATGCGTCAGCTATTTAAATAAATCAGATCTCCTTTTTAAAAAAATTACAATGTTAGGTGAGAACCTGAATTATAACTTCTAGGTAGAAAAACCCTCTTACTGAATTGATTTACAAAATCAAGTACAAAACGCACTCCCCATCATTAACTTACTGACCAGTTTAGCTTCTTTCTCAATAAATTCTTTCTTGAGCTCATCTTCTTCTTTTTTCACCTGTTCTTTTAGCATTTGCTGGTTTCTCTTCTCCTGTTCAAGGTTTGCTTTCAGGGAATCTACTTTCCCTTGAAGCTCTAATTTCTGCTGAATCAAAAGCTGTTTAGCATCCTTGAGATTTGTTACCTCCTATTGAAAAAGGCCAAAAATAAATTATCCTTTATAATAAATATTTCAAAATGTAGCTGAAACTTATGCAACTTATCACAACAATATATACAACATGAGTTTTAGTGTCCTCTCTAATGAGTTTCTTAAAGTTAAGTATTTCAATTTGCTACAAAGATGCAAGATAATGTACCACCTGCTCAACAATCATTTAAATTCAAGTGACAGTTTGCATGCGTGCTTTGATTGAATTATGTGAAAAAGTTCTACCCTCTATTTCCCTTTCTTCACTTAGCAAGTGTTCATTGGTTACCATTTAAGCATCACACACTGTGTGAGATCCTGGGGATATATACAAAGATGAATTAGATACATCCATGCTTTAAGGAAGTCACAATCAGGAAGAACATAATGACATAATATAGAGATAATTATAAAGCAAAATTATAAGTATACTCATAGAAATAAAAGGTACTATGAGAGTGCTCAAGAGAATATAACCTTTCACTAAGAAAATGAATAACATTTTCAGAACAAATTATGAATTAGTTTCTTCAACTGGCACCCTATCTATGCTTAGGACAGGAAAAAATATTCAAACAATTATTAAAGGATTTTAGGAAGAAAACAACTGAAGAAACGGAATCCCTTAAAATCTTAACTCTAAACTCTTACATATTTTGAAGTTGACTACCTAACAAACATAACTTTCTAAATCAAGAGCTCTCTTGATTATCATCTCAACAAAATCTGAACTTTTAGCATTATTCTGCTTTATTCAGTAATATGAAAACAAAAATAACAGTTTCAATATGTATATAGATGGTATGCAACATAACAGTACTCTGAGAGAAAGAGAATTTGTCAAAAACAACAAAACAATGTTCTTGGTATACAGTAGGTTCAATAAATAAATAATACATATTTTTAAAAGTTAAATAACAACAATACAATACAGAAGGAAGAACAATGATTATCTTAACATACTTTTATGCTTTCTTGCTTGTGAGACTTGAGTTCTTCACTTAGTTTAGCAATTTCTTTTTCTTGTCTACACTTAATTTCTTCTATATCAGCTGATTTGGATTTTTCATTTACTAGTTCTTTTTCTTTCAGTGACTGTAGAAAAATGATGTATTAATAAAAATGACTGATACTATTTATGACACTGTCTCTGCCCTTTCTACCTAAGTTAACATGAGCAATTTACTTACCTTCTCTTGCCTCTGTGTCTTTATTTATACAATGTGAACAATAATAAGATCATTATAAGAATAATAAAGTTAATACTGTAAAATGAATACTGTCTGGCCAAAGTAAGAATACTATAAAATTTAACTAAAAGGACCATTCTTGCTCTTATTAATACTCTTATCATTCTTATTATTATTACTGTCACTATCTTTACATAAGACACTTAGCTAGGAGTATTATATGTTATCTAATTTAATCTCTATACTAGGTAGCTCTTTTTAAATCCTCATTTTATAGGTAAACAAAGACTTAGAGAAGTGAAATAATCCATTAAATTTAGAGCCCAAACTAAAACAAGATCTGCCTAATCTAGCCCTTGTGATTAAAGGCCTACAAACTATAGTTCTGTTAGAATTTTCTAAACTTCAGGCACAAACTATGAATTTCATTACAGCTTCATCAGCTTCACTGCCCCCTTACAAAAACATCTCCAAATTTAGTTAATTAAAGAGAATTTCAGAAATTGCACAATTAAGATATAACAAGAACTTCAGAAATTATAGACTTTAGAATAATATCCTATCAGCTGATAAAATATATGATTTGAATAATAAAACCCAAAGTAAAACGTTCCCTAGAATCTGAATATTTCTTTCATATATGAATTTTAACTGATTTTTAAATGTACTGGTTATGTAATACAATGCTTTTAACTTCATAACTTAGCATCATTTAAATAAAATACACCTCTACTTCCCATTAAAAAATGATGGTTCTTAATTTTAGTAATTCTTAATATGCTTAAGAATTATTTCTAGATCTTTTATTATCTCATTCACACATCTAGAGGATAACATGTTATATGAGAAATAGTTAAGGAGCTATAATATGTATTTTTGGTGTGAAAAAACTGATTAGTTTGTAAAACTAAAAAGAGCAGTAAGAAAAAAGGATAGAAATGAAAAGAAGGCTAGTTTAATAACTACAACCTAGCATTAAATTCTAATTATCATAAGTGTTTTATCAAAAACTACTAAAAATAAAGATGGTGCCTGTACGAGGTTTGACTGAGGTAAGAGGTTTGACTGAGAATCTCAATGGCCATTTCAACTCTAAGATTCTAGATTTCATCAGAAAATGAAATACCTTTTCTTTTTGAATATCCTGTAGTGCTTTAAACTGCTCCTTCAGTTGCTGTTCTTTCTTTGCCGCATCTTGCTCCAAAGCAGCCTTGGCAGTCTTTAGTTCTTGAATCAATTTATTTTGGTTTCCAATTTGATTTCTGTTTGAAATCAAGTCCTCCTGTGCTAGAGAAAGCTTCTCTTCTATAGACTTATAAAAAACAATTTCTCCAAATTATTATATCATTTTTTAAAATTTCAACAGAAACATACAGTTAACATAAGCATAATGGAAAGTGATAAACTATGAAGATAGTTTATTGTGTCATACCTGCAGTAAGATTATGGAAAAAACAAAGAATGCTAAACAATTAACTCTCTCGCCAATGGAAAAAATATATAGCATAAAATACTTAATAAAGCTAAAGAAATTCTCTAAACCTCTAGAAATAACCTATAAGTATTTACTGGTTAAGTGATATGAAAGAATATTAAGTAAGTAGGGACCATATCAAACAAACCCAGAGAATATATATATGATACGGTGGTTAGAGAGGAGACATGGAGAGACATGAAAAAACTATTTTAAAAGATATAGTTAAATGTTGTTATGTGTGTATATATGTTTTATAGGATCTGTGACATCCCTTGATATGCTAAAACCTTTGATAAATAAAAAGAGTTTTTCGGTCTTGGGGAAAAAAAAAAAACTATTTCACATCTACCAACCTAATCAAGTGAATTAAAAGAAGAAAATCAACAGATATCTGAGACTCTATTTCTGACAAGGACATTGCCTTACCCTCTTAACTTCCCATCTATATGGTAGAAGTTATGTTGTCAGTTAACACAGTCCATAGTTGCTGACTGTTTTAAGGCCCAAATATTTTGAGAAGCCAAAGCTGGAGGAAAGAGCAAGCTTTTTGACTTATTTGGTTTCATTTGGGGCAGATATGGTAAGAGGTATTAAGAGGTAGGTAATAGAAATGGCAGAAACCTTGCCACTCTCAGCTGCTACTGCTAAGAATCAGTAGGGAAGGTAACTAACTTGAAGATGCTCTTCTACCATCTAGAATAAGTTCATCTTTCTTATTCTAAATATATAAAAAAGGAGGTGAAAGGTAAATTCAGGAAGAATTCATGCTGGTTAGACTTAGCTATAGTAAGCAGTCAATAAAAAAAAAAAAAAACCATGAAAATAAATAAATGAATTAAAACCTTATTTAAGGGGCTTCTTAAGCTTCCTGAAAGAGAAAGTTTATTCCTTACAAATAATTCAGTTCAGAAATCTTTCTGATATAAATTAAATTTCTATTTTCAATGGCTTCCAGGAGAATACAAAGAAGCAACCCTAAGGCATCTTTTTCAGGAAAGACCTACATTCATCTAGTCCTTTATTAATCAAGCAGCTAACCATTAACTGCATATACTACTAAAGTAGACATGAGGGTATAAGATGGTCCTTGACTTAAAGAAGCTATGTAGCCCGAAAAATAGAACCAGTATGTAAAATGAAAGCTGTACAAGGGAGCAGAGCATTTGCTATCTGCCAAAAGCACAGAAAAATGATGAGCGTGAGAGCTTTCTGTAGAATGTGTTTACAGAAGACTCCATGGTGTATGTGGGAACTGACCTACGTATCACAAGGAGTGAGAGTGATGTCAGATAAAAATAATAAAATTTGGCAATGCCTAGTCCATACAGTCTATAGCAATTGTAATTAGGTAATAAAGGTCCTGAGCTAAAGCTAAAGAATACAAAGGCTTGCTAGAGCCTCAAAGCAACAGTACACCCAATCTCTGACAATAAGAATTCCAAAAGGCTCATGGTTTAAATAAGCCTATAAAATTTTAAACTCACAAAAACCCAGTGATAAGATCATTAAAGTCAAGTTCAAAATTTGGACTCCTCTTTTCTGAAGATGCCAAGTCATATCACTCTACCGTGACTCTGAATATTCATCTGTCATTCAGTGGTATACTGCCATACATTTTAAATATTCCTTTTATGTTTCTTGTTACAGACCATGCTATTTTCACCTGCTCAGCATCTCTTCCCTCAGGGACCTCTTCTCTCCTATTCAATGGTTTAGTTGGGACTATTTTTAACCCATCCATTCCCACTGGAATAGGCAAATCCCTGAGTACATCAACTATTAACCTTGATGCTGAATCACATTATAGTACTGTAGCTTAAGAGAATGTTTGTAGTGTTCCATGTTAGCTACGTTTTTTGTCTGTTCAACAATTTTTCTTTTTCTTCTTTCAAAATAAAAGAAAAAATTTTAGTTATTACTTTTTCGTGATGACTGATGCAACAACATAAGGAAGAGTACTAGGCTAAGAAGATTTATATTTAATTCTGAACTTCTTACCCTAGAATTTTTACTTCACATAGGGTGAAATTTTACAGTTAAATTCCACTTCTACCTTTCCTAAACAACAAAGACTAGCACAGTACACAGACAATTTAAAATATCCAGTCAACAAATCTGGTATTTCATAAATAATCCAGTAGATGGGGCTAAAGGCATAGATTAGGCCAGACAGTCATCTTCCATTCTACAGGTGTCTTGGTGTATACTGTTAGCCCACAGATGGCAGTCTTGCCTTAGGTAGGCATCATGTTATAAGGTTCTGAACCTCTTTCTCTCTTACATAGATCATAAAACATCACTGAAGCACAAGAAAAATAATGGTTGATAACCATCTCTTATTTTGGCCTTATATAATATCATTAGAACTTTCCTAGGAATTTACTCCTTTAAAAAAACTAACTTCCTAAATATTTCAGATCCTTTGTGTTTTGAAGTATTAATATAGAATTTAACAATATTCTATTTTGTAAAAAAAACTCTAGTGAAATGATGATAAAAGAATAAAGGGCTATGAATCAGAAGAACTGTGATCTAATCATGGTTCAATTATTGTGCAACCCTAGGCGTGTCACAAACCAATGTGGGCCTCAGTCTACACAAGGAAGCTTTGGATAGAGGAATCTATCCATGGCTTCTTAATAGTTGTGAAACTCCACCACGACCTTATCTTTCTATCTTTTACTTTTGCTCATAATTACATTTGAATTATTCTTTCATACATAAAACTATTAGTACATGATGTAACTTTCAGACAAAATAAAAATAGTTGTTGGGTAAATTAAAGAATATTGATTTAAGAGATCTAAGTCCTGTTACTATGTTATGTTCTTGGGTAAAATACATCCATATGAAAAAAAAAAAAAAAGAGTATGGTTTCCATAGGACTTCTACAATCAGTCGAGTTTCATCTCCTCTATCACCTAAATATTCTTCAAATTCATCCACATTCTCTACTATTACCAGCCCACACCACCATCATCTGCAATTGGACTCCTGCAGTCTCCTCTCTAGTTTCTGCTTTCAGCCATAACTCCCTACAATCTATTCCTTATCCTGTAACCAGTCATTGGTCTAAAATTCAAATTTGGACAAATTCTTTCAGTGGTTCCCTACTGCCTTTAGAATAAAGTCTAAAACGCCTGTAAACCTTTACTGACCTTCAATAGTGTTGTAAGGAAAAAATAATAATAATTTAGAGAGCATAGCAAATAAGACACTTTCTAAGTTTCTGGTGGTATTTTTTTCTTATAACAACTCTTACTAATTTTCAACTTAGCCATATATATTCTACTATTGGCACTATGAAAATTCTTTTACCCAATTTCCTATTTCTTTGTCAAATCATTAGTTACCACTGATTCATTCACTTCCCTTAGAGCTTGTATGCATTCAGGCTTTTTGTTTCATCATGTCTCTCACATAAATCTCTTCTGTTCCTTCCTCTTTAACTTTAATCCTAGTTTTAATCAACTCACACCTTGATCACTGAAATTTATGACAGAGAGAAGGGAGCTATCCTCTTAACTAATCTCCCTAACACTAGTTTATCCCAGGTCTAATCTAAGCTGTCTATAAACCGCTTGCAGGTTAAGCTGACTAAAATACTGTTTTCTTCATTTTACTCCTCTGGGAAGACTCTTAGTTTCCCCCCAAATATAAAGCCCAATCATCCTTGTTAGGCATCTAAGATACTTCACATTTTGATCCCAACCTTTTTAACATTACCTTTAAACACAAACCAGCACTCTAGCAAGACAATTATGTTAACTGACTCCTGGCCTTTGCTCATTCCCAATGCAGCACCTTTTTCCAAATGTGCTCCTGAATGAAATAATTTTTCTCAGGACATTGTGTATTCAAATTTTATATATCCTTCAGGACTTGGTCAAGTCCTACCTCCTGCATAAAGCCTTCCCTATAACGGTCTATGAATAAAATATAGACTTAGTATATTTATATATATTACATATGTAAATATTCTATGATTTTCAGGATTTTTAAATAACACTTTAAATTAAACAAAAAAAATCCAAACATAAGAAACAAAAAGTATAACATTTCATCATGACCAAAAAAAAAAAAAAAAGCTACATAAAAACTGTTTGCTTTTTTCCCATATCCTTCATTTTAATAAACATGATGCTTTCTATAATCACATAGTATTGTTGAGGATAAAGTTCCCATATGTTTAGATAATGAAGAGTAAGTTTGCTTTGAGCTATAAGCTCCTAATTTTAATCACCAGCCATTCGAGTGGTTTTGGGAAGATAACAAATATATAAAATTAGAGTCAATACTCCCTGATAAGCAACAATAAAATTTCTTGCATTTTCACAAGTGGTTTACATGGAAAACGCCTTAGACTTTCTAAGAGTAATACTTTGTAAAAGTTTTTTTTTTTTTTACATAAAGACAGCAAAGTTCTTAGATAAGCTTATCATGTAGCAATTAGCATATTTCCAAATTATTTTCCTATTATAGATATGTTCTTTTTAAATGCCTAAAGTTACATATATAATATTTTGTCACAAAATAATTTTTTAAAAGCCTGTTACTCCAAAAACAATAATTTAGTAGAAAATAGGTGTGACATTCCACAAATACTAACATTCTCTTACCCATTTGGGTTGAAATCAATCATTTAATTAATGTCTATAAACTTACTAACTTTTTATAATACAATATAGTTCACTATACCTTAAGATCTTGTCTTGTGGCAAGAAGTTCGGATTCCTTCCCATAGAAATCAGACTGCAGCTGTTTTAGACTTTCCTGACTTTTTTCATAGGTGTTTTGTAACACCGATATTTTCTCCTTCTCTGCTGTGAGTTCCTGTGCTGCTTGTGCTGACTGCTGCTGTAGTTTATTCTCAAGCTCTGTCTGAAACATACAATAGTTATTTAAATGGTATGCATACCAAAAACCAGTCACAAATATAAAATGAAATCCACAAAACTAAGAATATTCCTGAAGACAAACTGAACTGCATTTATGCCCTAAAATTCCACTTTAAGAAAGAGTAATTACCACACAGTTACAAAGTTAAAGAATTACAAAAATCTAACAAATGCCAATTTAAAAACCAAAAAACAAAAAAGCAATTAAATATAGAAAAAAGCATTTCACTGGGAAGTCCTAAGTATCAAGGTCTCAGGAGACTGAGAGTAACAACCACATTCTGATGGAAGATACAATACTAGATGTTTTAGAAGACGATAAAGCTTAAACTTAAACTAAAGGAAATTTCTACATGAAAGAAGTTAAAAAGCCATTACTATACTGAAGTTATTGTTTCTACTCTTTGAAATTCAAGAATAACAGGAAATTTTTATAGGTCATGTTTATTAACATTAAGGCAGAAAAAGAAAATCTTGCAAAGGTCCAACTTCTCTAAACTCTAAACTTGTCTTTAATCTTTAAGAAGTTTCAGGAGATATGTACAAATTATGACATAATTAAAATGCATGTATATATAGTATTTTTTTTTTTTTAAAAAGCGACTGGCTTTTAAAATAAATACACTACTTCAATGAAATTGCTATTGAGGTCACCAGCAACCACCTTGTTTCAAAATCCAAAATTCATGCCTTTGTCTAAATCTTACTTGACCTCCCAGCAGTACCTGAAATAATTGATGATGTCCACTCCTAGAAACATTCTTCAACCTGGTTTCCAGGGCACCTTCTGTTTTAGGTTCTCCTTCTACCTCAATGGTTATTCCTTCTTAAAATCTTTTACTAGCTCCTCTTCTGTTTGACCTCTCGATACTGTAGGGCTTCAGGGTTCAGTCCCTGGCTCTCTTCTATTCTGTAGTCTCTTACAAGAAGATCTCAACTAGATTCATGGTTTTAAATATCACTTAATTACAACTCGCTCCATAATTTATATCTCTAGCTCCAATCTCACCACCTGAACTCTGGGCTCATTATATCCAAGGACTTCCCTGACCTCTCCCACTTGAATGACTGATATCTCTAGTGGAACTCTTCATTAAATTACAGCCTGCTCATCAAAAATCTAATACTTCCCTCAATGAATATGGCCATCTACCCACTTGCATAAGTCACAAATCTAGTTAGTCTTGATTTACCTTTCCATCATTTCTTATCATCTAATCTATCATCAAGTCCAAATGACTCAACTTCCAAAATATATTACCAAATCTTCCACTTCTAACATGTTAGTTCATGCCATCATCATTTACTGTTTTAACTATAACAACCGTTTCTTGAATGCCTTCCTTGTTGGCTTTTTTATTTTCCTTTAGTCATACCATACCATTCTCTGCTCAAGATTCTCCAATGGATTATAATTGTCCGTAAAACAAAATATATCATTGTCTGTTATCGTAAATCTGCAAGTTTACATGTATATGCTTTGGTCCCTGTCTACTTCCTTGCACTCATCTCATTTTACTCTTCTCTTCTACTATACTTAACCTGTTTGTTTCTCTTTTTAGAAAATACTGAGCTTGTTCTACATTAAAGTCTTTGTATTAGTTATCCCCTCTGACCTCTCTATGGATATCTCTTGTATTTCAGCTCAAATATCTTCAGAGAGGCTTCTTTGATCACCCAGCCTTTAGTAGAACTCTGTCTAATCGCCATCTTTCACATAATCCTGTTCAGTTTTTTCCCCCAGAAAGTATAAGCCCCATCAGAGTAGGTTCCTTGTCTGTCCAGCTCCAACACCTAGAATTGTGCCATGGCATTAAATAGGAGCCTAACTAAATAACATTTCCTAACTAAATAAATGACAAATAGATTTGAGGTGGAAAAGCCTGAAACATCTGTTAAGAGGCTATTGTAATGGCGTAGGTAAAAGAAAACGATTGCCTGGACTAAGACTGTGGCAGTGGGAAATGAGAAGAGGGAGAGGGTAGAGACCTTAGGAAGTGGACTGGCAGAAGGTGCTAATAACTACCTGTGGAAGAAACAGGAGCTAGTCTTCTCACACATCCAATAAAACCCATGTCACCTTCCTTTCATTTCCTCTAATTTAGATTTGTTTTCCTAGTGAAGAATTCCTGGACATCTTTTTTCATGTTGAAGACTATACTGCATCTACACACTTTCTTTTGTAGAATACTACTTCTCTTTAACATTTTTTCCACAAAACTAGTGTCCTTTCTCTTTAATTATGCCCTTACAACTAAGCCCACTGCAAAGTCTCAATAATGACCATAACAACATTTAAGGATTATCTTTGGGCCTTCATTATTCTTTACTCTGACAGAATTCATTTATTCATTAAAAAAAAATGATAGCTTATTTGTTAACACACAGTTCTCTGACGTTGAGAAACGCAAATCTAGTTGTGGGAAAGTTAAATTTTTAAAAAATCAATGCAACAGTTTGATAATTATTTTAATAGCAGTAAATCCAAACCCCCAAAGCAGAATTCAGGAAAGTCAGGCATTTATAGTTTATCCTGCACGAACTGATAAGTTTTTGCTCTAAAACAGGTCTGATCACATTTCTCCCTTCTTAAACCCTTTAGTACTTCAATATTAAAAATTTAAAGTGGAAACAACTATACATCTACTGTGATCTGGCTTCATCCAATTCTGTGGCTTTATCTCCCTTCACTTCGCCACTTACCATGCACTCCAATCACTAATGTTCTAAATGACATTTAAGCTTTGCATACTTTGGTAATATTATTTCCTGTCTTTGAAGTACTTGACTTCTTTTTTTTTAATCTTTCAAAATCATAATCATCTTCAAAGGCTCAGTTCAAATGCTAGCTCCTTTAAAGCCAGTCAAAATTTTTATTAACTTCTAATTTTTCTTATATTTCTGTTTAAATTCATTGTCCTTTATATATTATGGCTTTTTCATTACATACTCGCTTCCTCATTAAATGATAAGCTATTTGAGAATTGGGGGCCATATCCTATTCATTTTGTATTACCATATTAGTTTTCAAATAAGGTTGGTGCAGTGACTGTTGACTTATACCATGCTTGCTGAATGAATCCTTGATCAGTGGCTCCCAAACAATCATATATATATGATATATGATTATATATAATGTGTGTGTGTATACACACATATATGCATGATTATGTAATGATTATATGTAAATCAAAAGTATGACTATATGTAAATATATACATACAAAATATATGTATACTTATGTTTTATACATATAAGATGTACACATATACAATATACATCTACACCTATTTAAGCACTATCCTTGGTTTTCCTATTTCACTGTGGGTCAGTGATAACTTTGTCACAGACCATTACAGCATGGCCTACGAGGCACACTGACACTCTTAGATCATAGTCTGCTATGCTTCCATATAATATCCAACAACTATGTTGCTTCCACATTGCACTGGGCATAGTACTAGGTAAATATATCATCTCAATCTTCACAACAATTCTATGGCTCCATTTTATTTAGCTCTGAAAGATGAATCACTTCCCTGTGAGCATAAACCCAAGGTGTGTTACATAAAATGTAAATTAAGATCTGCTTGGTTCCAAAAAATATCTTCTTTCCATGATGCTATACTGTTCATCAACAAAATCTAACTATTCTTGCCTTTTAACAATTCTCCAGTTACTCTAAATTCCAATTTGAATCTAGAGAGACTAGCTATCCACTCACTATTACCCAAAATGTTGTCCTCCCCAAGGTTAAGAAGTATATTCTAGCATCTATATACTAACTAATAAATGAACTACTGCTGTGGCTGAATGTTTGTGGCCCCCTAAAATTCACAGTTGAAATCCTAATTCTCAATATAATGGTATTTGGAGGTGGTGCCTTTAGGAGGTCATTAGATCATGAGGTTGGTACCCTTATGAATGGAATTAGTGTCCTTTTAAGAAGAAATATAAGAGACATAATCTCTCTCTTTGCCATATGAGGTTACAGTAAGAAGGCAGCTGTTACAAACCAGGAAGTGGGCCTTTACCAGACACTGATGTCAGGTAACTTTATCTTGGACTTCCAGCCTCTAGAACTATAAGAAATAAATGTTTATTTTTCAAGCCCCCCACTCTATGATATTTTTGTTATAGCAGTCTGAACTAAGACAACTGCCAATAAGAACATTTCCCCTAAATCTCATAATCCTTAAAGTGTCATCTAAGAAAGCCATGCAACGTATAGGTAATATACATTAATCATAAATCTAAAAGAAATCTTACTGTAACCAATAATCTAATAAAAAAGAAAGTATGCTAAAAATAGTTGCTTCTTTAATTCACTAAGTTATGATGTAATAAAAATGAATATCTGGGGAATACATGTATATAAGGCTAATAGATTTTGAAAAAAATGACCTCAAGATAACAAAGCATACAACAAAATATGTACTGTGATAATTATATCCTGATCTATGACAAAGAAAAAGGATAGAAAAATTTGTCTACTCTTGTTTGTATTATTAGAAAATTACTTTTTTATAAAGTGGCATAATAGTAAATATAAAAACAGTGGTCAACATAAAATATAAAATTGTGGAATTATTTTTTTCTCTAGTAATCTGATAGCCAATTCTTAATGACATGATATGGTGTTTGTTCTACATAGTAGGGATTTTATTTCTTTCATCATGAAACAATTGATACACACATACCAAGAGTAGGGGAAAACTCATTTTGCTTAAATATCAAGTATAGTCTGTTTTTATCAACTATTGATCTTGGCAAGTATTAAAACATATATAAGAATGAAAATAGATGCTCAATCAAATTAGAATAAGTTTAGAAATGCAGACCATTGTGATGCAACTTAAAATGTCAAACAATATTAACTATATGAAAGCTACACTACTGAATTTAGTTATTGTTTTTGATTATTTTCCCTCAATAAAAAAATTTATTTTAAAAATTCTTTAAAGTTTTTAAATACATCAGAAATGTTATATAAAGTATTCCCTTAATATTAAGTATTATTTATATGTTATTTTACAAAAAGGCCATTTTATGTCAATAAGACAAATGATTTAGTACTAGAATCTTAAATAAGACTTATCTGACAACATGGTTATAGTGAATGGGATTCTGGACTTAGATATTTAATCACACAACTAAGTACTTCTACACATTTAACTTTGAAATATTTTCAGCATATATAAATTTTTCTTTGTTGCAACTCATCTATGATATCATATTATTCTTAATTATAAAGATTTTTTTTCTGATAAAAGTATACAACTATATCACTACCTTCTGTGAAACAGCGATTTTAACTTCTTCTTGGAATGCTTCAATTTGCTTTTTCTTCTGTTCAGTCAATTGCTTTAGCTCATTTATGCTCCCCTGTAGTTGCTGTTCTTCTTTTTCCTTTTCTTTTAAAGTATTCTGGGCCTGTACGACTTGTCCCTGCATTGAATTGAGTTCCAACTTCAACTGATGAGAAGTCTAAAAGAAAATAAAATGTGTTTAGCATTAATTTATTCATTCGGCACATATTTACTGAGTATCTATTACATGCCAAGTACTATTATAGGTAGAAACTAGTGAGCCTGTTGGCCAGAGTTATCAGTAGTAAACCAAAAGAAAATCTCTGCCTTCATGGTGCCTACCTTCTTTTTAATTTACGATTATATATTTGGTTAGAGCCTGTAAATAAACTAGATAGTATTCCCTTGTATCATAGAAAATAAGGGCATCAACATCAATCTTTAGATTACTGTCTTTCTAGAACACTCTCAAAATGCTAACTGAGCCTGTTGCCCACAGATTTTTTTGTTCATTTGTTTCCAAAATACTATTTTTAAATTAAATTTAGTGGGGAAACATTTGTTAATAAAACGATATAGGTTTCAAGTGTACAATGCAATAATACATCATCTGTATATTGCATTGTACCCAAAGTTATGGTTAATCAGAAAGAAGAGCTCCATATTAACTGATAAAACTCAAATAGCTTTTGGCAAATATGTTTAGTATGTGTCTGAAGACAATAAACCACATCATACAACAGTTTCTTCTAGAGAAATGGGACATATTTTGGCACTACCTTGTTTTTATAATCTATTATCATACCTTTCTGTTCAAAATTAGATATACAGAAGTCACACAAGTTCCTCTGTGACCAAAGTGAACTGCTCTTATTTCCTACCCTTCCAGCCAAAGTCATGTTTTCGAGTTTTATGTATATTTCATTAACAGCCTAATTTGAGCATTTGATGATATTCAAAGTTACTTTTTAAAAAGTTTCTGTGCTACATACAAATGCTTTAGCTTATTTACAACATAAATATTTTTGTGCAAAACAGGAGTCAGGTAACATAACAGTAATGATGATTATTTTATGATAATCAATAAAAACAGCTAACAATATGAGTATTTATTTTGTTACAGTCAGTGTTCTAAGCACTTTGAAACAAATTAACCCATTTATTTCTCACAATTATCCTGTGACACAATTCTATTATTAGCCTCATTGTACTGCTGAGGGAATGGGAGCACAGAGATTAAGTAATCTGCCTAAAACAAGGTGAGACAGCATAGCTAATAAATGGCATAGACAGGATATACTCCTAGACGATCTGGATTCAGAGCTTGGGCACTAAGCCACCATGACTTCATATTAAAGACTTGTCAGGACTAAGTTTTGCTGCTTTATCAAATCAGGTCTTTAGAATGTTACATGCTTGGACTGTAGTTGCTAGACATATATTCTCAGAGAATAACAACTATATATATTATAGCCATTACTCATTTGCTTGTTTTTGATGGAAATAGAAGCCTTAACCATAAAAAGAAAATCTCTTGGTTATTATACAACTGTTATCCAAATACATCATTAATATAAATGTCTATGAAATAAAGAGCCCTTAAAAGGTCATTTTTATGCAATGCCTATCAAGATTTTTTCCAACAATAATAATATTCCTTAATCTAGATTATCTAATTATAACTAAATAGTTAATCAACTCAATTTTCCATCTTTATTAATTATAACCTTCATTTTGGGATCTTTTATTATAAACTAACTTAAATTGTTTTAGTAATAGGTAGAACGAAAATGACAATTTGAAATTATGTATATATAATTCATTATATTTCAGAGAAATAAACCTTCCATTGATTTAAGTATCAGTGTAAAAATATCTTTGAAATATAAAGACTTTATTATGCTTTACATATTTTATGTTACAGAAAAAAGAAAATCTTACTTCCTTCTCTTTTTCAAGTGACTTTTTCAGTTCATTCTGTTCCTTAAGTGTGCTTTCCATCTGTACTTGAAATTGATGCTTTAATTCTTTGCAAGTTTTTTCCTAAAAAAATGGAAACTACATTATGCAGAAAATATTTGTAGTAAGTTTAAGAAGTTTTGTTTATAAGCTTAGTAAGATCCACACAAGGAAGTAAACTAGAATCACTGACTGTTTAAGATGGGATAGAATCTTCCATTACAATGATAAAAACAGGCAAATATTATAGCAGTAAAGTGGGAGAGACAGGAAAAGGCTAAGAGATAATATTTAGATAAAATTTTAGAATACTTGTCACAAAATTAACTATAATTAACTTATCATGCAAGTTTAAAAGTAGAATAATCAGCTTCAAAAAATGAAGGTAAGGAAAATGTTTAACAAAAAGTATTAAAACAATAAATAAAAAATAGTCACATAATTTAAGAGGGAAGATGTACAGATAAATTATGTTTCAACAAACAGAAAAGAACAGAAAGGTAACATACTAACATTATATGTTCTTTACACTACTAAACACTTTCACTGACCTTCATATGGAGAAAAAAAGAATTTCCTTTCTCTGTTACTCTGCTATTCTGGGTTAAAATATTTCTGAGAATACATTCCCTTTTATATTTCCTGAGACAGACTTTTTTTCTCATTAGTTTAAATGGACTTTATGATATCTCTAAGACATAGTATTTTCCAGAGTTTTAGAATATTAAATAAAGATTAGAAAGTTTATAGTACCAGAATTAAAAGAGTCATCAAGATCTTTCTGGTCTTTTTTTTTTTTTTTTCCAGACAAGTGCATAACGTTTCGACTATGAGCTAGCTATATCTCTGTGGAAATCTCCTTGAGGACAAATCTCTCTTCCCAAATCTTACATAATTTAGAGACAAGATTTATAGTCAACTGAAAATTTTGAAAGATTGTATAGTCAACTGAAAATTTTCTAAGCCTTTGGAAAATTACACATACACATGCCAATATATATTTTTTTAGGTAAGCAATTCCAATTCCTTTCTTCATACAACCTATTTAAAATCATTTAAATGCAGTATGAAGAGTCAACAGTGAATTAAGCAGAAAAATCAGTATATTATAAATAAAAATCACTCTACCTAAGAAAGTAAATGTAAACAACTAACCAACCAAATCTAATATAGCAGCCTTTCCTTTCTGATTTTCTTTTTCAAATTCACTTTTGGAGTTCTTCAAAGAATCAGAAACTTTTGATAATTTCTCTTTTGCTGCAGAAAGCTCTGCCATTAGAGTTTCTTTCTCCATCTTTACTTTTTGTAGTTCTGTTACTGCTGTTTGAATTTTGTTATTCAATTCCTTGTGCTGTATCTTCGCATCTTGATTTAAATTTTCAATTTCTTTTTCAAGAATTAGTTTTTCTTCCTCTTGCTTGGTAAGTGTTTGCTTAACATTTTCAAGGGCTTCAGATTTTTTCTGTAGGTCCAAGTTTGTACTGGATACTCTAAATATTCAAGAAACAATTTTTAAATAATAATACATGATTCCCCATCCCTAATTTACCATTCAAAGTTAATAATTAAAATTTACCATTCAAAATTAACAAATAAATTATTATTATTAACTTTCTTATGCAGTTAAGAAGTAAAAATGTCATAAAAACACACAACAAAAAAATGCCTTAAAAATGCCTTAAAAACACCTATATAATGTTGTCACTTACCAGATGACAACGATTTTCCTCAAGTCAAATAAGTTAGTGGTAAAGCCAAGACCACATAGGCCTCCTGACTTAATCCAGTTTTGTGTACCACAATGGATCCCTAAAGAAGACTACACATATAGCAGATCCTCTAATCTACAACAGCAAGGAAAGTTTTCCATGTACCCTAAAGAACCTATTTATTGTGTTGGAATCCAAGCACATAGATAATTTTGCCTCTTTTCTTAAAAACATAAAACACATTATGTGCTTGATAGGTCTTAAACTTCAAAAACACTTAAGGCTGACCCAGAAATAATAAATTGAATAAATAAAATAAATATTTCATTTCAAATGGAAGACAAAAGATTTACTTTAACCCAAGAGCCTAGCAGATTATACAGTGATTTGTTATCATTTCTCCCTTGCAATAACTGTTTTACACCTAAATGAATAAGCTAGAAGAATGAGGGAATAAAGGCACAACTTTAGGAAAATTAAAGACTTTTTTCATTTTCATAAAAGTAATAAAATTATATACATATCATGCACTAAAAAACACACATTAAATATTAACCATTTTTAAAAGTTAAAATAAAACCAGATGCAAAGTAATAATATTTCTTGAATGCATACTATTTCCAGTGTACTTTATAATCAGTATAAATTCAACAATATGTTAAAGAGAGGTCACTGAAAGATGTACTAGCCACATATTTGAAGTTGGGTATTAACGCAATATCAGACCTTAATATTTTCCAAATTTTAGTCTGAGAAAGTTACCTTCACTTTTTAAAAAGTAGCTAGAAAAGATGAAGCCAAGTATATTTATAGGATACTGTACCTCACCAATTTTTAAAGGTCTAAATAGAAAAATCATTTAACTAATATTATTTTACCACTTTAATATAGTTAAAATCCCTGTCAAGAAATGCTAAAATTAGGAGTTGACATATTTATTTACTATGCTACTTAACTTTTCCATAGATAATTATTTTAAAATCATAAGATTATATGAATCAAAGAAGGCAAACAGAAATAACGTAAAACTGATTTTTAAAAAAAGTTACTAAAGGAAGTAAATAAATCTACAATCATAGCTGAAAACTTTAACACCCCTTTCTCAGAAACTGATAGAAGAATTAGAACAAAAAGAAAAAAAAATGGCAAGGATATAGAATAAAACATTATCAATCGCCTTGACCCAATTGATATTTACAGAACATCTTATCTAAAAACAGAGTATACATATGTACACATGGAAAATTAACAATGATAAACCATACACTTGGCCCTAAATAAGACAGTTTGAAAAGTCTAAATTTTACTCAGTATATTCTCTGACCGCTAAAGAATTAAATTAGAAATCAATAACATAAGATATCTAGAAGAGTCCAAATAGTTGGAAAATCAACAACATATTTCTAAGTCATCTATGCATCAAAGAATATACCACAAATGATATTAGAAAATACATTAAAATGTACAGTAATAAAAATACATTGTAAGATGTGAGTTGAAAGGAAAGAGTTGGATGCATAGATGCCCATGAGCCTTGAAAAAGAGAAGCCCTGTACCATTACTTGAGCTGAGTCCTGGGATCAGGAGTGGATATAGTCAAATCCCAGATATGTTTACTCAGCTCTCCTTTCCTAGGTAATACTCTAGAAATGCAAGATCCCACAAAAGAAATGTTTGCATAAAGTATATAGGCAAAAAAAGATCTTAGTAATAAAAGGCTTTTCTACCCCAATATGATGTGGAAACCTCTGAGTGAGTTCTGAACCATGAAATTAGAACACAGAATGAAAATAAGTCCACTTCCATTAAGCCCATTACAACAGAAAGAACCATTGGGCCTATAAGAGCCTTGGGAAAGAGAACAAGCACCAACACAGATGTGATCTTCATGGACCAACGACTAGGTTTCAAAGGTAACAAACCATTCAGTGTGTGATATAAAAGATCATATGTGCTCCCCAAATACATAGGCACTGGAAACTATGATGTTAACAGAAAAAATGTCATTTGAGGCTCAAAATGTACCTCAATATCCTCATATTGAAAGTATCAGGATCTAATTTACTAGCTGTGAAAATAAGACATTTTTCATTATCATTCCTAAAACAAAGATGAAACCATGAAGATGTGAAAAAACTTATTTATTATTAACTCTGGGGTTTTATTACTACTGAGATTCAAGGACCCAATCCTTGACACACATGAAGTCTGTCAACTCTATCTGAGTGGCCTCTTCAGCATTTAGAGACAAAGTCTACTGAAGTCTGACTGGTCATAGCTCCTATGAAGACACCCAAATAAATGGGGTGGAACTGATTTTTATTCATCAAAATTCTGGTGAGTTAGGTGTCCACTGCAGATCTCATAGGAAAAACTAATCCAACAATCAACATCAAGGACAAGCTAGGCAAGAAATTAATTCTACCTTAGGACTGAAGGAAAGATGTCCCCAATTCAGCACTTTTATGGCTATATGGCATGCATCCAGAGGCACATACCCTCTCTGCCTCAAAGACCTTTGATATTTCATTTACCAATGAATCTTTTAGGGTCTTAATATCTTCTAAACTAATCTACACTTATACTAGGGCTGTCATGAGCCCATTGAACACTTAGTGAAAATGAGAAAAGAGTAATCAAGATAATTTATTCCACCCATTGAAAAACTCATACTATACTGATTTTATTAGAATAAAGACACATAACTACCATCTACAGAAATCTGACATCTAGCATTTGACAAAATGCAAAGGGGGGAAACTGAGAAAAAGACTATAAAAGGTAGACAGTCAGAGGGAAGCTTTCACATTAAGAAGCTATAAAAAGAAGAGCAAACTAAACCCAAAGCCTAAGGAAGAAAATACTAAAAATAAGCAGAGAAATAAATGAAACAGAAAACTAACAAAGAAAACCAAATAAAAACTTTTTAAAATAAAATTTATAAATCTCTAATTAGATTGATCAAAAGAGACCACATTACTGCTATTAAGAATAATAATGAGACATCACTACAAATCCTATAAGACCTTAAAAGTATAATAATATTATGAACAGCAATATATCAATAAATTTGAAGTTTAGATGAAATTTAAAAATTCCTTGAAAGACAATAGTTACCAAAAGTGACTCAAGAAAAAATATTACAAAATAAAAATATCCCTGCAACTATTAAGTAAATTGAACTCCAAATTAAGAAGCAACCTAGAGACAGAACTTTAGGCCAGTGGGTTCACTGGTGAATTTATTGGTAAATTCAATCAAACATTTAAGAAATAAATAATATCCATCTTATATAAACTTTTTCAGAAAGAGAAAGAAATATTTGTTAATTCCTTTTTAAGACCAACATAACCATGATTCCAAAACCCTGACAATAATATTAAAAGGATCTTGAGAGTATTATGCTAGGTGAAACAAGTCAGATGGAGAAAAACAAGAATGATATGATTTCAGTCATATGTGGACTATAAAACAGAAAACAACAAATGAACAAACAAAACTCACAGACATAGACAACAGTACCAGAGGGGAAGGGGACAAGAGAAGATTGAAGAGTGTAAAGGGGGTCAAATACATGGTGACAGAAAGAGACCAAACTTTGGGTGATGAGCACACAATGCAATACACAGATGATGTATTATAGAACTGTATACTTAAAACCTATATTATCTTATTAACCAATGTCATCTAAATAAATTTAATAATAAACCAATAAATAAATAAGAACATTATAAACCTCTCCCTTAAGTAGTTTAGCTTACATTTCTTTCTCCATTTAAATAACCATCATGAATGTACAGAAAATTCTAAACAAAGTATTATTGAATTAAATATAGCAATATGTAAAAAGAATAATAATCAAATGGGATTTACCCCAGTAAGGTTGGTTTAATATTTAATAATCAATCAAATGTAATTCACCATATTAACAGAATAAAGAAGAAAACCCATATAATCATCAAAAATACAAAAAAAAGAAGTTGATCGATAAAAATGTTTTTAATGAAAACTACTATAGAAGGGAATGGTCTTCAATCTGATAAAGAATGCGGGAAAAACCCACAGCTAACCTCTAAGTTAATGATGAAATATTCAATGTTTCCTGTCTAAGTGGGAACAAAACAAGGATGTCCACTATTTCTATTTACATTAAAATTTTTACTGGATGTGTCAGCCAGCAATAAATCAAGAAATAGACATAAAGGCCTATGGAATGAAAAAAAAGAAGTAAAGCTGTTGCTATTCATAGATAACATGACTGTCTACACATAAAATTCTAAGGACTCTATAAAATAACTATTAAAAAAAGTAAATTTAACAGTGTTAAAGAGTAGAAAGTCAATATGTAAAATTCAACTGTATTTTTATACTAGCCATAAGAAATCAGGAAATTAAATGTAAAAAATACTACCGCTTATAATAGCATTGGAAAACACAAAATAGTTAGAAATAAATTTAACAAAAAATGTGAAAGATCCCTATTTTAAAAACAACAAAATGTTGCTCAGAGAACTTAAAGACCTAAATAGATGAAGAAATATGCCATATTCGTGGATGAAAAGACTGAATATAGTTAAAATGTTAATTCTTCCCAAACTGATATACAGATTCACTGCAATTCCAATCAAAACCCAATAATTTTATTTGTAGAAATGGGCAAGTTAATACTAAAATTTATATGGAAAAGCAATGGTTTAAAAGAGTCAAAGCAATCTTTAAAAAGTGTTAAGTTAGAAAACTAATACAACTTGAAATCAAGACCTACCACAAAAGTACAAAAATCAATACAGGATGGTTACTGGTGTCAAGATACCATCAGACACACAGACTAATGGACAGAAGAGAGTCCACAGATAGACCTACATATATTAGGTTAATTGCTTTTGACAAAGTTCCTGAGGCAATTCAATGAGAGAAAAAACGTTTTATCAACAAAGGATACTAAAACAACTTAATGATGTATGGGCAGAAAGGTGACCCTGGACTCCTACCTCGCACCTCACACAAAACTAAGTTCAAGGTGAATGAATGAATCCTAGACCTAAGTGTAAAAATTAAAACTACAAAACTTCTAGGAAAAAAAAAAACATAATAGAATTCTTCACAAAGCCTGAGAATAGGCAAACATTTCTTAGCAAGAACACAAAACACTAAACATAAAAGAAAAATACAAATTGAATTTAACCAAATTTAAAGCTTGCATTCATTGAAAGATAGCACCAAAAAATCTAAAGCAAAACTGTTAGGGAAAAAAAAGGCTTGAAAATGTGTCATATATATAAACAATCTGCCAACATGTATCACAAAGCTAAAACAGATCATTTGTTAGAAGAACGTATCCATTCCCTACTTGGTACAGTGCCTCAAAGCAGAAGCTTGATTGTTCTGGGTGATATATATAAACACCCCTCTATTGGTTAAATTACATTAATTTTTTCAAATTGGTGAATAACTCAAAACAATTGGTTTAACCCAGAGAAATGTGTTCCATATTATTGTTGAAATTAAATGCCTCAAATTTTCAGTCCTTTCTAGTGAAAGTAAATTTAACCATATTATGATGGCTTTATTTTTCATTCACATCAACATCAGCAGTTTGTAAAATCAACACAAAGAAACATTTAATCAATCTTTAAGCACTGTGATAGCAAAATCGAAATCTAAAAGAAATTTTAGTACTTAGATTATAATCTTCTCCCTTAAATTTTTTAGCTTACATTTCTTTCTCCATTTCAAGTTGTTTACTCAGCTCTGTGGCTCTAAGCTCTAAATCCGTGTTCAGCTGTCTTTGCTGTTGTAGATCCTGCAAGGCTTGCTCCTTGCTTGCTTTAATATCAAGAGTATCAGCTTCTAGTTTCTATGGAAGAAATATAACATAATAACCATTTTAACATCAATAAATATTATTATGAAATATTATGATGCTTTTGTTTTATACCCAATTGGTATTGACACAATAAAATAAAACCATAAAATATTTATGTTATAATAAAAAGTACATGCTGAACCCATCAGTGAGTAAAGCAGCTATTTATCTTAGAATCTTTCAGAAGAGCTAGCAGCAGGGTTTACACATGACAGACAGTCACTAAGTTTTTATTTTTTAAAATCATCTCTGAATATAAAAACAGACTTAAAATAATTATATTTATAAAGTGAAGAAAATATCTAACTCAAGTATGAAAAAACTAAGTAAATAGTTCATATATGGGCCCACTTAAAATATATTCTTTTTTACCCAAAGTTAACAACACTGATGTAATTGTAGATATTCAAAACTAAAATAAAGCTGTCATGTCATCCTTCTCATTTATACCTATTGGCCCACAATATAAAGCCAACTAAATTCCTGATTTTGCTTCTTTAATCTCTTGATCTAGAGATTGGTCTTCATAGTGTAGTTTCTGTCTCTTATATTACATATAACTGTGTATTTTTACAAATTTATAAAACAAACTGTTAAATATAGGCTGAATATCTATAAGCAATGCATATTCCTGTATAGTTGTAACAATTTTGCACCCTAAATATTTTATATCTTACTCGACACTTACATTGGATAGTTGATGTAACTAATATTAATTCTGTAAAATATATTGATATTAGACACATGGAATACTTCCTAAATAATAATTATAAAATGTTAAAGATCTGATCATCACAATAGACATTATTGGTTCTAAAGAAATATTTTTAAGAGACCCAAATAGAATTCTCATTAGATACTTTTCAGTAAAATACCTTTTCTATTCTTCCAACCATTATATAAAGTTGTCATTACTATTACCACTGAACATAAAGAAAGGAAAAAGGAACCCATAAACAGAATTGTAAATGGAATTCTCCTTCTATATTATACTGGTGTAAATACATATATATCTATATATCTATACACAAACACACACATATACATATTCCATGACTATATAATCATGTAGAAGTACTTCATCTGATTGTGAAGGTACAACATATAACAACTAATAATAAGTCTATATATATATATATATATAGAGAGAGAGAGAGAGAGAGAGACTTATATATAATTTATATATGTGTATATTTATATATATATTATTATTATTATTATTATAATATATATAATAATTATATATTATATAATATATTATATTATATAATTATATATTATATAATATTATTATATATAATATGTTATATTATTAATATATGTTAATATATTAATATATTATATATAATATATATTATATATATATATTATATATATATATATATATATTAACTTGAGAAATTTTTGTTTAACGGATAGTAATTCCAATGCATAGGATAAAGGACTCAGGTAAAATCCTTCTCTGATATGTCTGGTCATTCAGTCTCTTTAGTAAATCAACACATTCACTTGGAGTTGTGTTAAAGTAAGAAGCAGTCTACCATAGAGTAAATTAATTATGAAATTAGAAACAAAATCAAAGGGTATATATATATTATATTGGAATAGGAGGTAAGGAGATGGGAATGATAGAACAAAAGAGACTTCACAGTAACAAAAAAATAAATGCCTAATAATTACAGTGTAATCCCTGGTTGATTGTCTCTGTAATACACATTACAACGGAACTGGTATATGTGTTAACTGTCATTTGTAAAAGCCACCCATTAATGAAGAAATTAAAAGTCAGGTGAAATTAAAATTAAAACATTAAAATTACAAGCAATATTTTAAAATTTTACATCACAACTTCACCTTTGCTTATACATTTAAAATCTTCGATTCCATCAGGTCATCAATTTCCATTGCTGAAGCCATAGAAAATATGGCTAAATTCAATTTCTTTTATACAAACCTTAATTTGACCTTCTAATTCTTCAGTTTTTTGTTCTAAAGAGAGGTGTTTCTCTTTATATTCTTTAAGATGACTTTCCAGCTGACTGCAATGTTCTTGCTTTTCCTGCAACTTTGTAGTAACCTGATCCAACTGAGTAGTGATCTTATTTAACTCCTATAGAGAAGTAAAATTGAAGAAAACTTAGGTAAGGTTTACTTTATTGTAGTGCCAAATGTTTGGTCAAAGTAAAATTGAAAACTCTAATTTTATTTAAGAAACTATTTGGAGTAAAATCACAAAAGCTAATGATAATTCAGTAGTTACATTTACCCACCAATATAAAGCACCTGCACTGAGGTTACACATAGTCTGGGAAACTAAGTTTATATGCCTAACAGTGCAATAGCTTTTTCTAGAAAGCCAAAAGAGACAACAGAATAATAAGCTAATAGTAAAATAAGAGTTTTCTAATTAAATGTTTTAAATGTTCAAGACACCATTTTTAAAAATAACATTTTAAAATATATATATATATATATATAATTATGATACAACTATGATACTTGTTGAATTCATTTGTAATATCTAGTAACATAGATAACCACCATTTGTTTTGATAACTTTCCTTCCAGTCTTCTCTGTATGTTAGTTTCTATTTTTTGATTTGTACTACTTTTAAAATAAAAACAGGATCTCACTTTACATACTGTTTTACTGTAACCACCTTTGTTGTTACATAACACTATATCATGAAACTGTAATTTTCTAAAATAGCATTACACTAGACTGCATAAATTTCCATTCTATTGACACAGTCCATTTCTATCCAAATATCCTATTTTAAATTCTTAAATTACTACTAAACTTTATGCATTTATTAACAGAAATGCAAACAACAGCATCCTTAAAGCTATGACTATTCCCTTAAAATAAAGAACTAAAAGTGAGTTTAAAAAATATGAAAAATCCTAAAGTTCTTGAAATAGATCACCAAACAGCTTCCCCTACCACCATCAAAAGGTTGAACTAATGTATACTGCCCACTAGCATTGTATAAAAGTGGCTTATTCTTCTACACCCTTTCCAGTCCTTCCAGTGTTAAGTACATACACATACACATTTCCTCAATAAAGGTATATTCCACTATTGTCTTAATTTGCAACTGATTCTTAATGAACCTGAACATTTACTAATAAGTATTTTGATCATTTACTTTTTCATAGGTTCACTTATGTCTTATGTAAAAGTATTTTAAATATCAAAGATATTAACCCTTCATCAGACATACTTTGGAAAATGTTTCATTCTTTTGCTCTTTGCTTCAGAATTTTGTTAGTAATATTTTTAGCAGATAAATTTTAAACTTTTATGTAGTTATTCTTATAATTTTTCCATTATAGTTTCTGGCACTGATCTTATGCTTAGAGAACACATTCCAGATGTGTTAAGCAATAATGTAAGTAAAAAGCAAGCTGCAGAACAACATATATAGTGATTTTTGTGCTTAAATGAAAAACATCTGAGTGTGTATGTGTGTGCATATGCATACACACATTTGTTCAATGCTTATAGAAATCTGGAAGGATACATACCAAATAGTAATCATTCCATCTAAAGAAGAAAACAGGATTGGGGTTTAGGGTAAATATAGAAAATGGTTTTGTTTTGTTAACCTGATATACTACTACATTGTTTAAAAAATTGTACTAACAACCAGTATCACTTATCAGATAAAAAATAAATTTTAAAAGTTCCTACCTGGTAAGAATAATCTACCAGCATTTTGACCTTGGCCCTAAGTAGGATACTTTTGCTTTATCAAAGTTTTGATAAAGGCAACTTCTATATTCCCTCCAGCCCCACTTACTCCTACTCCCAAGAAAAGAGAGTAACTCTTATTATTAAGATGGAATATATGTTGCTCTTTTCTGCTTCCAAGTAGTAAGTCTACCTGGGTCACGGCCCAGATTGTCTACTAAAAACATGTGTGGAAGTCTATCTCTCTTTCCCAGTCACGGTACTTGATGGGATGCAGCCAGATTTCAACAATTAAGAGTGAATACTGCAGCTCCACAACAAATTTTAGATGAAGGGGGAAATATTAAAAAGCCCAACCATAGCTGTGCTATAGTTCAGCATATCAAAAACAAAACTGATGTTTTTATGTTCATTTGTCTGACTCCTGCACCTATCATTCAACTGGTTCTGAACTCATGAAGAAATTAAAGGGAATAAGCAAGTCAAGCACAATGTTATAAAAACTATCATCCTTATACATGTTTGAACTTAATTTATCTACCAGAACATGAGGTTATGGTATGAACTGTATCAGGTTCCCCCTACCTGCTGTTTATCTTGTAATGCATTCTGGGCTGTGTCCAAATGATTCTGAAGATCTGCTCTTTGAGCAGTTTTTGCTGCTTCTGCTGATAGCAATAATTCAGTTTTGGCTTTAATCTGTAACAAAATTTGTAAGTCATTTAATCAGTACTTAGTTCTCGATTTCCCCTTGATTGAACATACATTGCTTTTGTCACTAAATAGTTTTAAAAGTTAAGTCCTTTGGCAAAAAAACATAAGAATTTAAACAGTAAAAAATAAGTATGTGATAATCCCCCAAATTAAGTAGGGGAGAAGACTTCTAATAATATTTGGATAAATGATGAAAAGATGTCTCTACCAAAACACTTCTCTTTCTCTTAAATGGGACATCCACATACTGGATTATCATTTAACTCACCTAACAAATAATTATATTTTAGAAAAACAAATGTATATCATTTTCCAGGTTCTGTTTTATTATTTCTTATTGTCAGTGGAATTAGGAATAATATCAAGAAAATCAAGGCCTAGAAATGTTTCTATAACTTTCTCTCTATAGTATAGAATAAGAAACCAATGATAAGAATGGAGAAATGTCTTAGTTCCCACCTCATAACTGACTTATTAAACAAAATTTCTATACTGGCATCTGAAAGAATGTATGTTAAAATACATAACTGTACCACATAAAGTTTTTTAAATCATACCTTCAAAGTAAAATTAAAAATCAAAATAAAAAAATATTTAACCTAGAAAGCTAATGGTATAATATTAAACTGCTTTGAACTACAAAAACAATAATAAGGACTTCATGAAAACAAAGAAAACATCTAGTGATTTTGGGAGGTACAATTTTCCAGAAGAGAGAGAAAAATCAAACAGAAAAGCTCAACAAATTGTCTAAATACAACATTTAATTACTATTTCTAATTTTTTTCTATTAATAAGTAAGAGAAAAAGAGAGTGTGAAGGAGAGACAGAGACAGGGCAACAGAATTTTAAAATTTTGATGACCTAAAATTAGTGCTTTATTTATACAAACCTATATTAAATTGCATAATTTAATATTACCTGTATGTCAAGCTGAGAGACCTTCTCCTTGCTTTCATTTAATTGACTATTTAATTCATTGACACTGGTTTCTAGAGAAAGGACACGATCTTGTGCAGCTCTAAGATGCGCCTTCTGCTCTTGCACCTGGTCATGCAAATTCTCCTGAGCTTGTTTATGGCTTTCTGACTGATTCTTCAGCTTCTCTGTCAATTGAGTTACCTATCACACAAGCAAGACTCTAATTATGAAGGTCCCAAATGATATAACAAGAACTAAGAAACCCAAATTTAAGTACCATGAGAATATTAAAATGCTCTATGATTGGTTATCTCAAATTTTTTTCAAAAAGAATTATTTACATCTTTCAAAACATAAGTAAATATCTCAAAATCATAAGAAATGACATTAAATTCAGAGATTCCTGTTATTTTAAAATGCATCTCTGTTGAGCTATAGTTTGCACATACTCACCCAATTTAATTTTATTGTTTGAGAAAATTTGATAAAGATATATGTTCATTTAACCATCACCACAATCCAGATAGAGAACATTTTGATTTCCCCAAAATGTTTCTTCATGCCTCTTTGCATTCAGTGCCCTCCACTCATCTCTAGTCCCATTACTGATCTGACTAATAAAATTTCCATATACAGTCTGGATATTTCTAAATTATTTTATATATATATATAATATTTTCTCCTAATCTGTGTCTTGGCTTTTATTTTCATAATGGTATCTTTTGAAGAGTTTACATTTTTAATATAGATAAAATCCAAGTCACCTGATTTTTTTTTTTTGGCATACCTTGGTTTTCACTGAATTTCTTGAATATGCATTCACATTTTTAACAAACTTAAAGATTTTTCAGCCATTATTTCTATAAATATTTTCCTTCTCCCCACCCTTCTGTGATACTAATTTCATGTATGCTAAATTACATGATACTGTCCCACAGGTCACTAAGGTACTATTCATTTTTTTCTACCCTTTTTTTCCTGCATGCTTCATTTTACACAGTTTCAATTATCCGTCTTAATGTTTACTGATATTATTTTCTACTTGTTTAATCTATTAAGCTCATCCAATGCAATTTTTATTTCGGATCTTCTTTTATCTCTAGGAATTCTATTTGGTTCTTTTTTATCGTTTCCACGTCTACTTCCATTATTATAGTTTTTCTTCTATATACATTAGCATATAAGAACTGTTTTAAAGTCTAATGACTCCACTATCTCTCATTTCAGGGTCTCTTTCCACTAAACGATTTTTCTCCTGTTTATAGCTCTCATGTTTTCTCTTTATGTCTAGTAGTTTTTTTAATATTTAATATGACAGCTCAATAATTTTATTGTCTTCTTTCAAAGAATGTGGAATCTTATTCCAGCAGCCAGTTAATATATTGTGGTTCAACTGGATCTTTTTGAGGCTTGGTTCTATGTTCCGTTAGGCTGGGTGTGCACTAGCTTTACTCTAGGGATAGTTTAGTTTTACTTCTAAGATGCAACATCTCTGGGGTTTCTACTGAATGCCCTCCCACCCAAGGATTCAACCAAATCTTTCTCTGCTGATGGGCTAGAAATTGAACATCTCCCAGCCCTATGAGTTCTGATAATTTTTCAGCCTGCACAACCTAACAATTATTCGTTGGCTGGCTTCATGAAATCCCACTTTATGAGACAAAGCTTAACATTCAGCCAAGGCTCAAGTGGATCCCTGTGCAGATTTCTGGAGCTTATCTTCCCATGTTCCCTCTTCTCTGATGTTTTGCCCTACAAATCTGAACTGCCTCAATTTCCCTTAACTTCAATCTCTCTTCAATTCAGTGAGACCACTGTGCTTTCCTTAGATTTCTCCAATCTGCACCGCAGTCTGGAAAATGTCTCCAGGTCCAAAGCTGGAGTGACCAAAAGATTGACTTCATTTGTCTCTCCCCTCTCAAGGATTAAAGCCCTGTACTGTTCATTGTACAATGTCTAAAAACAGTGGTTTTGCACATAGTTTTTCAATTTTCTAGTTGTTTATGGTGGAAGCACTAAGAGTATTTTTACTTATTCTTTTCTAAAAAATGCATAGGGTTTTCTGGTCATATTTGTATGATAAATTGTACGTTAGTTACAGCTTAAACTGATTCAAAGAATTCTTCATAAAAACTGGGTAACTAAGGCTAACTTACTTTGAAATTGGGGGGAAATTTTGTGTTATATCCTAATACCCAAATTAGAAAAGTGCTATGAACTTCTGATACTTTAATACTTTCTCATTTATATAATTAAAATTCTCTCAATGGACAAATTCTTCCTCCTAAAACAACTATAAATTCTTTTCAGGGTCATGTTTCAGGGTCTCTCTCAGTCTGAAAGAGACTGAAAGAAAATTTGAAAATATAAGTGTCTCTTAAACTAAATACAAATTTTAGAATACAGTAACATCAAAATTATTATTAGCTACATATTCCAAAGGTGTATATATCATCAAAATATAAGTAACCACTAAGTCTGTATGTTAACCAAAACACAGTAGCAACTAACACTTATCTAGTACTTTTACTTTACAAATGTATTGTTATTCTTTTTTCAAAATAAAAGAAAGTGCCATGAGACAAGTGTGATTATTAATAACATCTCTACTTTTCAAATGAACTAACATGGTAAAATGATTTGCTCATGATCACATGGGTAATAAGTTATATCCTGAGACATTAATTGAGGTTTCCTTTCTCAAATCATGTTATCTTAATTTACTGTAATAGCAAGTAACCTCTAAGATAAATGAGATGGTATTTGTCAAAATATATAATATAGAAGTACTAAAAACAACCAGAATAAAGAATCATTTCAATAAAGAACTTCATGAGATTTAAAGAGATCAAAGAAATTTTTTAAATAGATTAGATTTGACTAACTTACTTGTTCCTGTAATGTATGGTTTTTTTCTTGTAACTGGTTGAGAACAGCAGTCTCCCCTTCACCAGCCTGGATTTTTGCATAAAGATCTTCTCTTTCCTTTTCTAGTAAGGAAATATTTTCTTTACTCTTCTGTAATAAGGCTTCAAGATTCTGGATCTTTTGGTCCTTATCACCAATTTGACGTAGTACTTGTTCCAAATCATTCTGCAAAGAATTAAAAACTACAAACCTTAAAAATAGAAAACTTAAAAAATTATTCTTCAAACATAAAATGATTGATAATAAATTTTATGATTTTAACTCATAGTCTTACTTTTTTTTTTACTAATCATACATTTTAATAGGGCAAATTTCATTCAATAGTACTTTATATTTACTATGAATTATTGATAATAAACTGGAATTTAACAACAACAAAAAACCCTTCAAATAACCACATTCTTACTGTCACACTCTGACCTCACCACCTACTGCTCTTCTTGTTCTATCTATTTGAGACACATGGGATTCCTCATTACTCCTTAATTAGACCAGGCACACTCCAATCTTTGCACTGTTTCTCCTCCCTGGAACGTTCTCCGCACAACCACATGGCTCATTCTCTCTCCTTCAAATGTTTACTCAAATGTCACTTTCTCAGTCAGGCCTACGTTAACCATTACATTTTAAATTGCAACCTTTCCCAATACTCCCTCTCTTGAATATTTTTTTCCTTCCATAGTACTTATCTTCTAACGACACTAAATAATTTACTTATTTTTCATGTTTATTGGCCTCCCTTCACCCCCTCACTAGAATATATGGTCCACAACAGTGAGGATTTTTGTCTGGTTTATTCATTGATATTATCTAAGACATATATGCTCTGAGATATTTGTTTAATTAGCAGAAAAATAAATGACTGCATTCTAACACATATACTAATGAAGGCTCACTTCAGTACCACCAAAGACTCTTCTATTGATACATGAAGAGAGCCCTCTTCTCTTACTTTACCAAAGCAATGTTACAGAATACAATGCAATAGCCCACATCCAGAACAATGCCCATTAACATTTTAAAGCTGTCCTACCCACAGCCTTTGACTCTGCCTCAATGTTTTAAAAGCCAAAGAGCCTCTACCCAGAACAAGGCCCTCAAAAGCCCCTCTGCAAATCTTATCATAGCCCACAAAATCTTGTAAGACAGAGCCAGCAACCACCTGGTTTCCTCAATGGTTTGTACCAGTATGAAAATATTTAAGATCAGTCACTTTCAAATATCCTTCTTATCCAAGTTTCAATTACAAAATGATGAAAGGCAGCCTAAGCTCTCAGGCCTCATTTTCTTTCCTACTACAAATAACCTCTGCCTCCATTCCATTAATCTTCTAGAACAAGGGTCCCCAACCACAGACAGGTAATGGTTCATGGACTGTTAGGAACCAGGCTGCACAGCAAGAGGTGAGCAGTGGGCAAGCTGAGTAAAGCTTCATTTCATTTGTATTTGCTGCTGCTCCCCAGTGTTAACATCACCACCTTAGCTCCACCTCAGATCATGAGACATTAGATTCTCATAGGAGCACCAGTCCCTGGTGCCAGAAAGGTTGGGACCACTGTCTAGAAGCACAGGCCTAAGTGTTTTGTTCTGGAACAGTAGCTATTTCCAAAACATAACTGAAATGTCTTTCTCCCTCTACAGATACTGATTCCCCCTCAATCCCCTCTGATATATAAAGTCCATTCCTCTGAGCAAGCAGGGAAACTTGATCCTTTCCTGATTTTTCACCACCATATACGCTCTCTCTTGTGTAAGTTTCATGCTGCTTTGGGGAGTGTGTCATTCATTTATTCTACCCTCTATTCTGTTGCTATCATCTATAAATCCCTACCTCATTCACTGAAGACTTGAGACCTGATTTAGTCTTTCTCTCAATCCCAATTTCTGCCAATTTCCTGGGAAATACAAAATACACAGAGAATTAAGAGTAAGCCTCAACATTCACATCATCTTAATTTCTAGATCTTTACTCAATCTATTCAACTACTCACATGTAGAATCTTGTAATTTCCTGAAACTATTCCAAGTAAAAAATTTCGTCTATCCTATTCTGTGACAACGCCTGATCATATTCCAATTTCATAGCCTCATTTCTGTTCTTCAATGTCAAAGAGACGTTTACTCAATTTTCTTCTAGCTTACTTAGAATAAGCCTAGCTTCTCTTCCTGAACTTCACATGTGGATAGAACTGACCTTAACTATTCTTTCAACTACACTCTCTATTTCCTTTTACCCCAACTTTTCAATACGGCCACCTGAAAAAAGGCCCAATTCTATGTCAATATTGCAATCTGCTTCCTCCACTCCTACATTTCTAAGTACAGTTAGAGCAAAATCACACAATTCCACAGATTGGTGCCAACTTTTCTAGACCCCAGCTTCCATTATATACTCAGTCTTCTTGTCAATCCTTCCACTTAATGAGATTCTCACCCTCAAACACTCCCCTCAATAATTATGGAATGGCTACGACATTATCTCAAATTCTCAGTGTCTGCCTGCCTGACATTCAGCTATTACCTCCAACTTTATCGAAAAAAAGGGGTGCGGGGGAGGGGGCTGCAGGAATATCTGCCTTGATTTTTATTTCCTTACCCATAAAATTTTATATATATATATATATATATATATATATATATAAATAAAATAATATATAATATGTATATAATTTTATATATGCGTGTGTGTGTGTGTGTAATTTTATATCCAATTTGCCTCCTTTCCTCAAGCTTCAAAGGGTAAAATAGAGGATAAATTCAAATTTATCACCACCCATTATATGAGTGACATCATAACTTCTTATCAGGACCTTATTCCTTCAGTCACCTCTCCTTCTCCAACATCCTCAATAACCCCCTTCTACCAGTCCCTTTGTCCTAGACTATAAACACGTTCAGGTATCTCCGATTCTCAAAAACACTTTCTGAACCAAGCCCCACTACAGTTTCTGCCCACTCTCTATACAACTAACATTTAAATTTCAAAATAACGCATATTTACATTTGCATATTTTTAACTCCCTCATCTCTCATTTACTCATCAATCAAAAATCAGACTTTCATCTATAATGTCTTATTTAAATTATGTTTGACAAAGTCACTAATTTATTTCTTAATTGCCTAATCTAACGGATATCTTTCATTTATCATACTAGGCATCCCCACCACACACCCACCTTTGAAGTCCTTTAGCTTCCACTCTGTAGGTTCTCCTTAATTCCTCTGATCATTCTGTCTCTGGGCTGTTCTTCTTCTACTCATCCATCACCTTAGGTGCTGGTTTTTTCCAGAAGTCTTGTGTTACTAGTTATCTATTTCTCTCACTATATATCTTCCGTGGCTGACCATATCTATTCTAATTTATCCTCTATATACTGATGATGTCTCTCACACCTAGTATATATAACATATATAAATATATATAACATATTTAAATATACAACATATTTAAATTAATATGCCCCATAGGTGCCTCAAGACATTTCCAAAACTGCATTCATCACATTCCCCTATATATTGTGACAACCAGTTGTCTCATGTTCACAAACACACTGATGATACCTCCATTTACTATGCACTCAATGTTATCAATCAGGAAGTCATTTCCCTTCTCTCTCATTCTCTACAACTATTAAGTCAACAAGTTTTATTTATTTTACTTCCCAAGTATTACTCATATTTGTTCCTATGACTTCTTTTTAATAATTGCTTAAACTAAGATCTTTATTACTTTTCATCTAAACTACTCTATTTATTAGTCTGTAAACTGATCTTCTGTTTCAGAAAATTCCCTCCAAAATCCATCTTTCACATAACCACAAGAATTACCTATTTAAGAACCAAATCTGGCTATGGTCTGTCTATCTTAAGACTTTCAATACCTTTCTATCTTCAAAAATAAATGTCACACAAGGCCTTCCACAAACTTACACATGTCTAATGTGCTGGAGTCTTCTCTAATCCCTTAATTACAGTAAAAGCTCCAGCAACACCTAACAGTTTAGTTCATACCAGCTTCAGTATAGTAACTTCTCCTTGGAGTATAGTCCTCACTATCATCATCTTTGCAACCCAGAAACATCTATGCATCCTTTGCAACTCAGATTGTCACTTTTAAGACGTTTTTAATTACTTTTTTTTTTCCAGACTCTATCCGAGTTAGATAACGGTCCTCTAGGTGTGTGTATATATGCATTACATCTCTTTTATTAGTTTTTAGGACTTTTCACATTTTCATAACAGAGACTTTGCTGGGCCTCTTTACCATCTTTTTCTTATTCCTCTCCAGAGAATGAGAATTTAATTGGGAAGTTTGTATAAAAACTAAGTTTGGATTAATAACTCAGCCCTTTGTTCTCCCCTCAGTCTAAGAGACAATTGTCTATAAAAATGTGAAAGGCTATCATTTCTAGTTTTGGCTCTGAGTGATTAAATGAATTCAATTCGGAGCACATAGTATAAGAAAGTCCATTTGGCTGCAGACCTATGCCAAATTCCCTACCTCAGCTTAACCATCCTATTTCTTTGCTATTCATTACAGTAAAACTCCTAGAGTTATCCATATTTATTTGATCAAACTTCTCTCTTCCCATTTTCTCTTGAACTCTCTCCATCTGGCTTTCAGACTCCTTCTCTATCCAAATTGCTCCTATCGATGTCCTTGATGACCTCAATGTTGTCGAATCCAAAAGGATTCTCAGTCTTCATCTTGATTGACTTGCACCCTTCTGACCACCTGGGCCAAAATCCTTTAAATCATCCTTGACTTCTCTTTCAATGCCCCACATCAAACTATCAGTAAATCTGTCAGCTTTACCTTTAAAATACATCTAGGTTCTGACCATTTCTCACTACCTGTTCTTTTTCCACTCTGGTCCAACCTATATCATTTCTTGTCTAGATTATCGTAGTAATCTCTTAGTTAATATCTTTACTTCTATTCACATGCCCCCACAGTCTACTCTCAGTACAGCAACCAGAGTAATCCTGTGAAATTCTAACTCCGGTCACGTTACTCCTTTGCTCAAAATCCTCCAGTGATTTCTCATCTCACTCAGAGTAAAATCTTTAAATTACCTAAAAGGCTCAATGTGTTCTGACCTTTTATGATCTTTCTGTGTCCCTTTTAATATTTCTCATCATTCACACCACTCCAGGCACTGGCTTCCTTATGTTCTTAAGTGTTCCTGCCTCATGACCTTTTGAGGTACTGATGCTCTTCTCTCTGACATCCACATGGCTCACACCCTCCTTTCCTTCAGGACTTTCATCTTCTCAGAGAGGCCTTCCCTGGCAATGCTAACAGTTCAGTCACTGACCTCCAGCTCCCCAAATACCTCCTACTCCAGTCCCCCCACACTTTTTTTTTTTATCTCTAGCACTTACCACCATTTAACACATAATATATTTTCCCTTTTTACCTTGGCTATTGTTTGTCCTTCACTAAGCTCCATGAGATCACACATTTTTACCTGTTTTCTTTACTACCATATCCACAAATGGCTAAGAGCAGACATTAATACATGTTGGTTGATTGAATAAAAGAATAAATGAATACAGTGTTTTGATCTCTGTCCACGTGACTCCGATGCCACTCTCCAAATTCAGAAGGAAAAGAGGCATGTTACTTACTGCTTCCTTTAAGTCCAACATTGTTTCTGTATGCACAGCATTAGATTGCCATTTCCTAGAAGGCAGCACTATATCTTACTCATCTCTTTATTCTCAGTGCTTACCACAGGGCCTGACACACAGTGCTCAGAAATACTCAGTGAATTAATGAAAGATTGAAGGAATAAGTAAATGCCAAAGTCAAATTCATTTCAAATATTTGGGCACCCTCTCCCCCTCACCATAAGAAAACAAAAAATTTAACTTCTTTCAATCTTCTAAGCTATGCTACAGAATATGTATAAATTTAATCAATCACTTAAACTTTCTATACCTAAAAATTCAATGTTCATATGACAGTTCTGAAGCAGGGAAAGCCATGACCAATAAACACTAAGTTTCTGCTGCAGGAAATACAAGATATTCTTTTTTACTGAGCTAACTAAACCAGGAAATTTTTTTGTATTTTTTTATTTTTCAAATAAGTTATTTAAATAGTACACTTGCAACTAATATAATATTGTATGTCAACAATAATTGGAAAATAATAAGTAAAAATAATAGTAAACAATATTAAATAATATATCATGTATAAAAATAATTTAAATAAACGCATTTTATTTAAGTTAAAAAACTTAATAGGTTTAGTTAATAAAGAAATTTAATAAGTACTTATAAATACACTTATGATATATAACAAATCTCTTTGCAATAATAATTTTAAAATATTTTAGAGAACATATTCAACATAGCAATCAAAAGAGAAAGATTTTCCTATTGTCTAGGAATTGAAAATTATCAAAATCCTTCGTAATAAAGTATCTTGCATTATCTAGTTTTATCACAACAAAAAAATTATTATTTGGCTATTTTTGTTTAAAAGACTAATAATTCAAATATTTACCTGAGCTTCTCGAAGTTTTGCTGTAGTGCTTTGCTGAAGAGCTTGTTGTTCTTGATGCTGTTGTTTTGTTTTATCTAATTGATGCTGCAATTCTGTGGAATTTGTTACTTTTTCCTTCAACTTAAAAAAATGAAGACTGTCAGCTGACAACTTAAAGGCATAATGCTATCATTCCTAAATATCTGGCATTACTTCAAATCTCACAATTCTCAAGTCTAAAGAGAAAACTAAATTCAGACAATATATAAGAGCAACCTAAGAAGCAGTATCTCATTATTTATAGAATCTTAATATTATGATTAAGAAACTCTTTCATAGAAATAGACTCTCATCCTGAGAATAAATTCTTTCTCCAGGTTGGCATTTACTTTATAATTGTTTTTGTATACTAAGATGATCAAAAAATTACACACAATTTTTTGTAACAATAATCTAAATACAGTATTAACACTTGTTTTATTTTTTCTATAACAGTCATAATTAGCACTTACTGAAAAGAATAGGATCATCTAACATATCTAAGATTTGCAGTCTAGCAAATCTGTAGCTGAAACTACAGATTTTAACTCTCAATGTTTGTTCAATTCTAATAAAAGACAATTTAATGATAACTTTTTCTTTAACCTAATAATAGTTACCATTTTTGGCAACTACACCTTTAATTAGGAAAGCAGTCAATCGTATGCATAATTTTTAAAAGTGTGACTCCTTAAATGCAAACTCAAAGTTTGTATGCACCAACTATGTGTCATTAATGATCCTCATCACCATTCATTTCTCACTGTTTTATTAAGAAATGGTCCTTCCTCAGCAACCTGACAGAGATTCAGTCCCAGAATTTTCCCTGCCTAAAGCTGAAAGAATAGTATTTGTGTACATTTTTTTTTGAGAGCTTTAGGGCATATAGTCACAACAAAATAACTTAATGTAATTAATAAGTAGGATGTTTTTATTTGGGAGATATAAATATCACAATTTAAAGTTAAAAAAAATAACTGTCCAATTAATTAAAGCTTTTGACAATGAGAAGCCTAAACCATAACAATATTCAAGATGTCTCAAATCTATCATTAAATTTGCTATTATAAACTCATTTGAAAGGATAGCTTACCTGTTCTTCTAAACGAGAAAGTTTGAGTTGTAGATCAGCCACTTGTTGTTCTTTATCCATCAACTTTTCACTTGAAAGCTGTCTCTGTTCCTTCAGCCTGCCATGAGCTTCCCCTAGTTGGCGCTCTGTCTCCAGAAGTTTGCCATGTAACTTAAAAAAAAAAAAAAGCATATATATGTATATATAAATACACACACAACCCACACACACACATACACACACACCATTACTACTACCACCTATTTTCCAAACAATGTTTTGTTTTTTTCCAATATAATACCATAATTTTCATAACACTTTGGGGAACCTAAGATTTAATTGTATTTTAATCACATAAAATTATAATTAAACATCACAGTTTCTGGTTTTCTTGCTCTCAAAATACAGTGAACCAGAAGAACTTGCTTGAACATAAGTACTTGAGAAACTTAGAATAGTGGAATTAAAATTAAAAATTATGACACTCGCATACTCAGACCTATTTCACAGTATATTTTAAAACATTTCACAGTGATTCTCATTGTTTTTCCATAGTTATGAACTACTGCAATTGACTTCTTACATTGATTACTGAAGAGACCACAAAGCATTCCAAAGCCCTCAAAATTGTACATAATTTCTAAATAAAATAGAGAAAAGAATTTTTTTTTTTTAATATTAGGCGAACCTCATTCACTAACTCTAAAATTACCACCCAGTTAAAGCCAAAGGAGAAATTTGACCTAGAGCTTAGAAACATCACTTTCTCAAACTCTTTTTTTTTTTTTCTCTAATACCACCAGAAATAACAGTTACTTTCTCCTGGGTTGGGGGAGTTTCCATTAAAAAAGATAAAAGTTTGTATTCATTTCTGAAGAATCTCTGCACAAGTGCTGTGAGCATAGAACAAAAAAGAGTTGCATGCAGTAAGGACGCAGGACATTGAGCAAAGCTCATGCACCAAGAATGCTCCGACACACCATCCTCAAATTTTACCTTGGCAAAATTAAAAATTAATAAAAAGCATTCTATATAATTGATTTTAATCAAACCTATTCATGTTAAATCTTAAAATATTAAAAATCTATATCCTTTGTGTTATATTTATACTTATATGCTCTATACTTACACATTTCTCCGTAAAATGCATAGTTGGCAAGGAAAAAACTAAAGTTTTATCAGAAAAGTGGACGCCCACTATATTTTTATGCTATGAAAAAACTTTTAGCTATCGGAATATATCCTATCTTTAATTTTTTTAAAAAGTTACTTTCTAAAGTAAAATATGCTTCTATCTATCTAAAACAGGAAGCAATAAGTTAAAGAGAACGCATTCGTCCTTGTCCTTAGACAGCACCCTGTCATCTGTCTCCTTTATTTTCTTCTTTTTTAAATGCAGTGAATTAGCATGATAACTACCCAACCTTCTCCTCATTAAAAGAATTAGGCACAATCCTGATATGTGAAAGCAAAGGAGGCCTTAAAACTTATACTTTAAGTATCTAAGTATTTGCTTGATCTCTTACAAAGAGGCATCACCCATGTCTAGTTCCTAAACTTGCTGGATAGGGATCTCCTGATATCATTGTTAATATACAGATAACCAGACTTCTCCTCTAGAAGTTTACACTTAGTACATCTGAGCTGAAGCTGAGAAATCCATGTTTTCATAACAAGAATCAGATGATATTTGGATTCAGGAAAGTTCAGAAAGCGCTTGCCAAAAAGTAACACTTTAAAAAGTAGCAGTTTTCAATCTCAACTGCACAGTACACTGACAAAGGAAACTTTTAGGTATACCAATGGCCAGGCATATGCCCAAAATGCTGATGTAACTGGATCAGGGTGAGGCCCTTGATACTGGTAATTTTTTAAATTTTTCCAAATGACTCTGATGTGCAAACAGAGTTGAGAACCACCAAATTAAAGATAACTATTGCTCTAAAGTGAAGATTTACTAAAGGGAATAATAAAAAAAAGATATGTATTTTTTGTAACTTTGTCATCATTATTGTATAATTCCTGATAAATCCCTCAACTATAATAAAGAAATGATGACTCTCAAATCAAAGCTACTCAAGTATGGAAGCAGGCCAAAATCACTTATACGATGATGCCTATACCATTTTAGAGTAAATATTTTAAAGAAAAATAGATTAAATTAAAAGTAAAAATAATACACTTTGGAATTCTTAATAGAATGGTCTACCTTAAAGTCACAATTTGAGGTATACATATACATGTATATGTTCTTTAATAAATTCAGCTTTGTAAATGTAAATACATAATTCTTTACTCATTATATTCCTAATAATGTTAACTATGTATCAGGCCCTATTTTACATGCTTCACAAATATGAACTAATTTAATAACCCTATGAAGAAGGTTCCCTTATTATCCTCATTTTATAGATGAGCAAACTGAGGCACAAATTAAATAACCTGCCCAGGATCACACAGTTTATAGGCCACAGAACTAGAATTCAGGCAGCACTGATAAACCACTGTGCCATTCAAGATGGCATGTTAGATAATTTTTAAAAGTTAAACTTATGGCATCTAATCTTTTGATTATGTAACAAATCACTATATGCACATCTGTGGCTATTTTAGAAGTGCTCATGAACACAAATATGAAGAATATAGGCTACTTTGTTTTCAATTCTTTTATTGACAATTACCAGCTACCTAACTTTGTCAGCACTGAAACAGATACTGAGTATGATACAGTGGAGAGCAAAACAAATCCAGTTCATGCCTATACACTTTAATAAAACTGAAAAAAAAGGTTTAAGGTGAGGTTCACTTCCATTCTTCCAAGAAAGATTTACTTAAAGCTCTAAGTATACAGGCTGATAGAATATAGTATTAAACAAGTTCTTCACACTAAGGAACTCACAGTCCAATGGGAACTGTAGACAATATGGAAGTAAACAAACACTAATATACAATACAAAGTGTTGTAAAAAGAAAGAGAGAAGCAGCTTGCTGAAATAAAGATCGGGTCTAGAACATATGGAAAACAAGCTATTTAAACCAAGTGGTCCTGGACGACTTTATTGAGGAAATAAAGCCAGCCTTCTGAAGAACTGAAGTCAAGAGCACACTAAAAAGAAAAAAACATAGGCAGAGGACCTGAGGCAGGAGAATACTTAAAGTGTTGGTGTATTTGAGGGACTCAAAAGAGACCAACATGGCTTCACAGTGGTAGGAGGTGAGTTTGAAGACATAGTGTGGGCCATACTATATACAGAGACTTACATACCAAATTAAGACATTTGGTTTTGATTCAAAGTGTAATGCAAAGCCACTTTAAGCAGAGTGTTAAGCAGAGGAATAAAGTGATATTCTTCATGTTTTAAAAATATGTGTCTGTCTTCTTGACGGAAAATAGATTAAGGAGGTCACTAGAAGAAGGTAAACTGGTAAGAAGGCTAATACAGGAGCTCAGGTCAGCAATGATGGTGGCTAATGTTAAGGGCAGTAGCAGTGTAGATGAAAAGAAGTAGACAGGTTTGAGACATACTTTGATGGTAGAATCCAGATAGCATGCTGAAAGAAAGAAGATAAATGGTATCACTTCAAGGTCTTCAGTATGATCTCTTTATTTTGTACAGAACTGTGACTAAACCAAATCCTTACATATTCAAGTCTTCATATAAAAATATCTGTTTAAGTCGGTTCTCAAAAATTCCTGATGCCCTTCTACCCACTGACAACCTACATAATAAAGTCCCGAATGTTCTTTCCAGACACAATAGTCCATTCTTATTGCACATACCCTATCCTAAGAGCAAATCAGTGTCCCTTCCTGGTTCTTACAATACTTTTCTGCTACTAGTTTACTCTTGCTAATCCTTCTGCCTGGAATCCCTACTGCTACTTGCCTAAACCTATCCAATATTCACAATTTCAAGCACCACTTCTCTCTCATACAAAGCTTTTCCTGATCATATAACTAGACAAAATAATTACACAATATGAAGTACTATGTGGGGAAGAGAACAGGAGAGGAGCTCTTTCAAGTTCTCATACTATATAGGATCTTTTACTACATTTCTCATGTTCTTTGGTGCAGGATAGTACTCGCCTTATCCTCAATGAGATTTACATAATCATTTATGTCCTTTTTCATTTTTGTATCTCCTAACAATAAGGCATGGTGCCTTTTAGAAACCATTAATGCCCAATTTGTTTACTTGAACTGAGTCATTTAATTTATTTTTGTTATGTACTGATATCCCAAAGCCTCTGTTTTCTTCCATTATGAATTCACTTACTCACTAAAACCTTTGCTGTTTAACAAGCAATGTGCCAGGTAGTAAGGATAAAAAATAAATAAGACATGTTCTTTGCATCCAAATAGTTCAGTCTAGTAAAGAAACTTGTATGATAATATAACTATACTGTGGTAAGTGAAACAATCAAGATATGTACATGCTTAAGCCATTTTTATTTATTTTGGGGGAGGGAGGGGAGATGGTGCAGTAGAAGTGACATTCCACGGATTTCTAGAAAAGTGACAAGTAAAATTAGTATTCATCAATGAGAAGAGGAATAGGAAGGCTATCTCAGACCAAGAAGAAAGAAGAATTGAAGACACAAAAGCAAGGGTCACTGCCATTTAAGGAAAAATAGTTGAACATTATCAAAAAAGTGGTTAAGGACTTTATTTTTCCCAAAATTTCCATTTGTCAACCAATTTTTAATGTTATCTATAAAAAATAAAGTACATAATTTTAAAAGTCAGTTAATGGCAAAGTCAAAACCTGCATTAAATTTCATCTGATGTACATTATTTACCTATAAAAAATAGTTTCTAGGACTAAATTCTTTCTTCTTTTAAAATATCTAATTTTTATACTATTGGTTTAACAATAATTATATTTTGAAAATTGAGTAACAAAAAAAAGATGAGAATTTTTAAACTGAAGAACAGTCAACAATTTGAATTAATTACAAAGCCAACACCTGTTGAGTATCTACCATGTGTCAGGTACTATCCTAAGCAATTATATGTATTAATTCATTAACACCTCACAACAATACTATATGACAGATGCTATCATTTCTTCCTCTTCTTAAAAAAAAACTGTAATGAAATGAGATCTGACTCAATGCTACAGTTATGAATAATAAGCTAATTTTGTTAAATGACAACTTTTAATAAGCTATATTATGATCAAATAACTATCAAACAGACTAAGAAGAAACCATAGGAGAAATTACACTTAGTAAAAGTCACATCTCTTACTTGATTAATTTCACTTTGGAGTTGTAACCCATGCTGCTCCTTTTCTTCTCTCTGCTGTTGTAGTTGCTTAAACTCCACCTTTAGATGCTGGTACTTGGTCTCTACTTCTGATAATTCTTCTTTGAGTTTTTGAGTAGCTTCTCCCTTTTCACCTAATTCTGCCTGTATTCTCTGCAGTGAGGTTTCAGATGCAGATAATCTTGACTGAAGCTGTTGACAATCTAGGTCTTTTTGATGTAGGCTTGCTTGTATATTCTTTTTACTCACACATTCTTCATTATGTTTATCTTCTAACTGAGTATAGTCAAGTTCTTTCTTCAGCAACTTTTCAGTCAAGTTCTGAAATATCAATTTAACAATTTTTCCTTTTCTAATATTTTTAATGATTATAGTTTTCAAACAATTTTTAGAGTAGTACCATCTCCTATTAAATGTTTTCATCAATATTACAACACAAAAACAGTGAAAATATTTTAGCCAAGAAGAGCTAAATTATTACATACTAACTTATAATTTTATTATTGGTCCACTTGACCAAACTCCATAACATATTTTAAGAATTACCAACAACATTTTGACATAAAATCAAAACCCTAAAATCTGCTAGATTCTTTAGAGTAAGAATATTTATAGCCTCTCATTTAAGTTAAAAAATTAAAACTACCTCCTATCATCAAAAGTTACTTTGAACAACAATATACTATAGCAATTCTGATTTCTGGCTTTGCAACTTCATAGTTGGTAAGAGCTTAGCATGACTATATCGCTATACTAGTATGTCTGATCCTACTCATTCCTAAACTTTGTTCTTCTTGATAAAGACTGTTTTTAAGAGTCACAATTTTAACACTAATTAAAATTTCTAAGTATGTAAAAATAGTGATCTAAAAATGTCACTTACCTGCTTTAGATTTTGTTATTTTACTCAATATTATCATATACTAAATATAAAATGATACTTCCAAACAAAGATCTGAATCAGCCAGCCTAATACAATGCTAAAGTCTGATCACAGTAGTTGTTACAATTAATATTGGACATTTTAAGCCAATATATTTACACATAAGACATGAATTAGGATTTTGACTCAATTCTGTAAGAAAGATAGCCGAGATAAGAAGCCACGGTAAGCACTTGGTGAGTCAAACCATGCACATTTATTATACCCACTTTTTATATTCCGTGTGCTACAAGAGGGTAATACAGAAATAGTAGACAATCAAAGACTCTGGGCTTTTAACAGACTATAATCTAAATGAAACACACACATAAAAAAAAAAAACTTCTAAGAGTGTTAAAACATACTGTGCAGCAAAATAGGATTAATACAAAAGCTGTATCAATTTTCTTAAGCACATAATTTTTTAAAAAACAAAATGAGCAAAGTCAGGTGGAGCTAACTCATAAGTTATGATCACCTAAAAATAAAGTTTGAGCTTGGAAAAGTGGTGAGATGAGTTAAGTAATAGATATACATGACTCATGCCATCTGCTCTATACAAAAAGACACAAAAATAAAAAAGACAGAAAGGAACAGACAAGTTTTATGTGGGGAAACAGCAAACACTATTGTCACCTCAATGAGAGTAACAAATCTAGGTACCAAGGAGGGAAAGGCAGCAGTAACTTGTGTGAGAAAAAAAGGCAGTAATATATATTGTCAAGTAAGAATATACTATAGAAAAGGCAGTGCCCAGAAAGATGATGTAAGTATAGGTGAGAGACAAGATGAGAGAAACCTGAGAGGCAAGAAGAGTAACCAGAGGTTTACAGCAAAATTAGCCAAGAGATGTGTGCTTTGACTAACCAACAGAAATTTTTAAACAATAAAAAAAAAGTAGAGTCAAAAGATTAGAAAAATAAATAATACTTTAAAGTCAAACTATATGATAGGAAAATTCTCTTTATAAATATTTCCTGTGTTACTAATTAGTAACTCAAAATCTTTCTTGACATAATTTTACATTCTCTCTTTCAGAAAATGATATTTATTTTAGAATTTAAATTTAAAATTTTTGAAGCTAAATTAAGTTTATTCATTGACTATAAATGTGTTGCATCTTTTTTTAAAAAAAATTCTAAAGTACTGAATTTCATAAATGCAACCATGCTTACAAATACTGAGAACTTGGGTAAGATATAATTTTAAAACATTCTACAAAAATGAAAGCTTCTAATGAGTTAGTGAGTCTTCTTCACTAAAGGCTTACTTATAAAGTTACCAAGTAATCTCACCAGTTCAATACATAAATGACCCCTCACACAGCTTAACCCTTTAAAAAGCAAAAATACATAACCGTTGCCTGTTTAAAATTCACTTGTCCAAAAGCAATTAATCAAAATCTATCTGCTTTATTGTACAGATGAGAGATAATTAAATTTTCTTTAAAAGAACCTAAATCACTTTTTTTCTTTTTAAAAGAACCTAATCCACTCACACTATATAATTTTTGTATGCAAAAGGCTAACTATATTTAGCACCATAAACTTTTCATTCTTAATATGGTCTTCTCATGGAATCAGAAGCAAAATAGTATAATGAATACATGGCTTTTGAAGATTGATTTTTTTAAGTACATTAGACTCCATTAAAGGAAATAATAATGGCACATTTATTTCTCCATATTAGTCCTTACAACAAAATATGAAATAGACTTTACCATCCCCATTTTACAGATGAAGAAGCTACAGTTGAAAGAATACAATACGACTTTGCCAAGTGGCAGTCACATATTATAATTTTTAGTCCAATAATTTTTTTCACAACACAATTTAGACACTCAGTGTGAGTCAATTCGTGCTCCCCCAAATATATCCTATTCAAGTTTATATTATAAAATGAATGTTAAGCCTAACTCATAACATAATTTCCATTTGCTTAAGCAAAATTCTTTCCTTCCAAAAGTCCAGTCCTCTTTTGTTTTTTTCACCAATTGTTCTCTCAACGTATTTTCTTACAGAGTCAATTTCCCTGTGTTAGGCTCCATTATCCCATTATTCACTTGCTACTTGCCCAGGTAATAAGAATGAAGGCAAAAAAAAAAAAAAAGCATTTTTTTTTAAATACTTGATAGCTAACAAAGTGTTTTCAGGGGTCTCATCTCATTTGTTCCTCAAAACAGCTTGGGAGAAAAAACAAATTGAATTACTTGTAGTACTTCAATGCCTCACATTTTGTGTTCTTACACATGCCCATGCCTTCTGTATATCTAGTTCTCAAAATGAAATGTTATTAACCCCTCTGCCTTGTGAAATGCTCCTTAGAATTCTTAAAGATTAAGCTGAAAAGACTTTGGTCATAAACATCTACTGCAGGTATACATCTTGGTCAGTTTCTAAGAAGCAGACCACCAATCCTGGTAAACTGGTATAATTACTTTAGAAAATAGTTTGGGGTCACCTAGTAAATTTGAGCATGTGCACAGCCTACAACCAAGAAATTTCACTTGGAAGTATATAACTGAAATTCTTGCACAAATACATGAGATTTGGATGTAATATTCATAGCTGCAATATTTGTAATAGCAAGGAGATAGAAAAACTGAAAAAATAGGAAGTGCATATAGATCACTTCTACTACATTCTAAAGAATAATATAATTGCCACATGGAAAAGCATTTATGTATTTGAATTATAAAGTAAGTTAGTTGCTTTTTTTCATGAAACATCATTTTTATTAGAAAAAAATGACAGATGAACTGTGATTATTCAGAATTGGGGAGGAAGAGAACCTGTCACTTCAAAGAATAGAACTGACAGTATTTGCTGTCAAGGGTAAAATTAAAGCTTTCAAATGGGGTTTAGAATTTGGAAAACTTGTACCACCATGAGCTTGACACTGCCTCATACTTAAAGCCTATTCTGAGATTGATGGTAATATTGACCAATGTGATTGTTTTTATATTGTACAATGAAACGTGTCAATATTTGGAGGGTGTGCATAGCTTAGTGAACCAATATTTCCCACATGACTAATGCACGATGTTACAAAATCATGCACAGGAAAGATACACTCAAAAGGCAAGATAGAGGAATGAATTTTAATGTTACAAAGTACAAAAACCACACCGATATGGTTTGAGAGTCTACGCTGTAACTAACTTTTGAGAAACTACACTTTATCTAGTTTCAGTATAGTATCAAATAAAAATAGCAACAATTATCTGAAACGACTATTAAGATATCTCTTCCTTTTCCAACTACAATCTGTGTGAGACTGAATTTTCTTCATACCCTTCAACGATATCATAACAGATGAAATGTAAAAGCAGACTGAGAATCCATCTGTCCTGTAGTAAGCTATGCATTAAGAGGTTTGCTAAAATGTAAACCACCACCACTATTCTTTGTTTTGGAAAATACAGTCACTTTTCATAAGAAATGATATTTAGGTAAATATTTAATTTTAATGTTTAATGTTAATGTTCTTTTAAATAAATACTTTAAATTTCATTTTGTTTTAATTTCTAACATACATATTAATATGTATGTTAGATATAATCCTCCCAAAATAAAAGCACTTAGAGGTCCATAACAATTTTGAGGATATAAAGCTGACGTGAGATCAAGAAGTTTGAGAACTGTTCTCCAAGGCATAAGTAACAAATTACCCCCAAACTTAGCAGCTTAAAATTGTATCTATTATTTCACAGTTTCTGTGTGTCAGGAATCCAGAAGCAGCTTAGATGAGAGGGTCTACTTCAGGGTTTCTCGTGAGGTTGCAGTAAACTGTGGGCCAGAACTGCATCTCTGAAGATTTGACAAGAGTTGGAGGATCTGCTTCCAAGCTAGGCTGCCTGGCTATGGTCAAAAGCCTTAATATTTACAACCGATTATGTCCATGTTATGTACAGTTGAGTCAGCTTTGACTCCTGGCGACCCTATGAATGAGTGATGTCCACAATGTCCTGTCCTCAGCTGCCCTGCTCAGTTCCTACAGACTCATGACTGTGGCTTCTTTTATGTACTTTATCCTCTTTTTTCCCTTCTACCACGTTCTTTTCTTTCTTGATTTTTCACTTGTTATATTTCATCAAAATATTATGTTCAAGTTATTAAAGCAAAGACAACATATTCACCATATATTTGAATATACAGGTTTAATAACTCGCTATTCTCTCACCACCAAAAAGTAAAGACATGGGGAGGGGTATTAATATCATTACCTTCCCTGACCCAAAATTAATGTTATCTGTTGTTCATCTATAAAGAAAAAAGGTGGGAAATATTGACATTATAAAATACAAAATAAAGAAGAAAGTTGGAGGCCTCATACATCCTGATTTCAAAGTTTTTTAAACACTACAATGATATTGGATTCATGATATTGGATTTGGCAATGATTTCTTGGATGTGAAACCAAAAGCACAGGCAATGAAAGTAAAAATAAATGGAAATACATCAAATTAAAAACTGTGCATCAAAGGTATGATGTGATTTATAACAAGAAATATACATTTGGTTTTCATCCCCATTTCTAGAACAGACTCTTAAAAACCTTGGAATTTTCCTTATGATAAAAGCAATAAAGATGTCTTTTGTTATTCATAACAAGTCTCTTTCAAATATCTATGAGTTTACATTAATGAGGCGATATTTTTTTTTTTTTTTGAAAGCTCCTAATGATGAGGACTGGTTGCCAGGGAAACCAACCAAGATTAAAGTTGGAACTTTCAGTTCCACCCACCACCTCCGGGTTTGGAAGGGGCTATTGGCTGAATCAATCGCCAATGATCAATAATTTAATCAGCCAAACCTGTGTAATGAAGCCTCCATAAAAACCCAAAAGGACAGGGTTTGGAGAAATTCTGGGTTGGTGAACATGTGGAGAGAACAGAGAGACCATGAGAGCTCGGTGCCTTTTCCCACATATCTTGCCCCATGCAGCTCTTCATCTGTCTATTCTTGAGTTATAGTCATTCATAATAAACCAGTAATCTAGTAAGTAAAATGTCTTCCTGAGTTCTGTGAGTCACTTTAACAAATTACTTGAACCCCAGGTGGGGGCTGTGGTAACCCCTATTTATAGCCAGTTGGTCAGAATTACAGGTAACAAGCTGGACTTCCATTGACATCTGAAGGGAGCGGTCGCAGTATTGCGAGAATGAACCCTTTATCTGTAGGATCTGATACTATGTCCACGTAAGCAGTCCCAGAATTGAGATAGATTGCAGATACCCAGCTAGTGTCACAAAACATTTGAGGTGTGGGACACTGACACATCAGTGTCAGAATATTTATTAAGAATAGAGGAGACATAGGAGTATTTTTCCTTAACAAAAAGATACAGCAGAGTGAAAGGGCAACCCAAGAAATGAGAGAAAATATTGCAAATCATATATCCAACAAAGGGTTAATGTCCAATCAGAAAGAACTACTACAACTCAACAATAAAACAAACAAACAACCCTATTGAAATTATATGGCCAAGAAGCACATAAAAAGAGGCTCAACACCCTAACCATTAGGGAAACACAAATCAACCATGATGAAATAAGTCATTAGGATGGTGACTATAAACACACATACACACACACCACACAGAAAATAACAAATGTTGACAAAAATGTAGAGAAATCGTGGAATCCTTGTGCACTGTTTATGTGAATCTGTGTGTACTACTTATGGTGATTTCTTCAAAAATATGAAAACAGAATTACCATATAATCCAACAATTCTGCTTCTATCTATATACCCAAAAGAACTGAAAGCAGGGTCTCCAAGAGATATTTGTATACCCATGTTCACTGCAGCAATATTCACAATAATCAAAAGATGGAAGCAATCCAAGTGTCCACCAACAGATAAATAGATAATATGACATATACATATAATAGGATATTACTGAGCCTTAAAAGGAAGGAAATTCTGATACATATCAAAACAAGGAAAACCTGAAGGACGTTACACTAAGTGAAATAAGACAAGAAGAAAAAGACAAATACTTTATAATTCCACTAATAAGATACTTAAAATAGTAAATGCAAAGATATAAAAAGTAGAATGGTGATGCAGGAAGTGGCAATGAATGGGGAGCTGTTTAATGAGTATAGAATTTCAGCTTTGTAAAATAAAAAGAGTTCTGGAGATTAATTGCATAACAATGTCAATATACTTAACACTAGAAAAAAATACAGTATAAGTCACACTGTATTGTGCCCATATGCAAATAACATAAACAAGATTAAAATTTAGGATATAAAAAATCAATTCATCACAAATGTAGTTTTTAAATTCTCACCTGATTTTTTTGTGTTAATTCATTAACTGAACTTTTAAGTTTTTGTAGTTCCTGCACATACACAGCAACTTCTTGGGGGCCTTTGGCAAGTTCACTCCTTAGCTGGCTTATTGTGGCCTAAATAAATAAGTAAATAAACAAATAAATAAAGCAAGCACGCAAACTAAAATGAAAAAGAAAATGGAAGCATCCAAAGATTTTAAGATTACATAAATTTTTGTCAATTTTCTTAAATTGAAATAATCTTTTAAAATTGCAGTTTGGTTCTTTATCCTGCCATCACACATCTTTTTCAGTGAAAAAATCGTTTTTAAAATCTATCCAAAATACACCATTTCACTTATTTAATAATACATGAAATGAAAAACTGACATCCTACATTATGTGTCTGAAGTAAGCATCAAACTGCAAACTTGAATTTACTGGCTTTAAAATTATACTTTAATCCTCCTGAATTTAAAGAGGATATGCAGATGAATCCTACATTTTCTCCTCATTTCTATAGCATAGCCTTTTCTTTTATTTTAGAAGCATGTTAAATGCAAACATACAAAGAGACACCTTGAAAGGTAGTGAATCATATTTTTGACTGTCATGGAAAGTATTTGTCCAAAGAAGTTACCAAATGGAAGTTATATATAGTTTCATTAGCCTGCATCACTCTATGATCAGATACAGTATCTGGACATGAATTAGCTGTAATGTATTTTAACATTTTTAATAAATATTAATGTCATTTAAAATAATAAAAAAGAAAGGTAAGGTAAGCAAAGGTCTTGAAAATATAGGCTCCCTATACATGAAAGCTTTAACCATTAGAGAAAAAGACTAAGCATTGCTTTCAAAGTATGGTTTCCTGTGACATTAACAAAAGAACTTTATATTTCTAATATTGCTTATTGGATTTTTTTTATTTTTTACATTCCTAAAGTTAAAATTATTTCACTGTCTATACTCTGTTAGAAATTAAACTTTATAATATGAATAAGACAAATTAAAAATTTTTTCTTAATAAACACATCAGCAGTTACCTACATTATATATTATAAATAAGTACTTTCATCTTCAAGAAAGAAACTTAAAGAGCTATTAATTTATTGTGACATTAACACCAAGAGATCTTCTGCTACTCCTCTTTTGGAAACCCTTCCAGAATGTGTGGCATTTTTTTTTTAAGGGATTCTCCTTGGTGGTGTATCTTCATCCACTTACAGTGGCTTTGGTTTTAAGTTTTGGAAACCACCTACTAACCAAGGTAAGCAACTGAGTTGAAATGATCAAACACTTGGGCTTCTTTTATTTTAATAACCATAAATTAATAAAGCTAGCTTTTTGAGTGTTTTCTAAACTGGCTTAAAGTTAATTCAAAGAGGTTTCGAAATGTTTTTAGAAATGACAGCGTGTCTTGAGATATGTCCATGGCCTGACCTTTTATGAAAAACATTTATGTAAACAAACCAATTCTGACACACTGAAAGGCAATCGGTCACATTACTTTACAGTTATACCTTATACAGGATGTTTCAATATAATATATAACATATACATATTTCAAAGAAAGAAATGTTGAACTATTCATGTATTTGTAACTGTGTTCAATTTAAAGGTATATCTTAATACCTTCTGTCTTAAATTGATTATGTAACCTTGACATAGATAATATGGATATAGGTACTGGGAGTTTATTTCAAATTGCTACTTCTAACAACTTGGAATCTCAGAATCATTTTCTGTTAGTAACTTTAAGAATATTAACAGAAAATTAGGAATAATTCAGCTATTTTTAATATTTATGTTTTAATCATATAGCACAAATGCTAACTTATCACAAAAGAAAATAAATTACATTTAAACTCCTACATATATATCTTATCAAAGGATTTAGCACATAATAAACAGAAATAAATAACTATACATATTAAAATGCAAATTATGAGTATATTTCATTAAACACCATGATTCCACTTGAAAGTTTGTAAGCTGTAGTAAACCAGGTGTAACATCTCTCTAGTGGCTACCTTGTTGATAAATTCCAACATGTAAAAGAAACTAAACAAGGAAAATGTAAAGAAAATATATCCAAAAATATCTTGTTATATTTTGTAGTTTTTAGATGTTTTTATAATTTTATAATGTTAACACCTAAAGAACTGAACATTATGTGTATCATTTATCCTTTGTACTCTAAGTATGTATCTTTTTTAAAACTGGAATTTTTAAAAAGAAAAATACAAGCATTTAAAATTTTTTTATTTTATACAAGAAAGAAAAAAAATGTGTGAAGCATATACAGCAAAAGGTACACTTTAATTATGGGGAAGGGGATGGAGGGCAGTGAATTACAGGAACTTTAACTTTCTCTATTGCACATAATGCATCTTTAACAATAATCGAGTATTATGCTTATATTTGGGAAAAAATAAGGATTAAAGAAAGACAAAATTTCCTAAGAAATAAATACATTCACTGTTCAGGTATCACTATAGTTAAATTCTAACAAAAGTGGCTCTCTGCTCTAGCCACCCCATCTTTCCTCCCTTTTTAACAATTCAAGCTCACCTGTGCCTTGAAAGCTTTAGCACTGCCTCTTATTGCTCTCAGCTCTTCTTCCTAATTCCTGCTTACTTCTTGCCTGATCACTCTATCTAAAATTGTCCCAAATTATTGCCATCTCCAGTACTGTGTATCCTGTTTTTCTTTATAGCATTGACTGACTTTCTTCCCCCTACCTACTTTAATTCCGTCCCCACTCCTGACTACGGATGTTGCCATCTCCCCTTAAGAACCGGATATCTGAAGGAGGGGTGTCTCCTCCCACGCACTCACAGCATGCACCCGGGGCCTGGCACCCCCAGCGCACCTGGGGGCCCAGCGCACCCGGGGTATGACCCATGGTTCCACCTGGGGTGCAAACCCAGGACCTTCTGCATGTAAAGCAGATATGCTAACCACTACATTACGGAGTCACCCCATTACTGACTTTCTATCATGATTTGGTTAACATATATTGTTCAGCTTCTTAAAAGAGATATAAGCTTTATGAGGGCAGGCACTCATGTCTTATTCACTGTTATATTCCCCACACCTAAATAGCTGCTGACACATAGACATTCAAAAATACCCACTGAAGGAATGAGTGATTCTATCTCCAAGGAGTTGATAGATATTTGTCCATTGAAACAGTATATCAGGCCCTATAAACAGTTTGTATTCCTTGAAGCCATGCTGCTGAATTAGACATTTAATTTTTACTAAAAGACTTTAAATTACAAAATAATGAAGGAAAGATATTTTGAGCAAACATCCTGCTAGCAAATAGAACTACAGTTATTGTCCAAATATTCTACTACTCTTCGTAAATAGTCATTTAAATATGGTTGAAAATTTGCTTGATTAATAAAAACAAAAATGAGCATATCTTTGAAGTTCTAAGATTGCCTTAATACACAAAACTGCCATATGATAAAGGTATTATATAAAAGTATTACTAATATTAAAAGCCTTCCAAAAACACATTACCTCAAGTTTAAGCATCTCCATTAGAAAGCAGAAAAAAAAATAAAATGATGGATGAAAGGTGGAAAACAAGACTGACAAAAGTACACATTGAACGCACAATAAAATAATGTCAAAACACACTGCTAAATCTGATCTCTTATATTAGCACATTTTTAAATGTTCTCTTTAATAACTCTCTTAATTACTATGCTGAGTGTAATCATACTCAGTCCATGTATTTATCAACGGTTTAGCTTTTAAACCTGGGATTCAAATGAGTTTATTTGGAATACAAATAAAATACTTAAAAAATAATTTCCATTAAAGACCATACTAAATATAAATTGATTACAGCTTTGATATTTTCAAAAATGTAGATTTTTAATAATATTTTTTAAGCTTTAAATCTTCACAATTTCTGATCTATAAAATAGTCTAATTAGTGTTTATAAAGTGCTTTCAAATCTTTTAGAATGAGTTACTTTTTTATATTCCCTTTAAAATATCTAGATTCCCTCCCCCCAAAAAACTGCCTATGAATTCATAAGGTATATATTTAATGAAAGTAATGAAATATAAGGACATGTTTAACAATATACACAGATTATATATCTTCATCCTCAACTAAGAATACCAAATAAACCACTGGAATTTTTTAGCTTCCTTAATTCCTATTAATGTTTTGTTTCTGATGTCACTATTTAAGTTCAGTAAAGTAGTAATACAGAAAATAAAATACAGTGCTTAACTTTTTAAGCACTATAATTTACCATCATGTTTAACTGAGAATAAATGGAATTGAATTTTAATAAAATACATGCCATCTATTTAAAAAGTAAGCAGAAGCTAAAAATAAATAGAGTTATAAACAAATAAATGTGATGGAGTATTCAAACATTAACTTCTTTACACATAAAAATGGTATGACACAAATCAAAAGTTACCTTAAGCTATACTCAATATAAATATTACAATATACAATATAGCAACATATAAAAAGTAGTAACAGTATTAGGTCAAGATTAACAGCACAAATTTACTTTAAAGGCAAATCATCAGACCACCTAAAATAGGAGATAACATGATACAGAAAGAAGACAGGCTTTAGATAAGACCTGGGTTCTAACCCTAGCTTTATATTAGGTGTATGACCTTGCACAAAGTCAGATTGAGCCTCAGATTCCATATATATAACAAACTTAATTAACATATTTAAAGTGCCTAATGTAGTATGCAAAACTAGAGGTGTTCAAGAAGTAAGTTTGTTTCTAATAACTTACTTCTGACTCTCATGTTACCATTTCTTAAAGTTGTTCAAAATATTTCAACACAATCTGGAGTCTCAATTACTACATATTTATTAATTAACTTTAGAGTAAATATTATCTATGTTTTATTAAAGATATAATAAAATATCAAATCACCAATTATTCAGCAAGAATAAATCTCTTTATTTTAAAACTTCCTTTTAAAACACTTGAAATAGAAATTTTATGAAAACTTGAAAGAAGTTAAGATGTAAAGAATGGACTTCTAAATCATTTTTCTTCTGTCCTAGAAATATCTTTCCTAGAGAAAAAAAAAAGTCATTTTCTACTAGTCAACCCTGTTGCCAGGAGGACAATGTGGGAAGACACTAAATCCTATCACCCCCAATCTTTTATAACTCTAGTTATAACTTTTTCACTGTAAGTGACCTCTTCTCATTACATATTAGGGTACTTTAATCTATATGAATAAAAATATAAATTTATAAAAGTCTTCCATATGAAATTTGGAGTAATTTTTAAATAAAATATTACTCAAAAATATTTTTCCCACATATATTTTTCCCAAAATACAAGTAAATATATAAATTTCTTCTCCTTGTTCAAATTCTACTTGTGTAACAAGTATAACTCCATAATTCTCAGCTGAAAAAGGTCAGGAAGGATTGCACTTTAAAATAGACATTCTAAAACTACCATTACTGTGATTCAATTCTAATCACTCTATTGATTCATTTTGAGATTTCAAATAACATTAAAAATTTTTTTAATTAAAAAGTATAATTATTTTAATTTGAGAAATTATACAGGCAAACTTAAAAGTAATTCTTTTTTAATTAAATTTATTGAGGTAGCATTGGTTAACACAATTATATAGGTTTCAAATGTACAAGTCAATAATATATTCAATCTGTATATTGCATTGTGGGTTTACCATCCAAAGTCAAATCTCCTTCTGTCACCACATATTTGAACTCCTTTAAAGCACAGAAGTAAATGACTGGATTCACCTACGTTTAAATATTTCTACTGTAACATTATCTAAATGAGATTTTTTCTCATGAGACTTCTTTGATTCAGCCTCTCTTGATTACACATTAGGAGCTTTTAACTGTCTCTGCTAAGTTCATAAACTCCCTGAAATTATTTGAAAAATTATGAGATTATATGTTTTTGGACTACAAAGATCACTTTTGGGAAATCTGTGCCTGAAATTCATAAGCTTTAACATCTGAAATGTTAAGCATCGTAAAGCCTCACATGTTTATGTATGTTATACCTATAAACGCTTACCACTCCCCCATTGATAAGATATAAGAAGAAAAATAAAGGATGACATGGATTGTCAGTAATATTTATACTTCATTGCTCTTTAATATATTTCTAAATATGAATAGAGTGGCTTTTAAATCACCAGCTTAAAAACTCTAAGACAGAAATACAAATTGAAAGGTCACTATAACTTTACTTTTAAACTGGAAATATGAGAAACAGAGGTCCACGTCACATGAAAGAGCTTAAGAACTACAAATAATAGTAGTCATAACAATATCTCCTATACAGTAAAAAAGGATGAAGGCTAGCATTTTCCTGCAAATATATTTATTACATATCCTAGAACTTGTTATATGCTGACATAATTATATGAGATTTATAGCCAGTCATGTCACACAAGAAATAAAAAAAAAGAACTGAGAATATTTATTCTGAAAGAGAAAAGAATCTCAGTAAATATGAACAGCCTTCAAATATCTCATGAAGGAAAGAAGAACAATTTATTTTGAGGAAAACTGGAACCAGTGCATATAAATTACAGGGAAACAAATGTCAACTCAATGAAATGGCTGATTTATAAGAAATATGCACCCATATACCACCAAGAAAGAGTTGTAGAACACTTATCAGAAATGCTTTCTTTATCCCGACCTAACTGAAAGAAATTCAATTACACTTATTAAGTAGCCTGGAGCACATTTAACTTTAAACATCATCTCTACACAGTATTCATCATCCTTTTCTAAGTGTCTAGCAACATGAAGCAAAGAAAAAAATATTGACTCTCAGACCATACTGACTATATAAAAATATTATTCAGAGCAAATTTTAAAAGGCAAATACTGTTTTAATAGGTCACTCAAAAAATCTCAAATCCTGGCTTCTCTCAACAGTATAAACAAGTTAATACTGGTCACATTTAAGTACACTGAACTTCATTACCTCTGAGTTAGCATAATCTGCTTGTAACTTTTTGCACTCATCTTTGAGTTTTTCAGATTCTCTCTCACGTTCCAAAGTCATGTTATCCATTAGTGTTTGAACTTGGACCAGTTCTTTCTTTAACACAGCAACATCTTCTATACCAGGTCTCTGAAGCTGTGAAGTAACAGATGTTAATTAAAAATTACAGTGAAAAACTAAAATAATATATATTTTTAAATGGTTTTACTACAAAGAAATCAAAATGAAAATGGTCTTTAATAGCAATTATTAAACTTCAAATATCAAACACTGATTTCTTCCCCCAACAAGCCTCTATTCATGACACTCTATCTGATACTAAACAGTATCACCATTCAAGGTACGAAATAGCAAATTCACAATTACCCTTAGTGCTTTCTATGCTTTCCTTTCCTTCATGAACTACACCCATTGGTCATAATAATCACTTGATAAATGGTACACTCCTTCCTTTTCTATCTTAGCAGACTAGTAATAAAAATGAAGAAGGAACAGATGTAATTAAGCATAATTAGTGTTTGTTCCAGATTGAATGTAATAGATTCATTTATTCATTATTTATTGGATACTAAATAAAGGACAGAAATGAGTCAAGGATAGACCCAAAGTTGTTAAGCCTGGGAGGTTTATACTATCAATGACAGAAACACAGTTATGGAGGAAAATGATGACTTAATGTTATACTTGTTGAATTCGAAATGAAAGTTATAAATGCAATCAGAAGTATCCTAAGGTGTAAGGGAAAGTCAGGATCAGAGATGCAGATATGGAAACTACTATTAAGAAAATGATATTAAGATAGAAACAAAAATGTAAAGGTAGTAAATTATGTATCATAAAATTCTATTTTGATCTTAAAAATCATGTATGATATATACAAAGGTAGAACTACAGGGAATTTTTTATTTCTTTCATTTTACTCAAGCTATATTTAAAAAATTTTTTCACCAGAGTATGTATTTCATTTATAAAGGTGCACATTCTAATAAATGGTTTGTAAATTACCAGTTCAGTCTTCAGATCTTGAATTAGAATTGCCTCTTTTTTAATTCTTCTGTCAGATGTGTCACTTTTTGTTCAGAAGCTTCTCGAAGACTCCTTTCTTCATCATATTTTGACTTTATATCTAATTAAAGATATATATATATATTAGTTTCATGACATTAAAAACAGTTTTATAACTACACTGTAGTGCATATCTGTACATCAATTCAAAGTTACATTCCTTAGATAACCATAAACATATATAATAAAATTATACTTCTGATTACCTTAAATTAACTTAATATAATCAAATGCTTTTATCTATAAAAATTCTACTACATACTTTATTTATAGACAAAAGCATTTGATTTGCATGTAAAATTTTACCTAAAAGTATATAGTTAAAATAATAATAATATATGTAACTGATAGTATAACAAAATATTAAATCCATACAAGTATTTAACATCTTCGATATGTTGCTTGTTAAACTTTAAGATACCCCAAAAGAAAATTCATTTTTCCTAAAAATCAAGAATTCTAGAAAAAATTAGTCCCTTGAAAAGGTAGGAGGACAAACAAAACAATTTATATAGCAATTCTGCTATTAAAGTCCAATAATCACCACCATATTCTATAACAAATGCTTTATCACTTAAATACAATGTTTATTTCTAGGATGTATAATGGCAAAAAGGTAATGAGACTGATGCATTAGCTAAAAATTCTTATTGAATTTACCTGCAATTTCCGTGGCAAGTTGGGCTGCTTTCTGTTCGAATAAGTCTTTCATTTGCTTAATATTAAAATTTTCTGTTTGAGCTTCTTCTAACTGTTGTTCCAAAGACTGTAGTTCTACAAAAAATATTTATTCAAAAACAATGTTAATTTCATTTGCTAAATTGTTATTACTTATATCATAATCATTGCAGTAGTAAAGACAATTGACATGTCTACTACCAATTACAAATGGAGTACCTTCACATTTCAAGAATTAAGCATTCCTGTTTCATTGAAGAAACAAGTCATAGTTTACAAACATGTAAAATAAATGAAAGGAATATTTAACATCACATTCAAATAATCTATAAATATTTACTTAAAAAATTCTTTTGATTTCATACTTCACAGATTTTCCTATTATATCTGTCAACTGACAAAAAAGGAACATATACTGCTTCTCTCCTAAAATTTAATATAATGTGAAATAAAATTAGAAATGGTTAAAGAACAATCAAGGTCTTAAATAAAATAATTAAAACATGTGGTCAATTTCTAATACTTCATTCTCATAAAGAGATTTCACAAGGAAATTAACCTCTAAATATAATTTTGTTTATTCATTGAGCATTCTTCCAGTTAAAGTCAGTTACAAAGATACTCATTGCATCATTTGATTTCAAGAGAAAAACAGTATATCATTTCTTGATATAAACTTTTAATTAAGCAAATATATTAATGTATTTATAACTTCAGAATATAATGAACTAAGAAAATACTAAGATTTTAGTAACATGATTACACTATAAAGGTCACAGGTAACAAGCACTGTAAACTTCAAATACGATTGTTATCTTCACTATTTTAGAGCCATAAAATATAACCACAAATCACCAGGCATAAGAGAAAAAGAAAGAAAAAAGTTAAAAGGACGGATGAGATAGAGAACAAGAAAAATGAAAAAAAAAAAATCTGCTTTTAGTAAAGTTACCTGCTGATGAATCTACCACCAATCCATCAGGTTTAGGCTCCTCAATGAAAGCAAAAGACATAAATAAATGCATTAAGTGAAAAATCCAATACTGTTACAATTGCCAATGTTAACAAAATCTCTGAAAGCTACATTTTGTCAGATTTTGATGAAAATTAAGTTTTGTCCTGCTCACATTCTTTCAGGTCTCTAAGATAACACTAGGCAGAGACTGGTATAATAATGTGACTGCAGCGCACTAGTTCTAAGAATGTTTTTATATTAACATATAAGAAATAACTGTGTGTCATGTAATAAATAGCATCTTAAATTCCATAAATTCAGTAACAAATATAATTATTACACTTATAAATATAGATTCTAAATACTTAAGTCAGCAGGCAACATTTAATCCTATAATATTTGAAAATTTATATAAGGTAAATATGTCATGGAACTACTACTACTAAAAAATTGGTTTTAAAAGCATAAATTTTTAATTCAAGATCATAAATCATCTTTAAAAGAAGCAGAAATAAAGAATATATCTCATAAGGTTTAATTTATCACATGCATTAGGAACAAAATAATAAACTGCCTTGTCATTGTTTTCATATTCTAAAGAATATATACATCTGTAGAGTTTAATGAAGCACCTCATAGTATAGCTTTTTATTTTCCTAAACATTGGATTTTGACATATTGATTGCCAAGAATCGTCAATATTTCAAATGCATTTTCTCCCAAAGGTAAATCTTCCAACAAGTCAATTTACACACCTTGCACTGAGGAGAATTTATTTAACTTATTAAATGTGAAATAGTAATCTCAAATGCAGTAAGCAATTTCCTGTTTTCAGGTACAGAGAATAATACAGGCCATGTGTGACTTGTTAATGGCATCTATGTAAAAGATGAGTAAATAATCTGCAAGTATTTTAGATTACTAAAAACCTCTTTAATACAACCTCAGTTATAGAAGCTGAGTAGTAATAGGACTGATAACTTGTTATCCATTTATTTGTTTTTGCCTTTTCTAGTCCAAATGACAATTTTTGGTGAAAAGTCTAAAAGGCAAAAAGACTGAGAGCCATAATGTTCTAAGATAATATGGAAAAGGATCACTAATTACTTGATAAAAATATTATAAATATTATTGAAGGGTATTCAATTTATTCTTACAAATGAAAACTATATATGGATTTGGTAAAATTCATTATTCTACTATTCTTTATGCAATTTATTTAATTTTTTGTATAAATGTCAATATAATTTTATACTAAAAATCATAATTGGCTAAGATATTCACCTAGAAAATACACTAAACTATAATCAAAGATATCAAAAGAATCTTACTCATAGATAATCACTTTTGATACCACAGTAATTTTCTTGTTTTTCCTATGTACTATTTTATGTAAAGTCATATAGTACATATATGTCTTTGTATGTGCACGCATATATATGACTATTTTTATTGTTTCTTAAAACCTAACATTGTTAACACAACAGTTTTCCCATGTTTCAAACAACTTTCCCTATAATAGTTAATAATAGTTTTTTCCCTGCAAACGGACATTTTAGCCATTTCCAACTTGTCACAACCACAAATGCTTTGAATAGTTTCACTATTGTTTGAACCTATATTTTGTAACTATTAGGTACACTGTAGACTGCTATAAAGAAACAGTCCACAGGTAATTGATTTTTAATGGAGTGCCTTTGAGAAGATATATCTCAGGTTCCCATATATTTGTTTGCACTCATTAGGATTACAATAGATATACACAGTGGGCTATTAAACACAGGAAACAAATCAATAAGTTACTTGTATCAGGCTACTGCTTACAAAAAAAAAAGTGTTATGTTTAATTTTCACAATTAAAACAAACAACTAATAGACACACTTCAAGTACTTAAAAACAATTACTTGCTGCTGCAGCCCTTGAAATTTTTCTAATTCTTTCTTTAATTCTTCTGAGTACCATTTTTCTTCCTAAAGGAAAAAAAAGATTTTTAATTAGCAAATTTAGAATATTACCTGATACACTGAAAATAAACAAATATAGTCATTTTTATCCTTACCTTAAGTGAAGCCTGTAGGTCTTGGACCTCCTGTCTAAGTAGTGTTATATCATCTCTAAACACATATGGGGGGAGAGGGAGAAAATTAATAGTTAATGTTCTTTAATTAACGATTTTGTCTCTTAACAAATCATGGTTAGTGACTATGTTAGGTAGGTAGTCATACATGAGCAATGGGGGAAACAAAGGACTAGGGGCCCAGTCTAGAGACCACTCAAAGAACATCCCTTTGGTAGTTAGAGAAGTCTTACCTGGCCTAACCTAGCTACAGACACCTGCACAGAAGGTCATTATAATACTGTTCATGCCTGGAATTTCATGAATCCAATTATAACAGACTGTATTCTGAGTAAGCACATGCTCACTACGCAAAGTGATATAGGAGCCAGGTGTCAATCAAATGCTCTCACTTGCCAACCACCTAGAAATGCCTTTGGAATCATCCCATCACAGCCCAAATATAAGGCAGACATTCCCACTTCTGGGCCCTTTTTGCCTTTCTGGGCTCTCTTTTTTGTGGTCCTCCTTTTTGCCCCCTTCTTTTTGCCCTCCGTGTTGTTATGGTTGACATTATAGCACTCCGTTGTCTTTCTCCATGTGCCTCCTTGGGGCACTGTCTTTCAAAAATATACTTTTAATAAAACTATTAAATCTCAATGACCTGTGATTCTTCGCTGCAGTCATTTGAGGAAGAACCAAGGGAAAATGCTAGCTACACATCTGTGCCATAGTTATCCATCTCTCTCCCCCTACCACTGGGATGACACCAAATTCCAATCAGTCCAAATGCTGACAACTATATATATTTATATTTTAATTTTCTCAATTAAAAAAAATAAAAACTGTGGATTTTATGTATAGTGGCATATACAAAAACCTTAGAAAAATAATTTTATTCTTAAAGCTCATTGTTTATCAGTGGAAAAATACTTTATCATGGAAATAATGATATAACTGACTGTTAAGTGGCTGAGCCAGCAACAAACTAGCTTACATTAATCTACTAACAATAAGCATCAATAGTTTCCTTCTGCAGTTAGCATAAAATCTAAACTCATTAACGAGGACTATAAAATCTGCACCATCTAATCCTCCACCTTATAATTCTCCCCCTCATTCACTTAGCTCTAATAACATTGGCTTCTTTCTGTTCCTTGAGTCTGATATATTATTTCCTGTCAGAACCTTCTCACATTGTTTCCCTCACCAAAGAGTCAGTATGATGAAGAATGGTTAGCAGGAGACCACTGTAGGTTCTAATGAGGAAAGATTCCATGATAAAACAGTTTGGGGATTATTCTCCTGGATGTTAGGAACATATTTTCCCGGTTGGATTGTAAGTAGCAAAAACGAAGACAAAAACAAAAGCAAAGGCAAAAAAAAAAAAAAAATGGACTCTCCTTGTTCCACGTCAATACAAATGCCTACCATGGTAGAAGACACAGGAACCTAAATGAGTTAATTAGGAATACTCAAATGAATTGATTCTAGTAAAAGGGAATAGGAGAACAGGATCATTTCTAATAACGGAAAAGACAGTCCACATCACAAGCATTATTAGCAAGGTAAAAGATATTTTTGGGAAAATTATTCTCTGGGATATGGGCAGAGGTAGAGAATAAAAGAACAGAGTCAGTTTTATCTGTGAAATAGGATTAATAGTAGAAAAGGAAAGAAAATGCCAACTAACAGAATGTAAAAGATGGAGAAATAAGTCCTCTACCTTTTATAGCCATTCATATGTAAAGAATTTGTTCATTATTCAATAGACATTAGTTGTCTATGCCAGACTCTCAAGTTGTTCAAGTGTGGGTATGTTTTAAGTTTTCTCTACTATTTATTAATCTTCTCATTCTATGTATAAACTAAAATAATAAAGTAATTAATAACAATATAGTTAAATGACTCATGTAAAATGTAATGAAATTCCAAAGAAGATAATTCCAATTCAACTCTAATTCAGTGGGCTCAGTTGCTCCAATTAATCTTTTTTAAAGTGCCATTTCAATAGATTTGTGAAAGTAATTTGCCTACAGTAGAAAACCTTTTGAAATGCATAACATATCAAAACAACCCAGGGTATTTACAAAAGTCAACTGGCAACTTCTATAAAAATTTTAATAAAAACTTTGTCCGAAAATTCCACTTGTAGAAATTTACCTTACAGATATACTCAAACATGTGCAAATGATACATCCATCAAGATATATATCACATCATTTGTAATTGTAAAACACTGGAAATATCCTAAATGCTCATCAATAGGAGAATGATAAAATTCCATTCTTTCATTTAAAAAATGAAATAGTTTTATCTGCACTGATGTGAAACAACCAGTCTGAGATACTCCAAGGTGTAAAGAAATGTTTTACCCCCATCTTCGTTCTGAGATACCCAACAGCATAAAAGCATCAGATTTTAAGGCTACAAGTAAAATTTTAGCCTACAGACACAAGACCAAAGAAACTCCATTCATACGGAAATGTAGCTTTCAGTTAAGTGTTATAAAGATCTAAGTACCTCATTAAAAAATAAATAGTAATAATAACTTTTTATGACCCAGGGCTGGGCAAACTTCTAATTACTTAATATCTGCTCTTATCCTGTGAATGACCTTCCTCCTCCAACCCCAAGGTACCTTACCTCATTCTTTAGCCTGAATATCATATATCTCATTTTTACCTTTCTGTCTTTGAACCCCTCATGCATGTGGGGTCTCTGACTCTCTCATGTATGTGGGATTCCCATAAGTACATATGTAATTAAATTGGGTTATTTTCTCTTGCTATTCCATCTCATGCCAATATACTTATTAGACTAACTCAAAGAACCTAGGAAGATAAAGGATAATTTCTTCTTCTGACATAATAAGAAATGAAAATAATTCAAGTTACTCTTGGCCTTTGAAGGAGCAGATTCAGAATGGTAAGGCAGAAGCCAGGCCTCAGTGAGCTAAACATTAAATGAAAAGAAGCAAAAACAAGGATAAACTATGGAGGACTTTATGTTGAAAGTCCAATATATTGGGCACTGTCTAATTAATAGCTGATAAAGCAACTCTGTTAAATTGATATTAAATATAAAAAACATTTATAATGTGCTTTAAGTACATATTTTATATCTATTTCCTAACAAATGACAAAAAAAATTATACCGCAAATTATTAATTCACACATAAAAATACTGAAGAGCATTTATAGTCAGGTAACAGGAAAGATTCATATTTCCCAAAAGCACTGTTTTTTCCCATATATTTTAGTAAGTTAAAATAGTCATATTTTATAGTTCTACATTATCTACCAACCACAGTTATATAATCATAATGTTTTTTATATGGTGTTCTTTATGTTATAGCAGATTAACCAAGAGACTTTTTTTTAAGGAAAGCATGAAAAAAATTACAAGTAGAATGAAATCAAATTTTCTTCCTTAGTGGGGTTCTAAAACAAGAGTTCTTACTAATAGCAAAAGAAAAACAGTTATATTGTCGAATGCTGTTTTAAATAATTATATTTTAGTTAAATTTAATTCTTAAAATGGTCAGGCAAAATTACCAAGAAGCAGAATGTGTACGTGTGCTTATTGTTATATTCTGATTATTAAAAAAAAATTTTAATAATTATTAAATTGTAATTCTTTGCTAAATTCATTATTTTAACAACTTACTATAAAATTATAAAATCTTCTAAACAGAGCATATCGTTCTTTATTAAACAGAATATGCTAAATATAATTTAACCTTTTGATAACTCACAATCTTCATTAAAAATATAACTTCTGGACCATGTTGTAGATGCTGGTATAGATAGTTGCTGGTCAAGGACAGAAATAGGTTATAACAATAAAGGAAGAAGGCATGCTAAAGGAGAACAAATTTAAATTAAATAATGTAAAAATACTATTGTTTTTACAAACTAATTTTTCACGATTACACAATGATATTACATATTCATAACAATATTACACTTCAAAACTATTATACTGTACCGCTTCAGAGCAAGATTAGCTTCTCCTCCATGACTTGAATCATTACCAGCATCATGAACTGCCTGGTAGTGTATGAAAAGTTCATCAGCAGATCCAAGGGATTTCATACACTGGGGACATATGAAACCCTATAGAAAAGGGCAGAGAAAGCTTTCAAAATAATATTTAATACGGCAAAATAATTATTTTAAAATATATTTTTAAATATATGATTTTTAAATATATATATTATAAAGTATAGTCAAGTGTCTTATTCAAAGAATGATGCCATCAAGTAAATTACAATTTATGGTATTAATCCCACATTCTGGTATTGTACAAAGGTTCATCATGGTCTCTTCTGGTTGGAGATTACAAAATATAAAGAAAGCCCTTATAACTATCTTTTAGGTTGAATAAATTAACAGTTACAGTATACAATTCTAATCTGAGAAGTTAATTCTAAACTAGAAGACTAGTCGAGAATATTTGCCAACATGTCCTCCCTCTCTCTAGATATTTCATTAGTAATCTCAGTTCTATAGGAATAACAAAAAAAAAAATTAAGAATGTGAAGCATTCTAATCACTGAAGAAAAAGGTAATATAGTATATAACTTATAATTACCACAGAGTATCTATCTACAACAGGTGAGAAGCGAATTTCCTTGCTAACCTAAGATTAACACTGCAAAAGCTTAAAATTAATATAGTCCCATAAAATTTAAAAAATATTTAAATAATCCCAGAATCATTATATAGTTATGCCATACACAGTCCTGCACGACTATTCTCTCTTGACATCTCACACTCTATATACAACATGCTCCAACAATACTAACGTACTTGTTTCCCTAAACACACCATGGTATCTCACACTTCTGTGCCCTTGCATATACTGCTTTTTCCTCCAGCGCTTTTCTCATTAGCTCATCAAGTTTCTACATTCACTATAATACACAACACATTGAAGCTTTTCATCTGTTTCCCTAATGACTAATGTAGAATTTTGAACATAATACATATTTTCTACATTGTATATTTATGTAATGAAATATGAATGAAACTGGCAGTGTAGAATTTGGTAAAACAAACAAACAAACAAAAAAGACATTTAATAATGTGCAGATATCAAATCTTCCAAGGAATGATTGAGCTCAGCAATAATATTCTGAACATGGAAAAACTAAAAGTAAATAAAAATTCTGCTCCTTTGTTGGGTTCTATGCAAATAGTGTATCCTCAGTTAACATTTATACACATTATATGGCATAATCAAGGCTCACTGAGTACTGGGGATTTGTAGACATACATTTCCAGATAACGCTATAACACAAGTCTATGTAAAGAACTTCAGGAACACGGAAGAGGTACCAGCTCTGCCTGTGGCAGCAGTTAATGCTTTACAAAAAGTAAACAAATATACATACATATTATGCTTTACAAAAAGTATATAGATACACATACATACACATATAACATACACCAGACATTGGAATTAGGTACTAAAGAATGAGTACGTAGTTTCTTGTGAGAAGGAAAAAAAAAAAAAAAAAAAGGCATTCTAAGTAAACGGTGGAATATGAATAAAGGTTCGGGAAGAGGCATGAAACACAGCCATGGCGTATTTGGGAAACAAAGATATACTCTGATTAGAACCAGAGTGAAGGGCAGAGGAACAACAGATGAATAAATGCAGTGATCTCATATGAAATTCCTGAAATGAGCAAAGACAGTCGTACTGAGGGTGTGCTTTTGGACACCAGAATAATGCCATTAGGCTCCAGAGATATTTGGTACACAGCACTGTCTTCTGAATGAATAAACGCCTCCAGTCTGTGAGTTAATCTAGCTGGTGTTATGCTCTCTTTTATCAAAACCATCTCTTATTTACCATCATGTTTCATAATGGCTCTACATTATGCTTAATTTGGCATTCTTATAACTTCTGCCCAGTAACTGTTTTTCCGTAACAGTTGACATGCCTTCAGTGCAACAGCACATGAAGCCCTATAACATTCAACCTGTCATGTCTCTTTTGTGTCTCAACTTCTGCTAGTGCAGAGAAGGCAAATTATAGAGCATTCCTCAGAGAAGCCCACATCCTGATGACCCTATTTAATCTTCACAACTCTGGCTTTTGACAATTGTCTCTGCTTCCAAGTCTTGGTTCTTCCAAGTTTTGATGCCAGAAGCTAATCATCACATTAAGGTGTACCACACCTTCTTAAAACTTCTAAATATTACTAGATTAATAGTCTAGAAAGAACTGGTTCATTTCTAAAGAGAAATCTGAAAACTTCATTATATTTTAAAATATATTTAATTATAAAAATATCTCCTAAGTGAATTTCCCATGTGATTAGAGCTTGCATGTTTAAATAAAACTCTAATTTTGAGATATTACCAATAAAAATAAATCTTTCTAAAATACATATACTTCCTCACCTTCTTAAATGAATGATATTAAACCTTTGCTTGATGTCTCAGATATAAAAATATTAATCATTGATTTGGGTGTCATCCACTCTATTAATTTGGGCAAGCCTCTGTAATTCCTATACCCATATTTTATAATTTTTCCTACACCCTATTTTCCCTTTCAACAATGATTTCTAAAAATTATTTGCATGATATTTCTAGCAATGCTAGCCTGCTATAGGTAGGAAAGGTAGATTAAGGAAAAGTTCATTAAAACCACATCACTCATTTAAAATAAAAGTAAAATAAGTTCAGAATGAGTGACTGAGTGATGTTCCATGAACAGAGTGCATGATCTTCAGTTCAAGGACTTTGTGACACTAATTCTGGACATTAAGAGACTCCACCTCTATTTATTTTTTCTGAACAATCTCAAAGAGATTGAGGTTGCAAGAGAGAGAATGTCCGCAAAAGTTTTGTAAGCAAACAATAAAACACTAAGAATAGCCAGCTACAATTATTTCCCTTAATCATTCCAAATTTCTCACCAACTTCCAAAAAAAGAAAAAAACTAACTCCACCCTCCCACATACACATAGTTTACTTAAGATTAAAAATTAAATTAAATTAAATTTCAATTATTTGTAATCCTTCCTCAAATCCACTACAGCTAAGAACTTCCTTTACCTTGATACTTATGGTATCCCTGTTGTATCAAATATCCTTTGAATTAAAAAGGACAGTGGCAGGTAAGTGAGATGGTCACTTTTGATTTTGGCTAACCGATAAAGCAGAAGAGTTGACCCATATGTTCCGAAAGGAAGACAACTGGTAAAATGCAAAGCAGAGTTCCAAGAACCTTTCATGCCTCTATCTTTACTGGTACCGCTCCAGCTAGTTTAACTGCTGTCCTCCTATATGCACCATTTTCCCCATCACCCTAGAGAACGTCTGCTTTCACTGTTCCCCAGTGAAGTTTTTCCAGAGTTCCCCTCAAGCTGAATTTAGCCATTGTACTCTTTGCAAACAAAATCTATCATAGAAACTTCCTGGGGGTAGAAATCATATCTTACTTATCTTTTTAATTCCTTTACCTACCAAAATACCTGACAACTAAGAGGTACTCTGTTAATATGTTAATTAAGTAAATATTTGCTAAAATGTTTCCTTATAGACAAAATTATCTAACAGAAAAATGTCTAATTTTTTTTTGTCTTTCCTAGTACAAAAAGTTTCATCCTTTTGTAAGATTTGTAAAAGAAGCAAAGGAAAAGCTGTTCCCTGCCACCACCACCCCCTAGAATGCTGTAATAATTTTCAAAGGAAAGAGATACATCATCTGAGAAACTTTTTCCAGCCTAAACACTGGCAACACTTCCCCTTACTGGGATCCTACGCCCAGCCTTAGGTATGCACTATCCCCACGTTCTACTGAGAAACATTAGAGTGATCCATCTTTAATGATGAATGCGTGCCATTCTGTCACTTCCCTCAGGTCTGGGTAGTCAAAACAAAGATTGAGACTGGTAGATTCAGTTCTAATGCTGTATATTTTCCCAAATAAAAACAGTAACAGTTCACATGTAAAGTCCTCTATCTAAGAGTAAAGCATTTTAATGCATTCATAAAACATTACCTATATAATAAAGAACTTACAAATACTGAAATAAAATATCATTCACATATGTCAAACTTTATGACAAAATTTACGCACAGAAATATTAACTTAAACTTTTATATTTATTTACAGATTCACAAAAGACAGCTGCAAACAGCAAGAGAAACCAAGCCAACTTCCCAAGAGCTTCTTTCCTTATTGAACTTTCTTTAAAGCATGCATAATTAAAGCAATCCATATTCCCTTGTAGCATAAAGGTTAAGCAACACCAAGGCAAAGAAAAAACAAAGCTATTTTGAGCAACCCATAACCAAGCTGCTAAAACAAAATATACAGGACCCACAGTAACACTGGAGTCATTAAGAAGTTCCTGTCCTCTTGTTTCATTTTCAGCGTGTACTTTCTGGTAATGCTCCGACAAATCAATAGCAGTTATACATCTTTTCATACATAATGGACAGATGAAACCCTGTGAAATAACAACTTTTAGGAGGATATACATAAAGTTATTTATAAAACAAATACAGACAATGAAAATAGACACAACAGAAAAATAATTATTGTATCACTTTTTAAGATATGTAAAGGAAATTTTCAGATAGTAACTGTACAAAAGGTAAAAAAGATCTACTCAAAGTTAGGACTTCTAAAATGAGCTGTCATGCTGTAAATTCCCACTGCTTCAAATTTTCTTAAATTATAGTAACCAGTTGCTGTAGTTGGATTATTATTATTATTTTTGTTGATGATACTTTATCCCTATCTATCTGAGAACTATTATTAGCAAGTTAGCTTTTATTTTAGATCCAGAAATGACTAGTAGGTATAAAAAGTACTCTTATGTGATATAATATTCTAATTCCTTATAATGAAATCAATTTTTAGTCTTCACCATATTCCGCTAGCCTGAGATCCCATTCTTGTCCACACCTGTAATCCACAGTAGATGACCCTTCTACTTTTCCGAGCCAAATAATATCATTTTAAAACAACTTCCTAAATTCCCTATACCTAACAATATCTGTATTTTCAAATGAGGGCTGTTACAGTGATCTATGCTTTTAGTTTCTATCAGATAGGAGTAGTAGAAGGCAAGTTAATAGAGGAATTAACAGTATTAGGAAAAAAGTGAACAAAATGAAGATAGTGGTGAAAGAAAATAGGATATAACTTATAAGGTCATGAGTTCTGGTGTCAAAAATAGATGTGGATTTCAGTCTTAACTGATGCTGACTATATGAGCTTAAGGAAATCACTTTACTTGCTAAATATCAGTTTCCTCATTTATAAAATGGAGCTGATATTAGCACCTATTCTAGAGTTATTGTGTAATACATAAAATGCTTAGTACAGAGCCTGACACATTGTGAGTATTCACCAATAACAACTGCCATTAAATGTATGGTTAGAAAGGAAAGAAAACAAAGCCTGGAAATGTTGAAAGACTAAAAGAAATTATAAAAAATAAAAACCTGCAATACTCAGTAAGGCCAAAGTTAAGTAGTAAAAATATGATAAACTTTTTGAAAGGATAGACAGTTATGGTAAGAAATGAGAGATGTGATTTTAATATTTCAGTTAAAATTATTCTGCCTCATAATAAGGTAGAAAGTTCCTGTCATGGCTTGAGTAGCCAGAAAAGAGGTAGTAAAGACTTTTTGCATTAATAACATTAAGAACTGGGAGGCTAGGATGTTCCCTGAGTCGCTAATGTCACTTATAACAATAGCAAGGAAGGAAAGACAGACTGTAAACAATGTTCCAAAGTGGGAGGCAAGGCAGGGTAGCAGTTAAGAGGAAGGCCTGGGCTTGAATCGTGGATGCACACTACTCTTAGTAGCTTTTATGACCTTCAGTTTCCTCATCTGTTAAGTGAGATAACAATAACAGCTACTTCATATGAGTCTCATGTGAATTAAATGAGATAATACATATGAAGTACTTATCATAGCACCTAGTGCAAAGAAAACATTCAATAAATGTTGGCTGTCGTTAATATCATTATTCCTTTTGTTAACAACTCTTAAAGTAGATTAGCCAGGGGATGAAAGTGAGGAACATGAATTCATTTTTTTTTAATGATAAAAGAGGTATCTTTCAGGCAACCATTGTTCCCAAGTGCTATGACTACAGAATAATACTTCTTTAAAAGAAGGTATCATTGCATTGTTTTGCTACAACAGCTTTATGTCTTTCACTTTACTCTGGTTTCTTCACTGTAAGTTTCCACATAAAATCATTTGATTGTTTATTCAAAAAGTATTTACTGAGTGTGAACATTACTGTGCTCTATGGTGCTGAGAACATACATACATATGAACCTACTGGTTCTGTTCCTCTTCAGAGAACCCTAATACACCACCCTCTCAAAAAAAAAAATTGTTCAAATAAATAAACAAATTTAGCAAAATTGTAAAATAAAAGATAGGCATACAAAAGTCAATTGTACATCTACATCACAAAACAAATGGGAAAAAAATAGAAGAAATACCATTTACACTAGCATGGAAAAACAAAAATTACCAAGAAATAAATTTAATAAAAGATATATAATATATCTGCATTGAAAAGTACAAAACATGACTGAGTAAAATTAAAGAAATAGAATTATATCGTGTGCAAGGATTAGAAGACTCAGTACGAAGATGGCTTCTCTCCCCAAAATTATTCTGTAGGTTATATATAATCCTAGTCAAAATTTTAGTAGAACTTATCTCAAATATATATAGAAGTACAATGAACCTATAATAAAAACAAATTCAAAAAGAACAATAGAATGCAAGACATTATGAAACTATTGTAATTAAGACAGTATTGACATAAGCATACAAATATAAATAAACATCAGTGAAACAGAATAAAGAACACTGAAATACAGCCACACATATAAGGTCAAGTGATTTCTCACAAAAGTGAAAATGTAATTCAATGGGAAAAGGTAACATTTTCAATAAACTTCTAAAACAACCACATAGAAAAATGTGGTTTCCATATTCATGTGGGAAAAAATGAATCTCAACCACCACCTCATATACACAAGAATTTTAAATAAACCAGAGACTTGAAAGCATAAGAGAAAGTCTTAGTAATCTTGGGGTAAGCAAAAAAAATCATAGACAAACCCAAAAAGCATTAACCATAAAAGAAAAGGCTGACAAACTAGACCTCCCTCAAATTAAAAACTTCTTCTCTTTGAAAACACTATTAACAAAATGAAAAGCAAGCCACGAACTGAGAGAAAACATCCACATCACATATATCTGATTATGGTGTAAGGCTTAAAATTAAGGCCCATTATTATGTGCTGCCTTGACACCTGGTAAAACTGGAAGGTTTCAAATAGCCTGACTGCAAGTTTTCCTCCCCACTCCACAACAGCAGATAAGGTCCTCAGTCAAACAACCCTCCTTTTCACAGGAAACAAGCACAGGGCCTGCTTATCCTTGAGTAGCGGGTTTCAGTTCCCCAGCAGTCCATGGAATTATTCAGACAAGCCAGTCACATCCTCTTGTAGCAACCATGGGGCACCTCACCCTCTTGACATTAGAAAGCCTGCCTCTCCCAGCCCCTGGTTGTTCATTTTGTTCCCAGGTGCAATCCTCATGTGGCCCTGCATGATATGTAATGTACTTCTTCCCTAGACTGTTAGCATATGTGACTAATAAACTGTGTTTGATCTCATCTGTCCAGGGCTGGGTTAATTATGTGTTCAGTCATCCCATAACCCTCACCAATGGAGTGAATAGGAGGTAATCACAATACTGACAAAGAACTTATACCAAAAAAAAAAGATAAAGAACTCATATAATTCAACAATAAAAAGATAAATAATTCCAACTTCTTAAATGGGCAGATTTTCAGTTCCAGACAAAATGGAATAGATGCACTATTCCCTATTCCTCCTGCTAAGTAAAGCTAAAATCCCTAGACATTATATATGAAACAAACATCAGAAGACTGTGAAAGGTAGAAGAAGGCAGACAAGCTAAAGATTTCTGGACCCAAAGACTGACACGGTAGTGAGTACTGAGTACTCTGGGTTTTATTTTTGTCTCATATATCCTAGACTAGGTGCTGGAGAATCTAGCAACCTGGAAACTTCAATAGGCACTTACAAAAAAAGCCCAAATAAAATGCTGCTCTCTCTAGCCAAAGGACTAGGAAAATGAAAATCGGATTTGGCATTATTTAGGTATTAATACATAGTTTCAGTGGGTACTAAGAATGGAAGCCAGATTAGAAAGAGATAAAGAGTGAACAGAGACATTTGCTCCTGACAATACAGTATGCTAAATAGTCTGAACAACTGTCCTGATATAAACTAAATGATATAAAACATCACTTATTACATTATGTATTATACATATTATACATTTGTTATGAACTGAATGTTTGTGTAACCCAAAATTCATATGTAAATATATGAATTTTGATAGTTTAGGAAGTGGGCCCTTTGGGAGATAATTAGGCCATGAGGATGCAGCCCTCATGAATGGGATTAGTGCCCTTGTAAAAGAGACCCAAGTGCTCTCCCATCCCTCTGCCATGTGAGACAGTCATCTATGAACCAAAAAGCAAGCCTTCACCAGACACAGAATCTTCTGGAGCCTTAGTCTTGGACTTCCCAGACTCCAAAACTGTGAGAAATAAATGTCTGTCGTCTGAGCCACTCAGTCTATTGTACTTTTGTTGTAATAACCCCACTGACTAAGACATTATATATGTGTGTGTTTTATATATATGTTTTATATTTTACATAATAAAATATAAATATAATATATAAATATATAATACATAAATTATAGTAAATTATACATAATATAATATATAATAAATTATACATAAATATAAAATGTAAACATAATAAAATATTTTATATAATAAAATATAAAACATGCTATAAATGAGCACCGAAGCAAACTATTGCTTTATTTCTGACTATTTCTTTAAAGTCCTGGAGACCATGATATTTCAAATTCCATTTAGAAGGCAGCAAAGGGTACAACATTAAAACGTAGAATTTGTTCAAAGTGGGAAGCCAGCCTCAGAGTAATAAGGAAACAAACCTGAGAAAGAAACTATTAATATAGAGACTGAGAGAGAAACTGAGAAAAATCGAGAGATTGAGGGAAGGAGGGAGAGAGGGAGGAAGAAAGAGGAATGAGGGAGGGTGAAAGAAGGAGAGAGGGAGGAAAGGAGGAGAGGGAGAGAGAGAGGAGAGAGAAAGGAGAGTGAGAGGGGAGAGAGAGGGGAAGGGAGACAGACAGAGAGAGAAAAAGAGAGAGACTGACCAAGATCTTGACAATTCTGTATTCTAGCACTGGACACATGGAAAACAATTCCCCAAGAATTATAATAACCAATCGCCCTAAATTAGGTTTGTACTTAAAAGTTATTTATATTGAGTAGTCTGAAGAATTTCAAGCACAGAACTTAATTTAAGGGAGTCCTAGGTTCATGGCACCTCTAGAGTAGTATTTATATCTGATGGAAAATAGTTCATGACATAGGCAGAAACTTAAGTGGCAGGAGGGAAAAAGGATACATGGAGAATATGAGAGAGAATGGAATCCAGAGCACACAAGAAGGGGTTAAAATGTGATAGGAAAAGTAACCTAAATTATTAAAGTAAGAAAGAGAACACTGGTGCAAGAATAGCTTTGTGACAAAACGAGAATATTCATCGAATGGTTCCTATTTTCTCAATGAAATAGAAGGTGACGGAGGGAAGCTGAGAATAGGGTAAAACACATGAGAGATCTGAAGATAGAGGAGGGAGTACAACTATGTCTGAGAGCAGGAAAATGACCCTAATAAGAAAATATAGCAGGATTACCAGGCATTATGGCATTATTCATTACCCATTAAAGATTCATTTTTTCGGTCTGAGATGAACAATTATTAATAGGTATTTCCAGGATTACAGCTGAGCACTTTGAGCTCACCATATCATGAATACAGTTTGAAATTTTTTTTAAGATGTTTCTTTAAACTTGTTCTTAATAAAGTTCATCTGTTACTTTTCACTCTCATAATCTTGTAAAATCTTATTATGGTTAATATGCTTATACATGAAGACAGACGAATAAAGGGACAGTCAGAGAAAAATATAGAGATTAATTATTAGAAAGGGAAAAATAACCAGAAACTAACATGAGAGAGACTCATCAACCAAGAGGTGAAAAAGGGGAGAAAAGAGAAAAGGGGATTTAGTAGGTGGTACCGTCAGACCCAGAAAGGGACAACTGACAAAAACTATCAGAGCAGATATGTATAGATCTCTTAGAGACAGTATTATAGGTGGTTTTATGTTCTTCTCTTTTCTTATCTCCTTTTCCTAGAATGTGAAATATTGTTTGTTTAAAAAAATAATAATAAAGCAACTACCAAAGCTGACTTCTCAAAAATTTATTTCTATTTTAGACTTATTAACTTTTAATAAGCTAACAAAAATTTCTTATAAAGTCATAAACGAAGACAGAAAATAATGTATAAATTTTATAGATAACCTAATTTTTCATTAACTGAATAATTCATGACAATATAAGCACATAAATGGATACTTATTAACCATTAATTCTTTATCAACAGATTTAAGCTTCATTAGTTGATACAACATTAGCATTAAAGACAAATTGGCAATAATATTTTTCAGTCTTAATATTCATTTTCTCATTCTCACAATTAGGCACCGATAATATCTACATGTACGATTCAAAAAGTTGCGTTCCTTAGGAAGAAATAACTTATGAGAACTTTTCCTACTAAAGATTAAATTACCAATCATTACTCTAAATATTTGCTAAAAATATTGAATTTTATTGCCAAATTATTATTTTCATACCTCTGAAGAGCTTTCATTATTGACGTCCACTGTATTAATAGGAGTTGCTGATGAATCTAAATCAGAACCTTGAGAACCAACTCTCCCAGGAGTCTGAAATATAAACAGAAGGGGGAGGGAATCAAAGCAGAATATATTAACAATATATTCATGAACTATTTAATAACCTACATAGTAATCAGAAATAGCCTTACAAATAAAAAAGTAGACATCTTCTCAATAATAATAGTACTAGCAGCTATCCTTTATTGAAAACTGTACCTAATACTGTATCAAGATCTCTAAATGCATTATTTCATTTTCAGTCTTTTTAAATTAATAAAATTTTACTTTTGTATATAGTGCTTTATAGTTTCACTCACTTTCACAGAATACCTTATTTAATCATAATGACATCTCTTTGAGAGGCAGGATAAATGTTATCTCTGTATATGAGAAAACAGATTCAACGCAGCTAAAGGACTTTTCAAGATTGCTCTGAACAAAAATCAGAAAGAAGCAGAACTAAAATTGTGGTCTTCTGATTCCTCTGCATTGCTCTACTACGCCAACTAAATTACAATGATTTGAGAAGTGCTAAAAAGACCAAACACTGTCCACATTATCTAGTTAGCCATCCATGCTAACCATTACCAATCTGTCTCCAATACTTGATATTCCATCACAAAAAAAAAAACAGTTTGGAGGGTTAAAGGTCTTTTTTAGCTCCACTCCAATAGTTATCAACTAACAATATCATTCATTAATACCTAGGTGTTATCTTAAAGGAATTGGAAATTCAGTAAAACACTGGGCAAAAAAAGGTTAAGAGCATTAAGAACTCACTCAATAATCCTTGTCAAAAAACATCTATGGTATATACTATCATTCCCACTTTACATAAAAGAGAACCAAGGTAGAGTCTAAGTAACTTGCCCAAAGTCACATGGCCAATAAATGGAAAAAAAAAAAAAAAGATTTTTGCTCAAGCAGTCTGGCTCTTAATCACTAATCCAATAAATCACTGCTTTTCCACTGGACATCTTCACTGAGATGCACCTCAAGCACCCAAGATCTAGAACAATTCACTACACATTTGCCTCAATGCACAAACATCCTGTAATAATCTTATTACCATCACCAAAAATATTCTTTTACAAATTTGGCTAAAATTATCCTAGTAAACAGACCTAAATAAGGCCTACAGGTATTCAAAGTATTTACTTCAACCAAATAAGGATGGATACCCACAAAGATCAGACTATCCTAGATTGCTGGTTATATAAAAGCGGATTCATACTATCTGCAACTATATGATTGATATAAAGCAGCATTAATCTCTGCAAAAACTGATATCAAAGAAGCAAGCTTTTGAAGAAAGAAAAGCACTTAACTGTGCAAATAAACAAGCAAATAAAAAATTACTATTGTTTACTGTGCCTGGAAAGAAAATATCACTATCACAGAAGTTTTAACAAAATGGAGTTTCTTTGAAATCCATATTTTACTTATTTCAGACTAGTTGTATATTGAATACAATTAAATAATCTAAATGTGAGAATAATTACACTGCTGTAATCCAAAGTAACCAATAGCTATATCTTGTAAATGTGATTGAAATATTAATCTAGTAGAGAAAAACAAAAAACAAAAAAAGAGAACAAGCATCTAGTAGCACATAAAAAGCAAATATTTGTAGATGAATAACAAAAGTTTTTCTAATATCTAGTGATATACTGAGTCAAAAATTCCAAATTCTCAACAACCCCCTCATCCCCAGCTACATATGACTTCACTAAAGAGAAGACCAATCAAGAAGAGAGCAAAAATTTCAATGGGAAAATTACTCAAATCAGTTTCACAACCTCATTGCTACTAAAGAACTTCATCTCTAAATCTTACCTACCTTCAAAGCACTAAAACTGACTAAAATGATAACTATAACAGTCTTTGTACACAGAAGAGCCATAATAAACACGTAAGAAAATATACAACCCACATCACTCTAGCTAAAACTAGATAGCAAACAAGGCAAACCAGCCAAAGCTGAGTTAATAATGAATTGATTCCCAGGAAAAGATGAGTTAACTAAAAATAAATTTTTGCTTTTGCAAAAGTCTTTGGGGGAGGGGGAAACATGGTTGTAGGATATTATGCATACCTTATATTTAGTAAATTTATTTCTGAAACTGGAAAGGATACAATTACTAGAAATTAAATGATATAACCTCAAAACCTTGAGGATTTATAAGACATCTTAGAAAATGTAACTTTCAACATTGATTTTGTTTCTCTTTCATCCTCAGGCCACCATAAAAACCAAGTAGGAAAATTTCTAAAAATTTGTTACATTTGAAAAGCCACCTACTACATGCAGACCTTGAGAAAAGTGCTTTATACACATTACCTGATCCTTGTACTGTAAATGGATAACCAAAGATTTCTGAAGACCCTCACTACACCTTTTCCACTATTAAGAGCTAAGATTTTGACAACATACAGATGAAGTGAAAAGGTTTATTTACAACTAAATACTATTCCATGGAAAATTTTTTTTTTATTTCATGCAAAGCTACTCAGGGCTTCCCAGGAAGTTTTCACGCTTAACCTCTTAGCTCATCATATATTCTCTCAATGGTCCCCAACCTTTTTAGCACCAGGGACCAGGGCTCCTATGAGAATCTAATGCCTGATGATCTGAGGTGGAGCTGAGACAGTGATGCTAGCACTGGGAAGTGGCTGCAAATACAGATGAAGCTTCAAATACAGATGAAGCTTCGCTCACTCACCTGCTGCTCACCTCCTGCTGTGTGACACGGTTCCTAACAGGCCACAGACCAGTAGCAGTCTGGGGAATGAGGATTAGGACTCCCTGCTTAAGGTAATTTCAATTACTTCCTTAATTTTAATAACCCCACCCAATGCTGACAATAAAACTCTAAATCTAATCTAGATCTGTGCTAAACTTAAAATTCATATTTTCCTGTCCTGCTAAATAACTCTACTTGAATCCCTTGAAAGCACCCCCAAAGTCAGCTTATTTAAAACCATATTCATTACCTTTTCTCACAAACCTTTCACCCATCTGCATTCGCTACCTCAAATTACAGAAACACCACATACCCATCTTGCCTAATCCAAAGCATTACATGCTCCCTTCCTTAACCTTCACATCTAAACACCAAGTTAATTCAATCAAATACATAAATTTTGAATCTAGCCTTTCTCATCTCTCACCATCCATCATCTCTCACCAGGACTATAAAAGAGAGACCTGCTTTAGTACCCTACACCTCTACACCCACATTTCCAATTGTTTTCTAATTGATTTCCCATAGCACCTAAAATGAATCATATCCAAATTCAAACTCTTCATTTATCTCAACCTTTTACCATCCCAGCAAAAAAATTTGCTTTACCTCCTATCTTCTCTTAGTTAATAATAATCCTCATTTATTAAAAACCAGTTAAAATCTAATAATATAGATATTTGTACACCAATTTTCATGGTGGAATTATTCACAACGGGTAAGATGAAAACAGTTCAAATGTCCACCAGCAGATGAATGTATAAACAAAATGTGGTATATACATATAATAGAATATTATTCAGTCTTTAAAAGGGAGGAAATTCTAAAACATGCTACAACATGTATGAACCTAGGAAGCATTATGCTAAGTGAAATAAACCAGACACAAAAGGGCCAATATGTATAACTCCACCTATATGGGGTACCGAGAATAATCAAATTCGTAGATATAGAAAGTAGAATAGTGGTTACCTGAGGCTAAAGTGTAGCAGAAATTGTGAGTTACTATGTAGTGGTACACAGTTTCAGTCTGGGATGATAAAAATATTCTGGAGATAGATAGTTGTGATGGTGGCACAATATAAATGTACTTAATGCCACTAAATTGTATACTTTAAAGTGGTAAAAATGGTAGTAAATTTTATGTTACTACAATTTAATATTTTTTTAAATTTTAAAAACCTAACTGAATCTCAGGCTGGTGGTACAGCCACAGAGAGAGAAAAAATTATTCTAAGTGATTTAAGAATACAGCATTTAGACTATATAGCCTTAATAAGATATAGTATAAGGGGGAAAAAAACTGCTAAAAAAGGTAGTAAAATTTGCTCAGTAATCTTAACAGTAATATTGCTATTTAAAAGCCACTTTATGTATTTTTAGGGAAAATAATTATGTTAATGTTCCAAAAAATTCAGTATAACAAAAATAATTTGAATTCATGTTTTATTTGCTTTTTAAATATGATTATATCTGTGTGTATGTACATGTGTGTATATATACATATATTCTTATCACTTAAAAGCTTAAAAGCAATGACAACCTACAATCAGTAAGCACATTAAGTGCCCAGACAGTGATGTCTAAATAGCATTCCCCACTAAAAGGAAACAGGACTTTTGAAGAAATGGCTGATTCCAGGCCTGGAGGAGAAACTTTACAAGATAAATCTAAGACATGATGTGCCAAAAAGCAAGGAAGCTATCAAACACTAAAAGGGTCCTTCCTGTCAAAATGACAAAAAGTCACTTTGGAATGTGAGTAGCTAGTCAGACATGAGCAACAAGGGAACAAAGGAACAAAGACGCAGCACAAAGACTTCCCAAAGATCACCCCATTTGTAGTTAAAGGATCACTCCCGCATCCTGAGAAACAAAGGACTGGACGGCCATAAACCTACAGCTGGTTTAACCCAGCCACAGATACTTGCGAAGAAGGTACTACCCTAACCTGCCCACAACCTCAGCCTCATTACACCATCATATAATACCATGTCTATTCCCGAAAGTTCATGACTCTGTAACAGGCTGAATTCTGGGTAAGCACATGAGCTCTAGGCAAAGTGTTATATAGCAGCCAAATGTCAAACAAAATGACCTTACATGCCAATCACTTAGGAATGTCTTTGTAACCACCCATCGTGGTCCTAATATAATTCAGACCTTCCCACTTCCAACTTGTTAAAGCCTTCTTTTCTTGCTGTAACCTGATCCTCATAGGGAGTGAACTTTCCTTTCTATGAGGTTAGCCAGTTTAGGTGTGACCCATTTCTACCTCAAAACATGCCTTTAATAAATATTACCTCTTGTAACTCTCACTGTGCTGGAAATGTTTTTGTGACAGTGAAAAGAACCAACAATCTCCAATGTTCCTGGGACAGCACTGGAGTTTAGATCACCCAAACGGTAAAAGAGGCACTTCCACTGGCGAAAGCTATGATAACTTGCACATCAAAAAACACATTGATTACAGTTGATTGAAACTCAATAAATAAATATAAATCCATGAGTTCATAAAATATTTAAGGAAAGAGAAAGTCAAAAGACTAAAGTAGTGTACCAAATTTTATTCTGAAAATTAGTAATTAAGTGAAAAATATTAAGCATTGATCCTACTTTTCCTGTGTGCACTGAAATTCATGACAACCCAATAGCCCTAGCTGATATTAAAAAGTGCTTTACAGAAAATGTCAATGTATGTAGAAAGAACGAAAAATTTAGAAATCACCATTTTTTGACTGTCGATAAAATCAGTCTTTCCAACTTAAATGACATCATAAAACCTTTCCTGAATCTTCTCCCTTAGATAAGAAATCTTTCTGTCCTTTAAATTCTATTCTCTTATTTACACTTCTCTTACACCATTTACTCATAATACAAAGAAGAAGAAAGTAGTGTCTATTGTTGATTATTACAGTAATGACCCTCATGAATCACACCTATGTTTTAATGCCCGTATAATTCTCCTGTGTAATCCTCCCACACGAACTCTGATCTGGCTATGAGACTTGCCTTGGCTAATGGTAGAGTAGCAAATGAGATACAGAGACTTGAAAAGTGCTTGCACAACAGAATTTGCTCTCTCATTGCTGGAAATCCTTCTGCTATAATAAAAGCCCAGGAGAGCCTTGACACATGTGGCCCAGTAAATGTCATCAGCAATCTGAGTAAAGCTACCTTAGATTATTATCCATTCCAATCAAACAACAGATACCTCCAGCTGTACGAGTAACTCCCAAGAGAGACCAGCAGAAGAACCACTCAGTTAAGTCTAGTACAAATGTTGATCTACAGAATCTGGAGCAAATAAAATGGTGGTTGTTTTAAGCTAAAGCCAATGTTTGGGAGTGGTTTTTTGTGCAGCAATAGATATAATTACACGCAGTACATGTAATGTCATATCTTCTGTACAAAAGAAAAAAGGAACCTTTTTTGAGGATGGGAGCCCTATATAGAATGAGGTCACCATAGTTTTTAGTAAGGACACAATAAAAAGTGTCCATCTGAATTTAACCAACACACAATAGGATTTGTTCATTAAAAAGGATTAATGTAACTAACTACTCCAAGATTTACATCATTCTCTTTTCTACCTTTTCTTTTCTAATTTTTTAAGTTAAAAGAAACTGGAAGACTAAATGACAAACTGCCAAACTGGTTTTCAGGATATTTGAATAAAATCAACATGTTCTTACTCTTTGACGATACTCATTGGTGGAAAGAGTGTTGGAAAACCAGCACTCTAAAACCTTGTTAGCGAACTGTAACTAAATACAAACAATGCACATACTCTGACTCACTTCTAGGAGATTGCCCAATGGACAAATTCACAAAATTACCACCTGCATATACAAATATACAAGCATGTTCACTGCAGTATTCCTTACAATTGCAAAACTGGAAACAAACTAAATGTCCTTCCATAAGAAACTAGTAAAATTTTGATAATCCATTAAATAAATATAATGTAGTTATAAAAAACTCAATAAGAGGTAGTTCTGAAAGTGCTGATTCTAAAAGATTGCCAAAGTATATTAAGTGAAAAAAATTCAAACTTACATGAAGAGTATGATCATATTTGTATGTTAGTGGATATGTGTGTGTGTGTGTGTGTGTATAAAATTATGGAAAAATACACAAGAAATATTAGAAATAATTATTAGAGAAGAGGTTCTACTTCCCATTCTATACTTACTGTGCTCCTAATCCTAACTACTAGCTGTCAGCCTTAAACTTCATATAAAATGTCTCTTAAATAATTTCCTGCCTGCTCTAAATCTTCAGCCTTGAAAACAGTCACTAACACTCTTTCATTCCAATATCCATCATAATTCTAATACCTTTAATCTTGTCTCATACTTCATTTTTGCTAATTATGTTTTTGTCCTCAGAGTTCCTTATTTCTCCACCTTCTTAGAACTGAATATGTCCTGATCAGTATCAGATCCTGAAGGCAGACTTTTATAATAATATGACCCTGACCTGAAAAACTTATGGAACCACAAAACTCCATAGATGCTTTTCTATCATATCATTTAAATAGTAAGCTTCTTTACAGTTATACCTTAACCCTAACTCATTTACATCAGCTTTCAGTGGAGAACAATTTCTATTTTCTGAAATGTGAGCTAGTCCACTTAACCTGGAGCCATCTACAACTTCCATAAGCAAGCAAATACAGTCACCTATAATGTTAAATTATTAATGCTAAATTGAGTTGCAGTCTCTATTCGTTTTGTCTTTTAAAGTGACCTCTAAGAAACTATGCCCCCTGTTGCATCTGATTCTAGCTCTCTCCAAAATTTCTCATGCACCGGTACACAACATACTTCTGTATCTTGTCTTTCCTGCCTAACCTATCCAAATGCAATCGGCTCTTGTTTTCAGCAGGGCCTGTCAAGTGTTCCAAAAACATAACTCCACCTAAATATAAGTATGGTAATTCAGAATTTATAAGTTGGAGTCATACAGACCTGCATTCAACTTCCAACTTACCCAGTTTGCAAATTTATTTAACCTCTCTCTAAGCCCCTAATTCCCATTTGTAAAGTAGAATAATGTCAGCCTCACAGAATTGTGAGGATTAAATGAAATAATACACATAACATGTTTGAATCAGTGCCTGGCATTTGGTAGCTATACTATAAATAGTAGACACTTATCACTAAGTGCACTTCTCTCAAAAAAGACCTAGAATCCAAATTTAAAAGCTGGAAAGCAACTCAGAAATCATGTTACAATTGTTTAAGTTCATAGATGTAGAAATTAAGCCCTGGAAATTATAACTGGCTTAACATGACATCACTCTGCTATCAAATGGTAGAGTTGCAATTAAAACAGGTTTCTCAAAAAAATAAAATAATAAAATAAAATAAATAAAACAGGTTTCTCAGGTCCCAATTCAGTAATCTGGAGAGAGGATCACCATCTAAAATGTTTCTTGGTCATCTCTCTGATACCCATCAAGACAACTTCTTTAATCTCAACTTCTTCACTGATAAATTACAGGGACAGGAAAAGATCATAGGGTCCTTCTAGCTTTTCTCATTCCATGATTCATTTGGGCCCTAAATATATTTCTAATCTCTATGTATGCTTAGCTTTTAAAACTCTAAAACTTAGTGATTTGGTTATTAATAGTTAGACAAAAGTAACTTAATAGTTAGACAATAGCTATACAAAAGCAGCCAAATCAGTGGAATAAAAGCTGTTAAGTCAGTTAGAGACCAAAACTATTCAAAATAATTATAGATGTTACTACTAACTAAATTGGGTTTATAGATATCATACAATTAACTCAATATTGAGTAAAAAAAATAAGTTTTTAAATATCTAACATGCTTTTAAATATCTAACATATAATTAAAATTGATCCACATATTTTAAACAAGTTTAGAGTACTAAATGTTTTAATGCAACAAATATGGACAGACACAAAAATATAACAAAATCAGGGTTCATAGTCTAGTTTTCAGAAGAAGCCACTTTTCATTTTTTGTCTTAAAATCACTTAAGGGAACTGGGAAAGGTGCTGATAATAAAATTGCCTGAGCAGAGGATCTATGTGCCATGTTCAAAATCCCAGCAAAAAGGCTTGCAGATCTGCTACTAAGCATTTCAGAATCTAACAGAAATTCTAATCTACTAGCCATGGATTCTTGTTATAAAAGATATGTAGAATATCAATTTCAAAGAAGTAGAACACAACGTTCATAAAATTAAAATCCATCCTGAATATAATAATCTTTTATGATGCAAAAATCTCTGAGACAAACTATCTAAACAGCAGATGACTTGTAATTCAGGTTTCCAAGGAAACAGACTCTGAGCCTCTAAAATCTGCAAACAGGAGATTTACTGAGGAGTGCTCTCAGGAACACCTGTGTGGGCCCAGGGAGAAACTGAACAGTATTGATCAGTAACACATTGCAACAGTAGCCTAAATTAATCCTACTAAGAGTCCTGAAGCTGGGATGGTCCCTCACAAAAGTCCCAAATTAAAGCAAGGGGATAATGATTCTTTGTATCCCCCACAGCAACCAGTAATTAAGGGCAGACTGCTTCGAGGAAGGGGACATAATCCTGGGTGAGTAGCTTCCTTCTGTAAGGGCGACTCCCAAAGAAGTTACAAGGCTTTGGCAGCCATGGCTCTAGGTAGCTAGGGGAATGTTTCTTCATCCTGAAAGAGGATCTAGGTGCACACCAAAGCATCCACTATAATGAATTTACCTTACTTGCATTTTAGATACCCATAGGGGGCTATAACACTGGGTGAGAGGAGATCTCCATAGAGAAGAAGACCTATCTTTTAGAGCCTACTATGCACAAGGTGCTACGATAGTCACTTTACATGAGTTATCAAATTTTATCACTGAATCTTTGCTTCCCGAAGACATTTTGTTTTTTTTTTTTTCAGCAAAAATGCTAGAAACAGAGTAAAAAGTATCAGGATTTGTTATATAACACACCAAAAATGCGACTCTGGGGTTGCAAATGATCTGCAAACTCAAAATCCTGGGAATTCCTTGATTTTCAATGCTTACCCTATAAGCACTTCAGAAATCACCTAGGTAATTTACCTCTCAAAAGCAACCAAGTCAGGGGGAAAAATGTGTCCTCACCAGAAAAATTAAGGAAAGTCAAGCCAAGAAAAGCCCAATGATTGGCCTAACATCACAACGGTAGTAGAGGTAGAACCTGAACTCAGGTCTTCTGATTCCAAAATCAGTGATTTCTCTACTTGCTCTGGTCCCTTTATACTCAAACACTTAAAACCAAAATAACCCTAAGGCATGATCATATTGAAAAGCTCAGAAAATCAGCTTCCCCTAGATCATTTGCATTTTCAAAATCATGCACGTAAGAAACTTCAGTTTTATACCAGTTAAAAATATCAATTGGTAGCCTGCTAAATAAAATATTCTATCTTTCTATTAACAATAATAATAGTTAACATATAACCTCTATGACAGGCACAACAGCAAATAATTTATTTACATTATAAATTACTTATAATCCTCACAACAATCCTTTGAATTAAGTCAAAGGGATTATTCCCATTTAGTCAAGAGTTAAAAATAAGGTTAAGAGAGCTAAATAAATTGCTAGCTAAGATCACAAATGTAACAATGCACAGAGCTAGAATTCCACCTGACTTCAAAATTTATTTTCTTATTGTTAAACCACCCACTATGCTACAGCCCTATGTTTCTTCCCAACTTTTTTTAAACTTTTCAAATTTCCATGATATACATGATTTTCATAGCCAGGAATATATTCTTTTATTATAGTTAAATATTCTAAAACTAAATCATTACTTTAAATATTTAGAAGTTGAAAACAGATGTTACATCAAAAAAATAAACATCAGAGAATAAAATAAATTCATACTTTTTTAACAGAGATCTTATTCAATATGATTTACCACTTAATCCGTCCCCCACAACAACACATTTTGGCATAGCACCATATTAAGATAGGAATTCTTAAATCATTTTCCAAATATTACGTAGCTAATAAAGTCCAAATAAAGTATCACTGAGACTCTGGGAAAACTTTTATATTAGCATACTTATGTAAAACTCAATCATAGTTTGATATTAAAAACTGAGAGGAGGGAAAGAATGCCGTTTTATTAAATTTCATCTACTGCTATGGCCCATACAATATTTAAACAGATGGTTATGCAACTAAATTATTCTTGTTAATGTAATAAATATGTCAATCAATCGCAGTGCATGTAATAGGCATGGATCCAACCTAAAGTAAGTTACCTTACTATAGCCCATGTTAAGATCACAGTCCAAGACAGTCAGGTTATATGACCCCATGTCGACTGCCAATTGACCAGATGTGATCACCTGGACTCAACAACAGCCAATCACAAGCTAGCTAGCAGCCATAAAAAAGATCCAATAAACAACAACGACAACAACAACAACAAAATGTTAAGAAGGAACTACTGCTGAGTCCCATACTTAGGTCTTAGGATTTGCAAACTATGAAGAGAAATAATATATTAGCTGCACAAAATGGCACTAAACAGATATACAGTGAGTGTAGACATGAGGTAAAGTAAGAATATAAGAGGGTCTTGAGCAAATCAAAGTTATAACCCAGCCAAAGTCTCAAATGGCCACAGACTCTGAGTAAGCAGAAGCTATTGGGGCGGGGAGGGGGGGAGCTAAAATAGAGGATAAGAAAATCAGAAACAAAAATACATAGCTACAAGAGACTCAAAAATGTGAAGAATCACTGAGTACTTTAACAGCGGAACCCTAGAGTGAAAAACCTATAAAGCCCTATCATGCCCTATCATGGAGGTCCTGAACAGCACTGCCATGCATCCTTTAAAGCCTTTCAATAAAAATGTCTCAGAAGCTCCACCCCATGTTAAATTTTTGTTTTTGAATTTCAATGAAATTCCATCTTTCTTATTGCCAAGCACATCCGTCACTATCTTATTTTTGAGCTAACCTGAACCTTTTATTCCTAGAACCTAATGAACCTAATCAAAATTATTATCACTATTTCAGAGACAAACTTATTTCCAACTCCTAGAAGGAAGAATCCTAAGTACCATATGACCCCACTCTACTCCCAACCTCAGATGACTAAACTAACAGTTGTCATCTGACCCAGAAGAAGCAACTCTGTTGGCCAGCCAGAGACCAATGTATGACACGACAAGAAAAGATAAAGAGGACATTTTTAGACTCGTCTCTTATGATTTGGGAATTGAGACATTGGGCCAGTTGGTTATGTAAAGACAGGTGACAAGCAAGTAGAACCATGTGGTCAGATGGTAATTTGAGGTCTTGAGCATACCGAGTAAGCAGCAGCAAGGAAGATGGTTGTAGAAATGCAGAGACAAGATGCCAGTGGTCCAGCTGAATGTGAGACAGAGGGAAGAGCCACCTCTAACACCACTCTAAATCCTACTCTCTAGAGACCTGCTGTATAGGAAATCTTATTCTTGATTTGAAACCTTGCAATAAATCCTCTTTCAGCTTAAACTGATTTGATAAAATTTGTGATTCTTGAAAATAAAAAGCATTTATTCTAACACCACTCTAAATCCTACTCTCTAGAGACCTGTTGTATAGGAAATCTTATTCTTGATTTGAAACCTTGCAATAAATCCTCTTTCAGCTTAAACTGATTTGTAGTCTGTGCAACATACATTTTTTTCCTTACTTCCCCGTCATTTTCCCCTATAACTCTACTAAAACTGAACTAGGTATGATCTAACTCCTCCATTCAGGAGACTCTTCTCAATCACTGTTTGACTTGACTTCTCTCTTTAACATTCACACAAATCTAATACTTGCCTCTGCATGTCTCCTGAGTACTATATATTTCCACTTGCCTAGTTAACATCTCCACTGGGATGTCCACACCTCTAGTTCACACTCATCTTCCTCCCCGAACCTGTTCTTCCTTCTCTATTCTTTACCTTAGTCCATTCCACCATCCTCTCTGCTACCCCAACTACTCACAAGTCAACAAATCTTATCAATTCTATCTCCTAATTTTCTTGAAAAATCAATCTATTCTCTAGCCCCAAAGCCACTGCCTGAATTCAAGCTTTCATCATCCCCTGGACCGACAACCAGAGATCCAGAAATTCTGATTCAATAAAGGGACTTGGGAATCTTTTCTTTTTTAAAGGGTTCCAAATGATCCTAATGTGCAACAATTTTAGGAACTAAAAGGTTATTACTTTCTAGCTGGTCTCTCCCTTAATAGAGCCATCTCTCTACATAGCTATCAAGTAGTCAACATGTATTTATTATTGAAAATAACTAAGCATCTGGCACACGTTAAATCCTGCACACTAAGAAAGAAAATAAAATCCCCACTCTAAGAAAATTCAGTCTAGTAGGGAAGAAGTCAAGGTAAACAAATTACAAAAGCAATGTAATAAATTTTCTAGAGATTTGTAGTACAATAGCTACTATATACTAAATGTTTATTGAATGCTGGGTATACTGTGGTTAGTGTTTCATGAACATTATTTCATTTAATCCTCCCATAACACTGTGAGGTACATATTATCACCAATTCAATAAACTGGGTCTCAGAGAGTTTGAAATTTTGCATAAGATCTCACCCTTATTAATGGAGGAGTGCAGGGTTCAAATGATGGTCTAATTCTAAAAGCCCATTCTCTTAATTAGTATGGGGTGCTTTAGGAGAAGAAAATAAGTAAGTAAATAAGTCCTAGAACTCACCTGAACTGAGCAATGATTGTAGGACACTGAGCAGAACAAAAAGCTTCTACAGAGGTATAATAGGATGAGAGAACAGGGTTAAGTTGTGGGAAACATAATTAGTGAGGACAGCAAGGTCAGTACCTGTACAGAGATGTATGTGGAGATGAGCCTGAAATGGTGTTAAAGGAACCAGAGCATTATATGACTGTGTACCAAACAAAGTAAAGAATTTGAACATCTCCTATGGGCACTGAGTAGTCACCAGCAGACTTTAGACAGAAGAGTGATTCATAGGATTTACCTTTTATAAAGATTACCTGGGAAAAATATTTTTGAGAGTTTTCCTTATTACAAAATTTTATCAAAAAACTTTCCATGGCTCCTTATTGTCTGTAGTATAAAATCCAAAACCCTTTCCAGTCTCATCTCTTATAACTATCCTCATTCCCATGCAGAAATACTCACAATTCTGCTGTGCTGTGCCGGGCTGTTTCAGGCTCTTTTATTTACCTGGTCACTGTCTCTAAAATGCCTTCTCTCTCTCACCCCATCTTGCCTGAGTCACCTCCATACTTTGTAAGGCCTTCAACAATCTCCATTCCCTGCCCCTGCCCTTCTCCCTCACCCTTCTGCCACAGAATTACTTTTTATTTTGTACTCACAAACTTCCTCTGTGTATCTAGTAACACTGATCACATTGCTTAGTAATAATTTAAGTATCTGTCTCTCCCTTTAAAACTGAAGAGTTTTTTATCCCTAAGCCCAGCACAGTAATTAGCATATAATAAATGTTCAACAGGATGATAAATGAATGTGTCCACACACACACACACACACACACACACACACACACACACACAATGGAGGGTTTTGTTTTTTTAAAGGCCAGGGAATGATGAGAAAAGTGTTCCTTGAAGAAATTTAGAGTGTATAATAATAACAAAACACCAACATTAGGAGCAGCTAACATTTACAGAGAGCTTACTGTGTGTCATATTCTGTTGTAGGATCTTACACGTATTAATTCATTTAGTCTTCACAACAACCCTATGAGAAGGGTACTATATTATCACTATTCTAATAAGATACAGAGAAGTCAAGTAACTTGCCCAAAGCTACTCAGATAGTAAATGGGATATGGATACCACCCTAAATAGTATGACCAGAGTTCATTCTTAATCACTAATTCTATTGTCTCTAACTCCAGCCAAACACCACCAGGATTAGGAGAGAAAACTTAGTTCTAGCCCTGATAATCTCCTCTTTCTTCTTAACACACTGAAAATAAATCTATACAGATACAATTAATCCTAGTTTTTAAATTCATATCAATAAATAAGCCATAATTTCATCAAATTTAAATGTGTAACTAATCTGGGACACTTTCTCTAGCATCTTAGTTTAGATCAGGGCCTCCTGCTATGTGCTCTTGGGCTCCCTTTCTTCTTTCCTAATATCCACTCAAGGATATGACCATATAGTTATGTGATTCCTTCGTTCCTCTCTCCTCCCCTGGACACTAAGCTCCTCAGGGGTTCATGTCTGTTTTACTCAACAATGTGTCCATAGCACATAGTAGGCCCATAATAGAAGTTTAGGAGATAGCTATGTCAAAGGTCCCTATTCATCACTTTTTTTCCTGCTCACATAGGATTCATCCTAATGCAAATCATATTTACTTATGCCTAAAATATTAAAATCACTCCCATGTGATCTCCGCCTAGACTCTTCTACAGTTTTAATACACCACATGAAACACTGGCAAATTAACCTTCCCATTCCTTTCAATACTCATTTCAATCAATATGATTAACTCCTACAGTGTGCCTGAAAAAAAGAGAATATGCCACCCCAAAATATGCCACTTTATTATTTTTAGCTAAAGGCACTTAAGAAACAGCATGTACAAAAAAATAAATAAATAAAAATAACCACTCTGACCCTCTTTCTTTTTGAAAGTAGGAGGTAAAATTCCCATGTAAAATGTCTCCTCCCTGTACCAAAAGGGTAGAAGTCACCCTTATCACCAGAGACAGAGAATTGGGGGCTGAGAAATCTGTACAAACTAACTTTGTTAAACTCACCATTATCTTCCTAGTTACTTCTTCACCATTTACTACCTCTAGCTCAAACCCCTTTATCTTATCAGTTGTTCACAAGTTTATTGTTTGTCTAAAAAGTATAAACACTTTCTGCTCTGGTCACTTCTTCAGGTCTTCATTCTCTTGTGAAAGTTCCTATATACATGTAAAAATGTAATAAAATTTGTATCATTTTCTCCTCCTAATTCAAAGACCCAAAGGAGGTAGAGGAAGAAATTTTTCCTCCCCTATATTGTTAAATATATTTTACTGGTGAATAAAAATCTATTGACTTCCTAATGTCTACAGAATAAAGTTCAAAAAAGTTCAGTTAGATTTGTCCACCAAAAGAAACAAGAAGGAAAGCCACCCAGACCTTGGTATCTAATACCATTCTCTACTAAAAAGAAAAGGGCTCTCAGAGAAATGGCTAATTTCAGGGCTGGGAAAGGGTAGTTAAAAGATAAGTTTGTAATGCCTTGTTATAGCAGAAAGGAAGAGCTCAAAAAAATGATAGGGGCGTGTCAAAAAGACATAGGAACCATCTTGAAGGGGTTCCCACTGTTCAATCCTGGAACAATGTGAGCACCAAAATAATTAAATACAATGCTGAGTTATAAACCATGGGAAAAAAAATGAAATTATGAGTCCATGCTAATAAGGAAGGAAGGAAGGAAGGAAGGAAGGAAGGAAGGAAGGAAGGAAGGAAGAAGGAAGGAAGAAAAAATGGTGCTGAGAAGGAAGTGGATTTCTAGAGAAGGGAGGTGGAACTAGGATGGAAGGGAGCCAGGAGGGAAGGGATGGAGGGAGGGGAAGCCAAAGACCAAATGGTAAATGCAGAAGAAATGCTGGAGTGGGAAAATCATCATTTTGCAGTTATTGTGGTGAAGACTAAATCGGCACAAATCAATGATAGATGTAAAATCTAGGGGAATTTTTAATAAGGTGCAGGATAATTGCATGGTCTTATGAGTATCTACCTAGTAGATACAAAGGAAAAATAATATATTATCTAGTCCAAAAAACAGAACTACACCTTGACCTTTGACAAGGTAATTAAAATTCACATCACCCATGAAAGACAGAAGACCATCATGGGCCTCCGAATGTGATGACCTGAGAAGGACACAACATCTTCTAGGAAACATTCTAGCCAAGAATGAATAACCCCAATCTAATCACGAGAAAATGTCAGACAAACATAACACAAGGAACATTCTGGGGAGGGCGGGGAAGGCAAGAGAGTATCTGCATTCTTCACAAACATCATAAATTACAAAGAAATGCTATGGAAATGTTCTATTTTAAAAGAGGCTAGAGCAACATGACAACTAAATATAATATATAACCCTAATTGAATCCTATACTAGAGAGGAGGAAATGGTACAAAGGACATTATCAGAGCAATTGACAAAACTGGAATTATGGATAGATAGTAAATTGAATCAATGTAAATTTATGTCATCTGCAACTATACTGTGGTTATGTAAGAAAATATCCCTATCCTCCACTTAAGTATTCAGAGGTAAAGGATCATAATTGATCCTGATATGATTCAGAAAAAAAAAAATTAGAGAGAGAGAAAGAGGGTGTGAGGAGGAAGAGGAGGAGGGGAGAAGGGGGTAAAAAGAAGGAAGAAAGAACACCACCACCACCACCACCCACCACCACATAAAGGAAGAGGAGGAAAGGGGTGAGGGACAAAAGGAAAGGGAAGGTGAAGGAGAAGGGAAAAGAAAGTGAGCAAATGATAAAACAAATAGAATAAACTGTTAATAACAGATCGATCTAGATTGAGTATACAGGTGTTCCTTGTATTATTTTATTCTTGCAATTTTTATGTTTGAAATTAATGCTAAATAAAAAGTTAAAAATTATATATATATATATTCAACTAGACCTGCACTATCCAATACAGTAGCTACTAGCTACCTGAGGCGGTTAAAACAGCTGAAATATGATTAGTCCAAATTGAGATGTGCTGCTCGTGCAAAATACATACCAGATTTCAAAAACTGAGTACAAAAAGAATGTAAAATGTCTTATTAATTTTTATATTGATTACTTTTAAAATATTTTAGATATATTGGGTCAAAGGAAATATACTTTTAAAATTAATTTCACCTCTTCCTTTTTACTTTATTTCATCGTGGCTAGTAGAAACTTTAAATCATATATATGACTCATTTGCGCTGGACAGGGCTGAGCTAGACAAGAATATCCAAAATGAGGTCTCTCAATTTCTTTCTACTCTAAACATCTCTCTCTTTCTAAAAGTCACTTGGTTTTAAGCTACTTAAGAGATTGTGTCATATTCACTGGTGTATCCCTAGTATCTAGCACATAGCAAGTGTTATAAATATTTGTTTATTGAAAGGCAATATGCAAAGGAAGGAGGGCAGGCAGGAAGAATGAATTCATTCCCATCTCTGAGTCTTCATTCATTTTTTAACTCCTTCCTTGAATGAAACTTGTCTCTTTCTCTCCTAATCACAGATATTCACCAAAACCACATCACACAGGTTCATTTCTGATCTTTCCTCCTTTGTACTACTTAAAGCCTTCATTGTCTATATCATTTACTTTCACACTTAATCATATACGTTCCTTGAGGGAGAAGTTATAAGTTATGTCTCATATTTTTCCTATATCTTCCACAGTGACTAGCATAGTGCTAACCACACCAGTTGAGTGTGGGGGGAAAGGGCAACAAGGTACCAGGAAAAGGGAAATGGATTGGAAGTTGGAAAAAATTGGTTGTACTCTGTTTTGACATCTACTAACCGTGCTGCTTTAGGTAAATCACTGAATCTCTGATTCTACTTCCTCATTTTAGGCCTGTTGAGCAGAAAAGAAGCCTCCTATTTCTACAATTCTAGAATAATTAAATTCATTTTTCCTTTAGCAATATCATTGATATATACCAGTAAAAGTACATCAAATACACTAATGTTAAATCACAGTAAGTTCCTTAAGAAAAAAAATGCAACAAAGTTTATGTACTACATAAAGTACTAAATGCTGATCATCTTTCTGGCCATCAAGCACTTTAAATTCACATGTCTCTTCAAAGGACTATCAAGCAAAAACGTCAATATATATATATTGAAGCTACCTCGATATTTTCTTCAGACCCTTCAAGCCCCAGAGAGACACCCTTTAGAAAGAGAAGAAGAAGGAGCAGGAGGAGGAGGAGAACTAGAAACTAAATTTTCTGTAAAGTACCCTGGGACTTTATCGATGGTGTTTAAAGACTCTGAGTTATAATTTATTATAAGCACATTGCTTGTTTCTACTTTCAAAAATGCTATTTAAAGGACACTATTTAGAAGAAAATTACAACAGTTAAATGAAAAGGCCATTTAAAAACATAACATTAAAGGAATGAAATATAATTTCAAAGCAGAGAGTCCATTCCAAACAAATCTCCAAATCAACAAGTTTAGATTTAATCTTACCTCTTAATATCTCTGCTGAGAAGATTATCAGGGTGGGGTAAAATAAAATGGTTACCCTGTTACACATAATTTAAAGATTCCAGTTATACTTGTTAGTAAATATCACCTGCGGAGTTAATAAAATATATATTCTAGGTTCTACAGTACTAATAAAATCACAAGATTTCTTTAAGGTTTTTATCGAAATGTCTTATAAAGTTCTGAGCATTAACACTGACCCATCTATAAGATAAAGCTGAACTCCAAAGGCACTCCAGGCTTGTCGTAATCTGGTCCGTAGCTACTCCTGCAGCTTCATCTCCCACCAGTCCCTAGACATATTCACTTCCTAAACTTGATTGTTCATGTTCCCCTAATATTATCCACCCTTTTATGACTCCTTGTCATGGCATTTGCTGTTCCCTCTGCCAGACATGCCCTTCCCTCTTCTGAGCTTTAAAATGCCCTCCTCCCTGAAGTTTTTAATGATTGTCCCAACACCTCCCTACAAAGTAGCATCCAGCGCACTCTCCACTCTTCCATTACATAACACTGTAATTACGTTTTTTTTTAATTTTTATTTTCTAATATGAGTTGACGTTTAATATTATTTTATATTAGTTTTAGGTGTATAGCATAGTGTTTTTAGACATTTATATAATTTACGAAGTGATCCCCCAATTAGGTTAGCATGTAATTACTTTTAAATGTCCACTTCCATAACCAAGCTGTGAGCTGTAAATGGTAGGCCCATATCTTATTTAACTGTTTCCCAGCCCCTAGCATACAACTGGCATTTACTGATGCTCAATATAAGTACAATGAAAAATAAATAAATTTACCTGTGAGAAACCATTCAAACTTTCCTATAAAAGATTATATACATTTAACACAGTGGTTCTCAACCAGGGGCAATTGAGGCCCTAGAAGACATTTGGTAAAGTCTTGGAGATATTTTTGGTTGTCACAATAGGGGGAAAGGGATCTGGGGGTGCATCTAGTGGGTATAAGCCAGGAATACTGCTATACATCTTAACAAATGCAAAAGACGGCCCCCCAAAATAAAAAAAAAAAATTGTCCAGTCACAAGTATCAATAGTGCCATGGTTAAGAAACTCAGTTATCAATCAACTTATTCCCATGTGATGATTCCATATCACTTCTCAGCAATAACCAAACTTCCAAATTTGTAGTTTCAATTGAAACTTCTGCAACAGTTGTGTATGCATCAACACCAATGCTTAACAACATTAAGCTAAGAGTACTGGAAAGCATTCCATATTTCTGAAAACTAATCTATAACTACCAGAAGCTACTCTTCAGTCAGCCAACACTTTGTTTTCTACACGAACTTTAAAACAAACCACAGGCAAATGAATTTTCAGTTGTGGAACTATGACAAAAAATCAGAGGCATGAGGTAATCTATTCCTCCAGGTCTGACAAAAGAAAAATCTCTAAGTACTACAAGTAAATCATGCACAGATTTTTTTTACTTTTGAACACAGGAACCGATGGCAAGAGTAAAGGGCATGCCCTCGCTACTGCCAAAATCACCAGCTTATCAAGATTTCAAAAACTCTGATGAAACCACTGAAAAAAATCATCAAAGTCAATAAAAGGTGGCAGATACAAAAGCTAACCATTTCTCTCCCTGATATATACGACCAACTTTCACATGACTTAAACATCTCACAAAAGCTATGCAGAAGCAAGTACTCTCTCTTTCTATACAATGGTTGGCTCAGTTCTCTTTGGCACATTCCTTGGCTGAATATCACGAATTCACTAATTTCTTCTGTCTTTCGAACTAGTTACCCTACTCAGTCAATACCAACTAATGGGTTTGGCATCAACTATGCAGTCATTTACATTTTGTTGCACTCTATCAAAGAGAAAAAAGCTATCTAAAACAAAAATTTTGAATACAGTAACTCTTATAGGAAAATAGATTTTATGTTATTCTAAGAACTGATTCCTAAAGAATACACCTACAGCGTTCCAATACTCTAATCTTTATATCTTAGAGTTTTTCCAGATTTCAAATACAGATAGCACCGACAGAAAGTGAAGGACTAAGTGTATACCACTGGTTAAAGCCTACTGCGGATTTATTCTTGGACAGCTCAAAAAGGGACTGGCTGGGAGGGGAGAACGCATTTTTAATTGGAAAAAAAAAAGTTTCCAACAGTGAGTAATATCTTCCTTCTCAGCTGACTTTGCCAGTTAAGAGTCGGTACCATGATTGGGCCCATGCTAGGCCGGTTTCACCACATCACCCTCCAACACTGTCCAGATGAGAAACCGAAGCCCTATGTGGCAGGTGCGTGTGGTGTAAAGTTGGGGGGTACCCTGGCCAGGAAGGGTGGGTTAGAGCTAAGCAAGCCGCCCAGAATCTCCCACGAAGCCATCTCCAGCCCGGCAGGCGGCTGGCGGGCCGGTCCCGCGGGCACCAACTCTCCATTTACACGGCCATTCTAGGATCTGGGAGGAACGCGCCTGTACCACACCCTCCCGCCCCGCTGCCCTCTCGCACCGACAGCCCCCGCCAGAGCGGCGCGCCGGGCCTGGGCGCCTGGCCCCGGCTCCGGCCTCTCGCCCCGCCGCCGCCCCGCCCGCCCTCCCTTCCCCCACGACCCGACCCCGGGGCGGACGACCGCGGCCTAATCGTCTCCCGGGCAGCGGGGCCTAGAGAAGGAAGGAGCCCGCGCCAAGGAGGGGGCGCCCGCGCCGCCGCCTCGGCTCCACAGCGCGGTGGCGGCACCCGCAGCCCAGGGCTCGGGCTCTCCCGCTCACGTGCTGCCGGAAAGACGGTTTCACTCTCTTACCCTCTGCAAAATCCTCCTAAACATGGTTTAAACACCACCCGGCGCCGCCGCGGTTACTCTCCGGACCCAGCGCGGGGCCACTGACTACTCGGGGGTGAGCGAGAGGAAGGGACTGAGCCTGGAGGGGACCAGGGAGGAGGTCGGGGCGAGGCGGTGGCGGCGGCCGCTCGGGCGGCCCCGACTTCCCCACAGGAGGCGAAAGGGAGCGCGCGCGAGCGACCGACGAGGTAGCCAGCGAGCGCCCGCCCGCCGGCTGGGCCACCCCCTGTAACTGACAGCTGGGCGGGCCTGCCCGCCACCGCCCCGCCCACTCGGCCTGTCCATCCGCGGAGGGGGCGGGGCTAGAAAAGGCCTGGCCCAGGCCCCCCGCACCAATCGGCAGCGGTGGCGGCGTGGGCGGCTACGTGACGGACAGGAGGCAGGATACTGGTGCCGCCGCTCCTTCCGGCGATCTCGGGAACGCAGTGGCCGCCGAGCGCACGCCCGCGCGCTGTCAGAGGCCGCGCTCGCGCGCAGACCGCGTGCCCGCTAGGAAAATGGGTAGGAAACCCTGGGGCCCGGCTTAGGGGTGCCCATGACCGTGAGTGGAGAAGCGGCTTGGGGATGGATATCTGCGGCGAGACCTCAGGCTGCTCTCTAAAATTTTTCAGGTGACCCTTGCCTGTACTGAACCTGGACTAGATCCTCATTTCTGCTGGAAGCGCTTAGCCCCTGCGTGGAAGCAAAGGAGAGAATCGCAGACACAATTAACCGACCCGTCTGTTGAGCTTCCCTGCCCTTGTCCGACCCCTTGTTTCTTTTCCCTGCTCCCTTCCGGCTTCCAATTTCAGACAAAGGAAAAATAAAGAATCAGAAGAAAGGGTAGAACGAAACTGGAATTTAAGTTAGCAAGAGAAGTTTGAGATTGTCCCTTTGGGACTATAACAACAATATTTAATCGACTGATGTCGCTAACATGTTGCACTTTATCTTTCTAAAGTCCATGTTTGGACCATTCTAAAGAATTTTAAAACCTATTCTGATATAGATGTATGAAGTGAATCAGTGTTAATGCGTCTATTTTATAGATTAAGAAAAAATTATGAGGTCACAAATAAACCATATGCCAAAACGAGGACGTGGACTTGGAACTGACTTCCAGGAACGATGTCATTTAAACTCAAAAATCACAGCTCTGAGTCCTACCATTCAGCTAGTATTCACAATCTAAGTGGTTTGACTGTTACCTGGGAGGAAAGGGAAGCCTTTAATGTTAATTAAATAGGGAACTAGATAGAGGTATGAATGCAACTAACCTTCGGGAGGGGAAGAGGACTGAAGTCTACCAAGCAATGAATGGAGTGCTTATTGGAACGTATTTTGAAAAGATGCAGCAAATATTATTCTCAAGTGAATTAATGTAATAGTGTTCTGTAAAGTGTAAAATATTATGTGATATATGTTGTTTCTATCCCAAACATGTTGTTTTTTACTGTGCGTGCAGTAAAACAACCCTGCCTACAACTAATACATTATTAATCACTATTGATAATAGTGCACTTAAATACTTCCAGGCAAAAATAGCAAAGCCCACACTTTTTCATCTTTCCAGACACTGGTGCATTATTTTCGGACAATATGGGAAATATTTTAACAGACTAGGGTGATAAAACTGTGTGAAATAATAAATAGATATTTGGTCTTTGCCCCAAATTCCTGTCACAGAGCTTCTAAAACCCTCGTGAATTCCTGCGTGTCAGGGTGCTAGAAGCACCTGTTGTTCCAATATTTAGTTTTGACCCTGGTTCCTGACATAGAGCTTCTAAGTACCCTAGAATCCCCAGAGCGATAGTGTCTTTTTGTATGCTACTGAATGACTGATGGTTGGGGCTCCCTAGATAGCTTAGGATAATGCCGAAACACCAGAAAGACCCAAGCATGATTAGGTTGGAATTTTCAGACCCATATGCTTCCACCTACTGAAGGGAAGAGGAGCTGCAAGAGTTAATCGCCAGTGGCCAATCAATCCTGCCTATGTAATGGAACCTCCATGAAAATCCCAAACAATGAGGTTTGAAGAGCTTCTGGGTTGGTGAACACATCAAGATGCTGGGAGAATGATATGCCTGGAGAGAACAGGAATGCTCTGCAGCCCTTCCATTTTACCTTGCCTTATGCCTACCTTCCATTTGCCATCCCTGAGTTGTATCCTTTATAATAAACCGGTAATAGTAAGCAAAGTGTTTTCCTGAGTTCTATGAGCTGGTAGAGCATATTATTGAACCTGAGAATGGTGTCGTGGGAATGCTCAATTTATACATAGTTGATATGAAGTACAGATGACAACCTGGGACTTTCGACTGGTGTCTGAAGTTGAGAGTATTCTGTAGGACTAAACCCTTAAACTGTGAGGTCTGTGTTAACTATGGGTAGTTAGTATCAGAATTGAATTGATGTCCGGAGAACTGGAGAATTGCTTGGTGTGAAATAAAACCCCACATGTTTGGTGTCAGAAGTGTTGCAAGCAGAGAAAGGAAACAGTTTTTCCATTTAAAGTGATATATGTTTCTCTTTTTTGATTGTTTTTCAGGGATTAATTTAGTTGCTTATTAATGTTACATTCTAAAGCCATCTCTGTTGTTGGAATTTCCCTGTGGAATCTTTTGACCAATATAATAGACTCTCATCTACCACTTAGCAAATGGGTTATTCAAAAATCTGTGTGCTCCTCTGCAGTTTATGACAACTCCATCACTGGAATACACTAGAGAACTTAATTCTGCAAAAGAAAATAAGCAGTAGATGAGAGAGATGTATAAAAATACCTTTCACTAATCTAGCAGCTTGCCACACATAACAGTTCTGCTTATCCTATCTGGACACTAATTACTATTCATTTATCTATCTTACATTAATATTCTATCAGTTCTTTGACTCCACCAAGATCTCCAGTCCATTGTCCTCTCTTTCTTACTATTAGCCATTTCCCAGTGTCATTTCCATCAGAATCCAGTTGTTTGTGATTCAACTTCATAGTCCCCCATTCTTGCAAATATTTTGAACTTCTTCATCTCTCTCTTCCTCTGTTGTTTTCATCTAGCAGAACCCAAACCCAGCTATCTACCTACTCTGTGCTGCACAGGAGCAGCTGAATATCACTAGAGATGCACATGTATAACTGGGGCTATTGGGCTCATTTTGCCTTATAGCCACAGATTCCTGGTCGGAACTCAACACAGTCTAGCAGCATTCATGTTACACTTTCCTCCTGTCTTCTTTCTCTAGATCTCTAAAATGACTTTCACACCTATAATTGTTTCACTGTCTTACCTTGAATTTTCTTAACCCACTCCAGTCAAACCTCTTTCTCACCTACTCCAATGAGACTGCTCATGTTAAGATTACTAATAACCTACATGTTGTCTAATCCAATGATGACTTTATCATTTTTAACTTTGACTTCATTTATATTCAAAACTGTTGGGCAGTCTCTTGTGGAATCATTTTATTCTCTTCTCTTCCTTGACAATGCACTTTCTGTTTTTTTCTCCTCAATGACTATTCCTTCTCTGACTCAATCGACAGCTTCCCTACTGTATATCTTAATGTTCAAGTGCTCCCCACTCTGTCCTAAGACCCCTCCTTTACCTATTACACACAGCCTAGAAGTGATCTCAGCTAGACCCCTGGCTTTAAACTTCCTCTGTGTGCCCAGGATTCCCAAGTCTGAATCTCCAGTGCTGACCTCTCCACAGATTTCCAGACTTGTAAACAAACCATCTATTCATAGTTCTTTTATGTCTAATGAGCATCTCAAACTTAACATGGCCAAAGCAAAGCTTTCACTTTTTCTTTGAAACTGCTTTTTTTTTTTTTTTGAAACCAGTTTTCCTGTCTCAGTATGTACTACTATTAGATACTTAGTTGGATCAAACCAAAAATCTTGGAGTTGTCTTTGATTTCTCCTTACCCCATTACTTCCTGTGCCTCTAGCCAATTCATCAGAAAATCCTGACAGGTATACCTCCAAAACATATCCTAAATCTGCTACTTCTTTTCATTGTCACCTTAGCCCATAGCACCTTCTTCTTATGTCCAGACCACTATAATAGTTCCCTGGTTGGTATCCCTGCTTTTATTTTTGGTTTCCTTATAGTCCATTCACTACACAGCATCTAGAAACAACTTTTAAAAATGCAAATGGAATAATGTCACTGTCCTCCTCCACTGTAGCTTTCTATTATAATCATGATAAAATCCAAATACCTTATCTTGGCTCACAGATCTGTCCCTGCCTACATCCTTGCCTTCCACTTTTACCACTGTCCCCTTGTCTTAGTATGTCCCAGTCTCCCTCAACCTTTATGTCACAATTGCACAAAGCTTATTTCTGCCTCTACACCAACCATTTCCTGTTTAGGAAATGTTTTTTCCCTGAGATCTTGTAGTTAATTTTGTGTAATTCATACTGCACCTTAAAAGTTACCTCCTCAGAGATATCTTTAAGGATCACCTCATCTAAAGTGGTCTCCAATTTATCACATCACCCATTTTAATTCTGTGCACAACAGAAAAAACTACAATTTCTGACTTTTCTTGTTTGTCTATTTATGTCTCCCCAAGAAGGATGTAAGTTCCTTGAGTGTAAGGAACTTGTCTCTTGTTCACTGCTGTATCTCCAAAAAAGCAGTGTTCAACTATGGTTCGCAATAAATAAATATTTGTTGATGAATGAATAAAGAAAAGAAAGGAGGTGCTATGGTTTGAATGTTTGTGTCCATCCAAATTTCATATCTTGAAATCCTAACCCCCAAAGGTGGCAGTATTAGTAGGTGGGGCCTTTGGGAGGTGATTAAATCATGATGGTGAGGCCCTCATGAATGGGATTAGTGTTCTTATAAAAGATATAAAAGCCCTCTAGTCCTTTCCTTCATGTGAGTAAACAAGAAGTCTGAAACCTGAAAGAGGGCGCTCACCAACGATTCTGGCACCCAGACTTTCTGATCTCAGACTCCATATTCCAGAACTGTGACCAATACATTTCTGCCACCAGTTTGTGGAATTTTGTTATAGTGGCCCGAACTAAGTAAAACAGAGGTGTATGTAATTATTCCTGTAAGAGTTACCTTACAGAGTTTCTGAAACTAACATCTTCCTACTCGTGAATATATGGTCCAAATCCAACAATATTGAGTGCAATCCAACAATCTTCTGATCCTATTTGGTATTCATTTTTCTTTTAATATAATATGGATATTTCTTGATTCCAAAATTCCCCAGTATTTATACGGAACAACCTATTTCCCACCTTCTATAAATTAGAACATTTTTTCTCTTGTTAATTTCTTGTATGATAACCAAATAATTAATTTGCATTAGAAGTAATCCGTGAAAAATCACAGCACAATAAGCAAAGTGCAGATGATGGCTCTGTTTAAGTAAGGCAAAAATAGTTTAGGGATTCTAAGAAATACACACAGGACTAGTAAACAGCTATATGGTACCAAGTAGATCTTTTTTTTTTTTTAACTGAATTATTCACTTAAAAAAATGTTTTCCTCTTGCTTACTTATTTGTATCTTTAAAACAAATGTGAGATATAATTCACAAACCATAAAGTTTACCCTTTTAAACTGTATAATTTTTAGTGGGGTTTGTTTGTTTGTTTGTTTGTATATTCTAAACATTTACAAACACCCTGAACCAACTCATCAAAGCCTAATGTCACCTTATGCTTCTTTCAGCCCTTGAGGATAGGATGAGGAGAGAGGCAAAAATGAAGACTTCAAAGAAATGGGGAGATACATGAATTCTCCAAAACTCTCTACTGCTTTTTCCCTATATGTTAATAGACCTGATTAACCTCAAGAAAAATATCAAGTCTCCACAGAATTTCTTTGGAGGCAAATTTAGGGAAAATCCAAAGTAATAGTTATGTTTTAAGGTCTATTAAAAATAACGCTCTTACTGTACATGTGATAGGCCATAGCCAAACCTATTACATTTAAACCACAAGTTGATGGAGTACAAAATAAACTATGGAATCATGTAGAGATGGCACAAACAAAAATTCCCATCTATCATATAGAGTGGAACTCTTGAGTGCCAATGTGGCTCTTCCAATCATACACAGAAAGTTCATGGTTGGGACTTTCTGACCTGGTAGACTTCCCATTTCATGTGGGTTTCCTAAAACTACTCAATTTGGGTAGTAGGAAAGCAATGGGGATCTAGGATAACTTATCTTTTGATCTTGCAAAAATCTTTATATTGCCTGTTTGCAAAAAAAAAAAAAAATAGTAGTAATCAAAGTGAAATTGATGTTCAAATCCAAATCATCATTTTTATTAGTTCTAACTGAGACAAACCTATGGACCTCCTAGATGAACAGCCAACCAAAAGTACTGTCACAGAGTTGCAAAATTTGCCACCCCAAAATATGCTTTGTTGGTATAAGGACAATTTTAGGCTAGTTATTCTTAAGAAATAGCAGATTTGGGAGAAATTCTGAAAATGAAGAAGTTACCCTGTGTAAGAGACATTTACACATAAAAGGGAAATCTCCATTGGTAAGCCTGTCTCTTTCTCTGTAGTAAGAAGAGAAGGATGACTCAGTCTCTAGAAACTCTTTCCAACTGAGAAGACAATAACTCACTCTGCAGAAAAGCCTCACTCTTGTTGACTTCTTTTCCTGGTATCCTCCCATAATTGGCTTTCCCCCTTCCCCTCAACATCTTCTTTTGTCTTTCTTTAGCTGCAGATGGTATTCAAGGTGATGACTTGGGCCACTTTGGAAAGTTATTCAGTCTTCCTGAGTCTCTCCCAGTATACAAAAGGACCTAGAAAGGAAAAGAGAATGTTTTTCCTCCCCACAGAGTTAATATCTGAAGCTTTGTTCTCACAAGCTTCTCAAGTGTGTTTGTGAGGTCAGATAAAGTTATTTAACAAGTTTGTAGACAGATATCATCGAGCACCATTTAAGGCTGGTATTTCCTCAGATTTGCTAAGTCCAGTGTTTTTCTAAGTGTGTCTCTCCAAGCCCCAAATTCTCAGAGGCAACTCAGTGGATGGGGAGAAATAAGCAATTATTCACCCTCATGTCAGTTGATGTAGTTTCACTATTATGTTTTACATAATAGGGTTCTAAGATTTGTTTCAATAAAGGAAAAAGAAAGAAAGAATCAGTCAGGGGCCCAGAAGGTAAAGTAAAATTGAAGATATTTTAAAGGAGACTATGTAAGTACTTATGGTCAGAAGTTAAGAAAACCAGTAAGAAATGGTAAAGCACACCTAGGTTAGCAACAGCAGGAATTACCATATATCTAGTTGAACTAGTGCCTGAAGGGGCAAGGAGAGGAAGCAGTTTTCAGAATAAAGAGAACTATGAGAGAGAGCTGCAGGACATGAGCTGTGACCTTCAGTAGACATATATTTAGAAAATACTTAGACATGGTACCAAGGGAATATATGTCTGGATTTCTTGCTGGTGCTTTGCACTGACCCTGCCCAAGGAGGAGACAAATGGCAAGGGAGCCAGTAGATGCAGTGAATGAATCAAATTCAAACTCCAGAGGCAGAGCAGTTGAGACCTTGTGTTAAATAGGAGTCAAGCTATCCTCCCTCTAGAGAAATGTTGGAAAATAAACTAGATTCTATAGGTTCAGATATACTAAATCTGTTATTAAGAGCAAAGAGCATGGTCCAGTGCTAGACACATCATATATGCTGTCTACAGCTCTATGTTAAATATCAGAGATGAAGTTCACTGAGGATCAAAAGTGTGAAATTTATCCATGCCTACAAAGCTGTGATTCCCTCCATATATCACTGAAAGGAAATATAAAAATAATGGCAAACATTTTAAAACTTTTTTCACTTAAAAATTTCTAGAAATGATGGTAGGATGGTTGCCCAACAATATGAATTGACCAACAATATGAATGTACTCAAAGCCACTGAAGGCACACTTAAAAATGACTAAAATAGTAAATTTATGTTATTGTATTTTATCACAATTTTTTTCTTTAAAGAGAGAGATAAAGATTTGATACAAAAGAGGAAGTGGAAATGTGACAATGGAAACAAGAGATTGGAGTGATGCAAGGAAGGAGTTATGAGTCAAGGAATGCAGAAGCTAGAAAAGACATGGAAAACACTCTTCCCTTGAGTGTCCAGAAGGTACCCGCCCCTGAAGAAGCCTAGTGAGACTTATGGCCAGTTTTTTTGGCCTCCAGAACTGTAAGATCATAAATTTGTAATGCTTTTTATAAAAACTTTTCAAAGAACAATATATATATTGAATTTGGAGTTTATTCATTGTGACACAGTGTGCAGTCAATAGTGGTAAATGAGTTTTAGAAAAAAGGAAGGAAGGAAGGGAGGGAGGGAGGAAAGGAGAGAGAGAGAGAAAGAAATATAAGAGAAAGAAAAATTAAATTTCAGACCAGTCATTGGTAGTAAATTTACCATGTAAACCATCTAAAATATGTAGCCTCCTTTTTCCCTAATTGCAATGTTTTGAAAACTTATCTGCAAATTCTTTGACACTTTTCCCACCAAAAGATAGAATTTAATTTTTCTTCCCTTGAAGGTAGTGACTTCCTTCAAATGAACAGTCACTGTATGACTTCTAGGCTAGCATAAAGTTGTTTAACAAATACAAGCAGAATATTTTATTATGTGATTGTGAGCTCACGATGCCTTCCAAGAAGTTGCCTTGCTTGGAAAATAATGTGATAACCTTGAATTTCAAGTTTTCTGTACTAGAACTACTCAACTTTGGAAGGATGTTACCAGAATGTACACAGAAGAGTGACTGGTATTATTATTTATCGATTTTAATAATTTGGCTAAATGAGGTGGGATTCACCTAGATTTACAGCTACAGGACCTTTATTACCTACCTCCCATACAGTCTCAGTGGTTAACCAGACGCTCTTAAGGTTTCTATTACATCGTATTGATTTGCTAGTGATCCCCAAATTATCAGTCTGGAGCTTTCTTTTATATATGAAACCCAAATATTTAATTGAATAAATCCACTTCAATTGCCTACAGTATCCTCGAACTCAATTCAAATGTCTAAACTCTAATCTGACTCTTCTTCTGCCCGCCCTTCATTCATTTCCCTATGTGCTCCTGGGTTCCTATATTGGTGCTGGCAGCACCACGCCCAAGCTAGAAATCTGAATGTTATCTTCGTTCCCCTTTTATTTCTGCCTCTATTTAATTAATCACCCAGACCTGTGAATTCTAGCTTATATTCAAGTCACTCCATTCTAATCTGTGTGCCAACTCATCTCTGATTTTGGTCTTGCATTCCTACAATTCATTCTCCACACTGCAGCTGGAGTGATCTTTCTAAAACATTGGTAATTGTTACTCTCCCTACATAAAATTCCTCACTAGTCCCCATTATTTTGAGGATAAAAACCCTAGCTCCTTACTGTGGCTAGCAAGGCCTCTGCATACTCCTGCCCCAGCTACCCCTCCACCCTTAATGTCTTAACATTATTTTCTTTATATTGTCACTTCAGGCATGCTGAATAATTGCAGGTTTCTGGCTCATCACAATTTCTCCTTTACTACTGTGCTATTATATATGCTACTCCATATGTCTGGACTGTTCCTACATTCATCTTCCTTTTGTCTAATTTCTACTCATCCCTAGCTCTCACACCCTCCCTAAACTAAGCTACATGGCCTATGTGTACCTCTGAGTTTGTACTCCACCCTGTTATGGAGAACAGAACTTAACAGACTCAAAATACTGTGGGGTACATGACAAGTGTACATAAGGTGCATCATTCAACTATCTCCTCTTGTCCTGAATACAGACCCCCACAAACTTTCAATTATAATTGGCTTCCTGGGTAGATTTGTCTTTAAAGAGTAAATGCACTGGTCCTGTTGATGCAAGCATAGCAATCCACATGAATATTTTATTTCCCATTGTAAATTAATAAAATGACATTTCAATTTCTATAGGCTTGGATAATATGAGTTTGCCAAGAGTAGACTTCATTTTTAATGTGCTGACAAAAATTCAAGTTTTGAATCTGCAAAGCAAAGATTCAGATCTTTAACCTTAGTGAATTTACCAGTGCAAATGAACTTCCTGAAGTCTCTTGACAGCTAGCCAGCTGGCCTCCTTAGGAGGCATAATTAGAATGATGAGTTGTATAAAATTTAGACCTAATGCACTTCCATCTCACCTTATGATTTGATAGAAATTTAGTAGTAGAAGATTCCAGAGGCCATCTAATTCAAACAGTGCATTGTTTAAGTCCATAGATTGCTTAAATATTCTGAAAATCTAGAGTACTGTTTGTAGTCAGGGCTCAAATAAATGGTCCTTTATGAAATACTAATCTGAATGCCTTATTACTGCAGAGATGGTAGCATGAGTGAGCAATGAGAGATGATGAAGTACTTTACTTAATATAATTAAGTGATTAATAGTTAAATTATTATTGTGTAAAGAATATTCTGGGTGGAAGAGGCTCTCTGTCTCTCTTTCTCCCCCTCTGTCCCTCCCGTCTTTCTTGCTCTATCTATATCTACCTGTGCTAAGAAAAGTGTTTTCTTTGTTAAGGGAAACAAAGTCTACCTGATAACTCAGGACAATCACCTCATTCACATTATCACTTCTAAATGACATTAAAATATATTAAACATCACATTTGCAAGACTACATTAAAAATAACATGTGGTGCACTTTTTAAAAATATTTTAAGGACAAGGCTTGTTACAGGTTAGTTGGCTAACTGGGACCAAAAAATGTATTTTACTTCATAGATTGTGGTTAATATTAAAATGGACACTTAGTTAAAAGAAAACAAGCAAACAAATAAATCAAACTGAGAAGAATATTAAAGTACAACTTTGGAAAATACAGTCTCCCTTCTACCTTGTAGGGGAAGACTTTACTTTCTTAGCTTAAGTACCTTGGGGGGTGTGACTTAAACCTACAAAAAAGAGGTTAACAAAAGAAAAGGCACATGCTTTTTATTGATGTTAATATGTATATCTTCATAAGGACTTCACAAAAGAAGAAGTGAAAACCTAAAAAAGTGGTTAAACTCGGGGGTTATATAATTTTAACAAAGGTTGGTGATACATTCTGGAGAAGTGACTAGACAGAGGAAAGGAATTTGGGGCTTCCATGGCAGATAAATTGTGGGAAAGTGACTAGGAAATATATGTAAGGATCTAATGGAGGATAAGGGTAATTTTAGTAAGGTTTGTTTATGCAGACTCATCTCTCTCTGTGCCAGCTCTCCATCTCCAGTGTGATAAATTAATTAAACAAGGAGGCCATTAGACTGATGTAGTTCTATGCCTTAGTAGCCAATGTAAGCAAACCAAAGCCTAAGCCTAAAATACCTCAAGGTTAGGAAATCAAAGCCCAAGAACAAGCAGTCACAATAACCAGCTAGACTTTCCCAAATAATGCAATTGCTTAAGCTATAACCAATCAAATAATTTCATTGCTTTCCTTCCACCTCTTCTCTGTAAAAGTCTTGCCATTAGCTACTATTGGCAAAATGCTCCTAACCACTTCTGGTTTGGTGCTGCATGACTCGAATCAATTTTTGCTCAAATAAACTCTTAAAAATGTTTAATATGCCTCAATTTATGACAAGTGATATGGCTAGCTCTCCTCATCCTGCTGCAGGAAAGGGGAGAAATTTATGCCCAGCTTTTAGTCAGAAAACGGGAAAGCAGAGAACTGTTAAAAAAAAAAAAAGGTTAAAGAAGACAATTTAGGTGATATAAACAAACTAACATTTCATGAATTGGATAGCCTTTTTTTAAGAATTGCAAAAGGGGCAGAAGGTAAGATGCTTTTATAGGATAAAGAATAAAGAACAAGGGAGAGACAAATAGAAAATATCTGATTAGCTGAAGCCACTTGGTGAAACTTTTTGGGGGATGAGAATGCCCAGAGTAGGCTTGGTGTTTGGAGTTAGGCTGACTGAATATACGAGTTTTTTGGTCAAGTAGAACATTTACAGGCACATAAAAATTATCTAAGTTTCTGTTTGCTGACATGGCACCCCAGGCAGATGGGGGTCCCTCTTGGGCCCAGAAATTTATTTCCACAGCTCTAACTCTATCTGCTGTTTCTGAATTATTTCAGCTCTAAATTATCAATATACCAAAGTGGCATATTTAGGGGTAGTATATCCTGACCACATTCAGCTTAAATACCACTCTCCCAGGTTGTAGAATATGATATAAACCTCAAAAACAATAGGTTTGCCTAATTCATTTGAAATTCAGATTGACAATTCTGTTCTGACAGGTAGTAGAATATCACCCCAAATATGCCTCTTTGGTACAAGAATTATTTTGAACTGATTATTTTTAGAAACAACAAATACAAGAGAAGCTCTGAAAATAATAGAGATTATTCTTTCATAAGAGTCATTTACTTTTATAAAGGAAATCTACTTCCATAAGGAAGGGGAACATGACTACATTTTTTAAAAAATCTATGAATGGAGAAGACACCAACTTAAAATCTGCATTACTAAGTTGCCCACTGATTACCATAATTTTCCTAGTAAATTTCCACCCCTTCCTCCTTCCACACACACCTTTCCTTCTGTCATCTTTAGCCTAAAGTGGTATTTAAACTGGTAACACAGGCCACCTGGAGGAGTTACTCATTTTCCCCTGATATCTCCCATGTATACATGAGGCACACATGTTATTACACTTCTATTTGTTCCCCTATTAATCTGCATGTGTGTGGTGTGTGTGTGTGTGTGTGTGTGTGTGTGTGTGTGTGTGTTTACAGGGTGTCTCAGCCTCTAGAAGGGTAGAGAGAGGATTATTTTTCCTCCTCTACAGGTCACTCAAGAAACTACAAATCAGGAACAAGACAAGGATGCTCAGTCTCATCACTTCTTTTCAGTATACAATTGGAAGTCCAAGCCACAACAATCAGACAAGACAAAGATATAAAAGGCATCCAGACTGGTAAGGAAGAAGTAAAATTGTCACTATTTGCAGGTGACATGATACTATATAGAGAGAACCCTAAAGACTCCACCAAAAAATAAAAAATAAAGATTAGAAGTAATAAATGAATTCAGTAGATCTGCAGAATACAAAATCAATATACAGAGATCTGTTACATTTGTATACATCAATAATGAACAATCAGAAGAGGAAATTAAGAATACAATGTCCTTACTACCTAAAACAATATACAGATTCAATTTAATCCCTCTTAAAATGTCAATGACATTCTTCTCAGAACTAGACTAATCCTAAAATGTATATGGAACCATAAAGACCCCACAAAGCCAAAGAAACTTTGAGAAAGAGCAAAGTGGGAGATGTCACAGTTCCTTATTTCAAACTAAATTACAAAGCTGCTATAATCAAAATAGCATGGTACTGGCATGAAAACAGATATATACATTAATGGAATAGATTAGAGAGCCCAGAAATAAATCCTTGCTCATATGGTCAATTAATCTATGACAAAAGAGATAAAGATATACAATGGGGTAAAGACAGTCTCTTCAATAAATGGTGTAGGGAAAACTGGATAGATACATAAAAAATAAATAAATAAATAAATAAATAAATAAATAAATAAATAAATAAATAAACAAACAAACAAATGGGACTACATCAAACTAAAAAGTTTCTACACAGGATAGGAAACCACCAACAAAATGAAAAGAAAACCTACTGAATTAGAGAAGATATTCGCAAATATCCGATAAGGAGTTACTATCCAAAATATGTAAGGAACTCAGACAGCTTAACACACAGATACACACCCACACATGCCCCAATTTAAAAATGGGCAAAGGACCTGAATAGACATTTCTCCAAAGAGGACATACAGATAGTCAACAGACATATGAAAAGATGCTCAACATCACTAATCATCAGGGAAATGCTAATCAAATTGTAATGAGATATTACCTCACGCCTGTCAGAAAGGCCGTCATCAAAAAATCAACAAATAACAAGTGCTGATGAGGATATGGAGAAAAGGGGGCCCTAGCACACTGTTGATAGAAATGTAAATTTGTGTAACCACTGTGGAGTACAGTATGGAGTTTCCTCAAAAAATTAAAAATTGAACTTCTATATGCTACTGCAATACCACTTCCAGTTATTTATTAGAAGAAAACTAAAACACCAGTTCAAAAATATATTTATCCCTATATTAACTGCAGCATTATTTACAATTGCCAAGATATGGAAGCAACCTAAGAGTTCCATCAATAGATGAATGGATAAAGAAAATGTGATAAACAAATACATACACATACAATAGAATATCATTCAGCGATAATAAAGAACGAAATCTGGCCATTTGTGACAACTTGAATGAACCTAGAGAGTATTATGCTAAGTAAAATAAGTCAGACAAAGACAAATATTATACGATTTCACTCAAATGTAGAATCTGAAAAACAAAACAAATGAACAAACAAACAAAACAAAACAAAAACAGACCCACAGATACAGAGATCAAGCTGATGGTTGCCAAAGGGAATAGAGGTGAGGGGACTGACGAAAAGGAAAACAACAAAAAACAAACATGAGCTGGAAAAAAAATCAGGAAAAAAAATGTTACATTGTTGTTGCTGATGTGTACTATATAGTTAAGACTACAGTGTTCACATCTCTACAGAACATGTATAGACTTTTTTGTGTCATTATTCCCTAAAACAATGTAATATGTAAAACATTCTACATATGTTGCAATTGAATTATAAGATTGTGGGATGAAATTTAAAGTTAATAAATAATTTAGTCTTGTGATAAGAAATAAGTGACAAAAATCATCTTTAAATCTTTTTATATACCGAAAAAATATTCTGAGATAACATATAACTAACTTAGTGGAGTAATTTTAAGTTGAAAAGTTAAAGATATTGTTAGTTAAGTTATTTCTGTCCCTTAATTTTTATAATCTTGGTGAATTTAAAATACTGCGAGGTAGAATAGAATTAAAGAACCTGTTGTACCTTCTGCTTTGAGTTGGAAAGTTGAAGACATTTGGAAAGACCAAACTATTAAAGGGGCTCAGAACAGGCCTGCCAAGATGTGTCACTTTGGCATGGGAATTATTTTGACCTCAAAGCATTCAAGACCCTGCAGGATCCTGAAACACTACTTCTCCCTTAAAGAATTGAAAATTGGGGCCTTCCCTATAATTAGAATTATTACTAGAGATAACTATTTTTTCTGGCTTTATTGAAATATAATAGCCAGTTAGTTGCTTGTATTTATATTGTACAATTCAATGAGGGTTTCTTTTTTTTCAGTTATAGTTGGCATACAATAATATATCAGTTTCAGTTGTATAGCATAGGATCAGAATTCACATAACTTGCAAAGTGATCACCCCACTAAATCTAGTACCCTACTTCCCCTTAAATATTTATTACAACATTATTAACATCTTCCCCATGCCACACTCTACATCTCCATGTCTATTCTGCAACTATCCATTTGTACTTCTTAAACCCTTTGCCTTTTTCCTCCATCCCCCCTCAAATCCCTTCCCATCTAGTAGCACTCAATATATTCTCTGTATCCATGAGTTTATTTCTGATTTTGTTGTTGTTATTATTTATTTTGTTTAGATTCCACATGTACGTGATATTTCTCTTTCTCTACTTGACTTACTCCATTCAGCGCAATACCCTCTAGGTCCATATGTCTTCTAATTTGAAGTGAGTCTTTTGTAGGCAGCATGTATAAAGGTCTTGTTTTCTTATCCATTCAGCCACTCTGTCTTTTGGTTGGAGCACTTAATTCTTTTCCATTTGAGGTATTTGTTGATAGGAATGTAGTTATTACTCTTCTTTATTCATGTTTTTGATACATTTTTTCTTCTTAAAGAAGTCCCTCCAACATTTCCTGTAATGCTGGCTTGGTGTTGATAAATTCCGTTAACTTATTTTTGTCTGGGAAGCTCTTTCTCTGTCCTTTGACTCTAAATGATAGCTTTGCTGGATAAAGTATTCTTGGTTGTAGTTTCTCGGTTTTCAACACATTGAATATTTTGTGCCAAGTCCTTCTGTCCTGCATAGTTTCTTTTGAGAAATCAGCTCCCAGCCTTATGGATGCTCTTTTGTAGGTAAATAACAGCTTTTCTCTTGCTGCTTTTAAGATTCTCTCTTAGTACTTAACCTTTGGCATTTTAATTATAATGTGTCTTCATGTGGGCATCTTTGGGTTCCTGGTTTGGGGGACTTTCTGAGCTTCCTGGGGTTGTTGTCTATTTCCTTCACCAAGTGAGGGAAGTTTTCCATCATTATTTCTTCAAATAGCTCTTCAATGTCTTGTTTTCCTTCAGGTATCCTATGACACAGATATTTTTATATTTAATTGTGTTCCATAGGCTCCTTAACTTATTATTATAGTCTTGGCTTCTTTGTGTGTGTGTGTGTGTGTGTGTGTGTGTGTGGTTCTGATTGAGTGTCCTTCGTTTCTCCTTCCTCTATATCAGTGGTTCACTGATATCTTCTTTATTTACTCTGTTGATTCCCTCTAATATGCTTTCCATCTCGATAATGTGTTCTTGATTTCTGACTGATTCCCCTTTATAATCTGTTAGATTGCTTGATTCTATTATTTCTGGATCTCTGTTCTGTTCTCTCAAATGGTTTCTGCTTCTTTGTCTTCCCATTTTGGCTGCCTTTCTGTGTCTGTTTCTATGTACTAAGCAAAGCTCTTAAATCTTCCAGTCTGATTAGTCTGGCTTTGTGTAATAGGTGTCACAGTGGCACAGTCCTGAAAGGAGTTCAGCTGCAGTCCAAATTTAGCCAACACCTGTTCCCCTCTTGTTCTGATTCAGCAAGCAATCCACAGATACTGTGCTTATAGTTGCCTCAAAAGGCCACACCAGAAACCGAGGCCAGCTGCCTCCAGTGTGAGTCTAGGTACTGCTCAGCAAGGAGAACCTGACTCACCAAGCATACACCTGGATGTGGTTTGGGTGGAGCTGTAAGCTGGGGAGGTGGAATTTCAGGGAATACTCTGGGTGGAGCATCCTCTGTTATCCAGTTTGTTGACATCTCATCTTCTGTGGCACTAAGTCCGCACACAGGAAGGGGAGAGGGCTCAATAGAGATACAATGGATTCCGCCAGCACTTCTGTACAGAGTGAATGTCACCTCAGGCGTTCACTCTGGCAACTCAGTGTTCCCCTGTAAGTCCTTGGTGCCCCTTGCACAGTCAACCCAATGCTGGAGCTCAAAGCAAGCAGGTCCATCATTGTGAAAGTCTGCTCTCAGACACGGACCCTTTAGGAGGCGTCTGCAGATGTCGGCTGCCACTGCTATGGCCTCTGTCCCACTCAGCTGCTCTGGTCCGGGCCGACTTATATCCTCAACCTGTCCTACTTCCTCCCATTGCATGGTGATTCTTATTTCTCTCCCTAGTTGTAGGGCTTGTTCATCTAGATTTCTTAGCTCTTTGTTCCTTATTTCTGTCACATCTTTGATTTGGTCACAAGAGGGATGTACAAAGCCTCTATTATCTACACCAGTTTTTTTTTTCTCCCCCCTGCAGATAACTTTTTATGACCTATATACATAGGTTAGGGCAAACATCTAATCAGTGAACATCTGCTCACCTTATCCTCCTGTGAATGACGTTCCTCCCTTCTGAAGCCCCAAACGTCTTACCTCATCTTCAGCTAAGAGTGCCATATATTCCTCATTTTAACTTTCTGTCTCTAAACCTCTTGTAAGTGGGGTCTTGACTCTCATGTATGTGGACTTCTCATGTGTACATATGTAATTAGATTTGTTTATTTTTCTCTTGTTAATCTGTCTTATGTCAAATTGATTATTAAACCAGTCAGAAGAAGTGAACCTGGGAGGGTAGAGGGAAGAGTCTTCCTCCCCACACCATATGGAAAGACCAAGTTATTTTTTTTTTTAAGTTCGCATAGTATTTGCTGACCCTGTTAGGAAGTTGGTTTGAATAAATGTGCTATTCAACTGTTTTTTTTTAAAACTATATCTATTTTTGTTTTATTGTATTTATTTTTTGTATTTAAACTTTTTTGTATTTGTTTCACTTTATTGTAGTTAAATTTTTTTACTTGTTTTTTCTGTTTTTATTATATAAATTATATTTATTATATATTATTATATAATTTCATTATTAACTGCTATAGTTTAGGAGAAATGGATTTACTCATAAATTCTCTAAATAAATGTTTTCTAGATCTATCTTTTGGATAATCAATTACTCAAGCAACAATTTAGGAAGTTTCTTTTTCATGCAAAAGAAATACTAGTTGTTGAGATCTAGGTTTGACTAGAAAAGAAAATTTACTTGTGGTTGTTAAAATGTTCTGTTATTCAAAAAATAAAGATAAGTTACAGGACTATCTTGGTAGATAAGAAAATTCATTTTCATTTGAAAGAAGCTCTAGTAAGTATAATTTATCAATATTGAGAAATGTTATTCTATTAAACATTGCAAACATCGTGTATTGCTTTTAAAGTAATTTACATAATGAAAATGAAGTTGCTCTACATTACTTTGTATATTGTATCTTTTCATTGCAAGGACAAAGTAAGCAGAAACATTATAGCTAACATATATTGAGCACTTACTAGCAATGTTTGGAACTTCTTACATTATTTCATTCATTCCTTACAATAATCCTGAGATAGAGAGTACTGAGGTTTAAAGAGATAAAATAATTTGCCCAAACTAAAAAGTAGTTGAGTCAAGATTTGAAGCCAGGCAGTCTGATTCCAGAGCCCTTTCAGTTAATGATTTCAAATACCTGAACACCTAGTGGACTGGTGTAAAACATCAGTAAAGTAGGCAATATTATTCTAAGAGTTTAAATGTTTTATTAATCTACTGTTTCATTAATTAAGCAAGGAGGCCATTGAAGAGGTAGATTTAATACCTTAGTAGCCTACATAAGCAAACCAAAACCTAAACCTGAAATGCCTCAAGGTTAGGAAATCAAAACCCAAGGGAACCAATCACAAACAACTAACAGACTTTTCCAAATAAGGCAAATGCTTAAGCTTTAGTCAATGAAACAATTATTTGCTTTGCTTTGCTTCTGCATCTCCTCTACAAAATTCTTTCCCCTAGCTCCTGTTGGTGGAGAAAAGCTAACCCCTTCTTTTTTGGCATTGCTAGATTCAAATTGATTTTGCTCAGATAAATTCAAAATATTTAATCTGCTTCAGCTTATCTTTTAATTCCATCTACGTTAAGAACATTCTCATACCCTTTCATCCTCTATAACTGCATGTTCTTCATCATTTCCATTTCTAACGGGAATTGCTGGGGTTTAAGATATACACCTCTATAACTTTACTAGATAATGCCAAGTTATTTTCGGAACTGCTGTTCTACCAGCAGTGTAAATAAATTCTCTTTGCTTTCTATCTTTACCAACACTAGATACTATAAGATGTTTTAATTTTTTTCCCATGAGGTATTTTAGAAATGAAATTTTCATGTGTGTATATTTCATGTGTAACCATTAATGAATCTTCTGATGTGACCTCAGACCACCATTTCTTAATTCTTCTCTTTATTGAGTTTGTCTTCTCCATGATTGACTACATTAGTTGCTTTGCCTTCTCCAATGGTCCAATCGTACCAAATCAATGATATGGGGTGATTCCCATCTTATTCTGGTAGCATTTTACTTTTGTCTGCTCACTGTTAAGTTGCAAAGCCCATTGAGTTGAGGCATGACATCAAGATTTCCTGATGCTTCCAGTGTGACAATGGCTGAGGGGGCCCCAGGACTTTGAATCTTCCTAGTCTAAATAGTGTATCTAGAGCCAGGCCAAAGGAGGATCAGTGCGGTTTTAGTTTGCATTTCTGAGGGAGAGTGAGCACTCTTAATATTTTATGTGACATTTGAGATTCTTTTTTTTGTGAAATTTCTATTTATGTCTTTTGCCCATTTCCATATTCTGGATATCAGTATTTTGCCTGTCATGTGTGTTATAAATATCTTCTCCTAGTTTGTGTCTTGTCTTTTCCCTCTATTTTATTTTTTAAATTTACTTCTTAACTTTAACAATTTACTATATTTTCCATATGTATTTGAGAAATCCTTTTCATGCTGTCATAATGATATTACACTTTTCTCTAAAAGTTATAAGGCTTTGTCTTTCACATTTAATTCCTAATCCATCTGAAGTTGATTTTATGCACAGGATAAACTAGAAATACAATTTTCAATTTTTTTTTATGGGGATAACCAGTTATACCTGTACATACATTGAATAGTTCCAATTTTTCTCCTACTACTGTGCATTTCTAGTTCTAGCAGATATCAGGTTTTTCAAATAAACAGATATGTAATTTGGGTAGGTGGTTTTCTACTTGTATGTCGGTCTATTTGTTTGTCTCTTAACAGTTTCACATTATCTCAGTCATTACAGTTTTGTAATAAGTCTTGATATCAGCTTGTTGTTTTAGTCAAACTTTGTCGTCTTGACCCTTTGCTCGTCATATAAATTAGAAACGTTTTAACTAATTTTACAAAAATAAATCCTGCTGAGATTTAATTGAGATTGATTTGAATCAATTTGGGGAGAACTAAATCTTCACATTATTGAATTTTCCAATCCATAAACATGTTTGTCTCTTCATTTATTTAGGCACTGTTTAATACTATTCAGTAAAGTCTTACACTTTACTACAAAAAGGTCTTATATATCTTTGGTTAAAGTATTTCTAGATGTATTTTGTTACATTTTCTGACTGTAGCTGCTGTATCCTAATGTAGTTAAACTTTTTATTTGACCTTAAATCTAATGATCTCTTTAAATTCTATTTTATTTCCAATTATAAATCAATATACAGAATTGTGTTTTATTTGTAGGCTATCATTGTTTTGTGAATAATGATTGTCTTTTTAAAAAAATTGAATTTTATTATTAGTTTCAAGTATACAGTACATTGGTATATATAGTTCATAAAATGATTCCCTAGTTGCTCTTTCTTTCCTCTGGCTTCCACCTAGCCTTTACATTAATGCTGACTGCTTTCCCTATGCTTTGCTCCCCATCCCCATGATCATCTTTCAACTACTAATTTGTACTTCTTTAACCCTTCAGCCCATTTTCCCAGTTCCTCAACCCTCTTCTCCTCAGACCCTCTCCATATTGTTCTTTATATTTGTCAGTCTGTTTTTGATTAGTTTTAAATTTTTATTTTCAATCATTATTTCTTTATTTTGTGAATTGCTTTGGATAAGACCTCCATTGTGATGTGATATAGAAGCAATGATAACAAGCCTCTCAGTTTTGTTTCTGATTTTAAAAGTATGATTTTAACATTTCACCAGTATTGCCTTTTTTTAGGTACTTTTATTATCAGGTTAAGATTGATTTTTAAACAACCATGAATTGCTGTGAACTTTATTGAATGTTTTCTCCTGAATCTGATTGAGATGATCATATTGCCTTTAATTTCTTGATATAACGAATCACTCTAATTGACATTCTGATGTTGAACCAATCCTGCAACCTTACAATCAACCAATTTTGCAAAACTGAATGAGATTTTTCTGTCTTGTGGTACTTGGTACTCCGTTTGCCAATATCTTTTTTTAGAATTTTGGCATCTATGTGCATGAGTGAGAGGGCCTATAAATTGCATTTCTTACACTGAATTTGTCTGGTTTTAACATCACCATTATATCTAACTTCAGAAAATTAATCAGGTAGTGTTTCTCCCCATTTTCAATTCCTCAAAACTGTATTAGAACTCACATACTGTGAAATTGTGTGGGTCTGGTGGGGGTATTTTTTATGCATAGAAAGATTTTAAAATACTCATTCAATTTTTTATGATTTTTCCTAAATTTGTTCATTTGTGCATTCTCTCATTTTAATTTCTATTTATCATTACTTCCCTTTTTTATTATTTTTGGTTTTATTCTTTGTTTCTTCTAATCTCAGAGTACTATGCATTTCCTCTAAGAATCCCTTTTCAGAATTTTTGATATATATTTTTATTGCCATCTAAGTTTAAAATTTCCATTGTAATTTCTTCTATGAGACATGTATTTATATAAGTATGTTTTAAATTTTCCAAGCATACAGTATTTTAAAATGCATTTCTAACTCAATTACATTGTGTTTAAAGAATATGGTCTGCATATACCAGTTCTTAAAAAAGTAAATCAAACTTGCTTCTTGGCCATATCCCCAGACAGTTTTCACATAAATGCTTTATGGGTGACTAACAAGAATGCATACAATCCAGTTGTCAGTTATGAGTCTATATATGTTCTTTAGATCAATCTTGTTAATTATATTTTGAAATCTCCCGTATTCCTACTGATCTTTTATGATTGGTCTATTAACTATTGATATACATATATCAAAATTTCTCACTATAGTGGTAGACTTGATTCTCCTTATAGTTCCGGCACCTATTACTGTATATATATTAAAGCTGTGCCATGAAGTCCATACAACTTTCAAGTTTTTAAATCTTGATAGAGTTAATTTTCTATCAATGTTTCTACATTCTTTACAGTAATTTGTTTGTTTGTTTTAGCATCTGTTTTGTCTGTTATGCTTATGGTCATACAACCTTTATTTTGATTAGTATTTGCTTAGTAGTTCATCTTTTTACATTCTTTGACTTTCAGTCTTTCTCTATTTTAATGGTTTATGCAGTGGTGTGCTGGCACATGCTTAACAATCAGCTCTCTGAGGAGGAGAGAACAGGGTCTGATTTGTAAAATTTACTGATTTCCATTGTGTCAAAAGTCCCATTGAGATTGCAAGATAAAACATAGGATCCTGGGTTAAATCTAAATTGCAGATAAACAAGGAATAATGTTTGGTATTTAAGTATGTCCCAAATATTACATGGAACACACTTATATTTGAAAACTATTTGCTATTTAGCTGAAATTCAAATTTAACTTATTATCCCGTATTTAATGCAAAGTTGGAAGATGTTCACACCACCTTCGTTTTCAAAAACCTTCATTGAGATATAATTCACATGTCATATAACTCACCCATTTAAATGTACAGTTTAATAGTCTTAATATATTCAAGACTTTGCAACCATCACAACCAATTTTAAAACATTTTCTCATCCCCAGAGGACTCATTGACAGCCACTAACCTCTAACCATTCCCCTGCCCAAATCCTAATAGGCAACTACTAATTTATTTTCTGCCTTTATGGTTTATCTCTGATGGTCATGTCATATAAATGGCATCATACAATATATGTTTGTTGTGTGTGCCTGTCTTCTTTCACTTAGCACATGTTTTCAGGGTCTCTCTATATTGTAGTATATATCAATACTTCATTTCTTCTTGTTACTATTATATTGTATGGACAGACCACATTTATGTATTCATTTATTAGTTGATGGGTCTTAGGTTGTTTCCACTTTGGGGCTACTATGATTAATGCTGTTGTAATAGTCAGTTTCTACAAGCTAGTAAGAACAAGTACAAGGCAGCTCCAGTACCTTCTGGTTATAGATGGGTCTCTTTTAGACAACATATGGCCTTATATTATAATTGCCTACTTACCTAGCTCTGTTTCCCTCTGACCTATCAGGTTCCCAAAGACAAGGAAACTATTCACTATTGTACTTACAGTTTCTAATTCAGTACTTAATATTTGATGTTTAATTAATACTGTATTCATGAGTTAAGTATAGCACAGTGGTTAAGAATGAGGGATTTCTGAGTCATCTAAATCTCAGATATGCCACAGATCCAAATGCAGAAAAGCTAACAAGTTACTTGACCTTCTAAAACTTAGTTTCCTTCTTGGTAAGATGGAAATAACAGTAGCTCCTCCTTTTTTTTTTTTTTTTTTTTTTTTACCTTTCCTTTTTGTTTGTTTTGTTTTTGTGAGATTTAGCCTTCTCCACCTGTGAGAAGGGGATAAGGAGACTCGAGGAGACTCAAGGAGCATATATCTAATTCTATTAAGGGCAGAACTTGGAGATGTCACATATTACTTCTGCTTATAACCTATTGCCATAACTTAGTCCCATGTTCATATAGAGCTTCTAGGGAAGCTGTGAAATGTAGTTTTTATCTGGGCATATATTTGAACAGCTAAAACCCTATTACTGTAAAAGAAAGAAAGAATGAATGTTAGGGAAAAGTAGTAGTCTGACAGAGATAACAATCCCTCCATCTTTGGATACAGTTGTGGTAGCATCATCATTAGAAGAATCCAATTCACCTTTTTATTCCAGCCAAGGGATAGGCATGTAACCCAAACTGGGCCACTCACACACTTTCTCTCACTAAAACGGAAACTTGAGTGAAGTAATCCAGAGACTTTAAATAGCTGAAGTTCATCTATCCTGATTCTGGTGACTTGAAAAAGCTAAAAATATGGTTTCATGCTACTTAGATCTCTAGAGTTTTTATAGTTCCTTGAGTTTGCCCTTAGTCTGCCTTACCAGATCCAATTTTCCTTGGACTCTGCAAAATACCTTTTCTCCCCCTAAAGTTGTTCCAAATTGGTTTGTGACTTAGAATCATAGAACTCTAAGTGATCAAAGGTCAAGACTGGATGCATTCCAATGTGAGGAGAGGTAAAACCAGTTCTCCACCCTTGAGGATTTCTGCCTAAGCACATTTTCACTTCTGCATGACAGTTCCTAGACTTAAGGTCACAAAACACTATAACACAAATAAATAAATAAATAAATAAATAAATAAATAAATAAATAAATAAATAAATAGATAGATAGATAGATAGATAGATAGATAGATAGATAGATAACATAGAGGCTTTGTTCATCCCTCTTGGGGCCAAATCAAAGTTGTGACAGAAACATGGAGCGAACAGCAAGCAAACTCACCTGGGATCTAAATGTAAAGAAGTGCTACAACTAGGAAGAGAAATGATTAATCAACCTGCAACAATAGAACGTAGGAGGGGCGAAGATGTGAGGCTGCCCGGTCCTTAGCAGCTGAGTGGGACAGAGGCTATGGCAGTGGAAGCTGCAGACACCTCTTAAAGGGGCCGTGTCTGCAAGCGGACTTTTGCAGTAACAGACGCTTTCTCTGAGCACCAGCACATGTTGGCTGCTCAGGAGGAACCAGGGATTCACAGGAGGACACTGAGTTGTCAGAATGAGGGCCAGAGTCAAGGATCGCTCCCGAGCAGAAGTGCCAGTAGTATCCATTGTTCCTCTGTCAAGCCCTGCCGTCCTCCCCCTCCCCCCTCATGTGCAGACCCAGTGCCACCATAGCCTAGAGGTCATCAAACTGTGTGATAGAGGTTGCTCTGCCCAGAGGATTCCCTGAAACTCTACCTCCCTCAACTCATGGCTCCACCCAAGCCACATCCAGTTGTGTCCTGGGCAAGTCCAGTATTCCTTGCTGAACAGCGCCTAGACTCCCTGGTGACAGCTGGCCTTGGACTTCTGGCGTAGCTTCTTGAGGCAACTATAAGCACAGCACCTGTGGATAGCTTGCTGAATCATAACAGGTGGCCCTGGAGGGGCACAGGCTGGAGCTAAACTTGGCCTGTGGTTGAACGCCTCTCAGGACTGTGCCACTGGATACCTACTTCACAAATCCACACTAATAAGAACTGGAGACTTAGGAGCTTTGCTTAATACATAGAAATAGACACAGAAAGGTAGCCAAAATGACAAGACAAAAATGCAGAAAACATATAAGAAAACAGAACAGAGATCTAGAAATAATGGAGTCAAGCAATCTAACAGATGCAGAGTTCAAAACACTGGTTATAAAGATGCTCAATAAATTTAGGGGAAGTGTAGATGAATTCAGTGAGAACTTCAATAAAGAGATAAAAACATAAATATGAAAATGAAATTATAAAAGGAAACCAGTCAGAAATGAAGAGTATATTAAACGGATCAAAATGGATAAAGAAAAAGATCGAACCACCGACATAGAGAATGGGGAAGCCAATGACGCTCAATCAGAACCCCAAGAAAAAAGAAGTCAAGACTATAATAATAAGTTAAGGAGCCTATGGAACACAATTAAATATAAAAATATCTGTGTCATAGGGATACCTGAAGGAAAACAAGACATTGAAGAGCTATTTGAAGAAATAATAATGAAAAACTTCCCTCACCTGGTGAAGGAAATAGACATACAACCCCAGGAAGCTCAGAGAGTCCCAAGAAAGATTAGCCCAAAGAGGTCTACATGAAGACACATTATAATTAAAATGCCAACGGTTAAGTACTAAGAAAGAATCTTAAAAGCAGCAAGAGAAAAGCAGTTAACTAAAAGAGCACCTACAAAAGAGCATCCATAAGACTGGGAGCTGATTTCTCAAAAGAAACTATGCAGGACAGAAGGACTTGGCACAAAATATTCAACATGATGAAAACCCAAAAAGTACAATCAAGAATACTTTATCCAGCAAGCTATCATTTAGAGTCGAAGGACAGATAAAGAGCTTCCCAGACAAAAATAAGATAACAGAATTTATCAACACCAAGCCAACATTACAGGAAATGTTGGAGGGACTTTAAGAAGAAAAAATGTATCAAAAACATGAATAAAGAAGGATAATAATTACATTCCTATCAACAAATACCTCAATGGAAAAGAATTAAGTGCTCCAACCAAAAGATAGAGTGGCTGAATGGATAAGAAAACAAGATCCCTACATATGATGCCTACGAGAGACTCACTTCAAATTAAAAGATACACAGACTAAAAGGAAGAGAATGGAAAAATATATTGTCTTGATGGCCTAGAGGTTATTGTTGCTGAATGAAGTAGGTCAGTAGAGAATGATACATATCACATTCACATACTTATGGAATTAAAGAACAAAATAAGCAACAACAACAAAATGGAAAGAAACTGTAGATACTCAGAGAGAATATATTGAGTGCTACTAGATGGGAAAGAGGATTCAGGGGACGGTAGAAAGGGGATTAAGAAGTACAAATGGATAGTTACAAATAGACATGGAGATATAAAGTGTAGCATAACATTACAACATGTTAACAATGTTGTAATAAATATGTAGGGGGATAGAGGGAGACTAGATTTAGTGGGATGATCACTTTGTGAGTATATAGATCTCTTATCACTATGTTATACAACCAAAAATAATATTTTATGTCAATATTATATTGAAATAATTGAAAATAACTCACTGAATTGTACAATGTAAATACGAGCAACTAATTGCCTATTATATTTTGGTAAAGCCAGAAAAAGAAAACACCGTACATCAAAGATAGTGCCTTAAGATGGAAACAGAGAAGTGTAAATTAAATCTGACAAGGCTAATGCTTGCACTTACTCTGTGCCTACTTGCAAAGATTACTGATTATTTACAGCAACTCTGTGCTTTGTTAATATTCTGCATATATTAACTCATTAAATTCTTGTAACTATAATAATGTATTATCATCATTATTTACATATAGAGAAAATGGAGCTTATAAATATGTGTTGCCTAAGGTCACATGACTTATAATAGTTGTAGCCAAACTTCAAAACCAAGTTTAATTTCAGTATCTGAGCTCTTCACCGTTAAGGTATACCACAGCCAAACCTTACATAATAAAAATAAAGGTATTTGCTATTGAAACAGATTTTTAATTTTATTTTTAAATTTGTAACATTTTATCATAGAGAATTTCACATATATAAAAAATAGAAAAAATAGTATAGTAAAGCCTCATGTACCCACCACCAAACTTCAAAAATTATTCCCATTTTACCGTTATTTTTTATCCATCCTCTTCCCAAATTTTCTTTTATCCTGGAGATTTTATTTTATTTTTCAAATTTTTATATTTATTTTTGTTACTTTATCCTGGAGTATTTAAAACAAATCCCAGAAATCATATCTTTTCACCTATAAATATTTCAGTGTATTTCTCTAGTCCATGAGAACTTAAAAGAAAAAAAAAGTAACATTTACCCCTGAAATTAATAATTTCTTAGTATGTTTAATATTTGATCTAAGTTCAACTTTCTCTGATTTTCCCAAAAATATCTTTTTATTGTTGTTCAAATATAAACTCAAACTCAATGTACACATTATGTGTCAGATATTCTCTTAAGTTTCTTTTAATTTCAACAGTTCTCCCCATTTTTTCCTCTATGACAGGAATTTGTTGAAGGAAAAAGGAACCTTTGTCCTGTGGAATTTCTCACATTCTGGGTTCTTCCATTTCCTGCCTTTCTTTGTAAGCTGGTAGTTAGTTCAAGCGACTTGATTAAATTCAGGTTCAAAAATAATTTTTTTGGCAGGAATACTTTGTAGGTGCTATAATAGCTTACTTTTTAAATAAACTAACTGATTTATTAAAAGTGCCAAATCAGTGATTATAATCAATAAGCTGTTCTTTCCTCTCCCATTGCTGCCTTCAAGCAAGCCAAGCTCCTTTCTCTGCTTCTAATGATATTTCAGGCAGATCCTTTACCTTTGGGGTCACTCTCAGATGTGAGAAGTCTCATTTTCAGCTATGGAAAATTTCAGCCCAGACTAAATTAAACTTTAATTTCTCATCCATTTCAAATTTCCCTCCTCCCCCTCTCTCCTATTACAGCTGCAAGCATGGCCTTTCCTTTCACTCCATTTGGTAGACAATCCCTACAGTGTCCCTTTTGTCTGTGGGGAATGACGTGTATACTTGCCCAAAGAAATGGCAGAAGTGTAATTTTCAACCCGCTATCCCCGTCCAGCTACTAGGGGCAGCTGCAACCAACCTCTAGTCTGCAGATTTCTCTATACCCCTCAAACTCGAGGGTATCCTGGATAAGTTCTCCCTAAAACTGATTTCTTTTCCACTTCTATTGTAGCACAATCCTCCAACCTGGCAAGCATCTGGCCAGGGAATGAAAGGCCTGCATCCTTTTCTGGCTACACTCCCAATTCTAAGAAGTTCTCTCACCGCCTCCCTTCCATTGGCTCCAGTGGGAGGAGCAATGTCCCATGCAGAATAAGGAAGAAATGCCACTGTGTTCTTTACTCTTGGGAAGCCCCCTTAAAGATGCGTCTGCCCGAATGAATCTCTGGCATTCTCTGCTAGAGGCTGTTGGGAGTGATGATTGCTGGACCAGAACGGCTATCTCATAGCAGTGCCTGTGCCATATGTTAAAGGCCCTTCTTTAAAATGTGGGGCTACTTCTCACCCTTTGTCTACACCTCTGAGGGTGTGTCTTAAATTCTTTTCAACAGGAAAATCCCAATCTATATCTATACAAGTCCCTTGGATTTACCCCTGACTTCATTTTATAAAGTAATTCTACTAAACATGCAGAATTTCCCAATTTATTTTAAAATAAATAAGAGAAACACAAATTTAAAATAATACCCTCCAGGACATTTTGTCATGTGTCAGAGGGATGTTAATGAATATCATGCACAGTGTTAACAGATTCTTCTGTCCTTACTCAAGAAGACCTGGGTGGTCTACTGAATACTAACAAAACAAAGCAAGTTAAGAAAAACATCTAAATATAGCAGAAGACAAAGAAGCAGGTTAATAGTGATAGATCCACTAAATGAAACATACCCAGTTTTGTTAAATATGTCATGCAGAGAACTATATACTTGTTTGAGCCCCATGTTAGATATGACCTATAACCATTTTAATTGATGTGTTATGGTTTATATCTATTTTTTTAATCAATGAGTTTAATTACAATTGCTGGGTAGAAAACTGCTTATTCCAGCTTTAACTAAAACTAGAATTAGGAAATTAAAAGAAGACTTACTGACTCACTAAAGTGTCAGCTGAGTACATTTTTATTTTGCTCTCAGCCAGAGTAGGAGTTAACAATAAACTAACTGAGAACTACATGGTGGTGAATCAGTATCTATGGATGAATGTGAGAAGGGAAAAAAGACCAACTCTGTTATACCATGTTGGGCTTAAAAAAAAGAAATTCAAAATGTAAGAGGTGTTTCTGGATATGTTCTGTAAATGGACCAATTGAATCATGTTAAATTTACCCTAGACATAGCAGGTTAAATAAAACCTGAATCCAAGTACTATGTATATTCAGAATATGTGCTTCTAGCAGAGCTCTAGACTAGCACTAGAATCATAATAAATGTTTGTGTAAAAAGGAAGAAAGAAGGGAAGGAAGAAGGGGAAAAGGAAGGAAGGGAAGGAGAGAAAACTCAAATTATTTTTTAGTGCCTCATTTTAACAACTGAGTAAGCATAAATTGGCTTATGGTTCTTTCATGGTGTTGTTAAAACATCAAATTTAGGCCTAATTGTGCAAATGAAAGGAAAGTAAGAATTTAATAAAAATCATGTTACGGTAATAATTGAAAGGCTGAAAGCATACGAGTTCGAAAAAAGAATATTAAACATTTGGTTTTATGTTTTTGATTTTAACTCTAGCACTGTGAATTAACTTTGTAACATATTTAACATTCCATAATATCGTCATTGATTTGTTCCCTTAGAAACCTCATTTTCCAAGTCATTTGAATTAAATTACAAATATATTTAAACACAAAGACACTACTAATCAACAGAAAGCAAATGTTCCTTTAAGAAATGTATGCATGTTTAAAGCAAAAGTGATGAAATAGAATTTCAGGACAAGACAGAACATTAGTCATTCTTCCCAATTCTGTGTCATGTGCAGATTTCATAATTATTCTTTCTGTCTTCATCCAAGTCTTGGATACAAATGTTGCAGAGGAGGTCACAGCCCTGATTTTGAGGCACTCATGTGAAGGTATACCCCTCAAATTTCCCTCTTCCTTCCCCCTCCCTTTGGACATTTGCTACCTGATATTGTCATCTACCCTTTATTTTACCCTCTTGGAGAAATATTCTGGGACATGAAGGGAGACCTTGGGAAATTGCCCTTCCCTTCAGGGTATTCTTTGGGTAGCTTCTCCAACCCTCTAGTACTGCCCTTACCACAGTGATCATGTAACAGAATGAATTGCTTGACCTGTCTGACTCTATCCTGTTCAAGCCTGCTTTGTTCCCATGGACTCCTGGTTAATAATTTCTTCTTCATCTTGCATTTAGACATGCTAATCATTGGAGGAATTCTCCTTGCAGTTTGAATTTTATAAAAATAGCTCTTTACCAGAATGTGCCTCTCCTGAGGATATAAGGGAAATACGTTCAAAGATGATGAATATTTATCAAAGATTTGCAGGAACCTTATGACTGGACTCACATCAACTAGAGTCAACAGACTAAGAACAAAAAAGTTTCAGTTTTCTTCTGACCCTTGCTGGCACCCAGATGTCTGCAGTCATCAATCCCTCTTGCCCCTCTCATTTCTCTTTCCCTTGACCTAAAAGAAGCCTGAATTCTATACTATCTTAAGATGAATTCAAGGCCTCCCATCTTCTCATTTGGCATCTTCTTGACCAATAAACATTTCCTTACTCCAAACTCACACATTTCAGTTTTGGCCTTTCAAAGCATCAGGCACATGGACTTTGGTAGAGTTTCAATCATTATAATTTCTTGTCCCTAGAAGACAGACTCTATTTACAGAGTTCATTTTTATTTCTGAATCCTCACTGAATAGTATTTCTTGTACTCCAACACTGGTTAAGGTCTATGTTAGACATTACATTTAGAATTGAACAAAATAGATGTGGTCCTTGGATTTTGAAGGTGTGCCATCTTATGAAGAAGGGAGTCATTACATAAATCAAGAGGACAATTAGAAGATTTCAAATTGTGTTATGAAGGAAGAAACCAAGGTTCCAGGGGCCAGAACAACAGGAAAGAAAGAATTGGACTGAGGGCTTAGTGAAACTTCCCAAAGGAACCAACATTTAACTTGAGACTCATGATTATTAGGAGTCATTCCGATTATTCAGGCTTGAGTGAGAAGAGTGCCCTCAGAGGCAACGATATGTGGGAAGCCAAGGCCACTGGGGCAAAATGGATGGGTTAAGAGGTGAGGAATGGGAGAGAGTCAAAGGTCTAGATACTGTGGAGCCTTAAGGGGTCACTGTAGAGGTTTTATATTTTATCCTAGGTATAAACTACTGAAACTTTTAAGCAAGATGCTAATGCTATTTGTGCATCATGGTGCCTTGTCTTTAATTGCTGGATACTGAAGATTTACAAATAAATGGAGGAATGAAACATAAACAGTAAATCAGTGATACAGTTTTTCTATGCCATTTCAGAATTTTACCAACCTCAGGCAATTTAATATAGCTCATTCTTAGAAAACACATAATGGGAATTTGTTGATTTTTGAGCATTCTCCATTCATTTTTTCTTTCTACCATCCCTCCCCCCTTTATTTTAGGTAATACATTGTGAGAATTCTTGGTCAAAAGGTAGGCATGAGAACCACGCTGTTCCAAATGGTCACCCTCTCCTGGGACTTAGAGTATCTAGTAGAGTAATTGACAGAGGAAGAAAACGTTTGAAGGATTTCACATCAGCCATGGCAACAGAGAAAGATAGCATAAATTTCAGGCTCTAGTGCCCACAGCTTCCCTGATTCTATCCCAGTTTCAAGAAGAAGTCCCTAGTCTATCATCTTTCTAAAAGTCCCACCAGTGCCTTCACTTTTCCGTAAAATTGTCAGTGTTGGTTTTTATCGCTTGCAATGAAAGAATCATAATGAAATGAAAATCAGTTTTAGTTCTGAATGGTGATTACATTTTGGTCTCAAGTTTTTAAAGGACCTTATTTTGGATATGTTACTTGCTCATTTCCAACCTGATGGAATTTTTAACAGTTTTTTTTTTTTCATCTCAAAATGGATTATAGTAGTTGGAACATACTTTCTGGGCTGAAACATTTGAAATCCTTGAAAATAGTTCAGCGCTCGCTCTCTCTCTCTCTTTCTCTCTCTCTCCCCTCCTGTAGAATTTTCTCAAAGACAAAACTGTAGTTTCCTAATGAAGTTTCCTCTTTGCACTATTTATTCTACATGTTTTTGTCAGAGACAATTCTCCTTGCTTTTAGAGTTTTCAAAAGTTTGTTCCATAGAACACTAGTCCTATGAGATGCTTCCAGATAAAAAGTGTCAATTATACCATAAGTCTGAACAGCAGTGAAGACTCTACCCTCTCTTTGGGTTTCAAAGAACATTGTAACATTTTAAAGCAAATGAAACATCGGGCAGCAAAGAACTCTTGTGTATCTTTCCAACGTTTCCCAAATGTATCAGGTCATGCAAATCTTGCAAAACCTATTAAAGAACTAGTGTTTTGTAGAACCCACTTTGGGAAATGCTGCTTTTGAAAATTAAAGCAAAATATTAGTGAGATTTTTCCATTTTTCTCTGTGCCATCTGTTAACACTGCATCATGTTCCCTTGGCAGCAGGTTTACCCCTTTTCTTGTTTATCTTTCTTCAAATACACCTTGAACATTCTTTTAGTTATTGTCTGTTTTAGAATTTTTTAAAAGGCTTCAATCCCTCTTGGTACATGCTACTCTGGATCTAGTCTAGGTATAGCCCTGAAATGCCTGTCACAGTGAAGGCTCATCAATGTGCTTTGAGAGCAGCCATAGTGTTTATGTTTCATTTGTTTTATTTACTTTTCTCCATATAAGTTTTTTAAATGTCCCTAAAATTTCAACTATGGTAGAGAGAAAGCTCAAGATTCGGCCCAGCAATATACATGTGCACATGAGAATGCACATGCATACACGATTACATGTCATAGAGAAAGTACTGTCTATTCTCAAGGTCACCTGAATGACATCTTACTGTCTTTGAAAGTAGTTGCAAATTGTCTAAGCTTGAATGAAAAGTATGGGAGGGGAGTGAGCTATGGGAACAGATTATCTCTCTCCCATCTTCTCCTGATTGGCTCAACAAATTCATAAGGAGGAAAAGTCAGAGATTCCAGAAAAAAAAAAAAAAAAGACAGGATGGACAGAAAGAGAAGCAGGAGCCAAGGATTAACAATGATGGTTTTGATCTTGGTCCAAATGATGACAGTTATGCAACTGACACAATTGTGTCTTTAACTATTCATTCACTTACTAATTCATTCAACTAACCTTATTGAGCACCTACTCTGTTAAGGAATTCTGCTTGGTTTTTGCCTTCAAAGAATTTACTGTTATATCAGGTTTCTAGGTACCTAAATAAAAATGTACAGTATAATCTGGAGAGAGTTATGTTAAAAGTAAGAACAAAATGCTTTTCTACATTAACTTAGGTATTTAGATATACTTTATAATTTAAGCTTGTGTTGTTCCAGAAATACATTATTTAAGTATTTCATGACTGTGTCTTCAATTTTCTCTACTAGCTCACGTCCATTTATATTCACTGCTTTATGGCATTTTTATAACATTCCACATTGCAAAATATAACACAAAATTTAAATTACCACAAACATTTGTTACTATCTTAGATATCCAACCTATTGATCAATGTTTAGGTAATTAAATTTTTTTTACAATGCTGTAGTAACATTCTTATGTACATCTAATGGATGTGAAATGGTACCAATTATGGATTTTAACTTGCATTTCCCTGATTACCACGAAGCTGGGACTCTCATTTGTTTATTGAATATTTTGGATTCTATATATTATTCTACACTTCCTTTCCATAAAATGTATTAAAAGACTGTCACCAGTACACACCTTCAATGAGCATTGCTGATCCTACTTGCCATGGCAAAGTTTCTTCGTTTCCTAAAACTAATGTCAGTTCCTACTTTCTAACTTGGCATCACTGAGGCCCATCTTTGCAAGTAGTTGAGTTCTGGAAATAGTTGTTTTTCTATGTAGACCAGTGTGTATAATGCCTGTAGTGGATTCACTGAGTTATAACACTTCTCTAAATCTCACCATGGGGGTCTAGTTTATGTGGTTGAACCATCACCTCAATTTTTTTGAGAAATAGAGTTCAGCTCTGTTCTGCTGGAATACTGGGATATCTCACCATTCCTCTTCTTAAGGAAATGGAGGCTCTACTGATAACCTTTAAGTTTCTGGCTAGTGTTATACTCTAAAAAGATGAACCATTTGTAAGTATAACATTTGTTCCCTACTACTTGAAACATAACCTGTGTATAAGACCTTTGTTGATATGTTCCACCTGTAAACAGCATTGGATATAATTGTATCACTTATCCCCTACTTTGAACATCAACTTAGTCCATTACCCAATGTCCTTGTGGGTAAGAGCCACAGCTATGTTATGTTCCTGAACCTAGAACCAGTCTCCACCTCCTCTTGGATCAGCCAATCACTGAGTTCATACATGACTTGAGGCTGACCCACTAGACTATGACAATATCCTTTTTCCTTATTATTAATGTGCCAAATAAATATAATTGTTGTTGGCTTGAACTTTTAAGCAAATAGAACTTCTTTTGCTTCTGTAAAATATCCTTCTTGGAGACCAGAAAATGGTATGGGTGGGTCACAAATCTTTCTTAACAGAAAAAGTGGTACTTGATTCCTTCTTATCCAATCTCTTCTCATGACTTTTTTTTTTCCTGGCTGGGATGCAGCCATTTCAATCCAAGTTAGATACTTAGTTAAAATCATTTGAGGGATGCTAGGCAAGTATCTCTTTTAAAATTTAAACAGGAAGAGAATCAAGTCTAACATTTCGATGGATTTTTCATATTTTAAGTCAGTTTATTGCTTCTAATTTGGATATGTGAAAGAATCAAGTCTAACCTTTCGATGGATTTTTCATATTTTAAGTCAGTTTATTGCTTCTAATTTGGATATGTGAAACTTCTGTGGCATTTAGTTTACAAAATAGGCCATTCACTAAGACAGTAATGCGGACAGAAAGTTCTGTGGATTGTAGAAGCACGAAGAAGCAAGTGATTTTCTGCCAAGCTCACTTCAGGCACTCAAACATGGCCAAGTTCTGCACCAGAGGAGAAATAATAACAATTTTCTTACTCAATTCCTTCTTCTTCTGTCCTTATGCATGAAAGTATACTCCCATCTGCTGCCTTGTGCTCTTCTTTTCCCACCACTGTACTTCTGGGGCATGACTATACTGTTCGATTCTATTTGTCTAGAAATATATCAAGCAGATTCCAAAATTATGAGAAAAGAAAACACTGTTTCTTTAGGAAATGTTATTCCCTGTTGTCACTCAAAACAAATCACTGACAAGCTCAAAGTGTTTTTCATATGTCTTAGACAAAAAGATCAAGTTGAACATTAGGAAGCATTTCGGAGAGAATTTTATCTCTGCAAATCATTAGTTTTATTGAATTGCTTTGACAGAGCAAATGAAAAAGAAGTATTTGTTCTCATAAAAGACAGCACTATTGGAGGAATTCTGAAATCTGATTTGGTTGCTAATAGAAGGATTCTGCCTCTGACCTCTAAACTATGACCTTTTCAAACTTTAATGTTAATCCAAAAGTGGCAGGATAGGTACATTTTTGAATTCTAGAAGTTTGGACAGTATGCTCAAAAGCATTATTAAAAGTTGAATGATGGTTTTTAAAAATCAACTTTTGGAAAATTGAAGTCTTTCTAGAATTATTTTACTATTCACTGGTCACCTTTTATTGCTATGTAAAATTTGAGTGGTCATGGCCCCCAGACAAGTGTTCCAGTTCACTGTTCCCATAGAGAGGTGATGTTTCTTAAGTATAAAACATGGAAGACACATTGCCCAACTCACTCTGAAGAGTCTTCTGTCACGCATGTACAAAAAAGTGTATCCTCAGCTGGACAAGGAAAATCAATTTTATATATTGATCAAAATCTGGTGACCCACCATGAAAATTCATCGAACACCACTGTGCCATGCATCCAGATGAAGAATTACTCCCTTCGGTCTGGCTTAAGAAAACAGCTTTCCCTGGGTAAGGAGCGCTGACTCATTTATGGCTGAGGGTCTCCACTGATTAGTGTAGGGCAGTGTTTTCAAAGTACTTCAGGAATAAGATGAATTTTCATAGTATGTGGACAACAGCAGTAACTAAAGTAAAACCATATGAGTCCTTTTTAAATTCTTTTTAATTCTCCTGATCACATCAAAGAGAAAATTTCAGTTTAGTGCTAAGTTTTTATCTCCTATTTTCTTCAGAGCGACACAGAGAGGGGGATCAAGGAGGTTTTAGATTTCGAGCTTTCAGTGGGCAATCTAGTTTGGCTAGGATTTAACAACATTGTTTTGCTTTTCCTGTAATTATTTTTATAATTATCTTCTATTTCTAACAAACGGCACTGGTTACCAAGTATAGTGGTAAAGCACATGGCAGCTTGCTTCCCCCAGAGCAAGGAGAGAGAGAGAGAAGTGGTGGTGAGGAACCATAAGAGAAGCCAGAGTATTTTTATTAGCTAATTCCAGAAGTGACATCCCATTGCTCTATCATATACATTAGAAGCAGGTCACTAAGTCCAGCCAACATTCAGGAGAAGGCATTACACAAGGGTGCCAATATCAGGAGGCAGGGGTCATTTGGCCATCCTAGAGGTGCCTACCACAGGAATATATTGCAATTGCCCTTTTTCCTTCTTTTCCCCAATGGAGAGATAGAATGCTCCATGGGGGCAGTGAGAGTATCTTGTTCATTATGGTGTTTCCAGTACTGAGCACAGTGCCCCAAACTAAAACCACTCAATAAAAGTTTCTTTCAAGGAAAGAAGGAAGGAAGGAAGGAAAGAATCTAAGTGAGAAGAGCAGGGTATTCTGCTAATCTCTAGAGAGCAAGGGGTGGTTCCTTAGGAAGGAAAACTCAACCATGAGAAGGACTCCGGGGAAGGAGTCAATACTCTTACCTCTTCTCAGTCCTGAATATAAATGAGCCTCCGGGGAAGTGGAAGCTACTCTGACAACACCCATCATCCTGTTCCCAGCAGATCTGCTGTAGATGCTGAAAGGATGAGCTATAAAATAGCACAAGAATCACCCACAGGAGGACAGCCCTGTTTGGGGTCCCTAATACTAAATAGATATGCAGGCTCTGCTGAATGAAGGAGCTGCAATCATTGAAGGAGAGATGAAAGAGACCCGAGGTGCTTTTTCCACTTACAGAGAGCAGTAGGAACTTATACTGAATGTGTATCGGCTGCTTTGTTATTTTACATTATAAAATAAAGGTATTACTTAGTTATAAATTCTTTGTGAGCATAATTTTATTGTATTGATAATATTTAATCTAACAACTGTAACATAAGCAGTTCGGTCATTACTCTTCTGTTGCATTTATGGGCTGTTCCCATTTTCCATTGTTATAACAATGTTGTAAAGAATGCTTTTGTAAACCTATCTTCTCACATCTATAAATATCCCATTAGGCTGAATTCCTAGAGGTAAAATTGTCCAGTAAAGAGTATGTATAGTATGCATGCATGCATGCATGTGTGTGTGTGTGTTTGTGTGTACTGTCAAAATTTCCCAACAAATGATATACAAAGTTTTATTTCTCATGTGTAAGAGTGCCCATTCCCATACACCTGCTGAGTCAGGGTTTATTTTCTGTATAAAATTGCCAATCTGTTAGTTGAAAAATAATGGATTATTATTGTTTTGATTACATGTTGTAGTTGTTAATGCTTCCACCAAACATTTTTGACTTTTCATCTCCCAAGCATATAGTAGATTAGATTTTCATGGGCTTTGAGCTTTGGTAGGGTCATGTGACCTGTTCTGGTCACTGAAAAGTGAATAGAAATGATACGTATGGCTCCGGGCTGAGTATTTTGTTGCCAGTATAAGACCTACTGAGTGGTCTTTCACCTCCTTTATTGGTTACCAGCAATATTCCAGAAAGTGGCCTGGGTCCTGTAATTGATTAACATGGACAGGCCATGTTAATAAATTCCAAGGAGCAAAGCCTTCACATAAGCCATGCTGGAGATGAGCAAAAACTAAACCTGTTTTATTTTAAGCCATCAAGATTTGGTGTTGAGTGTTACTGTGGCATTATCCAGCCCGTCGAGACTGACACATTAAACATCTTTGATCTTACTGAGATTGAACAGATTTTCCTATGCTTATTGACCATTTGTGCTTTTTTGTTTTGTGCTTTTTTGTCATGTCCTTGCTTATTAGCTTTTTAAGCTCATGGTACTTAACTATGCATTTTCAAGGCCAAACGTGATCTCTACTGAGGTATCAGGGAGAATGATGAAGTCTGTGAAATACAATATATAAAGTCAGGTCTACTGCATAGACTTAAAAAAAAAATTTAAGTAATGTGCTTTCATTTAAACAATAATGTCAAAAAAATAATGAACATATTCTGGATTATTTGAATAGTCACTTAATAACCAAGGGTGTTATTTACTCTCATGATCCAAGTGGTTTCTTATGGTATCAAGTACCACTACTTGACACACAGACTCATAAGAACAAATGTGGACTGAAAACATAAATAATGTTTTTGCACCAAATGAGGCACAAATGATGTCTGAGTATATTTTCTGCTATAAGATGAGAGGTTTCACAGCAGAGAAATAAGTAGAGAAAATTAAGGGAGCATTGAGTCATCACACAGCCTACATCAGCACAAGCAGGCCTAACTCAGAAGAATCTGGCACAGCACTCAGTACCATTTTTACGTTGTCACTTGTCTCAGTTATGGTCCTTTGCTTGCAAACAACAGAAACATATTCTGGCTAACTCAAGCAATAAAGAATTAATTGGAGTGATATAAGAAAATGCAAAATTGAAGGGAAAAAACAGTCTCAGATAGAACCAGACTAAGGCAGCTCCAGGGATCTCAGTACCAGGAATTCCTGGAATAGTACATTTTGGAGGCTACCAGCCAAATGACTCAGCCTCAGCCATCTTCCAACTTCATGACTTTATGTTCTGCATTCAAATTCCTGGGTTCATTTGGGTCATGGGCTCATTATTTCACTGGGGGTATGAGGTGAGGGGAGGATGTCTGGGACTTCAAAGTGCTCAAATCACCCAGATGCCTGATGAAAACAAAAGCTTATACATTCTGAGAGTGCATGGGAAATGTCAAGGGCCACTCCTAGAGGACTTGGGGAATCTAATCCTTCCTGGGCAGGGGAGTACATAGGGCCTCTTCCTCATAAAGGTTTCTCCTTATAAAGGAAAGGAAATGAAAATGAATATCTAGAGAGGCAGTGAGGAAGAACATAAATTACAAAAGAACAACCTGCAGTCTAAAAAGAATGTGAAAGAAGGAAGTACTCTTCCATGAAATGTGTGAAGGAAAGTAGCACAAAGAGGACTGTTTTTGGCTGTATGGGGCCTCATGAGAGTCTTTGAGTCACATTCAAAGAAACCGCCATCTTCAGAAAGATAAAATCAAAAGGAATTTCAATCTTTGCTTAGTCCTTTAATAAAACATTAAAGTTAGGGTACATTTTTAGGATACAGCAACATTTCTTGAAATACATTTTGAAGTTTAGAGACATTCTCATCATCAAGTTATCCTATGTGCTTTTCAGTGGCTTCCTGCCGAATCATGTTCTGCACTGTCTCCTTCCATTCCCGAAAGCTCTACTTGCAGCCCTCCCTCATTTGTACCTTAGTTTACTTTCACGAATATTAATGGCGCCACTTTGGATTTTTTAGGTTTTTTTTTTTGTACTCTACCCTATTGCCTGGATTCTACATAATAAAGAAGAACCTAGGAAACGACCTAGAAACCAACAAGGGGGTCTGGATAATGGGAGGCATTCATAATTTAATTATTTCCCTTTAGCACTGTATGTCGTCAATATTTTTCATTTTCATTAATTAAAAATATTTTCCAATTTCCCTCATGACTTTCTCTTTTGGCTCGTGGGTTATTAAACATGTGTTGTTTAATCTCCAAATATTTAAGGATTTCCCAAATGTTTCTCCGCTACTAATGTCTATTTTATTTCTGTTATAACTCAAAAGCATATTTTTCTATTGCCTTTTGGATGGAGCGTTCTACGTATGTCGGCTAGGTCAAATTGGTCGATCTTTAATTAGTTATAGTCTACATTCAAATAAGATTACATTCTATAACCCTATACTCTCGATTCTGGTGTCCCATCTTCTGTGCTACTGCTGTGCCACATTGTACTTCACGTGTGCTAACTTCACATAGTACAGATTTCATTTAGCAAATTGCCTATCATTTTAGAGAAAACAGAACTTAAAAAAGAATTACATATTTACCTTCATTTTTGCCATTTCTAGCACTCTGTATTTCTCTGTGCAGAACTGGGTTTCTGACTGATATAATATTGCTTCTGTCTGAAGAAATTCCTGCAACATTTCTAGGAGTGCGGGACTGCTTACAATTCATTTTTTTTTTCCAGTTTTTGTTTGCTGGGAATAGTGTGCTTTATTTTTGAAAGACATTTTTGACAGTTTTGTTCTTTTGGTACATAAAAGGTGTCACTCTGTTGTGATCTGACTTGCACAGCTTCTGATAAGAATACTGCTGTAATTCTTATCTTTGCTCCTCTGTAATATGTTTTTTTTTCCCCCTTCTGTCTGACATAGAGATTTTTATTTATCCTTGGTTTTCAGTAGTGTTACCATAATGTATCTAGGTGCTGGTTTTGTTTAGTTTGTGGAACAGCTATGTCATAGAGCAACTTTTTCCAACTTTAATATGCATATAAATCTTCCTTTTAAAATACAGATTTGACTCAGTAGGTCTGTGGTTCAGCTGAACTTCTGCATTTCTAACAAGCTCCCAGGTGAAAGCAATGTAGACAAGGTGTTAGAACACCATTAGGGGCAGGAGAGCCAAGTCATTTACCTGCAGTCATTTCTCCTATTTTTGTCTCCCACTGGTGAAGTTCATCCTATGGGGTTTTAATACTCTCCCACATTTCTGAGTTGTATTACCACCCTTTTAGGCAACCACTGGGGGAGCCTCGCCTCTCTGGTCCTGGGTGTAAAAGATGCTCCCATAGCTGTGGAGACAACAGAGCCAGGGAGCCTGAAGCAAGCACTGACATTAGAAATGAGAAAGTGTGGTGACAGCCATCGTAATGAAACTGTCAGAAGCAGAGTAGACAGCAAGGCCTAGCAGGGGAAGGATAAGTGAATCTGCATAGTTGCCTAAACTGAGTCCAGTCCCAAGGAATGCCCTTTAACATGATCTGGAAGGGGCGGACGACACCAATTCACATCTCATTGGCAAGAAACTAGTCACAGAGCCACAGTTAGCTGCAAGAGAGACTGAGAAGTGTTGACTTTAGCTGGGAAGATGTGTGTTCATCCACAACTCCTATTATAAAATTAGAAGAGAATGAATACTGGAAAGTCAATCTGCGGTCTCTGCCACAACAACACGTGTTCTTTATGACCCAGATTGTGCCCCAAGTGCTTCGACCTGATGCTCAGATCTCAGAAGACACCAGTCATTCTGGCCAAGAGATCCAGCTGTTCCAGGTATTGAAATGAGAGGATCCTTGAGGATTGTAAATTGTATTATTTTAGAATAGGGTTGCTAGATTAGCAAATGTGAATACAGGATGCCCAGTTAAATGTGAATTTCAGATAAGCAACAAAATAATGTTTAGTATAAATACATTTCAAATGTTGTATGAGATAATACTTATACCAAAATTTTTTGTTGTTGTTGATTACTTGAAATTTAGATTTAACTAAGTGTCCTATATTTTATTTGGAAACCCAATTTTTAGGTGGATTATAAAAAAAAAGAAAAAGACCTGTAAAGACACCCTCAGGTGTCTTGATAGGGATATTTTCTTCTCTCTTCCATTAAAATCTCTTTTCTAATCTACAAGAGATAATAAGTTGTGACTAATGTAGGTTTAGTTCTCTTATGGAAAGATATGCCAATTTGTCATGGTAACAACACTGTTCACATTTCTCATAATTCAAAAATTATATTTAAGGTCATCTACTTATAAATACTAATCAAGGCTCTTAATATGTCAAACAAGAATTTTTCAGTTCAATTCAGTTCCTGGAAAAATACAGACATCAACCAATATGCTCATGGAAGTCCCCCAGAAAACCAAAACAGTCAAATCAGGAAAACAAGTCATTACTCAGTAAATCAAGGATTTGTAGCTAGATGGACTAGATAGATATGGATAGATAGGTAGGTAGGTAGGTAGGTAGATAGATAGATAGATAGATAGACAGACAGACATAGAGATGTATAAATTTAGGTGATTACATACCATGCCACAGTTTATTTCATAATATAAAATTTTTTATTCATTATTAACAATCAATTATCAAATTGACTCATCCAGAAGGTTGGGCAATTTGGAATATAGTTGTCATCAAGGAAGACAGGTGATCAAGAAAGAATAGTTTCTCATACTCTTTTTAAATATAGAAAAGGAAAAAAAAGAAACCCTGCAGACATAGTTAAGGCCTTGAAGAATTTTGGGGAGCCTCACAGGCAGCTTTGCCTACAGCCATGCATAATTTCAACCCACTGTAGACTTATCACTTAATCACTCAAAAGACAATTTCAAAGTACTCTTAAGAAATTTGGATCCATGTCATGGCACAATTCAGATGCTATTTCTAACACTCAATTGCTTTTCGTATTTCTTCATTAACTATTTATTGGTCACCTACCATGTGTCAAGCATCATGCTGTCATCGTATCTTTTCAGAAGCATTTCTTTTTGAGCATCACTCAATCATTTTGTCTGATGACCACAAAGGACAACTCTGAACATGGTAGCAAGTCCTTGAAGAGATCAATTTGATCTGTCAAACGTTTTATTTCTCATTCCTCCTACCCTATCTTAGGTGGCCCCAGGACTCATATAAAAGTATAAGTTTATCTCTGGCTTCTCTTTGAAACACTGTCTCAGTCCACTGTCATAGCACTAGCAATATCATAAAGGAATCTGACTTGAAGAGGCAGTGAAGGGTGTGCCCTCCATGACCAGCCCCATTTGTTGGCCAGGAATGTCAGGCTGCCCACAAAATATCACTCTGTGCAGCAATCAACAGGCAGGAAATGACATTTTCAGACTCCTGCCTAATTACTTAAGCACATGACCTCCTTTTATTAGAAATCTAACCAGAATTTTCCTCCCTAGCTACTCGTTGTCCTGAGTGTAAGTGCTAAATGGAAAAGAGAGTTAGCATCAAATGTTCATAAAACAAAACCCATTTCCTGGCTTAGACATGCTGCTGTGAGCAACGGGATCCACTGTGCCAACAGAGAAATCTGTGAACTCTGAGGATCTGAAAAGACCACCACTCAAACTGCAAATATTTTTTATCCAGTTGTTAACTCCCTCACCCTATCACTACCATGGTGGTCCCCAGGTGATAAGATTTCCTGAGAATGCCACATCCAGCGTCCTTTAATAGGTTTAAGGCTGGGCAGTGGCAACATTTTAATCTTCTTTTATGAGATCCATTCGGTATAGCTCAATGTGCAACATGTGGGAGGCGGTAAACATAGAGGTTGGGAGTAGAGGGGCCAGGTGGCTTGTGGTCATACCTGAGCTCAGGCAAGGTTATAGCTGTGTAATCTTGGGTAAATTATTTAACCTCTCCATGCCCCAGTTTCTTCATATGTAAAGAGAGTGATCTATAAATTCAACACAATCCTCATCAAAATCTCAACAGAATTTTTTTTTGAAGATATCCACAAATTCTAGAATTTATATGGAAAGGCAAAAGAATCAAAACAGCCAAGATAATGTGGGAGAGAAAAGAAGTTAGAGGAGTCATACTATCAGATTTCAAAACTGACTATAAAACTACAATAAGACAGCGTGGTATTGATGAAATGCTAAAGCATATGGAGCAATGAAACACAATAGAGTTTAAAAATAGACCCACACGAATATAGTCAACTGATGAATGACAAAGCTGCAAAGGCAATTCAGAGGAGAAGGAGCAGCCTTTTAAACGAATGGTGTTTATATACATAACAACTTCCGTATGGAAAAAAAAATGAAACTGGATCCTTATCTCACACTTCATGCTCAAATTATCTCAAAATAAATAATAGCTTTTAATGTAAAATAAAACTATAAAATATCTAGAAGAAAATGTAGCATAAAGTGTTTGTTACTTTTGGTTAGCTAAAGAGTTTTTAGACATACCAAAACATATTTCAGAGAGGAAAAACTTGATACATTGGACTTAAAAAAATGGGGTTGGGGTGCCCGATCTTGTCTGATCTCAGAAGCGAAGCAGGTTTGGGCCTGGTTAGTACTTGGATGGGAGAACACCTAGGAAGTCCAGGTGCTGTAGATCTTAAAAAGGGGGGGGGGGTGGGGTGGAGTAGGGATAATAATAGTTCCTAAGTCAGGATTGTTCTGAGGATTATATATCTTAGTTTATGTAGAGCACTTAGAACGTAAACCATGGCAAGTTCTCAAAAAATCAGTTACTAATATTTTCACTTTACCATGTTTGCCTTCTATGAGCATTTATTGAATACCTACGATTTATTGAATATTCACTGAATTAATTTCTTATTGCTGCTATAACAAATTACCACAAATTTAGTGTCTTAGATCAATATATATTTATCTTCTTTCATTTCTGGAGGCCAGAGTCTGAAATCAGGTTCATTGGGCTAAAGTCAAGATGCTGGCAGGGCTGGTTTCCTCTGAAGGTGAGAGGAGAATCTATTTCTTTGCCTTTTCCAGCTTCTACAGCTGAATGCCTTGATTCTTTAGCTTAGAGCCCCTTTCCCCATTGTCGAAGTTAGCAGCATATCATCTTCAAATCTCTCTCCGCTTCCATCATCACAGTGCCTTCTGTCTGACTCTTCTGTAATCAAATCTCCCTCTGCCTCCCTTGTACAAGGAAGTTGCGGTTACATTTGGGACCCACCTAGATAATCCAGGATAATCTCCCCCTCTCAAGGTCCTAAATTTAATAACATCTACAAATGCTTCTGCCATATAATGTAACATTCGTAAGTCCCAGGGATTTGGCCTGGATATCTTTGGGGGTCATTTTTCAGCCTACCACACTCACTCGGTGCCATATAGTTGGCTCAACACTGTACAAAATGATCTCATTTAGTCTGCATGAAAACCCTTTGAAGAAGTTGTTTTTAATTGCCACTGTTGAGAACACTAAGGCACACAGAGTTTTAAGTCAGGTGTCTAGTACGTGACAAAGTCAAGCTTGAAACAAAGACCTTTGGATTTCAAAGCCTGTGCTGTCAAGCATTACATTCTGCTTTCTCTGTCTGCCAATGTTCGGTGGAAGAAGAAAGTGAAACATGAAAAGATATCTAAATTAGGGTGCATCCCAAACTAAGAGAGCCCTGGGTAGCCTAACAATAAATAGCCTTCTGGGCAGGGAATACAAGATTGAGGACTGTAGCATCATAGAATACCTCCTGATGGACCTGACAATGTTTTGCATGAACTGTTCCTGAACCTTAGTTCAGGACTGGGTGTTGTTCAGTGTAATATATCAAGTGCCTATCACAGTGCTTAGAATACTGCAAGTGTCCAGTAGATATTGAATGAATGAATGAATGAATGAATGAATGAATAAAATAGTATCCTAGTTCCTTTTAGGCTTGATGCTCAGTCTGATGACTTCACTTTCACCTTCCCTCTCAAACACTCTCTGTTTGTGCTAACTCTCTCCTTGAGAATGGATCTTTATTCTCACTCTGCTGGAGAGTTCTACTATTAGCTACTGGAGAAATGCAATTTGGAACAGACCTACAAATGATCACATCAGTAGGCTGCTACTTCCCCTACTTCCTGAATTCTTCATTGTCAAAACGGCATTGTTACCCAGTCCTAAAAGAGCATCCCCAGAGAAGAATGGAAAAGAAAGGACATTACTTTGAGGAAATGCACACAGGATGAGGGACAAATAACAATGAAAGGAAGACTTGCCATTTCATCCCAAAGTTTGGCCTGAAATAGTATGCCCATCTTGTTTCTTAGCTCTCATCCTTCATTTCCTGTAGATAAAAACAACTCAGAATTATTAACTTTATCCTATGATTTTAAATAAATAATAATAACCTGTTTAAGGTTACTCATAATGCGTTAAGCTAAATAAAAAGCTATACAACAAACAGAAGAAGATATTCAGTAAATAAACAAACTACTGAGTTCAGAGACACAAGCTGTGTTTGAGAAATAGTTTCATTAACTCCTCTCTCCATAGTTTATAGCAGTCATCAAGCTTCTACACCTATCTCTTCACTCAAGTCTCTGCTCAAGTCACCTCCTGCTGGAGCTCTCTGTGATTACTCTATTTAAAATCGGTTGCCCCACTGCCTCCATCACTCTCTAGGCCACTCTCTTGTTTTATAATCCTCAGAGCACTTATCACTCTTTATTAGAACATAAAGTCTTTATTACAATATAAACTCCTGAAAGCGGGAATATCTCTGTGTTGGAAATTATAATGGTGATTGATTGACACCATGTAGATTAACAGTCAATAAATATTGCTGAATAAATATACTGTAAGGGAACTGAAGAATATAAGCTTCTCAAAGTAGGGGTGGGGTGGGGAAATGAAAAGAGGGGTCGTTGAGTGACGTCAGAAACATGGCTGAGCAAAAAGAGGAGTCGAGAAAGAGACTAACCTAATCTTCCTTCTCTTATTGAAGGTCCACCTCTCCAGATAAAGGAAGGCAGTCACCAAATCAAAAGAGAAAAAAGTAAGCTAATTCTTGGCTTTTATGATGTCTTATTATTTCAAGGATTTCTGGATAATTTTGACAAATGGGATTTTTTTTTTTTACTTTAGGCTCTGGCATGAGAAATTTAACTATGTGAGAGGTATGGTTTCTCAGATTCATAACAAGGTTGACCTATAGAGGGTGCTATTTCACTTCAAAAAACTAAAATAAGTGCCTAAACTTCGCTAGGTCTGGAAAGAAGTTACAGAGCAAGCAGGAAGCAGCTTAGTAACAGCTAATGAAACATTTAAACTGGCCACATTTTATTTCAATACTAAAGTTAAAAAAAAAAAAAGTAACCCGTGAAAATGCCAGAAGCATTCAAAGACCTCCCTTGCATCATTTTTCAGATGCAAGGCTATAAGAAGTTTCTAGAAGTAGAGAATATTATATCAAGAAAGACATGAGGCTGGGAGAAATTGCAAGTCCTGGAGGAGAGGGTGACAGGCTTCTGCCACATTCTCCCTGCGCTTCATGTTGGGAAATGGGTTCTTCAAGGCCTGGTGCGAGATGCCTGTAGATTCTGTAAATGGAGGAGGACTCCTGACAGCTAAGCACAGCACTCTTGAAACTGACCCTGGGTTTCAGTGTTCAGCAAGGATTTGAGGGGAGGAAGAACCACTTGAGAGTTTTGAAATATGTAGTTGGGACCTACAAGGGAGCCTAGTAGGAGGGAGAAACTTCTTCAGGTTTGGATCTGCAAAGAAATCTTCCAGAGAGGAAATGGAACCTGCAAGGGAGTTTTTGTGAAAATTTTAAGTCCTCTAAGATGAGAACAGTTGAGGCAGCTTTAATAGTCCAGGACTAATCTCAAGGCAAAGGTTCGTTATCCTATGTATTTCATTGATCTGATGTGAATTTTCAAGGAAAAGTTAGACTCAAAATTCCGTGAGAGCTGTGACACATTTTATTATACATTATGCCTTCATTTGGCGATGTCCCTGATTTTGTCAGTTCAAGGTGGATTAGTCACTGTTCAAGGGCTAAACTTTAAACCAAATCAATAAAGGACAAGGAATGAGTTTGCAAAAGCTATCAGCCACCCCCCTTGGTTTAATTGTAAAATCAATCAAATCAATTTTTTGTCAGTGTAGGAAAAATATTTATTTTGAAAAAACTATTTCAATGATTAAGTGATTCATTTGGCAGACACAAATACAGACTAAGATTTTAATTTTAAAAAGAAAACGTTTATCTTTCAAACACATTTTCTTGTCAGCTTCTTTCCCCCTAGATTTGCTTCATCTCAGATGCACTTCTAACCTTACTGTTGTTGTTAATTTTAACCATTAACCATGTATTCAAAGTTGAAAATCTATTTAAGTCTTTTTAAATGATTAAAAGTCAATTTAAGTTCACAAGTCTAAATACCAGCAAGTGAGGAGGGAGAAGGAACAATTATTGACATCTTAATGAATCCACTATACACCTTCCCTCATTTTAACCTCAAAACAACTAAATGAGGGAAGTACTATTAGTTCCATGCCATAATCAGGGCTAATAGTTTAAGGCCACAGGCCAGGCAGCTAATATAAATGAGCAACAGCACAGTTATGAGGACTTGTCCTATGGAGGGATGCAAACAATGTTTCTAATGTCCTATTTTCCAAGAGAAGCTAGATTTATATGAAGTCTCCTGATATTTAAAGAATGGTGGTGATTAATTAAAAGAAATGTTTTCAATATTGTGCGGACCAAATAAAGGAAATCCGGGGCTGAACCCAGCCCAGGGACTGCCATTTGGCAACGAGGTGAAAATAAGGCTCAGGAAGACGACATCACCATGCTGCGCAGCTGTGGTAGGTGAAAGACAGGCACGTGATTCCCATTGCCCAGGATTTTCTGATGCCACCATTCTTAGACACCCGCACATGCACTGATGGATTACATCTATGAAGTCCTTTTAATATAAGCCAAAATAGCGAAATCCTTAAAAAAAAAATCACACTACAGTAATTCATCTTAGTATAAGATAAACAAAATTAAGTAAACGCGGACCTGAAGAGAGTGAAACTGGGAGTTGGGCCTCCTTTGAGGTATCCTTCCTCTGCTTGTAAAAACTATCAAATAAAAAATAAATCCAGACTTAGTGAAGAAGGGCTAATTCAAAAAGCGTTATTGCAAGGAGAAAGAAACGGCCTATTGTAATAGGAAGAAAAGACCAGCAAGATCTGCAAGTGTCTTAAGAGTTAGTCAAAAGTATTTTCCTTGTGTAGGGAGAAGAGTAAATAAGAAATGGGTGTAGGGAAGTGGTATACAAGAGTGGCATGATGGGAGCATGGATCAGAGAATGTTTCACCCTGAGCCCAGCCTACTTTAAGGAGGGGCCCTTGAGCAGGGGCTACATGCTGGCTCCTGCTGAGAGTGGGCCAAAGTTCAAGGGCCCAGGGTAAGGAGAGAAACTTAACCAAAGTTGGTTGACAAACACTCTGTTCTGATTAATCAGTGGTGACAAAGAGTTCGATTAATCATTTATGAGGCAAAGAGTGGGAATTTGAAGGGTCTGTGTCTGACTTTGTCATAGGTAAGCAAGAGGGTCCTCATGAGTCTTGTGTAAGTCATATGGGGAGGGGTGGTTTCTCACAGTAAGTGATTTCTAGGACACAATATGATGAGGGTCTTTCTTAACATTCAGGTAAAATTCAACATTGTCTAAACGTAAGCACAAGATGAATAAGGCTGAGAGTGGAGTCAGGACTGCTGTCTAGGCCCAAGCTCAAGCTCAAGGTCAACATTGCCCTCAGGAAAGAGGGAAGGAAAGAAGCTAGAAAGTTCCTGGTTTTCTGTGAAGAGGGACAAGATGTTGTAGAGACTCAGGACTGCTGGCTCCAGGCACAGACGTTGGCATGGTTTGTTGAAGGCAGCACTGTGAGGGGTGACATCAGGCCCACCAACGTCAAGGGAGCAGGTGCAGAACTGGCAGGTCACAAGTGTGGTAGTCTCTGGTCCAAAATGACTCTGGAAATGATTGGAAGATATTTCAGCATGGAGGATCCAAGAGAAAACATGAGACAAAAAGGCCTGTTGGGTTTCACTCACAGCCATCCCAATGGCCAACTTGAGTCATCAAAGAAGACTCAGAAAAGTTCCAGGAATTGGCTAATAGGGGCTTGTGAGAAATAATAGTTTTTCTTTTTATTACCATTATCTTGCACCCTTACTCTACCCTGATTAATGTAACTTGAGATCTAATGTTTGCTACATTATGTTTATATAAATGGTCACATTCTTTGTATGAATGTTGGCCACCAGGAAATGCTCTTAAGTTAACTTTTCATTTTATCAGATCCTCCTTCTAGTCAACTGGATCTCATCCCTACCATTTGACTCAGGATTTATTGTCCTTGTATTACAACCGAAAGAATTGAGGGCTGTATGAAGTAGACAAAAAAGTATCATCCCAAATAGACTACCCATATATCATTGAAAGTTTAAAACAGCAAACACAACAACAAAAATACTTTCCACTGTTCTGAGCATCCCAGGAGGTCTTCCCATTGTTTAAATTGCTGTCATTCTAGTAAATTAGCAACATCTGCTGTCCACCTGTCAGTGAAAGCCATTCGATTAAAAACTGAATCTCCCCTCAACTTGAGTTGTTTAATGTCCAGAACAGAAGTGCCTCATAGTAATATAATGTTAGCCACACACCATTTTAAATGTTCTAGTAGCCACACTGGGGGTGAGGGTGGGGGGTGGGGTGGGTGGGGGGAACAGGAAGAAATAGATTAACTTAATCTAATAATATACTTTATTTAGTCCAGTATATCAAAAATATTATCATTTCAGCAGGTAATCAACATTAAAAAATTAAAGAGAGATTTTACACTTTATTTTCTTCCTACGAAGTTTTCAAAACCTGGTGTGTATTTTACACTTATGGCACATCTCAATTCAGGCTTGCTACTGAAGGGAATCAAGATATGCCAACCCAAAGTATGGCATTTTGACATTCAGATTTCTTGGAACTGAAGGCAACTGAGAATCAACAGATGCAAAAAGAGTTCTATGCCATCCCCTTATTTACCTGAAAGCAGGGCACACACGTTCCTCTTTGCAAAGGTGCCCCCTCCCAGCATCAGGAAGGGAAGAACAACTCCTACCACAGGAGACTTGAAGATGAATTTGCACCAACAAGCCTTACTAAGATAACCGTTACCTTCCATTAGTTTCTCCATATATTTCCTAGTAATTTTCCCGAGATTTATCATCCTTTGAAGTCCAAACCCCTTTCCTTTGCTAAAATGATATATAAGTCCCCAAGTCTGACTTCTTTAAGTTTCACTTCCTTTTTGTGAACTTCCGTGCACATGAATAATAATAAAAACTGTGTACCTTTTTTTCCTGTTAATGTCTTCTGTTAGTTTATTTTGTTAGTTTATGTAGTTAGTTTCCCAGTTCTTGAACTTAAGATAGTACAGGAAATGATTTTCCTTCCCAACACTGCATTTTAAGCACTCAGTAGCCACATATGACAAATAGCTACGGTATTAGACAGAATGGATCCAGGAGAATGCTATGTAGTGTTGTTCTAACCAACACATCATATCTTATCTATATTTTATTTTTTTCTTGTCTAAAAACTCTTTTTGTCAGTACTTTCTGTGGTTGCAGAAATTCAGTGAAAGCAGTATTACATTTTAGCAACTTGTAGCAATTAATAACTTAATTGAGACTATGATATCTCAGTTTTATGTTCTTAAAGATTCCATAGCATAAGAAAAAGATTCTTTCCCAAATTCTTTCATACTTCAGTCCTGAAAAAACTATTACTAATAGCTTTCCAAAGTGGAAAAAAGTTAATTTTAATTCAAAAATTATATGTAATTTCAATTTTAAAACAAACAAACAAAATAAAACTAAATCAAACTAAGGATCAGATTTGTATCTTGCTGGGATTTTCTATTATGAAATCAACAGAGGTTTCCATCTTTTATTCTGAATCCTGGGTGGGGAAACTCTTCAGAGCCCAAATAAAATAACCACATGTTCTGAAGTTAATTAAAAGTATAAATCATTATGTTATAAATAATACAATACCCCATTCAGATCTTTGAAACAACAAGTGGATTTGATTAAAGTGTAATTCGATTTATTAAAATCTAATTGAGGGTGTATGTTTTGACACTTCTATTATTTCTCTAAAAATATAAAAATGTGCCTTCCTTCCTTTTTTTATGTTTTTTGGCTTCATTTAAAATTTATACAAGTGTTCAATATCTAAAATCTAAGATGAGGATTAGGTGTTAAATCGCCACATCACTGTTGTTTTATTCTTCCCACCAACAATGCATCAGGCATAAAGATGAATTCCAGACCTTTCACCCTACTCCCCTTCCATGCAGTCCTCGGCTGCAGTGCTTGTCTAATTCTCTGAATGAGGACTCATGCTGTGACAGTTAAATGAGAACAATATTCCTTTCTCTCTCGCTTATCTTTAACCCAAAGTGTATTTTTTTTTATTGTATACTTCCTGGCAAAGGAGAAGATGAAAATTCATTAATAGGCCTAGTCGGATTAATGGTAGTATCAATTAAATATTTGATAAATGAATGACTCTATGAGTGAGAAGGTGAATGAATATGCCCTATACCAGGATGTAATGAACGACCAGGAAACTGGTATTAGAATCGATGCCCAGTTCTTGGAAAACTCTGAGTGTCTGTCATCCACAGTCCATGTCTAGTCTTCCAGGAGTACTTCGTGATGACTTTTCACCAAAAGCCTGTACAAAAGTAAATCTGCAAAAGGTTATAGATGTTTGGGGCTGTTAGTATAATTTCTCAAAGGCCCTGAAGGCCTGATAAGATCTTATGCAACTCTGCACTCCTTATATCCTGTCATGTTACAAATACAAAATCTCCAGCAAGCAGCTGCTTAGTTTAGCTGTTACCTAAACTATTCATCTAAAAAACTGGAACTGTCAAGAAAATAAGTATATCCTTCCGGTGGCTCTACTAACACTGGAAGTCAACTACACTGTGGTGCTTCCAGACTTTTTTCATTCCAGCCCTGTCTCAGGGATTTTAACCTATAGCCACAGACCCCTACTCAGACCATAGCTTTGAAACCGTGATTGTGAACTTTTGGAAATAACGAACTGCTTCTCTTTCTGTCTGTAGCCTGTCTGTATTTCTTTCTTTCTTTCTTTCTTTCTTTCTTTCTTTCTTTCTTTCTTTCTTTCTTTCTTTCTTTCTTTCTTTCTTTCTTCCTTTCTTTTTTCCTTTCTTTCTTTCTTTCTTTTTTAAATTTTTATGGAAGGAGCTTGGAGTGGATTCTTAAAAGATTAAGAACACTTGCTTAAAGCAGACATTCATAAACTGGGAATAAAGGAGTTATAATCAGTCAACTGAGAAGAACCCACAGATGCCTGACTGCCAAGGGCCTTGCTCAGCTATTTTACACCCAGAGAATAGACAATCCTGGTCTGGCATGTTTCATCAGCAATGGGGTGGATTTGCATGACTGTAAAACACACTGGGCTTTACTAATCAGAAGTTTTAGCTGTGGAGAAAAGATCTTGGAGGAGCAGTATATTAAACAGTTCTGCCTGAGTCTTCTATGCTACCTACACAGAAATGGTAACTGAAGTTAAGAGCATCATCTTTTGATTCAAAGAACAAGGAGGAGTTTGATCATAAGGTAACTGCCCTGTCATGCCATGGAAATAGCTGCATGCTGAGGACAGTCATCTCTAGAGATGAGTTTCAAAGTTTATCTAGGTTATTAAACCAAAAAACATGGGGAAAGCAACAATTGTATTCATTCCTTTGTTCTAAATATGTATCAAGTTCACAAACAAGAGAACTTTATCTCCTTAAGAAGTTTTATGTGTCTGTCTTAGCCCATGTTCTTTTGATAAACTAAATGTCTAACCAATGTACTGTACGCTTGAAACTAATAATAAAATAAAATATAAAAAATAGTAAAACATTAAAAGAGAATGAGAATAAATTACTTTTTCAGCAAAATTAAGTCCAGTTGCATTTTTACTCCTATAATTTAATTAACATAAAAAGCTACATGCTGTATTCTACATTATCTAATAAAAGAGAAAGTGTTTAAGTATGAACTACAGCAGTAGATGATTTATTCCAGGAATGTAAGGATGGTTCAAAGACAGAAATTATAGCAATATAATTCATGTTAATGAGCCAAAGGACAAAAATCATATGATGTTTTCTAATATATGCAGAAAGTTATGTTTAAATCAACTGTGAACTTTTGAAAAAAGTGTTTAGAAAACTAAGAACAGAGAAAAAGTTCCATAACCTGGTAAGTATATCTACTAAAAGATATACTAGAAGTATTTTCTTTAAAGTTGAGAATAAAATGAGGATGTTTTTTCTTTCCCTTACTTTCCAGGTGATATTGGAAGTCTTGGCCAATAAAATAAATCAAGAGAAAGGAGGAGGTATCAAGATGGGAAGGGGAGCGAGTCAGGAGAATTAATTGTCATTATTTATAGGTGATATAAATAGCCACAGAAAACTCAGAAGAGATTCGATAAGAAAACTATTTAGAATTGTTAATGGAGTTCAGCAAAGGGTTTGGATATCTTTCTGACTGTAGAGTCAGCCCTTTGTATTCATGGGCTCTGCATCCACGAATTCAACTAACCTTGGATTAAAAATATTCAAAAACTGTTCATTGCTGCTGATGTGTACTATGTAGTTAGGCTTATGATAGTTGCTTCTGTACTGAACATGTACAGACCTTTTATTCCTTGTCATTATTCCCTGAAAAATACAGTATAACAACTATTTACATAGCATTCACATTGTATTAGGTATTATGAATAATCTAGAGATAATTTAAAGTATATGTGAGTATGTGCATAGGTTGTTCATGAATAACACACCTTTGTACTTGAGGGATTTGAGCATCCTTGGATTTTAGTACCCAAGTGGGGTCTTGGAACCAATCCCCTGCAGATACTGAGGGGCAACTATGTTCACCTAGTAATTAACCTAACAAATATGCATAAAACCTTAGCAAAATCTTTAAACTTCTACTAAAGCATTTTTCCAATTTAAATGTACATACAGATCACTTGGGTGTCTTATTTAAAAAGCAGATTCTGATTCTGTAGTTTGGGGGTGATGCCCAAGATTTGGCATTTCAAAACCTCTCAGGTAAGGCTCATGTAGCTGGTCCATAGACCACACTTTAAGTAGCATAGTACTGAAGCAGTTAAAGAATAAATGGAGATACAAGGCATGTTCATGTGGAGAAAAATAACACCGTAAATTCTTTTCAAAATAATCATATGATTTTAATATATTTTACCAAAATTTCTAGTAAAATTTGGGAGTATGGTAATTTTGCTCAATGTATATGACAAAATTAAATGTTTGTTTTTAATTGTCTGTTTGTTTTTTTATAAAGAAAAAAAGAACAAAATAGGGAAAGGGGAATTCCTGTATCATATGTGAAGATTATTATAAGAACCAAGATATATTAAAAAGAGTAATTTGGCAGTGCTAAGAACAGACAATAAAACAACGAAATATTCAGCAATAGATCCTGGGTTCGTTGTTCTATGGAAAAAGTGCCATCGGAACTTAGTAGAGTGAAGATAAAATTGGCTCAGCATATAAGAGGATAAAATATAAGAGGATAAAACTTAGATCTACGAGAGAGAGAGAGAGAGAGAAGAGAGAAGAGAGAGAGAGAGAGAGAGAGAGAGGAGAGAGTGAGTGCAAAGACGTGCGATGGTCTATGTTTCTAGCCAGAATTGATCTGGGGCTTCTGTCTCCGAGCCAAAAAAAGGAGGGACAAACCCTTTCCAGCAGCTTGGCTCCCCACATGAACACATGAAATTTCCACTTACTTCTTTTAATTACTTGTAATTCATGGAAATTTCTCTGAAATACAATGGGCCAGTCCTTGTATGTGGTTCCAGTATATCATATTGTGAGTTTTCAAGACTTTTTTTGTCTTCATATGTATTTTATTGTGAAGTTGGAAAAAGCCACATTAAGAGCTGCTAACCTGATGCTGGTTTAACTACACTCAATTTTTTGATTATTGAGTCTGACACAGAAAATTTTCCAACTTTCTATTGTTCACAAATGTGATTTTCATATCATCTCTGTTCTCATATCATCAAGCTCATAGCAAAAATATTTGATTAAGTCAGGGTCATGAACAAAGGTCTCAGACAAACAATTAATCAGACTTTCCACAAAGCTGATATGGATTCATTGATTAATCAACAGTGTTTGGTTAAGGCACTTCCTGATTCTCTCCCTTTGTATCTCTATTATCTCTATAGCTGAGGCCATCTGACTTTCATCTAAGGATTTAGCCTCTCCATTTTGTCTGGAACAATCCTAGGAATTTGAAGATCTACAGACCAAAACTGTAGAATTCAGCATTGGGTCATGTTTCCTTCTAGTATAGTATTGGCCCTCATCCAAGGTACAGCAATTAGGACTCTGCCATGTGACTTATTCTAAAATTACTGTTTCAATGATTTGTCTTTTAATAATTAAGTGTGTTCACTTTATTTTATTATTTTTTGTGTTTTGTTTTGTTTCCAGTTTATTAAAATATAATAGACAATTAGTTGCTCGTATTTACACATGTACAATTCAATTAGCTTTTTCAGTTATAGTCAGCATACAATAATATATTAGTTTCAGTTCTACAGAATAGTGATTAGAGATCTATATAACTCACAAATTGATCACCTCACTAAATCTAGTCTCCTCTCTCCCCTTACATATTTATTAGAACATTGTTAACTATTTTCCTTATGCTATACTTTTTATCGTCTATTTGTATCTATCCATTTGTACTTCTTAATCCCTTTGCCCTTTTTTACTGTCCACCCCAATCTCCCTCCCACCTAGTGGCCACCAAAATATTCTCTGTATCTATGAATTTATTTCTGTTGTTGTTGTTTTTATTTTGTTCTTTAGTTTCCATATGTACATGAAACCATGCCATATCTGTCTTTCTCTATCTGACCCATTTCATTCAGCATAATACCCTCTGGGTCCATGAAGGGCAATATCTTTTTTATTCTCTTTCTTTTAGTCTGTGTATATCTTTTAATCTAAAGTGAGTCTCTTGTAGGCAGCATATGTAGGGGTCTTGTTTTCTTATCCATTCAGCCACTCTATCTTTTGGTTGGGGCACTTATTTCTTTTTGATTTGAGGTACTTATTGATAAGAATGTAGTTACTACCATTTTTATTTCTGTTTTTGATCATTTTTCTTCTTAAAGAAGTCCCTTCAACATTTCCAGTAATACTGGCTTGGTGTTGATAACTTCCTTCAGTTTATTTTTGTCTGGGAGGAGTGCTTCCATTTTAAAAAAGCGCTTAAACTTGGAATCTTTTCATCTATTTCCCCTAAATCTCCATACCACGATCTCCCCCAAAGAAAAACAATATAAGAATGGAAGCACCTAAAATATCAATTGTTCTGTGGTGCCAGCTATCACTAGCGTAGGTTTCCAATTATTGTATGTAGTTGATTCCCAATACACTGTCCATCTTTTAGTATGCCCCACCATTTGTATTGGACATATCAACAACTTTCATGCTGATTTCTTTCCTGTACCATTGCCTATTTGTTATCTGTCATAGCATCTTTAAAATGCCAGTCTTGTCTTCCTCTAGTCTTCCTTCAACATCTGCATCTTCTCCCCAATAGTTTCCTATTTTGTTAACCAAATACTATAAGCAATGTTATCTGATGTTTGCTGAAATCAAATATTTGATGTCCATGACTTTCTCAGATGTGTAATCTATAAATTCTATCAAAAAAATAATTTTAGCTTGACCTTAGGGAATCAAAAGAAGATCCTACTGCTTTCTTTCTCTTGTTGCTTGCAAATGAATATTGTTTCATACTTTGGAAGGACTTTCACTGTCACCAATACAAACAATAAAGAACATTTACTACCTCATGTAACAAGGAATCCTGGGGTAGATTGGTTCCAGGTTTGTTGATTCAACATCTCTGTGATATTACCAAAGACATTGTCATTGTCTGGCTCCCTTAATGGATGCAAGAGAAATCCCACAGCTCCAAGTATCATGTCCAGCCAAAAATAGGAACTGGTTTTTGGTTTTGTTTTGTTTTATAACTCTTCTTTTAAAACCTTTCCCAGAAGCTCCTTCTAGCTGAACTCTCATTATGTTTTATTGCACAGAACTGGGTCACCTGCCCCTTCCAAAGCAATCACTGGCAAATTCAAGACAATCAGAATTTAATCCTGAGATGCACAGGAAAAGGATGAGCAACCCCCTCAAGTGAGCTCTTTACCAGAGAGGAGAAAATGAGAAAAGGCTCTTGGCTAGGCAACCAAACTGTCTGCTCCAGACAAAGGGAATTACTCCCTAATTTGGAGGGCAGGGATATTTGAAGACTGATGAAGGCCCATTAACAGAGCATGGGTTTTTATCTGTTTGAAATAGTTTCGAGCAGAATTGTGTCCAAAACAAAGAGTAGATTAAGCGATCTCTGACATTCCTTGCCAGCTGTCGAGTGCCATGGTTTCACTCATTGTTTTCACTGGGGAAGCTGCTTGCTGTTTGGAATGGTTCACATCAGCACTGTCTGTGCTGCCGATGAAAGTGCACGTTGCTGATCTGTGAGTGTTTCCTGCAGTAGTATACTTATGGAAAACTGAGTTACAGGCACTCTAGGGATTCTACGTACTGTGAATCCACTGTCTGAATGACTTTCTAAATGCCTTGTGTCTTAGACACTGGCAGCTTCCCTGTAAGTACACAGACAATAATAAAACATTGACTTATAACGTGCGGTTGGGCAAAGCAAAGCAGGTTTGGCTGTCTGGTTTTTCCCTGCTGATGTTCCTTTTTATTTATTTTGAGCTGAAAGCAGGATTTTGTGTTAAATAGGCAACAAGGTAAATGTGGATGTTAGAGCCACAATAGAAAAAAGCTCATGGAAAAGTTGACCTGACTCATAACCATGTGCAGGGACATGACTGTGCTACATGGTGAGCTATTCAAATGAAATACACTCCGTATGGCTTCCGCCTGAGCAACGTTGGTCTTTCCAGAGCTATGTGGAGGAGAGGAGGGAAAAACTGAGTGAAGAAGAAAGTGATTTTTGTGGCAATCAAGTTGTGATTATCAGCCAAGTTTCTCTCTTCTGGCAGTAAGAAACAGAGAAGCGGTTGAATGCAAGTGACAGTGCATGAGTAGATCATCTGGACACAGCAGCCAGCTGGCGTCAGGGAGCAAGGAAAAAGAGTTGAAGATGATATTGCGCTTTCTCGTTGGGAAATTTTGCTAATATTATTGAGCAATTACTGCATGATGGATAAGATACCAAGTGCTTAATATAATTGTTATGTCGCTTACTTCTCCAATGGTTCTATTAAGTCCTATTGTTATTTCCATTTTACAGCTAAAGAAAACTGAGGCTTTGTGGGCTTAACTTAGTAAATGACAGAGATGAGATAAAAATCTAGATTCCAGTTCTTAATGTATTGCTATACTCTGCCTTTCTGAGTGAGGAAGAAGAAAATGAAGTTTCCATTTAGACATATTGAGTTTTAAATGTTAGCAGGACATTGGATTAAAGATGTCTAGCAGGCTCTAGGAGATATGAAACTAAATCTAGCAAAAGATTTAGGATGGAGGATAGATTTGGCAGGCATTTACTGAGAGATACAAGTTAAAGTCATGAGCTTGCCCCGAGGTCCACTAGCTCAGTTCTGCTCTGTGGATATCTTTATGCACCTCGAGCACTAGGAATTAAAAGAAAAAATGTTTGACCTGTAAGCTTGGCTTATGGGTCTACTAGCCCACTGACAGCCTGTGTGACTTCCGGCAATCACTTAACCACTCTGAGCTTCTGTAGGATGAAGTCTTTTTCAGCTCTGAAATTCTAAACAAAAGAGGGCCTAGACTAAGGTGGTTGCAGTGAGAGAGAGAAAGATGAATGCAGTTGCTGCAGAGACAATTAATTGGATGCCAATATATGAGAGAGAAGGAGAGATGGTGGATGGATATAACTATTCTAGTCGAATTTAGGAGAATTAGCACCATTAACCAAGGCAGGAAGGGATGGTGCCAAAGATTTCTGAAGAGATGATAATAACTTTGTTTTGGATATAAAAAATTTGTGGTGTTGTCCACATGGTATTTCTTTGCGTGTTGGTATGTAAATTGCTGTACTAGAAATATTTCATTATACATACACTGAACATAGATTGAAGGTAAGAGGGCAGAGCCAGCTAACTAATTAAATAACTTTTGAGATCTCTTCTGTCTCTCTGCCTCTCTGACTACAGTCCATTGCAACATGACTCGCTGCCCTTGCTGGATTAATCCAGTGGATCAACTGGTTTTCCTCTACCTGACAAAGGATAAATCACCCTCAATATTTTTTGAATGAGTAGCAATGTGGTTCAGGGTATTATAGGTATTTTTCCATGCCTTAGTTTTTTGCTTCTTCCCTTTCTCTTTATACTCCTTTCTAATAATAAACCTCACCTTCAACTTTTCACATCTCAATCTTCTTTCCCTTAATTTTTCTTTTTCCTGGGTGCTTGCTCCTTCAGTGGGCAACTTTTCATTATTTAATTCATCTTTTTTCCCCATTGCCTCCAGTCTTATTTATACCCTTCCTTATGCCCCATAAAAAGCTTCCTGACTCCTTAATAACCAACTAATGGTAGATAATTCTACCCTTGAATCTACCCTTGAATCCTTATTATCATCATTAATAACTAATTTGACCCATGCCTTGAATTAAGTGTTTTACATGCATTAGCTCATTTAATTGGTGCAACAATCCTATGTGATAAGACGTACACTTAATCATGTTTTACAAAGGAAGGAAGTGAGGTTTGAAATGATTTGGGTGCTTGCCCAAGCCCCACAGTGAATGGGGAGCAGGGAATGGAACCCAGATTGTTTAATGCAAAGCTGTAGCTCTAATTACCACATATGACTGCCTTCTCCAGTCAAATCAGCATTTCGTCTTCCTTACTTTTACTAATTTCATTCCACTTTTCTGAAGTGTTCAGTATTTTCATTAATGAGTAGAATTATTTAAGCAACTAATTCTTAAATACAGTTCTATAGAATGTCCTTTCATTTCACATTATCACTACCAAACCAGCCAGAGCCACACTTCATATTCTCCCAAGCATGTATTCACAGGCATTGACCTGCTTTTTTATCATTTTCATTTCTCCTCATCTCGATCTCATGAGGTTAACAAGGGGGAAGATTTTTTTACATATTGGAGAGAGGAGTGTTATGAAAGAAGGTGAGGCATAGGCCCAATTTTGTTAAAACAAACAAAACAAATGAGCAACTTGTATGAGGTACAAGGTATTCACACACAGAGCAGTTAAATAAAAGTAAACTATTTTTACAAAGAAAAATAAAATTAGTAAACACTGCAGGGATCCAAGGAAAAAGACGATCTTGAGGATGAGTGGGATTGGTCAGTGGAGGACAGAAATCAGAGTGAAAACAGAAATCAGCATCTTTATCACTGACAACTATTTGTCAAGCACCTTGATGTGTTAGGCATTAAAGTTATTGAAATAAAGAGATGTATAAGCTAGTGTTACTCGTGTGGTTTTATGGAAAGGCTTAACTTTCAAATAGTGGAATAAACAACAATATCAAGAGGCACCTAATACACAGAGAAAGAATTCATAATTCTGATAATGAAAGGAGCTTATTCCAATGAGAATGATAAGCTCAAGTAAAGAGGGTAAGTCTTTTCATGGAGCAAAGGGCTCACTTATTATGAGAGCCTTCTATAACCCATGCACTCAATATAATGGGTTTGAATAACCCAGAGACAATAGGAGGAACTGGAACTCTAATGTGATGTTATGAGGGAAGGGTACCTCTTCCATCAGAGAGGCATCAGAGAAGGCTTCCTGGTGGAGGAAAATAGGAATAGGAACCACCTGGGCCAGAATGGGTGGGCAGAGCAGTCAGAGGACACTTCTAAGTAAAGCACAGGTTAGAAGATGTACTCGGTGTATAGAGAGACAGAACAGAAATGACAGGTCATTCAGTGTTGCTGTGAGAGCTTGAAGTGCAAGGCCAGGAGTGGTGAGATGACATGGAAGAGATGAGTAGAGGCTGGATGGGAAGAATCCTTATGATCACATTAAGGAGCTTGGACTTAGTGTTGAACCACTGCAATGTTTTAAGCATCTCTCAGATGGGCGGGTGGAGGGGCTGTAGGAATTAGATTCTGGTTGGGCCCAGGTTTCAGGGAGTCTCATATGCCATAGTTCAGAGAATAACTGGACACTAGATATTCCAAGAAAACAGCCCAATTCAAAGTAGAGCTGCTGCAGAGCAAAGGATGCTGTTAATGAATGACTCAGCATTTCAAAGTGTTGTAAATAAAAGGTGAGAGTTCTTTGAAGTCTAATTCCAAAACTTAGAGCAGCTCCCCCTCTACATCTCCTACTTATCATTAATTCTGAATAAGTCTAGAGAACTCTCTTCACTTCCTTTTCTCTCAGCTTTTCTTCTTTCTCTATCACTAACCTTTCTGTTCCCCTTGGGTCTTTTCCTTTTCTCATTTATTATACCACTGGGTCATATTATAGAGCATGTGGGGCTGAATACCATTACCATCCACTGAGTGCCTGCTGTGTCCCAGGCATTGTTTTGGGCACTTTAAAGCAGTACCTCATTTAATCCTCATAACAACAGTATAAGGTGAGTGCCATTTTACAAATGAAGAATCCAGGGCACAGACAGGATAAATAATTTGCCCAAATTCATATAACTAGTAATGGTCAGAGGTAGGAGTCAGTTTTTCAAACATGAATTTGAAAACACCCTGCTGTCTCAAACACTTGATTTGAAATACTGACATGATTTTCAAAGACTTGCATGATGATCCCTCTCTCTCTCTTACCCTGCAACCGAACCCAGACAGCTGACATCCAGGGCCCAAGTTCCTGAGTAGTCAGTCTACTATGCTATGTCTGGGTTTCAAAACAGTGAATTTAAGTTCCTTTTAAAGCACAAATTATAAATCATACTCTGTGAGCTTCTGATACATGGTAACCATTCTTTCTCACCAAGAGGATGATCAACGGACAAACAGACAAAGCACCTTTCAGTTATCTCTCAGTCTGGAATGAATTCACCCAGTATTATCCAAGTTCTTCAGTACAACCTCTGAGGCTCTACTGGCCTGGCAGAAAGCTTCTTCCCTGGATAGGAGCCCTAATTTTCTATTTGCAATAAGCTCATGGTCTTTCTTCAGCTAAAGTTGGTGTTATCATCAAGTGGCTCTGAGAGTTTAGTGTTGTCAAGTGTATTTTCTCAGCCTCCTGATCTGTGCACAATACTGCAGTCAGACTGTCGTCTCCAATGTGTTGCCCACTTCAAAGTTCAGACTTCTATGCAAGGGCTTTACCCAGTAGTAGAAAAGAAAATTACTCAGTTCATTAACTAGAGCTCCATTTGTGTTATAATTCAGAACAATGATTTAAACTTTCTATCTTTATGACGTATATCATTACTTTTTATAGATAACTGGTGCAAAGGTCGCAAGTTATGTAATGCCTTTAAATCTCATCCAAATATACTTTCCAGCTGAAAAAATTCCACGATTGTAAGTCTGTATCAATTTCAGGTTAGGCAGGATTAGAGGCTTGGTCAATATTATTTTTTCCACAGTGAAACTGTGTAAGGAAGGAGATCTCACTTACGCTAATACATGTGTATTCTCCAATGGAAGAATAAATAAAAGTATAATTTGTGAATCTGCTAAGGATTCTTTCCTGTAAAAATATCAACCTCTTCTATTCTTTACCAAGAACTCAGGTAAAATGTTTGGGAATTTTGGTGTCTTGCAATGATTTTTTTTTACAAATTTATTTTTCACCTCCAAACGTATCTACCTTCTCCAAATATTCTTGATGTTATATTTTCTTGTATTTATCATGTTTGAGATCTTTGGCTTATTTTCTACTATTCTCTGACCTCACCAATATTTCTATATTTCTTAATTACTCTCTTCTACAAAGAAGTGTCCAGCAGATATTTCCAGATTTAAAAGTAGTTGGCACCAACAAAGAATTTGTTCTCTGTTTACTTGGCTATAAGGAGCTTCACAAAATTAAAACCTCACATCTTTTCATCTACTTATTTGTAATAAAATTATAGTTAAGTTGTGATAACTGTAACATATTGTATCTAAGTAGCCATTTTAAAATTGTTTCTAAATATCAATAGTAAAAACTATAGCCCAAGTAAATTTTGGAATGTCCAAGTAACCAAAAAGGGAATGAATTTTCAAAAAGTTTTCAAAAACTTTTGGGCAGAATTCTGCACACTTTAGTCTCCAGCTTGAGCAGGTAATTGCTCACAAGCTACCTCTTCTAATTTTGCTATTAACACAGGTTGATTGTAAAAGTACCTGCTGCGGGTGAAGAACTCACCCTCGCAAATGGTCTCCTCTCAGACTATAGGTGTCATGGAAATTGTGTTTTCCTTCTACAGCTCATTGAAATGGAGATGAGGTGGAGTGGAATAAAGAGATCTGCTTTCTAATAAAGTAAAATAAGATTCATTTGAATTGGAGCATGGACTGAAATGAAGGAAAAATCCAGCCATGCCTCACTTCCTTAGCAACTCTTTGAGCAGCTGGGCTGAGCCCAAGTACACCCAAGCTTATAATGTCCCAAGTAGGATTTTCGAGGAAATTATTTTCAATTTTCATAGAATGGCTCTTTATTGGTTATACTATACAATGTAAATGGGGAAAGTTGACTAAACTCAGAAGCATATGTCTATATCTTTTATCAACTTAGTTTATGTGATATAAACCTAAGAAACCAGTCCAACCATTATAGATGCATTTTGTAATCTGCATTATTGCACAGGATTTGTGGGACATCAAGAGCAAAAATATCAAAGCAAACAAAAATGAAAACAACTACCACAAAATATTTATAATATATTAATCAGTGAAAGTACATATTCTAAAGAATTGTGGTATATGATACCATGTAACTATACTATATTCCAGTTTCCACCATTTAGTTCTTTTTGGATTTGGTCAAAGAAAGTGAAATTTTGCAGTGGATTATGTGAAATACAAACTAATGAAACCAGACAAATATTTTCAGTTCTTAATTTACATAGATTTCTTTTTAATTTTTGTCTATTTAATCCTCTTATTTTTAGAATGTTATTATTCTTAGGTTAGTGATTCCCAGATTTAAATTTCAGGACAGTAAAACTTTGCCAAAAGTTACTATTCTATCATTTCAGAAAGGAAAAGTATATTTTAACATAAAAAATGTAGGAAGTTCATAATTTCATAACAAAATTATGAACTTTTCCCAAGAAACATTTTCTTTAACCATGAATAAATTTAAAAGATATATAGTTTTAAATAAATGCAAAATTGTTTATAACATTAAAATTTATTTTATGATACAATGTATGCTATGTTTCCTTGGTATAAGTTTTCTGTTAATTTGGTAACACTATGTATATTTGACAGCATTTATGAAGGGTTCTAATATGAAATTTGTTTTGGTGTTTTGTTTTTATTACTGTCACTATCAAAAATTCCATTTCACACTGATATGAACAAAAATGAAAACATCAGTCATAATGCTCTTTCAATTCATTTGAAATTGTCTAGGCAAATTAAGATGCTAAAGAACAACAGCTCCCATGTTCCTGAGCCCTTTCTTCCAGTATGCCCACAATGTACAGGTAGAAAGACTAGGTAAGTGGCTGGAGCCCACAGGAAATAAATAAGCTGAGGGCACTCCTCAGTCATTGCTCCTCACTTTTAGGATAGAACTATTATGGCTCTCTCTGCTTTATGGAGGGAAGCTGGAAATTTCTACAATAGGAGTTCTAAGGGCAAGTATAAACTTTATTCTTGATCAGGATTGGGAACCACTGCTGTGGGTCATTTAGTCTTTGAATCTCTGAATGTCCCGTGGTCCAGAACAGCTTGAGAGTCAGTGTGGTCAGAGGTTAAGTTCATGTCCATCAAAAGCACCCTTCTGTTTGTCTGTAAGTTAAGTACAGTATAAAAAGCACTGGCTTTAGGAACAGAAACACTAGGTTCAAATCTATTCAACATTTACCTAATCTCCTGATGTTTTTCTCGTGCTTTGACTGGGGTTATGAGTTTGAGGGAGGAAGACCACACAGGAAACAAGCTATTCTTATCGTATTACATCAAGGGTACATATATCAACATAACTTTACACTGTTGATAACCTTGATTGCCTGGTTGAGATGGTGTTTGTTAGATTTCACCGGCGTAAAGTTACTTTTTAGCCGTTTTCAGACTGTGCTCTTTGAAAGGAAGTCACTCTGTGTAGGCCACACACAGTGGAAAGTTATGTACCACATCCTGAAAAGTGTGGAATGTCTATATAAATTATTAGGAATTTTAAATAGGAGATTTGTCTATTCTCTTCCATTTATTTATGTACTCGACCATTATTTATGCCAGTATGCTGTCACTATTTTTTTATTTTAGCCACTCTTACATGTGTATAGTGATAGTCTTAATTTGCATTTCCCTTAATGGCTAATGATATTGAACATATTTCAAGTGTTTATTTGCCATCCATATATCGTCACTGGTGAAAAGTCTCTGAATGTTTGTTTGTTTTTTGTTTTTTGCCAATTTTCAAATTGGATTTTTAAAATGTTGAATTTGAGAGTCCTTTATATATCTTAGTCACTAGTCCTAGTCAGATACATGATTTACAAATATTTCTTACAGTCTTTCACTTCTCTTTTCATCCTCAACAGGGTCTTTTGCACAGAAAACTTTTTTTTTAATGAAGTTTCATTTTTCAATTTTATTTATTTTTTTTATGAATTGTGTTTTTGGTGTCTTATTTAAGAATTCTCCACCAAGTACTACGTTCCGAAGACTTTCTCCTATGTCATCTTCTAAAAGCTTTTTAGTTTTATGTTTTGCATTTAAATGTATAATTCATGTTGAGTTAATTTTTGTATGATATGTGAGGTTTAGGTGAAGGTTTGTTTCTGACTATAAATATCCAGTGAGTCAAAATACTTTTAAGGAAGTGATATCAATGGACCCTAAGCTGGATGAGAAAGAAAATGAAGATGAAAGGAGGCTTATGGACCATTCTTTTTAAACAATAGATTCTACTCATAAGGTAAAAGAAGTGTAGCTACAAAGTAAGTCAACTGATTGCTAAGAAGAAGGTGCTGGTTGGATATTTCAGAAAGGAAGCAGTTACTGGTAATATGAACAAAGGTACAGGGGCCACCAAGAAGGCAGGTGGCTGAGCTGAAGTGCAGGATTATGAAACTAGGAGTCAAGGTATAGAGAGGGTCACCTGCGAGAGCTGTGGTCTCAGAATCATAACAGGAGTGAAGTGGAGAGGAGAGGAAGCAGCAAGATATTAAAGTCAAGTTTGGGGTCAAGCCACTTATGAGTAAAAAGTAGACAAGTCAAGGAAATGGCAGGTCGAGAGTAGGGGAAGAACAAAGAGGGGCAGTTTAAGAGGGAGGGGAGAGAAATGCTTTGCAGTAGCAATAGAAAGCCAGAATTATCCTTTTCCTACTTCTCAGGCTTAATGGACAAGGAATGTGAGAAAGAATAAAACAAGACAAAACAAATGAAAAAACTATCCTACCGTTCGAGAGGCTGTGGGAAAAGAAATGTCTTCGGGAGAATTCTTGGTATCTACTATGGCAAACAGGTAAGAGAATATTTGGAGAAAAGGTTGCATTAGCTGATCCCAGGGAGGGACAGGAGGCAGCTTCAGGAGTCCCAGAGTGCTGGGGGTAGGAGAACAGAGCAAAGTGACAGATGGGCTTGGACATCAGAGAATCTGAGGACACACAGTTGGTGGACTGGGCCTGGAAGTCAAGAAGAAGAAGTTCTGGGGTCCTTGAAGGAAGAAGAGGGTGAGTAAATGTTTGAGCAACTAAATGAATAACTCTGTGAAAGCACTTTCATTATAATATTATGTCTTAAAAAGCTAGAAATTACTAGATAGTTAGGTAGTAAAAAGACTTTGTGTGAATTAATAAGTGTGACCCTCATCTAGAAATATTTTTTATGATTATGTCTCACAACACACACAACATCTTAGAATATTTATTGGCTTAAATATAATGATTCTAATCATTATATATAGATTTGCCATCCTATATCCTCACTGGTGAAAAGTCTCTGCATGTTTTTTTTTTTTTGCCAGATTTTCAAATTAGTCTAATTAGTCATAGAAGCTAAACATGAATACACACACATACAGACCAAATTTGGCCAAAACAGTAAGTTCAGCAGCTATAAAATGAACTGCAATCAGACATTTCACAGACAGTTTTTAGGCCCGTTTGCTTCAGTCCATTTCTCACGGTTTCTGCCTCTTTCTCCTTTGTTCCACTCCCACTCTTCATTATGTTTTGACAGGTGAGGTTGTTCATGCAAAGGATCCAACAAAAATATAGGAATTCCACCTTTGCCTCCTTATTCAGGACAAAGCAACCTCCCTTTCCTCCTTGCAACAGCAGGCAAAACACATATACTCTCCCCTGCCCCTCATCTGAGCTGAATGACGAATGATGGTGGCACAATTGTTTTGCTTGCAGGGAGGGAAATCGTATGCAGTCAATAGGTCACCTGCCCTCTCTGCTCAGGATCAGCTCTCACCCAAACCCCTGTGCTCTTCAGTCTATAATACGTTGGGCTTCAGCCAGCACAAACATGTCACAGCAAGAGGGACAGTGATTGTATTTGCACATGCAATTCATTTAAACATGATTTTGTTTGATCCTTTAAAAAAAAGAAAAGTTTTAGAATTACATTATAGCTCAAAGATTTAGCCTTTAACCTGCAGTTTTCCCACTCTCCGTAATATAAAACCCTCTTTTCCGATAAGAGGTGAGGCCTAACAGAATTTTTTTCTTTCCCTCATTCCTGTAGGTGAGATAATTAACTAACAACTCCTTTAGACCCTGTTTTATGCCAACTAAAGTAATAGAAAAAGGTCTTTGGTAACATGGAGCACAGAAAGAGAAATACACGATTAGAAGTGATTAATATCTGTAAAACAAAGTGTTTATCTTGTGGCTCCTTCATCCTGTGGCCATGCCAGGTAAGCCATTTTCCTTTTATATCTCTCAAGAAGGGCAAAATGGAAGAGATTTGAACTCTCCCTCCACTGCTAGCTCCACAATGCTAGCGTCTGATGAAGAAGCTATAGGCTGGGCTTGAGAGCTAGGATGCCCAGACAACTTAATGACAGGGATACTTTCTGAGAAATGTGTCCTTAGCAATTTTGTTGTTGTACGAACATCTTAAGTGTACTTACCCAAACCTAGATGGCAACGAATTGCCTAATAACACATTTCTTAAAATGTATCTCCATCAAGTGATGCATGACTCTATTAATTTTCTATTTTGCATATAATATTACCCCAAACTTAGTGATGAAATAACATGCATTAATTATTTCACAGTTCCTGTGGGTCAAGAGTCTGGACAGAGCTTAGCTGGGTCTCACAAGGCTGCAGTCAAGGTGCTGGCCAGGCTGGGGTCTCATCAGAGGCTTGGCTGGGGAAGGATTTTCCTCCAAACTCCCTCTGGCTGTTGAATATATTTTTTTTCTTCAAAATCAGCAACGAAGAGAGAGAGATTCTAGTGTGAGTTTACTGGCAAGAGAGAGTCTTACATAACCTAATCTAATCGTGGGAGTGACACTGCGTCATCTTTGCTATAGTCCATTGGTTGGAATCAAGGAGCAGGTCCTGTCTACGCTCAAGGGGAACAAATTACATGAAGGTGTGAACATCAGAAGGGAGAGATCCTGGGGGCCACCGTACAGCATGTCTACCTCAGTCTACATACACCTCCCCAGTCTTAGAAATTTAAGGGTATGGCTAAGGAATGACAGAAGCAACATTTGTAGGAGAACTGTAAGGTGAGGAAAGATATTTTATATTTACATACGTATTCCCATGCCCTAACATAAAAATAAAACAAATTTAGGAATTTTTTCTGTGATTGATGGCATGAGATTTTGCAGACAGCTGTGGATTAGAATCCCTGATTTATGGTTTAGTAATTGCCTAACCTGCTAAGACTCAGTTCCTGTTTTTAAGATGGGGTATTGACACCAACCTTTGGGGGTTTTGTGAGAATTAAATTAGATAAAGTAGAAAAAAAACACTTAGCACAATGGTAGTGCTCAATAAATGTTCACTATCATATCCAGGTTAAAGCCTTAGATACCTTGAAAAAGATAGAGTTTTTACAACGTGCTCTAAACACAGAGAAATTGATCCCCAAAGTGGGGATCCCCTTCTGAAGCTTGCCTCCATGCTTCCCATAAAGCCCTGGGTGTTCTGTAATGTCCTAGTGGCTCTGCCAAGAGTCTCTAGCCCACCTTCTCCCACATCTTCATCAACGGGACCAGTAAGCTTTTGCAATGTTGGAATCAAGATCCCTGACAACCTCCAAACACCATTACTGGAATGCCTCAGGGAGGGTGGGCCTCACCCCAGATGCCTCTGCCCTCTCTACCCCTAGGCAGAAACTCTGGTCGTAATTGACTATTCTAGCACAGGCTTCCTATCTGCTGGTACCGCTCAGTCCATGGAACCTGGTTCCCGGGGTGGGTTCACTTAACTACTCACTCACTGAACACTTCTTCAACACCTACCATGTGTCAGGCACAGGGATAGTTTGGAAAGGGAATAGCAGTGAATACAAAACCCTTCCCTCAAGCAATGCATCAGCCAATGCAGAGACACATACAAGCCGACAAAGTAAAGCTGATCTTTGATTTTGGACAAAAATATACCCGATACCTTACACCAAACCCTCTGTCTGTGAATGGGGAACAGGCCCCTTGCTTTCCTCTATATTTCCATCTCGTTAAGGCTTGGACTTCCTGCACTCATCTCACACCAATTTTTGTTTCCAACTTTTGCTACAGTTTTATATCTTACTCAAGCTGGACTGCTAGGTGGAGTACTATGAAAACAGTGTTACAAACCATGTTTTCTTTTTTTCCACAGAACGCATGTGGTAGATTCATTCACTTTATCACTCTTGGGCACTACCCAGCTTAACTTTTTAGTTTCCATTATCCCGTATTTCTGATGATTTTCTGGCTAAAAATCATCACTTTCTCAGAGCTATTACTTTTCCTTCATTTGTATCACTGGTACCAGCGGATATCCTTTTAAAAACTTTGGTTTCACAAAGAAACAAAGTGTCTACTATTTTAAAAGAGTAGTTCTGTATACTCCCGTGAATGGAGAACACAGAGGCATGTTGAGATGGATGTGCTCTGTTGTCACAGGCCCTCTCCCTGGACTCACACCGGCGTACACAGCAGGCTTCTCACAGCCCAAGAGGAGTATGTTCATGCCTGGTTGGTCATTTACACCTTACTAACACTAACACTAATACTAGTAAAAGTTAAAATATATCAAGAGAGGGGTGGCTCCATAGTGTAGTGGTTGGCATGTCTACGCTTTGCAAGCAGAAGATCCTGGGTTCAGACCCCAGGTGCGCCAGGCTCCGGGTGTGCCAGGCCCCAGGTGCATGTCGCGAGCATGTGGAAGGGGACACCCTGCCTTCAGAGGTCCAGTTCTTAAGGGGAAATGGCAACATTCATGGATCAGGGGTGGAAGGAGGGCGGGGGAAGAAAAAAATATGTCAAGAGACTATAATGTGCAAAACATTTGTATGTATATTATATTATTTAAACTTCGCAACCATCTTTTAAGCTAGCAACTAGTGCTAGGATTAAGAAATCAGGGAGCTGAGGTTTAGAGATTTTAAGTCATCTGCTCAAGGTCACAACAGCTACTAAATGTATTCAATACCCAGTAGTCTAATGCAGTGCTGTCGCTCAAGTGTACAGAGGGATGTGTGGACCTGAGAACAAAGTTGACCTACTTAATACTTTATCCAAGGTCAGCCCTGGTTCTAAGCCCGAGGAGACAAGGCAAGATCAGCAGCCACAAAGTTCAATGGTTAGCCAGTCACCTGTAATTTAGGGGTGTCCATCACATCCCAACTCTGGATATGGGCAAATAAAAGACAGCAGTGGATCTCTGTGCAGGGAACTAAAATATGAAATAAGCAAAAACAAGAGAAAGGGAAAACATATAGGGTGACTTAGCAATGAAGGACCGAGAGCACAGACAATTTTCAGATAACTCTTTGGATTGAAGAACCTTTGTTTTGAGTAAAGCATGTAATTCTGACTGTGAGTCTAGGATCCCTAACAACGGCACAGAGTGATGGCTATGAAGGGCATTAATCAAAGACCCAGTGGACTTATGTTTACCCTGGGAAGAAACACGGACCTTGCATAGGCCTTTGAAACCACTCTTGCTCAAGTGCATTAAGCTGCAAAGTCTTCAAAGAAAAGAGGGGAAATTGAAATATACACATCTAGCCAGTTATTTCACTAAGGCACTTCAAAGAAACATTTCCTTTGATCGTTTTGACTTCTCATTAATAATAAATGTGAATATATTACTCATAGAAATTACTCAGAGACCTTGGGCTGAGGTTTCAGTTTGACCCATTAACAGCACAATGGGGAGGATAAAGTAGAAAACCACACACTGGCTATTCAAGTGTCCACAAGAAGTGACACATACCCCCAACTCACATGTCTTTGGCCAGAGCAAGTCACACAGCCCATCTATCTTCAAGGGCTACAGAGAAGTATGATCTTGTCTGATGCTGGTAAAAGAGGGTGGGACACTGACAATATCCAGTGAACAGCACTGATGACTAATGCAACGGCCGAGTGAAAAGTAGATATTGTTACCAGGTCAAATGAAAAACTATGTTCTAGAGAATAAGGCACTTAGGAACTTTGTTGCATTTCCATAGTAATTCCTGAGCTGGAATATCCTCATTAAGGCCTTCACTATGAGCATTACAATTGTTTAAGGAAACAAATGTCCTGATCTGACAAAATCATCAAAAAAAATAATATCGAAAAAAACTGTGGAATTTGTATAACTGGGACAAGAGCAACTTTCTCATGCATAAGAGGAAGATAAAACTATCTATCTACCATTCTGCATCTTTGGCAGGAATACTAAGAAAATTCATTGTAGGCCTCTGCAAAGGTTAACTACCAAAACCTGATTGTGCCATTAACATTTTTCCCTTGAACTTGCCTATAATCTTGACATTTCTCCAAGCAATTTCAAAGCATTTTATTGTATAACTTTATTTAAACAACTCCAAAATGACAATTTATGTTTCATTTACTTATTACTTCATTCAACAAACATTTACTTTAAAGGCATACTACATGCAGTATACTTATCTACACACTAGAGGCACAAAGCTAAGACATGGTCCTTACTCTTAGAGCATCCATAATAAATCTAGTAAGGGAGAAAGACTAGGCATTAGGAAATTACAGAATATTGCACAAGTGCAGTTATAGAAATACGCACCAGATATTATGGGAGAGCTATTAGTACTGACATTAATCAAGACCATCACCTGCCTTGGAAGGAAGTAGTGAACCTGTGTGAATCGCCCAGTACACAGGACCACCTCTTAGAGTTGCACAAGGTATGCATTGCATGGCTCCAGGAAGCATCATCCCTTTGCAGGCTCCTTAGATTTGTGTGGATGCCAGCTAGGTGTTTGAGCCAGAGGTACCTTCACCTATTTCCTCCAAAGTCGCCATTTGAACTAGCAAAAGGACTGCCAGCAACTAACCAACATTTAGTACTCTGCAACATTTTTATTATATGCTTACTCTTATTTGTATTAATATTGATGTAATAATGCTAATCTCTAACTCACTAAACATTTTCTTTCAATAATCATCGATTATACAACTAGTCTGTCTAAGACTGTTCTAGCCATGAGGGAAGTCTCAGATAAATATAAGCCACTATTCTTGACCTCAGAAAGCTTTTTAACTGAAGAAGAATGACAAAAGCATATAAATCAATTAGAGATTAATAATCTCTAATTTGTGTAACACGGTTTAAATACAATCTGAGGTATGGGAACCAAGCTATCAACCTTAGATTAGATTTCATTTTGAGCTTGAAGGAAGTAGAATATTTCGATAGACTACAGGAAAGAGAATGATGAGAATGTATGACTATCAGTCTTTGTCCACTCCTTCCAAGAAAAACACTCAAAGCTCACACCTTGCTGATGGAGGTTAGCAGTTGCCCCGGTGTCACAGAGGAATTCGGCATGATTGAGGAAGGGTAGTGAGCTCTGCTCATCATTCCCCTCACCTGTTCTAGCTCCTTTTAATACATCCAGTTACCTTGTGTCATTTCCTCGGTTTCCCCTTGGAGAGAGAAAGCAAATATAGACTAGTCCACTGATTCTCAAAGTGTGGCACACAACCAGCAACCTGAGTATTGTCTGGAAACTTGTTAGAAATGCAAATCTTTTGGCCCCACCCCAGACTTAGTGAAACTTGGAAGGCAAGGCACAGCAGTCCACAGTTTAACAGGCCCTCCAGGTGACTCTGGTGCACACTAATGTCAGAGAACCACTGGGCTCATCGGACATCCTGACTTCAAAACCTAATTCTATTGGCACTTGCTGGCTAAATCTCAAGAGTATCACAGTAGTACCCTCCCTTACTGGGTTATTGTGAAGGATAAATTAGTTAATGTATTAAAGCTCTGGTGTAATCCTTGGCAATTAGTAAGCACTCAATAAAGTATTGCTATTAGCATCTGGCAAGACTTCTCTTTGCTCTTAAATCATTTTCATGCCATAACATGGTTGGGAAATCTTAGAGTTGTGTTTCTTCTCATCATCTTCGCCATCACCTTAGATAGCACTACTTCACCACTCTTTACTAGCATAAAATGTACCATTTTAGCCATTATTATGTGTACATTTCAGTGATATTAAGTATATTCACATCTTTGTGCTCCCATCACTGCCATCCATCTCTGGAATGTTTTTAATCCTCCCTAACTGAAACCCCACACCCATTAAACAAAAACTCCTCATTCCCAACTACCCTCAGCCCCTGTAAACCACCATTCTATTTTCTGTCTCTATGAATTTAACTTCTCAAAGTACCTCACATAAGTATTATCATCTGGTATTGTCTTTTTGTGACTGGCTTATTTCACTTAACACAATGTCCTCAAGGTTCATCCATGTTGTCACATGGGTCAAAATTTCTTTTCTTTTTAAGGCTGAATAATATTCCATTGTATGTATATACCACATTTTGTTTATTCATTCATCTGTCAATGGACACTTGGCTTGCTTCCATGTTTTGGCTCTTGTGAACCGTGCTGCTATACCCCTATACAAATAGCTCTTTGCATTCCTGCTTACAATTCTTGTGAGTATGTATACAGGAGTGGAATTTTGGTGGTCTACTAATCTTGACAGTCCCCTGTCTTTATTAGGAGCCTTACTCTCCTGTCAAGCTGGTGTGGCCATGGCTACCAGAGAGCAGCACACCATGCCCCTTCTGCATACAAAAGAATGCTCTAGGACCGCCTTGCATGCCTTAGAAACTTGAAACTGGGAAAGCAAAGATCCTCTAAAATAGTGGTCCCCAACTTTTTTTGATACCAGGGGCCAGTGCTCCTATGAGAACCTAATGCCTGATGATCTCAGGTAGAGCTGAGGCGGTGATGCTCGTGCTGGGAAGCGGCTACAAATACAGATGAAGCTGCTCACTTCCTGCTGTGTGGCCAGATTCCTAACAGGCCACGGACCCGGACCGGTACTGGTCTGCGGCCTGGGGGTTGGGGATCCATGCTCTAAAATATGCTTCCTCCTGCCCTAGACTCCATTCCATCATACTGAAGCATTTTTCTGTCCTACAAATACAAAATACTCAAAGAGAAAACTGCTTTCTTCCATCCCACTGATGACATGGACCAGAGAATAAAGAGAGATTACAGGGTGGACTGTCTGCTATCATAACTTATTTTTCCTACAGTTGTTTCCAACCAAACACACAGTATCATTATCTTTGACCGTGGTCATTACTTTGGCTTCAGACTTAATCTATTTTGACTAGGAATATTGTCCTCGGAAACACTACAATTTCCTGAAGAGACTGCAAATCAGCAGTCTTGCCTAAGATCATACATGGCCATTATCTTTCCTCTGCTTGAAAGATGTACGAAGACAGTATGTCATTGTGAGCTGGGAGGTTTTCTTTATTTAGTGTCTGCCTTCTGGCTGCGCTATAAGGTAAGACAATTAGATACCTAGTATTTATAACAGACATGTTTAACTTTCCTGATATGTCCTGCAGAGGTTCAGCAAACACAAAGATAATAGACTGTAACTAGCAGTTAGGTGGTTTAGACTTCAAACCTTTTCGACTGTATAAACTATGATGGCGAGAAAATAGACAATGTGCTCATTTACTGCTTGAAACCACCTTGAGCAACAATATTTAATGTAGAATCATTCCTACCTGTGAGGTCCACAAGAAATGAGTACTTAACATCTTTTTATGCAAGGCTTTTAGTTTGAATTTTGTCAAGAGTAAGTGAGACCAATGTCACCCCTCTGGGAGGCAGTGTTGTGCAGTGGAGATGTGGTCTGAATTCAGCTCAGCCAGGTTTCTAGGAGCCTCTACCTCTCACTAGCTACATGACCCAGAGCAAAATTACTTAAATTTCTCATATCTCCATTTCCTCAACTTAAAACTGGTGGTACTAATAGTACCTGCATGATATTTCCTGTTATTCCAGGGCAGTTGATACCTGGAAAAGACCACTTAAAAATTGATGTACCAAAATTACATTAAAAAAAAAAATAGGTGTTATTAAAACATTTTTTGAAAAATAAACTAAAAATTATACAAGTTATAAAATTCTTATACTTAGCTAAATTTAGTGTAAACTGTTAACTATGCAATTATATTCAGAAAATAGTAAATTACTTAGGAGTTTTTGTTAAAATTTTTAAATAAAACTGTATGAGCACTATATAACATCTTTCATTTCACATATTACCTTCAAAAGAATAAAAACTATTCTGAGGCCTAATTGGCTTCCAAGGACCTCTCTGATCCTTTCGTTTCCAATCCTTCCTTTTGAAGCACTTGTCATCCTCACCATTGTTCTTGTCCTTGTCAACAGGTCAAATCATGCCAAATCCACATTTGTCCATAGCTTTGTAAGTGATTCTAGTAGCTCTCCTGTATCACTCCATCAACTTTACAAAATCCTTAATGATTTTCAAACTGTGCTTTTCCCCTGTGTAATTCATCTGCTTTTGTATTTGTGCAATCTAACATCATAAATATTTGACAATCAATGAGGCTATGAACAACAAAGATGACTGACCCATGGACCAGGATAGATGTTAGAAAAAAACAAAAAGAGGTATTTGACTGCAGACTGATTTTAATAAATGACCAGCTCATAATGACAATTTTTTCTAACATCTCTTAACTACAAAGACTTGGAAGATGAATGCTAAGATAGCAAAGATCCTTGGTTTCTTATTTAATTGCTAAATCAGTGTCACATACTCAACACTGCCTAGTGAATAGCATATGCTTTAGTTGTTAAAAAGTATTATTATTTACTTAAGAGGACCCACATATTCATAAAGGCGTTGAAAGCATTTAAATACATGTTCAAAATGAAGGCTTTGAAGAATGTTTTTCTTACACCAGTTCCCCTTTTCATCAATAAGCATCTTGATTAGAGAATTAAAGAACCCTCACTCCCTGACTTACCTCCATTCCTTAGTCCCTTTTCCCTTATTTTATTTAATCTTCTCTCAATAACACTTATTCCCATCTGACATGCCATATATTTACATATTTACATTTTATCTGTTTCCCACCTCTAGAATCTAACTCATGAGGCCAAGGACTTGGTTTGTTCATTAATGTGTCCCCAGCACCAAGAACAGGGCCTGACATATGATAAGTGCTCGATAAGCATTTGTTGATGAATGACAGATTCCTCTTTTCCTTCTCAATCCAGGGGCCAGTGCCCAGGGGCCACCATAATGATCCCATAGTTGGGGGCTCTCAGTGCACTGCGGGCTTAAAAAGCCCCTAATGTGAATAAAAATGCACACCATGTAAATCCTAAGAATGAAAGACAGCATGGAGATTCAGAAAAGCACACAGTAGGATGAGAGGCTGTGGATAGTCACTGCAAACTCAGACCTCTCTGTCCCTAGACTTAGCCCCATTCTAATTTAATTCAGAGGCAATAGAAGAAGGTTCTTCTGGGGGCAAAGGAAGGAATCTGGAATTCTCTCTCCTGCAAAGAAAAAAATGGTGTTTGAGTGCTGGTGTGGTGGAAGGAACTACCCTGTAAGAATCAGGAAATCTTAGTGCTGATCTCACCTCTGACACTGATTGGGTCTATATTATGAAGTCTATTTGGGTCTGTAAGTCAGGAAATTCACTTCAAACTTTCAAGGCTCTACCACTTTATCTGTATGATGAGTGAGTGTAGCTAGATCAGCATTTCCTAAACTATGTTCCTTAGAACATTTGACCTGCTTCTGCACCAATAAAGTGACCACTAGCCACATGTGGCTGTCGAGCACCTGAAATGTAGGTAGGGCCACATTTTACAATGTAAAAACTAAAATAGTATACAGAGGAAAAAAGTGAAATATCTCATTAATAATGTTATATTGATTAATGTTGAAATAATAATAGGTTTATATATTGTGTTAAATAAAATATATTATTAAAATTGGGTAGTATGGGACGCTGTGGATGTTGTGGGGCAGGGGCTTCTCAGTACTTTCTGCTCAATTTTGCTGTGAATCTAAAGTGGCTCTTAAAAAATGATAACTAAATAAATGAAAACTTTATATAAAAAATAGGCCAACTTGTTTCTACTTTTAAAAACATGGCTACCAAAATATTTAAAATTATATATGTAAACTACAGACATGGTTCTCAGGATATTTCTACTTAACAGTACTGCTCTACAACCTAAGAGAAGAAAATGTTTCTCTGATCAAACACTGCATACCATGTCTCCATTCCCACACCTCCCCAATCTCTGTCCCATGTCATGATGCTATTTATTAAAGTGAGCATATTGAGTCTTCCTGTATACAGTATATAGAAACTTGTTTGTCATTTTCTAGACATATAAGATCATGCAATCTATTTTCCACTGAGCACCTATTAACACCCCTGGGTTCTGAGGAAGACATTTTGGCAAATAGCGGTCTAGATTTTCTGTATTTTGGATTCCAATAATTTGTGATATTATGGATCCGTGTATGTGGAAGGAAGCGATGAGTGAGTGTGGAAGATGATTATTCAGGCAGGGAGAGTTTGAGGGAAAATCATGTTCTTCACCATCACTTCCTGGTAGAGAGAGCAGCTAATCCAATGCTGAAAGAGAAGAAAGTTGGGAGACAAGAGCATGAAATTGTGTTAAGGGGAGATAAGCTCAGATTCAGAGGATTTTCTCAGAGAAGCTTTGTGTTAAGTTATATTCAGTAAAATCTTGACTCTACTGCTTGGGATGCTGATGCTTTCAAGAAATCAGTACCACAGTAAACATCAGAGTCCCAGGTAGAACATGTAGACTAAGAAACTATAAAGCATGATGTTCCAAGAAGAAGCACTATGAGTGGCTGGAAGGCTGCAGATATCCACAGTTAAGAGGACGTTTTACGACATGTCAGGAGTCAAACCCAGACCAGGAAGGCTGGGCTGCTCCACTCTTCCCCCATCTCACCTCCAGGTCCCAGGGAGCAGATGAGGAGAAACCCTTAAAGGTTTATCTAGCCAGATAAAGCAGTGAAACCACAGCCTGTAGCCTGTGACAGAGATTTCTGTGTGGGTGATAAGAAACCTATTTCTGGAGCCTGACATTTCGGCCTGTGATTCCCGAAGGTGTCACAAGTCAGGTGCTAGATCACCTAGGATTTCTGGTGTTCCATTATGAATAGAAGTTTTTCCTGGATGAATCTGAAAATTTTTCTTATTGTTTATTAACTTCTCCCTGGTCCTCTGTAAAAAAGTGTGCTATAGAACGTGCTGCTTTTAAAAGCTCCAAGCATTTATTCTAAATTAACAGCTTTACAGCTAGATTGAGATATAATTTATATACAGTAAAATTCACCAATTTTAACTGTGAATATATTTTAGTAAAAGTATCATCATACAATTACCACCACAATCACATTTTAGAATATTTTCGTCACTCCCAATTTTTTCTTGTGCCCTTTTGCAGACAATTTCCAGCCCAATCCTCTGTCCCAGGAAACCGCTGATGTGTTTGTCACTAGTTTTGCCTTTTCTAGAGTTTCGTGTAAATGGAATCATACAGAACATAAATGGTTTTTGGCTTATTTCACTTAGAATGATGCTTTTGCATCATGTTGTTGTTTCAGTACTCCATTCCTTTTAGTAGTTAATATTCCATTGTATATCAGATTTTCTTTTTATCTATACATCCATTGATGGGCATTTTTTTCCACTTTGAGACTATTATGAAATAAAGATACTATGAGCATTCATGTATAAGTCTTTCAGTGGACATACATTTTTATTTCTCTTAGGTAAATACCTAAGAGTAAAATTGCTGAGTCATGTGGTAAATGTGGTATTTTAACATTCTAGGAAACTTTATTTTTCAAAATGGCTTTATCATTTTTCATTCTCTCCAGTTTGTAGGGGATTTCTAGTTGCTCTACATCCTCACCAACTTCTGTTACTGTCAATATTTTTAATCTTAGCTATTCTAGTGTGAGTATTTGGTATCTCATTATGGTTTTAAGTTACATTTCTCTAATTACCAATGATGTCAAAAATCTTTTTATGTGGTTTTTGATCATCTGTATATTTTCTTTAGTGTAATGTCTATTCAAACATGTCTTTCATTTTATTATTACATTGTTTTCTTATTATTGAGTTATAAGAGAATTTTCTGGATACAAGTCCTTTTTCAAATATATGCCTTAAAGATATTTTCTCTTAATTCATGGCTTACATTTAATTTTTTTAATTGTGTTTTTTGACAAGCTGATGTTCTTAATCTTTATAAATTCTATTAATTTTTTTATGGTTAGCTCTTTCTGTATTCTACATGAGAAATTTTACCTAATCGAAGGTCACATAGATTTTCTCCTACATTTTCTTCTAGAAGGTTTATGTTGTCAGCTCTTAGATTTAGGTCTACGATCTGTTTTAATTTAAATTTTGTGTATTCTGTAAAGAAAAGATTAAAGTATCTTTCTCAATCTAGATGTCCAGTTATTCCAGCATGATTTATTGAAAACTATACATTTCTTACCTTGGCAACTTCATCAAAACTTGATTGACTATATACTGCCATAAAAGTAGACATACAGATAAGTGGAACAAAGTAGAAAATCCAGAAATAAACTCAAGTCTATGTGGTTAATTAATCTATAACAAAAAGGCAAGAATATATACAATGGGGTAAAGAGAGTCTATTTAATAAATGGTATTGGTAAAACTGGACAGATACATGCAAAAAAAATTAGACTAATTTATTACACCATATACAAGAATGAACTCAAAATGGATTAAAGACTTAAATGTAAGTCCTGAATCCATAAAACTCCTAGAAGAAAACATAGGCAGTAAACTCTTTGACATCATTCTTAATAATGTATTTTTAAAAATATTTCTTCTCAGATAAGGGGAACAAAAGAAAATAAGTAAACGGGTTTATATCAAATTAAAAATATTTTGCATAGCAAAGGAAATGATCAATAAAACAAAACAAAACAAAAAGCAACTTACTGAATGGGAAAAGATATTTGCCAATGATACCCAATAAGGGGTTAATATCAAAAATATATAAAGAACTTATACAACTTAACACAAAAAATAGAAACAATTTTATTTTTTTAAAAAATGGGCAGAAGACCTGAATAGACATTCTCTAAAGAGAACATATAGTCAGCCAATAGATATAATAAAAAGATGCTCAACATCACTAATCATCAGGGAAATACAAACTAAAATCACAATGAGATATCACCTCTCACCATTTATTGAATGGCCAACATCAATAAATTAACAAACAACAAGTGTTGGTGAGGATGTGGAATAAAGGGAACCCTTGTGCATTGTTGGTGAGTTTGTAAATTTGTGTAGCCACTATGGAAAACAGTATGGAGGTTCCTCAAAAAATTAAAAATAGAGCTATCATATGACCCAGCATTTTTACTTCTGGGGATTTATCCAAATAAATCCAAAACGCTAATTCAAAAACAAATGTGCATCCCTATGTTCATGTCAGCATTATTTATAACAGTCAAGATATGGAAGCAATCTAAGTGTCCATCAATAGACAAATGGATACAGAAGTGGTATCTATAATACAATGGAATATTACTCGGACATAAAAAAAATGAAATCTTGCTATTTGTGACACAATGGATGGACTTAGAGGATATTTGCCAAGTGAAATATGTCAAAGAGAAAAAGACAAATACCATATACTATCACTTATATGTGGAATCTAAAAAACAAAATAAACAAACAAAACAGATAAACTCAGATACAGAGAACAGAGTGATGGCTATTAGATGGGAGGTGGGTAGAGAGTGGGTGAAAAGGGAAAAGGCATTAAGTACAAATTGGAAGTAATAAAAATAGTCAGAAGGATGTAAAGTACAGCACAGGAAATATAGTCAACAATATTGTAACAACTATGTGTGGTGTCAGATGAGAATTAGACTTACCAGGGTGATCACTTTATAAGTTATATAAATGTCTAATCACTATGTTTCACACCTGAAACTAGCATAAAATTGTATGTCAACTATAATTGAAAATAAAAAATATTTTTTAAATTCAATTGACTTCATGTAAATGTGGGTCTATTTCTGGACTATCAGTCTATTGCATCAATTCATGTATATCCTTATACCATTAACCACACTATCTGGATTATTGTAGTTTTTACAATAAGTCCTAAAATCATATAGAAGAAGTCCTCCAATTTTGTTTTGTTTTTTTAAAAAATGGTTTTGGCCATTCTAGATCCTTCGCAGTGCTGCATTTAATAACATATTTAATAATGTCTGAAAGATATAGCATTTATAATCTTATACAATTTGTAGACAAAGAAACCACAGACACATAGAAGTATAGGCAATCTGTCTGACTTCACATTCAGAGGCTGGGTTCCTGTCTCTTTGTGGTCATATCTCATTTTTCTACTGGAATGTCAGCCCCACAAAAGCAGGGACTGTGTATGTCTTCCTTACCTCTGATTCCCTGGTGAAACAATGCTTATGGTAGGTTTTCAACAAATATTTGTTGGACAAAAGAAGGAATTAGGTCCGAGAGAAATTGAGTGACTGTCTCTGGTAAAAGTCAGTAGCAGATCTCTGTCTAAAACTTCAGTTTCCAAAACCTTCTTTTAATATTTTTCCATCTTACAATATGAGTGAAAGAGACAGAGAAAAAAGAGAAAGGAGAAAAAAAAGTGATTGAAAGAGCTTGATAAGAGCATTATTTGAAGGATTTATTTACAGGCTTTTGTTTTGATACATCTCAGCCTATAGCCTGCAGCTTCCAGCCACTAAGCATTTACAAGTTTCTTCGTTGCTTGAAATACTTTTTAACACTCAGAGGATACCAGATGATTCACAGATCTAAAACCACAGCCTAAGCAGAGACAACCACATTTCCTTCCTGAGCATGGTGCTGAGAAAATAAAGAGCAGACACGCAAGGCCGGAATGGATCCCTGGGGTCAGCAGCCGACAGACCCCACCTGAACCATTCTGGACTGACGGTCCTTCCAGTGTGGAAAGATCTTCAGGAAGCAATATTTGGCAGAGTTTTTTCTCCCTACAATTTAATTTAGAAAGGACTTTGACCTTTTAAAAAAATCCCTTAAACTGTGGTTCTTGTTTTTAAACCTAGAAAACTAGGTGTCAGAAAAAAATAATAATAACCTGGTGTTAACCTGAGAAGGAAAGTAACTAGAGAACAGGATAAGGACTATACAACTACCAAAATGTGGAGGTGCTCAGACTCCACAACCTCTAATTCATGTGGAATGTAATCTTCTTAAACAATGATTATAGATGCAAAATGTGTATTTGGAGGGACTGGAATTGTCATTAATTACTCTGCAATATCCTGTCAACCAATATTCTCCTTTCAATAAATACATGTGATTTCCATTGAAATTAGGGGTATCATGTACAGGTAACTGAGAAGAGAATTTGGTTCTGTGACCTCACAAGGCACTGTGAAGACTTTGATTTATAAATAATTACTGAGGAAGATTTCTACCAGAACCTGTCAGTGATAAGGAAGAAATTAAATATCTCTATTTCAGTCAAGTCAAGAAACACTTTTCGAGTGTAAACTTTGTTCAGGGCAAGATGCTAGGTACTGCTGGAGGAACCCAAGGTGAGACGCACAAAGTCCTGTCTTGACCTGCTGCCATATCTGCAGGTGAGAGGCCTGACCAATATAATATCTCTTACATCTGTTTCATTTTCTCAGTTCTCAGCTTAAATGTCAATTTCTCCAGATAAGATTAGGTCTTCCTAGGAAGATACATCATATTTGTAATTACTTGTTTTATGTCTGTTTCCTCCTCTAGCCCAAGGAAGAGAGGACTGTGTTCATTTTATCCTGGCACTCTGTGGATGTCTTGATAAGAACACAGCTTCTAGAGCCAGCAGCCTGTGTTCAAATGTCAGCTGTGTCACTCCTTCTCTGTGTGATTTGGGGCAAATCACTTATGCTTTCAAAGATTTGGTATCCCCATCTGTAAGGCACAGATAATAATTCTGTAGAACTTAGCTCACAGAGCTGTTCTGAAAACTAAATGAGATAAAGTGTCTAAATGGCCTGGTACATATTAAACCCTCCATAAGAATAAAACATCAGTAGTTAAATAAGGCTAATCTCTTTAATACATAAACAGAGACAATAGTTGCCATTTTCTGACTAGTAGAATGACAACACAACAGTGATAATAATAACTATTATTGGGAACTCATTGTGAGACAGGTGCTATGCTAAATGCTTTGTATGTAATCTGCAAATTTAGGAGACATGCACATTAATAACATGCCATTGATGACATGCCATCAATAACAACCTGGACTTTTAGCCTTTTTTCCATGGATGTATCATTATTTTTAGGTACATAAGATCATCAGATCTGTCTATGTGTTCGTGGCATATTAATGTCTGTTTTAGTCAGAGTCTTGGAAGGAAATAAATGGCATGCTCAAAGGATTATTTGAAGAGAGCAAATGAAGGGACTAATTCAAGAATTTGGGCAAGGTCAAGAAAACCAAGAAGGAATTGAATTGCTCACAGTGACTAACAATAAGGGGGAGTTGGTACCTCCCTTGGACTTGAATGGGCAATGGAGAGAAATGATGCTACGGGGCACAGTGAGAGCTAGAGCCGAGGGAATGGAACTGCCCCACCCCCTACCCCCGGAAGCTGAGGTGATAGATGGAGGTTTTGACCACTGCCAAACCATGACGAAGCAGGGAGCAGCCAGAAAAGGAATATCTCACTTCTCTCTTCCCATCTTCTGACCTCCTGCTTCTACCTTCCAAAGGTCAAATTCTGATAGAAGCCAGAGCATGACGCAGTCCACAATCACTTCCTCCTGGAGTAGAGAACAAGGCAGAGAAAAGCTGAGAATGAATCTAGCCAGAAAAGCTAACAGAATAACCTGAATGGAAACACTGATCACCATGCCTAGTTAAACTTGAATAAATTCATGTTGACTACATTAAGAACATTAGAGGAAATGAAAAATTTAGATAGTTAAATTAAATAAAACTGGCAGAGCTATTGCTATGCTAAAACTGAAAACAGGCTTTTCCTTCTTACTACAATTAATTAATGAAGATGCAAAGAATTAAGGGGTCTCAGATAGGAACCAATATCTGTTATTCCTCCTTCTCAGCCTTCAGTGAAAGATGAAAGCTCATGCAGTTAGACTCAGTGCTTGAAAATGACCCTATTATTGTATTTAGTTGAACTTAATACTCCTAGTTTTCTTAATGAATTTGAATCATGACAATCGTCCCTCCCATTCCATTGTTCTAATATCAACTAATTAAAATTTGGGCATCTTCTGCTTGTTCACTAAAACACCATTCTTCTGGACGATATCAGTTATTTTATTTTTATTGTGGTAAAATATACATAATACAAAATTTACTGTACATTTTCGGCCCCTTAGTGTTAATACATTTATTGTTGTGAAGTGGATCTCCAGAACTTTTTCATCTTGCAAATCTGAAACTCTATACCCATTGAACATCTCCCCATTCCTCCCACCTCCTAACTTTTGGCAACTGTTATTCTACTTTCTGTTTCTGTGAATTTGACTACTCTAGGTACCTCAAATGAGGAGAGTCATATAGTATTTATCCTTCTATGATTGAGGTGTTTCACTTAGAGTAATGTCCTCAAGGTTCGCGGGTCAGAATTTTCTTCTTATTTAAGGCTGAATAATTTTTCATCATATGTGCTCACCACATTTTGCTTATCCATTTACATATCAATGAGCACTTGGATTCTTTTCACTCCTTGGCTATTGCGAATTATGTTGCTCTGAACATAAGTGTACAAATACTTACCTGTTCAAGTCCCTACTTTCCATTCTTTTGGATATTCATGCAGCAGTAGAATTGCTGAATCATATGGTAATTCTACATTTTATTTTTTGAGAAACCATCATACTATTTTATTTAGCTGCTACATCATTTTATATTCCCCCAACAGTGCATGAGGGTTTCAATTTCTTCACATCTTGGTCAACACTTGGTATTTTCTGTTTTTTTATTTTATTATTTTATTTTATAATATTCACATTAATAGGTATGAAGTGGTATTTAATTGTAGTTTTGATTTGCCTTTGCTTAATGACTAGTGATGCTGAGCATCTTTTTATGTGCTTATTGGTCATTTGTATATTTTCTTTGGAGAAATGTCCATTCAAGTCTTTTGCCCATTTTTTAAATCAGGGGTTTTTTTTAAATGTTGTTTAGTTGGAGGAGTTCTTTTATATATTCTAGATATTAATCACTTATGATAGATATGATTTGAAAATATTTTTTTTCATTCTCAGATTTTCTTTCCACTTTGTTGATAGTGTCCTTTGATACACAAAAGTTTTCTATTTTAATGAAATACAATTTATGTATTTTTTGAAAGATTTATTTTAACACAGACTTTGCATGACTAAAACTTTTGGAGAGCGTTGATCAGATTAGACATGGTTGTGGTGGATTCTATTCTATTTGTAGTAAAGCAGGGGGAAAAAAAAGACTTAGGTCTCATAACTCACAAAACTGACCTAACTGATTCATGTACTTTGGATGATCCCATCCTGTCCAGCATTTAAATTTTTCCTCGTAGCAATTGACAGGTACAGAACTCCCTTCATCCTCTCTCCTTCTTTGAATGCTGTAGTATCCTGCTGGGAGATGCCAACAGAGGATCAGATGAAAAATATTCTTTCACTTGCAAGTAACAGGAACCCAATCCAATTGTTCCAAGCAAAGAAAAAATTTAATTTTGCTCAAATTTCTTTGATTGTTGATTTGTATAACTGAAAAAAAAAAAAAAAGGAGAAACATCCTTGCTTCAGGTATGACTTGCTCCAGGTCTTCAAATAATGTCACTACTCTCCCCTGGGTTGACTCTACTCTAGGTAGTACTTTCCCTTATGATGACAAAACAGTGGAGACTGGCTCTTGAGTTACTTCTTACCCTCTCAGCAGCTCTACATATAAGACATATCCTCTTTTCCTTAGAGTTTAAAAAAGGTTTCTACATCATTTTTTATATTAAAACTGACTATATTGTTTGCCTGATTGCTGGGAAAACATCAATGGGTGACCCGAAGCATTTTCCTTGTTGAACAGGTGTGTTCTCTGATGCGCAATTATGGTCAATATTGACATTTGTTACTACTGTGGATTTATTTCTTCTATAGTTAGTTGTTTCCAGTCATAGATACAGAAATTACATAAGCTTATAGTACGTTATCCAGGAGCTGTATAATGAGTCCTCCTGCATACAAGATGCAAGGGACCAGCGGACTGAGAATAATAGAAAAAGTCACAGAAAGATTTTGTTTGGGGAACCAATATTTAGGCATAAGTCATCGCTTCATGTAGTATTTTGAAATAAATGGGATCAGTTCCACTAATCACCAAACTTCCTATTTTTAAAAAAACATAGCAATGTGATAGAGCGCTGAACATGAAACTAAAATTTTAAGCTTGAGTCCTAGACTCTCCACTTACTCACCATGCACCTTGGACAGTGGACTGAGTTTTATCTTCCACAAATTTATATGTTAAAGCCTTAAATCCCATTATGAAGGTATTTGGAGGTGAGACCTTTAGGGGGTATTTGTGTTTAGATAGGGTCATGAGGATAGGACCCCTAAGATGCAATTAGTGCCCTTACAAGAAAAGATAACAGAAAACTTGTGTGCTCTCTCTTCTCTCTCTCTCTCTCTCTCTCTCTCTTCTCTCTCTCCTCTTCTCTCTCTCTCTCTCTCTCCTTTCTCTCTCTCTTTCCCTCTGCCCCCTTTCTCTTTCTCTCATACTGCTGTGAGGACACAGCACAAAGACAGCCATCTATAAGCCAGGAAGAGAATCATTACAAGAATCCAACCATGCTGGCACACTGGACTGTGAGAAATAAATTTTTGTGGTTTAAGCCACCCGGTCCATGGTGTTTTGTTTTGGCAACCTGAGCAGACTAAGACAAGGAGTTTGCTTAACATCTCTGAGATATGGGTATCTGATCTATGAAAAGTGCAGAAAGGGGTTGCTAAACACCAGCTAGGATTAGTACAGGTGTGCTAATGTGAGGAGGAAAGCAGTGATTTTAACAAAAAATACCTATCTTTCTATTTTCTGACATCCACCCAAACAAACAGAATGTGAAGGCAGAAGAGAACAATTTTCGATGTATAAAATATTAGAAACAGAAATGAAAATGCTCTGGGGCATATGAACCAAAGATCTAGTCTCTGAGCAGAACTGTTAAGTTCTCTAAAGCATAATTTTAAAGTTCCTTTACAGAGATCTGAAAGTTGAGAGACTACTCAAATGTCTTTTTCCCTCCTGAAAATATCAGATTCAAATGTTATTCCTTATACCACCACATCACTTTCTACCTGCCCTCTGGCAGTCAATTTTAAATATAGCACAGTCCCATCTCAGGACTTTAGCACTTGTTTCTTCCATTTGGAAACTATTTCTCCTCCACTTCATTCCAGTTTCTGCTAAATTGTCACCTTATTCCAGGAGTTTCTCCAATTAACCCAATAACCCATCTCAAATAGTCTCTTCCTACCCCATAACTCTTTATCTGCCTTTTAAAATAATACTCATCCCTACCTGACATTTTGTACATTACCTTATTTTTATCTATCTTCCACTGTAAAATAAGAGTACTATGAGTGCAGAGTTATTCCTTCAGTCACTGCTTTGCCTCCAGCACATAGAACACTGCCTGGTACATAACAAGTGCTCAACAGATGGTCATCATAGAATGAACAAACCTCAATTTTCTTTTCTCATTGTGATACACATAACAGTGTTGTTTTCACTCAGGGCACACTCCCATAGGGGATATACAAATCATGGCAAATTTTGAAATTAATTTATGGCAAGTAAAATAAATTGTGCCACTTTGCTTTAGATGGGAATGGAGCATGGAATTCAGAAACATTTTACAAGCATGTGAGTGATGAAATCAGCTATTTAAAGGTTGCAAAGCTCTTACAAGAGAAAATATATCTATACCTTACAAGAAAACATAGTAAATCAAATTTTAAATTTTAAACTATATTTTGATTTTTTATGAACTTATCTCCTATAGTCAATATCATAAGTCAATTCGTTTTTTCATTCTTTGCATGTCAACTCATATGCAACTTTCCTTCTTAAAAACTTCCTCATGAGTCTCCCAAATTGAGGTTATGTGCCCCTCTCCATGTGCCCCCATAGGACCCCAAATTTTCTCTACTAAGTATTGTAATTGTCTATTCACTTATCTATAGTCCTTGTCCCATCCCTCATTCCCACCCTTCACTGTTGTCTCCCCTCCCCCCACCTGTCCAGCACAATACCAACTTCAAGAGATACAAGCCAATGTCTATGTTATTGATAATTTTACATCCAGCACATAATGTGTGAATAAATACTCGTTAAATCATTTAATGTTGTAAGTTCTATTTAAAAATAAGCACACATAAATCATTGTTTAAGTTAAAAAAATTATTATGTACAAATTTTTGATAAACAATAAAAATGGTGGTATAAATTTTCAGGTACAACTTCGCTCTGGGTGCATGTTGTTTGGTAACCATGACTGACAATCCTAGAAAATCATCTTAGTTCCTTGGCCTTCTTCTATATTACAAATTTGCCACAGATGAAATTTAAAAGAAAATGGAATGCTGTATTAATGACCACACATGCCAAAACAAAATTTACAATGTAGACCAGGGAGATGGGAACATCTTTGAAGCCCTCAATAACTCACATCGCAAACTCAGGGAGAAAGAAATTATTAAAAAAAAAAAAACTTAAAAAGCCATAAATTCACAGCTCATAAGTGCTGCAGTCATTGGTAGTTGCCACTACTATGACTATCAGCAAGTCCCTCACTGCAGGATGTGGCTTTGACCAGATAGCTTCAGGTTGGATACAATTTCCAGTTTTATAATTCTTTCCCCCTTTCTCTTCCATTCAAGAAAGCATGTTAAAAGCAGTGAGCAAGAATAGTATTATTACAGGAGTAATCTCAAATCTTCATTAACTTCTACAGAAATATAAAATATTCGCAAATGATATTTCAATTATCAGTAGTAATAAATTGTTCGCACTGTAACTCACAGTTGAGTACATCGATCATGACAGAAGAATCTCAGGTCTAGAGGTATAGTTCTCCAATTTTTTGACTAGGGACTGCAAGGGAAAAGTTCCTGTGGTCCATTTATTCTACCCAATTCCACATTCCAATTAATAAAAAAAAAAACTCAATAATAACAAAGATTAAAAAACTAAAAATTGAAAAATATTGCTTAAATCAAAGATAGTACAATTGAAAACCATGGTCAACTCAAGGTAAAATCTGTGATGCACTGATTACAAAAACCCTTCCAATACACAGTGGAAGGACCAGCTGTTTGCCTGCATATGTGCACATGCAATGGGAATTCTGCAATGTTGTCAAGTATTACACACGAGCAAGCTATCTTGGTGGAATACTCAACATACTCTAGAATTTTCCAGTGGAATATTCAACAAACTCAACAACAACAAAAAATATGATAACTACTTTTAGAAACCTTTAACAAACTCATATATTTACCAGTAAGTAGGCCATAGTATGTAATAGTGAAAATCTAGGAACTTCAGAATAGAAAGGTCTTGCATTGTCTAATTAATTCATTCAATGCACATTAGATGAATCATTTTAGACCTCCAGTGGACCATGCAGTATACCTTGAGAAACATTATGGTAAGACAATTATCTAATCAACTATTCATTTTAGATTCTAGTGTATGCCTCTGCCTCATACAGCAAATTGCTTGTAAGAAAGATATAAAAATATGAACAGGCCCTGAGAATCTTACAATCTATTATGTGTTCAATAAATAGCTGAAATCATATTAGGGATCCAAGCAACATATATAACTAGTATTGTTGTAAAGAATGAAACCATTCTTGTGTGTGTTGAGAATAAATATAATCTTTTCAATACTCTGTCTCAAGATTTGCTTTACTGTATCAAATACCCAGTGACCTGTACCAGTAAGTCATCCATTAACACAAGCAAGATAAATTACAATAGGAATGGTGTCTTGGAGACCAGGTTTGAGTCTGTGGTAATAAAACAGGCCCAAAGTCTGGGATTCCAGTTCATTTGGCAACAAGCATGGATAAGCATGAACCATAATTCTATAATATATTAGCTCAAGGTTCAGTGTATGTGCATCAGTTAACACATAGCTATAAAATACTACACTATGAAATTTGATTCAGCCTTTTAAATCGTATATATGTGCTAAAAAATAGCTGGCATAAAAGAAAATCAGGTACAGTAAATAATTAACAACAGAAATGCTCTCATGTAGGTGGGACTTAAGCGTGTTTGCCTTTGTCTCATTTTACATCATGAAATCTGTAGTTTTACAGACTCCTTTCTAAAATGGCAAACTGAAGATTCTAAATCAGCAACAGGCAGCTACAGGGCTGATGTGAAGAATTTGCTGGTTGCCTGGCAGCACTACCAAAGATACAGTGGGCTGCAGTAGGTTTTCTCCCAACTCTTTTCTTAATCATTGCCTCTCTTTATCTTTTCTCTACAGAGACTGTAATCAGATTGCATGACACTACTTGTGTGACACTACAGGCTATTTTTAGCATCATCCACCAGAGCATACAAGTCTTGCTTTTCTACCAAAAACTGCTTGACCTATGCCCTTGACATTGATGCTATGATCTCATCTACTTCAGAGAACTTTAAAGGTCAGAGAATCAGGGAATGAAAGTAGAGACCAGATAAAAGGGCGTATTAATCATCTCTTTAAAAATTTGCTGTGTCTTATGGTGTTTTGACATTTTGAGAACCTCATAGACCTGGGAAAAGAGTGCCCTTCCCAGGGCCAGCTAATTCCTGAAGATAACATCTTATGCATGAGCACAGCTTTCATATGCAAACCAACAATCCTAAGTACATATCCCGCAACCACCTTTTTCATCTAACTTTCACACACCATGCCAGATTCTTCTGCTCTGAATCATCTCAGGACCAGGTGCAAGGCACCTAGAGACCGCTCCCATAACCCAGAGCAGCCAGAATTATTGAAACTCACCAATCTTGGCTATTTGTTCTGCCCTGCTTTGCCTTTTCTGCAGAAAACCCTAAAGGCATTGGCTCGGGCTTTCTTCTCATTCCTTTCTGCCTCCTGATGAAAACTGGTGCTCCCCATGTGGCCCTGTGTGGCATGCATGCCCACTCCTCTGGAGAAGTATAATAAATTCCTCTTTCAGTAGTATTGTCTCCTCTGTATCATCACTCAGTCACCTCGATAAATTAAAATCCCGTGGGCACAAACAAGGCAAAGGACTTTTGCAGTCATTTTAGGAACACGGCAGTTTGGCTTCGGATCTGGCTCACAAAAGCATCATGAATGTCTATAATAACCAGCCCAGGATGGGAGTCATATATTCTCTCTTATCTCTGACTATTTTCCAAATGGCACTATAATGAGCAAGGATATACACTCTCTTCTTGACTTTCTATCATGACATGTAGAACCTGGGTGACTTATTGAAGAAAGTAAGAATGCAGATCTATAGAGGATAAGAAAAAGTAGAGCTCTGCCCTCCTGATTCTCACATGGAGCCACCAGAATAATAACACCATGATGACAACAGCTGTGAACATTCATTTCTGAGTGCCCGGGTATGTGCCCAGTGTTACCTGCTATAGTAGCATAAACTTACTCAGCTCTTTTATAATAATAAAAATGATACATTGCATTTGCTATGCAAGATTGATTCTTAACACATAATTGGTGCTCTATAATGATAGTTCAGTCATGAGGAATGGTTCCTGAATTTTCATATATGCTATTTTAGTATAAAGTAACATCATTAGTTTCTAGAGCCACAAAAAAGTCAGCCTCTTTACATTATGGACATACTAAATAATAGGCTTGGTAAATCAGTCATGAAAGTAAGCACTGGCTTAGCACATCTGCTAGAAAGCCCAAAGAAATCAGGACGTTCTGGTACTACAAGACAATAGAATAAATAAAATAAAGCAATGGGTCTAATAAGAGAATGCAGTCTACTTTACGATTAGGCCAAATGTTTGCTTTCATGTCATAAAATTCTAGAGTGTTTTTAAAGAAATTTAGCAGAAATTATACAGGAAAAATCAGGAAATCAAGCATCATAAGACAAAAGTCCTTATCTGCCCTTTGTTGTCTATATGACTTTGGACATGTCTCTTGACCTTTATAGATGTCAATTTCTTCTTCTGTAAAATAAGGGAGTCAGACCAGACTCTGCCTCCACCATTGTCCCTCACCTTGTTCTCTGGAGATATTGTTGCCATAGTAATTACTGTTGCCCCCAAGTAACATCATGTAGCAGACTCCAGTCATGCACAGGAATTCCAGAAACTGTGACTGTGAATTCTAATACCTCTTCGGTCACACCATCATTGAATGACCTTGGGCAAGGCACCTAACTTCAGCTAACTGCCTCAGATGCCTCATCAGACAAAAATATCCAGGGATTTACGGATACATTTCCAACCCTTACAATCCACATGCTGCCTTCCAAATGCCTTTACAATGCTTAGCTTGGGACCACCTGTGACAAATCATGAAATTAGTCCTGTTCTCAGAATAATCCTCAGTCGTGGTGTGTTCTAACCACCAACATAAAAGCCTGTCTTTCTTTTCAAATTATAATCATCTTTCAAAGGACACCAAATTTAAATGAAAACTTAAAAGGCTGAAAAATTTGTCATATTTATGTAAAACTCAAGGCTAGGAAAGAGAGCTAATATACATTGTGTAATAGAACCACCATGATTTTAACAGGCTAAATAAAGAGTGGAAACTAAGGAGAATTGATGTAAACTTAAAGCAAATATTTTTGAAATGTGTCTTGTAATAGGATTGACACTGTAATCCCTACCTTAAATTTAATAGACAAGTCCAATATTTCTAATACTACTACTAATAAATAATAACAGCTGCCATTTATTATGCAAATATTATGCTTTAGGCATTATGTTAAGAGCATTATGTGCCATGTACTTTAGAATTATTTCAGCTGCAAGTAAGAGTACCTAACTAAAACAGGCTTAAGCAGTAGGATTTCCTATCTCATAACCATTGGTGAGGAGGGGCTGGTCCCAGAGATGGTTGGTTGAGCAGCATAACAACATCAAGGAAGACCCATCCCGCAACTCCACCATTCTCAGCATGCAGGTAATCTCCCCTGGTGGTTGCACAATGGCTACAATATTCCAGGTGCCACACAGATACCTTAACATCTAGAAAAGTACATTCTCTACATATTTCTTTCTATTGGTTGGTAAAACCCTACCCAGAAAGTCTCTACAGATGGATTTCCCTCACATCTCATTATCCAGGATCAATTCACTTACCCATACCTAAACCAATCAATGGCAAGGAGAATGAGACCACCATCTTAGACCAATCGTGCACAATTCGCCCTGGCTCACCTTCCTTGAACACATGGAAAAGTGACCACCCTACCCAAACAAAACTGTGCTCCACAGGCAAAGAACAGAAGGATGGGCTGGAAAATGGCAATTGAATGAACAAGCAACAGAGTTTACTACAGATACATATCATTTTAATAAATCATCCTCTAAAGAGTTATTATCCTTATCTATAGATGAAAAAACTAAAGCTTAGAGAAGTCACAGAGCTTGAAGTTGGGAAATCCTGTATTCTTAATCACCATATTGACAGTTCTAAAATTTCAGTGTATGTAAGAAGTATCAGGAGAGTTTAGTTAAAATGTAGATTCCTAGACTCCACACCTAGAGATTCTGATTCAATAGTCTAGGCTAGGAGTCCTCATTCTTAATTTTTAATAGATAATCTCAGTTCATTTGATTGCAGGTGGTCTACAAATTGTATTTCATGAGCTAGCATAAGATTCACTATCATTTGTGCAGAATTCTGATTTTTTTTTAATCTGATTTTCTGGAAGTCCCAGACCCACCATCTCCAAAAATCATCGATTTTTCTTACTGAGCATCATAGATATATCACATTGAATTCTCTTTCTAGCATACACAGGTCAAGCTCTACGTAGTGTCCAGGTCTGGCTCCCTAATTAAAAAAGGATATAGATAACACATTCAAATGAGGGGGACAAGTTTTGAAGAGAATCTAAATAGGTATTCTAAGTAACCATTGGAGAGTTTGAGAAGATTTAGGGCAGAAGATAGTCAACTCTTTGGAGAAGGAAAGAGAGAGAAGTCAGCATGAATCTTCAAATATTAGCTAGGCTGTCACATGTAAAGGATGCTCAGAGGTAGAATCAATCATCAGAAGTTAGGAGGCTCATTTTGTTTTATTTTTTAAAAAAGAACAGTCTAATAAGTAACAGTACGCAACAATGCAAAGGGTTCTCTGCCTCACAAAGCATTCTGAACACACTCAGGCGGAGGCTGGTGGATCGAGTGCACTGTAAAAAAGATTCCTCAATTGAAGGAGAGCTATGCAGACGACTTCTATTAGAAGCTGTGATCTTCCGATCACATTCTCCACAAATTGACTTGTGTTAGTTTTTATTATGGGCATCCTGCTGAACCCTTTGGAGTGCAATTTCATTTCTAATTTATTTCTATTTTAATTTTATCGATATTAATTTTATTAATACAATTAATATATAATTATCTCATTAACATAATATTTAAGAGTAATATATTAATCTATATTTTAACAATATACTTTCTATTTTAATTTCTAAATGTGTTTTATTTAAATTTTTTAATTATTAATTTTTAAAAGTTAAACTTTTATATTAATATCTAAGTGTCATGTTTTCCCATTGATAGAATACATCTAACTTTTTTTAACAGCTTTGTTGAGATTTAAAAAAAAATTTTTGAAATTTTTTAGTTACAGTTGACATTCAATATTGTATTAGTTTCAGGCATACAGCATAGTAGTTTGACATTTATACAATTTACAAAGTGTTCACCCTGATAAGTCTTGCATCCACCTGACACAATGTATAGTTATTAAAATATTATTGACTATATTCCCAAAGCTGTATTTTACATCTCCATAGATGCAGTTTGTACTCGGCATCTATGAGTTTGCTTCTGCCTGTCTAGTTCATTTATTTTTTTTTAGATTCCATTTGTATATGTACTACTTCTTTATCCATTCATATTTCAATTGGAGCATTTAATCCAATTACAAAGTAATTGAAAAAATATATTTGCAATTAGAGTTGACATATAATATTATATTAGTTTCAGTTATACAACACAGTGATTAGACATTTATATAACTTATGAAGTGATCACCCTGATAAATCTAGTACCCATCTGACATTATATATAGTTTTTACAATATTATTGCGTATATTTCTTATGATATACTTTACATCCCCATGACAGTTTTGTAACTATCAATTTGTACTTTTTATTCCCTCCCACTTTTTCACCTATCCGCCCCAACACCTTTCCCATTTCCCAAAACGTTCTCTGTATCTATGAATTTGTTTATGTTTTGTTTATTTTGTTCTTTAGATTCCTCATGTATGTGAAATCATATGGTATTTATCTTTCTCTTTCTGAATTACTCCACTCAGTACAATACCTAGGTCCATTCAACTTACTGCAGATGGAAAAATTTCATTCTTCTTTTATGGCTGAGTAAAGTATATATGTACCACCTCTTCTTTATCCATTCATCCACTGATTGACACCCAAGTTGCCTCAATATCTTGGCTATTGTAAATAATGCTGTAAGAAATACATGGATTTATATGTCCCTTTGAAGTGTTGTTTTGGGTTTTAGAGATTAAAAAATGATGATGTGATTTTATAACACCTAACATCTTATTAGATCTGTTTTTCCTATAATGAAGCAGATTTTGCCTACCAGCCCACTTTTTATTTTCAAAAATGTCAAAGTTGCAATATAATAAACCCCCATACACCTTTACATAAATTCACTAATTGCTAGTATTTTGCCACATTGGCTTTATTATTCTCATTATATATACTTATTTTTGCTGTTCTATTCTAATGAGATTATAGACATTATAATACTTTACCTTTAAATACTTCAGCCTCTGTGACCTGATAACAATAACATTCTCCTCATAGCCACAATTACTGCACTCAATACATGTCACATTGATTTAATATCAACTAATACAAAATTTAAGAAAAAATGTCCATTTGTCTCCAGAATGGTCTTTATTATGTATTTTTTAAAATCCAGAATTTTATCGTTATACACACTGCTATTTTTTAGTCTTTGATTTATTTTTTAATTATCTGTAATTCTTACATGGTTCAAAAGTCAAAACTGTTTAAATGGTAACTCAAAGAAATTTTAGACCCATTTCTATCCTCTCTACCCTTATTGCCTCCAGTCCTCTTAGGTGGCTATTTTTTTTGAGTTTGTAGGTTATCCTTAATATGTTTATTTTTGTAAATATAAGCAAATATTTTTATTTTTGTTATATTTTTCAATATTTAAGAAGATTTATATTTTTATTATAGTGGTTACCTTTATCCAATACTTTCTTTTATAATGGTCATAATTCCCTTTATTCCTTATAGTTGATTTAGACTTTTAAGTGATCTTTTGACTCCCACTTACTATTATATATTACCCATGCGCTAACCAATTCTTACTCCACTTTCTCTTTTCCTTTTCTCTTGTCCAATGTTTTCAGTTATTATTTCTAATTTACATGCTATTCTTCTACTTTTCTCCACCTCTGTTTAAGTGTTAAACCTAGAGTTAAATATAATCAGTGCTCTTGCTGCTATTTCCCCAGTCATCTCCGGTGAAACACAGTTCATTTCAGAATGAGATCATGATTACATATATCCTGACTCCTTGCATATTTGAAATTATTTGCCTATAGCTTTGATATTTAAAGGAGAGTTGTTTTCAAAAGTGGTAATAGAAACAATCTAAATAATCAACAATCAGAGACGAGCTACAACTACTGTGGAAAAAATAGAAAATGATACACAAAGCTGGAATGGTCAGATTTGTGTTTTTAAAGTATAAGGTTGCCGGAAGTTCATGTGCATGTATATTTAGCAAAAAGCAGGTCAGAGATACAGGAAAAAGTTAACAGCAATTTTCTCTGATTAATAGAATTATTGATGCTCTTTAGATTCTCCTTTGTGCTTTTTTAAAAATTTCAAATTGTAAAACTTGCGAGATTGAAGAGAAAACAATATTTTAAAGAAGATCTCAAGCTTTCAAGGTTTATTTTTAATGTGTTGGTTTTGATCGATACCACAAGACACAATGTACCAAAGAAAGAGCAACATGATCTAATTAGCAAGCTCAGGATAGTCTAGACTGATCTTGGTGTTCTGCCTATGCTCGGTACTCAATATTTGCTGGTGATAAAGAAAACTCAAATTTGTGAGTTTTGAGCATTCATTTTGGGCAATAGAGTTAACTTTTTTGAGTCAAGCTCCAGACTTCAAGGGCTGTCCTGAGGATGAAATGAAGTATGTAAAACTGCTGGTTTTGTGATTGGCACAGAGTAGATGCTCTATCACTTCATTCAGGAGGGGAAGATACATTATTAGCACCTTGTTCATAATAACTGTGATATATTCAGTTTGACTTTTTCTGAAGAATATAGAAATAATTTGGACAGATAACCAGTAAAAAGAGCCTAAGGCAGCCTATGAGAACATTATTGGGAAACACAGAGAGGGATAAGAGAAAGCTCACTTAGACAGACAAAGAGAGGCAAGACAGAAATTGTTTAGATCATTAGAACCTATAATAGTTAGGACTTGTGCTTCCTTGTACATAAGAATGGAGAGAATCTGTGCCCCCAAACCATAACTGTGTAGTTATAATAAAAAGAAGTAAACAGAGTATACACCTACTTCTTTAAGTAATCAGTACAGGTTAGTAAACTCATCATTGGTCTTACAACAGCTTCCCCCAGCGGGGCTGGCCCTGAATAGCACCCCAGAGCAACTGAGTCATAATTTGAATGTGGATTGTCAGGCCTAAAATTAAAAAAATAAAATCTCTTCAAGTGATTATGATGACTAGTCAGGTTTCGGAACTATTGGCCATAGGACCACCATCTATCCCATCTACCAGAGTAGTTATTACAAGAGCCCTTTTCTCTTACACAAATCTCTCAGCGAAGATGAACATTAGGTGCTCTCCAACCTATACCCATCCTCTTAGTGCAGATAATGGCCATTAATTCACCCCTAGAGGGATGGCCTTGTACCATTACTTCCATTGTAGACTGAAAGCAAGACTTAGAGAAAAACTACCCCTTGAACTTAAATTCACATTAAAATGTCAACCAATAGCCAGATTCTCCCTGAGAGTGCAATTTGATAAGTGGGGAAGATAGAGGCATAACTTTAAGTGTGGAAAGAGAATAGGAAACCTGGGGCATCACAAAGACAATTGCTTCTGCTACTTCACTATTTTGTCCAGGTCAATTGAGAAAGCCTCAAATAAATATGGGTTTGACTTTACCTGATTATTTAAGAATATTTGCTTGGCTCTTCTTTACCTCTTTTTTTGGTCCAAATTTCTAGAAGAGTCCAAATAAAAAATTATTTGATAGTGAGGTAATACTGCATTTCAACTGCTGAGAAATTAATCAATATTCTGCATCAAGTTAATGTGTCACCCAATTTTGAGTGTTACCTTGTCTGGTTGAATCCTGATCTGTTACCTATAAAAATAATGTCATGCAAAGATAAAAATAAGGAATTGAGTGTTCTTAAAGTATTCATATTATAAAAATGAAAGAGAAAATATTTTAAGTCCCACCCCTTGGTACACTGAGTACACTCAATATACTCCAGTGTCCCCATTATATCTGCCATTATATTCCTGGGGCACCACTTTCTTGAAGCACCAGACAGCTCTTCCTTGTCCAGATACCCCAGACATTTTCATCCTTCCTGTCTTGGTATTTCCTATTCCTAATGGAAACCTTTTCAATAGAAAGAATTTTTAATTACTTGACTCTTAAATTAATATTCAAGCTACCAAAGTATTAAAATTTAAAACCTATGTTTCATTACTTTCAGTCCAAACTATCACTCTATTTATAAAACTAGTAAAATAAGAAAACCACTTTCAAATTTTTTCTAAAACTTCAGTGGACAGGCTAAACTGCTTAATCACTCCCATTTACAAATTTAATCAATTAAGTAGTCTTATGTAAAACTGCATTTATAAATGTAATATACTCAAATTTATTTTTACATGTCTCCAATGTCTTATAGGACAACTTTATGACCATAACAAGCAAAAACTTTCTTTTGTTGCAACTCTAATCAAATAAACTTAAAAATATCATAAACTGAGTTCTCTTTAATATTCCAGTTCTATTTACAAACTTAATCAACATCTCTTATACCTTTTAACTTAAAATTTCAAGATTAAGATGTTACTCATTTTGTAATGAAATCATAAAGAAAATTGTTTAGGGTCAGAATATGCTACATTCTCTTGAAATAGTAAATATACCAGCCTTTTTAATAGAAGCTTAATTTGGTTAGATGGAATTCAGCAACCCTTAGCCTAGGCTGGATTCAACTAATCTCTTTACTGCCTGATTGAATTCTGCATTCTTTTCATATTTTTTTTGTTCAGCTCTGTCCACAAAAGCTCCCATCTGTGAAAAAAAAAATCAACTTTTTGATTTAGTCAAGAATTTGGTCAAATCATAGTTATTTCTTAAGTTTGATGTGTTAACTCTAAAATTCTCTTTGAAATGCATATATACTAACTTGGATGGAAATCACATCACTGTTTTAATCTTCATAACACCGTACACATTTTGGTTTAGATTACTCAAGAGGAGGTACAACAAGGTAATGGGCTATTATGCAATTAATTGCAATGTCTCTAAAAAACATTTTTGTTGATATTCATTTAGAATGCTTTGTGGAAAGAATACAGGCCTTTTTGTAAGCGGTTTTTGAAAGACTTGTCTCCAAGGCAATTACAAACTTAAGACATTGCTAGGAGAAATTCTGTTTCATGAGAACAGTTAGAGTTGGAAGGGATTTGATGATCATTTGATCTAACTCCATGCTCTACAAAGAAAAAAACTGAGTTCCAAAGAGAAGGGACAAAGGAGGAGGAGCTCCTTTGTTGCATATCTTCTATGCTCCAGGCATTGTGCAGTTAACCTTCAATTAAGATGCTTTTGATAATCCTTTTCCACTCTCTTTCCCTCTCAGAGTATTACAAATGTTATCATGCTCCTCAAGGTCAGCATCTCCTTGCCCTAGATTCTTGGCAGACAACTTGACCTTCTCCTCCATTGAGTTTGTAGAAGTAATCAGCCATTTATTACTTCAAGTTTCTAAATCAGCTTGACATGTACCAAAATTCTTTGTGAACAGAAGCCAAATTTTGATAGACCAAAAGGTTAAAATAGGATAAGTAGAGACTGTCTTTTCATAAGTTAGAGAAGGTGAAGCAACAAGATTGAACAGAAGCTGGAATGGGGTACAGGGTCAAGGGAAGGCTGGAGAATGAAGATAATCGAGCATGTTCACAGGGACATAAAAGAGAGTGCAGATACAGCAGAAAGGGAACGATGGATAGAGCAGGACCTCAGAGAAGGTGGATGAGGGGCATAGGTTGAAGTATTAAATTTGAAGGAAGGAGAGATGCTTCAATCTCTCAAACAGGAGAAAAGAAAGTGAAGATAGGTGTAAATATTGCCAAGGATGTTAATGAGAAACAGTTCAGATGATTACCCTAGGGTAAGAGTTCACTGAAGAGGGTGATATAGACTGGGTGGACATGGAAGAAACTGGAATCTGGACACCTCTATGAACTAACTAATGGGGGTGAGGAAATAAAAGAGCTAGAAGAATTTGGAATTTGAGGTTTCAAGATGGAGCAGTACTGGTGATGATAACACAGTAGGGTAAGGCTGTTAAAAGACCAGTATGGCAAAGAAAAAGCCAAATAAAAAACACTGGGCTTAAAGCTAAAGATCAGAGGAGCCAGTAGGTCAGGAGGGTCATCCTCTTGGACACTGGAGTCACCCAGATTGGCAGTTGGCAGAATTTAGGGGAGAGAAAGGTCATAAACCTGCTGCTAAATTCATTCGTGAATGCAAAGATGGTTGGCAGGTTGAACATGACAGCGACGACATAGGAATGAGATGTGAGCCTCAAAGCCAAAGGAAATCTTACATGAGAGGGTGGAATAGTGACTTGGCAATAGCTTTGGAGAGCAAGAGAGATATTATTTCCCAACTCCCAGCCTGAGTGGCAGAGGGTAGGTGAGAGGGACCCACTTCCTTTGAGAAGGATGAAAGGGAAGACTAGGGTCTCAGTTGATGGCAGAAAATAGGGGAAACATGTAGTAGAAATGTTAAGGATATAGGGACTCTGTTTACTATGGAATAGGTTCCAAAGGGCATGATTGAAAGGTGAGGGAGGGAAAAAGGAGACAAAAGCATCCTGGGATAATACTATTTAATGGAATAAAGACTATGAAGACAGCAGCTAAGGATGAAAGGGACAGGAAGCAGAAAGGACCTGTGGCTTCAACTTGCTAGCTGTATAACCTTAAGGGAGTTACTTGCTCTCCCTGTGCCTCAATTTCATCATCTTAAAATGAAAATACTACTAGCACTTATCTCAGAGTTGTTGTTGCTGTGAGGATTAAATGTGTTACTATATATAAAGTACTTAGAAAATTGATCAGCATATAATTAATCCTGAAAAAGCATTTGCTTTAGAAGAAAAAAGGTTCCCACTCCACTCCAGTTTCCCTCAAGCGATGGACATCCAATTATATCAAACCCTGACCAATGGACCTTCACTTCCTGCCACATACAGAAAAACCCAGCATACCAAATATATTATATATGTCAGTCATTGATAGATTCAATTTACTGCACATAGAGCATTTAACCATTATCTGTCCTTTGAAAGGAAAGAAAGAGAGATGAAAAAGTTAGTTGAAGACAGTGAGAATCTAGAGTTATAACTCTAGACAGTCAATCTCTAGTATATAACTCAACAACAAAAAATCAAATAACTGAATTAAAAACTGGGCAGAGAACTAAGATAGACAATTTTCCAAAGATGAAATACAAATAAATGGCCAAGAAGCACATGAAAAGAAGTTCAACATCACTAATCATTAGAGAAATGCAAATCGAAACCAAAATGAGTTATCACCTCACACCCATTAAAATGACTATCAATAAATAAATAAATAAATAAATAAATAAATAAATAGCAAGTATTAGCGAGAATATAGATGAATTTAAATCCTCGTGGTCTGCTGGTTGGAATGAAAGATGGTGCAACCACCTTGGAAAAGTTATGACAGTTCCTCTGAGCTCAAAAAATTAAAAATAGAACTACCATGTGATCCAGCCATCCTACTTCTAGAAATGAAAGCTGAAACTTGAACAGATACTTGTACACCGATGTTTACAACAGCATTCACAACCGCCAGGAGGTGGAAACAACCCAAATGTTTATCAACAGATGATTGGACAAGCAAAATGTGGTATATGCATACCAAAGAATATTATTCAGCCTGTAAAAGAAAGGAAAATCTGGCACATGCTACAGCCTAAACGAATCTTGAAGGCTTTACTGTGAAGTGAATAGGCAGTCACAAAAGGGCAAAAGCTGTGTGTTTTAATTAAAGTAGTCAAATTCATAAAAACAGAAAGTAGAATGGTGGTTACTGTGGGCTTGGAGTAGGGGGAAGGGGAAGTTGTTTAATGAATAGAGTTCCAGTTTTGCAAGATGAAAAGGTTCTGGAGCTCTGTTTCACAACAATATGAATGTATTAACACAACTAAACTGTACACTTAAAAATAGTTATGATGGTGCACTTTATGTTGTGTTTTATACCACAATAAAAACAATTTTAAAAAATACTTGTATCTCTAGTATCTCTCCTCCCCTCTCTTTACTGATGAATAAAGTAAAGCCCAGAAAAAGTAACCAACTCATCCAAAGTCACACAACTTATTGAGGCAAATCAGCACCAGAACCCAAGACCCTGACCTCAGCTTCAGCGTTCCTTCCACTACATCGTGCTCTCGATGCCAGGTGCTGGGATAGTGGAAAAGATGACATGATTGATTTAGCAATAGTAACACTGACATTCTGATGAAACCGAAAGGGATAGAGCTTCTACTCGTGCTTACAAAGGCTTGTGTCCGGTTCTTCAAATCACATCAGAATTATTCCAACCAACAGGTCTGAGAAGCCACACTGGAAATCTCAAGATATTCACAGCTTCTCTCCCTGGTCTGTGACAGGCCGGAAAGCAGATGAGAACAGTTTTCTGTTCCAAGGCTGTTGCCCCTATAATTTAGAAGTCCAGACGGTTACACCGGAAAACAGGAAGAAAAAACTCAGGGGCCTACTTAAAAACAAGCTCAGTGTGGGGTCTCCAATGTCATGAGCAAAGCCGATACTTAAAACTTGCTGCTTGGAATCCGGTTGTCTCACTCCAGTCTGGACTCATAGAGGAAGTCCTTTTTGCCTTTAGGAGTTTTCCTTTAGCTCCTTATTCCAAATTCCATAAAGGCGACAGCAGGAGAAATTGGCCCCAGCTTAAGAAGCAGAGATGAAAACCAAACCTTTGTTTTTTTTAAGGGTGGTGTCCATAGGTTAACTTCTATTTTATATCAGAAATTTCTAGTTTCCATGGAAACAATGAGTATGGCTGAAGATCCCACACAAGTTCTGGCTTGTTGATTCTATAAATCTCCACAGGTTTAAAAGTGTCAGAACTGAAGCTAAAGCTCAAGGCCCCTCTCCTCCAGTCTCCTTGGCTCGCTAAGGTCTCAGGGATGCAACACCCCTCTGAGCTCTGAAGATGTTAGGAATATCCTCCTTATACTAATATGTCCCGTGATGAGGAACTAAAAAAAAGAAAAAAAAAATTGGCAAGGACATTTCTAAAGGTCTTTCCACTCTGGAATTTTTTTTTTCAGCAATCCTATCGAGGCTTAACAAGGATGCCTATAAAAAGCCTTCTGTGTTCTCTTAAGCAGTTTTCATGACTCCTCGGGAAGGATGTAATAAGATGGGGGTCAGAGATTCTGAGCTCATGCCAGATGCTGAGGCTGCCAGGCTGACTTGGTGCACGGGTGGCAGCACTGAGTGCCCCATGCTCTCACTCCTCCCATCGGCGTCAGCATGGTCTCTGCCCACATTCCTGGAGGGAACTGGCTTTGCTCCTGGCTTGTCTTGTCTGCTAGTTATCAAACCAAAAGAAGATTACTTCCATGCCCAGTTTCACAGATGCTCGAAAGCACAGAGCCAAGGATCTGCTAAAACAGAAGGGAAGACTGACCCGAGAAGGCTTCTTGACAAGACTCGGTCACACCTGAGCTGTTGTTCCTGCCACAAGACACACCTGTCATATCATGGCCAATGAGCCATTCCAGAAACATTATGCATCTCCTGTCTAGAAATGATTCTGAGAAATAAGGACCTTCCTGAGATGGCATCAAGCATGAAAATGAGGAGAAAAGCCACTGGGCCCTTGGCCCTCTGCAACACCTCCCCCATTTGCACAGACAGGAGAAGTCAGGAAGTAAGAAGGCTCTGCTGCCTCCAGAAGTTGCCCCTCTTACCTCTACCTCCTCTAGATGTATTTTCCCAAACTTTAAAGGCCATCTTTACAGCTTGAAACTCCAGAGGAGCTGGCCTCCTGATAAAACTTTCCATTTCAAAGTAAATGCTGGCAAAATGCTTTTTCTAAGCTAAATGATGTCTTGTTCTTGGTTCAAGGCAAACCAAAAGGACCTGTAGGGTGGGGTCACATATTGCACCTGGGAACAGAAACACAAGCCTCTTAGGACCACGTTCATTGCCCAAATACCAGAGGCCATTGGACTATCTGAGACTCCTTCAACAGCTCTGCCTCCAGGAATTAATTCCAGAAGAATTTCAAAAACAATTCCTTACCACCTTGTCCAAGGAAACCAGAACTCGATATCCAAAGGAGACTGTGGAGATGGAGACCCCAGAGGACGACTAGATCCAAGGCTTAGGAAGAGTGGGTGGGGGGCATTAGAGGTTATTCCAAGGCAGGTGAGAAGAAACCAAAACTATTGATTGGAAGAAGGGAGAAAGCAGAAAAAGAAGGACAGCTCTTTTTGAGGGACTTAGGGAGGAAATCATCCTTCTGGCACAAGGGCTAGAAAGAGAAGTTACAGAGAACACTGAGTGAGGGCACTGAATTTTTTTACTGACTATTCATTTAGAAGACAAGAAAGGGAATTGCATCCATAATCATGTCATCCTCTTTCTAAAGATGAGAATGAAACAATGAACTTGGTTATTAAATAAAGACATTTCTTTTTTATAAAGCACCTCCAGGGTTGAACAGGTAAAGAGAAGCCCCATGTGTTACACTCAGTACTGACTTGGGAGTCTTCTCTTCAGTGCAGTATTTGTGAACCAAATCTGGGAGTCAAAGATATAGAGAGGGAAGGGAACTGCCACTTCCTGAACATTCACTCTGCTCCGGGCACTGGGCTGGGCACTTTATATTCAAGACTTTTGAACTCCAAATCCATATAAGCAGTTGCCTACCCAACATCCCCCCTTGGATATCTAAAGAAATCTCAAATTCACCCCAAACTGAGCTTTCAACCTTTCCCCCATCTCCTGTCTCATCCACGGTCTTCCCTCTTCCAGATGATGGTAGCTGAATCCTTCCAGTTGCTCAAACCAAAATCCTTGGAGTATATTTGAATCCTCTATTGCTCTCTTATCTTGTACCTAATCTGTCAAGAAATTCTGTTGGCTCTACTTTCAAAATGTAATGCAAAATATCTCTGCTTCTCCCCACCTCTACTGCCACCAGCCTGGTTCAGGCCACCCTCATGTCTTACTCAAATATTGCAATGGTCTTCTTGCTTCTACCTTTGGCCATATGCAATCTATTCTCACTACAGAAGCCAGCGGGTCTTTTTAATATATGGGTCAAATTATGTCACTCCACTGCTTAAAATCATCTAGCGGTTTCCCATTCTACTTGAAGTAAAATCTCAAGTGCTATAGTGTTACAAGGACCCACCCATCTAGACACAACCGTTCTCTCCCTGATGCCATCTCACAACACTCTTGTTTTGCTCACCATGTTTCAGCCTCACAGGCACTTTGCTTTCTCTTGAGCATTCCAGGCATGTCCCCCACTTCAAGAATGGCTGTTCCTTTTGCCTAGAATCCTTGTCCCCTAGATCTTATCTCAACTCATTCTCAAACCCTACCTTAGTGACTACCAGCTTTCTTATTAAAGATGTCAAAACTCTCCTAAAACACATTCCTAGCACCTCTTCTTACTTTATTTGTTTTCCAAAATCCTTACATTCTGTTACTTATTTCCTTTATTTATCTTCTATCTCCCTTCTATAGAATATAAGTTTCTGAAAGATAGGATTTTTTTTCACTGTTGTATCCCCATTGCCAAAATAGTAATTGGCACACCATAAATGTGATGAGTTATCTTACACAATTTTTACTATCATCTTACCTTTCACTAGCACTAGTTTGCTAAAAGACTAAGCAGTCATCTTTACCTCTATATGCCTAATTTTATCCTCTGTAGAAATTCTGTGAGTTGATGATTCTACTTCAAGTCTATTCTTCACCCAGAGGCCCCATTCCAGCTATAAAGTATGTACTTGACATCACAGAGCTGCCCAAACTGTTGGACCACAGCATTAGCTCATGCAACCGAAAGGCAATTCCTGATTTTCAGGCACTGTTGGGGGATAAAAGGAAGGTGTGAAGAAACCAGAAGAGTCAGCATCAAGGATTTCATAGAGGATAGGAAATTTCAGTTTGGTCCATGGAACTTGGATTCCTCCAGATAGCTTTGAGCACTCTCCATTAGAAAACCTCTTGTGTGTGTGTGTGTGTGTGTGTGTACTTGCATGCGACACACACACACACACACACACACACACACCGTGCCTAGAAGAACTGACATCACCAAACCCCAGACAATTAAAAATCAATTTTATCCTAAGTGGCAGAGATGTCCTAGGGGGAAAAAAAGACATTTAGGATAGTTATGGGGAAAAGAAGCATACATCCTGAGCTTTCATGCAGAATATAAAAATCACTTGCCATATTCAAAGATGTCTAGCTTATCATATATTTTACATTAAAAAGAAATATATGGTTTAAGAGACAGAGATGAGGGTAGCTGTAATATCTCCTTCTGTTACTGTTCCACCTTTCTCCCTGAGAACACATAGTACTTTCTAGGAAGAAGGCTTAATCTTATTCCTGGTTTATAAAAATGATTGTTACTGACTTTAGCAGTAAGGCATGGGCATTTCCAAGCCCAGCCACTCATGATGTTTAGCCTAATCCTCTTTATAATTAAAGAATGTTTGTCCCGAGAGATGGGGAGAATGCAGTGATTACTTACTGAGCACCTGTTATGTACCAGATACTCTATGCTTCACTCTCAAAACCTGAAGTCTCTATCACTAGCCCTATTTTACAGATGAGGAGACTGAGGCTTATAAACATTAAGTGACTTACACAAGATCACCCCAGCCAGCCAAGACTTGAACCCAGAACTGATGAACTCCAAATACTCTGCTTACCTTTTTGCTAAGAGGGGTGGGAGCTATGCATGGGCATTAATCATGAATTAGCCTCACTTGTAAGCTACAGACCAACAAATGTATAATTCACAACTTCTGGACCCTTTGACCTGTTTCTCTCCTTTAAAGAAATTGGACTTTTAGAAAGAACGATAGTAATAACACAAGACAGAATTTGATGATGAACCAGAATGATTGGTTCAAGCCAAAAGAAGTCAGATTTGATCCGACCCTCAAAGGACCTTTTCCAGCATCATCACCTTTACCTGTAAGGTGAGAATAATTTTTCATTTTTTTACTTATGACTTTTTACAACTCTAAACATCTCTAACAATTAAAATTTGTGACACAGATGATTCTTGAGTGATCCATTGGGATGCTATTGATTATTAGTAATAGAAAGCCAAAGAATGTGGTTTTAAAAATAGGAATATTTATATCTTTTATAGCAAGAAGTACGCAGACAAGGAGCTTCCAGGGTTGGTGAGTTCTGTAGCTCAGTGACATTACCAGAACAGACATTTGTTCCATCTTGCCTCTCTACTATGTTCTGAACAATGGCTTGTCTTCTTTAGGCAGGCTTCTATATGGTCCCAAGATGGCTGCCCCAGATCCAGCTAACATGCAGATGATAACCATGAGAGACAGAAAAAGGAATATCACTGACTTGGGTTCCTTTATATAATCAGATAAAACTTCCCTCTCCTAGGCCCAGCATAAAGGCACAGGGGATACCTAGGAATATGTATTTCTCATAGTGCTACAGAAGCACAAGAAAAGTCCAATTGAACAGGTACATTTTAAGCCTCAGCTTACATCATGTCTGCTAACATTCCATTGCCCAGAGCAAATTCCATGGCAAAACCCAAAGTCAAGGAGTGGAGACATTATTGCTCCTACGATAGGGCTAAGACAAGGGTATGAATGTATTCTACTACAGTGAGTAAAGAGTTGGGACCACAAATTCAGTCTACTGCCATGCTTATAGCAAGTAGAACCTTACAAAATTGACATCTTTTAGGTACAAAATGGTCAAATACTGGCCATCTCATGTGATTCAATTTGATATAATACCATCAGTAGAGCTAGGACTTAAACTAAGCCTTTTGTCCAATATCTACTAAAACTCCCTGGAAAGCAACACAAACAGGTGATACTCTATACAAAGCAGACTTGCTAAGCACATGTGTAATTGTCTGTCTCTGAAATAGCAATTTGGTTCTTTTTAAGTAGAGACATGCTCCATTGGAATCAAGCACTCATTAGAGGATTATATGAAAATAAACCTTCAAAGTGAGTCCTGATAAAATTCTTCCATAGAGAATCAGAGGTATGCTGGTCCCACAGGAAAACTATTACTTTTAAGTAAAGCTTTAATTATATTTGAGACTTTGTTATAATTGTTCCTGGTAAGTAAACCTCTCCTACAGAATCACACTAATAGTGCATCCTAATCAAATTTCCTAACAAAATATGTAAGTATACATTCATTTCTTTCCCTAGATCATGAGCTCCTTTAATGCAGGGACCATGTTTCTATTTATCTTTACATCTATTTATCTTGGCAAAGGAAGGGGAGTGTCTTAGTCAGAGAAGATTAAATGCAAGTCCAGTAACAAACAAGCCAAATTTATGGGAAGACTCATCCAAAGTCTGTGGCAGATGTGCCTGATTGGGCGGCTCTCCTCCAAATAGTAACTTAGGAATCCAGCCTCGAACTTGTGACACTGCCATCTTCAACATGAGTTCCCTAAGGACACTACAAACAGGAAACAAGGCATGGGGAGGCACAGTATATTCTTACTACCTTGGCCTAAAGTGACACAAATGACTTCTGCTTCCATTCTATTAGCCCTAGCTAGTCACATGGCACCACTTAGTCACAAGGAGGGCCTGGTTAAGCAAGAGCTCACACAATGGAGAGGGAACATGAGCCTTTGGTGTCAGCTAGCTATCTCTGCCAGAGGGAAAAGAAGGGGGGAAAGGAGGAAGAAAAGGAGGAAAGAACTTAGTCAATTCCTAAATAGCTAAGTACTACATTTTAAACCCTGTGTAAAAAATCTGCTCAAATTTCCTGACAATTGGACCTTACAGCCAGCTGTAGAAACTGTTGAAAAATAAGCTTGAAGAGAAAACACTAAAAATAAAAAAATAAAAATAAGAGGAAACCTCATGGCTGTTTTATGTCTTAAGCATAGTCAAAAAGAAGGAACATTTCAGGAGTAGGGACAGGGGTCTGGGTATGTCTACATGAGTTCTGTGTCTTAACTTGAGAGAGGGGGGAGAAGAGGGTGGGGAAAGCTGCCAGACTAGAACGGCTCTAAAGAGAGGAGGCTTAAGGGGTTCAAGGGAGAAGCATTGTCAAGGGATACTGCCTACTCTGTAGAAGACTTAACTCTGCAGTCTGAAAAATAAACCTAAAGCAGGCCAATAGGCCTGGGAAGTAAACTCAGTTTAAGAGTGATGACGAAACATTGGTGTCCCCTACACTCAATAACAGGGGCTTCATCATTGTCTTGTATGGGTGGTGAGAAGTACAAGGTTGGAATGAGCTTTTCTCGTGCAGACACAAAAAGAAAACGGAAGTTTATTGGTTCCTATAGTTGGGAAAGATACTAGAGTAGCTTAAGGAAAAGCTTTAGGAATCACTGTTTCGAAACCTGGAAAGAGGCTCATCCCAGTTGGGATTTTCTTTGTCCTGTCTGTCTCTCTACTCCTTGTGTGTTGGCCTAATTCTCTCCTATTGCAGATGGCATAGCCTTTTCTACATAACAAGAAACATGCCCATTGACCGCCCTGATATAGCCATATCAGCAGAAAAAGTGTTCTACCTCTATGTTCTATGAATTAAAATAAAGCCAGGAGGATGTACCAAACATACCCAACTATGTAGTTATTCATAGTATGTCTCGGGGTAGGTTCTCCAAGAAGCAGACTCTGGAAGTTTAATGTTCAGGATGTTTATTAGGGAGTATTATTAGTTTAAAAATCTCTACAAAAGAGGGAAAGGAAGCAGAATTGGGTGAGGAAGAAGCCGAGGGAGTCCTTGGTCAACCCCACAGAAGTTAAATTGGCTTACTAGTTCCATGTTGGATTGCAATGGCTGGTCATGCACTAATATTGGTTGATCACTGGATGTGGGCTTCCCTCAGAAATGTATAAACTTGGGTAAAGCAACTCTCTTAGTGCTGAAGCATTCCCTGAAGAAGCTGAAGTCCCTGAAGGCTTTTTGCTGACAGCACCCCTCAGCTGGGATAATGAGTCCTGCACTGAAGTGGAATCTGGGTGATCCATCACAGTGTCCATTATACAATATAAATGCATTTCTTACTCATTTAATAGATCTGGCAGGTGTTTAGTGAGGGAAGTAGACCCTCTTCTATGCAGTCATTCAAGGACTCAGTCTCCTTCCATCTGTAGTGTCACTAAAACATTGGGACTTAATTATTGTTTGCATCCAAATGCAAGGAGATAAGAAAGCATGGAGAAGCACACACGGGAAGATTTCAAAGGCCAGGACTGAAAGTGGCACATATAATTTCTGTTCCTATTCCATTGACATGGTAATACTGAATAGCAGGGAGGCTGTGGGCCAGGAAGACGAGAAATGGATCTTGGTAAATAGTTATTGGCCTCTACCACTAATGCTCTTATCTTTCTCCTGTCACTCCCTGGCTTCTAATAACATATTTTCTCACTGCATACAATCTCTGGAAAGTGGTTGCATATCTCATGGGCAGCAGCCTCCTCTTCATCACTACTTCTAAATCCTGATGAACATTATTGAATCATGTCCTAAATTCCTTTGGTTTATTTTTCAGACTGCAGAGTCCAATTAGGACCACTGAAGTTGTCCTATTATATTTACTTCCCTGAAGTGTGAATATTGAACATATGGACAAAATTCAGTCTCATCAGGGACAGCATCATAACAAATTTTCCTTTACAAGGCAGTAGCTGTGCTTCCTACTTACCAAGCTCAGGACTCTAACCTCCCATAAATTCTGTGAGTCCTTCAAGTACATCCTCTCTATCTAAGTTAGCCAGTGCCAGTTTTGGTTGCCTCTAACCAAAGGGAATACAGGTTGGAGATAGGGTCAGGGCAGGTTACTCAAAACCAACAAGTACATTTTGGATAGGTCAAGTTTCAGCTGCCTGTTAGATATTTCAAGAAGGCTATTATATATGCACCTGGATTCCAAGGTTGACATCCATGATGGAAAGAAACAAATTTTGGGGTTACCAACATACAGATGGTAGGGTGGTGTCTAGCATAATGTCCCACTTCTTTTGCTAAAAGCATCCTCAATTTCTTTGGGGGAAATTTCTTCCTTCTTAGGTAATAATCTTGATGGGGCTATTAATCAAAGAGCCAGCTCTCCTGTTTCCCAAATAGGAATTTTAGGCCCAGATGGTCAGCATCTGTCATCCACCTGGTCACAGTGCTTCTTAAGGGTTGCTCAAGTCAATGAGATCAACTCGTTAAGAATTAGCCAAAGGACTTTGGCTGGAACTATCAGGAACAAAGAGTTCTCTTTCTGGCAGGATAGATAAATTGGTACAATTTTAGAGCAACCAGTGTATTTTTTAAAAACACCTTTGGGCCATGGCTTGATAAAATGAGGTCAACACAGCAGAAAACAGATTTAAGTGATCAAGGGAGAGCGGCAAGGGGCTGATGCAGTATGGAAGCCCTTGACACTGTCATCCCTAAAACTAACTTCATGATTATGTACATTGATAAATTCCCATTTTTGCTTTTGATAGTTGAGTTTCTGTTACTTGTAGCCAAGTGATTTCTGACGTGAACAAGCAGCATTTAAAGCCCTACACCTGGGTGAGATCACACGCAGGAGGAAAGTGTACATGAAAAGGACTGAGCCACAATACACTGCATTAATTAATGATCCAGTAGAGGAAAGGAGCCAGCACTTTGTATATTGTCTCTTGTCTGATAACAAATAAGACTAGAATGATAAGGTAATTCATTGTATGGCAAGAAGAAATCTGTTGCAGAATATTTATATTTTAAAACTGAGTGATAAGTACATATTTGAAATTAGTTTGAAAATTCTCAAATTAAAAAATTCACTTAGGATATAGTGTTTTACATCATTCTTGCATTCTAAAGACAACACCTCTTTGCTGGAAAGCTCCATTGCCACTGAGTCATGCCATTCAAGACAGCAGTGGCTATCTGCCTTTCCCTGGTATCCAGCATTTTGAGATACGGAATTGAGGGGTTTGGGCCAGGAAAAGTCAGACCTGAGCAGATTATTTGAAAATATGCATGAGCTCCCTGTGCTTTGACTCTGCTCAAAGATAGAGAGGAAGCTGCACCTGGGCTTTATTGGCCCCTGAATTCACTTTAGATGAGACAGCTAGGTATCTACCAACCAAGTTCCCTGTTCCTAACAGCAGCCAGACTGGCAGCTTTGGCTTCAAAAGGGATTGTTCTTGTTCCCATGTCAACAGAAGACTGCACCGAACTGATAATTTGAGTAAATTGTATGGAGTTAGGAGTGGTGGGATGATGAGTTCTACCAATAGGGAGCTGAGACCGCCAAATGTCAGCTCTGGAGTGGGATGCCAGTCTCAAGGATGGGAGCAGAGTAACCTTTGAAATTGATGAATGGCGGATCTGCAGAAACAGTCAATAAAGAATCTGCAATTAGAAGGGAAAGTCTGCCCTTTTAATCAGATACACACACACACACACACACACACACACACACACACACACACACGAACCCTTCCTTTCGCAACATAGGAGAGAAAATGTGGATTTTGAGTCATCTACTGTGGGTGGATGGACTCTGAGAAGTAATCAGAGCCATCCAGCTGGCAGATGATTTCAAGAGCTATCACTGACTTTGTAAGGACAACACCCATTGATAAGTAGCCTAACAAAGCAGTTATTGCTCAAGCTCTGGAGCCAGACTGCCTGGATTCATATCCTGGATTCACCACTTGCTTCCTTTAATGATTCTCTACCTCGGTTTTTGCACTTGTAAAATGAGTGACAGCCTGAACCTAGAAAACATTATGCTAAGTGGGATAAAAAACAGATGGGATAAAAAACAGACAACAAAGAACTAATATTGTGTGATTCCACTAATATGAGATACTTAGAATATGCAAATTCATAGAGACAGAAAGTAGAATAGAGGCTGGGAGGAGAGAATTGGGAGTTATTGTTTAATGGGTAGAGTTTCTATTTGGGATAATGAAAAAGTTACAAATATGGACAGTAGTGATGGTTGCAAATTGTGAATGCACTTAATGCCACTAAAAATAGTTAAAATGAGAAAAAATAGTAACTGTGAGGTGATGGATATGTTAATTAGCTAGAGTGGGGTGTTTATTTCACAATATATATGTATATTACAATATCAAGTTATACACCTTAGATACATGCAATTTTTTTTTGTCAATTATACCTCAATAAATCTGGGAAAAGGTTAAAATGGTAAATTTTAAGTCATGTATATTTTATAGTTTAAAAAAATAATAAGGCTGTTGCTGCAAGCATAATATTGAGCAAAGAAGTCACACAAAAGAATTAGTGCTGCATGTTATCAATACATAAAGTTCAAAAACAGGCAAAAATCAACCATGGTGTTGGAAACCAGGATAGAGGTTATCACTGAGGGTGGTGGAGACTGGAAAGGGGCTTCTGGAGAGAGACCGGTCACGTTTTGTTTCTTGATGTGGGATTGGTGACTCAAGTGAGTTCCCTTTGTGAAAATCATTGATCTGTCACTTATATGCACCTTTCTACATGTACGTTAGACTTCAGTAAAAAGTACCCCCCTCTCCAATAATATCCTCCTCGGCAGGCTATTTTAGTATTTAATGAGTTAGAACGGATAACACACTTGCCTGTGTCTGGCATGTGAGAGGGACTCTAAATCCTTAGCAGCAGTGTGCAAAACCAAAGATGCTCATACCTCTGGAAACCTTTCTTGATTTCCCCCCTGAACTTGAGATGGCCACCATTCCCTCCTTGCCCACACCTCATTTACTTTAAGATACTGTGTAATTGCTCTTTGAGATCTCTACTCCTCCCACTCTCTGCTCCCGGACCTTGACCCACAGTACTGTGCTGCCCTTGCCCCCTGGCTTCTAGGCATGTTGGGCTAATGGGGTGGGGAGAACTGACAGGAAATTGGAGGAAGGAATGAGAGTGAAGCTGAGGTGTTTGCTCCCTTGGCATCCTCCCTGTAGGGTCAGAGTGGATTGGCTGTGAATCTTAATCAAAGTTCACAGCTGCTGTGGAGCAGGCCTCTCTACCCAGCTCTTTCTTCAAGTTATGGTAACTGCTCCCCTCTGCTGTTCCTTTGGGCCTGGGAGTGGTCGTGGTGCCCCATGACTACTAACCCAAGAGTACTGCACTCCTCTTACTGTTGTTTCTTGTGGTTTTATCACGCCTTGCCCATACCTTTGTAAATCACCTGTTTATTAAAATTTTCTCTAATTCCTCCCCTTTTAGTACTTCATCTACTTCTGCTGGGCCCTTGACTGCTACCTACCCTCTCAGAGACCTGTGGAACAGCCGCCATATGTCCTACATGAACCCACTCAGTCAGGTCACTGTTAACCAGACCAGACATGAGCACTGGAACAAGCCGAACAAACCAGAGGATCTCTGCCGAGAATTTGGAACAGAGTCACAGAAACTGAGCGAATGAACCAGAGAAGAGTTCGAGAATTATAAGATCACTGCAGAGGTAGCAGTAGCCATGGCAACCCAAAGCTGTGAGCAAGCCGAAACTACTATTGGTCTGTGGAGGAAAGGGAACAGATGCAACATGTTGTTTATTAATATTGTAAAGGTTTTAATATATTCAGGGGGAAAATGTGTTCTAACAATATACAAGCTAAAATAAAATCATCTAATGTGGTTTTCCCAACTATTAAACTGTGTCTTTAAAGTCCCCCAAAATACTGTTCCTACCAAAGTCATAAGAATGTGACTATGTCTAAATATTTACTGCACAAAATGCTAGAATGCTAACATGTTAGGAAATATTGTTAATACGTGTGGTTGGGTAGATATGGTGAGGAGTGGGTAATGATATTTAATAAACTTTGGTTACCCATCAGTGAGTTTTGAGTTTAGATCTCTAATAAAATAAAATGGGACAGACAATAGCAGAAGACATTGTGGTTCTAAGAGTAAATATTATTTTGTGAAACTTTTATTTCAGTGATACATATACTGGATGATAATGTAAAAAATTATGTCAAAAAGGTTGAAAAATTCTGGTTAATTGAACTCTACAGTTTAGAAATTACTCTGGTATACTGCCAATACAGGGACCAAAAAAAAAAAAAAAAAAGGAAGAAAACAGTAGCATATTTATAAATTATTTTGCTAATATCTATAAGAATCATGTATTTTGAGACTTAATATGTCCTTTCACCAATGGTTTTAAGTTGGTGCTTGTCACCCAGTTACTACTTCATCATCCTCCTTCTCACTTTTCCCTTTTTTGCACACTGGAAAGGTAGGCCTTGAGTGTACTGTTATCATTCAGGCACTACACCAGAGCCTGGAACATCAAAGGCTCTAGATAAAAGTTTGATACATTTTGAAAAATGATCTGTTCACAAAGTCATAGTACCCACATCACAATCAGTGATATAAATAAGGTATTTAAAAATTCCGTATATGTATTTCCATAATCAAACATCATATGATCACTGAAATACCATACAGACAGTGCTTCAATAATTTTTTCAAAGACCGAATATTTTTTAAAGGAGATATTGTTACATTATTCTTTATATTATTTTTGGTTGGCATTTTTATTTTAGATATAATAATGTTGATAATCATATAGAGTCAATAATAAATGTTGCCAGCGGTAGCAGATTAAATTGTGTCCTCCAAAAGATATACCCAGTTGGAACCTCAGATGTGACATTATTTAAATATGAGTCTTTGTAGATGTTACTAAGATAAAGGTCTCAAGATGAGACCTCATGGTGGGCCTTAAATGCAATGACAAGTGCCTTATATGAGACAGAAAAGGAGAAGACACAGAGATAAGTCATGTGAAGACAGAGGCCGAACTGGATTTATAAAGCCCCAAGGATTGCCAGGAGCCACTAGAAGCTGGCAGAGTGACACAAACAGGGTTTTCCCTCAGAGACTCCAGAGGGAGGCATGGCCCTATCAACACCTTGATTCTGAACCTTCAGAACTGTGAGAGAATAAATTTCTATTGTTTTAAGCCACCAACTTTGTGGTATTTGTTATGACAACCCTAGGAAACTAATATACCAGCTGAATAATTTACTAATTCTTTAAAAGTCACACCAATTATAAGTTTGGTTCTTTTGGCTCTTGCTTGACTTATATCCTTCATTCAGAGTACATTGGTGAGTCACCATTGCTAGGATGTATTTTGAAATACAATGTTAAATTTCCATGGGTAATTAAATGCATAAGGTCACTTAGTAACTAACTGCCTTTTACAAGACTGTAAATTACCATCATTTGGATTTTTCTTTTTTTTTTCCTGAATATTTTCTCTTATTTAGCAGTTACTAAGATAATGACTCAGTTTTCTACAACTTTTTGAAAATGACATTTCTTCCTTCTTCTTTTTTCTGTTTTTTTTTCCTTTTTTTCTTTTTTCTTTTTTTTGTGAAAATGACCATTTCTAAAAATTGAGATATAATTAACATAACATTATGTGTGTTTTTTAATCTTAGAGAAATTTAGGGGTAAAACTAAAAAAAAAAAAAAAAAGACTCTAATTTCAACTGAAAGGCAGAGCAGCAGAATAATGAGGAACATGCAATCAGACAGTCCTGAATAGGATCCCCTTAATTAAGTGAGTGAACTAGGGCAAATTATTAAAACTCTTTGCTCATTTGTAAAATAAAAATTATTGAACTCCCCCAGTATTACCAAACAATTGAATACGGGAGACACCACCTTGACAAAATCTTAGTAGCATCTTAGATAAAGGAAGTCAGGGTAGGATAGTTATAGGGTTTGGGGGTTTGGGGTTCAAGTGACTTCAAGGAAGGAAGTGCCTGGAATTGAGCTAAGATCCTGACATAATGATTTAAGAGTGGTGGATACAGCGAGATGAGAGTATTGAAGAAAAACTTGATGGGTAACTTTGGTTGATGAAAACAAGAAGTTTGCCCAGGGTGAGCAGAATGTTATCTCAGATAAATTGATCTACAGGAATTTCCTGAAGCAAACAAAGAAGTTATTTATTGGTTTGCAGTCTTATCTTTCCCAGGCAAAGTTTTCATGGAACAAATAACTAAGTCATATTGACACAAGTGGTCTCAATTCTAAGTCCAAATAGCTGTGTCATGTTGATAACCATCATCACAGTTCTCAAGATAATACTATCCACTTCTTGTGGTTGTGGTAAGGCGTAAGTGAGATCATGTTTCTATAATGTCTGCCACATCACAAGGACTAAATGAGCAATACATTATTATTTTATTATTATTATTATTATTATTATTATTACTACCCATTTTTATTTATTTAGAAAGACAAGTGTAGCTAGAAGATTTTGACATCCCTCAAATTTTTTGTTTTATAAATAATAACCAAAATAAATAATAAGCAAAATAATAAAGTTGTAGGTAGAATTTGCAATTAGGAAAATAAGGGAACGACAGCAATAAAAATGAAGGCTTCTTTTCTTCGTCGTGATTCTCTAGCTGACTGGGCATTTGCATTCCCCAAGGACTCTTGAATAATCAGCTCTCCACAAGCTGCATATCTTCAGGAAAAAGTGAACTTGCAAAAGCAGAAGGGTTTCCTGGATAGCGTGTCACATGGAAATGCAATGCTTTATGGAGACTCAGAGGTCTCTGTTCATTCACTATGCATAATCTCAGTTGAAGTACTAAAATTTTCAAAACAAGGGAAAACTACATCTCTTCAGCCTGGGAACATGCAAAGCTCAGAGGAATTCCTTGAGGGTTTGTACTGGCTATGGAATCTATAGACAGAGTCCGAGCCTCCTCCTAAGGAGAAGATAACATGACCAAATGTCTGACTCCAACGGCAGTGCTCCTTATTGAACTCTGGCACAACATTCTAAAGACAGGAGCGATTACCCTTGTTCTGTCCCCAGATCATTTTAGTCCAGGGTGTCTGAAATTCTCTGTCCCAATTTCTCCTTTCCTGACGGAGAAAAAAAAAGTCCATGCACTCTTAACTGTTCTGATATGTCATACAAATAAAATAATCCAAGTTATTCAGAAAAAGATTCTTCGTAATCTCAAGATACGATTACTATGTGATTATGAAAGCAATGGTGTAATGAATAGGAAATTTCAGCAGGCCAGATCAATCATAGAGATGCTGAACCTGAATGAGCAAAAATGCAATGCACAGACTGTGTTTTTAAAAATGCAATGTCTTACAATTTCCAAACCTTCTGTGATCTTAGGAACCAACTAGTAGATATACTTAGCCTGCAACTAGAAAATATGATACATAATTGACATTAGTTATTTATATGCTTAATTGGTCTGAATATTTACCCTTCACTTCTTTTTGCATTATTAATTTGCTCAACTTGCTAAAAGGGTTTCCTACGCAAATGTGGCTTTATTTCAAGAACTGTTTTGAATTCCAAATATTAGCGTATTCTAGCTTCATAACTGAGTGCCAAAGGGCCTTACTACTTAGATATACATTCCAGGCCACCATTTTCTGGCTGTGCATCCCTGGTTAGCTTAATTAACCTCTCTGTACTTCAGCTTCCTTAAAGATAAAATAAAATAATGGTCACAATTACCTCAGAGGATATTTGGGAGAATTAAATGAGATAATTTATGTAAAGTAATTAAAGAGTTCGATGCGTAGTCAGTGTATTATATATTTTAGCTCTTATTTATTTATTTTTCTTGAAATTACCTACAGGAATTTTACCATGTTTACAATGACATTGTACTATGAGATTGAGACCATGTGGATGAATTCTGAAATGCTTTCCCCACCCCCAGCATTATTGAAATATAATAGACAATTAGTTGATCATATTTATATTGTACAATTCAATGAGTTTTTTTCAATTATAGTTGGCATACAATATTAGTTTTAGTTGTACAGCATAGTGATCAGAGATACACATAACTCACAAAATGATCACTCCACTAAACCTAGTACCCTTTTTTCCCCTCACATATTTATTACAACACTGTTAACTACTTTTCTTATACTACACTTTGTATCACCATGTCTATTTTGTAACTATCCATTTGTACTTCTTAATCCCTTTGCCTTTTTTCACTGTCCCCCCTATTCCCCTCCTATCTAGTAGCCCTCAAAATATTCTCTGTTATCTATGAGTTTATTTCTGCTTTTGTTGCTGTTGTTGATTTTGGTCTTTAGATTCCACATGTATGTGAAATCATGTGATATTTGTCTTTCTCTATTTGACCCATTTTAATCAATGCCATACCCCCTAGGTCCACCAAGGCAATATCTTTTCCATCCCCTTCCTTTTCATCTGTGTGTACCTTTTAATCTGAAGTGAGTCTCTTGTAAGCAAGCATATGTAAGGGTCTTGTTTTTCTAATCCATTCAGCAATTCTATCTTTTGGCTGGAGCTGGAGCATTTAATTCTTTTCCATATGAAGTACTTGTTGATAGGAATGTAGTTATTACTCTTCTTCATTCGTGTTTTTTTCTTCTTAAAGAAGTTCCTTCAACATTTCCAGTAATACCGCTTGGTGTTGATAAATTCCTTTAGCTTATTTTTTGTCTGGGAAGCTCTTTGTCCTTTGACTTTAAATGATAACTTTTCTGGATAATGTATTCTTGGTTGTAGATCTGGATTTTCATCACCTTGAATACTTTGTGCCAAGCCCTTCTGTCCTGCATAGATTCTTTTGAGAAATCAGTCTTATAGGTGCTCCCTTATAGGTAATTAACTGTTTTTCTTTTGCTGCTTTTAAAATTCTTTCTTTGTATTTATTCTTTGGCATTTTAATTATGATGTGTCTTGGTGTGGGCCTCTTTGGATTCCTCTTTCTTGGGGCTCTCTGAGCTTCCTGGAGTTGTATGTCTATTTTCTTCACCAGGTTAGGGAAATTTTCCATTATTATTTCTTCATATAGCTCTTCAACATCTTGTTTTCCTTCCGGTACCCTATGACATGGATATTTTTACATTTAATCATGTCCCATAGGCTCCTGAACTTATTTTTATAGTCTTGGCTTCCTTTCTTGCTGCTCTTAGTGAGTATTTTTGGCTTCCCATCCTCTATATCAGTGGTTTACTCCTCTTCTTTATCTACTCTGTTGATTCCCTCTAATATACTCCTCATCTTAGATAATGTGTTCTTCATTTCTGACTGGTTCCCTTTTATATTTCTATTTCCATTTTTATGTTTTTTTATCTCTTTGTTGAAGTTCTCACTGAATTCATCTACATTTTCCCTAAGTTCATTGAGCACCTTTATAACCAGTGTTTTGAACTGCATCTGTTAGATTGTTTGACTCCATTATTCCTGGATCTCTGTTCTGTTCGCTCACATGGTTTCTGCTTCTTTGTCTTCCCATTTTGGCTGTCTTTCTGTGTCTGTTTCTATGTACTAAGCAAAGCTCCTAAGTCTTCCAGTCTTAATAGTGTGGACTTGTGTAGTAGGTGTCCAATGGCACAGTCCTGAGAGAGGTTCAGCTACAGGCCAAGTTTAGCCTCAGCCTGTGCCTCCCTGGGGCCACCTGTTAAGATTCAGCAAGCAATCCCCAGATGGTGGGCTTATAGTTGCCTCAAGAAACCACAGCAGAAACCTATACCCACTGCCACCAGTGTGAGTCTTGGCTCTGCTCAACAAGGAGCATGGAACTCAACAAGGACACACCTGCATGTGACTTGGTGGGAGCATGGATTGGGGGAGGTGGAGTTTCAGGGAATTCTCTGGGCAGAGCAATCTCTGTTATCCAGTTTGGTGAAATCTCAGTTATGGCAGCTCTGAGGCCAAACACTGGAAACGGAAAGGGCTCAACAGAGAAACAATGTATACCTTCAGCACTTCTGCTCAGGAATATCCTCCACCTCCAGCTCTCACTCCAACAATTTAGTGTCCCCCTATAAGTCACTGGTGCCCCCGCAGCAGCCTACAAGGTGCTAGTTTTCAGAGTGAGCAGGGCTGTCACCTCAAAAGTCCGATCATGGACACAGCCCCTTTAAAAGGCATCTGCAGCTGCCACTGCCACTACCTCTGTCCCAGTCAGTCACCGGGGACCAGGCAGCCTCGTTTTCTACCCTTTCCTACTTACTACTGTCGCAGGCTGATTATTTCTCTCCCTAGTTGTAGTGCTTTCGTTCATATAGATCCTCAGTGACTTTCCTTGCTGTTTGCTCCTTGTTTCTGTCATAACTTTGATTTGGTCACAAGAGGGATAAACAAAGCCTCTATTATCTTTCCATCTCTCTGCAATGCTTTAATTCAAACTTGTGTCCTTTATAGTCTTGCATTATGAAAAGAGCTCTGGTCAAGAAGTTAGAAAATTCAGGTTCAAGGTCCAATGCAGCCATCAACTAAGTGACTTGAATGTATCACTTCAAGCTTATAGGCCTGTTTTCTCAAAAACATAAACAAACAAGCAAACAAAAGGAATGTGCTACATTATCTTAAGACAACATAGTGCACTGGGGGGGGGGGGGGGGGCGGGGAACGCTGCAGAACAGTCCAAACTTCAAGTTCTAATTCTAGTACGTGCTGGGTGTGAAATTTACAGCAAGTCACAGAACCTCTTGGAACCTGTTTCTACATCCAGAAAATGGGTAGAGTAATATCAGAAATGCTCCTCTCTCAGGTTGTTGCAAGCATGAAATTAGACAATGCTTTATAAACTATAAAGCACAAAATGAATGTAAAGTAATGTCGCTAATAAAATTCTAGTTAGTCTAATTTTTATGCCAAATCTATTATTTCCTTAAAATTTTTACAAGTGTTTGTGCTCCTGTGGGTTGGAATCAGACTATAAAAATATATTTTTGGCACTCAGATGATCTAGTATAAACAATATCTTCTCTTGGTTGAGGTAACTATAAATTTTCTATTTGTTCCCAAGTCATTGTCCACCCATGACCCTCTCTATGAGTCAGGAAACCTGAAAATTATCTACGAATTGTCTATTTGCCAGTTCCCTTCTTTGTGCAAATATCTCTGGAGATATAATCTGAAAGGTAACTTGCCCTCATCATGGGGTTTCTTAGTATTTTAAAGGGACTTTTACAGAGGAAGAAGGTAAAGAAAGATTATCTCATAAAAAATAAAAAGACACGTGCATATAGCCCCTACACACACACGCATACACACACACAACATACACACACATAGATGTGAACATCAACACAAACTCTATGCTCCAACCCGAAAAGCACTTTCCTACTCCTGGGCCTTTATTCAGATTATCTCCTCCACATGGAATTTGTTTTTCTCTCATTTCTACCTGTCCAGTCATACCTAGAACTCAGGGCTTTGTTAAAATCTCAGATTTTCAATAGATGGACTGAATGATTCTTTGCCTTATCAATAATGTTTAAGCTAGCTACTCCCTTTTTTTTTTTTTAAATTAAGTTTATTGGGGCAACATTGGTTAATACAATTATATAATTTTCAGGTGTACATTACACTTTGACATCTATATATTCCATTGTGTGTTTACCACCCAAATTCCAGTTTCCTTCAGCTACCATATATTTGACCTCCTTTACCCCGTCTACCTCTCCCCTCCTCCCTCACCCCACTAGTCTATAGTCCATGTCCATGAGTCCCTGATTGTTTGCCCTGCTCATTTTTGCTTTTAAGTTTATATTCCACATATAAGTGATATCATGTGATTTTCAACTTTTTCTGTCTGGCTTATTTTGCTTAGCATTGTCGCAAATGACAGTATTTCATCTCTTCTTATGGCTGAGTAATAGTCCCTTGTATATATGTACCACAGCTTCTTTAACCAATCATCTATTGTAAGACACTTCTGTTGCTTCCATGTCCTGGCCACTGTGATTAATGCTACTATGAACATTGGTGTGCAAATATCTTTTTGGATATAAGTTTTCAAATCTTTGGGGTAAATATCCAGAGAGAGATTGCTGAATCATATGGTAGATCAATTCTTAGTTTTTTTATGACCCTCCATACTTTTTCCATAGTGGTTGTACCAATTTACAGTCCCACCAGCAATATATGAGGGTTCCTTTTTCTCCACATCCTCTCCAACATTTGTTATTACTTGTCCTGTTGATTATAGCTATTCTAACAGATGTGAGATGGTATCTCATTTTGGTTTTGATTTGCATTTCCCTAATAGCTAGCAATGTTGAGCATCTTTTCATATATTTGTTGGCCATTTGTATGTCCTCTGGGGAGAAGTGTCTGTTCAGGTTCTCTGCCCATTTTTTGATCGGATCATTTGGTTTTTTGTTGTTATTGAGTTTTACGAGTTCTTTGTATATTTTGGATATTAGGCTCTTTTCGGAGGTATTGCTTACAAATATATTTTCCCATTTGGATGGTTGTCTCTTTCCTTGTTGATGATTTCTTTTGCTGAGCAGAAGCTTTTTAGTTTGATGTAGTTCCATTCATTTATTTTTAAAGATATCGAAACTGACAGATAAGAAATTGTCACTGTTCAAAGCCACCTTTGTAGAATTTGTGGAAAAGTTTAAATCATGTACTTCCCCACCCCCCCCCCAGTATGTCAGGTATATCTTCTCAAATCATGGTAGTCTTAACCCCCCTCACTAGTCCCATATGTTGCTTTGCATTATAGAATTCCTTATGAATAGGTTTTTTCCTCTGCAGAGAGCAGGTTGCATAGAACAGTAGTCATTCCATTCTCCAAACCCCTCCTAACTTTTAGCACTATGTATGCATCCAGCTATTGCAAAATTTGCATTGTTGAACTAGAGTAAAACATCCCAATGACATTTATACTACCTTTTTATGAATGTGCTCAGTTTTCTGTGAGTCTACTTTGATTCTCATCAAGGAAGATCTTCTAGAAACATCAAAAGCACCAATACAAATGCAAGAGATGATGAAGACCCAAGGTCTACCTTCTGCCAGCTCTGTAATTCTCAAACACAAAGCTCTGGAAAGAACATGGAATAACGGGGGAATCCCTTCCAGAAAGATCTTGGAGGGAGATCTGTCCTTGACATATCCTAAGTTAACTGTGATCTGAAGGCCCAAGGCTATTTACAACATGATTTTAATGACTGTCATTACTTCTGCCATTACTACTACCCAATACAAACCATCACTGGCTTGTTGTGATTATCCCTCTTGTGCAATGCCATCAAACTCCAGCCTGTGACAGAGCATATGGTCTTTGCCAACAGCATTATTCATCAAAGGAGGATAAAAATCACAGTAGCACCCCGCTTTGCACACTAGGTAATGGCTTTGGGCAAGACACAGCTTCAGCTCAGCTTGAGTCTTTCAAAGATGCAGCCTGTTTTTCCACAAAGCACTTCATAAAAGTGAAAATGGAACGCATACTGAATGAAATTTTCAGAATAATGAAAATCCTTTAATTAGGAAGCAATAGTTAAAATTATATTACCCCATAAGAGCAAAGCATAGTAACAAGTTAATGCAATTACAAATTCGGCTTTTTGGAGAGAAAAGCAAACAGTGCAATTAACTCCTTAGTCTTTATTTTTTCAGGGGACTAATGAAAGGGAAATAAATGAGTTGGATCCCCTTCTTCGAAGCTTTTCCTCCACTGTGTCATTAGGGGATAAGTTTCCTACCTCCCTCTCTCCAGTCCCATCTGAAAATTAAAACAGGCCACCAGCTGCGAAGTGGATTATGTCCCACAACTTTACACCTGGAATATTTTGACAAAGGTTGCCAAGAAGTTTGCATCACTGCCTGGCAGCTTCTTATTTCTTCATTACCCTGCTCATTTCACTTAAAAAAAGATTCCCTATATGTTTATTCCATGTGAATGTCAGTGTTTATCATGTGTACTGATTTTAACCTGTCCCCATATATACAACACCAGTGTAACTCACCATCTTATCTGTAGCCCTTCTCCCATACAAACCCAGTTCACTCCAAACAAATGATGGACCCACCATCTCCTAAACACACCTTCCACTTTCTGATGACTGCCCCTTCATGCTCTCCATTCACTTGGCTTGCAGAGCCATTTTGGAGTGAATACCAAATGAAAGTCATTTCTCACAGTTGCCCACTTTGGAGGACACTGGTCTGATGTAGTGACTGGAAGTTTACTGCTACAGAGAGGACAGATGAGAAGGTGGCTCAACCCTTTGAGGGTAAAAGAAAATAAAAAACTAGAAACATGCCTATCTACATGAAATTCTATCCTTTAACATCCAGCAATACCAAGCCAAAATAGTCCCTGTTTGGACACGCATTATTACAAAAGGACAACCAAATTCAGTAAATGGTTGGCCAATTCTGAACACAGAATAATAACCTCTGGGCGATCATTTTGATCAACCTAACTCACACATTTCTGATTCAACTGAGATATTAGATGAGAAGACCCATAACTGTGTGTAAATAAGACACAAATCTATAAACAACAAATTAACATGTATTTTACTGAATCTAAGGTGCCACTGATCATGAGACACAGCATTATTTAATCTGTTGTCGGGGTGGGGGGGAACACCATTTAAACCATGACTCCATGTTTCCTTATTAGAAATTTTTATTTTCTGTTATGTTATGTTAAATTTTTTGATATAAATACATACTTATTAAGGAACATATAACTATGACACGTGTGCACAGCAATAACCACATCGTCATATCTGCCACCTGGCAGTGACTTTTGACACCACTGATTGTAAGATGCATCCTGACTTCAATGCTGTTAAATTGTAAGAAAGGGCACTTCAGCATTATAAAATATGGTTCCTGTATTTTTCCGATGACAATCTCATACAGTCAATAGCCTCTCTCACCTGACATCAGTTCAAGACTCACGTGACAAATGGATCCTGTCCGTTTCCTTGGAGTCTTCTTCTCCCTTTGTATCCCCCTTCCCATGTCCCATGATGGTCCTCCCAGGGCTGGCTGCACAGCTGGGACCTTACACGGGCCTACTCAGTGGCCAGCTATTAAGGCTCAAGGTTTTTTTCTTTCTTTTTACTTTTCCAAACTCCTTAATGCTCACCATTGCCACCTTCTTTCTATTATTACTCTTTATTTTTTTAAGCTTCTTTTCCTTACATTAAGAAAAACTTCCCTTGTTTAAAAACCAGTAACTGCCCCTGTTCTCTCCCAAGAGGCTTTTGGAGGCCTGTAAAAATTTGGAATAGAAAAAACAGTTATCCAGAGTGCTAACGCAAAAATTGTCTTTCCCCCACTTCCACAAAGTTCCCTAAACACACCCCTCTCTATTAGCCTACCTTTTTAATTTAATTTCAGTTACACAGAAAGATCAAAAAGAAGAGGTTGTCTCTGGGGCTTCAGCTACTGGCAAAAAGAAGCACAGTGAAGACTTTAGCTCTTTCTTCACCATCACCATGGTTATCCTATCATCTGATGGCCCCTCAGCCAGAGTGGATGAGATTTCTTCCCCCTCCCACTCCCGGCTTTATTGAAATATAATAGACAATTATTTGCTCATATTTATATTGTACGATTCAATGAGTATTTTTCAATCATAGTTGGCATACAGTAATATATTAGTTTCAGTTGTACAGCATAGTGATTAGAGATCTATAGAACTCACAAAGTGATCACCCCACTAAATCTAATACTCCTCTTCCCCTTTACATATTTATTACATTGTTAACTATTTTCCTCATGCTAACCTTTATATCTCCATGTCTATTTTGTAACTATCCATTTGTACTTAATCTCTGTCTTACACACACACACACACACACACACACACACACACACACACACACCTCAAGTTGTTACTTTTTCATTTATTTTGTTTCACCTTCAAAGAGGTTTTTATTAGTCATGTTAACCTGATTTCACCTATACAGAAATGTTCAGAGATATGTGGGCATTCTGTGATTTGTCCTGGTCCTAAAGGTCTTTCAGATTTGTCTTGACCCACATAAAAACAAGTTGCTTCAGAGCTAATGTAAAAACCTGCCTCTCTGGCCCCAACACTCTCCTCTGACCAGTGATAGTTCTTAAAGTTGATGCTTCCTCTTTGATGTTTATATTCAGTGGTGTGCTGTATAAATGTTTAACAACCAGCTGCTGGGGGAAGGAAAAGAAGTCTTGGTTTATAAAGTTTGTCAGTTTCTGTGGTAAAAATATTCTCACCATGGCTGATTCCAGGCCACCAATGTGATGTCACTGAACATAGTTGGGAAGAGATGTACAGTGATACACCATTATAGAGAATTTCCATCATACAGATCCAATAGGCATAGGTAATCTCAAGATTAGAGATAATAGTAAAATATAATGAAATTATTAGGAAGTGATGAGTTTTGACTACTACCTATTCTTTTAATATAACTTATTCAATTATATGTTTTTGTAATTTAACTTTTAATAATGGCTGTGTTTAGTAACCAGCTTGCAAAACTCTGGAAACTTTAGCAATTGCCCCTTGCAAGCCAGTATGAGTAGCTACAGCACACCACTGTAAGAAAGAATACACCACCTTGTATTATTATTTTTATCTTTTATACCCTCAACTAGATTATACACTCTAGAATATGAAGCTATTTGTCTTATAGTTCTTTTCATTTACCATGCTGCTAAACATAGAAAGATAATTAATTTTTAACATTAATAATAATGTTTATTAAAAATGTTTTTGAGCCAATAAAATTCACTCATAACAAAATTTTGGCTGTGCCCCAAATCTGATTCCTTCTGCTATCACAGCTTTAACCAAAAAGGCTTATGAACTAAAAATTATAGTATCAAAAAGGACATATTACTATAAGTGTAATTGAATCATTTTTGCCACCAACTATTAGAACATATACCATTATAGGCAGCAGTGACCAGCTTTGCTATCAATGCTGCTGAGAATACAGAGCAACTTTCAGTCACCAACAAGACACCCCTGATTACTGTAGAAGTAGAGTTCAAAGGGAGAGAGTCTGCTTGGGAGTCCTGTAATGGGGTGACCAAACTGAGAAAACTAATTAACCAAACCCCGAAGAGTGGTCAATTCCTTTACAATTTATATTTACAAAGAATTGGCATATAACCTCAAATGCTAACTTATTATCAGAGAGATACTATTATTTTCCCAATTGCAGAAATAGCTTTTCGGTAACATTAATATTGCTTTTAATTAACCAGGATCCTTCCTCCCCAGAAGCAAGAAGTCAGAAGAGCATTTGTTGAATATCAAACTAGAAAATTTAAAGGTCTTGAAAAATGCGTTCTGCAGGATATGAGCAACCCAAATGAACTGTCCCTGCCCCGCAACGGAGTGTTTCTATTTAATCCCCAAACTATTATATCTACCAAAGCATGTCTGTTATGATTAAAAAGTGCTGGTAAAGTCTGCGAAAATTCCCACTATATGTCACCAAAACTATTATCTCATCCTAGAAGTTACAGTTGAATGACTTTTAGTTTTATATGCTACAGTTACACCGCGTACATAGCTTACTGAGAATATGCCCTAGTCCAGGGTTGGCAAATACGTAGCACACATGCCGCCCCCAACACTCCCCACACCTTTGGTAGATATCATTAATTGATCACCACACTCTTCCGCCATTGAGCGCTACGGTTCTACCCAACACAACCCATTCGGCTGCACTCCCATCCTGGCCCTGGGCTCTAGATACAGACTTACGGAGCAAGGCACGTGCAGGCTTTGCGTAGGAAGGATATGAATGCATGTGACTAAGTGCATTATTTCAGGTTTATTTCAGAGGGTTAACCTTTTGAAAATCTTGTTGCCAATTATTCCTTACTGTAAACCCTAGGTATAAAGTCAAAAGCTTTAGGTTGGTGTTGGCCTTTCCCCCTTCAGCATCACAGTGTAGAGGTGTTGTAATCTTACTTCACCAGAGCAAATTGTTCACATCACTGTCATTTTAGAAGTCAATTATTTAAGCTTTCTTGGCTTTTTTTTGCCATTCCCACTAGAGGGCGCCACTGAGAGCGAAAGGAGGTAAAACTAAAGGGTAGCCAGCCACTTTCCTCTTCAGTACCCCAAGTGAGCTTTACCAACCACACCAGGAAACCCTAACATAACCTGCACCTCCTTGAATGTACCAAACAGGTAGCCGCTTTCCACACAAACAAAAACAATCATCTCTCTTTATCTCCCTGTACCTGACCCTCTCCTCCAATCCCTACACCTTACATTCACCCAAATCACTTCCCTATTAACTCACCTTTATCCTTCCATTGGACTGTGAGCTCCCTAAGGGCAAGGCCAGTCTTTGTGTCCTGGTGCACCGTCATACCTAGCACACAATAAGTCCTCTATAAACATTTGCATGTTAAATTATAGACTTAATGCACTAAAAACAATCACAGACCTCTTAGTCAAGGTGACAGAAATGGAAACCGTATCACCTTATTAAGTTGTAACAAATTTTTCATGAGTTCTTAGGCATGTACTTGGGCCCTGCTCTCTAATTCTTCACACCATGAAATAATTCCCATGTAGGCACTAGTCCTGCTCTTCCACACCGTAGAATGAAGCCTCTTAACTCCTCAACCAAAAGGTTTAATGTGGAAAGAAACTCTGGATGTCATTCAGCCTTAGTTTTCAGTGATGGTCTCTGGAAAGTTGTGGAGACAACCTCCTGGTCAAAATTACTTCTGGCCTTTCACCCACCCTGGAATTTTTAGAAGTCCCCCCACCCTCCTCATTGACTTTAATTTTGTTTCCCCAATAGACTTTTGAAATTGAACAGGCTCCTGGAAGTATTTTGAAAGGAACCTATGAACTTTATGGTCAGCATTTTCAGTCTCTAATTATAACTTTGCATTATGGCTTTCACTTAATACTTTTAAGGTGGGGCTGAGAGTAATTGTTGGTTTTGAAACTAAATCTTTGGTAGCCACAATCAATGTATGGAGGCTTAATTTCTCTTACATTCTTAGAGAAGTTGCTGAAAGTGAAGAGGAAACTTATGCTATCTTCCATCTAAGAGAACAGATTTTCTTAGAGTGTAGTGAAATATTTATAAGAATTTAAGAGCTTATGGGGTTCAAGGACTGAATTCACCTCAAACTTTCATTTGCATACTTGCTTCCAGGAAAATCTACGATGGGCTGATCCAGATAAGTCACTTGGAAATCCTGCTTTTAACGAACAAATGAGAACAGATGTATAGTTTCTACAGAAAGAACGTTTTTCTCACCTACTGACTTCACGAAAAGAAAGAGTGCGCAAAATATAGTATAGAAATAAAGGGACTATTTTGAAATAAAGACAAAAACATTTGACTTGGGAAAGAAATGTCAGTAATATTAGAGAATTTCTTTGAAACAAAAAATATATATATACTTTACTTTTTGTTTGGAAGGGAATTTCGTTTCAATCTTTAGTTGTGACTTTCTGTTTTACCAAACTCTTTGTTGGTTCACTGTCTTCTCCACATCTTCCCTTATTACTTCCACATTGCTTTGTTGGTGCTTATTGTCCTTCTGGCAAGCCGTTTCATGCCCTTCGATCAGACATGAACTAAAGCACCTTCATTAGCATATCACAAATGCTTCATCCATACATTTATTGATATATTCATTTGCCAAACATGTGTTGTAGGTCTGCTATTGGCTAGATGTGGTGGATAGGAACACCAAAAGCAGTTCCCACTCTCAAGGAACTTTCAGTTCAGTGAGAACTAGACTGTTTGAAAACCACCTGGCAACACTGCAAACTACCTTTATTAACATTTCAAACTATATTACAATTCTCAGGGACCATCACTATTTCTCCATGCTTGAGGGTTCTGATTAACTGACTCATTTGTAACACTCATCTAATGAGCCAGATGAAACTATGATTCCTTGACCTGAATCTAGAAGCCCTCCATGTGCGAACAGTGTTGGGAGAGAAAGCTGAGAGCAGGCGGGTGTTGTATGGAATGCCAGTGAAGGGCAGGCATAAATTCACAAAAGAGAGCTCCATGTTCCTCTAGTCAAAAGTTAGAGTGTAAGATACCAGGTTCCTGGAGATTAGGCTTTTCCTGCCACAGAGTTATATGAACCTATTATAAGCTTACCTGGAATGATTCGCATCCCTTCTCTTAAATGATTCACATCCCCTGGTCAAACTAGCCAGGCCTGGCATAAACTGCAGAGCCCACAGTGAGATTCTGACATCCAGCTAGCAGCAATGCACACAAGCCCAATAGAAACCAATGTTTTTTATGAGGTAAGTGATCCTTAATGCCAAAAGCGCACTAACTTTGGGCTAGCTCAAGAGACGTCAATTCAGACAGAGGCCTACCTCCAAAGTAAAGAGCTTAAAAGCGCATTCTGGATTTCACCTCTCTCTCAAGCCTATACTTGAAGTCAGCAGCTATGTAATGCTAATGATTATTAAATTAAAAGGCACTCATTTAATGGAGCAGTTTCAGTATCCAATGTGAAGTTGCCTTCTGCCATATGGCTTTAGGCATGAGTGATTAAACTGCGAATTCCTGAACCCCTGCTCCTGGGCTATTTAATGCTGCTATGCATCATGAGCCTGAGATGATGAGGAATCTGTTTTCGGTTTACATTCCCAGCAGAAAGTGACTCCTTTGGGGCTAGAGTTGTTTAAATACTCCTCAGATCACTACAGGATGCAGACTCACACTGACCCCGCATGCAGTTAGTAGACGAGAAAGACTGAACTCTAACTCAGGATCCAGATGGAAACCTTTATTATACAACCATTCCCAGGATTCAAAAGCAAAGAGAATCATCCGTAGTAACTAATAATCCAAGAAGCAAGGACAGAAGACCCAGCACAGAGCCCTTGAGATATGGACAATTAGGATAAATTAAATGGGCTGCAGCTCATTGAACACATCTCATGTGCCCTATCAAGAACATTCTATTATTGACCCTATTTTACTGATAGCAACACAGAACCTTAGAGGAATTAGGTAAGCTGTCCAAGTTCAAGTTCACAGCTAATTAGTGGTAGAGCTGAAATTCAAACTCAGGTCTGCTTGACTCCAGAGCCTAAGTTCTTTAACCACAATGCTTTTTGAACATGACTGCCAGTTCCTTAGTTAAGGATAACTGGTGGTGAAAACCGCAATGGGTATTTTTTCGTTCCTTGTTTCTAAATGTGATTAGTAAACTATGTATGATCCTCACTTCAATGGATAGAATTAGTCATTTTCAAAAGATCCCTCTTGTTGGTTCCATAAAATTCAAAGTTAAGGAATTATGTCAAGTCCTGTTACATACAGACAACTGATCCAACAAAACATACCTATTATCAACATGATTCTGAAAGGACAAAAATAGATAACTATCCTCTGTTCATAATTCTGCCTCAATATGGCGCATGCTATCTCAATGTGGGATTTATTATGGTAGAAGTATTTTTAGAAATTTAACTCAGTTTCTGTCCCTAAGGGTCTTACGTTCACACTGGGGAGGCTGGAGACAGGGGGTTCAGTAGCACTCAAGAACATGAACAATATAAGTCCTTAATGGCCCAGACAGAGATAAGGACATACAGAGAATCAAAAGACCCCAAAGAAAAGTCTTCACTACTCTGTTATGTGAATGACCAACTCATAGACCTCATCCTACTGGACTAAAATCAGAAAAGAAATTCTTGTTCAACTACTTTACTCAGCATGAATAAGTCATTTAAAATCATAATCGTTCTAGAACTTTCAGTGCTCATAATCAAAGGTCCTATATAAATTTTAATAAGACTGTAGGCATTGCACCAAGAAATTCCTTTGGAAATTTCTAGCTTAAATCTGAGAGTTAGAAACTTCTTGCAAAAGACAGAAGCACTATCTCACCCTCAGCAAACAGCCTCTCTTTCCTGATGCGCTCTGCATCATTAACTTCTAGCTGGTACTTTTAATATTCGGATTGTACTTTTCAACTTTTAAAGCCTTTATCAGATGTTCTTTGAAACCAAATGCATACCACTAAAATACACATGTTTCCAACGTGATCGGATTGCTTTCAAACCTATCTGCAAAGACCTTGAGAGGACAAGGAATATATTTAATGATAAGAACTACCATGGCGCCAGTAATGAATGGTTCAGTTCTGCCAATAATACCCAAAATGAAGGCAATAATGTTTAAAGCCTTGTTTGCTTTAGCAACTTTAAGTACTTTCACATACATTATCTTATTTAGTTCCTTTGACAACCATAGAGACAGCAGAATGAGTTTTATTATCTCCATTTTAAAAATAAGGAAACTATGGTTCACAGCATTCAAATGACAGAGCCAAGTTTACACAATAAGTAAGTGGCAGAGTCGGCACCAGAATTCCGGCTCTCTGGCTCCCAGCCCATTGCCATTTCAATTCAGCTATTATTTATATCAAACAATATACCTTCTATTCTTATGTGATATCTGCAGAGACAGGTTGCAAGACTTATTTGTCTTTGGATCCCTGGTACCTGACTTGGGACAAGTAAGAGTTTATGGTGGACCAGAAATAAAAACACTTTGTTCTAGTGCCTGTGATTTTCATGGTCACTATTACCAGTTAGTTGGGTTGAGCTAATGCTCATAAGGCCAAAGTTACGAGTTTTAAATATGGGTGGGACAGTTCGCTTTCTTGTATTCCTTGGTCATACAGTTGGTTCCTAAACACAACTAGTCATCTTACTAACCTATCCCAAGATGGATCTGGCAAGTCGATGGATAGCTTAGTCTAACTTATTCTCCTCAAGCTATTTATCTGTGCTTGAGAGCAGGGACTATCACACCTAAAACTCTCCTCTCAGAAAATATCCTCACCTAGAATCTCTCTTAAAAGGACTTCTAGGTAGGCCTTATAGAGCAGTGACCATGATCTGTTCCCAGTGACACCTCCCCTCAGCCTGGCATAACTGAATAGGGCCAAGTTGGTGCTTGACCCAGAGGCAGTCAATGGGAAGCCCAAAATTTGTCCTGGCAGGAAGGCCGTGCCCCAACAGAAATGATGAGGAAATACAGGGCCAATCAAATGTCTTTTATAAGGAATTCACAGTGAAGATAGGAGAGAGTTAAGTCAGGAGAAAGAAGAGAGACTCAGAGATGGAGATAGACTGATGGTGGAGTCAGAGCGGGAAACTCCTACCTGAGTTCCAGCCAGGGTTACAGAGCTGATGGCTGTCTATTGGAGCCAAGGCTGGGTTTTCATCCTTCCTAGGCCATTTGTTCTTTAATCTTGGTTGGATCTTGATCCATTTGATAATCTGATGAAAGAAATGGGTCCTTGTACCAGAAAAGTGTATATAGGGTCATGTACCACATGACAACACAGTATATCTTATCAACACCAGAGGGGTCATAAAGTTGTAGTGCAATGTGTTACCCACATGTCTGTGGTGATGCTTGTGTACACAAACCTGCTACGCAGCCAGTCATATAAAAGTATAGCACATACGATTATGTATAGTACATAATAGTTGATAATTATAATAGATAACTGTTATTGGCTTATGTCTTTCTATTCTGTACCTTTTATCATTATTTTAGAGTGTACTCTTTCTACTTCTAAAAAAAGAATTTGCCATAAAACAATGTGACGCATTATGCCAGCAGCAACCTTATACATCTCATGTTTACCAAATTTCTTGATTACATCATTTGCTCTTGTGCTGATTTAATCTTGGCTTGTTTTATAAATTCAGTGTAGCCTGTATACAGTGTTTATAAAATCTACGGTAGGTAGGGTACGGTAATGTCCTAGGCCTTCACAGTCACTCACCACCCTCTCGCTGATTCACCTGGAGCAACTTCCAGTCCAGTAAGCTCCATTCATAATAAGTGCCTTATACAGGCTTACCATTTTTTAATCTTCTATACCATAGTTTTACTGTGCCTTTTCTATGTTGGATGTGTCTAGATGCATGAATACCATTGTGTTACAATTGCCTATAGTATTCAGTACAGTAACATGCTGTATAAGCTTATAGCCTAGGAACAATAGGCTTCAGCATATAACCCAGGTGTCTAGTAGGCTATAGCATCCCAGGTTTGTATAAGCACACTCTATGATATTCACACAAAGACAAAATCACCGAACAATGTATTTCTCAGAGTGTAACCCTATCCTTAAGCAGTATGACTGTACACACATTTAAACCAATGATTATATTTAATTTCAAGGTGTTTCTTGATCTTCTGAAGCCCAAATTTAGACCCATGGGAATCTATGGACCACAGAGCAAAGAGTCTTTTATAAACCGTTAGTTCATCCCTGATGGCTGTGGTATCACACTCATCACTGATGCTCAGCACAGTATAGGCCTTGGATGTATTACATACATCTTGGTTGAAGGAGTGAGTGAATGAGTGAATAAGTAAAAAGAAATACATCTTGGAGTTCATTCCCCATGACAGCACATTGGGACACCCTCTTCCTCTCTCTTACAAAATACTTTATTAACAAAAGCTGGGTAGTATGATTGGAAGGAATGCTTGTTACTTGTATGTACCCAGATGATGTTTTATATACCCAACATCATCAATAGACATACTATCCACATCTGGACCAAAAAGGACACTGCCTACCAGTACACAAATGAGCAGCTGGAATGTCATAGCCCAGAAGGACAGTCCTCCCTTTTTGGTAGATATAAAATGAAAATCTACTGTTTTCTACCTGATATGTATATGCAATGCTTACTTAGAACTTAAGCTACTTTTTTCTAATATTCAAATTTAAAATAATAATTACACTTTTTATTTCTTTTCTGACTTTTGGGAGTAATGCTTAGTTATTTTCAATAATCTAGGGTTCAATTTTAGGGTGAACATTAGTTGGCTTTTCAATTCACTTCAAGTGTCTTATTTTATAGAGAGGAAGAGAGAGACCAAAAGAGAGAGACAGTAAGAAAACAGCCAACTTTCCTTCAGTTGCTCCGGCCAGTTTTATTTGGGCTATCATCCATTTAAGGATTGACAGGTATAAGTTCTCTGAGGGCAAGATTATGCCACATAGCTTCATATCTACCTCCTTTGCCCACTGTCAATCTAATTACATTACAAATATAGGGATTTTAATTAAATTTATATAATTTCTTATCCAGAAAATAGGTAAGACAAATTTGCTTTTTAATATGGGGAGGGAAAGAAAATTGTAGCAGAATGTGCTGATCCAAAATTTTTTTAAAAGATTGAATCATATCATCATGATTGCATTTAATGGTAAGAGTGGTATTTGATATTTTTAAATCTCTTGCAGGGTGTGGCATAAATTGCATATTTTTATATAAAGAGTTTTTCTCCATTTTGGATCAGATACCCTGGTCTATAAGAAGAATGAAGGTTCTATTTACTTGGTATGCACAACTTGTGGGGACCCATTTGTCTCAGTAATGCTTCATGGATACAAGTGGCATAAAATATTGTATTATGCTTCCATCCAAGGAGCAGAAACATTCTCTTACTAGTATAGTTAAAGTCCATTAACAGAAAATCTATTCTGGCAATGTGGCATAGCTAACCCCCGAAGACCAAATTTTTACTATCTCTTGAGTCACTTAGTTTACCTAAGCATAACATTAATTCTTTTAATGTGATATTCAAAATATAGTTACTATATTTAACATGTGCCTGGAGTGAGGAGGAGTGAAGAAACCAATATTTCCTGAATATTCTTTATATGACAGGGACTTTGCAAAGATTATCTCAACCTAAGGAACTCCTTTTGCCCATTAAACAGACCAAGAAACTGAGCTGCAGAGAAGTTAAGGGACTTGCCCAAGGTCGCACAGCCAGGAAATGACAGAGTCAGGACTTAAATCTAGGATATCCTGTCTCCAAAGTTTAGGTCCTAGTCCCTTGCTGTATTCTCAGCAGTGACCTGTGATAGGGGATGGTGGTCCGAATCATCTCCATTATTGCGAATCATGCATTGAAGACCAATTCTGCTTGGTAGGGTTAAGAGACAAAGACTCAAACTTCCTGTTCTCATAGTTTGGAGCAATCACTTGAGTCCAGTATGATCCAAAACTTGTTATTAGCTTCCACCCTCCCCCACTGGAGGTCAGGCCCAGGGAGTATGGTAACTCTCTGCAGTCTAGGAATAACCCAACAGAACAGAACAAGGAGCTTCTCTGACCCAGCAGAAACACGTAACCTGAACCTATCATGTAACTCTGGCCATGACATGCTGAGATAAGCAATGAGAGATGGATCAGAAGTCAAGATTCAGATTCTATTTCTGCCTCTGCCAAGACCTTGCAAAGTGACCTTGAGTGACATCCATGGCTTCATTGTTTTCATCTTTGGGGTAGGGATAATAATGTCTGCTTAGCATCCACCATTTTAAATTGGTTTTTTAAACTTAAATTTTACCCATCCCTTCTATAACCAAATGTACAAGGCAAGTCCCAAGAAGTCATGTCCCCCAACAATCCCACATTCTCCCATCAGTGTTCTTCAGTAATTTCAGATATTGCAACACCATTGCTGTTCAGGATCAGAACTGAAGAACTTGAAAGACTCTAGGAAGATGTGGTGGCTTGTCTTCACATCAAGTAAACGGCCTGTGGCATTGCATTCTGAAAGGTGACAACAGACATTCATGGGGCAGTAGTGGAGGAGCTATGTTTACATGACACTTAATATCCTGGAAAGCATTTGTCATATCATATGGGGATGCCCATGTCCTAGTAACCCAACGCCATGGACTTGGACCAGAGGTGGACTCAAGATGATCTTGGCTGGCACCACCTCTCCAGCCTGAAGGAAATGGCTGATGGCTCTAGAGGATACCCCGCCCTTTCCAATAGAAAAATGTGGTGTGCTACATGTCATCCAGCCAATAAGCGAGAAAGGGGGCCTTTAAGAAATTGTGTTTAATGTTGGAAGGAAAAATAAAGCAGCTTTTGAAGATCTTTTCATAGTCTTTGAACTAGAGAAATAATTTACCAGGACTGAGAGTTACAGAGAGCAGGGCAGACAACCTGATTAAGCTCTGTACTCCTGTGATTTTAACAGCTGTTAGGGAGCACCTCATGGGCCCATACTTCATGACGTCCTCAATATACACTGTCTGAATTAAAGCTCATACAATTTATCACCTCCTGGCATGAACCAATGATACTACCTTGAGCCAATCATTAACATCTGTGGCCTGGCCCTTTTCTAATGCCAGGTAAAAATTATCAACACATATGTCAAAATCCCTAAGGATTTTGCCAAAAAATGGAATAGAGAGGAAGGCAGTGAGCCATGTTGAGAGGGGTAAATTACTTCGATACTGAAGTGGGAAGAGGAGAGCAGTGTAAATAAATGGGAGAATATCTATGGAGAAAGGCAAAGGCAAATTCAATAAGTAGCTTCAAAGTGTGAGCCTCAAAACAAGTGTCTTTCTTCCTCGGAATACTACCGTTTTGTGCCAGGTTAAGAAGCTAGACTGCCTCCTGTCTGTTTCAGAAAATAGACAGGATAACAGTTTCAGATTCCACAGTGATTATAGCTACTTAAGTTTGACTTACCAAATACTGTCTCAAACAGATGGTATGTAACATTTGATTAAGGCTTATCCTGCAAGCCCATCACAGAACATTTCTTTCCCTCTTAATATAAAAAAGATGCAGAAAAGAAAGGAAATAACTTCCACCTTTGCTCATATGCCATGTATATCAGTTTTGCATGTTTGTGCCTTTCCTAAAATGAATCTGCGCTTATTATGCAATTCAAGGCCAAGCCATATAGTATTGACACCATAGAATCTTGATGAAGAAGGATATTGAAGATTATCCCATCTAAGCCACTTATTTTGTATAAGGAAATGGAAACTGAAAAAGGTTAGCTGATTTGCCCAAGGTCGCATTGTGGCAAATCTGGAACCAAGTCTTCTAACTCCAGGTCTGCAGTAGCCTTTATATGTGCATGATGTTCAATGTAGAGAAAACATACAAATCTGTCAGCACCATTATTACCAAATTAGCACCAATCTGTGATGAACAATTATCAGAACTTGAGGCTGATGGGTAATGCCATTCAAGTCCAGTTAATGAGCCAAAGCTTGGTTCTCCAAAACACTTAACATTAATCAGCATTTGGCTTCAGTTTGTGACAAGTGTTTTCAAAACATCACAGACAATTACAATATTCTTAGCTTTGCCCAGTGTAAATAGAAAATCAAAGGAAGTCAGAATTTCATAAATGACAGTCTCCAAAATGGAAATAATGAGCCCCATGGAGAGGGTACCATGTGTTCATTTTCTAGCGGCCAAATATAATTTAGGAACTAACGAGGTCACTGAGAGATTACAAAGTGTGAGCCTTCTGGTTGGTGAGGATAAAAAGGTCTCTTTTTGGAAGAGCAAAACAGAGCCAGCAAGCAGGATCAGCCTCGCAGTGCAGTTACAGAGCATATACCCCAGGCTCCACACCCCGCCTCCCATTCCCACACATACCACCTATCCCAATGGTCACTGGTAGTGTCAGAGGAGAGGGTTCTCCAGCATCAAGGGGGACAAAGCAGTGTACTGGAGGACATGGGAACTCAACACATGGTGGCCTGGTGCTGGGAAAGTAGCAGAGGAGAGGAAACCAGGGGATAGAAATGGTAGTTGGTAGGAGATTGATGCTTTATCTCTAAGCTCCAGGGATGAACAGCTCTTGTGAAATTCTGTTCTCCAAGTTTCCTCGGGCAAAGCTAATCTGTGACTTGTCTATCTGTCTGTCTGTCTGTCTGTCTGTCTATCTATCTATCTATCTATCTATCTATTTAAATTTACAAGTGAAAATCCAACTGTGACAAATGTTAGATTTTCTGAAAAAAAGAAGAATGCTTCATTCACTGGGTTTAAGACAGCATTACACATCAGTTTGTTTTATATTATTAAAAAATGTGTTAATCAATCAAACAGTCATTGTTGATCACCCTATAGTAACTAATGTTTGGGGGGGGGAGGGTCACTGTGTGCCAGAGACAGCGCTAAATATTTTCCTTGCATTATCTCATTTACTCATCACTATGATGCTTTAAGATGATAACAATCATAATTATACTCAGAATTTATTCAACACATATTAAGCACTGTAAAATATGCAGCAAATGATACAAACAAAGTCCCTGCTCTCTCTTATGTAACATATCAGGTAGCTATCGTTGTATAACAAACCTTCCCAAAACGTACTGGTTTGAAACAATTAGCATTTATTATTGCTCATAAGTGTATAGGTTTTCTGAGTAGGTTTTCAAATCGTGGCTAGACTCACTCATGTATCTTTAGCCAACTGGCAGACTGGCTGGTCTACAAGAGCCTCCACTGGGAATATTCTGTCCTTCTCCACAAGGTTACTCATCCTCCAATAGCTCTCCTGCTCTTCTTCTTATGGCAAAAGCAGGGTACTAAGAGAGAGTGGAAATGTGCCAGGCCTCTTAAGGCTTATGCAGAGAAAGCAGCAGCAGCATTCTATATTCTACTGGCCAGAGAATGTAATAAAACCAGTTCAGATTCAAGGGTGGAGAAATGGAGTCCACTTCATGATGGGAAGAGCTACAAAGTCACATTAGAAAGCACGTGGATACAGGGAGGTCATTAATGCAATCTGTGTCCTCCCCATGTAATAGGAAACTAAAATGATGCTAAGGAATTCATGAAAATATTTCATTTGAGTCTCATTTAACCCTGTGAGACAAGTTCTACTATCAATCTTTGTTCCTCAGTGAGGAAACTGAAGCCTAGAGAGATTTAAAAATGTGCCAAAGATCTACAAATATTTCATGATGAAGTCCAGATTCAAACTCAAGACCCCAATGCCTGAGCACCAACTCACTATGTGATTCTTTCCAGCTTGAGCACATCGAGAGAAGAAAGTATAAAACATGGCCACTACCTACAAGGCACTTACAGTCCTATTGGGATGCATAACATAAATTCATGTAACAATTCATGTCACTAAGCTATACTCAATCATTGCCCAACAGTGAATGAGGATAAAGATGGCCAAGACACAGAAGCTGCCATGAATAAGGGGGGACAGAACTGAGCTTTGAAGGGCATGAATGGTGAACAGCAAAAGGAGAGAGTTTTCTGATAATGACATCTCCCTAACCTCTATGAAAAGAGCTTTCTGCATCTTCTTTGCTTATGGAATAAACTTATTTCTCTAGAATGGCCTTTAGTATCCTAACATATGGCTTTATTGGTTAACATTTTATTCAGCTGCAAGCAATAGAAAATCTGACTAGCAATGATTTTTACTCAGATTGGGATATTTTTTTTCCTGCCCAAGGCACATGGAGAAAGCAGTCCAGATGATGTCATCCAGGAACCAGGATTTTTCTGTCTTTCTCCTCTTCTGTCCTACAAGAGAAGCTGGGAAAGCTGGCGTTTCCATTTTCTAGCTCCATAATATGAGAAAAATAAGACAGAATGGGGCTGTAACTGGCCTTGTCTACCCCAACACAATGTTGATCTCAACCATGGTTTCCCAGTGCTTATCCCCAATGCATCAGTAAACCAAAGCCATCACTCCAAGGGTTCAAATCAGTTGTTCTCCTGGTTCCCTTTTTTCCTAATGCTCTTCTCCCTTCATGGACTGCAGAAATTCTTCCCTGACTCTTCTCTGATCCCCAATAACAAACAGGAATGCTGCCTCCTGTCAGGCTCTTCTGGTCCTTTCTCTAGTGAGCACTCAGCACTTTCTACCTTGGATTGCTTCTCCTGTAGAATTCAAATGCATCAAGTCAGGGCCCACATCTTAGTTTTTGTTCCATCTACAACACTCATGCAGCTGGCACATGCAGACATCATGAAGGAAAGGGATTGTGCTCCATGACTCAGTATAAATGGGGGATGGGGGAAGAAAGGCAACCCAAATAATTTCAGAATTGTCAGGGGAAGATGACTGGCACATTCAAGGTGCCATCAGTGGTACCAGGACATTGTGATCTCTGTTTTAGACTCATTTAGAGTGAACTGATCATTGAACCAGCAAACAGAAATTATAAGCATGTATCTGGTTTCAGGAAAAACGTCAAGATTTAAGTTGTAGGTTTGAAACTACTACAAGAAGAAGAAGAAGAAGAAGAAGAAGAAGAAGAAGAAGAAGAGAAGAAGAAAGAAGAAGAAGAAGAAGAGGAGGAGGAGGAGGAGAGAGGAAGGAGGAGAGAGGAGGAGGAGGAGGGGAGGAGGAGGAGGAGGAGGAGGAGGAGGAGAAGAAGAAGAAGAAGAAGAGAAGAAGAAGAGAGAAGAAGAAGAAGGGAGAAGAAGAGGAGAAGAAGAGGAGAAAGAAGAAGAAGAAGAAGAAGAGAAGAAGAAGAAGAAGAAGAAGAAGAAGAAGAAGAAGAAGAAGAGAAGAAGAAGAGAAGAAGAAGAAGAAGAAGAAGAAGAAGAAGAGAAGAAGAAGAAGAAGAAGAAGAAGAAGATTTATAGTGAAAAGGACAGGAGTAAGCTTCAGAGAACAAACCTATGTTAAAAGCAGTGCTAGGCAATGACATAGATCTGATATCGTTGAGATTTTGTCAGACAGAGAGCATTGACTATATGTTCACCCAAGTGGTCATGCACTCTCATGAAGAACAGTGGAGGCCAGACTTGCAAGTGTTTTGAGTCCCAACTCTAAATTTCAGGCTATCGATGGATGCAGGCAATAGATGTGTACTGCTATGAAACGGTAAACAAATGTTTTGATCTGATTTCCTTACATGGCAAATTATAGAATTCCAAATGAAAATGGCTTGAAACTAGCTTATATAAAGAGAATGTATTGGCTCATGAAAGAGCAGGGATGGTTTTTGCTTAGGTATGGGACCCAAATAATATCCTTAGGACCATCTCTCTCTCTCTCTCTCTCTCTCTCTCTCTCTCTCTCTCTCTCTCTCTCTCTCTCTCTCTCTCCCCAACCACCCCCACCCCATGTCTCATCTTTCTTCATTTATAATTTTCTCTTAATTTGGACACTTTGTCTCTTACTGTCATCTAGGAAAGATGACAGAAAGCAATTCTACTTTACATCATCTTTACAGCTAAAAGACAGCTCTCCTCCCTTTCTAAGCACCTATATAGCAAATCTCAAGGAAAAATCTGATTGGTCTTTTTAGGTTTCCTCCCTATCCCCAAGCAAAGGGAAGGAAATACCATGATTGGCTAGGCTTAGGTCACATGCTCACTTCTCCGGGAAGCCAGGAGAAGTAGTTCTGTTGGCAGAAGAAGAGAAGGGGTGCTAGACAGACAGCAAAATTTTCTCTTATAAGACCTGGTGCAACTAGGCTTTAACCATTTGGGCGCTGCTTCCTTGTAAGTAGATTCAGACACCTGAAGCTTGATAATTCAACAGTAAAGACCTACTTGACTCACTGCCCATTTGCCTGTTTAGCTAATAAACAACCTCTTTACCTCCCTCTGGGCTTGCAAACATATGCGAGAAATAAACAGAGTCTTAGGACAGTCAGTCTCAAGACTATTTCTAATAACTGGATTCAGCCCTAGTTGCTTTATAATTATATCCATTTTGGATTCTGTTTGACCACTTCTCATGCCTTCCTGAGCTACATCTTGGATGCCTATTACTGTGTTTGCTCTTTCCTTTGAGCCTGGAATATCACTTTTTTCTTTCTGGGTTTAATCCCCTTACCAAGTTCCCATTGTGCTTGTCTGAGTATTAAACCAGATATTCTGTGAGAGGAGCCAATTAGGACAGACACAGGGGCACACAATCAATATTCATTCTCCTCTTTATTTTCACCTATTGCTCCTCATGGTCACTTTTTAAAAAAATTATAGAGTTGTAGAATAGAAATGAAAATAAACATAATAAAGATATAATTGTCTTTGCAAAAACAAACAAAAAAACCCTCAACAAACCATACTTCAGATGTATATACTTAATGGCACATAGATAAGTACATATGTAAAAATTTATTGAGCTGAACACTTAAAATTCATGTAAGTTATACTGTAATTTAAAAAAAATTTGAAGAAAACTTATGGGTGTATTAAATACTCTCTAAAAGAAAGGAATACACCATTGTTCTAGAACATAAATTTAAAATAAAGATACAATGAGATGAACTAGATTCTTCTGTCAGAGAAGGAACTCCTCCCTTTAACAAATTTTAATGAAAATGGTCTTATCGACTGTACATATTAATTAATGTATTATATGTTATTATCTAATTTAATATTTCTATAATATATTTCTATAATGTATCTATAATATAGTAAACAAATTATATATATAATAAAAATTATATATATATAAACAAGTAGTAACTTTATTAACTACCTTGTTTCTAATAAAGGACTTTGATCCTAAACTGATGAAAAGACAAGTAAATCACTGGGATTAAACCAAAATGACAGTGTAGCCCCTCATGCCATTATTCAATTATAACTCTATCTCAGTCAGCAGTAGATACTAAGCATCTAAAAGGCAAAAATTACATTTTGGAACGCAGTTCAAATATCAATGAAATTACACAAAGCATAGAGGCAACTCACTAAATGCTAGAGAACAGAGCCACAGGAAAAGAGCCTGGGAGGGTAAAAGCCAGAGCAGCAGAGGGGCATGAGGCAGTCCATCCAGGACCAGGTCTTTCCAGGTCACTGACCTGTATAGTCAGGAACCCCCCACAAAAGCTTCCAAAGACTCAACAATGTGTCGCCCATTTTGGGGAGCTACCACAAAGGGGCACCAACATGGCAGCAGTTTTAGCCCAAGATACAGTATCTGCAGTTGTGAGAGCACCGCAGACATGGGTGGACACTGGTCCCTCCCCTCCACCTGAGAGACCAGAACCTAGGAAAAGGCAGACGGAGGAAAGAAGCTATGAATCAGATTCAGATGCAAACTAAATGGACCTAGCTTTTAAACACTGCAGATCTCTACAATCTACATTAGATGTCGTCAAGGGATAGGAAAGGAGATTAGACATAGCACTATTGAAAGTACTAACTGGAAAAAAAATATATCCATTACATATTTATGCCTCCAAATGTTGAGATCTCTCAATTACTAAGCTATCAGTAATGACAGAGAAAGGGGTGTGTGTGTGTGTGTGTGTGTGTGTGTGTGTGTGTGAGAGAGAGAGAGAGAGAGAGAGAGAGAGAGAGAGAGAGAGATCTGTACATATAATAGATATTATTCAAATAATTTTTGAGTAGGATAAAAATAGTTACATTTGCTAGAAAATTTCTACTGTGCCCCGTGTTGAACCAGATGTTTTACTCATAAATCCATTTTCATCCTCACAAGAAATAGCACATTATCCCCATTTCTCAGATAAGGAAACTGAGACTTTAAGAATTTTAAGTAACACCCTGAGATCATACAGTTTGGAAGTGACCAGTAAGTGGCTCTCTGCCTGGAGTCATTAAATTAACCTAGCCCGACTTTCTACCATCTCATTTTATAAATGTTTAAACTTAGTCCCAGGGGAATTAAAGAACTTGACCAAAGCTGTTATTCTTTAGTAACAGAGAAAAGATTTCTAACATAAAAAGATCTTCTGGTGTTTACTACAGAGCTTATAATAAGGCTATTTAATAAAAGAAAAAATACAAATGTTCCCATTAAAGTGTTATATACACTTTTGTTTTAAACAGCATAAGACATCACAGGTGGCTTGCTCTGGTTGTACTTTGTTGAGAGTAAGGAATTGAGGGACCTTGTAGAATTCTAACCTATCCATGAAATTCGGTCATTTTTATCCTTTCTGCTGTTAGCGCTATAATACTGAGTGCATTCTAAGCACCTAGCACTGTGCCAGGCACATAGTGGGTGCTCAATAAATGCTTGCTGAACGAATATTCACTATAAACATAACCAGTGTACTCTGAACAAATATAAACCAATATTCCCTGGGCAAAAGAAATAAGTTTCTTTCCCTTAATATTGTATAAATAATATTAGTAAACAAATTCACTTTGCTTTTTTCCAATTCATATCAGTCCAGCTGTCATTTGCATCTGTAATATAGATATATATGAATAAACTTATTTGTCATCTCTTCTGAACTATCATGACATCTTGGCCTGTCACCAGACACCAAGGCCATATCTAAGTTAATCTCTCTCCATTTGTGTACTACTTGTTCCTTTGTAATATGTATGTATGCATATATACATACATATATATATATATATATAATATATATATGTAATACCCTGTATATACATATATATTATAATATAATTCATATTTTAGGAGTTGACTCAACTTTGTTTACCCCCTCCCCTTGATGGAGGAAGGGCAAAACTCTGTTCACTTCTTTTTTGCTGATGGCTGTTGCTGAAAGTCCTGTGCGGAAACTTACAAAATGAAGTGGGAGTTTTCTTCCCCTCCTGTTAAATTCTAACTCGCCTCCCCTCACTGACATGGCCAGCCTAGCTGTCTGCCCCAGGCAGCCTCTGCCAGTCAGGCCAGGCTTGATCTTGTTCTCTGAATGTCTGAAACAGGGAGGCCTAAAAGGAAATACTGCTCTCAATTCAAAATTGCTTTCATGGGGAAAAATTTTTCAGAGAAAGGTAAACACAGCCAATCTAAGAAATCTTAGTTGATTATTTACTATTATTTAACCTTTGAAAGATTCCATTGCAAAAGAGAGGGCAGGTATTTATATAGTTCACAGCCCAGGGAACCTTTTTTTTCTGCATAACTAGCGAGCTAAACTAGTTAGCTTGGGCTTATATGTAAAGAGGCTAATTCTATCACTCCCTCCATTTCCCAGAATATCTCACCGTGGACATGCAAAGCAGTTGAATTGCTAACAAAGCTGAAGGAGTTTGGTTTACATAATTCCTGAATTACTGATGGAGCTTTGCAACTGAGCTTTATCTGTGTTCATGACTAACCTTAGCTAATCTTTACAGCATATAACGAAAGCTGTCAATATAAGGAGTAATGTATACTTAAACACTGTAAAAGGAAACATTCTTAAAGCAGAAGATCAAAAGTCAAATGTGAGCTTTACTGTTTTGAAATATGGTTCTGGAGTTTTGGAGCATCATTTCATGGGACTTGAGTTTTCAAGCCAAATCTTTGTTCAGAGATAAGAAATGCTGACTGCATTCCCTCTGGCGTGCTCCCCATCTCCGTGACCGTTTTTCAACTACTAATTTGTACTTCTTTAACCTTTCACCCCATTCTCCCAGCACCTCAACCCCTCTGGTCATCACTAGATTGTCCTCTGTCTTTGTCTGTTTTCAATCAGTTTGTTCTTTTTGTTCCTTAGATTCTTCATATAAGTGAAATCATATGCTATTTATCTTTCTCTGTCTGACTTATTTTGCTCAGCATAATACCCCCTAGGTCCATCCATGTCATTGTAAATAGTGAAATTTCATTTTTTGTGGTTGAGTAATATTCCATTGTATATATGAACCATTACTTCTTTCCAATCATCTGTTGGAGGGGCATGTAGGTTGTTGCTTCCATATCTTGGCTATTATGAATAGCACTGCCATGAACATAGGGGTGCATAAATCCCTAAAATTAGTGTTTTGGTTTTCTTTGGATAAGTACTCCAGAAGTGCAATTGCTGGTCAAAAGGTCCATTTTAAATTTTTTGAGGAATCTCCAAAGTGTTTTCCATAGTGGCTGCACCAATTTGCAATCCCACCAACAAGTGTACGAGTGTTTACTTTTCTCCATATCCTTGACAACACTCGTTTTTTGATTTCTGGATGATAGCCATTCTGACAGGTGTGAGGTGATATTTCCTTGTGGTTTTAATGTCATTTCTCTGATTATTAGTGAAATTAAGTATCTTTTCATATATTTATTGGCCATCTGTATTTCTTCTTTGAGAAGTATCTATTCAGGTCTTCTGCCCATTTTTTAATTGGATTGTTTATTTTTTTGGTGTTGAGTCATATGAGTTCTTCATAAATGTTAGATATTATCCCCTTATCAGATATATCATAAGTGAACGTCTTCTCCCATTCAGTAGGTTGTCTTTTCATTTTGTTGATGGTTTCCTTTGTTGTGCAAAAACTTTTTAGTTTGATGTAGTCCCATTTGTTTATTTTTCTTTTGTTTCCCTTGCCAGTGGAGATATATCTAAAATTACTAGTAGCAATGTCAGAAGGAAGGATACTGATTTCTAATAAACATACAAATATTGATCTACTCAGAAGCTACTGTCTTCTCCAGAGGGGTCAGACACTAACAGTAGTGTGGCCCCTTCATAATAGTTTTGGAATTTAGACCCTGATGAAGCAGAAGTCTTCTCTCACAAGGGATCCAGGAGGCTGCAGTAGCCTGCAGGACCACAGACACTTTTGAAATTTGTTGCCCCTAAGTGGAAATGCTCAACAAATTCCATTCTGCATCAACGTTAACCCATTTTTTCCCCAAAGCTTCCTCCCACCATTGTAAGAACACAAAATTATCTTTTGGAATATCAATAGCTCCAGCCAATGGAGATAGGACTGAGGAAGCTGCTGGTTTAGGAAACTGGCCCTAGGAAGCTTGATGTCCTCTCATAACTCAGTACTGTGGCCTGAATCAATCTCATGAAAGCATGATTTTACACAGTGTTGCATCCTAAAATAAAGATAAAGAACAATGGGAGAAAACAGACCCAGATTAAAATTCCCTCCATGTATCCCAGAAAAATTCTAATTTGGGTCTTCCTTTTGTCTGATAGTGATTGCTTATTACCTAGCACTCCCACTATAAACCATGTTTCCATGCTTTTCCGTGGCTTTTGCCTGGATGAACTTAGGATGTTTTATAAGGATTAGTCTCTGCTTCAAAATGACACTTAACACCCAACATACATGCAGGTTCCTTCCCTGGGTTAACTGTGTGGTCAGCAAGTTTTCAAAGTAGTGATAAAATTAATTTTCTAAGATTGAACCTCCATTTCTATGGTTCAGCACCTTTCCTGGATGGTCGCTGGGCAAACATCTCCACATGGGTGCCAATGGCGGTAACCACATTTCACTCATTCAGCCTGGGGTTTAGCCACATTCAATTTGGAGTTTGTCATATGTTCTCTCGCTATTTATACTGCTTTGGATCGGCTACATGATACTTAATAAAATTTGCCACTAAGCTGCCCTGCAAGAAAAATGACCTATTGGGGAGAATGCTGTTCCAACTCTATCACCTCTGACGATTGCATAACAGTCCTCTGAAAAGGTTGCAGGATGGCAGTGTGCGAGAGTCCGTGCCACTTCCTGGCACTGAACAGCACCCAGTGCTTTAGTGTAAATAGAATTATATCCCCTGCTTTCAGGGGGCCTTTCCAGCCAACCTCTCTCACGTGGCAGTTCTGTAGATGGCATGAGAGATGTGGAAATTTGGCCTCTGCTCAGGGTCAGAACACGGAGTCCTCGTCATGATGATTTTACCAACCTTTTAGTTATTTCAGAAAGCAAGAAGAGAACGTAACAGAGGCAAGAATGGATCTATGGGATAGAAATAATGAGCCATTTATAACCCAAAACAAGACTGCCAGGAAAAACAAACACCCCCAAAAGTACATTTTATCAGAGGCTGGCGCTGCCCAAGGCTAGTGGGGTACAAGGTACTGAGTGTTCAGCTTCCCGGGCCAAGAGCTACAGTGTCATGCCCCCTGTGCCGCTTCTCCCTGTCAGCCTGGTCAGCAGTTTTCACCACCTGGTGGAGAAGAGCTTTAGTGTTTTCTAAGTGTGTGCTGGGTGGATGTTTCATATTTTTGATAAAGACGTGGAGTCATGTTGCAACACTTAGCAAGTGCTTCTGCGTAAGAGTTGTGCAATTCGGAGCTCCGTGCATCAGCGGGGCCCCACTATCATGCCGCTTATGTAATGTGTGAGCAGCCCCTCCAGATTGCTCCTCACTGCCTTTGCAAGTATTTTCAGGCTCGGAACTCGGCCTTGGTTTCCGGCAGTTCTTCGCCGCAAAGGTGTGCGGACAGGCTCAGCTGTCAGCACTTACTGGCGAGGTGGCGAAAACTGCCAGGGGCTGATCTCCCTCTGGCACCAGCACAAAGGAAGCTGGGCTCATCCCTAGACTGTCTTGGCCCACCCTGAAGCACCCTGGAGGGAGAATGAGGACTTTGAGTCTAAGGAAGTCTAGGCCAGAAGACTTTCTACAATAGGTGACAAAAATGAAATGGATTGCCGCAAAGCAAGACATCCCAGCTACATCAGGAGCACTATTAAATGGTTTGCTCACAGCTCCTTCGTCTGTTGACTGGAAACGTAGAGCCGTGCGCTCCTCCCCCAGCTTACCTGGAGCTAAGTTATAAAGTAGGTCGAGGGTTTGGTGCCCTCTCACCTCCAATCACTGTACTCATGCTGCCTCCGCGCTTGGCTTCTGTTTACATCCAGGCTTCCATCCACTTACCAAAAATTTGAGCACCTGCTCTGTGCCGGGTGCTGTGCCAAGCACTGGGCACCAGGCAGGGCTTTCACAACAGCCAGTGGCCCCCTGTGGCACACTGGGCCTCCTCTCCCTTGTCATTTTCAGCACCACCACGTCCCAAAATGATCCCTCCCTCCTTCACCTCCCATGACTCTCTCCCTTTCCTCCCTTTCGGGATGGAACTATTTCTTTGTAGTTCTTATCATAACAATCGAACAAGTTATTCTTATTCAAGTGTTGCTTTAGGCAATCACTTATTCCTTTCCGTAGTTTCTGCACATTAAAAAGTGATAGTTTGAAGAAATGATGCCTCCATGAAAGGAACAAGGGACTAATTGGGAAATTTGAAACAGGAGGACACAGGAGAATAATATATTGTCTGAGCAGACTCTTTCCAGTTAAACCAGGAAGAGAGGTTGTGTCTTTCACCTCTTATTATTGGTGAGTTGTATGTTACAGTCCATTCAGAAAACATTCTGGAGAGCTGAACAACTGGATTTCAAAGTCCCAGTTCTGGAAGTTATAATTTAGGAAAGTTATTTGGATCTTTTGTTAATTTTCTCATAAAAAGAGGGATGGTAGAAAAAGCTAAGTGCATCTCAACAAGGTGACTTGGGGATTAACATGAATTAGTCTGTATGAAATTTAACAAAACTGGTGTGTATAGTAAGCACTTTATTTAACTTTGACTTTTTCACGAAGCCCACTCTTTTTTTCTACTTTGCTGTCAGATTCTTATGTGAGTCGTTGTATACCCCTAAAGAGAGGATCTGTTATTTGGGTGGCTGTGGTTTTCTCATCTGCAAAATAGAGAGTAGTGACTGAATGAAGATATAGGGCACAGGATAGTCAGGTGACCAGGTATTCCTCTATGTCCTCTACTTGCTTCTTGACAGTGGACAACTCATTTCAGTTCTTCTGCATCTCAGGGATTGGACTTAATTTGCATTTCTCAAACTCAGATCATTAAAATAACACATGAGAGTCATTACCACATGCCTGAACCACATCTCTATTACCTGGCTACTTCCTTGACATTTTCCAGTCGATAATTTTTAAACCAACTCTCTTTCATTGGTAACTTTGCAGGAAAATAAATTCCATATATTTAAGGATTTGATACAGTAGTTATAAAATTTTCTAACACATGTGAAAAAAGATACTTAATGAAATCTAAAAACATTTGTATAACACCCAAATACAACATCTTGCATGCCACCTATGATATGCATATACCATTTTAGGAAAGCTCTGGATTAAATGTTCACTATGGATCCAGGCAGCTCTAAAGTCCTCTTAACTATGAGTGTGTTTCTTTATATCATATGCCTCCTTGAGGGCACAGACTATGGCTTATACCCCTTTAGGCACCTAGCAGCTAGAAGACTGCTTGGTAAATGTTTAATTTTAAATTATAAATAAATGTGTGTGTGTGTGTGTGTGTGTGTGTGTGTGTGTGTGTGTGTGTGTATCTGTCACCTATCAACCAGCAGGGTAACAAAAATGCTCATTTCTTTTTCTCCACATTGGGATCACTACGTTTCTTGGGTGGTTGTTCACTAAATGAAGCAAAGTGTGTCGAGTCCCAGGCTGTGAGTGGGCACTCAGGAAATGTTAGCTTTCCTCTCTGCCTTCCTTCATCCTGTGCAGTTTTCTAATGTGGCTGCTTGTCCATGTGAAAAGTGAGCCCATTTCTTAAGGATTTTACAGCACTGGCTACTGTTGAGCCAGAATAATTGTTATCTTCAGCATCAGCTCTAGAAGAGTTTATTCCCAGTCCAATCTAAAAATGTCTGATTTAAGAAAAAAATTGAAAATAAGAAGTATGAATTGATAGTTACAAAATAGTCTCAGGAATGTGAAGTACAGCATAGGGAATATAGTCAATAACATTGCAATAACTATGTATAGTACCAGGTGGGTACTAGACCAATCGGAAGTTCACTTTATAAATTATATAAATGTCTAACCACTATGCTGTGCAAGAGAAACTAATGTAAAATAAAATCAAATGTCAATTCTAATTGAAAACTAAAAATAAAAATAAAGAGAGATGTAAAATGTCAAAAAAAGAAAAAAGAAAAAATGCATTTCTAAATGCTATTATTGAAGAGGTCTCAAGAACTGTGAGTTACTGAAAATTCATCAGCGAAAACAGAATGTGCACCCACAGCACCACGCTTCTGTGTTCAGAGCTTGAGCAATTTCTCAATCAACCAACATTTACTAAGCATCTGCTTTTTTTCCTTTAATTCCAATTTTTTGTTTCCAAAATTTTCAGATTTACAGAACATTTTCAAGTATACAGAAAGTATAGCGATATGAAGTATCATGTATCCTTTTCCTGTATCCAACAACTGTTATTTTGCTGTGTCTCCCTCGGCACTTTTCTTTTGCAATAAGTGGCATCACACTTAACCCTTACTACTACAGCACGTCTCTCTCTCTTAAAGCATAAAGACATTTCCTACGTGCTCGTAATACAATGATCACATCCAAGGAATTTCAGAATTATCTAATATGTAGTACATATTCAAACTTGAGTCTTAATTTCCCCCAAAATGTTCTTTAAAGTTTTTCTTCTTCTTTTTTTTAAGTCCAAGGTCCAAAACCCATGGCATTTGGTCATCATCTATCTATCTATCTGTAGCTTCTTTAATAAGCACCATCATGAGCGCCTTCTGCAACAATAACCTTGGGAGATACAAATCTGAATAAAACTATCAGACTGTGAAGAGGCTAGTGGACTGTCAGTGCCTGAGAAGCAAGGAACATGTCTTATTCACGTTGGTACTCCCTACAGCTTAGCAAAACATACACAGGGGGTAGCTATGCATTAAATATTTGTCCTATAAAGGAATAAATGAATGAATAAAGACAGCAATCTAGCACTTAAAGAGCTTACAGTCTGTTTGAGAAGAGAGAAGGCATAGACAAAGGAAGCATTAATTAACAATGAACCTAACATTACAAGAGATAACACAGGCTATTAAAGCTTAAATGAAGGGTGTCTGTCTACACCCTCAGCGGAAAAAAAAAAAAAACCTGCCTGTTGTTTCAGCAGGAGGTCTCACAAAACGATGTGTGTTGGCCAGTCTTCTGTATTTATCATTTTTCTGCCCATGAGCCTACCTTCAAAGGGAAGTTCTTAGGTTGCTGTCACATGACCAATTTCTAAAGGCTGCCAAGTTTATCAGCTCCTGGGAGTAAGCAGGGTATTAGTTAATGTAAATAAATACTACACTAGTGTTTATCCTCCCAAGCATTCTTCAGTCATCCACAGGCAAAGAGAGAAATGGCAATGCTGACTCTTTAAGAGCTATGAAATTAGAATGTACAAGAAGTTGGAAAGCTTTAATTAATGATTCTGCAGGCTGTAAGTCAAGGTGACCCTTCATGAAAGGGCCTTTGCCATGGTTTCCTGCAGAGAGGCACTGGGCTTTCTTCAGAGCTCTCCAGGATTCCAAACTGCTAGCATAAAAGTAGCAGCTCAAATCAATGTTTTCTATAATTCATTAGTTACTGAAATACTCTTCTCAAATATTCACTTAATCGAAAGATTCCTTCTTCTGTAGGGTTTTAAACCATTTTTAATGCATGAATCAGACCATATACTTCAATTTGTTTCACTGGGCACTGATACCACCTCCAGGAAAACACTAATTAATTGGGAAGAAAGACATTTCCATTAAAATTATTCTTAAAAATGAGTTATGGCTAATAAAAATTTCAAACAATGCAAAACAATATGGATTGGTAAAAAAATTTCTGTAGACCTCTAGAACCCAGTCTCCCAGTCTTTTCCATAGAGACATTCACTGTTATATTTCTTGGTTATTCTTCCAGAAATATTCTAGGTATATACAAGCGTTTATGCATATGTGCTCCCCCTTTCTTACACATATTCTCTGTTCCTTAGTGAAACTTAAGATATTATGGAGTTTATTATAAATCCATACAGTTAAATTGACCTCTTTCAGTTCAACAGCTGCACTGTTTCCATTGTATGAATGTCCCAAAATTTACCGAGCCCTCTCCTGATAGACCTATAGGTGGTTTCTAATCTTTCGCTCCCATAACTGTATTTTTGTATGTATGTTTAAACAGAACTATGAATCTATGCCTTAGAGTAGAATTGCAGAGTCAAAGGATAGGTGAATTTTTATTTTGAAAGACGTTACCAAATAGTGACACTAAACTTTTGATGAGAATTGCCAAAAGTAAAGTATTTGTTCATGCCAGAAACAAGAGTGAAAACAATATTTTATTTTAAACATTAATGCCTCCGACAAGGAGTGCATTTATTTATGAAACTCATTTGCCAATGTCTTTTGCACCTAAGTGCACATGTATGCGGGCATGCACGCGCACACACACACACGTGCACTATTATGAATCCATTCAAAATATACTGTAACAACACCTTACTAAATGAGGAACTTGCCAAAAGTTCCTTACCGCCAAATTGCGTGAGTGTTGCAATGGGGTTAGCTCACTAATATCACATGTTCTCCACTTGGCCCTTGCTGTGTTTACTACTCTTGTGGCCCTATTCATTTAGCAACACTGCCTTATTTTTCTTTTGTAACCAAAGGTCACTTTATGACCTTGCCTCCTCTCTTCTTCCTCCAAAACACGGGGGCGTGTCATTTATTCTCACCACGGTTTTCTCACAAAAATTACCAGTCTGGGATGTCAGGTCAGGCAGATTACGGATGCTTCATGAAAAGGACCCTGCAGAGCTGAACTTTGATTTACTTAATTTTCTATTACCTGTGGGAGTGAATTAGTGAACAATCTTATACTCTGTTCAGCTGCCACTTCTCTCACTGTCCTCTTATATTAGAAAAAAAAAAAAAAAAAAAAAGCAAAGAGACTCAGAACATTCTCCAGTTTCTCTAGTGTTTACCCAACACACACTCTGTGCTACAGTCCACAGCTGGGGCTCCTTTCCTATTTGCTCTTGTAACATGAGAAGCCATGTGGAGGTTTTGTGTTTGTTTTGTAACTAGCTGTAACCATTTTCTTTTCTCTGCCTCTGATGACAAACAGAGAACTATCCTGGTAACCACTGAAAACCTACATCTGACCAGGTTGAAACTGAATGAAGTCATCTTGGTTCTGTTGATGACAACCAATTAAATAAATGTTCTGCTTACATTTAGAATAAATTGTAAATTGAAAATGGCTCACACCCTACTTCATCAAATACTTTTGGGCTCCATGGATCCATGAAATGATTTTGTAATATGAGTAACCAAGAACCTTCATTTTTACATGTATCTCAGAATCACTCTCAAAGAGCTAGATATTATGGATGAAAAAAAATTGATTTACACTGCAAGGAAGCAATTTCAATGTTCTCATGCTGTGAGCTGTTTAAGCTTCTTGATCCAGATAGCCCTGCTCTGTCAGAAAGCAATGGGAAAAACAGATCTTCTATTTAAAAATAAAAGTAAAAATAAGACAACCACTGAACTATGCTGGTAAACTTCAAACTCAACATGAGCTGGTCGCCTGCCTGTGTGTGAGAAGTAGGTGCTGCTGCTCTTTGTCCTGCTCTATGGGGTCACCAGAAAGCAGGACCCTGGGGACTTAGGAAAGGGATGACAGGACAGGGCCACCAAGCTATTGCCAGCCAGGCTACAGAAACCTTGAAAGGAAAGCTCCAAATGCGATCCACTGGCCAAATCCCTCCACACAACAGAGAAGTTTCAAAATTAGTAAAGACAATTCCCATTTTGGGGGACTTATACCAAAGACATGAATGAATATACCTTTGATGATGGACTTCATTATTGAGTGCTATCTCCTTTTATTCAACAAGCATGTATTAAGCATGTTTTATTGCCAGGCTTTCTGACAGGTGCTGTACAAAGATTAAAAGTCATCGACTCTACCGCATACTGTGTTTTCATTAAATATTGTTGAATAAATGAATCAATGAATGCATAAGTGAAGGAATAAAGCTTGCCATCAGGTTAGGGGAGAAAACAAAGGTAAGTAGATGGAAAGTATAGAATACAGTGGGGTGAGTCACCAGTTCTACCCAGCCTAGCAGAGAAAAGCCTTAGATTTGAGGTGACAATTGAACAGTTAATAGCCTGATAAATAGAGGAGGAAGGTGTCTTTCACGTAAGCAAGTGAAGGAGCATAGCATTAACAAAGGCCTAAAGCAGAGATCAACAAATTGCAGCCCATGGAACAAACCTAGCCTACCATTTATTTTTGTGAATAAAGTTTTATTTGAACACAGCCATGCCCATTCACTTCCATTTTGTCTGTGGTTGCTTTTATGCTGTAACATCCTCACCAAGTAGTTGCAACAGAGACCACAAGACCCACAAAAGCTAAAACATTTGCTACATTTTCAGGGACCTGTATAAAAGTCCCAGTTGCTGGAACTTGGTCTTAAAAGGGGCTCCGTGAGAAGAATGAGACAGAAAGGTGACCAGGGATCAAATCCTAAAGGTTTGTCTACATTACATGAAGAAAGTTGGTCTTGATCTTTTATGTAATGGGTCATGATAGCAGTTGTGCCTTTAGAAATGTCTCTCGGCATTCAGTTAGATAAGAGGAATATGAGATTATAGCAGGAGACCAGCTCTCCAACCTTACATCTCTGACAAAAACCTTGATTCAGCAAACATTAAAGAATTTAATGTTTGTCATTATGCATCTTGCTATATGCTTGGGAAAAAGAACTTGGCACACAGAGACATTCGATCAATGTTTATTGAATAAAGGAGTTAAGGAAGGAATAAAGACAATATTGTAATAGCATCATTATTAAAGGTTTTCCAAATAGGCTGCCTCTGCTATGGAACAATTAGCCAAGATTCCCATTGGTCTCTAGTTGTCGCACTAGAACTCATTGAGGTCCAGGCATGAGGAGGTTAATAGTGAAAAATAAACCATAGAGAAATTACCTCCCTTCATCTTGGTGCCAACATCATCAAATACCAGCCACTGGCCAAACCTGTGTTTATTCAATGCTCTGAGGCCTCATGCATGAGGATGAGACAAGAAGATGCTCTGCAATAACTGTCATAAAAACAAGAGTGTCACTCGGCTCCACCTGGCATATTTCACTGGAAGATCTTCAATCATATTTTTCTTTTGTGTGGCTATCATTTCCATTTTATTTCCACTAAAGGAAAAACCAAAGGATAGAGAGAGGTTGTGACTCACCCAAGGTCATAAGCCAACCAGAAAAGCAGTTTTTCAAAGCTGAGAAGGATTTCAGGATGTGTGAAATCCAGTGTCCTTCCCAGCCTAGAATGGGCCACACCCATTGCTCAATAAGGAAAACGGCATTATCTGAGCTCCCTGTATCTCAAAAATGAGTCGTGCTGGAGGAAACTAGGGCTCAAAGGTCTGTGTCTGGAGCACTTTTTAGTAGTCACACATTGCCCATGCCCATCAGATTTCAATACCCATCACCAAATTCCAACGTGGATGAAGGAAGGCCTCTTGCAAGGTCCAGCCTAAGGAAGCAGATGGATCTGGCATGGGGATGTCTGTCCTTTCTGCCACTACTATGATAGTCAAGCCTCCCCTCTCCTTTATTCATCGGAAGCCTGTGCCAAGTGTGGCCACAGTTTCCTGTTGGTCTATAACAATCCTGGCATTCGCCTTTTTCCCAGTGTAATTACTAAACAATCCCTCTTTTACTCTAAAACAATGCCCCAATTTGGAATAAATTCATCGTACGGTCATTCCAGCTCTGACAAATCAAGGGGCTTCTACGCTAAATCCAAAGGCCTTTCTTTAATCCCGATGGTTCTATCTCAACCACATCTGTTTCCTAGACCCAGAATCTTGAACTCACAATAGACCCTAACTCCCCATCAATTCAGGGATCTCCTCTGCTGGGTAATCTAATTTCTACACAGATGTTTCTGGGAATAGAGTTTGCTACACAGCCCATATAACAGTTAATTGCTAAATGTTATAAAATCACTTCCTCACCTTGTGCCATAATCTGCTATTCCTGATCTTTTATATGTTGACCTTCACTCTATTATTCACAAGAAGATAACAAATCAATTTTTCCTATTCCATAGGAGAACCCCCTAATTTATGTTCTCCAGCCCAAACACCCCAAAGCAATGGGAATACATTCTAGCAGTATTTTTAGGACTGTAGCCTCAGAGTAGCCTCAGACATACCTAGATTCAGGCCTGAGTTCTGTCACTCCCTAGCTAGGTGACCTTTGGCAAAACACTTAACTTTCCTAATTTCACTTCCTTGTCTATAAATTTTGAATAAATATTAACTGTATGAGCTAGGCATGGTGCTAGTTACCTAACCAATATCCATTCCTTTCCTTTCTTCTTTTCTAACCAAGGGACTCACTTAAACACTCTTGGATTACCAGACTTCCTTGCAGCTAGTGTGGGCATACAACACAGTTCTGGACAATGAACAAATGGGTGTACCAGTTGAAGTTTCTAAGAAAGCTTATTAGAGGGGTATATTCAACTTGCACTCGCCATTTTAGTTTTTTGCCACTGTGTCTTTGCCCTTTCTTCTTTCTGACTAAAAAATCAGTTGTGATGCATGAAGTAGAACAGCCATGTTGCAAACATGGGGAAGAAAGGCCCAAGAGAAGGAACCTGGGTTCTTGAGTATAGAACCTCCATACTCCCCCTGAAGCACTTGCTGCTAGACTTCTTATTCCATGAGAAAATAAATTCCTCATTTATTTAAGCCCTTGAATTTACGTTTCTGCTATTTGCAGTCAAATTAATACTAACATGCACTTCAGTGAGTTGTTATGCATATAAAAGGAACTTCCTACATCACCAAGCACATTGCAAATACATAGCGAATGGTTTGCAATTATCACTCTCAGGATTATTATCATTTTTAGTCATTGCCTTGGGAGAGACAGAGGTAAGAATGTGCGGCCATGCAATCCTCCAAACAGCTTTAGTACAAAAACTCTATGATCTCTCAAGCACAAATAAAAGTCAGTTGCAGATATTTGGAAAAGAGACGTCTCTGGTAACGGCTACAGAAGCCAGTTCCTCAAAGCGCCTGTCAGATCCTAGAAGCACAGAGAAATGAAATTTCATGTGGGGGCAAGCTCTTTATGTCTTGGAGGCCCTGCCTGATTTCCTCCTGGGCAGGAAATCTATCCATGATGTATAGTGTGTCTCCTGAAATTTCGGGCTTCACTGAATGACAAGCAAAACACAACACTTTAAGAACATCATTATTTCACAGAAACACAGTTTCTGCCAAGAAATCAAAGTCATACGTAAAATCAGCTGACCACAGGGGCACACATTCAGATGTGCTACAGGAAAATGTAATTAGTTTTCTATAACCTAACTGAACTGCCTGCCAAAATTAGACACAGATGGCACTGGCCATGAAATCTTACTTGGAGTCCACCAAGCCGTAGATCCATCCCAACCCCACCTACCTCCAGTCCACCATCCATAGATATAATGTGAGGTGAAGTGGGAAAAACAACACCAAACAACAATCAATCACCTCTGGGTCTCAAGGTCAAACAGACTTAGGGTTCAAATCCCAGTGAGTCACTTACGAGCTGGGAACCTTTGGGTAATTTTTCCTCTCTAAGCTACAATTCTCACATCTGTAAAATGGGGATAAGAATGATCATTTCACAGGGTTGCAACAAATCAAAGGAGACAGTGTGTGTACCAGTGGCCAACACAGAGTTATCATTAGTTTCCCTTCTTTCCTTATCAGCAGGACGGCCCTGGCCAACTTGCCGTATCCTCCCCTAAGCTCAGGCAACTGCCACTGAGTGCAGCTCCTGCCTCTGCCTTATGTGTCATCATCTAATTTTTCAGGCCACATTGGGGGAGTCAAAGCCTTCCCCAAAGTTGAGATCATAAAGCAGAAATAGACAAAGCTCTGCTTTCAGAAAGCAGGTTAGGTTGGCCGGCCGCCATGTGTTACACCTGAACAAATTGTTAAGGGGTGGGGAGCTGCTTCATTCAGTCTCTCCGCCCTCTGGATACAGCACCTTCGGGCCCCACAGCCTCAAGCAGGATGGAATGTGACAGTCATACGATTCACACCACCAGCCACGAAGCATATTCTTCTTGCTGCATCACATGGCAGGTGTCCTTGGCAGCTGGTTCTGCAGCTACAGTGGTGCATGCAGCATTTTGCCCACCTCCATGTCATGGGAGCTGCCAATAATATTCTCCCCTTTTCTTCTAACCATTGGCTTATTTGGGGGCTTTTATCAGACAGAGTTGTGGATATGAAGACTGGCTAGATATTTGCACATATATTTCTCTTTAAATCCGTAAGCTAGCAACATAAAAGCATGAAGAAACTGAAAATTCAGGGTCCATATATCAATGCTCAACACAAAATGTGTTTTCTTACAGATGGTAAGAACATATAAACTAGTAGGAGCAAACAGTAACTATTGACTGTATGCCAGTCTCTGTGCTGAGTTCTTCACTTTCTAATATTATTATCCCCATTTTTAAAAATGGGAAAACTTAGGCTTCTTTTTGTATTTTTGATATTAATCTCTTGTAAATTTTCAATATTATATATCATTTCTCATTCTGTCCCTTTTTGTTATCTTTATCATTTTCTCCTTTAATAGAAATTCTTAGTTTTTTAAATGTTGTCAACTATCACATTTCCAGTTTATAGTTTGCAGTCTGAAGACCTTTAACATTTCCAGTATCTTCTATTAACTTTATAATTTCACTTTCACACTGGATTTCTCCTTTGTGTGTGTTTGAGATAATGAACCAATTTATTTTTCTTCATATAATGAGCTGTTTCCCACTATCCATTAGCGGGTTTTAGGCAAACCATCCTTTCTCCACTGATTTATGGTGTCGTCTTTAATCCATAGCAAGTTCCTACATAGACTTGCATCTGTTTTGATTCTCTGTATTTTTCCATGGATCCGTTTGACTGATCCTGCACCAGTTCCACAATGGTTCTTTCTGGGTGGGTGAAGCCCTCTTCTTTGTTCTACTTTTTCTAAATTGGCCCATGCATCTTGAACTTTTACTTCTTTGTATAAATTTAAAATAAGTATGTTGAGCTCCTTAAAAATACCTTGCCATAAATTTGACCTTGAATTTATAGGTTATTTCAAGAAATTAACATATTTACATATCAAAATGTGGTATATCTTTCCAGTTATTTAGCTTTTTTTTAAAATTTTCTCAGAGAAGTCTTTGTTTGATTATTTCTTACAAACTTTATAGTTTAAGAATGGTATCTTATTTTCTAGATGGTTTTGCTAATTGATAAAAACTAATAATTTTAAAAAACTTATTAGGTATTCACCCCTTTGCTGACATCACTTATTTTAGTTCGTTGATTAAATCTGCTTGTCAAACTTTATACCTTCTTTTCTTTTTTTCTTCCCTGTATTGGCCAGAAACTCCCATATGTAAAATGATGAACAGTTAACTGTTATTAAACAATAGCAGTGAAAACAGAATGTGTCTAAATTTTCTTTTAAAATCACATCATGTGGTTTTTCACAATTTTCAAACACTGTCTCTATCCATTACATCATTTGAATTTTACAAGCACCCCAAGGAGGTAGAGAGAACAAATATTGGCCCACTTCACAGATAAGACAGTATAGTTGGGTTTGGGGGGGTCACATAATTAGAAAGAAGCAAAAGTCATACCCAGGTCTTCAAGCTTTAAGTGTTATCTATCACTACAGCTGCTAATTCACATCTAGTCAAAATATATAAAACTATATGATTTAACCCACTAATACGCAAAGTAAACTTTATTGAATCTCATACCATCCTGAAAAAGTTGATCTGAGATAATTCTATCATTTTTAAAGAAAGCTATTCCAACCAGTATTAAAAGTTCTAAACTTTTTAAAGGTTTTAAGAGCCATTTGTCCACAGCAATTGGGGTTGTAATTCTATTAAGAAGTTGGGTCTCTACAATGGTAAAACAGCCAGTTATTTGGTCAATTCAGGTAAAGAAGTATGTTCTGTGGGGCAGAGAGGAACTGGGAGAGAAATATTCATCAAATTATTTTACTAATATTGCAATAGCTACAACTTTTATTTGATTGGACTAATTTAAAAATTTTAAAGCTGCAATAAAATAATATTGCTATTCCTATTTTTCAGAAGAAAAAACTAAGTAAACCAATTTCTTAATTGTGTAAAAGTACCTCACTGAGAAGGGAACAGACCAGTGAACGGAATTCATGAATTCAACTCGAGCTTGGTCGCAGGCTCTCTGTAATCAAGCCCCATGATTCACCCATGGAACTTAATGCCTCTTAACTACATGTAATGACACCTCAATAGACACACAAGCAGACAACTCCCGTAGCCCCTTTAAAAGACTAACCATCAGGAAGCAATTAGAAAGTGCATTTGTTTCTGACAATCAAGGTACTTTTCTTCTCATTACTCACATTTCCACTTAGAGAAATGTCGTCTCCCAGTGCTGTTATTACTTGGAATGTATACCTTATGCTGGCTTTTGAAGGGGTGCCAGGATAAAAGAGCAAGAAAACATGCATAAAGATGAAAAGGTGCTCAAATAATAAGAATCAAAGTACATCGGAAGAGGAAACCAGAAAACTGTAGTCTTTCATAAATGCAGCTTTGCAAACCAAGTAATAAAATGCAATAATGTAACTGAGTAAAAGGCTTACATAACAGTGAACAAAAGAGGAAAGGAATTGCCCCAAATCCATCACATTTACTAAAACTACTGATTTCCCTTGAAACGGCAGATTTTATAATGAAGTTAACTGTAAGCTAACTAACAAAAATCTTGTTTTTATGGGAAATAAGTATTGTCAGAAAAAAAATAACAGATTCTGTTTTAAATCCTCGAGATTATACAATTGAGCTTTTAAGAAATGAGGGGGAAAAAATTGGCTCCAGGACAGGATCATCATGGAGGCAGTGATTTCTAATTTAATCTCTTCTTTTCAGCAAAAGGGAGGAAGAATCACCTCGACTAAAATTAATACAGTTTTCTGTGGAATAATATACCATTACAGCTAATAAAGAAGACAGTGGCTGTCTGTGTAGAATAAACTTTCTATAAAAAATATGTCCATGCTTATTAAACACACGAACTGTACGAGTTTATATTTGGCCAATGCATGTCCTGACACCTGTTCATTCAGGCATTAAACCTAAGCACTTGGAAAGCAAACGAAAGTATCTGTACAGCAACGGGTAAAAATAAACAGAACTATTCCTGTAACATTATCAAAGTGACCTGACCGAATAAAAGATCGTGTTGCATAGGATAAAGTAGTCAAATTAGATGTTTCCTCACGTTTTATGACTGGTTTGTCTTATTCACTGTGCATAAAATAGCTGACCTCCATTCCAGGAGAATGAGTAGCAACCAAATTTAATGCTATTTGCTCAGGGGCTCAAACACTGGTTTTATTGCCTCTGAGGCACAGTTTCTAAATGTGCTACTGTCACACAAAGACCCAATACAGTATTGCTACATAACAGAGGAGGAACATTTAATTCAACTGACCCTATATTAGTCCTGTGAGTTAACCATGGTATTCCAATGTTAGTCAACTCTTTGGAAATAAAGTTTAGGTAGAAGTTGGATAAGTCATTATTTTCTGGAGTCAGCTTAAATATATACTTATAATCTCTATTATAAGAATTTCCCAAGGACAACCAATTACAAGAGTGGCCAGTATTATCACTCCCCAGCTCACTTATTATACTTTAGCCACACTGGATTCCTTGCAAAATCCAAGTGTGTTTGACAGATCAGTGTTCACAATTTTCACATTCTTCCTGTATTAGATTACTCGTCCACATCCCGTGTTATGTGATGCTGAAGTATTATTCACTGTGGGAAAAATGTTTTCCCAATCCCATTTATTTTGGGCTTGGCCATACAGCTTGCTTTAGCTGGTGAATTGTTCCTGAACATGACACGAGGCCTTAATGTGCCTGTGTGATTTAATTTTGGCTCCTGCCCTCCTGCCATGTGCTATGAAAGGAGCATGTTCCAGGAAGCTATAGGTAAAAAGAGCAACATATGAGGCAGACCTGAACCCTGGAGTCCAGCCAAGTTGCAGCTGACTCACAGACCCACGTGAGAGAAATAAATGCTATTGTTTCAAGCCAGAGTTATGGATAGTTGTTTATGCCAGATTATTGGAGCAAAATTTCAACTCAGTGCATTAGCACATACTGGTCCCTCTGCCTGGAATACTCTTCCATGTACTCCTCACCCAGTCATGTCCTATTCATGCTCATCTCTTAATTTAAGTGTCTTACACATAGTACAGATATTGCAGACCAGATTAACTCCCCCTTCACATCCTATTTTCCCTTTCGTAAGATTCATCACATTTATAGTTTTTTGCTCCATGTTATTTAATTAGAATGTAAGCTTCTTCCAGGGGTGGGACCAATCCCTTATTCACTGGTATATTCCCAGCACCAGGCTAGCACAATATAGCTAGCACAGAGTAGATTCAATAAATATTTAAGTAATTTTTTTAAAGACTTGTGGTTCTGTGACTTCTGGTTGGGTAAGAAGTTTAACTTTTTTTGGTATTAGTTTTCAGTGACTATAAAATAAACACAGTAAGACTTATCTCCTAAGATGGTAATGATTAAATAAATTAACCAATAAATTTAACATTTCAAGTATCTAACAGATAGGCACATAAAAGGCACTTGGTAACCTATAGTTCTGATTATTATAAGAAATACACCTCTTCTTTGTCTTAAAAGTTTATTTGTTTTAAAGTGATGTTTTGAGAAAAAGAAAAAAATTGCATTGTGTCGCTATGAATAATTATTTAATTTAGATATTTTTAAATATCATGCATATTTACCATGATACGAGTCTATTTTAGAAGCAATGTAAGGTAGAATTCAGCCAAGAAGAAACAGGTTTGCCAATTGATACTTGGTTTACTTCAAATATTTGTTATTAAGTGATCCATTCTTTTAAAAAAAGAATGAGCCCTTCTCCCTTCCAGCTCGTTTTCGCTGCTCTCTTGGTTGGGGACTGTCCTGCATCCAGATCTGGAAGATAGTGGCTGCAAAAAAAAGACAAAAAAGCCCCTGGAGTCCATCGACTCTAGGCTCCAACTTGTTATGAAAAGTGGAAAGTACGAAGCAGACTCTGCAAATGATCAGACAAGGCAAAACACAAACCAGTCATCCTCGCCAACAACTATCCAGCCTTGAGGAAGTCTGAAATAGAGCGCTACACGTTGACATGTTCTAACACTGGTGTTCATCACTGCAGGTGGCAATAATATTGAATTGGGCACAGCGTGTGGAAAATATTACAGAATATGTACACTGTAATATGAAAATACTACAGAATATGTACTGAATATGTACATTGATCCAGGTGTCTTAATATCATTAGAACATGCCAGAACAGACTGGTGAAAAGTAAATCATGCAAATTTTTTTAAACAGAGCTTGTTTTAAAAATAATAAACAAATTATAAATTAGAAAGAATGAAATTAACCCAATCTATTTTTTTTAATTTTCCACACTTAATTCATTTTTTCGAAGTTGGTATTTATTTTTTCCAAAATGTTGTTCTTCATTCCCACAAATAGCTTTTGCATCAATAGGATTTCAATTTAATTTCAATTAGTTCTTTCTTTTGCAACATATGCCCATAAAGAAAATCAGAAAATGCAGATAAGTATACAGAAGTATACGGCAAACTTATTTTTGTAATCCCATCACCCAGAGACAGCCACTGTATATCCTTCCAAATGTTTTTTTATTTAAGTACATATTTTCTTAAATAATGATGGGATTGTTACCCTTTTGTTTGTTGCTTTTTTACTTTATTATAATGACTATCTCTCTATGCCAATAAATATTCATCTACATCTTCTTATTAATGGCCTTCCATTGTATAGGAATATCATCAGTTACTTGAGCAATCTCTATTATTGGAAATTTAGCATATTTCATATGCCTTTTTTTTTCTTTGGGGCCTTTATCAGCAATATTCCTGTGAATGAGTGAAGAAATACAATGAGTCACTCAACACTTTCAAAAGATGGCAGCCACTTACTGACTGGTACCTTGTAATTCAGAGTATAATAAATCATACCTTGACCATAGTCTGTCTCTTTCCTTATATTGCTAACTGAGTCTGGGACCATCATTGGAACCTAGTGAACGTGAAGAGGTGGGCAGGATTGGGATATAAGCATTTGAGGAAGGACTTCCACTTCTGGTCTCCAGAATGAATATACAAGCCAGAAACTATAAATTAACATGTGATCAAAAATTCCGAAACAAAAAGTGGACGCAAGTTTTGAAATGAGAATGAGGTAAATAAAATGAAACATGTGGGCTGCTTTCGATCTCACTATTTGCAGCTTCAACATCCATACTTGTTTTGACAAACACTTCTTTTTTCCCAGTCTGGTTGGCTGGTAGGACAAGTTTTGCCTTCTTTATATCACAGATAAAGGAACTGAGGCACAGAAAGGCTGACTGGAGTGTCCAAATCTCACGTGTTAGTGGCATAGCCAGGGTCTGTCCTGGCCCACAGACAAGTGCTCTTTCCATTCTCTCATAGTTCTCCATAATACTGAGAATTATTAAGAATAGGGAACAAAACACAGTGTGGCAGGAAGATTAGCAAAACATAATTCTCCTGAAAGACAGCACGGAGTCATCTGTTAGCTACTTAGCATGGGTCTGACATCCTCAGTGAGAGGATAACGAATATCTTTATCCACCTCTCTGGGGCAATATGAGCATTATTGTTTAATTAAAAATTTGTTCCTTAAAGAAGTTTGTTATTCTCAAAGGAAAGGTACTTCTAAAAAGTGAAAATATTTTCCTTGCTTCTACTATGCAATGAGGGAAAGGAGATTTGGCTCAGGTAAAGAAATTATTGGAAGGTACATAAATTTTTTATCTAATAATGTTAGGATAGAAGAATTGTGAATCCCTTTGCACTTAACACACACCTTGTAATACAGTGAAAACCTTCTTACTCAACACAGAGTTGCTAATTTCATGATCTAATCAAAAATGTTAGGGGAAAAATACATTTATGTTGTAAACATTATATTTAAATTGAATAAATGTAAATGTATTTGCCAATCTAGTGGAAGGTCATGACCCTTCCCCTTACTGTGAGTTCACTGGAAATGATTCAAAGCTACATTTTTTACCTAAACCACCCCCATAAAATCTCATTTTTCATTTCAGAATGTTCCTTCTTTGTGCAGGGTGAGAATTAAAGACACTCATGAGGAAAATAGTAGATTTTATTATTTTTTCCAATCTTTTCCCATTAACTAACTTGACATTATTGAATTTCTGCTAAGCATTCTATTTTAATTTCACTGTCATAATTCCCCCTTCTCATTCTCTCTCGCTCTCTCTTCTCTCTCTTTCTCTCTCTCTCTTCTCCAGACTCACAATTTTGTAATAGTGAGGTAAATCACATAATTTTAGTAACAAGTAAAACCAGCACACATATGTTAGAGAACAAACCAGTCTGACTCTCAGAAAGTGAAACTCAACCCCTGGGGTCAGACATGGGGTGGAATGGGCAGAGTGGCCAACTTGCTCTGTATGTTCTGAGCACATTCGTGTGCTCACAGAGGGAACAGAGAGTGCTAGTTCCTCCTACAAGTCACGAAAGTGGAAATTGGTTAAAATAGCACCCATGATAGTTTTTATTAGTTAATTGTTAATATTAAGCTGTGTCTCCATGGACAATGTCTGATGGCAGTCCTGGGTAGGAGTTTAAATGATAGCTATCATTTATACTCATTTAAAATCCCAGAGGGGAGGAGGGAGGGAAGAAATAAAAAAAATAATAAAATGTTTTTTAATTATGTATATGTAGTATGAAAAATAATAATAATAAATAAACTAGCATTTAAAAAATAATTAAAAAAAAATATCCCATCCCTCTACCCCAATAAATCCTCAGACTGTAAATGTGTCGACTCCGGCAATGAGTTTGGGTTCACATTATCCAATTCCTTTGTCTCTAAGAGAACCGTTTTCTCACCAGGCCAGCCTCTTGAAATGAGAGAAAAGGGCTGGATAAACAAATTGAATTCCAGCTTTTATTTTCTGCTGAGCATTTACAAAGACTGGAATCTTTCTTATGAATTATTTTTTACTTTCTGTTTCTGATGATTAGACTGTACATTCTGTGAGAGATGAGACCTCACCTCTCTCATCCACCTGTGCATTCTTGGCACACCTAAAAGGGCCTGGTGCAGAGAAGCTACACAATAAATGCTAAGTAAATGATTGATGTGGCCTGGCTGCCCCAAGTGCACACAACATAGCATCTTCTACGCTGATTTGATTTCATGTAATTACAACATTTTTCCTTTTAAAAATAAATATCTGCGCTGTTAAAAAATTTTCTGATAACCTAGCAAAAATGCAGCCTGCAGGAAGCTAGATTCTAATCTTGTGTATATCAGGTCAGAAAATTACTTGTGCTCCAGAAAATAAAAAGGGCAAGGTACAATGACCAAAGCTACATGACAACTATACAAATTGAACATATCAAGGAATGTAATACACTTGTTCGGAACCAGCCTTAACAAATGATCTTTTACATCTACATAACTGAAAGCAACCCGTTACTCACAAGGTAACATTTTCCCCAAGCCCAGAACCCTTCATGTCACCTTTCATTGTATCTATAGCCCAAGGATTTTATCAGAACTTCTAATATGGGTCATGACCAAACTGCCAAAAAATGAAGAAATTTTTTAAAATGGATTTTCTATCTGTGCTTTAAGACTTCGTTTTGTTTTATTTAAGAATATGTTTTGTTCAGATACACTTAGATTTGTAGTTGGGGAGAAGGGGAAGGCATGATGAAAGAAATTTTTGTTAAAATAGATTAGTGATTCATTAACAAATAATTGGATAAAGAAGATGTGGTACATATGTACCATAGACCATAGAATGCTACTCAGCTATAAAAAAAAAGATGAACTATTGCCATTTACAACAAGTGGATGGGTCTTGAGGACATTATGCTAAGTGAAATAAGTCAGATGGGAATGTACAAAAACCTTATGACTTCACTCATGTGGAATTTAAAACAAAACATAACAAAAGAACTAACAAAACAAATAAAAACAAACTTATAGACACAGACAACAGAATGGTGGTTACTATATGAAAAGAGGAATTGAGGGGGAAGGCAAATTAGGTAAAGGAGGTCATATATTTAAAAAAAAATAGATGAATTAAACCAATTATAGATGGAAAGAACAACTCATTTTAAGGGATAGGAAGAAGTTATAGAAAGTTTCTTCGGATGAAAGAAAACTTAAAGAAAGTAACAGCCAGTTGGAGAATTGTTTTTGTTTTGTCAGTTAAAAAGATAGCCAGAGGTCATGCTGGTCCCTATAGAGTGAACATTACCACAGTCTCCCTTCGAACATCAACTTTCACACAGTCTCTCAAGTTACAACTATAGGAGTTTGCCTCACATCTTTCCTCACCTTCACATTCAGTCATTAAAATCACTAAAAATTACCTTTAAAATGTCTTGCAAGTTCAGCCCTTCTTCTCCAGCCCCATGATACTGGTTCAGACTCCAGTCCTCATAGCAACGAGCCATTACAACAGTGGTCTGTCCCTGTACTGACCTATCTCCATGCTGCCACCAGACTCCCCTCTCACCCAAATGCTTTGTCATATTATTTAAGCTTTCATGTGGGCTCAGCTTACCTCTGAAGTCTCGTCTCTCCTCAGTCTCCTTACAATATATACTCTTATGTTTCAGGCACAATTAGAAAATAGTGGGCCATATAAGTCAGAAGCTCAGTGAAACCATCTAGAACAGCTAATATTTTGTAAATATAGTACTTATTCTTAATTGTTTCTATAGTAAATACTGTGGTGCACCTCCCAGTTCTCCCCACAACCCGCTCTCCCTGTCCCTTCAGGACCATGATGTTCATTCCTCCAGGTGCAGGGAGTACAAGTTCACAGCTGACTCCTTCTCAAAAGGGACTACCTCACCTCCAGCTCACATCCCCTCCCAGCCAGCAGCCCACATTCACTGACTGATTGAAGTGGGACACAGAAGTCCAGACACCCTGTCTTGATAGGAGATAGCTGAAGTGTAATCCCAGTTTATCCAGAAACTTAAGTGAAGGGAAAGGACATCTATATCTTTTTTCAAAAAATCTATTTATTTTCATCCATCTCTATTATCAGATATTGCTTAAAATACTGGTGCCAGAACTCTATTTGAAATCTGACTCTGTCATTTATCAGCTATGTAACTTCAGTAGGTTACATAACCCCTCTTTATCTCAATTTTCTCATCTGTAAATTGGGGATAATAATAATAATATGCTACTCAATGGATTGTTGTGAAGATTAAATGAGTTATCATATATAAAGCATTAAGAATGGTGCCTAACCAATATCAGTGCTTAAGTTCATTAGGGTAACACTAGCTGCTGTAACAAATAGACCTAAAATTGTCCAATGGCTCAAACACAATAGGTATTTCTTCCAAAGCGTCCTTGGTCAATTGGGACAACTTTTCTCTATGTGGCTTTATAAGAACCTAGGTTAATGGGTTCCCAGTTATTTCTCACACATGGCTTCTCTATTCCAATCAGCCAGAAGAGGGAAAGAATAGAGAGGAGTGTGTATGGGAGACTTTTATGGGTCAGGCCTGGAAACAGAGGTCATTACATCTGTTCACATTCCATTGGCTAGAAGATAATCGCACATCTAACCGCAAAGGAGTCTGGGAAATGTAGTCTGGGAAACAGATTTTAGTAACTATGCAGTGAATTTTTAAATTAATCATTATTATCATCATTCTTACTATTACTAACTTTATCTTGGGCTCTCATCTCCACTCACCTGGAACGTCACAATTATCTGTTCATGGGTCTCCCTGCTCCAGACTATTCCACCAGCTCAAAACCTTTCTCCACGCCAAACCCAGAGTTATTATCCAAAATCCAAATTTGAACATGTTACTCGCCATCCTCCAACTGCCAGCTTAATATCCTTCTGTAACTCCCCACTGCCTCAGAATTCAGTCAAAATCCCGGAAATTCCTCCATGACTCAGTCACCCCACATCCCTTTGGTCTCACCTCCAGTAACTCCCAAACTTGCAGCTGGCATTTGCTATTGTTCACTGTATATTCCAGTGAATAAGGCAGATATGACCCTACCCTACAGAGTTTACAATTTGGTGAGGTAGCCAAGAAACAAGTAAACAAATATGCACTATTAAGGAGTATGGTGAAAAAAAATAAAGGGTAAGGAAATTGAGAATGGTAAGGTAAATAAATAGATAAACAACATATTGATTTTAACCAGTAGGTGATAATCATTCCACAGAAATCCACTGTGGACTTGCTTCTTCACCCTGTGATTGCATATTACAAAAGAATTCTTATCGTTGACCTATAATTGTGTTACTTTACACTTCTTTTATGACAGCTATTCAGAGAAGTAATACAGAGCACTAAAGAGTGCCTAATGTGCAATTTGTGTGGGATACTGAGAGAATAATATAATTTATTATTGTCTCATTGGTGAGTAAGAGTACAAAGGGCTCAATTTTCTTCCCACAACCTTCTTCACAGAAAAATTCAACATAAAAATATTTAATGAAATCAGATTTTACTCAAGTAAGTAAAACTGTAAAGCTGTTATTTTTTTAATTACCCGAACAATGCTACCGTTGCCCTAGTAACTTAAAAAGTGTTCCATTTATGATGTTCCTGTCACCTTACTGGATCTAAATTTTCAAACCCAGAACATATGAAGTTGAAGATTTTCTTGGAGATGCCGGTCTTTTAATAATAGTAAGCTGCTCGCACCTGACTTAGATTTTTAATAGTCAAATATGAACATGTGCCCTAATGTGACATCCACATAAGGCTATGAATTTCCTCTCAGAATTCTTCTATTAAACAACTGGAATTTTTTATTCATAAGAGTGAAAGAAAGCTAAAAACAAACTATTGTCAAATAGTTTGAGCATCTTTAAATGAAAACTAGAGTGCTATACTTGAAAACACAAAATAACCTAAAAGAACTCAGAAACCTGGCAGGCTATAGCTGGTAGGATAGCTTCACAAAATTATCAGGGGCCCAGAGCATTCTGCACTGCTACTCTCCTATCCTCAGCACATGACTTTTAAACCATGGCCCAAGGTGGTTGGTTGAGCTCCAGCTGTTATACCCACATTCCAATCCTTAGGAGAGGAAACAAGTAAAGAAGGGCATGCCCATCGTGGTGGACAGAATAATGATCTGCTAACATGTCCATGCCCTACACCCTGAAACATGTAAATATGTTATCTTACATGGAAATGTAGATGTGATTAAGTTAATGACCTTGAGATGGGGAGAGTATACTAGATTATCCAGGTGTGCCCAATGTAATCACAAGGATCCTTGTAAAAGAGTGATGAAAGGGCAATCAGCGAAGGAGATGTGAAAGCAGAGGTCAAAGCAATGTGAGGAGAGGCCCGGAGCCAAAGAATGCAGAGAGCCTCTAGAAGCTGGAAAAGCAAAGAAACAAATTCTTTCCTAGAGCCTCCAAAAGGAACACTCCCTGCTAACCCATTTTAGACTTCTGACCTCTAGAACTGTAAAATAAGCAAAGAAACAAATACTGTGGCATTTTGTTACAACAGCAATAGGAGACTAATATATCCTCCTTTAACTTGCCAAGGAAGAAGGTAAAAATGGATAATGGGGCACAGTTAGCATATTCTGTCACAATGTTTTCCTTTTAAGAAATAGAAATAAACATTCCGGAGGAAATAGGTTAATTTGTCTTGCTATAAGTCTTTGGTTACAAAAACAAAACTTCAACCCCAATTCTAAGTAAGTTAAGATTCAACAAGAAGAGGAGAGGTTTACTTACAATATATTTGAATGGCTCGCCCCGTTAAGAAAGAAGCAAAGGATGAATTGTATGTCCACAAGGCCTGTAACCAGGTACTTGTGCAGCAACAGCCCTTTCTCTCTGACTTCTCTCTCTGCCCTCCGCAACCTGCTTTTCTCTGTTTCAGTTCATTCTCTTCTACTTAAGATGTATTTTATTCATATGATGCGAATCAAGCAGTGGGCATCACTGGGTCGTTCAGTCTAACTTATAGACCTTCACCTGATCATTCATTCATTTGCCACATGTTTACTGAGTCTCTCCTATGTGCCAGGCTGGTAAGCAAGACAGATGAGTTCTGGCCTCATCCTGGCAGCTGATACAGATAACAAATACATAAACAAGATCCTTAGAGATTATAACAGGTATGATGATGGAAACGAGCAGACAGATGAATTACAGATTAACTGGGGAGACCATTCCAGACTGGGTGGTCAGGGAAAGCTTTCTGAAGAGCTGATACTGAGACCCCAAAGATAAATAAGGCAGACATAAGCATGACCCAAGGGACAGCAAAGACTCTGCGATAACTTCTTGAAACAAAAGAAGGGAGGCCAGCATACCTGGTGCCAAGTGAGCAGACAGGGACAGCAAGAGATGAGGCTGAGAGCTGGAACCAACAGAGCCTCGTGGATATACCTTGGTTTTCCTGGGAGAATCCCCAGTACAACTGTTTTCCCACCACAGATATTAAGAGCTATCCGGTTTGGATGATAAATTGTATAGTCACCCTACATATGGGCATAGGAGTCAGAGTTATAGCCTAAGATAAATGGAAAGACATTGAAAAGTTTTAAACAGGACAATGCCATGATCTGATTTGTATTTAATAACACCAGAACCAGAGAATGAGTTAATAAATGCAGTAAGTTAAATATGTCCACATTTGGAACACTGAAATTTTCTAATAGAAGAAACCAATGTCAAGATAAAATAAAAATAGGTAAAATGCATGACTTAGCATAAGGCACAGATACACCCTCCTCATCCCCGTTTAACACTCAATGCCCCTGCTCTGTTTGTTATTCTTCCCATTTCTTCTAAACTCAGAAGCACTTTGAGGCAGAACATAGCTCCAGCTTTCTGGGTCTCATGGCAACTTGGCAACACAATGCTTCTAGGCTAAAATCCCAACTTCCATGGATTCATGCTGTTTCAATAGCAAATATTTACCTTACTTGGCTCCTCGGGATAATTAAAGGTGTAAGGCTCTTTCCTCTTGGCTCTCCCCTAAACTGCTTTCAGAACTAGAAGCAGCTGGAGAATAAGAATGACAGCCCCATAATTCATCTCTACATCTACACAGTGATTCCCTCACTAAGATCCTTTTCAAATTAGGAAAAGAATTCATAACCATACCCTGCCCATGCCACTCTCCTACTGGATTTGAAATTGCATCTCCCTTAATGATTTCTCCTAGAACTGAAATTATTCCTAGCAGCATATTCATCCTACAGCTGCCTCAGGAAGAATCTCAGGATCAAATAAGAACTTATTATACCAGTTAGAAAACAGTATTTCACTGCAAATCTTTATTTTTATTATAAAAACGATATATGCTTACTATAAATGATTCAAGAAGAGAAGATGGAAATTAAAAAGTGAATTATCTCTCTCTTCTCCTTCAGCCCCTGTCACCAGCCCAGTGAATGCCCCTCTTCTAATAGCCTCTGTAGTCAGTTTTGGCCATTTTTCTATGTGTATACAAGTGAATGGAAAAATATATATTGGCATTTACATAGGTCACCTTAAAGGTTTTAAAGTGATTTCCTGATAACAAATAAGTTCAGATTTCATAAACTACACAGTGGAGTCACATCACAGCTCCCTGGCAGTACTGAAGGCTCAGCCCTTCCTGTAAAGTACAATAACTGGGTTAATTCTGGTGACAATTCACAACAGAGTCAAGAAAACAAATTTAAATCACCAGGCCCAGAAAGAAATCAGAACATGAGGTGAGGTTACAACTCGGAAAACGGACTCCACACTTGCGTCGAGGAGGAAAATCGGTGGAGAAGGTGGAAACAGAAGTCGAAAACAGATGACCAGAGCACAGGGTCTGGTCAGGAGGGGAGAGGAAGCACCAAAGTCTACTGTGGTCACTGGGGTGTTGGGAAGAGAGCAGAAGCAGAGAAGCCAGGAGGACAAGATGGATTTGCTTTAGAGAAAGAACATGGATACCACTGGGAATTGCCCTCCAACTAAGTGGTTATATCAATTTACACTTCCACAAGCAGTGTACAATTTTTTCCATGCTGCCCTACCTGTGTCAACAATAAATATTGTTGGATGTTTGCATTTTTTAAGAGTTGGTAACATGACACAGCTGTTAAGGGCCCAAGCTTTTGAGAAAAACTACTGGTGTCCAAATCCTAAATTCACCATTTACTAATTGTATGAGCCTGGGCCCTATTTTCCCTCTCTGGAAGAGAAAGAAGGTAATACCAATCTCACCTGATACAGTTATTTCAAAAATTAAGTTAACAAATGAAAAGTATCTGGAATAGTATATGGTTAGTGCTCAATAAATATCAGTCCTGTTTCAAAACTTTGAATTCTCCATTCAAGCCTTGTCTTCTGTGAATTTCCTATTTCTTTAGCTTGGAACTTTTTATATTAATTTGTAGATATTTTTTAAATATCCTGAGAAACACTCATTTGTAACTATATGTTTCAAATCCTTCTTTTAGCCAGTGGCTTCTCATTTTAGTTTTTATGATGTCTTTTATCATGAAATTTTTAAATGAAAATCTAGTCAAATGTATCTTCCTTTGTATTTTTTTTGTGTTTCTTTTCCTCACTGCAGTCATGAAAATAATCTCAAATATTTTCATTTCTAGAAATTTTTAAAGTTCACTCTTCACATTTAGGATTTTAGGTTTTAATCCACCTGGTATTTAATTTTGTGATTAGTATGAGGAAAGGATTTTTTTTTTCTTTAACCACTTTTCCATATAGGAAACCAATGCCACTTTGTACATATATATTTCTGGATATATGTATATGCGATTTTAGCCTCTCCGTTTTATTCCATTAGATGATGATGATGGTGATGATGATGATGATGATGATGATGATGATGATGATGATGATGATTTTGCCTGCACCAAATACTTCACTGTCTTAATTATAATCTTTAATATTAATCTTGCCCTTGCTACCTTGATTAATTCAAGAATTTCTTTCCATGTGTGGTTACAGATTCAAATTGGCCAAGAAAATAATTCGTTTGAGACTTTAGAGTGTGGAAGTGAAGGGAAGCTCTTACTCTTTGAAGGTTTTCACAATTAGATGAAGTGACAACCAGATACGGAAGTACTTGCCCTTGCTCTCCTTTGCTTTGCATCCAGCTCTTCTTTCCACCTGCTGGTCCTGCATCCCAAGGTCTACTACTGGACATTTGGCTAAGATCCACAGAGGAAGTGGCTACACAGAGGCAAAAGCTTCACATAGCCCTCTCCACAGGCTCGCCTCTGCAGTACAACCTGAGTAGCTGGATGTGTGCTTGGCATCTCAGATTTCCCTGTAAACTCTGATTTGTCTGCTCATGACGGCTCTTACAGAAGGCCTTCCAGGCCCTCATTTCCCCAGTTCCTCCCACAGCTGTATAAGGTCTACTTCCTAGAATCCCTTCGGTCATAACATTTATTGCAGCTTTGCTCTCTTGATTGAATGCTGACCACACACTAGATATGGTAGAATGAGCCTTCCCATTTTCGATTTCTTCAAAATTCTTTCTCATTTGTTCTTCCATATGACTTTTTGAATCATCTTGTCAAGTATCCAAAAAAAAGTCAACTGGGATTTTGGTTGAGATTGTTTTGAGTTAATTAACTAATTTGGGGAGAATTAATATATTTTATAATATTGAACCTTTTTAAATTTATTTATTTTTGTATGAGAATGCAAATTATTTTTATACTAATTTTGTATTTAGTAATAACTCAATGATCTCTTATTAGTTTCAATAGTTTGTATTTTCTCTTAGATGAGATATGAAGGTCATCATACTTCTATGAGTAGTGATAGTTTTCTGCCTTTTTTTTTTTCTTTTCCAGTCCTCATGCCTTTTCTTTTCCTGTCTTACTGCTCTGACTGAGACCTTCAAATAATGATTACATGGAAATGGTGATAATTGATATCTTGCCTTATTCCTGATATTAAAGAAAATAATTCTAAAGTTTTACCAGTAATGATAATGTTTTCTACAAGTTTCTGAAATATTCTATTCAATTAAGATAATTCCTCCTATACTGCAATAGCAAAAAAAATTTAAAAACCCAATTAAAAAATGGGCAAATGGACAAGGACTTGAATATACATTTCTCCGAAAAGATATACAGTGGCCAACAAGTATACGAATAGATACTCAAAATCATTAATCATCAGGAAATACAAATCAAAACCACAATGAGATATTATCTAATATCTGTTAGGATAGCTATTTTCAAATAAACAAAGGTAACAAATATTGGCAAGGGCGTGAAGAAATTGGAACCCTTGTACACTGTTGATGGAAATGTAAAATGATGCACCCCTATGGAAAATACTATGGAAGCTCCTCAAATAACTAAAAATAGAGGTATCATATGATCCAGCTATTTCACTTCTGGGCATACATCCAAAATAATTGAAATCAGGATCTTGAAAGAAATATCTGTACTTCCACGTTCATTACCACATTATTCACAATGACCCACATATGGAACAATGTAAATGTCAATTGACAGATGAATGTAAAATTAAAAATGACATACACTTACAATAGAATATTATTCAGCTTTTATAAATAAATAAAATTTGTGACAATACGGATGGACCTGGAAGACATTACACTAAGTGAATAAGCCAGTCACGGCAAGACAAATATCCTTTTGATTCTACACTTATACGAGGTATCTTACATAATCAAATTTCTATAAGCAGAAAATAGCATGGTGATTGGCAGGGAGTGGGGGAAGAGGAAAATGAGGAAATATCCAATGGATATAAAGTTACAGTTATGCAAAATGAGTAAGTTCCAGAGGTCTGCTATACAACCATGCCTGTGGTTAACGATATGGTATTGTGCACTTAAAGATTTGCCAAGAGGGAAGATCTCATGTTGTATTCTTACTATAAAAAATATAAATAAAAAATAAAAAAGCAAAAGGACCTAAGGAAACTTTTAGAGGTGAGGATATGTTGATTACTTTGTGGTGATGGAATCATAAGTGCATGCATATGTCCAAACTCATCAAACTGTATACCATGAATACATGTGGTTTTTGGTATATCAATTATACTTCAATAAAGCTGTAAAAATAAAATAAAATAAAATAAAATAAAATAAAATAAAATAAAATAAAATAAAATAAAACAAAATAAAAATAAAAGTTAGGCTCAGTAACAGAAAAAGGATATTTTCTTGCCTTTACCAAGGAGATTTTGGGGAGAGATTTCCACTCCCAGACTATTCCCCTAAAATGAACCTATTCCCTAAAACAAACCACCTACATTAGCTAGATCAAATAGTGTCAACTATTCAGAATGATTTTGTGTTTCATGACATAAATATATACCCAATTTAAAAATTCCCTCCTGTTTGTATTTCCTACATTTTTAATATGAAAGTATTATATTTTAACAAGTGATTTCTTTGCCTTTACTAACACAATTGAGTTTTTCCTCTTACAATTTGTTAATGTGGTAAGTTGTATTAATAGATTTTTCTAACGTAAGCTATCACTGTTTTCCTGGGGTAAACCCAACTTAGTCATAGTGTATTATTGTTTTTGTTTTTTAAGTTACTGATTTTGCTAAATTTTATTTGAATTTATAACTTTACATTTAGAAGTGAAGTTGGTTTACAGTTTTCCCTACTATCTGTCTTATTTTGAATTGGAGCTTGTGCCAATCTAATAAAAATTAGTTTGGGAGTATTTTTTCTTCTCATACTCTATTTGTATTCTCTGGAGAGGTTCATAGATGATCGAGATTATATGTTCCTTGGAAATTTGGTAAGACTCACCTGTAAGAAACTATATCTTAATTTATAATTTGAGTAGATTTAATCACAGATTTACTATCTTTTGGGGTCATTTATGTCTTCTCAAGTCCGTTTTAATTTATTAAAGTTTTCTGGAAAATTGACCGTTTTGTATATTTCAAATTAATTGACATGAAGTTGTACAGGATTGTTCCTTGTTGCCTTGTTAATTTCTGGCTATATTTGTGGTTGTGTCGCTTACTAATTTCCAATTTCAATATTACTTTGGTTATCTTTTGTATGTAATGCCATCTTGACACTGGCAATGCGGAAGTCCAGTTTTAAATGGGTTGCGATAGTCAAGGTTTACAATAGCCCAAAGTTTGAAGTAGGAATAAAAATAGAAATACCACTAGAAATACTTCCTTATAACTTCTGTTTACTATCCCTAATTCCTCCCTATAAAATCATATAACCTCAAAAGAATGCTTGCTTGTCCGTACCTCTTAGAAATGTGTACTCTTATGTAAATGCAAAATGTTGATGCTCTTTTTTCTCTAATTTCTCGGTCCACATAAACAACTGAAGATAATAACATTTCTCTCCTGAAATATATCTTCTGCAGTTTAAATATCCTCAGTTTTTCTAACAGTTATTCAAACACCCTAGATCCCAAGCCATTTGCTAACCCTCCCCTTTTAGTGATTCATCCCAGTGCACCAGCATCCCAAACTTAGTCCTTTATAGAATGAACCCAGTAGGACCATACCCTTCCATTACTGCATCCTGAAATACATTGATTTTTTTCTGCTCACTCCGTCACACTACTGACTCATGTTAATTTTGTGGTCAGCCAAATTTTGGGGTCTTTTTCACACATACTTTTGAGGAATTTTTATTTCCAAGTAATATAAGAGCAGGACACCACTATGTAATTCTCTAGTCTGCTGATTTACAAAGAAAATTTAAAGCATGTCTGGCTGGGCTGTAAGCAAGTATCCTCGTAAGCAAGGATAGAGCAGTTAGCAGACAGTTCTGTCCTCAGCAATCTAGGGGAAAAGATCTCTCTTTATAAAGAAAGGCATGTCAGCTGGGTCGTACCATAGTCCAATTGCCAAGAACAGGGCAGGAAAAAGAATTACCACTTATTAAGAGCCTACTGGGTGCCAAATCTATGTTACCTCAGCTTTAGTCCTCATTACAACAGTGCATCAAGGTGGTGTGAATAAATAAATATCTATAAACAAATGCCAGATAAATTTATCCCCACTTTACTTATGAGGAAACCAAAACTTAGAGTACAACTTACCCAAAATAATGCAGCTAAAAAGCAATAGGGACTTAAATCTATGTAATTTCTTCTACACTGTCAGCGAGGGGTGAATAAATGTGGGTGGAGGCATCAAGGAACAAAAACACTTATGTAATGCTTTATAGTTTAGTGAGGGACTTTCACCTACATTAACTGTTTTGATTTGATCCTCATAACATCTTCATGGTAGGCGGAACAGGTGATATAATCTTTATTTTACAGGTAAAGATATCAGTGCTCAGAGAATTAAGTGACCTACCCAAAGTCTCCCAGCTAGCCAGTGAGGTTGCAGGACAGACCTTGCCTCAGGCTCTCTGACACCAAACAGCATGCCAGCATTCCATAGGTAGTTGGTGTGGGGCAAGGGGGGGGGGCAGGGGGGCAGGGGAGCATGCATCAGGGGGCAGGGGCAAGTGCTGATGACCAGTGTGGAAAGTGGAGAAAAGTTCAAACCCTAACCTTACCAAGAAAAATGTAATGTTCTAGTATTATTTTTAATCATCTCAAGCCCTTCAAGGGGCACAAAATAAAGCAAGCCCTGTTCATGACCAAGAAATGGAGCAGCCTAGGGCAGACAACAGAGCTGTGCCTTCCACAGCAAAGGCAGGGCTGCCTTTACTAGCAATGACATTGGTGCAATCAGTTCTTATTGAGGAAGCTATAAAGCAGAGCCCAGTGAACCTATCAATCTTCATTTGATTTCTTCAGCAAAGCCAGAATCTGGGGAGGGGGGGGGGCCGGGAAGTACTCAAAATGAATCAAATGTTTTCATTTCACAATCTGTCAAAGATATGTAGATTTAACAACTGTCAAGTATCCATAGAACATTTGGTTTTACCAGTTTACACTCCACTTAAGTCAAGCCCCAGCTTATTCAAGCTTGCAAAATAGAGGCTTTGCCTGTTAACTGGCATTTTGCCTGCTGGTTACTGTCTCCCCCACCCCCAAACTGAGAGGTTGGTTGTCTTTTTCCCTTTGCCGCCACTTCAGGTCTATTGCCCCTTCTCAAGCCTGGTTGAGAAACTTTTCCTGGAGCCCCCTAAATTACCCTGGGGATTCTACCTGTCCTAAACATGCAATCCACTGTCCTGTCAATGGTGGTGGACATACGCTTTCACCATGGTAGTCAAGTAAGTTCTTCAGAGTTTTGTCTCTTCAACCAAACATGAAGAAATCTAGGAGCAGACATTGAGCTTTTCCAGTTCTTTCCAAGCTTGGCTACGGCTCAAATTTCCCCCAAGCACCTTAAAAGTATATACAGATGCCTGGACTCCTCCCAGAAAGATTCTGCTGGAGAAACATGTTAAACTGCACTGTGCAGTTGCTATATCAGCATGTAAGCAAAATCCAGACTGTGGAAAAGAGAGCTGAAGGGGGAACTTGTAGATTCAAAGAGACTTAAGAGACATCACAACCAGTGTGATGTTTGAATTTAGTTAATTCCTATTTCAAACAAACACAAGATAAACAAAAGAGCAAACAAAAACAAAAGAAAATTTGGGACATTTAGAAAACAGTTGAAATTTTGACCATTGTTTGGATCTTGAACGGTATCAAGGACTTGCTGCTATTTCTGTTTAGATTATGTATAGTATTGTGGCGATTTTGTAAAACAGTTTACATATTGTAGAGAAATAGACTGAAATATTTTGGGTAAAATGATATGATGCATAGAATTTGCTTCAAAAAAAAGGAGGAATAAGCAAAAACAGATGAAGCAAGACTGGCTATAAGTTGATACTTGTTGCAGCTGGGTGTTAGGTTCATGGGAATACGTGGTGTTCATTATGCTTTTGGATATAGTTCAGTACATTTTTGAAATTTTTCATAATAAAATTTAATCTACCCAAGGTTGTGTACTATTCCATTTCTTTTCTCCCCACAGCTTAGCATACTCACAGATACACTCACACAAAGACCAACCTGTTTGGTGTGAGCTCAATGTTTGTTCACCAGAGGAGAAGAAAGGGGAAGTGGGAGGAGGGCACTCTTGGACCCTGTACAAACACAAGTTTCAGAGTTTCTGATGTGATTTGTATCAATTCTTGACTGAGACACATAGAAGAACTGTTACTAAACATCAGATCAGTCTGGTTACCTCTAAAAAACTAGTCCCCTCTCCTGCTAAACTAAAGCAGTCTGGTTTTTTTCTCCCTAAACTGCTATTCCTGCAGAAAAGTATACGTGTGTGTGTGTGTGTGTGTGTGCGTCTAGGGCTGCCACGTACTTTTGTGTAGGTTGTGCAACTGCACAAGAGTGTCACATCAAGGAGGCGTCCTTCACGTCATCAGCATTGCAGATTTGCATTTTTACTATGAAAACTGTCTCACAAGTGGCAATAACATGTCTTGTTCTAACAAAATCAATCTACTTGATAACCTCCCAACCCGATGGAAACAAAAGTGTCTCAAGGTAAGGGCTCCTTTTCCAGTTATGGACCTATATGGACTAGCCATGGACTTGAACAGCCTAACTACCTGAGTTTGAATTCCCTCCCCAAAGACTACTCACTGACTTTACAACCTTCACAAGTTACTTAATAGCCCAGAGCCCAAGTCTTTCATCTGTAAAATCAGATGATACTTTTGAGAGCATTGTCCAGAGCATTAAACGCATGTGAAACTGTGCTTCAGTAAGTGTTAAGAGATTAGCTAGTATCATATCTACCCATACATATCTAACTTTATGAGTTAAAGTGTATATGTGTGCTGTGTCGTTCATAAACTCAATAAATAAATTACTGCAATGGACTTCAAAAAATCTATATTCACCATTTACTAACCCACAATGATTTAAAAAGAGGACATTTTTCCTAACCATCAAGTTTTGAAAAATGCGGTCAAGCTCAAGGTCCAGGTAAGCAGCCAAGGTTTATAAACCTCTCTGCACACAGGATCTGTGTGCATATGCTGATCAGGAACTCGCTGAAGAAACATTCTGGGGTTTTTCCATCCTTCTAACAACTTGGCCAGTAAGCCTGTCACTGGAAAAGATCCAGTGGGAGTTGCCAGCCACAAAAGGGGTATTACCCCACAGGCAGAATAGAGTTAAAACGCTTCAAGAGGTTAAACGTCTATTTTTAAATGGAAAGAACACAGAGTATGCCTTTAACTTTGTGTTAAAAATAAACTCAGCTGCCTTCTCTACACTTCCCACCCCCTCCCACTGTCCTCCCGTACCCTGCACTGCCCCATAAGAAAGAAAGAGTGCTTGTGTTTCATTTCGTTTCTTCTCATGAATTTTTCTTTTTCTTATTTATTTATTTGTTTTACTGTTAGCCAAACATGGGCTACTTTGGTTTTCAGCTTACAAAGCAAGTTGCATTCTCTCTCAAAAGAATCTTCAGGGACCCCACCCCATCCCCACCCCCAGAAAGCAGGCTGGATCATAATTCAGAACTAGTCTATGTTCAGGGGCTGAAGGAAAAAAACATACAGGGATAAGCAAAATGGAGCCCTGCCAGCTTTCACTCATGCCTGGGAAGTATCTGCAGGGGGGTCATTCAGGCAAGAGCACCTTTCATTGAATGCTATTTAATATTGGGGTTCAAGCACAGACCTTTACTGAGGCGTGATTATCCAGAGAAACACTGCTTTGCTGAGTTGGTTTCCATAATTCCATTAAACAACCACAAAATCCTATAGATTAGATGTGCCAGTCTGTTCATAAAAAGCTAATCTGTGTAACAGAAAAGTTGCTGTCTGGAGTGAGTTACCTCAATTTCTTATTTTATATAGATGGTAGAGGGATCTCAAGACCCCAACAGAAAGCAAAGATGTTGAAGAACAAAGAGAAATGGGTCTGTGGGTAGTACATGTTTCACCGGGCGGGAAAGAGGATGAGAGCTGAAAGGGTTCCTGGGACCTTATTTACTTAAAAAGATTTTTAAAAAATGACAGCCCTTAGTCAACATAAGATAAAGGAGAAAGCAACAAAATTCATTTTAAGTAAAAAGTTCTAGTTTCAGGTCTGTCTCTAACTTGAAATACGACCTTAGTCAAGCCATTCACTTCCCTACAGCTTCTCTTTCACAAATGAGAATCCCACCTTACATCTACTCTTTAATAAGAGTGTATAATTATTGAATTATATAACTGGTAAATATAAAACATTATGTCAAGACAAATATTATGTATACATGTTTAAAATCTCAGTACAAATGTGTCCTTATTTAAACATTGGTCAAATTTAATAAAGTGATTTTGAAGCATGTCTAGAGAGTAGAGGGGAAATTTTATCAGTAAAGGTTGAGTTTGAACTAATTGTTTTCCATTTTTCTCAAAAGGGAAACACTCTAGTGCAATGGCATACAAGGGGGTACTAGCACCTAACTAAATATGCCTTAAAAACAAAATAAAGAAAAAACGCAACACTTCCAGCATGCAAGGCTCAGCCTCTGAGGCACCACAGGGCACAAAGGGTCTTCTGTCCATGTGCTCACGGACATTTCCTGAGACCCAGTGAAGACCTTGACTTCACCATATGTATCTGCAACTACTTTTCAAATGTATGTAGAATAGTTGTGATATAATAAGATAAGATATAATTAATAAATCATAAAATTATAAATTTTATTTTTGTATATGTATTAATAAAATACAAACTCATTTTTAAATGTTATCAAAATCGAGTAGATTTTCAACATGCCACTTTCTCTTTTTTCAAGTGACCATTGTAGATTTCTTCGTGTTTATCTACTTGCTCAATCTATTTCCTTTCCTTGACCTCAACTGTATGCTGTGCTTATATTTTACAAAAGCAAAAAACAAAATACAATCAATATAATGATAACATGTGTATGACAAGACAATGTTTAAACACCAGGACTGCCTCACATCTGATACTTTTCATTTCAGTAAACACTACTTGGTCACTATCTTTTCTGATGACTTAATTATTCTTAAAATGTGTATATGATTTTTTGATGATTGATATTTTTTGAGACATAATTGACATATAACATTGTATGAGTTTTAGGTGTACAACATAATAATTTGATATATGCACATATTTCAAAATGATTACCATAATAAATTTAATTAACATCCCATCAATACCTGGTTACAATTTTTTTTCTTGTCATGAGAATTTTTAAGATCTACTCTCTTAGCAACTTCCAAATATACAATATGGTATTGTTAACTATAGTCACCATGCTATACATTATATCCAAGGATTTATTTACCATATACCTGGAAGCTTGTACCTTCTGACCCCCTTCTTCATTTGAAAATTGGAAGTATATCTGATGAAAAGAAGAAAAGAGAGAAAGACAGAAAACTGTTAGGAGTCCATTGCATGTGTCCAGGCAGGAGGCAACAGGTTGGACTAGGGTAATAACAGTGAAGACAGGAAGAAATAGAAAGTTATTCATGAGGTAAAGGCTATGGGATGAGCATTGGATTGGATATGAAAAGCAAGCAAGAAGGAAACATCCAAAGTGATGTCTGGTTTCTGATTAGGGTAAATGCACAACAGCAAACAGCACAGCAGAGTGATTAGAAGTGTGAGCTCTGGTTTATACAGAGCTGGACTCAAATCTCAGCTTTACTGATGACTAGCTGTTGAGACTGGGCACAGCACCAAATCACCCTGTGCCTCATGTGTGTAAAATAGGGATAATAACTGCGCCTTCTGTATCGGGCTCTCAAAAAGGAGAAATGAGGTAAAACATGTCAACTGGGTGGAACTGAGCCTGGACTATCATGAGCACAGTCAATCTCAGTCACTATTAGGAAGTCAAGAATCTCAGGGGTAGGAGCATCATGAATTCGGATCAAACACGTTAAGTTTGAGATGTCTATGGAACCAGAGAAGGAGGAAATCTGGACCAGATATGTGGATTGAATTTTAGAACCATCAGCAATAGAGCTGGCTTGTGAAGCTATGAGAATGGATGGGGTTATCCAGGGATAAAGGAAAACAAAGATGTCATAAAAATAGCAGAAGCTGGACTAAGAGTTATTGGTGTGATTTAGGATCTCCCTTCATCATCCTCTCCACCCAGGGGTCAGGTGACACATTAAGCAAGAAATTTTGTCTCAACTAACATTTAAAGAGCAAATATCCGGATGTGGTTCCATAGTGTAGCAGTACCACGTCTGCTTTACATGCAGAAGGTCCTGGGTTCAACTCCAGTGTCTATGTCATGTCATGCCACCCTGAACTAGCCCCATGTCTGATCTCGAAAGCTAAGCAGGGATGGGCCTTGTTAGTACTTGGATGGGAGACCACCTATGAAGACCAGGGGCTGTAGGCATAAATAATAATAATAATAAATTTTTAAAACTTTTTTTAAAAAGAGCAAATATCAGACATTTGTGTCTGATTTTCTATGCTAATCTGAAGCACATGGTCACTTACTTCGTTGACTGGAAATGAAACAGCCTAATTTTTCTGGCCACCCCACTGAACCCTAATCTTTTCCTATGACAAGCTACATAGCAGATATTCCTTCTAAGGCCAGATAGCTGGCTATCATTGAGAACAAGCATGAGTCCTGTTACCTACCTTCTGCTGTGCGTAATGCCATTTGTAGGTTCCTCACATCTTTTCCAAGATCCAAAAAAAAAAAACCTTTCCATAGTTGTAACCTCAAATTTTCCTTTTTTCTTAAAGAATCTGATTCCGGAAGATTGTCTATATGCCATGTTTCTTAGAATCCCAAGACTCAGCCCAAGACCTCACTCCCAGGATTCACATGGCAATACCAGCCTGCTGTTAGCCCAGGGGAGGTCTTTGCTAGAGGACACCAGGAGAGTTACTCCGATTCATTGCAGAAATGTTGTGAAAGTGCTGTATATTCTGTCCAGCACAAGCAAGCAGGAGTTATTTTTATAATCATCATCAGAGCCTTCTATTATGTGGTTTTGGAAAGTGGGGATTAAAAATTGAATTCTCCTACCCCCAAGCTTTCATTAACAATCAATTAATTGTAGCAAAATTCAGTGATTAGCCGTCTACAGCACCTTGGCACAGTAGCATCTGTGCATTTGGAATGACACAATAATTTCTTACTCTAGAAAAAAAAAATTACTCTGACAAATAAATCTTTTTGTCCTAAGATGGACTGGTTCCATTTCTCATTCTTCCATTCTCAAGGTTAATTGAGTTGCTGAACTCCCACAAAATGAAAATAAAGTACTAAATGGTGTCTAAACCAGCCCAGAAAGTACACGGAGAAAAAAACAGAATTGAGGTTGACCAGTCTGAAAGCTGCTAATGTTTTCAAGTTAACAACTTCCCATTTTACAATATATGACCAATAAAAACGGGCGGCATGGGTTCTTAAAAAAACTATACTATTGTATGTAAACCACAATTTAAAAATAAATTTTAAAAAAGAAAAATCTCCGTGAAAAACAAGACATATTAGCATAATGACTTTATTTTGCAGCCATAACATAAATGACAATCCACTCTTGTAATATATTTGTGTTGAAATTAGGATATGGTAGTACATTCAAACACAAAGGCTAATGGAAATCCTAAATTTAGATTATATTCCATCTGGCTGCCAAAAGCCTGCCTCAGCACATTAACCAGAGGACCAAACCAGAGAAGGGAAATAGCTTCTAAAAATGCAAAGGAGAAAAGAGATTCACTTAGAATTTTATCTGGTAAAACAACATCAAGCCATGGGATGAAGAGTCATCTGTTTCGTGGATTATTTATGACTCTGATGCTAATTCTGATGCTCTCATAAAATGAAGGGAGAGAAAAGAGAGATTTTTCTTCCTCTAAACTTGAAAGAATTTGGTTGAAGCAGGTAGCTCACAGCTGGCAAGTGGCATTCAGTGGTTTAAAATAATGTCAACAATTTGGTTTTGACATTCTCTATTTGCACAATAAATGGAGGTGCTGTTTCCATTTCTCAAAAGACATTTTAAACACTAGCCTCATGGAGAACTATCTCCTTAGCATGTTGCAAGAGTTATGTTTTGCACTAACTGAATAGCAAGCTTGTGTTTGCCAAACAAAATTATTTTTTCCAGTTTCGCCTTTGCCTATTAACAAAGTAAAGTAGATATTTCTTAAGCCTAAACTTCCCTTTTGTTTATGGTCAGAGATCCTGACCCAGATGAAAAGAAAAACAAAATCAACTGATGAGTACAGAAAATCTCTCTTTACAACAATCCTGTGGCACACAAGCCATTGTGATAACCAATGTACTCAGAGAAAGTCAACAAGGGCTATTTGCAGTTCATCCAGTGCCTCTATTTAGGAGATTTTTGTGACATAAATAGATGAGAGAGTCTTGTAAAATGTGTATTTATAATTGACTCTTTATGCTTTTCGGAATTTGTTTGAAGTGTTGAGGAACGCTATCTTGAGTGTGTTGGTTTCTTTTTGTAAAAACTCTGCTGAAAAGCGGTAACAGAGACCAGGATGAAGAAAGTTTAATCCAGGCTCTCGGCTGATAGAGAATATCACCTCCGGGCCAAGAGCCAGGGTTCTCTAGTTCTGCTTGTTGAAACCTCCAGAGAAACTCTAACTCCCAAATATTAATCAGATCTGTAGACCTCCTGCTTATAATCCTCCAATGACTCTTAATCACTCTTAAATAATGCTCCCTACCCCCAGCCAACAACACTTTATGCAATCTAGCCCATGCTCAGACCTTACCAGCCCTGTTATTGGCTGAATTGCATTCCCTCAAAATTCACATGTTGAAGCCTTAACCCCAAGTACCACAGAATGTGACTATATTTGGAGATAAGGTATTTAAAGAAGTAATTAAAGTAAAATGAGGTGATATGAGTGGCCTCCTTAGAAGGAGAAGAGATTATAACATGGACACGCAGAGAGGAAACACTACGTGAAGACAGGGAGAAGGTAGCCATCTATAAGGCAATGAGAGAGGCCTGAGAAGAAATCAACCCTACTGACACCTTGATCTCGGACTTCTAGCCTCTAGAACCATGAGAAAATAAATTTCTGTTGTTGAAGCCACCCAGGCTATCATTCTTTGTTAAGGCAGCCCTAACTAATTAATGAAAGCTTACTCACTCTCTGCTCTTCCTCTGAACACCAGCCATCCTTGCCTTCTTTCTATTTCTTTCAATATGCCTGACTGGTTGCCATGGTGGGTCTTTTACACAACGTGACTTCTACCTGCTCTTTGTTTGGCTGTTCCTTCTTATTTTTCAGGTCTCAATTTAAATATCACATCTTCAAAGATTAAATAATCTGAATAACTCCCCTGAAACCCATTTTCTATCTCTTCATCCTTTTAAAAGTTACATCATAGCACCTATTACCACCTGCTTTTCTAGTTAATTTATGTACCTTCATATCTTTTGTATCTGCCAACGAGCTTCCTAAGGTCAGATACAAGAATGTTTATCTTGTTCACCACGTATCCCCAAGTCTTAGAACAGAGCCTGACACTTGGTAGGAGACTCAGGAAATATTTATTGAATGAATGACTGCTTGACTAGATGAATAGCAACTTAAAAAGTATTCGTTACTAAAACCAATTAATTGGCATGAAATACCTTGCCACAGGTAAAGATAATAGAGTTGGTTGAAGCCAATTCAACTGAACTGAATTGAATTGAATTAGGCAGATAAAAGCCAATCAATTGACAGCATTCAATTTTTAAGATTTCACTCTAACACTCTGTGATCTAATCTTGACAATGAAGGCTCTATTTATCAAAAATAAAGCAAAAGGAATACATAAGATCTATTAAAAGAAAAGACTAAAGATAATTATATCTGGAGAGGACAATTAGGAGAAAGGGTGTCAGGGAGAATACTATCCATGTGTTTCCTTTTCTACTCCTCTTGAAAACTTTTGCCAGCACCTGTACGACCTTTAGAAAAAAATATTTACAAAATATAAAGAGTTGGGCAATTACTTTCCTTAAGGACAGCAATGGAACTCTGGCCCTTTCCCCATCTGCCCCAAGCACACCATTTCTCCCACTTCTGTCCCTTAGATACTGTTGAGAATACTAAGGGGGCGTTATCTTCTTCCCCCACCTCTTCCACAAGTTCTCCTGTCAATCCAGAATCTCTTGTACATTCCTGTGGTAGGTAGATCACTTTGAATTATAATTGTTTGCTTAACACATTTGTCTTAACTTGAGCTCTATGAAGACAGAGACCTGATTCTACTTACGTTAGTAATCACACAACATTTAGCCCACGAAAGGGCTCTATGAATACTTGTTAACTGAATAAATATGCTGAGTACAGTTCTTCCCAAAAGACTCAGCAGACCCATCCAGCTCTTTATTACTTTCCTGTGCTCCTCTTAGTTCTTATTATCTGCTCTTTCCAGTTCCAGCACTTGACATCCTACAGCACATGAAGAAGGGCAAAAGAGAGCACTTAGCTCAATAAACACTTCACCAAGGGCCCGAGTTGAGAAGCATTCTACTTAGCTGACTCAATATTGAATCTAAAAGAAAAAAAATGATGAAGCAGCAGAGCCTTGTTAAGGCTTTTTATTTTTTAATTAGGATATAATTCACATACCATAAAATTCAACACTTTAAAGTGTACAATTCAGTGGTTTTTATCATCATCACTAGTTGTACAACCGCTACTACTACCTAATTCCAGGACACTTTCATCACTCCAAAAAGAAAGTGCATGCCCATTAGCAATCACTCTCCTCTCCCCTCTCCCACCAGTCCCTGGCAACCACTCATCTACTTTCTGTCTCTATGGATCTGCCTATTCTATCATGTAAATAGAATCATGCAGTATGCAAGCCTTTGTTTCTGGCTTCTTTCACCTAGTATAATGTTTTCAATGTTCGTTTATGTTATAGCATGTATCAATACTTCATACTTTTTTATGGTTGAATAATAGTCCATTGCATGGCTAGAATATTTTATTTATCTTTTCCTTGGCCAAAGGCAGTTGGATTGTTTTCACTTTTGTGCTATTCTAAGTAATGTTGCTATGAATTTTCACGTATAAGTTTTTGTATGAACATATGTTTTCAATCATCTTGAATTATATATCTAGATGTGGAATATTCTCGGTCATAAACACACATAAGTTTGTGTTTAACTTATTGAAGAATCTCCAAGATTTTCCATAGCAGCTGCACCATTTTACATTCTCACCAGCAGTATATGAGAGTATTATTTTTTAGAGATGAAATAATCCAAAACAAAGGACATTATCTTTTATAGACTGCCCAAGGGCAAAAGATAAAAAAGAGATGTTTTATTAAGAAGGAAGGTATTTTACAAAGGGAATGAACAGCTCACAAAGTCCTGCTGACTCGTTTTCAGTTGACTTCACCATGGCCTTACTTAATTCACATTTTGACTGTGTGTTCCATCTTCCCATGAATAGCCTGGGTGTCTAGGGCATTTTTTGCAAGCAATATAGGCACTTTTGATACATTTAATATGTGTAGTTTTGTCTCCTGTTCAGTAGGGAGGAATGGGTCTTATTTTGCCCACTTAGCTTTCTTGTCAGAAATAAGCTTTTTAAAAAGCAGGAATTTTAGCCTTGCTTTAAACCACCAAGCTGCCTGAATGGATTTCATCCATTTTTGAGTTTTTATCTTAAACTTTAGCTTAAGGCAAATTGTATATGCCTAAAAGATTTTTGGAAGTTAAAAAGACATAAGGAGTAGTGTGTGTGTGTGTGTGTGTGTGTGTGTGTGTGTGTGTGTGTATGCCCGTGTGTATGTGTGCATGCACCACAGAATGAGGGGCACATACTAACCATCAGTAATTATCAACTAATTAACAGAAAGCCAACACCTACCCTGTCTATAGTAACCACAACCTACAAGCACACTTAGCAGATGCTAAGTTTTGGTGCCTCCTTAAAAGAAAGCAATATAAATTGTTAATAAAAAGGATTCTGGACCTGTGGGTATGTGTATGTAACTTATGAATGGCATACCAACAAATGGAAGAAATATATTTACAAATGAAAGCGAACTATATTTACTTCACTAAAATTGATTTTTTTATTCACACTACTTAACTTCCCCAAATAAATCAATACAAGGCCACAAACTCAAGAAAATTCTTTCTCTATTCATAAAACTCTTGTTCTGACTCCTAGCTCACACCCTAAATAAACAGGCAAGCCCTAAGTGTCAGTCTTCAGAGACCTTGAACCTTCAGAGAGCCCGTTTCCAAGGAGAGGCCATTCCATCCACCCAATTGTTAGGCTACACAATTCACCTCCAAAGACAAGAAGCGGCAGAAGCTCAGCTGATCTTGGCAGGTGCAAACTGCAGATAGAAGGAAAGAAAGATTAAGAAGGGAGAGAGAGCTTCTTCAATCCAGGGTACCAGGTGGCAGATGAAGTGGGCTGTCAATCAAATGTCACTCAACACCCTTGCTAGTGATGCCTTCCTTCCTGAGGCTGTGGGGAAGTGTTCGGAATGGTGTTGTAGGATAGCTCCTTCCCGACATGCCAGCAGAGGCCTAGGACTCCTGTGACGAGTTCTGAAATGATTTGTTGCAGAGGAAATTCATAGGAGCTTCAAGAAGAGGCTGGTTGTAGAATCTCCTCATCACATCTATTAAGCCTTCATTCTTTCATGTCTGAAGTGGAAGTAGATCAATGTGAGGTCTGAGAGAAGGCATGTAAGAGTGTTGCTATTAAATGAATAAAAAGATCACTAACTCAACATTAGTGTTTCTCAAATTTGAGTGTGTATCAGCATCACCTGGAAAGCTGTAAAAACACAGATTACTGGCCTCATCCTCAGAGGTTCCTTCATTAATTCAGGGGTAGGGCCTGAGAATTTGCATTTCTCCCAGGCAGGTGGTCAGGGACCATACTTTGAGAACCACTGCAAAGGCACAAGCTAGAGTTATAATGGGCAATCATTATAAAATCACCAGGCAAGTCCAAACTGAGCAAAAAGGGAACAATTCTACCATCCAGAATAAGGATGAAAATCATAAAACATACAAAATAATGGAACATATAATGCTTGAGTTGTCAGTAACAAAACTGTTGCATTTTGATCTTTAAAGTCAGAAAGGACAGGAATGAATCAGACAGACATTTTGAACAACTCTTGTCTTCCAACTTAACTGAAAGGAAGAAATCAAGTCTACCATCTCCTTGAAAGCCTTTGGCCTTGTAGCTTTGGCTCTCTCTCTTCACAGATGAGGAATCTCATTCTCTAATTCACACACAACAGGGAGAGAATAAGAGCTGAGAGATATGCCCACCACACTGCAGTTAGTCTCTGTAATGGTGACTAGTAATAGTGACGCCTATGGTTATAAGAACATGAGACTTCATGGTTTTAAAATTTTTTTCCAGTGATCAAGACAGCGTGATATAGGTGAAAGAATAGACAAAAAGATTAATGGAACAAAATAGAGATCCCAGAAACAGATTAACACAAATACCGTCAACTGATTTTTGACAAAGGGGCAAAGGCAATTCCACAGAGGAAAGACTTTTCAACTAATGGTGCTGGAACAACTGGATATCCACATGCAAAGGAGAAGGAGAAGGAGAAGGAGAAGGAGAAGGAGAAGGAGAAGGAGAAGGAGAAGGAGAAGGAGAAGGAGAAGGAGAAGAGAAGGAGAAGGAGAAGGAGAAGGAGAAGGAGAAGAAGAATGGATCTAAACAAAGACCTTAACACCTTTCACAAAAATTAACTCAAAATAAATCATAGACCTAAAAGTAAAATGCAAAACTATAAAACTTTTTATTATTTTTATTTTTTACACCTACAGCTGGTCTTCCTAGGTGGTCTCCCATCCAAATACTCACAAGGCCCGATCCTGCTTAGCTTCTGAGATCAAACAAAATCAGCCTTGTTCAGGGTGGCATGGCCTTAGACAAAACTATAAACCTTTTAGAAGATAACATAGGAGAAAAATCTAGAAGATCTTTGGTAGTGGTGACTTTTTAGATACAACTCCAAAGACGATCCATGAAAGAAAAATTAATAGGTTGAATGTCACTAAAATTAAAAACTTGTGCTCTGTAAAAGACACTGTTAAGAGAATAAAAAACAAGCCACAGACTGGGAGAAAATATTTGTAAAACATATCTAATAAAGGACTGATATCTAAAATATAAAAGGAACTCATGAAACTCAACAGTAAGAAAACAAACACCCAGTTTAAAAATTGGGCAAAAGATCTGAACATACACCTCACAAAAAAAAACATACAATAAACATACAAAAATATGATCAATATAATGTCATTGGAGAATTGTAAATTAAAATGAGACACTACTACACACCTATTAGGATGGCTAAAATCTAAAACACTGACAACACCAAATGCTGTCATGGATGTGGAGCAACAGGAACTCACATTCATTGTTAATGGGGATGAAAATGGCACAGCCACTTTAAAAGACAGTTTGGCAGTCTCTTAGAGAGCTAAAAGTAAGATTATCATACAACCAACAATTGAAATTTTAGTCATTTATCTAAATGAACTGAAAACTTACATCTACAAAAAACTTCTACTGAATGTTTCTAGCAGCTTTATTCATAATTGCCAAATTTGGAAGCAACCAAAAAGTGCTTTGACAGGTGAATGGGTAAAAAAAACACAACACAGTAGTACATCCAGACAATAAAATATTATTTGGTGATAAAAATGAAATGAGCTATCAAGCTACAATAAAATGTGAAGGAACCTTAAATGCATATTGTTAAGTGAAAGAAGCCAATCAAAAAAGACTAATTACTATATAATTCCCAACTATATGATGTTCTGGAAAGGCAAAACAATGGAGACAATAAAAAGGTCAGTGGTTGCCAGGAATTCAAGGGGAGGAGGAAGGGACAAATAGGTGGAGCACAGGTCATCGAAACTATTCTGTATGACACTGTAACAGTAGATACATGACATTATGCATTTGTCAAAACCCACATAATGTACAACACAAAGAGTGAAGCCAGATGTAAAGTATGGACTAAAAATGTAACAGTATTGGCTCATAAATTGTAACCAATATGCCACACTAATATAGAATGTTAATAATAGAGGGAATTGTGGGGGAAGGGACAGAGCATTGTATTTTCTGAACTATTTATCTGTTAACCTAAAAATGCTCTTAAAAAATTAAGTCTATTAAAAAAATAAAAGATTTCCCATACATTATTTTATATAACTCTCAGATCAACTCTATATGGTGGGGGAGATATAATCATCTCCATTTTTGAGATTTTGAGAAAACTAATTTACTGATGTTCACACAGTCAACTAAAATTTGAACATATACCGTCCGATTCCAATCTCTGTATTCTTTCTGCTGCACTGCATTGTGCCTCTCTGTGTGCTACACTGGGACAAACCCCCCTCCCACATTCCCACATCCTCCTGTTTACCTCTAAAAAATAAAAAAAAAGAAAAAAAAACCACTGCCAAGGCCAAACAGAGCTGGAGAGAGTCAGGAAGAAGTAATGGGTGTGTGAACAAAACTGAGAGCACAAACACTTTCATAGGGGGTGACCTCGTGATTTCCCTGGCTGACCTGAGCACCAACACCCGTTCACCAAGTCCTTAATTTTGCACATTGCTTATTCAGTATTTGAGGGGGGCAAAAAAATACAGCAACCTAAACTGTGAGGCTTTGGGGATTAGTCAAAGGAAAAGGCATTAAATCTCAAAAATTGTATGGTTTTTACATCTCTAAATTATTCAGATTTTCCTAATAAAGTATTTCCCAAACTTCAGTCTTTTATGTACTATCTTCACAAGTTTTGCCGTGCCTGTCTATCACTTATACTATTTTTACTTGATATTTTCTTTTAAAGAGACTCACAGTTTTATTTCGGCTCATCGTAAGGAATGCCAACTCATGAAATCAAAAGTGGCTCATCCTTGCAAAAGTGCAATCACCTTGAGTGCCCAGGAGCACCTATGACACACTTGAGAACTACTGCCCTAAGGAAACGTCCCCACTCCGCCCCTCTGAAATTTAGAGCCCATTGGACAGAAACCAAGGACCTTCCTATCCTTCGTATTCCTAGAGGCCAGCACCATTTCTGGCACATAGTAGGTACTCAAAAAAACATATGAAATAAATGGACAAATGGTAAAACTACTTTGTTGCCCAATTTTCCAGCAGCCATTTTATTTTATTTTATTTTATTTTTTATTTCTGTTTAAGGCCATGCTACCTTGAAGAAGCCGAATCTCGACTGATCTCAGAAGCTAAGCAGGGTCCGGCCTGGTTAGTACTTGGATGGGAGACCACCTAGGAAGACCAGGTGCTGTAGGTGTAAAAAAAAAAAAATAAGGGATTGTAAGCTGACATGGTCCTTGCAATCTGTGAGGTCAACCAAGGGTTTCCTCACCTAGAAATTAATTAATTAATTAATTAATTAATTAATTAAAATTTAAAATATTTTTTATTTTTTTAAAGTTTATTGGGGTAACATTGGTTTATACAATTATATAGTTTTCAGGTCTATATTGTAATTTGACATCTATATATTCTATTGTGTGATTACCATCCAAAGTCCAGTTGCCTTTAGCTACCATATATTTTCCAGCAGCTATTTTAAATCTATTTTTTAGTTATGTGCCCAACCAACAATTTCCCAATGTCCTCCAGAGCTATTGGCACCCCAGACCCCTGCCCCAGTCACTGGCAGCTGTGGTTGACCGATAACATGTTCAGTCTGGATCACTTCCAGCTAGGGCAACACACAGCTCCTCCTGGCCCCACGCATTCCAGCTCCTTCAGGTTTCTCTCTGCCTCAAGGGTTCTGTCTCACTGTGCTTCAAGTGTCCAGGGAAAGGGACACCTACTCCAGTCCCCGCAGTGGGACTGTATCCTTTTTTGCTCTCATAACAAGAATTCTATTGCTTTTATTATTCTATATCATAATTGTCCATTTTATAAAGTAAGCTCTGAGGGGACAGGAAGCACATCTATCTTGCTGGCCCAGAGCCTGGTTCCAACAGTTTCTGATAGGTGCTTCTGAAGTTAATGCTGCTTGTGTTTACCTTCTCCATAGATGGGGGGCTCCTATGTTTGATTCATCTTCAAGTCCCCAGCATTTACCTCATGCCATAGTAGACATTTAATAAATGTCATGGAAGGAAGGAAGGACAAAAGGAGGGAAGAAAAAGAGGGAGCGAGGGAGGCAAGAAATTTAAACTGAAGATACAATTTATTATTCCATTGGTCTCATGGCTGAAATATTGGTACGCAAAGTCGGCCATGAACTGCATGCTGTCTTCAGCTATACTGGTGACAGCCAGAAACAAACTACAACTGAATGACTGCTAGTTTCCAGGATCATATTTGGTACTTTTCATAGCTTATCTCATTATTCCTTAACTTTGTATATAAGGTATTATTATTTTCAATTTGAAACAATGAAAAGTATTTTTCTCCAGGAGTGAAGCATAAGTTTTCTATGTTAGTCCCATGTAATCTTGGGCTGGAGCCTCACTTTCCTACCAAAGGGAGAGGAACCTGAGGAAAAACTCTTCTCTTTCTTCTCTTTGAAGGCAGTGGCCTTCAAACTCAACCAATCTCTTCCCTTCTGGGTGTCAGAGTGACAAGTCTCACAAGGCAAAGGGTGCCCCTGGGACCCAGGTCCTTCTCTTCCATGTTCTTTACCTCCTTGCATGGGGAGCTAAAACATTGGACTGAGCACAAAGTGCATGTCATTGCAAAGTTTACACGTACCCTGCACAAATTGATTGATGAATGTGGTACATCCTTTGTTAGAAGTAATACTTTTCATTGGCAGTAACCCCTTTTGACCTTGGAACTCACCAAACAGCTAAAATCAGATGATATTTATGTGCAGAACATATGACATATTATACCCTTTTGCTTAGTAACCCATACAGGAACCAAATGCTAGCCAGACTAGAAATCAACATCAAATTTTTCAAATAAATTCCTCTTAAAGAATGCTGACTTAAAGGCAGTCCTCAGCCAGAAAAAATTCTCCCAAGATTTGTTTATGAAGTAGAAGTGAAAAATATTTTAAGTTGGGTTTGAAATGACATTTGATGAAATTATATGAAAGGTGATGAAATGTAATCCTCTGAGCAACAGTTTAGATTCATTTTAGTACCTCCTCTTTCTCTTGCTACTCCCCATTTTACCCACTAAAACCTTTTCACATGAGAGGCTAAGAAAACCAACCAATATAAGGTCCAGTTAAAACTGAGTGCTAGAAACTTATGGGGAGAAATCCATAATTAAGCTAAACAATTCCCTCTTTAAAAGTAATGGGAACCAACTCTAAGCATTGCTATAAAATTATAAATCTCTGGCATCCTATTTGTTTGTCTCTCCACCTAATTCTCTCTCTCTCTCTCTCCTCTCTCTCTCTCTCTCTCTCTCTCTCTCTCTCTCTCTCTCCCTGCCCTCTCTCTCTCTCATATTCTCCCACATTGCTTATTTAACAAACCCATTTGCAAGAAAAGTCTTAGGTTAGTCATTCACACTTTAGTGTGAATTAAAGTCTGTGAGTAAAATCTCACAGGAATAAAGATTCCAAGCCATAACTCGAATTGTGGAAAACTTGTCTTTGGACACTTTTAAAGCTATTTCATGGAACAGCTAAATACAAGGAAGAGAAAAAAACTGCTCAAGTCTGCCTATGCATAAATGCAGCCTTGAGTCTAGTTTTGAGAAATGAGAGCCTTCAGCTGCCACTCCCAATTGAAAATGAGTCCAGATTAATTCACAGACATCGAGGGAGAATTATAATTTTTCCTTCAGGGATTTACTGGTTTCAATACCCTCTTCTTCTCTAGTCCTAGAAAACAGATCTATTTCTGATGGCCTATAGGTATCAGCCAGTAAGATCCATTCTCGCTTGACACCTGGTCTCTCCACTCCCGATGCACTTTTCCCTCACTAGGTTTTATTTTAAACAGGCGCAACATGAGCTTCCTGAGCCAAGTGGGGTTGTGAGTCTTTCAACAAATGTTCTGCTCCAGTGAGTGCGACCCTTGGAGCAGAAAGTTGATAGCACTCTGACATATGGCTGGTCCCTGAGCAGCGTTCATTCCTCTCTCAGCCAGAAGAACTTCAAAACTCTGAGCCAGTGGAAAATTCTGTCTGTTCCAAGCAAGAGAGACAAGTGTGCTCCCAAAACGAATACTGGAATTTGGAAATGCCCTAGGGTATTATAAATATAATCTTTCTGAGGTGTGAGTATGTGTCAGGGAGAGAAAGAGATGGAGTGTGTGTGTGTGTGTGTGTGTGTGTGTGTATTGACAGAAAGGAGAGTGAGCACAGGCTCAAAAGTATCAGTGTCAAGAACACAAAGCCAGGCATGGAGAAGAATGTCCACTATGTGCCCAGTTACTAAATTCAGAATTTTCTACTGTATCCTCCCTGAAGAAATTAAAGAGGGGCAGGGGAAGGGTGGAGGGAATGTGGGGGAAGAGAGAGAGACAGAGACAGAGATGGAGAGGAGTAAGGATGGAGAGAGAAAAGGGATATGAAGTAGGAAGCTTTCCTGGATATAAACCAAAAGGCCTAGACCAAGAGACAGTCAAAATGAGAAACTACTGGTAAGTCGCAGGTCCCTCCACCAGTTACAAGTGAATTAATTTCTGCTCTTTTATGAGTTTGCCTTCTATCAAGTTCTATGTCCAAATGGCCCACCTCCCATAATGCAATTTCAGTTATTCCACCATCCACAAGGCATTCTGTTTCTTGCCAAATAAATGGGCTTGTTGAGTGGGTCTTAGCCCCTTTGGGTTACTGGACATGCTGGCCAGTCTCTGAGACTGAAGAATAGAATAAAGTGAAGTGAACTGACCCTCCAAGAGGGCTCTGATGACCTTCATTGCCCTTTAACCAAGCTGACCAACCAGAAGCAGCAACATGGCCCCAGGGCAGGGGCTATTAATGTTGTGTGTTCCCTGGCTCCCTTTGGCAGGCTGGTAGAGCCTCCAGACCCCTCCTCAGAATTATGTTATACATACAGAAAACTAGAAATAAAACAATTACATTGTTACAATTATCAAAGATTTAAATAACATGGTTTAGTAATATTTGTACTCTTCATCAGTAATTAGATCTGATGAAGGGTTAAAAACCTACCGTTACTTCAAAGAGCAATGTGAGAAAATGTTTTGAGTATCTGTGACAACTGTCAGGTGACATGGAATGATCTATGATTTCTATGGCGACAAAGTCACAACACGGTTTGTTGCCTGCATTCTTCCTACAAGGAATAGCCGGATTTCTGAGAAAGATTAGAGATGCAGTTTTTTTCCCATTCAAATTCATGAACCAGAAAAGGAAACAAAAGGAAGGGGGTCATTGATAACGGTAATAACAGTGACAGAACTAAAGGAACAAAGCTACATCTGCTACAAGCACAACAGCAAACATGGCTGCCGTGGATGGAGACTCTTCTCTGCACCAGGCCCTGGGCTGAGTGCTTTCCATGTACCATTTCTCTTCATAATCTCTCTGAAGAAGGCTCATTTAGCCTCCTTTTAAAGATGAAGAAACTGAGGTTTAAGGATTTTAGGGAACTTTTCCAGGATCATAGCTGCCAAGCAGCTGAGCAAAAAATGGAAGTCCGGGCTATGGCTGTCTGGCACCAGAGCCACATTCGCCATGTCTCTTTGAGAGGGGTGTGTGTGTGTGCGTGTGTGGATCAAGAGAGAGAGAGAGATGAATGCCCAGAGGTGCTCTTTCCTTTTTCTTATCCCTGCTCATGTTCCTTTGGTATGATATGGGGAGATACATGCCAGAAAGAATAGGAGCCTATAGATCATCAACACCATCAAAAATCCTCTCACAGACACTGAAAAAGAAGAGCTATGTGGAGAGATTAGCTCTATCAGATAGTAACATAACATAAAGCCTCTGTAATTAATACAGCATGTTAATGGTGCATGAATAGACAGATCACCCAAACTTGGATGGACTTAACTATGTAGCCACAAACATGATTCATAAGCAGGTACTACCCTGACTGAATCACAGACACTGGTTGCTCAACAAGGCTATACTGGGTTTCAGAGATGAAGGAGAACTAATTTTTTCAATTATGTTCAAACAGGATTTGTTTCTGTTGGGGCCATCAGATGAGACTTGCACATCAATCGGTAAGTCACAAGACCAAACTAAGTTTAATTTAATGCAATCAAGAATTGCACTAGCTTTCTTAGTAGTCACATCACATCCATGACTCACACTGGATTTATTGTCAAATAAAATCTCTTGGCCTTTGTCATACACATTACTGTTAAGCCATGTCACATCCTGAAAGTGTGCCTTCGGTGTTTTGGACCTAAATACAGTGTCTTTCACATATCCTCATTAAATTTAATTCCATGGCCATGTCCCATCATGCAAGTCCATCACTGTCTATTTTTGGATTTGTGTTTTTATTAATGAGCATGTCCTGATGAGCACTGCTTCTTCTTCACTAACATTTCAATTATCTCTTCTAGAACCTGACATAAAATAATCAGGCAACCATACAGCTTGCAGAATTCACTTCTTTAAAAATCAGATGGGCATTTGCCTATCTTATCTTTCATCTTTTTTCCCATATCCACAACTTACCATAGTCCCCTCAACTGTGGATTACAATTCGTTTAGGCAAGAAGAATGAGCTAGTTTAAACGTCTATACTTTCACTCATCTTAAATATTCATTTCTCTTTTAGCAATGCTTGCTCGATCCTTTTCAGTTCAAGGATCATTCTGCTTCATTTATGCAATGTATGTTGCTATTGAGTATGTTCTAGATATTGAAAATTCAAAGATAAATATGTTCCCTGACTTTTAGGAAGCTTTCAGCTTATTGTCGAAAACAGATATGCAAACATAAGTTATATGTGGTACTTAAGAGTCAAAATAGTGTGTAAATAAAATCTGTTGATTTATATGACTGAAGGTCTAGAGGTAGAGCAGGCTTCAAACATGGCTTCATGAGGGCTTTTTCAGTTGTGTGCTAGAAAGCATATAACAACTAACAGACTCTCCAGAGAACAAAGCCTTGATTTGGAGTATTTGCCAATTCCCATGTTGTAAATAACTCCCACCATGGCATATTTCAAGCTACCAACATGAAGTCACTGAACACAGAGTTGAAAATAGATGTGCACAGTCACCTCTGTTCTGATGCAGGCTGGCTCCAGCACACTGTTGCCACCCTTATTTCTCAGCAAGTCTCTCAGTTCTTCTATCCTCATTGTGCTGGTTTTGTCTTGATGATGCAACCAGCAACTGGGACTATATACTTTTTCGCAAGGGTTGACTGAAAGAGAATAGGTTTTCCTTCCTTACCGTAAAAAAAAAAAAAAAATTAAAAATCCTGAGCTCCCCTGAATGTCGCTCCTAACTGGTTTTGCCCTGGACAATGTTTTTAAATAAGTGTGCAATAGTATCTGCCTCCCAAAGCTCTTCATAACATCTACCAAGTGCTCTTTGTTAAATAGAATTAACACCAAAAACTTATCTTTTAGAAGGTGAGATTATTAGCAAGGCAAGAAAATAGCTCATTCATATTTATCCATTATAGTGGCTGTGCCAATCAAACCCTTCCCTCTCCCTGCCCCCGACCCTATCAAGATAGAGATTCTCTTCCCCTACTGCTGAGAGATGAGTTCCTCCTGTTGCTGGTGGTTCAGAGATGAGTTCCTCCCCGGCATCGCCCTGGCCAAAGCAGCTGCCTGCCCCTCTTGGGAAGAAACTACTTCTAATGGCTGGTCAATGAGTGGGTACAAAAGCTTGACCCTCCCTTAACCCAAACGTCTGTGAAGGAAGCTCCAGAGCTTCTGTGGGGCATCGGGTGAGACCTTTGTTGCCACTGCACAGTAGGTCAACCTTTCCCTCCGCGCCACTGGGCTTCCCTCCCTGCTACATCATTTCTGTGAACCCTCCCCAACTAAACGTCCTGCATGCAAATCTCTATTTTTTAATGAACCTGATCTGCAATACCCATCCCTGAACCAGTTGCTGGGGTGTTCTAGACAAATCAGGACCTATCGTTGAAACTGAAGGTGGATCAGTCCCACCGATATCCTAAACAATCTCACAGATCACCAACTTCAGATATGCTTACTCTGAACCATGACCAAATGAAATAAAACAAGGTCATCACATAATTTTGTCTATGCAAAGACAAAAACAAAGTTGTTGTACCACCCACAAAACACTTAATTATAAAATTGCTGGCTCTCTGGTGCTTTCCAATCTGGAACAGATCACTGATTTTTATTTTTATTCTTATTTTTCAATTACAATTGACATTCAATATTATTTTATATATATTTTCAGTCAGATCTCCAATTTCGTATACCTTTCCAGATCACCCAACCAAAGCCCAAATCTTCTAAGTACTTTCTAAGCTCTGTACTGAGGGGACCCGTGGTTCCCCGTGGAGTATGTTCTCCCTCTGTCATTGAGTAGTAGGCCCACACTGCTTCACTGCCGGTGAGTTCCTGGTGGTCTCTGGCTAAAGGCATTGACAGCACTCTATAAACACATGGCAGCGGGGCGGTGGGGGGAGGGGGGTGTGTGAATAACTGAGTGTGTGAATGGCCCTGCCACTCCTTCCTCAGGGACCCTTAACAAAGGAGGTGACTCTTGAGCAGGTTCCTAAAGGATGATTGGGGTTTTTTTTCAGGCAAGCAGGGTCAGAAAGAAGTCTTTCCAGGCAAAGGAAGTGGCATGCTCCAAGGCTGACTGCACAAAAATAATGCGTGAGAAGTCCATGTGGGTAAGGTGTGGGGTGAACTGGAAGGATTCTGGGACCAACTGTGGAGATCCTTGTAGGTCCACTTAATCCTATATGTAAATAGTTCTAAATTTAAATCTGGTCGAAAGGAGAATTCCTTGAGTAACCATAACTATTTTTTTTCCTAACACTTTTTTCTTTTTCTTCTTTTTTCCTTCGAAGAAGAGACAGGTGGAGTGGGGTAAACACTTTCGTTAAATCAAAATTGAATATTTTGAGTTTTCCAGTTTCCCAACCCTTATTTTAAAGTTCATGCCTGACAACACTGAGGCCTTTACTCTGAACATCATGAATTCTGAGAAGACCTAAAAATCAGGAGACCAATGGTGTAAGTTCTAGTCTGCATCCAAAAGCCTGAGAACTAGAAGAACAGATATGTGAGAGCTGGAGGACGTGGGTGTCCCAGCCAAAAAGAGAACGGATTTATTCTCTCTTTCTGTTCTATTCAGGCCCTCAGCTGATTGGCAGACGCACTGGTGAAGGTGATTATCTTTACTCAGTTTACTGACTTAAATGCTAATCTCTTCCAGCGACATCCTCACAGACACACCCAGAAATAATATTTTGCCAGCTATCTGGGCATCTCTTAGTCCAGTGAAATTGACCTATAAAATTAACTGTAACATGTTGCTAACAGGTTTGTGAGTACTATATAAATGTCAGTTAATTATACCATAAATCCGATAAGTTGAAGTAGACCGAAATGCTCTCAGTCTCAAAAATGCTCTCTAGCGTTCCCTAGACTACCATTATAGAGAATTTTGTGTACATTTATAAAATCTATGTTTTCATATTTTTACTATATGTGTGTTGATAAATCATATAAGTATCATTTTATACTTTTAACTATAACTAGTATCACAATGTTGTATCATTTTATTATACGCTTTTTTTTTTCAATATTATGTTTTGAGTTTCAGGCATTTTGTTAATATATTCAAAGAGCTTAGAACAGTGTCAGCAAACACCATGTAAGTCTTGATTATTATTATTTTCATTATTATTAATAGTAATCTATCATTGATTATAATACATTTTATTTATCTCTGTTGGTGAACATTTAGGTTATTTCCAGTTTGGGGCAATTTTAAACTTATTCCCATAGAATATCCTTAAACAAGTCATGCTCATGTGTTCAAGACTTTTTATTTACTTGATAATAGACTTGCTGGGTTGTAAGAAGAATGTATTTTAAGTTTTGCCAGCTATTGTCAAATTGCTCCCCAAAATGTCTATAACCATCAGCAATGTATGAGAATTCCTACTTGTCTATATCTTTGCCAAGCACTATTTTGGATTTTTCAAAAATTTATGGTTGCAAAGTAATAGTCTTGTTGTTTTAACTTGCGTTTTAACTTCCTCTTCGTTAGCAGATGAGATTGAGCATTTTTTCTACATTTATTGTTCATTTAGGTCCTTAAGCTTTTCCAGGGTCACAGGCCCCTTTTCTTCTTCATAAAAGCACACATATGTACAAACTCCACACTTTGTATACACATTGAGGAGCTTCCTGAGCCCCTGAAGACCAGCCATGGATCCTCATAGCAGGGACTCTTGCACTTTTCTTGGCAATTTGTGAAAATGCAGATTCCCAGGACCCAACTTCAGGGATCCTGACTCAGGGCATCTGGGTGGGATCAAAAAGGTTGGTGCAGGTGATAATTTTAAGAAAGATGGCTTGATAACTTTACAAAAATATGGCTTCCAGCATTCCTGGATTCCCAATAAAAAATCCTGTTTCTACTTCCCAAAGTGTGTCATTTTCCCAAAGCTATGAAACAAAAGATAAAATCACCAAAGTACAAAATCAATAACTTGCCTTGAAACTGATGCTGTAACTACTTTTAAATCCAGAGTTATTACCGCAGACACACCTTATGCCTCTTAACAACTTAGTCAGGAGGGTGGGTTAAGGAATAAATAAATAGGATGACATGTGATGCAAAGAAAAAGACAAGAAAAGGGAAAAATTTAGGAAATTCTAAGCTATGCAGAAAATGCTACATAAAAAGCAACTCCCTGCTAAATATGAACAACTTGTGTTTGGAATGGGCTTGTGTTACTAATTTTATTACATGAGCAAGCTCATTTTTTTTCTCTGCCAGATATTTTAAGATTCTCTTGTGAAAAGAAGGAAATAAATTTAGTTTTTTTCTCTGATCTATATTCACATAAGTGACTTTGTTGTAAGATGAAGAAAATTGATTGCCTCAGCTGCAAATAAGCTATTTTTTCTTTAAAAACCGAGTACTAAGGAATCCATGAACCAGAGAATTTGCAGAACATTTTGAGATCAGTTTAGAATCCTTTTGGTATGATGATGAAGTTACAGATACATTTCTCCCTTTCTTTTTCAAGGCTGCAGGTTTCAAGAGTTAATTCTTGTTTTTCACTCAGTCACAAGAAATGCAATGCATTCCTCTCTGAGCTATTCAAAGACCAGCATCTTTTTGAACCTTTGGTGTAATTCAGCTCTGTGAATGATGTCAGGAACAAGAATTAGGATCCAGTTCTAGGACTTTAGAATGACTCACTGCTTAACTTTGGTTTAGTAACAATAGAAAAATGACTCAGTTGCTCTGTCTGTGAAACTGGGGCAGTGATACTGGCTGCCTGCCTGGCACGAAGAGATGAAGGAAAGCCAGGCTTGTGAGATAACAAAGGCCCCTGGAGCAGTGGCATTACATGGGTGGGGGTGGGGATGAGTGCTAAGAAGAAGCTGAAGACTATAAGGGGACAGCCTCACACAGAATTGAAGAAGGCCTATATGTAGGGTGTTTTGTAAACAATGAAGACAACCGAATAAAGTCAACTCCCATCCTTTGTCTTTAAGGAGACCATCTTTCTACTTTCATGGGTAACTCACTGGGTTCAGAATAAAAATGGTGGCCCAGGCTTTCTAAAAGTCTGTGATGCCCATTAGCTCGTTCATTTGGCCATATAGTGCTTCTCATGTTATACAGGTTTTCTGATTCTAGGCTGTATGTTCTTTAAACATAAGAATTATGATTGACATATAGATATACATATATATGTATATGCCTGGTGAGATGCCTGGCACTCTCAATATAAATACTATATGTGTTAAGTAAATGAATTCTTACATGCAGAATAAAACAAAACATGAACACACACACACACACACACACACACACACACACACACACGCACACACCAGGATTTATTTCCAAGATTCAAGCTACAAAGAAGAGGATTGGGAGGGGTTCCTGGGTAGACAATTCTGCTACCATACTCATTCCTATCTGTATTATTCATTATATAGACATGACTGCAGTATTGGAGATGAACTAACCATGACTTAAACAAGATAGAAGTTTATTTCTCTCTTGTATAATATGACTGTTCCATAATGTCATAAACTCAAGTTTCCTTTCACTTTTCTTAGGGTGTTACTCCCAACTGTCTAGTCCAAGTAGTTCAGCACAACATCTGCAAGCTGGTTTACAGAACAGGGAAAGTAAAGAAAGCACATCTTTCCTTTCAAGAACACCTCTCTTCTCTCCACAGCCCTTTGGCTAGAACTTAGTCACATGACTATACCTAGCCGCAAAGGAGCCTGGGAAATGTAGCCCATATTCTGAGGAGCCATAGGTTCAACTGAAAATCAGGGTTCTCTAACAAAAAAAGCAGGAAGAAATGAATATTGGAGCAACTAGCCATCTCTGTCATACTTCCCAGAATAAAAAATAGAAAAATTCTCTGTGGATACAAAAATAGCTGGTCTCATGAGTGTACTAATCTACATAGAGAGTCAACCCCACTGTTCATTCAGGGAAAAATAAAAACGGTTCTCAATTTTGAATATTTGCCTTTTAAACATCGACACTTTCATGTATTAATCTCTGATACCCTTAAACCTCCAGTTCCTATATTGAATTTGGGTTTTCATACTGAAGCTAAAAAATTTTATGTTTCTTGCCTCTTTGAGAGTAAAAACTTATTGTTATTACTGTACATACAAGACTAGAAGATGAATGCATTCAATATAAAGTCAGGGTTCTGCCTGCATTCAACTTGAGAAATAAGAATAAGAGTGGGAGAGGTTATGAATGATTACACAACCTGATAGTCATAATAATTAAAGTAACCATAAAATCATTAAAATCTATTGAGGACTTACTTTGTGTCAAGTGCTTTACTGAATGATCTCATTTAGAATACCAAAAAAAGAAAGAGAGGGAAAGGAAGGAAGGAAGGAAGGAAGGAAGGAAGGAAGGAAGGAAGGAAGGAAGGAAGGAAGGAAAGAAAGAAAGAAAGAAAGAAGAAAGAAAGAAAGAAAGAAAGAAAGAAAGAAAGAAAGAAAGAAAGAAAGAAAGGAAGGAAGAAAGAAAGAAAAAAGGAAAGAAAGAAAGAAAAAGGAAAGAAAGAAAGAAAGGATTACATAGAGGAAGGATAAACTATTACTATCCCCATTTACAGCTGAAGAAACTGGGTTTAGGAAAATTAAGTTACTTGCCCAAGACCACCCTGCGCTTGAATTCAAGAATCTAACATGAGTGTTGGTACCTCTAACCACTGAACTATGTTGCCATGCTGATGGAATGTAAGACTGTGAGCAATGTCCCTTGAATATTCCTCACCCAATATCACATGTATAGATAATGATCCAGTCAATCATTCTACCTGGGAGCACTGGGACAAGAGACTTAAGCAAGGGAATAAAGGTTTCAACCTTCAGATTTAAGAAGTGATTTAGAAAATTAATTTAAAGCCGCCACAAAGCTTTTGCTGTACCATGAAGGAATTCAGGAAAACTTTAAGCGTATTAGAAAATTAGTTCTGCGTTTGAAAATAATTTTCTTTTCTGATTATTAATTTTCACAAATCTAAGCTACGCCAGATGTCAGCTCTACAAACTACTACTTTATAGCATTTCCTGCTATTGTAACTCATTACATAATAATTTGTCTACCTAGTCGATGAATAGTGCACTCGAGGAAGATATGTCCTTGACTTTATTTCCAAATAGGGAACAGAATGTGTGTGCAATAATTATTTATTGAGTGAATCGATGTTTTTCTTAAAAACATATCTTTTCAGCATTTTTTGCAACCTATTTGAAGTGATTAATATAAATGATTATATTAGCTATTGCTGTGTATCAGAATTTGATACTGAGAATTTGCACTATAAAAAGTTATGCTTAATCCATGTTAACTTATCAGAGGAATATAATATCTCACTGACTTGTGTATGTCTGTGTTCCTTGTGGAATTTCATTTCTATTAATAAGTTTGTTTACTGCACTACTTTTGCCCCCAATGTTTTGAGTAGTCGGTTTTAAATTTGACACCAGTGGGTAGGAAGTAGTCAAAGCATTAAGATCTCAAACTGCTTGAGAATATAGCAATTAAGTTCCAAGTAAAATGACCCAGAACCTATCTGTCCTTAATAAATCCATTCTTTAAAAAAAATTTTTCTCCCTAAAATATATAATTAATATAACATAGTTATGTTAATTTCTCCCCAAAAATTCCTGGTGAAATTTTCAGGATTCTTTTTACCCTGCAATTCTGGTTCTTCATCACCTAGGCAAACAAGATTCTTATTAAATTTACACAGATGCTTAAGGGGCCAAATGCCTGATGAAAACCAAAGAGACTTTTATTTTCTTAGGTTTTTTTTAGTGATTGCTTTCTCAAATGCATATCTGTTTTATTGTTTTATTTACTGAGCAAGCCCTCTCTCCATATCTATCAATCTCCTAATGCAAAATTTCAACTGCAGAATTGTAAAGGACTGAGAATTTCCAAGGTAAGAATTGGCCAAGGGCTTAAATACCTCAGTACTTTATTTTTTTAGTTTCAAGTATACAGTACATTGGTTAGACATTTACATAGTTTATAAAACAATTCCCCTAATTTATCTTTCTCTGGCTTTCCACCTAGCCATTACATTAATGCTAACTGCATTCCCTATGCCTTGCTCCCAACCCCGTGACCATCTATCACCTACTAATTTGTACTCCTTTAACCCTTCACCCTTTTCTCTCAGTCTCCCAACCCCCTCCTCTCTGGTCATTACCAGATTTTCCTATATATTTATGAGTCTGTTTTTGATTAGTTTGTTCTTTTTGGTCCTTACATCATCTCTGAAAGGAAAACGGCACCAAGTGTGGTTGTGAGTTTGCCTTGAGGGAGCCTCACTGACCCCTCATTGGAAGAAGTGCAGATTGGCCAGCTGGTGTTCTTCCAGGATCTTTTTCCCCAAACTTTTCCTTTGAAATATTTTAAACCTACAGAAAAGTTGAAAGAATAGTTCAATGAATACTTATAAACCTTTCATATAGGTTAACAAATTGTTAATATTTCCATGTTCCAAATATTCCAAAGAATATTTTCTTTCTCTTTATATATCTATATACTTATAGATGTACACACATATTTATACACTCTATTATTGAAACATTGAAAAGTAAATTGCAGAAATCATGATACTTCACCGCTAAATATTTAAGCCATATCTCCTAAAAATGTATATATATCATATATATATATGTATATATATATATATTCTCCTACATAGACACAATACCATTGCAAAACCCAAGAAATTTGCCATTAATTGAAAATATTATCTAATATACAGTCCACAATCAAAATTCCCTAGTTGTCCCATAACCTGTTTTATAGTTGGGTGAGTTTTTTTTTTTTTAGAGGGAGAGCTTTCCATATTCAAAGATTCATGCATTTCATTTAGTTATAATGTATATTTAATCTCTCTTTTAATCTAATTTTACATACTTCCAGCACTGTCTTTTATGTTTTGCTTTATTTTTTAAATTTTTTGAAGAGTCTATGAAAGTTGTCTTATAGAATGTGCCATATTTTGAGTTAAGTTGATTGTTTCCTTGTGACTCAATTCTGCTTAACAATTTTGGCAAGAATAATACATTGTGATGATGTTCCCATGAACTTTGAACAAACTCCAGAACAAGGATTTCACCAAGGCCTCAGCAATTGGATCCAAAAAAAGGGAGGAAAGGCATTTTCAAAAAATAGATTCAGTATATACTGCTTTTAACAGAAGTGTGAGATGTCCAAAGCAAAATGAAGCATGGGTTGTCCAAGATTCATGTCCAAGATTATTAATAATTTATGGATGTTTGAAAGTGGTCCTTGTTATGTCAAATCTAACAACCTTCGCTGAATCATCAGAACTGAGATTTGGGCAGGGTCAGGCTCTGCCCTTGCAAAATGGATAATTACTAACTTGGTGCAATTTCAGGAATGCAGGAGGCCACTCTTTCCCACTCAGTTACACTGCATCTATTATGTGAGCAATGATTCCGAGCTAGTATTATTAATCATCAAGGCTCTTTAATAAATAGCTGCTATATGTCAGGTCTTGTGCTTAAGCCTTGTGTTTTATTGATCTGTTCCTTACCACAACCTCATGAGATAAACATTATTAGTCCCATGTTATAGATGAGAAACTAAGGCTTAGTGATGTAACTTCTGCCAGGGCCCAAGCAGCATACTTGGGACTTGAATCAAAATCTGTCTCACTAAAAAAAGATCCATACTTCCATGCTCCACCTGGGGCTCTCTTTTCCCCAGTCTCACCTCCTTCACCAAATGGCTTTCTCTTCTCTCCCTAGGCCCTATGCTGCACTGAGCATCCAATAGCAGCATTTTATGCCAATAGGTCCTTCTAGAGATTATAACTATTATTATTTGTGCCATGTCTGCTTTGTTCCAAGAACCTTGCTGAATGCTCTGCACACTACATGTTATTTACTCTTTCCAAGAACCACATAAAGACGGTATGCATTAATAATGTCCTGTGTTCAGCTACTATAAAACAGAGTGGGGATTTGAACCAGATCTGATGACAAGCCTGAGCTCCTAATCAAGATACATTTCAGCCTGGCTATGGTAATGACATGGTAATCCTGGACATACAATGACCCAGAGAATTGTCATTAGTTATGAAGACTAAAAATTGATTTATTAAGCTGTGAACTCCTCTGTCCCCATGCACCCAGGAACATGAACCCAGAAGAGACTTCCCGAATATCCTTCTAATGAGCCATTGACTGACTCACCAGCTTCTCTGAGCAAATCACTGCATGAGACACCTTCCCCACAGAAAAGATGGTGATCCTCCTATATCTGAATAGGACCAGGAACCAAAATATCACTCACAGCAGGAATGTGCACACAGTTTATGTCTATTTGTTATTCTTCTTACACAAACTCTTTGAAATAATTGAGTCTAATAACAGATGTTGCCTTGCAGCAAAAGTTCCAAACTAAAACTGAGAACAGTCTTGATTACAATCACTGTGCCTACAGCAAAAATATCCCCCAAGAAGCAAACAAAAATTAGCTTAGCCAAAAGCATCCAACCTATTCTCCCAGCTCTTCTAATAAGCATGCTCCTTTAATAATTGTGCCTCACCCATGACACCAACTCCCTACCACAGCTAATGAGACAGGGAGTAGATGCCTATAAGGGTGTCCTTCCCAGAAACTGGAATTCAGCAACTCCTGTTCCTTGCCTTAAGGTTCTTGAACTGAGAAGAAATAAAAAGCCAGTCTTCAGGGGAGGGAAAACAGAACAAAGCAGGCTCACTAAGAGAGAGACATCAATCCAAGTGACTTTGTTGCAGCCACAAGTCTCAATTTGCCCTCAGTGCTGCCCATTGATCCTACGCACACATTCCTGGTATATTTGCCTTTCTATTTCCAAAACGCACATTAGCTCCTATTCAAGCTCCAGCTCTCCCATGCCAGCCCACCACCTCAGGTGAGTCCTTAATTGCATTCCCTACTGCCTTCTTACAACTTCACTCTCGCAATTATGCCTCCCTCCTGGTCTGTTCATATAAACATACAGTAGTCATTGCTATCTTTTAAGAAATGAAAACTCTCCCTCTTTCACACCATCCTCTCCAGCTACCACTTCTTTTTTTCTGCCTCTCTCTTAAAGCCAGGGATTATCTCTTTTTACTGCTTCGCTTCTTAAATTTTAAAATCTTATTCTCAGTCCACTTTAGTCATAACTTCCTTTTCTATCACCCTATGAAGATGGCTCTCATCAAGGTTACTACTAATGACCCTGGAGTTCACCAAAACCTAATGGTCTCTCTCCTAATCTTTTCTACTTGGTCTGCAGCATTCAACAAAAATGATTATTACCTCCTTTGCAAGATTTCCATGAAATTCCTTTCTCCTGGCTTTCCTACTTTGCTGCCTCCTTTTCCATCAGCTTTAGTTGATCTACCTTCTTTTGTTCTTCAAATGTCCAGAGAAAAGAGAGTCAGGTAGGAAAGGAAAGAAATCAAAAGCAGTGGTGCATTATGGATCTGGCTTCACCTTTGGATCAAGCATGACTGATTGCTTTATCTCCCAGGCACATCTTCCAAGAGTCCACATGAATAATGCATCTTAGAACTGGCTGTCCAAAGAGAGGAAGAGGGAAAAATTTATCTGCTGGTTCCCATTCCCCACTGGCTAAAGTTTACTCCATGGGTATAAATCCTCCTCATTTCCCAGTTGCTTCTACACAGGCACTGAGCAGGTCAGTGTCAACGGAAAATCCTCAGGATGAAAGATGATAGTCAACTGGGAAACAGGGCATTGTCAGGTCATGCCTACAAAAAGTCAATAGGAGCCCACACAGAGCCAGCAACAGAAGCAGAACAAAAATGTAGAGTCTCCTGAATCAGGTGAGTCCAAGAGCATCTGACATAGCTCAGAGAGTGTCTTATACAATATCCATGTCCTGTCCACATAGCTTCAAATTTGCCTACTGAACATTTCCACGTGAATGTCTAATAGGCATGTGAAGCTTAACCTGGTCAAGAGAGAAATTTCTCTCCCTCTCCACCTCAGTTTGTTCCTCTTAACTTCTTTCTTTCTCAGCCCAAACCATCCTAATCCAGCTGGGTGCTAAGCTAAAACTGAAGATTTTTACCATTGGATCTTCTCGTTTCCTCATCCAACTCATCTACCAGTATGACCTATTGGCACTAGTCACAAAATATATCCCAAATCCACTCACTTCTCTCCATCTACACTTTACCAACCCAATGCATCCATAACCATATCCCAGGTGGACTCTTCTTGACTTAACTGGTGCATCCAGTTTCTCACAATACAATCTCCGAGGTGCCTTGTTAGTGTAGCAGGTAGTGTGTCTGTCAGTCTCATACAGTATAATCTCCACACAGCTGCAGTCAAAGTGAGGTGTTTTTTTTTACATTTCATTATAAAAAATTTACAAACATAAACAAAAGTAGACACAATAGTAAATCAAACCATAATTCAACATGATTGGATAAAAAAAATCCTGTTTCATTTTTATCTCTAATTTTGAAGTAAATCCCAGATATCATATTATTTAATCTACAAATGCTATGATTTTATGTAAGTTTGAACCTCTTAAAGACTGCAACTTAAAAAAAAAAACTTCATCAAAGGAAAGAACAATAAAAATTGCAAACAAAACAACTATAATCGTGTTACATTATAGGGTGCTATTTTTTAAAAGTAAAGCAGGTCATGTCATTTCATTGCTGAAAATTTTCCAATGGCTTTCCACCAAAGCCAAACTCCTTATTAATGCCAGGAAGACCCCTGCCTATGTCTCTGCTCCCATTCCTGACCAGTCTCTCCCTGTCCACTGAATACCAGCCACACTGGCCTTCTTTCTGTTCTGCAAATGTTCCATGCTCATCCCTCCCTGAGAGTACTCAACTAATTAATATCTCTACCTAGAAGACCTGTCGTCTTATGCTTGGCTGCATCTTGTCATTCAGGTCTTAGCTTGCATGAGAGCACTTCTTATCCCCAGTCTCAAGTAGCCACCTAGTCATTACCACATTACCCTCTTCTAATTCTCTCCATAGTCCTTTGCCCATGACATTTCCAGTGTGCCTGGACACATTTATGCTTATTATCAAGTGTGATTTTAATAACACCTTGTTTACTTGAAAATATGGGCAACAAATTTTATGGTCACCCTATTTGTAAGAATCTTATTTTCGTTTGACTTTGATTTGCATATTGTCTATCTACTTCTACAAGACTCTGTGCTCTTTGACATATATATTCTCTGTGCCTTGGAGTTCTCATCTTATTCTTTCTCCACTGTATCCATAATGCTTGACACATAGGAGGTAGAAAGAAGGAAGGAAGGAAGGAAGGAAGGGAAGGAAGGAAGGAAGGAAGGAAGGAAGGAAGGAAGGAAGGAAACAAATGCTATGCACCTAAACAAGCTTTTTCCTCCAGACAGGGATTATGAGGTTTCTTATCTGGAAAACTGAATGGCTTCAGAGAGAAGACTTCCATAGATTGACATTTGAAAGTTTCCCGGCATTGGAGCCAACTCCCTGCCAATAGCCCTAAAACAACCATTAGACAGTAAACCCCCACCTAAATCAGAAGTATTCCCACTCTACTTTCCAGTTCATGCTTAATTATGAATAAATTGCTACAGGTGACCAGACCTGTAATAATAGAGACACACCAAGAAAAACAGAGTAAAGAGAAAATATAGGAAACTGAAGAGAAATCTTCTGAAAGATTAAAGATGATATTGCATTTATAAAACAGCATCAAAACGCTATGGAAAATAAAACATAGAACAAAGAAGAGTTCTTGGGAAATTAAAAACAGAATTGCTGAAATTGAAAATTCAATGGAACAGTTGGAAAATAAAGTAAAAAAAAAATAAATATCAATCTTCTCTTCCTCCCCCCAAAACAGCATCATGAAATCCATCTTCTAATCCATTTTCCCTCCACATCCCTTGTCCTGGGCTACATTGGAGGGCTCTTGACCACTAGAGACATCTTAAAGCCTGTAGCACATGTGGTGGCAAATGTCCAAAGAGTGATTGATGGCAGCAATGAAGCCCCAGCGTCGTACCTTTGCCAACCTCCTTGGCTCCGTTTATGCTGCCCCTCCCTAAATATTCTCTCCCCACTCTGCACAGAGAGGATGCCTGCCAAAGGTTCGTGAGTACATGAACATTGAACTTGAAATCACACAGACTAAGTTTTACATCCAGGCTCTGCTATGAAGTTTCCAGAGAGGCAGGGATATGTCTGCCAGAACACCTATTAGCTTGCAATCTTGTTGCCATCAGCCAAAATAGTGATATCAATTTTTTTGATGATCTTTATCAGTGTAAGTCTGAGAACATGCTGTTTGAAATTATAATTATTAATATAAATTAATGATGATAATTTAATACACACACTGCAAAGTGTAAAATGAAAGATAAAGATGGATAATATGAGAGAAAATATAAAATATATAAAAAATCAATTCAAGTCAAATATCAGATAGGAGTTCTAGAAAGAAAAAATCAAAGGGCATAAAATTTTCAAAGACCTCAAAAAATTTTCTCAGAGTTTGAAGAACATTTTCTCAGATTGAGAAAATTTGGCACAAAATTAAAAAAAAAATTCTTGGACACCCCACATAGGGAGAAGGTATGTAATCTTTACCTCACATCATACACAAAAATTAATGCCAGGTAGAGTAAAGATTTAAATGTGTAAGTTGAAACTCGAAATCTTTTGGAAAGAATATAGCATAATATCTTTATGTCTTTACAATAAAGAGTATTTTTAAGTAAGACATTAAATGCCTAACTTATAAAGAAAAAAGGGACACATTTGACTACATTAAATTTAAAACTTCCACTTCACCAGAGAAGACTATATCAAAGACTGCATTGTTGTTCACTCATCCTCTGTCCTCTCTTCATGGACACAGAGTCAGAGTACATTTCTCAGGCTTACCTGCAACAAGATGTGTCTATGTGTCTACAGATTTCCCAATTAAATGCATCCGTTTGAAACAAGCTGCCCTTTATCACTTTAAAGATATCTGACTACGAGCGTTTTTAGTATTTCTGGAGATTCAAAACACATTCATGAAGCACTGGCTTTGGGCTCAGCATGGAAATAGGTACAAAAGAGAATACTGCTTTGTGGTTAAGGGACACCACTCTGAAGTCTCTCAGCTCTACCAGCTACTAGCTATGTGACTTTGAGCAAGTGACTTCACTACTCTGTGTTGCATTTTCCTTTTCTATAAAATGTGAGACTTAACAAGGACAAGGCCTACCACCTGTAGACATTGTGAAATTTTAAAAATATATAGCAAGTGCTCAAATATTTTGACTTTCAATTACATTTTTGAAAATAATTTAATGTACAACATGAGTGCTAAAATAAGAGGGAAATAATAATGCACTGCTATGACTTTTTCACTGTCTAGTGAGGCAACTGACACATTTTCGAATGAACATTTTCGAATGAACAAATGAATGAATATAAAAGTAATAATGAGAAATTTACTTAGCCAGAATGAGCATGAACTATTCAGCAATTATTTTCAGTGTTTCTCAACCCCAGTTCACATTAGAATCACTTGGAAGCTTTCTGTAAACAACAGTGGCTGAACCCCATGTACCATATCAATTAAATCAGAAACTCTACAGTGGGAAGCAAACATTGGCATTTTCTTAATATAGGTAGACTCTATTGTGCACTAGGTTGAGAATCACTGTTTTAACTCTTTCTGAGTTGGTTCCTTTTCTATTCCACAAGGTAGTTTTTCAGGCCCATATTCTACTCCTGATCCCTTCATTCTTGACATATGGCTATTCTTCATCTTCTTTCTTCTAGCTCACCTTTTGCTCCTCTCGTTTCTGCTCTTTTTATTTCAGAGAATACATGTATCCCCAGACTCATTCACTGCCTCCATTCAAACCTGCAGCTGCCCACTTTTGTGGTTACCATGCTGTTTATTGTATAGATAGTGCATCTGTCCAGTCTCCAACTAGACTGTGAACTCCTCAGAGGAAGGTTTTCCTTACCTTTGCAGTATCACTTCAAAGAAAAGTTAGTAGTACACTCCCTCGGGGGTCAGGGAAGAAAAGCACATGATAGGCACTTTAGAAATGTCACTGAATGAGGAAGTGGGACATTTACCTGGGCCTTAAAGGATGAGTAAAAATCAAAAAAGGAAAAGAGGAATAGAACATAAAAAATAAGATATGGAATTCAGAACAACAACATTTAACTCTTCCTAGAACTTTCTAGAAACTATCATCATTGAATTTAAACAATGTATATAGATCACTACTGCTTCACATTAAAATTACTGTGGTTGCAAATAAAATATGACTTGTGAAAGTACTTTATCAAGTATAAAAGCCAAAATAAATGAAAGAAGGCCGCTGAGAGAAAAAAATAGCACACGAGAGAGAAATCTACAAAAGGCATCCTTTTATTTCAACCAGAAGACAAAACTACGGCCTCCTCTCTTGTTTCTCAGTGTCTACATCTATAAAATTGAGATAATAAGAACACCTATCTTCACAGGATTACTAAGATGATTACATGGGTTAAAAAATATGAAGAATGTAGAACGGTATCTGGCATATAGTAAATACAATAAATTGTTAGGAATTTTTAAATATTATTATATTCAACATGTTAATGCTTGTAGCTTTCAATCAGGAAAGGAAAAGGAGAATGACTTTGGAAAATGAAGGAGATGGAAACATATTAGGTGCCAACCACTTTTCATAAGCCATCTGATTTGAATCCTTTCTAGAGAAGTATGAAGTAGGTAACACTGTGCCATTTTTATAGATGAGGACAAAGAGGCTCCAAACCATATGGCCATTCAGTGCACTTCAGGCACATTCTCATTTTACAGGACACTGCAAGTGCTTTTCCTTTCAGAGAAGATCTCCCTATTTACAGAAACCACTAATTTCATGGACACAGTCCCATTATAATGTGCTAAGGATCATTAAAGCCGTTCACTCCTTCTAAATGGCACTGTAATCAAACTGTCAAGGAGGGTTGGAAACCCAAAGACTGCTATTAAATTACCCTTCTGGCCCCTTGTCATGGAATAGAGTCTCACTTCCTTTAACCTTTCCTCATAGGCGCTCTTTTCCCAGCCCTCAGTCATTGCCCCTTTCCTCCACAGTTCTGAACCTCAGAGAGACCTGAGAGAGGCAGGCTTGGATGGGCCTATCATCCCACACGTCCCACCTTCTCTGCTGGTCTTTTTTGGCAACCCTGGTAAACACCAACAGAGTTCTGTTAGTTTTATTGAAGAAGTCAGTTGCTATGGTCGATCACTTTTATTGTTGTTTTCTATTTTATTGATTCCTTTTTTCAAATTACTGAGGTATAATTTACATATAGTAAAATTCACCCTTTTTAGTGTACAGTCCTATGAGTTTTAACAAATGTGTACAATCCTATAACCACCACCATGAAGATATAGAACATTTTAATGATTTCAAAACGTTTCCTTGTCACCTTTTGTTATTCCCTTCAGGCCCTGGCAACCACTATCTGTTTTATATCCCTACAGTTTTTTTTTCCCCCCAAAATGTCATATAAATGGAATGAGATGGTATGATTTTGAGCTTTTTGAGTCTAAATTCTTTCCTTTGTGTAATCCTTTTGAGATTCATCCATATCGTTGCATGTATCAGAAGTTAGTTCCTTTTTATTGCCCAGTGGGTTTCCATCTTTAGATGAACTATAGCTTGTTTATCCATTCACCAGTTGAAGGACTTCGGAGTTATTTCCAGTTTTTGGTGTTTATGAACAAACCTGCTATAAACATTTGCATACAGGTTTTTGTGTGAATGTAAGTTTCAGTTCACTTGGGTAAACACATAAGAGTGGAATTATTGTGCCATATGGTGAGTGTATTCTAACTTGATAAGAAACTGCCAAACTGTTCTTAAAGTGGCTGTATCATTTTGCATTCCCACCAGTAATGCCTGAGAGTTCCAGTTGGTCTGCATCCTCATCAGCACTTGTTACTTTCAAGTTTTATTTTATTTTATTTTATTTTTAGGCAATCTTTTATTTATGTAACATCTCATTGTGGTTTAACTTGAATTTCTCTAATGATGTTGAGCATCTTTTCATGTGCCTATTGGTCATATGTATATTTTCTGTTTCTTTTCAAGTCAGTTGTCCATTGTTTTGTTTTGTTTTCCTTAGCTTTGAGTTTTTGAGAGCTTTTTATATATTCTGGATACAAATCTTAAATCACATATTGATTTCCTGCTGCTTTTTATTCTCCGAAGGGGCTACATCTGACATTTCTGAGATGAGAGTAGAGATGGTCCTTAGTTCATAGCCACTAGTCACAAGGGAGGCAGATGTTTAAGGAAGAGGACAGGAAATACCTTAATTGTACACTAACCCCGAGCTTTTCACTTTCTTCACTCTATTCCATACAAGTTTGAACAATACAAAGGGTCTATTGTAGGAAGAAAGCAAGACACAATGACATAAAAGCTTTCTAAGAGTGGGCCAAAACCAGGAAGCAAAGAGTTAGTTTGGTTGTTTTCCACTTTGAGACAGGAAGTACACTGCCATTCTTTCCTTTCTTTTAACATCCCCCCACTTCTGTCTAGCTCCAGTAGGACCCATCTGACTGGCTGAGCACCTTACCCCGAATCATAGAGGAAGAAAAGGTTGGTCCTAAGAGAAAGGGACCATGGAAGAAGGAGAGAAAGAGGAGTTCCCTGGTGCCCATCAGGGGCATTCAGTGTGTACTGAATATTGATTTTTCACATTACAATATCATCTGAACTCCTACTGTATGTTTGGTCAACAGAAAGATTTTTAGGTAGAAAAGGCTTAGAGATGGTAATCTATTTGGGATTACTAGGTTCAGGAGGGACATGAAGCTATGTTTGCAAAACTCTTCACAAGGATTGCAAATATCAATTCTCCATATCAAAGGAGGGAGCAAAGGTGAAGCTTTCTACTAGCAATTAAGGATGGAGGTAGGAAGAAAGTGGCCCCAACTCCCTATCTGTGCTTTCACCATTCACTTTTCACAAAGGAAAGATAGAAAGATGATAGATGATAGATAATAGATGATCATTCACTTTTAACTCGAATCAAATAATTCTAGAATTCCTAGTTCTGTGTCACTTATTTGACCTGAGAATATATTATGGCTTTGAAGCACTCATAATATCTAAGAAATGGAAAAAAGGCCACTTCAAATTGCCCTACCTTTCTTTAGCAAATATAAATAGTTAATCTATTTTCATTACTTTTCTCTTACGTCAAAACAGACAATTAAATCTGCGATACAGAAGTGTGAATTCCTGCTGCTACAGATGACACCAAATATGTTGCTAAATGTCTTGACCTCTACAGCTCTTCTGTTGATGTCTATACTTTAGGTTGAGTATTTTCTTAATTATCTGTATTTTCATAGATCTGTTCCACATCATGGCACCCTGTGTAAGATGAGTGGTTCTGAAAACACATCATCATGGATCATCAGTTATAATGAGAAGTAGATTAACCCAGGGGCATGCCATTGAATGATCTGCCAAAGGTACAGTTGACAAAGTCTTCATCAGTCAGTACTGATATAAATATCATCCTCCTCAGTGGAACATTTGCAATGTGTCTCTCAGAGCTAAATCAGTACTCTAATTGCAACATCAGTTATGGGCCCTGCTCAGTGATGAGAGGGGCAAAGATATGAGGATGTTCTCAGCTGAAGCTATTTATATATAACACGTGGTCTTTAATTATCTGGAAGGGAGGGGATGGAAAAAGGCAGAAAGTTGACATGACTAAAAATTGAATCACCCCCTGCCCTTTGTACCATTTCTCTGAGAGAAAAATCTAGGTTCTTCATTTCCAAGAGAAAAAGGTGAGAAACCTCAAATTCCATGAGAATGTAATCTACCCATTTGCCAACTGGTATTTCACTACTACTACATTTTTTTTATTATGTGCATTTAAGACTTCAAGGGTCTATGAGAAAGAAAATTCAAGTTTTATAAGCCCCAAATCAAATGAACAATCTTGGAAAAATCTCCTTTTAATCTTAAAGGTAGGAGACAATCAATTACAAAATTGATTTGGTTATTTCAGAACTTTCTCACTTCAAAAAAAATTCAGACTTCAATACAAAAACTTCCTGAACCAAAACATACAATCTTTAATTACATATTCTAAATTGATATATTAAGTGCTAGAGATTGAAAATGAAGTGCCAGAAGAATATGAAATATAAGGTGCGTTTGAGAAGAAATAGTTATAATAATGACTACATTTATTCAGTACTTCTATGTGTCAGAGATGGTGCTAAAAATCTTACCTATAATATCTCAATAAATTCTTCCGACAACTCAATAACAGATATGTTATTATCCACATGTTACTGATAAGGATAATAACATCCTCAGAAGATTAAATGCTGTGTCACATACCATTTAAGTAGAAGTGTTGAAATTTAAACTCTCCTCTGAATCCAAAGTCTTTACCCTAAAACACTATTCTTTATTCTACATATTTGTATCAACCTCAGAGCATATCTTGCTCATTCTAACATTCCGTTTCCCTATAATGTCAACTGACCTATTATGACTTTTCAAGGCAACAACTCTCCCTCTGGCTCTCCTTCAAGCCTCTTTAAGCTGTGAATCCACTGTGAACAGTTTGACTTTCTACTTATTTCTCAACTCAGATCTAACAATGAGATCATGATTGGTCCAGCTTCTCCCTGTCTGAGCAAAGATTTTGTGCCAGTTCCCCTCATAACATAGTGATTGCCCATGGTCATGTACCTAGTCTTTCTCTAATTCACTAGTGACTGTCAGGGAGAGAGCAGAAAGGGAAGGAAGCCCAACCTGTTAGCGGAAGTTATGGATGAGCCAGTTCCCCTTGGCAGAGGCAGAAACTGGGGTTGGCATGGGTAATACAAATGGGGTGAAGGGATTCAAAATGTACAACTGTGAAAATTTCTTTTCTGAACTCTCCCTATCTACCTAAAAGCAGAACTTCCCAAGTAAATTCAGCTGTCATAAATGCTCTCCAGGGAGCCAAAAAAAATATTTTATTCCTATCACTAGAGATGAGCATCACTTAAAAAGACACTATCATTAAACTGTCATATCTCCTATCTATTCTCCTGAGTCCATTTATTTTCCTTAATATATCTTTTTTGAAAATAGCATTTTATTATTAGTCTCCAGTATACAGTACATTGGTTAGAGATTTATAGTTTATGAAACACCCCCCTGATTACTTTAACATTTATCTGGCTCTACACATCTTTTACATTACTTCTGACTGCATTCCCTATACCATGTTCCCCATCCCTATGACCATATTTCAACTACTAATTTGTTCCTCTTTAACCCTTCACCCTTTTCTCCCAGTCCCCCATACCCCCTCCATCATATTGTCCTCTGTATTTTTAAATCTGTTTCCAATCAGTTTGTTCTTTTCTTCTCTAGAATCCACATATAAGTGAAATAATAGGCTATTTATCTTTCTCTATCGGACTTATTTTGCTCAGCATAATAATCTCTAGAGCATCTATGTCATTGAAAATGGTAGGATTTCATTTTTTATGGCTGAGTAATATTCTATTGTATTTACAAATCATAACTTCTTTATTTGGTCCTCTATTGGTAGGCAGTTCGGTTGCTTCCATATCTTGGCGATTGTGAATAGTGCTGCCGTGAAAATAGGGATACATAAGTCTTTACAAATTAATGCTTTGGTTTTCTTTGGATAAATATCCAGAAGAGCAATTTCTGGGTCAAAAGGTAGATCTATCCTTAAGGATCAGTGTTCCTATTTTGAGGAACCTCCAGGCTGTTTTCCACAGTGGCTGTACCAATTTGCAATCCCACCAACAGTGAACAAGTGTTCCCTTTTCTCTCATCTTCGCCAACACTTGTTATTTTTTAATTTATTGATGATACCCATTCTGACAGGTGTGAGGTGATATCTCATTATGGTTTTAATTTGCGTTTCTCTGATAATTAGTGATCTTAAGTATCTTTTCATATATTTATTGGCCATCAGTATTTCCTCTTTAGAGAAATATCTATTCAGGTCTTCTGCTCATTTTTTAATTAGATTATTTGTTTTCTTGGTGTTGAGTTTTATGAGTTTTCTATAAATGTTGGAATTAACCTCTTATCAGATGTATCATAAGGAATATCTTCTCTTATTCAGTAGGTTGTGTTTTTTTTCATTTTGTTGATGGTTTCCTTTGCTATGCAAAAATCTTTTAGTTTGATGTAGTCCTCATCATTTATTTATTTATTTTTTGTTCCCCTTGCCTGAGGAGGTATATCCAAAAGGAAATTACTAGTAGCAATTTCAGAGTTTACTGACTGCGTTTTCTTCTAAGAGTTTTATGGTTTCAGGTCTTAAACATTTAAGTCTTTAATCCAGTTTGAGTTTCTTCATATATACATATATATATATATATATATATATATATATATATATATATATATATATATATATAGTGTAAGAAGGTGGTCCACTTTCTTTTTTTTTTTGCACATATCTGTCCAGTTTTCCCAACACCATTTATGAAAGAGACTATCTTTACCCATTGTGTATTCTTGCCTCCTTTGTCATATATTAAGTGAGTGTACAGACGTGGATTAATTTCTGGGCTCTCTATTCTGTTCCATTGATAAATGTATCTGTTCTTATGATAGTAACATGCTGTTTTGATTACTGTAGCCTGGTATTATAGTTTGAAATCAGGTAGTATGATACCTCCAAATTTGCTCTTCCTGCTCAAGGCTGCTGTGGCTATTCAGGATCTTTTATGGTTCAATATAGATTTTTGGATTATTTGTTCTAGTTCTCTGAAAAATGCCATTGGGATTTAAATAAGGATTGCATTGAGTCTATAAATTGCTTTGGGTAGTATGGCCATTTTAATGATGTATGTACTTCCATTTACTTGTATCTTCTTCAATTTCTTTTTTCAATGACATAATTTTTCTGAGAACAGGTCTTTTATCTCCTTGGTTAATTTGATTCTTAGGTATTTTATTGTTTTTGATGCAATTGTAAATGGTATTGTTTTCTTAATTTCTCTTTCTGAAAGTTCATCATTGGTGTATAAAAATTCAACTGACTTCTGAATATTAATTTTGTATCCTGTTACTTTATTGAATTCATTGATAAGTTCTAACCATTTTTTGGTGGAATTTTTAGGTTTCTCTATATATGGTATTATGTTATCTAAAAATGACAGTTTTACTTTTCCTCTCCAATCTGGATGCCTTTTATTCCTCTTTCTTGTTTGATTGTTATAGCTAGGACTTCCACCACAATGTTGACTAGAAGTGGTGGATGTGGGCATTCTTGTCTTTTTTCTGATCTTAAGGGAAATGCTTTTAGCCTTTCCCCATTGAGTATGATGGTAGCTGTAGGTCTGTCATATATGGCCTTTATTATGTTGAGACATGTTCCTTCTATTTCCACTTTGTTCAGAATTTTTTACATAAATAGATGCTGAATTTTGTCAAACACTTTTTCTGCATCTATTGACATAATTTTTATCTCTCAAATTGGTAATGTGATGTATCACATTGATTTGCAAATATTAAACCAAACTTGCATCCCAGGAATAAATCCAACTTGATCATGGTGTATAATTCTTTTAATGTACTGGTGAATTCAGTTTGTTAATATTTTGGTGAGGATTTTTACATCAATGTTCATAAGGGATATAGGCCTCTAGTTTTCTTTTTGTGCAATGTCTTTGTCTGATTTTGGAATCAGGGTAATGGTGGCCTCATAAGAAAAACTAGGAAGACTTTCTTTTTCTTCAATTTTTTGAATAATTTGAGAATAGTTGTTAATCCTTCTTTGAGTGTTTGGTTAAATTCACCTATGAAGCCATCTGGTCCAGGGCTTTTGTTTGGGGGAGTTTTTTTTTGATAACTGATTTGATTTTGTTAGTGATAATTGGTCAGTTCATTTTCACCTATTCAATGGTATATAAGCCCCAAATTCTAACCACCTCCTTGAGTCACATTTTTCTGTGAATTCTCATGTACATACATAAATAAAAAATCTTTTTCTCTTACTAACCTGTCTTTTGCCAGTTTATTTTGCAGGCTATCAAATATTAAACCTAAGAGGGTAGAGAAAAAGTTTCTCCCCCTCCACAACTGAATAATTCAAAACTGTCAAAAATTGAACAAGAATATTTAACAACATGGAAAAACTACTATCTCTTACGTTGAAAAATAAGGTCACTCAGATGTAAAGTCAGATCTCATTTTGTAAATATGTATGTTTTGCACATGCATTAAAAGCCTAAAATAATGTTTACTAAATTGTTAACAATAGTTACCTTTTAAAACAAAAAGAATAATTACCTTGAGAACTAGAAGTAATTTTAATTCTTTTTATTCCATTTTACATTATTTGAACTATAATAATATATGTATATTACTTTTTATATTGAAAGTATGAAAATATTTTGTTTGTGAAAAAACAAGTATCTATGAATACCTCTTGTAGAGCCATATTCTTTTAATTTATCCTAAAAAAGTAAAGATGAACTTAAAAATTTAGCTATGAAAATATTTATTGCCATATTAGCAAAAAAATTTTTTTTGAAGAAAAAAGTTCCACAATGAATGATTGAACAAATAAATAATATCTGTAAAGGGAATATTTTACAATCATAAATATTATTTATGAAAAAAGATATAAAAACACTCAAACCTGTAGAGAATTTTTATAAGAATTATTTGAGCTAAGCTGATGGCATCCTGGGAAACAAGATCTCAAATGCTCCAGAGAATGAGTTTTGCAGTTCATTTTATACATTTGAAATTAAGGAGGGAATGTAAGGAAGATTACATGAAGGCAAGGCAGGGAAATCTCTATGATTGGATTACAGCATAGGTAACAAGATTATGTGTTATAGAGCTGAGGTGTGATTACCCACCATGACCTGTTCAGCTAGGAATTTGTGATCAGATTATCCTGTGAGGTTACTTTCAGTCACTGAGATTTGTCAAATCTATTTGAGAGCCCCCTTTCATTCACAATGTGTACAATATACAAACTGGAAAAAAAACAACTTACAAAACAATAAATTGCAGTATGACTCCATTTTATACTTTAAAATCACACAAAATATATTTATACTTAGAAAACAATCTGGGAAAATTTAACAAATGTGGGTGGAATTACAGATGATTTTAATTTTCTTATTTTTATGTGTCTATATATTTATTTTTGTATAACAAACCTGCATTCCGTATGTAATTTTTAGAAAAAGAAGTTGAGGGTTTGGATTTTATTTGGGGTTTCTATTTTTTTAGTATAAAAGTCAATGTCTCTAATTGGGATTTAAGACTTTTCTTCATTCCTTACTATCTTACTTTAGACTGCTTACTATACATAGAGAAAAGTATAAATTATTAAGGTTTTATAGTCATGACACAAAACAGACTAGTAAATAAACTACATTTTAACACAGAAGACAGAGGCAATTTCTTAATTGCCATATTGTTTTCTTAATGAGTGTTCATTTAGTCATTGTTGAGTGGCAGATTGTCTTTAGAGAATGGCTCTACTGTAACGATGCTTCTACAAATCCTATGCTCCTCATGTGGATGAAAAAGGGGGTATGAAGCAAGTTCAGTGACTAAAAGTAACTTCACAGAGTGATCTGATCATCAGTCCCTAACTGGGCAGATCATGCTAGGTAGTCCTGCCCTGAACTTCTTTAGCAAAAGGTTTTTAAAGAAGACTTGTCCATTGTTCTTGTGCAACTAAGTTAACACACCTTTGAAATGCCAGAGTAATCCTCTTTTTCAGACCCCTCAGAGGCATAAGCACCCTCAAGGGAGCACATAATCTTGTTATCTATCCTGCATCTTGCTTTCTCCCACCTTCATGTAATCTTTCTTAGCTACTTCCTTAATTCCAAATATATGAAAGAAACTGAAAAACTGTCATTGTTTGGCACATTTGAGAACTTGCTTCCTGGCGTAGCATCAGTTTGGCTCAAATAAATTCATACGAATTTTATGGACACTCTTACTTGGCACTCATAACCATGGAAACAAAATTTCCTTGAGAATTCTTACTTGGAAACTGGCAAGGAGCTGAAAAGTACTGGAAACACAGATGGACATTCTAATGCAATGCTTTCTTCATAGTAGCTATAATCTGAAAATCATCTTTATAAAAAAATCATTGTCTTTCTCAAAAAAATTAAAACTAGAATTACCATATGATCCAGCAATTCCACTTCTGGATATATACCCAAAAAAATTGAAAGCGGGGACTTGAACAGATATTTGTACATCCTTATTCATAGCAGCATTATTCACAGCAGCCAAAGGTGGAAATAACCCAAGTGTCCACCCATGGATGAATGTATAAGCATATGCATGTGATGGAAAATGGATTTCATACTCTCAGTCATGGTCAAAAATTAAAACTTTTGTGTTAGATCATTTGTCCAGGTATGGGGAATTGAAAAAATACAACAAATTATGAATTAGTTTTAATTTTTAGTGTGCATCTAATAGCAATCAGTGAAGTCAGCAAAATATGGTAGAGTGCAAGCCCTTAGAATTCCTACTTTATCCTGCCCTTCTCAGAAACATGTCCCTTTCTGAATTCACTTTGTGGATGACAAAGGGGCTCTGTAATAAATCTAACCAAAAGTGACCTCACAGGATGATCTGATCATAAATTCCCAGCTGGGCAGATCATGGTTGGCAGTCACACTCCAGACCTATAAAAGGTTTATCTTAACCCAAAGCAAGGTGTCTATTGTTTCTGTGCATCTAAGTTAACATATCTTTGAAATGCCTCTTTTTTAGACCCCTCAGAGGCATAACCACCCTCAAGAGAGTGTGTAATCTTAACTATCCTGTAATCCAAACCTCACCTTGCTTTCTCCCACCTTCATATAATTTTTCTCACATTCTCTCCTTAATTCCAAATGTATGAAAGAAACTACAAAACTGTCATTCTCCAGAGCATTTGTAATCTTGTTTTTCAACATGTCATCAGTTTGGCTCAAATAAACCATGAAAATTCTCTACACGTTTAGACATTTCTTATGTTGACAACTCCAGCAATCTCCAGCAACCTCCACAATCTCCATAGGATTTCCAGCTCTCTTTCCTTAATGATAATCACGTATAGACATATACTGGACTAAAGTATACTTGAAATCTAAGTAGTAAAGGATATGTTTAGGCAACAAATAGAGTTCTTAAATATTTTAAACTACTTAAGTAAATAAATATTTTCCTAACACTTCTAGCACTTTAAATTTTCATGCTTAGTTGTTGACATGCCTACCATATCAACATAGAAAATCTTCTCAATTTCTTGACCCAAAGGTCAAGAAGTGGCCCAGTGGGAATAGCGTTGGAGGTCAGCCCAGACCAAAGTGGGCAGTCAATTGACACTAGAATTATGAACAACCGCATTAACTAATATAATTTTCCAAAAGAGGCCAGAAATTTCTATTTTTATGTAAAATCTCCTGTTTCCAAATATTAGCAATGGATTCAAAATAACTTTAAACACTTTGGAGGACAAATAAAAAGTGTTTAACCTCTTCTCGGGGAAGTCCACTTGATAAGACTTCAATAATTAACCTTTGAGGCTATCTTAAATTTATCCATTTCACTTTCACCTTCTCTTACCCCTAAATTAACTGTTTTTTTTTTTAATCTGGGTTACTAGTATAATTTATATGTATCTCCATTAAAGTGCTCATTACAATCTATGATAGCCTAGTTACTATTGTTTGTTTTTTAACATATCCATCCCCCTTGCTACTGATAAGTATTGTTTAATGAGAATCCTGAGCTTGGTGCTCAGTTGGAGATTGAGGAAATCATTTTGAGTCCCAGCTCTGATGTGAGACAACTTCGTTGAATCATTTGACCTTTAAGCTCAATTTTCACATTTAAAATGTGAGTCAATAATAATGGATAAAATGGGTGGCCATATTATTAGCTACAGCAAGAGAGAGCGAGTGAGGCATTTGCAGTCTAACCTTCCAGAAGCCCTCAGGAAGAAACTTTTAGTATAGGAGATTTTTTTTATTAGCAATTATAATATGTGGAATATGGAGAGTTTATGTGTATCAGGTACTTCCTAGATGCTTATATGGCCCCATAATCTTTACAACAACTCCATAAGGTAAACACTATCATTATTTACATTTTACCAGTGAAGAAAATAAGGCTTAGAGTAGTTGAATAGCTCTTCTATGAAGTGGCAGAACTGAAACCGAGATGTCCCACTTCAAAGCCAATCTCTTGAGCACACCCCTAACTTGCAAGAGCATAACATTTCAGAACAGGCTCTTTCCCTCGATCCGTTTGTTCCTTAACACAATAAGGTGAATGGGCACATACACTCTTGTGTCTTTATATCCTTTATGTGAAGAAAGATGCCTGAGTTTAGTTACAGAAAAAAGTCCATAAAGAATGGCTAGACTAGATGGATGGTTCACTGTGGAGATAGGGAAAAGCACTACCTAGTCAGGGATTTTAAGCAGATTTCTCTGAATAGACAGAGTTTGAGAAAAGCTTTCAACAAAGAGAAGAAGGGAGCTTAACAGACTGAATTAGGAGCTTGCTCATGCCTTCCCAGCTCTCACCCCGCCCAAGCTGTGAACAGCATGACTACAGATGCTGTGCCATCAGTCAAGCAGGAACTGGGGCCAGGGAGGACAACTGCCCTGGGAAAGGTGGAGGCTGCTCAGACTTCAGGAAGAGTCCTTTATTTTGGTGATGGCAAGTCTGACAATCCATCATGGAAAGGTAAATATGAAAACCCAATAATAGCCATCAGCTAATGAGCGTTTACTTCACTAATGAAGTTTTTACTTCATTTACATTTCAAGGCTAACCCCTAGTTAGTAGCTGGTGCTTCCCTTGTACATTTAAAAGAGTTTTAGCAGTGTCATTTCCGAAGGATAGTGGAGGGTAGGAAGTGGGGGGCACCATCCTAAACAGTTTTATGAAAACTATCTTCACAATTCAGGGCATTGATACATGAATGCAATGGCATGTCCATAGGTGCCTGGGAAGGCTTTGGGCATATGCCTAGCTGAGGAGGAGCCAGAACTTATATCCAAGGTTGGTATTCTCTGAAGATAGAAACAGCTGGGAAGGGATATTTTGACCAATGCTAAAGAGATAAAAACAAGAAGAGCCAGAACAAACCAGATTAAACTAGGTAAGGAGAGTAGATAGGACTTCAAGAGGTGCCAGGGCCAAGAAGAGAGAATGTCCTCAGTTGTTAGGCATGAGGTCAGAAGGATATCCTGGGATGACCTACTAGCCAGCCTTTAGTGTCCCACTGAAAAAGTGTGGATTGCTCCAAGCCACTGAGCAGATATGTCTCTCCTAGAGAGCATTCAGATATTTGCCCAGTAGTGCAGGGGGTGACTCCCCCACCCCCATTTTTCCAGAAGGGGTGAGCATAACAATGGATTGACAACTTGAAATACAGCCTTAGCTGACTGGCATCACAGGAGTCGACCAGCCTACTTTGTGGAAGGTATTAAATTTCTTGCTTCCCACCGAGTCAAGCCAATGTGGTGTCTATGCCCTGCAGTCTTGCCATGGGTAAAAAATAAAGAAAAGAAAGAAAAGCTGAGTTCCTGAAACTAAGTGTTCTAGCAATGAGAAGACTGCTAAATCCAACCAAATATTGGTAGCTGGGCTTACTTTATCCTCAAGACAATCCTATGAGAGACATACTATCCTTTTTGTCTACAGACAAGAAAAGAAAGCCCCAGAATGGTTAGGTAATCTGCCCCTAACCTACCAATATTAAAAAAAAAAAAAAATCTGTGTAGCTCTAGAAAGCAGATGCTTTAACACTAAGCTATACTCTCTCACTCAATGAGATAATACGTGGAAAGTCCTTTAACAGTGCCTGCTGTAGAGAAAGGGTTCAATAAATATTGGCTACTATTATTATTCTCCTTTTGTATACAGACATCCATATCCCAGTTAAAAATTATTAGTTGAAATTATCAGTTAACTAAAAATTAGTTAAAATAAGAGTTTGTCAAAGCATATTCCATACGAACTTCTATGTTTAGGCAGTATCTGTGGAGCCAGCCTCCAAGGTGGCCTCCAATGGTTCTCACCTCCTGGTATTCACAAGCTTGGATAGTCCTTGTAGCAGGATTGATCTGTATGATCAATAGAATATGGAGGAAGTGATGGAATACCACTCCTGAGGCTAGATTATAAAAGACACTGGTGGCTTTCACCTGTCTCTCTTAGGTCCCTCACTCTGAAATAGATTAGCTACATATTGTGTGTAGCCCTATGAGAGACTCCCATGGCAGAAAACTGAGGCCTCTTGCCAACAGCCATGAGAATGAGCCATCTTGAAAGTAGATCCTTACACAATAAAGCTTTCAGATGACAGCAGCCCTGGCAAACATTATGACTGCAGCCTCGTGAGACACTGAGCCAGAATCTCCCAACTATACCATTTCAGGTTTCTTGGCCCTCGGAAACTATGTGAGATAATAAAAGCTTATTGTTTAAAGCCACCATGTTTGGGGAAATTATTATGCAGCAATACACAGCTAATACATTATCTCTTCTAGAAAACTTCTACTAACCCGTAGCATTTTGTACTCCCCTTTATCATAGCACCTATTATATTCTAACGTACATGCTTTTATCTCAGTCCCCCTTCTAAACAGTGAGCTCAAGTAGAAAGACTGATACTGTTCCTGATTTTGGGATTCCCTGGATTTAGCATAATGCTACAATTGGCATGGATTTAATAAGTGTATGTTATTGGACTGAACTATAGCCACTATATGTCCTTTAAAATATATATATATATTTGTTTCAGATTTTTCACGAATCCAGGTTGTTTTTGCTATCTATACAATTAGGCCTGCTTTCATTCAATAGTACTTGGTTATTAAAGTTAATACTAAATTTGTGCTATCCAAGATCTTAAACACATCTTTTTTATTTTTTCAATAGAACCATATCAAATTTTAACAGAAGAGATTAAGTAGTATGTAAGGTAGCAACATTCCTGTGCTTTCAAAACCATTATGCTAATAGCCCAGAATCTTTCTTTTGCCCAAATAAGATCAAACACCTAAAGATGAAAGTAGTTCACCAGTGAAAAAGGTAAAATAATTTCCTAGGAAATATTGTTTGAGTCGGTTGTACAATATCAGGAAGTTGAGATTAAATTGGAGGTTATATTTTTTAACTTTATTGTTATTAAAGATGTCTGTTCAATCCGTAGTTCATTCTGCACTCTCATCCTGTGGAGACCAAATTAATCATTTTTCCTAAAATGCAATATAAAACTTGAATGATCAGTGACCCTTCTTAGTTTGTATTTGTAAAATAAGAAATTCATTTGTAAAATAAGAAATTCATTAAAGACGTAAACTTCTTAAGTAAATAGAAAGCAGTCCACGTAGATGCATCCTTCATCATGGTCATTACCAAGGGATTCACCATTCTAGAAGGTTCTGTCCTCAGGAAATATACAAAAGTCTACCTCATCATTTCAAAGTCATCTATTCTTGCTCCAAAATATAGTAAAATTCAAAATAAGAATTCTCATCAATATGTCTCCAGATCAATCATTCTGAAGAGAAGTTTGTCAATTCTGAGTGACTGAGGTTCATCTGTGTGCATTGGCAAGTACATAATCAAAAGTGTGGGTGGTGGGGTAGGGATCTTGACATTGACACACAAAGGTAACCCAACAATGATGAAGTTGAAGAATCTGGTTATACCCTCATCCTCAGGTTATACCCTGCTGCAATCGAGACTAAAGGAAATATCTAAAATAAACTAGATGAGCATTCAACATCCATGCAATAAGTTCAAGAATTAAGGGTGAGAACGGAAACCATCTACCCCTTGGGAACACAGCTTGAGAACCTAGGATTGAAACTCTCTAACCCCTCTCCCCTAACTTATTTTCTACAATACATTAATAGAACTTTACTACTCAATTGCCTTTATTATCATCTCTTTACTAATCCAGGAAGCTCTTGCTCAGGCAAATAACTAATTGTTCATGATAGGAACTTCTCCAAAAGACTCTTCACCTCTTCAACAGAAAGCAGCAAGAGACAGTAAACACCAAAGGATCTTCAAGTTTCTCACTTCAAAATCCTTTTCTTGCTTTTTCCAATCCTAAACTGTTGTATCATTATCCTTACCTAATCAGAACTACTCATTGAAAGACCACCTTAAACCAAATTTTTAATTCTCAATAAAATCTGACCTTGCCCTTTCCCTTTAGAGACATTACCCACGCTCTATCTAGGTAGTTATCTACCTCACCACAATAAAATTATAAGCACTGCTTTGTCTCATCAACAGATTGTGTTTATCATATTTAGAAAGCCAGCCCTTGACAAGTGTTTAGTATGGGTCTCATAATAAACTAAACAGTTGGAGACTGACACATGGCTTTAAGCTATTTCCCCCAAGGGATCAGTGACCATCAGTGTTTCAATAGTTTCACATCTGGACCTTTAAGTTTCTGCCTGGCCCAGCAATTACCACGCATTACATTTTGTCAGATTTTGAGGTGTTACTTGCTTAAAAGAAAAAAAAGTTTCTATGGTCAAACAATAAGTGAACTACTAAATTAAAGATAAAACCCATTATTTCTTTACTATGGGACTTTTGGAGCTTTTAGTATACTACTCGGTATCAAAAACATCCAAGAGGGAGTTATTAATACACAACCTTTGCAAAACATATTTGAATGCTTTGTCCTAAAACAGCTCACTAGATTGTTACTGGATACAACATGGATGGACAGTTTTATCTAACCTAACCTTCCACTCTGCCCTTCTACCAGGCCACAATAAGAAAATATGGCCAGATAGTAAAAGGACACATCTGTCTTAGCTCTCAGCAATCAGCTCTGCAGGATCGGGGCAGCCTTGAGCTGTGTGAGCAAGTAAGAATGAAGGAAATGGATCAGCCTGAGTCTTGCCAACCTTGAATGATGAGGTCTGCATGCCCCGAGCCATGCTTAGGTGGTTAGCTTCCTCCCAGAAATGGAATGCTAGCTATCCACCAAACTGCTGAGAGTCCCTCAAGTCTTGTCCACACTTCAGAGTACCAGACACAAACTGGCTAAATATTTCAAGTTGCCGATCTTTGTTTGTTTAAGGAAGTTCCTACTGGCCTAGACCAGTAGGGTTACAATGTGGTGACATGTGGCACACTCTGCTTCATTAACAGCTAAAATCCTCATGCTGTTATCTTTTTTTCACCACGCCCTTCTACTAAGATTCTCCACTTAAAAGACATCTTTCAGTCAGCATTTACAAGTCTGATTTCTGTATCTAGGGTTGAAAAGAGGAAACTGACATTTACTGTGCATTTTCTTTGTGCCTGACATGACATAGGTACTTTGCATGTTTTATTTCATGTAATTCAACAACTACAAAAAATTATAACAGTGAACATTTATAGTGCTTATCATGTGCAAGGAACTACTGTGAATACTTTATATAGTTTAGTCACTCAATGCTAACAGCAACTCTATTTGGTAGACATTGTAATTACCCCCACTTTATAGGTGAAGAAACTGAGGGATTCAGAGGTGAAGTTGCTTGTATAAGGTCTCAGAGATGGTTAGTGGCAGAGCCAGATTTTAACACAGACAATATATCTAACCACTTTATCATTATCTGCCATTGTTTGCCCTGTTAGATCAAAGCTCAAAGAAGTTACGTGGTTCCCTCAGAGGTGCTCAGGCAATAGAAGAACTGTAACCAAAATTGATGTCCGCTTATTCCCAAGTCCTTGTTTGTCCTCTAAACCTCTAATGGTTCTTAAAGCATGGTCCCCAGACCAGCAGCATTAGTATCAACTGAGAACTTGTCAAACATGCATGTTCTTGGGCCCCACCCCAGATCTACTGAATCTAAAACTTTGGTGTGGAGTCCAGCAATCTCTGTTTTAAGAAGCCCTCCAGATTATCCTGATTCAGGCTAAGGTTTGGGAAGCCTTGCTCTACACCAAGCTGCCTTCTGTAGAATATTGAAACTTGAGGTCACCTTCGAGGGCTAGAGAGACTGTTATCTAGTTATTAGAAGCTCCGGGAAGCTGATGAAACCCAGGCCCACTACTAACTGCCTTGCTAAGAGACCACTTGGTTAGACCCAGCCTATTTCATTGGCTTGTCAATAGCCAAGCCAGTAGTTGCTCTTTTTCCCCTGAACCATTCACAGAGCAGGAAAAAAACTAGAGCTTTGTTCTAGTCTATGGTCAAGAAGACCAGTTTCTCTTCGTGGCCATCCATGACCATAACACTCACTTTTCAGATACAGAGATTCTCAATGCATTTCCATTCAATGTTTCCCCGCTTTTGCCTGCCAATTCTGTCTGTTCTTATCTGTAACCTTGCTCATCTCTTAGTTCCTCCCTCTTCCGGAGGAAACACTTCTGTGGCAATATGGTCAGCTGATGCACTGCCCTCCTGGTTGGTATGTTGTGCAATGAAAAACTTCTTACATTCCAGAACCGAAATTTTGTTTCCTTTTTTGCTCTAAGGGTCAGTTTAGTAGTTACAATAATGCTTTCATCACCTTCTGCTTCTTTGAAATGTTTAAGATCTTAGCTTTCCCCTAAATCAAGCTGTCGTCAAGAGTTTCAGTGTAGATATAAGAGATGGAACAATAATGTGATTTTTATAGAGGCTAAAAGGAAGTTAAGAAATTTTTGATGGTGCAGGGTGGGAGCTGGAAAGGCCTTTGACTCAGGAGGAAAGACCACAGAGTCCTGAATTTGTGGCTAATAGCTGTACCACAGGGAGAAGAGAGGGAGCCACAGATAAGAGGAAGGAAGAAACTAAGCTGGCTCAAAGCACTTACTTACAGTCAGAGATCAAAAGCATATTACTCTATAAAACATGTTGTCCTTTAACACAAATTAATTAGATCATTGAGTTTCTACAGGCCATACATTTCAATGCGGCATAACATGAAGTACTTTATTTTTCCTTTAAGTCTGAGGGTGGTGGGGACGTCCTGGTGGGAGAACACACTGTATATTGATTGACTAGAGTTGCAAGAAAGAGAGCTGCAAAGCAGCTACCCAAATCTCATTCATCTCTGTTCTTGTCTCTTGATAGATTTTGAGGATCTGTTGGTTTGTTGGTTTGTTTTGTCTTGATTTGGAAGCTTGGTTTTCATTGGCCCTTACTGAAACCAGTTAGTACCAGAAAGGGGACCACATTAAGAATCAGCAAGGCTGACTTGATTCATCAGATAGAAGTGTATGCAGTGGTTGAGCGTGGACGTTAGATTCAGACAGAATATTCTGTAGCTTGTGCTGTCTTTAGACCCTGGTGGGTTGTCTTGAGGATTAAGCGAGAAAAATGCATGTAATTGCAACCTGACTGTTGTTATATTCAACTCACACTCATCGGAAGTTTAGTGGGTGCTTGCCCGTGTGCTGGTGAGGCCCTTTGGGGTTATGGAGGGGATCTCTGTGGAGGGTAAGTCTGGTTTGCACCATCATCTACCCCCCGACTCCAACCTACCCAGTGAATTTGGACAAACTCCTTAAGCCCGTGAACTTCCATATCTTCTCATCTGAAGAAACATTCATCCTCTAGGGGCTCTGTGGGGAGCAATGAATTAGATTAACCGAAATTTTCAAACTGTTATGCTAACAAGAGATAGCATCATAATTTTTTATATAAGTAGAATACATACTTTTAATTTTCTAATTCTAATATCAGCTGAACTTTTACTACTGTGGTATAATAGAAAGACGCCCTGAATTTGGAATCAGAAGACCTGAATTTAGGTCCTGTTTCTGCAATTATATCATTTATTAGCTGTGCTACTTTGGTCCAGTCACTTAACTTTCTTGGGCCTCAGTTTTCTTTTCTAAGAACTAGGCTAACATTATCCACCCACAGATTTTTGTAAAAAAAAAACAAAAAAACACATAAGATGTTGGGGTGGGGGGAGTGTGGAGGAACTATGTGTTGTATCCTCAAAAACTACCCAAATGGACTGCCATTAACGAAGAGAGATTAGAGGCACCCACTCCAAAATGGGTTCCCTCTGCTTCTTGAATCACTGCACCCTCCAGATCACCCAGAAATTACAGTCTGGATTCCTCTTGCCAACCCCTTGCCAAGGTAGCTTGCCCAGAAGTATCAAATTTGGTTTGGCATATTGTAAGAATAGTAGTTATAATAAAACCCGAACTTATTTATTGGCATTTAATGTTACCTAACCTGTACTAAGCACTTCACAATATATTATCATAAATAGTCCTTACAGTTCTATGAAGAAGAATTACTCTTCCAGCTTGCAGATAGACTCAGAGAGGTAATTGTCCAGAAGTCACACAGCTAATAACCTGAGATTTTTTACTAATACTATGCCCACAAACTTAATCAATGTTATTATCATATTCTTTTCTTCTGCATGTCCCTTGGAAGAAGAATGAAATCTATTTGGGCCGAAGATCCCAAATCCTGACTTCTAATCCTTATTTTAAATTCATGGAAAATGAGTCTAGCACACAATTTAAATTATGATCTGCTTTCCTACCCTCACTTCCAAAATAACCACAAATAAAAAAAATGATGTAAGTTAATCTCTGTTCCTCAAACCTTAAGAGTTATAAAAAAGTCTGAATCATAAATAACAGATGCTGTTGCTAGAATGAATCCATTTGGGTTAATTCTAAGGTTTTTGAAAAACATTTGAACATAAAATATGCCTCACACACACAATACAGTCTTTAAATCCCCCTTTTTTTCCCACAAAAGCAGCAGAGAAAAATTTTTCCCAGGACTCAAGCTCAAATATTCCTGATACCAGATACTCCACAAGTGGGCTATTGTAGTGGGACAGAGAAGCTGCCAAGTAGCCAAGCCATTATTTTCCACTCCACATTGGTCTGAAGCCAGATGGTTGCCTTTCAGTTTTTAGAAAGACCTTCTGAGGTGAGGTGTACCCAGCAATGACCATATGTGATCATCATGGCCTGCAGGGTATAGACAAAGGTAAAAAAAAAAAAAAAAACCTTTGTAAAATAGCCAAGATCTTACTGCAAGGCTGGAATACTCTTTTTTTCAATGCAAAAACAGAAACAGTCTAGATGATCTTTGCTGGGGGAGGTAGGAAGTCCTAGGTCAGTGGTCCAAGTCATGTTAATCATCTTCTGATGCAGACTGTGTCCTTGGGCTGTGGACCTTGAACAATGAGCTTGGTCTCGCAGTTTGGTCACAGTATAATTATGCTGTATTATTCAAAGTGAGTCCCAAGGAATGTTACAAATAAGCTTGTAAGACCCCTACAAGGAAGCGCATGCATGTGCATGCCTTATCGAAACAGTGTTGATACAGAAAGGGAATGTTGAAAGGGGAGTATGTGAGGAAATAGGGAAGGAAAGACTAACATCTTTTGCTCTGCTCTGCAGATTTTACATTTATAGTCTTCTCTAGAAGAAGAATGATGTATATCCTTGCCTCCAATATGGCATGGGGTGGGAAATGGAGGCAGTAGAAAGGGAAATGCTTGAAGTCACTGAAGGTCCCTAGTCATTAATTCAACAACATTTATGGAGGGCCTACCATGTACCAGGTAAGGTGCCATGTGCTACAGATACACATGACCAACAGCAGGCATCATTGCTGTCCTCCTGAAATTTGGTAAAAGTGGAAGAGACGGTCAACAATCAAAGAGCCATATGACTATACGAAAAATTGAAGTTGTGACAAGTACTAAGAAGGAGTTGTGGTCATGGTGCTTTGAGAGCCTAAGTTAGGAGAATCTGACTTACTCAGAGAGGTCAGCAAGGGCTTCCCTGAGAAAGCATTTCTTCTATTGATATCTAATATATGAGTAGAGGTTAATAGGCAAAGGTATGGGGGCAGGAGGCAAAGTCCGGACCAAGGGAACAGCAGATGCAAAGACCTTGTGTTGAGATGAAGTCATCTTGGTGGCAAGTCAGAAATAATATCACATAAGTGTGACCATGAAAGCCCACCAAACCCTAAACATCTCTGCCTATAATGTCTAAAATCCTACCATTATTAAGGCATGCTTTGGGTTAAGATGATTTTTCTTTTGAAGTGTTCTTTTATGATCAGAAGAATATCTACAAAGTCAAGTGAATAGTTTTATCTGATCAATTTCTCTTCCTCATAGCACAGGTCATGGCCACAATCCTTGAGATTTATACAGGAATTTGAGTAGTATTAAAGAAAAAATTTCAATTAGCAAAATGATACTTTGCCAGCAGGCAGGCATTTAATAAGGGAAGTTTCTATGAAAAATTAAAGAAAACAAAGATTAATAGTTAGAAACCCAGTTTCTGAGCCCAGAGGACAGCCAGTTAAGATATTTGAGTTTAAAGCATCTCTAGAAGGTGAAGTGAGGTGGCAGTGATCATCTGATGAATTTCACAGGGTTTCTGTTGAATGCCTCTGGTGATGGCATCAGGTGTTCCAGTGAACTTTCTGAATGGTACATATAACAGAGGCATTAAAGGTTGCCCATACATGATCAGTTGTGATCATTTTTTTTAAGTTTCTATCAAGCCATCCAGTTTCAGTTTATAGAACTTTGTGAAAGGGGCAGTTTTACTTTCAAATTGAAAGGAAGAGAAATTGGAAACATTAATTTGGAAAGTTGTGGCCAGAATTGGAAGAAACTAGAAGAATTCCAGATTTAGCAAGAACTGGCAAAACATCCAAGACAGAACCCACAAGGGTGCACTATAGTTTTCCATTGAAATAACAAAAAAATTCTTTCTACAGTCACCCTCCTTTCTATCAAAGATAATCAAAGTAAGGCTAATTTGTTTGAGAAGTATGTCTGGTCTCATTAAATTTGGCGTGATTATTTACATAAGTGTGGCAAGAGCTTGCATAGGTCCACTATAAGTTCGAGTTGCTGGAACTTTGAGAAGGAACCCCAGAGAATGAGCTTTTAAAAGCCTCTCAGGGCTAGGAAAACAAGCCAAGAATTCACTACCATATTTTGCCTGTGACAGATAATAATTTAGTTGAATTCTTCCCTTCTTATTGTCCCCAAAATATCCTTATACACCTGCAAGGTGGGAAACCCTATAAGCCAGATATAGCTTTTCCAAAAGGGGCTTTATAAGCATTGGTTCCTTAAAGTCAACCCTAGTTCCTTAAAGCTGTCTAGCCACGGCTGATTGATGTACATTATTCTCAAATATGATATTTCAATCAAAGCCTTTGTTATACAACCAATATTTCCAATTAAGTTTTGTTACAAGAAGCAGGTTCTTATTGAACTTATGCAAATAACGATATTGCCATGAAAATAAGAACACTAAAAGTTTCCACATTCTGAAGAGATCAGACAGGAAGAAAAGTTAAATGTTTCAATTCTGTTTACAAAGGTATAATTTATGAAATTGCTCTAAATTACAGATAGCTTAAAAGAAAAGAGAAAAAATGTTTCCTTAAATCTGGAAAACAAAAACATCAAAGAGCCAGCAATGTTTCAAACAAGTCATTAAAAAATTATAATCATCCTCATGAGTTCATTCAGCCTCATGAATTAATTCTTGCTCTGCTTTGATCTTGGATTATCAGTTTTTATGAACCCATCAGCTTCTTCGTTAGTTCTAGAAATTCTTCTATCCAGTGGCATGGCCTTAAAGTTATCTAGAATCAGAGAGAATGTAGCTATCAATGACAAAAGACTTCAGATGGTCATGGTTAAAGTTCCGATGAGAGTTCATTTGATAAATGAGGAAGTGTTTAATAAGCATGTTTTATTTAATAAACCCTCCAGTAAGAAATAAAGAATTCTTTGCCTCTACATAGAAGAAAGCACAGTAAAGTTATCTGTCAGTTTTATCTGTACAGTACACCAACGTGTCACTGGCAACATTGATATCTCCTCATCACTGTTTCCCAACGGACCAAAGTCTCAAAATTGTGTCCTCGTTGGCTGTTTCTCTTTCGATTCTGCCAGACCTTATTAATGGTTTATTTCATCTCATCACCAGCTTCATAATTTCTCTTTAGAGCATTCACCAGTCCCTCACTAGGAGCTGCTTCAGAGTCATAGCTGGGCTTTTCTTTCCCTTTTCACCTGCCTCAGGTAGTCTCACCACTTTTTTTTCCGCTTTCTTTCTAGTAAGATAATTACTGTATCTGTCCTGACTTTTTCTGAACTGCCTTTCACAGAGATGGGTTTCAAGAGATTGTTCACAATCACAGAGTAAGTCTTCCCTTTTAAATTTTTTACCAAAAGATCAAATGACCTCTTTGTGAGGTGCGCCCGCACTTTCCCAGTGGGACTTGATGGATTGCCAGTAAGGTAATGCAGATTTTCACAAACTTATCTGACTAATCTCATTCATAATTACTGATTTTCACTGTTATATCTCATTGTAGTGGAACAACCACAGCAGCTGGTTTCTCACCGTCAAGAAGTTTTGCTTTCTCTTGTGATTTCTACTGTTATCTTCTTGATTTCTGTCTGGATCTTAGATTTTTCAGCTGCAAGGGCATCATACACTCTTTTTCTAGTGGCTTTTTCCAGCACCTTCACCTCTTCTAGATCTTTCTGTAGCTCTTCCCCAGCTGAAGCCATGGGTGGGCTGGGTCAGGCAAGGCCCTAGCTGCAGCTGTGGCGGGGGCGGATGGGGGTGGGAGGGAAGGAACAGGAAACACCACACCAGCATGAGTGGCAGCTCCCACAGCTTTGTATTTGACAATGCTTCCAGTAATTTAACATACCAAATAATCTATTTAGCTTAACATCTTTCTTTTACAAGGTGAGAGATTTTTCAGGAGTGCTCTAAGAATCTCAAAGTTAATTCTAAGTCAAAAAGACTCCAGTTAGAATTTGATTTTAGAAAGTTGTCAAAATGTCAAAAGGTTTGAACACTTGACTAAAAAGAATCACAGGTCACTGTGAAACAATATTTATCCATTTAACCAAAGTGACAATTAAAAGATTTCAAAGGCAAACACAAAGTCACACAGTTGTAAAAAAAACAACAGAACAAAACAAAAACTTAGCTCTTTTAATATTGAGAAGACTTTGTTTTCTTGAGTAATCAAAGACCTGATAAAGACAACATGAAGCACTGGAAATTTCTTTAAAACACAAAATCTTGATTTCCTAGGCAGATTAGTTAAAAAGTAAAAAAAGAATCTCTTTACAGTTTCTTATTAAGAGCAGACCTGTAATGTAAGAAAACTGTGTTGTTTTAACAGAGAAATCCAAGTTCTAGTTTTGCATCAATGTACTACTTAATTTAAAAATCAAGGCTAATTTTTAAAAAACTCACATAAATAAATCTATCTAATCTTAGCCAGTATCAACCCACAAGAAAAAATTCCATTTTCGTGAATATTTTTCCATCCTCAAAAAAACTTTTTTTATCTTTTGAGTTTTTTGTCCTATTCTTGTCTTCTTTCTCGTTCTGGAAACAGTCATTTTAATCAGGACAAAATTACTCTCTTTTTCCTCTGAAAAAAAAACCCCACATATTTTGCATCTTTATCAAAAAGATATCTTCCTTTCTTATATGCAGTTTTTTTCTTTACCCTTATTATTTCTAGTAGATTCATTTACAATATTGATTAGATTTTTAACCATTATTAATCCCAATTTTCAGTAAAAAATAAGAAGTAGGCAATTGTGAACTATTTGCCACATACTATCATTCTGTAGCAAATATATGAATTCATCATTTTATAATTTCCTGGAGGCCTGTGTCTTTTTTATAGCACAATTTCTCATGTTTTGTAACAGACACAAGTATATTTATCTTTTTTATACTGTATAAAGAAAATATTCCAAAAGTAAATAGACTTGAGCTTATATTCAGCAATTAATGTTTCAATATTAAATCTTACTCGGAAATGACCTAGATATTCATGACTATCCATTATTAACTTATCTTAGTATAGCTTTATGGTTCAAGTTATCAAAAAGCTTTTTGCAACTATTTTAAGTAGACATATTAATAAAGCATAATTATTGCTGAAAAGTTTGTTTATAAACTTCTATCCCACTTTTATCTATTTAAATCACTTATTCTTATAATTGTGTAATTATATTCTTATAATTATCTCATGAAAATTTTATGAGACATTAAACAAAACTAGCCATTATCTTAAGTTATTTTTCTTGTTGACAAATCAAGAATGTATCAAAAAAATAATCATAGGCGCAAAAGCCTAAAGTTAAACATGCCTGACTTGCATCAAACAATTTCTTTTTATTGTACATTTGGTTCTAAGGTTTGATTTATAGTGTTTTAATTGTAAACATCTAATAAAGATAACATAAGTTGTTTGATGAGTAAAGCTAAGGAGGAAAAACTGAATATCTACATTATATTAAATGCTGAAAACTCTGAAGACATGCCTTTTTTAATTTATCAACAATTTTTAAATTAATTTTATTTACTAAAGAATATCTCAAACCATGTGTACTTTAAAAAACACTTGGTTTAGTTTCTCTGTTTCTGAGAATTTCAAAAAATTTAGTTTATACAAAAACTTATTTCCTTCTAATATAATTTTAATAGAACTCCTTTGAAGATGCTTATAAATTAATTCGGTAATACCGTTTGGAGATGGAAACGTATCACGTATATGTGACATACATACATACATAAACATACAGACAGATGAAAAAAGATCTTATAGCTTTCATTCTAAAATTTTAGACATGAGTAGGTAAAAAATAATAATACAAACTCTTTAGTATATCTTCACTTTATATTTTTATCTGAATTGTTTCCAGCAAATGGGACAAGTTAAGGTTATATGTGTACCAGCATTTATGAAGGAGACTTGAAAGAATTTTCTTTGCTCTAATATAAATCTGATGGAAGCTCTTGACTAAATTTTAGGGCAGTGGCTGAGGAGCTATCTAGCAGGTGTATGGAAATCTTCACTGCACATCTGAGTAAACGAAACAGCCATTTATGTTTCTAATTTTTTTTTTCTTTTCAGCTTCAGGTGGTTGCTTTTGGAGGTCCCCAAATCACTTGAGAGTCCCTGATGGAGGGTAGAGGGACTTAAAATTCAAGTAGGGAGCTGATATGCTAAAGTGGGAGGGGAAAGTATGGCAGGTGGAACAGAAGGATGGAGGAGGTAGGGGCTTGAAGAAAGACATATAAAAGGATTCAAGGGAACCAGAGGGAATATTGAAGGCGGTAAGAGGAGGAAGGGGGAGCAGATATGATGGGAAAAGAGAGGTCTTAGAAGAGCCAGTTTGGAGAGATCTCGAGTTTTCCCAAAAGCCAATGAAGTTCCAAATTATCCTCAGCAAAATCATGCCAACAAGAAAATAACAGACAGAGTTGGCAGAGCATATAGTCAGTAGGAGTTCAAGAAGGGGGTTTCTGTTGACTGAGACATTCCCATGGGAGAAGCAGAATCCAATAGAGAGAGCAGAGAGACCTTCCAGAGAGCTCAGAAGACACCTAGACCAGAAAACCAGGGACTAATCCCCACTAAGGAAATCCAGGAAGGAGAGACTTCCAGTTCAGCAGGTACTTTTCAAACAAGAAAGCCTGGAACTCTAATACAGCTTAGAAACCTGGGACTCTACCCCAGCATCTGTTTGCTTGGGACTCTGAGTATACTCAGAATCTTAGGGTTCAAAATCTGTCCTCAGCAGCTTCAATGGATGTCTGTCTGATGTGCTGGTTTAGGAGTCAGACTCTCCAATGGATCCCCACCGGTCAGTCAGTGGTGAAGACAAGGGCTTCAAAGGTGTGCTCTTGGGCTCCTGGGTGAGAGGTCTGGGGTCCAATGATGGATCTGATCCTATCACAGCACCAAGCAACTGTTTTAAAAAAATTCCACGACACTTGTTAAAAATGGTAAAGCAGATTTTATTCAGGACCATCGTCATAGGTGTAGGGAGCACGGTGATGGGATTGTGTTGTAGGGGAGAGAGGAGATTGGGATCAGGTCAGAATACAGCATGGACAAATGAGAAGTACAGCCAAGGAGCAGATGGGGCAGTGGATGGAAAGTTACTAAGAGGAAACATCAGGAGTAAGAGAGTTTTAGCTAAACCTACCTAACAGGATCCTTATTGAAGACAGACCAAGGTGATCAGACATCACCTGCAGATGGTAGACGCTGAGGAACCTGATCAGATATGGAGGGTGAGGGCTTCTTTTTAGACTGACTTTATCAGGGTTCTTAATAAAATTAGATTTTACAAGGAGGGCACAGAGAAGGTTCAGGAGTCTAATTAGAGTTTGGTCAAGCAAAGAATCTGTCAGTGAGTTTATTTTAAAGAGGAAAAGAATAAAAAAATAGATGATGGGGAATCCCAAAGATAAAACTTCATATTTTTCTAAATTTAACTTAATACCATTCTGGCAGGATTCATTAAAAGTCTGATCCCAAAAAAATCATGTAACCTGCCTTCAGAGAGATTAACGAGGCCTCAGAATAATCTCAGCCTTTGGGAGAAATCCATGAAAGGAAGCAATCCAATGAAAAGAGCGAAACATTGTGTGGTTAGAATGCTAATTACTCATCGTAATTAACCTGACCCGATTCCCCTGCCCTGAATCATTTTTAGCAGCTCAAGTATCAAAGTTTTTGTAGTTGAAAACAACATTGATTTCAGTATTCTTTTACTGGAATATTTTAACAGAAGTATCTCTCCCATGGCATATGATAGAACAAGTAAATTGTATTGGCTTTCAGCAGTCGAGCCTGAATTCAAATCCTGACTCGTCAGCTTAGCCGTGTGACTACGGGCAGATCTTTTAACCGCCCTACACCTCATTTTCTCAACTATAAACCATGACGCATTGCTGTACCTACCCCACAGGGCTGCTTTGACAGTGAAATAAAATAATGTATTAAAGTGCTTAGTAAATTGCCTGTTATTCAGTCAGCACATAACAGGAAAATTTGAAAAGAAGGGATAGGTGAGGGGAGTTGGCAAAGTCTAGAAAAGTGTATTCCTAAGATATAGAAGTACTGTGGGTTCCAGATAAAGAAGCAGCTCGGCAAAACGGCTCACACACCAATCTCAAAAGAAATTAAGAAGCCTGAGAGAAACCTGGCCTGGAGTTTACAGACAAAGTAGAAACAGCCCTACCCACTCGTGTTTTCTCTTCAGACACGTGAGACAACTTTGCCAATAGACAGGAAAGAAAAATAGCAAGGTTGCCCAGGTCTTACATTGTGTGTTCTGCCTGAGGAGGCCCGTCATATTGAAATAGAATTTACGATCGAAACTTGACCAGGACAGGATATCTGCTTGGGGAACTTCTGGTCAGAATAATGCTTAGGAAATTGATAAGACCTTAAATAAGTGGGCAAAAACATGAAAGGAGACCGATCGCCTTCCACGCCAATTGTGAGCTGCAGCCCATGAGACTGGCCTGTTAGAGAGAAATTCATTTATTGCTGGAAAGTTCCTTGGCTTTGTTGAGCTTAGCCTGAGGTACTCAACGTCCTCAGGCTTGGCATGATTCTCTTCAGTAAGCTTTTCTCTTCCTGGAAAGAAAAAAAAAAAGCAATACAGTAAAGAGAGGGAAGCTATATAGTGAGAATGCAGAACATCTAAGACTATGAATCATGGGAGAGAATTTCTGAGTGATTTTTGTCAAGGAGAAGGGGATTTCCTTCTTGAGCCCCTGTATGTACAATTTCTTAAAACACTTTCTTCTGAAGTTTCTGCTTGTGTTTCATCTTTTAACGTGTAGACACTTTAAAAACCTGTTTCTGCCTCTGTCAGCTCTTTCTTCTCACACCCAGGCAGCTGTGAGAAGCATTTGAATGGGCCCAGCAAATGGGGCTAATAACACCATAAAGCTATGCCCTATGCATTTTGGAGGCTAAAGTCTAAGGAGATTGTAAATACAGTAAATATGAAAAAAAGATTTTGTACCATAAATACAATTACAGATTTTAAATGCAGAAAATGACTCATAGTGTCCTGGATGTTGCAGCTCATATAGTAGTAATAATACATCCATCTAGTAGCCTGGTGGCCCGCCTCCCTGAGGTAACCAAGACAAAACAAACAGAGAGCCTCTGTAGCATATTCTATACACCTCCATGGAGGGTACTGCCGGCCTCGAGCATCCAACAGCTCCACCGAGGAAACATGGCCAATGCTACAGAAGCAGGACTAGAAAATGAAGATGGCTGCGAGTGTGTCAAGATAGTGAGATCATGTCTCATCATGCATATGAGATTTCAGGACCATTTAATGTACAGAAGATTTTAGGACCGCTTAGATTCACAGGATAAAATAAATGGACTAATTGTAGTGTAGAAAAATATTTTGTGTTTCAATGGAAAACTATGCATATCTTTCTAAAGCATACCCTTCCAAGTTATGATATTCTAGCCCTGTTCATTGCATTTGAGTTATTTTGCAAAGCTTTTAAAGTGTAAGTAATTGATAGATATGTAATTTCTATCCTGTCTGGCAGTGATTTAATTGACCTTACCCTCCAACTGTCCTTGGCCCTTTGGAAAAACCTGTTCTGTCTCTATTTGCAATTCATCCCAATGCTGTTTTCATTTTTCCTTTGAAACAATTGTTCCCGGTTGAATAGCATTTCTGCCAAAAGAGATATGCTGAAGTCCTGACCCCTAGCACCTGTGAATGTGACCTTGTTTGGAAATAAGGTCTTTGCAGATGATTGAGTTAAGACGAGGTCATTCTGGTGGGCCCTGATCCAACATGACTGTGTCCTTATAAAATAGGGAAATGTGGACAGAGAGGCAGACGTGCACACAAGGAGAGTGCCCTCTGAGGAAGGAGGCAGAGAGCAGGGCGATGCATCTACAAACTGAGGATTGTCAGCAAACCACCAAAAGCTGGGAGAAACGTTTGGAACAAATTTCCTTGCCACCCTCAGAAGGAACCAACACGGCTCGTGTCTTGATCTTCAACGTCTGGCCTCCAGATCTGAGAGAAAATAAATTTGTGCTGTTTAAGCCACCCAGTTTGTGGTACTTTGCTATAGCAACCCTAGCAAACTAGTAAGCCAGTTACAATGACTGCCTGTTTTCCTTATATAATATGAATAAAATAAATTAACACATGTTCACTTTATATCTATATGAGAGTCATGAGTTTATCTTTTTCTAAAAATTATCTTTTCATAAGATAAATGTATCTTCTGCTGCTCCTCTCCATTCCTAAAGACTTCTCAGCCAGGACTATCCCTGAATATCCTTTTTCTCATTGAGTTGTTGGGTTTTATAAGGCATCACAATCTATCTTTTTAAAAATAGCTCATAATTCAGAGCTTAACTAATCAAACGGGTTCCTCCCCTCATTCAAATAAAAGGATGGGAAGGAAATGAAGTCCTCACAGCTGTCAGGCTCTGTGCTGGGCTCTTGGCATTTTGTATGATATTTTTCAAATACCTACCCAACACTCATCCCACCTCCTTTGGTGGTAAAAGAATTCCAGCATTGGACCTGTAATGTTCACCTTTTCCCCTAAGTCTCAGGGAAGGGGACCCTATTTTAACTTTCCCTAAAAGTAAAACCTAACTGCTCTAAGACTCCCATGTGGTCATAGTTTCCTTGCCAGTGATTGGTCAAACATGGCTGGGAGGTGGTAGCAGAGGAATAGAATCCAAAAGGAAAGGTTTCATGCTCTTAAAAAGAGTTATTGGGAGGAAGCACATCCTTTTTATGAGTTTACACGTGATGCCTGGAACCATGGCATTCATCTTGTGATCACGACAGCAGCTAGCTTGATGAAGGACAAAATTTGTCACAATAAATATGACAGAGCAGAAAGAATAAAAACCCCTGGGTTCTTAATAACATTTTTGAGCCATTGAACTAAGACTGGAGATATTAATTTTTTATTGAAGCAAGTTGCATGAGAGTTTTCTATTTCTTATGTCTGAAAGCATTCTGTACTTGAAAAGATATCTTTGAACATTCTCATTTTACAGATGAAAATCTGAGTTTCAGAGAATTTATAACTTGCATCTAAGGTAATTTATCTAAGGTCACACTTAAGATAAAACTTGTATCCAACTCAAACTTTAGACCTATCCTCTCTCCACTACCACTTACCTCCTCTGTGTTTTATTATTGGTCACTAAAAGGAGATTAATTTCTCCTGGTTTTTTGTTTGTTTGTTTTTATCATTTAAAATGTCATAGAAAGCCACAAAGCCTTGTGGTAAAGGGCAAATTTTAGTGTCAGGCTTGAATTTAAGTCTGCTTCTATGTGACCGTAGGCAAGTCACTTAACCCTTCTAAGCCTTGGTTTCCTCATATGTAAAATGGGGATAGCAATTAGTATAATATAAGGTTGAGATCAGCACTTATCACAGATCCTGGCACATTAAACACATACAGAACAAAATCGGTGGCTATTATGATTTCTATTATTGTGCCATGCAGTGTTACCCTACTTCTTCAATAAGCAGCTGGCATTTTGATTATAAACAGAGCACCTTGTTCCCTATACAGAGAGTGATGTCATCAATTTGACTCCAGACTTAATAGAGACCCTCCCCTCTCCTTGCTAAAGCGAGGAGCTTCCCCTCTTCCTGCCCAGAGAGCCACCATCAAAAGAGCCCAACTTCCCAGGAGCCCCTGGCATTCCTTGGTGGAGCCCAGCCTGGTTCTGTCTCTACTCACGTTACCCCCCTCCCCGCAGGGCCCCGAAAGCTTTGATGTTCATGTGGCTGCCTGGCAGAGGCAGAAAGATAAAACCCCACTTGTTCCCTCTCTTCACAATAAGACCTTTGGCAATTTAGAGGAGCACAGAGATAAAAGACTGGGTTTTTTTCCTCTTTCTTTTCTTTTTTTTTCAATAACAAATGGTGGTTTGTCTTTAACAGCCTGTTTCTTCAGAGCCACACCAGTATCAAAGAGCATGAAATACACAGAAAGCCAAAGCAGGGGAGATCTGTCCCACCCTGTGGGGAATTCACCTGCCTGAAGAACAAGCAACAAATGGAGGGGAGAGGGGAGCTGTGTGCAGAGAGCACCTAAGTTCACACCCCCACCCCATTCCCAAAAGTTTGTTTTCTTAACATTTACGTTATGCCTCTTTAGGCTCAGCACACAGACAAGACAGGGACAGGGAGGGACAGGGAGGGACAGGGAGAAAGGAAAGTTTAACTTGTCTCATGGATAAACTTTAAATTGATTTGACATCTTCTAGTCCAGAGGGCTTAACGTGCTGACAGTGAGTAGGCCTATGTATCTGGAGCATTCATTTGGGACTCACAAGCCTGGTGTCAGGCTCTGCTCCAAGCCCATGTGACCATGTGCAAGTGGAGGAAGAAGAAACTAGTCCACCTGCATAACAATGAGGTCTATTGTTTTCTGAGTATGTCCCATGTGTCAGGTCCAGTGCTAAGTACTCAATATGTAGCAACTGTAGAGTAGGTTGAACTACTTTCCCCACTTTACAGATGTGGAAACTGAAGAGGAGTCAGTTTTCCAAGGTCATGTCCTAAGGGACAGGCAGGAATTAAACTCACAACTGCACCAAAGTGTGTATTTTTAACCAGATGTTATAATCTGCTTTATGCAGGGATTGTGAGTGACTTTGAAAACTATCAAGCAAGATACAATTGTCAGGTGTATGTTACCTGTTGAGTTGTATCTCCAAAAAAGTTTTGTTGAAGACCTAACTAACACCCAGTACCTGTGAATGTGACCTTCCTTATTTGGAAAGAGGGTTTTTGCAACTATAATCCAATTAAAATGAGGATGTACTGGATGAAGGGGGGCCTCAATGCAATAAATAGTGTCCTTATAAGGGAAGGGAAATTTGTTTACAGAGGGAAGATGGCCATGTGAAAATGGAGGCAGAAACTGTAGTGATGCTGCCACAAGCCAAGGAACACCGAAGATTGCTGGCAACCACCCAAAGCAAGGAAGGAGCAAGGAAGAACCCTCCCATAGAGCCTTCAAGAGAACATGGTCCTACTAACATCTTGATTTTGGACTTCTGGCTCCCAGAACTGTGAGAGAATAAAGTTCTGTTGTTCTAAGCCACCAAGTTTGTGATACTTGGTTACGGCAGCCCCAGGAAACTAATATAGCATCTATCTCTGTGAGTTTAAAGAAAGAGAGAGAGAGAGGGTGAAGGGAGGGAGGGAGAGAGAGAGAGAGAAAAAAAAGACAGTGTGGAGGGGGATGGGAAGGCAAGGATACTAGCCACAAAAGAGAGCGAGAGAAGTGAGTAATGAATGTAGTGGAACAAGGGACTTAATCGAAGTAAAGGGATGAGAATGAAAAGGAGAACTGAAATGAAATTTGATGAGTCAGCTCCTTGAAAGTGAGAAGAGTCAAAGAAAGTTCCGACATTGCCTGCCAGTGAGGGAAGAGATTGAGAAAGAGCAGGATGCTGCCATAGTTGGCTCAGTGACAATGACCTTGCCCCACACCACTATACCCCCCCCCAAGCCTTCTCACACCTCAACAGGACTCTTACGTCAGACTCTTCTTCAGTTACTACACTCAGGGAACATGTGTTTAGCACTCAGAAAGTGACTGGCGCTGAAGGGGGTGGAGGGAGGAGGGCCAAAGAGCAGCACTAAGGAACAAGGATCTAGGATCCTCATGATTTCTTCAGCCTGGTTGCTCTTCACCTCCTTGTCAGCCTAGAAAGTGTGTAGTCAGACCTCTAGCCCATTCCAACTTGGATGGGGTATTCACCCACCTCACTGAACCCATGACACCTTCCATATCCCTTTATCATAATTCTTGGGCATTATACTGTGTGTGTATATTTATATTCATATAAATTAGATAGGTAAATGATAGATAGACACTTAGGTATCTACATATAAATATAAATAAAGATAGATATAGACATAGATACCTACAGAGACAGATGATTAATAATAGATAGATAGATACATAGATACATACATACATACATAGATACATAGATAGATACATAGATACATAGATACATAGATACATAGATACATAGATAAAACGGTTCCTCCATTAGATTGTAAGCATCTAGAAGGCAAGGTCGGCATCCTATTCAATTCTGTCTGATTAGTACCTTCACAGAGCCTGGTGCACTTAGTTAATCAGTAAACAATTGGTCAATGAATGTGCAGGATATTCTAGAACAAAAGGTTTTAAGTAACTGAAAAATAGGCAAAAGATATAAGCATACGATTGACATAATAAAGAAACATAAATAGCTTTTAATCATATGGAAAGATGCTCGACTCCAGTCATAAGAGGAATACAAGTTAAAGCTACACTGAGAAAATGTGTCACCTCTCAGACCAACAAAAGTGTGACAAGACATCGTGTTGGGAGGCTGTGGGGGCTCCAGCAGTCTCATACCTGCTCACAAGAATGCAACAGACATAATTATAAGGTCTATTAGGCAAAATCTATCAAAATTACAAATATCTTTACTCTTCGTTTAGAAATCCCACTTCTGGGGAGCATCTGTTAGATACCTCACAAGTATATATACCTGCAAACAAAATGCAATATGTAAAGCATTGTTTGCTACGGCAAGAGATTTGAAGCAATTCAAGGGTGCTTCTCTAGAGAACTGGGAAAATAAACTGTGGTGCTTGAATAAGACTATATTTGTATTTGCTTAATTTGGATTAAGAAACACTGAGAGGAGCCGTAGGAAATTAATGAATGCTGTTCCCTAGGAGCGAGCAGGGATCAGAGTAGAGAGCTAGGGAAAGAGCAAGATTTCTCAAGGCATGGTTTTCAATCATTTTGATTCTTGAATTATGTAAATGTATCACCTAGTCAAAAAAAAAATAAGTTAAAAACAAAAAAGTATATAATGTTAAGTAATATGTAGAAGATAGAGTTGGAAAAACCTACACTTCTCTTGTACACCGCAGGGTGGCTCATGAAGAAGAAATAAAAAACACTCAAAGCCCAGAATAAATTAAAATTTCAAAATAGCATTAAAATTTGCCTATTGGTCAACCAATTTCCTGGAGGATTAAAGAGAGATCTATTTTCCTTAAGAGCAAAACATTGATTGAGTGAATAAACAATACCAGTCAAAAGCCCTTGAGCTACCTGAAGGAAAAGTCCCATTGCCCGTTGTGGGGAATTTCATAAGCTCAAGACACAATCTGCCTAATTCGCTCATTTTCCCCCTGCCAATCCCACCGGAATTCCATTTATTTCCTACTTTCAGCCTTTCCTAGCCATTTACAGCCTCTTTCTCAAACCCAGTGTCCTCTTGTATCTTGGACTTTTTTAGACACCACCCCACCCCATCCATCAATGCCATCCAAATCTCTAGCTCAATACAGCCTTCAAGTTTTTATTTAAAAACCTAGATGCCTCCTAGGAGTTCAATACCCTGCCCAACCCAGGACACTATAACTCATTAAACCCCATAAAAGATAAGATGATCATAATGCATTTTATTAGCATTTTACAGATGAGAAAAGGAAGCCTGGAGATGTGGATCACTTTGTCCAAAGTTATACTGTGAGGAGAAGCAGGGCCAGGACGGAAACCGGAGCCTCCTGACTTCAGAGCCCAGTCTTACCGGTGCTGCCTCCCCTAGATGCCCTCCCCCAAAATACTATATGGTCTATAGACCTTTCCTTCTGCTTCTTATTCCTCTGTTCATGCATTCATTTGTTCGTCAAACATCTATGGTCACCTACTGGGCATTGTGCTAGGTGAAGAGGATATACTCTGACACGCACAGGTAAACATATGACCCCATAAGCAGGAGGCTCTGCAATGTGAGCCTAGGAGAGGCCTCCAACCCATTTGTATATCTCTTTTATTTTCCCACCTATGCTCAGGAAATCCTCACTTGGTATCCTGTATGTGTTACAACTAGAAAACCACCTCAATAATAATTTTTTTCAGCTAAAGTAAGAAACCCAAATAGACTTACATGCTAACAACTACCAGACTGGGTCATGGGGTCTGCTCTCCTATAACCTACAGTTTTATGTGTGTCATTTCATGTTGAAACAATAACAAGAGTATTATGTATTTTCGCTTCTTACCACAAGAATCCAGGTTGAAAACAAAACGGAAGAGAGATCTAATCTGATGCTACTTCTCACAGTAGAATTCAGAGGACAGAGCAGGAAAGAAGAGCCCAGAGATCTTACCTATTGCCTTTAAATGTCCTCTTCCTTATCAAAGTCCAAAGGACTCATGCTCCTAACACATTGTGCTGAGTTAGAAAGAATAGCCTGCTCATTAGATATACTCAGTCTCCATGGGGCAAGAGTGACTGCCCATGTTCCATCCCCCAAAGCAGTGAACCTAGTCACACAGACCTGAGTTCAAAGCCAGACTCCAACACTTTCTAGGAGATCATTAGCATCAACTGCCTCATCTGGAGAATGAGAATAGTGAAGGTTTAATAAGCTAATACATGCAGAGGCTTTAACCTCAGGCTTGTTCCAAATTCAAAGCCTTCTTGGGACACTTTCATAACCAGAGTCACTGCCGACTTCCACAAGCATACCCATCCAGGTCAGCTCCTGAGCTAAACAAGATATACCCAGAGCCCTGGCCCCCTCTGCCCAAGGGACCTGCAGCCATCAGCCTGGCCTCTTGTGCTGCAGAGAGAACAGACTCTGGGGCCTGAGGAGACAGGGACCCGAAAGAGATAGGGATTATTTCAGCTGTGGCCACAAAGGCTGGAGGTAGGGTTATAGCGTGAGTGCAGGCAGAAGGAAATGCTGTAGGCTGGAGGCAACCCAGCGTCCCCAGAGACAGACCAAGTCTGTACTTAGATGCCAGCAAAACAGCACCCAGAAAATTACTGTGGAAAGTTTGCTATTTCCCACAAAGCACCCAGGAAGTTACCTTGAGAGGGGAAAAAAAATCAAAACTTCATGGGACTGGCCTATTATTTTGTATGGTTTAGCGCTATTTTTAGTTTTAAATACATAGAGGCAATGGGAGGGAAGGGAGTAGAAGATGTGCACCTTATTCTTTCCCACGCTAGAACCCCCAAAGCTTCTAATCTGTCCTGGCCCATTAAATAACAAGATTTAACCTTATGTCTCTCTATATGGAGGGTCAGAAACCCAAATGCCTACAGAGATCAAGCAGATTAGATAAATGAGCATGTGTGCCAGGTGGGGGTGTGCAGGAACTGGGACACAAATGCCCCTCGGAAGTGGGACAGCTGCTAACTAGCTCTAGCCAACTGTTGCCATAGAGAAGCAGAGTCAGTGTTGCTGGATCAATTTTTTTAAAACGTACAGCGTTTATTTTAAGGAATTGGCTCACACAACTATAGAGGCCGGCATATCCAAAACCCATGGCGCAGGCTGGAAATTCAGATCGTAGACAATGTTGCCGTCTTGAGTGTGAATTCAGCAGGGCAAAAGTTACTTGATGATGACGATGTAAACACGGTGCTAATGTTACTCAATCACCTTCAGACAAACACATTGACAAGGAGAGATTTTATTTTTCTTCAAGTAGAAATGGATTTACCTGCCTCATACATAGTTTCATTATTGTTTATTCATGCGGTCATAAAATTAAGCATTTATGTCTTTATTCTCCGATAGACTACAGGATGTTTTTCAAAAGGTTGCCCACAGACCACAGACATCAACATTTCCTGGAATATCTGCTAGAAATTGATTCCTAGCCACCCCTGATCCACTGAATCAGGAAATCAACACTTTTAATAAGCTCCCTCTTTTTTTCTTGTGTATGTTAACATTTGAAAACCACTAGACAGAAATTGTTTTTCATTTTTGTTCTTCAGTAACCAAAGTCCCCGACACCTAGCGGGAGCTTAACAAATGTTGTTGAACAAATTAATAAACAGTGTCACTAATTTATCCTTGGGTTCTATTATATCCTTGGGTTCTGTGATATGATATCTGTAATAAAAAAAACAAACAAACATAACATTAAACTCACAATCTTGATTTCTGTGTTTTAAGTGTTGAGCTTAAGTATTATGTAATTATCTATGTATGTGTCAGCTTCACTAGACTAGAAAACTCCTTACTCTTCTGTCATTCATGTATGTGCAGAACCTAACCCAGTCCCTGGCATATGTTCGGTGCTCAGTAAATACCTGTTGAATGAATAGATAGATGGATGAATGTAGAGGTAGATGGAGCTACTTGAATACAGAGCACCCACTGCTTTATTAGGGCATGCATATTTTTTTAACTGCTAGCCCTTGAGTTTTTACAAGTTTCTCATCCTATCTTATAGTAAGTCATAATTACTGCAGGTATTAAGAGTGCATCTAGAACTTTCACTTGCTACAACTGAAGCATAGTTAAGAGTCTGCAACATGTAATTTCTGTAGCATTATCTATATCCCTTTTATCTCTCTCAGAAAAAAATATATATCATGATGACCATAATTCAGAGTCAAGCTATTTTGGAGATAACCTTTAATCCTCTCCAATATGTAAACAAAACTATTTATAAACTTGAGTGCTTAAACTTATTACTATTATCATTTTTAAATAAATTCTTTGTGATACCTCACAACCAATCCAGACTCAATACTGTGTCAAGATACTCAGGTTAAGAATAACTGCTATAAATCACTTGACTTAAATCAGTTGGTAAAGATTTCAGTTTCCAAAATAACTAAAATTAGAAAGACTGACAATACCAAGTGTTGGTGAAGATGTGGAGCAATTGGAACTCTCATATATTGCTGGTGGGGAATTGGTATTTACCCAAGAGAAATACAAACATTTGTCTACAAAAAGACTTTTACAGAAATGTTTATAGCAGATCTATTCATAATAAACCATAACTGGAAGTGACAGACCCAAATGTCCATCAACAAAAAAAGGATAAAATAGTGTAATATCTTCGTACAATAGGATATTATCTAGCAAACTATTGATATATACAACAACATGGATGCATACCAAAATATTTGTATCTTATTTCATGAATAGAAATTTCAGAAGCAGAACTAATCTGTAGTGGTAGACATCAGAAGAATGGTTGCCTCTGAAAAGGGCAGGTATTGACCAGAAAGGGACACAAAAGAATTTTCCAGGTAAGAGAAATGTTGCGCATTTTGATTTGATGATTGTCACATAAATGTAATCATTTGTCAAAGCTCATTGAATTTAAGATCTGTGCATTTTCCTGCATATAAAATACATCTCATTTGAAAAATATGTGTTTCTATATCAGCCAGAAATATCAAAGCATGATCTATCTTTCATGCATTGTGGTTTCATTTTGAGAACCATATTTTAGAAATCTATGGCTTTGAAACTATGATTTCAGTCAAAAGTGTCACCCACAATCTCAACTCAATGCCATCCTGTCATTCTACAAATGTATTACAGAATAGTCAAAAACCCTTCCAGTATATAATCTATGCAAGTGCCTGATACCATTCTGGCTCTTTATAGTCATTAGCTGATTTAAATCTCACTTTTTAAAAATGTGCAGTGAAAATATTTAACAGGTGAGAATCAAGGTCCAAATAGCCAAGTTATCAGCCCAAGTTTATACAATTAATGAGTGATGTCACCAGGACCCAAACCCAGATCCCAAGCCTATGTTCTTTTCTCTCCCAATAAACATGCATGTGCACACACACACACCAAGTCACAATACATACATCTTTCCATTCTTTTATTATGAATCTATGATAACAGTTTTTCCTGTGAGATTTTTAAATAAATAAATGAAGCCTTTATAAAGGCTCTAGAGCCCATGGAAAGTTTTAAATCATTACCTGAATTGTGTCTCCTGGCTCTCATTTTCAAACCCATGTTTGCTTTGGAATCCAGGGACTGGAATAATCTACTGGGAGTAAATGAAGGAAGCTGCACAGCATTTGTTGGCCAAAGGGTAGAGGGAGTGTTTCCTTCTCTTTGTTTAGGTGTTAAAATAAAATTCTCCATTATTCTACACCCTGAAATATTGTCAACATCTTTAGAAGGGAAGCAGACACATTGATTGCATTTCCAAATATAAAAGCTAAAAGCAATTAGCAGAAGGAAAAGAGTAAGAGCTTTATCTACAATCACTGGCTGCTCTTTCTAGCCATGGTCCTTCAGATATAGTTTCTTATAGAATTTTGTACTCTCATTAGTGGTTTTTAACAGTGAATTTCTAAGTATCCAAGTCTATACCAAAGCCAAGGTTATTTATATTATAAATCACTAAGTACCCATGCCCAAATGCCAGAAAAATCCAAGTGACCCTCATGTAAACAGTGGGATTACTATCCCACAGAAATGTTTCATTAGAGTAATATCTAAATAATTTCTTAAACTTATGCTTGGCAAAACATATAACTTCTATGAAAAAGAATGATATTATATAAGATCAAGATTGAAACAGCTGAATAGCTGCTAATGTTTCTAGATGATCAACTGATTAACTGATGCAGAAATAGAAAAAAAACACATTATCACTATTTGAAAAAAGCATGTTTCTGGTTCAATGTACTTCTAAAAATACCAAAGCTCAGAAAATCATTTTACATCATTCACAGAAAACTCTCACTTATTTGGCCAATGAAATTGGAAGTTGTTTTCCAATCTGGTTTTAAGTTCTAATCCTATTTTCCATGAAAAACAGTTTGCACTTTAAAGAGCTCAGAATGATAGATAATCCTTTTGGAGGGAACTTAACCTTGTGGCTGGCTTGTTATTAGAGATACAAACCACCTTAGGTATCTACTCTAAGCTAAAGAATCTTATTTCCCTCTTTGGCTTATGGAGCAAGGAAATAATAAAAGCTTCTCCCTTGATCTTATCACCTTCTGAGTTCCAACTTACAGAAAACATGATTTCAGGACTGCAAATATTCTTACAAATCTGATCTTTCCTAACAGCATTAAACGCTCCATTTTCTTAGTTATTAGCAATAAAAGTACTATGTGTAAATGTGCTTAAGATTTGGAAAGAGTGATCACAAGATTCAAAATATCCAGTCCCTATGGACAGGTATCTTTTCATGTGGTTAAAAGTGGTGAAGCAATTCCAGGAATGCTCAGGGAATAAAGAGGAAAGATTCAGAATAATAGAGATAAAGCAGAACCAAGAAAAAAAATGTTAAGTTTTAAAATACATGATTTTCATTATCCAGGCAGTTCAAATTGAGTAATTTAAGCTGAAGTACTTTTTGATTTTGGCTTCTCCCTAGGGAAAAATGCACAGCAGCGAAGGATAATAGAAAAGGCTGGAGGGCTTGGTTACAGAAGGTTTCAGTCCCAGTTCCATCTTTCCTAGCCCAGAAATTTGGGCAATAAAAACAAATTGATAATAACAATAATAGGTAACAGTTATTGAAGCTTAAAGTGAACTAGATACTGTTCAAAGTGGTTTATGTGTATTAGTCACTTAATTCTGTGAGGTAATGAACTGTTTAGTAGAATGGGTTCCAAAGCCACATTGCTTGGTTTTAACAGATCTCTCTTTCATTTACTTGCTATACAATCCTGGGCAAATTCTTCTTCTGTATAATTATTCTCCTAGGTTGCTTATGAGAGTTAATGAACTAATGCGAAAGTTAAGTGTCTAGAAGAGTGTTTGGCACAAAGTAGACACTCAACTAATATTTGCTATTTTTATTCCATTTGTGTTTAGGAAACAGACACAGAAAATCTGCTGTCGATGTGGTGATTAATATCTAACAAATGAAACTATAATATCTGCCTCTTTGTAAATAATTCCTACACAATAGTTATTTTCATTCTATAATAAGCAAAGAGGTCACTATGAAAACAACTATCCCTTCAATATTCAAAATTGTGCTTTGTCTAAACTGAACTCAAAGCGTCCCAAGTATAGATTTCTAATATAAAGCACTTAAGTAGCCATCAGTGATTATCTTCGCCTTCCTCTTGCATTCCTGATCATAAATCCAAAGAACATCAAGAAATTATGCAGATTGAATGAAAACTTACATTCTTCAATAACTATTATATGAAAGTACCTTTCCAATAACAATCACTTTACTGATCTGTAAAATGAGCAGCTCAAACTGGTCCCCACAGCAGGGTACTCTCAGAGTGACTTCTCCACTGCCCAAGTTCTGGTTCACTATCTGGGAAGCCTCAGAAGCTTGACATTGAGCAGAGAACACAGCCATCAACTAGGGACAGACTCCCCTTAACCAAGCTTATCGCCAACACCCATGTACAAAACTAGAATGCCAAAGGAGATGTAGCACACCAAGCAGGATGAGACTAGATTCATTGATGGCTATAATCACTCCCAGTGGAACAATCTGCATGGGAAACCAGGTAAAATTACAAACTGAGAAAAGTATCTTGAAGGAAAAAAATGCAATTCTTTGACAAAACTGATGATCTGACCCAATCAGGAGGGTTAAAAAGACTTTCCTGAAAACATGAGATGATCTGGGCGGAGGTTCAGAAGAGAGTAATAAGCATTAATTAACTGGGAGAGCAGAGAGTGATAAAGTGGGTTAAGAGATAGGAGAGTGGTTCAGATGAAGGAAACTGCACTGCAAAAAGCTTGAGGCTTTCAAGAGTGGGAAGCTTATGCATAAGAGGAATCTAAAGAAAGTCAGAGATACTGGAGGGCAATGAACCATTGCGCAAAGCAGTCACAAGACAGGGTGTAGGTAGGAAGGAGGTAGACCATGCAGGACTTTGCCAGCCAAAATACAGATTCTGCTCTTTGTCCCAGAATGAAGAATTTTAGGATGAGTCAATGATTCTTAATAAAATTTGTACGGCTAAAGATCACTCTGCCTACTGAGTCCAGATATAAGTTGGAGGGGACTAAGGAGGCAACTGGGAGATCAACTTAGGATATCATAGTAGCTCAGGAAAGAGAGGCTAGTTCCTTAGTGATTAATGAAAATGAAGAGAAATGGATAGGACTGAGATGTTGCAAAAGCAATAAGTAAGAAAATATTGTCCCACTGTGTGGACATACTACACAGCAATAAAAAGAATAGACTTTACTCAATAACAGGACAGTAATTGAGGGGCACAGTAAAGGGAATTGACCAGAAAAAGGCACAGGGAACTTCTGGGGGTGAAATCTATATAGTGTTGGCAGTTACGCAGGCACACAAATTCATCAAAATTCATCAAAATATATGTTTAAATGGTTAAATTTATTGTATGTAAAGTATATCTCAATAAGGTTTATTTCTTTCAGTATAGCTTAATTATTAAGCACATAGATTTTGTAATCGTACAGACACAAGTTTGAATCCTAGCTCTACCATCAGTAATTGTGTCACTCTAGGAAAGTTGATAAAATGGGGAGGGAGGATGGCTGTTTCGAGGATCAAATCACCCAGTTTAGCAGATTGACAAATACAAAGGCAAGAGGGCTTACTACTTAAATTTTATTAATTGACCCAATGGGAACATTAGGTAAAGGAATGAGCATTTCTTGAGTGCTTCCTATTATTAGACATGTGCTAGGCCCTACAGACATTCTCATTTGATCCTAATGAAAACCCTAAGAGATAGCCATTGCTCCAATAGCTTTGAAACATAAGAATATCCCAGGAAATCGTAACTTGGCCAAGGTCCTTCGTAGAATTAACATGGAACCCAAGGTTCTTGCAGTGATGAGAGAATGCCACCTTAGACCCACCCTCAATAAACTGAGAGGAGGCGTGAGGCTCCTCACAGAAGATTTTCCAAAAGGTGCGCTTATACACAGGTGCTCTGAGAGATGATTCACATGGCAATACAATTGGGCTCTTCTTATTTTGCTTTTATTGTATTCATTGTTAAGGTTACTATCTAGTCCTTTCGGGTTGCTATAACAAAATACCACAGATTGTGTAACTTATAAACAACAGAGGTTTATAAGTCTGGAGGCTGAAAGTCTGAGATCAGAGTGCCAGCATGGTCAGGTGAGGGCCCCTTCCAAGCTGCACACTTCTCAACATATCCTCATATGGTGGAAGGTGACAAGGGAGCTCTCTTGGGCATTAATCTCATTCATAAGGGCTTCACCCTCACTTCCCAAAGGCCTCACCTCCTAATACCATCACATTGGGCTTTAGGATTTCAACACATGAATTTGGCGGGGGGGGGGAGGGGCAGGGACACAAACATTCAGACCACAGCAGTCACTTCCCATTTGTGTTAGTAACAGTGGCTTTCCATTTATGGTGATGAGTTACATTTCCTTTTTAAACAAATTTAAGGTTGTTTTTTAAGTGAGTCAAATTAAAACTGTGAAACAATTGATAATGTGAGCACTACTTGGACATATCAAAATTGTGAAGAGGGTTTGGAAATGACTGAAGCTTGAGAAAAGCTGTGCTAAGGCCCCAAGATGCCAGAAAGGTAGTCCCAGGAAGCAAAGATGATTTAGGCTGGGACTTTGGTGACCTTAGCCTAAGAAGAGAATTTATGCTTATGTCACTATTACTTCCCATTTGAGTAGTTGCAAGACATATAGAGACAAAGCCTGGGCCCTGGAGAAGGAATAAAAATGGGGAAAGTGGAGGGACATGAGGGAGGGATGGAAGGAAGGTAGAAAAGGAGCCGGAGTAAATGATACAGATAGGGTATTTTCAATGTCAGTCCAGGCACTGTACTATTATCTTTTCCACTTCAACTAGGGCAGCTTTTTGGGTAAAGCCAAAACAACTCAAAGCTTTTCTTAGAATCTCTTTTTCTTCTACAAACGAGGGAGAATCCAGCTGTAAAATTACCATTTTCAGAAATAAAAGAATTAAAATAATGAATCTCCTTGTACATTAGACTTCACTCCATCACTGTCACAGGTGGCTTTGGAGATGAGTCAAGAGACAACAGAGTAATTGTTCCTAGAAAAAGACAGTGACACTCTGCAAATTTAAATCCACTGCCTTTTACACCAGGACTTTTGTTTCATAAGCAAAATATTTTCAGAGGAGCTGGATGGAACACATTATATATTCTTCTTATAGCCAAGACTATATTTTTTCCTAGTCTCATATCCAAACTAATCCTTAGGGAGTTTTAAAAATGCTTATGGAATTTATTCTAAGCCCTGTTTTCTCTCCTGTTTCTCTCAGTTGTCCTAATGTGTTCTAGCTTAATATTGGGTCAGATTAACTTCTAAGTAACACCCCAGAAGTCTATATCGATAGCCATACCACCATCACCCCCCAAACACACATCTTCAGTACCCAAGTTCTCAGAAGAGATGTTCTGGAAAGTGTTTGTATTAACCTACAGATTGAGCAAGAGGGAGAGAAGTTAAGAGCTTCATTAGACCTGAAAATCAGTCTGAAGGATGGAAGGGCAGGAGAGTGGTGATAAGACAGTGAGAGGTGGCCAGACCCTAGTGTCAAAGATATGACCTGGGAGAAAGAAGCAACTGACCACACCATATGGGCGGAGCATCTGAGGGTGAAGGGAGGTATTATAAAGCAGGAAACTGTAGGGTCACATGAGGTAATTATGGAGAATGCTTAGTTCAAAGTGAATACTAAATGAAGATTTGCTGATTGGATCAATAAATATGTAAGTGGTTGCCTAAGTTAAAGGGGCCATGGCGGGTTCAAGAGAGAGAAGATAGGGAGCTGACCATCCCACCCCACTCCCAGAAGCTTATCTTATGCTTCTTCAGCCTTAATCACATGTGGGTTGAAGGATAGAGGACGCATCAGGTATCATAGGGCCCTGTTGTCCAGACCCATGTATTAGATCAATAGGAGGCATGGTTTCTCTCTCCCTATGTTTTATAATAAAGATCATATAAGCACCAAGGGCTTTCTAAGATTAAAGAAGTTGAAACTCACTAAGATGAAGAGAGGTCGAACATGACATACGATAACTTCCATAAGAACTAGTAAGAATGCCCTAAGAATGAGTCTAGTTATTGTCATAAATAATTATTTCATTTATTGAGAGGCTACTACCTACCTCATGGTTGATGCAGCACAGGCACCTGGTCCTAAACTTCGGTGTGGCAAACAGAGAGAATTGAGTGAAAAGCCAGGAAATATGAATCTGAGCCCTCGGAAGACATTCTTTGACTTTGGGGAAAATGGCATTTCAAGCAGAGAATAACTATGAGCAATCCCAGAGAAACAAGAAACAGCACATGAATTCAAGAAACTATAGGCAGCATGGTGTTCAGTTAAAGCATCAATCAGGAATGGCAAGATCCTAGGCTAATATTTAGTAAGGATTCACTAAGTATTTGTTGAATGAATGAATGAAAGCAGGCAGAAACAGATCGCAGAGGACCTTATGTCCATTCTATGCTAAGAAACTTGGCTTTGTCTTTGAGCAACTGAGAATACTGATACTAGAGGACTTTACTCTGTCTTAGGTAATAGATAGCTAGGTGCTATGCTGTATAGAAAAATAATTAAGGAAGACAAGAAATGGCACAGAAAGACCAGTAACAAGCAATGGTCCTACAAAAGGGGAGGAGCAAATGACGTGGAGAAATCATAGCTAAAATACACAAATCTTAGCAAATGATTAAATGAGAGGAATAAGTAGAAGAAAACTTGAATCATTGGCTTTTAAGGTGGTAAAGTGCTTAGTAACACCAAGTTACTCAGAAAGTGCATGAAGAATAAGTATAGAAGGGAAACTGCTAAGTTTGACTTTGGACACATTGAATGGAAAATCCAGGTGGAAATAAACCATTTAAATTAATAAACATTAAAATAATAAACAATAAAAATTACATAAACATTCATTGAGCCTTTCCCACAGGCCAAGAGCTATTCTAAGAGCCCTACATATGTGAACTCATTTAATCCTCACAACAGGCCCATGAGGTATGTACTATTACTAACATAATTTTCTACAGAAGGAAAATAAGGTACAGAATTTAAGTAACTGTCTTAAGTTCCCAGCTGGTAAATGGCAGTCAGACTCAAATCCAGATGATCTGGCTCTAAATCCCACTATTTCGCCTGTGTGCAAATGGATCTGTATTTGTCATTTAGTGAGAAGCCTTCACCTTCTGTCTTCTGTAGAAACAGGACTCAAAAAAATAATCAAATTAAAGTGATAATTTAATCTTTTAAACACACAAAATGCAAGAATTTCAACCATCAGATCATGAATTCTGTTATTGTTGGTAATTTAACACAGTAGAAATATACATATGGTCTTCAAAGCAAACAAGATATGATATTATTTTATAGTCATTTGTCAAGTCATGTTTTTTATTCAATTTATTTAGAGTAAATTTATATTACATGTCATTTGTTAAACAGAGAAAAAATAAAATTGGTTTTTGTGTGTATTATAATTATTACAGAACATGTTAAAATATGCTTCAATATAATCTTTAATAATATACCTCTGTTAAACTGATTTTTTAACTTAAAATTACTCCTTTGCTTTCTAATTACTTTGCAAAAATAACACAATGATTTTTTGTTTGTTTTAATTCCTAAGAATGTTCATGAGATGATATATAATTGTGAAACGGGTTTGAGTTTAAAAACATCAGGAACTACTGCTTGGTACCAATGTATAATTTCTGCCACTTCAGGACATATTTCATCACCAAGAGACCTCTACAAACTACAATAAGAAGAAATCTGAGTTCTTTTCCATTTCAGTGTTTGTGATGGAGGGTTAAGCTATGACTTGGATCCCTTACTGCGTGACTAAGCATTACAGGGACAAAGCTCCGTGACTTTGTGGACATGCTCAGCTGATGAGCTACTCTGTTAGAACCTCAGTGCTATTTTCACATGAGTTTAATCCTTCATAGATCAAGATATAGCCCTCTTTGAAAAGCCAGGTTCCATAGAATGCACATGGGACACATTCTCAGAAATGGAAGAAAACACTTTTACTTCCTTCCCTGATTACCTAAGACTTTAGAACTTACTGTAACTTCAACAGCAGCCAAAAGAACAGTCTTTTCTCTTGACCCTTAGCTGATCCTTCCTTTCATTTTCATGAATTTTCTCCCTCTTTCTGCCTATGGCATAGGTTTTACTCCCCTTGAGTTTCAGCCTTCAATGGGAAGCTGAATTCAGGCAGGCAACAGAGTGATCTATAGAGCTGGCTCCTGACTATTGAGCACTTGACATATGGCCATGGTAACTGAGAACCTAAATTTTTAATTGTATTTAATTTTAATTTATTTAAACTTGAATTTTAATACTTACACTTACTTTAGTTATTGAGAAACTTTCTGAGTATGTTTGGAATAACTTAGGTATGTAAATCTATCTTTTCAACTGTAAATTTTCTGAAATCTAAATACACATCAAGGGTATCTAGTGAAAATTTATAGGAGGATGAGAAATGCACAGAAAGACCAGGCGCCGGTGCTGAAGTGAATTTCACATGGGACAGTAAACAGCAAGCTTACTACAGTTCCTGGCTCATAGTTAAATATTCTGTAATTATTCATTTTTATTATTGTTGTTGTTATTATTATTCTCTAACAATCATCCACATGTTTAGCAAAAGAGTGCCTCAAAATAAATGTTAGTTGCCGGTGGGTCGAATAGTATCTCATGAGCAGTATCTCATTTTCCAAAATAAAATAGGGACTTGGGGTCAGATAGAGAAGTTTTTCTCATATTTGTGAATTTTATTTAAATAAAAAGCACATTTTTATTTGATATAATGCTTTTATTTAAAACAAGAAATTATTTGAGACCCAGACTTTCCTGGAAAATCCAGAGCATGATATTTACTTCTAAAACATATCGGTGCACAATATCTTTTTAAGATTATTTGTAATTCATTAATTTTTTAAATTAAATTTATTAGACTTAGATATGTCTGTTCAGGTCCTTGGCCCAGTTTTTAATTGGATTTTTTGTTGTTGTTGAGATGTATGAGTTCTTTATATATTTTGGATATTAGCTCCTTATCAGAGGTGTTGTTTCCAAATATCTTCTCCCAATCAGCTGGTTGCCTCTTTGTTTTGTCGATGGGTTCTTTTACTGGGCAGAGCTTTTTAGTTTGATGTAGTTCCATTTATTTATCTTTGCTTTGTGTTGGCATCTATTGATTTTTTTTTTTAATTCAAGTTGAGATTTTCCTGGTTCTTACTATGATGAGTGATTTTTCAATTGAAACCTGGACATCTGAGGTTATTATTATGTTATGAGATTCTGGATATTATGTAAACTTCCTGCTTTAGCTGACTTCCTCTAATACTACTCTGGCTGGGAGAGAAAGGGGGGTCACCTCTTCATTAATGCCCAGTGAGGGTAGAAGTCTAGGATCCCCACTCAGACTCCACTGACACTGAAAACAAGAGGGTTCCTCATTATCCCTGAGTGTGGGTGGGAATTCCAGCTCCCCGTGTGATTTCCACTGATACCACAGGAGTTGGAGGGGCCTTATTGCTGCTGAACAGTGGATATAAGTCTTGAATCTCCACTAGACCTCCTCTGACACCATCCCAGTGGCCCATTACTGCAGGTGAAAGTCCAGACTTCCTGCTTGATTCTGGCTTGCATGGATGGGGTGGTTTCAAAATTTTTTTCTGTGGTGTCTGTCAAGAGGAGAGTGGTATTGTCAAACTGTTTTCTATCTTGCTAGATATCTCTTTTCCTTGCCCTTTGGTAAGAAAGAGCAGGCTTTTTGAGACGTTCTTTGTCTGTACCCATTGACATTCTGTGTGTCCTGTTTCTCCAGCTCCAAGTTCAGGATACAAGAAGCAATAAGGAAACTCAGAGAATTCACCAACATGTTGTTTCTTCAGTCCTTCGTGGTCTGCCTTCTTCTTCCTACCATTCAGCCTTATGTTTGTTTTATATATAAGGTCTAGAGCTTTTAATTATACTCAGCAGGAAGAATAGGCAAAAGTAACTTCTCCATCTTTCTGGAAGCAGGAGTTTTTATGGATAACAAGAGTATTTATTTAGTCTTTTTAATCTTATCTTCCTTCAAAAAAAAAGTAGATATAAATGAAAATTTGGCTTTCAAAATTAAAGCTGGAGACTCAGGAGAGCAATGGCATAGTTCCAGTCCAAGTCTGCAGGCCTGCAGGCTCAAGACCCATGAACTGACAATGTTTCAAGTCTGAAGGCAGGAAAAAGTCAATGTCCAAAAAAAAAAGTCAATGTTTCAGTCAAAATGCAGTCAGGCAACATTCTCTCTTATTCGGAGGATCAGTTTTTTTTGTTCTATTCAGGCCTTCAGTTGATAGGATAAGGTCCACCTAACTTAGAAAGGGCAATCTGCTTTACTCAGTCTACTGATTCAAATGCTAATCTCATCCAAAAACACTCTCACACAAACACCCAGAATAATGTTTAATCAAATATCTGGGCATCCCATGGCTTAGTCAGTTAACACATAAAATTAATCATCACATTAAGTTAACAATAAGTAAATATAGAAAAAAAATTGATTGTGTGATTAATCCATCAAGGGTCATAGCTTATGACCAAAGCTGACTTTTATCTTTGGCTGTTAAGTATATGGCAGCTAATTCATCAATGAATTCTTAGTAATTAGCTAGGCTTTGGTCTTGAATGTTATGTAATAATAACAACTACCATTAAATGAGTATTTTTCTTTGTTTTTGTTATCTCTAATCCTTCCAACAACTCTACCAGACTCAGAGAGGTCATATAAATTGTCCAGGACCACACAGCCAGGTAACAGCAAAGCCATGACAGAAACGCAAATTGGTCTTCAGATCTCAAACTTTTAGATACTTGAGTGCTTCCTATTAAGAAACAAAGCCAATAGAACTTCCCAAAATTGAGAAACAATTTGCAGCTCAGCCACCTTTTAAGCATGTTATTTAACCTCTTCAAGCCCAAATTTCCTCATTTGTTAAAAAGGGGTAAAAGTACCCTCCTCAGGGGGTTGTTGGAGGATTAGTAAAGCTAACAACTGTACATTTTTTAGCATGGTACCTAGACACCATAGATGCTCAGTAGATATTAACTTGTAATAACAGTTGGCCAAATTCCATTGGCTCGTACTGACATCTGCTCTTGCAGGGTCTGAGACCCCTGTAAAATCTTCCTTGAGTGTTTCTGTACACGTATGTTTTCTGGGGCTGGAAGAGAATCAAGGAAGGGGCAACTTACCCGTGTTCATAATTCAGTCAGCCTCCTGGCACCCACGGTGCTCTTTTTATCCACATCTGCTGGCCCCTGACACATCCCACACATACATGCACCCTCATGAAAACATCTCCTTCTGCTCCAGGGGTCCCAGAGCCCAGCCAGAGGTCATTATCTGAGACTGGCACCTGGCCATCCTTCCTATTCCCTTCTTCCTTTCCTGAGCAGACCCCTTCAACCCAAGCTCTAGCCCAACTTAGCCACAAGACTGGGCACAACAAATGAATTTGTCATCAATTTGTATTCTAGCTAAATGCTTCTCTGGAATATGTTCTTTCAACATCTGCCTGTCTTCTCATTTTCCATTTTCATTTTATTAACTTCTGTTCCCTTCTTCCTGTGAAAACTTTTTGAAAACATTGTTATTTATTTATTTATTTTTTATTTATTTTAATTGAAGAAATTTAAATTTTTCACCCTAAAACATTAATTTATTAAAACACTAATAAAAATTTTCTAATTACCAAATTCCATCACTCTAATACAATTATTTTTACTTTTAGCAAATCATTTCTTCCAAACTTTGTCAGTGTGTATACATTATATATCTATAAGTATAGATCGACAGATGGATAAATAGGTAGATAGATATGAGATATAGATATATAAATACATACATAAAATATATATGTATATATAAAACATATACATATATATGCATATATATACATATATAATAATGAAATAGATACAAATTCTCATTATTTTTTAATACCTTGAATCTTCTCATTTTCAAAAAGAGCAAAATTTCTGATAAATTTGCAATCGTTGGCACAACTTAACAAAATAGTTAAGCCAAAGGTATTTTTAATGCTATTTCTGTGGGGCTTATTCATTGGTCCTCCTTGTTCATAAAACAAGCTACTTACTATTAAAAAAAAAAATTTTGTGTTTTTTTAAATTTGAAAAAAAAATTGTGAAAATCTACTCTTCCCCAAACTGGCTTCTCCTGGGTTGGTCTTCATAAATGTTCTGCTCTCCACATGTGGCAGGTCAGGTGCTAGTTATTGTTTTTTCCAGCCATGGTGAGAGATTTGCAGAGATCATCCACACTCCCTCACCTGCTCCAAGGGCAGGTCAAAAGAACGGTTTCAACCATGACTGGCCAAGTTAAAAGCACAGGTTGAGACCAGGAAATAACAACAGACAGATCAAACAATAAGGAGACTGAACCTTGGCCTTTTTCAGTAGAAGCCCTGGCCGCAGACTTTCACCTCTGCCATATGGCCACGTTGTGTGGTTAGCAGACAATTTAAACACAATGACCAAAACTTTAGGTTTAACCAATAGAGCCTACTCAGTGCTGTTTTGTTCCAATGGAGTTCAAAACATTTTCAATTCTCATGTACCCTTTACATACACAGAAAAATTTCCATCCAAATAAAGTCTCTGAAAAGCAATGCGTATCAATTTCAGAAATGAAAATAAGAAATAAAATAAGCCATATAAGAAATAAAACAACAGTCCTTCCATATTTAAGGAAAAGTATTGCTGTGTGTCAGAGTCCCTGGAAATAGACTGAGAGACGGATAAGTACATGCAGGAGGTTTCCTGGGGAATGAGGGCATCAACACTTGCGGAGAAATGAAAGCCCAGATTCAGGCAGAGGGAAAAAGCAAAGGCCTCCTCCGAGCTCCTGGGAGCTCTGGAGCTGGTGGCCTTGCAGAGAGGTCCAAAAAGAAGGCAAGGGTGCTGAGCCTTTCTACCTTTACATCAGCCAGGCACTGGATTTTGACTGCTCCTGGGAAACAAAAGCATGACCTTGAAGAAGGTGGCTTCTCTTCACTGGAGTTGTGGGCAGCACCAGACCACAGGTGTGAGCTATAAGCCAATCACGACTGTCAGCTGCCGATCCGAAGTGGAGGATCTGGACAGCACACCCAGTGCCTGCTATGAATCACATGCTCGTTCACATTCACCAGGGAAATGTCTAAATAGACTCAACAGACAGTAAAGACTACTTTCTGAGGAAAAGAGGGCTATTAAACAGAAAGAAAAAAACCATGAGCCATAGACACTTTTTTCAGGGGTCAGACTTCACGCAGCATGTTATACGCAGCACAAAACTCATCCCAGTCTCTCGGCCCCGCATTGGAAGGAACCCAGCTGTGAATCTCGTGCCAGTTACCCATTCTCCACCCCTACCCAGCACTGACGATACTTTCCCGAACACCACTGACTGCAAAGTGGAATGCATTGCATACCAGAGAGCTCACCAGACTTCCTCCATGTGACGCCTGCATATTGATTTGTCCATGAATGCCAAGGGTCAAAATGGACAGAGAAAGAAAGTTTCATGTGGAAATCGTTATGCAGACAGATGGTCTATCAATGGATATGTCCTTTCAGCAGAGCTCAAAAGTCCAAATTATTGTTTTGTTCTCATAGTTGTCATGTCTTTTGCCTGCCGGAGACTCCCCAGAGGATTAACTAAAGGAAGAAAGAAAGAAATCCTTAGGACCTGAGAGAAACTTCTGCATCGCATATTTAATGTTAAAAAACCATATAGCTCTTCATTTAAAATGAGGAAGGTCAGCCCTCTGCCCAGTTATGGCATGATCACTTAAAATAAACTTCTAGAAAACATATAGTATCAACTTGGAGGGTAAAGGGCAGGGAGAAAGGAACAAGTCTTGCTTTCTCCAGGCAGTTTCCAAAGCGGACAGTGTTGACCTGCCAACTGTCAAGCCTAAGACAAGGACCTCGGGGGGAAAGCCCTTGTGAAAGCAAGTTCTATATGTACATCTGTCTGTCTATCTAATGTGACATAAGTGGTCACACCCTAGAGAAGGTAGCTAGCCAAACTATTTCAGGTATTCTCTCAATTCCTGGGCCTCATCCCCCCTCCCCCCTGTCCCCGCCCAGCCCTAGCTTTACTGAAACCGTGCTAGGACCTGGCCACATTTCTAAGTCGAAATCTCTAGGGGAAAACTTTTTTTTTTTTTTTTTAATTTAAGTGAAGGTAAAATGCAAAGGTAGGGGAGTAACCCACTTCGCAAATGATCAAGGCAATATTAAGGTCTTGCATTTCTTTTTCCCTTAGTACAAATGTGATAGTCTTCCCCCTGGTCTGTGGGCTGCAAATGGCCAGGCTTTTCTGGCCATTCCAACCAACTTCTTCCAAAGGCTCTATCTAATCCCATACACGGGGGCCTAGATATCTGTCTTCCTGAGGTAAACACATTCCTAAAGTTGTATGTATTCCTAAAGTTGTGTGAATCAGATGTCCCTAGAACAAATAATACTTTTCTTCTGACTTTCATTCTGATTCCATAGTGTTTTTATCACTGTTTCTAATCTATCTCGTGTGACCAGTGAGTCACCTATAGAGTGAAAGATTATTTTTAAAGTGAGCAATTTCCCCCACCTCTTTTCTGTTTTCATCAAGGGAGGCATCTAAAAATGTTTTTCCCCTTGCAGTCCTGACGGGGTCCAAAGTTCTCTAACCTGCACTCGCCTCCTTGCCTATAGCTTCCAGGCTTGACTGTGAAAAGTTCACTCTCGACTTTGCTTAAGCTCCATCTTGGCTGTGTTAGGTTTGCCGTAACTAATACCAAAGACTGAGTGACTTCAACAACAGAAATTTATTATCTCACAATTCTGGAGACCGGGCACCCAAGCTCAAGGTGTGGGCAGGGTTGGCCTCTCTCTCTGATACATGGCCATCTTCCCCCTGTGCCTTCACATGGTCTCCCTCCTCTACCTATCTGTATTTAAATTCCTTCCTCTTACAAGAACATCAGTCATATTGGATTAGGGCCCAACTGATAGGACCTCATTCTACCCTAATTACCTCTTCAAATACAGTCACATCCTGAGATAGTGGGGTTAGAACTTCAATATATGGATTCTGATGGGGCACAATTTGGCCTCTAACCCTGGCTAAATAAAAAATACATTTAAATATCTTTCTGCATAAGAAAGGAAGAGGAAAAAGTCATTTTACCACTACTAAATATCTTCCAAAGTTAAGAATTATTCAGTAAAAAGGTAATTTCTCATGGTCATCTCATCTCTTCTCTCTCAATATGACTGTAACACAGTGGTTCCCAAACCTGAGGGTGCAGCAGAATTACCTGGAGCACTGGCTAAACACAGATCACCAGCCCCACTCCAGAGTTTCTGATTTAGAAGGTCTGGGCAGAATCTGAGAATTTGCATTTCTAACAGGGGATACTTTGGACCACACACGGAGCACCACTGGGGGCCGGCAGTGCAACCATGCATGATATTATGGGACATCTCTCCCTGTGTAACCTTGCTGAGCACTCTGATGGCATTGTCCCTTGTGCACTTCCCAGCACACAGGTAGACAGTCACGGGCGGGAAAGTATGATTATTGTACTTATTTTAGAGAGGAGGCAAATCTGGCTCAGAGCAACTACAGGCTTGCTCAAGGTTGCAGTTACTTAGTAGTAGAGCCATTCATTGATCTCGTTCTCTCCACTAACTCACAACCAGCAGGATCGGAGAGGAAACAGAAAGAAAAACGACTGGTTTTTTCCCCCAGTCTATAAAAATACTAAGAATGATAATAGTTACTCTCTCTAAGTGTTCATTATTTTCCAGGCACTGTTCTGGGTGTTTCACTTGTATTGTATAATTTAATTCACTCAACCATAAGAATTAGCTACTATTATTATGCCCATTTTGTAGATGAGGAAACTGAGGCTCAAGGAGGTTAAGACAGATATACAAGGTCATACGACCAAGAAGCAGTGGAGTCTGGACACAAACCCAGATTACTCTGATTCTGGAACGAATGTTTTTAGACACGACTCTCTTGAAAAAGGGAGAAGCGACAGCTTTTTCTAAGCTCTCATCGCCCTGTGAAACCTGGGTCAAGAGCTGGGTTTTGTGATGAATATGGGGGTGAACTGCAGGAGTAGGTAGCTAACACATTGTCAGAGCTGGTGGTAGAGGAAGGCAGCTGAGCCTCCCAGGTAAACGACAGATGGGAGCCAGGGGCACAGAGGGCCTGGAAACTTAACTTGTCACACACAAAGCTAATCAGGCGGGTAAGCTTTGCTCCAATTTTAGTGAATCACATTTCCCTTATCCCCAGTGTTTTCTTAGTATTACCCCTTCCTCCTTGCATAGTGTCTAGACTGCCTTTTTCTGTAAGCTGTCTTCCTTTACCTGCTACTCCCAGTTCCTTTAGAATTTCTGAAGGATAGAGGCTTTGAGGGGGCTATAAGAGCTGCATGTAGACTTCACCTGTACTGTTTTTCTTCATTTCTTTCCTTCTCTCCCACAAGGGAACTCATGATTAGACTGCTAGGTAACCTCAGACTTCGTGGGTGGCCTCCCAGGTAAATACTTTTTTTGGTTCCCATGACATATCCCTTTTAGATCATCTACCAACTTTAGATTCTATGAGCCTGTGATTTATGTACGCATAGCACTCCCATATCTGCCCTCTTGATTGCCCACATCCTAGGGAAAGCTTCGCTTGGCACAGATAGAGTTCATTTAAGAAGGGGAAACCTTTGCTGGCACCTCCTTTGAGCCAGGAGGTATACTAGTGATGTATATATGTTGCTCCACTGCCTTCTCCAGCACTTCCACGAGATAAATATTATCTCCCTTTACAGAAGAGCACGGAGGGGGCTCACATGGTCTACTCAGGTGGCACAGCCTTGCCATGCCAGCACCAAGACACAACCTGGGATTTCTTCACTCTGACACCCATCTTTTTCCTCTTTTATTCTAAAAAGAAGTTGTTGCACCAGACACTGCAAAGCTGATGCTGACCCCCACCACTTCTCCCGAACACTTTGGCAGTTTCAGCACATTCATAGTCCCTCTTCCAGGCAGAAAAGAAAGCCAAGGCCTCAGAGACTCTTCAATACCAGGGGATCATTCAACAACTTGCAGTTCAACAAATATCTATTGAGTATCTACTCAGTGCCTCACTTTGCACTGGAATTAATAGCTCTGGGCCCATCATCTGCAGGAAAGAGAAAGGGTCTTACAGACTGAATGCATACCCACTGCAAAATTCATATGTTGAACTGCTAACCCCAGTGCGATGGTATTCAAAGAAGGTTTAGATGAGGTTGTGAGGGTAGGCCATGTTGATGTGATTAGTGCCCTTATAAAGAACTCTCTTTCGTCTTGGATGCACAAAAAAGGAGGTTACGTGAGCACACAGTGTGAAGGCAGATGTCTGCAAGCCAGGAGGGGAGCCCTCACCGAGAATTGACTCTGCAGGCACCCTGATCCTGCACCTCCCAGCCTGCACAACTGTGAGAAATAAATGTCTACTGTTTAGGCCTCCAGTCTGTGGTATCTTCCTATAGCAGCCTGAGCTGACTAATACAAGGGGAGAGGGAAACATTAGACTGACAGGTGCTTCAATTCTTGATCCAGGTCCTTGGGGCAGATGTAGGCATGGCGGAAGACAGGTGATCTCTCTGATGGACCATTTGGAAGTGTGCTGCCTCTGTGGTAAAGGTTGCTTACCTAAAGTAGCAGAATGTGTCACTTTCTCCTGGGAAGTCACACTCCCCGAAGCCCTTTGCTATTAAAGAGAAAGTTCTCATGAGGCAAAGCAGTTGCTGGCCACCCAGGAGACGTAGCCCTCTGGGAGCTCTCAGAGAGGTTTGCAGCTCCTATAATCTCTGCAATGTGTTTATTTAATATCACTAACATAAGGTTTTCTAGGAGGATTACATATTAAGAGTAAAGGACTTGATCAAGATAAGGAATCAGATGTTAAGTGTAAGACACCAGAGCCAGAATCCTGGGTTCAAATCTTATCTCCACCATTTGCCAGCTATGTGTCCTTGGGTAGCCTGCTTAACCTCTCTGTGTTGGAGTGCCCATATCTGTAAAATGGGGACCATAAAAGTATTCACTTCATGGGGCTATCATGAGAATTAAATGAATTAATATGTATAAGGCTTTTAAAACAATGCCTAGCATATAGTCAAATCTCAATAAATATCATATATATATATATATATATACAAAGAAACTGTGTACAGTGAACCTTCATAGTTATAGAAACAGCAGGAGCAAAAAAGAAAAAAAATGTTTTTCTTATTGTAGCTACATTCCCTTAGTCCTGTTTTTCATGTAATGTGACATAGTTTCCATGTCTGACAATTTGCATAGGGTGATATTGGCTTAACTGTCAGGTCACCTGAAGGGTGTTATTAACTCTAGTGTCACACGAAATAATAACTTAAAGCAGGAACCTAAAAAGTAGAATATCAAGTTTGGGAAATGAAGACATGTTACTCTTGTTTCTTTTTGCCTTATTCCTAATGGAGTTTGGTGCAAAGAACTGTAATTCAGTTTCTTGCCGAGTTCGTGCTTTCTTTCATGTGTCAATCAATGTGGTGGGTGTTGGCTATTAGGAATAAAGCAAGCCAGACCTCTGAAGCTCCCTATCTGGCAGCTGGCAATACAGTGTACAATAATTGTATGCTATTTTGATTGGTTCTAGATGACCTGAGAACAGAACGTCCCCACAAGAAAAGATCAAAGTGGAGGATCAAGTGAAATCATATTCATACCTTCTGGACCCTTCATATATTCTTCCTTTATATAGCACATACTCAGGACCAAGCACTTGTCTAAATACTTTACACATATTAACTCCCTTTATTGAGCTCATAAGAAGCTTATGAGTCTACGGCCATGCCACACTGAACAAGCCCGTTCCTGTCTGATCTCAGAAGCTAAGCAGGGTCGGGCCTGGTAGTACTTGGATGGGAGACCACCTAGGAAGACCAGGTGCTATAGGCATAAAAAATAAAAAATAAGGATTGTAAGCTGACAAGGTTCTTGCAATCTGTGAGGTCAACCAAGGGTTGTCTCACCTAAAAAATAAAAATAAATAAAAATTGAAAAAAAAGTTTATGAAAAGATGCTTGTGTTCATCATTAAGTACAATGTAAAATATAAACTGCAAAATGTGATGGAAATATTAAGGCTTAACAAGTTAGAGTTAAAAGACAGAAGAACTGAATTCAGACATGATACCTTCATCCAAGCTCAAAATTATGAAAGAAAAGGTCATTATCTCATGAAAATGCCTCATCTCACTCCACATCTAAAGTACCTCATTGAAGCCATGAAAATCATTCAAAATAATAATAATTGGATTAATAGATAGAATTAATTGAACATCTACTGTGTTCCAAATTCGCATGTGTTTATTATTTATGCAGCGCCTCGTGCTTAGGAATAGGTCTGCATTTAATAACTATGGGACAGTTGGGAACGTTTCTTAGCCTCTCCATGCCTCAGTTTCCTAATCTGTAAAATGGGGATGACTGCACCTACCTCATAGGATTGTTGTGAGATTAACTGAGATCGTACAGTCATGCACTGGTTAACATCAGAGATACTTCTGAGAAATAAGTCATCAGGTGATCTCATTTTGTGAGAAACTGTAGAGTGCACTTACACAAACCTACATGATAAACCCAACTACACATGTGTTTATTATTTATGCAGCGCCTCGTGCTTAGGAATAGGTCTGCATTTAATAACTATGGGACAGTTGGGAACGTTTCTTAGCCTCTCCATGCCTCAGTTTCCTAATCTGTAAAATGGGGATGACTGCACCTACCTCATAGGATTGTGCAGTAGCATGTTCCTCTACAAAACAACACGAGATTAAATCAAGAACAAGGGAAAATGATGCAATCAGGAGACGCAGTAAACAGGAGATGTACAAGGCTGCTGCCCGTGTAACACGGTACACCGTTTTACAGTAAACTCTTTCTTTGTAAGTAGAAAGAGTATACTCTAAAATAATAATGGAAGTCTGGTATAGTAAGTATATAAACCAGTAACAGTTGTTTATCATTATCAAGTATTATGTACTGTATATAATATGTATGATACGTTCACAAGATTGGCAGCATAGTAGGTTTGTTCACACAAGCATTGCCACAAACACATGAGTAATGAATTGCACTACAATGTCACTGGGTGATAGGAATTTTTTAGTTCCATTATAATCTTATGGAACCGCCATCGTATATGTGGTCAGTCTTTGACAGAAACGTTATAATGCAATGCATGGTTGTATTACAGAAAAGTGCCTAGCAGTTAGTAAGAACTTCTTATTAAGTTATTATTTTGTTATTATTAAAATCTTACAACAGCCTTGTTGTTATTATATATTTTTAAATACGAGAAAATGGAGCTTAGATGACTAAGTCAAGTTGCCCCATGTGACCCAGCCAGAACACAGCAGGTAAGGATTCAAACCCAGGTATGTCAGATTCCACAGCCTGGGCTCCAAATGAGTCCCTGGTGACCTTTCCCTCCACTTCTAGCAGAGGAAAGTCAAACAGGCTGATGAAGGCTATTGTCTCACAGTGCGATGTAAGCCCAAAACCGAGGCCATCACCAGGGCGTGCTCAGTCACAAAGGAGTGGAGCAAAGTCCTTTTGGTTGAGATAGTAACATAAAGGGTCAAAGATAAAGGGGTCAAAGGTGGGGGTGGGGCCAGGTTGTTTATCACTAAAAATCAATGCTATAGGCTAGTACAGTCAAGACCCAGAGCTCTCCGATTTTATATTAAAAGCCCTGGCCACTGATGGGATCAGAGTACGCTGTAGGCTGGTCAGATCCCCTGGGCAACAGACTTCCACCATCCATAAACATCCACTCCAGGCAGAAAGAAAAATAGAACAGGATGTGGAAACAGAGACCTTCCTTCAGAGGCTCCTTAGGGCGTCAACAAGCACAGGAAGATGGATTTAGCACCTGACACTTTTAAGCCTCCTCTTTGACATTTCCTCTTAGAAGAGTTCGCAATGCTTTGTGAACTCCAAGTGCCATCTTCCAAACACCCTTGGATTCTAGCCAGTCACCAAAACAGAAGAGACACCACATGAAACCAATTAAAATACACACACCAGCTCACTCCTCCACTAAGAGAGCTCCATTGGTACATTTCCTAGATGTATAACTATTTATTTCATGATGATTTTAGGACAGAAGTCTCTATTAGATATATCCTTATCTCGTCATTATATTTGGTAAGTTTGTTGAAATAAAAACATTGGTTATTTTGCAATTTTGTATTTATTTAAAAGTATTTCATTGTCACTTTAATAAATAAATTTGAAGTTAAAACAAAAAAAAACTCTTAGAAAGGGAGATAGGGAAGAAGGAAGACCCAGCAAACAGAAATAAAACAATTGCTGTGAAACAGGCTACTATTAATTCCCAGGGAAAGCACAGTAGACACACAGTGGCCAGGGGCTCACTCAAAAGGACCTGAATTAAAATCCTAGTTCTGCCCATTGTATGTGACCTTGGGCAGGTTTTAAGCCACCAACTGCAAAATGAAGATAACTATATCCTCTGAGAGCTGTTTTGAGGAGTGTATGAGACAGAGCAATGACAAGTGCCTAATCTTATGTATAACCCAGTCCTGGCTCAAAAATGGTACTTTCCTTCCTCTTCGAACCCCTTCCTCTGAAAGATCCTTCCCCGAGGCAGAATTAGTTGCTTGCCCTTTTTGTTATACCCTCAGTCAATTTGTTCCTCTCCGTTTTCATCCCTGGAACTTAAGAGCCGTGATCAGGCACCCGGTAAATGTCTGTTATTCAGACTTGCTTTTGCTATAACTTACGTGCTGACTGTGAGCTCCCGCGGAAGGAACCTAGTCAGCCAACATCGGGCATGCTTGTGTTACTACACTATGCCCCTCCCATTTTGCAAGGTATATGAACACGTATCCAAATTCAGCAGCCAAGTAGGTTACACAAATCAGCTGAATTAAGATAGCAAGAATGGCAAAGTCTGTGACAAACTGGAGAGTTTCCCCCTATAGGTGCTCCGTTTCACCTAAACAAAACACACTTTTCTAGCCAGATAAAACAATCTACCCTTAGCATCTGCCCCACCTGTCATAAATTTGCCACCATAAACAGTTTCACAATTCATAGTACTTTCTTATACATTATCTCATTTGATATCCCAGTAATCATCTGAAGTAAACGTTGTTCAGTTACTCTTACAGGCATCTGACAGAAAGAAACTGAGGTTCAAATACAGTGATTTGTCCAAATCAAACGTAGCTAATGGCTCACCAGGGATTTGAATCCATGTCCTCCACTTCAATCCAGGATCCCTCTTTCCAACACACCCTGTCTTTGTTATGCTGCTATTTTTCACCCTCATAGTTTTTCTGGGACAAAAAACCAAACTCCATCAAAAGGTTAAACCTGTGTCAGGTTTACAATGCAATAACTGTCATGATTCATAGTTCTTCTAGAGCTCTGAGACAGGTGTCCTTGGAAACTGCCTTCTTTGCAACCAGAGGAACACGTTTTGCCCAAGCAGACTGCACCGGAAGTTCTGACAGACAGGTGCGGGGCAGAATGGTGAGCAGGCTGATAGGAACTCTGCACCCATATAGTGAGAAAGCAAGTTCCTCTATCAATGCAAAGAATCTTTAAAGCAACCTGAGTTTGTAAAGACAACAAGAAAAACAAGCTATAATCTTAGCAACTACAGTAAACAAGTATGATTTCTCCAGGCTAATGTTGTCCAATAGCAAATAAAAATGGTGAGCCACAGATGTAACTTTGAATTTTTTAAGCAGTCACATTAAAAGAGTAAAAAGGAACAAGAATAAATTAAATTAAATAATAAATATTTTGTTTAACTCAATATATCCAAAACATTTCAATATGTAATCAATATAAAATTATTAATGAGCTATTTTACATTTATTTTTAATACAAAGTCTTTGAAACCTGGTGCTTATTTTATATTTATGGCTCGTCTCAGTTGCACTAGCCACATTTCAAGTGTTCAGCAGCCACATGCGGATAGAGGCTGACATGTTGGACAGCACATACGTAGGCCAAAAAAACTCCAAAAAGTCTATATTTCTGGCATAGTAGAAGTGAGTGACCTAGTTGAGGGCCAGCTATGACAGTATTCTTCATGGCCACAGAAAAGCCTCTTTTCTAATCCTGCTTGTACAATTTCAAGACAAGATTTTCAGGGCCACCTTCAAACTTTACCACCATTTGAGGTGGCAGCTGTGTTAGTGTTCTGCTAGTTGCTCTGCAAAGCCTATCAGAGGCCATTGTGTTTAGCTCCCTGTATTTACCTTGTAACAAGTTCAGTCCTCAGCACGTTCTTTTTCAAATACCTATTATTCTGGTTCTGTCTTCAGTGATGCCATGACTGGCAGTGATTAGGGTAACATTTTTTATGTGCCGAGTTCACAGAGCAAATTACATAGTGTGAGTGGCATGGTGATTAAGAGGCTGTGTGTAAAACTAAAATCGCTACATTTGCATGTCTCTGAATAATGAGATTCTTATCTCCATTATATAGCAATGAGGTAGAAATTCATAGCGTTATTAACTGTTTACACAGTAAGCACAATTTTCTATTCTCTCTCCCTCTCTCCCTCTCCAGCCAGTTTCAAAGAAGCCAAAAGCCAGAAGAGGCAACCGGAGATAACAAAGTCACCTTCCCCACACTGTGACCCCCAGCACCTGACTAAATAAAAGTTCTTCATAGCAAGAGATTTCCACAACCTTGTCAATAAATCTTCTTTCTGACTTCCAGAAAGGAGCCCACAAATAATCCAAACCAATCCTGTGGTTTCATGGGAGAAGAAATTACAGAGTAGAAAGCTGGGATTTGTCCAAGGTCACACAGACGAGAGGAAAAACACTAGAAGACAGGGGACCCCGACAATGCCCATTCTTCATCCAAGTCTCATCCTTTGGCGTCTGGCTGTAGCTTTGGAGCAATGAAGTCCCAACTTCCAACCTAATTACATATTGTGCATTCTGATCACATACCCATTATTCTTCTGAAGAGATGATGAAACCCCTGAAATTATAATTTGATTCCCCAACACAAAGACCTTTTCAGTTGAATAGAAATGAGCCCTAACTAGCCTCCCCATCAACAAACAACAATTTTTGCATCAATGAAATAAATATATGAGGAGATAGTTACAGTTATCATGGTTATAAAATATGGAAAGGAAAAGCTGTAATTAAGGGTTTATGTGGCTCTGCTCCCGGCAATGAAACATCTATCCAGCAATCATGTGCCAGTGACATTTTTGATATCAAGGACAATGTCACAGTAATATCATAGTCCAAGGGGACCCTTTTTGAAAACAGATTATCTGTGTAGCAACCCAAAAATGCATACCAGAGAGTGAGTGCTTCACAAGAAATGTTGCTATACATAGGGGAGAAAAACTCTTGGATTAAATTCTAACACATCAGTGTTTTAGTGGTGGAATAAATAACCACATAAGCACAAGGGTTAACTGCCTCTTCATAAAAGAGGAGACTAAGTCAGGAGATTTGACAAGTATATGGTGGCATCTGCTTAACATTTGTGGTAGTTAAGTGAATGCATGAACTGCTATAATGCTGAATTCCATGAACAAATATGATAGGGAAATGAACGGCAGTGGAGCATTGTCATTTAATATGTACTAAAATGGACTGTTTGTTTGTGATATAGCTTAAAACTACTGAGTGTCTTAATATAGTGAGAAGGGTCTATTACCTCCTTACCCCATCAATAATCAAAGGTCTTGTCTAAGGAGCCAAAGCTGAAGGAGCTTCTAGGTAGTGCAAGGAAATTGGATCATATTCAGAGTGGGTGAAAGAGGTGTGAAATCCATCAGGTCTCCACTTAAACTTCACTATTAGAAATACCTTCCTCTGATCCCATCCATCATCTAAATTAAGTCCCTCTGTTTTAAGTTACCATGTATCTGCATAATTTCATTTGTTATGGCCATTATACCTATGTACTTACTGTCTGTCTCCTCCATTAAGACTCTAACAGGGCAGGTGCCTATTTGCCTAACATAAGTCATTTATTGATTCAAAAATTACCTACAGAGCACCTAGCTTGGTACACGGGTTGCAGCAGAGAACAAGACAATGCTACCTTGTAGTTTATATCCAAGTAGGAGAAAATCAACCATAAACAACTAAACAAACAAATTACATTTCAATGATAACACATGCTCTACACAAAGTAAAGGATAATGAGATAGAGAACAAGTGCATGGGAGGCTGGTCAGAGAAAGTCTATAAAGCTATAAGAATAAGGAAAATAAATATTAGGAAATTCTGGGGGAAGGGCACTTTAGGCAGCCAGAAGAGCAGGTGGAAAGCTCCTGAGGTGGGAACAAGTTGCTATGGTTGGAACAGAATGAGTGAGGAGAAAACGAGGTTAAAGACCGGATCACATGCTTGGCACATAGCAAACACTCAATAAACATTCATTGAATGGATGAATGAATGAATGAATGGTCACATGTAGCTATAAAGGCAGGTGATCCATAATTCTTGCTACTTGGGCAAGTGTGCAGGTTACCAGTACATAAAAATAGAGATGAGAAAATTGAAATTTTGAGAAAATTATAGCAGATAAATAAGATGAGGTCTGGGAACTCAAAAACTATGAAAGTGAGATATTCAAGGCAGTCTATAGTAAACCCGAAGTACTGCAAAGGAACGTAGGGGCAAGAAAACTAATTGCAGGGGTGGCTCCATAGTGTGGTGGTTAGCAAGTCTGCTTTACACACAGAAGGTCCTGGGTTCACGCCCCAGGTGGAGCCACGGACCATGCCCTGGGTGTGCCAGGCCTCGGGTGCACCAGGCCCCTTGGGTACATCAAGCCCCCCAAGTGCGCCAAGCCCTCCCCACAATGTGCCAGGGGTGCCCGGCCCTGGGTGTGCCAGGCCCCGGGTGCATGTGGAAGGAGATGCCCTGCCTTCAGAGACCCAGTTCTTAAGGGAAGATGGCAATCGCCGTAGGTCAGGGATGGAAGTGGGAGAGGGAGCAATTAAAGAGGGGGAAAAAAAGAAAACTAATTGCAGGCTGACATCATATTGGGCAGGTTCCTGAAGGCAGGATGTGAGCTGGATCTTGAATCACACACAGGAATTTATTAGATGGAATGAACAGGGAAGGGGGAGCATTGCAGGAAAATCAGTCTTTATCACATTAACCCAATGGAACTACCATATTTATTTCTAGAACATCATGTAAGTCCATACTATACTTGTTAGGCAAGAGGGACAGTCACATACATGGAATATGGAAGCTGGCACTGACATTTCTTTACTTGAGGCTCAGGTTGCACCCTTGGAATTCATAGCTTTACCTTGAGTGGGGAATTACCTATCTTCAACTGATAGTGGAATCGATGAGAGTTATAGATCTATAAGATATAGTCTTGTTCTCTTGTTTTCTGGAAGCTCACTAGCCTGCTGATTCCTGTTGTTGTTAACTTCCTTTTTGGCACTTCATTAATTAAACCCTTTTGGGAGTTGTCCAGGAAAATCCAACCTCATATTATAAGATCTGTAACATATGTGTCATGCACCACCACCCAATCAATAAGCCTAAACCAAAAACCAGGTGTTATCTTACTCCACCCTTTCTCTTTACCTCCACCTTAGATCTAATTGATGAAGTCCCATCAATGCTACCTCTCAAATAACTCTGAAATTCATCTTCCTGCTCCTTCTTCACCACCATTACCTTATTCAGCCTGTTGTCATCTCTTGCCTGAATCCCATCCCTTAGTTTCCACCCTACCTCCAGTTCTTTCTAAATATTCTTTTCCACTCTTCATAACCTCTAAGTGACTGCTTGCATATTAATTATAATACGCAATACGCATTCTTCATGATTTGCCTATTTTTCCAGCTTCGTCTCTCTCCATGCTCTGTAAACACCCTGAGTTCAAAAAACCCAAACTATTTATAGTTCTCCCAAAGCCCCATGCTATCAGAAGTCTTATGCCTTTGTGCTTGCAGTTCCTTCTGCCCAACCCTGTATGAACTAGTCTGATTCATTCTTTAAAATTCAACAAATATTAACTACCCCATAAAATTTCCCTGATCACCATTGTATTATTCAGGCTTCTCCAGAGAAACAGAGCCAATAAGGTGTGTATGTGTGTGTGGGGCGGGGGAGGTCAGGGGGTAGGAGAGAGAAAGAGAGGGAGATTTATTGTAAGGAATTGGTTCATGTGATTGTGGAAGCTGGCAACCAACCCAAAATCTTCAGAGAAGGCCAGTAGCCTGGAGACAAGGAAAAGGGGTTTCTATAGTCCAAGTCCAAATGCTACCAGACTGGAGACCCACGAAAGAGCTAATGCTGCAGTTCAAGCATGAAAGCCATCTGCTGCAGAATTCCCTTTTGCTTGGAAGAGATCAATCTTTTGTTCTATTCAGACCTTCACATAGTTAGATGAGCCCCACCCATACTATTGAGGGCAATCTGCTTTACTCAAAGAACACTAATGTAAATATTAATCTCATCCAGAAACACCTTCTCAGAAACCCACAGAATAATGTTTGACCACATATTCGAGCACCATGGTCCAGCCAAGTTGCCACATAAAATTAATCATTAAAACAATGAGCAAGATTAAGGTTTTTCCTTTGTGATCCTGCAGCATCTCAAATAAAACTCTATTTTAGCATTCAGTATATTGCTTCAATTATTAGTAGACAAGTCTATCTGGTGTCCCATGTGTAGAAACCAGGTGATAGCCATAATTATAATCCATTCTTAATAAAGCATCAGTAAATACCGAACTAATGACTAAGTGAATTTATTAGCTGTTTTTATATTATTAGGATAAAGTTATACAAAGCTAGTCCTTACAACAATCACCAGACCAGGGAATTATTGTTAGCTCCCCCCCCCCAAAAAAAAACAGAGTACAAAGAGGTCATTGACCCAACTTCCCACCGAGAGACCACAAATCTCAGTTTGTTTGAAATCTTTGCTCATCAATGAACAGAATACAAAGGATGACCTGGCTTCCTGAAGCTTTCTTTAGGAAGTAGATGGCCATAAAGATGACTCTACCCATGACCATCCTGGCTCTTGTAGTCACTGGCCAATAGGCAGTTCCCTACACAGTCTGAACTTGTCTGCCATTTCATGACTCACTTGTACATAAATGTTCTAGGCTCTTAGCTCAAAATTATTTGTGGCATAATAACAGTAAAGAGACCATAATTCCAAGCATGTATCATAAAACAATTTAATAAATTTCTACCATTGTTTTGAAACCTGGACTCGAGGTATGAAGGGCAAGAAATATTCAACAGCTAGAATAATGTGAAGTTCATTCTAGAACAAAGGGGGTGCTAGTACTTGGCAAGATGGGCTTTACAGTAAAGATTTTGTTACATTGTAGGCACTATTCTAGAGCAGTTATTGTGTATAATCTTATTTCATTCCCACAATAGCCCTCTGAGGTAGGTACTATTTTAGCCATATTGTACAGATGGAGGGCACTGAAACACAGATTAGGTAACACGGTTAGGAAGCACCTCGGTAGAGCTTAAAAACCTGACAGTCTGGCTCCAAAGCCCATGGTATTAGCTTGGGCACACTCCCAAACACCTCAAAATCATAATCAGAAGCAAATAAGTGAATTCTCAGAATACTCTCTTCTTTCTATTGTATCTCACACGGCTCTTTAGGACCTGCATTCCTACACACCATCTATCACTCCCGCCTCACCTCTGTGCTCTCCCTGTCTGCATTCTACGCTCTAGCCAAACTAAACATGCTTTGGTCCCATCAACATCTCTTGCCTGTAGCCATATATATGGTACTTCCTCCGCCAGGACTCCTCTCTCCTCCCACTCTTTACCTGGAACAACTCCTATTCATTTTCAGGTCTCAGCTTTGCCCTCCCTATCTTTGAGGAAAGCTCTCCTGAACACCCTGCCTGAGGTCGGTGCCCTTCTCCCTGTATGTTCCTACAATCCATTCTAACTTTCTTTATTACAGACTTTACAATACTGTATTATAACTGCTTGTTTTAATGGCTATCTCCTAACTGTGGCCTCCACGTGATCATAAATTAAATATCCATCCTCAATCCCAATGTCTGACATATGGTAGACACTTAATAAACATTTGATGGAAGGAGGATTTTTTTAATGAATGAATTAGATAAGTGTTGTTTATCACTTGCATCAGAACACTTGTAAGACATTTTTTAAAAAATCTTAAACTTCATCAAAAATTGATGCCCTAGTGACAGCTTCTCCCACAGCAACTTCAGAAGCCCCCAGACTTCTCTACCTAAGAAAAGAGGTTCTGAAGACCAAGCACTAATGCCCTCTGAAGTTTTCCTTCTCCCATTATATCTATGAATCCAAATATTTGTTATCAGATGGCACCTGGGATACTTTTGAAGATAGCTAAAGACTCTTGACACTGCTCTAAGGTGAACTTAATCCTGAAGCATTTTTTAAAACAATGTTTGGGTATAATTCAGCTTTGGGGTTATAAATATGGTGTTTTTGTTATATTTTTATAAGCAATCCATCATTGCTAAACTATGCAAATGAGCTTTTCATGATTTTAAAGAGCACTCTCTTAGTAATAGCATAAGATGTCACTCCTGTTAACAAATATTAAAGCAAATTGTTTTTATCTTCTGTCCCAGGATAGAAAGTCAAAAGTCAGAGAAACACACTTGTGTAATGTTATCTTCATTCCTCTTTCCGAAGGAGAGAAAGTAGAAACTACACCAGACAGCATCGGAAGTACCCAGTTCCATGTTCTGCGAGCCTGTGAAGTCATAAAGTGTGTGCACACACTATTACCAAACAAATGTTAGGGCCTGAATTGTGTCCCCTCAAAATTTATATGTTGGAATCCCAACTCCCAGCACCTCGGAATATAACTGTATTTGGAGAAAGCCTTTACAGAGGTGATTAAGTCAAGATAGGGCCTATAAGGAAACCAGTCTGACTGGTGTCCTTACAAAAAGAAGAAATTTGGTTACAGACATGTGTGTGCACAGAGGAATCTCCACTTGAGGACTCAGGGATAAGGCAGCCATCTGCAAGCCAAGGAGAGAAGCCTCAGAAGAAACAACTCTGGCCACATCTTGATTTTGGATTTCCAGCTTCCAGAATGGTGAGAAAATAAACTTTTGTTGTTTAAACCACCCAGTCTGTGGTATTTTGTTATGGCAGTCCTAGCAAACTAGTACAATGAATGATTAACAAATGTTAGAGCAATATTAGAATTCCAATGCATGATGCATTTATCCACCATTTAGACTAATGATGTTTTGATTCTGTATTTTTAACACAAATATTTTAATTGAAATCGTAGCAATATTTATTAATTTTGGTTAAGAGACAATTGGGGGTCGAATTCCATTAAGCTGATTTAATTTCTTAGTCAATTTTTTTATGGAGATCAGCAAAACCATTTCAATTTTTTTTCTATTTTAAGTTTTGTTCAGCTGAAGTGGTCACAAATGGCAGGCAGCACTCTGCATCTTTTTTAAATAAATGAATTTTATTTGCCTCGAAAATATAATAAGATTCCTAGCTTTATAAAAACAGTCTCTCTATGTTAAGGTCACCAGATATTTTTGGCAAATAATAAGATATCTCTTTGTATATTATTTTTCATGAATTTATGAAGTATTTCTCATAGATTTGTTAATACAGTTCAAAGGCTTAATTTCAAGCATTTTAAGTACAGTCCAGGAATTGGTACACATAATGTACAGAACTTTCCATTCTGTCATCCCACACACATCTACTCATCCCCAAATGTAAACAAACTACAAAACATGAGTTCTTTTCATGTAACTCTCCTACACTCTGGCAGCCCCTTCCTAGATGGATGTTCAGGTACTGCAGAAATACGGATAATAGTGAGTGACTACCCTAGGGATGACCCTCTCTGTAATTAAAACTCAATACAATATTCAAGTTATTGGAAGAAATACAGCTCAACCAGCCCCACAGAAAGTCCTATTCTCTGAAACATTCTTGCCATTCCATAATTCCTGCCTCTGGCCATGTTCTGCCTTTAGCCTGGAAAAAAAAAAAAACCTATCCTCTGCCCAGGAGAAGAAGACATCCTCCAAGACCAGCACCACTCTGTAGCAATGTCCCAGATCCCTTGCAATCGGAACTAATAAAAACTTCAAAACCTTTTCTTACCATTCTTGTTCAATGTCTATCTTATCCGCTAAACTGACTCCAGAGCAACTACTACAGTACCTACTACATATCAAGTGGAAAAAAGAAATCAAATAATATTCTCTAGAAACCTGTTGATGAGATGTCAACAAGCTACTCTTCAGTTATCAGCCTTCCTTCATGACCTAAATTCTATGACAGCAAGAATTTTAGCTGTCTTGCTTATTTGCCAGGAAACGGCACTAGTAAGTGCTAAACAAATATTGGTTGAATAAATGAATGAGGGACCAAGACAGAGATAATAATCTTCATAAAGTCAGGCATCTGATGTTCATTCAAGCTGATCTCATTCTTCTCTACACAAAGAGATAAGAGAAGATTTCAGAATTACCTTACAGCAGGCTTCAATAATGAGGTTGCTCTTTCCCAAGATTAAAGGTAGACATAACACATAACATACACAGCATGCTGATATCAAACTATGAGGGTTGTTTAAGGAATAGACCTAATTTTTCTTTGTTTCCCTTAGGCAATTTTCAATCATCTTCTTTTTCTGGGAGCAAAGCTTCCAACTGTCTAGGTCATTTCTCTCCTGCTTTTCCAATGCCATTAGGGTCATTCATTTTGGAACATTGAAGGATTTCATCTATCTTGGTGACAATAGTATCCCCTGGATCAGGGTATTAGCGAACTATAATGACCTGAGTAATATTAAAAGCTCAGGTTCAGAGCATAAACCCTAGCCAGGGACTGGGCTTATCCAAAGGTCACGGAGAAACTAAACCAGTGTTACTAGGTAGCTGTTTTTACTGCCCATTACGGACATGGGATTAACCCTCCCAGGGTCCCGAAAAAAGACACACCAAGAAGGTGACCTGAAGGTCACTCTGCCTATATCTTTACTCACCTTGTTTACTTACAGAGTGTTCATAATGACTAAGAATCATAGATATTAATAGTAGAAATGACCATAGAGATAGTTTAATTTAAAGTTTGCAAACTTAGTGGTCTGTAGTGGCCAGACAGGCTAACTGAAAGAAGATAGCGAGGGGCCTGGGAAGAACAGCAAAGAATAGGTTCATCTAAAGAACAGAGCAGGTATCAGTTCAAGCTGGCTGTTGCCAACTGGTGTTTAAGGCCCAATGATCTGATGATCTGATGACCTGAGGGTTTTTTGTTTGTTCATTTGTTTCCCAAAAAAGATGACTATTCAAATTTTCATGAGCCAACTCTCATTTTTTTTTAATTGTGGTAAAATACACATATAAAATTAACCACCTTAACCATTTCTAAGTGTACAGTTCGGGTGTATTAAGTATATTTTCATTGTGTAACCAGTCCCCAAAAGTATTTTCATCTTGCAAAACTAAACCTCTGTACCCATTAAGCAACAGCTCACCATTCCCCATTCCCCCAGCCCTTGGTAACTACCATTCCACTTTCTGTCTCTATGAACTTGCCTACACTATCGTGTATATGAGGAATTATACAGTGTTTTCATTTTGAGACTGGCTTATTTCCCTTAGCATAATGTCCTCCAGGTTCATCCATGTTGTAGCATGTGTCAGAATTTCCTTCCTCTTAAGAGTCAGTACTATTCCATGTATGTATATATGACAGTTTTTTATCCATTCATCTATTGATGGACACTTGGGTTGCTTCCACCTTTTGGTTAGTGTGAATAATGTTGCGATGAACATGGGTGTACAAATATCTCCTCAAGACCCTGTTTTTAATTCTTTTCGGTATATACTCATAAGTGGAATTACTAGATCATATGATAATTCTATAATTTTAATTTTTTGAAGACCCACCATACTGTTTCCACAGCAACTCTACCATTTTACATTCCCACCAACAGTACACAAGTGTTCCAATTTCTCTATATCCTCACCAACTTATTTTCTATTCTTTTTATAGTAGCTATCCTAATGGTTATGAAGTAATATGTTATTGTGGTTTTGATTTGCATTTCTCCAGTGATTAGTGATGTTGAACATCTTTTCATATGCTCATTAGCCATTTGTATGTCTTCTTTAGAGAAATGTTTATTCAAGTCTTTGCCCATTTTTTAAATCAGATTGTTTATTGTTATTGAATCCATTGTGATGTCCAAAATGATATATACTAGTTCAAATTTTGCTTAAAAAAAAAAACCACTATACAAACAAAACATATGCTTTCAGCAGTATGTGGCCTAGAAACCTCCATATGGTGACTTGATGTGGGTCCAACACTCTTATCTTGCAGACAAGGACACCAAAACCTAGTTCACAAAGTCAACATGCCCACAGTTGCACATGACCGTCTGGTGTCTAAGATAGAACTAGACTTGAGGTCCTTTAACTCACAGCCTTTGGGATAGTTCTTAGAACACTCACCAGAGACAAAACCTCTGATTTGTAAGAGGTTCCCACTTGCTAAAATTCATAACTGGACTTGGTACCTTGTGAGGGAATGTTCTCACAAAAAAATTTAAAAAGAAAAATATTTGAGGTGATGGAAGTACCAATTAAAGGAGAGGAATATTTTCACAATATACATATACATACGCACACACATATATGTATATAGAATCATCACAAAGAATACTTTAAATATCTTATAATTGTATTTGTCAATTATACCTCTAATGAAGCTGAAAAATAAGAAGGTAATAACTCAAGGCAGAGCCAGGCTAAAAGAAACTTTCTCTGCCCACTGCCTCCTTCTTTTTTCTCTACAGGTAGAAACATGGGCCTGGAAATCTATTCATTATCAGTTGACAATGGAATAGAAGCCTGTCTGGAGCATTAGCCATTGCTTGGAGGTCCCCAACTGCTAGTTACACTCCTGCTCTCTACCCCACAGTGGCTTCTCTGTGATGCTATTTCTGAAATAGAATGTGACCCTCCAGCTATGCAGGACCGAGGACATGTGGGGGACATGAGTGGGATATCAGAATGTCATTCTGCTTGGGTCTAACTAGTGGATTCCCAAGAATACATATGGTAATGAGAACTTGGGAAAAGTTGTTATCTGGGGAGGAAACACAAGAAACGTTCTTAACAATAAATGGCAAAGATGTGAAGATATCCAACCTAGAAAGGGGACTGGCCTTTCTCTTTCTGGGATAAACTCACTGTCTTGACTTCCTGGCTACTCAAGGAAGGGAGCAGTCCCATCCCTAACTTGCAATGTATACAGAACTGAAATCCTATACCTCCCTCTAACCTAGCTTCTCCTTTCATAATACTGGCGAAAAGATACATAGATGTGGGGTTTTCTGCCTTGCTGATTGTGGCACTTAGTCACAATGAATTGACATAAATTCCAATCCCTGCCAACCTACTTTGCCTGATGTCCCCTGCTCTACTAGCCCATTGACCAACTTCTGCTGCCTTTGGTGGTTCAAGATTTGAGAGTTCAAGGAGTTAGAGCAGAGGCAGTAGAAATTGTAATAAACTAAAGAACTTCATTCAAACTCATGTGTTCCTAGAATCCAGCTTTAAATGGCTGGTGACCCGGAACAAAACACCAGCCGACAACCCCACGCTCTGATCATATTTGATGTTGCTGTGAGGATTGCTACTTGCCACTTCCTTCGTGGCTAGGGGCTGGTAGTGGTGCAGGGAAAGTTTGAAAGAGCCATCAATATTTGGAGAAGCACTTGGGGGACCCTCAGATGAAACTGCTCACTACACTCAAAGGCCTGATACCAGTCGGATTATCCACAGTCTAAGGTTGAATATGGATGATTTGGTGATTCAAACATGACTTAAGCCAGTCTAGGTGATGCCTTTTTAATACCAGGCCTGGAGCTTACCTTGCTCAGTCTCCTGCTTCCTTAACCACCAGTATCCTCCCTGCAACAAGCTCAGGAGAGTGTGCTTGACAAGTGTTTATGATACCCAGTAAATAGTGGAGCACCACTTATTGGAAGGCATGCCCAGGTTTGCAAGTCTTTTCAATCTACATTCCCTGATATTTTGTCAGGATTCAGCCAGAAATGAACTTTAATTATTTTTATTATTATTAATTTATTATTCATTAATTGTTTTGTCGTAATCCCCTAGATGAGGGCAAAGGCCATGTCTCATTCATCTTCACATTCCCAGCACCTGTGACAGGCCCCGGCCCCTAGTTACCTCCTGATTATCCTGAGGTTCATTCACTCATTTGGATGCTGATTAAACACACAGGGTATGCAAGGCATCAACCCAGGGACTAGGGGCCCACAGAGCACAAGTGAAGTCAGGCCCTAGTCCTCAGGGTGCTTCTAACCTAAAGGAGCTTCACCTCCTGCAAGAAGCTTCCCTTTCCCCATTATCTCTCCTTGATGCTCACTGAAGACCCAGTGCCTAGCTAAAAGACAATACTCAGTACAGTGTACTATGATTACCTGTATAGATTTCTTGAGGACTGTGAATGATTCATCTTTATGACCCCAGTGCCTAAAACAGAGCTTGGTACTCTGAAGGTGTTCCACGGATGCTTGTTAACCACTGAACCCACACTTCCTCTCTGACTTCTACTAAGACACAGAGACTGGCAGTGTGGAATGTACGATGTTGCTCTCTTGGTTTATCCTTTGGATAAACTAGCTGCTTGCTAATTGCCCACATACTGACCTGGCTGCCCCTACTGTACTGTAAGGTCTCCAAGAGCAAAGAAACATACCTTATATACTGTTGCATCTCAATACACAATAATAGTAGGCGTTCACAAACATTTGTTAGACCGTTAAACGAACACGCTGAATTATGAATAAAATGAAAGATGCTTAGATATAAAAATGAAACCTAATCATACATATAATGATATAGTCCTAAAGAGTGATATAAGATTATTCTGATACCTGTGATCTGTTGTTGGAGTGACGGTGACAGCACTCCTAATTTACAACAAAACCTTACCAGAGAGATACAGATATCCACCAACAGTTAAGCCGTTATAATTTCCATTATCAAATCACGCAGTGAAAACACTTCAACACATCTTCACTTAACCAACTCATCGGATTGAAGTAGGTCTTCATTTCTTCTCTAAAACACACTGAAGGATCTTCCTTTGCGTGTCTGGATGCTTCTGCTTCCACCAGTTAAGCTGTATGCTTTCTAAGACTTGGTCTACTCTATTCCCACTCCACTTATATTCATATAATGTTTTATAATTTTGCAATTTAATTCAATATTGTGTAGGCCAATGAACTAGGAATGCAAACAAGAGTTGTCATTTTTATAATTAAGTTGAATGTATTGGGAAAAGCTGATAAAATAAATCATTAAAAATATTGTAAGATTAGCTGTGAGCTAATAAACTTGAAAAGTTTAGGGGGAGAAAAATCCTATACTCAAAACTGGAAAATGGGACATTCCTGGGAAAAAAAATGGCATAGATGATAGAGGCTCTGTTCATCCCTCTGGCAACCAAATCAAAGTCATGATGGAAACAATGAGCAAACAGCAAGAAAAATCGCCTGGGAGCTACATGAACAAGCCATACAACTAGGGAGGAATCTAAGAAATCACCCTGCAACGGGAGAAGGTAGGACAGGTCGAGGACACGAAGCTATCCAGTCCCGAGCAGCTGAGTGGGATGGAGGCTGCGACCGCCGCTGGGGCTGCTGCAGCTACAGATGCCTGAAAGGGGCTGCATCCGCACGCGGACTTCCCAGCGATGGATCTGCCCACTCTGAGTACAGTGTGATTAGGCTGCAGGGACTTACAGAGCAACACTGAGTTGTCAGAGTGAGGGTCCCAGCAGCTAGGTTCTCTCCCCAGCAGAAGCGTGAGCGGTATCCATTGTTCCTCTGTTGAGCCCTCCCCACTCCCAGTGCATAGACACAGCCCTGACATAGCAGAGTCATCATCAAACTGGATAACAGCTCCGCCCAGAGGATTTCCCCAAACTACGCCTCCCGGAACTCACAGCCTCACCCAAGCCATATCCAGGTGTGTCCTCATTTAGTCAGGTACCCCTTGCTGAGCAGGGCCTAGACTCACACTGGAGGCAGCTGGCCTCGGTTGCTGGCGTGGCCTTTTGAGGCAACTATAAAGACAGCATCTGTGGATTGCTTGCTGAATCAGAACAGCAGGAGGGGCACAGGCTGGGGCTAAACTTGACCTGCAGTTGAGCCCTCTCAGGATTGTGTTACTGGACACCTACTACTCAAAGCCTCACTATAAGACCAGGAGACTTAGAAGCTTTGCTTAGTACATAGAAACAGACACAGAAAGGCAGCCAAAATGGGAAGACAAAGAAGCAGAAACCATATGAGGGAACAGAACAGAGATCCAGAAATAATGAAGTCAAGCAATCTAAAAGATGCAGAGTTCAAAGCACTGGTTATAAAGATGCTCTAAGAAATTATGGGAAATGTAGATGAATTCAGTGAGAATTTTAACAAAGAGATTAAAAAAAATAAAAATGAAAATGGAAATTATAAAAGGGAACCAATCAGAAATGAAGAACACATTATCTGAGACAAGAAGTATATTAAATGAAATAAACAAAAGAATAAACAAAGTGAATAAAGAAGAGGATCAAATGACCTATATAGAGGGTGGGAAAATCAAGGACACTCAAGCAGAATGGCAAGAAAAAAGAAGCCAAGACTATAATAAATAATTTAAGGAGTCTATGGGACACTATTAAATGTAAAAATATCCATGTCATAGGGGTACCTGAAGGAAAAGGAGATATTGAAGAGCTATTTGAAGAAATAATGCTGTAAAACTTCCCTAATCTGGTGAAGAAAATAGTCATAAAACCCCAGGAATCTCAGAGTCCCAAGAAAGAGGAACCCAAAGAGGCCCACACCGAGACACACCATAATTAGAATGCCAACGGTTAAGTACAAAGAGAGAATCTTAAAAGCAGCAAGAGAAAAGCAGTTAGTTATTTACAAGTGAGCACCCATAAGACTGGCAGCTGATTTCTCAAAAAACTATGCAGGACAGAAGGGCTTGGCACAAAATATTCAATATGATGAAAACCCAAGAACTACAAGCAAAATTATTTATCCAGCAAAGTTATCATTAGAGTTGAAAACAAATAAAGAGCTTCCCAGACAAAATATGCTAAAGGAATTTATCAACACCAAGCCAGTATTACAGGAAATGTTGGCGGGATATTTTAAGAGGAAAAAACATGTATCAAAAACATGATAAAGAATAGTAATAACTACATTCCTATCAGCAATTACCTCAAATGGAAAAGAATTAAGTGTTCCAACCAAAGGATAGAGTGTCTGAATGGATAAGAAACAAGACCCCTGCATATGCTGCCTACAAGAGACTCACTTCAGACTAAAAGACACATACAAACTAAAAGGAAGGGGATAGAAAAAATAGTGCCTTGTTGGCCCTAGAGAGTATTGTGCTGAATGAAATGGGTCAGATAGAGAAAGACAAATATTGCATCATTTCCCGTACATGTAGAATCTAAACAAAAGAAACAACAACAACAAAAGCAGAAATAAACTCATAGATACAGAGAATATTTTGAGGGCTACTAGACAGGAAGGGAGTTGGGGGGCGGGGGATGGTGAAAAAATGCAAAGGGATTAAAAAGTACAAATGGATAGTTTCAGAATAGACATAGAGATGTAGAATGTAGCATGGAGAAGATGATTAATAATGTTGTAATACGTACGTAAGGGGGAAGAGGGAAACTAGATTTAGTGGGGTGATTGGTTTGTGAGTTATGTGGATCTCCGATCACTATGCCGTACAACTGAAATTGGTATATTAATGTATGCCAATTATAATTGAAAAAGCTCATTGAATTGTACAATGAAATACAAACAACTAAATTATCTATTATATTTCAATACAGCCAAAAAAACCTGGAAAACGTAGATAATGCTTTATAAAAACAGTTTATGCAAAAATGACAAAGTAGAACTTGAACCAGTTGACCCATACTGAAAGAAAACTTTAGTTTTGAGGCCTAAACCTAAACTAGACAATGAATCTATAGAATATGTTATGAATTGTATGAAAATATTTAAGGGTTGTAGGTATCATGTTCTTTAAGATTATAAAATTTTAAAGTTTTTTTCAACTTACGGTTACTGGTCTATGGATCTGGCCAATATTTTCTACTGTATGTTAAAATATTTAAAGACTCCATCTGCAAATAGTAACTCACCAGGAAGGACCTTGTAAATTCACCCTCCTAGCCTCCCTCCCCAATGACTAGAGTAAGTGGGATGGTTCTATCCACATTTCCATCTTATCATTTTCTCTAACATCCTAAACAAGGTAGGAAGATCTAACCAATTGTCAGGCATTTAGATATCTGTTACTGTATCTTTCTAAAAGGAAGTTGTACTCTAACATTATATTGAAAACAAAAGATTATTTTCTTAAACAGAATCTCTCTCTAGAGAAAGGGAGAACGGAGAACTGACTTTTGCTAAATAGCTTTTAACAACAAGTACTTCTCATCTCTAATCTCATTTAATCTTCACAAACACCATGAGTTCAAGCTCACTGGCCTCATTTTACAGATGAGGAAACTGAGGCCCTGAGAAGATAAGCAAGGTCACACAGCCAGTACTAGAAAAATGGCATGTGACCCACTTTTCAATCTACCAGATTACTTCTGATGATTTGCCCCAGAATTGACATCTCATTCCTTTCAGAAATGAAACAATATTGTGGCTATGTATTGTGTTTCTTTATATGATGCTCCAGCCACTTGAAGGGTTTGTTTGAGTTTGTTTGTTTGTTTTTGGTTTCATTGTTGTCCAAGCTAAGCAGCACCCCTGCCCTCCTCCAATATTGGCTGAGGCTGCCTAGACCCCCTGCACTACTACACTATGCTAAGTTCCAGATATTCTAGAAATTCTCCAGGCTATGTTCCACCCCTCTGCTCCTTTCTCTCTTTATATGGGTTGAATTTCACCCCTCCACCAAAAGATACTCAAACCCTATAAGTGTGACTTTATTTGAAAATACGATCCTTATAGATGATCCTGGTTAAAATGAGGTATTAGGGTGGGCCTTAACCCATTATGACTGGAGAAAAGGAGAAATTTAGATACAGAGACAGACACAGAGGGAAGACAATGTGCAGATGCAGGGAGGATGTCATCTACAAGCCAAGGAACACCTGAGGGTATCAGAAGCTATGAGAAAGGCATGGTAATGATTCTCCCTCACAATCCTCAAAAGGAACCAACCCTCTGGACACCCAGATTTGAGACTTCTAGCCTCAGAACTCTGAAACAATAAATATCTGTTGTTTAAACCACCCAGTTTGTGGTATCTTTTTATAGCAGCCCCAGGTCTCTAATTCTCTAATGCATTCTCTCTAATGCATTCTCTCTCTCTCTCTCTCTCTCTCTCTCTCTCTCTCTCTCTCTCTCTCCCCCCCCCTCGCCTCCCTTCCTCCCTCTCTCTCCCCACTCTCATCCAGTTTCCATGGATTCTAGCCTTGCCTAGATTCTCCAGCTCTCTTAGGCAGATTTGGTTTCCCTCAGGGACAGGGCCTCTCAGTCTCCCCATCTTGGAGCACAGTCCCCCAGGGAGATGTGCTCTTTCCCAGCAACGATCCAAACTCCCAGCACACCAAAGTCTAACCCTGCCCCTGGCTAACTGGGCCCTCAATTGGGAAGAGGGATGCCAGATGAAGGGAGGTTTAGCAGTACTAGAACAGTCACCTGTTTTAGTTGTTTGTTTTAATTTTTGTTCTGTCAATTGCAATGCAAGGCAGACACCACTGTATAGAAGTCCCCTTTCTCACACAGGTTAAGATCGTTATCATGGCTATTCTTTGCTGACCTAATTAATACCTTCTATTTTCTGTCTTCTATTTTTATCACCTGGTCAGGTTCCAACAAAGCCTTTCCCTGAAATTGCCAGGAGAATCACACAATTAATCTAAAACTGCAAAGCACTCAAGTTTCTATCACAAAATTCTTTGGTGTCATCTTGACTGAATCTCTTAGACATCTCACTGAAATCAAGAATGAGGCATATATTATTATCACCGCACCACATCCTACTGGGTTTACAGATTTATTCATTTATCATTTGAAAGATGCCCAAAGTGGGGGTAATTTTAATGTATCTTTTTAAACATGCCATAAATTCACATCCTCCTTCCTTGTTTTAGATGATACCCTATACAGTTCTATTTTATTTGGTTAAAAAATATTAATCAAGCACCAACAAAGTGGCAAATGAGATAAAGCCCCTGCTCTCCTGGAGTTTATATCAGAGGTAGACAATAAGCAAAAACATATAAAATTAAATTTCAGATCATGATAAGTACTGTGGGGAAAATAAAGCTAGGGTTATTTGTTCATTATCTGTTTTCCCTTTAGGTCATAACCTCCATGGTGACAGTGGCCGTATCTGTCTCAGTGCTAGCTCCTCATAGGAATTTGATAAGGTTTATTGGTCGGAAGAATGGATGGACAAAGAATGGACAAGTGAACTGATGGACAGATAGACTAATAGCCATGTATATCCTTCACTGAAAATTCTTTGGCTCAAATATACATTTAGTGAGTCCCATTGTGTGCCAGATACTGGGAACAAAGATGGATGTCCTTGCCCTCAAAGAACTTGCATACAGGTTTCTAAAAAAATAAGAACCGTCTCATGGAGGTATACATGTGCTTAACTGGGGGACATGGGTAAGAGTTGGGGGAAATGAAGGTGCAAGAAAAGCATTCCAAAGGAAGTGAATTTTGAGCTGAATCATGAAGAGACCGCCAGGTCCAGAAAAAGCATTCTAGGCAGAAAGACCAGCATGGGGATAGGAAAGCAAAGGAACACCAAAGCAGTCTTTTGTTAGGACAGAAACACAGGGAGCAGTGATGGTGATGAGGCTGGAAAGTGAGACAGGAGCCAAAAGTTGATCTGCTTCATCTGCATTTGTCAGCTCTTTCATTGCGGAAATCTGATGAGCTTATCAGACAGGTTCTAAAGGTCAGCAGAACTGAATGATTAGAGACATTGAAGTAGTTAAATGAGTTGTTGCCTAGAAACCTTGTTGGCACAAAAGCATCTTTTTTCCACGCGTTGCTTTGTTTTTCATCAGGGGGTATCGGATTCTGTGTCCTCCTATGACTCAGAACCACAAGCAGACCTTTCTCTGAACAGGCGCATGAGGCTGCCCGAGTGGTCCATTGGTCCCGCTGCATGCCTGCTGATCCCCAACTCAAATCTGCTCTGCTCTGCGTGTGCTGCACCTCATCACCACAAACTTGCTCTGCTGGTTTATGTTCGCTTCTTCCAGAAAGGAGAAACATGTAGGCACTGGTGAAGGTGGAAGGGAATGCTCTGCAGCTCTCTAGTAAGCTGCCTGTAGAAAAATGCAGCCTATCCTAATGTTGCTTTTATACCTTAGAATTCACAAAAAGGAGTGTCTTAATGAATTTTACTTACTTGGGAACCTCCAAATTTATTGGTGCCCCAGTATTTACAACCATATTAGGTTTTTTTTCAATTTAAAAGAAATATATACACACTACAGAAAATATAGAAATTAGAGAAACACAAAGAATATAGTTAAAATTATAGTAAATCACTCACTTAGAACCAATTTTAATATTTTGTAGTATTTCCTTCTAGGCTTTTATCTATGAACACATACACTCACATATACATAAAAATCCATCTATTCCGCACTTACCACAGTGTCTGAAATGTCTACGTGTTGATAACTGTTCAATGAATAAGTGAATGAATATAATTTTATTTTACACATTTAGAATGATACTTATATACATTATAAAATTTTGCTTTTTAAAATCTTATTCAACATAGTAGGTATATTTTTCTATGCCATTTTTATAGCATTTTTTATAAATGCACAAGTACTATTTTGTAGAATACTGCTGACCTGAACATTGAGTACATAACCCTACATTTGCATCTCTGAAGATTTCCTTAAGCTGAAATCCTAGCTGTGAAATTAATAGGTGAAAGAAAATAAACTTTTTAAGGCTCCTGGTGTCATTCAATGTCATGAACTTTCCAAACTGAAGTGATTCTTGGGAAGCCGGCCTCTGAGAATGACCTCTGAGAACAACCTCCCTGTGTGCTGGGTGACTCATCCTCTTTGATGAGCATTGGCTGCATAATGCCCTCAGACCCAGGATAACCTCCTTCCCTCTCCAGCATGCTTGGGCCACCCCGGGCTCTACCCCACTGGATAAAGCTCCAGCTCAGTCACTCTGGTCTTCCACAAAGGCACAAGGCAGAGACCTAATCTTGAGTATTGCATTCCATTTAATTTTCACTAAGCATTATCTTTACTGTTTTCCTACATTCTATAACCATATCTATTCTAAACAAATTCAGTGTCATAAAGTTCTTTCTTTTTTTCCCGTATTATATGCAGTTTGACATGAGAATTTAAAAGTGTGGCTTTGTTCCCTGTTAGGACAACATAACTTGCACCCAAAAAATCTCATATGAAAAAAAAAAAATCTCATTTAAATTGTGTTCTGTGTCTTAGGTGACACCATGATATGTGTCCTTCCAATTGCATTCATCAAATATGTGCATGTTGCTGTGCTGTGCCCGGTAATAAATTTATTTTTTTAATGATTAAAAATCTGTTTTACAAAGTTCAGATTCACTACTATGATGTCTTTACCCAACTGTTTTTTTCCCTGGAGGCCTTTCCTGGCTATCTTATTTACATTTCAACCCACTTCTAACTATATATTTTACTTATTTGTCTTAACTGTTTGTGTCACTATACTAGAAGCACAATCATGACAAAGCAGTTCATTCATTCTTTCATTTACTCAGTATTTAATGAACACCTTCAGGTATCTAAAATTGTGATAAGCGTGGGGGTGGGGGACTAAGATCGCTTTTCAGAGCTTATAATTGAATTAGAAACATCAAACAGTTAATCAAAAATATAAAAGCAGGCTGTAATTTTAAAATACTAAAATAACTGAGGCAGGGCCAAGTAGGTGTGCTCTGAAGAAAGTGAAGAGAACAGACTGTGTGAAGTGAGGGTGAAAGCTATTAAGTAGATGAGGTTTAAAGTCAGATTGGAATTTGATGGAAGAATTTAAAATACAGAAACATCTGGCTCATCCTGTAATCCAGCGGTCCCCAACCTTTTTGGAATCAGAGACCAGTGCTCTTTTGAGAATCTAATGCCTGATGATCTGAGGTGGAGCTGATGCAATGACACTAGCCCTGGGGAGTGGCTGCAAATACAGATGAAGCTTGGCTCGCTGGCCCACCACTCACCTCCCACTGTGTGGCCCGGTTCCTAACAGGCCACAGACTGGTACCAGTCCATGGCCCCAGGAGTTTTGGGCCTCTGCAATTAGTAGTGAAGATTTTTGGAAAAGAGAGTGGCATGATGAAAAGGTTTGTACTAAAAATAATTACTGGTGGGCAAAGAGTGAAAACGAAAAACTGATGATAGGACAAATGAAAGGAAACTCTCTGATCCAATGTGCCAATTAAGCCTGAGAAGAGGAAGGACGAAAAGGAAATGATAAATGAAAATGGGCAAAAGGGTGGAAGATGGCCCTGTGGAGTCATAGCTGAAGAACGAGGAGTCAAAATGCGTAAGTCTCTAATCAGGCAGTTCTCAAAATAAAATGTTAAAACAATCGGCCATTAAAGAGGACCTTGTTAGTAGGCTATAGGAGACTCTGAGGTTGGCTGACTGAATGGAGAAGATAGCGGTGAGGGATCCATAAAGTACAGGATAAAGACGGCTGAGATATTCTATGCAAAGCTAAACCAATTTGAAGAGCCCAAATAAAAAGGAATAAAAATAGAAGAGGAAAAAAAATGAGAGTTGCTATTTTAGATAAACCCCATATGGGTTATCTCTTAATTTACTTAAAGCAGATGGCTGAACCCAGGACTGACTAATTTATTACTATCCTGCCATTCAGAGTCAGACCTTTCCTTGGGTTACTAAGCAACTCTGATGGGAAATGTCAGATTGCATGAAATTTCCTGATTAGATCATGTGACCCAAGCACACCCCACTGAAAATAATTTGAATACTCAAAATTGCTTCTCCTAGGCCATAGCTGCCGATGTTGGTCCCTCCCTGCTCACAGTAGATGAATGGGTGGGCCTTTCCCTATTTGTAGGCAGTATGGCAGGAGTTCTAGGAATAAGGAAGGCCAAAATAAAGATGGGAGAGGATTTGGAAGAGAGCTTGGGAGTCTGGTATGTCAGATTTTCTATCATTGTACTAAGTACTTCCCAAATGTTATCTTTAAGGGAAGGAAAGTAGCAAAGCATTTAAAAAGGAGCATTTGAACTTCTCTAGCAAGTAAGCAGACTGAGTCAGCAAATTCATCTAACAAACTGAGTAGCATTTGAGATAACATTAGAGAACTGAAAATGTTTGGACAGAATCAGGAGTTAGGATGGTTTGTGATCTGAAGAGGAAAATAGAATAATATGAAAAAGCTATAGTTGACATTTTTTGAGGAGGAGTCCCTGTAGGAAATATCATTATCCCATTGTATGAAAGAGAAAACTGAGGATTTCTAAAGGATTTAAATTAGGTTACACAGCTATGAACACTTATGGAACAATTCCTATGGATCGTCAGAGTGTAAGAAAGTCATTGGCCAGAAAAGCAAAGGGCAGCAAGCTACGAATGCCAAAATTAGAGTATGCAAGGTGCTTTCTGATGGCACTTTTTATGAACAGGAACAGAGATAAGACTAACAAAAGAAGTGAATTGCTTAGTACAGAAGGGAGCATTTGCCAAATACAACGTGGTATCCTATATTGAATTCTGAAATAGAAAAAGGACATTAGTGAAATATGAAAAAAGTCTGGGGTTTAGTTACCAATGTTGGCTTCTTGGTGGTGATGAACGTACCATAGTATTGCGAGATGCAGGTAAGGGATATAAGAGAATTCTCTCTACCATCTTGCATATTTTCTGTAAATCTGAAATAAATTTATTTTCCTTCAAAATCAAAAGTTATTTAACTTTTTTTAGGAAAACCTATTTGTGACATATTTACAAACATTCTTCAAAACAATACCATTTAAAATGAAAATGGCAAGGGTAGAACTGCATTTTTGCGGCTGGCTGTATTTCTTGGCAGACAATAGTATTACTAATGGCAATTATAGTGACTAACATTATCGAGTACTTACAATAATCCAGCCTCCATCCGAAGAACATTAAACACATTGCCCGCATGTCATCTTCAAGACTAAACTTATGAACTAACAAGGTGTTATTATTATCCCAATTTACGGGTGAAAAAAGCTTCTAAAATAGTGCCTAGAATCTGGTAGGTGATTAAAAATTACATCTTTTTATTATAGAAGCTAAGAAACCTAGTCAGCTTTTCAACGAGTCATTATTCAAATCCAAGCCTAAAAGGCTTCCAGTCCCAGGCTTGCTAGTTAACTGACTCTATGGCTTGGACATGTTTGAATCAAACGAAAGCTAATATCAGGGAGTGGATTTAAAAGTTTGTTGAAAGTTGCATCATATCAACTTAAATTTAAAAATATATAATTAATAGTTTATTAGGCATTTCAAAATTATTAAATCGAATTGAATAATTTGAAGTCACCTAGGTTGCATAGTGCTGTATGGAGGTCAATTTTTTTAAAAGGCTGAAACCTACCTTTCTTAAGAATCCTAGGATATACCTCTAGATACAAAAGCCAAAGGAAAGCAAGCAGAGACAATTAGGGGAACTGCCAACCCTAGTAACTATGGGAGCCACTGGGAAAAGAGTGTTTTCCAATCTCCCTTGGGATCAAATGACTACAACTCACTGAACCAGACAGATTCCCAAAATGAGAAGCATCTCCTCAGGAGGGCAAGGTGGAAGGGGCAAATCATGAAGACATTCTTCTCATGACTGATGCCCAAGGTGAAAATGATTGTAAGGCGAAGGGGGAAGCTGGCGGTCAGCGCCCCTTGCTCATCCACATTCAATCCCACGCCATAGACTTTTATTCAGCATTTTTTAGTATCAGAGATGATGCTAAATTCTGGGAAAGACGCAAGGATGAAAAAATAATGCAATGCCTAACTTCAGTGTGTTTACATCCAGGAGTGTATTTCACCAGAAGAAAATACAGCAAATGTGTGGCACAGCAGAGTACCTTGAGTTCAAATCTCAACTCCACTCCTCATTCCATCTCTGACGCAAGTTATAGGCTCTCTTTGGACCTCAGTAAGAATATGATAATTAATATTTGCCTGGGAAGATTGTTGTGAGGATTGAAAATGAGCTGCCTATAATAATGTCTGACATAGACAGTAAAGAGAAGTCCCATCATAAACCCATTTTGTTTTCTTTTATTCTGTTTTCTTTTATTCTGTTTTCTTTTTTTCTTTTTCCTTTTGTTTCCCCCCAACTCTTTTTTTTTTTAATTAGACCTTGGCCTCAACTGTTATAGCAAAAAGGATGTCACAGTAGAGAAGCTAGAATTATTTTGGGCTTCAGAGATTACAGCATCCCAGGAGCAGGCAAGATAATGACTACTGGAGGAGGAGGAGGAGGTCAAGAACAAACTTGAGACCCTTACCACATTATTATCTTACCTGCGAGCCTCCAACCTTGGCACAAAGATGGGCTTGCTGAAATCTAGACCACACACTGCTGACACAAAGCTGTTTAGAACCCCCCAAAATGGAAACTCCTATAATCCAACTCGCCAGAACTGAAAAGGCTTCTAATTTGCACAAGAAATTTAAGCCAGCAGAAGCCTTGCCCTTCTCCACCCCATACTGGGCTAAAATGGTTGAAAAGAAAATTTTTTTAATAATAAAAACATATTGGATTTTATTAATCAATGTCACCATAATAAATAAAAAAATAACAATAATAATAATACAACAAAAACAAAAGAAAAAAATTTAAAAAAATTTAAATGACAAAACCCGTTAAGAAAACAACAAACCTTAAGCCTGGAGTCATGTCATTTATTCATTTATTCATTTATTCAACAGCTATTTATTCAGCCTCTACAGTGTGCTTTGGAACATTTTCTTCTCCCTGGATCCCTGGGGCTGCCTTTAATCTCTCTATTCCACCTTGCTGACCTGCATGTCTCTAGTTTATAATCTATTTATTGTTCCTTAGCAATGTGTCACCTTCTGACATGTAAGCGACTATCTTTGTCTTCCAGAGTAGAATATAATTCTATACTCCCCTACCCCCCAGGCTTTACTTCTTCCTTTTGCTTGGTTCAAAGCCCTTAATTCCTTCATTGTTCAGCTCCTCTTGCTTCTTCTCTCAGATATCGTATAACCAAACACCCACACAGCAGCCCCTGAATAGAGCAAAAGAGGCTGGAAGAATGTAACTCATTTGCCTGTGGTAAACCAATTCATAAGTAGTCCAACTCAACAAATTCTGTAAAAATAATAATGCTAACAATAACAGCTAACACTTGAAACTGAGATTAGAGACAGGTTAGTTATTAGTAATGACCAAGTCTAAGGACTGAACATGGTCACGAGTGACATGAGGCAGGGTCAGGGCAAGGTCATCGGAGGAGGGAAATCCAAAGGAAATCAAGGCTAGGTATTGAAAAAATAACCTATTTTCATCAAGAATTATGGCAGTGAGGGAGAGAGATCTGAAGCTAAAATCTTAAAGAATGAGGGTGTGTGTTGGAAGAAGGAGGCGGTAGAAGACAGCAGGTGGGGTTTAGCCTGATGACTTGAGTCAAGAATTGCTGAGAAGGGCTGAGGAAGGGGAGAGCAAATGGTCTGGAAGCAGTAATGAGGATATCCCCATGTTAATCTTTTCAGGCTGTTGCCATTGGGGTGATATGAAATCTGAGGTTGCCATAGTGACATGAAGAGGGCCCTTGGTTCTTCCCCACCAACACAATGAAGAATTACAGGTCAGCAAGATTTAGAAAAAGTAAGATTTATGGAAAGTACATTTTAGGAGACAGGCCACGCTAAGGAAGGCTGCAGCCCTGTGGAATATGGGAGGCGAAAAGATGACAGAGCACACTACAAGGGCAGAGTGGGTTTTCAGTGAAGAAAGCTATAACTCACAGAAGTGGGAAGGTCTGTTTATATTTGGGTCTTGATGGGAGGTCCTAAGTGATCTGTATGTGAGGTTACCTTGACTGACAGTTAGTTACCATATAACACTTGCCTATTGTTCATGTGCTTACCCAGAATTCAGTCTGTTATAATTAGATTCATGAACTTCCAGGCATAATCAGGATATTATAATGATGGTATAATGAGGTTGAAATTATGGGCAGGTTAGGGTAGTACTTTCTGCACACGCATATGTAGCCAGCAGCTTTTACGGTCTTTGTGCCTTAGGATTTGGGTCATTTATAACCAAAAAAAGGGGAGGTGCTTTGGAGAGGTCCTAAAGGAAGGTTTTCAAGGGAGATTTCTATGGTCGCTCATGATGACCTAACTACCTAACAAGGCTACTATAGACCCAGTGGCTTACAAACAACAAAAATTTATTTCCCACCATTCTAGAGGCTGGAAGTCCAAGACCAAAGTGCTGGCAGATTCAGCCTCTTGTGAAAACTAGCTTCCTGGTTCATAGATGGCCATCTGCTCCTGTGTCCTCACCAGGCAGAAGGGGTGAGGGATCCATGTGAGTTCTCTTTTATAAGGGCACTAATTTCATTTAGAAGGGCCCCACTCTCATAACCTAATCACCTCCCAAAGAACCCCATCTTCTAATACTGTCACATTGGGGGTTAGGTTTCAACATATAAATTTGAGGGGAACAAACATTCAGTCTACAATACCCACTCCCCTTGTAGGCCCATGATATAAGCAGTAAGGGAGTGAAAATGGCCACTACCTGCAAAGCAACCAGTGTCCTTGGGAGAACCAGGTCTCCACTATATCACGAAGTTGAGAAGAATCATGAAGTATAGAGGGGATGCTGCGAGGTCTTTGTGGAAGGGGTTCAGAAGTTGGGAACAGGTGAGACATGGAGTCAGAAAAGGAGTATACAAAACCATGTGGAGATCAGAGTGCAAAAGATGATAGATGATCTGAGAGACCAGGGTCGATGTAAATGGGGAGAAAGGCATGATGGGATTAGTACAGGAACCCAGAGCCAATAGCAGTGGCACAGTTGTGAGTACTGGTGGCCAGGGGGTGAGTGTTTACCAGGGATACTCAGAGTTCTTTCCCTTTACAAATTTATAATCTGTTAGAGCAGACCCATATATAGTGACAGAATAATAAACCTTCGGAATTCAAAAACTATGGAAGCGTATAGAAGGGGCCAATGAAAACATGGGGGAGAGAGGGAGAAGGAGAGGAAGGGGAGAGTGTGGGTCCCAGGCCTGGCTGGTCCCAAGTCTGGCTGTAATCCATCCAGGCTCACAGACAGTAATAGGACCCCAGATTTAGAATGTTACATTAGTGTAGTAGGGTGCCTACACCTAAATTATGTAAACATAATTCACACATTGTATCGTGCATATGTGGCTGAATGCCACTATTGCACTTTGCTGTGTGTGGAGCCATGTGGTCCCCTGGAGAGCAGAAGGGGAGCACAAGGAGAGCAGGAGAAGTGCGTGCAATAGGCTACTCTTCTCCCAGTAGAACTGGGCTCCACACAATAAAGTGGTGCCTGCCGTTTCATTCTCATGTTGGCCTTTTGTGCATTCTTCCAATTGGGCATCTCACCATCAAGCCTTCCCATCTCGATCAACTTGGCACTGACACTTGACTTAGTGGGTGGGGATGAGATGAGCATGGTCCCCATGTGGAGGAAACCTGGATGGAGGACATGTGGCCCCCGCCTCCTAGTAGTATCTCATGGCCTCGTATCTAGCCATGTGGTCACCCCCAAGGACTGGGATGCAGTGAAGCTGCGTCTGGAGGACATCCGGAAAGCCCTGGAGATGTCGAAGCCAAATGTCCCCACCACTTAAGCAGGTCAGGTGGCCCAGATGTTCCTGGCAGTGCTGCGGCAGGCCAGACTGGAGGTTTAGGATCAGGCTCAGTAGGTGCAGCAGCTACAATGCCAGGAAGAAGCTCTGGAAAAGCGGCTGGTGGCGGGGGAATGTGTGCTGCAGGGTCCTGATGGGTCGCAGCCATCATCCTGGTCTGGAAGCCCATCAGAGGTAATGCGGCAGGTTGAAGTGGAACAGCTGTTGGCCCTGGGGGGGGGGGGGAGGGCAAGCTGACAGTGCCCCCTCCCCAACCCAGGTTAAAAAGCAAAACACCTTGATCCAGTATACCCTCGAGGAACTCCAGGACCTGATGAAACAGGTATGGCAGAGAGCGAGGGAAACGGTTCCAAGGTGGCAGCAGGATGACGGAGCCGAAGGGGCTGAATTATCTCTGGAAGAGATGGCTCAGCTGGCCTCCATGACAGTGATACTGTCCCTCAGGCAGCCAGCTCCGGAATGTGGTGCTTATGGCGCAGGGTGCAGGCAACCACTCCCTCATTAACTGGCTCATGTCTGCTGCACAGACAGTGTGGGCCAATTGGAGAGAGCTGCCAGACACAGTGAGCAGATGGACCACATACTTAGATCTGGTCCAGATAATTTGGGAAATGGGCATGCGACAGATGATGTTTCGCACTCGGTATACAAGCACTGATGAAAAGGTATTTACAGCCCATATGAAGAACTTGATTTTGACTCCTGGGCCTGGCCGGTACTTTTGGCACCATAGCGGCTGTGCTGGCCCCTCACGTGGATAGTCAGATCCACAAGGTGACATCAGCTATGGCTAGGTTGGGGGATGTGGAAATGAAATACAGGGAGCGTTCCACCCAAGTGCGTGCCCTACTGCCTGCCTCGCTCCCAGACTGGCCAGTGCAGGGATGGAGGCATGGCCGAAAAGGGGGCGTGGAGCAGCGCCCGCCTCCGTCAGCTGTGAAAGGGAACCACAGACAAATGTGGTTTGATCTCCTTGCGGTAGGGGTCGCTACAGGAAAAATTGAGCAGCAACCTAATGAAGTGCTGCTGGCGCTGTGGAATCAGCTGCGCCCCGACCAGCAATTCACTCCTATTTCTGGGAAAGCCACAACTCATGAAGTGCAGCTGGCCGATTTTCTCTCTGATTAGGGATCAGGTCAGGGCACCTGGTTGGCAGGGGCGCCAATTGACCTGTGGCCAGTGAAGAAGCCTGATACCTCCTGGATCATGACCATTGACTATCGGGAGCTGAATAAGGTTACACCGCCCCTGCATGCTGCCATGTTGAATGTCACGGACATCATGAACCAGTTGTCACATGAACTTGGACGATACCATTATGTGGTAGACTCGGCAAATGCTTTTTTCCCCTATTGCCATAGCTCCAGAAAGTTAAGAACAGTTTGCCTTCACCTGGGAAGGGTGACAGTGGACATTCCTGGTCCTTCCCTAGAGCTATCTGCACAGTCCTACCTTGTATCATGGTCTCGTGGCTCAAGCCACATGGAAACGACTGTCCACAGTGTGCTTGTATCATTATATTGATGATATAATTCTAGCTCTGATTCTCTTACAGAACTAGAAGCAGCGGCAACCAGCTTGCTTGAAGCTCTCGCTAACTGGGGTTGGGCAGTCAATGAGGACAAGGTCCAGGGACCTGGGTTCTCTGTCAAATTTTTGGGTGTTGTCTGGTCAGGTGAGACAAAAGTAATGCCAGATGCAGTGATTGATAAGTTGCAGTCATATTTCTGACCTGAGACTATGAAGCAGCTCCAAACCTATTTGGGACTGCTGGGGTTTTGGAGAGTATTCATTCCCCATTTGGCCTCTTTGATGTGACCCCCACACTGTCTAGTGTGACAGGGTGCCCAGTGGGATTGGATCCCAAAGATAAAAGGAGGCCTTTAAGGCTACAAAGCAAGCTGTAGCACAAGCCCAAACTCTATGTGTTGTTGATCCAGCCCTCTCATTCCTGCTTATAGTGCAGGTGGGTGATGCAGGGTTTGGACGGGGCTTATGGCAGAAGCACAGGTCCCAGAAGATACTGATAGGCTTCTGGTCCCAGTTATAAAAAGGTGCAGAAGCACAATATTCTCTGATAGAGAAACAACTGGCTGCCATATACGCAGCCCTCCTGGCCAGTGAGGCCATCACTGGCCCTAATCCCGTAATCGTGTAGTCTACATACCCTGTGGAGGGGTGACGGTGATCTTGGGTGAAGGCACCCCGTACCAGAATTTCACAGACCCCTATGCTGTCCAAGTGAAGGGATGTACCTAGAGCAGCAGGTTCAGTTCTCTGCGGGCCCCCTGTCTGGTTAACTGCACCCCCTATTGGGACAAGTGCAGTTCCAAGTAGAGCTTCTGGTGGAGCCTGCTGAGATGGGAGACGTACCGAGTCCCTATGTATGTCTCGGTATGAGGATGCCTGGTACACAGCTGGCTTGTACTATGGAACAAGTAGTGAAATGATGGGGCTATCGTTGATGTGGCCACAAGCACAAGTTGTCATGTCACAATGTCCCTGGTGTGCTGAGCAGCACCCAGAGAGACAGAAGGTAAAGAGAACCCCAGGGGTGATGCCCCGCGGGGCTAGGCCACTCCAGGAATGGCAAGTGAATTGTGGGCCCAAGGTAGTGCCCTCCACACCAGATCCTGCGCTGCAACGCTGTAAGGGTGGAGTGTGGGCACAAGGCCCGGCCAAATCCAAGGTCTGGCTGGTCCAAGGTCTGGCTGGTCCAAGGTCTGGCTGGTCCAAGGTCTGGCTGTGATCCAGGCTCACAGCTAGTAATAGGACCCTGGATTTAGAATGTTACATTAGTGTAGTAGGGCACCTGCGCCTAAAATATGTGAACATAATTCAGCTTATTTTATCATACATGTGTGGCTGAATGCCACTATTGCACTCTGCTATGTGTGGAGCCATGTGGTCCCCTGGAGAACAGAAGGGGAGCACAAGAAGGGGAGCAGGAGAAGTGCGTGCAATGCCACTAGGCTCCGCACTATAAAGTTGGCGCCTGCCATTTCCTTCTCATGTCAGCCTTTTGTGCATTCTCTCAACTGGGCGTCTCACCATCAACCTTCCCTTCTCCATCAGCTTGGCGCTGACAGGGAGGGAAGGGGAAAGGAGAAAGGAGAGAGAGGATGGAAATAGACTTCCACAAAACTATTGCCATCACCAGAAAAAAATTGAGATGCTTCTCTGATGGCAATGAGTCTTTGTCTTACACTTTATCTAGCCATATAGCCAAGAAGCAATGCAATGAGTCTTTGTATAATAGATATTAATTGAAAAAGTTGTGCAATATTTTATATTCACATTATTTGAATAGTCTTTGATCTTGCCAGAGTGAAATTGATTGCTTTTGGCTAGAGACCTTTGGAAAAATTATACAGCAAAGGGTGAATATATTATTATCTTTACTATAACTTGTAAATTCTAAATAAATGTTAAGTTAGAGAATTTCTGAGGGTAAAAAAATAGGAAACATTTTTAAGTCAAGAGTATAATATACTTCTATCTCTCTGTTACCTGATGTCTGAAATTACCTCCAGTATTTAGAGTAATAGGTACAGGGAAAGAATTAAACAGGTGGATCCTTCCCTGACTCCCTGTCTAAATTAGCCACACTCCTTTTACGTCAACATTTGTTGAGTGCTTAAGTATATCTCATGTAATCCTCATAACAACCTGAAAGATGATAATTTCCATTTTATAGACAAGAAATTTAATGCTCAGAAAGATCAAATAACATGCCAGCATCCCACAAGCATTGAACAGCTAAAAAAACCCCACAATGGTCTGTTAAAGCAACTGCCTCTTCCCTGTTAAAAAAAGAAATGGGCCAAAATGGAGTCACTTTTGCTAGGCCACATCACCAAGTCAAAACTTACTACCTAACCTAATTGCAGTTACAGCCTCTTCCAGGAGTGGAATTTTAAACTAATCAGTCTGGATTTTCCTGATCCACACTAGTGAGATAATCTGCCTGATAAGGCCCCTGCCTTCCTCAAAGGAAAGGGGTCCTTGTCTGATATAACCCTCTCGTTTAACTTCTTAGTTCCACCTTCTTTCTACCTATAAAAACCTTTCATTTTGTACAACTCATTGGAATTCCCTTCCAGTTGCTAGATGGGATGCTGCCCGATTTGTGACTCACTTAATAAAGCCAATTAGATCTCCAAATTTATGCAGTTAAATTCTGTTCTTTAATATCCTTTATACCAGATGTAGCACAACAATCAGTAATCCACTTACCTCTTGCAGTAGTTTTAAGGAGGAAGACTAGTTGATTAAGTCCAAGAAGCTTTTTACATGGTTGTTGATACATAAAGCAGAAGAAAATACAATGGAATCTCCCTCCCAGAAAGCCTGCAGATTATAGGCTAGTTTAACATAGAGAAGTCTGATTGTTTTTAGTAGAAGAAAATGTATTGAAGACAGGCTGACAAGGTGGCCAGCCAAGAAAACCCAAATGGGAACACTCATTACCACACCATAACTAGAGAGTTGCTGTTGAAAATAGGCGTAGTCTGAAAAGCATCCCCATTTCAAAAATCAAATTAAAAAGCATCTGTCTAGCCATGCAAATGGACTACTACTCAAATGTAGAACATTTGCTCATCTTAAAGTAAATCTACTGAGAACACGTTTTACAAACGTAAAAAGGTTCAATCAGGGATATTGATGTAAAAAATGTCCAGACCTATAAAGCATTTTCAAAGAGAATTTATTTGAGCCAAACTGATGACATATGCCAGGAAGCAAAATCTCAAATGCTCTGGAGAATAACAATTTTGCAGTTTCTTTTATGCATTTTAAATTAAAGAGGAGTGAGCCCACAGATGGCTTCTCTTCAGCCTCAGCCTGTGCATGGCCGATCACCCTCATGCTAGGTGCATCCCACCACTGCTGGGTAGCAGCAGCCCTGGCTAGCCCTCAAAGCCTCCTGCACATCACCCTGCCCCAGCCCGGGTTCTGCCTGCTGCTATCCATTCAGTTCACTGCTACTCACATGAGACAGATGAGGAGTTTGGTGCTCTCTGAGTGACATACTTCAACAGGCCATATATTGATACCTGGGAATTGCATAAAGGGGTAAACACACTTGTTGGCTATGATGTGGTTCCAGAACCTAAAATCATTGATGCTGCTTTGTGGGCATGTAGATGGTTAAATGATTTTGCTAGTGCTATTCACATCCTAGAGGTTGTTAAGGATAAATAGGACCTCATAAAGAAATCTAACCTTCTGTCATCCAGGAACGAAGACCAACTTTAATTAGACTGGGAATCTCCACTCCAAAGGAACTTGGCCTTGACAAAATGTAAATCCCATGATGGGCTGCCCAAGGATTTACTGATAATGCTATTGTTGTAAAACAATCGCCTGGAAATACTGATGATAACAGATTTACCTTAATTTGAACAAGATTTTCTTTATTTGAGTACGCGAAGCCATGTAATGGCAACTTGGGACTTTAATAAAAAGTAAATGAGTTAGAATTAAAAATAAACAAAAGAAATTAAGGAGGGAGTGGTAAGGTGTAAAGAAACAAAGAGGAATGGATTTAAGAATAGTTAGATTCTATGCACTCTAAGAGAGTGGTTACATCTTAGAAAGAGGGGTCTGACTGGGTGGTTCATGCATTAGGAGGGGTCTGAAAAGAGGCATCTTAAAGATTGTAACCTAGGTGGCACAGAACAATGGACAGGGCTTGTGTAAGGCTTAACTAAAAAAGTTATATGCCTGGGGAGGCCGCAGATTTATCCCACCATGACCTGCCAGTTAGGAATTTACAATTAATACATCACTCTTTTTTCATTCACAGGGGTGATTGGAGACAACAATCCATCTCCATCCGTATCTATTGTTGTGGTGCGATCAAATCTAAGACTCACGGAGCCAATTGAGATGAATTGTGAGCTTTTATTAGCTGGCCGCAATGGACTCTGCCACGCAGGGTCAGAGGAGATCGCCCCGAGCTCACAAAAGAGGCAGTTTATAAAGCCTAGAACAACACCCTGGTTAACAAGCAAGCAGATCACCACACCCTGGTTAACAGAATCAGAAGTAAATCCTTAATGCTGGCTTACTGGAAATTTTCCACCCTTAACACTATGAAATTCAGATAAAAAATTTGGGAGAGCCCTAATGCACATCAGATGAACCCCAGGGTTTTGAGAAACAGTTTTAAAATCTAAATCAATTAAAGTTATTTATTAGTGTCAATAAAGAACATCCAAACCTGCAGAAGAATATTATAAGAATTTCTTTGAGCCAAATTTTTGAGTACATGCCCTGATGCAAGGTCTCAACAGGTTGAGAAATACTCCTCCGAAGAATGGCAGTTTCCTGTCCCTTTTAGAATCAAAGGAAAAATGTAAGGAAGATACATGAAATTTATAGGTCATGTTAGGTAGGCGGGGGGCTTGCCTGGAGGCTTCCCAGCTTGACATGGGAATCCGGACAAGGGCCCATCCTAAAACCCTGGCCCACCGCCCTAATCCGCACCACCCTAATCCAGATGCTCAACTGACGTTCCCCATTCTATACCCTACCCCCACATAACCCTATAAAACTACCCTCCCATCCCAGGGCGCAACTTCTCTGGCCCCTCTCCTCTCTAGACCAGAGAATCTTGCCCGGGAGCACTCTCCCAATAAAGGCTTGCTTTAAAACTTCTCTTTGCGTGACATGCGTTTACCTTACAGGTCATAGATTAAGGAGGCAGGAGAAAGCAAAGTGGGAAATCCTCTAAAATTGGTTAGAAAGCAAAACAGAGATACAAATTTTTTTTACATTGGCGAGTACAGGGTAGGTGACATTTAACAACTACAGCACGTAGAGCTGATATACGGGCCACGAGATAATAGGAGGTGTTTCATGTCCCGGTGCTCTGGTGCCAGTAGGTCTGTTAATGAAGGGTCTGAAAAGAAACTTACTCTGGTATTTTAAAGATATGTTATTCTAGATGCACAAGAACAATGGATAGGGCTCACTGAAGGTAAAGATTAACCTTTCTCCAAGGAAGCTGTAGGCCTGGATACCCACCATGACCTGCCCAGTTAGGAATTTATGATCAGATCATCCTGTGTGGTTACTTTTGGTCAATGAGCATTTCAGGCCTGCCGTGTAGTCCCCTGAGCTTGCCAGGTCTGCTCTGTAGCTTCTTTTTCTTTCATAGTATTCCTTGCATGACTGTCCTATCTGATATTTAAACAATTTCTTCTTTTGCATTTGGTTAGTTTCTATTTTTCTCCAGTGTAAATAATGCTATGATTAATACCCTTGTGCATACGTTTTGGCATAATTCTTTGATTGTTTCCTTAGAATAAATTCCCAGAAACTCTGGGTCAAAGCAGAGACACATTTTTGAAGCTTTTGGTAGATATTGCCGAGATGCCCACAGATATTCGAATAACAGGGTAAGATTTCTTGCTCAGTGAGAGTTTAGGACTCTTCTCAGAGTAACTAAGGAAGAGATTAGTTACAGAATCCTGGATTTGAGACATAGCATTACCATCTGTTAGCCTTGTGACCTTGAGCAAGTTATTTAATCACTGTTTCTCTGATTCTTTATATATGAAATAGGTTTTCTTAACTATATGTCAGTACTCACTTTATAGAGTTGTTGTAAGCATTAAAATGAATTAATATTTGTAAGGCTTTTAGAACAGGGTCTGGCTCATAGTAAGCCTTATATAAGTGTTCACTATTATAATTATCCCTGGTTCTTAGACTTTGGACTTCAAAAACCTATTTAAAAAAGAATTAAGGCAGTCCATATGAGTTTGCCTTTATTTTTTACTTTTTCCAAATAAGAACATTTTTAAAAACCCAAAACATAAGCAAGATTTCATAGGAAAAAAATGTTTATTTTAATAACACTAAAAATTTAGGAAGAAGATAACGTCAGAATAAATAACTTTTATTATTATATTTAGCTTTAAAAGAAATTTTTTATTATATTTATTTCTCATTCCTCCATGCAACAGTGACATGCTATTAGTTCATTATGTTTGAGAACCTCTGGGCAGCCATATTCTCCAAAGCCTTTATATTTCTATTTTTTTTACTAATTAGTAGTTTAAAATAAGAGGGAAAGAAACATTCTTTTATATGGCTCTGGAAGAAAATAAAAGTGAAGCTAAACCCCGTTTTCTCGCCAGGACACTTGATATCCCTACCTTCATTCTGACAGAAGAGTCCTAGAAAGCTGTCAAAGTTGTCAATTTAAGAAACATCCAAACCTGTAGAGAATTTTTATGAATTTATTTGAGCCAAACTAATGACAAGACAGGAAGCAAGACATCAAATGCTCCAGAGAAGGACAGTTTTGCAGTTTCTTTTTTACATTTGGAGTTAAGGAAACTAAGGAAGATTGCATGAAGGTGGAAGAAAGTAAATTACAGGATAGTTAACAATACTATGTGCTCCCTTGAGGGTGGTAATGTCTCCAGGGGATCTAAAAAAAAAGAGACATTTCAAAGGTATGTTAACCTAGATCCACTAAAACAATGGACAGGGCTTGCTTAAGGCAAAGAAAACCTTTTTTAGGTCAGGGGCGTGACTACCCACCATGCCCTGCTCAGTTAAGAATTTGTCATGGGATCACCCTGTGAGGTTACTTTTGGTGACTGCACTTGTATATACCCCCTTTTTATTCCCCAAAGAGGAAATGAAATTCCCAAACATTTAAGAGCCAAATCATTTGTGGAAGAGCCACAACTCAAATTAACTCCAAGCGACACTCAAAAAGAAGCACAGAAATGTTTAGAGAAAACATGTGAGCGGCACTAACAGCAGAGATATTAATTGATTAATCTGCAATTGTCCCCATCTTTGAAAAAAATTATTTGGGATAAATAATGTTATTTTATTATTTGGGGACCATTTTTCTAAGTCATTCACTGGTTGTCAGGCACATATTTAACAAATATCTAATAATAATAGCTAGCATTTGATGAGAGCTCGCTAAGTGCCTTGTACTGTGCACTACATAATCTCATTTCACCATCACAGCCATTCTTTGTGATAACGAAGAATTATTCTAATTTCCATTTTAAAAGTGAGAAGACTAAGACCTAGAGAAGTTAAATCATTTGCTCAAAGGTTATGTAAGCCCAGTCTTAAAAGTAAGACTCTAAGGGTCTTACTTTTAACCAGTGTGCCACCCAATACAGGTTAAGGAATCTGGGCTGCTACTGGACTCCCAGTGATTTTTATAAACATTCCTAGTCCTGTACTTCTTCGGAACAACCTCCAGGGAGACTTTGGGGACAGGCTGAATTTTTCTTTCATTTAGCTGATGGATTTAAGTTTTACTTTTCTCACCTGCCTTGGTATTAATAACAAGACCATGTTCTTAATAGTTTTAGCATAAATTAATCTGCTTAGTCCATAAACAATATAAAATGCAGTGTGCAAACTGACCCAGAAAATCTCAACCTTAATATGTTCTAAATATGCAAGGTAGGCATTGACACTTACAAGGCTATTGAGTACAATATTCTAAAGCAAAATGATCTCAATAAACAGCTCTGAGGCTTTTTTTAAAAGTCTGAAATTTAAAGTCAAGATTGGATGATACCATATCCCCGTTTGCTTATTAGTTCTTGCGAGAGAAAAATTTAAGGAAAAGGAGTATCTCTCTTGGCACCAGTCTTCTTCCAAAAGAAATTTTGAGCTGTAAGATCTATATTCTCAGCCCATTATCCATTTGAATGAAAAATTAGACTTGTATTTATAGTCATTACAGATAGTACTTTTGAAATAAGAACACTATAAACATATTGTTCCTTTATCATAGACCAGAATTATTAAATTGTACACATTTGTCCAACTGAATAAAATAATGATGTTTCTTAATTGCATTCAAATTGAACTTTTTTGTTTTGTGTTTGTTAAAATGGAATGGAATGAGAAAGTGGGTTTCAGGGAGGTAGATGGTGTCAAAACGTATGACCTCCCAATCCTAAGATAAATCCTGGATGTACAGTATGGTGACTATAGCTAACAATATTGTATGTTTGAAAGTTGCTAAAGGTAAGATCTTAAAAGTTCTCATCACAAGAAAAAAATGTAATTATATGTGGCGATGGATGTTAACTAATCTTATTGTGATAATATTTTTGCTATCTATCTATATATATCTCAAATCATTATGTTCTACACCTAAAACTAATAAATATTATATGTCAGTCATATCTCAATTTTTAAAAATGGAATGAAATGGGATCTGTAAATAGTAGTAACATACTAAGGCATATCAGTCCCATTGACATTCTCCCAGATTTATCACAACTCAGCAAAGTCCCTGGCACATAGTAGATATGACATCAGATTGTTGTTAAATGAATAAAAGAACAAATGAACTAATGTATAAATAATGAACACGATTCTCTGTCATTTATATCTTGCTTAATCCAGTTTTTCCCAGGGAATGCTGTTTTCTTCTCTAATCCATTAACACTTGTCCTCGCTCATAAAGCTGCACTAGTCTAACAAAACTTCCTTTTGAAAATTAAAAGCTAACATAATGAGATTCAGAAATCTATGTTTGGAAATTTTCTTTTAAGTATTTCTTGTTTGCTGTGATTCTAGAAAATAGGCCTCGAGTTACAAAAATTAAACAACAAGTTCAGCTTGAAAGCAAACAGTTGTGTTCCCTTATCCATAGGTTTATATCTAAACTCCATAGAAAACATTACCATTGTCTTTCCCCTAAATCATTTGAATGTTACATTATCTAAGTCTTATAGTTTTCTCATTTATTCCCATGTGCCAATTCCATGCACTATTCATAAAAGAATGCAGTAGCGCATTGTTGATACTTCAAAACGAGGATATACTGACTTTTCCCCAATTTCATTTCACCCAGGTATAAGCACCAAACACTGACAAAAAGACAAGAAGAAAAATCTCATTGAGAACTACATCTCATATGTTGTTTTTTATTTTTTTTAAACAACATTCATGTGTCAGAGTGCTATATATTTGTGATCCTGTGTTTTTGGAAACACAGCTCTAGGAAATGTGAAATATAATTATGTCTCCTAATTTCAATGAGGTTCACTTTGGCAAATGGCTAAAAATAAACCCAAAATGTGATTGAAAGCCAATTTTCGCTGTATTAAAAATACTATATTCAATCAAATTAGAGGTTGGTTTCATGAGAAATGTCATTCTCCTTCTTTGAATCTCATAAAATACACACACACACACACACACACACACACACACACACACACACACCCTGGGGAATACTTAACAAGAGGTAAGCTCTAAAATTTAAGAAGCTGTAGAAAATATAATGATGCACTTGAAAATAGTTTTCATTCTCTTCTTTGTGTGAAATTCAATCACATAAAAAGCAAACAAATGGAGCAAACAATGAAAATGGCACATGGGATGTTTTTTCAATTACTATAAACAGCACACTCTAAAACAAAAAGACCATTTATGTAGTAACTGCATCTAATGATGTGCATTGTTCTCCTGTCAGGCTATTTCTGATTTAAAAGATGCTTGCCTTAGAGCTTCACACCATTAAACTCAGCCATTAACTCTTTTATAACAAGAAAAGATCTCTCCCCATAAATGCAAACTCAATAATAATCTACTCGTATCTTGATCTTTCTATTAAAAAAATTCAAAATTTTGACGATACTATGAAAGACACAATATGGTATTTACATTTTTCTGAACGTACTTCATTGAGCTTACTGTGACCATTCTAAAGCAGCAAAAATGGAAAGTATGACATCTTATTGCTTTAACTAATGTACTATTTTAGAATTAAAAAAAAAGAGCTACTCTAATATACAAATGCAGCCTTCACAAAATTCCCAAAACATACATCTATCAGATTAATCTTCTAGAAAATTAAAATATTAAAATTTACTTTGTATTCCTTTACATAATAATCTCTTCTTATATTTAAAAATGAATCAAGAACAATTAAAATTTTGCTCCAAAATACAAAATAACTAATACATCTCTGGATAACACATGTCCAGGAGAATGACACCAAGAGAGATTTCCTTAATTTAAAAGATATGTATGTCATATATATAATATATAAAATATAATGTATATTATACATAACATATATAATTAAGTGGAAGGATTTCAATCTAAAATGGAACTAGAGAATATGAAATGGAGAATCTCACGCACGCTGTCATAGAATAAAACTTAAGAACTGAGAGACTTATTTTTTTTAACTGCCTGATCTACAGAGACTAAGGCTTATCTACTGACTAATGAACATCTGCCGAGAATCTCTCCCGATGATTAAGCCAATAAGCTTTTTGCTTAGACTCTGGCTAGATGCCCCTTCTTTGAACTCCTTGCCTATAAATACAGCCCAACCCAAGCCTTCCACAGACTCTCCTGTAGCATGCATTTCCCAAATCGTAATTCCTCTGCTATTCCCAAATAACTCAATTTCTGTTAACATAAGTTTGCCTCAGTTTAACTCTATGTAGGTGGAGAATTATGTATCATCACTGTCCAAACCTACATAATTTCTGCTTGAAATGAAAAGGTGTATAAGACAGTGGTCCCCAACTTTTGGGTACCAGGGACTGGTGCTCCTATGAGAATCCAATGCCTGATGATCTGAGGTGGAGCTGAGGCAGAGATGCTAGTGCTGGGGAGCACCTGCAAATACAGATGAAGCTTTGCTGGCTTGCCTGCCCCTCACTCCTGCTGTGTGGCTCAGTTCCTACAGGCCACACGAGACCTACCATTAGCGGCCCCCTGGGTTGGGGGCCCCTAATGTAAGATATAAATGGCCTTACTACAGATCCCTGCTTCTCCCAGGTAGATTTAATTGTTTCAATAGGAAATAATCCCTGAGCCAAAAGAAACTTAAATACCAATCACAAGCTAATGGTGACATTTCTAGCTCTTCCGCCACATTCATAACAGATTCTACCACCCACCTTCTCCCATGCTGCAAAACAGTACCACCTATTGTGAAAGCTTTGGCGGTCCACTTATATACACCTGAGGCGATGGGACAACCAGATGACAGATCTCTTTCTGGAGACAATGTAAAAAGTACAAAGAGCACTGGGTTTGGAGCCAAACATGGAATCCAATGCCTTTGCTAATATTAAATCTTGGGCTAGTTGCTTTATATTTCTCTGAGCTTCAGGTGTCCTCAATTGTAAATGAGGAAAATAAAACCAGCCTCCAGGGTTGTAGTGAAGACAAGAGAACATATGTAGAGCTTCAGGCAGTGATGACAGAGAAAGGCAGGCAAGAGAGAAAACCCTCCTGGTGGGGGAAGTAGGACAGGTTTCAACATTTGAAATGAAAAAAAAGTATGTGTGAGATCTCTGAAAACTTTATCTTGAGCAAATTCTGAACACCACTATCAAGAATGGATATTGTTTTTTTCGTGCATTCATTTTTCCATCTGGCATATGCTTACTGAGCTTCTCATTTAGGCCAACAAGTTATGTAACTATAGCTTTAAGGCACAGTGCTATCACTCTGGTGAAAGAGTGAAGGGTGGGTTTGGGGATGACAGCAAATTCCTGAAAGCAAGGGGCCTTTCAGGTCAAGTCGCATATGGTCAAAGGACATTGCGGGACAGTTTCAGGACCACATAAGAGTGGTTTGCACCAGTCTCTTTAGGAATATGTAGTGGGGAGCAATTGCAACCCTCTGGTGGTCTTTTCAGCATCATTGTATCAGGGACTCAGAAGGGGAGTAGTCTGGGAGGTGGGTACATTCAGGTTACAAGGAGTTCCAGGCCTCCTTCCAGACCAGCTGGACCTTCGCACTGTGAATGGCCTTATTCACCAACTGGAGAGGGCAGTTTAGTTAGAAAGGAGAACCCGCAAGGGAGCATAGAAAGTTTTCTGTTGAAATATCCTTTCAGATGGGATGAGGAATCAGATTTATTGTATATTAGATAATATAAATAACCAGTCTAAAAGTTTTAATAGAAATTAGAGTAGATAGATGAATAATAAAGTGATCGCTTCTTCTGTTTAATTCTATACATTCCTGATTGTGATGATGATGATAAAACAGTAATTAATAATAATAGTAATAATAATAATAGCAGCTACTATATCCTGGGTATTTCCTAAGTGTCAGGCAATGATTTAAGTGCTAGAATTTAATTTTTACAACCCACAAGATAGACAGTATGATTATCTCCACTTTACGAAAGAGCAAACTGAGAAACTGAGAGATTAAGTAACTAGCTGAAGGCTAAACAGCTAGTAAGTGTTGGAGCTGGTTTTCAGACCCAGAAATGCCTACAACTCCAAAACCTGAATTCTCTCCTACAACCTACATGCTTCTTGAATCTTTAAATAGCTCTGTAGACATTCTAAAAACAAACTTATCAAAGTACTATTTATTAACCTCTAGTATTACAAAAATATTACTAACATTTTCTATAACAATGATAATTTTCTATATCCTAAGAGTTTTAAGTCCCAAAGGGACCTTTGAGGTAAATTTGATCAACCCTCTCAATTTCACAAATAAGAAATTGAGCTATTCCAAGTTTCACATGAGATACAAGTAAAATATCAATGGTCCTCTTAAAAATGTTAGACAAAATGATGATGTAGTAACAAGATGGTATCAGCCTACCTTGGGATTTAACACAAGTGTTTGCATACCTCACTTGACTTCGTTGTTGCACAACGTGGTAAAAGGCAAGCGGATTCCTAGACACTGGCTATTTGGCTCTCCCTCAATTATTCTTAGAGCATCAAAGGTATGTCCGGATTTTAATTTTTATTTAGAAACCTAGTCATCCAAATCTGAATTTAATTTTCTCCCAAGCAGAAGTAAAACCTTTCTAAAAATAATTAAAAACAAAAGCATTGCCTGAAAAGCAAAAACTAGGCAAAATCAATTATAGAAGAAGACTAATCACTACAGAATAAAGTGATTGGCTAAAAGTAACAGGAAGTTTGGTTTGTGGATTTTTTCATTGGTTTATTTTTATCCTCCTATCTTTAATAGGATCATTTTTCTTTTCATAACCAGTTTACTGATCATTTGGAAATTTTATTTTTTTAAGAAAAGACCATTTATTTCTACTGTAAAATGACATCTTTCTCAGAAGAAAAAGTCATTAACCTCATTAACAATCAAAGAAATACAGATTTAAATGAGATTCCAGATTTATACTATGAAATTGACTATGATCAAAGACATTTTCCCCCAATTTATATTGTTGGTAGGGTGATAAAACAAGCTTATATGATATTTCCACAATACTAAGAAATAAACTAAGGCAGTCTTTCTGGAGGCCATTTGGCAAAATTTCTTAAAATGTGCATTTTTTCATGTTCATTTGTTTGACATAGCAATTCCACTTCTAGGAATGTAACTTCATGTTGCCTCATGTACAGACTTACCTATAATGAGATTGATAACAGGGATGTTTATAACAGCAAGCAAAGAAGGAAGGAAGAGAGGAAGGGAGGGAACTTAAAAAATCAAAATGTCCATCAATAGGAACTGGTTAAATAAATAAATTTGGTGCAGTGAATACATAAAAAGCAATGTTACTTTTCCGTTAAACATGATGATGCGGATAAGTATTATTGAAGTGGAAATTGTTCACATATGTCACTAGGTTGTTTAAAAAAAAAACAGAATACAAAACTCTTTGTAAGTGTATGAAGTTCAAGAACAGGCAAAACTAATCTGTAGTGATAGAAATCGGAACAGTGCTTGCCTGGAAGGGTGAGAGTAAGCGAAGAGGGTAGAAGCTGATTTGAAAAGAAGGAAACTTTCTGGAGTAACAGAAATGTTCCAATCTTGGACTATGGCTTGAGAGGGAGGAGGAGGGATAGGATGGGTATACATTCGTCAAAACTTGTCAAAATGTACACTTAACACCTATACATTCCACTTTATGTAAATTATACTTCAATTTAAATAAAGAACAAAATCCCAAAGGTACAACATGATCTCAATTTTATAATCAAAACGAGATCTGTTTGTATACTTACATGCAGAAAAGGATTTGGAGAGGATTTTGGGGTGGTGGAATTTCGGGCATTTTTTCTCTTCTTTTTTTTTAACTTATCACTGAGCATTGTAATAATTAAAATGAGCACAAATATACAAATGTGTCCAAAATGTGCTTCAAAGAGCCTCCCTTCCTCTTATTCTGGATATTCCCTCCCCTTCCTCAAAGGGTAGTGTGTAGATTGTCCAAGCATCGCGGAGCCACCCCGAGTTCAGTGCCCCACGTTTCATTGGAGAAAGATAGCTTGGGTCCCACCAACGTAGAGGTCCTTCATGGTATACACTCACGGGTCATTTGTTTCATCTTCCAGACAGCTTCAAATGCCAAAGTTACACCAAGAATTGGGTCATTTCCTAGCACAGTTTTAAGTGATTTTATTTATAGAACCCAAATTCCTCTCAGGTCCAGAGGAGAAAGCTTCAGATTACTGAAGCAATGTAAATGTTTATGGCCGAAGAAGTTCCTTTGCGTGTGTCCTGCCAAGTTTCTAAGAATGGTTGTGTTGTTAGTTCCAACCCCATCAGCAGCCCAGCCTGAGCCCCACCTCCTCCAGGAGACCTATTACAAGTAAGTCAGCTGGTCTTCATGGGATAGGGAAGCTGGCTGAGTCAGGTGTGCTCATGGCCAAGGCTGGGTGTCTGCCACCTCTTGCTGGTAGCAGCTCCTGTACACAATGCAGCCCAAGAATCAGCGAATCAGGGTGAACTGCTGGGTGGGTAACCATGCAAGCACAATTACCTAACAACAACAACACAAACAACCAGGGGCAGTTAGTTGAAGGGTGGAAGAGGAAAGAAGTAGTCACAAGAAGATAAAACATAATTACACTCCTCTGTAAAACCCCTTAAGATGAATACAGAATGATAACTAAGGTAAGTGGGAACAAGTCAGAACAGAAATCCAACTTTTCCTTGGGATATAGCCAAAGAACCTGAAGAACAACAGTGTTAAGAGAAGCTCAAACCCGACGACCTAGCTTGGATCTGGACCAGGCGTGAAGCCAAATGTCTACGGTATTCATATTTCTAGCCCACTGGACAGTTTGCCAAAAATGTCCCACAAGACCAGCAGACTTGTCTGGTCTTAACTGAACATCCCTTCATGGTCCCACCCTGCTACTTCTTTAGCAAAGCTCTAATCTATGCCTTTACTGGGGCAAGAACCTAAAAGCCTGTTAGACCTCCTCCTTCTTCATCTTTCACATATGATCAGTTACCAGGTCCCATAGGTTCTATTTTCTAAATAGCTTTCTGATCAACGTTTTCCTCTAGTTCCTGCCACCGTCACTAAACCTGTTCTCTGTTTTAGTGCCTGAACGACCTTCTTAGATTGCAAATCTGATCATGCCATGGACATATTTTGTTCTTTTCATGCTCTCCATTGTCTATCCAGAGGTTTATTGACACAATCTCAAATGCCTACACTACCAAGTCTATGGGAAGTCACGGGATTTAATACAACAAAGTAAGAAGCAGTGTGAACCTGAAAAAGACTTGTTTCATTTAAAGGCATTAAAATCTAAAACTATTTTAAAATGGCTGTGCAAGCCCAATAAAACTTTCTGAGGTCATTCCAATATTCCTGGTCTATACTGTAGAGTTCAAATTCTCTAGCCTGCATCTAAGTCTGTGATGTCGGGGATGCCTGCTTCTTTGGCCTCACCTTCCGCTATTCTCAGCAAGTAGTTTTTGTTTCCTTGCAATTCACACGTAGCGCCTTTGCACATGATCTTCCCTTAGTCTGGGCCTCTTTTCTTTCTCTACCTTGCCTGGAAACTCTCTTTACAAGACCTCCATCACGAGCCTTCCTAGAACCCCAGGGAGAGTTGTACCCTGGACGTACATCTATTATTGTTCTTCTTTCTCAGTTGCAGTTATTTATTTTTCCTCCCTACATAATAGTCCTCAGGGGACTTGTCTTATAACTTCACAAGGAGTCTATTACAAAATAAATAGCAAAGGCAAAATTTTCTAGAGACAGTCTTCCCCATCTTCCCCATCAACTCTTTAAATAAGATTGAGAAAATATTTTTTGCATCACAGAATACATTTTTAAAAAAATTCTGAGTGTCCTTCAAAAGCTAATAGAGATGTTAGGGGGTCTCCAAATATATGCTAGTCTATGTCCTTAGACAGTCTCTGCCCACTAAACCTTCATTGCATATGACATTGCAACAATCTTATGCCAGAAAAGCTGCTTTGGGCCTTGATTAGTTTCACAAAATGTTAACAGGGTAACATTCATCATTATTATGAACTTTTAGTGTAAGAAAGAAAGAAAGAAAGAAAGAAAGAAAGAAAGAAAGAAAGAAAGAAAGAAAGAAAGAGAAAAGGAAGGAAGGAAGGAAGGAAGGAAGGAAGGAAGGAAGGAAGGAAGGAAGGAAGGGAAAGGAAAGGAAAGAAGGAAGGAAGAAGGAAGGAAGGAGGAAGGAAGGAAGGAAGGAAGGAAGGAAGGAAGGAAGAAAGAAAGAAAGAAAGAAAGAAAGAAAGAAAGAAAGAAAGAAAGAAAGAAAGAAAGAAAGAAAGAAAGAAAGAACAAAAGAACGAAAGAGAGAGAGAGAAACTGTCACATGCTCCAGTGCCTTTTAAAAAGCCACTCTAAGAAATAAAAGGAAACTCAACTCTACTCTCACAACTGGGTCACAAGCTCCATTGGCTGAAGTGGTTGAGTGCTCAGTCACATGAAATAGTTCTATTCCTCAGAACTTGTCCAAAGGGACCTCTCCTGCCTGTAGAGATAGAAGTAAGGAAAAAAAGAATCTTTCCCATACCTTTAGGTCTGACCTGCCTCATTTTTTTCTCCCTTCTTGTTCATTGATTTAAGCCATCAGGGAGGTATGGGAATACAATGGGATGTTGGAAAGGGAAGAGATAGTGAAGGATGAAGGGGAGGGCAATGAAGGGGACTGTCGAGTACTTATGCCTGCAGTGGCTGAGGTTAAATGAAGTCAACCACAAAGCGACAGTAACGGCGCCACTTCCTACTTTACACCAGCAGGCTGAGCTCTAGGTCTGACTTAAATTGAGTGGTCTGGAGTGAACTCACTTGTTATACACCAGTTCCTCCCAGAGTATTATATCTTTTTTTATCATTATTGTTGGGATTATAAGTGCTTTTATTCTTATTAACCAAAATGAAGCAATTTACTTGACTTGCACTGGGGAAAAAAAACCCCACAGGTTCCATATTAATCTAAAAATGAACATGCTCATGACAGAAATTGGGAAAATACAGAAACGTATAAAGAAAAAAACCCTGCTTATACTCAAAGATCTTTATACTGTGTTTACTTTTTACACTTAAAAAACTAACTTTTTAACAAGCTCTTCCTTGTTTTAGAAACTGCCTAAGCATTATTTTTATAGCTACAAAGTATGCTTTATGTGAACATATTATAATTTATATAACCATTTCTCTAATACAGGCATTTAGATGTTTTTGAATAATAATATGAACTTAAATCTTTTAAAATCTCTCCGTACCCGCAACGAGAGAACAACAACAAAAAAAACTCTCCAAAGAAGATGTAGGCAGCAGTAGGAGAAAGGTTTAGGAAGCATTTTTGTCTATTAGTTTCCTTTAGCCAAGAAAAATAGGTACAGTATTACCAAGTTATGAACAAAAGCAGGAAATACTCTAAAATCTTCTCAAGAATAGTGTATTTCTTAAGCTTCTGTTGACTCAAAAGTGGGACCAGTTCTAGGAAAGCTCTTGGGGAAGACAGGAGTGTTGGATAAGGAGCACAAATACACGAGAAGTGGGATAAAGGCGGGAAGGTGGGAACAGATAACACAAGTTCTCAATGTGACATCTAGCAGTTTTCCACCCATTGCAATTTTTGCTGGTGACTAGACTGTCTGATAAGCTTGCCACAAGACCTTAAATCTCAGAGGAACACTTTTTTAAACAAAGGACTTTAACAACCAATTAATTGTTAACAGTAATCTCCTACCTGCTGTCATTTCGCCAACACATTCATCTTTTCCCATGCTCTTTGACTTTAGCGGTAATAGAGTAGGTGGCCAGATATTTTTCCACAGAATCCGCATAGCTGGAATCACCACTGTGGGAATGTTTTCAAAGTGATGGAGAATTGGTCTTCCTAAAACTCACTTCCCCTGGACTTTTATGGCAATCTGGGGGAAACACAATGCTATATATTATTATTCTTGCATTTGATTCTCATCTAAATAAATTTTTTTCTAAAAAATGTACTTTAAATTTTTAAATTCCTTCTACATACTTTGCCCAAAGTGTTCCAATTATTTATGATCAGAGTTTGTCATCACAAAACCCTGAGAGATGAGTAGGACGGTTATTGTTGTTTGAAAACAAACAAGAAAACATAAAAAGAGTAAAGGTGCTGCCACCAGAACCCAGATGTCTTTTGGCCCAGTGTGCCTTCTACAGGTCTGGCAGATGGCATTGTTAGAGTCTATGGAGACATGACTGTGCTTCTGTGATTGGATTTCTCACAACAGTTTTTACTTGTTTCAAATCTGATCTATAAACTCTGAGTATTTTCCTAAAGTATACATAGGTGTGTTCTGTCTTGAAGCATCTCCAAGTTTCTTCAAATGTAGATTTAAAACATTTCTTATCTAATTGACCCACATATATGTCTAAATCAAAGATAATTTTAGCATTTATTTTTCCAAATAGTGAAAAGGGATAAAGATGAATCTTTACATACAGAACATTTGAAAAACTATGGTTGAAATTTAAATGGCAAACAAAACTAGGAAATGTAAGTGTTTCTCTTAAACGCAGAAAAATCTATACTATGTGTGGTTTAAATTAAATAACATTGCCAAACTGTCAAATAAGGTAGAAAAATATTTTTTGTGATGACTGGATGTAAAAAGGCTTGGCCTGAACAATTTATCAATAGAAAAAGCATTGGTATATGGACCTCTGCCTTTTTAAATAGTGTGACTTTTCTATAAAACTGGAATGGAGTAGATTCCTGGAGAACATACAACTGAAATCAACATATCTTCTATACATCATATTTTAATGTATTATTGGTTCTTTTTTCAAAAATGAAAGGAAATGTGATGTTGAAAGCTACTTTCATTAGGGTTTCCCTCAACTAGCCTCTGAATGTGGTTACAATTTGTCACTTGGCCACGCTGAGTTTAATACTTTATACTTCTATATGGCCTTGTATTGTTCCATGTTTCCTGAAAAGACTGTAAGTATCCTGAGGTTAAGAATTTTGTCTTCTATTTCTTTTGCATCGTCCACAGTGCCTGCCGCAATGTCGATAGTGAATTTAAGGAAATTAGTTCATCTGGTGTTACAAGAAAACCAGTCCCGCTAACCGTTTAATCTTTGAAATAAATTGTCCTCATTTTCTGAACTGTAAAACCAAATGTTAATATTATTATTTTGTGGAATATCATGACCCTACAATAATCTACATTTGTATAATATAGTTGCAAGTGTTATTATTATTGTGAAAAATAATCTGTGCGTGTGTGTGTGCACTTAAAGTCTCAGATACAATTTTATAAATGTAGTGAATAGGAGTAAGTAAGGAATAGAAAGCAAGGAGTCCACCATCCCTGAGTGTCTTGTAGATTGAGTATAAGGGTATGGAGAGATCCCTTAGGAAGGAGAATCAGAGTCATGATATAGTTAGTTATCTCAGGCACATTAACCCATGCCAGAATATGTAATTATTACTAGAAAACCTGTCTCACCCCAACCCCAAATCAATTCCTTTTCAAGCAAGAGGTATTTACTAAGATTACCCTCATGGTGTTCTGTTTGTTTCTCTTTCCCAGTTTTGGAGAGTTTTTGTCCCTACATCTGGATTCTGACCTATAAGCTTATGACCTTTTCCACAACTATAAAATCTTATTCCTGAGCCATGCACCCGGATTGTTGACAGTGTCACCTGATTCCAGGTTTGACCCTAACTTCCTAAAAACAGACCAGACTAGTACTGGCCTTGTCTGATATTTAGAGGTCAATCCATTTCAGGTAGTGTTTCTTAATTCTTTTGAAAGATTCCTCAAAAACGTATGAAAACTATTAACTCATTTCATCCAAAAATATATATGTACACACAAACAAAAAAATTAAGAGGCCTATGATCTTTTAGGGGCCTTTTCAAGAGTCTTCTGCTGGTATTAACCTGTAGTATAATAATAATAATAATAATAATAATAATAATAATAATAATAAACTGGAACAACAAAACAATGCATATCTATATAATCTAGGATAAATTTTTATACCTACCAATGAATAACTTCCTTTCAGTCCTTAGGTAGAAGGGAGAAAGAGGTAAACTCAGCTATCTAGAACCTAATTAATGAACTAGTATGATTCTTTTCTAATCCTATTCAAATAAGTCTCCGAACAGCTAGAAAAGTCCAAAGACCCCCTCTGTTTTATTCACCGTAAGTAGATGTAATGAAGCCTTAGTGGGGTTTGAGAAAAGTTAGTGCTTCTCTTTATCACTTCCAAGATTTTTCTTCTAAAAAAACCCCACCAAAGTAATAAATGTACATGATACAAATGTTGGAAAGTATGAAAAAGCATAGATAAGAATTTTAAAATCACCTACAATTCCAGCACTAAAGACACCCAATGTCGATATTAGTGTACAAATTTCCAGCCCTTTTCCATTCATAGCTGTTAGATTTCCAGATGCTCTTTTCTTTAAGTTCTCCGCCACTTTTATAAAAGGACCTGTTGTGCATTCAAACACTTAATTCAATCTTCAGGGGTATAAGAAACTTCCACATTGCTTAGGACTGTGGCCCAGGCCTACACACTCTTGAGCTTTGATGGCAAATTCACCTGTCAGCCTCTTCACCTATACGCTGCATGGACTTCAGCTGTAGGCAACACATTCATCAGAAATTACTATTGTGTCTTCTGGTTGTTATCTCTGACATTAGTGTTTGTCACTGTAATTATAATTATAGTTCTGGAATCTGACCACCTGAGTTCAACTCTTGGCTCCACTGCCGCCCCTAGTTCTATGAACTGGACAAGTTACTTAACTTATCTGTGCTTCAGTGTTCCTATTTGTAAAATGGATATGATGACGCAGAATGAGTTCATACCTGTAAAGTATGTAGAACACAGAGTCTCACCTAGGAAGCACTCAGTAGAGGCTAGCTATCATTATTATTGTTTATATATTATTGCTGTTATCATACCCCATGATTTTTCACCTTTGTTAGTTCTATTGTCACTGCTGGTCCTTGTCAGCCATCTAGTCCACTGTACCCTAGCAAATTCCCCCTATACTTAAATGATTCTGCCTCACATCTTTTTGAATACATTCCTTTATTCAGTTGATATTTTTTGACAGTGACTATGTGCAGGCCATACACTTGTCCCTGGAAACAGCAGAGGCCTTGTGCTCAAGCTTTTGGAGTCTCTTAGGAGCAACAGACCAAAAAGAGATAAAATGAAAGAGTATTTGCAATACCAAGTGGTAAGTGTGACCACGGAGGAAATACGGGGCATTTAATGGGGGACCTTGATCAGACTCTGCAGAAAGAGAGAAGGGTCTGTAAATTGAGTCCTGACTCAGAAGTTAGCCAAAGAGAGAGCCGGAGAGAGACATCATGTTTATAAAATATGAATTCTGACTGTGGATTTGACTATGATCTCTAAGATGCCCTACAGTTTAAAAGTTGTGGGACTCTGCTATCTACCCGATTTGTGAAATCCACCTGATCCTTCCTGCCATGTCCATCCTTGGCCTAAGACCCGCCAAATGTGATTTAGCTGATAGCAGCAAAAGGGATAGTTTGGGGGGGGGGGCAGCTGCCACTAATGAACACTAACTAAAACAACCACACTGCTTTCTTTTATACAATTGATGTTTTCTCATTATGTCAAATGCTATAAAACCTCTGCTTCTAGAAAGCCCCCTCTTCCAACCAAATCATCAAACCTGAGTCCCGCATAAAGAGAAATTCTAAAGTCCTCTCCGTAGCTACCTACTATAGACTGAATGTTTGTGTTCCCCCAAAATTTACATGTTAAATTCTACCCTCCAGTGTGATGGTATTAGGTGTCCTTTAGAAGGTGACTGGGTCATGAGGGTTCCATTCTCGTGAATGGAATTAGTGCTATTACAAGAGACAGAGAGTGAGTTCTCTCACCCCTCTGCCAAATGAGGACATATTGAACCAGGAAGTACCTATGAACCAGGAAGTGAGTTCTTACCAGATGCTGAATCTGCCAGCACCTTGTTCTTGCATTTTCCAATCTCCAGAATTGTGAGAAATAAATGTCTGTTGTTTAGAAGCCACCTAGCTTATGGTATTCTATTATGGCAGTCTGAACAGACTAACACAGGCACATTCTCATCATTGGTCCTTGAGAGGCCTCATTTATTTATGTCCTTTTGTCTTCATAACCCAACCCCAACTCTCTTTCCCCCAAGAGCAGCCATTTTTCTGGGTAAAGTATATATATATATATATATATATATATATATATATATATATATATATATATATGTTCAGTTCTTATATATTATTGCAAACTATGTATTATTTTATGTAAATGTATTTTAACATGCAATTGATAATTACATATCTTATTCTCTTTCTTGGGTTTCTCAAAAGGATCCTATCTTTAAGATCTATCAATGTTGCTTTTTAAAAATCCATGTTACCTTGTGTTCTTCTAACTGGTTGCTTCTAATGTTGTCTAGGCCTCAGCAGTGAGCACCTACCTTTCTGACCTCTGTATGAAGGCCTATATCACTTCTGAACATAGAAGCGAAAATTCTCCCAAGCTACATATGAAAAACAAAAGATCAATGCGAGTCCTTTTTCTAACTTTAACAAGTGCTTTGAGTAACGTTTTTCTGCTGATGCAAAGAAGGCACGATTCTTGTAATATTTTAATGGGAACTTAAGTATTTAGGAACTGTTAAGTAACACTTCCTCTTTATTCGGAGGAATATATATTTGGAGATATATATATATATTTAGATATCTATCTATCTATCTATATATAGATATATAGATATAGATATAGATATATAGATATAGATATAGATATATAGATATATAGATATATATATATATCTATATCTATATATCTCCCCTTATATTTGGGAATCTTTCACTGAGGAAAAGGAAAGCCAATTTTAATTAACTGGGAAACAGAATCTACAAGAAATAACCAAACTCATTTTACTCTCTGGGTGGCAAAACTAAGATATATAACTATCGTTTGCATAAGTTAAAAATACATCCACATAAAACAGTATGTTGTTTGCAATAATATATGAGAACAAAAAAATATATGTTAATCTAAGAAATACAATCAACTCAATCATCAGCACCTGAAGTCCCCAAATCAAAAACAAAACGATAAGCAAAAATCAAGGAGAAATTTAAAAATTAGCATAACTAGTGAAAAAGAGAAAGAGGGAGGGAGGGCTGGAGAGATACTGTGTTCGCATTTGCTCTAATTTTCAGGAATATAATACATGATACACATAGTTACTATGTGAGGAGAAGAAATCAGCAACAAGTGTCTATGGACTGCCTCACAGCCTACAACTGTAAGTGGGAGCATGAAAGAGTGAGTGCATCACCCAGCTCTCTGCCCTCCTGGGGCTTACAGTCTCGTTCCTAGAATGAAATTCTATTTCACCAGGCAAGAGAGTGAACTCTGATGACCAAATCAATCACCATTAAATTTTTACATAGAAATGACTCTTAAGGAATTTTCATGCACTAACATATTAAAACTTTATTCATAGGTGATTTTTATGTCATTTTTATATTTTATAAGAACATTATATAATTTGCAAACTGTGTTTTTGGTTATCCCAAGCATTTGGTTATCTAGACTGTAATGTTTGTATCGTGAGTGTGTACAACTTACATTCTAACAGTGAGGAGATTTATTTCCATGCCCCCATAAAATATGTAACATTTCTCTTCTCCTTTCCCTCTCCTTCTCTCCAATTTTCCTAATGGCTTACAACTTCGACAACCATCAACTCATAGCCTATCTACTTTACCCCTTTTTCCCTGCTCCAATAATCCAAATTATTTTGAAGCAAATCTCAGACATCATATCACTCCAGCTCTGAATATTTTACTATATATCTTTAAGAGGTAAGGACTCCTTTTTTAAAATATTATCTCAGCTCCCCAAAAGTAACAATAGTAGCTTAATATCATAAAATATCCACTCAGTGTTCACATTCCCTAATTGTCATATAATTGTCTTTTTTATTTGTTTGTTTGAATCTAGATCAAAACAAAGTCCATACATTGCTATCGATTAACATGTCTCTTATGGTCAAACATTCTTTTTGGGGGGAGGGGGGGCCTTATTTTCAAACAATAATGAAGAATTTTTATGTAGCAAAAACAACCTTCTCTGAATGAAGCAGGAGTGCAAAATGCTGTCTTGAAGAAGTTGGTGAAATGTCAAGTCATTGCCTTTGCTGAGGAGATAAGCAGTTAACATTCACCTTTCCCTGAATGATAAAGAAGGAAAGGAGGAACTGTGTTTCCTTGTAAACACTTTTATTAGCCACAGAGAACTGCATACAAACATGATGCTTGTGAAACAAAGTGCTCTGCAGTAAATAGGAACTGAGGAAATAGAAAATGAGTTGCAAATCTGAAATTTATTTATTTATTTCAATGAAAGAGAAGTTTCTAAACAGCCAAACCAGTCTGTTTTTGCAAATACTGGTTGGATTGATGAATCCTTTAAAGCAAGACTTTTATTTAATTTAAGGCTTTTAAAATTTTCAAACGTTGCTTACTCCATTCTGTGCCTTTGGTAAAAGGGAAAAAAATGACTTTAGGTGATAGGAAATTAATCAAGATTTCCCTCCAGAAAGAATGTCTCTTAAGGATCTCACCTTAAACAAAGCTTTTTCATTTCAAAATTGAAAGAAACCTTATGTTAGAATAGGACATACACAATAATAATACATACACATACATACAATAATAATTGCCATTTAATAGAAGAAGCAGGAGGAGCTCACAGTAACATACAGCAGTTAAGAACATGGGCTGCAAAGAGAAAACATTGTCCCCTTTTTCTTAGCCTGTGAAATGGGGACAATGTAGCTGCCTCACAGGGCTGCTGCTAGGGTCATAGATGAGATCATGAAAAGCATCCAGCACTAGCTAACAGTAAAGACTAATTGTCATTATCTTTAGACATAGGAAGGGACCACATTTGTCCTAATCAGTTTTACGTGAGAGAAGGAACTTAGTTTATGGTAACATTATGAGTCAGTAACAAAAAACGGCAATAAGCTCTCTGTACCCTATGATGATCATACTGCCTCCCAGATATTTTGCTACACTATTAAAAGGACCCTGGGGAAAGAAGTACCCGGCATGGGCAATATTAAACTATTTCCCTTGCTGAAGTTCCAAATATTTGAAAATCGTACAAGAAATGGCTCTGTATATATTAAGTTCTAGGTAAGACAATACTGCAGTAAGTGAACTAAACAGAGATTAACCTGAAATTGGACTCTGATCCCCAAGGTAACCGGCTGGTGTAGCCCAGTCCTTACTGGCCCTGCAGAGGAAAAACAAGCTTGTGTCCATGTCTATCTCAACTGTGATCTGGCTGGATATGATCTAATCTTTGAACAGTGCCTAAGCACATTTCAGACGCATAATATGTGTTCGATAATACTAAGCGGGGAGCTTTGGGTTAGGGTGTGTACCCTAATACTTAGGAACTGATACAGGAAAATGAAACCCAGCATTAATGATTTGGCCTTTATTCTGTTAAGTCAGGCAAGTTTCTTTTTCTGTTGGGTCCCTCTCAAAAATCAAACTAATTAACAGAGTGGAAGGAGGGAAGGTGGTTATTCATAGTATCAAAGCATTCTTCAGTTTAAGTCATTTGTTGCAGACTTCCTTTTAAATTAAGACCTCCTCTCTCAGTGTGAAAATTCATAGCCCTCCCCAAGCACCTGGTTCTCTCCATTACTCTATTCCCTGAAGAAAGAAAGGAAAGTGTGGGGGGAGAGGGCTTCAATGAATACTTCCTCATTAATAATGTCTTGTGTTTCTTTAAAAGCTTTATTTTTGTGAGGCAACCCTTGGTTGACCTCACAGATTGCAAGGACCTTATCATCTTACAATCCCTTATTTATTTTTTACTTTTTACGCCTACAGCACCTAGTCTTCCTAGGTAGCCTCCGCCACCCAGTAAACCCTGCTTAGCTTCCAAGATCAAACAGGATCAGGCTTGTTCAGGGTATCATGGCCATAGACTAAAGCTTTATAATTTTAAAGAACTTTCAGACCCACTGTGATCTTGTACCAGGTAGTATAAACTGTAAACCTATTTGAGAGATGAGACCTGAACTCTGAATCTTTCAACCAAATCCAGTGGTCTGGAACCTGGAGCAAGAGGCTCCATGCTCATAGCCACGGTGTCGTGCTGCTGCTTTTCCTCCCCTCTGTGAGTCGGTTCCAGGCATCTTCCGCTTTCCTCCTCAGTTAACTCTGATTAGTGCCTCACTTCATGCAATTACTAAATGGGAAAGACTTAACGTGAACCATCATTCAATCCACTACTGAATGTCAAACAGAAGCCAGACCTTTGAAGAGTTTTAAGGAGAAACTTATTCTTTGTCACTTAAAAAGATTATAGTGAGATTAATCATTTTATCAGTTGGAAACAATTATCTAAACAATTATCAGCCATACTGAAGTTCCTAGCTAGATGTGTCTATCCCTGCTTGCAAATCTGGAAATAAACTTCAGTAACTTCTATAAGAAAGCTAAGCCTTAGAAAATGTCTCTACACAGACTTGATAAGGTTTTAAAACCTCATTTCTTAAATCACTTATTCAACTCATTGCATGAACTTGGATCTGCTAGGCTCCAGGGTAAGAAATTGAACAAGATGCAGTAGTTCTGAACCTAAAAGAAGTCAGAGTCTAGAACAGGAAGACAGACCAGTGCACTGCTCTGAGTTTTCCAAGAGTCCCCTAGGTTCTTAATGGTCAGGCCTCACAACCCTATGGGCCAGAGATGGACCCCAATTACCTTTACACCGTCTGCAGTCACACTGGTCTTTTTCTTTCATTTCTACAAACTCTCCCCGCCCCCTCCCCCATTGGACTTTGCGAAAGTCCTAGTTCCCTCAGCTTGAAAGCTCACCAGGCTCTTCTAGGTCTACTTAGCTCCTCCTCCTCCTTTAGCTTTTAGCTACAGCTGAGATGCCTCAGGAAGCTTTTTATAACTTGCAGATCTGGTCACATCTTCCTATGAAACCCTCTACCACCCTCAACCTTATCATATTTATAGTTTTACATGTACTTGTGTGATTGTTTAATATATGACTATCTGCTCTCAGGTGCCTAAGATCCTGGAAGGGTGGGGCTGCTTTTAGATGTCAGTGTGGGGCACACAGTAGGCCCACAGGAATGAAAAATGAAGTTATGCAGAGTTGCTATATGGGCAATCATTCCCACTTTATTTACTAGTGAGGCAGTCACCACTAGTCACTGAGCTACCAGATTATGCATAACGATTTATAGTTGTATTTGGGGAAAAAAAAAGGCAAACAAAAAAATGAAGTTAGAGGTGCCTGGACCTAAGCAGGCTAAGGCGTCTGTGGAGGGGTCAGGATGGAGTGGATTAGCTCCTTTAACACCAGGCCTAGCTTCTATCTTAGCTCCTGTACGACACTGAAAACTAAAGGCTGTTGGCCCCTGGGAAGCTTTAAACTCTCAAATAGCAGACCTCCCATTATATTTAGTGTTGTGGTTCCAGCACCCACGCTGTGCCTGTTACTTAGCATAAGACACACAAGAAAAACACTTAGTAAATATTAGCCATTGCCAGCATTAACGAATACATTCTGGAGGGTGGGACGGAGTGGGAGACATTATCCACAGCTTTAAAGAAATATTTAAGCTTGAGTTGACTTTTGAAAGAATACAAACAATCCCTCGATCACAGATTTAAAAAGGTAAATTTTCCTTCTCCATTTCTTCTGGAAAACAGAAACTATAAAACCTCCTAACAAACCTCTAGGCCTTCACTCTCTTCCCTCCCCTCACTTCACAGAATTTTAGACCTCTCTACACAGTCACTGCGGAGACTCTGCAATCACTGTGCTGCCTTCAGGCATTTCCTGACCAGGATGCAATCTTGCTGAGGATGTATGTAGTTAGAGCTCCTGCGCGGAGATGATATTTAAGATCTTCATGGGGAAAGTAGCAAGATTCATAACAGGGAGGAAGGGGATCTTCGCATTTCTCCACTCACTGGCATTTTGGCCAAGCACCGCCATCCCTCGTTAGGCTGGAGGACTAGCACGCGAGCCTTGCGGAACCTGAGCCACCCGCCGGCCGAGGCCCCGCCCCCGCCTCTCCTCCCCCTCCCCCGCCGCAACGGTCTCGGCACGCAGGCGCACTGGCGCGCGCAGGGCCGCGCGCGCGGGGGCGGGGCGTGCGCCGGCCCCACTAAATAGGGGCGGAGGGGCGGGCACTGCTACCCTGTCCGTGCGAGTTCCCGCAGCTGTCTCCTCGTGGTTCGCTCCGAGAGCGTTGTTTTACCCGGGCGGCGGCGGCGGCGGCGGCCGGAGGGAGCGGCGACGAGCGGGTGGCGGGCTCCATGGAGAGCGGCGGACGCCTGAGCAAAGGCGGCGCTTCCTCCCCGGCCCCCGGGCTCCAGTGACCGGCGCTCGCGCACTGCCCGGCGTCGGTGCGGCCGCCGGCTCCAGGGCTGACCGGCCTCCTTGCGCCGCTCGGCGCTGCCGCCTCGCCTCCCGGCGCCCCTGCGCCCGACTCGCCTTCGCCCCCACTCCGCGGCGGGGTGGCGGCGGCCGGGCCACCGCAGCGGCGTCCGGAGCAGCGGGGGCAGCAAGAGTCCGCCTCTATGATGAAGTTCAAGCCCAACCAGACGCGGACCTACGACCGCGAGGGCTTCAAGAAGCGGGCGGCGTGCCTGTGCTTCCGGAGTGAGCAGGAGGACGAGGTGAGGGAGGCCGGCGCGCACTGCCCCTCAGACCGGGGGTGTGTGGTGCTGGTGGTGGCGGGGGGGGGGGGGGCTTGCCCTTCCCTCCTCGCCGGACCCTCCGTCTGCCTGCAGGACTGGCAGGGATCCTGAGCCCCTCCCTCCTTCCTTCCCTCCCTGTCGCCCTTCCTCCCTCCCTCCTTCCTTCCTTCCTTTCTCTGGTTTGATAGAAGAGACAAAGGGGCTCGCCCAGTCCATCGTTCTCTAACTGGGCGGTCGTCTGGATGGGAGGCCGAGACGCCTCTTGGCCCCCGGGAAGGCCCCGGGCCGTGTAGGTCTCCCCTAGCCGGAGTCACCATCTTAAGCGAACCAGGCGTGAAGCTGATAAACCTTAAGTGCTAGTAGAGGGGTGGAAATGGCGTTGAGTGTTGCAGCCAGAGCTTTTCTGCCTCTGTTACATTTTCCTTCCATTTTACAGCACTTTGCGGTTTCGGATAAATCCAGGCAGGTTTGTGGAATAGCCAAACTGTTCCGTGCTTTATGCTTTAAAATGAAAACCCATTCAGTTTGTTCCGTCAGCCCTACTTTTAAGTGGATCCTTTACCTCACAAGCACTTGTCAGGATTAGTACTTGATTTTTTTTAAAGCCTCCTTTCATAGTTTTCTGACTGCAGAAAAATGGTTAGTGGAAAATGTGAAATAACGCCAGAAGGGAGAAGATAAACTAGCGGCGGGCAAAGTTACCACTTTCAGACAGTAATCTCTAGCTCTCAGCATATTTATCAAAGCTTCTTTACTTGGCAATGTGTGGCTTGACATCTGGAGAGGAGAGCAGCCATTCCTTGTTCTAAGAGTAAGCAGTCAATCTGTAATTTATTCATCTGCATTGAGTTGATAGGTCCTTGAGATTTCCTTGGAGAGCAGTTTTTACTTTTTTCAGTTACATTTAATTTAAAAAATGGTCACTTTTAAAATTGCTTAGGGCAATAATAGTTGGTAGCCAATGAAAATCGAAAATCTTTTTAGCATCACCACTCCTAAAATGATTAGACAGGGGAAAAAATGACCATTCTGATTTGTGCTTCCATAACCAACTGTGTCCAATAAAATACTCAGCTGAAGTTGGAGATGAGAATTTAATGGCTTATTGTTAAACCCTGTAGTTAGTATGAATATGACATAGTGGACAATCAGTTCTTAGGATGCTTACAGAAATCAAAGTACTTCCAAATAGTGCTCTTCAAACTCTTGTCTTTATTTTTTGAAAAGAAACCAAACTTTTCAGTGGGTGGTGATTGCTGAGTTCGGAGGCTTTAAGTGTTAGTTAACCTTAAATTTTGAAGGAGTTTTCAGCGGAAATTGGTCTCTCTAGGAGCTGGGCCTACCTTAGGTAGAAAGGAGAATGGGTTATTAACATTGACAAAGTTACAAAGTCAACAAGCCTTAAGTGCATCCTATTAAAAAAAAAAGATTTGAAAGTCCTTGAGGGAATGGCCGGCCACCTTAGGGCAAAGCAATCTTTGAATATCAAAGAATATAACAGCCAAAAGTGATCAAGATAGGTCAAGGATCTTGTCGATAGGCTCACTGTTGTGTAACCACATTCTTAGTTGAGTGCTTACCTTGTGTGGGGCACTGCCTGAAAACTATTAAGTTGTTACATTTAATCTTCTTAGTGCTGGTTAATAGGTGAGGAGACAGTTGCAGAGCACAAGTACTTTGCCCAAATGACATAATTAGGAAGTGGTAGGGTCAGAATTCAGGATCTAGTCTCTGCTCCTGATGCTGGGTTCTTGGCATAGGGCCCAAGTCCATAGCAATTGGGTGCACACAGTGAATGAGATTTTGTGAGGCTGAGCTTGGAAGCCTTTCTGAGAGTAGTAACTTTGAAGTCTTGCCATAACTTGAACTTGGAATTCAAGCTTTGTAAAACATAGGTTCCCAGGGGAAAATATGGGAAATGGGAGGAAATTGAAATGATCTTTATTGTGTGAATGGTGAGGCAGTCTGAGGAGAATTCAGAAATTGCCTTAGCAGATAAATGAGTTCTTTTTATACTTGGAAATAGTTTCTGCTGTAATAAGTACTAAATTACTAGCTTCTAGTTGAGTCAAGAGACTAGTGCCATTAGATAATATGAAGGATGAGATTTGGAGAATTTATTAGATAATCCATACATAAAACTTTGTAAATCTGATAACCTCTTGGTTGAGAAACCAAGTGAATCAGTTTGTTAGAAAATATACTCAGAGAAGACTGAATTCTCTAAAATGCACAGCCAGTTTTAATGTCTGGTTTAGTTCTTCGAGGTCTTCATTTCTGTATTTGTGTATAGTTGGGGCTCCTCCTGTTATACAATAATTATAGGATGAACCCTATTAGTTAGCCTCCCTGGACATCTTGGTGTTTTTTGCTGTGTTCTTGTTGAAATTACAATGCTAGCCAGCTTGAACTCACATCTCTCTAGCTAATGTGTGAGATTTTGTTTCCCCCAACTATGTTAAGAACACCTGAATCCTAGTTGTATGCTTTATTGTAGCATGATACATTTATAGGATGTAGATTGAAAAAATAGTAACTGTTGTTTGACCCCCCCAAAACTGCACAGTGCTCTGATCCAGCTCTCCCTATACTGGAGTTCTCAGTAGCCCTTAGTCTCAAACAGGTTGTTCTAACAGCCAGTCTGTGTTTTTTGGGGGGTAGTTTTACATATTACCATTTTATGTTTCTACCTTGTGAGCTAAATAATAAACATTAGCATTTGTATAGGAAGAAATTAGGCAACAGAAATAGCTTACTAAGGTCACAGAATCTGGCTGATAGTTTTGAGTCCAGGTCTTTTATTTCTAAATCTCATATTCATATGATCCTCTCTTCAGCTAGTTATTTCTGTGAGGAACCACCCTTAGTTTTAGCAGCTGAACTTCCAGGCAAGCCCACATGTCCCATAGAGCAGCTGGAATACTGTGCTTGTGCAGTGAGAGGGCAATATTCATTCACAAAAACTAACCAAAATGAATTCTGTTGAACATATTTGCATATTAGGTAGTTTTAATCGGAATGGAAAAATGAAGTGTCATCTCCTAAGGAAGATATGCTGTAGCGGGAGGTTAGACAAATGGCTGATATAAAGGGAAATAAGGTGAAAGTGCTATCAGGAGCTCCAAGGTTAAGGTCCAATATGAGTCATTTGGAGTTGGATTTTAGGAGTGGGAAAGGACCAGCATCACAAACAGCAAGACTTGGCTATGGTCTGGTTGGGTTGCAGCTTATGATGGCATAGAACAAATAATAGTTGGAAAATAGAGCACCTTAAATGTAAGGCTGAAGGATTGCTAGGCAAGAAAAGAACTCTTCGCTTTAAACAGGGAATATTTAGATATTAGATGTATTCAAGTTTGAGAAAGATCTGGTAGCAAAATAGGATAGAGTGCCAAAGGGAGAAATAAAAATGACTTGATCCTGAGTGGGTTCCCACCACAGCTGTGAGTGAGACAAACATTGACAGAAGTCTTTTTTTTTTTCATTAATCAAGAGTTTATTTTTCTTCTAAAGTCGTATGGTTTAGAATGGTTTATTTTCATTAAAAAGGAATAACGCGATAATTAATATCCATGAGCTTATTGTAGCTTGCAGCCATCTCATGTCTAGAGCCATGAATGAATCATGGTGGCCTCCCACGTTCTCATTTGCATAAACTGCTGCAGCGACGTTAAGATCTTCTCTTATGCTTTTATTGTGGACAAAACAGTCTTGAGAACTGACCATTACTCTTTCATTTGGACTTATTATTGCTCTAATTAGCATTTAAGCACTCTTAGGTGAGGGGCTGTGTTCTTCAGATAGTCTTTTAAATGTGGAATGTGTATCCCCAAAATAAGTTCTGTGAAATCATGCACTGAAACTAAGGCTTGGGGAGGTGGGAAAAGTAGAGTCTCAAAACCTATGGAACTCTAAAAGCGGAGCTAATAAACAAAAAGAATCCTAATAAAAATATCAGTACAGTTAAATCTCTTATTAGCATTTTTACACTTAAAATCAACAGGCAGTCCACCATTTTCAGACATTTATACTTTGGAGCTCATACTTCCTCAGATTTAAGTCCTTGAAGGTACTTGCTTCAACTTAAGACCACTTTCATAAAAAATAAATACCCAAAGGTAGTCTTTTCTAAACGGGGAAATGCCACCAACCTATCTCTACATCTGTGCCTGCAGATCTCCTGACCTAAAGAAGGGCTTTCTAAGGCCACTCTTACCAGCTGTTTCCCTCAAGGGAAGGTGCTCCTGTAGACTTTGTATCTGTTATTTTCTTAGGGTCTTGGTCAGCAAGGCCTTTTCTCTAATTGTGCAAAAACTTACTTCATCACTTCAAAACATGCTAGAAGAAAACATCATGATCAACCCATTTGCTGTTAGATTGATTGACATCTTTCTACCAATCCCCTATAATCTAATTTGGGTTAAATACATTTTTTGCAGAACTTATTTCTCATCCTCCTATAGCACTGTCTCTATAGTCCAAAAAGTAGTATTAATTTCCTTAGTAATAGGTGGCTTAGTTAGTGGATATAATAACTATTGTTGTAACTTATGTATGATCTTTTAAAATGTGTGCATAGTGGGTGTTTTCAACATGCTGCTGGCCTAATTTTGGCTAAATGCCTATGAAACACTTAACTGTGGTAGAGGTAGTTTTAACTATTCATGCTGTCCTGGATCATAATAATGAAGACCAACTGCCCCCAAATAGCTTCTTAATTCATAAAATAAAACTCTTCATTCTTAAATTTAGGACTCACTAGACAGGTTCTCTGGATAGTTAGCTGTGTTTTTACTGGAAGGAAGGAATCATCTGTAATAGCCAGTTGTTCCCAGATGCAGGCTTGTGACCAAGAGCAGTTTTAAGATAAAAGCTAAAACACAGAAGGCAATTTTGCACTTGGTGAAGGGGACTAACAACAGTTTATGTACCTCCAGCTCCTGAAGGCATAACTGAATTACATAGACCTTGAACAGCATTTTTTAGTTTTTACAAGCTCTTACATATCCCCAGTGAAGAGGATTTGTTGGGCAACAATGGGTATCGCAGTGGTCTCCAACCTTTTTGGCACCAGAGACCTGTGCTCCTGTGAGAATCTAATACCTGATCTGAAGTGGAGCTGCCCCTGTGATGCTAGCACTGGGGAATACTTACAAATACGGATGAAGCTTAGCTTACCTCCTACTTGTGGCCTGTGTTCTAACAGGCCAAGAGGACCAGTCTGCTGGGCTTGTTGATTGGCAACCCCTGGGGTATAGAATCTATAATAATAATTCCAGTTCAGATAAACCTTCATTCAGTATGACTCAGGGCTGATTCTAAGTTGACCACTATCACTGCTTAAAATGAGAAATACTTGTATTGCAAATATTTAAAACATTAGATTTCTAAGAAATGACTTTTCAATAATGTCACGTAAAATTATTAACACATGGAAAGAGATGGGTAAGGTCTGATAGTGTAGTGGGAGGAGTGCTTATAATGAAGGTGGTCAGGTTGGATCATGTGAGAAAAAATGTCTTTATTTTTCATCATTCTTAACAACATTGGCTTTAGGGTTTAAGTGCAATTCAGTCTAATTCTGCAACCTGGTGGGTTGACTAGCCTTCTTTTTATAAATCTTTCCTTTGGTCTCAGCTCTGGCTTATTTGGAATATTGAATGTCTTTCATCTCTGTCATCTTGTCCCAAATGTAACAGACTGTCTTTTGGGCTATACAAAGTCTAATATACCCAGAAAGATAACTGAAAAGGAATTTAAAACCTGTTAATGACTATATATGGATCTGTCAGCTGTTATATCCTCTTACTGAATAAGCTTTTATAGATTATCCTTGTCATAGAGTATTAGTTAGCATGTTAAAGCAATATTTTAGGTCCTAGTAGAATGGGGATGTTATAGAAATGTTTAGATAGCTTTGGGGGCTGAGGGTATTGGATAATAATGCTTTGGGATGTGGTTCTGTGGGTTTAGATTTTTCCACTGTGTTGGAAAAATTAGTTGTCCTTCATTCTGTTTATGCTTCTCATTCATTTCTTCTACCTTGGCAGACCCATGCCGTAGTTCTACTCTTGTCTATGGAGTATATTCCTCAGTTCTTGCTCCTAATTACCACCCTCCCCCTGCCTTCTGCCTCACACACAAATGTTTCCTTGACCTCATTTGAACTCCAGACGAAGTACTCAAGATGAGTAGGCAACTACTTAATGAAACATACTGGTTTTCAAATCTGTACCATCACCAAAGGGTCATCATTAAGTCTCTTAAGCTAGTGGTTTAGACGTTGGTCATTTCTGTACCACAGGTATTAATGACTCATTTGAATTGATCATTTTTGCAGATGGATTTCAAGTTAATGGTTTGATGAAATTTAATCATTTTGAAATGTCAGCGCATGATAACTTCTTGGTTTCAGCTAAATCATTTGTCCAGAACTTCCAGATCTGTTTTCTCAAGGCTTTCTAAATAGTAATTTACGATGGGAGTTACTAAACCGTGCAAGGGTTCCATGACGCTGATTTCTGGAAGAGAAATTCAGTCATATTTTAATGATGTCCTATAGATAAAAGATTTGGTTTTAAATTGGAAGGAAGGTTAAGTGTTAGTACAGAAAAGGAGACAGACTATATATACTAATGGGTTTTTTCAACATATTAACCTTATGTAATTTAGCTCTTATCTTGGACAAATGAGAACATAACAGTCATTGACCTAGATACATAACACTGAATTTCATTTTTTCGAGACTCAAACATTATGACTATCTATGGTTTTAAAACCTCTGTTTACTAAATGAAGATGTACTTTTCTGGTGGTTAGACACCTGAACCATTCTGTCCCATTATGAAGGTAATCAAGGAAGTTGCTTAAAGAGCATAGAATTGTGTAGTAAGAATTTCATCCAGGCAATAACAGAAACGAGATTATTCCTAACCCACACTCGTAACCAGGAAAAGAGGCCTCCAACTCTGCAGTCAGGACCAGTAGTTATAGTTCACTTTTCCTTTGATTTAAAATATAATGCTTTTGTACCTTTAAATATTTTTTTTTTAACTTAACAACTTACATTCATTTGCCAGTCTTGATAGGGCCAAAGCCTTTGAATGCCATAGGTCCTTGGTAAGCTTCCTTTTTGAAACACAAAGGTGAAATCTGACTTGCAGTTTCGCTTTGTTTAAAGTAGAATTTGAACTTAGACCTTTTCATGCTCTTTCTGGATTTTTTATTCTCTTTTCCCAGTCTTTTATAGTAGTCTCATTCATACTTAGCAGTTTTTAATAACCCACTTTTAATAAATCTTTGCAGTCTTTTGGATATTTAATTTTTCTCTGTCTTCATTTCATCCTTAACTCCCAATAATTACAAACAAGTACAACTGGCAAAATTTGGAGAACAAGCCTAATTCTTGGTAAGCTGGTTCAATTCAACTGGTGGGAAAGTATAAGAGCTGCTAATGGCCAACAGTGAGTGCTTAGGCCAGGATTCAAGATATTTAATGCTCATTAACACTTAACAATCTTATAAGGGCAGTTACTTCTTACAGATAATGAAACTGCGTGGATTATTATTAGCCTATCACTGTGTGCATCAAGGAATGAAAGACCATCTTGGTTATGATCTGTGCAGTATAAACGTCTTCATGTTCAAACCTGTATTTTCCAATTCTTGCTAGATTTGCTTATTCTGACTCTTAAATTTCAGATATTGATATGTAAGCCTGATTTGCTAGTTTTTAACAAAGCTCAAGTTTAAGACCTCACATTTCATTTCACCAAAATTGCCATATTTGCACTTAGTGGTACCCTCAATGTCAGCCATTAGTATTTTAGCTAAGGCTTTGCAAACCATTGTATTAATTTACAGTGCTTTTCTCTGGATTTGCCACTAATTTGCCAGCTATTTACTTGAAGAAATGATGCCAGTGGAAGGAAGCTTCCTATCCAGATCAAGAATGAGAGAAACAATGTTCAAATCCCTTGAGCATTAATTGATCACTGCTCAGTAGTGAGGGCATATCCATAGGCAAAGGCGTGCTGCTTTTATTTTTTTTTCAAATTGAGGTTTTGTGCCTGACTAGGTATTACCATATCTCCCACCTCAGCGTTTTTAGAAGTTTTGGGGGAAAGGTGAGAGTTGCTGAACTGCCAGCCAGGAACTTTCTAGTGGGGGAAGGTTTTGAAAAGTTCCCTGGCAGCTTGCTCTAGTAAGTGAGTCCTGTGCTGTCTGTGAACTCTTCAGGGCCCAGCAGTTCCTCTGGCAGTAGGGAGGGAGCAGATAGAACTACTGGCATGCGCATCAAATATCAGAACCCACACCAGCGATTAAACTTTGCTCTAAATTGATTAATATACCAAATAATTTTACATTTTTTGTTCAAGTTGATTAAGATATCTATTTTCACAAATACCATTTGGTGTTACTTCTCATAAACATTTTTTTTTAACTTAAGTGAATTTCATCATTTCTTTGCCCACAATTTTGTTTAATGAGATGGATGTATAATATTTGTTTCAGATACTGTTAAAATATTGAACCTCCAGGATACTTTGTGATAGTTTTTTTTTTTTTTTTTTAATTTAAGTGTTTGCATATTTCAAGCTTAATGCTGTTCTTGATCAGGGTCCCCCAGACTCTTCCTGCAAAGGGCCAGATAGTATTTTAGGCTTTGCGGGCCACATAGTCTCTGTCACAACTAGTCAACTCTGCTATTGTAGCACAAAAATATTGAGAGACAATATGTGAAAAATGAATGAATGTGACTGGATTTCATAAAATTTTTATTTATGACCACTGAAATTTGAACTTCGTATAATTTAAAAATATAAAAACCATTTTTAGTTCACAGACTGTACAAAAACAGGCAATGCGCTATAGCTTGCCAGCCTGTCCTAGATCATAAATTAAAGTTGTTATCAAAATGGAAAGACTTTTGCTAATCTATATAGGCTTGGAATATAATCTTTTCCATCTAATCATAAGTATAACAAGAATCTCTGTGTACCTAGTATTAGCTTTACCTGAATTTTCCTGTTTCTCACAGCTTCTGTTTTCTAAGTATTACGTTTTATAGGCGAAGGAACAGGGTGACGTGCCTGTGTCATATATCCTTAAGTTTGGAAGAATGTTAAGATTCTCTAACTAAAGAATAATGGGTGTGACCACAAACCTCAGTACATACAGCTCTGGGACTAGTAAACCAAGTCTCTGCTTTTATCCTTTGTTGCTATCCAAGAATTAGAGAGTTTTACTAATTGAATCTGGCAATTTTAATGACTTAATTAGGTAAGAATTATTTAGTAATGAGATAATGTTATTGAATTCTGAATGCAGAAAGACAGCATTTTATAAAGGCTGTCAGATGCTTTTTTTGTGTGGTAAACCATGTACCCCTAATTTTAATAAAAATTAAAAGTAGCTTCATCTAGACGAGATTTACAACCTTGTAAAGTTTTGAGAAATTTGCTTATTATGCATAGTGCTTCTTAGGCTGGGAATAGATGTTTATAATGGATCTTGCAGGTGCTGTTGGTGAGCAGCAGTCGGTACCCAGACCAATGGATTGTCCCAGGAGGAGGAATGGAGCCTGAGGAGGAACCTTGGGGTGCTGCCGTGAGGGAGGTTTATGAAGAGGTGAGATGAACAGTCCTTTTTTTCTTTTCACACAGACTGTATTTGGGTACATTTTTGTTGCCTAGTTCAACATTTTTAAGCATGTAACTGTTGATAGCATTTTGCTAAAAGCACGTATTTTTTCCATCTGGTGAAACAGTTAAAATCAATGTGGAAGTCCTCCAGAATTGTATAACACGGCAGTTGTATAACAGACAATAAGTCTGGTTGGTGATCAATATATAACATTATGGCCTTGCCCCAGAGCAAGGTTAATAATACACTGAGCAAGAACATAGAGACATTAATCATGTGCTATGATTCTTTTTCAAGTGAATAAGAAGAAACAAATCACTTTTATTTTACTTATTTTGTTTGAAAGTTCAGTAAAATGTTGTTTGTGCACATACATGCACAAAAGCACACGTGGCCTGCTTGTCATCTTACACCTGATGATTTACAACTTGCTTTTACTCACAGGCAAAATAGATTAAGTGCCATAAAAAGTTCCTGGCCTTGATGTGTAATGAGAAAGGTCTCGTAGAGATAGGTCCTGAAGGATGAGCAGGAAGAAATCACTCTAGATAGAGAAGATAGCATGTTCCAGTCTATTAGTTCACAGTATGGATTTGAAGGGGGCACTGACGATGTTCCAATCGGTCTTTTACAGTATTAGGTAAGAATAATGAGGACTCTGCTGTGGAAGGGTTGCATGTCCATGTGAAAAAAAGATAGACCTATAAGTAAGAAGGAGGAAGAGTATTTATCAGTTCATAGAGAAATCTGTTTTCATTCAGGACATTTGTCCCAGATTTGTAGAAAGTCTAATTTTGGGTCAGTCTTTGCCATTTCTTATAAAATAAATGACAAGTTGACATGTGGAGCAAATGAAGTCATATGTTAACAGTAAACCACAGGTCGGGAATCTTAGCCAAAAAGAAGTCACAGAGCAGGCTTGATATCGGAGAGCCTATTATGTTTAGATTAAAAAATTAGAATAGCCAGAAAGTAATTTTCATATCAATTTTATTATGAAAAGGTAAGATTTTTACATTTCATCTTTTTTCAACAGGCTGGAGTCAAAGGAAAATTAGGCAGACTCCTGGGTATATTTGAGGTGAGTTAACAAAATTAATCCTTGTTTGCTGATCAGTTAGTGATACCTTTCTAACCAACTGTAATCTGGCAGCAACCTGAACTAGATGTTCCCCTGAAATGATCAGTAGGCAAGTAACTTATAAGGATTAGCAGAGCAGGAATTAAAAGCCACTTAATTATATATAGCAATATTAGGGTGGTAATTTCTTCCGTATAACAATACAGTGAAATTGATGTAGAAAGACTTGTTTCTTGGTTCAGGCTGTGCTTTTTAGGTCTAGACTTTTAAGAGGTACAGTATCCTCAGTATCACCTAAGGGCTTAAGTTTCTTGTGGATACTGTCTGGAAATGTACCCTTACCTTAAGCACATAACATGAGACAACATATAGTAACTATCCTTAAAGAGCTGTGTGAGGATACAAAGCTCAGGGACATTGAACAGATAAAAAAGCATACAATTCTCTTATGTATAATTCCTTATTACTGAATGCAGAATGGGATTTGTAAGGAAGGAATTTGGAATTGATATGCATTCTGTGGAAGGCAGGGAGAGAGAAATAAGGTTGGGTCATGAGACTGGAGCTATTCTCAAATAGATTTTTACCCAAAATTCAATCTAGATACATGGTATATACCAGGTACGTTGTGACTTTTTTTTAAGATACTATTTAAGGGTTAGTTCTGTCCTTCTGGTGGAACCATGTACAATTTATTTTTAAGTTTTTATTGCAGGAATTCAGAAAAAAAATCTACTTGTACAGCACTTGGTAGAATTGATTCCCAGAATACTGTAATTGTTAAGAGTAAAGTTATTAAGATACTGCTCCATCTTTTCCAGAATTCAGTACTTGCTTTATCTAGTTAAATAGCTCCATCTCCTGGTTAAACTAAAAAACGTACTGAGAGATTTTTGAAATTCAGAGTAGCCATGGTACAAATAGCATATCTATCAGTATGTTGACAAGAATTTTTGACATTTTAAAACGTCTCCTGTTATAAAGCTCATATAATATGGGAAGGTAGTAGTAGTAAATGCTTTTACTATTTAATTTCCATAAAATACTATTTAAATCCATGTAACCTTCCCCTTAGAAAACATAAGAGAAAATTAGAATTGTCCAGATCATTTACCTCGGTGGTTTCAATGCATTTGTGAACAAAGCATAATAAAGGTAGTGATTTGCCAGGCATAGAGAAGACAAATTCTTTAAATAACAAACAATAGAGTTTTATATGAGAGATGCTTCTAATTTATTGCTTTTATTCCTTCCCAAAGACATGACACAGTTTGAACAAGTGTATTATTCAGGTTATTTGTGGTAGAAAATATTAGGGCTATTATGGATAGTTTTAGACTATAGCAAACAAGACTAATTTTAATTGAGATTAAGGTGAGCAGCCCCTTCACCTTAAAGCCAACTTATGTTTAATTTTGAACCAAAGATAAAAGTAGGTGGCAGCTTCAATATGGGTAAAATTAAATTTGAACATATAGTACTACACATAATATTCCAGAATTGAATTAATCCAGGTATTTTCAACGTTGGCTGTGCATAGTTCGTCTGGAAGCTTTAAAAATATCAAGACTTAGGCCTCATCTGAAAGCAACTGAATTGGTATCCCTTAAGAAGCCATTCATCCTAGGTGATGTAATGGACACCAGGGTTGAGAAGGCCTAGTCTGGGTTAGTAGGACTGTGCTGTGTGTGTACCTTGTAACCCTCTAAAGAATGTTCTGAGCAAACGGGATACTGCTCAAAGCAGTCCTGAAGGAAACAGTTCTTTATAGTGTTCAAAGGTCTTCAGGGTTAGCTCCAGGGAATAGGACCTAGGATTAAAATGACAGGAATGCAGTTCTTTTTAATATAGATTCCATTCCAATCTTAGATTTTTTTTTAATGAAAAATATTTGATAGAAGTAAAGTGCTATAAAGTTTTTAGTATTAGGAGCTAATTTCACCATTCCAAATGTATTGTCTTTTACATAAACTCACTTTTACGACTGAGTGTACGTGCCTATGTTGGCACATATGCTATGCTAATTAGCAGTATGCCAGAACTGAATTTTTTCCCTCAGAAATGTATGTAGCTAGCTCCTGTAGATTAAAATGCTTTTCTTTTTGTATTGAAGCAGAACCAAGACCGAAAGCATAGAACATATGTTTATGTTCTTACTGTCACTGAAATATTAGAAGATTGGGAAGATTCTGTTAACATAGGTAAGTTCCCTTTCCCTTTGCTTTCTAAACACTCTTAATTCAAATACTACATACTTGTATCCAGTTTTCATCTTAAATTACTTTTGGTTATTTAAAAATTTTTCTCCAACATAGTTGTCGTCTAAGCCATTCCAAAAAAGAGAAAGTCATTATTTGTGCAGGAAGAGTGAGGGGCATTGTTACTTTTTAAAGTTGACTTTATTGTATAGTGACCGATGTCATTACTATTTTCTAGGAAGGAAGAGAGAGTGGTTCAAAGTAGAAGACGCCATCAAAGTTCTCCAGTGTCATAAGCCTGTACATGCAGAGTATTTGGAAAAACTAAAGTTGGGTTGTTCTCCGTCCAATGGAAATTCCACAGTCTCTTCCCTTCCGGATAACAACACCTTGTTTGTAACTGCCGCACAGACCTCTGGCTTGCCATCTAGTCTAAGATAGAATGGGGAGGACCTCTCCCACCATGCGCTGTCTCGCGGGGAGAGGCTTCTTTATTTTCCTTAGCAAACATCTGAATGACATTGGCAAACTGTCTGAATTTGCCATGCAGGGTTTTCAAACAATTTGCATGTTTTTCAGATGCTCTCAAATCTTTTTTTTTAATAGTGTAAAATATTTTAATAAGCCAAAGCCATGTGGAATTTTTTTTAGATGCCTTAACTGCTCCCCCTGCTTCATCCCACTCTCTGTGTTGTTTTGGTCGTCATTTTTTTCACAGCATTTTTTAGCTTTTTGTCCATTTGATGTCAGTCTGTATTTTTTGTGAGATCGACTTGTGGGGATATTTCACCCCTAAATTATTCCTCATTCACAGCATTAACATATTCAACAAATTCTTCTGGGAATTTATAAAAATAATTATTGGTATTAACCATCCATCCAAAAACTTGTTGCATAGGATCACAATTTTAATTCATAAGTTCCAGATTTGGCCTATTTTCTGTAAGTTCCAATAACCATTTTTGACAAAGGACTTAATTTACTGTTTTCAAGAATTTATGAACTCATTTGTCTTAACAATTAGTATTATGTCACTAGCTACTGCTATGTCCAATTTCCTTGTAACTCAATAGTCCTTTAACACAAAATTTTAACTTTATAGAGTTGGCAAATTTTAGGAAGTTGTAGTGTAAGCAAAACACATGTAGCAAATACATCTCATGAAAACTTTATTCATGGAATTTGAGTTAGCAGGCTCAGTTGCCAATTCACTTTATCCATAATCTCTCTTTACAGAGAATACCTGAGAATTTTATTTTCCTCAGCGTAAATTGCTTTTTAAAATGTATTTTGAATTTAGTTACATCTCTTCAGTTAAACTTGCTGGTTACCAATAACCACAGATAGGATTGGAGTTTAACCTCAAATGCCAGTCAGTGATGACTGCATCACAGTGAAAATGGCCTTGCTGTTTAGCTGTTACAGACTTAGGTTGTTAGGGTGCCTTAGGTTTGTCTCGTCTTTTACAGGTTGTCAGTAGGTACTGTTTATCACATAACTTAACTTTTGGGGCCTGGAACATAGCTGAATTAAGAATGATTTTATCTTATGTTTGTCTTTATACTTAAAAATCAAAAAGAAACCTATCTAAAATACATGTAGTACCTTCTCTGAAACTCCTATACTTCCCTTAACAAGTGAAAAATGAAATGGAAGGGAAAATGTTTGAATAAGTTGTGGAGTGGGGGACAGGGACAAGGACAACACCATTCTATAATGTAGACATTAGCTTCTTGTAAATATTGTAACTGGTGAGTATAAAGTAGAAAATAAGTATAGTTATAATACATTTGTTCTAATTGTCAACCTTTAAAAATATAATTGCTGCTAAAAATAGTGCTGTTACACTTAAGGAAAATTGGTGCCACTGTTATAAAAATGAGATCTTGTGCCATAAAATGCAGCTGAACTAAATATAAACATTGATTCACAATTAATGCTGTCAAAGGAATGAGTAATTTAACCAATGACGTTTCATTCTAAATTATGTAGTATAATCAAATATGATCATCCAGAATTTTTATATTTTCTTTGTACAGAGGTTATGTATTCTGGGTGTTTTTTAAAAAAGAAAACATTTTAAATCCCACAGATTGACACTTTTCTATCAATCTTCAATGGACTAAGATTTTTTTCTCGTTAGTCTCTGAAGTTTCTTTAAATTACGTACTTAACACAGCAGAGAAACTGGATTGTTTTTGTATATAAGACTGCATCCACCTGAAATGCTGTCACAAGTACTTGGGGTGGGGAGAGGTATATTGTACATTCTTAGAGTTAATAATGCATGAACTTATTTTATAAACTCTTAGCCTATGTATTTGACCTGTAAAATATGTACAGTATTAATGTCAGCCATCTCTTAAAAGTGAGCCTATAAATATTGTTGTATAATTTTCTTTGGTCAGAAACATTTAGACAAATTAGTGCCACTGAGTAAGAATTTTCTTCAGTGCCATTTAGCAAACCAACTGTCTTTAGTCTATGCAACTAGCAAAACTTAGTATAATGCAACAGAGTACAGTAGTTGTTATCGTTTTCACACTTTAGATTTCAAAGGATGGTTTCTTCACTATTCTGGAACCCAGTCTAGCAAAATTAGAGGGAAGGCCCTAACGAAATTTCTATTAAGAGAAAAAGCCTACATTTTCAGGCTCAAAAGTTAAATACTACAGATAACAAAGTGTCTGTCTCAGAGCTCCTAAGTTTACAGAGTGTTGGGACTGTTATTATGCTTTCTGTAGGGTAGTTGGATAAAATTGGGCAGCTAAAATTTTCAGTCCCATGTGCCTCCTAAATAAAAATAACAAAGTAGCAACTATCCTGCATGTTTGTTGTTGGGTTTTTTGTCTTTTGTAAACAGGTGAAATTTTTCAGCCAGGCACATGCCATTCAGTTTTCCATTGTTGATCACACAGTTGTATAATGAAGCAAAAGTGAGGGGGTTGAGGGGTGGGGGTGATTGTTGTATACACTTTGAATTGCTTTGCATGGTCTTATTTGAGATAATTGGTGTAAGAATCTTGACTTTTTATATTTGGAAACAGCAAATAAAAATGGAAATAAATTATCTTTTCTTTTTTTAAACACAAAACTGTGCAAGTGAAAACTTACCTGGCATTCCATAGTAACATTACTCTTTTCCACTTGGTCATATGTCATCTCAGTAGTACATTTCTACACTTTCCTTACTAGTGGAATTAACTGGGTTTTAATCATTTTCAAGAGCTTATTCTGTATTTTGCTGTAATGAGTTACAGATGTTGTCTACACTACCGTTTAATTATTGCAGCTCGATTTGAAAGAGTAACTGGCTATAGGCACCCTGCCTGCCATTTTATTTCCCCCCAAATATTGTTTACTCAAAACCAACTTTAGAATCCCCACTTAAAAGTTCTACTCAAGTCTTATTTCAATTGTAGGGGAAAAGCTTGGCATTTTCCAATGTTTTCACATTGAAATACAAGAATTCTCTACAGGTCTCAAAGCAGAATTTTCTACAAAGTGACACAGTGCTAAACCCTAGTCGTTTATTAAAATATAATTTTAATGAATTGGTTATATCTGGAGTGTTGCTGTATAGTTGATTTTGCCTCAAATGAAATTTCCAGCCAACACTTTCATAAGTTCTTAAAAGTGTTTACCAGTAGCTGCACAATAATCAGCGTCTGTTCATGCCTAGCATTGATGCTATAACAGAACAAGTTTCCTGGCCTCAAGGAACTCTTAACATTTAGTGTAGAGATGACTTCATTAGGTGTTTATTTACTTGTCAGAAGTTACTAAAATGCCTTTCAGGCTTTTTTTTTTTTTTTTTAAGACATGCACTATCTTCAAAAGCAAAATTTTGCCCCCCACCACCACCCCCCCCCCCCACCACTACCAAATACTTAGCAACATTTTATATGGAGCCACAGAGCCAAAATCAGGCTAAAAAGTGATCTCATCTGGTGCTTTACTATTTTTAATGTCTTCCTGATACTGCCATTGGCTAAATTTTAGCAGTAAAATGAGAAGGCTATGACCTATCTTAGGACTGTATAGCAGAAGCCCACGTTTACTCAAAGGTTTCATATCTTTTTACTAGAAATGTGTTAGGTTCTATCTTTGATGATATTGGCTAATCTCCAAAGTTCTTCCCAATGTGTGGAATACCACCCTCTGGACATCTTATTCTTGGCTCTTACTATACCAGTGCCAGACATGTAAGTATTATAGGTCTTTATGCTTTTCTCAACTGTTACATAAATGAACTCCTTCATCCAATTAGTGGAAAAAAAAATAGGTGTATCAAGAAACTTAAACATACCTTTTGATCAAATAATTATACTAGAAATCTCCAGGAATGTGGATGAAGGTTTATGTACCAAGATAGGGCAATTAAACTGGTATAAAATGGTATTAAAATGAAATAAAATGTCCAGGCCTAAAGGTTGGCAATGGTTACCTATTAATATATCCATATAGTGAAATGCTATAGACATAAAATAAAAGCCATTCACCCAATTCCGCTTCTGGGAATCTAGTCAAATATTTCAGCAGGTTGCACATCAAAATATGGTTAAAGATGTATATTGCAGGACTTAGAAAACTGGCATCGATTTCAGTTACCAATGGGATTAAATCATGATCATGTAAAAACACTGCTGCCAAAACTGCCGCAGGTGGAGGGGAGGGTCTTCCAGTAACACCGACTGGAAACATGTCAAAGATTACTTTCTAAAAGGAGCCCGTACGTTATTTCACCTTTTCTTCTAAAACGCAGTTTTAATTTTAAAATGAACATTCTGAGAAACTTTGTAAGAATGTTCGATCTCTTATATGAAAAATGGACTTGATAAATGTTCAATCTGTACAGACCTTATCAAAATATGTATGAACATCAAAGGGAAACAAGGAAACCTGCACAAATATTTATTTCCTTGAATTATTGGCGTAACAGTAATTACTTTTTAAAGGGGGAAGACACACATTTGGTTCCAACTCTAGAGCACTGAACACTGCCAAGGGAAGGAATCTCAACCTACAGGCCAAACCTAGTCCCAGCCTGTTTATACAGCCCATAAGCTTAGAATGGTTTTTACTTTTTTTTCATAAACTGTGACGTGAAAAAGTTTTATCAGAGCAGAGAAACCTGTTCATTAAAATTGTCTATGGATGCTTTATCACTACGATGGCAGCATGGAGTAATTTACTCCGGATCCATGGCCTACAGAACTCAAAATTATTACTGTTTTAGAAGGAAAAAACAAATTACAAGAATGGCCCTACTCCCTTGATTACCTAGTCCTAATGCTTTTTGCCAAAACTTAAGGAAAACAGCATCCAGTTCAAATCTAGCGCTACCAAGCTATCATGTCTAAGCTGCTTTTGACAGGTTTGAGTTGAGTAGTTTACTGAACATCAGCCAGAACTTTACTGTAAACTAACTTGTTAGGTTATAATGAAATTTGAGTGGGATTTACTAATCTAGATCATGGAACTATTTCAAAAGGAGTCACGGTGGGTGAGAATGGATCAGGTATATGTAAAACATAAATATGCTGGTTATTCTACATGATAGGAACATGAAGCTATCAATCTTTTCTAATCTCTAAAACATGTTTTGTCCCATAGATATAATCAGCAGAAAAAAAATGTTAAAGCTTAATGAGCACCATAAAATGTACTTTTACAAGATAATGGGATTTCAGCTGTGCTATGCTACAGGAGACTATAAGCAAGGTCTAAATATTCATATACAATATAACAATACTAAGTCATCAGTGGCTGGCTTGGTAGCAAGTCTACATTCACTTGAAATGCCACACCAACATGCATATGTGAAATGAGATGGGCTCAAGGGTGGCAAAGATGAAATTGGGGGAAAGGTGGGAGGACCCAAAATCCTCCTGTTAGTTCTACACTTAACAGGAAAAATTTCAGTCCAACTCCGTTTTGCAGCCAAAGGGAACTTGCCCAATTTGTAACAAAGCTGTAGCAAAAACCAAATCTTGTAACCAATCCACCCAATTTTCAACTTCAGTAATAAAATTGGAAATTAATGCAGTGTCTATAGTTAAAAAAAGACAAAGTATCACTAGTCTTGGTGGTAGATTACATATTTTTATTCTTTATATTTTTTCAATTTATTACATTCAGCATGTTTTGCTTTTGTGATCAAGTCATTTAAAAATAAACCCGATATAATTCCTTAAACTAAGCGCATGCTAAATAGCTAAATGAACTGTTGCCCCAGGCCCCCCAAGACATCATTCGGATGAAATATCACATTTTTCTTAAATAGATGTTATTAGCTGCTCTATAAATCGGTTTTTTTGTTTTGGGCCAGCTTTTCAAGATAAGGCTCTATTTTAAAACTTTTGCTACTGCAACAAAAATTGATGTGGCCAGAGTAGCCAAGAGATTCCTGGACCATCAAATAGAAAAATAAGGCCAATTCCTATCATTTCCATGACACCATTTACCTAAAATTGTTTACAATATTTTATAGAATACCAGATTGCCTTCCCCACACTCTCCTTTAACAGTGCTAAACCTCATCTGTGACTTTTGTATTGACCTGTATTTAATCTTATTTTTAAATGCTTCTGAATTTTTGTATTAAAGTAGGTTCTTGGTTGAGAGCTGGGTTTAAGTTCTACATCAGATCTAAGATTTTATTAAAAGGCTGCTCTGTGAAAACCAAGAATAGGTATTGTGGAAGCAAAACACAGTAAAATGTAAACGTCAAATAAAAAACACAACCTTATTAAAAAAAAAAAAATCCACACACACATAATCCTATCAATGCCTCAGGATTTTAGAAAAGCTCATGAATGGCCAGAGTTGACTTTCAAGAGGCCACTTTATCTGCAGATTCTTTTCTTCTCTCCCAGGGCTTAGTACATGCTGTTCCTCCTGCCTAGAGATATTCATCTGGCTAGAATCCAGAAGAGCAGCCCCTCTAGTACTTATTTCCCTCCTCCATAACAGAGTTGGAATTGCGGCTTGTCCACGTACCTTATTAGATTACAAAGTCCACTAGGGAAAGAAAGCCCCATGCCAGTCCCATTCACCTAATCATCCCCCCACGAGGAGTACAGTACTGGACACATATTGAACACTTGTTAAATTGTTTCCTTCAGCTTAGGCGTTACAAAGTCAAAGGCTTGCCAAAAACCAGGGCTACATAAAGCAGCAGGTGGGCTGGGAAGGGGACTCTAGCCAACTACAGTCACTGTGTAAAAGGTCAAGCTCTTGCTAGGGTGGCAGGTACTCAGCTCCTCCCAGGAGATGCCATGTCCAAAGGCAGGTCCCGCCCCATTATTGCCAAAACTGTAGATATTCAAGTTACCAAAATTCTGGATTTTAAGGTGTATCTCCCTATTTTTAGAAATGTTGGCACTGAATTCAAAACAGTTTAACCAACTACACTGTGTGGGGCAAGGAAAACAGACTCAAAAGCCAGATGTAGATGCCAGTTTCAAACTGTACCTTGCCTCTCAGTGCTCAGTGAACACTGGCTCTTGTTTCATCCCACTGACTGAGAAATCAAATCTTACCAAAACAGTGGGCACTCATCAAAATTACAAAGGAGAAAAACATGATGCCATGAAATTAGGAATTCATATATTTGAAATGAAAACAGTAAATTATTCCATTTCAGTACTTCTATCACAAACTTTGACTTCAGAGTCACATCTTAAACACATTTTTATAGTGCAACAGATTTAAATATGGAATTTTATCACTTATAAATCACTATGTGATATCAGCTAACATCATGAGCAGTGCCATGTACAATAAATAAAACGGATTTATATTTAACTGCTTGAGTGTTCATTTTGGCCCCAGAATGAGATTGTTTCCTTAGTTGCAAGACACTCTCTCAACAATACAATTGTTATGACAACCGCTGTTAATAGTTTTTAAATTTACAACATGAGGGTTATGACCAATTTTATTCTGAATTAAACTTACATTTGTTTCCAAGCAATGCATTTATTTAGTAGGATACCAGTTATCAGTCATCAAAAACTCATTATGTTGAAAATGTAATTTTAATAGATATTTCTTCATCTTACATAGGAGCACAATAAAATATACCACATTCTGAAGAAACTCCAGAAGTTATGAGAATAAGAGTGGGGGAAATTCAGATGGGCTACAATATCCATTACCTTAAAACTGTGAGACAAGGGTTCCAACCCACAGGTTAACATTTACATACTTAGGACTGGCTACATCGATGACTTAAAAATAACAAGAATCAGGATCAGATATAGAGAGGGGTGGGAAAGAACAGTTTGTGGGGGGAAGGAACTCTGTCAATGCAGAAAAAAAATCACTGAATATCAAATTAAAGAACAAAAGGAGCTCCCATAGCAAATACTGGGATGGAAGAAAGAATGGGTGACTGAGGACTTGACACTCTCAAAGAAGCCTTTTGGATGGCATTTATGCAAGCTGGTTGTTCATCAGGTCTATAAGGAAGACTCCATAGATGTCTCAGCAAACCCCGAATAATTATCAGATTGGTGTTTCTTAATAACATACTCCAGCGGTCACACATGAAGTTTTCAGACAAGAACTAAGAAAAAGGTCATAACTCAAATGCCTATCACAAATGTGGCACATGTGAAAGTCCTATACAAAGTCAGCCACAAATGCTTTGCTGTGACTCTCATATACAGTAATTTTCAAACATGTGGCAAGACATCAATGATCGCCCAGCTAATCAGACAATACACATTTATTTCAAATTTCTAGGCAGTAAAAATAATGTTAGCTACCGATGCTTTATGTTTGCTCAGGGCCAGTTTAAAAATACTCCATTCAGTGATATCTTAAACACAAATTTGCATCAGTGAAAAGAAACTGGCAAAACCTACCTCTTGCCATTCAATTTCAGATGGTTCAGACCACAACAATGCTTCATCGGTTTTAATTTTTAAATACGATTGTCACATTGGGAAAATGAAATAAACACAGTAAAATAAACTGTACAAAGGCAAAGTAGAATAACAAAAAATATTTTACTAAAACAAGATTTACAGAAGTTTCCAGACAAGCCATACAAAATGGTCACAAGCTTTTTCTTGAAGGGAGGATTCTACACTTGACAGCAAAATCACAATGTTATCGGTGAGGGCTGTGATGTTTAATGTTCCCATTTTGGTTCAAACAATCAAGCTTGTCCATCTATAGCGTCTAAATAAAGTTAGACTTGGCTAGAGAGCATATTCTAAAGAACTGGTTAGCTGCTTTTAACCAATGCAATTAGATCACCATAAAAAGGGGGAAAGGAGCCCATAAAATTAAAACTACCTCCCCCCTCAAAAAAAATAATAAAATAAAGAAAACACCCACACCCCTGCAGCTAACCCTGGACAACTACCTTCATTCACAGTGCTTTATACTTAAACCATGATGGGGAAAATGAATAAAAGCAGAGAGGGGCCACTGCTTTTAAACGTTTCGAAACAATCCCGATGATACTTCTAGCCTCTGCTCATGCTTTACAACAGTGGATCAGGACAAGACATAGATTTGCTAATGTGCATTTAATCACCAAAGGACTGAAGATGTCTGGGCTTTTATTCTGTAATGTTTCTAAGACTGTGTCCATTAAACGCAAACAAAAAAGGAAGAAGTCTTGGCAGAACAGGAGAAGTGATGCACACTTGACGATCAGATCGTTTTAAATATTATTCATGGCATATAGCCTAGTCCATGCTCTAGCTGTAGGCAAAAACAAAAAAGCAATTATTATTTTACTTAGTTCAATATGTTACTTTCCAAATTATAAAAATGTAAACAAACACTATGAAGTTAATTATGAAAAATGTAATGCTGTAACCTTTTAAATTCACGCCATTTTCTAAAATCTGAATCAGGGCAAAAAGATCATTTATATGTCTAATTACCAAAATACTACAATGGAAGTTCAGAAATTAAACAAAATTCGACACAACGAAAACAGCTGCCTTTTGTCTCCTTCATTGCTAGATATAATGTTCTCCACTAATTTTGTTAAAATCTGTAAAAGAAGCTTATTTCTGTAAAAGAAGCTTATTTCAAACTCCCTCGATATAAACTGATGTAATTTAATCAAACTTACTGCAAAAGCAGCTCAAGAGTTCAAAAGTTTTGCTTTATTTTTATGTATTACTAGATGATAGTAATGTCTACATACAGTAGACACTAGCATTTGTTAAATCAGGTGTAGTTATACAAGGGTCCAAGATTTCCCAATTATGTTGTTTTTAAACTTGGGGATCTGGCAGTAGGTCATACGATGGAGCATGAATATCTTTTGGTAAGAGGTGTTTACATAAGCAAGACTGTGATTTATTCCTTCTAACGTTATTTTTTTCTTTTTCTTAAGAAGCAAAAAGAAGTTTTTCAAAAGGGAGCACGAATCTGTTTTAAAAAGTAGAAGCAGTATGAAGAAAAATGATTATTAAATAAACACCTGTTTCTATGGCTTGGGCTTCGTTGGTCTTCCACTGCTCCGCTACATCATTTGCTAATGGATCATCTGGATTGGGAGCACTTAACAAAGCCTGGATCGATAGCAGAACTGTGCGAATCTGCAGTGCTGGGGACCACTTATCTGTGAAGGCAACAGGTATGGAATAATCAAACATAAAAAAACAGACCCAGAACGGCTACATTTCCCTCCCAAAGACTGTTGTCTTGATAGAAAGGCAAGATGATGACAATGCACAGATTCTCAATACGGAATGCTTAAGAGGAAAAGGAGAAATCTTATTAGCATATTATGATAATGAAAAGATAACACTTACCTTTCAAAATATCTAAACATATTCTTCCCAACTTGTCTACATTAGGATGATAAATTTTGGTCATGAATCGTACTTTAGGGGCTGCCATCGGGTATTCTTCTGGAAGGAATAGTTCAAGTTTAAAAGTCCCTCCCTCAAAGGGGGAATCCTGGGGGCCAGCAATGACCACATGAAAATAACGGGCGTTGCTCTCATCTGGTTCTGCTTTAATGCCGGGAACTGGTTCTGCCAGCAAACGCTGGGTTTCCTACAACAGAAAAACATGAACACATTAGTGAAACAAATGTCATTTCACTAAATACCAAAATAAAAATTAGAAAGTTCATCTCTTAAACTTAAATATAACTGAACCTCTCCAATCTCCTGATGGGGTCTTTAGCTTATAAAATGCAAAATTCAAAGAAAAGACCATGTAAATAATCACAATCAGCTGAATACAACTAACAAATACTGGTGGAGTATCATATACATTACAGCTACAAATATCTACAAGTTATGTTGATAATAAACTCAGGCTAATAAAACTATTTTATACTCAAGGAACCAAAAAGGAAAAGATAAAAGGAGAAACAAAATAACACTAGGATTACCATATAGGTAAGGCAACTTGCCCTCTTTAAATGTGACCAAAATCAAGATGTTTTAAAAGTAAAATTCATTTTAAAGCAACTGAAAATCTCCCCTCTGAAAAATATAGTAGAACGAAGGACAAACCAGTGTATAGAAGAAGCAAGAGAGGGCTAGAGAAATGACTGACATGGACCTTAAGGGACACTTCCTGCTCCCCAAATATCATCTAATTCTCTTTTCCATCTTGCTCCTTCTCTAAGTTCTTCCTCCTCACTCTTCAAACCTCCAACGTCTCCATCTTCATCCTCAACTTTTGGCTGATGACTCTACTCTGTTTATTTCACAAGAAAACGAAACCTTCCTGTAGTTTCTACTGTAGCATTTGTACACCTACATGCATCTGCGTGCCCATGTGCTCTGCCTTTTCTTCTGTCTCTATGGATGAAATGAGGGGTCACTCTTGGCTAAGGCCAACCTCTCCTCTTGAGCACTGGATCTTATCTTTGTCTCACCTACTCAAAGGACATTGCTTTAGCATCCCTTTCCTCTCCTGAATCATTAGTTTTCCTCTCCTTTTTATTGGATCTTTCCCCAAACTGTACAAACTTGTTACAATTTCTCCCAATAAGAGGGGAAAAAGACCTTGACCGGACTCTCCCCCATCAGCTATTGCCCCATGGCTTTGCTCCTCTTTGAAAGTTATCTGTACTTGCTTGTCTCCAATTTCTCTCCTCTTTTAAACATAATTTTCCAATCAGGCTTAGCCACTAACCTGCTTGTTGAGGTCACTAATGATTCCCACATAGTTAAATCAAATGGTCAGTGCTTAATCTTCATCTTGGCCTAAATGCAACATCTTACCCAACTGGTCTGTCTTCCTTTTTGCAAGGCTGCATCCAGCTTCCTGAAGACACTCTCCCAGCTCTCTTCCTAAATGTCTGGCAGCAACCTCCTTGCTAATTCTTCTCTATCTCCCCAACACTGAAGTGTGCTAGGGCTCTGTCTACTGCTTCTCTGTCTACACACTCATTTAGCCCAATGAATCTATATTCTAAATACACTCTGTACATGCTGAAGTCTCTCCAAATTCATATACAGCAAAGCCCTCTCCCCTGAGTGTGCCTCTTTTATCCATAACTGCCTGCTTGACAGCTTTTCTTTAATGTCTAATACAGCATCCCAAACTTAGGGAGACCATCCTCAACCTCAACCTGCTCCTTCCCTTAAAGCCTCCCTCGTGTCAGTTAATCATAAATCAATCCATCCTTCCAACTGATCCACTTTTCCTTCGTACCCCACACATCTAACCTGATCAACAAATTTTGTTAGCTTGAACTTCAAGATCTACCCATGACTGGACTGCTTCTCACCACTCCACTGCCACACTTCTGATCCAAACCACCATCAGCTCTCACCTGGCATACTGCAATATCTCCTAACTTTATTCTCCCTGCTTCTGACCTTGCACCCCATTCCCTCTAGGGTCTGTAGTCCACAGACCTTTAAAAATAAAAATCCTTATAATGATTTTTAAGGCTTTATATGATCTGATCTCCCCTCACTCTACCCATCTCTTACTCATCTTCAGCTATGCTCCCCCACCCTACCTCTAACTCCATCCTACCCTGCCCCCCCCCCATTCCACTTGCTTTGTTCCAGCCAAACTAGCTTCTCTGTAGTTCTTCAACCAGCCAGGAAACTCCTCTCTCAAGGGCTTTGCACTTGCTCTTTTCCCCCCAGACTTCTATATGGCTCACTCCCTCAGCTCCTAAGATCTTTTCCATTCACACGTTTTCACAGTGAAGACTCCATAACTGAAATTGCAAGCCCCAAAGCACCCTATCTCACACTCTCCCTATCTCTGTCCCCCTACTTTATCTCCACAGCACTAATAAAATATTACATATCTCACTTATTTTAAGAATGGAAGTGCCATAAAAGGAGAGATTTGTGTCTGTTTTATTTACTGCTCTATCCTCAGCATTGGAAGAGTTTCTGGCACCACAGATGTTCACATAAATATTTGTTGAATTATGAATCTATTTGATGTTACAAAGAATGAGGAATAAACTCAGAATTTCATCTTTAACATTCAAGTAGTATTATGCGAAGCAGGATGTGCACTTCACAGGAAGAACATAAAGGGATCATTTTAGGTGTGAGAAGAGATTAACTTCTATTTATATATTTCCCCAGAAAAATGTTAATATTCACTATACAAACTGATAATGGTATGTGCAACAGTTAACAGTAATACATTTTCAACATTTTGAATAGGCATGTGTGGTCAAAAAAATTTAGAAAACTTCTATAAGCTTTCAGGTATGAAAAAACAAACGAGAATATTGTATTTACACTGTTTTCACTTAAAAAAATTATATGCCTGACACCATTTCATTCTACAACCTACAGTGCATATACATATACTAAAAAAAGATTTCTCTGTCAGAGTCACAAACTAAGACAGTCATAAGATGCAGATACAGCAGCAACTCTTTCCCCAAAATGTGTCAAGCCCATAGCCATTTAAAGTAATGCCTTTAGGGGGCATTTTAGGGGGGAGAGGGGAGATAGATGGAGTAAAAAGGGTCAAATACATGGTGACATTAAAAGTAAATAAAAAATAAAAATAAAAATAATGCCTTTAGTACTTTAATTCAAGACTAGTTTTTTATCTTGTTTTAATCATGGCAATGCAAGGGCAAGCGAAAAACTAAAATGCTGTAAATTACTTTCAGCAAAATGTTTTTTAGGTGCAGAGTAAAACATTTGTAGAGTATTAAAAATCTCAAGAGGCAATAATGAATGCTCTCCCATCATGGGTAGTGCTCCAACACGTAATTAGAAAAAGGCCGATCTTCTTTTCTAGGAAAAGAAACATTAAGGATGAAAAGCAGTAAAGAAATGTGAAAAGAACTAGATAGTAAAGTTCCTTCAGTGCTAACCTCTCATCTCCACCCTCCTTTTGTTCTGCTCCAGGTCTCCACATTTTCAGAGAGCCATAAAAAGGAAGATTGGAAAAAAGGACAAAGCTGAGATCCAAGAGCCGAAATACTGCTGCTCTCTGATTACACAAAATAGTAGCAGCTCAACTCAGAGCTATAAAAAGCCGCCCAAAGGGCCTCCAAGATCATATCCCAAAATAGCTTCAAAATCACTCTCAGTGCAGAAGATATAGATACAATGTTCATTTCCTCATCTATGGTTCACCCTCAAAATCAGATAAAGTGTAATATTAAACATATCATGTGACCTGATCAACTATAAGATTTAATTTGACCACATTCTAGAATAAGCTTTTAGGTGTGGAAAACATTTTGAAATAGCCTGATATGCTCTCAAATTCTAATGAATTTTGATGCAATAAAAAGATGCATAATTATTTTACTAGATGGCACTGATTTCCCAAACAAGCCCACAGCATAAATTATGGGGAAAAAAAGAATAAAATCCAAATTAAATGGGGCTAGTAGCTACCACATAGGATAGTCAAGACACAAAGCAATCCTGTTATAATGATGTTACTTACAGGTCATTAAGAAGAATAACATTTTACATACTGAGTACAATCTAGTAGAAAAACTAAAGTATCACTATTTTCCCCTCAAAAAATACTATACAAGAAGTAATGTCAGAACATCTGAATCATGAATAGCAAGAACGTGTATAAGTGTTATTGTTTGTTACAATCGCAAGATTGCGTTTGAAAATGATTTGTAGCAATTTCAAAAAATAAAAATAAAAACCACCCATGGACAAAAATAATTCAAACAAGGAAACTGCATAAAATAAGGGTTAATCGTTGAGTAATTTAAATTTTTACAGTCCACACTACCCCCTAGTGGACGTAAGACATCATCTACTTATTTCAGCCCCATTGCCTTGGTAAATGAAAAAATTTATCCTACCTAGAGTTCACTAACTTTTTAAAAACTGCTTATCCTAAAGTCAGATGAGAAAATGATCCTCTCAAGGCATACTTTACTCCTTTTTCTGTTTTCTCCCTCTATTCCTACACAATGAAACCTCATGATTTCTTAAGTGGCAGATTCAGAGAAGGAAAAATGGAGGAAAAGTCTCTGAGTACTAAGGATTAAACCTTAGTTTAGACCAAGGTATCATCCCTTTGTCAAAAAGCTTTATTTCTAGGCAGACTGATAAGTAACAGGAAAGTACTCTGGGTTCTACTTGGAGTAATACTCAAGAAATGGGATGGGATGACTTGGGCTAGAAATCTCTACATTCTAATTTTTCCCTTCAACCCAAGACCGGATCAATACTCCTGTGAAGTTTGGTGAAAAGGAATGGACACTTGAGAGCCAGAAAGGGACTTCTGATAGGCTAAGAATATCCAATCAACTTGTTTCTCAGGTCTGAATTAGTCTGGAAGCGTCTCCCCTGTATTTCCAGTTTCTTGAGCATTACCACCACTCCTCTTCTTATAACCGGAACAATAATTGCCAGTTTACTGGTCAGACTCTAAACTATTTGAAGATAGAACTCCAGCTAGCAAATGATGGTGATGAGTGCTAAGTAAATGTTCAATGAGTAAGTGCATGCATGTTTAGGTACCAAACAGAGCTGATGAGGATTACAATACCTGCTGTGTTAGCTGGTAACTTCTACCCCAGGAATATGGCATTTAAGATTACTCTAATCACTGATAATGTACAAAAATCTGAAAATCCTAACTGTGCCTTTAACAAGAAAAACTGTCATCCTTCACCGCTCCCCTACCCCCACCACTAGTCTGTAAATTCCATGTCAGGGTCTCTACAGTTATCAAGCACTGTTCCCAGATATGCAGAGAACCAATAGAAGCTCAAGTAACGATAAAAACAAACTGTGCCAAATACTGACCTAAGTGCTCTACATGTATTAACTCGTTAATCCTCATACTTATTTTACAAATGAGGAATGTGAGGAAGAATGACCACTTACAGTACAACCAAAGCTAGCAAGTGGCAGAGCCAAGACTGAAATCCAGGCTATTGGACTCTTAGTCTGGCTTCAGAGCCTATTTTCTTAATCTCAACAGAATTCAGTAATATAAAATATTTCATACATTTGTTCAAAACTCAATTATACTTTTGTTCATGTAATCTCAATAACATTATTTGAGGTTGATAGTTCATTTTAAGGCCCTCATTTCACAATATGAACAGTAAATACCAAATGTTTGTCAGGGCAGTAAAGAGCACATAAGGGCTTTTTTTCAGTCCTTCATAATCATAAAGAAGTGCTTTATGAAAGAGGTAAATTAATTTAAGTCATAATGTCACTTCCCTCCCCTGTTTACTTTTGGAACTGGCAACTGAGGAAGTCTAAAGTCTTATTAAGGTAAGTGAGGTAGGGAAAAAACCTGCTTTATTTAACTGAAAATTGGGACAGATCATTTTGACCTGGAATTATCTATTACATGGTAAGTCATTTTGCCTATCTTTGGTACTACACAAAACCATTATGCTCTGAAATGTTACTGTGACTTTGAAATATTAATTTACTAACAAATATTTATTAATTGCTTATTTTGTACATGGCATTGTGGTAGCAAACAACTCAAAAGAATAAAACAGAGCCCTTGCCCCAGGAATTTATTTCACTGTGAGTATAAAGTACGTATAAAAGTCAGTTTTTTGAAAGATACATTTTTAAAATGGGTATGTCGAGGTCTTAGAGAGGTACCGCGTATGGGTTAGAGATACTACATGAGCATCAGGATTAGACTGGGGACATTTTAAACATTATCTGTTAAGAACTTACATCTCCATCTTTCTCATTGTTTTTTTGAAATATAGTACTAAGTATTGGTATTATAGTTAAAGACAGTGTCGACTTCTCTTTCCTAACACACTCATGAAATTCTTGGTGGTTAAGAATATCCTTCGACTACCTCAAGAGCTCTAATAAGTAGACTCATGGAAGCTAAGCTTCTCCATTTTTCCTTGGTTTCTGATTTGATGGATGATCTAACAACAACACTTCATTGCCTGGACTTTCTTTAGCACCAGCTCAAAAAATAAAAATAAGCCTTCAGTGATTTGAATAATGTAACTGTCTTACTGACTTCATGAATTGTCTTAGGAATGATGTCTTAGAACTCAATGAAAAGACCTAGCTTAGTAACACTCTGGGACTGCTGCTGCGCCAGGTCTTTAAGGCACCGTTAAGAAACCCATCAAAAAGCATTAAAAAAAAATCTGGTATATGTAAGATTCTGGAAGGAAATATATAACTTAGTAGGTGGAGGAGGAAAGGCTTTTTTATTCATCCTAAATGAAAATTAGGTAAAATTTTCAAATGTCTATTTCTGCATGGTGTACATTAAAATTATGAGTGATGCATAAGCAAAAACCAGTGAACTTGTACTTGGGAAAAAAATAACTTTAAAAATAATCTGGACTGTGGGTTTCTTAAATTTTTAACTGGTTATCTGAAGTTGACAATTCATTTTAGGCCTTCATGTGTAATGTTAGCCATCTGTCCATAAATTTGTCTACTATCAAACAATTGTAAAAATTCCCCCATTCATTCATATCTTCCCTCCTCTTTCTTAGTGTAATGTTAGAGTTGGGAGATAAGAATGTGAGAATTTGTGTAGAAAATTGAAAAACTTATCTATGGTCACATAGGACGACTGCCTGGCAGCATAAGGCAAAATGAGGCTCGAAGTGAGCATTCGTCATTTCTTTTGGCCAACCCACAGCTAGAACACCCTTGTTTGGAAATGACACCCCCACCCCCAACCTTTACAGATCACCATCTTCCTACATAGAAGCTTCAGTCTTATTTTTCCTAACTCCTATGCAACTAAGCATGTGAGACACAGGCTTAGTGAAAACCTGTGCATCAGAAGCTAAACTATAAAAGAAGGACCCATTCTGGACAGCAATTGATTAAGTTCTAGTGGAGCATTCTGTATTAGGAATCAGCAATCACTCTGCAATGTGTTGTACACAATGCCAACAGTGAAATTTCCACTATGATGTGATTCTGAGCCTTGTTCCTGGCTGCCTCTTTCTTTGGTGCTCCTTAAAGATTGTGTAAGGTAGCCAGAAAGCAGTGCTCCTATGAGAATCTAATGCCTGATGATCTGAGGTGGAGCTGAGGCAGTGATCTAGCGCTGGGGAGCTGCTGCAAATACAGATGAAGCTTTTGCTTGCTCATCTGCTGTGCAGCCTGGTTTCTGTGAGGCCTCAGACCGATGGGTACAGATCCTCGGATGGGGGTTGGTGACTCCTGGTGTAAGGTACCTAATAATTCAATACTATTTCTACTTACAATGTTGGCTACTGTTGCTTACTAAAAATACAAACTCTAAACTAGATATGGAAGAAAGTGAAGAAAAGGTAAGAGTTAACAGACTGTGGGGTGGGGGAGATAAAGAGGTTAAGAAGTTAAATATCTCTTGGGGATTAAATGGGGTCAAAAGGAGAGCACTGAAGCTAGTTACGGTCTTTACCAAAGGACTTCTACTTGGTTTAAAAGCCTTTATAAGGGAGCTAATTTCACATTAGAGAGCTAACTTCAACTAGGCAGCCTGATGTGCCTACTAGAGAAAAAATTCAGAGCTAGGACATTTGAATTTAATCCCAATTCTAATTGCACCAATTTGTTACGCAACCATACAAATTCGTTTACCTCTCCAGCCTTCTAAAATTTAGTCCCTTGAACATTTCAAAGGTTTTCTCTAGCACTAACATTGACGGAACATTTTATTACGGGAATGGGTTCAAAATTACTGCTATAAATTCCTTCTACTAGAAGGTGCCCTTTTGTAATATTCTTAAACCTTGACTACTCTTCAATATTTCGTCTTCTTTGCTGACACTGCATCCCCAGTGTCTATACCAATGCTCAATATCTAAATAAAAAAGAACTTTTTGCTAATGGTATCTGCTTTTTTCCCAAAGTTTTTTTTTTTTTCCTGTTCTTTAAATTATACAATCAACTTAAAATTAGCCATACTTCTAATAATCAAAATGTGGTTAACATTCTACTGTTTGTTTGTTTGTTTTTTTCTGATAAAGACAAAAGCCCTTAAAAAAGTTTACATATTTTCACTTACTTTGTCACTGCACCCTGATTTCCTGGTTGTTTTATAGATAAGTAACCAATATTCTTTGCAAACGATATGGCGTAAACAGGCATTATGCCTGGCCTACAAGCCAGTGGCTACACCTCTACAGTTACCATATACTACTTACTCAGATTTTAAATGTGGTACTCACAAGATTTAAGTGCTAAATGCTGAAGACTCCACTAATGGGAAAGGTCTATGCTTAATAGGCAAGAATACAGATGGAAGCAGAGCAGTTGAAATTTTCAATGAGACAAATTTAAAAAGTTAGTTTGTCCAGATTTGCAATCCAGTTGTGCCACCGACATAATTTTGTCCAAAATCCAAACCACCGGGAAGGCAAATTTAGTTTTTTCACACTCTACACAAACTCTGGGATAAATTAGGAAGCAATCAGATAGCATTTCTGTCTTCATCAAAATAAGCTTCTTTTAACAAGTCTGCCACACTGCACAGTTCCAAGAGGGACCATTCACATCACAGCCCCTGAAGTTCTACAGTGCAAGATCCAAAATCCTATGGATTAAAGAATAAAACTTCAGTCTAGCAGCTGTAAAAATCAACTTTATTACAGTCTAAGTCATGGAAAATCAATTATATAATTCTAACAAAATCTAAATATATTTATTCCCAAACATCCCACCTACCCACTGTTGATAAATAGGCATTCACTGTGCTTTTAAAATCTATGCCCCACTTCAGTGGGTTATGTTTGATGTTAACTATTTGTAGGACTAATACATAAATGATAAACAGTTTTCCCACACTGTGAAGACATTAATTCTTTTTCGATTTATGGTGAAGCTGCATCTTTGTAAAATCAGATATTAAATAAGGTTCAGTATTACGTTAGGCTGTGTTCTCTGCACTGTAAATCTCCCTACCACTGAAGAGCTAGATTAGTATATTAAACAGATAAAGAAACAGGAAGGTCAAGTGAGATGTATTCAGCAGAGCTACAAGTCAAGCCCAGAGACCCTGGTCCCAGACTCTGTGCTCCTACCACATACAACCATACATATCCACATACCCAAAATCCTTTTGCTCTTGAGAATTAGGAGGCAGACTTAAGTCATTTAAGCCATAAAACATTATTTTGCACACAAAGCAGCATTTCTATCACTCTGAAAGTCAACTGTCAGTTAAAAGGTAAGCAACTAAATGCTACTGAACACTGCTGAAAAGTAGAGGCAGCACATCGTCTATAGAAAGCCATCTCTTACACACTTTGTCACCCTATTGTCTATCTCCCAACTATACTAATTCCCATAGGTCAAAGCCCAGGTCTAATGTTTGCGACCCAATACTGAATACCACAGACTCTCATCACATTCCACATCAGTTAAACAAACAAATGTAACTACTACTGAGATCAACCCCACAGTGGAAAGAAAAATACTAGGGTAAAAAAATACGGGGTAAAAGGGGATTCAAGAACTTCCAAAAACTGTAGGCTGAAGGATTTAAGGAGCTAGACGGTACTGTAAATGGCAGGAGTATGCAGGGGAGAAAAAAATATAATAAAAAAGGACATTTAAAAATTCCAAACCCAATCTTCACAAACCATTTCATACTTCTGCTCAAAAGCTTTGCCCTTGGTACCTTCCCTACAGGTTGTATACTTAAAGAACCAAAAACTAAGCACCAGAGATAACAGGCTTAAGTTTCTTTTGCCCCTTTAGCAGCTCTGATGATCTAATAGTCATTTTCTTCAATTTTAATAATGATTATTTGCTCAATACTGATCAGTCGGTGTATTAAAAATTCAATCCTTTATCTCAAGGTTTTTGAAAGAATTTGAAATGAAACTGCTCAAGAAACCAAATTAACCCAAGGTTAGAGATTTTAATATTTCGCAGATTATCAATTTGGTTTGAAAGTTAAATAATTTTAAGTGATGTAGCTGGAGTACATATTTTTTATTCTTTTATATTATTCCTGTCATGTTCTACTGAATCAGAGGAGGAAATGACCCAGACAACTCAGATTTTAATACAGGCATACCTCGGAGATATTGCGGGTTCAGTTCCAGACCGCCTCAATAAAGTGAGTCTCACATTAAAGCAAGTTGTAATCTTTTTGCTGAGAGTCTTGCCTTCAATTTGTAAAACAACACAACGCCTGTAAAGTGCAATAAAGCAAAGTGCAATAAAACAAGGTATGCCTGTATAACTGAAATATGCAAATAAAAATAATGAGGCAGACATATTATATGACAGAACATCTGTATACAATACTACCAGGTCAAATTTGTCTACTTTATGTAGATAGCCAGAGCCCCTGAAACAACACAAAAATATATTACAAGAATACAAATGCTGGACTTAGGGCTTGCTAGCAATGTGAGCTAATAAGATATTACATAAAACCATAACTTAAATGAAAATAACAGGTTACAAAATCATAAAATAACTGATTAAATGGTCTGAGTTAACAGTGGTTTCACTGAAGAAAGGAATTAGGTGACTGGAACACATAGGTGGGAGACATTTTTTCATGAATACCCTTTCGTTGCATTTTGGAACACGTGTGAATACTACTTACCCAAAAAAGCAAAAAAAAGGGTTTTAAATAAAATCACCTAACGAAATTGAATAAGCATTTTGAGCAACCCTATTTTGAAACTGACAACATATCATTATCAAGACAATCCTTAAAACTCAGAACAGACAAAGTTAAAAAGCAATGCTACTTAGTGTTGTGGAGAAAACTGACTTTTATATACATGGCTGATTGGGACTACAAGCTGGCCTATCCTTTAACAATTCCACTTCTTGGAATTTATCCTAAGGAAAAACTGGGTATGTACTCAAAAGTACACTTCCAGAAATAATGATCACATCAAAGCCTATGGGAAAAATATGCTATAAATATAAGCTGTAACAACACAGGAAAACATCCCTTCTACATAAACTGAACAGACTTCAAACAGTATAATCTTTTAATTAGTGTTGTGCTGGTGTGATGGAATGTTCTAAATCTTAACTGAGATGATGGTTTCACAGTGTCAAAACTCAAACTGAGTACTTAAAATGGGCACATTTAATTGTATGTACGTTATACCTTAATAAAGTTGATTTAAAAGGGAAAAAATAATGAAATGTGCACCTTGAGTTTATTGAGGGCAGGCACTGGGTCATATTTTGGGAAAGCAGGGCTCTTTATTCCCCTGAATACCTGTTGGGATTTGGGGGCAGGAACAACAGTTTGACCAGGTATTCAAATATCTGAGCAGCAGAGCAATGCAGGAAGAAAGAAATAGAAAGAAAGAATGGAAAAAATATGGAGAACCAAAGAGATGGTTTATGGCTATTTGCTGCTAAACTTCTAACTCTTCAATTAAAACAATCACTAAATCTGCAAAATGCTCGCAATTAGTGGATTCAACCATTGAAGGGTTGAACTATGTGCCTAGGTTAACAGCATGTATAATCTCCAAACCAAAGACAAAGGAAACCTCAAGACTCTAAACTATTTGATAAATGGCCAAATCTTGGGCAGGATCATCCGCCTTTCAGAGGCTAACAAATTGGAAAGCTAAATAAATTGACACCTGTATTAATCCTTAAAACTGACTTGGATGTTCACATACATTGTTTCATTTCATTCTCAGAACCACCTCTGAAAACATTTTATAGAAATGTGCACATTTCAAGTGGCAGAACATGGACCAGAAGCCCACTCTCCAGTCAAGGGCTCTTTTCACACTTCACAGCTAGAACTTGGAATCCTTAGCAACTGCTTTACACCTATGTATTCCTGTTAGGTACATAACAAAGAGTTATAACTAAAAGGTATATGAGAGCTAAAAACAGAAATGTTTCTTAATTTGTTCTGATAGTATAAATGCCCTTAGAGCTGACACAAAGAGAGTCACCAAGGATAGGAGAAAGGGTAAATTCTTGAGCACCATTTGCCTGAATTTCTTGGCATTTTCTCTAATCCTTTCTTGTGCAATATTCTAGCATGAAGGCAAGCAGTTCTGTCTTGAGATCTGAGGGTTGGCCCATAAAATGGGGGATTCAACTGATTTAGAGAAAAGCATTTCTCCATAGCATATACTAATGTGTGTGCGCGTGCGCACGCACACACGCATGCACGCACGCGCGCGTGCGCGCGCGCACACACACACACACACACACACACAGACACCCCGAGGCAAGGAGAAGGGTGGAGGGTGGTACTTTCCCAAAGCTTAATCAAAACTAAAAAAAAAAAAAAAAAAAAAAAATCATTTTTAAAAAACCTTATAAAATCCTCAATTCTACAGGATTGAGGTCAAGCCAAGTACTGCCACATCGCAAGGACTGGCCCAGGTGGTCAGGCAGCTTTCTAACTTTAAAACCTCAACACTGGGTAATTTATATCTGTGCCAGATGTAAAGTAATGTCATTTTCTCACTTATCCTCCTATCTCTGTGATTCTGGAGGTGGGACTCTGCAAATCACATTTCTGCTTTGCCAGGGACTACCTATTAAATGCTCTGCAGATGTGGGAGGGATGCTAAAGGGATACAAGAGGGGACTTGCCTCTTCCAGGTTTCTTGGGCCAGAGGTGCCTGTGAGCATCACCCAATATCCCTGTAGTGCATTAATCCAATTTGCTGTTCATACCACACTGAGAACCAACTTAATCATCACTTCATCCCCTAGATCAGGGGGCCCTAACCCCTGGGCCGCAAACCAGTACCTGTCTGTGGCCTGTAAGGAACCCGGCTGTACAGTAGATGAGTGATAGGGCCAGAAAACGTCATCTGTATTTGCAGCTGCTACCCAGCATTAGCATCACCGCCTCAGCTCCACCTAAGATCATCAGGCATTAGTTTCTCATAGGAGCACTGGTCCCTGATGACAAAAAGGTTTGGGGATCGCTGCCCTAGAGGTCCAGACTCTCTTCAGAGGTTTAGATCCCAGCTGGGGTTCATTCTCCCAAATTCCTAAAGTTTAATAATTTCAACCTTTTCTCCTTGTTTTTCCCCCCAGACTTAGGAGTGGTAGCTGATTTCTATAGCTGCTAACTCCAAAATATCTTAAAGGTTCTCTATTCTCCCTTTCTGTCACCTAAGTAATAACTTTATATACATGACAATTCCCACTCTGGGATCTTCCTGCCCAAGTAAACATCTTTTCTCAATCTTTCTCACTTCCATTATAAAGCTTTTTCAATTGAGATGTGATAACAAGACAAACACTGAGCAAAACAGGCAAAATTTCTATTGTTCACAATTAATCACTTTTTTCAAAACACCTATTTTCCAACAGAAGTCTGATTAACTTATGAGAGAATAACAGCATGATCATGTATAACACCTACAATTTTATAATTATGAAGTGAATCTCTGGATTTGGAATGCAATTCTTGTTTAAGACTTTAAAAAATAAAATGCTTTTTCTTCAATGAATGTTGGTGCGTTTTTACATTATCCCTCCCTTCTTACTCCAGCCATACATTTGCTTTCGTTTAACTAAAACCAAATATTGAAGTAAATTCTCTGTTTACACATGCCAGCTAATGGCAAAATGAAGTGGCTAATACATATCAAGCAGAAAGAATTTCAGTATTTTCTCTCCGGTCTGCCATAAATAATAAGGGGGACCATCTAGAATCAGTATAAGAAACACAGTACTGATTATCCTCTCAAATACGGTAATCCTTTAAAAGATTAACATACCTAGGTCATAATTTACATACATAAATACATAACCATAACTGGCATGAAGATACAATTCAAGAAATAAAGTAGCACTTTGGAGTAAAGAAGTGTGTGAATGTATGCTCAGAATATTAAAATTGCTATAACTAATTACTCATAAGAAGGAACATATGCTAGCTTTATTTTCTTTTTTTCATTGATAATAGACCTAAATCGCTGTGTTTTTTTTAAACACACCTATGGGGCATAGGAAGCCAAAGCCTGCTCACAGACCAGGACTGGGATCTATACTGTCAGGGTCCTGCTGCATCCTAGTACAGGAAAACCTACTAGCACAATCCCTACAAGGAAGGTGGGTGATAATGGAGGTCTCCAACACCTTTGTTAATGACCCCATTATGGCGAATCCACTGTTAGTCATAAGCAGAAGAAAGAAAAGGCGCGCGCACGTGTGTGTATGTATGTAACCACAAGGGCTAAAGTCTACAGGTTTTTAAAAAATATATAGTTGATGCTCAAAACCTTGACCTAGGGTGTATCAAATATTTTATTTTTTTGATGGTTACAAAGAGCAAATTAAAATATTTTTTTCATCAGCTTTAAAAAAGGAAATCCTGCCATTTGGGACAACATGGATGGACCTGAAGGAACTTATGCTAAGTGAAATAAGCCAGACGGAAAAATAAATAGGCATGATCTCACATATATGTGGAATCTTAAAAAACAAAACAAAAAGTAGAATTCATAGTAAAAGAGAGCAGAAGGGTGTTTGGTTACCAGGAGCTGGGAGACACGGTAAAAAGGAAGATATTGATCAATGGGTACAAACTTTCAGTTATAAATTCAGGAGATCTAACGTGCAGCATAATGACTACAGTCATTAATAATCTGAATGCTTGAAATTTGCTGAGAGTAGACCTCAAGCATTCTGGCCACGACAAAAACAAAATAACTTCTGGAAGTTGTACATATGTACAATTTCTGTCATTAATAAATTAAAAAAAAATTTTTTTTCACTGTAACCACTCAATTAACAGGGCCAACATTTGATTCCCAGAGTACTTTAACAGAATCCCAGAAAATAAAACAAGTGACTTAAATTTTACCCCTGATTTTCTTTTCATGGCACCCATAGAAATAACACAGTATTTTCTAGATCCTAAACCACAATTTATGAGATACTGGAAATATGGTCAAGGTTCTCCCAGAAGAGCAGAGGAAACAAACCCAACCAACAGAGTGTACTATGCAGTCACATTTCATATAGTGGATGTTTCCTTGCAAACATGGCATAATTTAGAATTTAGAAAACACATCATTTTGACTGTTAAACATTATCAGTATTAAAGGCTGCATAGGAGAGAGGAGACAGAAAAGGAGATGTCAATGAAATAATTAAGATGAAAAAACCAGGTTGTGAGAAGCCTTATATGTTATGTTAATAAGTTTGAAGTCAATCCTTTATACAGTGAAGAGTCACATGATAACATCTGTGTTTTTAGAATAATGTGGCAGTGTGGAAAATGGGGAGGGAGACTGTGTGTAAGTGAAGACAGGGAGATGAGTTCTGAGATTACTGCAAAAAAAAAAAAAATCCACGAGAGGATAAGAGCTCACATACAAAAATAATTGGGAAGTGGAGAGAAGGATGGGTTAGCAAAAGCAGAGGTATTCCTTAGATGACTCAATTGGGCTTAACAAACTGAAAGTGGAAGAGGGGAGGGGAGAAAATCTCAGATAACTGGGTTAATGCTGATATGATTAATAAAAAGAAACACTAGAAGTGCTGATGCACACAAGAGAGAGCAAAATGAATATTCCATTGTAGAATAAGTTGATTTTAAAACGTCTGCAAGACATCTAAGTGGTAATAAAAGTAGGCAATTGGAGAGACCTGAAACTCAGTTATAGATTTTGTAATCAATGATCACTGTGGACTGAAGCCAAATAAGTGAATAAAATGTGTTCAGAATAAAAATGGTCCAGGGTCTGAACTTCAAGAGAACATGAACATTTAAAGGCTTTAAAACTATCACAGCAGATAGGATACAGGCCTTCTACTGGAAGCCTATACATTTATTTCAGAATACTGCTACTACTTAGCATTTGTGCAATTTTATTTTAGTTGCCTAAGAACCAGTTTAAAAGCCAAAAAGGAAGATCAGTTCCAGGATTGTATGATGATAGCTTCTCCTCACTGTTTTAAATTCTGCCCAAAAGGATCATTTGATAATCAAGTTTTAAAATAGGATTTGAAATAACTGAGGCCCAGGGAAAATGACTTGGCCAAGGTAACAAAGTTTCTGAATCCTGAGATAAGAATAAAAGTATATGCTGAGTCTTACCCATTATTCACCAGAATTTCTCATAGTGTCCAGCAATCATATCTAATCACTAAAGGTTTATTATTGCTGACAAATTTTTCTTTAAAAGGCTCACAAGCCTGATGGACATTTTCTAAGGCAATGCATGTTTCAAATGTTACTAGTTTTACTAGAACCAATAGAGATTATTCTGCTTTGTTTCATTCAGCACTGTCATTTCTTTAAAGTATTATAAAACTTCAGCTAAAAAATTTAAAAGGGAATGAAGTTCTGATGTGTGCTATAATATGGATGAACCTTGAAAACATGCTAAGTGAAAGAAACTAGATACAACAAACCCTATAGTATATGATTCCATTTACGTGAAATGTTAATAGGCGAATCCACAGAAAGAAAGTAAGTGGTTGCCAGGGTGGAGGCAGAGAGTGACCGCTTAATGGATACAGGGCTCCTTTTTTGGGGTGATGAAAATGTTCTGGTTAGATACTGGTGATGATTGCACAACTTTGTTAATATATTAAAACCAATTTTAAAAAGATGAATTTTATGATACGTGAATTATGTTTCAAAAAATAAATGAAGCATTTAGGTTTTCCTCTCATATTCAGTAAGATTTTATCATTTTATCTATGAACTAGATTGGAATATCAAAAGAAAGTGAAAGGAAAATAATTATCTCTACTACTAGATTTTCAGTATATAACATATTTATTATATTAATTAAAGTTTTAGTAATGAATTCATAAACTACTACTGAAGAATAAGGTTTTCAAATCAAAAGATTGCATTTGTCTGTGGTCCAAGCATATACATGCTGACTCATGTTATAGTTTAGAACTGCTCAAATTATCTTCTTAGAGGCCACATACACACAAGGCCATTATTTCTGCAAGGTGCACACTAAAATAATCTGGAGACTTTAAAACAAAACCTTAACAAAATAACATGCTGGGACTGGCAACTGTTAAATTTGTAAATGCCCCCACAGAATTCTGATACAAAACCATGAACCAAGTACTCAGATTAAAAACAAGTGTTCGTAGAAAATATCTCCTAGTTTCTACAACTCAGTACAACAGCAGCCCATACAATTAAACTGGGAGAAGATTCTGAGAAGAAATAGGAATGGTTTAGCCAAGTATTCACTACTCTCTAATCAAAGTCAGAAACCTGAATAGAGGTTGCAGCACTTTTAGTTTAACCCTTACCTGAACAGCAACAATAAAGACAGGGTAGACAGAGTGCTTTATTTGTGGGGGAGGGGAATATACATACACACACATATATATAATGTGTTATATATATGATATATGAATAGCTCTTTTACAGCTAAAGGTAAGAAACTTCAAGCTTTGTAACTGTAAATCACTGTGCCTACAACTGTGAAAAGAAATTACTAAAAAAAAAAAAAAAAAAAAAAGCCAAAGCAAGAATTACAATACCACATGTGTAAGGGGAGTTATATTGAAAAAATACTTTTCCTTCTTCTCTCCAAATGGCAGTGAGGGAATTAGGTAGATACATACACCCTCCCTGAGTGGAAAACACAAAATCCAATTTAATTGTATAAACGAGTGTAAGATAATTCTAATCTATTTAGGTTTACTGATGAAAAAAATTTTTGTTTAAAATTAACATTAGAATGGTTATGGTCTGATACAGAGATACCTCAAATGTATTTTGCTGGTTAAAAAAAAGATAGCAGGAAAGAGAGGAATCATTGCTCTTTTGTTCATTCTCACCAGAACCCCAAACTCCTGCATATCCAGGGATCCAGGAGGGCAGAAGACGACTATGCCACACCAGACCGTGGGTATTCCGTTGTAAAGCAAACTGTATTACTAAACAAGGGTTCACTCATGCAAAAACCTCCAATTAAACTACAGTAAGGAGACTTTTGAAAAAAAAAACAAGAGTTAAATAAGCACTTAGACTCTGCACGTTTTCACTTCAACTGTCCAAATAATAAAATATAAAAACACAGGCACTGCCAGTTATTATGTAGCGGCAGATATGTTCTGGCACATTGGATCTACAGTACCTGCAGTCTACAGAATCAGATAGCTTGGATTCAATATCGCAGCTCCACCAACCACTTAACCCCTCTGTGCTGTTTCCACGCAGGAAAACTGCTAATATCCACATCGCAAAACTGCTGTTACAACTAATTAATATATGCAACATGCTTAGAACAGCTCCTAGTACATAGTATAAGTGCTCAATAAAAAATAGCTATTATTTATATAATAAAAACTGTATGACCAATATCACTTCAAGAATAGTTGCTACACCACACTCTGGTAGATATGATTCATAGACTAAGTATGAATTTAAGATTTCAAAATGCAAAAATGCTTTATTTGTCCAGCAATGCTTGATGCCAACTCTATGAACTTAGTAGTTAAACAGTAGTAATTCCTGATGGGACCCTAATAATTAAAGCTACTATGTATGCACCACACATTCTGGATTTCTGTAATATGCTATGCATTTATATATACTCATCCATATTTATTCATTTTCTCTCTCTCCTACCAGCTTTCATATCTGCTATTTCATTTGCCCAAAACTCATTCTCCCTCCTTCTCTTTGAATTTAAAAATAATTCCTCAACGAGTACCTTCCCTTCATCCTTAGACATTCTTAAATCCCATGCATGTCTTCTTTTACAACACACCTTACTGTAACTTCCTGTTTCACAACTGTGTTTTCCACTAGACAGGGATGCCTATCCTGTTCACCTGGCTTAGTGATAAATACATATTACGCATTCAATAAATGTCCATTTAATTGAACTGAAACCCGTCTTACAAATGGATAATAGACAGACAAATCAATGTTATGAAAGACTGAAGTTTGGCCTTAGGCTCTTATTAGCTTACTAAAGCCACTTTTGCCCCTGCCCCATAGTAAGGGGTGGAGGGGGGGAGGATGAAAATCCCAACCATTCTTAAGAGTCACTAAAAACACAGTGACTTTACAGGAACAACCTTTTCCTTAGTATAAACTATAAAGAAAGAAAAGTTGCTAAGTTTCTAAAAGTTGCTAACATTTTAGCTGATGTTAACTGGTTTCCTATTAGTCCATTTCCTAATTTGTATACCCATGCTGATGTCCTTAAATATACATTTGCAAAGAAAATTTCAACTGTATAATAAAATCCAATTTATCCCAATCCAACTCATCTTTCACACACAAAAAAATTCTTATCTCTTGATAAGGCATTACACTACATAGACTATACTTTCAGATCTATTTTGTTTTTAGAAAAAAAATTATATAACATAATAATTAGGTATACACATCGCAACTATGATGACCACAACTGCCATGTCCAAAACCCCTCACAGATGCTAACCTCATTTTCTCATTTCTGGTATTTATTCTACAGTGCATATGTGCATCCATAACTCATGACAGCAGACTTAAATGTACGTTAAGAATCCACACTATTTGAATCTGTAGCATAAGTTATTTTCTTCTTAAATCCGTTTACATACTAGTAAACCAAACTGCTTGGTATAAAAAAGAAAGCAAAGGTATTACTGGCTTGCAAGTCAGGAATCCTAGTTATCTAACTTCTTTAGCCTACAGACTCAAGAGAAAAGGAAAAGGAATGTGTTCCTTACTGTTTAAAACTCTACGGCTGTTAAGTAAATTGTCACAAATGTGAAAAAACTCAGAACTTCCAAAAAGCAAATGTATAATTTTTCTGATATCATTATTTAGTATGGTGGATACTCAGATATGCTTGATAATTTGACAAAACTCAATTTCTATTCTGAGTTGATCAATCTAGACTGAAGAAATTGCTTGACACAGAGTCGTTTAAAAAATAACACTCAACTGACTACTATTTTTAACTTACTTTCAATTATGCCCACATTTCATAATCAAAACATTAGGTAGTATATTAAATAATATACTTATAGCCTGAAAGTTTAATCATTAACAAAGTTGTCTAGGGATTCTTAACCTAGAATCTATGTAGACCAAGGGGATTCACAAAATAAGCTTGTCAAGAACCTGACTTCCCAGAAGTCATATGCAAAAAAATATGGTTTATTGTCCTACAAAGGTCAGAAAATTTTTAAACTGAGACCAAAAGAGCTAAGAACCACACTGTTCCTAGTAAAGCTTTTACTATATGAGTTTATTGTTTTCTAACAATGTTCTAATTTTAATTTATAAGTCCATCTTCATCATGGTTAGTTTTTCATGACTTTTTTTAAACTGGGAGGATAAAAACATTAACTGCCAAAGATTTTCACAGCTTAAAAAAGGCTCAATTTTCCAAAACATTTTTCTTACTATAAACTACCTTGTGTACTAGAATACATATTAAACAAGTGGCTTTTATATAGTTTTAAAAAATGCTATCTGTATCTTTAAAAATCAAAATTATTAAAGTAAAAAAAAAAACAGAACTCAAGCTTCAGTGCAAAGTTAGATCATATCAGATTTTTAAGAATTTGAGAATAAACCTCACCAAACAGAAAAGTAAATTTAAGGAAAGACTGGTGAAATTCTAATCTCAGAATGTTGGTTTGGTAGTAGATTATAATCAAATAAGCCAACACCTTGAGTAAGTTAACTACAGTTTCCTAAGGCTATATTTTATTGTTTTATGATTAATTTTGAGAAGACTTAAAGGAATGTCACTCTGTCAATATAACATGTACAGCTAAAATAAATTTATTTTTGACCAAGGCCACAACTACAGATCTTGTTCCCAAAATAACTCTGGTTCTTCTTTACGACAGATGGATTAGGAAGTATCTCTTATTTTAAGTATCTTTTAACCTATATGACTTTAATCACTTTTAGAAACTTTGGCATCTAAGTAAGGCCATGCTACCCTGAACAAGCCCAATCCTGTCTACTCTTGGAAGCTAAGCAGTGTCGGGCCTGGTTAATACTTGGATGGGAGACCACCTAGGAAGACCAGGTGCTGCAGGTGCAAAAAATAAAAATAAAGACAAAAAAATAAGGATTGTAAGCTGACAAGGTCCTTGCAATATGTGAGGTCAACCAAGGGTTGCCTCACCTAAAAAATTTAAAAAAAGAAACTTTGGCCCAGGAGGGAAGAGAGAAAAAAAAAAATTCAAAAACTTCTGGCTAAACACAGAACTACCAACATTCAATAAAACACACACATGTGCAAAATACTACTATATGAAAAATCATTCATTACAGCATGTTTTGTAAACAAAGTTTGGAGAACAATCTAAAAGTTATCAATAAGCAATTAGTTAAATTAATATCTAGCCAGAAGGTTCCACAAAGCTGCCCTTCAAAAAATAAGTCACCTTGAAGATATACTGGTGGTTGGGGGAAATCAAGGTATTTGCATGAGGAGGGGAACAAGCCTAACATAAATGTACTAAGTCTCAGTTTTTCTTGAAGGATACACAATAAGATCATGGTTGCCTAGGGAGGGGAACAGGAACGCTAAAGGACAGATGAGAGAATCTTAATTTTCCTCTATGGACTACCCTTTAGAACCTTTCAAATGTGCTCTATGTGTTTCCTAGTCAACAAAATAAAAGATCGATTTGTTTTTTAATGCATTTACAAGTGGCATTAGAGATTTTTTGCTCTATTTTTCAGATAGAATCTACTAAGCAGTAAAAATGAATGTCAAATTATGATACACAATAACTTCCCTAAAACTTTTCTGTGAAGAGATTGAATGAATATTGATTCATTCAATCAATATTTCAGTGCCTATTGTGTGTTCTAGGCATTACGGCAATGCCCAAGTCATCCAGTAGTCCCTGCCTTTAGTGGGAGTGGAGACAAAAAGTAAGTAACATAACTTCAAGCGGCAGTAAGTGTTAAACAGGAGATAGGGGAATGTGGGGATAAAGAGAAACAATGGCGGAGAGGGAGAGAGAAACTGTTTTAGGAACCTTAAAGTAAACCTTTCAGAGGATATGACATGTGGGTCAAGAAATGAGCAATGCAATAAACAGGAGGAAAGCCCTGTGAATGGAATAAGCAAGGTTCCAGTGTACGGATGCAGCAAAGCAACCAGTGTGCCTGCGGTGGAGCAACTCAAGGAGAGAAGTGTAGGAGATAATCTCAGGGGTAGGCAGACCCTAGTCACAGGAAGGACCTTGTAGCTGGAGGGGGTGGGGGACGGATTTTAAGTGTGATGGAGAATCTCTGTAGAGTTCTGAGAAGGGGAGTGACTTAATCTATATTTTAAAAAGTAATACCAGCTGCTGCTTAAAAGGAGACTAATACAGTAAGCCAGGCAACAAATGATGGAACTGAGCAATGCTTTCAGAGAAATGGGAAAATGTGTCTGATTTAGGATATATTTTGAAAGTAGAGCCTACAGAATGTGCTACTGGATTGGAAACAAGAATCCAACTGGGTAAGCAGTAATTCAAAAAACATCTTATATTTAAATAGTTACTTACAGGTCTCAAGGTACTTTTACATACATTATTTCATTTCATAACAAGAGGCAGGAGGTCACACTGAGTCAAGATCCAAGTTCTTCCTCTTGCCAGTTTTAAGACCCTACAAAAGTCATTTAATGGGTTTCTATAAAACACACTGTCTACTTCACAAGATTCCTGCAGATTTCAACTGGTTGAAGAATTCTGTAAATGTAAATAATGACCATTTTGAGATAGATAGCATCATATTAATAGATGTCCAATGAAAGATGATTTGTTCCTATCATTCAGAACAGCAGAGCTACCCCACCACTACCACCATTATATTCCACAAAGAACCTTGTACCGAAGTTATCAAAGAGGCAAACTTTTTGTTTAAAGGTAAACTTTTGTTTAAACTATGACATTAAGAAAAAACACATTTTCACTGATTATGAAAAAACCTACATGATACAAGCACGGCACTAGTAAAAAACACCATTGCCTTTTAATCCTTCCTAGGGACTGGTGAAAACAATTCTTTCAAGCTATTAATTACATTAAAGTAGAAACACCTAATTTTTACAAGATAAAACCCAAATTATAGCACCTTTCATTAGACACTATCACAAGACACTGTAAAACTTTAATTATGAGTTATCACTGTTTTTGTTTAAATGGTATAATGTAAATACCTAGCGTAAACTATTGTGTGCCATATGACTTGAATTATGAGGACTTCAACTTATAGCCTTAAATTATTTCTGTAAGTTCATAAGCAAGGTTCCACAGAATTTATTTTTCCATCCAAGGCTCTCATGTTATTGGAGGAGAGGTCCAGCATCAAGCAAAAATGGAAAAATATATGTTAAGTCTTTAGTTCATTATGTATATTGAAGAATATTTTGAATGTCAGTTTGTATTATGTACTTAGTCGATAACCTGAATAACAGTAAGTAATAATTCGAGAATATCTGGTGTACTGTTCTAACCTCCACCACTCATTTTCAACTGGGGCCTCAATAAACATGACCATTGGAGCTATGTGACTGCATTATAACAAAAACTACACTGTAAGGACTTTCCAACGCATACAGCAATTAAACTGCCTTGTACAAGATCCGAGACAAATTTATAATACAGTACAACAAATTTCACGTTATGAAGGTTCACATTATTAGACTTCAGCGCATGACAATGTCTTACTTCTCTTATTTCTAAGAATTTCTACCTTAGAAAACGTCCTATTTCTCTGAATCAAGTACCTTTACGTCAGAGACATCCCCATCTCAGATATATTTAATTGAAATTACGAAGCACGACACAATACATCATCCTTCAACAGGTCTTTTGCTTAGTACGTCATGTCCTCCAAACTTTAAAACAAGCTAGCGTAAATACACATTCACCAGGTTACATTAAGCAAAATGACACTGCGGCTTTAGTCACTTCAACTTGCATATTAAGCAATAAGAGATTCGACTCATTTCCTGCATTAAAACTGACAAAAAATGTCAAGGTTTTGTTTTGCGAATTACAAGAAACATTTCAGATCTGAGAATGTGATGTTATGCAAAGAATTTACAAAACCAAGATGCCAAATTTTTCACGGTTCCATATATATTTATCAAAGTATAGTATTAATGAAGAGCTGTGGGATAGCCTAACAATTAAAGCTCACAAAATCGAAAGCCAAAAGATTTCATAAAGACCTCCACACCTGCGCCCTACCCTCAAATCTTGCGCTAAAAACTATTTCCTCCGAACAGAAACAGCTCTTAAAGAGTTTGAAAACCACAGTAAAATCACTTCGCAGAGATAACGAGTGGAAACGTATTTAAAGGAGAGGAGATAGCGGAAGCTAGAGCAGTCGAGCGCGGGGCCCCCACATTCCCGGATCCCGGCTGCCAGGGGCGAGCATGTGCAGCCGGCCGCAAAACCCGCGGCCGAGAGCCTCCTCCCGGGGAACAAGGCCTGGCCTGGCCTCACCCTCCCGGTTCATTCATTCTGAATCTGGGGCTGCCTCCCCCGTGCGTTCCCGCCCAGGCCGAGAGGGAGAACCGCGACCGAGGGGCCGTGTCCCGCAACAACCCCAGACCGAAGTCCGGGCCCTGCCGCGATTCCCGCGCACCCGCGGCCTCCGCCCGGGGGTGGTCTGAAAGACTGCGGAGGCCCGCGCCCAAGACCAGAACCCCGCAACTCCACCTTCCACAGGGCGCAGGCCAGGCACCCCCCACTCGCAAGGGGCCGCTTAGAAACCCTCGGTCCCCGCCACCAAGCTGCCCCACCGCGGCCGGAAGTCTCCCCGGCGCCCCCTCCCCAGCGCCAGACTTCCCTCGCCACTGCGACCAGACCCTCTCAGTGTTGCCTCGGGCCTCCCAGCGCGAGTCGCGGGCCGGAGGCAGCGAGGGGCCGCGCCGCCCCATCCACTGAGCGGGCAAGAACAGAGCAGGCAGCCGGAGGCCGGCCTGGGAGGTTACCTTGATAATCCTGCGGGGCAGCCCGGCCATCTTGTCAGATCCCGACTTCGGCCTCTGGTTTCGTCTCCGGCTCCGCTCGCCTCACGCACGAGTGGAAGTCCCGGGCTCCACTTCCGGGGGACGTTGCCGCGCCCGCCGCTCCCGCCGCCACCGCCGCCACCGAGGCCCCTTGGGAAATGTAGTCCCTGCGCGGTTGCGGCTGGCTTCCTTTGGCCTTGGTCCCCTCCCCGGACCACCCCACCCCAGCCCCAGCCTAGAGGTGGCGGAAGTGACGCGCCGCGGCGGGGGAGGGTCTTGGGGTGGGGGGGCGGCGCGGGGCGGCGCGGAGCTCGGCGCTCGTGAACTAGCCTTCCTCGCTACGGTGGGACTGGGCAGCGGGTGCCCCGCCAGCCTCTAAACCGCGACCACGCCTGCGCCAGTGGCGACGTAACAGAGGCCCAGCGGCGGACGTAGTCCATTCATCCGTTCGTTTGTTCATTCAATGTTCCTGCCTTGCGCGCGGCGGGGGCTAGCGCGCAAGGGAATTGCTGTCAATGATTCCCTGGCTCCTTCCTCAGAGGGAGGGGAAGAGCAAAACTCGGTAGCAAAGCTCCTAATTGTGGGTACCCCACGTTATTCAGAGTTTTGATGTTTAAATTTTGCATAAATCGGATCTATTCGACACACCCTTTAGACTCGTGTTAGGCTAAAAGAAAAAGGTTTGGAGATAGTGAAGGCAGACAAGAATGGCTTCTGAACGCCTGGATGTAGTGGTTGAAACCGAGGAGAGGATTAGAGAGCCCAGAGTAATCCCTGACAGGGATTACCCTTCGAGTGCTGGGAGCCTAAAGAGGATTAGAGTGCGGGTGCCCGGTGCATTAAAGAATTGAAGAATATGGATACAAGAAAATAAGAATATTAAGAGAAAACATGTGCTTGGCACACTGCTAAATAATGGCATAGATTATCTCAACTATGAAGCGTAAAACGTAGGCTTTCTTTTAACCAGTGCTTTTTAGATAAAAAACTAAGCTTCAGCGTTAATAATGAGAACTTCAAACAACTAGAAGTCTGAAATGAGCAGTTCTGTGATTAGAAGAATTTGGGAGAGTAAATGATGTTGGACAAGGATACTTTTAGAGTATTTTAGGGAGGGCCAGGAAACTTCACACTGAAAGGAAGAAAGGCAGAGTGAATAATGGGTTAGAAGTGTGCTGTTGGCAGTTATCTATTATCGCCTAACAAATCAGCTCAAACTTAGTGCTTAAAATAACAACAATCATTTTTTTAGCTTTTGAATTTGCAATTTTGGCAGGGCTTGGCAGGGAAGGCACATCTCTGCTCCATGCTACGTCAGTGTGGGCAGCCTAACTAAAGCCAGATCCACTTGCGAGATGGCTCATGTAGCTGGCAAGTTGGTACTGGCTGTTAGTTCCTTTCCAAGTGGGCCTCTCCCTGGGGCAGCTTGGGCTTCCTCACTGCATGGTGGCTGGGTTCCAAGAGTGAGTGTTATAGCTAGCAACAGCAAAAAAAAAAAAAAAAAAAAAAAAATGAATTCTCTTTTTGGCCTAGCCTTGGAAATCTCAGAGCATCACTCCCACCATAATCTATTTGTCAACTAAGTCACAAGAGCCCACCCAGTTTCAAAGTTAGAGGACATGGACTCCACCTCTTGGGGAGTGGCAAGATTCTAGAAATTATCAGAGCCTGTGATGGGAGCTATGTTTGTGGCCGATTTGGGAAACTAACTGCCATCATAGGTACAACATTTGTGTGCTTAAAAACCACCGGCTTGAGAATCACCTGCCTGTGATTCTAAGTGCTGGTTATAAGCATTCCTGAAGCCTTTTCCCCCAGAGATTCTGTCTCTAGGTTAGTGCTAAGGCCTGGGTATCTGCATTTAAACATCGCATTTAAACATCGTGGGTAATTTTGATGGATCCTAAAATTTGAGAATGAAAGATTTTGAATAAACAAGAGCAAATGTAGAAACAAAAAATATTGAGATGTGCCTTCTTTTGGCTATTCTCTATCAGAATAGATGAGTATTATATGGATTAAGAGTGAGGGGTTTAGAGCCCCAGCCTAGATTTGAAAACTTAACATTTGTCTGTCGTTCGTTTTTTCACCTATAAAATGTACTTGCTTTATTGTGATTGTTATGAAGTTTCAATGATGCATGTAACTTAGAACAGGGGTCCCCCCTGCCCCTGGGCCCTGGACTGGTACCAGTTTGTGGCCTGTTAGGAAGCAGGCCCACAGCAGGAGGTGAGCGGCCAGTGAGCAAGTGAAGCTTTATCTGTATTTGCAGCCACTCCCCAGCACTAGCATCACCACCTCAGCTGCACCTCAGATCATCAGGCATTAGATTTTCATAGGAGCACAAGTCCCTGGTGCCAGAAAGGTTGGAGACTGCTGACTGAGAAGATGACATAGCATTTAGCAAGGGCTATTATTTTTATAATCTTGACAGAACCAGATATAGTTTTCCTTAAGAAACTGGATTCTTAAAACTTGACAGTATAACTTTGGAAGAGAGGAGTTTGATAGCATGAAATTCTGTTAGAGTATTAACACTTTAAAATGTATATTTTCATGTCTCTTCTAGTTATTTTCCCCACTCTCTTCCTCCTTGAAAACAGCTCACACTGTACTCATCAGGAAAATAAAATCTGAACTTCTGATTCATGAAAGTCTTGTAGAACAGGATATATTCTAGAAGGACAGGTTGCCACAGGGCCGAGATGAGGTTTATTCTCAATTTAGAAAACTAGTTAAGAATTCTACTTACTATATCCATAAATTATAGATAATATAGTGATGTCTACAAAACGAATTGAATCGATTTCTTCAGGGGAGGGTTGTTGGGCAGCTGGAGAAAAGAAGTAAAAGGAAGACTTTTCACTCTATATTCTTGTACCTTTTGGATTTTGATCTGTGTGAATGTGCTACCTATTCAAAACATAAAATAAGAATTCGATTCAATTCTAACAGTCTAAGAGGTATTCAAGGTTCTTTCAACACCGATCGAGAATGATATTATACACTCAAAACAGCAAAAAGATGCTGGCCCATGGTACTGATAAATTATAGTGACCATATAGCTTTTCACTAAACTGAACAGTGCTAAGCAGAACTCTTAGCTAATCAATCTTCTTCGGCTCTTTGTCAGGCCTCGCTCTCATTCATGTTTTTTTCCCAGTCTCCTTCTGGACTCAAACTACAAGTGCCTTTTAATTATGATATAGGGAAAGAGAAAGCAAGAATGCTGTGTTGGAGGAATTAGAGGAATCTTGTTCTATAAAAATCTCTTACCTCCTGGAGCATGATTTTACTGTTTCCTGTTTCTTCCCCATGCCTACCAGGTGTTTATATTCTAAGTTTGCTACTTTGGCCCTATAATAGCAGATACAAAAGGATATTTGTACCTAAGCTCTTCAGAGTCATGGATCTCTTCCATCTTGAGCACCACTGTACCCCTGGGGCTTGAGCGCAGGGCCTGCTACATGAGAGCTCCCCAAAAAATATTTGTCAAAGGAATGAATCAATGACTTCAGGCTGATAATAAACACCTGTTTGAGAATGGTTGATACAAATTTATGATTCATAAATAACTACTTACAGAAGGCACAAGATATTTACTTTCATCCCTAAACTTTTCAACTTGACTTCCTGGAGAGCAGCAGAGCTTATTTCACAAACTATCTCATGCTTTGCAGAGACAACATAGAGGAGATCAATTTTGAAAATGGTAGCTCAGTCACCTTTAATAGAAGCCCTGTGTCAATTTGTGAGCAATAGCCATTACGCACAAGTATTTGTTTGCAGGTCCTCTTATTGTTTCTTGCATCATAGGAAAATTATTTTTGTGGGCAATTAAAACAGAAGTATCTGTGAGAAGAGAGGGTTCATGAACACTGACTCAGGGAGGAAGTTGGTGGGGAAGGGAGAAAAGACTGCACACTGATTTTAAAAAGAAGAAAAAAACACCTGTTGCCTCATATTTGTGATTTCAGTGTAAATAGCTGAGCACCTGTAAACTATTAACCAACACAACACCAGAATGTAAGAAAGAATCTGTGTTAGGTTATCTATGGTCTTGAGGTGGAAGGCCTGGAGAAAGATGAGACCCAGGAGAATCAGAGTAATAGGGCTTACCTTTGTTATGCTTTATAAAGCATTTTTGAATGTTATCTAACTCATGGAGTCTTCACATGCCACCGAAGGCATTCTGTAGGACAGTGGCCCCAAACTTTTTGGCATCAGGACTGGTGCTCCAATGAGAATCTAATGCCTGATGATCTGAGGTAGTGCTGAGGCAATGATGCTAGCGCTGGGGAGATGCCACAGATATAGATGAAGCTTCACTTGCTGCTCACCTCCTGCTATGCAGCCCATTTGGTGCCACCAATTATTTGAGCCTTGCTGTAACCTGTGGGCTTAACTTTCCTCTGCTTTGCTAAGTCAGATACCATGCCTACATCTGCTGCCTTCCACCCTTGTTCTCATTGTCGTTCAGGTATGATTTTTGAGAGAAGAGAGCAGAAACATTTTTATGCTACTATGAGTATTTTGGTATCTTTGTGGCAGCTTTCCTGTGCAAGGAGATTATTCTCAGATTAGATTTAAACATTCAATGTATTGAAGTAACATAAAGTCTAGTTTTTCCTCATGTTTTAAAGTTTAATTTACAATTCTTATTATTCTGTTTATGAGACAAGCAACTAAAATTAAACTCTTAAAATTAATGTTTCATAAAAGTAAATCAAATACATTTAAGAATTTTTAATTATACTTATAAACCTAATATTCAATTTTCTTTTCTAGCCCTTCAATTTTCTGATGGATAAATATTTCCAAGTACCTAATAATTCTTATAAAATTAAAAAGATTTAAATAAAGTGAGCCTCTGTTAAATATTTTAATCCTGCTTTCAAATCCAATGCAATTCTTTTATACCCATCAATATAGAAGCACTAGTCTAGATCAGTTACTTAATGACACGTTCAAATTGGAATTATAATCTACAGAAAACACAAGGGACTAGAGAACATATTAAAGTTTGCTCCAAGAACATACTCGCAAAATCCAGATTGTGAAAATCTAACCTCATTTCTTTAAGAAATACATGCAAGGAAGAAAAGAGAGAGGCAAATGAGGAGGCACTTATAAACTAATGAGAATTAAAAGTGATATTAAGCAACTGAAAGGCGTGGATTTAATTTGGATCCTGACTCAAGCAAACTAAATGAAAATATGGCATTTATGAACTATTTAGAAAATTGCATATTGACTAGATATTTAATATTGTTAAATAATCATTGTCAAATTTTTCAGTTGTTAATGATATTGTGGTTATGTCAGGAAAAAAAGGAGTCTATATCTTTTAGCATTTCTTACTAAGATATTTATAGATGAAATTAGAGGCTACCTGCAAGTTGCTTCAAAATAATATAGAAGAAGGACATGGTAGGAGTATAGATGTAACAAAATTGGCCACGAGCTGATAATTCTTAAAGCTGAATGACGAGAACATGTGGTTTATTCTACTATTCTTTTTAGTTTTAAATGTATTTGAAATTTTCTCTCATAAAAATTTTTTAAAATTAGAATCACAAAGCTAATCTAACAAGTCATAAAGCAAATTTAATAGTCCAAATTCTCCAATATATTCCAAATACTTAAACATAAACATAGAATATACATGTTTTTGAGTGTGTTATATTCTCAAACCCAACTGGAAAATAGTATTCCTCGGTAGGTTTGATTTACTTAATCATTTCTACACTTAATTCCAAATCTTTGCAGAACTCAAAGTCACTTACACCTAACAAAACAAGCAACCCCAAAGTGGTGTGGGTTAACTCACACAAGCAATTTGGGGGTGCCTTGTAGGTTAGATGCAAAGGTAAGGTCCGGAAGTGTGGACTTCCGGGATCATCAGCTACATGACCTGGATGGAGAAGCTGCACTAGTAAGAATTCCAAGCTCATGCCCTCCAAGTGGGGTGGGCTTACTGGCCATGTCACCTGAATTCAAGTTACACAAATTACCTAATTCTTAGTGAAACAACCTCCTACCCAGGTTGTTTCACTATTTGACTTATCAACATATTCGATAAAGTTATTTGCTTCTTGAACCTACTCAGAATTATTTTCACATTCTATCAGTATGGGTCACACTGCTTCTATTTAAATGAAATCCAATTGGATTCTGCACCAATCTCTGGCTTTCCAGTCACAACACAAAAGGCGTGCTAATGACATTTATTTTGACATGGTGCCAGTTATCTCTTTTGTTCTTCCAGATCTATTCTTAGCTTGTCCACCCTGCTGTCTGCCTAAGAAGTTGACCTGAATGACCTACACTGCATAGGGGGCTCCCTTGCCCTTTGCTTTCTGTTTGATTTGGGCATGAAGATCCCCTGCAGGGGACTGGGGAGGGGAAGGATAGGGAGGTCAAGTGATTATTACTCAGGGATTCTCCTGGCAACGTCACCTCAGGCTGGCTATGCCCTTCAACAGAAGACCACTGTTCCCCTCAAAATAGCCAACTATAGGATTCTCTCCTTCTGGGGTCCAGCAACTGCTCCCTATCTTTGTCCCTTTTGGCCTGGAAGGAACAGCCAGTGCTACCAAGCCCAGGTTATATTACAATTACTACTCCTTCTGATTCTACTCACACCTCTGTAAAGAATCCCTCTGTAAATAAACCCTCCTGGAATTATACCAATTTGAGTATGTCATTCGTTTTCTGCTGAGACTCTATGTGATATACCAACTTAAAGCTAGAAATCATTACTCTCCACTTTCGACAATTCATTTATTTTATATTTAATTACATTTATCAGATTATTCCTGACAAGCAAAAGGAAAGGATTATATTTTAATGCCTAAGGAATAAATAATCTCCTTGGGCAAGATACTCATAAAATGTATTACTCAAGTATTTATTAAGCACCTACAAGTTACAATTATTCTAGCATTCACTGTTTACTACATATCAGGTTCTTTGCTAAGCATTCTACTTACCTTGTTATTTAATGCAGTCAACAATTCTATAAAGTAGAATTATTGCCTCTCAAAGAATAAATTGAGATGCAAAAATTTTAAGTAAATAAAGTGTCCCAAATAACATAGTTAGGTAAGCGAGTCAAGATACAAATTTAGGCAGGGAGATTCTCTGAATCCACTTGTTAAGCTCTATATTATACTTCCTCCCTACCATTATGCTGGACCACTAAGAGCTGTACGAATTAGAAATAAGATGGGCCTACATGCAGGAAGCCTAAGACCTTATGGGTAAAGAAGACAAAAATGTAAAAATCACTTGGAGATTTCGAGTGATTTTTTAAAGAGAGTTTTTGAGGGAAAAGTAGCTTACAAATGTGGTTTGTATTGTACTGAATATTATAGAGGAACTTACAATTTAACTAATACTAATCCTTTAGATATATTTTTCTTGAATCATTTGTGATTTGAATTATTTCATTCTGTCATTTTAGTTAGGATTAAGTTCCACATTAGTAAAAGAGGCTCAAAATAACACTGACTTAAACAAGGTAAAAGTTTACTGCTCTCTTTTGTAAATATCCCAAAGTAGGAAGTTCAGGAACTGGGAGCTCTAGTCCACAAAATCCAAGGCTTCTTCCTGCTGACTGTTCCGTCATTCCAAAGTCAAGGTCTTCTTCCTAATATTCTAAGATAGTGACCATAATATTATCTACACTCCAGGAGAAAGAATGGTGTAAGGGGCAAAGTAAATGGGACAAAAAGTTCATATCAATTGTCTTTAAGGAAGAGACCCAAAGATGCTGCAAAATACATTTGCTTACATCTCACTGGCCAGCACTTAGACACATGACTATACCCATGATTGCAAGGGAGGCTGGGAAATGTGGATTTAAAATTCTGAGTAGCCATATATTCGATCAAAGATTAGGGATTTTATTGATATGGAGGAAAGGGAGAGACCTCTGTTGGGGAATAACTAGCAGTTTCTGCTATAAATTCCTCACAGTTTCTGGTGGGATCATTTATCAATGTGATTAAAGGTATACAAGTTATCTTAATAGGGCAAAGCAAACACTTCTTAAGAACACTCAATGCTTTTAGAAAACAAGAGTCTTGGTTTTGGGGTTAAGTAAGTTTCAAATAAATGTAGTCTCCTGGAAGTCCTTTTATTGAAATTGAGGTGAAATTGATATATAACATTACATGTTTCAGGTGTACAATATTATAATTTGGCATCTGTATACACTATAAAGTGGTCACCACCAAAATTCTAGTTACCATCCATCACCATACATTGAATCCCTTCACCCATTTTGCCCACCCCCCAACCCACTTTCCCTCTGGTAACCACCAATCAGTTCTTTGTATCTATGAGTTTGTTTCTGTTTTGTTTGTTTGTTTGTTTGTTTGAGATTCTGTGTATGAATGAAATCATATGGTATTTGTCTTTCTCCATCTGACTTATGTCACTTAGCATAATACCCTCAAGTTCCATCCTTATTGTCACAAATGGCAAGATTTCACTCCTTTTTATGGCTGAGTAGTATTTCATTGTATATGTGTGTGTTTATATGTACCATATCTTCTTCATCCATTCATCCCTTGATGGACACTTAAGTTTTTTCTATATTTTGACTATTGTTAATAATGCTGCAATAAACTTGGGGAGTGTATATATCTCTTTAAATTAGTGTTTTCATATATATATATATATATATATATTTTGGATAAATACCCAGCAGTGAAATAGCTGGATCATATGGCAGTACTATTCTTAATTTTTGAAGACTCTCCACACTGTTTTCCACAGTGGCTGCAGCAAAGTATATTTCTACCAACAGAGTGCACGAGTCCCTTTACTCCACATCCTCTCCAATATTTGTTATTTCTTGTCTTTATGATAATATAAGTTATTTGCTGGTATTTCAAGTATGTATTTTTTGGAAATTATAGTTTTAAACTTGCCGGCATCGAACTCTAAAGTTATGAAACACTCATGACATGCCTCTCTTACCTACTACTCTCACACCATGGGCTCTCTCCCTGACACTTCTGAGAGGCCCTTGCTGGCTGTTCTCCTTCACCTGACCTCTAAATGCAGGAATTCCTTCAGGTTGGTTCTGGGTCCTTTTTCTTTTTTTCCCTACACTCCTTTTTCTTTTTTTCTAAACTCCATGTGCACTCAACATTTCCATGGCTTTAAACCTATGTCTAGCCTATAACCTCTATTTTCCAAACACATCTGTCCCACTCCTGCCTCATTTTATATCTCTATTTGAGATATTGCAGAGGTATCTCAAACTCAACAACTCTCAAGTAGAATCATTCATTTCTACTCCCATCAGACTCCCACCAAGCCTCTTTCAATCTTCCCATCTCATTAACCACACCACCTCATGCTAGTCATCAGAGTCACCTGAAGTGTTTTTCCTCTCAATTCCCACAACCATCAGTGAGTTCTCTCATCATTTCTACTTTCAAAACATATCTGGACTCTCTTCTCTTCTTTTCATCTCCACTATTGCCACCCTCCATTACATCATCACCTTCATCTCTTAACTTGACTACAATAAAGCAATAGCCTCATTAGACTTACTTGCAGTCTTGCCACTCCTCACAGTACCACCAAAGTAATCTTTTAAAAACATAAATCAGATCATGCCACTTCTTTTGTGTTAAAACCCTTCAGTGACCACCTACTGCATTTGGAATAATATCTATAGCTATGGCCTGTGTCCTAATTCTGTGTTATCATCATCAAGGCCCACAAAGCCTAACATGACCTGGCTTTTATTTTATCTCTTGCTTCTCTCCTCTAAACCATACTCCAGCATATGGAAAGCTATTTCCACCTTCTTTGGACTTCTAAGTTGTTCCCTCAGCCTAGAGTTGTCTCTTTTCTCTTTCCCATGCATACGGTTAGTTTCTTTCCTGGTTTCATTAAGTGAACCTTTACTGGCCCCATTAAGTGAGTCTCTCTGTCTGTCAATCATCCCTACTCTGCTCATAGCCATAAAGACATCCACTGGACTCATCTTTGATCTATCCCTCTTTTGCTTTGCACAGTGAATGTTTGACAAATCCAGCTGATTGACTTATTCAAATCTGTTTCTCCTCTCTGTTTCTTCCTACAGTATAGTCCAGAAAGACATTACAGGATGGTTTGAAGGATGGACAAATTGGAAAAGACATATGGGCCCTCAGTGTGGGCTTCCACAGGAGCAAAGATTAGCAGCAGAATGAGCCTGATATTCTGTAGGAAATGAAGACAGACACCACAGCAAACATACTTATTTTTATTTATTATGAACTTACACTTACTTATTTTTAAAATTAATCACTTCAAGACAATGGCCCTTAACTTTTTGAGGGGTTTATTGACCCCCATGAATACATGATAAAAGCTACGAATCCTTTTCAGAAAAATGTGCATAAATACAATATTTTGCAAATCTTGGGGGAAATTAATTCCTAGGTTAAACTGCTGCTTTAGCAGTAGATCATCTACTATCTTGGATATCTGCTATATTATTGTTTCATTCATTCAACAGATACGGGCAGCCTACAATGAGGCTAAGCCCAGCTCCAGATGTTAACTTTGAATACAATATAGAAAAAGATACTTTTTATCTTGTTCATGGAGCTTGCATTCTAGCATGAAACACATTAAACAAGAAAACAAATAATATATAATAACAAATGTAATGAAGAAAAATAAAGGAAGGCAGTCGGACAAGGGTGAGTGAGACTATTTTATCGGTGAGGTCCTCTCTGAGTAGATAGTTGAGCAAGATGTATAATGTAAGGCAATAGTCACAAGTGTGAGCACTGCTGCCAATGAGAACGGAAAGTGCTAAAGCCCAGGAGCCTTCTCTCTACCTAAAATAAAAGGCAAAGTTCAGAGTTTTGTACTTTTGTATTTTATTCCTCCCATAACGAACAGCCAGCAATTCTCAGAACATAGGTGCTTGCTTGGTTTTCGGATTGGAGGCCTTCCCCACTTCATTTCAAACGTCACATCCAACTCCACCTCTTTTCGGTGCTTCTCTGAAATGCTCCTTACTCTGGGAAACCTTAACTCATTCTCCAAGGAGTGATCTCCAGTTCCTCTGCTAGTATAAACTTAAAAAAAAAAAATAGTACTTACTCTCTAAGAATGTGTGCGTGGGGAAGTGACTTAGCTTTTTTTAGGTGACGTGGGTAAAGTTGCAGGCAAGCAGCTGCAACTAAATGAAGGAGCACGAAGATGCTCCTCCAGCAGCACCGGAGCTTTTTCCTGAGAGACTACATTTCCCAGAGTGCCCCACAGGCGCGTAGAGAGTAGTCTCCTAGGACCCGGCTTGAGGCAAGATGGCGGGCTCGTGGAGAGCAGCTGTCAAGGTAACCGTTGCCCTTTCCTTCTCCAGCCAGGGGGGTCTCTAGAAGTTAAGCTGGGCACGCTCAGAAGGTTTACCCGCAGTTTTCGAGATCCTTAACTGCCGTTCGCGCAGAATAAAGCCTCTGGCGTCACCAGACTCGGTCCGTCCTGCAGAAGGGCCGGCGTGTGACCGCGTGCTCCCTGTGGGGCTCCCTTCGTGCCTTGGCCAGTTGCTCGGGGAGCCTTCTAGGTTAAGCCTTTCGGATCTGCCCGTGAGTGCTAGTCTCCATCCTCCTGGTAGCCTCTTCTCAAACTTCGAACCTTTGGAGACCCTGCGCTGTTTTTGCTTCCGGGTTGAATTCTGGGCCGAGTGATTTACCCTCAGAATGTCTCTCTCTTGGGGGAAAAAATAATCTGCCCCCTGCTGGGTGTGCTTGCCCGGGTCTGACTGGCCTAATTCCCGCCCAAAATGTTTTGTTCCTTGGTTCGAGCTCAGAAGGGAAGGGTTTGCGTACCACCCTTGTCGCTTAAGCAGCGGTTTAGTGGTCAGGTAAATCGTTTGACCTCCCTGAGACTCTTTTATCAATGTAAAAAATAAAGATGCCTACGTTACAGACTTGTGAAAGAGCTGGTAATGCATAGGAAAGTGGGTCCTAAACTGTAAAAAGCATGTTGTATGTACTCGGGGATAGCAGCAGGAATGAGCCTAATTAGTTTAGTCTAGCAAACAAGACTGCAAAACCCCGTGGCCTAATTCCATTTCTTAGTATGGAGGAAGGAACTGAATAGTCATCGAAGCTAATTGAACACACGGGATGTAACAATGCTGATATCTTATTCTCAGTAGCCATGGAGATTGTGGTTGTTTTCACCATTTTTGTGGAAGAAACTGAGGGTCATTTAGCTAAAGACTTGCCCAAAGTTTCCCAGTTTGTAAGTGACTGAAAGTTCTTTGAAGCCAGACATTTAAACTTTGTGCTTTAGTTTCTTCATGAATAAAAATAAACATACATCACATGAAATGGTAATGAAAGCACTTTGAAAATATAAAAACCATATATATATATATATATATATATATATATATATGATGGTGAAATTATATTTGGGATTTCAGGGTGTTATATGTGTTTGTATTTATCAGTAATAGACCAAGGATAGGTCTTCTCGTTTAATATTTCATTTAATCAGAAACAGAATACTACTTGAAGTAATAAGATCTTGTGTATGGTACCTAGGAGGTTGTACACAGACACCTTAATATTATGAAGGAGGGTGCTCAGTGTAGCATATTTAACAGTTTCTAAGGGTAATTACACATTTGCTGAGAACTCAAGTAGAAAGAACTACACTAGGTGTTGAGAAATTTTCATTTTAGAGAAATTATAATGGACATAGTCCTGAGGTTTCTGATCTTATATTTTGATGATGTTGCTCATTGTCTTATATTGCATGGAGATGGAAAGTGTTTTAAAGGATCAGCTTAGGTGACTGTGGTTTTAGTTTGTGATTCCTATCTTATTCTTATAGTGGTCAATATATTGTGTCATTTTAATTTACCATAGGTAGCACTGATAGATTTTTTAAAATCTCTTACACAGGGATGAAAATAGGTATACCTAGAAGCAAATTTTAAAGGCAGTTTCTCTTCAAATCACCTTTTTTCATACCACCTGATAAACATCTCGATTCATCATGGCGGTAACAGCAGTAAAATGGGCACTATCAAGCAGATCTATCTTGAAACATTTATTTCCAATTAAAAGTAAGTGAGCGTTTTAATGTTTAAAAAGTTGTAAACTTTTTCAAATATTATAGAAATATTTATTCATTATAGAAAATTTAAAGTATTTGGTTATTGTATATGCCTTTTAATACCTGGAGCATTTGCAATAATGGAAAAGGGAATAAAATTATAAATGTTTATCAAAAGGGGAATGGATAAATTATGGTACATCTTTACTATATGTAAATATCTCCAAATGGAAGGGGAAAAAAGTGTGTCAGAGCAATATTGTATCATCTTATTTGCGCATTTAAAAGACGATCTACCACGTTTGTGTTTGTGTATGTGTAAATATAGAGTAAAAAGTATGGACCAAATAGGTTATCTGTGTAGATCAAGTGATAGCCGAGTGCAAGTGAGGGATTGATAAACAGGAACTTTTTCTGGTTTGAATCATTTATATTTACTATATTTTTACATACTACTCTTTTAGTAGTACTTAAAATCAGCAAATAAAGGGCAAAGTTACAATTCCATCATAGATAATCAGAGTTAATATTTTGGTGCATTCTCTTTGTGTTTTTTTTTTTTGTATGTATTTAGGCATTACAAAATAAAATGTAATTTCTACCTTTCTTTTCTAAATGTATATAATCGTTTTCTTCAAAGCCTATTAATACATGTTTGATAGTCAAAACATTAATCTATATAAGTAAATAAGTTATTATCTTATTTCCCAGCTACCTTTCTTTCACTTACTTTTTCCACTGTCTGTGAATGCTGTTCTCCCATTTCAGGCATAGAGGACTACAATAGGTTTGCTTTTTTACGTTTAGCTATATTAGCCAACTTTTTTACACATCTCTGCCTTATGTGAATCTCTTCGTTCACGTTCATTTATTGAGTTATGGGGAAAAGAGTTGTTTGAAGGCTAGTATAAAAGGTATAAGTAAAAGTATAATTAACTAAGTAAACCCAAGAGTAGATTGCTAAGATACTTAGATATAAGTCAGAGTCAAAGCAAAACAAAACTACAGTCAGCTCTTGATTACCTAGGAGCATTTTCGTTGTGGAGAATTGGGAGTTGAGACTACTGCTGCTTAGCCTCCTCTTTGCCCTGACAGGAACTCAACCCTAAGGCTGATGGAAAATCAGACCTAATCACTTTTTACGTAGTCCGTGTCCTGACACATTAGTTCTCACTTAGGTTAATCTGAAATCCACTTAATCTGAAAGTGAAACTGTGTGTATACTTTACCCCCTAGATTGTAGATTTGTACAGCATCTCACTTATTTGGTTTCACCAGTGCCTCTCATACATATGTGATAGGTGATAAATGAATGTTCATTGAACTGATCCAAATGGATGAGAGTTGTCAAAATATGTAGTTAACTAAAAAGTAACTTACGTTACCTCAGAAAATTTATAACTCAGTCATCCTAGTACTCAATGACCAACTTCTTACATGTCAAAGTCCCTTGTTCTGCACAATTTCTGTCATTAGTATTATTGAAAGTAAAGTATCATTACTATTGTTATTGATACTTTATATAAAAGGAAGGACATTAAGATTAGAAGCAAAGTAAAAGCACGATTAAGGAAGAACAATGAGCAAAAACAAAATGTCTTCCCTACATTTCAGAAGAAACTTAAAAAAACCTTCCACAATATGTAGTCAACATGGGAATGTGGAACATTTTACAATTTCTTAAGTATATTAAGCCATTTGATCTTTCACCTTTGAATTTTACAACTTTGAATAATAGCACATGATACACCATACGATACTCTTTCTGAAAATGAAGGAACTTGAGTTCTTTGGACATCGGAAACTTACCCAAGGTTGTATGTCCGGTAAATGAGAACTGTGATCAAAACCTAGCTCTCCTTGTCTTACTTTGTCCAGTACACCTTCTGCTGTACTGCCTTTCCTGTAGTAACTTAAAATATTGAACATTTATAAATTTGTAAAGTGGGGCTATCAGCTTTTATATATCTTATCAAAATGCAATTTCACACACACACACACACACACACACCACACACACACGTATGTAACAAATAGCCCATAACTTACAGAGAGCGAGCTAACTCTCATTGAAATTCTTTCTGGCACATTCAATTGCTTTGGATCGATTGATGTTAACTTAGGCATTAGTTCTAATTACATATTTAGAACCTCTATACTGACCATATCTAGAATTTTTATCTTGATAAAATGTCATGTGAGGTTTTTATGTATCGATTCTGCAGAAATGAACACTTTAGAGGCAGTTTGGCAGTCATTTTATTTGTAGCCACTATAAAAGATACAATAATGAACATTGTGTGTTTCCTGGCCTTAAGGAATTAATTTAGACTTGTGAGTCAAAAAGACATCTGTGGAAACAAGAGATACCTAGAATATGAGGTAGAATGTGATATATATCATGAAGGTACAAACAAATGTCTATGTAAGTACAGATTAGAAATTTTACAATTTCTTGAACTGAAATACCGTTGTCTAAATTTTCCCTCCTGCATTTTTACTTCTCTCTGTCCTACTTCTGCCATCCAACCCTGTTACTTTAAGCAAACATGTACATCACCTAGCGGGTTTGTACTCAGAATAAATTTTTTTTTAATATTAATCCGCGCATAATTAGGAAGACCCTCAACACTATCAAACAAGAAAATAAAATATGTAAATGTTTTTTACTTTATTCTCTGATTTGTCTTATTGAATGCTCCTCTGTATTAGCACAGATAATTGAAAATTAATAAATCTTGAGAAACAAGGTTAAATTTCTAATTCCTTGTATTTTGTTATATCTGTAGAATTTTGGGATTGACATTTTGCTGAATAATCTTTTATGATAGTGAATTTTGTTAAAGTACTTTTTATGCTTTGGGGTAGGAATTTATATTTAGACCTCTGAAGGTATGCAATCCTTAGGGAAAAGACAGGTATACAAACCTGGAAGACATCTTTTTTACATCTCTTTGATATACATAAATAACTGATGCAGAAAAATATGACCACAAAGAAAGTATAACAATGTCATATGGAGTGTTGGTTGTGGGACATGTAAAATAGACAACTCTTCTTTCTGTGATGGAGATTGTGGGACAAGGAGGGGAAAAAGGATTTCATGGAAGAGTAGCATTTGATTCTGAAGGGTGAGTGATTTGAACAAACTGGAGATGACGTTTCATTCTGAGGAGCAAGAGGCTCAGTTAAGAGAGGTTGCTCCTTGGCTTTAGCCAAGTTATATTCAGAACTTGCTTTTTTTGTGAGCTACATTTACATTTTTGCTTTATATTTAAAAGAATACCTTTTTCTGAACATAGGAGAACCTTTCACAAGCTTTTAAAAAAGTAGTTATGGCTCTTAAATTTGTAGGTATCCTAAAAGAGGAAAATGAACTTTGAAATATGAGCATTTTGATTAATTTTAACAATTTATTTTGCATTTAATCACCTGGCACTCCTCCTTTAAAATTATTCACTCCAGTACATGAAAGTTTTTAGAATACCCAGGTACTTCATGTTCTTTCTTGCCTCTGGTTCTTGGCACTTGTTATTCCCTCTACAAGGAACATTATACTTACCCCTACCAACTCCTGTTTATTCCCTCAACCTTCAGAGTACCTTACACGTCATCTCCACTGTGTTTCTTTCTCTCTCCCAACGCTTACCCATCCTAACAGGGCTTATCTTTTATATTAGAATTGTTTGTTCACTTCTCTGCCTATCACCAGTCTTGTACTGTTTCTGAGAGTAGGGACTGGATCTTACTTATTGAATCCCTGGCCCCTATTACATTCATGTTTCATAGTAAACACAGCAAATATTGGTTGAATGCATGAAACTAGCTTTATATTTATGTGAGAACATATGCTCAAATTAACTAAATCTACTTTACTGTTTGGGGTTTTTACAGATGGAGCTTTATGTTGTGTTTCTCATAAATCTACATATTCTTCTCTTCCAGATGACTATAATTGGTATGTATCACAATTCAATTGAAAAAAATTACAGTCTGTTAGCTGTATCTGAAATTATTTTATTTCTTATTTTGGGGTTTTCTGCTTTTTGATTATTCTTTAATTTTATTTTTTAAAAATGATCTCAGTGATCTTGTTTGCTCAGTATCTGGGCTTATAAACGTTTCAAATAAAAATCACTATCATTGTGTTTTAGTGAATACCTAATTTGTTGTTAAGAGATATGCTGTTAGCAAAGCTCTTCTTCCTAAAGCATTCTTTAGCTTCCTGGAAAATTTAGTTAGTTTTTATAGTTTTCTCTTAGGGTTTATATCTCTTAGTTTATACAGTTATCTTTTGTTTGACATTGAATAATCCTAAATTACAAATATTTAATTCAACTGCAATTTATTTGGTACTTATTCATTTCTAGTCACTGCTAAGAACCAGGAGTAATGTATGAATAAGATGTTGTCTTTGTTTCTTTATAGCCCAGTCTGGTGTGTGGAAACTGTAACATATTTTCTTAAGCTACCTTTTTTTTAAATTGTGAATTTTAGTACAAAATGTATTTTCTTCCCTCTGGACACTTTGTAGTTTTAATTGTATATTTAGTAAGTGCTAAAATAGCGATGAAATTAGACAAGGAAATAGGTAACATTTTTGAACCTGAAAAGAATGAGTTTTATAACTGTTTTTGCTTTATGTAAAACTCCATCCTTCAGCAAAAATCATTTGTTAGATTAAATGTTCATCATAGTCCTGTTATGGTATTCAATCTTAAAATCATAGTGAAACAACCTAATACCTTACCCTGTGTTAGCTAAAATATACGTTATAGTTTAACTGCTGGTCTGGCTCTAATACCTGGCTAGCTGTTGAAATCCTAGAAACTTAAGTTTACAGACATCTAGAGAACACATAAATTTAACAGAAGCTGAAAGTTGTTTCCTTTATAATACATATGGTTCCAAGTACAATAGTAATTGCCAGAATCTTTGAAAAACAGGCTAGGTTACTTGGTACCTGAAGTAAGGAGATCCAGCTAGAGAATTCCTGGAAATATTTAGAGGAGTATTGCCCAGAATGTGTTCTTCTGAGGAATATTAATGGAGAGAAGGGAAAATGTTTAGTAATGTCCAAATTTGTTTAACCACAGAACCCTTTTTACGGGAAGCTTCTTAAAGTTGTACTGTTCTGCCAAAGGAAAAACGCCTATCTAGAAAAAGTGCTCAGCTGCAATCTTATGATTAGAAATTTAGGTGATCCTTTACTTGGAAGATCATATACTTTGCTGTCTTTAATAATTCAACCAAGTAATGTCCTTCTTAAAGGCAGTTATTAGATAAGGAGAAGAAGTTCTAATAATGGCGATGAATAAACATGAAGGTATCTTCCAAAGATTTGGATAGATTAAAAACAAGTAATTTGAAGAATAATTTAGATAAAATAGTGGGTAATTAAGGGTTTGTTGTGGTAAACTGACATACTTTGTGGGATAGTCTGAGTTGTACTCTATGATATGGGTACCAGGTTTGTCAGTGACATGACATCTATTCTTCAGGGATTCGTGATTGATTAATTTTAGCTCTAAAAAATTATTCTGCTTTGAATACAGTATAACTCTGTTTTTAAAACATTCTTTTTTAGCAAAGTAGAGCTTGCTTTGACATCTGATGGCAGGACAATAGTATGCTACCATCCTTCTGTTGATATTCCATATGAACACACAAAAGTATGTATGAGAAAATCTCTTATCATTTTTAATTTGCTGTTAGAAATATTCACTCTTCCTTACAGTAACCAAAGAAAAGGATTTCTTTTTATTTGATTTTTTAAATTTGGCTTAGATTTTCTTTTGACTTTTACTGTTTTGATTTTTCTCATTTCTGTTTCATCGTTCTTTAAAGGCTGTTTTCAGTACACAGGGTGAACCATTTAAACACAATTATGGCATCAGTTTTCTGGTCTAAATTTGGTAGATTTCTGATTAGAGATCAAACACACCTGACATAAACTTACAAAACACATTGTCCCATACTACCCTATGTTATAATCTAATAAATTATGAAAAACATATTTTAGAGTACTGTTTCATGACTTTTATATTGTATTGGTTCTGATAATCCTTTTACTGTTTGGTAAATTTCTTTTTAGTTTTTGTTAGTTTTTTTCCTAATTGGCCAACATGGGCATATATTTTAAGTGGCCTAGTTTAATTTCTATAAAAGCTAGGCACTAGATGGGAGAGGTTTTGTTTTTGTTTTTAATACAATTTATTTTAGCTTGGCTCAAGTCTTTTTTTTTATATTTGAAATGCTTTCTCCTGTTTCTTTAAGCCTTTTTCTACCATATTTGGTAATGTTCGATTTGCTTTTTTGAGGAGAAAATAATTAGATAATTCAAGCCATCACATGATGCATCTAGTGGTACCTATTTTTAAAAATTATCATTAGAGCCAGAGTACTGGTTGATTTGCAAAATAGATTAATGTTATTTTGCTAGTTTTTGTTCCGTTTTTAACCTCACCATTTTGTCTCCCTGCTTTGTGTTCTAGCCAGATATAGTAGGCAATAATCCAGTACCTCTTTTGTTTTTTTTATTTGGGCAGTTTGTGGAAAATAGGGCTAAGTCAATGACTTTTGGTCTATAAACCTTCCAGCTCACATTATTATGTGCCTTCTTCATTTCTATTTTGTGATATATTTCTGGTTACATACTTTATCCTGTTTTAGTAGTTACACCAAGAAACCCAGCACTGCGAGGTTATTTCTCAGCATCCAGACTCTCATTCCATATATGGTTCTTTACATCCCTGAATCTGACCTTTCTCCTATCCCTCCTAACTCTGAAAACGTTTCCACTGCACTTTTAGAACACTATCAAAAATGAAATCTTTCATAAACTTAACTTCTTCCAGAATGTTGCCTTCACCTTCTGGCTTAACGGAAACCTGGCTATGCTCTGGGTCCAGTGATTCCCTGGCCGTTGCTGTTTTCTCTCTTATATCCTTTTATTACTGACTGGGCCTAGAGGTGGGGTAGGTGTCTCTGTAGCCCCTCTTTGTCACATCCACACCATTTTTCTTCTCTTTAACAATTTCTAGCTTTGTAGTTTGTATCATTAAACTGTACCATTCACTACCTTTTTTTGTTGCTGTCACCTCCCAATCTGCAGTTTACTTCTCTCACTCCATCCTTCTACTCCTGAAGATTTTAGATGTACTGTCACTCTCCACACTGTTTCTATACTAATTTTTGTTATTTCAATATCAATGTAGATGATCTGGTCTCTCACTTCTTGCTCTTTTCTCTCTGCTTCAACCTCCACTGCAATGGTACCCTAGAGATGTTCTAATCACAAATAATTGGCCCTCCTTCCTTCCAGTCTTGCATTCTTGAAAACATGTTACTCTTAAAGTACATTCCTTTGAATCCAGATTTATAAATCTCATGATGATAATGTATAACATTAAATATCTTCAAACATGACTTAAAATTTAAACTTGATTTTACCCTTTTCTCCAGGAAGTAGGGCTGCAACTCTAGTAAGCTCTTTGATTCTTGGTCATGTGTGGAAATACTAATTAAGATTGGTTTTAAGAAAGTTATAAGCAGCTTGAGGTGACCTCTGAAAATGCTTCACTATTCCCTTGACCCAGAAAACCCCACAAAATCATGTAGATCAAGAGGTCAGATCTTCATGTTCACTTTAAGAATACTCATAAAGCTGCCCAGGCCATTGGGGGTATGCATATTCAAAAAGCTAACAAGTACATGAAGGATGCCACTTCATAGAAGCAGTGTGTGCCATTCTGTCGTTACAGTGATGGAGTTGGTAGGTTTGCCTGTGCTAAACAGTGGGGCAGGATGCAGAGTCAGTGACCCAAAAAGAGTACTGAATTTTTGCTGCACGTGCTTAAAAATGTAGAGAGTGATGCTGAACTTCAAGGTTTAGATGCAGACTCTGGCACACACAGGAGAACAAGGTTCCTGAGATGCAGAGCAAGAAGGTACAGAGCTCCTGGGCGGATGAACCCTACATGAGCGCCCCCGCCACACAGAGACGGTCCTCACTGAAGCGGAGCATGTTCCTGAGCCAGGAGAGGAGCTTGCACAGAAGCAAATGATGTCCCAGGAGAAGCTGAAGAAACAAAACTTATGGCCCAGGAGTATATTCAGCATCAAATAAATGCTAATAAATAGTAAAAGGAGAAAAAAAGAAAGAAAGAAAGTTAAGATGATTTGCTTCTTTGGTCTTCTGGTAATTTACATTTGAATCTAAAACCTGTTGATTATCTTCTATAGGTATAGGTAAAAAGATCCTTCTTTCTACTTCTGCCAGGTGTATGTTTTATTAAAAGTACTAATGTTCTAAAAATGTTTTTCAAATATAGGATTTCTAGTTTAGGAAATAAAGATATATCAGGGGCAAAAAAATAATGCCTTGGAAAAATGAAGTAAAAATGTAAATACTAGGCAGTTCTTTTTGGTGGTTGATTTAGTGGAAAATTTTACATGTCGAGTTTTTTAAATTCTTAAGAAAAATGGGAAACTCAGGATGACAATTATGAATAAAGTTGAAATTCAGGTTCTCTAAGAAGTTTTTCCTTTTTTATTGAAATATTTATGTATCCTATTTTTGAAGCTGATTGAGAAGATCAAACACTACCTAAAAATTCTGGGTCTGCAAGAGGCTTTTTGTACAGACCTTGAAGAAGCCATTAGTTCCAATATCTTATCTATGTGCCTGGAAAAATAAAAAAAACAGTTTTTAATCACACAAAGCAGAGAGAATTTGTGGTATATTAGAATTGAGCTGGCTTAGGAATAGGATCAGAGACCATGAATATTTATTAACACTTGAAAATAACTTTTAGATAATATTTAAAACATTCGCTCTTTAGCAAAAAGTATAATAACCTAAAAGAGAAAACTATATGCCGTAATCCCGTATTTGCTTGTACCCCACAGGGTCTGATATTAACTTACAAAGACATTTTTTAATATTTCACTTTATAAATGAGATGATACTTTAATATTACTTTAAGCGTCTAAGGAGCACTTTTTCTTTAAAATAAATTTATATCATTTTTTTTCTGCTTGAGGATGTAAAAGAAATGTTAATAGCTACCTATCATTCTTGAACTCTTAGAGAATGAGAGACAGCTAAGCAATCTGTATATTATTATCTCACTGAATCCTCATCAAACCCTTATTAGATAGATACTACTTCTCTGATTTTATAGAAAGGGAAATTAAGAGCTTAAATAACTTGCCCAAGGTCACAGAGCTAATAAGTGATAGAATCAAAGTCCAAAGCCTAAGTTCTTAACCTCTTCTTTATACTTTCTCCTTATTCCCTCTCACACTAAGTGGTTCCTTATTTCTACTTATGTCATATTGTTACTTCTAAGTCTAACTGTGAAGGCCTTTCATAATCTGGTTTTGTGAGATCTATTTTTAAAGATTACCTCTTTATCATGTGTTCTTACCTATGTTTCTTTACTCATAATGTTTATTATTCCTTGTCAGGTATATTCTTCACTCGTCCACAAGTCTCTTACTTGGCTCCTGTTCTACTTCTCACTGATATTTTTGTTATTTTGCATTTCTGATGTATTTGTGCCACCTTCATGCACTTATATATATTGCTTTTTAATGAGGTCTTATTATTTTTATGTATATAAGCTAAATAAATATAAGTATATGCTATAACATACACTCAGATTGCCATAGAACATCATTTTTTGGCATTTAATTCATCAAAATAAAAACTGCATTTTTCCTGCTTCCATTGGATGTAAGAAATGCCATATTCAGTGCAAGACTTTTCATTGTATATCACTTTAATGATATGCAAGATAGAGACTAAACTTTTAAGTTAAAAAATAGTAGGCACAATTTATAAGTTTGAGAAATGGAAATTAAAGTAACAAGTCTTTATTATAGAAGAGGGGAACAGAACTTTAAATATGAACTTTTTTATTGGAAAAGAAACCCAAAACTTGGTGTGAGAAGAAAAATATTTCCAATCTTTAAAAGCAAAACTCAATTCTGATATCTACCTACCTTGACATATTGTAATGATTCTTGAGCATGGTAATTGTACTGTAAACTCAATCAAATGCTGGCTAACATTCCTACACTTTGATGCTGTTCATTACTGATTATTTTGTAGCCTATCCCTCGGCCAGATCCTGTACATAATCATGAAGAAACACAAGATCAAGTGCTGAAAACCAGATTAGAAGAAAAAGATGAACACTTTGAGCAAGGATCCATGATAGAGCAACTTAGCAAAATGTTCTTTACTACTAAGCACCGATGGTATCCTCGTGGACAGTAAGTTCTATTTTCTTTACTCTTGTTATCTCAAAAAAAAAAAATAGGTATAATAATGCCTAATTTGTATGGTGTTTTTGAGATAAATATAATCATATAGGTTAAGCACGTGGCATATGGTATATACTCAATATGGTAATGATAATTATTAATATTGTCTCCCACTCATAGTTTTCCTCTTAACTCACTCTTCTTGAAGAATCTTTCCTTAAATAAGCTCTTGTGGGGTATAATTGACATATAGAAAAATTCATCAGTTTTAAGTATACAATTCTATGAGTTATGACAAATGAATACCATTGAATACCACAATCATTAAATATAGACTATTTTATCACTCCAGAAAGTTCTCTTGTGCCCTTTGCAGTTTCCTTCCTTTAACCCCTAAACCCTAGCAATCACTGATCTGCTTCCCATCACTTTTTAGAATTTAATGAATTTCTAAAATATCATGTTTTACCCTTTCTAGAATTTCATGTAAATGGAATTATACAGTATGTAAGCTTTTGTGTCAGGCTTATTTCACTTAGTTTAATAATTATGAGATTCATCCATATTGTGTATCCAGGGGGTTGTCCCTTTTTATTTCTGAGTAGTATTCCCTGGTATGGATAGACAACAATTTGTTTATTTATCAATTGATGGCAGTTTTGGATTCTTCACAGTTTGGGGCTCTTATGAATAAAGCTGCATAAATGTTCAAGTACAGGTCATTATATTGATGTATTTCATTTCTCTTGGGTAAATACCTAAGAGTAGGATTACTCAATTTCTGATAAAGAGCCTGTTTAAATTCATAATAAACTGTCAAAGTGAACCATTTTGTATTCCTACCAGTAGTGCTAAGAGTTCTAGTTGTTCCACATCTTCCTCAATACTTGGTATTATCAGTCTTTTTAATTTTAGTCATTTTTTGGGGTAAGACGTAATCTTTCCTCGTGATTTTAATTTATGTTTTGCTAATGACTAAAGAAGTTGAAATCTTTTCATATGCTTATTGGCCATTCATATGTTTTGGGCTTTTTTGTTTGTTTTCTTTTGGTAAAGTATCTACAAATGCTTTGGCTGTTTTTCAAAAAAGTAGATTGGTTGTGTTATTAAGGTGTAAAACTTGAAAGTCCCTTATGAGATAGATATTTGTTTTGCAAATATTTACTGTCTGTCTTTAGCTTGCCTTTCATTTCCTTAACAATGTCTTTTGATGATCAAAAGTTTTTAATTTTGATGAAGTCCAGTTTATAAATTTTTCCTTTTTAGATTTTTGTGCCCTAGTTAAAAAGATCTTTGCCTAAATCCAAGGTTACTAAGGCTTTTTACTATGTTTTATGCTAGAATTTTTATAATTTTAGCTCTAACATTTAGGTCTATAACCCATTTAGAGTTAATATTTATATATATGGTATGAGGCATAGATCGAGGTGTATTTTTTTTTGCATCTGTATATCTAGTTGTTCCAACACTATTAGTTGAAAATATTATCTCTCTTCATTGAATTGTCCTAGCACTTTTGTTGAAGATCAACTGACCATATATGTAGGCCCTGTACTCTCTGTTTTGTTCTATTAACCCATTTCTTGTTTGCACCCAAAATACTCACTGGCGACACTTGCGACTGCAGCATTTACCCCAAGATAACTTGCGGATTACAGTCCTAACCTAACCCCAAAGTTTGCCACAAAATCTCTCTTTTATTATTTTCATGTTGCTATAGTATTCAATAGTCTTTGGAAACAAATGACATCATTCTATTTATAGCATTCTGTTTTTAGTAGGGTATTTCCATTTACAAAATATAGTAATTCTTGCTTGCTGAAAATGTCAAATCCTAGAAAATACAGCATTCCTATGCATGGTATTAACATCATCTTGAACAGTTGTTAGCCACAGATTCATTTGATGAATCCGATTTATGTAAACATTTCTATTACATTAGTATTAGAGACAAGTTCTGTTTAGAAATAATTCCAAGAACTGTTTTTATATTTTATTTTCATATTGAAAACCAGTCAGATTTGCTGCAGCCTCAATGAGCATGTTTATGTAAAATTTAACGCTGGCAGTGAGCTGCACTTTTTTTTCTAAACAGAAATTGGGTTAATATATGTGTCTTTCTTTGCAATACCACTGTTTTGGCTACTGTAGTTTTAAATCAGGTAGAGTAAGTCTTCTAATCTCTGTTTCACAGTTGTCTCAGCAATCCTGGTTCCTCTGCATTTCCATATAAATTTTAGAATCATTTACTAGTTTCTACAAAAAGACATCTGGGACTTTGAGATTGCAGTCCTTCTGTTGATCAATTTTAGGAGGGTTGTTCTCTTAACAATGTTGAATCTTCATTTATGAAAATGGTAGATTTCTCCATTTATTTAGGTCTGTTCAGATTTCACTAGTGTTTTATAGTTTGTAGTGTATGATATTATACATTATTTGTTAAATTTATCCCAAACTTTTATTTTTTTATGCTATCGTAAATGGTACTGAGTTTCTAATTTCAATTTCCAATGGTTGTTTGTATTTAGAAATATAAATGATTTCTATATGTTGACTTGGTATGCTATGATTGTGAGACTAGTTCTAGTACCTTGTTTATATATTCCTTAGGATTTTCTACATAGATGATCATGGTATCATTGAATAAAGATCATTTACTTTTCCTTTTACAATATGTATGCTTTTTATTTCTTTCCTTATCACAGTGCTATACAATGTTGTGCTTTATGTTGAGTTGAAGTTTTGAGAGCAGACATCATTGTCTCTTTTCTAGTTTTAGCGACAGGAAGCATAGAGTCAACATTAAGTATGATGTTCACTATGGATCTCTTTATAGATGCCCTTTATCAGGTTGAGGAAGTTCCTTCTATTTCTGGTATGAGAGAGTTTTTATCATGAATGGGTGTTAACTTTTGTTAGATGCTTTTTCTTTACTTATTAAGATGATTATGTATTTTTTTCTTTTTTAGTCCTTATTATGATGAAATATATTGAATGGTTCTAAGTGTTAAACCCATGTTTTATTCCTGGGCTAAACCTTACTTGGTCGTGATATATTGTTCTTGGATTGTTGGATTTGATTTGCTAAAATATTTATGTAGAACTTTTACATCTTTGTTTATTAGGGCTATTGGTCTGTTTTTTATAATGCTTTTATCTGGTTTTGATATCAGAGTAATGCTTGCATTATAGAATGGGTTTAGAAATAGTCCTTTCTCTTCAATTTTTTTGGAAGAGTATTTGTAGAATGGGTATTATTTCTTCCTTAAATATTAGAATCCACCAGTGAAGCCATTTGGATGTGGAGGTTTCTTTGTGGGGAGGTTTTTTAACTACAAATTCAATAACTGTAGTTGATACATAGGACTATTCAGTTTATCTACTTTTTCTTGAGGATCTTTGGTAGTTTGTATCTTTCAAGTAATTTTTTCATTTCATCTCAATTATTTATTTGCATGCAGTTCATAATAACCCTTTTATTCTTTCAATATTTTTATAATCTGTAGTGTTGTCACTTCTCATTCATTTCTGGTATTGTTATTTTGTTGATTTTAGTTTCATCAATTCTATTGTTTTTGTTTTTTATTTCATTGATTTTTGCTCTTTGTTTTCTTCAGCTTACTTTAGGTTTAATTTTTTTCTAGTTTATTAAGGCTATTTGGAAATCTGTCCTTTTTTAATTAAGCATTTAATGCTATAAATTTTTTTCTGCTTTACCTGCATTCCACAAATTTTGATGTTTTGTTTTCATTTTATTCAGTTAAAAATGTTTTCTAATTTCTCCTGTGATTTCTTTTTTGACTGCTTAGCAGTATGTTAATTTCCAAATATTTTGAAGTTTTTCAGAAATCTTTCTGTTAGGATTTCTGGTTTAATTATATTGTGATCACAAAGCATACTTTGCATGATTTCAACCTTTACATCTATTGGAATTTGTTTTATGACCCAGATTATGGTCTGTCTTGGTAATGTTTCATGTGCATTTGAAAAGAAAGTGTATATTCTGGCATTGTTGGTAGTGGTATTCTAAAAGTATCACTTAGGTTTAGTTGGCTTGTAATGTTGTTCAAGTTGTCTATACCCTTACTAATTTTCTATTTAATCAATTATTATGAGAGGAATGTTGAAATCTACCACTATAATTGTGGATTCTCTCCTCTCAATTCTACGTGTTTTCATATATTTTGAAGTTCTTTTATCGGGTGTGTGTATATACATTTATTATTATATCCTCTTTTTAAACTGACACCTTTATCTTTATGAAGTGTTCTTTTTTTTTTATTGCTGCTAATGTTTCGTATTCTGAAATCCAATTTGTCTAGTGTTAATATAGCCTATCCAGCCTTCTGTTGATTAGCATTTGCATGGTATCTTTTTCTATTCTTTTACTGTCACCCTATCTGTACCTTTATGTTTAAAGTGGGTTTCTTATAAGTAGCATATAATTGGATTTTGCTTTCCAACCTGACTTCATTTCAGTATCAAGCCATCCTAAATGATTTTTCCTTTAATTTTCAGTACTTTTATTCTTCTTCAGCTATTCGCTCTAATCATTAGATTAAATAGATAATACACTTCCTTCATGAAATTTCATTTGATCATAGACACTTGGAATAGCTACTACACATTAGCACAATTACATATAACTATAATTTTATTAGATATTTGTTAATGTTATATTTGTAGCTAAATTTTTGGTTACATCTTCTCTAGATTATTCTTCCTTCATCAGGAATGCATCTTCTGTTTTGTAATTTCCCATAAGACCTTTAATATAATATCTTTAATATAATGTATGGGTGCTAAATTAGTATGATGACATTATCTTACCTAATTATCTTCACACCTTGAAGTTGTTCAGCCTCTTTGAAATGGTACTTTATGATAGTCTTGGGATAGTCCACTGGTATATTTCCCAATGATTCTTAGAAGTTTTATTCCCAGAGTTCAGCAATTAAGTTGTATGGGTTGATCTAATTTCCACTTTAATCTAGGTCGGTCACAAAGATGTTCCTCATTATCAGATTCTTAATCAAGGTCAGCAAAAGCTTTCCGATCCCAAGGTGTTGCCCCACCTTATTCAGTCCTGAAATACCTTCATCTAATTATTGGCCTCACCCAAGATGGGTGGACTGGGAACTAAGTAGTATGACTATACAGAACTGATGCTGAAATAGTCTAGTGGCCAATAAACACGGGTGATTATATTATCTGAAGTCTGGAGATCTAAAGTTAAAGTCATTACTGTTAAATCTGTGAATTGGATTTTACCAAGACTGCTAGAACTGTTTGAATTCTTAGTGTGGGGAAAGGGTAATGAGGAAACCCACCCAGTACACTGAGTTTTGGGTTATATTGAACTTTTAGTTCCCTGCCCTCTGCCTTTGCCTGAATTACTGTTTTTATAGTTAATCGTGCAAAGGTTGATTTAAACAAATAGCATATATAAACATGAGGCTCCTGCTTCTTCCTGTTTGATGATATTACAGGTGATGAAAATGAATTAGCTATTACATTATATTTACCTGAAGTCATGGGATTTTGAACATGAACATATTCTTTGAGAGGTACCCCTTATACAAATCCATTTTTTTGTACTGCCTACAGAAATTTGTATTTAATCGCTCCTCTGTAAATAGTTGCTGAGGACATGATTCTGAGTTTCTTTGCTCTTCACAGCTGCCTCTGGGGTATCTCTTATTGGCCTTAAGTGTTGGCAGTACTTAGGAAGAGGGGCATATCAGTTCTCTCAATTACCAGCATCTGTGTGTAAGTTCTTTCTTCAGTCTTCTTCAGTAGGCATGAAAAAAATTAAGTGATGGAGCAATCCTTTCAGTATAATTATTTCCAGAACATATTGTTTTAGCAATATTACAGAGTTCCTGATGATTGTATTTGACTTATCTGTTATTTTTCTCATTAATTGAACCTAATAACTTTGTCGAAACTCTTATTACATTTCTAAAGTTCATATACTCTCTTGGTTTCTCTGGCTGATTCCTTTTTATCTCCTTTGTGATTGTAGCACATATTGAAATTCATGCATGATAAGAAATCTGTAAATGCTATTTGACATATATTGAGCATATTTTAGAACTTGACTTTGTTAGGTTTAGGGCTGTCAGGGTCTCAGGCATTTTCAGTCAGTCTTGAGTAGTGAAAATAGTTGAACAATGTAAAAGCTCAATCATATTTTTATAGAATAGTTCTTAACATTTTAGGACCACAGGTTTCATTGGAGATTTGATGAAACATGAATCCACTTCCCAGAAAAACATATTCAAAAATTTTATAAATAATTTCAGAAAGTTCATGACTTCCCAAACTCCCACTGCTTTGAGAGAACACCTTTTAGGGTTACTATTACATTAGTAAAATCTTGATTATTGAAACAGAACTGGAACTTGTAAGAAAATCATAATTTTCTCTATGCCAATGTAAGTACATGTAGACATGTTTACATAAAATGCTATATGTATTATTCTACCTGTTAGTATATGTAGATGTACTCAGTTCTTTTAACTTAATTTGTATATTTTCCAAATTTTCAAAAAAATCAATAAAAAACCTATAGAAATGTTGCCTCCATGAAAATTTAAGGTAAGCAAAAAGTGCTTTAGATTTTGATTGTAACAACTAAAAAGCATAAGATACATGTCTAATCATTTATGGTGTAGTAATCCTTACATAATATTTCCACATTCACAGAAACGTAAAAATAAAATAGATCAACTTACCAAAATCTGACTTTTGAAGAAAACTCGTCACTAAAAACACATGTACTCTGTGCATAAATTTTCTTAAACCAATAAAGACAATAAGGAAATGTAGAGAAGCAAAAGGAAAAATCCTCCATGGTGAAATTACTCAAAGATAATTACTGCTAACAATTTATTTCGTTTCTCTCTTTGCATCTACACATAAATTATGTTAGTTTGCTTACTTTTATATGGTTTTAATTGTACTGTATATAAAAATTTGCATCCTCTATTGCCCCTCTCCCAATTAAAATTTTAACCATTTTTCTATATTGCTTTAGGATAGATTTTCAGAAGAGGAATTACTAGATCAAAAGTTATGACTATTTAGAAATGTTTTAGATACATATTGCCACACTACTTTTTAAAAGTATTATACCAGTTAATATCTTACTGTTCAGGTCTGATATTGCTTATTTCACTATACTCATGCTTGGGTTGGACATTATAACTTTAAAAATACTTGTAATTGCAAGAACAAGTAAAAGGTTCATCACTATTTTAATTTTTCATTTCTCCCTTTTTTGTGACATTGCATATTTTTCCATAAACATTACTTATTACATCCTATTGTATATTAACACTTGCTTTTGCAACTTAAGAGTCCTCCAATTAGAAGAAAACATCCCTTTTTAAATAAAAGTGTTTAATAGAGTGTGTTTGGCATGTTCACAATGTGCTGTTTCTTTACTGTAAAAACAATCATTAGTTTTAAATTAAAGATCAATCATCCAGGTTACCATATGGAAATTATCCTGAAGATCTGAAGGATGATTTTCAAAAATGTTTAATTAATAGAAAACAATCTTCATTGCAGGGAAGTGTTTCTTATTAAGAACTATGAGATATATCTAACTATATATATATTTTTTGATTTATTGAGTACTAATAAACAGCAAACTAATCAGAAAATCGATATTTCTATCAGAAACAGTTAACTTATTAAAATAAATAATATTAAATATATTTTCTTCTTTTCAAGGTATCATAGACGTCGTAAGAAACTGAATCCTCCAAAAGACAGATGATATTGAAGTTTTCAGTAATCAAAGAGAAACGTTATCTTGTGTCTCATTTGCCATTTGAGAAAATGCAATCAGTTATATTCACTAATATGTTATATAGTAAAATAATAATAAAATGCCTTTTTATCTATTAGAATGTGTATTTCTTTATATAAAGTAATTCTGTATTTGACATTCTTGTTTAGAGAAACCTATTTTCTTTTAGAGATATTAGTTTCCCATTTATTTTTATGTGACTAGTATGATTAAGTATTTTACATTATCAGCCAAATATTGTTAGTAGTGTAAATATGATTAATAAAAATGTTTGTTATTCTCCTGAAAATTTTTAAATTGCCTTTAAAAAGAAACTCACAAGGTCCACTCAGAAAATAGATGTTGTAATGCTTTTCTTTGTGACTTCTGGGAAATAGTTACATTTTAATCAGTTACTACTATCTGCTAGGTCCTTTACATACATTCTTATTAAATTCTCACAACAATTCTTTGAAGAAAGAGCATCATCCTCATTTTACAGGTAAGACTAAGTGACTTACCTATCTAGCAAGTGGGAGAGCCAGGGTCCAAACTGTCAGGCCCCAAAGCTTTTTTACAATGCACCACAATGACAAAGGGGTTTTCTTTCACTTTAGATTATACTTTCCAATAAAGAATACAGTTCTCTTTGAGACCTTTTTTTTTTTTTTTTGTGGCTGTCTTAAAATTCCCCTAGCTTTGGAACACATGCAACTCTGTGATTAAAACATTAATATCCCTAAACTAGTGTTATGAGAATGTTATGAGATTATTCTGCTGTTAGTGTCACTATAGATACCAGGCTATATATCGTCCTTAATAGCATTGCTGCTCCTGTGATTTCTCTTGAGGTGAGGAATCTCTTGAGGTGGAAAGGTGCTTTATTTAAACTTCTAACATATCTGTGATATTTAAAAAATTGATGTGAAAAATGATTTCACATTCAAAGTCTTGTTTAATCTAGTTTTATTAATAAAGGAATTGTAGCTGGAGGTTCAAGTGTTTAGTGAAATGTAAGGAATAATGAATAGGAAAGGATATAATGACCACCCTTTGTTGCTGAGAGGAAATGTTTTTAAGTGGTTTACTTTTCATTAATATATTATTCATTGTGGGGGAAAGAAAGACTGGCTATGCCACATTATCGAGTTGGAATAAAAAATTAATTAAATGACAGATTTTTCTTCAAGTACAAAGAGCTACTAAATAGAGATTGTTCAACTAAGATGCCTAAACCACACATTCACCTGTCAATGCTTAAAAGAATTAACTTTGATTTTATGGTACTGAAAATATAGATTTATACTGTAGTTCCTAGATTTTTGGTTTTCGTGGGTTGATGACTTTTAATTTTGTTAAATAAGTGCATATTCCATTACTGCCGTCACCACCCCTCTGTTATTCCCCTTCCCTTCCCAGGAGTAGTAATCTATTATCCACCATCACTAACATTATGTAGTCATTATGAAAAATCCACTTATAAAATTATATAAGGTGGGACGGTCCTTTGAATGGAATAAATTTAGTTTTATGAAAAACTCACTACCCAGTCCTTGCTCTCATATTTCCATTGGGGAGGCGGGTTAACACGCAAGAGCATTGAAAAGCATTGTTGGTGAAACCACCAGAGGGCACTCGTACGTAGGTTCAGTGAGAACATCCTAAACCCAAAGGCAGTGTGCTAAAAGTAAGGAACATGGAAATATTAGTAGGGAATATTTGGGTATTTTTTTGGATAAGAATCACTAGTGGATTAAATGGCAGTAGTGAAATTAAGTTGAAATATTCTAAGGCTGTTATTCATTCTGTTGATCTAGTTGAGCATTTATTGGACCCTACTACATGTGAGGAAGCGTTAATACTTTTTGCTAGGTCAATAGCAAAATATTGTTCCTTTTTAATGACTATAGTATCACTTAACTAGTATCTACTGAGCTACTTAGTTTTGATAATGACATTGGTTTTTTTAACCATGAATATAATACGTCATTATTTTTAAAAATTAGAGACCAAATAAATAGAAAACAAAAATTACCCATGATTGTCTTGTCCAAAGATAACACTAACATTTTTGCTTACCTTTTCCCCCTTATGTTTCACTGTACAAATATACTTCAAAAATAAAAATAGTATTTATTCATGCTGTTTTGTAACGTGCCTTTTAAAAATATTTTTTTGCCATATTAAATATTCTTATTTAATGGATGCATATCATTCTATCATCTGGATTGTCATAATTAACTCCCTAATTTTAGACATAATCACTATCCCCTATTATAATTAATGCTGTTATTAACAACCTGGTGGATACTTTTTCCTTTTTAAAAAGACTTTATTTTTTTAGAGCAGTTTTAGGTTCATAGCAAAATTGAGTGGAGATTTCCTGTGTCCCCACATAGCCTCCACCATTATCAACATTTCCCAATTGAGTGATACATTTGTTACATTTGGTATATTAATACATCATCCTCAGAGTCCATAGTTTACATCAAGGTTCACTCTTGGTGTACATTCTGTGGGTTTGACAAATGTAGAATGGCATGTATCTACCATTATAGTATCATACAGAGGAGTTTCACTGCCCTAAAATTCCTGTATGTTCACCTATCTATCCCCGTTTTTCTCCTTAACGCTTGATAACCACTGACCTTTTGGTGTCTCATAGTCTTGACTTTTCCATAATGTTATGTTGTAATCAGACGCTATGTAGTCTTTCAGATTGGCTTTTTTCACTTAGTAATATGCATTTAAGCTACTTCCATGTCTTTTCATGGCTTGATAGCTCACTTCTTTTTAGTGCTGAATAATATTTCATTGTATGGATATACTACAGTTTTTCCATTCATCTACTGAGGACGTCTTGGTTGCATCCTAATTTGGCAATTATGAATAAAGCTGCTGTAAACGTCTATGTTCAGATTTTTTGTGGATATGTTTTCAACTCTTTTGAGTACATACTAAGAAGCATGATTGATGGATAATATGGTAAGAGTGTGTTTAGTGCTATAAGGAACTGACAAATGGTCTTCCAAAGTGGCTGGACCTTTTTGCATTCCCACTAGCAATGTATGAGAATTCCTATTGTTTCACGTCCTTGCCCTCATTTGGTGGGGTCAGTGTTCTGGATTTTGGCTGTTCTAATAGGTATGTAGTGGTCTCTCATTTTGATTTGCATTTGATCACCTATGTGGACCATCTTTTCATATGCTTATTTTCCATCTGTATACCTTTGGTGAGGTGTCTGTTAAAGTCTTTAGCCCATTTTTAAATCAGATTATTTTTGTTGAGTTTTAAGAGTTCTTTGTATGTTTTGGGTGTCAGTCATTTATCAGATATGTCTTTTGCAAATATTTTCTTCTGGTCTGTGGCTTATCTTTTCATTCTCTTGATAGTGTCTTTTCATATAGCAGATAATTTTCATTTTAATAAAGTCTAGCTAATCAATTATTTCTTTCATGGATCATGCATTTGGTGTTATATCTAAAAAGTCATCACCAAACCCAAGATCATCTAGATTTTCTCCTGTATTATCTTCTAAAAGTTTTGCATTTTGTATTTAAGTCTATGATCTATTTCAACTTAATTTTTGTGAAAAGTTAAAGACCTGTGTCTAGATTCTTTTTTTTTTTTTTACACGTGGTTGTCCAGTTGTTCCAGCACCATTTGTTGACTTTTTTTTTGCAGCATTGTATTGCCTTTACTCCTTTGTCAGATCAGCTAACTATATTTATGTAGGTCTGTTTCTGGGTTCTCTCTTCTGTTCCATTGATCTATTTGTCTGTTTGCCAGTACTCCACTGTCTTGATGACTAGCTTTATAGTAAGTCTTGAAGTCAGATAGTGTCTTTTGACTTTGTTTTTCTCCTTCAGTACTAATGGATTACCTCAAGTGACTTGCAAATGTTAAATCAGGGTTACTTACCTGAATAAATCCCACTTGGTCATGGTGTATAATTTTATACTTTTTTGGCTTTGATTTGCTAATATTTTGTTGAAGATTCTTGTAGCTATGTTCATTTTACATTGTAGTTTTCTTTTCTTGTAGTGTTTTTGTTTGGTTTTGATATTAGGATAATGCTGGCCTCATAAAATGAATTAGGAAGTATTTCCTCTACTTCTCTCAAAGAGATTTTAGAAAAATGGTACTACTTCTTCCTTAAATGTTTGGTAGAATTCACCAGTGAACCCATCTGGGCCTGGTACTTTATGTTTTGGAAGGTTATTAATTATTGATGAGGTTTCTTTAATAGATATAGGCTTATTCAGCTAGTCTATTTCTCTTGTGTGAGTTTTGCCAGATACTCTTTCAAAGAATTGATACATTTCTAAGTTATCAAATTGGTGGGTATAGAGTTCATATATTCTTTTATTATCCTTTTAATATCAGTGAGATCTGTAGTGATATTCCCTCTTTCATTTCTGATATTAACAATTTGTGTCTTCTCTTTTTTTCTTAGTTATTCTGGATAGTGACTTATTTATATTTATTGCTCCAATAAAATTGATGAGCTAGACTTTTTATTGAACCAGCTTTTTGTTTTGCTTATTTTTTTCTATTGATTTCCTGTTCTCAATTTCATTGATTTCTGTTCTAATGATTTCTTCTGCTTACTTTGGATTTCATTTGCTTGTCTTTCTAGTTTCCTAAGGTAGAAGTTTAAGAGGTTGATTTTAGGTCTTTTTTCTAATATATGTATTTAGTGCTAACATTTCTTTTAAGCCTGTTTTCACTACATCCCACAAATTTTAATAAATTGTGGTATTTTTATTTAGTTCAAAATATTAATTTCTCTTGATATTTCTTCTTTGACCCATGTGTTTACTTAGCAGTCTGTTTAATCTCTTAGATATTTGGGGATTTTCCAGCTGTCTTTTTTAAAAAATTATTATTGATATCTAGTTTAATTCCACTGTGGTCTGAGAGTAGATATCATATGATTTCTGTTCTTATAAATTTGTTAAGGTGTGTTTTATGGCCCAGAATGTGGTCTATATTGGTGAATGTTCTACATGAGTTAGGATATGTAGTCTGCTGTTATTGGATGAGGTCGTCTATAAATGTCCATTATCTCTAGTTGATTAATGGTATTGAGTTCAACCATGTTCTTACTGATTTCCTGTCTCTTGGACCTGTCCGTTTATGATAGAGGCGTGTTACAGTCTCAAATTATAATAGTGGATTCATCTATTTCTCTCTATAGTTCTAATGGTTTTTGCCTTACGTATTTTGACATTCTGTTATGTTAGGTGCATACATGTTAAGGATTGTTGTGTCTTCTTGGAGAGATGACCCTTTAATCATTTTGTAATGCCCTTCTGTTTCTTGATAACTTTCCTGAAGTACACTCTGTCTGCTTTCTTTTGAATAATATGGTATACCTTTCTCCATGCCTTTCTTTCTAATCTGTATGTGCTTTTATATTTAAAATGAGTTTCTTGCAAACAATATATTTTTTGTTTTTTGTTTTTGTTTTTGGGTTTTTGTTTGTTTGTTTGTTTTGCAATTTTACAGCTTCTTTTATGCATTTACAATCAGGAGAAAACAAGAAAGGTACATAAAATTTATTGGTGGTAGATTTAGGAGGCGGGAGAAAGCAAAGCAATCTCTAGGACTAAATAAAAAGCAACATGGAGAAACACATTGGTGGGTACGGGATAGTTAATAATTAACATTTACAGTACATAGAGATGGTATGCAAGGAACAAGATAACAATGAATAATTCTGTGGTCTCATGCTTTGGTGGTCTTATGCTCTTGTACCTGTGGTTGTGCCTTTGAGGGTCTGTGGGAGGACTGTATTTTGGCACAGGGAGGTACGGTAATCTGGAGGTAGCCATTAATGATAGTTTGCTCAAGGTTCACATAGACAACATGTTGGAGTAGGATATTGGGAATTTCCCAGAGGCAGTTGGTGATGGCGGCCATTTGCTTCCTGAGTTGCTAAGATGTGCCCCATTTTTCATAGATTTTTGTTGTCTTCTCAGATCTTGTTTTTTGATTCATTCTGGCAATCTCTTTTAATTGGTGCATTTAGACCATTGATGTTCAAAGTTTATTGACATAGTTGGAATACTATCTACCATATTTATTACCGTTTTCTATTTTTTACCCTTGTTCTTTTTTCTATTTTTGTCTTCTACTCTTGTGTGTGTGCATGTGTGGTTTTAATTAATCATTTTATATGATTCTGTTTTCTCCTTTTTTTTTTTGCATATCTATTATACTATTTTTTAAAAAAATCTTTTTCAGTGGTTGCCCTAGAGTTTGCAGCATATATTTGCAACTAAGCCAAGTCCACTTTCAAAGAATACTATACTGCTTTGTGGGTAGTGTGAGTACCTAACAAGAACAAAATAATCCTAATTCTCCCACCCATCTCTTGTATTATTGCTGTCATTAATTTCTCTTATACAAAACATATAAGCATATATATAAACAAATATCAAATATATTATTGTTGAAAAATACAGTATGTTAGATTAATAAAGAATAAGAAAAATGAAAGTTTTTATTTTACTTTCACTTATTCCTTCTCCACTGCCTGTCCTTTTTATAAATATAGATTCGAGTTTCTGATCTATATTATTTTCCTTCTCACTAAAGAACTTCTTTTAAGATTCTTCCAAGGCAGGTCTACTGGCAACAAATTCCCTCAATTTTTGTTTGATAACATCTTTATTTCTCCACTTTTGAAGGATAATTTTGTAGGGTACAGAATTAATTCTAGGTTCTTGGGTTTTTTGCTCTCAATACTTGAAATATTGCACTCCATTCTCTTCTTGCTTACACGGTGTCTGAAGAGAAGTAAGATATAATTCTTATCTCCATACCATCTGATCAAAGTTTTTGATTAGGCATTGTGTGTGTATGTGCGTGTGATTTCTTGATTAATGTTTGTCTTCTCTACATGATTTGCAAGGACCTTGGCTCGTTATGTGTACTGCTATGTCCCTAGTGCTGCCTCACAAGCATATAAATGTGATTTTGTAACAGAAATTGCTCTATTGCAAAAATTTTTAACCTAAGGATTCCATTAATGGCATTAGGAGTTGGGAGTATCTATGAAATTCCTGAAATTGTATTGAATTTTGAGAATGTGTGTCTATTCTCCTGGTAATTCAGTCTGTAGTTTTTCAGCAGTTCTCATAAAAGGCCATGCCCTAGTTCTTGCCTGCAGCTAAGCACATAATGACATTAGTACTGGAATGATATTAATAAGAAGATAGAAAGTATGGTTTCTACATATGTCTAAGAAACTATCTTAATTAGATTCCAAGTATTTTTTAAGAAAAAAAGGTAAGATATGTGCCTTTGTTTTGAATGGCTCTAGCATTTTAGGCAAACCCCCTACTCAAGGAACATTTTTTCAGTTTCAGATGTGTATTTTTTGGTTTCCAGAAAACCATTCAACTCGAATATCAGTGCACAAACACAAGAAGTTAGCAAACGTTTATTTGCTGAGGCATAAATAAATGTCTTCATTGCTTATAAGCAAAGAAAATTTTCTTAGATTCTTTTTCTGAGAAGCCAAAATGACTTGCTAATATTCCTACCCAAAATGATTTGCAAATATTCTAATGCCCAAGAAATATTTTTCCAATTATAGTTAAGCTAATTGCCCTCTGCTGTTTTCTAATATACTGTGTTCACTTGCTAAAGTAAGAATATTTTTAATACACTAGGAAGAAATGCTCAGGAAAAAACAAGTAATGTGCTAGTTTTGCACCAGGGCATTTACTTTTACCTCGTATTTATATAGCACCTTCCTTCAGGAAGCCCAAAATGCTTAGCAATCATGATTGCCTGAATTCTGTAATGTTGCTTATAAATTAGTGCCTGTTTTTATTATGAAACTGAGGAAGAGTCTCACAATTAACACCGGAAATTACAAGTAGAATTCTAATTTCTTCTGAGTCTTCAATTCAGCAGGATTACATCTTCCTTCTAATGTTCTCTCTAGGCATCTAATCATTTTAGCAAATTTCATTAAGTACTATGGAGTCCAAACCACTGTGAATTCAAAGATGATACCTCATTCCTGATTAAACAAACTATCTTACCCAAGCCTTCCCTCCTTTCCAGTTAAGAATTCACCTCTTCCTTTTCCATAATCTAAAGCACATTGCATTACTATTATACCACTTACTTCAGTTTGTGTTGAATTAGAGCAGTGTTGTGGTTTAGTGACATGGTCAGTGTGACAATTTGGATTGATCCCATTGGTCTTTTCAATTATTGCTATTCATGTGTAACTCCTGTGAGTAGGATCATAGAAGATAGAATAGTAGATCTGAAAAACACCATTAAAATGACTTTTTGGGCACCGACTGATTTTACAGATATGGGAACTGAGATTAAGTGCGAGTAGTTGACTTTCTTAAGAGCACTTATAGCATAACCACTGAAAATTCTTTAAACACTAAGAATATTAAGGATTTTTTTATATGTATGTTTATGTACACATACTGATGAAAATTTGCCTCCAACAACAGATGTACCAGTGGTATACTAGTAAAGGTTTAAACAATTGGCTCTGATTGATATTGCTTTCCATTTTCCATGGTATAAATATATCTCATCATAGCTGACTTAGGCCACCAACGGTTTAACAAACTGGCTCACAAAATTCCTGAAAAGATAATAGATCTCATGGTTGGTGTGAAACAGCTCTAGCTTTTCACTGGATGTGCCTCTGAAATCACACAATTACTATTAAAACATTAGTTAATTTCCTCCCTCTTTCTAGTTTTCCTTCAGAAGCACTCTACCTTGTTTTCTGGTTAATATTTCCAGGGAGAAATAAATTATTCCTACATGTCAACTTCAACCTTCACTTCCAGTTTCTTTTAAAGATTTAATGATTTGTTAATAAGTGTTTAAAACTTTTGGAGAGTCTGCCTTTAAGAGAACTTTAGATGAATCCTTAGTATCGGTTATCTATTGCTAAATTACAAATACTGCCAAATTTATTGGCTTAAAACAACAACCCTTTATGCAGTTCACAGTTCTGGGTAATTCTGGTCTAGAGTAGGCTTTGTCAGGTTGATTCTGACTGGGTTCGCCTATGCATCTAAGATCATTAATTGGATTAATGAGGCTTGGATGGCATCATGCACATGTATAGTGATTGAGTGACTGTCACCTGGGGCAATAAGAGGACCTATGTGTTTCTCATGTCTTCAGGCTTCTAAGGATACAACACTAGAAGCTACAAGGCTACTTGAGGCCTAGTCTCAGAACTGATGCAATGCCACTTCCACAAGGCCACCCCAGGTTCAGGGGTGGGGAAATGGACTCTAACTTTTGAAGGGAGGAGCAGCAAATATTCTGACTATTCCATTGCTGTAGGAATCACTGAAGCTTAATTGATGTGCTTATGGGTTTAGGTTGTCTTACCTCTGTAGGACAGAGCTGAATGCACATGGTACAGTTGGCTCTCATTCAGAAATTGATTGGAGTTTTCTTTTCCAGTGTTCAAAAGAAATTCATAACTTTTACTTATAAAACATCTCTATTGAAGGATCACTCATTGATATGCTCAATAACTGAAAATTTTCTTCTTAGTTTAAAACCATGTATTTTAACACCATCTCTTTTCCACATCATTAAAATATATGGTTTAAAAAATATACGGTGGGTGGGGCTGGGGCGTGAGCTAATCAATAAGACAGTACGGGCCTGCTTAACAATAAGAGACCATAATAAGACATTAAATCACCAATTGGTAAATTGTGTGCCATTATTCAAGTTCAGAAAAAAGAAGCAATCACTGAGGGTTAGATTAGATTTCCTTATGGAGGAGGATTTTTTAAATCTACTTTAGTAAGGTATAATTTACACACAATAAAATGCACAAATTGTAAATATATAGTTTGATGAGCTTTGACAAATATATACACCCATGTAACTGCTATCACAGTCAAGATATAGAACATTTTTATCACTCCTCAGAATTATCAAGGTATGTCATGTGCCTGTGCTATCCATCCTCCCTAACGCTGGCCCTAAACAATCATAAAGAAATAAGTCCAAAATCAAAGACCTCTTTGAAAGAAAGGCTAATGAATTTAAAAGTTGAAAAAGCAGGCGTTCAACATTTTACAAATAAATACTAATGGTTTTTAGGCTTCTTATAAAAGTAAACAACTTTAAGTTGCTAAAACGTGTCGATTGTTTAGTGGATGTGGAGTAAAGGGAACCCTTGTACACTGTTGGTGGGAATGTAAGTTGGTGCAGCCACTCTGGAAAACAGTGTGAAAGTTTTTCAAATGATTAAAATAGAACTACCATATTATCCAGCAATTCAACGTTCAGATATTATCTGAAGAAAACAAAAACAATAACTCCAAAAGATACATGCGCCCCTATGTCCACTGCAGCATTATTTACAATAGCCAAGATATAGAAACAACCTTAGTGCCCATCGATGGATAAATGGATAAAAAGACATCATGGAATATATACAACGAAATATTATTCAGCCATAAAAAAATAATTAAATCTTTCATTTGCAACAACACAGATGGACCTTAAGGGCATTACACAATGTGAAATAAGACAGAGAAAGACAAACATCATATGCCTCTTATATGTGGAATCTAAAAAAAACCCAGACAAAACCAAACTCATAAATACAGAGAATAGATTGGTGGTTGCCAGACGTGGGGAGTTGAGAGTGGGAGAAATGGTAAACTGGTTTTGTTTGTTTGTTTTTTAGTTAAAATAAATTTGAATAAAAAAGAAAAAAAAAACATGAAAAGGGAACCAAATAAAAGGGTTTACTTTTCCATGCCAGAGAACTAATTCAGGGCAAAGAGTTTTATCTTGTTGCTCTTGGAGAAAGGCCTCTGGAATCTAGCTAAAAGTCCTGAAAGCAAATTAAAACAATATGTATATATCTTTTTTTTTTTTTTTTTTTACCTACAAGGAAGTGATGTGTCCCTACTCTTAACCTAAGGACATTTTAAAAGTTGGGTACTGACAATTCTAAGTGTTATTTCTATGTTTCCTGTTTATTAAAATCAGTACTACACAAAACAGACCTTTTATATAAAGTCTTTCCAGAAACCAAGTGCACCTATGGGGTTTTTTTGGGTAATATATTGGACACTTTTGAAAGCCTGCATAAACTGACAAAAGCTTGAGATAATGGTAGGAGTGCCCCTCTGTTAGCTTAAGGAAAAGCCCAAAATTCAAATGTTGTAGAGGAAAGCTTCTCTAACCAGATGATTCCTGGTAAATAGACGAGTTAGCCAGAAAAATAAGCATTCCAGACAGAAAGAGCAACATGGGCAAAAGCCTAAAGGGAAGAGAACATGGCGAACTTGTAGTTTTCAAAACTGCAGTAATTTAGTATGCCTGGAGTACGAAGTGTATGATGGGAAGTAGAAGAAATGAAGCTGGAGTGCCTCAAATAAGTTTCAGGATTTATTTCAGGAAGGGAAAGTCCATTGTAAATAAATATGAAGTCACATGTGCAAGAAAACATTAAGGATACATGCAGGAATAGACCTCAGACAGACCTGAAGCCTGGAGTGACAAACTGAGCAGGTCACAGCATGTCTCAGTAAACAACTTTCATAAGTAGAATGTATAAATATGTTGTGGTATATACATACTATGGACAGTGAAAATGAATAAACTAGCAATACCACCATCAAGGATGAATCCATAAAACTATGGGTAAGTCACAGAAAAATACATAAAGAAGAGGAATTTGTGTAAATGAAGATCCATCCTGAATTCCAATAGAAGAATCAAGCAGAGCCATTAGTATTTGCTGCATTACTACTTTATTTCTTCAATCCTAAGATGCACATTTTGTAGAATTTTAATGTTTCTAAAACTGGGATTGCATCTTAAATTCCATGGACAATTTAATATAATTTTATCTCCTAGAAACTTATTAAAATGAAGATGTCTTTAAAAAATATGCAATACACACACACATATATAATTGTCAAGACAGTGAAAAATGCATAGAAAATTCTGTCTTAGGAAGGTTGGGAGAATCTGGCAAAGAAGGTAGTTCAATTATTACTTAACAACACAATTTCAAATATACAAGTAGATTAACTTATAGAATTAATAAAGCTAAATTATTTTTCCTGGCACCCATTTATGGACATGAATATATCCATCTTTCTAATGTGTCAATTCTCTTAGTTTATATGCTTTTTAAATATGATAGCAATGTGAAGAATTCTCTTTGTTTCTGTTTCATTGCCTACAAACATAATTAACTTTAAACAACAGAAAGCTATGAAATATTACATTGTCGATGAAAGTGATTTGAGGTTTTCTGTAGGAATACAATTGGATGCATAGCTGCAGTGACAACAAAACATTCTGAAATAGTTACCTAAATCAAGCACCTTGCCCCAAAATGTAAGTCAACATACTACTTATTTCTTTGAGGAAGTCTTGGTATAAAAAGCTTATCAACTGAACTAGAAAGTGTGCTTAGTGACTTAGTAAAGATTATAATTACGTAAAGGCTAATACAGTAAGTCCAAGATTATTTTCTTTGTTATGTGATCATATGAAAGACAATCATAAATAACTATCATTACATGCTGAGATATGATGGTTTTCTAGAGGGATAGTTCTACTATGCGTATTTGAACATTTAGCATCTCTGCAAGAAACCATTTTGGTTCCATCTTTTTAAATATATAAGTTGGCCAGCTAGAATTATTAATTTTTTGATATCTTTAGAATTTTCATCTTCATAATTTTTCCATGCAAGGCAGGAATGCAACCTGTTTTACGATAGCAGATAAATCAAAGGGCAAAAACAAAAGATAAAACTTGGAAGAACAAAGTTTCTACAGATCGTTATTACACATTATTACATTATTTAACAACAATTATCACTGAAGTAGGTGATTATCTTGATGCTATACATCTGCAAAAAGTTATCAAACCATTATGAGTTTGATAGAATTTTGAATTTTATTTTCTATTAAAGAATGTCCACATACAGCAAATTTATAGATATGGAATCATTTGTTTCATCAAAGATGATTTAAATTTAACTATAAATTTACGATGCATTATTCTGACTGGTAATTAATAAATTTAAAGTGAATTTTGAAAATACAGTATCACTTGCTTCATTTTAAACAAAAGTTAAAATAAAAATTCTGAGCATGCTGTAGTTACTTTAAAATCTCTTTCCATTGCCATCTTCATTCATTTGTAAATCTGGTTCTTATGAGTGATATTAAAACAAAAACATAGAAACAGTTTAGATATATATCATTCCCTGAGAATAGCATTGTTGTCAGTCCAATCAGGATTAGATAGTTAAACAAGAAATAAACAAGCTCATTGTCCCATTAAAAACTTAAAACTGTTAATATGCATGGTTTTTATTCAAGGTATGCATATAAAAATGGTCTAATCTAGAGAATTACTAGTTCACTTATAATTTTTTCAGTTACAGTTGAAGAACAAAAAAAACTGAGTTATAGATATTAATCTTACATGTACATTTTCAATAAATACTTTTAAAATCATTATTTCTTTACCTTTATATTTGTTCTAATTCTACTTATTGAAATTTGATTTTATGTTCTTTGAATCAGATAATAAAAAATTTGAGCTTTCATTTTTTTTTTATTCTACTAATTTAATTTTATTGCAATTTATAAAAGTATTAGGCCACAATGGATTAAAGAATTGTCTCTTCATCACATATGGCTTGAAAAACTCCTATTTTACAATATACTCTCCAGATGATTATTCATCTTTGGCTTGAACCCTTCTAGTAACTAGGAGTTCATTACCTTTCTGGGAAGCTAACTCCATTATTGGACAGTTCTGATTATTAGAAAGTATTTCCTTATACTGAGTAGAAATCAATCATTTTATGATTTATAATCCTCAGACTTGCTTCTGTCCTTGGAACTATTCAAAATAAATTTACTCCTTTTTACAATATGACAGCTCTTTGATATTTGAAAGCACTCACCATATCCCTCCTTGTTTATTTTTAAGCTCCACTTTTTTCTGATTATCCATGTGACATGATTTCCAGGACCTCCCTGTCCTGGTTGCCCTCTTATGGACATATTCTTATAATAATGTCTTTCTTAAAACATATTGCCCAGAACTGAACTGAACATAATTCTCTTGTTCTGGACAATATATTTCTGCTAATGGTACCAATAACATATTAACTTTTTAAGCAGTTATATCACTCTGTTTATTTGTATTGAGTCATTATTTCTCAAGAGAGAATCAGAATATCAAAATAGTCTCCAAATTCAGCTTATTCCTTGTATAAGTGTACTCTTCTACCCTTCTGATTCCTTTTTGGGAGAAAAGAAAAAAAAGTTTATTTTTGTCTCTAACCTCACTGATTTTTTCTTGTAATTTTTATATTTTTATTTTCTCAATTTTAGTTGACATACAATATTATATTAATTTCAGCTGTACAAAACAGTGACTAGACATTTATATAACTTATAAAGCGATCACCCCAATAAGTCCAGTACCCATCCGACACCATACATAGTTATTACAACACTACTGACTATACTCCCCATGCTGTACTCTACACTCCCATGACTATTTTGTAACCACTGATTAGTACCTCTTAACCCTCTCCCCCTTCATATATTCTCCTACTCCCCAATCTGACAACTATCAAAATGTTCTCTATATGTATACGTTTGTTTCTGTTGTTGGTTTATCCTATTTTCTAGATTGCATATATGACATTTGTCTTTCTTTGTCTGACTTACTCCACTCAGCTCAATACCTTCTAGATCTATCCATGTTGTGGCAAATGGCAAGATTTTGTTCTTTTTTTATGGCTGAATAATATTCCATTATATATATTTACCACCTCTTTATCCATTCATCCATTGATGGACACCCAGGATGCCTCCATATCTTGGCTGCTGTAAATCATGCTACAATAAACATACAGATTCACATGTCCCTTCAAAGTAGTATCTTGGATTTTTTCAGATAAATACCTAGAAGTGGGATAACTGGGTACTTCTTTGTCTCTTGTTATAGCTTTTGTTTTAAAGTCTATTTTGTCTGGTATGAGTATTGCTACTCCAGCTTTTTTGCTTGTTTCCATTTTCATGAAACATCTTTTTTCTTCCCTTTACTTTCAATCTGTGTGTGTCTTTGATTTGATGAGTATCTTGTAGGCAGCATATGTAAGAGCTTGCTTTCTTATCCATTTGGCCACCGTATCCTTTGACTAGAGCATTTAATCAATTTACATTTAAAGTAATTGTTGATAGATATGTAGTTATTGCCATTTTATTATTTATATTTTTTATTCTTTTCTTTTTTTCTTAAAGAAGTCCCTATAACATTTCCTATAATGCTGGCTTGGTGATGATGAACTCCTTTAGCTTTTTCTTGTCTGGGAAACTCTTCATCTGTCCTTCAATTCTACATGACAGCTTTGCTGGGTAGAGTAATCTTGGTTGTAGGTCCTTGCTTTTCATCACTTTAAATACTTCCTGTCATCTGGTCTGCAAAGTTTCTGTTGAGAAATCAGCTGGTAGTCTGGAAGCTCCTTTGTAGGTAACTGACTACTTTTCTCCTGCTGCTTTTAAGAATCTCTCTTTGTCTTTAACCTTTGGCATTTTAATTGTGACATGTCTGGGTGTGGGCTTCTTTTGGTTCATCTTGTTTGGGACTCTCTGTGCTTCCTGGGCTTGCGTGTCTATTTCCTTCACCAGGTTAGGGAAGTTTTCCATCATTATTTCTTGAAATAGGTTTTCAATTTCTTGCTCTCTTTCTTCTCATTCTGGTATCCCTATGATGTGAATGTTAGTACACTTGATGTTGTCTCAGAGGCCCCTTAAATGATCCTCATTATTTTGAATTCTTTTTTTCTTTTGCTGTTGTGATTGGGTGTTTTCTGCTACTTTATCTTCTAAATCACTGATTTGATTCTCTGCTTCATCTAACCTACTGTTGATTCCCTGTAATATAGTCTTTATTTCAGTTATTGTATCCCTTATTTCTGACTGGCTCTTTTTTATGTTTTCAAAAATCCACTTTTACGTTTTCTATCTCTTTATTAAAGTTTTTCACTGAGTTCCCTATTCTTCTAAGTTCATTGAGCATCTTTGTAACCAGTGTTTTGAACTCTGCATCTGGTAGAGTTCTTGTCTCCATTTGGTTAGTTCTTTTTCTGGAACTTTGTTCTATTCTTGTGTTTGAAACATGTTTCTTTGTCTTCCCATTGTGGCTGCCTACTTGTGTTTGTTTCTATTTATTAGGTAGGGCTGCTATGTGTCTTGGGCTTAGTAGAGTAGTCTTATGTAGTAGGTATGCTGTGCGGCCCAGTGGCACTGTCTTCCCTGGTCACTGAGCTGGGTGCTCTAGATATGGCCCTTGTGTGGGTTGTGTTTGCCTCCCCGTTGCAGTTGAGCCTTGGTTGCTGTTTGCTTGGGGGATTGACCCTTGGGCTGATTGGTTGTGATGACTGGCCATCACCAGTGGAGGAGCCTTTGTGCAGGGGCTGACCCTACAGAGCAAGATTCACTTCATCAGGGCTCTGGTGCCTGCCCTCTTGGCCCTTTAGGTGTGTTGTTTTCACGTGTGACCCCTGGTGGTGTTCTGGTTTAGCCGGCCATTGGGCTTGCAGGCTGTGGACTCCTGGGAGGTACCCTGCTGCAGGCCAAATTAAGCTGCAGCCTTTGTGTGCCCTGTCCAAGGCCACTTGGTGGCATGAGCCACCAGGCAATTCTCAGATAGCCATTACTAAAGCTGGGCTTTGAGTGCCTCGAGAGGCCAAGCCACAAACTGAGGCCAACTGCCACTGGTGCTGGGCTTGGAGCTGCTCGGCAAGAGCTATGGGGCACACTAAGGCCTGATACTTTTTGTTTAGGCTTTGTAAACCTTTGAGAGATTTAGGAAAATCTGCAGCATGAGCTACGTACGACAGGCCATTTGTAGGGAAAATCCACTGGAAGCGGCTTGGGTGGGCCTACAATTTGGGAGGGTCCGTGTCTCAGGGAATCACCAGGGTGGGGCAACCAATGTCAGTTATGTTTCTGGAGACTCAGATATGGTGGCCACCTAGGTCTACAAGCTGGGTGAGGGAGGGCTCAACAAAGGAACCATGTGTTCTACCAGCACTTCTGCTTGACAGAAAGCTGCCCCTGCAGCCCTTGACCTAAAGCCAGACAACTCAGTTCCTCCCCTATATCCTGGCACCTTTTGAGATGCTGCCTCAGTGCTGGAGATCAGAGGGAGGGAGTGAGTTCGTAGCAAGTAAGTCCATGCTTGTGGGCCCTCTAAGAGGAACACCTGTGACTCCCTCAACCCTTTGTCTCAGCCATAATCTCCGCTGGTTTTCACAACCAGAAGTTGTGAGGACTTCTCTTCCCGGAACTAGAACCCTGGGCTGGGGAGCCTAGTGTGGGGTCGGGACCTCTCGCTCCTCCGGGGACCTCTGGCAGCCAAGATAACCCTCCTGATTCTCAACCACCACACACAGGTGTGGGACCAGCCTGTTGTGCATCTCCACCCTTCCTACCAGTCTTGTGTAGCCTCTTCTGTGTGTCCCTGTTCAATTGGACTTCAGGTGATTCCCAATGATGGCTATTCTGTATTTAGTTGTAATTTTGATGTGGTTGTGTCTCTTACTTAATATTTTGTTTTTCTAGTTCTTAAGGCTAAGGAGAAACCCTAATCCTGTATTTACCCAGACATTTGCTGAGTTCAAGCACAGCTAACAAAGCTGGTTAGTGGCTTTTTTCCTTAAAAAGAATTTGGGTTTGGTTCAATGCATATTCAATACGATATTAATTGCTCCATTCCAGTTTTTCTTTGCCTGCCTCTCCTTACAGAATCAGCCTCCAGTTTTCTTCTTGGTATTTCCCCTTTCTCTACTCTCACTCTATAATGTCTCAGTGGCATTCTAATGCCTACATCAAGAGTGGAGTCATGATCCAGGCCTAAGACAACCTGAACATGTGTTCCTGAGGTGAGTACATGACCTAAACAGTACAATCGGAGAACATTTCAAGACTTTTATGAATTCTACCAGCAGATATGTTTTTCTTCCCTACTGAATATAAACTTAAGAGGCTATGAGGCTGGTGTTCCTACAGCCATTTTATGACATGAGGGGATTGTCCATTTGAGAATGGAGTCAACCCAAATGCTGTAAAGCTGAGAGATGGAGAAAGAAATCAGGTCCTAATTATTTGAACCAAAATTTAATTTTTGCTTAAGGCCATTGGAATAGATCTTTCTGTTACTTATAACCAACAGAGCCTTAATTGATATAAAATGATCATATAAAATTCACTTGAATAAGAGGAATAATTGGATAATACATATTTATATAAATTTGTTAAAGAGTTAGATCTGAGAAACAATTGAAAACTCAGAATCATTGGCCATATCAGCTTGTCCTGGATGCTTGCTAAAATTTACTTGTACAGTAAAGACAGTAGAGCTTAAGAAACTAGGCTCTGAGTATTCTAAAAAATTCAACCAATTGCATGAGATATCTCGAGTCTGAGAGATTTAGCCTGGTCCCTTAACAATGCATTATAATGAGAGCAGTTGTTCTGAGTGGTGACCATGAGACACCAGAAAGCCACAGTTGTAAGAGAGAAAGATTCATAGTCTTATAGAATTTTTGATCTGGAGGAGTTAAAATCATCAAATACTAATCCACGGAAATGGACTTGTGCCACTTTCAATAATATAAATTGAATTACATGTTTTAAGTTAATCCTTAAATAACTAGAAACTTAAATATGTGAAAACAATGGCTTTCCAATCTTTTCTACTGACTAAGGCTCTACAATACAAGGGAATGCGACCATGGCTGGGCCTTTGTAAGTCTTGAGGAACATAGAAGCTTAACTACCCCTACCTCTTTTTCTCCATCCTATAACTCACGTGGTGGAACAAATCTTTTATTTTTCAAAGTAATCTTTGAGGAATGCCATACATTTGATTCAAATTATTTGGAAGGAAGCATGTGGAGTAGAAATTGGAAGAAATTGAGAATTAGCAGATTTTTATTTCAATTTTAGCACCTGTCTAGAACCGTGTGGTTTACTAGATATAACCTCCATGAGGACGCAGCCCAGCTCAGTCTTATTTCACTGACGTATACCCAATGCCAAGCACAGTGTCTTGCGCATATAATAGGTGCTCAATAGATTTCTGTTACATAAATTAAGATATGGATTTTGCATGACACCCTTAACTTTTCTATGTTAGTTAGGCTAATTGGTACAACAATCACTAAAACCTCAGTGCCTGGACATAATAAAGGCTTAGTTCTCACTCCTGTTGCAGTCTAACTCAGGTCAGTGAATAAGGAAAAACATCTCTGCCCCACAAAGTCATTCAGGCATCCAGACTTGCCAAGTGGTGGATTTACCATCCCTGGGACTTTACCATCCCCTGGGGCTGTGGACTCCTCTACTGAAATTCTATGCATCTGGTGACAGGCAAAAAGAATAGAGAAATGTGGGAAAAACAAGGATTGTATGCAAGGTTTTAGTGTCCAGCCCTGGAGGGGGCTTTCTGCCACATTCCATTGGCCAGAACTCTGCCAGCCCAGCTCTTCATTTACAAGAGAGCTAGGAACTTGAACTAGTGGCATGCCCTGGATGAAGGGGAGAAATTTAAGGACTGGTGAGAATTAGCTTTTTCTGATTTACTCTGAGCCCCAATTTCTTCTTCTGAAAAGAAGAATTAATGATTGCTATTTGCCAGCACTTTATGAGAATTTAATGGAGGCAATAAATGTTGGAAGTACTTGGTAAAGGCTAATCAAATGTTAGTTTGAATATTCCTGAGTAATTTTGTCTCTTTGCCTCTGTATTTCATCTGTGAAATGCATAGGGCTGAAATGCCTCTCTAAGACTCCTTCCAGCTCAAAACTCTTTGATACTAGGTTCTTTTAAACATTCAGCAAGCAAGTTGCCTTTCAGCTTTGTATTAGTAGTGTCTAAGATAAATCTTTTAGGATCCTACACCTGACTCTACAACTCAATCCTCCTGTCTGCAAACCTTCTTTCATTGCTGTAATGTTCTTTTTTGAGACATAAACCTATCTTATTCATTTTATTTCTGTTTTTCCAATTGGGTAAAAGATAACTTTTGCCTTTCTATTGCAGCTAACAGTCCAGCCTGCTAGATTTCTTCATTTTAGAAGAAAATTGTAGATGTAGGGAAGAGAACATAAGAAACATTTGACAGATTTGAAATATTAAAACAAGCATGATGACCTTAATCCTGCATTGAAAGGTTCTATGTAATAGGAGTATGGTTTAGTCAATGTCTTTTGTCTGTGGGATCCTCAGTTCTCTTACCGCAGTTTCCCAGAGTTTTTTTTCCCAGCTAAAATTCCTTTGTGATTCATTGACAAGTGTTTTGCACAATTTCTAGGGAAGGCCAGCCAAGGGGAATCTAAATTCTCTTATACTAAAGGCAGGTGAGGGGCTGATATGCATTGTGCTTAGGGGTATTCTGGCTTCTAGGTCAATCAATAAAGTGGAAGAACCATTCCAGCCCCTTCTTATCCTTCACCACACCACAGCCATGTGCAAATCCACATTGCAAATCCGATGTCATTCCCATGCTTTAAACACTTTAATTTGTGTAGTGTATTTTGAAACAAAACTTTAATATATATATTATACAAATAACGTAATGCACATGTTTTCAGTACAGTTTGAGTTTTGGTAATTGGATATGCCTGTTAAACCACAACCCCAAACAAGATGTAGAATGATTCTGTCACCTCAGAAAGTTCCCTTGCTCCCCTTTGCCAGTCATTTTGCTCCCTGCCTGACCCCACACCCAGAGGCAACCACTTTCTGATTTTTATCACCATAGGTTAGTTTTGGCTCTTTTGGGATTTCATACAAATATAATCACACAGTATGGATTTTTTGGTGTTTGGCTATTTTTACTCAGCATAACCTTTCTGAGAGTATTCTCTGTTGTTATGTGTTCTTTCCTTTCAGTTGAGTATGAATATACCACAGTTTATTTATCCATTCTCTTATTGATGGGCATTTGGGTTGTTTCCAGTTTTAGGCTATTTAAGGCTGCTATGAATATTCAATGTTAATTCTTTTGGGGACATAAGTTTTCATTTCTCTTGGGTAAATACCTAAGAGTGAAATTGTCAAGTAATAGGGGCCTTCACAGTCTAAAATACCCATTCAGGGTGAGGACCAAAGCCATGCACGGCCTTGATCACCTCTCTGGAGTCGTCCTGAACACTCTTTCCTTCTCCTTACTTACTGAAATTCAGCCCCTCTGTACATGATCTTTCCTCTGCCAGAAACCCTCTTTTCCAGCCCATACATCAGCTCTAAACTCCAGCAACTGCTGCTTACCTTCCACAGAAAGGTAAATCCCTTATCATAGACTCTGTGTTCTCTATGCCCTTATCCAGCACTAACCCAGACTGTGGCTTGGCATGATTTTTTGCTTAATGTTTGCCTCTCACTCAGCAGCAAGCTCCATGAGGGTAGGTTATGTCTGTTTTGCTCACACAGTACCTAGCCTAGTTTCTGACACATACTAAGCATACATCATTGTTGGATAAATGAATAAGGGCTATTCCTCACCTCCCCACAAATTCTGTTCTACACCTTGGTAAAACCTCTCCCCAGAGAAGAAACTCTGTCCTCATCATGGATTTCTCAATGGCCTGGCCTCAGCTGGAGGGAAAAGACCAGGCAATCAGGTATGTTCTGGCTGCCTGGTTTCCAGAAAAGAGAAAAGCTTGAATATTAACCTTAATTCCTCTTGTCCTAAGCTGATCATTATATAAACAAAATTCCTGCTAAAGGGGTTTCTCATTCAAAAAAGACAACAAGGCAATGCAGTTAGCAAATATTCCACCTTGAACTAGGCCAAGGCAACTGGCTTCTGCTTTTGTTTGTTTTCCCTAATTGTTCTTCTTGGGCACCAAGAACTGGGGGCATTCTCAGGATGGTACTGGTCTTCTTGGAAAATAGAAATTTTTCTTAATAGAGAGTCAGGGAATGAAATGCCAGGAAACACACACACACACACACACACACACACACACACACACACACACACACACGATAAAATGCTATGCAATCAAATTTACTTTCCTATTGAAATGTACCTCTGTGAGGCATTTTCACCATTTGACTTCCTGAGCTGAGGAGTTCCTGAGCTAGGAAGTTTTGTTTACTCAATGTGTTTGTTATTGTGAGCAAAGCTATTTAAGGATGTGTTTAGCTACAACCCCTCCCACCTCCCCCCAAATTCCAATAGTGCATTCATGAAGATGATCACCGTAATCTTACAGACCTTCACATGACTATGTGTTTTCATGAATAATTTTCCTTTTGGGGTTGACTTCTTGCCCACCGGGAGTAATAATAATGTGAAGATGAGCATGTGGATGCTTTCTTCTTTAAATATTTTGTCTTTCAAAAAGAATGCAGAAATGTGATCCTAAGAAGGTGAGTATAGTACAGAAAGGACTATAAGTGTTCAAGAGAACAATGTTCATCTTATCATCATGAGATTTTTTTTTATTGCTACAGTGAAATGAAATTATTTTAGCCTCAGCAAACCTCCATAGAAGGAACAGAAGATCCTCTCACATCTTTAAATAGAAATGGATGATTCTTCACTTGAAGAAGATTTGAGGAAGTCCAGGTGATAATATGTGTAGGAAGTCTGCCAAATATTTATCAAGAAACTTCAATGTGTTTGTACCCTTTGATCTAATAATTCCACTCCTAGAAATGTGTCCTGAAGAATTAATTATAGATATAGACTAGTCTATTACAAGGAAGGCCATTGCTGCATTATTTACAATAGAGCGAAATTGAAAATGGTCTAAACATTTCACAAAAAGAGAATGGTTAAATAAATTCTGGAGTCTGCTTATCACAAAATACGTGATATTAAAAAATATTTGCAAAGACTAATAACATAGGAAATTTTCTGAGTGAAAGAAGCACTTAGAATAGGATCTGAAATATTAAAGTCACTCAGTAGATATTTATTAAATCAATACATGAATGGATTACTTATATACAAAAGAAAATGATTTTACATTCTGCTGGAATAGTTAAGGTTAACAATAAAAAGAAGGGGGGATGAGTGAGAGGGGATGAGTGAGAGGGGATAACCCTACTGGAAAGGCATTTTACAGGGGGAAAGAAGATGAAAACAATTTTCATCTATCCTCCAAATGCCGCCCCCCCCCCCCCGCCAAAAAAAAAGAACGAACAAAAAACTTGATCTTGAAAATAGGTGAATAGAAGAACTCTTTTATAGGATATTTTACATGGAAACAGAGTTCATGTGCTATACTGCAGGCGCTTTCCTTTAAAATTAGATTCTGTTAATAGTTCTTGACCTCTGTTTTTTCTGTGCTAAAATATTTGCTGAGATGTTAGTTTGAGGGACTTTTCTAATTTAAAGGAATTTTGTCCTTTTACTGTTTAGTTAGATGAAGCATTGAAAAGATTTCTGCCTCGTTAAATAGCCAGACAGAGCACCTGCCATGTAAGTCTGATTTCTACTCTTGTCCTCTACAGTTAAGACTGGCAGCTGTGGGCATTCTTGAAAGTGTTTGCCTGGTACATTTGAGCTCATTTTTAAAACCTGGCCTCTTGTCAATCTGCACTCCAGCTTCTGATACTTAAATAGAAAATTCAATGGAAGCAAATATAGGAGTGTGTGTGTGTGTGTGTGTGTGTGTGTGTGTGTGTGTGTGTGTGTAGGAGGATGGTGGGAGAGGTACAGAAAGACAACCATACTGAGCCAATGGCTGCACTTGATAACGTGGAAATTAGGGGTCTATCAATAAGGAGTGTTTTGAAACTAAGATCAGGACAGAGCTATCAAGGTCCAAAGTCAGCCCTAGGGACACATGGGTTCTGAAGCAAATTACATGGTACTTCATTGTGTAGGATAATCCAGCTTTGTGAGGTGGAGGAAACGTTATAATTCTGCAGAACCCTCTTTAAGAAAAGATTACAATCTGAGGATAAAAATACTATAGCAAGAAGACACAACAGTGCTTAAGAAACATGTAAATACATCTGCTAAACCCCACCATGTGTACCTCCAAGCCAGTTTTCCTTAGCCAGATCCCGTGACGTCCAAATCCTTTCCAAAGCTCTCTGACATGAGGGAGATCATTACTGAAGGAAAGTCTGAGAACAAAACCAGAGGGCTTAATTGATCATGGTTATAATGTCTTAATTTTGCAAATTTAACAAAAACATGTGGTCTTGTGAACACATTGCCAGGACCCTTTCTAAGGTCTTTACCAGTTAGGGACCTTGAAACTCAACTTTTATTAACTTCCAGATAAACCCACTCTGCCCATGCCCCACTCCTAGCATTTTCTTGTAGATTAAATCAGACTAAAATTGAAGGCAGCCAATGGGATGAGTAGAAGGCAGAAACTATAGAAAGTCACAGTGGGGACTCATCACACACATTCCTATTCTTCTTGCAAATGTTGAGCTCTCAGGCTGGAAGATGACGAAGGACATGTTAGGTTTTCTGGAAAATGCAAAAGGAGTCTTGAGGCTAAAGATCAGGCCCCCAGATGTTAGTAAGCATTAGCACAAACTGGGAAACAAGGCGATTTAACCCAGTGGAGAAAAGAAAGTGAGATAGGAAGGCAGAGGAGTTACTTGGAGGTGAGAGAGTTAGAAGATAGTGCCTTGTCCAGGTACCTTAGTTTGGGTTCTGCAAGGAATGTTCTTGACTGGGCCCTCATTGGTAGCTTTGCAGCTCCTTCCAGCTGGCAAATGGAGAGCTTGTACCACGGTTCTCAGTAGAGAGAGCCACACATATGGGAAAAATAGAATTCAAGCTTGCCTTTTGGGTAGTCTAATGAACCTTAAATACTGGGGTAAGGCACAGGATTGGGAGTGAGTGGTTGATAAAAGGTTGATGAGGGACACTCTTACTGCCTTAGGAATCCCGAGGCAGCAATGGCAGAAACGGTGAGAGCATTAAATGCGTGTTGGCACTGGATGGGTGGAAGTGGAGGGCACAGAGAGACCTCTGAATGAGGTATACAATCAATCAAACCATTTAGGTAAATTAAAAATACAGCTTATCAAACTGCATATTTTATAAGAACACATTTGGAAACAAAAGGATGCAAATTAAATACGTTCGAAGGAGTGGGTTAGGAGTAAGAATGTGGGTTAAAAGGGAACACATTACTTATTCACTCAGTCCATAATAAACAAGAAAGGGGCCACAAGAACAAACAAAACACTCCAGCAGCAATGGGAGAGCTCCAACATTTTGGCCAAATGGGGAGAGTCCCAGTAATAACACTAGGGGATCTGCATAGAGCAATTTAAGACTCTCAGTGGTTCCAATGTTGTGGGGGTTTAGGAAATAAGGGCTGCCACATGTACGAGAACAGAAATGGCATGTTAAAAAACTGCTTCATAGTTTTTTGGGGAAAATGATACATGCTTTTGTTTTTGTAAAAAATGCAGACAATACAGACTATTAAATGAATTAAATCCACATGTAAAGTACTTAAAAGAATGCCCAAGACATAATAAGCCCTCAATAAATGTTACAAAAAATAACCCAAAATTCTACCACCAGAGATAACCACAATTAAGATTTGATAAATGTCCTTTCTAGGAAATATATCAATTTACTTATTCATTTGTACATAAATGAGATCAAATTCTACGTAATGTTCTGAAACCTGCTTTTTTCACACAACATTATACTGTAAAGATCATTTCATGTGTACGAGGAATATAGACTATTCTCGCTCTTTCTAAAGTCTAGGGTGTATTCATTGTAGATGTACAAGCATGCCTCATTTTATTGTATTTGCCTTTATGGCACTTCACAGGTGTGTTTTTTACAAATTGAAGGCAAGACCCTCCATCAGCAAAAAGATTACGACTTCCTTTATTGTGATACTCACCTTATAGTGGTGGTCTGGAACCAAGCCTACTGTATCTCTGAGGTATGCCTGTACTATAATTTACTTAACCTGGTCCCAACTGATGGACATTGAAGCTGCTTCCAATTTTCATGATTATATATGACCTTGCTGGAGCACCCACATAACCCCATCATTTTGTACTTGTCTGAATCTCCTTAGCGTGAGCTCCTAGGATTGGAATTGTGGGGTCAAAGGGTATGCACATTTGACATTTTGATACTGCCAAACTGCCCTACAAAAAAGGTTTTTTATTTGTGTCCCCACCAATGGCATATGAGTATTCTGTTATCTTTCAACGAAACTGAGTGTGGTTCTTTTCAATCTCTGCATACCTGCTGGGTGAAGAATAGCTTATTGTCGATTACATTTGCTTTCTAAAAATTAGTGTGATAGTTAATTTTATGTGTGTCAGCATGACTTGGCTATTGTGCCCAATTTTTGGTCAATCACAAGTCTAAATGCTGCTGTGAAGGTACTTTTTAGATGAGATTAATATTTAAATCAGTAGATTTTGAGTAAAACAGATTGCCCTCCATAATGTGGATAGGCCTCATCCAATCAGTTAAAGGACTTAAGAGAAAAGACTGAGGTCAACTTTTTTCCGGGTGTCTGGCCTCTGGCATCCTCTACATATTTTGGACTTGCCTGCCTCCACAGTGGCGTGAGCCAATTCCTTAAAATAAAGCTCCATCTCTCTGTTTATACACATCCTGTTGGTTTTGTTTCCCTGGAGAATCCTAATACAGTTAGTGAGGTTGCTCAGCTCAAATGTTTATTGGCCATCTGTATTTCTTTCTCTTCTTTTCTTTTAAAAATTTCTTTCCTGTCCGTCTTTCTTCTTAAAAAATAATGTCCTTGCCTTATGCCTGGGTCTTTTTTTTTTAACCCCTCCGCTCATGCCTGGCATGAGACAATGTGACCTGGGTACCCCCCAAAATAAGGAGCTCTGATCTGTACTCCCCAATTTTCTGACTAGGTACTTGTATTACAAATGAAGTCATGCAAATAAATAGAGCCAAGTAATTGAGAATGCTGCTTAGTTAAGGGAACTTATTTTGAAAACCACCTCTTCATTTATCAGTTAATAGCTGAACACAGAATTTCCTGTTGTTTCTTTTTTTCTGCTCTTGTAGCAGTTGACGTCATCATGGTCATCTAGAAGAACAATTTCCTACAGTGATGGAGGTTCTGTGATGTCATTGGGATTACAAAAGCTGGCAAGGAAATTTGCTGTCAGCACTTATTACCAGAAATTACAAAGGAAATTAATTTTAAGCTTTCTGGGAAAGGAGCTCTTCAGTGAAACTAAACATTTTTCTTAGTTTATTATACAAAGAAAGTCTATCCTTTGTCTACCAAAGAGAGAATAGCCTACAACTTCAAGGTACTAATAAAACAGGGCTGCTGAAACAGATAATTCTATTTCAGTGAGCCAAGTACCTGTGCATATGGTAACTGTCTTCATACTGGATAGGCTGGTGACTGGACTATTTTTCAAGCAACCAGACCTGCCCTGAGGAAGCTTTGAAATTTCCTGCTTTTTAAATCTTAGGTCAGATTGCTATAGCCGCCAGCCCCCGAAAGACACATGGACCACCAGAAATCAGTGAGTTATAGGAAACACACTCTTTATTCAGCCAGCTGGGTCTGCCAGGGGTACGCAGACCCCAAATTAAGCAGCCCCTAAATGTAGAGGTACAGGACTTTTAAGCCCTAAACCCCATTCTTCATTCTGTCTGAACACAAAAGTCTATTTTTCTTCTATTTACTGTCAACCCACAGGTTGGTTGTGCAAGCAGGGGTACAGAAGCAGAAAGCTTATCGTCAGAATGTTATGTTCCTATGGGCGATAGCCTATGTTACCATGGGCAATAGCCAAGCAGTAATTTTCCAGCCAGCACAAGATATCCTATTTACTGCTCTCTCCCTGCCTCCACCATCCTCCCTGCTCCCCCACCATTAGGATGGAAGCAGGATTATTAGTTTTCTGTGGCTGATGTAATAAATTACAACAAGCTGGTGGCTTAAAACATCAGAACTTTGTTTTCTCACAGCTGTGGAGGTCAGAAGTCCAAAATCAAGGTGTCAGGAGGGTTGGATTGGAAGTCACATCTGAACTGCATTGAGTAGGGAGTGGCCGTTGCTGCATATAAGAGCAATACTATTACCAGGAGGAGGGGAACACGTGCAGCTCGGCAGGCTCAGACACAAGATGAAGAGTGTGGGAGGAATGATGGTGAGTTCATGCTAAGTTATGACATAACTGGTGAGATACAAGTGATATCTCCTGTCTACTAAGTTTGGCAGCAGTTTTAGCAATTTAACTTTGGCTAGAATACTTTCTGTGGAGTGTGGGGCAGGAGAGTTATTGAAGGGAGTTGAAAATCAATGGATATTGAGGAAAGATGAGATGTGGATGGTCAGAAGCCAAAGAGAGAGTCTGGGAACATTCTCTGCCAGATGGCTATTGCTCATGAGGCCTTCCAGGGCCCGAGGGAATGCCTAAAGCAATTCTTAAAGGCTGGTACCTGCACTGGCAGCATCGAGCACCTGGGAACTTACTAGAAAAGCACATTTGGGGGACCCACTCAAGACTTACTGAATCAAAACTCTAGGGTGGAGTTCTTAAATCTATGTTTAGAAAGCCCTTCAGGCAATTCTGATGCAGAACAAAGTCTGAGAACTACAGTCTTGAGTGCATGGAGGGACGAGTTTTGATAGAGCTTGTGGTGCCATCTGTCTTGGGGAGTCACATGTTTATTCTAGCTGGGCTTGCTGGAAGCAGAGAGTCTGGTTTGGGTGGGGTTGGGGTTAGGGTATTGGACTTAAGGGCCTAAATTTCTGCAAAGCAATCAAATACAAAAAAGGGCTGTTTTTTTCCCAGGTCAGGATCTCTGCTGCTTCAGTATGAAATACACCTGTTTTGATATTTCAAGCAGATCAGCAATTTGACATCTTCCCACTTCTCTGAGCACCCTGGTAGTAAGCAGATCTCTGAAGGGCAGATCTGGTATTCAGCTGAAGCTGTCACAGGGTGATGTTTCTCACAATATTTGCATGGCCCCTGGAAAATGTTAACAGAAACTTTGTTCGCTCTTTCACTTCACTCTTTGTGGTTGAAAACCTTTCTAAAATGGATCTGTCTTTTTGCCACTTTTAGAGACTAGACTAATATCCAAAGTAGCAAAGTTGTTAAAGATTTATCTTTACAAATTACAGTGGGGTTTAAGATGAGCTCTCTACTAGTATTACTCTTACTTGCATTCTGATTTGCTTTGAGAGAAGAGATTGAGATAAATGGAGTTCCTGTCAACCACTGGGATTCACTTGTGGCCCCTACATATGTTATCTATGGCACACTCTTTTATATGTGTCTTTATCTTTTTAATAGCTAGGAACTATAGGATAGTTTTCCCTTTACTCTTTTTTAAAAAAAAATTATTTTAGTTTCAAGTATACAGTACATTGGTTACACATCTATATAGTTCATAAAATGATCCCCCACTTGCTCCCTCCCTCCCAATCATCCACTACTAACCAACGTAGTAATGCTAACTGCATTCCCTGTGTTGTGCTCCCCATCCCCGTGACCATCCATCAGCTACTAATTTGTACTTCTTTAACCCTTCACCCCATTCTCCCAGCCCTCAAACCTCCTCTCCCCTCTATCCATCACCAAATTGTCCACTTTATTTGTGAGCCTGTTTTTGATTAGTTCTTTTTATTCCATAGATTCTGCATATAAGTGAAATCATATAGTGTTTATCTTTCTCTGTCTGACTTAAATACCTTCTATGTCCATCAAAGCAATATCTTTTTCTATCCCCTTCCTTTTCACATGTAGGGGTGTTGTTTTCTTGTCCTTTTAGCCACTCAATCTTTGGTTGGATCACTTAATTCTTTTTTAAAGGTACTTATTGTTAGGAATGTAGTTCTTGCCATTCTTTATTCCTGTTTTTTTCTTAAGGAAGTCTCTCCAATATTTCCTGTAATACTAGCTTGGTGGTGATAAATTCCTTTAGCTTATTTTCATGTGGGAAGCTCTTTGTCTTTCAACTCTAAATGATAGCTTTGCTGGATAAATTATTCTTGGTTGTAGATCCTGGGTCTTCATCATGTTGAATATTTTGTGCCAAGCCCTTTTTGTGCATAGTTTCTTTTGAGAAATCACCTGCCAGTCTTATGATGTTCTTTTGTAGGTAACTATTTGCTTTTCTCATGATGCTTTTAATAGTCTTTCTTTGTATTTAACCTTTGGCATTTGAATTATGATGTGTCCTGGTGTGGGTCTCTTTGCATCCCTGGTTTTTGGTATTCTCGGAGCTTCCTGGGGTTTTATGTCCATTTCCTTCACCAGATTAGGGAAGTTTTCCATCGTTATTTCTTCAAACAGCTGTTCAACATCTTGCTTTCTCAGATATGTTGATCAGATGGATATTTTGACATTTAATAATGTCCCATATGCTCCTTAAATTATTTTTATAGTCTTGGCATCTTTTTTCTTGCCATTATGATTGAGTGTCCTTGGTTTTTCCACCCTCTGGATAGGCATTTGATCCTTTATTCACTTTGTTTATTCCATTTAATATACTTCTCATCTCAGATATTGTGTTCTTCATTTCTGACTGGTTCCCTTTTATAATTTTTATTTTCATGTTTTTCATCTCTTTAAGTTCTCACTGAATTTATCTACATTTCCTAAAAGTTCATTGAGCATCTTTATAACCAGTGTTTTGAACTCTGTGAGATTACTTGACTCCATTATATCTGGATCTGTGTTCTGTTCTCTCGTATGGTTTCTGCTTCTTTGTCTTCCCATTTTGGCTGCCTTTCTGTGTCTGTTTCTACATACTAAGCAAAGCTCCTAAATCTCCCGGTCTTATTAGTGTGGCTTTGTGTGGTAGGTGTCCAGTGGCACAATCCTGAGAGGGGTTCAGCTGCAGGCCCAATTTAGCCCCAGCCTATGCCCCTCTGGGGCCACCTGTTAATATTCAGCAAGCAATCCACCGATGCTGTGCTTATAGTTGGCTCAAAAGCCCACACCAGAAACTGAGGCCAGCTGCCTCCAGTGTGAGTCTAGGTGCTGCTCAGCAAGAGCACCTGACTGGCTGAGGATACACTGGATGTGGTTTGGGTGGGCCCGCGAGTTGGGGAAGGTGGGTTTCAGAGAATTCCCTAGGCAGAGTGACTTCTTTTATCCAGTTTGATGAGTTATCGGCCATAGTGGTGCTGTGTCCAGGTACTGGGAGTGGGGAGGGCTCAACAGGGAACTATGGATACCCCAGCACTTCTGTACAAAGCAAGTCTTGCCTTGTTCCTCACTCCAACAATGTCTCATTCCCACAATGTGTCACTCCCTGTATGTCTCTGGTGACCACTGCACGCAGCCAAAACAACACTAGTGCTCAGAGCAGGCAGATTCTTCACTGCGAAAATCCGCTTGTTGACGTGGACCCTTTAAGAAGAGTCTGCCGCTGCTGCAGCCACTGCCATAGCTGCTGGAGGTCAGGCAGCCCTGTGTTCCCACCCTGCCCTACCTTCTGCTGTTGCAGAGTGCTTTCTTGGATTTCTCCCTAGTTGTATGGCTTGTTCATCTAGATCCCAGGCAATTTTTGCTTGCTGCTGCTCTTGTTTCCATCACAACTTTGATTTGGTCGCCAGAGGGATGAACAGAGCCTCCATCATCTCTGCCATTGTTTCCCCCTCCTTTGCATGTCTTTATCTTATTTCCCCTTAATAGCTATACATGAAAGTTCAGTGGGCAGGTAACGTGAAGTATGGTTCAATGTAAATTCGATTAGGGCAAGACTGGTTATTTCATAGTTTCATCTCTAAAACCTAGAATTATAACAGCAACCAATAAACAGACTGACTGAATGAAAGAGCATAATCACTGTAATTGAATTTTGAATCATTCTAGAAGCTAGAGGTCTCAGAGAGTTACCATTCTGAGTATTAATGCTCACCATCTTGGACCATAAATTTAGCATGTGTAGGCAGGCTTGGCTACATAATTTTCAGGGAACAGTGCAAAATGAAAATGCAGAGCCCCTTATTCAAAAATTATTGAGAACTTAAAGACAGTGACGCAGAGCATTAAACCAAATGTAGGGCCCTTCTGAGTGTAAGGCCCTATGCTCCTGTACAAATTCCATGAAGGAATATAGGTAGAATATGGAATGAAATCTTAAATACTGGTAACTTCTGGAATTAGCTTAAACTTTCTTTTTCTTCTTCTTCTTCTTTTTTTTTTTTTTGCAGAAATTCGTAAAATGACCTTTTTATATAGTTGTTTTCACCATGAAAGAGAAGGGCAATATCAAAATGGAACCTGGCATGTTGCTTTTCTTCTTTTAGAAGATTTCCACCATGATTTGTAAGTCAACTTGGATCTGAAGCCTTTCTCCCAAACTCTAAGAAAAGCTTCCAGCTTCCTTCCCACTTCTGGACACCTTCAAAGAGCTCTTTGTGAACCTCATAGTAGTTTCTTAAACGCACGCCCTCTGCATTGTAGAGCTGGAGCAGATTTGCTGTGTACTCCTCATTACAGTGTGGAGTGAAAGCCTGTCTCTGCTCCTGACTATGAAAACACTGGTCCTAGTACTGAGCCAGCTCCACGCGTATTGCGTCAACTACTTTCTTCGCATTTTGCATTTTCAATTCTTCCAAAGAATCCACTTCTAGTTGCAGCCCTTTCTTGACCTTGGCCTTCAAATCAGCTGCAACCAGGGCCACAGCTTTTCTCTCTTCTGTTAGTATTTGCAACCTGTCCCAGAGCTCTCAGACGTGAGCATGCAGACCCTCACACACAGCTTCCTTTTGTGACTTTAGCATTCCCAGCTACCATAGCAACTTCTGTAGTGTTGTAATATTCTCCAAAGATAAGAAAAAGGCCCTTCACCTTCACACACCACATCTCTTTCGAAGCTTAGATCTGGGGTGTAATGCAGTTCTTCCATACACAGCATGATCTGTCTCCTTATGTTGACAAACTCCTCACGCCTAGATGCCTTTGTATCCCTCAAAGTTGCCACATGTTGTCTGAACTAGTTCAGCTCTTCCAAGCTGGGAACTGAGTGACTGTCAATGCCATAGGGTGTCACACAGAGAATTTAAACAAATTTGTTTTAAACTTCTTTTATGATAATTTATTATGACAATAGAAAACTAATTCATTCCCAAACAGAAAACTAGAATGCTCTTACCCAAACAAGGGGGGAAATGTGGGCAAGTAGATAAATAGGTCAGAACAGATGTATAGTGAAGACTAGATCTCTGGGACCTGTTGTTCCATAACTCTCTGGATATTTTCTAAGGGGAGGCAGAACTTACTTAACAAAGCATTGTTGATAGCAGCATGCACCTGTTCCACAAAGCCAAAGCTCATAGCCCTGTGAGCAAGAGTAGACAAGCTGGAGAGTGCTGCCTCTGAAGGCACTCCAAACAGACTTGAAACCTGGTCTCTTTACTCACCAGCCGGTTAATCGTGGGCAAGTTACTTAACTTCTTTGTACCTCAGTAAACAAGGATGATAAATATCTACCTGAGGACATTTTTATGAAGACTAATATGTTAATACATATAACTAAGAAGAATTGCTGGCTTATAGTTAAGGCTCAATAAATGTTAACAGTTGCTATTATGATTATACTGCTGGGCAGTATCTGTAGTGATAAGCATCTTTGGGTCTGGACCCAGATTATGTGGGGTCAAATTCAGCTCTGTCACTTAGAACTTTTATGCTTGGGCAAGTTATTTAACATTTACAAGGCTCAGTTTTTTCATGTGTAAAATGGGGATATGAAAGTTACCTACCTCATGGAGTTAGGATGGGGGGGTTAATCAATTAATACATATAAAGTACTAGAACAATGCCTGATACACCCAATAAATGTCATTCGTCGTCATCATCAGTATGGGGTCACTGTCACTCTGGATGATTAATAACTAAAAAACCAATACCATGAATTTGGTGACATCTGATGTGATCATGAAGACCTAATTTTAGGCTAGAACAAACCATGGGATTCACAGGGAGCAATACCATCTTTCCTCTATCAGGAAATCAAATTGTGGTAGCACCTGGGTGTGATGCATATGTTATATAGGAAAAGTGGAAGAATTAGTTATCAGAAACACACTGTAGGGAAAGGCTCCTGAAAGGGGTGCAGAGAGAGCCCATCTGCTTTTTTTTTTTCTCTACAATTACTGTGGGGTTGTGCTTGCCTTTGCTTTTGATTTAGTACTTTTACATTTTGTAACATAGGAAGAACATTAGGTTAAGGAATCTTGTCATTTGCCTATTCAGAGCAGTCCTCTCAACAATACCAAGAATCCTCACTTTCGTAGATAAAGACAAGAAATACAACAGTCAGTTTATACACAAGCGTATCATTTCATGGCAACAGCTGATTTAATCAAAAACATTCTAGTTTTCCCTCATTTGAACTCACATAAGAAATGAACCAATCCAATTGGAAAAAATATTTGTTTTATCTTTGTCACATTTATTTACTCTTAGGGACTGTTTAACTTGCTTACAGAGAAGTTGAACAGAAATACTGGACACACTGACCAGCTTTCTTTCCAGGCAGAAATGGCCTGTTGAGCAGTTTCTTGAAATCCTTTGCCCTCGTCTTCAGGGTGAAGAATAGAACTGTTCATGGGCCAAGTTTTGGGGGTGGGAGTAAAGAATAGGAATTAGAAAAAAATATGTCAGTTATTTAGCAATCCTCCCCAGCCACGCAATTTCAAAATATGAAATTCCACGAAACTTACTGACAATATGTGCAAGACATTATGCAGGTGTTACAGGAAGGCAAAGATAAATTAGATAAGGATTAAGTCTCAAGGTACTCGCAAAGGAGTCACATGAGACGCACAAACACCTGTGGGGAGTAGAGAGCTACAGGTGTGTTTTCAGTTGGACTCCCAGGAAGCAGAGCCAGCAGAGGGCTGTATGCCAGTGATTTATTGAGAGAGAGCTCTGGGTGAAATCTCTGAAGATATGAGTGACAGGGCAGGGAGAAATTAGCAAAGAGGCAGGTGCAGCCCAGCCCTATCCCATGAGTTGCTATGAAGAATGACTGGTGCTGAGGTATAATAAAAAGTATTTGGTCTTTGTTCCTGGATCATGGCACAGTGCTCCCCAAACCTTTAGAAATTATCTTTTGTATGCTAATGAGATGAGTCCTGTAGGCAGCCCTAGATAGCTTCAGGATCAGGGTCAGTTACCAGAAAAACCATTCATAGGATAAGAGGGTTAGAACTTTCAGCCCCGCTCTCCAACCTCCGGGGAGGGCAGAGAGACTAGAGTTTGAGGTCAATCACCAATGGCCAGGGATTCAATCAGTTGTGCCTATGTAATGAAGCTTCCATAAAACCCCTAAATGACAGGATTCAGGGAACTTCTGGGTTGGTGAACACGTGCATGTGCTGGGAGGGTGGTGCGCCCTAACTTCACGGGGACAGAAATTCCTGTACTTGGGACTCTCCCAGATCTTGCCCTGTGTATGTCTTCATCTGGTTGTTCATTTGTATCCTTTATAATAAACTATAATAGTAATTAGAGCACTTTCCGGAGTCCTATTGTCGTTCCAGTAAATTATCGAACCTGAGACGGGGGGTGCTTCATGGGAACTCCTGAATTTGTAGTTGGTCAGGTGGAAGTGTGGGCCACTTGGGGACCCCACTTGAGGTTGGCATCTGAAGTGGGGAGAGTATTGTGGGACTAAGCTCTTTAACTTGTGGGATCTGACGCTAGCTAACTCCAGATAGTGTTAGAATTGAATTGTTGGACAGCCAATTGGTGTTGGAGAATTGGTTGGTGTCAGGAAAAATCACATATTTGCTGTCAGAAAACACCACACAGTACCATAAAGTTGTTGGCCGTAGCAGGCAGCGCTCATAGCAGCCATGGAATGGCCACACCTGCCTGGTAAAGAGAATCTGAAAAGGGCACAACAGCATTGTTTACAAGGTAGCATTCAGCGGAGGGTAGGATGTGTTGGAAGTTCCCATGAGATGTGAACCGATCCATTGAAATAGCAGGAGGCTGAGAGGTCATGCAAATGCTAGCTCATAAATATGAGCAAACAAATAGTAAAAGAGATTCCTTGAAATATCATCCAGGAAGGTCCTGCCTGAAGATTCCAATAAGACATAAGGTGATTTAGTTAGAATTCTCCAGAGAAACAGTACCAATAGGAGTCTCACTATCTGCAGTCTGCAAAGTGGAGAACCAGGAAAGTGAGAGGTATAATTCAGGTCAAGTCCAAAAGCCTGATGGATGGGGAGTGGGGGGAGGGCACAATGTCAGAAGCCTCAGCCTGTGTCTAAAGGTCCGAGAACCAGGAGTGCTGATGTCTGAGGGCGGAAGATGGATGTCCCAGCTCGGGCAGAGACAAATTTACTTTTCCTCTGCTTTTTCGTTCTATTCAGGCCCTCAGTGGATTACACTGTGCCCACCCACATTGGTAATGGATAGTCTTCTTTACTCTACCTACCTATACTAATCTCTTCCAAAAACATCTTCACAGGCACAATAAGAAATAATATTTTACCAGCCATCTGAGCATCCTTTAGCCCAGTCAAGTTGACACATAAAATCAAAGAATTTCTCTCCTGTGTGATTTCTTTTCCTTCTCTGTAAATGGTGGTATTTCCTGCCTCAGAGGATTGGGTAAGAGAACAAATAGGAGGTACCTGTAGAGTGCTTAGCACAGAGCTAAAAACATAGGTCATAGTCAATAAATGTTAGCCACAATACTAATAGTGATGATTATTGTTATCACTACCTCTATTTTTTCAGGCTATTGTTTCTGATACCTTTATTATTTCCTGTCTATTTTCTCTCTGCTTTCTATCACCTCAGTTTGGAGAAGGAACCAGAGAAGTATAGGGACAAGATGGGAGTGGGGAGAGATACTTCAGGTCAAATCAAGAGATTTGTTAAGGATGATGCCATTTGCCTTAACAAATGTAAAACTTGGATCCTCTGAAATTGGCACTGGAGGGAGAATCCGAGTGTGAGGGGAAGATCAGTAGACCATTGTACCCCATATTCCCTTGGAGATTGTGCTTCTAGTCTGCAAAGCACAGATAAATATCTCTAGGGAGTACAAAACTCCAGAGAAAGATAGATACAGCCCTGGAAATGGAGCTCCAGTTCTCATTGCCACCCGCTCCTGTCCCTTCAGGAGGAAGTAAAGAGGTATCACCTTGCCTTCAGCATCTAGACCAGGCTGAGACATCCAGAAGCACGTGACTACAGCGTAGCCAGCCACAAAGCCTGGCTGGCTCTGCTTGTTCTCCAGGGCTCACCTGGAAAGCATACACTGTTCTCAAACTCTAGCTTGGGGAGCCTAAGGCCCAGGGAGAGAAACTGATATTGAGTTCTTCTGCCATGCTTTTCAACCTGGGGATCGCCCAGGGAGCTTAAAAACAGCAGTGCCAGGCACCCACCCCCAGGGATTCTGATTTAATTAGATTGAGGGTTCATCCTAAGTATTGGTGTTTAGAAAAGTCTATAGATATTGCTGCTGTGCTGCTGAGGTTGAGAACCTCACTGCTGCACGCCTCATGTAGTTCTGGGTGGCTTTTTGAGGACAATTCCATGCAGGCTGAACAACCCATAGGGGCACCTCCATTATTCACAGTTGTGTGTCCTTATCTCAGTAGCTATCCAAGAAAGTCCTCAGGATACATGGCATTCACACTATAAAGCAGGGTGAGAATGGGGTGTGGAATTATTTTAAGAGGAAGTGGGATGGTCACAATGTCACAAGTCTGCACAGGGTGAGATATAGAAATCAGAGGGAATCAAGTGTTTGTCTAGAGCTTGTCTCCTGGCAAAAAAATTAATAAATAAAATCTTTCTGGAGATGTTTTGAGAGTCAAGAATCTGTTCTTCACGGCCTAAAGCAGCTGTGCTGGAGAATGTTTTCACTACTGTATCCCCGCACCTATCAACTGCAAAAGTCCTGAGATATTCTTTAGCAGCCATTTACCTCACCCACCACCATTTCCTGGTACCTGATCTGTTTTCTAGAATGTCATGTAAATGGAATCCTATAATATGTAGCCTTTGATGTCTGGTTTCTCATACTTAGCACATTGTTTTTGAGACTAATTCATGTTGTTGCATGGGTCGGTAGTTTGTTCTTTTTTTATGGCTGAGTATTCTTTCATGGTGTAGATGTAGCACAATTTGTTTTTTCACCTGTTGGTGAACATTTGGGCTGTTTCCAGTCTTTAGTTATGATGAATAAAATTATAAACATTCATGTACAAGTTTTTGTGTAGACATATGAGTTCACTTCTCTCACATAAATACTGGGAGTGGTATTTCTGGATCATATAATTTTTGTATATTTAACTTTATAAGAAACTGCCAAGCTGTTTTAAAGCGTTTTATTATTTTCCATTCTCTCAAGAAATCTAAGAGTTTCAGTTGCTCCATATGCTCACCAATGTTTGGTAATTTCAGTCTTTTTAAATTTTGACATTCTAGTGGGAGTACAGTGGCATTTTCTCATGTTTTTACTTACATTTCACTAAATTCAAATTAGCATTTTTGATGAACTAATATGCCATTCATATATATTCTTTGGTGAAAGTATCTGTTTAAATATTTTGACCCTTTTTAAGTTGAATTTTTAATATTCTTATTGAGCTATAAAAGTTCTTTAGAAGTATTCTAGGTACAAGTTCCTTATCAGATATCAAATTTTCTAATAATTTTCCAAGTCTATGGCTTCCCCCCTCCAATTTCTTAACATAATCTTTTTAAAACAGCAACTTTATTGAGATATATTCACATAGCATTATCTTTTTTTCATTATCTTTTGAAGAGCAGAAATTTTTAATTTTTATGAGGCTAGTATTTTTTCTTTTGTGGTTTGTGATATTTATGGCCTACTAAGAATCCTTTGCCTAACCCAAGGTAACAAGATTTTCTCCTATGTTTTCTCAGAAGTTTTATAATATTGTTTCTTACATTTAGATCTATGATCCCTTTCAAATTAATTTTTGTATATGGTATGAAGTAAGAGCCAAAGTTCACTATTTTGGTATGGATGTTCAATTGTTCAGCATCATTTGTTGAAAAACTATCCTTTATCCATTGAATTACTTGGGCACTTTTGTTGACAATCACTTGACTATTTTGGTGGAGTCATTTCTGGATTCTCTAGTCTGTTCCTTTAATCTATACGGCTATCTTTGGCTGGTATTATGCTGTCTTTATTACTAAAGCTTTAGAATAAGTCTTGAAAATGGAGTGAATTCTATAACTTTTTTTTCAAAAATTATTTCTAGGTCTTTTGCATTTCCAAATAAATTTTAGAATTAGTTTGTCAATTTCTACAGTAACAATAAAAAGGCTATTGAGGTTTTATTTAAGATTGTGTAGAATCTATGATTAGTTTGGGGAGAATTGGCATCTTAACAATATTGACTCTTCCCATCCATGAGCATAATCAGCCTCCTTATTTGTTTAGTTCTTCCATAATTTATTTCATCATTAAAAAAATATTGTTTCAATATACAGTTTTTTGCACATACTTGATTAAATTCATGTCTAAATATGTCATGTTTTTAATCTATTATAAATGGTTTTTAACATTTTCAATTCCTAATAGCTTGTTGCTTGAAATAGAAGAACAATTTATTTTTTATATGACCTAGTATCCTGAAACCTAGCTAAACTCATGTATTTGTTGTAGTAATTATTTGTATTTTTGTTTCCTTAGAATTTTCAGTGTAAATGATTATGCTGTTTGCAATTAAAGACATTTTTATTTTTTCCATTATAATCTACATACTTTTGCTTTCTTACTTTATTACACTGACCAAGACCTCCAATACAATGGTGAAAAGAAATTGTAAAAGTGGACATTCTTGCTTTGTTACCAATCTTAGGGGGAAAGCATTCAGTCTTTTACCATGAAAAAATGATGTTAGCTGTTGTTTTTTGTTGATAAGATGTGTCAGATTGAGGAAGTTTCCTTCTATTCCTAATTTGCTGAAATTTTTTATGATAGATGGATGTTGAATTTTATAAAATTTTAAAATATATATTGAGGTAATTATATGATTTTACTATTTTAGTCTGTTGAGATCGTGAATTTTACTGATTAATTTTGAATGTTGAATCATCCTTGCCTTCCTGGAATACACTCAAGTGGGTCATAATATATTTAATTTGCTAATATTTCATGACTGTGCTCATGAGAGATATTGGTGTATAGTTTCCTTTTTTGTCTTATCTGTCTTTGGTATCTAGTTAATCTTGGCCTCTAAAATGAGTTCTTCTAATTTGGGGAAAAGTTTATTAAGTTTATTAAGTGCTTGGTAAAATTCACCCGTGAAGGCTCTTGAATCTGGAGTCTATTTATTGAATATGAATAAGTCTATATAGGTCATCCATGTCTTCTTGAGTGAATTTTGGTAGATGGTGTCTTGTTCTTTTGTGGTAGTCTCTGTGTAAGATGTCGGCACATTATAATTTTTCTGATTTCCCAACTGCTATTGGTAAAATCTTATTTATTTATTCATATCATCTTTATTTATTGCAACATGCTTATTTTTGTCCACTTAATGGCTGGAATCAACAGATTACAAAACAATCAATCTGGTTGACAACAAACATGTGGTAGGGGAACTTGGTGGTTGTTAAAGAGTGAAAAGCGTTAAGATCTTGAGCTTAAAATATGTCGAAAAAGACAGGATTTGCCTGATGATTTCATCAGACAAATTTGTCTCTTTTAAGTACGGTTTTAAAAATGAGAGGATAAAGGGGAACTTGCAATAAAAATCTCCTTCCCAGCAAGCACTGGAAAAGCTAAAGGGAAAAATGGCCGGACTTATTAGCATGATGTTTACAGAGCTATTTCTACATAGCTTTTTTTTTTTTTTTTTTTGTATTTCATAAGAAAAAAAGCTTTCAGTGTTTGTTTTAGAATTGTTGGCACATATTAAAATGTTTGGGAATATTTTAAAGCAAAACAGAAAGAACCCAATTTTCTCCTTTAATTCTTTATCCCTATTGTAAATAACTTTTGAAAATATTATAGCCAGACTTGTTAGAATAGCATTGTCAGTGATTTGGATGACCTATTTTAAAATTAACTTACCCTCCAACCTACTTTTCCACTTCATATGTTTTATTTGTTCATATTAAACTCTATACTGTTTTCCTAAAGACAAGTTGTTTACAAGGACAAAATAACCTACTTAATCTACTTTGCATTATTTTACTTACATGTAAAGTAGGTATTTTTCCTACCATCTTCAAAGGGTTGTTGTAAGAATAAAATAAGGTATATGCTATAACATATTGGCAAAGAGGATTTAACCATCATGTAAGGGCACATTGATGATATTATATTCCTTTCTTTTATAGTATGGGATGACCATTATAATTTTAATGTGTTAGGATAGCAAAAGACCTGTATGTGTGATCAGCTGTCCTTCCCATGTGGTAAGTATTTGGAGATTGCCCTGTGGCTTGAGGAGGTGGCTACTGTTTATACTATTTAGAGCTTGCCTTTATAGCTCTGCCACATGCCTTTGGTTAAAGTTAGTCTCACCCATGATTGCCAATCTCTAGGTGAGTTCACTGGGTGCTGTTGCTTCTCAGAATTCCATGACTAAGCCAGGGGTGGTGTTTTATTTACTAATAGGTATTTCTTCTGCCTGCTCTGCTTACCACATCATCACACCAGGCCTTGACCTTTTCTGGAAAATCAAACATACCTAGAAGCTGCCCAAGCTTAGGTCTAATAACACCATCAATTGCTCTTCGCGAGGCCACTAAACAGAGCTTGAAAGGTGATTTGAACAAGAAGGAAACATACCAGCTTGTCAAACCCAAAATTTTCATGAGAAAACAAGAATCCAGAGAAGCTAAGGGGCTTGATCAAGGTTTTCTTTCCCATAAAGCCTTTCTGGGTTTCCCAAGGTGGTTGTAGTAGTGCTTTCCAGCTGTTTGTAAAACCACTCTGTGTATTCCTCCATGAATTTTCACTCTTTGTTCGAATGCTTTGATGATGCTGTCTTTTTCCCTAAACTGAGATCTCTTTAAGAGCAGGCTGAATTATATTTGTCCACAGGGCCTGGAACATTTTAAGTACTCATGAATGTCTGTTGAGTGGGTGAGTCTCTCACATGCTACCTATTAGGTACTATAGCTGTGAGGCCAGGCTCATGCAAATTAGGGAAAAACTCCAAGAGAGCCAAGCAGGCCAAAGACTGAAGGCTAAGCCATAGATGAAGCTGAAAAGCACAACTAAGCAGAGGAAGATGAGCGTTAAAAGGATCCAGGCCAGAAAGAAGGTAGTAAAAATGTTTCAGGTTTCTCACTTGTAGATGCATTTGATTCATTCATTTGTTCATTCATTCAATAACTTTATAGTGGGTATCTACTATAATGAAAGAGCTGCTTTAGGCACTGGGGATACAGTAGTGAAGAGAACAAAGTCCATGATTATATTCCAATGGGAGAGAGATATTAAACAAATGACAAATGAAAAACTGTTATAATGCAAGTAGTGCTAAGTGCATGAAAAATATAGCAGGGGAAAGAAATAGTCTGAGAAGAAAGCAGAGGCATCTCTGGGCAAAGACCTGAATGAAGTGAGGAGCAATGTCATCAGAATATCAGGAAAAAAGCATTTCACAGAGAATAACAAATACAAAGGCCCTGAGGCAGGCTTGGTGTGTTTGAGAAACAAAGAGTACAGAGAGTGCAGAGAGTTAGAAGAAAAGAGATGAAGAAAATCATTCTGCACTAGCGAAATCCAGCACCAAAGTCCAGGGCAAAGCCATCTGCCTGGCTTTTCCCTCTCCCCATCCCTGACTCAGGGCAGTGAAGCCAGTGGCATCGTCTCCTTTTCCTCTTGCTTTGTCCACTGATGAGCGTCCTCCACCATGGGGATGGAGCAAGCAGGATATTGCAAAAAGGGATTGCTACCAAGAAGCACCAGAGGAAATGTAAGAGGTGCTCATTAAAGTAGAAAGTTATTTCTCTTCTTCATCCTCTCAATTCTCCATTCCACTCCCTCCATGGATCCCTCCACATCCAGTCCACTATACCCTATGAGAATGTCTTTGATTGAAGTTATAGAAACCCGAATTGAACCAGGTCAGGAAAAAATAAACTCATTGGCTCCTGTAACCGAGAAGCCCAAGGGCATGTTGGATTCAGTGCTCAGGAATTTTCCCTATCACTTGAACCTCTGCTTTTTTCTCTGTTCCCTTTGTTTTTTCATGGGCGCTGTCCAAGTAGTAGAAGGGTTGGCTTACGTAGTTACTCCTCATCATTTGGAAGTGGAGAGATTGTTTCTCTTGAAGCACTTACATCAAATCCTAAAAAAATAATCTGCTGGACAGACCCCTGTGCCCAGGGGCTTGGGGTATTTCTATTGGCTGCCTAGGTCACATGTTCTCCACGAAAGTGGGTTTCCGAATCACAGGGAGTCTGTATGTGTGTGTGTGTGATGGTGGTGGTGGTGGTGATGGTGAGGTGGCAAACTCTAAAAGGAAGGGATGGCAGTCATGTAAAAGCACAGCTTTTGCCCACAGTGCTTCAGACACAATAGCCAAGGATCATCCTACAGCTTCCCACCATAAAACAAAAAACAAAAAATTCTCTCTGCAACTCTGCAGAAACTCAGTGTGGAGTACTCATCAATTCTAGTATTAGAATACATGCATTGCAAAACCCACAATGTCCAGTTTGGGTTTGGCACATAAAGGGAAATTTCAAACCTTGGCAATTCCTCAGTGCAGACAATAGAAGAAACTCTCCAGGCTTGTGAAAATCACCTTTTCTTCTCTCTCTAAGCAGAATGACAGTTCACCACTGCAGCCATGCACTTGTCCAACTGAACAGAAATGTTTCTGAATAGCTAGGAACAAATGGAATCACTTTTTCACCCTATGAATGTAAAGCTGAAGGCTCCAGGGAATGAACTACAAGAAGTTCTCAGGCAGTCCCAGGTGGGTGACCATTGAGTTTCATATAAACAAATATATGATAATCTTACTAATGAGAAAAATACAAACTCACTGAGAGTAAAAGGATGATAGCTGAAATATAGCTAGTCTTTATTATTTGCTGAGTACCAGAGCATTTTTCATAGATTATCTCATTTAACTCTTACAACAGCTCTGTAAGGTAATTTCCATTAACAGCTCCAAAAGAGGCAAATAATTACCAAAGATCACATATGTAGTAAGTACCATCAGAATGAAGATTCATGCCTGGGCAGTTTAACTCTAAAGCTATGCTGCTAAAGCATCCATCCATCCATTCATTCAAGAATTATGTGTAATGCCCACTACATGCTGGGAACTATTCAAGGTGCTCAGGTACAGCTTTGAACAATGCAAAGACAAATACATGTCTTCATGAAGCTTATTTTCTAGTTGGAGAGAAAGAAAAGAAACCAGACCAATAAATAAAATATAAACGAGGTTAGATAGTGATCGGTGTTAAGGAAAAAACTAGAGCAGAGAAGAGAGAGAAGTGTGTGTGGGAGGGTCGATTCTGAATAGGGTGACCTAGCAAGGTCCCACTAAGAAAGTGACTATGAATAAAGATCTGAGGAAGGGAGGAAGCAAACCTAGTAGATATCTGAAAGAAAGAGCATGATAGGTAGAGGAAACAGCTTAGGTAAATGCCTGAGGAAGGAGCAAAGGTAACATGTTCTCGAAAGAGCAAGGAATCCAGTGTGACTTGCACAGTATAATTAAAAAGAGAGCAAGAGGAAATGAGATCAGAGGAAAATGGGACCAGATCTTGCAAGGGTCTTGGGAGTGGCTATTGGGATTTTGTCTTTTACTCTGGTGTGATGTAGCCATTTGGGTTGGAGCAGAGGAGGGACATGAAATGATTCAGTTTAAACAGGATCCCGCTCACTGCTCTGTCAGGAGAGTCTAGAAGGGGGGGCAAGGATGCCAGGAAGGAGGCTGGAGCAATAAGCCAGGCAGAGATGAAGTGGCTTGGATAGGTGTGTGGTAGAGATGTGGCAAGCACTTCAATTCTGAGTTTATTATGAAATCAGCATTAAAGGATTGGCTGACAAGTGGGTTGTGGGGTGTGTGTGAGAAAGAGAAGTCAAGGATGACTCTAAGGCTTCTGGCCTGAGCAAATGAAGATGGGAATTGACATTTTCAGAGATGGGGAAGATTGAAGGAGGAATGTTTTTTGTTTTTTTTTTTAAATTTTATTTTAAAGGGAGATTGTTTTAAAGGTTATCAATTATCAGTTTGGGACATATTAAACTAGAGGTACCTATTAAACATTCAAAAATGATGCTGAATGATGGATCTGGAGTTCAGGAGAGAGGCCCATCAGGACTGGAATTATAAGCTTTACACACTACACTCTACTCCCTTAGAGTAATTGAAGACATTGACCCATGTGTAATTCAAGGGAAATGACTATCAAAAATACTAGAATAGTATTTTAAAAAGTCAAATTTAAAAATTCACCCATATCCTGCTACCCTAAAAACACCTGTTTTCATTTCTCCACATTCTCTTGTTTCTGTCCACATGCAAACGTAATTTTGTTGTAATAGCATAGATACAATTTCATAGTTTACTTTTTTTTCGCTTAATATGATCCCATAATTATTTTTCTAAGAGGCTCCCATATAAGTTTCTTGGGGATTAAAAAGGCCGACAAAGTACTGGGCATTGCTGAGAAACATTTCATAGACAAAAATTGAAATCCTACTTTGGTACAAAATTTGGTGCCCTACAGCTGGTATTGTACTTATTGTAACCTTTGTGGGCAATTACTATGTGACAGTGACTTTGAGCTGGGACCTGAATGAGATCTGGCCGTATACCCTGAAGACTGGCATTCTAGCAAAAGGGAACAACATGTCTTAGGAAGCAACAGGGAAGCACATAAGAAGGGTTGCCGGCAGAGTCATTCCAGCTGACAAAAAGAGATTTCTCTTTGAAACTTAAAAAAATATATCTTTTAATTTAAACTACAGAAGAGAAAGTACACCCTTCTCTACCAAGGAAGGAGAAACCACTTGGAATAATTTAGAACATAGTAAACTACATAGATGTAGTCTTAAAAATTCTGGGATCAAACTATATACAAGCTCTACATGGAATCTGATTTGTTCATTCATCCAGTCCCTCACTCGGTACCGGAGTCCAGTCCCTTAATTTTATAGAAAGAGCCGAGGGTCTGAAACGGTAAATGACCCGTGCATGTCTTCAGCTACTGTACAGTGTTTTAACTAGGGTTCAATCAGCCCTCCACATCAAAGACTCTAAAAACAAAACATGATTGTGCACACGACTTCATCGTTGAAAAATCCCTTTGTTAGCTGGGAAATGCCCCACCCCTCCCTGGCTCTACTTCCTCACATGCATATTTACTCAAAAGCAGTAAAATCGAGAAAACCAATCGCCCCTGACTCCCGGAGGGGAAGACGGGAGCTGGCTTACGCTTCCTCCCAGAGCCAGCAGGGGGAGCACCAGGCAAGGTCTGTGAGCCGTGCCTCCCCCACGCCTCTTCCCGCTTCCTTTCCCAACTTCCCCACGCCGCCGCTTCAACTAAAGGTGGCCATTGACCTTTTAAGCGTTTAAGCAGTGGTGCAATAGAATAGTATTTCAAAGGAAAATGGTTATCGAAATTTTCGATCTGGTTTTCCCGTGTTAATGGTTTTAAAAAGTAGGCCACATTTAAAGTAGGTCACATTTCGGGGGCGGGCGTGCAGGCAAGGAGATGAGTTCCAATTGAGGCCCGGAGACCTCCATTCGGGTGGAAGAAGGTCAAGGGTCCCCGGGCAGGAAAGAAGCGACGGGATCTTTCCAAATTCCCTCCGGGTCTCTGGGCGCCAGCCCCGTGGGAAATCGCAGCGACGCGCGCTCTCCAACCTCAGGCACCAAGGCCCACCGCCCAGCACCACCCGGGAGCGACGGTGAGGGAGCTCCCTCCGCAGTCGGCGCAGGTGAGCGGGGGCCACTCGGCGGCCGGAAGGAGAGTGTGGAGCGGAGAGCACGGAAGGAGCCGGGCCGGACTGGTCTGGGGGACTGCAAGTAGCACCGCCCGGGGGAGGAGACAGAGCGGCCAGCACCGCCTCAGGCGGCGCCGCTCTCCAGCCGCTGGCTGCCTTCTAGGACCTGAACCGAATGGACCGCTTCCGGCCCGCTCCCTCCCGCTGTCCCGCGCGGGCACAAGGGGCTAGAAGGGGGCCCTCTCCAGCCCGTTCTGGTGTCTTCGACGGGGAGGGGGTTTTGCGAGGACCTCCAGTCTGTCTTGCACGCCGCTCACAAAATGGGCCTGGAGCGTCGTGCGGAGAAGGCGCAGAGGGAACGGGAAAGACAACCCCCGCGGCGGGCCGAGGGGTCGAGAGTGTGTTATTCGCTCGACCCCGGAGCACCCCGGCACAGATGGGGCGCAGACTCCGGCAGCCGAAACGAAGACGGTGGCCGCCGGGGGCTTATCCTGCGCGTCTCCAGGTCAGAGGAAGGCGGGTTTCCAGGCAGCGACACCGCCCAGCTCCGCACCGGAGCGCTGAGTCCGCCTCCCCTGAAGCCTGCGCAGTAGCGCCCCATCCTTTTTAAAGCAGTAGCGGGGGCCGCGGTCACGTGGGACGAATTCCTGGAAAGTTCCTGGAAAGCGGCCTCCGCAGCGGTCGGGCGGGGCGAGCTGGGAGAGCGGGCTAGGGCAGGAGGCGGGGAGCAATGGAGGCGCGTCGGGCTGGGAAGTCGCGCGCACTCGTCGCTCCGGGGACAGACGTTTAACTCTTGCCAAGTCTCGCCGCCGCGCGGCTCGGGGGCCTTGGGCTTCCCTTGAAGCATGAGCCTCCTAGCCCGCCACCAGCGGCGCTGCGCGGGCCGCGGACGGTGCGCGCCGGAGCCCCGGGCGCACAGCCTCAGGATTCCCTGTGCCCACAGTTCGGGGCGCCAGAGGAGCTAGGGCCGGGGCTGGCGACAGGTACTGGTCCCAGGACCCCAAAAGCTCCACCCTAGGAGAGTCGCTGGGGAGGGCACCCGAGTGCGGCCGCGAGCGCCGGGCTGCTTTGGCTTCCGCAGTTGAGAGCAGCGGGAGGGAGAGAGTCTCAGCCGCATTTCCACCCCGAGGCCGGGCGCTGTTGCCGGCTTTCTCCGCTTCCTTCCCGGTGTCGGAAAGTCTCTGGAGTTTTTTTTTCTTCTTTCCTCCTAAACTGCATCCAAATTAACAATCCTTCTAATAACCTGATCTCCCGCTCCTCCCCACCCGCCTGCCCGCCCTGGCTCCTTACTCCTCCCTCTGTCCTTCCCACCTCCTTGGTCGCAGCCGGAGGGAAACCCAGCAGCTCCAGGGTTGGGGGTGTCCAGGCCCAGAAAGGGGATGTCGGAGCCCGGGGGGTCTAGGCAGTGATCCCCAGGGCTTTTGTTTGTCCTATGCGCTGAGGACTCCGGCTGCCCCCGCCGCTGAGCGCCGGGCTTGTCGCATCCCCAGACACCTCGTTCCTAAATTAAAAACTGAGGAAACTCGGGCAGACACCCTCTTCTCCTCGATCCCTCCGGGCTCTCCCGCCCGAGGTTCTCAGAGGAGGCTGCCGGGTGCGGAGGCGGCGACTGAGGCCGAGGTAAGGGCTCAGCGTTGGTTGTCTTTCGCGTCCCGTGGCTCTCGCTGCCGCCTGCTGGGCCCCGGCCCGAGCCCCGAACCCCCACAAGGGCTGCGCGCTGGGGCGGATTCCTCGACAGCGCCCGCGGCAACAACAGCAGCGCCGCCTGGCCCCGGGAGCAGCCGCCACGGCGCCCCCGACCCCTGCTCCAAGCGGGCACCGGGAAGCGCGGGGAGGGACACGAGGCAGCCTCCGAGCCCGGGATGCGGCAGGTCGAGCACCTCGGAGCTGCGGGCTGGCTGCTCCAGCTCCGGCAGCCCCGCAGCGCTTTAGGGTGGGGAACCAGGTTTGTGCCGGGTGCTGCTTCTCGGGGCTTTCTGGGCAGTGCGTAGTGTGGGATAGGAGTACCAGTTTGGGATCCCTCCCGTCCTTTCCTTTAAACAATTTCCGACTTCTTCACGAGGTCCTATTTACCACGGTGCCCGCAGGTGACTCTTCCAGTCCGCTAGTCTGCGATTTTGCGAGCAGCCCTGGGCGGGAAGAGACCGCGTTCCCCACCCTCATCCTGTCCCTCTTCCCCGCCCCCTCCCTCTTTCCAACTGGCGTCTCGGATCCCTGCTCTCTCTTTATCCTTCTGTCTCTAGAGCTGGGCCAGGGCAGTAACTGGATGCTTGGGGTTAAATGGTGCGGGAGCAGAGACGCGAGGAGTCCCCGGGATTTTCCACGTCTCTGTCTTTCCACCCACACCCCAGCCAGTGGTCCAGTTTGGACTGACCCAACTCTACACTTTCTCTTTGCAGGCAAACTGTGGGTGACCGCGCCTGCGGGGGACTTTGCCATCCGTCCATTGGGACCTGGGGAGGAAGAACCAGCAGCTCCCCACCCCCGCCTCCACCACCATTTTGGATACTCCGCAGGGACGCGATTTGGGGTTCTCACTGACTTCCAGGAAGGACGCGTGCCCCTCTCTGACTCCAGCTCGGGCGGCCACCTGTCTTTGCCGCGGTGCCCTTCTCCCATGACCCTGCGGTGCCTCGAGCCCTCCGGGAATGGCGCGGAAGGGACGCGGAGTCAGTGGGGGACCGCGGGGTCGGCGGAGGAGCCCTCCCCCGAGGCGGCGCGTCTGGCGAAGGCCTTGCGGGAACTCAGTCAAACAGGTAGGGAGCGGAACGGCCGCGACGCGTGCGAGAGGGGGTGCCTGCCCACAGACGTTGCTGGGGGTTGTGCTGGTGAGGCCCGCAGCTGGGAAGGGGGCCGAGGTGGGAAGCAAAGAAGAGGATGGAATAACGTCCCCCTTGCTTCCCGTCCCCGCCTCAGGGCGGGGGGCCGCAGAGAGGATGCCGCACAGCCCTGGATTCTTGGGAATGCGAAAGGAAAGTGGTTCTCCAGAGACTCCGAGATCTGGGAGAGGGCAGAGCGGGAGAAGGGCTCCTTGGAAATTGCCACTAAGGGCGTTGGAACAGTGGCTATTTCCGCCCTGCTCAAGGGTCGGCACTCGGGCTCGAACCCCAGCGGGACAAAGTGCCTGGCGCCTCCCTTTCCGCGCAGTGCGAGTGGACGCAGCGCTGCCTGCAGCTTCAGCTTTATCCGGCTCCCGGGCGGAGCGGCCGCTGCAGCCCGGGATCTGGGCGGCCAAGCCCAGGGACCGACAGATTGCAGCATAGGCGGCTGCAGCGGAGCCGGGAAGAGCGCGTCCTTCAGGGGCAGCGCGCCCAGGGTATTGCTGGTTTCAAGTGCAGTCCTGCGCTTTGTGCGGCTTGCCGTCGTCTCTCGGCATCTGAAAGTAGAAGAATGAAAAAAAAAAAAAACTAACAAAACAAAACCAAAAACTGGCGAACTGTCCAGGCTTCCAAATTTGGATCCTAAACGCTTACGTTTGGGGCAAAGTTGAAGTTTTGGTAGAGCTAGGGAGAGGGGAAAGTTCTCTCACTTGCGGTTGAGGTCTTTCAGTGCGGGCCGTGAGCTTTTTCCCTCAGCCGAGGGACCGGCAGATTCTGGAATACGAGCAGTTTTGGGGGGGAGGGGGCGGGGGAGGATGCATATTGTTCAAACTTCTTAAATATAGAAGGTCTCTTGAACCATATTTGAAAAAGGGATGGGCCTGGGAGATGGTGCAGGCAGATTAGATCGAGAATGCTGGGAAGACCGACGGTTGGGCTTGGATTTGGATTAGGGCAAAGTCCAAAAGACTGCGAACTTGAAGTACTAATTATCAATTGGGGTTTCCCTCATTTCTCAGTGACTGATAAGGTAGTTGTAATCGAAGCAGCAGACAGAAGCTATTGTACCAGAACTGCACTTTTGAAACAAGTGAATAGCAGTACTTTCCAGGGTTTGAACAGAAAGATTGCAGCATATTACAGATTGGGGAGGGGTAGGGTGGTGACACAACAATCCAAAAAAGTTACTTCTGTTTTTACTCTTGGAATGACTAGAGTTGGGTTTTCCTTTTTTTTTTTTTTTTGAGGGCATAGCTTTTATTTCTAACTTCTGACTTATTTCTGATTTACTTTAAATCCTCGACTTCAGTCTGGTGCTGGGAGCATCATGCTTTGTCAGTCATTGTGTCATATCGCAAATACTCTTTTGCTTCGTTGGGAGAAAATCTTAACGTGCTTTGAAGAACAGCTACAGAAAGTTACCCAAAAAAAAAGAAAAAAGAAAGAAAGAAAAAAGAAAACCGGCTTACAGTTTGTGTTCATGATAACATGGACCTACATTTCCATTAAGTTTCTACTGAAAGTATTTATGGTAGCCTCTGGTAAACTTTCACTCACACACTTCTTTTTAGAGCTGGAAAAATTGTTGTCAAGTACTTACCCCATTTAAAGCATTCTTTATAATAACTATTTTAACCCTCTTTTCTTTTTCTTTTTGAACAAAAACCCCAGGTTGGTACTGGGGAAGTATGACTGTTAACGAAGCCAAAGAAAAATTAAAAGAGGCACCAGAAGGAACTTTCTTGATTAGAGATAGTTCGCATTCAGACTACCTACTAACAATATCTGTTAAAACATCAGCTGGACCAACTAATCTGCGAATCGAATATACACGATGGGAAATTCAGATTGGACTCTATCATATGTGTCAAGTCCAAGCTTAAACAGTTTGACAGTGTGGTTCATCTGATCGACTACTATGTTCAGATGTGCAAGGATAAGAGGACGGGCCCAGAAGCCCCCCGGAATGGCACTGTTCACCTTTATCTGACCAAACCGCTCTACACATCAGCACCACCTCTGCAGCATCTCTGTAGACTCACCATTAACAAATGTACCGGTACCATCTGGGGACTGCCTTTACCAACAAGACTAAAAGATTACTTGGAAGAATATAAATTCCAGGTATAAGTGTTTCTCTTTTCTAAACATGCCTCATATAGAGTATCTCCGAATGCAGCTATGTAAAAAGAGAACCAAAACTTGAGTGACTGCTCTGAATAACTAACTACATGGAATTCTTGAGAACAGCTGAAGTCAATTTAATTTAAATGTGTGATGAGATAGCTAGGTAGTTAAAGTTCCCCCAGATATTTTCACCTGAGTAATACCTCCCTTCCTATAGCTGAACAAGACCAGTTGATCCTTTTAAGTTAAAAATTAAATGTCCCAAGTAAAGGCTGAAGTAACATTTTATCAATGCCGTTCCTTTCTTTTTGGTCGAAGGTCTAAGTGCCAGTAGTAGAGAAAGAACTCCACATGGGGTACTGAAGAAGGGGAAGGGAGCTGACACAGGCTTAACTTCAATTTTATATGCCTGTGATCAGAGTCTATTTTAGGACATTTTATATTTTGCATTCTGATGTACCTAGGGGTTTTGTTGAACAGATATGCTTGTATTTATCCTTCATTTTATGCAATTAACCAAATCAACCAAAAAAAGTGACCATGAAATCCTGTATTTGTCTTTTTACTACATGTATGAACTCTCATGTGAATGAGTACTGTAGTAATCTAAAGGGAGCCTTACTTCAGAAATATTTCAAACTGGTGCAAACAGAAAAGACTTTGTCTTTTCCTTTAAGGCTAAAGACAAGAATGTCATGCTTTTCCAGGTGCAACTCAATTCCTGTTAATAAAACCATGTAGATACAGACATTTTACCTTTTGAAGTAGCTGTGCCCCAACCTGTTGCCATGGATGTTTTTGGAAATGGCTTTAGAAATTTCCAAGTTGTCCTTGAATTGTCTAACCATGGACATCAGCAGTTGTCTCCCTTCTACCATGTAGAAAACTCTTACTTAATTTTCTTCCAGATACAGGGGGATACCTGCCTGTTTTTTCAAAGTGTTTATTTACTGCTGTTACTATTTGATTAGAATGTATTAAATATAAAAAAAAAAACCCTGACTTTTACAAGTTGCACTTAATTACTTTGAATCAGAGAGAATGTACACTATCATGGTAATAGAGGGTTGCCATAAAAACTTACATCGAGTGAAATAAGCCAAATATGCAGCAAGAGGTGGAGCATACTTGCCCTTCTCTGACGTTGTGGGTTGTACTTGCCCTTTGCATTTCAGAAATCATGGTTTAGAAACTACAAGAATTGCCAAGTGGCCCGGTCTTTTACGTTGAATAAGCATAGCACTGACGCCCTTTGTAGTTCCAAAAACATGTTTTAGAAACTGCAAAAATGTGACATATCGGAGTGTTTTACAGGTTGAGTAGGCGTAATACAAAATAAAAAAAGTTTTGTGGCCATTTATTTTTTGCCACACGGTCTCATGACTGTTGCAAATGCACCATCTTTTCTGGAGCTCAGACATTAATTTGCCACCTTAAAAAAATTTTTCCTGTATGGCTGCATGTCATGGTGTGTCACTAGGAAGGTGAACCTAATATACCATGTGTGTGTCCCAAGTGAATTATGCTTAGAAGCATATAATTTATTTATAAATTATAATAAAGTCTGCTTGTCACAAGCTCATGAAAAATGGTTTTGTGCCTGGAAAGAAGACAACTATGTGTGTCCAAACTGCAGAGCCAAACGAAAGATCACTAAGGTGTCCCTTAGAATCTATAGCCTAAAATTTACAGAAGAGCTATATTTTTAGGGTATATGATCAGGAGATAACCTTTTCATTAAGATATTCAGGTTCTGTTCATTGCTTACCCTTTTTTCTTCACTGACAACAGTTTTCTAATGGGATGTTTGACTTCTTTGGGAAAACTTTTACATGGCCAGTGCCAAAGGGCTTTGTGGAATTTCTTTTAGGTCTTTGTTGTTTCTGTTCCCATTATTTCAATACTGTAGTTTCTCATTTATCGAGCAGTAGATGAGTGGGATGTGAGTACCCGTGGAACTGTGCAAAGTTCTGCATTATTGCTAGCAAGTGAGTAATTGTGAGCCAGAGGACAGTAAAGACATCTTGAGTGTGCTGTGGAACTATTGCCTTACGTTTCAATCTTCCATCTTCTAAGTAAGTTGATAAGCATCAGAAGACAGAGTCAGTCAGTCTCTCTCTCTCTCTCTCTCTCTCTCTCTCTCTCTCTCTCTCTCTCTCTCCCTCCCCCCTCCTCTCCTCCCTCTCTCCCCCTCTCCCCTACCTCTCCCCTTTCCTTCCCTCCCTCTCACAATTACTAACATTATTTATTTATTGAGCTTATCGTGTGCCAGGTTCTCACTCAGCATTCTACATGCATTATCTCCTTTAATCCTCATGCAGCAGACCGAATGAGCAAAGTTCAGTTCACAGGAGGTACGCCTTCTGATTTTTGAGTAGTCATTCCAGGAATATCCTAGCTTTTTTTATTCCTGGAGAGGAATTACGAAGAGCAAATTGCTGCTATTTCTACATTGATCTAGACAAACAAGTTAGAGCAGGCTATAAAAGGAACCTCAGCATTTTTATATAGCTGCCTCAACCGGAAAAGTATAGGTGCCTTAATTAGTGTTGTGCTCTGAGGGATTCCAGTCAGCTGGGCCCAGTGGTTTTCTCCTGGTGTGGGGGTGGTCCAGAGGGGATTCACTGCTTTACTTGGTGGCCAGTAAATGATGCCAGTTACCAATTATTGGTAGCCCAGTTTTATAGATGGTTGAACAAAAAGGTTAAGATGTACACTGTCTAAATTATCCTCAACAGAGCCAGGAAAAATATTCAGGGTTATGTCCCTATGCAGGGCAGTTTGGGACATTAGCGAGTGTATTTATTATTGTTGCTATTGTTGAAGAATGTAGTGTCCAAGACTTATAAAACCCCACAAACTTAAAATACTTTGATCTGAGCTTCCACTGAGAGCAGAGTTGAGGCAGTAGAATTTTTCATTCCATCACAGTGGGGATTGAGGACTGCTTTTTAGGGTTTTGGTTTTTTTTTTTTTTTTAAGGGCTTTTGACAGTGGAGAAAAGGCAGTTCAGCTTATGAGCTGAAAGTTCTTTTTTTGGCACGTCAATAAGAAAGTCTTGACTTCATAGTAATTATGTAATCCAAATAGGTAACAGAATGGGACAGTTGTTTGGGAATGTTTATTTTCTTGGGAAGGATTTTCTCTGCTTTTAGAAAATTGTACCCTGGTAGGAGGGTAGGAGACAGAGACGTCATCAAATAATCCATGGGGCAGAATGTCCTGAGAGCAGGCTGTGACCTACTCTGTGGGTGCAGGCACAGGGTGGTGGGTGTTGAGTGGCTGTGGTTACATCTAACAGCTGGGCTGAAGCCTCTCTTGTCTCCCAGTTGTCCTTTCTAGCTTTGGAACAAAAAAGTGTTGTCATTTATTTGTTTACTAAGGGGCCTGTCTTCTCTTCCCGTTTTTAACTTCCTAGAATTTTAAAGCCTGAAACCATTTTTCAGATCATGTATTTAGTTTTGTCATTTTACCGAAGATGACTTTCAGATCCCAGGAGGTCAGGAGATTCACATGTACATGCACACACAAACACACAATTAATCCAGCAAATCAGTGGCAGAGTCAGTGAACACATATTTTGACCTGAGGTTTAGTATTTGTAAAAACTGCATCCTACTCTTTGTTTAAATTGCCAGTACTCTTCCTCACTACCTTGTAAGCCCTACAGTTCTTTTAACATCACATTTTTCCTTTCTGAAATTAGACAGCAGGCCTTTAGAATACTGTGTGGGATAATTCCAGTTCTTGGCTCCTTCCACCCCGCTCCAAATAACCAGCTGCTTTCTGCTGGGTTTCTTGATGTCTCGATCCACATTAGGGTTTTGCGTTCATTTTAACTTCTCAACGTTTCGAACCGACTCACTGTTTTAAAGTCTAAAACCTGCCGTCCATGCTGTTTTATGATCTCATTTCTGCCTCGGCCAGATATGACTCACACGACCGTGTCCGGGTGACTGCCCACCTCCTGTCCGCACCAGTGGAGCCCGTTCTTTCTTTTGCCCTCTCGCCCGTGGCATAATGACGCAGTTAATTCCTGCCTTACTTTCTCCCTTTTGTATCACAAAGTTGCCCTTTTAGCTCATCTGACACCACCCTGCTGGCTGTATTGTACTCCAGTGAAACAGTAATTATATTCTCCTTCAGTTGGGTAATTGAATGATTTAGGATACTTTAAGATTAAATCTTTTTCTTAGTCCCTGATTCCTTTCAGGTTTTTAAATAAGTAGCCAGCTCGAAATACCACACTTTTGGTATGTGCATGTTTTAAGTTTTTATTTTAAAGTACCAGAGGCTCCTTCTTCATTGTTAAGTTGCACTTCATTTAGTGGAATGGAAATATGTAAGAATGATTCTGTGATAGTCTTGTTTCACTTCATAGGCATATTTTTCTTTTATTCCCATCCTCACATATTTTTGATTTTTCTAATTTTTCTTCTGTGTGGCTTGAGCTCAGGTTTTTTATATTACCAAAGTAAAGCAACAGCTGTTGCTACGGTAGCCTCTAAAAGCCCTGGAAGTCTCAAATGCCTAGATAGTAAGCCGAAATCATGAAGCAAAGCTGGATATTCCTTTCTACCCCTGCAGGAGCTATGCCAACCAGAAATGCTGCATCAGACAAGTGTTGTCATAGAGAATGGGGTTCATGTCAGTAAACATTCAGTGAGCCATACAAATAAACCGATTTTGTAGACAGTCTCGCTTGGAAACTATATCCTGAACTTATAGGAACTCCGACTTGCCCCAGGGATCAGGAGCACATTTTGTGAAGTATTTAGCATGTGGGGCTGCCTGTTAGAAGCCGAGGGAAGGGGAAGACAACCCAGAGCCCTAGGGAAAGGGAAAAAGGTACTGCCAGCTGCCTTCCTCTTCTGTCGAAGCGTGAATACCACACGAGCCCTTTTTCTATGGTGGAGACAGGGAGACGTCATCACAGAACTTCATAAAATTTTTCTGTATCTCCACAGTTTCCAACCGTGTTAAGATAAAAATTTATATTTTGCTAAATGATTTTCCCTTCTGTCAGTTTGATGTGCTTTTTCCTGTTTAGATTTTGGTCCAGAGAGCTTCTGTATTATTTCTGCTCAGAGAAATTGTTTTATTTCCCATTTTAGTCTCCCCTCTGCCATTTTGATGAACTTGACCCTTCTTAGGGTTCTAGCATAGTTTCTTGCTCCTCATTTCTACTTCCAGGTTGTGGTCATCAGATCTATATATTTGGTTAGAAAGTGTGTTTGCATTTTGCACATTCGCTTAGGGCATCTGCTTTCCGTTATCTGATGTAATAGGGGCAGAGAGAATGGGATAATTGAAACTTATAAACACATCTAGCTAATACTAGTTTCAACTTCCTCCACATTCAATCTCCTTTGCTAGAACCAGCAGGAAAATCAGCTGCTTCTCTGCTCTCATTTTATTTTCCCTATCAGGAAATGAGATGTTAAATAACAAAGTAACTAAAAAGATGGCAAGAATGAGAAAATTAAGGAGGATGGAGAATCAGTGGTGTGCTGAGGGCTCCTGAATGCCAATTGTCAAATACTTAGGGACTTTGTGAGCTACATCATCATGAGTAAATCATTGTTAGATAGGAATCGGCCATGATGAGAGTATTTATACCTCAGAAACTGGCAGACACTACAATTAAGCACCACTCCCCGACTCCCCACCATGATGCCTGGTTTAACAACACACCACTGAGCTAGGTGTTGGTTTCTCCTCAACAATTGAGACCTCACTAGAGTAAGATCAGTTTATTTGTATTCTCCTTGGTATCAAGTCTAGTGTTTAGAGCAGAGTAGGAATGGGCAATTTGAGGAATAAATTAAAATATGTGTGCGTGCACGTGCGCACCACTCCTTTATTGAGTTATACCACTGGTAGATCTGCCAGTCTGTTGATTCGGTGTCTGGTCCTAGTTACACAGTAGGATCTGCAGATATCTTTTCAGTGTTTTTTAGCAGGGAGAGACAGGACCTTTTCAAAGTCATGACTAGTGAAACAACTCTTTAAGCTCTGATAGAATCTTTTTTTTCCTTCCAGCTTCATTCATTCATTCATTCATTTTATTTCATTATTTAATTTCCTTCTTTCTTTCCTTCCTTTTCACTTGATTTTCTTCCTCTCTCTTCTTTTTTCTGCCAGCATTTATTGAGTGCCTACTGTATTATTAACCAGGAATACAAAAGTGTAAAAAATGGTCTTGCATTGAAGGAGCTCTCATAGTCCACGGAAAGGGATGGAGAAGAGAGAAACTAACACTTACTAAACAATCTAATATGTTCTTTACTTTACATCGTCATCCCATTGAATCCTTGCAACAAGCTGGTCAGGTATGTATTTCCCCACTTATTGAAAATGAAACAGACTTGGAGAGAGAAAATATTCTGCCCAGTAAGTAGTTAAGTCATGGTTCAAAGCCAGGCTTTTGTTGGGCTCTGCATCTCAGGGTACCACATTGTACAGGAGTTTTAACTAGATGAGCAGTTTGCTATAAAATGCAGGGATTAAGGCAACATGGACAAGGTGCCAACTGAGAGGTCGAAGACCTCAGAGGAAAGTGGCTTGTATCTGAGTATTGAAGGGCAGAAAGGAGTTTTTAGACCTCTTGGTGAGGAAGGTCCTACTGTAGAATGGTTGAAGAGGAGGGTAGAGGTGGCCAGGGGCAGGTCTCGAGGCCTTGCTGAAGAGCTTGGAACTTATCCAGAGGGCAGTGAATAAAAGCTTTTTTAAATGGAGTAACTGAACGAGGTTTGTGTTTTATATCATCCCTCTGGAGGCCTTTGGAAAATGGCTTGGAAAATAGCAAGAGTGGAGTTCAGGAGACTAGCAAGGTATGATGCTAGGTGTGAATGGGGTGGGAAGGAGACAGTGGCTGGGAACAAGATTGGAGAGGGGTGCAGACATTTACTCCCCCTGTCTGCAGGATCACATTTGCACTGGAGTTTTGGGCTTTGGGTCCTATAGATGCATGCTTCCCTTCGAAGGCCAGCTTCTTCACCAGGCAAGTTGGGGTAACTGGCAGATTCCATTCTCAGGAATGTAGGAAGTGGTGGTGCAGTGGGCAGAACCTTGACCCAGGAATTAGAAAACTTGGGGTCTACCTCTGTTTGTTTGACCTTGAGCCAAACACTGCATCTCCCAGGGCCTCAGTAATGCCATCTGTAAAATGAGGAGCTTGGCACCTTCATGCTTTTTTGTCATTCTCGTGAGGTACCCCATGTGCCCAGGTGGGAGAGCAGTCTCTCTCACACCGTGGTGGGAGAGGCCAGAGGAGAGGCAAGCTCCATATTTCTCTGGCATCTCAGTTTTGACTTAAACTGTAATGTAGATTTTGCTTCTCTCTATATATTGTATTCTCATTTATTTTGAAAAAATAACTTCCTTTTAACTCTGGACTTTTTCACAGCTGGAGTCAGTTGACTCCATGTTTATTCTGGTAAAGAGAATTTTGGTTTTTGTCTGGCTGTGGATCCTTGAGCGCTACCCTGTAATCAGTTTAGATCCGGATTTTTAAGATCTCGATTCTGATGGAGAAACGGGAATCTGCTGTGTATCAGCCATTATTACAGTGACCCTTTGGTTGAATTTTCATTATCAAAAGATATGGAGGGCTATCTTTGCTCTGCTCCCTGGCCAATATAATAGGTGTGATCCCAGACGATTGTGGGCAAATAATATGCTTTCGCAAGTCACTTTTCCCATTTATGTAGATTGTTTGCATTTCTGATTGATTCTCAATGAACAGGGATGCCATTGAGCTTTATTTTTCCTTTTTCTCTGTCAAGCAGTTCATGGCGGTGAGATGGGGGAGAGAGAGAGGAAGAGAGAGAGAAGAGAAGAGATAAAGAAAAAAAAAACACCCTGGAAAATACTAAGGGAATTCTTAGATTCTTTGATAAAATGAAAAGAATCTTAGAGCATAAACAAACCGGCCTTAATCTATCCATCTTGCATATTTGGAGTTTCCGGGTCTGTTTTAAAGTGAGGCACACCTCTGATCTTGGGGCACACACTAGGAGGGTGGGTGTGTGCAGACTTCATAGGCAGAGGTACATCATTGAACCTGGGTTCCCAAGAGATCCAGTTTGCAGCTGTACTAGGTAGGCCATGGGATTCATGATGTTCCAGACATGGCAGTATGGTGGCCATTTTATAACAAACCAATTCTTGGGCTTCCAGGGGATTGGAAAAAGCTAAAACAGTTAGTAATGCCAAGCTCTTGAGGCCTGCATTCGGCATGTACCTTGATGTATTCTAGACATCTACTTTTAGTCATATACAGTTAATATTAAGAAGGCTGTGACCCTGCCTGCTCAATTTGTAATTATGGTGTTCTTAGGACTTTGATTTCAGAAGTAATACAAGATCTCCCCAAACCCTGAGCATCCAGCTTGGAAGGATCTCTTCAATCTGAATTTACACCACCCCTCCCTTCCTCTAATCTCCTTTAAGGACCTATCCAGTGTAACCATAACCCACCATCTCTTCCCTATCACCCTTTCCTTTCTCTGGAGGCAAATTATACGAACAATGCGTCAGTCATAATAAGCTAGGTTATGCTGTAAAACAACCTCAAACTCTTCAGTGTCTTAACAATGATTTATGTCTTAAAATCACAAAGATTTCTGTCATGTCACCAGAGAGGCTCTTTTTTTTAGTCATTCCAAAATCCAGGCTGACAAGGCAGCTGCCTCTGCAAAGGTGCTTGGGTGCTGGGGTGCTGGGCTGGTGGGGAAGGAGAAATCCAAGAATCTCTGTTGGCATTTGAATGCCCTGTCACTTCTAATTGGCCTGAACTCTGTAAAATGGTGCCACCCAACCACAAGGGGGCCAAGCAGTCCAGTCCACCCCTGGAGGAGGAAAAACACAGAAAGAAATATTTGGTGAGTAGCAGTAATAACCACCACATATACCATGCCATTTATATCTTTCTTTTTTTCTCCTTAGTTTGGCTAATTCAACCAGGTAAACTTTATAGGACACACATAGCCTCTTTAAATTCTATTCCTCCTTTCTGGTCGTCTTCCAAAACTTTTTCGAGTACTGCAAAATAATTTCTCTTTCCTTTGTGTGAGCCATTTGTGAGTCAAAAGGAAAAGTCTAAAGTCTTGAAGTGAAAGTATACATATTAAAGAGCTAAGGCTACTAACTTCGAAAACTTTTGAAACAAATGAGATTCCTTTTGATCGTCACAAATTTCTCTCTGGCTTCTTCACTCTGCTAAAACTAAACCTGTTGTTCCTACACCGTCAATGTTCAAGACAAATAATGTTCACATTCACTTCTGCTTACTGTTGCGCTTAATTAGCTATACTGCAATAGTACTGAGTAGTAGTAATTTCTACCAATTTTCAGTTATACATAGACACAGTCAGACATATGAAAAATCAAATGGACTTGTGTGTGATAAATTGGACAGCTTTTCATCAATTTAAATTGGCCTCTGAGGGAAATTGTATTTTAAATTCCAGACAACTGGTTTCTAAACTTTGTTTTAGAATATAACATATTCCTAGGTTGGGGTCTTTTTCTATTGCATATTTATGTATAATTAGAATACCAGGATAAATGCTGTGTTTTAATGGACAATTAACCTGTACTGCAGGGGTCCCCAACCCCTGGGCCGAGGACTTTTAACTGGTTCATGTTAGGAACAGCAGGAGGTTAGCAGCAGGCTGGTCAGCTAAGCTTCATCTGTATTAGCAGCCACTCCCCAGCACTAGCATCACTGTCTCAGCTCCACCTCAGATCATCAGGCATTAGATTCTAATAGGAACACCACTTCCTGATGTCAAAAAGGTTGGGGACCGCTTTTCTACTATAATCATGGGTTATCTTTGGAAAAATTAGAATATGTACTTAATTCAAAACTTTATGAACGCAATTTTCCTTCATTCTCCATTTCACTTTTTCTACATTGACCCAGATTAGAAATTGTAGTGTTATTTTTTCATTGCTCCCTCTTTATATTTATCTCTTTCATTTATTTAGTCATTCATTCACTCAGTCATTCAACAGATATTTACGAGCATCTACTTGTGTCAGGCACAAGGCAAAACCCTGGAGACAATTTAAAAACATTGTCTGCCGTCAAGGAGATTCTGGGTAGTGGGGAGACACACATGCTAGCAATTATAGTGCAGTTGACCCCTGAAGTACACAGGTTTGAACTGTGTGGGTCCACTTATGTGTGGATTTGTTTCCATAAATACTGTAAATGTATTTTTCTTATGATTTTCTTAATAACATTTTCTCTAGCTTACTTTATTAAAAGAATACAGTATATAATACATATAACATAGAAAATCTGTTACAAAATCAACTGTTTGTGTGATCAGTAAGGCTTCCAGTCAATCGGAACTACTAGCGGTTAAGTTTTGGGGGAGTCAAAAGTTATATGTGGATTTACAACTGTGCAGGATGTGGGAGTTGACGCCCCAAGTCCCCACATCGTTCAAGGGTCAACAGTACGGTAAGGTGATCAACATAATGAGGTATGTACAAAGAACAACAGAAGCAGAGATGAAGCGCCTAGGTCTGCTGGAAGGTGTCAGGTAAGGAAGGCATCAGAATGGAGGTAGCTTTTGACCGGGCACTTCAAGAGAAACTGATCTCAAGCAGGGTAAAGGAGTTCCAAGGAGAGAAGACGCAATGCAGCTGTGAGAGAACTAAGCTTACCATCTGGGTGGAGCTTCAAATGCAATAGAAGGGGTAGAAGGGTGGGAATAAGCCTGAGTGCTGAGCAGAGGACAGAGGACCAAGGGCTCTGCCTGCCTCACAGAAGTTTGTATTTCACCCAGGAAGTGAAGGGGTATCGAAGACTCTTGAGCACAAGAATGACAGCACTGGATTTGGTGGCAATATGAAAAGCTGGTCTGCGGAGGTGTGACCCTAGATCAGGGCTTCTTCACCCACTCCTTGGACTTGCAAGAAATCCATGGATGGAATGCTTGGGATCCATGAACTTGGATAGGAAAAAATTACTTTTTATTGTCACTTAATTCTAACTGAAATTAAGCATTTTCTTTAAATATGAATCTAGGCAGCAGATTATGGTAGAATTAGAAGATGTGAATTTCTCACCAATAGAAATCAGGCATTTTGATACCTTTACATTTGTTGCAGGTACCTCAAAACGCCCTTTACACATTTCACTAAACCAAATTACTGTAGCCATTGGACTCACAGATGCATTTTGTTATTTAATGAATTAATAAAGTACATACATTATTATGTCACAACTTAAAAATAATTTGATATGTGCATTTTAATAGAATTCACCTTTTGTTATCTATGTATTTAATTTTACGATTTAAATACAGTATCCTGAGAATGGGTCCGTAGTCTTTGACCCCCAAAGGGGTCAAAAAGGGTCAGAACTCACATACCAGAGGAAGGCGATTGTGAGGAGGTCACTGCAGCCTAAAGTAGTCGTGAGAAGGGAGGTAGGGGAAGAATTTGTGGGAGCTTCTGGGGACAGAGTGAACCCGTTGACAGATCTGGAACGTAAAGCAGAGAGACGGATTCACATGCACCCTATTTCCCTCATCAAGTTTCTGGCTAGAGCAGAATTCTCTCTATTGCTCATCATGTCTGTTCATTCCTTTTTATTGCTATTGTTATTTAATTCTTAAACTTTTATCAAAGTCATGTAAGTATGGTTTTAAAAAATCAAGTACTATGGAAAGACATCATGAAAAACCACCATCTCTCACTCCCCTCCTCTCCATCTGCCAATCCTACACTTTTTTTGAACTCATAGAGTGTTATCTTTTCTAGCTAGACAGCAAATTCTGTGCAGGAAGTGCCTTGTAATCCCCACTATGTTTTTCATTTTAGGTGTTGAGTAAATAATGGATAGATTCCAAAGGTACTTCTTGTTTCCAAGTTACTTTGTACAACGATTGTACCCTGCTCTAGTTACAGAAGTTATACTAACTGGGACATTCTAAGAGACCAATGAAGAAGCCCTGATCTAGGGTCATGCCTCAATTCCCAAGTTTTCTGTCATTTGTCTTAACAGAATAAGCAAATAAAAATTCCATTTACTTGGGCTTTCTGGTTGTTTTTGTGAAAGTGAGTTTAGTATGATGGTGAATTAAATAATCCTATGTAATTTTAAACCAGAGATTGAGAAAGTGGATTTGAAATTTCTATCCATTAACTTTTCTTGTGGGGGAGAAGGGGTGTTGTTACTTGTCCCGTTTTGGTAGCAGTGGTTAATTTCGGTGTCATTGCCCATGTTGAGGACTGCAGGTGGGATTGCAGCTGAGCTCTCTTGTTGGCTGCCTGAAATTCCTTCCCACACTCCTCGTGAGGTCCAGAAACGTCGAGTTCTGTGGTCTGATGTAGTTTGATGGTTGCTAGATAAAACTGATGTCTGACACTTTTCCTAAGGAATACACATTTAAATGTCTTTAAATTGATTTGTAGGAACTTAGTGTTATTTACAGTTTCTCTAGTGGCAGAAGAAATAAAGGAACTTCACTTTTTAGGGCTGTTAACGGCATCTTTCATTAGTGCCCAAACTGAGAAGGCTGACAAAGTACCTGATTGTTAATATGGATTTATGACAAAAATAATGAAGTATCTGGACTTTTAAGAGTTACCCATACAGTAAAAATATGGTTTAGCTACTGACACTAGACTAGCTCCCAAACTTTTAGAAAAAGGCACCTTTTTCCTTTATTTTCTATTAGCATTTCTCAATCCAGTAACCAGAAAGACACTATGGGGTTAACCTCGAGATTTGATTGCTGTTTTCAGTTCTTGCTGTTTTTTTGGAATTAGGGAGGGCAGGGCTTGGGAGAAACGCCTCCGAGAAAGTTAGCTTCCTAATTTGCACATGAAAATCACAGTCCTTACCTTTATTTATATTATAAATACTTGAGAAGTACTTTAGAGATAGTTAGTGAAGAAAGGAGAGATATTACCTGGTAATACGATGAGTTAACTTTTCTTTAAACTTTCCGGCTTCTCCCTTAACACTAACTGGCTGGATAACAAGTTTATACTTGTTGGCACTGCAGTTAAGCCTCGGAATACTCTTGGAGCACAATGACTTTTTTTAATGCTGTATTGAAATATAATTTTTAGTGGAGGAGAATTTTAGATTTGAAAGAAATATTTAAGCTGCAGACCTTCACACCCAACATTTTCAAAAGACATTTAATGACCAGGTTAATGAAGTGAGGGAAGAGAGAACTTTGATGGTTAATAAAGGAGGTAAAAACCCAGACTTAGCAGAAAGACTGGAAGCGAGTGACTTTGATTTATGTACACAAGACCAGAAATGAAACAGCCGGTAGATATTTCTAGGAACTAGTTAAGGGAGAATGAAAAAAGACAGGAATGAGAAGAAAGTGTCTTGTTTACGGGAGGAGGAATCTCATAATTTCTGTTTTTTCCCCTTGAGGATTTTCAAACACAGTTCCTACAGGGGCTAGCTGAAGGAAGGTCTACGACGTGCACTCAGGCTGTTGACAGGGAAGTGATCGTGGCGCTGCTGGGATGCAAAAAAAAAAAAAAAAAAAAGTTGTTTGTGTGTAGCCTGCTTTGAGTGGAGAGCTGCCGTGGTTGTGACCCGGGCAGCTGCTCACAGAAGTGACCCAGAGCCGCTCGCCGGGGGTGGGCGGCTGGACCTCCTGCAAGGTAGCCTAGGAAGGAAAGGAGATGTTTAGAAATTGCCCGATATCAACGTGTCTGATATTTGAAGCACACCAGATGAGTGTAGTATTTAGAATAAATGGCTATGTTTGCCATTTTGCTGTGTATGGAGTGGGTTAACATCTGTTCGTGGAGCCTTAGTTATCCTGATGGAGACTAGAATGTGGCCGGGCAAAGTGGCTTCCACGGATTGACTCATAAAAGCGCATCAGTTCTGTTTTTGTTAGTGTAGGTTTAATATTAGCTTTTATTATTAGCTAGTTTTTTCAATTAATCTGAAAGAAATAACATGATGATTACCATGATTAGAAATCCAAACAGTTCAGAAGGATATGAAGTCACTATTATTAAAGGTTTCTTTTTTGTTCTTCCAGAATTTTTTAACGCAAGATAAGCATATATTTAAACTTTTTAAAAAGCAGACACAAATAGTATTATACATTCTGCTTTGCAGTTAGCTTTTTAAATTTAATATTTGAGATCTCTCTATAGCTATACAGCTTTATGTATCTTTTATGGTAACAAAAAGCTCTACCTCATTCTTATTAACATTTGCACAATATTCCATCCTATAAATGCACCATCATTCATTGATTTGATCCCCTACTAGTGTACATCTTGTTTGTTTCCAGCTTTCTGCTATTACAAACATCATTCAGAAAACATCTATGATGATATTGCTGCAGCTTTTTGGAATATATACATTGAGTAAATTTCTAGAAGTGGAATTTTAGGGTCAAAGGATATGTGCATTAACATTTTAATAGATAGTTCTAAATCATGTTCCAAAAAGGGTACACAATTAATATTTCAGGCTAAGTTACTACCTTTTAAATTGTAAGTACAATTGAGGGTTTTTCTTAAAATGCTGTTAATTTTTAAATAACATTTAGTATTGAGGCTAAATAAGCTTATTCATTTGCTAATTAAATGACCTGGAAGTTAACTTAAATTCCATTCTAGAAAGGATTGAGTGTTAAGTGGTCTGGCCTTTAGAACCAGCAAAAGGCAGAGCCCGGCAGCCTGGAAAACCTCAGACCAGGGCGATTGGAGATGTCCAGAGCTAAGGCACGGCACATGGCTTCATGCTTTGATTGTGGCTCCACAGAAAACAACTGTCTTTAGAAATCCTGAGGAAGAATCAGAAAAAAAAAATTAATATTTAATAACATCTTCAATTAGTTCTGATCAAAAGACATTGATTAAACACAATTGTGGTAAAAAATTCCTCCTCCAACTTTCTGTCATCCTCATTCTCTATCCCCTTATCTTAGCTTTTTCTCTTCTCTCTGTCTTTTGTGTTTGTTTCTTTTCATACCAATCACTTATCCTTTACACCCACTGATGGTACCAAAGGGGTGGCCTTTTAGGGACGATGGAATTGATTTTCTGCAACTGAAAGGTGGTTCTGGAGAGGGAAGTAACTATGCCGGTGGTTATTACCACAGTGAGCTGACTCTATATCTAGATTCTCCCCTCCTGTAAGCAGATCTGCTTATGAGTCCAAATGCTTAAAGCATTCCACCTATACAGAAACACTTCATTTCTTACTTTTAATTTGTTTTTCATAGCCAACACCTATTATAGATGAAATTAAGATATATTTGGAGACCAAGATGTAAGTCATTTCAAAAATCTGTGGTTCAAGTTGTTATTTAAATTGCTTCATAAGTGATCATAGTAGCACCCCAAAATACCTTTTAGATTATAACCAACTGTTTGGGAGTCACAGAACACTGACAAGTATTTTATTTTACAAATTACCTGCTTGTTTGGAAAATGACCTTTTCAAAACCCAGTTCTTACCCTCAAAACTCATCTTGTACAAAGACACAGTCATATCAGAATAGGATCTAGGCATCAGCAAAAAAGCAACAACAACAGCAGACAAACCCCATACTAAACTAAGCTAAGCTAAGCTAAGCTAAGCTAAGCTAAACTAACTAAACTAAACTAAACTAAAAACTAAACTATAAACTAAACTGAATTTCCCATTTAAAGTCTGAATCCGTGGCTTTGTAAGCTACTCCATTATTAAACAGAGACTTATGCCTTAAAATAAAGGAAATAAACCAAAAGGCATAGAAAGCCTGTTTACTAAAAATTCTTCATTTTGAACTCTTAATTTTCCAGTAACACATTAGAAGCCAGCAGGAAGAAAGAGGAGGCGAATGGATTGTTCTATGTTGTTCTTAAATAGAACGTTCTTCACAACTGGGAGGAAGCACCTGGGAGATTGCTTTAGAAATTTGAAAATAAATTGTTTTTGAAATAAGAAAATAATAAATTGGTTTCTAAATTTTGAGTGCTTTCAACATTTTTGCATGCATACATTTTTGTAATCTAAATTTTGATGATCATGAATTCAAGATAAAAATGTATTTAAATTTAGGGAAGAATACAGATAATGTCAAGATAGGAAATTGAGACAGGAAATTTTGGCTTAACTCTGAATCTCCTTTGCTTACTTTGACTAAAATTGACCTTCAATAATACAGTACTTTCATTTTTACAGCTCTTTACATATTCTATAAAAAAGCTAAAAGTAAACAAAATTTTCTTGACTATTTAATTTCTACAGCCCAACTCTTCTAACTTTTTAAGTTCATTAAGACTTTAGAAGATATTTTTCCAAATCTATCCTTTAATTGACAATTTACTAATGGAATTGATGTGATTTTCTATTTTTTTTTCATAAGAAAAAATTTCTGATTTATTATTCTTATTTATTTCTTTAGATTGTAATTCTTTTTCTTCTTTTGTAAATAATACAGAATTAATTCATTGTTGTTCTGACAGCTGATAAAATGAACACATATTTACGGACATTGCTAGGAAGAGTGTTATATAAGGGAATCAGTGGGGAAATATCAGCTTTCGGACACTGGAAGTTAAGGGGAAAATTGTACTTGTAGACCATTGGTCATGTAAAACTATGTTTTACGTAAAAATTTAAAAAGAATTTCACCATTATATAAAGATTTAAGCAAAATTTACTACATTTTGTTAACATGTCAAATTGAATAACCCAACCAGAGACACAGGGTACAATTTTTCTTGTCAGCAATACTTTAAAAGTAGGGATATTAAGAGTTCTTTTATTACCTCGACTTCATTACTTTTGCAAAATATGTGATGGGTATTAAACTGAGATTTACTAGTGTACTTAAAATCTTGTCAAAATGAAACAAGCACTTTTCATCATAAATATTACTGATTTAAAAGCATTTGTAGGGAAGGTGGTTATGCTTTTGGAGTCTCACTCATTTCTGAAACTAAAATATGCTTTACCTTTTTTCTTTTTATAATAGCCATGTATTTTACTGATCCAAGTAACTTTAGAAATACTTTACACATTTAATAATCTTTGTAACTTAGTTTTAAAAATGAGTTTATATTTAGATTGTTCCTTCTTTATATATACATGATTTATATATTTTGGAAGACATGTCGCAGACCCTGTTGTATAAATTCAGTTGAAAGACTAGTTCTTTCTACTGTTCTTTGTTGTTCTGATTTCAGAATTTCAAGTGAGTTTGTTGTCAACTTTAATGTACCTTTAGAGAATAAATTAAGTCTCCAATTTCTTGCATGTGTGTGTGTTCCTGGAGCTGGAATGCTTTTCTTCGGCCAACTGAAAGTAGAGCCTAGCCCTCCTTTCACAGATTTAAATCTAGTTTCAGTAGTTTTAAATGTAGTTGGTTCATGACCAAAAAAAAAAAGCGCTCTCATTTTTCTGTTTAATTTTAAACAACCACAATCTATAGTCTTGTTGTCTTTGGGAACTTCAAGTATATAGCTATTTTGGCTTTGTATTTGGTTAATCTAATAGAGTCTATAGTCTTTGGCATTGAATTTGTGGTTATATATCCTATTTAATCTACAGGGTTACACAAACGAACGAGCCATTTTATTTTATATCTTTTCTTTTTTTTTTGGTTGGGGTATGGTTCTCCCAACTATTTTCTCACAGTAAATAGAGGGCATAGGCATTGTGGTAATTTTATGGAGTTTGCCTTACCTCTGTCCTCACCCCTACCTCCACTTACCCACAATTCAATGCTTCTCAGTAAGAACCTTCGTACTTCACCCAGCACAAAAACCTGGTTATATGCTGGGACAGCATTATGTATAGGAGAGTCCTTGGAACAGACTGTAGATGTATTAGGACTTACTTCACAGGTAATAGGTTGTGTTTCTTGACTATTAATTGTGTTCTTACTATGGACCAAGTTTTATGCTGGTCATTTTACATGTACTATTTGATTTAGACACCAGGTATGGCATATAATCACATTTTCCCCTTTTAGCAGATGAGGAAACTGAGACTCAAGGAGCTTAAAGTAGAAGTTCAACCCTTTACTAAGTGGCAGAGCTGGGATTTGAAGCCAGGTTATGCAATTTTAGTATCTGATTTAATATTTCATATCTGGGAACTTCAGCTATGCTTTGCAGCCTGAGTTACTGGAAGTCACTGTGATATGGGTCTGACAAAGGGCTACCAAGGGGTCTAGACCCATTCATTCGTAAACTGGTTTGTTCAAAGAAAATTGCAGTTTCTGCTGCTCCCTGCCATGCCCCATCACCTACTACAAATAGTGATTCTTCTTGGGGCTTCATTTGTCTCATCTGTCAAATAGAAATAAGGTTATTTTAGGTGGGCCATGTAGTTCTCTTTTATAAAACAAACAAACAAAAAACTTGATTTTGAAATAATTATAGGTTCAATGTTAGGAAGGTAGTACGGAGAGGGGGACAGAGAAGACCTGTGTACCCTTCACCTGGTTTCCCCAGTGGTTACATGTTATATAAACTGTAGCATGAGCAGAACCACAAAGCTGACATTGGTATAAAGTGTATACATAATTCCATGCCATGTAATCACCTGTAGATTAGTGTAACCAACACTAAAATCAGGTTACAGAACTTTTCCATTACCACTAAGGTCTCTTTCCTTTTTATAGTCACTACCTCCTCCCATCTCTAACCACTGGCAACTACTAATTTGTTTTTCATCTCTCTTTAAAAAAATAATTGTGTTTTTGTTATGAAATACCTCAATCAGAAAATTGAGAAGAATACTGTAGCAATACTTACATATAATCACCACTCAGATTTAACAAATAAGTAGATTTAATAATGTTGTATTTCCTTCACAATTAAAACAAATCACATATTGAGATTAAGACCTCTTTGTCCCACTCTGATCCCACTGATCACCTACCCCGCCCAAAGATAAACTCTACCCAAAAGTTATTGTATGTCTTCCCTATTCATGTTTTTATCTTTTTCGCACATACCTAGGTGCCTATAACATTATATAGCATATAGTAGTTTTATTTATTTGTTTGTTTGTTTGTTTTTTTATTTAAATTGACATAAATAAGTCAACAAATATTTATTGAGTGCTTATTATGTGTTAGGCATCACTCTAGATCCTGGGAATATGGTGGTCAATAGGGCAAAACCCTTGTCCTAAATATATAAATGTATGAATAAATAAGATAATTGCAGGTACCTGTAACTATGTGGAAAATGATAAAATAGGATACAGTAGTCTCTCCTTATCAGAGAGTGATTTGGTCCATGACCCCAGTGAATGCCTGAAACTGTGGTTAGTACTGAACCCTATATTTTACTGTTTTTTTCCTATATATACATACCTACTGTAAAGTTTAATTTATAAATTAGTCAAGTAAGAGATTAACAACAATAACTAATAATAAATAGAACAATTATAACAATCTACTGTAATTAAAGTTATGTGAATGTGGTCCTCTCTCTCCCCCTCTCTCAAATATCTCACAATACCGTACTGTTGTGATGCATTGGTGGAACCATTCCATAAATGAGACGGCTGTCACTCACATTCTCTGATTACATTTCTAGAACAGAGGCAGATAATTTTTGTTTTTGAGAGTGCGTGAGTTCTTTGCTCTGTACATTGCACCAGGTTTTATCATGTGTCCTGCAGCATTGCCACATAGTACTACAGTTAATCTGCCCTTCCATGGTTTGTGGTCTGGTGACTCCTTTGCAGTTTCATGAATGTAGGTTCTATTAGGCAGCTTCCAGGGGGGCCCAGTTTCATCACAATTGAAGACTTGCTTTTACTGGTATCCTTTTTCCTTAATCAACTTCTTCAACTCTGCCAGAAATATGGTAGCAGCTTCTTCATTGGTAGACACAGCCTCTTCAGTAATTTTTATATTTCTCAGTCCAAACCTATTCCTAAATCTATGTAACCAGCCCTTACTTGTAGTAAATGGCTTGGTGTCACTCATTTCAGGGGATACCTTGCTGAAGTCTTTCTATAGGCTCAATGCTTTCAGGTAACATGATGCCATTGATCAACATGTTTTCTGTTCATGTCTTCCACCCACAAATTTTATCCTTTACCATGGTAACTCAGCACTTGTCATGTGCTGTGGCCATAATTTTTTCAGTTTGGGTTGTAACAGCAAAACTAGCACATATTTCTTTTTCCTTCTCCAGTTTACAAATAGCAGATTTGTTCTCAGCAACCTCAGCATATGATTTTTTATTTTTCTTATTAAGTTGAGCACTTTCACTTAAAGGAAGCACTTCACAGCTTCTCTTGGGCATACCTGAGTTGCCAGCATCACTACCCTTGTGCTTTGGGGTGCATTCTTAAGTAAAATAAGGTTACTTGAACACAAGGATTATACTTCTGCTAACTGAGAGGTTGCCATTAAATGACCAAGGAGCAGGGAGCATGACAAAGAGATGATTCCAGGAAATGGCAGGAGATTTCATCACACTACTCAGAACAGTGTGCAATTTAAAACTTATGAATTATATTTTTCTGGAATTTTCCATCCAATATTTTCCAACCATGGTTGACTGCAGGTAACTGAAACTGTGGAAAACAAAACTTTGGACAAAAAGGGACTATATTGTGGTTTGGATTGGCAGAGAGGTAGAGCAACGAGGGGATTGGCAGGGCACTGAGGAAAGGCCTTGCTGAGGATATTGCATTTAAAATCGAACCCTAAATGATAAGGAGGAATAAGTCAAACAAAGGTAATGGCAAGCAAGTGCCGATGCTCTAGCACAGGAATGAGATTGGCATGTACATGGAAGAGTAATATGGGCACTGAGGCTGGAGCAGTGTAAACACCAGAGAGAGTGGAGGTGGTGAGGTCTGAGGGGTAGAGGCTAGGAGGTGGGAGGGGTGGGAGACCTCATTTGGTAAGGAGTTTGTATTTATTAAGGCTGTTAGGGGAATCCATTGACAAGCAGGGACGCGCCATAGCTACCATGTAGAAGATGGCATGAGAAGGACAAGAATGGAAGCAGTTAGGCTGTTGCAGCTTTCCAGGGAAAGATCAGCCAGGGGGATGGTGATGCCCCTAATAAGATGAAAAGGCTTGGTATCACCTTATCCTACAATTTGCCTTTAGGATTCAACATTGTGTTTCAAGATTTACTTATATTGATACTTTTAGATAAAGTTAATTCATTTTAATTGCTATGTATATTTTGTTCTATGAGTATACCAAATTTTCTTTATTAATTTTCTTATTAAAAGACTTTAAAGATATATCTGTTTCTCCTATACACAGCCTGCCAAAGCATCTTTATATATGGATTCTTGTATATAGGATATGAGAGTTTCTCTGAGATATACATCTAGCAATAGAATTGCTGGGGTCTTGAGGTATGCTGATTTAAGCTCTGTCAGATACTTCAAAATTGCTCTTCAAAGAGTTGTACCAATTTGTACTCACTAGCTGTGTATGAGAATTTCCATTTCCCCTCATCCTCAACGTCTGGTGTTGTGCATTTAGCCATTGCCAATCTGGTGGATATAAAATGGAAGGTCATTGTTATAATTTGCATTTCCTGATTACTAGCTACTATATTTTTTGGCTCTTTAGGTTTCTTTTCTGAGAAGTTTTTGTTTCTATCCTATGACTACTTTCCTGTTGGGTTGTTTTTTTCTCTTATTGATTTGTAGGATTCTTTTATATATTCTGGATAATAATTCTTTGTTGGATTTAGTGCATTGAAATATGCATCGAAGCAGCTTTTTGGGGTTTTATGCATTAAATAATTTTTTTCCAGTTTTTAGCTTGTCTTTTCACTGTTTTAAATGGTTTACATTAAAAAAATACAATAGCCAGTTTTACCAATCTTGTTTTTTTATGTTTTGTGCTTTCTAATCATGAGGTCATACAAATATTAAAGTTTGGCTTTCCATTTTAATTATTGAATTGACATGGACATTAATTTTGTGAATGAGGGAAGTATGAATTAATAAAATCTTCTGTTCCAAATGGAAAACTAACTGATCAAGCACCATTTATTGAGTTGTCTTATCCCGTTACTACTGATTTGTAATGTTATCTCTGTCATATGTCAAGTTTTCCCTAAACATGATCTTTTTAATGGGTTCTCTGTTCTGCTGTTCTATTTGTCTGTCTCTACACCAACGATAATCTTTTGAAATTACTGTAGCTTCATAATAAGCCTTGCTATCTAATGTGGTGGATTGTCTTTCTTCGTTCTTCTAAGTAATCTTGGGCAGTTTGCATTCTTTACTCTTATGTTAACTTATGGACTAACTTGTCAAATGCCACAGAGGAAAAAAACACTAATGGATTTAATTATTATTGCAATGAGATTAGTTTGGAAGGAATTGCCATCTTTGAGTCTTTTCATCTCACACAGAAACATAGACTATCCTTTCACTTATTTATTGTGCCTGAATAAAGCTTTGGGGAAGCCAAAGGAATTTATGTTGTTTATAAGTCCCCAAGTTTTTGTTGCTACTGTAATTTTTTTTATTTTAATTTTTCAATTAGGGTTCACACTTCATATTATTTTACATTAGTTTCAGGTGTACAGCATTGGTTAGACATTTATATAATTAACAAAATCACCCCCACCCCAATCAGTCTAGTACCCACCTGGCACTATTCATAATTATTACAATATTCTTCACTATATTCCCTACACTGTATTTCACATCCCTGTGACTATTTTGTAACTACTAATTTGTACTTCTTAGTCCTTTCCCCATTTTCACCCAGTCTCCTCACCCCTGTCCCTCAGGCGATCACCAGTTTGTTCTCTGTATCTATGAGTCTTTTCATTTTGTTTGTTCATTTGTTTTTGTCCTTAGGTTCCACATATAAATGAAATCATTTATCTTTGCCTGACTTATTTCACTTAGCATAATACCCTCTAGGTCTATCCGTGTTGTTACAAATGGTAAGATTTCATTTTTTCTTATGGCTGAATAATATTCTACTGTATATATGTACCACTTCTTTACCTAGTCATCTACTTATGGGCACTTAGGTTGCTCCCATATCTTGGTTATTGTAAATAGTGCTGCAGTGAATATAATTGCATATATCTTTTTGAATTAGTGTTTTGGTTTTCTTTGGATAAATACCCAGAAGTGGAATAGCTGGGTCATAAGGTAGTTCTAGTTTTAATTTTTAAGGAACCTCCGAACTGTTTTCCATAGCGGCTGCACCAATTTGCAATCTCACCAACAGTGCACGAGGGTTCCCTTTTCTCCACATCCTCGCCAATACTTGTTTTTTGATTTATTGATGATAGCCATCATAACAGGTTTTAGGTGATTTCTCTTTGTGGTTTTAATTTGCATTTCTTTGATGAATAGCGACATTGGAATCTTTTCATATGTCTGTAGGCCATCGTATATTCTGTTTGGAGAAAATACCTACGCAGGCCTTCTTCCCATTTTTTAATTGCATTGTTTTTCTGGTGTTGAGTTGTATGAGTTCTTTATACATTTTTGATATTAACCCCTTATCTCATTGGAAAATATCTTCTCCTATTCAGTAGGTTGTCTTTTCCTTTGCTGATTTTTTCTTTGCTGTGCAAAAACTTTTTAGTTTGATGTAGTCTCTTTTGTTTATTTTTTCTTTTGTTTCCCTTGTCCAGAAACTATATTTTAAAAATATATATTACTAAGAGCAATGTTAGAGTGTTTCCTCCTATGTTTTTTTGTAGGAGTTTATGGTTTTGGGTCTTACATTTAAGTCTTTAATCCATTTTGAGTATATTCTTGTATATGGTGTAAGAAGGTGGTCAGTTCACTTTTTGCATGTAACCATCCAGTTTTCCCAATTCCATTTGTTGAATAGTCTTATTTATCCCATTGTGTATTCTTGCCTCCTTTGTCATAGATTAAATGGCCATATTGGTGTAGATTTATTTCTGGGCTCTCTATTCTGTTCCATGAATCTATGTGTCTGTATTTATGTCAGTACCTTGCTATTTTGATTACTATAGCCTTGTAGTATAGTTTGATATCAGGTAGTATGATACCTCCAACTTTATTCTTCTTTCTCAAAATTGCCATGGCTATTCGGGGTCTTTTATGGTTCCATATAAATTTTAGGATTATTTGTTGTAGTTCTGTGAAAAATGCCATTGGTATTTTGATAAGGATTGCATTGAATCTATAGATTGATTTGAGTAGTATGGACGTTTTAATGTCGTTAATTCTTCATATCTATGAGCACAGTATAGGCTTCCATTTATTTGTATCTTCTTCAGTTTCTTTTTTCAATGACTTATAATTTTCCAAGTACAGCTGTTTTGCTTCCTTGGTTAAATTTATTCCTAGACATTTTATTTTTTTGATACAATGGTAAATGAGATTACTGTCTTAATTTCTCTTTCTGATAGTTCGTTATTGGTTTATAAGAATGCAACCAATTTCTGAATAATTTTGTATCCTGCTGCTTTATTGAATTCATTTCCAGTTTCTAACAGTTTTTGGTGGGGGGAGGGTAGAATCTTTAGGGTTCTCTCTATATAGCATCATGTCATCTAAAAATGACATTTTTACTTCTTTCTTTTCAATTTGAATACTTTTTATTTCTTTTTCTTGTCTTAGTGCTGTGGCTAGGACTTCCAATACTATATTGAATCAAAGTGTGAACGTGGACATCCTTGTTTGTTTTTGATCTTAAGGAAAACGTTTTAAGTTTTTACCTGTTGAGTATGATGTTAGCTGTGGGTTTATCATAGATGATTTCGTTATGTTGAGGTATTTCTCTCTATTCCCACTTTACTGAGAGTTGTTATCATAAATGGATGCTGGATTTTGTCACTTTTCCTGCATCTATTGATATGATTATATGATTTTTATCTTTCAATTTGTTAATGTTATGTATCACATTAACTGATTTGCTAATATTGTAACAAACTTGCATCCCAGGAATAAATCCCACTTGATCATGGTGTATGATCTTTTTAATGTATTGCTGAATTAGGTTTGCTAATATTTTTTGAGGATTTTTATATCTTTGTCCATCAGGAATATCAGCCTATAATTTTTTCTTTCTTTCTTTCTTTCTTTCTTTCTTTCTTTCTTTCTTCTTTTCTTTCTTTCTTTCTTTCTTTCTTTCTTTCTCTTCTTTCTCTTTCTTTCTTTCTTCTCTCTCTCTCTCTCTCTCTCTCTCTCTCTCTCTCTCTCTCTGTCTCCCTCCCTCCCTCCTTTTTTTTTTTTTTTTTTTTTACTTTTTTATAATGTCTGTCTGGTTTTGGAACCAGGATAAATAATGGTGGCTCATAAAAAGAACTAGGGAGGCTTCCTTTCTTTTGAATTTTTTGTAGTAGTTTGAGTCGGATAGGTGTTACTTCTTTGAATATTTGGTAAAATTCACCTGTGAAGCCATTCGGTCCAGGACTTTTGTTTTTTAGGAGTTTTTGATTACTGATTCAATTTCATTAATAGTCATTGGTTGGTTCATATTATCTGTTCCTTCTTTACTCACTCTTGGAAGATTACTTGTTTCTAGGAATGTATCCTTTTCTTCCAGATTATTCAATTTGTTGGCACATAAGTGCTAATAGTATTTTCTTATGATTCTTTATATTTCTGTGAGTCAGTTGTTACTTCTCCCCCTTCATTTTTGATTTTATTTATTTTGGTCCTCTCTCTTTTTTTCTTGATGAGACTGGTTCAAGATTTGTCACTTTGTTTATTTTTAAAGAACAAGCTCTTGGTTTTATTGATCTTTTATATATTTTTTAGACTATTTTATATATTTCCACTCTGACTTTTATTATTTCCTTCCTTCTACTCACTTAGTATTTTATTTGCTGTTCTTTCCTAATTTATTTAGGTGTATAGTTGAATTGTTTATTTGAGATTTTTCTTATTTCTTGAGGTAGGCCTGTATTGCTATGAATTTCCCTCTTAAAATGGCTTTTGCTGTGTCCCATAGATTTGAGTCATTGTGTTTTCATTTTCATTTGTTTCAAGGTACCTTTTGATTTATTCTTGATCTAATTGTTTACTCATTTGTTGTTTTGTAGCATTATATTTAACCTCCGTATTTTTGTGTATTTTTGTTTTTTCCTTAAGATTGATTTCTGGTTTCATACCATTGTGGTCAGAGAAGACTCTTGATATGATTTCAATCTTTTTAAATTTACTGAGATTTATTTTTGGGCCTAACATTTGGTCTGTCTTGGAAAATGTTCCATGTGCACCTGAGAAGAATGTAATTTCTGTTGGTTTGGAGTGAAACACTCTAAAAATATGAATTAAATCCATCTGGTCTAGTCAGTTAAGGCCACTGTTTCCTTCTTGATTTTTGCTGGAAGATCTGTCCATGGTGTCAATGGGGTGTTAAAGTCCCCTACTATACTATTACTGTCAGCCTCTTTCCTTTGTGTCTGTTGATATTTGCTTTATATATTTAGGTTCTCCCATGTGGAACATAAATGTTTACCAGGGCTATATTCTTATTGGAGTGATCCCTTTATCCTTATGTAATGTCTTTGTCTCTTATTATAGCCTTTGTTTCAAAGTCTGTTTTGTCTGATATAAGTATTGCTACACTGGATTTTTTTTCATTTCTATTTGCATGAAATATCTTTTTCCATCCCTTTGCTTTCAGTCTCTGTGTGTCTTTTGATCTGAAATGGGTTTTTCTTTTGTGGACAGCATATGTATGGGTCTTGTTTCTTATCCATTTGGCTACACTATGTCTTTTAATTGAAGCATTTATTTACATTTAAAGTGATTATTGATCGGTATATTGTTATTGACATTTTATTATTTATATTTATGTTATTTTCCCCCTTTCTTCTTTTTAAAGAAGTCCCTTCAACATTTCTTGTAATACTGGCTTGGTAGTGATGAATTCCTTTACTTTTTCTTGTCAGGGAAGGAATCTCATTTTCAATTTTAATTGAGAGCCTTGTGAGTAGTCTTGGTCATGGGTCCTCGCTTTTCATCACTTTGAATATTTTCAATTCCAATCCCTTCTGGCCTGCAAATTTTCTGTTGAGAAATGAGCAGACATGCTTATGGGAGTACCCTTGTAGGTAATAAGGTGCCTTTCTCTTGCTGCTTTTAAGATTCTCTCTCTTTTTTTTTAGACTTTGCCATTTTAATTATGACGTGTCTTGGTGTAGGTGTTTTGGGTTCATATTGTTTGGGACCATCTGCACTATCTGGGCTTGTAACAATATCTATTTTCCTCACCAGGTTAAGGAAGTTTTCAATCATTATTTCATCAAATAGGTACTCAATGTCTTGCTTTCTCTCTTTTCCCTCTGGTACCCCTATGACACGAATGTTGTTATGCTTGCTATTGTCTCAGAGGTCTTTTAAACTATCCTCATTTTTTTTTTTTTGATTATCTTTTCTTTTCATTGTTCTGATTGGGTATCTCCTGCTACCTGGTCTTCCAAATTGCTGATTCAGTCCTCTGCTTCATCTAGTCTGCTGTTGATTCCTTCTAGTGTGTTCTTCATTTAAGTAGTTGTATCCTTAATTTCTGACTTGTTTTTTATGTCCTTTTTTATGCTTACTATCTCTTTGTTGAAGTTCTCACTGAGATCATCTATTATTCCTTTAAGTTTTTTGAGGATCCTTATAATTAATATTTTGAACTCTGTCTACTAGGTTGCTTGCCTATATTTCATTTAGTTCTTTTTCTGGAGTTTTCTTTTATTCTTTCATTTGAGACATATTTCTTCATTTTCTCATTTTGGCTGCCTCTGTGTTCATTCTATATATTGGGTAGAGCTGCTACATCTCCCAGTCTTAGCATGGTGGTATTATGTAGCAGGTGCCCTGTGTGGCCCAGTGGCTCAGTCTCCCTGATCCCCTGTGCTGGGTTGTGCCAAATGTGTCCCTGGTGTGGACTGTGTGTGCCTTCCTGTTGTAGTTGAGCCTCAATTGCTGTTGCCATGTCTGTGGGTGGGGTTGACTTTCAGGCTCACTGGCTCTAAGGATTGGCCACACTCACAGGATATGAGCTGCTGTGTGGGGTGGACCACAGAGTGAGATTTGCTTCAACTGGCTGGTGTGCCTGTTGAGACCATTGTCTGGGTGTGCTGCTTGTGCAGTTAATGAGGTGGTGCTCTGTTGAGGTCTAATGCCAGCATCTGAGTGTGTTGGCTCTGGAGCACCTTGTCAAGGGCTTCCCTGCAGGCAAAGGTCAGCTGCTGCCTGTGACAGCCCAGGGCTAACTGGTAGGAGCTACAAAGCTATCTTTGGTTTGTCACTGTTTGTGCTGGATCTGGAGGCACGTGAGAGAGGCCGCGTGATGAACCGAGGCCAACTGCCACCAGTACCGGGCCGGGGGTAGCTCTGCAAAAGGCAAAGGGCACTCCAAGTCCTGTGGGCTGCTCTTAAGGCTTAGCAGCTTAAAGAACCTCGGGTGGTATGTAAATTAGATGGGCAGATTCCACGGAGTCACTAGGATGGGGCAAATGGTGTTTTTCAGATTAGTGTAGATTCAGATATTTTGCCAGTGCTGAGCCTGTGGCCACTCGCAAGTCCCAGATCACACCGAGGCCAACTGCTGCCCACTTTGGGCTCGCAGACCCCTAAATTTGTTCAAGAAATACTGTAGCTCAGACTGGTTGCCAAACCCCGAAAGTGTTTCCTGAGGTGTAGGAGCCCGGGCCTGTGTATTGTTGCAGAAGGAACCCCTTGCAGAGAGTGTGTGGGCTGGGGTAGGTTGCCTGACAATTTGCAAGGTGGGTTGGACAGGGTCTAAGAGAGTCGCAGGGCGGAGCAGAGGACATCTCCCCAGACCAATGCAGATTTGAGTTTGGCTGTGTGGGGGGAGGGTTCAACTCAGGGAAGATGGCGCCCACCTATAGGCTACAGAGGAGGAGGGTTCAACAGAGGAACAATGGTGGCTGTCCCTCTAGCCCTTGTGCTGAAGTCATATGACTCAGTCTTTTTTGAATGTCTGTGGCACCTCCTGAGCTGCTAGCCCTTTGCTAGAACCCAGGGTGAGCGCCTGCAAGTGAGTAAGTCTGTGCATGCGCCCTTACGGGGCCTCTGCATTTTCAGCTGCCTTCTGTCTCACCCAGATGGTCAGAATCTCTACTGATTTTCACAGTCACATTTATGGGGACTCCTCTTCCTGACACTAGAATTCTGGCCATGGAGCCCCAGTATGGTGCCAGAGCTCCTGTCTCCTCCAGGGGGACCTCCACAGCTGAGATAGCCCTGCAGATGTTCAACCACCACAGGTGGGTATGGGACCAACTTGTTTCATGTCTCCACCCATCTTGTCAGTCTCGATGTCATGTCGTCTTTATATCCTTAGTTACCTTTGTTGCTATTATTAATGTGATCTCTCTCCCCCCTTTTTTTTTTTTTTTGCTTTTAAATTATACTTTCTATTAGTTTTCTATTGGGATATGGGATTACTACTAATTTTTGAATATTTATTTTTATCCAGGAGACTTTCTAATTTTAGTAGTTTGAAGAATCTTTTGGGTTTTTTGCTGTTGTTGTTGTTGTTGTTGTTGTGTTGTTATATAGACAGTCATAGTGTATGCAAATAATTAGTTTATTAGTTTTTTTCAATTAACCAGCATTTAGTTAATCTCCTTAAGTCTCTTCCAAACTCTAGGATCCTTGATTCTATTCAGTGCTTTTGTATCTCTGTGTGGATAAAAATTAAGCATGGGCCTCATTCTTGTTACATAATATCTTGATACACTATACAACAATCTTTCTTTATTCTTGTCTCCTATTCCCTCTTCTGTTGAATTTACTAGGAAACTGTCGCTGAAATTTTGATAACAAAAATAAAATAGATATAATTTTTAAAATCTCTAAGAGATTAGACATTATGCATCACTAGTTGGCGACTGTGATATCACTATAGACTCAGACACATGCTGCACATATTATAGATTTCAAGATGTGGGTCAAGAAGAAATGAGAAAAAGAAAATTATGTCAGTCCTTAGTATTTGTAGAACATACACATACACACACATACACACAGTATGTGTGTATATAAAGTCATGTGGGCTATAACATATTGGCATGAGAACATATTTCTGCCATTGAAAAAAAAATCAAATCCAAGAAATGGATCCAGTTTCTTGTTAAACTTCAAAGTATAGACAAGTCTCTATGAAACTTTGGAATGTATTATTTCTGAAAATTAGTGCCTAGCCTTTGATGGGTTCTATAAACCAGGAGAGGTTAAAGTTTGGATAGTTGTCACCTCCTAGGATTATGGTTAGGCTAATCCACAGAGTGGGTTGTAGCAAAATTCCATTGCTCATCTCCTAAGAAAGGAGGGGCTCTTTTCTATCTCAGAGCCCTGCATTCTGTAATTCACTAAGACACTGGCCCTGGCACCAAATGGGGTGTTGGTAGTGAGATAAAGAACACCGGAGTTTGGTGAACCCATCCAACTGACAACCAGGTTGTCATCTGGGTCTTCTGCCATCTTTGCAATATTCTAGTAGAACAAAAAAGTCACAGGCCTGCTCCTCTTGGAAAGCTTTGCAAAAGGCCTGGCCTATAGAAATTTGCTGGGCCTGCTTTTCTGGGTTGTCCAAACCTCCCAGAGTGAGGTCCAGTCAGGATTGGTCTGAACTCAGAGGCAGTTACAAGGCCATTTACTCTACCACCAAATCTACTTGGTCACAGACCAAGTCATAGCTGTTCCCAAAGCTATGAGAGTAAACACTGTCTCCTATTTTTAGTAGTTTATTGCTTGCAAAAATAGCTTGAAATCCAGGCCTTTGAGTCTCAGCAGCCTTCAGCTTAACAGGCTATTCCGTGGTAACAACCATCTCAATAATGACAATAACAGTCACCACCAACATTCACCCAGGTTTGCTGTATGCAGGCGTTGTGCTAAGTGCTCTGTATGCATTGTCTTGTTTCATCCTCACATGGTGCAGTCATTATTATTATCCCTGTTTTTCAGCTGGAGAAACCAAGATTCAGAAAGGTTAGGCCACCTGCCCCATGTCACACAGCCTTCAGAAGCAGAGCCTAGGAGCTGAACCCAAGTCAGTCCAGCCAGATGTCACAGTTTATGTTTTCAACCACCTTTTATTCCTGCCTTTCCACATTCCATAATGGCATCTGTGGTGGGATGTTTATATGTGGGATCTGGTCCAGGTTCCTTAAAGAATTTCAGTTGATAATTGAATCAAGTTAAATACTCAAGATACTACATCCATTTATGTGGGAGATATTAAATATAATTTTTCTTGTTTTATTATTTCTTAAATTGCTATATTTACAAGTTACCTTATTCTTCTCATCATATTCTCTTTTTACAGAGAAACCCAAGATGTTTATTCTAACGTGGTGGTATTTGGGATGATTGCTTAACAGTTTAAAGGGCACCCAGTAGTTGTATAGAATGCAGTCTTAAAATGGCCGGTAAAACCATCAGAGAATGAGCAAGCTCCGGGGTGGAACCAGAAATGTGGCTTCCAGTTCCCTGTTGATTGCTTTAGCAGAAAAGTCAAGTTCAGGATCTTGTGTTTTCAGAGATGATTGGCATGCATTAGCAGAGTAGCTGCACCTGGAAAATTTTGACTTAAATCTATTGATCTCATGTAAATGGCATATGGGAAACAATAAGTGATGGTTTGGTTACCAAATATAAGCCCAGGGAACACTCATATGAACACAATATTGCTTGTTTCTAATCTGACAGCTTTCAGAGGGAAAACACTGTAGAGCTGGGTATTTCCTGGTGAGTCCTCATGGTGTATATAAGTGTATAAAAACTCCACTAATTATATGGAGAGGTGGGGTGGCTGGCAGAGGCCTCACAGAATGCCTGCACTGGAGTTAAGAATCAAGGCTCTTTGCTTGCAAGTAAAAAAACCTACTTCAGACTAGCTTAAGCAGAAATAAATGAATAATAATATCTATGCATACTGTTGACCCTTGAACAATATGATTTTGAACTGTGTGGGTTCACTTATACATAGGTTTTTTTTTCAATAAATGCATACTGCAAATGTATTTTCTCTTATGATTTTCTTAATAACATTTTCTTTTTTCTAGCTTACTTTACTATAATAATATAGTATATAATACATATAACATACAAAATATGTGTCAATTGACTATATGATCGGTAAAGCTTCCAATCAACAGTAGGATATTAGTAGTTACGTTTTGGGGGAGCCAAAAGTTATACATGAATTTCAACTTTCTGAATGGAGGATATCTGGCCCCTAACACTCACGTTGGTCAAGGATCAACTGTATATCTACATACATGAGATGATGTACATAGGACAGGGTTTTACTCTAAGGATACAAAGTTATCACATGGAATCCAAGGATGACCAGTGTTGTGGGCTTTAGGAGAGACCAGGATGCCTTTTTTCAGGGCAGCTGTCCTCTTCGGCACCTCCTGTCTGGGACCTATGGCTCCTCATCCCTACTTCTCCATCCTCCTCTTTCCTCTTCTTGCTCTCTGTGGACCAACTCTGCTTCTCTGTGAATGGCTGCCTCATAATTCACAATGACATCTGTCTTCAGTTTATATGACCAAAAGACCCTGACTCTGCACCTCACATCCAAATTTTGGGTCAGAGAATTAAGTCAGCCCAGCTCAGGTCAGCAACCCCATTTGTCAGCTCCTGCCTGGGAGGTGAGGCGACTGGACTCAAACATGACCTTCGGGGGCTATGACTGTGCAAGAAGGGTCAGTTTCCAAATAGTCTTTTCTTTCTATTATTCTGAACATATAACTTTTTTAAAAAGTTGAATTTTTGTCATGTTAGTCCTCTAATAGTGAAGGATAATGTGAGAAGTAGATGCTATCTTTGCATGGACAGCCCATATATAAATGAAGTATGGAGAAATGCCTGTTTTAAAAAATTGATACCTGTGGGATATAAACATAAAAGCAACAAATGAACAGGACAAACAAACAGAGACTCATGGACATGGAGAATGGACTAGTGGTTACCAGAGGGTAGGAGGAGAGCGGGGAGGAGGGAGGTAGATGGGGTAAAAGGAGTCAAATATGTAGTGACATTAAAAAATTAAATAAAAATAAATAAATAAGCAAATAAATAAATAAATTATATCCCTAATAATCTGCATTTTTATTCCTCAGACCAAGAGAGAAAATGATTCATTCTATCCTAATTTAATGTTTTTATGTTCGAAATAATTTTATTGATCACCTATCAAAATTACTTATAGCAACTATAACAAAGGAGTAGTTTTAGTAGTAGACATTTTATAGGTAGAGTTATACCTATCAAATATCCCTGAATTGAGTGTTTTAAGAAAAAAGTGTGATGAGTTTTTAAGAAAGATTTAGATTTGTAAAGTGATTACTCACCTATTCACATATTTGCTGGGTAAGTTCAGAATTTTTTTTCTTTTTCTTTTTAAAGTTGATTGCTCACACATATAGGGTAAAATGCTTAAGAAACAACCGGCCATGTCCTGCTCCTCTTCTGCCCCCAATCAGAGTGGTCTTGGTGATGTTATCTATCAACACAGTTTTGGATTAGTTCTTTTAAATTCTTACTTCTTATTTAAAATTGTGCTTATAATGTATTTCAAATACACAAAATGTATGGAGAATAATATAACACTAATGACACCTTCCCCACATTTAACAAAGATGATTTTGTGGCATTGCTTTTTATAGCCTCCTAAATGAGAAAGTTGCTAAGTGTTATATGCAGTGTATAACCAATATGTGTAAGAGTAAAAGTTATCCAAAGCTATACTTTATATTTCTTATGGATACATGTACTTATTAAGACATAAATATAGAATGGAGAGGATGCTCAACCACCTCCAAAGGGCCATAACCTGTCAGAAATGGAATGGGTGAGGCCAGGAGCTTCAGCCATATCTGTGGTGTTTTATTTTTAAAAAATCATCCGTAGCAAATATGGGAAATGTTGTTGATTCTTAGAGGTTTTTAGTATAAAGCATATGGTGAGACAATTTTATTTTTTAAGTAGCCCCTTAGAAATGACCCCCTCCAGACACATTTGTAATTAATAAAGAGGAATTACATTATTGATCATGGGTAGATGCCCTTTGCATGAATATCTATTGCATGAATATCACTAGAGTCAGAGAACAGGGTTAAAGGGGGAAAAGGAAATGTATTTCAAATTGTGTAGCCCTAATTTTATTCTAATTGTTTGATGCTGTTCTAAAGGGTAGTAGAGGCAGAATTCGTAACTATCACCATCATCGTCATAGCTAACATTTATTGTATGCTTTATAATGTGTTAGTTGAAAACACTTTACATGGGATATTAGTTAGGATACAGGTATACCTGCCATAACAGAGACTCAAAGTAACAGTGGCTTAAAAAAGATAGAATTTTATTTATCATTCATATAACACTCTGGACATATGCAGCCCATAGCTGATGTGATGGCTCCACGGGGTCAAAGATTCCAGCTTCTACTATCTTGCTGCTCTGCCATTCCTAGGAAATTGCCCTTACAGTCTAGGATGGCTCTTGGCTGTCCATCACTAGTCATTGCTCGTATTTCCTTGGCTAGAATTGAACCACATGAGCACAACTGGCTGCAAGGGAAGCTTGGAAATGTAGTCTTTATTCTGCACAGCATGTATAGCAGCTATAAAAAGTAGGAGTTTCTTGCCTATAGAGTAAGAGGAAATAAATATGGGGGGCCATAAGAAAGTCTGTGCCACAATGCATAGTTTCTTTTTAACCTCACAATGACACCAGGAGTTAAGCTCAAGTTGGTCCATTTAACAGTTGAAGGAAAAGTGAGATTATGTTTACTCACTGAAGGTCACACAGCCAGTACTTCGTGAGCTGGGTGTGGCTTTATTTTTGTTTCTTTTGTATTTGCATCCAGTTTGCTGAGAAGTTCGAATACTAGGATCTAGGCTGGGAGTTCTCAGCCTCTTTGGGACTGCCACACCTCAGCAGTGTTAGCTTGATTTCATCACAACATTTAACATAATCATAATCATGCAGGAAGGCACTGTGCTTTAGTGTGAAAGCAACCACACATTTAATTTTGTTCAAGGAATTCTGTGACATTTATTGAGCAATAGGTAGTATGTTTGGGTGTTGCCCAATCAGAACTGGGAACCTAGACCAGAGAAATGTCATTCCTTAGTTTAATTCAGATTATACCTGGCTCTGGTTAGGGGTTAGGCTAGAAAGTGTGCCTCCAAAAAACAATTTTTTTTTTTAAGAACAATAAACACCTTTATTACATGAGCTAAAATGGGTGGGGTAAGGATTTATTTGCCTTCCCAGGCCTTGGTTTTCCTCACATAGAACTCCAGCTCCTTGCCCTCTAGCCTAATGCCATCTGCTCAGCCTCATCGCCTGGTCTTGAAGTGATGCGTACAAGAAGCTTGCCCTGCTGGAACTGCCCCTCTAGAAAATTGCTGATTTTGGCATGCTTTCTCCTTTCGCATATTTCTTATGTATTTTCTTTGATGGGTTTTTGTTTAAAATCTCTCCCTCCTCAGGAGTCAGCTTGGCCTCCTCCTTGCAGCCTGGGGACAATATATAGTGGGACTTGTACTACTGTCTGTACGGTGTGCTGTCAATGTGCATGAGGCAGTTCTTTACTGGATCTTGGTGTGAACTAGTTCCTTGTTGGATGGATTGTAGACAACATGAATAATCCTGGTTTGCACGTACAACACTTGGAGCCCAGGAGAAGTTCCTCATGTCCAGCCTCAAGGCATGGTATTTCTTGTTGCCTCCTCTCACATGGGCTGTGTGTATCCAGCGCAGACTAATCTTACACTGTTGGCAGCCGTCCTAGCTCACATTTTCGCTTCTTGTAGAAGGGCCTTCTCTTGCCCCCTGTCTTGTGGTGTGCACTTGGGCCAGTTGTCCTGAGAGATGTCCACAGCTTGGTGCCGACTGAAAGAGAGTGCCAAAATCTTTTTTTCTTTTTTTCTTTTTTTTTTTAACACCTACAACCCTGGGCTTCCTAGGTGGTCTCCCATCCAAGTACTAACCGGGCCTGATCCTGCTTAACTTCTGGATCAGATGAGATCGGGCACGTTCAGAGTGAGATGGCCATACACGGCCAAAATCTTTCTAATAAGAAAATGTTTGAATAAAAATATATGTTCTAACATCTTTTTTTGAGTCCAATAATAAGACTATAGACTATTTCCAAATTATTAAGTAAAAAGTAGCAAATTTTTTTAGAAATGATTTTATTTTAAGGGGAAAAAAGTAGCATTGAAACCAGATGTTGCTTTTCTACAATGCATCCAACCACCAGCATCTTACACGCAACAAAATTTGGCAGGAGGGTGACCCCTTTCTTCCACCCAGATCACAATTTCCAAGTGTTGGCATGTGCTGAAAACAAAATTGCTAAAGGGAAACCTAGTTCCTGAAAGTTCACATCTGACATTATTCAAGCTTATGCTGGATCAGAAGGATACATGGTAGGAAAGGCATGCAATCATACCTGTCATAGATTTTTGCTTTCGGAAATATTAAAAGTTGAAGTCTTTGCCTGGTTCAATACCAAGGTGAGGATTAGGGTAAGGTAAGGGAAAAGCTCACTTCTGGTGGCAAAATTCACAGGGGTGCCAAAAAACTTAGTAATCAAAATAATAATAATAATCAAGATATTTTAATGAAAAAATTTTAAATGCAGAGTAAATTTGTAATGAGCAAATATCAAAATTTTAAATAAAGACGGGCTATTGTTGTTACTGTTACCATATTGTATCTTTGCGTGATGAGAACAGCCATTTCCATTCAGCCCCAAATTCCTGGCCTCTAGGTCTTCGCATAACCCACCAGGCAGGTTTATGAGCATTGACAATACGTAAGAACAGGTTGGGCATATATATGGGGCTTTATGGATTGTCATGTCTTTTGATTATAGGGCTTCTATTAATTTTTCTTCCTTAGTTCAAAAGATTTTGGAGGATATTTTGATGAGTGTATATAGAAGTACACATTTTTCCTTTGTTTTGGGCTCTACAGGGCACGGTTTAGGATGTCCAAGAACCTGTTCTTCATGCTGGATGAGATCACTGCAGGAGCTCCAAACTCTTGGGAGACTTAAAAGTGATGGTTCCTTCTCTGAGACCAATTGGCTAACCACATGATTGCTCCCCCTTTAATTATCCATGCCCCAAATGCACTTAGTCTTTTTGCAAAAACGGAAATCTTTGAGTTTGTCTGTTTAGAGGTGCATTAACACCATCTGTCCTAGATTGGAAATCCCCTGATCCCCATCTCCCTGACCCTTCCCTTCCCTAAAATTAGTTCCCTCTTTTTTCTCTCCTGTTTTAATCCTTATTCTCATTTACAATTTTCCATGTGTCTGTTTATTTCACGGAGGCCTCCCCTGCTTGGCTGCAGGCTCTATGAGAGCAGGGAGTATGTCTGGCTGGCTCATCGCTCTGCCCCCAGCACCTAGCACAGTGTCTACATGTTATAGAGGGTTCATACAGATTTTTAGATAGTTAAATGAACTCAGAAGTGGTTTATCTGCATTGTTCAATTCTAAGTAAAGCTTCAGGTGCTTAATAAATGTTATTGGTAATAATGCTACTGGATTTTTTTTTTTTAATCAAGAATGCCTTCAAATGTCAATGGATTAAATCTTTCTTTTTCTTTTTTTCTTAGCTAGGTCTTGATTAAGCAATATTTCTGAAACCTGATAACTACTGTTATGGTTTAAGCAACGTTTTGCAATATCTGGAAGGGTAGTAATACAAAGGCAGTTTGAGTTAGTGGAAAGAGCATTAGATTGAAAGTCAGGAGGCCTGGATATGAAGTGTAACTCTAACAAAAAAAGGGGATGCTTTTGGTGGCATGAGCTGGGTTTCCCCTGAACGGTTGAGTAGGCCTCATTCTCTTGTAGGTCCTTAGCTATGAGCAAATCCCTGAAGCCAAAGTCATCTTGATTTTTTAGGTCTGCTCTGCCACAAGTGAAATCTGACCATTAACCCTTACAGCACAGGCCTCTTGAGAGCTCACCCCAACCATGTCCACACATTGTGGAGCCAGTGAAGTCTCCATGTTCAGTGTCTTCCCTAAGTACCTCTTTGGAGATTCTGGTTAGTATTGGGGGAATCTAGGAGTCACCTCTTTGAGGAGCTCAGTGAATATTTAGCTAGCTCATGTTATGCTTTTGCAATAAAGCGTGAGACCAGGCTAGGAGTCCCTACCTTCTAGGGCTATCTTATCAGGTTGGGGGAGGCAGGATGGTGATGGAAAAAGCCCCAGCTTTGTATTCAAGCGGATTGGGCTCTAATCCCAGGATGGCATTCACTAGCTGGGTACCTCAGTGCGAAACTGAGAAAGTAGAAAGAGAATAATATTAATATTCTATCAGTCAGGACTCTTGGTTGCACATACCAGACACCTAACTCAATTTAATGAATGTAAATAACTTAAATGGCATCAGTGGGACTCAACCAGAGGGCTTATCTAGTTTATTTCCTATAAGCCCAGAAAGGGTAGGGTATAGCTGGATTCCAGTGACAATTGGAACCAGAGTCTGCAACATTGTTAGGACACTTCTTTTTTTTTCTGTTCTCGCTTACTTCTATATGCAAAGATATTAGTTCCTAAGGATGGCTTCTTCCAGTGGTGGAAAACTTGACCTCATATTTCATAGCTTCTCCACCAGAGGGAGATTGCCTCTCTTCTTTGTGATCCTGTTTGAAAAATCTTGGGAAGGATCTTATTGGCCTGACTTGGATCACATGCTGAAACTTGGACCAATCAGCTTTGGCAAGGGCAGGTGGTTTACTGTGATGGACAACCTTCATTAGAAGCACATGTTGGAGTTGGTAGAGGGATATTCCTCAAAAGAAGGGAGCTTGTTTTTTTCCAGAAATGGAGAGATGTGAAGCAGACTAAACAATAGATGTTCACCACATGTTTACATTTCAGGGTTGTTGTGAAGATTAGAGATAATGTATATAAAGCACCAGTTGTAAAATGATAATGATGATGACAACTGTTATCTCAGCATCTCTGTATACCCAGGCTTCACATATGGGACCATTATATCTCATAGACAGAAGCACACTCTCTTCTTTGTTATTCTTTTGACCTTAGGACAATCGTCTTAATAGACTCCCATGAAGCCCTTAATCACAGATGAAGAAAGTAAGACCTAAAAAGAGTATGTGACTTGCTCAAGGACATAGAGCTAGTTAGTGGCACAGTGAGGCCTAAACCCAACCCTCAAGGCTTCCAATCTACTTTACCATTTGTATACCATATGGCAATAAAATTACTGGCTCTGAAGATAGCCTACCTGGCTTTAAAGCTCAGCTTCTCTTACTGTGTGCCCTTGGGCAAGTTCCTTAACCTCTCTGAGCCTCAGAGGGTCCTTTTGCAGGGCTGTTATGAGTATTGAATAAATTAATATGGGAATATTTGCTATTATGATTATTCCATCATCAGATATTTCCACTTGGGTCTCCTGCCCTAGAGCTGGTCACCTCCTCCAAGGGTGTCTGTGGACATGCCAGGCATTGCAGTGGGGCTGCAGTGCCTACTATCTAGTAAAGGCTATGTATGCATTATCAATTTGTAGTATTATTTCTTATAATGTGATGTTTTATTTAATGCTAAAATCATTGCCTGTGCCACATTAAATCATCTCTCATTCTCCTGTGAGATGCATCCGACTCTTGGAGAAACATGGGTTTAATGGAACCAGCACGGGTTCTGGAAAGACATCCTCTTTGGCTTGATCGCTGATCCTCTAGGTAGGTTACTAACTTCTTTAAATCTCAGATTTTTAGATGAGGATAAAGATACCAGAAAACGCCATAAGATCAAAGAAGTAAAATAGAGAGCATCTACCCAAACATTTGACTTGTAAAGGATACTCATTAAATATTGGTTTACCTTAAAGCACTCATTCGTAGCTGTCCCCTAGGGATTTGTGGAAACCTCTGCTGGAATCTGCAAACATGTTGCTCACTATATTATGTTAATTTAAAAATACATGAGTTTGTTAAGGCAGTGGTTCAGATTTAACACATACAAAAATGACGTGGAGTTAGGGTAACCAACTCATCTCAGATCGTCCTAGACTTTCTAGTTTTGGCACTGAAAGTCCCTCATCTTCAGACGCTCCTTGGTCCCAGGCAAACCTGGACGCTTGGTCATTGGGAATTGTTCGAACCTGATTCCTGGGATCCCTACCCCAGAAATTCTGAGTCAGCATGTGTAGTCTGGAATGTGGCCTGAGATTTTTCATTTCTAACAAAGCTTCCAGGTACTGCAGCTGGTCTGAGGACCACACCTTAGACTACTTTATCATACTAATGCCTGTACTTGGTGTTCCATTTCTAAAAGTTGAGAATCACTCAACTTTTAGAACTTCAGAATTTTTTCACAGCATTGTAAAGTTGGTGTTATTTTATAGACAAGAAAACTGAGGCTTGACAGGGGTTCAGTAATTTGCTTAAAATCACAAAGCTGGGAAGTGACTCAAACCCAGGCCTGACACTGAAATGTGTTTTCTCAATCCTGCATTCTTAAACCACAGACTTCTGGGCTTATCACCTCTCTTAGTTTGGTGTGAGTTCTCTCCAGAGAGGTGCCCTTATTCCCCAGAGAAATGGGCTTCTGATCAATCATTACCATAGGTCTGCAGTGAACACAATAGAGACGCAAGTGGAGACTTCAGCTATGCAAATTTTGCTCATTTTTCTATACCTTTTTTTAGTAAGAAACAAAGAAATTGCCAATGTACTCAACTACAACCTATGCATATTACATTCAGAGAAGCTCTCCAATCTGTTTTTCCCTTCCCACTCTCTCCCAACCCAGGGCCTTACTTCTCTTGCCTGAAACCCAACCTTTTCTCTTAATCTAGTTTGTCCTTTTAAAAAAGGGTACCACGTACCTGTCCTTGATAGCACCAATTACAGTGCCATTCTATATTTTTTCTGTGATTATTTTATGGTTGTCTGTCACCTCTCCCAGACTACACATACTGTAGGTTCTGATGAGCTGCTAAGATCTGTCCTTGATATTTAAGGTTGCTTTTTGCCTCAGCTGCTAGAAGTGTGGCCCTCAGCTGCCAGCCCCCTTGGCCTTGCCTCAGCTGAAGAAATCTGTCCTGCCCAAGGCCTCGTCCCATTCCAATGATTGATCTACATGGTGGGTATGAAGGCCTGGCCTTCTCACTCACCTGGGAACAGCTCTGAAAGCTCAACCCACTTTGAACCTCTTGCAGTGCTGGCCCAGACTTCCCTTGAAACTGTTTCATGTTTGATTGCATCCTCTCCTTATTCCTGCTTACCACTCTTCCTTCCTTGGTTGTTAATCTTAAGAGTACTCCCTAATAGATTTATGCATGCTAGTCTCTGCCTCAGAGTCAGCTTCCTGGGGAACAGAACAGTACTACCATACCATTAATAAAGGTAGGATTTATATGGTTTTTTCAATTGTGTATTATAGTCCATGGTCTCAGTAACTGTTTGTGGAATGAATGAACAAATCAATGAATAAGCAATAGTAGTATCGTTGGTAATTTCTATTTTATGCTCCACCCCCTCTCCTTTCTTCAAAGCGGATATAACTTTCACACAGAAATTTCTTGGTTTTCTATCCAGGGATCTATTTTCTTCCTCCCCAGACCTCTCATTTTTCACTTTCCCAGTCCCCTTTCCTCTTACCTCTTCCCTTTCTAAAATCTCTGCCTAGTGGTCCCTCATAGATGCAGCTGAAGTGAAAGGGGGAAGCCTTGGAAAGCAAGAGAGATGGTGATGGGAAACAGCTAAATTAGTTTAGAGGCCAGTTCAGTAGCTGCAGCTTTCCTTTCTACCAGGAGCCTGTGTGGGGAGCCCTGGGAGAAAGGCAATGAGGAACAGAGGAAATCAATATCTGAGGGTTCTGCTAATTGCATGGCTGTCAGAGATAGTTTCTCACTTTGGATGAGAAGAAAGGGACTTTTAAAACAACAAAGCTCTGGTATAAATAGAAAAAAATGAAAACTTAAATTTGAGTCCACGTGAAAAATGACCTCTTTGTTATTAATTTCTCATCCTTATGTAAAGCACAGGCAGTCAATATTTTCTGCAATCCAGTTTTGTTTTGTTTTGTTAGTTTTTGGCTCCTTCCGCCCCGCCTAAAAAAAAATAGCAGATCAAGTTAGACGATTGGTTTGAGACCTAAGCTCTGCTCCTTTAGTAGCTGTGGAGTGTCTCTGAGCTTCAGTCCCTCATCCGTAAGGAGAATATTTGCTAACCACCTCACAGAACTGGGTATTGAGAAGCTCAAATGAGGCAATGATAGGAACAAGCTTTAAAAATTGCAACAGACTCGGGAGAAATTGTCATTGTCACTGTCATTGCCACTTAATCGTCAGTGAAACAGAGCTTGAAAGTTAAGGCTAGTATAACAAAATAGAAAGCACATCAAAGCCAAACAGAAGTTAAAAAAATTTTTTTTTTCATTTTGCATGATGTTTGACAACACAACTGTCCTTGTAGTGGACTGAGACTACCAAACTTCTATGTAAACCAGCTATTTTTTTCATTTATTTGTTAATTCATGACAGATTTGGGAAGGCACCTGTTCTCTAGGGCAGGGTTTTAAGTGGATCAGGTAGATGTTATTTGCACAGGTCAAATAGTACTTTTCCTTGTTTCTCTTCTGTCTCGGGCAGCCCTAGTGTTCGGATGCATCTGTGCGCTGAGGATGTACACCATTAGGAACAATCTCCTACCTGCAAGACGGTGCGCAGGGATCCATGCACGATTCCCTTTGTGTAATGCAATTTTCTCCTTCTACAGAAGGCAGAAGGATGAAGCTTCTGGAGCAGCCAGCAGAATGTCCCAGGTCTACCTCTTACAATATCTGGGGTTGCAGAGATCTTTAGTTGTTTTATAATCAGGTGTGAAGTGTGGTCAGATTTTTAAAGCAGAGACTTATAGATCACCTGCAAGTGTCTTTGGAGCACAAATGGACTTAAAAAAAAGAGTCTTTGTTTCAGGTGCAGGCATTTTTCTGAAGAGTGAGCTTTATATTCTAAGTGAAACAAGGCGAAGTGTGAATAAACACACGACACAAAAACTACAGAAGCACGCCGACAGATACTGTGCATGAAGTCCTCCCTTCATCATTAAGATTGAATGAGATTATAGACTTTTCGAAGGTAGCACTGCAGTCTTATGTCTCTCTGACCCCAGGTGATACTGCTTGATACTTTGTACATATGATATTGTGTTTACTCTTCCACTTAAAATCCTTCAATGGCACCAGTACCTCCAGGATAAAATCTAGTCTTCTTCATTTGGTACTCCAGGTCCCTCACAATCAGGCCTGGCCTGGCTTTGCCTCTTGCCATTGCCTGTTTAAATTCCAAACAGCAGCCCCTTGTAACAAACTGCAATGTTCTGAACCTGCCCTAACTGGGTGCATTGTAAATGCTCTCTGTGCTTTTCTTATCAGGCTAAATTCTTTTCTTACTCTTTCCAGGCCCTGTTCATTATCTCCTTCTTAGGGACAACCTCCCAAACTATCCTTCCTTCTCCTCATGCCCTAAGCCCTATCTCCCACTGGGTTAGCTGTCTTTCATCTGAGCCTCCTTATTATCTTGCCACAGCCCTTGACATTCTGAATTGTTAATCAACAGTTTACTTTTCTGTGCCCACTTCAGGAACAGGGGCTGTGTGTTGTTCATTGTTCATTTCCAGAGCCTAGTCCAGTGCTTGAGATACAGTAGCATCCATCCCCCACTCCCACCCTGTAATCTGTGAGGAGGGGGTACATTCCGAGACCCCCAGTGGACACCTGAAACTGCAGATAGTATTGAATCCTATATGTTCTATGTTTTCCCATGCACATTCATACCTTTTCACTTTAAGGAAACACTTTACAGCTTCTCTGGGGCATATCTGAATTACCAGCATCACTTTTCTTGTGCTTTGGGGCCATTCTTAAGTAAAACAAGGGTTCCGTGAACACGAGCACTACAGTATCGTGATCTGATAACAGATTGACTAATGGGTGGGGAGTGTATACAGTGTGAATACACTGGACAAAGGGATGATTTCATGTCCTGGGCAGGACAGAGCAGGAATGCATGAGATTTCATCACGCTACAGCATGCAATTTAAAACTTATGAATTATTTATTTCTGGAATTTTCCATTTAATATTTTTAGACCATAGTTGTCTGTAAGTAACTGAAGCTGCAGAAAGCAAAACCACAGATAAGGACGGACTGCTTTAGAGGAAATGTATCATAATCATTAGCTGAATTCATCAATGAGTAGCCGGTTCAGATTTCATCTCTCCGTCTCCGTTGGCATCAGCCTCTTTGGCTGTTTCTTTATAGGGTCACTGGGCAGGGATCCTGCAGAGCGGATGGGGAAGGGCTGCATCTGTGGTGAGACTTGCCCCTCCCAAATGGGTTATTATATAGGGTGTTTGTCTCTACCATTCTCCATTTCAATTGGATTAAGGTATTATTCTCTGAGTGGTGAAAACACTACATAGCATTCTCACGAGGTTAGGTAGAATTACAGAGTGTTAAAGTAGAAGGGATCTTAGAGGTTATAGACTCCATTCCTCTTTTTGCCCATAAGAAACCAGGCCCAGAGGTGGAAAGATTTGCAAAGTTCTCATGCTCATTTGATGGCTAAAGAGAACGTTTATTGCTTTTGCTTGTCTCAGTCCCTTAGGGGAACCAGCTCTTTCCACTCTGAGTCCTAGAGTTTTGTGTGATGCTGACTTCACTCTCCAGTCCAGGATGAGCATGTGAACTAGGCCTGGCTAATCAGAGCATCAGGACCTGTGTTCCCAGGAGGTCAATCAAAGCTAACAAGACTTGACTTCGGATGTCGGAATAGAGAAGTTCATAAGCTCTATCGGGGTTGCTGAGAGAATAGGACTAATGGCAGCCTTCTTGTCATCATGGGTAGAGAGCCAATGAAACCAGTGACAAGAGACAGAGCAAGTCTGTCATAAGAACATCATTGGAGACCCTGATGTAACTTTGTCTGATCCCTGAACTCTGTAGGAACTCATTAATTACTGGATTGTTTTTTGTTTGTTCATTTGTTTTACTTAACTCAAATTCTATCACTTTCAACTAATTTACCTAACTGATATGTTAGATCTAGAACCAGGCCTCTTAACTCCCAAATGCAGTGCTCTTTCCGCTAAACCACACTGGGTATTCCTCTGATTAACCCGATGCCACCCCTTGTCACATAACGAAAAGCAGAACTGGGAGAGGATGGGAGACAAGAGGACTATGTTTGGATGGGGAGGGGTCATGTACTTCTAGTAAGGGACTCTGGGGACCAGTGGGAGGCATGAGGTCACTCAGGTAACGGGGAGTTAAAATTGAAGTGAACAAGAGAGTACATCAAAACCAAAATTTTCCTGCTTCCCTGTTTTGACCCTGGCGGTCTAATGAATAAGAACTTGTGGGTTGAGGGTGGGGGTGTACATGTGACTGGAAACATATTCAGCTGGACTTTTCTTCTAGATTAATAAAAACACCTGTTGATCTGGACCTGGGAAAGTTGCTAGGTGCAGACTAGAAAAGCAATGACAAAAGTCAAGACATCACCATTTTGTTCTTAACATCTTATGACTCATCTAAGGTGTGGGAAAATATTATGCTGTAGAACAGCCAGAGCCATAATAAATAAACATTCGGCATACCCGGCACTACTGATGGGGATCCAGGCAAACAATGATATCACCATGATATGCTAATGAGATTGCTTCATGGTTTGGGATAATTTGGTTTCTAGTTTCTGAGATCAGATCTTCAGCACAATGCCCAGGAAGCATGAACTGAAACTGAGGCCTGTCCCGAGTGGGAATCCCATATTGCCCACACACCAGGTTGGAATTTTTAGAGGTCAGCTTCATCTCACTTATGTAACTCTCATCTCTGCGTGCATATAGAGTTCAAAAACAAGCAAAACTAAATTATGGTGTAAGAAAGAGGGATGGTGATTACATTTGGAGGTGTGGTGAGGAGCAACTTGGAGAGTTCAAGAGGGGTTCCTGGGCTGTTGGGTTCTTAAACTGTGTTGGTTATATAGAGATGATAGGTTTGTGAGAATTTATTAAGCTATGTACTTATGAGTGGTATACTTCTCTATACATGTGTTATTTCAATAAAACACATCACATCTTGCTCAATGCTATCTTTGTAGGTAATCATTAGCGTAGGTGGAGTTCCTAGAAACAAAGTGAAATGACAGCCACTAAAATTATGTGATAATACTATTCTGTTCTAAGATGAGCATACAGATGATCCAGAATATGTCCACATTAATTTTGAGGTATATAATCATCAAAATGAAAATAAAATTATATATATATAGTAGATGCTCACTATCCTCTAGGGGTCTAGGACACTGGTTGGAGAAAACTGAAGTATTATGTTATCTGAGAATCATAATGTAAATGGATCTCAAATCCATTCATGTCTCTCCACTTCCATTTTCAACATTCTGGTTCAAGCCACCAGCACCTCTGGCCCGGACTGCAGGAATAACCCCCCACTCTTGCCTGATGTATAATCCATTGCCCACAAAGTAGAAGACTGTAGATTGAAAATATGGCTTGAATTACTCCCCACCCTGAAACCCTTCAAAGACTTCCTAATTCTTGTCTCAAAATCTAAATCCCTTTCCACTGCTCACCATACTCAGCTCTGACTGGTCCCCCTACCTTTCCGATTGTCCCTCTACTATTCTCCCCCAGCTCACCAATTTCTAGCCCCTCTGGACTCTATTCTTTCAACACCTCATTCTTGTCATCAGCTTAAAGCTTTAACATATGCACTTCTGCCTCAGCCTTTAGGTCTCAGTTCAAATGTCAGCCTCTCAAGTAGCCTCTCCTAGCCTTTCTTTATTACTTCACCTTTTCCCCTCCTCATAGCACTCACAGCTATTTTGTTTATGTAGTTGTGTACCAGTATGTAGGCCCCATGGTGGCAAGGACTTGTCTGCCTCCTTCATTTATATTAATGTCCCAGTGAGCAGCAGATGGAATACTCAAAAGAGTTTAATCAAGGGGAGCTTAACAAAGAACACATACAGAAATGTGAGCACGGTGAGGGGAATCAACCAGCCATGGCAAGGCTCACAAGGAAAAAGCCATCCCCACTCCTGGACCTTAAGGGGTGGGAAGAGGGAGCTGTGTCCCACACCCAGTGAGAGCTGTGTTATGGAAGAGGGGCTGCCTGCCACACCCAAGACAAGGCAGGGAGGAAGTGAAGTGGGGGTAAACTGCCCAACTTCTTTCTCCTCCCACTCTCAGATTTCCTGCCAGTATTTCCTGGTTAAATCTAACAGGAAGCCAGAGGGCAAGGGAGGCTGGGGGATGCAGTCCATGGTAGTCAGCCTCTTGGTACACAGAACCCGGCAGGGAAGAGTGTGGTGTGAAATGATAGGAACAAATAGACAAGAGCCAGTTCAATGCCAGGTACATGGTAGATGCTGATTGGATGAATAAATGAATGAATGAACAAAGAAAGCTTGAGAGAAAGGAATATCAAAAGAATGATCGTTTAATTAATTTCTCCTGTGGCCCAGGCCATCTTATATAAATGATCTTGTTTAAATCCACACAGAAATCCTACAAGATGCATTGTTGTCCTCACATATGATCAAAGAACTTGAGACCTCAGAGGTTAACATATCTCATTCAGGAGAAATCATGGAGCCAGAATTCCAACTCAGGCCCTAAGTTTTATCCACTGTGTCACATTAAACATACCTTGCACATTTCTATACCTGCATAAACCCAGACTCTGCATCCCTTCCTGCCTGGAATGCCCTTTGGCCTGCCGAAATCCCAGTAAACCTCTGGTTCAGCTCCTACTCCCCCTCGTCACAGCCTGCTCTGGATCACCACAGCTTTCCTCTGAATATTATAGTAACTGTTACACATCACTCATGTATAGGTTTTTTAATAATGTAATTTATTTATTTTTTTATAATTTATTTGAGAGCATCTCATCTTAACTATTTTGAAAGCTTTTGGAAGCAGGGTGTTTGTGTTTTTGTCTCTTGTCATTACTTTGCATTTATAGCACTTGGTAGGTAATCAATAAGTATTTGTTGGTTTGTCTATTTACTTGTATTACATGTCATTTTCAAATATTTTTTATTGTTTAAGATTCACTTAAATGATGCATTTTGATATATACTGGGAAAACAACTTTTATTGAAACACTTAATATTGAATCTTAAATATTTTTCTATTACATATCCTTTGTAAGCAATCTTTTTAATGATGATCTAATAGTCAATCCAAGGATGTACCAAAATTTACTTTTCTATTGGTGGACATTTAGGTGTATGGTTTTCCCTCACTCTTTCTCCAACCCCCTATATCAATGTTGTCAAAAACATTTTTGTGATTGCATCTCTCAATGGAAACATTTATGTAAGAACCCATTTTTAGGGACTGTTTAGTTAAGACTGATTAAATGCTACAGTTGTTAATTATACTAAATGGATTTAGCTCTGAGACTGTTTTATGATCCATTTGGGATTGACTCTAAGAGGAGAGTCAAAATAATAGTGTCTTCTGCTATATGCAGATGTATGAATACCTTCGGGCAGCCAGTTGATCATCCATCCATTCATCTATCATCCATCCATTATCCATCCATCCATCCATCCATCCATCCATCCATCCATCCATCCATCCATTCACCTATCCACCCATCCAGTCCACACTACCCAGGAGACCTGGCGGGGAGTGTGGCAGTCACCACAGGAGGTTGGTAGCCTTCTCTGAAAATGTAATATTTCACTATCTGTTGTTTGGTGGCCAGGAAGCTGAGCTGTACCACCTCTGAGCCAAAACCATATAGATATCACTTATTATGATACTGATTACCTGTCTGGATATTATGGCAGCTTTTGATGCACTAAACTGAAATGACAACTTTCATTAGTATCTAAAATATCAGGCTGTACTTTTTTGCATCAGAAAATCCCCAGTTCTGTTACTGAAATTGCCTCAAAGCACAGGAGGGGATGTGAGAAGGGAACTTAAATAAACTGAGTATCTATTATGAGTCAGAAATTTGTATCGTATATTTTATTAGCATAATGCTTTGATTAAGAGTAGTGAAATCTGGAGCCATATTACCTGGGTCCCAGCTCAAATACCTACTCTACTTCATCATGATTCTGTGACCAGGCAAATTTCTTAACTTTTCCTTTTCTTATCACCTTTATCTGTAAAGTGGAAGTAATAATCTCCCTATAAGGTTATTGTAAGACCTGGTTACATATGAGCACTGGATCAATAAAACAAGCAGAATGGTGCCTGGTACATATTAAGTGCTCTGTGAGTGTTTGCTGTTATTACTGATCTTATTTTAAGCTCATTTAATTTAGTTCTCACAACTGTCGAGGTAGATCAAGGATTGAAAATTGTCAGCCTATGGGCTGAACTTGGCCTCCAAATGTGTTTTGTTTGGCTTGCACATATTTCTTTAATTTGCGCCAACAGTTTAGAATCTGGAGTTTATATAAAAATCTGGATTCCTGGCTCTTCTTGAAAAATCCTCATCTGGCAACAACCAGCAGGAGCCAAATGCTGCTGACTTCTTTAGATGAGGAATGCACCTCAGCAGCTGCTGCCGTGCGGTGGGGATGATTTCAGTGGTGAGTGATAGAAAAGCCAACTAATAGTTTTTTCAGGTAAGGATTTATGACCTCGGTAAACAAGTCCAAGGAAGGGTAGTTCCAGGGTTAATGCAGTGGCACAAAAGTGTTGTCAAGGACTGCTGCTCCCCGATCGCTGATGTTTTTTGCCTTTTTTCTTGGATATCTTCCGTGTGGCAACTATGAAGTTCCCTCTCATTTCTATCGGTGCCTCCAAAAGATTCACATGTCACATGCAGACACACGCATGTCCAAAAGAGGAGAACAGGTCCTCCCATTGGTCTCTTTTTCTTAAAGAGGAAAACCTTTAAAACAAAAACAAAACAAAACAAAACAAAAACCTTAGCTGACTTCCCACTGAGCTTACAAGTGGCCAAGACTGGCTCATATGTCAATACTCCAGTTGCCAGGGAGCCTAGGAAAGCATGTCTCACACTTCCTGCTGTTCTAAGTGGGGAGGCAAGGTCTGCCTACAGGAAAGAAGAGGCTAGTTTAGTGAGCAGTACACTGAGAATTCCATTCAGTAAATTCTCAAGTGCTTATACCCAGCTTTCTCTATTTATTTAGCTACCTGTGGGCAACTGATGCTGTGATTCCTGGGGAGACAGTGTTTTTCCATTTTACAGATAAACTGCAGCTCATAAAGAATACACAATTTACCCAATGTGATACAACTGGTAAATGCTTAGAAGAATGCCTGCCACATAGTAAGCATTCAACAAATGATAGCTACAAATTTTCTGTCTTATGGGAGTTTAGAGGCATGAAAATTTAGGCAGATTAAAAAAAATCACTTTGAGTTATTTAGAAAGGAGCTTTACATAGGTTCAAAGTGGCATGATGACTTTGTTGTTAACAGTTTGAAATTAAATTGATATATTTACTCCTACCTGAATGAACAACAGCACCAAGCAATATTTATGTGTTTCCAGGTACACGTGTAAGAAGACATTTAAATGATTTACAGGGATGTAGGCACAACCCTCTAGGTACTCATCACCTAAACAACTCCAGAGGGCATTGTTTTATATGAGAAGAGCAGAGCTGGGCATGGAATATTGCAAGCATCAGAAATTGTTGGAACGTCTTAGCGGGGCTTGTATGCCATTCCGTAAACCAAGGGGGAAAAGCTGTAGTAAGTAGAAGCTATGTAGGTAAAGTTGTTTCTGATTCCATACCAAAGATGGAACCCCAAACAAGCACCAGCCAGAAGTGGCTTTGTGGAAAGAAATTTCTTGGGTTAGCCATGTAGTGGCTGATGCTTTTTATTGTTCTCTTTCACCTATCTCATACAAACTACCTTTAAACAAGCAGGTAGGAGCCCAGTCCTTTACTAATCCCTCAGGTAATCTTTTTAAAACTTTCAGCTGCAAGGTCCCATTTTTTCCCGCACCTCTGATGTCTCTTTCAGATCCCTTTACCATTTACATTTGCTTATACTAGTTACTTCTCGTGCTGAATCATTCACTGACTATCTGGCCATCTCCCGGGGGAACCAAATAGTTTTAAACATTCTCAGTGACTCATGTATCCTTACCAGTGATTTTATTTATTATTTTTTTGTCGATGCGTCATACACACACAAGAAAATAGGACGCTAAAGAAGTTTCTACTTAGTGATATAATAATGAATCTCTGCTTTTTCAGTGTGTCTTCACTTACATTTTAGTTTACTAGTTCATACTGTTGAAATAAAAGTCTGATAATTTTAATATTTAACCAAGTCTCAGTTTAACCAAGAGTGTCAAATTTAGATTTCAGCCCTACAAAGCTTAAGAGTTCCTTGATGAAAAAGAATGCTGTATTATTACTATTTTGCCCTTTGGATCGTTGTTTTGCTAACTTTAACTTCTCTGGCATGAATACAAACCCTGTGTCTGAAATTATTCAGTAACGAGACTAGCAGAGCCAGTGGTGCAATTCTATTTTTATTATTTTTAAAAAGCCCTGAAAATATAGGGTGCTCAGTAACTAAGAGGAGAAGGCCTGAGGAAAGCAACGAAAGGAGTGAGAAGGACTCAGGGTGGACACCACAGTGGATACTTAGCCCAGCTGTTAGACTGTTCAACCATAGGCTTGGTTCTTCCAGTTTGAGATTGTTGCTTAGGTCTAACCAGGGAATATTTAAAGTAAAATGAGCCTCTTCCGGTTTATCTCACAGCTGCCATTTTGTCTTAATGTACTCCTTGAAAGCTTCTCAAGGTAATGTTGACCTCTGTTGAATGCAGACATACCTTTGCTGACTACCAAGTCCTGACTCCTTAGCATGGCACACCTCTGCAGCCTTATCATGTTGACCTTCCTTCACCCCCAGCCTCACCTCCCTACACACACCCTACAATCCAGGCATGCCTAACTAATCACATAATTACCAAGCAGGCCATCAGAGCTTCTGAACATATTGTTCTCTTCCTAGAATGCTTTGCTCCACCTCATCTACCTGGAAAACTCCTATTTATCTTTTGACATCAACTCAAACATTTCTTAACCTTTCTGGCTTCTCATCTTTCCAAATAGCACCAGAACATTGGGTCTACTGTTGTACCTATTACAGCACTCACCTGCTTGTCCTTAATATGGTCTCCCATGTATTGTAAGCCATCCCTAGGCAACCACTTATCTATACTTTGTTTCTACAGCTTTGCCTAGTCTGGGCTCTTCATATAAATGGAATTATATAATATCAGTTCTGCAGTTTTTTGTGTCTGGCTTCTTTACCTTAGAATATTTTCAAGATTCATTCAGTTATAGAATATGTCAGTGCTTCATTCCTTTTTATGGCAAATAATGTTCCATTGTATGAATATAGCACATGTTATTCATCTGTTCATCAGTTGATGGACATTTTGTGTTATTTTCACTTTTTGGTTATTATGAATAATGCTGCTGTTAATATTCGTATTCATCTTTTTGTGTGGACATACATGTTTCATCTCTCTTGAGTACGTATCGCAACTTTTTTCCAAAACGGCTACATCATTTTACATTTCTACCAGCAATGCATCAGGGTTCCAAATTCTCCACATCCTCACCCACACTTACTATTTTCTGCCTTTTTGATTATAACTGTCTTGGAGGATTTGACGCTGTATTTCATTGTGGTTTTGATTTGCATTTCCTTGATAGCTAATGAAGTTGAGTATCTTTTCATGTGTTTTTGACCATTTATATGTCCTCTTTGGAGAAATGTCTATTCAGATCCTTGGCCTATTTGTAATGGGTTTATTGGTCCTTTTATAATTGGCTTGCAGAAGTTTTTAAAAATATATTTCAGATATAATGCCTTTATCATATATGTGAATTGCAAATATTTTCTCCCTTCCTGGTTTATCTTTTCACTTTCTTGATAGTGTCTTTTAAGAACAAAAGTTTTAAATTTCAATGAAATCTAATTTATCTATTTTTTCTTTTGCTACTGTGCTTTTGGTGTCAGATCTAAGAAATCATTATTTAACCCAAGATCATAAAGATCTCCACCTATATTTTTTCTAAGAGTTTAATAGTTTTTGCTCTTACATTTAAAAGACCTTTGAATCATTTTCAATTAATTTTTGTACATGGTGTGAGATAGAGGTCCTGCTTCATTCATGTGGATATCTAGTTGTTCCAGTACCATTTGCTGAAGAAATTATTCTTCCTTCATTCAATTGTTTGGGCACCCTTGTTGAAAATCAATTGCCTATATATGTGAAGATTTATTCCTGATTCTCAATTCTATTTTTTGATTTATATGTCTGTATTTATGCTGTATCTTTGTATTAAGTTTTGTAATTGGAAAGTGTGAGTTTTCCAACTTTGCTCTCTATTTTGAGATTGTTTTAGCTACTCTGGACCCCTCGAATTTTCATATGAATTTCAGATCAGCTTACCAATTTTTGCAGAGTATCATCCTCCTCACAATATTAAGTCTTTCAACCAATGAACAACATTAAGTCTCTCAACCAAAAGAGATGTCTTTTTATTTATTTAAATTTTTAAAAATTTCTTTCAGCAATATTTTGTAACTTTCAGTGTATATATCTTGCACTTCTTTTGTAAAATTTATTCCTGAGCATTTTATTCTTTTGATGCTATTGTAAATGGAATAGTTTTCTTAATTTCATTTTCAGATTGTTCATTGCAAGTGTATAGAAATAAACTTTTAAAAATTGATCTTGTATCTTACAAACTTGCTGAATTCATTTTTTTAGTTTTAGTAGTTATTTAATGGATTCCTTAGGATTTTTTATATAAAAGATCATGTCATTTACAAATAGAGATAGTTTTACTTCTTCCTTTTCCAACTGAATGCCGTTTCATTCTTTTCTTGCCTAATTGCCTACCTCAGTGCAGTACAGTGTTGCATACAAGTGGTAAGAGTAGGCATCCTTGTCTTGTTTCTAGTCTTATACCATTAAATATGATGTGAGGTGTGGATTTTTCATAGATGTCCTTTTAACAAATTGAGGAAGTCCTTTCTGTTTCTAGTTTGTGAATATTTGGTTTTGTTTCGTTCTTTTATTCATGAAGGGATATTGGACTTTGCCAAATGTTCTTCTGCACTTTGGCATCTATGTTCATAAGGGATATTCGTTGTAGTTCTCTTTTGTTGTCAATATCCTTGTCTGGTTTTAGTTACAGGGTCATACTGACCTCATAGAATGAGTTCGGAAGTGTCCTCTCCTTTCTATTTTTTGAAAGAGTTTGTGAAGAATTGATGTTAATTCTTTTTTAAAAATCTGTAGAATTCACCAGTGAACTCATCTATGCCTGGGGGATTTCTGTAGGTAGTTTTTAAATTATTACTTGTTTTAAAACATAAGTTTTATTATTATTTGGGTCTGGTGAGGCTGTTAGATCAGGAGCTGATTACCATTGAAAAGATACTTTATTACTCACAGGTCCCAAGTTTCCACACCTTGGAGAAATAATAGGGAATATCAGAAGGCAAATGGAGCAAGGGAAAAACATTGGCAAGAACCTTTTAGCTTTCTGTGGATGGCAGTGTGAGGAGGGTTTGGATTGGCTAATTTGAATAATTTCATCAGGCTCAGGGGCATAGGGTTGTTTCTAGCTCCCTGGTTCCTGGGCCTAAGGTGATTAGAGCAGGGAATAGTGTCCTAGAGAATAAGAGCCTAATAGAGGAGGATGGTGTATATGCTTTGGATTTGTTAGTTTGCCTATGAAAGGTTCACTCACGGTGAGTAGTTTTCTATTTCTAGGAAAAGGCTAACCCTGGAAGGTACAGTCTCTCCTGGGTTCATAAGCCTCCAGATGTCAAAGAATTAAAAATACAGAAATAAAAAGCATGATTGCTATGCAATTCAATCTCTTTACTTGTTATAGGACTATTCAGATTTTCTATTTCTACTTGGATCACTTTCAGTAATTTGTGTCTACATAAATTTGTCCATTTCATCTAAATTATCTAATTTGGTATATAGTGTCCATAAGATTTCTTTATAATCCTTTTTACTTCTCTAATGTTGCATTAATGTCCCTATATTCATTCTTAATTTTAGTAATTTGAGCTTCTCTCTCTTTCTTTTTTTCTAGCTAAATGTTGGTCAGTGTTGTTGATCTCTTTAAAGAACCAATTTGGTTTTATTGATTTTCTCTATTGAACTTTTAAATTCTCTATTTCATTAATTTCACTGTATCTTAATTATTTCCCTCCTCCTGCTTGGTTTAGGTTTAGTGTGCTTTTCTTTCCAGTGTCTTAAGGTGTGAGGTTGGGTTATAGCATTGGGATGCTTTTCCCTTTTCAACAAAAGTGTTGACAGCTGTAAATTTCCCTCTAAGTACTGATTTCACTGCATCACATAAATGTTGGTATGCTTGTTGGCTTTCATTTTCATTCATCTCAGGGTATTTTCTAATTTCCCTTGTGATTTCTCCTTTGACTCATTTGTTATTTTAATTTCCACATATTTGTGAATTTTCCTAAAATTCTGTTATGGTTTTAATTTCATTCCATTATGGTTAGAAAATATACTTTGTATGATCTGAATCATTTTTAAGTATATTGAGACTAATATAGCTTCTATCCTGGAGAATGTTTCTTTGTGCTTTTGAGGAGAATGCGTGTTCTGCTGTTGTTGGGTAAAATGTTTTATAGATGTTTGGTAGGTGTACTGGGTGTATAGTGTTGTTCAAGCCTTCCATTTCCTTGTTTTTCTTCTGCCTCATTCTGTCTATCGAAAATAGGGGTTGAAGTCTCCAACTATTATTATTGAATTGTCTGTTTCTTCTTTCAATTCTGTCATTTTTTTTTTGCTTCATATATTTTGGGGCTCTGTTGCTGCGTGCAGAGATATGTTTTTAATTATTATCATGAATTGACCTCGTTATCATTGTAAAATGTCCTCCTTTATCTCTAGTAACATCTTTTTTGTCTTAAAATCTATTTTGTCTGATATTAGTATAGCCACTTCAACTTTCTTACGTAAAGTGTATCTCTTGTAGACAACATATGTTTGTCTTTTGTTTTTTCCTATCCTGGCAACCTCTTCTTTTTGATTGGATTGTTAATCTATTCATATTTACTGTTATTATTGAAATAGTTGGATTTATGTCTGCCATTTACCTTTTTCCCCCATCTTATGTCCTCTTTTCCCCTCTAGTCTCCTTTACTGCTTTCTTTTGCATTATCTTCTAGTGAACATTTTAATTCTTTTAGTGATATTTTTTTCACTACATTTTTTGAGTTATTTTCTCAGTTGTTGCTCTATGTCTCACCAAATATGTGAGTTAATTTCTTAGTTGTTGCTCTGTGTCTCACCAAATACACCCTACTTACCAGAACAGACTTCAGTGAGATGTAGAAACTTTACTCCTACATAGCTCTATTCCCTCTTCCCTCTTTTTATGCTACTTTTGTGGTATGTTGGCTCTCCTATCTTCTCCCAACTTCTTTAAAAGATATAAAATTATATGAAATAATAATGATAATGTATTGTTGGGTTTGTACCAGATATAGAATTATTGATATATACATATATAATATATACATGCACATGTGTATTTTGTGTAACTTTTTTGTCTTTTAAAGAGGTTGAGGAAGAAAAGAGAGCAAGTATATATTTATAGAATTTGTTATATTAGCCTTCTATATTTACCCTTTCCAGTTCTTTTCAATTGTTCCTGTGGATGTGAGTTATTATCTGGTGTCATTTCTTTATGCTAACACAACTTTGCTCCCTCCCATCTCCTTTCTGCTGTATTATCAAATGTATTATGTTTCTATGTTATAGGCCCAACAATACAATTATATGCATGTTGTTTTATGCACTTGCTTTTAAAAGAATTTAAGAGAAGAAATATGCATTTATCTTCTCTCTTCTCACATAATTACCTTTGCTGGTGCTGTTTGGTTTTTGTGTGTATGGAATCAGATTATCCTCTAGGGTCACTTGCTTTCAGCCTCAATAACTTTCTTTCGTGTTTCTTGTAAGGCCATATTGTTTCCATTGAATCTCTGTTGTTCCTGTTCTGTTACTTTCACTGAATAATGTACCGTGTTATCTCCTACCAACTCTTCTTCAAAAAAGTAACTTATACCTACATGATATTCCGTGGCCAACATATATCTAACCATTCTCCTAAGCAGTTATTTTCAACTTTTTATTGTTACAAATGATGCCATCACAAACATCTTTGCACATATATCATTTAGAAAACATTTTTATTTTATTTTATTTTTTAGGAAACATTTTTAAAGTATGCAATTAGTCCAAGAATATATTTATGTCTTAAACCATTCAGACAAAGTCCCCATTCATAGGCCATCCCCATCTTTTCCCTAAATGAATCAGTTGTATTGGTTTGGTGTGTGTGACTCTTCATATACATGTCTAAGCATCGACACATGCATAGGAGGAGAAAGAAACAGAGAAGAAGGGGAGGGAGAGGGAGAGAGAGATGGTTTTTGTTTATTTTTTTAGTGATGGTTTTCGTTTTGTACCAATGAGATCATCCTGTATATCCTGTATTTCACTTTGTTTTCTTCACTTAATAGCACGTCTAGAGGATCTTTTCATGTCTAATTTAAATACATTTCTTTTAAGACTGCTACATAGAATTCCAGAGTCATTTAACAGACATTTGTTCGATCCCTATTGTGTGGATTCAGAGACTATATTCTCATGAAATTTATTGTCTCAGTATGATGTACCAAAAGGAATTCCCATTTTAATGAATGCGTAGGTCTTTTTCCAAAAGCAGATGTTTACCAAAAAAAATTGCTGAGTCAAAATGTATGAAAGCATAAAAGTCTATTGACATATAATGTGAAATTGCTTTCCAGGAAGTGGACCAGTTTACATTCCCAGAGGAATGTCTAAGAGTAGTAGCCTGCTAATTTGGTAGATGGAAATTTTGTTTAATTTGCATTTTTTATATTACTACTGATATATAATTTTTTGGTATTTATTAGCCAATTGTATTTTCTTTGTGGATTGTTAAAGAAAAATCATTGTCCAACTTTTAATACAGTTTATTTTTGTGTTTTCTTATTTGCTTGCATTAATATATTGTAGATATTTTCTTTTGTAGTTCTTTTGCAAATATTGTTTCCTATTTGTATTTTGCATCTAATTTTTTAATGTCTCTTTGATGAACAAAAAGATTTTATTTTTAAAGGTCTTACTTTAATAAAATCAAAGCATTCATATCTCCCTTTTTGTTGTTTCTTCTGTTGTGTTCATGTTTACAAAGCCCTCCCCCAAATCAAGATAATTGTATACTTATTTAACTATTGGTTTTATATTGAACAGTAAACTTTCATCCACTTGAATGAAATTACTGTGGGTAATGAAGAAAAATTTAATTTTATTATTTTCTTCCCTAAATTGTTCTCACTTAAATTACTGAATGACTCTTTCACTGTCTGGAAGAGTGGCCCTGATGCCATGGAACTCTGTTCCCATTCATCCATGTAAGGTCCTTCTCTTCAGTTATGGTTTTTACTTTTATGGTTGATCTCGCTCCCACTTTTTATTCTCTCTGGATAACTACCTTAAGGTTTTTGATATAGGTCCTCAAATAATATACACATCCTTATAAAACATGTATTGTTTGTTTTGTGTGCTTAAAATGTACATTCAGTATAAAATCCACAGATTATTCTGTTTTTAACTTGATCGGGTTTACTAGAGTTGTGTGTACTTTGTTCATTGTTTCATAATCTGTCATTGGTTTATTAATCTATTTTCTTTCTATCCCTGCCTTTTTATTTCTTCCCCTTATATTTCACTGGGCTTATTCTACAAGAGTCAAGGTTCTCTCACTGAAGAAATGTGCGAAATATGTTAATTTCCTAGAACTTCCATAACAAAGCACCACAAACGGGGTGGCTTAAAACCACAGAAATTTATTCTCTCATTGTCCCGGAGGCTAAATTGAAATCAAGGAATGAGCAGGGCCATGTTTCCTCTGAAGGCTCTAAGGCAGCAGTCCCCAAACTTTTTGGCACCAGGGACCGGTGCTCCTGTGAGAATCTAATGCCTGATGATCTGAGGTAAAGCTGAGGCGATGATGAGCACTTGGGAGTGGCTGCAAATAGAGGAAGCTTCTCTCCCTGGCCTGCTGCTCACCTCCTTCTGTGCAGCCCAGTTCCTAACAGCCACCACCTCCACGGGGAAGTTGGGACTCCTGCTCTAGGGGATTTCTTTCTAGCTTCTGGTAGTTGCTGGTGACCTTTGGTGTTTCTTGGCTTGTAGTTGCATCACTCCAATCTCTGCCTCCATGATCACATGGTCGTATTCCCTCTGATTGTGTGTGTCTATGTCCACATTTTCTTATAAGCACACCAGTCATTGGATTAGGGCACACCTAATCCAGTATGATTTTATTTTAGCAAAGACTACATTTCCAAAGGTTACATTAACAGGTTTTGGGTAGGTATTAATTTGGGGGAAGGGAACACTGTTCAACTCAGTAGATAAGTCTCTCTTTTCATGTCTTCATGGTTACAGGGAAAGGAGTATATATATGTGTGTATATATATATATATACACACACACACACACACACACACACATATATATGTATTTTTTTAACTATTATATTTTTGAACGGGTAATTACTATACGAGGACTGCTTTTTGGATAGTGGAAGAAGAAGACCCCACCAGCTTTCTGCTGAGCTCTCCTGTTAGTGGACTTGAAATTCCCACCTGTGGAGTCAGTAATGGGCTGTTCATAAAAACAGGGCTATTATCTTTATCCATCAGGGGAAGTGTTCTTTTGTCCTCTTCTCTTAGTAGGTAACTGTGTATTATTTGATCAGATAAAGTATCTTCTAGCTTGGCACAATGAAGTGACTATCTGGTCTTACCAGAAAAGAGAAGTAGATTTAACGGTAATGTGAGCTAATAAGAGGGTGCAGCATAAGAGCAGACCCAGGCATAAGGAATTGACACTCTGGTAATGAAGGGGGTGGGGCAACAGTGGGAAGAGGGATTGTGTGAAAAGGGATGATCTTCTTAGTTTCCCTAACCATTTATTTTGCCTCCAGGCAGAAAGAGTAACTGGAGGTTTAAAGTAGTGGTGAAAACACATGCTGACACTTAGCAAGCCGCCTCTGGGTAAGCATCTTATTGTCCTCAATGTTCTTATCTAGGAAATAGGGTCATACTACTGACCACAAAATGTCGTTATTAAATATTATACGCACACGTATATATACATATATACATGTACACACACACACACACACACACACACACACACACACACACACTGTATCTGGCCCATAATAGGTGTTCAATAAATATTAATTCCTTTTCCCAAACACTCCTTGATATTACCATTTCCATTGAAAAGTTAAAAACATGGAACAGGAGAATGAATGCTATGATTTTCAGGGAATGTGAATATCTTGACCTTTCATTTATGAATCTTTTTCTACTTCTAATGCAGCTATGTTTCTTTAAGTTACTGAAAGTCAGTAACAATTTGCAATTAAAATAGGTACATGGTTATGTGAAGTGTAAAGATAATCAATTAAGGAAAACATGCCTCACTATTTCACCACTGACCCTCTGCACTTTAGCCCAAGCATTTTCCTTTCCTAAATGGTCTCATTTTGTCATGTGCCCTGATTTTAGAGTGTAAGCAGATGGCGGGTAGAGGCAGTCCCCTTTGTAGAGAAACATTTATAGTTTATATTCCAAGAGTTACATGATGAATTTTCACTATTTGTTTCTTTTATTCTTTTACCTTTCTTTTTCATGTTTGCAAAACAGAGGCTACTGTTATGCCCCTCAGTACCCATGTGAATATCGGGGCCATTCTGTTGTCAAACTCTTTGCAGCTGGTTCCTGGCTAGTATTTTGTAATCCATTCTGAAAAATTTAGCAGCCCTTATTTTTCATGTCAATTGTGTTTTCTGCCTTAGATATAGTAAAGGTCAAGGCTTGATTGGACCATTAATTCTCTTTCCACTCGTCTTTAAGAGGCACCAGGATTTCGTATTCATAAGGCTGTTTGATATTATGACTTTTCTCAAAGACACTATATTAATTCCACTTATAAGCATTGATTTGTCCTTGAATTTGTGTGATTTATTCTTCCAATACGTGTTGGATTTCTTAAATTTTCTTCTTTTTTCATTTCTTTGTGAATGATTCTTAAATAATTTCAAACTGTTGAATGGGTATCAGACATCAGTTTTGTGAACCAAAAAAACCAAAAAAGTGGAAAAACAAAGCTGAGGACTGAGATCATGTTGCTAACATTTTGTCAATAATAATAAATATTATTATTTATGATGATGATGATGATAGAAAATGAGGATCATTTTGATCCTCATTTTCTATCATCATTTCATAAAAGAACATTTTAACATCAGAGCAAGAGGTAATCTTCCAATAAAGGACAGTCCTTTAAGTGGAATATATTTAAAAAAAAAACTTGCTACGTGGTCCTATTTCTTCTTTTTGTCTGGGACTAGTGAAGATTTCTACAAAGACATGTGGGTTCCACTGCCTTAAGACCTCTACCTATACCCTCTTTCTAGTTTGCTTTGAGCACTTTCTGTTATTTTTGTTTTGCGAGGCTGTTCCTACCTGATACTTTCCCCTCCTGCTGCTCCAGCAGCATTCAAAGACCTTTCCCTCTGATGAGGGCTTCACTGCCACACTGGAAGAGCCTCGAACATCAATTCTGTTAGGTGGATGTCAAAAGAGCTGGTGGTAGTGAAAGCCCAGGAGAGGTGGCAGCTGTCCGCTGTCATTCCAGAGCTATCCCATCACTTACTGTGCACAGAGGTAGCTTAACAGCTCTCCTTCATCCTTGCTCTTCTCATCTCAGCTAGGAGAACCCAGTGCCTTTCACCTTGGTGCCATGACTCAAGGTCTTTGCCATTCATCTTGATTTCCATAAGTTTTTGTGTCATAGTCTGGATCATGTTCCAACGTTAAAGCACAAAAATGCAGGTGTCTACAGAACAAGAATTACTACACTTTGGCTTGAACAGGTTTTCTTTCTGAATTCCAAGCACAGCTTCTGCAAAATGGGGAAGAAGATGAAGTGTCTGCTGTGCCCAGGGTTTTCTCTCTGTACCCTGTGTTTCATTTTCATCTACCCGTTCTCTGGAGAGCTGGGGCTTTGTGCTATCGTTTACTTTTCCTCCAGAGCACAAGTAATCTGATAAAACTGCTCACAATAAGGGGTTAGGAGTGTAATTTCTTCCCTCCCAGAGGTTTTTACACACAATGAAGTGGAAAGAGAGTTCAGCTTTGGAGTCTGAAGGATTTAATTCTAGCCTTGGCTGTACACGTTGCTATGTGACTTGGGCAATTAATATAATTTCCCTGAGACTGTTTCTTCACCAACTAAATGAGAATGATAGTATCTATTTCACAGGCTTGAAGTAGAATTTAAATGTGACCGTGAGTGGTCAAAATGCTTTCAATGTGAAAAGTGTTTTGTTTGTTAGTCTTTTTCTTGGGTTATAAATAGTAGAAACCTACCTGAGCTAGCTTGAGTAAGGATACTGGGTCTGATTAAGCAAGTTTCATATAAGGCAAGATTGAGAAGTTTTGGGAAACCAAGAGCTTCTCTTTCTCCATATGTAGCAGATCCTTCTATGTTCACCAATATCTGGGTCTGCTTTTCTTCATAGACACAAAGTAAAGTTATATTTCCTAGTCTTTCTTGCATTTAGGTAGAACTATATGAGTTCTGGGCAATAGAGGTGGAAAGAAGTGATATATCCCTCTACTAGGTCTGGTTACAAAATGTTCCATGTGATTTTTTCATGTTCTCTCTTTTTAATACTGGGACGGTATGGGATGATTCCAGGATGATCTTGAAACCACAAGATTGTGGGGTGAGAGAGATTAAAAGAGCCTAGGTCTCCAAGTCACCACTTGGAAAGATGCAGGAGAGATGCCCAACGAGAACTTTAACCTTAGACTTTGCATGAGCAAGAAATAAACTTGTGCTAGGTCACTGAGATTTGGGATTGTTTCTGATAGTAGTTGGTCTACTGTAATACACTATATCTCTAGTTTACTTCTTTCTACCCCTGTGTCATCTGTTTCTCACTGTACACTAGCTTTCTCTGCCTTCTTATTCATCATGGTGGAAAATGGCCCCAGCAGCTGCAACCAGTTGATGTCTCTTCCATTCAAGAGGACAACTTGGTTAAAACTAAAAATACTTATGTCATATTTCAAATGCTTTTGAAACATGAACTGAGTTAAGTTCAGCTAGTATTGGGTGCCTGATCCCTGAATCAATCAATATACAATATCTGTGAGGATAAGGAGGAGAAGCAATTTCCAGAAAAGTGGTGCATGGCAGCCAATCTAAAACATGTTTACCACAGTGCTCCCTATTTACTGTTAACATTTTTTAAAAAAGAACATGGAAAGAGCAAAGACATCCTTTTCTTCCTCCAAAAGAATGAATCTCCAAGGATGGCTTTGGCTTTTTAGTCTTCAGGTAATAATTTACTTCTTGGGACTGGGTAGTCTTTCCCAATTGCTCTCAGACTATATAGATTTCAATGTCACCCTTCCAATTTGGAGGCCCTGGATTAGGAGCTGCATATTCTGGCCTGTGGTAAGTGCAGTAGGTCAGGATGGGAATCATAATCTTGTGTAGGAAAGTCCATAAGGTGTTGTGTGCATGGTTCTGCAATAGATGATAGACAAGATTAGGAGTTTTACTCTCCAAAAAGTACAGAATGAATATCACAAAACAAAAAAGGAGCCACAGAAATATTGGCTTTTTCATGTAAATAACTTTCCATATTATTGTTCCAACCATCTAAAAGATAAAAGTTAAGATTCTGAGCATCACACCCAAGGCCCTTCGTAAATAATTCTCCCAGTAGGTCCTCTCACATTCTCCATCACCAGCCTCTAACCAGGTTAAACCATAAGCATTTTCCTGAGATGATCACATTCTCTAATGCCTCAGTTTTAGTGTATGGTTTCCCCTCTGCCTGGAATATCCCATTCCTGCCAAGAGCAAATAACCCCAGATGATTTCAGGATTCAGTTCCAGCACACCCTCTGGGACTAACTAAACCCACAGTTTGGGTTAGATCATCTCTTCTTCATGCTCTATTATAACACCTAAATATACTTTAAAAAATAACATTTTCCCCTCTAATTGCAAGATCAAAATATGTTAATACTACAAACTTTGGAAAGTCCAAATAAGCATGCACGCACACGTGTGCCCCCCTCCCCACAATTGCCCATTATCCTGCCCTCCAGAAAAAACATGTACAGTAAATTTATACACACAAAACACATGTACATATACAAATAATTTCCTAAATTTTTGATTTTGTACTTGCTTTTCTCTCTTGACAATGTCATGAAGACTTTCCTATTCATCTACAATATCATTTTTAAAATTAAATTTATTGGAGTAACATTAGTTAATAACATAAATTACAGGTGTACCACTTTATAACATAGCATCTGTATGCTCTGTGTGCCCACGACCCGAAGTCTAGTCTTCTTCTGTCTAGTCTCTTACCCTTTTTGTCCTTTTCCCTCCCCCCTTCATCTCTGGTAACCATTTTGTTGGCTGTTTCTATGATTTTGTTTTTTTGATTGTTTTGTTTGTTCATTTGTTGCTTTTTGTTTTACATCCTAAATACAAATAAAATCATACAGTTATTGCCCTTTCTTATCTGACTTATTTCACTTAGCATAATATTCCCAAGATCCATTTATGTTGATGTAAATGGCAGTATTTTATCTCTTCTTATGGCTGAGTAATATTCTGTTGTATATATGTACCGCCTCTTCTTTATCTAATCATGTGTCATAGAATACTTAAGTTGTCTTGGCTATGTAAATAATGCTGCAGTGAACATAGGAGTAGAGATATATCTTTAAGAATAAATGTTTTTCAAAATTTTGTTTTCAAATCTCTAGAAGAGAGATTGCTGGATCATATGATCGCTCTATTCTTAATTGTTTGAGGACCCTTCATACTGTTTTTCATAGAGGCTGTACCAATTTACATTCCCACCAGCAGTGTATAAGGGTTTTCTTTTCTCCACATTCTCTCAAACACTTGTTATTTTTTGTCTTATTGATATTAGCCATTCTAACAGGTTGAAGTGGTATCTCATTGTGGTTTTTACTTGCAGTTCCCTTATAACTAGTCATGCTGAGCATTTTTTCATATATCTGTTGACCATCTGTATGTCTTCCTGGAAAAGCAAACCATTTTTTAATTAAATTCTTTGATTTTTACAATATAATTTTAATGAATATGTAATAGTTTAGGGATGTCCTATAATTTCTTTAATAAAATTTATTGTTGGGCATTTATGGTTGTTTCTATTCTTTTATTGTACTAAATATTTCTTGGATGAATGACCTTTGATGAAATCTTTGCATACTTCTCTGATTATTCCTTTAGGATAAAGACATAGAAATAGAGTTGCTGGGTCAAGGCATATAAACAAGATCCAAAGGCAAAAAAGCAAAGAGAATTACTGTCTTGGTTCACTTTCTCAGGAAGAGGAAAACTTTCCCAGGGACCCTTCTTTCCAGAACATTTCCCCTTATGCATCGTGGACAGAATTACATCATGTGCATATGCATAAACTAGATACTGGCAAGGGTAGTGAGACTACATGATTGGTTTAGACCATTCAGATGTATTCCATCACATCTAATACCTCAAAATATGGCTTTTTGTTATTAAGAATAATTTGAAAGTAGCTGTTTGATAGGAATCAAGTTCCTTTTGTAATTACTGCAGGGTATTAAAATGTTTAAATGCCTTTTCTAATTTGACAGGTGACAAATAGTTCCTTATTGCCATCTTTATTTATACTTTTTTTGACTATTGATGGGCATGAACATTTTTTCAAATATTTATTGGTCATTGTATATCTTTTGTGATCTGCTGAATCACAGTTCATACATCACACAAACACGCACATCCTTTTAAAAGTGCTTGTGTTTTATTTTCTGAATCCTACAGATCCGAAAGCTATGTCTGCCCTATAGTCAACCCCAAATAAAGGCTTGTAAGATAAATGAGTTCAAATATATATGGGCTTACACACAGTTTGGTGTGTATCTTACAGTAATAAGTAAGACTAAGTGGGAGAATAGTTCACAATGCTATTGACCTCTAGAGACCAGAAAGCTGTGGGGTATAGATTTAAGGCAGCCTGGGAAGAGAATAAGAGATTTTTCCCATGACAGGTCAGCCAGTCATGTCCAAAATACAGCTTAAATTTATATTATCTCAGTGTATTTTTCATTGACTATCTTTTAAATGAGTTTTACAATGACGTTACAATGCCATCCTTCTTTAAGCCAAAAGGGTTTTGATAGAGTATAGAGAAAAAAAATTTATCACCTGAAGAAAAAGAGCATCCCAGATACTAATTATAAAATTGTTCACCTTGACAGTGATCCTTGTATTAATGAGTCCTTGTGTAATTCTCACCCATTTTTTGAGAATAAATTTGCCATTCTCATAGGTGAAATTGTCACAGTTTCTTAAGGCTAGAGTTACATACAGAACTCTGGAGAGCAATAGCAAGAAATATCAGTCTATTGCTGAAGAACTAAAATGGTGAGTCATTGGTTTAAATCTTGAGGTTTATGGGAATTGAATAAATGTGTGTGTGTGTGTGTGTGTGTGTGTGTAGGGGAGGAACTCCTGAAAGCTTCTTTTGACAATGGGAGGCTTAGAAGTTTGTCTTATAAATCCAGGAGCTTGAAGTTCTGATGAGAAAAGTGCACAATTTTCTAATTTCATGATCAAAAAAAAAAAAAAGAAATCTTTTTTAGGAACAAAACCTAAGAACGACCTTCTGTGGATCCTTGAATAAATGATCCAGGCCCCTTCTATGTGGTTCACGATGTTCGTCAGGACAGTGGCGAAGCAGCATTGTCTCTAAGACAACGAGTAATTGTACACCCTTCGGTCCATCAACAGCAGCTACCTGGTTACATTAACATAACCAGCCTTCATGAGGAAACGGTTATTTAGATTTGTAATTATTGATAATACTATTAAATAGATTTTTGATAATACTATTAAATAAATTTTTACAATAATGTATCCATCTATCTCTAACTTATGGTTGGCTTTTTTTCTTTTTCTTTTTTTTTTAACCATAGAGAATGAATGTACCAAATCACTTTTTCTTTGCTTTACTGGGATTTTCCAATAATTAACCATTAAAATGACTTTTGCATAGAAGACATGTGGACCATTCAAGGGCTATATAATTGATTATGAAATCATGATTGATTGCAGAGTTCTATAATCCTCCATCATTTAAACAAGCTCAATCAATGACAAGCCAATGAGAATTTTGAAGCGAATTACAAAGTGGTTAAGTATTAAAACTTATTGGCACTCAGGTGCATGTGAAGAGATTATAGAAATATGCTAGTAAGAAAAAGGCTGTATGATTCTGCCACATTTGTTCTCTCCCTGCCTCACCTAGACGTGAGTCTCTGAGTAGGTGGTAGTCCCCAAAGCCCAAGTCTTGCCTACTCACTTTGTCATAATGTCCACAGGTAGGGTATTGATTTGGACTGATGTTATGAACTGAATGTTTCTCCCATTCATATGTTAAAGCCCTAACATCCAATGTGATAACATTTGGAGGTAGGGCCTTTAGGAGGTAATTCCGTGAGGTTAGGTCATGAAGGTGGGCCCTCAGGGTAGAACTGGTGCCTTCATAAGAAGAGCTCTGTTCTGTTACATGAAGACACAACAAAAAGGTAGCCAGGAGGAGAACTTTCACCAGGAATCAAACTAGCCAGCACCTTGATTTTGGACTTCTCAGCCTCCAGAACTGTATGAAATAAATGTCTCTGGCATTTTGTTATGGCAACTGAGCAGGTTAAGATAGACTGAGATCCAGGCTACTGAGAATTTGATAAAGAAGTTGGATTTTCAGGTGTATTGTTTCATGACTATACTTTTCTTTGTATTAATTTTGTTGCTCATTTTTATTAGCAATCATGTCATACTTTATCAGCAGTTATGGAATATGCAATTTGGATTGATTACTTAATTGCATAAGAATTTATTAAGTATATATTAATGGAGCCACCTTGGCTTTAAATTTTGAATAAAAGGTATAAAAGTGAATAAATGCCTGTCACAGCAATTGAGCATGTGACAGTTTATACTTGGGTTGTAAAAAATAACTGACAACAGGGGACTGAAGTAGGTGCTGTGGGAATCCAGTGAGTGAGACTTCCAGAGGATTCCAGGAAGGCTTTCGAGAGAGATGACAGTATGAGTTTTACTAAATAAAAAAATGCATGTGAAAATTAATATTAACACCCTAATGTTATAGAGTATGAATTATGAAACACATTAAATATATACAAAATGTAGTTAATACTATAATAGACTCCTGTATATCTACGAAGCAAATGTAATACAAGTAAGCTTTGTTTTGATATCTCCCCTCACTTTTTTTTTAAAGCAGGAAAATGGCAAGTGTTAATAGCTTAAGTTCTATCCTTCATCCCTTTATTTTTGTTCTTATCCAGAAGTAATATCTATTCTGAAATTAATGAGTGTCACCATACATATTTTGGAATGCAAACTGCATAGGTTAAGAATATGCATACAGAATGTTATATGTATTTGTTAAGTGTACATCACAGCATCCTTCTAAAACTTGCCATCGTCATGTACACATATGTTTTGAGGTTTATTCACATCCAGATAGGTTATTTCCTCACTTTTTCTGGAGGTTCTATAAATCAATAATGGAATAAACTTATACATATCGTATATGCATTTGAAAGAGTATTTTCTAATATCTAGAAATGGGGCTCTTAAACTATTTTAAAGACACTCTCAGACTATATTTTTATCATTTCAGGAAGGTGCTGTTCCAACCCAGGAAACCGCTCCATCATTTGAACACAGACTGCAATATGAACCTTGCCAGAAACAAAGTAAAATAACATGATCATTACTTTTTGGGGGCTTCCTGTGTGCCAGGCACTGTTAAATGTGGTTTACACACATTATTTCTTTCATCATATTTAGTTTCATCCATTCTTTTTTCTTTTTCATTTCAACTTTATTTGTATAACAGATAGCTTTGTCCTAGTTAAAGGATTTTTCATTTTAATGAAGTCCAACATCAATTTTTCTTTCATGGATCATGCTTTTTAAAAACTGTTATTTTGTGGTATAAAGCACATAACATAAAATTTACTATCTTAACCATTTTTAAGTGCAATTCAGTAGTGTTAACTATATGCATATTGTTGTGCAATTGATCTCTAGAACTTTTTCATCTTGTAACACTGAAACTCTACCCATTGAACAAGAGTGCCCCATTTTCCCCTCCTGGTAACTGCATTCTACTTTCTGCTTCTATGTATTTGACTACTTTAGATACCTCAGATGAGTGGAATCATACAGTATTTGTCCTTCTGTGACTGACTTATTTCATTAGCACAATGTCCTCGAAGTTCACCCATGTTGTAGTGTATAACAGGATTTCCTTCTTTTTAAGGATGATTAATTTGATATTATGTAAATTCCATATTTTGTTTATTCATTCATCCATTGTTGAACATTTGGGTTCTTCCACCTTATGTAAATAGTACTAAAATAAATGTGGGTGTGCACATTTCTGTTCAAGATCTTCTTTTCATTTCTGTTGGATGTATACCCAGAAGTGGGATTGTTGAATCACATGATAGTTCTATTTTTAATTTTTTGAGGAATCTCTGTACTGTTTTTTGTTTGTTTGTTTGTTTGTTTGTGTTTTGTTTTTTATAATTGCCATCCTAATGGGTATGAGTATTATTACATCATGGTTTGACTTGCATTCTCTTCATGATTAATGATGACCTTGAACATTTTGCATATGCTTGTTGGCCATTTGTATGACTCTTGGAGAAATGTCTGTTCAAGTCATTTGCTATTTTTTAATTGGATGATTTATTTATTTTATCTTTGAGTATTAGGAGTTCTTTATATTTCCGGATGTTAAACCCTTATCAGATATACCGTTTGCAAATATTTCTCCCATTCCATAGGTTGCCTTTTCACTCCTTTGATTATTTCCTTTTTGCATAGAAGAAATTCATTGGGTGTGTATGAGCATTCTCGTTTCATTATATCCTAGTCGGTGCTGGATATTGTCAGATTTTTTCATTCTTGTCCCTCACATTTTATGGACTCTGAAAGTCTTGGGATTTGGGCAGAAACAGTGCTAGAGCCCAGGACTCATTCCCAGTCCATGGCTCAATAGTTAGTTTAAATATTAACCATGTTCATTTATGTACATTTACCTGTACTTCCTATAACATTTTTAGAGATATTTTAAAATAATTGACAAAGTTGTGGGCCTGAATTTTGGGTTTTGTCCTGATAATCCCCTGGTTCCAAGTCTGGTAGTGAGGGGATGCAGTCAGTGTTATCTTTCATTTCAAAAGTCTCCTGGAAAACATGACTACTTATCTTGTTGTTTTTCTAAGTATGTATGAGGAATAGGGCAGTATATTGGGAGTGACATTATACACATTTATTTGAAAAGTCTGGGGCACTTTAAGACAGAGCTAGAGATGAAATGCAAGAATGGTTGAATTAAAAAAGGTTTATTAAAATAGGCCCAGGTGTTATTAATGTAATCAAGGATAAAGGTTGTTTGGACAGAGATGCTGAACAATTCAAATCTGGAAGGCTGATGTGGGTCTGCTATTATGAAAACACAGCGGGTGCTTTTATAGGTGAACATATTTCTATGCAAATCAGATACCATTCTACAGAACTCATTATTCAAAAATAATATTAAAAAATCTTCCTTTTTTTTACCTTTGTCTCAAAGTACTTCCTGTTGGCTGAAAGGGCTGAAAAGATAGGTATCCACAAAAGTTTACAGGCATGAATTAAAGCTTAGGTCATTTCCCGGAGGAACATGATCTGCAATTAGGCCCTGTGTTTGTGAATAATTCAGAGAGACACCAGGGAAACGGGCAGCGTAATGGGTGGATCTCTGTCTAGCCACACTCTAGGAAGCTCTCTTTTAATTAATGCAGGCCTGGATTTGTTTATTTGAAAGCTAATTAACCTTTAAACCTCAGTGTCCTCATCTGAAAATAAGGATAATAATTCTGACGTCGCAGGGGTGTGTGACAATTAAAAGAGATAATGCATTCGAAGTGCCTACATATAGGAAGCACTTGACAAAAGCCACCTCTTATTGGTTTCTAACCTCTCTAAATTCTGAAAAGGCTTTTGGTGGAGTGCTTCATAATTTAGTAGCTAATTGCATACCGTCTTATGTGGTTTGCTGCAGTTTTTTCTAAGTTAATTGTGTCTTTCTTAAGCTTCATAGATCTTATGAAGATCGCTGTCTTAGTAATATCTAAACCCGTTTCTTTACACTGTACAAATGTGTTCACAGATTTTCTTTTACACATCTTTTTAATGTTCAGCTGAACATGGATGAAGCACTCTACAATACATATTAACTGATTGATGGTTCTTTGTCGGAAAGATGAACTCCTTCCAGATGAATTCAATGATTGTGAATCATAGAGCTTCACTTTGAAGACAGAACACAGTACATTTAAAAACATTTTAGAAGAAAGCTTCTCCTTTGAGATTGTTTAGTCTGCTAGATTAAATTGAAATGATTATGAATCCTTTTTCATGGCAGCACTCTGGTAAAGTTAAAAAGTGCCTGTGGCACATTGTCCCTTTTTGAAGAGGGAAATACAATACCGTAATGGTACGTGAAGCTCATCGCTAAGCAACAGAACCAGGTCTGGCCTCCACAGGAGTTAAAATTCTTTGTTCACTATGATAAAGAATGACTAAATGGAAAATGCTTAATAGAATCTTACCTGCAACAATAACACCCATTATTTTTCAAAGCACTAATCAGCAATTGATAACTAATTTTCATTTTCATGGGTATCTGATAATAGCTCACAGTTCTGTTCTCTGAATGAAAAAGTTCAACAAGAAGGCTTTGGATATTCATTTTGTGGAAGGCATGGATCTGGCATCTAAATGAAAAATCACCAATCCCTGTGTTCTAGGTTTTATCCAGGATTATAAAAATCCATCTCAAGTAATTTCAGTACTGGTTAATCTTGATGGAAATGTGTTTATCATTTAAAACAATGGTCCCAAGACAGCATCAACTGGAAACCTGGTAGAAATGCACATTCCAGAGCCCCATGCCAGGCCTGCTGAGCCAGAGACCCTGGGGGCAGGGTCTGGAGCTCATCTTTCCCTAATCCACCTGTAATTCTTACATTCTTTAAAGATTTAGAACTGGGAGGATAACTGCATGAGATACATAAAAGTAGACAGTTGGAGAGTTAAGTTCGGTTTGGCACCACTAGAACATCTCGAACCCACTGTTGAACCGTTGCACCATTTTGAACTCAGAAAGTAACCATGGAGGAAAAAGCATATGTAGTGGAGAAGATTCTTCAAGGTAACCTTTACTCCCTGCTGAAATTGGAGCCATCTATAAACAGCTTCCATTAATTGCATCTGTGACAAGCAGTTTTTGAAGAGCTCATTTACCAAGAATACATAGTAATTTTTTTTGTTCTCCCTCCTCCCCCATAGACATTAAGGTGAAATGACATCCATTGCTTATGATATGGGAGATTGGTAATCCAAGAAGTTTTATTCAAAATAAAACAAAGTCTAGAAAAAATATGTGCACATCAATATCATATGTGCACATGGTATCAATTTGAAAGTTTGAAATCATGTGTATTAACTCATGCAAAATGACTGAAAAGCCAGTGCTCAGTTACATATTAAGAATTAAATTGGTAAGTGATGTAATTTCATTCTATCAGCTACTAGTCCTATAGCCACAAGTTGCTTTACTTCTCTATGCCTCCTTTTTACTTTTATGAAATGAAGGGCCATTTCTCAACTATTTTCCATTTACTGAATTCTGTGGTTGTACGATACTGCACATTCTGTGATATAGTTCATATTTTTTTTTCAAGGAGTATCATCTGCAGTAGCTCACTTGAACTATACAAGAACCCAATCCTTCTGCACAGTAAGAGAAATGTTTAACGTTGGAGAACTTAATCATAGAAAGCACGTAATAATTATTATATAGGTTTGGCAGAAGTTTCAGACATTTAATAATTAATTAACTTGGGAAATGCTGTTTTAAATGTCTTGTTGTGCCTCCAGGATGGGCATAATAGGGAGAATCTTCTTTCATAGCCAAGTCTTTATCTCCATGTGCTCTCAAAGTGAACACTGCAACCTTCCAGGAGAGAGCCGTGAGCTCTACATTCAGGCTAAGTTGCCCTGACCTTATTATCCTGGGTGAATGTTCCTAGGGAAGCCGGCCAATCTGAAGGGAGCGTGGTACCCTCATGGCAGTAATTAGGATTTAGGACTTTGGAATAAGACTTGTATTTGAGTCCTGGTTCCGTCACATAGCTAGTTGTATCTACTTCATAAGGCTGCACAAGAACTGAATAAAGCTAGATGAGATGACATTTATAAAGAATACCCACATTTCCTAGCATGTAGTAAATGTTCAGTAATTGTTAGCTTAAAAAAATGGAATTAAAACTATTGAAACTGGATAATTTAAATTAGGTCTCAGTGAATATGTTACTTTACCTAAAAACCTGTGTTCTTTTGCATTCTGCTTATTCTTCATGTTCAAATGTGTCTTAGGCTTATTCACCAATTGATTTATTGACTTCTTAACTCAAGAACTATTTATTGAGCACCTATTATGTGTCAGACTCTCTTAGAGACATTGGAAATAAAACATCCAACAAGACAGCAAAGGGCCCTGCTCTTATAGACATGCATTTTAATAGGGAGTCAGAAAACGCTCTTCTTCCCAATAAACAAAGCAAAAAATAGATAAATAAAATTCACCAGTAGTGATAAATGCTATGAAAAGACTGAAACAAAGTGATGTGGTAAAGTCTGGGAAGCAATTTTAGGTCACATGTTCAGGGAAGACCTCTCTAGGGAGGTGACACCCTAATGACAAGGTAGAGCAGAATTCTGGAGCCTGAGCAAGATTTGATAGCGATTTAGATGAGGGTAGTGGTGGTTAGGGTGGAGAGGTGTGATTGGGTTAGCGGTCGCAGAAATAGAATCAATAGGACTTATTGATGGATTGAATGGAAGGTATAAGGGAAAGAGAGGAGTCAAAGATGACTACTATCGTCTTTGGCTTGGCGGGAATTGGCACCACATACAGAAGTGGAGTGGACTGGGGAGGAGTAGGCTGGGGGTTGGAAAGATCAGGTGTCCACATTGAGAAAGATTAGGTTTGAGTTGTCTATTGAACTCCAAGTGCAGATGTCAAGTAGGAAACAGGATACGTGAGGCCAAAGCTAAATATTTTAAAGAATTTTTGCCTTTAGACAACATTTAATGGAATGGATTGGATGAGAGTACTTAGGGAAAAAAGTACAGTTACAAAAGGGTCCTAGGAGTATTCTTAAAGTTTCAGTTACTTATGACTCATAACAAAAGCTTATAAAAATGACATATATGTATATATACACACACATATGTATATATACATATACATATATATGAATGAGACCTATAATCCTTATAAAATTAACCGCATAAAAATGAATTGGTAGGAATTTTTGCTTTCTTATATTTAGCATACATGAATGGGAGCCCAAAAAGCAGTCTGGTTGTAATGCACTGATCTTATATGTGTTTAATACCCATGTTTTTGAGTGCCTACTGCAAGGCGTCATATTAGGCACTATGTGTAAAATGAAATCAATAAGGCAGTCATGTTATTTATTGGTCAAACGTATTTACTAAGTACTTGCTGTGTGCGTAGTACTAGATCATTTGGATAGACCAAAAAAATGGAAAATCGGTTCTCTGTCTCTAAGAGAAGACAGTCTAAAATTGCCACTCAAAAGGAGAACAAACCACTCAAAAATCACAAGGATGGTATGTTTCCTTTTCCTTCTCCATATCCGATATTCTTGGTCCTTAGGAGAAATCTATGTGGGCTAAATGAACTTGGTGCGGTAAGCCACAGTCCATAACTCATTCCATCTTTTCCCTTCCCTCCCACTCTGGTCAATGAGAGGGCTTCTCTGGGTAGAGAGAAGCTTATTTCTGCCCATCTCATACTTCTGGTTGACAGTACTCCAAGCATGCCAGCATTTACATTCTCATTATCTGGGGAGAAGAGACATAAAGAATCCATCAGCACTTTTAATAGCTAAGTTCTTTTCCTTAACTAAATCAAACAGTCTCCCTGAAGAACGGTTTCTAATGCCTCAGTATTAACATACTCTATTTGTTCAAAATTTTATACTTCCTGTATAACTAGTAGATGGATTGGATGCAAGCCCACTTATCAGTGCAAATGAGAGGGAAGGAACGCACCCTCGTCTGGGATAATAATGGTTGTTTTTGCTTTATTAATATGGTGCTAAACCTTTTGGCAGATTGTTTTCGGAACAGCCTAGCCTCAATTATGCTGAAACAAAATGATTATATTTAGTAGTCATTGTTTAATTTTTAAATGGACTTTATTGAAAAAACCCAGATAAAAGCTTAGTTCATTTAACCACTTGATACATTTACTGATATCATCCTGGCAGATCCATGATGATGTAGGTCTCTGCGTGGAAGGAAACTCCCGGTAAGGTCGATGTAAAGTTTTTGTGGTCACTGTAGCCAATTGGTAATGGAAATACTGGTTTTTTTTGGGGGGGGGGTGGTCAAAATAATTTCTTTGTGCTTTATGATGTCAGATACTGTGGTTTCAGCCACATACTTGGCCTTATGTTTGAATAGTTTCAAACTTCTTTTTCAGTTGTTGTTTATTGAGAAACCCCTTGGCCCCTTTCCCTGATAAGAGTGCAAGTTTCTTCTATGTCACTTCTCTTGAACAAGAATGGAAGGAACACTAAATTACTCATCACAAAATGCTAAGCTAATTCACTTTATGTCTCTTATTCCACAGGTATAGATTTCTTTTCAATCAATGATACATGATGTCAGCCCAGTAGTTAATCAGCAGGGAATTTAGCTATTAAATTTTGCCATTTAGAATACTTAGGTTTGGTTGTTAGAGAGTACTTGAGAGAATTTAAAGGCATCCATTTACTAGTTTTTTCAATCGCTGCATTTAGTTATACCAGTCAGTACCTAGATTGTATTATCTTGTGCTTTATATTGGGATAATATCAGGAACATCCAGTTGAAGAACATTTTAGTATCTTATGTAAAATAATATGGAAAACCATAGTTATAGATTTATCTGATGTTCCTTATATAAAGAATCGTTTGATAAATTCCTACTTGAACCTAATGTCAGAGAAATTTTAGTATTTAAATGATTTGGTATATTTTCTTTCTTCAAGAGATGGGAACTATACAACACAAATGTTTTCTTTTTTCTTTTTATTGTGAATGCTAGGAAACTCAGAAATTATTTTAACAGGTCCTCATATCTTTAGGAATCCTCATGTGTTACTTTCTTAACTGGCTTCTTATACATCTTTTAAATGTGTGTAGTCCAGTTTTACATCTACTGCAAACTTTTTTGAAGAAAAATAGGAAAGGTCACCTATTTAAAGAGGCTTTCTCTGCACACTCAGCTGAAATCAGCTCTTTTCCCTTGGCCCCATGACTGATTTTCTTATCAAAACTCTCTTCCTTCATTGCATTTATAATAATTCATAATTATTATTTTTGTTTCCTTGTTTGTGTTTGTCTCTTCCTCTAGACTCTAAATTCCATGAAGTCAGAGAACTGATCTCTTTCAGTATGTTAACCCTAGCTAATCCTAGCATATAATAAATACTCAATAAAAACTTATTGGTATCAAATAATGAATAAATTACAATAATTCTAGTAGTATCAATCCTAAATTCTGATAGCACAATACTGCAAACATTAAGAAATGTTAAGGTATTAAATTAGTACATGATAATTTATACAATAACGTATTTGGCTCTTTTCAAAAGTTTGTAATTTAGGTTTTTGTAAACTGTCCCAGGATTTTTACAATGAGCAATTATTAACCGAAGATCAAAATGGGATATCAGAAAACTGAAGAAATCCTTAGAATTTATAACTTATTAAAATACAAATCAATTCGTGCATATTATTCAGGTAATATTATCTGCAGCATAATACTTTCATCAAAAGTTATACAAAGAGGATGGGAAAAAAGTGGTGTAGGTAATAGAGACTCTGTTTGTCCTTCTGGTGACCAAATCAAAGTTGTGACAGAAACAAGGAGCAAACAGCAAGGAAAATTGCCTGGAATCTAGATGAACAAACCATACGATGAGGGCGAAATCTAAGAAATCTCCCTGCAATGGCAGAAAGTAGGTTAAGGCGAGGCTGCGAGGCTGCCGGTACCCTAGAGGCTGAGGGGATGGAGGCTGTGGCAGCGGCAGCTGCAGAGGTCCCTTAAAGTGGCCACATTGGCAAGTGGACTTGCTCGGTGACAGACCTGCTTGCTCTGAGCAACAGTGCCGGTTTGTCTGTGCAGGGACTTATAGGGCAACGCTGAGTGTCGGAGTGAGGGAGGCAGCAAGGTTCTCTCCCCACAGAAGTGCTAGCGATATCCGTTGTTCCTCTGTTGAGCCCGCCTACTACTAGCGCATGCGGACTCAGCACTGCCATAGCAGAGCCGTCATCGAACTGGATAACAGAGGTTGTTGCGCCCAGAGGATTCCCTAAAACTCTGCCTCCTCCAACTCGGGGCCCTACCAAAGCTATATCCAGGTGTATTCTCAGCGAGTCAGGTGCCCCTTGCTGAGCAGCACCTAGACTCACACCGGAGGCAGCTGGACTCGTTTTCCGGTGCGGCCTTTTGAGGTAACTATAAGCACAGCATCGGTAGATTGCTTGCTAAATCTTAACAGGTGGCTCTGGAGGGACACAGGCTGACGCTAAATTTGCCTGCAGCTGAACCCCTCTCAGGACTGTGCCACTGGACACCTACTTCACAAATCCATACTAATAAGACCGAGGAACTTAGAAACTTTACTTAGTACATAAAAACAGACACACAAAGCAGCCAAAATGGGAAGACGAAGAAGTGGAAACCATATGAGAGAACAGAACACAGATCCAGAAATAATGGAGTTGAACAATCTAACAGATGCAGAGTTCAAAACACTGGTTATGAAGATGCTCAATGAACTTATGGGAAGTGTAGATAAATTTAGTGAGAACTTCAACAAAGAGATAAAAAACATAAAAATAGAAATGAAAATTATAAAAGGGAACCAGTCAGAAATGAAGAACACATTATCTGAGATGAGAAGTACATTAAATGGAATAAACAAAAGAATAAACAAAGTAATAAAGAAGAGGATCAAATGACCTATATAGGGATGGGAAACCAAGGACACTCAATCAGAATGGCAAGAAAAAAGAAGCCAAGACTAAAATAATAATCTAAGGAGCTTATGGGACACTATTAAATATAAAAATATCAATGTCATGGGGACAACTGAGGGAAAACAAGACATTGAAGAGCTATTGAAGAAATAATGATGGAAAACTTCCCTAACCTGGTGAAGAAAATAGACATAAAACCCCAGGGTGCTCAGAGAGTCTCAAAAACCAGAAACCCAAAGAGGCCCACACCATGATACATCATAATTAAAAGCCAAAGTTTAAATACAAAGAGAGAATCTTAAAAGCAGCAAGAGATAAGCAGTTTGTTACCTATGAGGGAGCACCCATAAGACTGGCAGTTGATTTTTCAAAAGAAACTATGCAGGACAGAATGGCTTGGCACAAAATATTCGACATGATGAAAACCCAGGATTACAACCAAGAATACTTTATCCAGCAAAGCTATCATTTAGAGTTGAAGGACCAATAATGAGCTTCCAAGACAAAAATAAGCTAAAGAACTTTATCATCACCAAGACAATATTAAAGGAAATGTTGGAGGGATTTCTTTAAGAAGAAAAAACATGTATCAAAAACATGAATAAAGAATTGTAACAACCATATTCCCATCAACAATTACCTCAAATGAAAAAGAATTAAGTGCTCCAATGAAAAGATAGAGTTGCTGAATAGATAAGAAAACAAGATCCCTACAGATGCTGCCTACGAGAGACTCACTTTAGATTAAAAAGCACACACAGACTAAAAGGAAGGGGTTGGAGAAAGATATTGCCTTGATGAACCTAGAGCATGCTGCTTGAATGAAATGGGTCAGAGAGAGAAAGACAAATATCACGTGATTTTATGTACATGTGGAATCTAAAGGAGAAAATCATCATCATCAACAACAACAACAATGGAAATAAACTCATAGATACAGAGGATACTTTAAGGGATACTAGATGGGAGGGGTGGGGGGAAGAAGGCCAACAGATTGAGAGCAGTGGATGGTTGCAGAGTAGACATGGGATGTAGAGCATAGCATGGGGAAGAAAATTAATAATGTTGGAATGAATATGCGGGTGGAGGAGGGGGCTAGATCTGGGGTGAGCACTTGCAAGTTGTATGGATCTCTGATCAATATACTGTAGCTGAGGTGAGGCTGGTGTGTTGTATATCAACTGTAATTGAAAAAAAACCTCATTGAATTGTACAATGTAAATGCAGGCTACTAGTTGTATATTATATTTCAATAAATATAAAAAATTATACAGAAAGAAGGGACAGCATGGCTATATATTATAAATATAATTTTAGGATTTACAGTTATAGGGATAGACGCCTATATTTTTTGGCCAATTTCTGTTTTTACCTTTTTTTTTTTTTATGGGGCTAGAGGTATGGGGAAGGGATTCCTGTTGCATGTTAAGAAAATAATAAAGATGAAATGGTGAATAAGAATTAGGTCCAGAAGTCCTCATACCTTCCTGATAATAAGAAAGTCCTTCCCAGCCTCTTTTACTGTCCTTTCCTCCTCTCTTCCCACCCTCTCTCTTCTCCTTTAGTTGTATCTTTAGTCTCCTCCAATCTGCGACAGTTTCTCAGAATAGCAATTATCAGATATTTTGTGGAAGTCTCTCAATTTGGATTTATCCGATGCTTTCTCATGAAAAGACTGAGATTAGGAATTTGGTAGTAAGAAATCAGCAAGGTGTATGCCCTTCTTGTAACATCATATTGAAGCTTATATATGACTTGACTTGTTTCTGATGAGATTAACCTTAATCACTTGGTTTGGTGGTGTCTGCCAGGTTTCTCTGAGTAGGGTTTTTCCCGGCCTGTAGTCTATTGGTTAGAAGTGTGACTTTTGGTCTCCAAATTTATTCAAATATAATTGACAAATAAAAATTGTATATTTAAGATGTAAATGTGATATCTTGATACCATATGATTGTAAATGATTATCACAACAAGCTTTTTGTGCCATAACACCCCACAGAATTATCTTTCTTTGTGTTGTGGAAATTTAAGATATACTCTTCTTAGCAAATTTCAAATTGATATATATTTGATATTATTAATAGTTACTATGCAGAACTTATTCATCCTGTATAACTTAAACTCTGTACCCTTTGAACAACATTTTCCCACTTTACCCCACCCCCAAGCCCTGGGCAACCACCGTTATACCCTGCTTCTATTAGTTTGACTATTTAAGATTTTACATATAAATTAGATCATACAGTATTTGTCTTTCTGTGTCTGGCTTATTTCATTTGGCATAATGCCTTCCATTTTCATCCATGTTGTAGTATATGACAGGGTTTCTTTTTCTTTCTTTCTTTTTTTTTTTCCAGCCTTTGTTCTTGTTTTGTTTTTCAGTCAAGACATTTTTTTAGAGCTGTTCAAGGTTCACAGCAAAATTGAGGATAAAGTATAGAGATTTCCCATATAGTCTCTGCCCTACTAACTTTTCCCATTAATAACATCCCCCTCATGAGTGGTACATTTGTTACAATCGATGAACCTACATTAACACATCATAATCACCCAAAGTCTATAATTATCCTTAGGGTTCACTCTTAGTGTTGTGTGTTCTGATTGAGACAAATGTATAATGTTATAAATTCATCATTATACTATCATACAGAGTATTTTATCTGCCCTAAAAGCCCTCTGTACCCTCTCTTTCTATTCATCTCCCCCTCAACCCCAGGCAACCACTGATCTTCATAGTTTGTTTTTTTCTGGAATGTCATATAATTGGGATCAAACAGTATGTAGCTTTTACATATGGACTTCTTTCACTTATTTATATGCATTTATGTTTTCTCCATCTCTTTGAATGCTCGATAGCTCATTTCTTTTTAGGGCTGAATAATAGTCTATTGTCTAGTATATTTATCCATTAACCTACTGAAGGACATCTTGGTTGCTTCCAAGGTTGGGGAATTATAAACGAAGCTGCTATAAACATCCATGTGCAGGCTTTTGTGTGGACATAAGTTTTCAGTTCCTGGGTAAATACCAAGGAGCATGATTGCTGGATCATATGATAAGAGCATATTTGGTTTTATAAGAAACTGCCAAACTGTCTTCCAAAGCAGCTATACCATTTTACATTCTCACCAGCAATGAATAAGAGTTTCTATTGCTTCACAACCTTGCTAGCATTTGGTGTTGTCAGAGTTCTAGATTTTTGCCATTCTGATAGGTATAATTTTCTTCCTTTTTTAAGGCTGAATTGTATATATTTCATCCATTCATCTATCGATGGACACGTAGGTTGCAGCTGCTGTGTATAATGCTGCAATGAACATGGGCGCGCAGATATCTCTTGAGATACTGATTTCATTTTCTTCAGCTCTATACCCAGAAGTGGGATTGTTAGATCATTTATAATTTTATTTTTAATTTTTTTTGAGAAATCTCCATACTGTTTTCCATATGGCTATACAATAGAATTGCATGACTTTTTTTGTTGTTCAAGATTTTAAAAGTTGTTTTATTTAGTTTCCAAACTTATGGGATTTATGGAAGCTATTCTTTCATTAAAAATGTCTGACTTTGTTGCGAAATGATAAATAATTTGTATGCTATTGATTTTATTTTTTGGAGTTTATTGAAGTTTCTTTGTGACTTAATTCACAACCTATTTCTGTAACTGTTTCAAGTATGTTTGAAAAGAATCTGTTTTTCTCCATGTCTTAATTTTCACATTTATGAAACAGGAAGAACCAAAAATATCCAACTCCTCTGATTTGTGTTTTGAAAGATGCAAAACGAAGGACCAAATTGAAAGAGAAAAATATTACACTTGTTTTCTTTGTAGCTGTTTTTTTTTTTTTTTTGACTCTTTCTTTTGCAAACTCACAATGGGCTCATCTTGACACAAATAAATATGGTAAGGGGAGAGGTAGAAAGGAAAATATCTGTCCTTCCTGAAAATGGATTGGTTACCCCTGGGTAACAGATGATTAATCCTCTGTGGGGCCACAGTTCCAGCCAAGAGAGAGAGACTGGACAGATTGGAAGAGTAACCACCTGTGATAGTGATTCTGATCTATGTTGGATTATTTGGGGCCTGCTGGCCTTAGATACTTAGCAAGTGAAACTGAACTTTTGGTGTGCTGCTCAGAAGTATCATTGTATGCTAGGGTGGTTGGTAGTCCTCCAACAGGCTGATCGATGGCATTTGGCTAGTCAGAGAGCTAGCCTTGTCACTTAGGAGGCAAGGTGGATAGTCATATAAATTTGCCATAGGAAGAGGACTTTGATGGTCAAGGGCTTAAAGTGAGCTCTTAATGGCAACCCCTCAGGTTGTTCACCATACGGACTCTATGCATCTCAGCTCCTGCACTAACTCTTCTCATGCTGTCTCTCATTTTCTTTTTTCTGTTCTGTGAACCTTCATGGAACTAACTTTTGGCTCTTCATTTACCTCTGAATGTCACCATCAATGTCTCCTGATTCCTAGGAGATCTCAAGCCTTTCCAAATACAACAAGTCATCAAGAAGTGTTTTCACCTAGGTAGTTTTATATTTTGTTGTTGTTGTGCTATTTGTTTGACTTATGTTTGAAATTATAAAAGTTTACGGCTGGAAAAAATACATGTATATTTTCTCACCCAAAAGTCAGTATCCTTGGCTATTGGCAATATTGCAAGAGATCTGTACTTCAACTGGATGAAGACAGAGAATGTTGCTAACACCTGCCCACATACAAAGTAGACATTTTGCCAATTCCAGAACAAAAAAAGAGAGAGAGAGGAGGAGAGTACCTGGAACTTAAGAGTATCAGGAGTGGGAGGTGGTACAGAATGATTTGCCAATATTTTGGTTGTCATTAGAACAACAGACTCTTCACCATTCAGGTCTGTGTGGTGTACTGCGTACTTGAAAGAGCACGAAACCAGAGGGACCTTATTAGAATTCAGGTTTTGCTATATATTAACCGTGAGATTTTGGCTAAGATAGTTGACCACTTTGATTTTCCAGTCTTCACATATGTGAAATATTAGTTATCATAATAATACTCGCCACCCATATAAAAATAATGTCACTACTGGTGTAGTAAAATGGTAGATTGATATAATAAATAATTGGTATAATAACACTTTAAACTGGTTACAAAAATCAGAAGGTTTTGAGGAGTGAGACTTACAATTGCTCTCTATAATTTGCTTACAAAGATATTTTCATCTTTCACTAGAGGTGTTGGTTGTGAAAACCTCTATGGAAATAACGATACTTAAGGGTTTTTTTTTTTCTTTTTCTGTTACTGTCAACTAATTTTTAGCAGGGGTATGACTTTCTGTATATATCATCCTATTTATTTAGAATTGAATCAGTAAATGTATTTATTGACTGACTGCCTCATTTCATAAAGGAATTTGAAGAACAATCTTCAATTTAACATGCTTTTATGTCTATATTTGGATCATGTATTTGTCTTGCCTTCCAAATTAAAAATGTGGTTGACTCAGCAGATCTGTTCCTGGTATCAGTCCCTCTTTTTTAGCATATCTTTCTGTGCTTCAGAAGCTAAAAACTCCAAACCACCTGTTTCAGAGAACCTTGCTGCTAATGTTCTACGTGTGAATTACAGTTTCATCAATTTCACGCATAAGAGTAAGGTTTTTTTTTTTTTTTTTTTTTTTTTTTTTTTTTGATGCTGCTGGCAAATATGGCTGTGGAGACTTTGGTTTTTCTGCATCACTCTTCCATTGTCCAGTCGCTTGTTCTGTCAGTGCTGAGAAGACTGGAACTGTGGACAGTGGCTTCCCGACTCCATTTTCTTGATTCTGACCGTGAACTAATTTATCAAGTGTTGTTTAGGGAGTTGTGCTCGGATTCCCAGACTTTCTCCAGCCTTTCCAATGATTATGAATGTCCCCAGTTCCCATGACAAATTCCTTTCTCTCTTGAGTAGCTAGCTGATTGCTGCAGCTATAATTGACTTATAGACACTTTGTGGGCAGGAACCTTGTGATATAAAGACATGACCTTGCATTTTATGCGGAGGGAAACAGATGACAAAAGAATGATTAGTAAAAGTTTTAATAAGATCACCATCATATTAAAAGATGGTGCTACAGATAAAAATAAAGTTGGAAAAGGGGTTGAGAGTGCAGGTGATTTTAAATAAAGAGGTCATGGACGACCTCTCTGATAAGGTGACTTTGGAGACCTATTATTTCAATTGTGTTAAAATACAATTGGATAATTACATTTTTTTCCTTAGATAACCCCCTAAAGAATGCTACTATTTTTCTTTCCAGGTGGCTATATTGTTTAGCCACAGCAAAGATGGCGGAAAAGGCTTCAGCCTGGCACTCGGCCCCCAGTAAAGATGGCTACAGCACTTCCTGCGTTTGCCCTCAACAAAGATGGCGACAATACTTCCTGTTCACGGCTTTCGCCCTCAACAAAGATGGTGCTTATGGTACAGGTTCCTTAACAGTCTGGATTCCAGTTGCAATTTTTATTTATTTATTTTTTAAGATACGTGTTTGCAGACGTAAGTAACAGGAAACCATAAACCCCGTATTCATCTTTTCTCGAAGGCCCTGCGCTGTGGCGTCTGCGTCCTGGGTCCGGCGTGGCTCCTTCGCCCCTTATTCCGCTCGTGGCGGCCTGAGCCGGGCTGGTTGGGGGATGGTGGGGGTGCCCGAGCCGGCTCTTCCTTCAGTCCGCTCTGAAGGTCATTCCCAGCACCCTCTTTTGAGCGGGTCAGGTTGCCCCCAAAACCTCTCGTTCTTCTTCCTGTTCATAATACCACAGGGCTTCAGCTGGTAAGGCAGGGAATAAAAAGAAGTTCCAAACGGGCACTGGCAGCCAAAAGTGCACACCCGCCTCTTCACCTGCCACCTACCCGACCTCACTCAGGGCTGCTTGTGGGCTGTGGGTCGGGGTCGCCAGCCGCGGCCGCACGTCTGTGGTGTCTGGAGGTCCCATCTGCCGCCCCTACCGTCCCTGTCCGCCACTTATTTACTCTCAGCCTCCACACAACCTTTCCCTCAGCTCACTGGTGCAGTGGTCTTGGCACTACGCCTTCAAATCTGCGTGGCTACTGACCAGGACTGACATTTTTCTTTAAAAGGAAAAAAAAAAATCCATTTAATGTCCCATGCATGTGTAGCTACAGCAGTGTTGTGATGTGATGGAGAGTCTGAATTCTTAGAGGGAAGGGATGGAGTCTGTTACTACATAAGGTTTAGTAAACCGGGCACAAACACTTAAATATTTTTCTTGAAGGTGATGATGATATGTACGCCTTTTCTTACCGGAAAAGACCCTTTAACTTACTGGTGCCTGCTGGTTTCTGGCCCCCACGCCCATTGCCATCAGGTTCTGTGAATGCTCCTGTTCGGAAGGGCACTTGCATGTGTATTGGCAGCTTCTGCAGTAGCAGGGTAACTGGTGAATTCAGTGTTAAAATAAAACCACTATTTATACTTATGTTAAAATGAAATGTTGATCTGTAATCTTCGGATAAAAGTTTCTTTTTAAGCAGGGTCTCCGATCCACTTTGTTCCAAATCTCTTTATCGAACAAGGAATTGAGCTAGGACCCTAATGTGTGGAAAGCAAAAACAGAAAAGATGATACATGATCAGTGCTCATCGTGTTCAGAAACATTTGAAATTAATTTGGCTTGGCTTAACAGCCATGCGTTTAACACCATGGCTTGCCACTCTGCTAAGGTTCAAAGATGTCATGACCTTAGAGAGCTTACATGGCAGGACACTATCAGTAGGGGTTCATCAGTATTCCTGTAATCTGAGCTACAATTTTATCTCTTCCCAGGGGGAAATGGAGGCTAGAGACAAGCAAGTACTTCGCTCCCTTCGCCTGGAGCTGGGTGCAGAGGTACTGGTGGAGGGACTGGTCCTTCAGTATCTTTACCAGGAAGGGGTCTTGACGGAAAACCATGTTCAAGAAATCAAAGCTCAAGCCACAGGCCTCCGGAAAACAATGCTGCTGCTGGATATCCTACCTTCCAGAGGTCCTAAAGCATTTGATGCATTCCTAGATTCCCTACAGGAATTTCCCTGGGTAAGGGAGAAGCTGGAGAAGGCAAGAGAAGAAGCCATAACTGAGCTGCCTTCAGGTAGGCCTCAAAAAATACCACTTCAGACCAGCTCCAAAATTGTTGAACCATGGCCTTTGCATCTGAAGTTGGGGTTTTAGGCTGGGAGGGGATCAGCAGTTTCTGAAAGTGGGTAAGGAGTTTAGATTGAAGGCACATGGCAGTGGAGGGACAGGGTGAGGAGGTGGAATTAGGAAGTGCGGGGAAGGAAGGAAGGATGAACCATGATTGAGAGGGTGAGGAGGGAGCTCAGAGAATACATTTAGAAATGCTTCCAGGGAAACTTGGCAAGTCACTTGGGAGGCATGTTCTCATTTGAGAGCCAGGTTATATCTCAGCCCTTGGCATTGGGAGCCATTTGGAAAGTGCACACGGGAAAGTAGGCATTAGGCTTACTGATAACTGCTTCATGGGACGCCAGAGCTGCCTGCTGGAAAAGGTCAGATTCGTGAAGGAGGAGACAGCCTCTAGGAAGGCACGCCTTGCACCATGTGTCCCTGCGCTGTCCTACACGGCCAAAGGGGATTGTTTGGAAGGCTGGCTTAGTTTTTTGTTTTTTGTTTTTGTTTTTTTTTTTAAGTTATTGATTTGAAGTTGTCCTTTTCGGTTTGGTTTTGTGCAGACACCCAGAGGACTTAATTTTGTAAGGACAGTAGTTTGTAGAGGTTCTCGTTTTGTTCTTAAGCAAAGTTGGAAGCTATAGAAAAAAACAGCCCTAGTGCCGTTCACGTGACTTATCACAGGATGATGTGATATGAAATACTTGTTCCCTTTTAATAGCGCCCACTTACACATATTACAAAGATTGAAGAGCAGAGAACTGAACTGATAAAAAAAAAAAAGAAAGTTGACTTGCAAATTTTTAATTGAGTTAGGAAATCAGTATTCTCTGGAGTTTTTGATAGCAGTGATAGAACTACTGCTCCAAGTCAGTGGTCCCCAGACTTTGTTGTTACTGTTTTTTAAATTCCAGTAAAACTGTTGAAAGCAAATACCTGTAATAAAAGACCACTTTTATTATTTTTGTCTCATGGACCTCATATTTTGAATGATTTTTCCAGACCACATGTATTAAGTACTCATGATTAATTCTTCTATTTTCATTAATGACGTATGTTTGAATATCTAATCAGCAGAGATAACCAATCAACTTAGCAAGGCCTAGTCAAATCCCAATGGGAAAAGAAAAAATATTTTTATTTCTTAACAAATTATTTCTTAACAAATGTGTATTTTAGGTTTTTTGAAGTACTGAAAATAACTGGCCTTTGAGAGCCATAGGAATTCTCTGGTTGGATTCTCCTTAGAAAATTAAATACTCTAGGTGTGTGAACAAAGCCAAATTAAAATATCTAAGACATTTATACCATGGTACTGAAAGTGGAATAAATAACAGAATTGGGGAGATGCTAAAAGAAATAATAGGGTGTCCAGTGTGTTTCCCTGGCATTTGACTTAACCTGATTCCTCTTGGCAACACATAGATGGAAGCAACAAAACAGGCAACTCCCAAAATATTTAATTTAATTTTATAATCATTTTGAGTGATATAAGTAGTGCTGTTGTTTTTAATAGAGGTGTGGCCTCATTGTCATTTCTTCAGATTCATTCAAATAACAAGAAGAAATTAAGATTTTTTTAACCAAATGGTGAAATTTGTGGGGAAGTCGAGGGAAAAATAATTTTTAAAAAAGTAAGCAGAATGAAACAGTTTAGAGTGGGAAAAAAATTGAATGTATCAGTGTTGCAAGTTTAGAAAAATAATGTTATTTTGTTAATTCTGTGCACGTTGTCCAATGGAATGATAGGTTGCCTACTGTACAAATTAAATACTCTTAGTTGTTTTCTTGTTGAATAACACTTACTGAAAAATATTCTAAAGAGTTCAATTTACATATGTCTTATATACCTTCCAAAATGAAAATTATATAAACTCATGTTTTAAATAGTTATTGTTAATTATTAAATATTTTAAGTAAGATTACAAAATATAAGTGAGGTATGGCGAATAATATTAACTGAACACCTGTTTTCCCATCCTCAGTTAAAAAAAAAAATATTACCATTGCCTTTGCACCTCTGGGTGCTCCTCCCCAATCCGAGCTCGTCCCCAACCCCTTACTCACTGATATACCCTGAATGTTGAGGTTATCATTTCCTTCACTTTGTAGTTTTCCTTCTCATAAAAATCACATTCGAAATCTATGTATGTTATAGAAAATTCACTATGCCATAAGTTTTAGCTATATACATATATATAAATTAATGGAGGAAATGATATTATTTTAAAAGAGTTGTTAGTTAACAGCTTTATCTTATCAGAGACCTTAAACTTTAAGTGTTTAAATTAATTAAATTAATTAATTTGATGGCAGCATTTTAATTCTAAAATTAAATTGGGATTTAGTTAGAAACCTAATTTTTTTTTTTTTTTGAAAATCCTGGGAAGAGTATCAGAGTTGAAATGCATTTAATTTAATGGCCCTGTGAAAAAATGTGAATGGACCCAGAGCCTATTTCCAGGGATCACAGTGCTTCTTCAGTGTTGTAGTAGAATAATTTTAATAAACTTTTAAATAATCTATTTAAATTTTTGTAAAGACATTTTTGAATGTTGAAGAACTAGACTGTAGGAAGATGTGATACTTATATATGCATGTATATACATCAGCTTCTGACCTTTTACTCATTTTGGTTGTAATTATTAATTAATTTGTGTAGATTTGGTGATATACTCTTGGGAGGAATGGCTTTCTTTTTGGCCAAGAGGTGGATCTTTCTCCAAAAATCAGCAGATTTCATTTTATTAAAAACAATTTCTTGGTTTGGTCTTCTCAGAGACTCTTGGTTTTCTCTTTGTTTTGTTTTGTGTTTCACTTTTAAATTTTGAACTACCTCAAAGGCCTACTTGGTGATTGATCCCAGTTCATTCTTCTTATTTGTATTATGGATTTAAACCTTTGATTCTCTTAGAATATGCCTAGATGATTGATCTCCCTATCTCTTTAATTAAAAAGTCTCAGGTGTTAATGGAGATTGTTCTCATCCTATAAGGGCTCTGATACTTTCAAAGAGAAATTCTGGCAATAAAATGCCTTAATCCAGCTTGACACCATAGAAGGAACACTTGACAATGTGTCCCTTACTGGCCAAGTCACAAGTAGACACTAGATCAGCTGAAATCCTCTCTGGGCTCCTGTCAGATCATTTTTAGGAGATAATGATAGTGCTGAATTTGGGTGAAGGCAGTGTGTGCTTGCCCATATGCCTTCCCAATCCTTATGGGCCCTGTCTGCACTGACAGGCTCACTCCAGTGCCTGAGCTAATCTGGATCTGGAAAGGAGGTTTATAGGCAGTCCGTCTCACCAGCTGGTCAAATGTAGCCTAAGTCATGGCGGGAGGAATTCCTGGGGCCCATGACTTCCTGTTCCACAGTGTTGGCCCTGGCTGTGGGACTGGGTCTCTGCCATGATTCTCATTTAACAGTCAGCCTGGCAACCCTGCCTTTAAACCCAGTCTTCCTTTAGACTTGGGAGTTATTATTTCTTTCCGTCCTTCCTAAGCTTGATTCCTGTTTTATGTTCTCTTAGTCACTGGCAGGGGTATCTTGGAACTCAGCTCTGAGCCTCCAATGTTAGGATCAGATGCCTCAATTCTTTAGCCTGCTGGAGTGGCTGTGTTGGGGCCGACATTTGCTTTAGCCTTGCCTGAACTTGACTTGGTCCTTTCCTTGGACCGTATGCATTGGACTCCTGGGCTGCCCTCATTGGAGCAGGATGCAGGGCTGGCCTGTTTCCCCCTTTATTTACCAGCTCCAGGCCTTGGCCCGTCCCTTTTTGAGCTGGCATTGCCTGACTGTGTAGAGCCACATTAGCCACTGTCTTGAGATACTCTCTGGCTCTCACATGTGTACTTAGACACATCTGAAGTTATTGAGCAATAATGGCAAAAATTTAGGTATTGTAATAGATTCATTAGAGAGATTTCTAGCCTGGGATTTTCCAATAATACCATGAGTTGACCATACTCTGCATATAAGTTCAGCGTTAATCTTAGTTTACCTAGCTAGTGGTCTATCCAGGCACCTCCCCTGGGGCTGATTAGAGGTCACTTCATGGCATCCTGTGTACTAAGAGGGAATGGAGGGTGAACATCCATAGCAAGACCCCTCCTGTGGTAAAGGCAGAGTCTAGAGAGACCAGATTTCTGCGTATCCCTAGCGTGATTATATACTTCCTGAGGACCAACTAGGTGCCAGGCCCTAGGTAATAAAGACGTACGAAGGAACTCCAGATCAACTGAGGGGGGTTCATTTGTTCATTCAACAAATATCAGATGTTAACCATGTGCCAGATGTTAGGTGCTAGGGTTATTATAGTAAACAAAGCCCCTATTCTTATGAGCTCTCTATATTCTAGTCTGATGGGGACCGACAATAAACACATGAATAAATAATACAATCATGTGTTGCCCAACAACCTTTTGGTTAACAACAGGCTGCACATACCACTGTGGTCCCATAAACTTATAATGAAGCTAAAAAATTCCTGTCACCTAGTGATGTCATTCATAGCTGTCATAATGTCATAGCACAATACATTATTCAAGTGTTTGTGGTGATGCTGGTGTAAACAAACCCGCTGCGCTACCAGTCATATAAAACTATAGTACAGCACATAAACTTAATAATGATAATAAATGATTATGTTACTGCTTTATGTATTTACAACACTTTTTATTGTTATTTTAAAGTATACTTTTTCTACTTATAAAAAAAAAGTTTGCTGTTAAACTGTATGCTGTGTTATGCTGGCAATAGCCTCATATGTCTCGTATTTACTGCGTCTCTTGATTGCATCATTTTCTCTTGTGCTTGATTTAATCTTGTGTTGTACAGGAACATGCTGTACAGGCTTGTAGCCTTGGAGCAATAGGCTGTCTCATATAGCCTAGGTGTGTAGTAGGCTATGCCATCTAGGTTTGTTTGCACAACAACAAAATTGCCTAACAATGCGTTTCTCAGAATGTATCTATGTTGTTAAGCGGTGTGTGACTGCATATGGTGATAGTGCCATGAAGAAAAGATGTGTGTGATGGAGTGGTCACAGAAAGCCTTTTTGATGAGGGGGTACTCAGTAGAAACCTGGATTCTGTAACAGAGTGGATGCAAGGCGGAAGAACTTTTCAGATAGTAGGAAGCCCAGGTGACAGTGTGGTGAGAGCCCGGGCCCATCAGGGGTAGGAGCCTTATGCATGGACAGGTGAATCACAGTGCATGTCAGCATAGGCGCGGTTGGAACCATTTGTTGTTGCGCCTCCCCAAACGTGAGGTGTGTGCACAGCCATTATTTCGTGGAGTTCTTAAAATGATTTTAGGTGATATGTGGATAGGATTAAATCACATGGTGAGAGAGTTACTTTCTTTTTCTTTTTCGATCCTGATAATATCCAGGTGAAAACCCTCATTTGGTACAAGTATTTCTGAAACATCTTGCTTGATACTTGCCAGTTTTTCTTTTTAACAGACAGAAAAAGGTCCATAGGCTTAAAACCGTCTGTGGAAAATAGTATTTAGCTAGAATTAATTGTTTTGCTTTATTTTTTTTCTTATATCAGTTTAAAATTTTGTTTCCATTAGTGGCAAGTAAAACGTTTCTATTTATGAAGTTCCTTTAAAAAAACACATTGCTTTTATTTAAGTTAAAGTGAGTCAACATAAAGAAAAATACTATGAAAATAATAATGGTATGAGGATATGGCAAAAAAACGTGAAGATGCTTTTTATGTATTTTCTCATTTAAAGAGAATGAAGGGGTTTGTGTTAGGAACAATTGCCCAGCTGGCAGAGTTGGGGAAGGAAGGCTTCAGTTCTAGTTCAGGTAGAAGATAGTGCCGTATTCAAGGTACTTTTTACTGTTTTGATCATTCAGTTTATGCACAATGGCTGGGAACTGGTTAAATTTATTAGAGTTGCCGGAGTGACTTAATTTTAGGTTGTCTAAATTGTAAACACGTTAATTTGCTAATGTAACAAAGTCAACGAGATGAAGACATATCTTTGTATTCCAGACTTTTAGACTGGGAGGGACTTAACAGATCATCTAGTTTTTCTGAGAAAACCGAGTTTTAGGGAGATTAAATCAACACATGATCATATAGCTAGTTAATGTAATTTGTTGCCAGGGCTGGAATTCAGGCCTCCCAACTCTTGATTTAGGATTTTTTCTGCTCTGCAATCTTGGCTTTGGGTTTGAAATGGGATTGTATCATGCTTTAATGTTAATAGTTGAAATCAGCTTTTTAAAGCTTGTACTAATTTTTTTTTTTTATTTTAAGAGGAAAAATTTCAAGGGCTTTTAGAGGTATTTTGGGATGAGATTTTACTAAAATATTTTATTTTTGTGAATGCTAATTTTAATAATTTAAAAGGAAATTTTGATAGTTCAGTACTGCATTTCATCAGAAAATACCCCCCTCTCCCTGAAAGGCTGACATAAAGGAAGAGCAGAAGAATTTTATCAAGTATTTATGAGACTGACGAAATAATACATCTGTTGGTATCTAATTGCAGCTCTTTCTAGGAACAGCAAACTGTGTGACAGGTCTCTCTCTAGCAGGGATGCATCCATTTCACTGGGTTTATTGTTACTTTCTTTTAGAAATTTTCACTGACTTTTTTTTCCCTCCTGTGGCTGTATGGGTCACTTGACCACATCAGTCACCTTATTGACCATCAAGGTTGATTTAGCTTCAAGTATGGCTTTTAAAGAACTACTGATTCCTATCCAAAATTTATAAAGAACTCATACAGCTCAGCAACAAAAAAACAAACAACAATTAAAAAATAGGCAGAAGACCTGAGTAGGTATTTCTCCAAAGAGGACATATAGATAGCCATCAGACATAGGAAAAGATGCTAAGTCACTAATCATCAGAGAAATGTAAATTCAAACCACAATGAGACATCACACTCACACCTGTCAGATTGGCTATCACCAATAAATCAAAAAACAACAAATGTTGGTGAGGATATGGAGAAAAGGAAACCCTTGTACACTGTTGGTGGGATTGCAAATTGGTGCGGTCACTATGGAAAACAATTTGGAGGTTCCTCAAAAAATTAAAAGTACAACTACCTTTTGACCCAGCAATTTCAATTCTGGGTATTTATCCAAAGAAAACCCAAATACTAGTTCATAAAGATTTATGTACCCCTATATTCACAGCAGCACTGTTCACAATAGCCAATACATGAAAACAACCTAAGTGTCTATCAAGAGAAAATTGGATAAAGAAGTTATGGTACATGTATACAATGGAATATTACTCAGTAATAAAAAACGAAATCTTACCTTTGCAATGGCATGGATGGACATAGAGTGTATTATGCTGAGTGAAATAAATCAAACAAAGAAAGATAAATACTATGTGATTTCAGTTATATGCAGAATCTAAGGAACAAAAGATATGAACAAACTAAATGAAAACAGACTTGCAGGTACAGAAAACAAGCTGATGGTTGCCAGATGGAAAGGTGGTTGGGAGGCTGTGTGAAAAAGGTGAAGGGATGAAGTGCAAATTAGTAGTTACAAAATAGTCATGGGGATCTAGAGTAGAGAATATGGTACATAGTCAAGATTATTGTAATGGTTGTATGTAGTACCAGATGGGTGCTAGGGTCATTGGGGGGGACCACTTCATGGATTGTACAAATGTTTAACTCTTTTAAATTTAAGAAATAAATAAATAAATGAAAAAACAGTTACACACACACACACAGACATATATATATCTCAATACTACTGATTCCCAGGCTTTGCCCAGGCCAATACATGCCAAAAGATGTGGAGGTGAGGTCTTGACTTTGTTACACACACACCCATGTATGCACATGCATACACACCCGTGCACATGCACAAATGCCTTTCTAAGTTATATGAAAGGGTACCCAGGTTTGAGGACCTCGATATCTGGCCAGCTGATTAGGCACATGGTTCCTTTTTCACTTACTGTTCACCAAGTATGGGCCTCTCAAAGCAGTGTACTTGTTTTACAGGGCAGGAAGAGTGGGGGAAGGGTAGAAGTGTGGTAGGAATGCAGATGTAGAAGGATATAAGTTTTTTTTAATATGTAATTACAAATATTTTTAATTCTCTGAATTTCTTGAACATTGTTGCTTAAGAATGTTCTAGAATCTTAGACCCCATGCAGATGTGACTCTATAACTAACCTTAAAATCCATTAGAATTCTATGGGAATACATAGGCTATATGTACATAGAACAAAATTGATTGGAGGGTTTTGAATTAGCTGGTGAATTTGGATTTACGGGGATTATTTTCATCGCCTCTTTCACATTGTTTGGTAATCACAGACTGTCCACAGTTTTTTATGCTCTGTAGATCAAGCTATGCCCAAGTGGGGACAGAACCTACCAATGGAGAATGAGTTGGATGCTGTTCTTAGATACAAAGTGAGCTGAAGATGGCTTGAGGGTGGATAAGAGGAGTGAGACAAATGGCCAGTCAGGAAGACTAGGACTGGCTTTGCCTGTCTGGGTTGGTCAGGCAGTCTGTCTCTCTGCCTATAGTTTTCTTTGTAATTAAAAATGAACTTTAGTCTTTTTCACAAAGAAACTTAAATATCATCAGTAAAGTATCATCAATATTTATTGGGGGCTTACTCTTAGCCAGACACTGTTCCAAGTCCTTGGCATTTATTAAGTCATGTAATACTGAGAGTGACTTGATGAGGCAAGTGGTATTACCTTTATTGTACAGTTGAGAAAATGGAGTCACAGAGATATTAAGTCACGTGCTCATGGTCATACAACATGGTGGAGCCACATTTGGAATCCAGGAACTTAGACTTCAAAGCCTGCTAATTCATAGCCTATAAAAGCACATTCCCAAAATTTGCTTTCTTCTCCTTCCTAATTCCGATCAATTGGTTGCTCCAGAGCCCATCACTTACCAGCCCCATTCTTTGTCCCTCCTCTTATTCCATTTTTGCCCAGACACAGGGCTCTAGGGGCTTTTCTGTCTTTCTCTTTCCTGACTATTGTTGGAAGACTAGTTCCTAGTTGGAATCTCTCTCTCCTTCATCTTGCTCTCACGTTACCCCCCACTGCCTTTTTTTTTAGTGGGTAAGGTTTAATGTGAGTCCACATGGGGTCAAGGAGCAGAGTGCCTGGATTGCTCCTGTCCCAGCTTGCTGCCTTGAAAATAAAAAAAGACTAAATCTTGGCTGTGATTAGGAGATGGTCACAGGAGTGTGATGAGGAGTGTGTTGGCTCTCCTGATACTGGAATCAGGTCCCACTTTTGTAGCTCTTAAAACTCATGCTATCGAAAGCCATCAGTTCTAATAACTAGCTTTTCTGGTGGCGCAGCCTCAAGAGTTTAACCATAGACTTAGCAAGGTAGCTTTCTCTTTTTATGGGTACAGTTCAAACTTGCCGGCTGCTGTCGTAGCTAGCTGCAGGAATGTTTGCCTTTACTTAATTTTAATAGGCAGCTGTGTTTATACTTGTTTCTCAGTTTGAGCAGTAAGGAGTATATGATTCTTTGGAGGACTTTTCCCCCAGAGAGAAAAAAGAATACATTGTACTTTTCCAAACAGTAAATTTTAATTGAGAAGGAAATATAACCTCTAGAAGAAGTTTGGGGCCAGTTTTAGTCCTAGGCTTTATTTTTGTTAACGTTATAAAAGAAATCTTAACTCCTTATAAGAAGTGCCAAGTTGACAATTCCTGGAAATGTTCATGTTCTATTTGTGCTCAGCACCATAGCAGAGGGCTTGGTGACGCTGTTACCAAAATAATACTGCTGAGATGTAGTAAGTGGCAAATGAGAGGCTTGTGGTTTTATAACCTAAATATAAGACTTTAAAAACATCTGTCAGTTCCACCATTTGTACATAAGGTATATGGGTGCTGAGTGGTAATTGTGAAGTTTTTATGGAGAATTCCAGAGCGAGCAGAGCACATCTGCTGAGACTTGTCCTGTTGTCAGAACTGTAGAAGATTAAAGCTTGGAGGGACCTCAGAGACCCCCACTTTACAGATATGGAACCTAAGGAATGTAAGTCAGCCTACCAGCACGTATGTGAGCTCTTAGGTTCAAGCAGTAGACTTCTTGCAAACATAAGCACAAATAGGAATTCTCTAATAGATACTCAGTAGTTCACAACTTTGAAGGAATTCCTGAAATTCCAGGGCCCAGTAAGGGCAGGAATGAGGCAACTCTGGGGCTCTCTGGCCATTGGTGAGCGTCTTCAGCTGAGTTCCTCCACTTTGCCTTCTCTCACGATTAAGTCTTATGGGCCTATATTGAGTCATGAGCCCTTCACCTAAAACACCAGAGTCACCTGGCGTGGGGAAGGGACAGTTCCCAAAGGAAGAGGTGAAAGTGATTAAGAGATGTCCACTATACTCTGTCACTCCCATTCTTTTTATATTGAACAGGTTCCACACTTGTGGGACTGGAATGAAATGGTAGTCCTTTAAAGAAGGACAACGATCTGCATCTTAATACAGCAGGGCTCAGGTTGAAGGTCAGAGGTGGTAGGAAAAGTATAGGAGAGCAGTTTTTGGAGCAAGATAGGTCTTCACAAACATTTTCAAAATCAGAAACTATTGGGGATAAAATGGATTGAGAATGTTAAAGTAGAGAGGAGGTTAGAAAGAATTTGGATTGGGTTCTGGCCTTAAGGCTTTACATAAACTCACTTTATCTTCATAAGCCTCGAGGTAGGTACTAGGTCTTTTGCATTTTATGAATTGCCTAAGGCGACACAATTTGGGTAATAACAGAGCTGAGGTTTGAACACAGACAGTCTGATCCTCTATTCCATGCTGTTAATCACTAGATTATCCTATCCCTAGTACCAGTTCTTGGTTCTGATTGGACTCACCTCAGCTGGTTATAGCCTCTTTATTTTCTGAGTCTTACTTGCCTTGGCTCATATTTAGCTAGCATTCGTGTGTGTGTGTGTGTGTGTGTGTGTGTGTGTGTGTGTGTGTAACAGTTTACCAAATGGAGATTAAATTGATCTCTTTCCTTTTAATTTCTTTTTATTCTGAATCGTCGTTTGATGGTGCTATGGGAAAATGTGTTTGTTCAGACTTCTTGTATTTGTTTGGGTCCTTTTATTCCTTCATGTGCCAGTCAGGATCCATTCAGGAGACAAAACCACACAGTAATTTGAACAAGAAAAATTGAACGTAAAGAATTATTAACTAGCAAAAAGTTAATTGTGGTTAACTACTAAAGGGATAAGAGAGATCTCTAAGGAATATAGAAATAGCAAATGGAAGAAGGTACTTTTTTCTAGGGCTGAAGGAGAGTACAGGATGGAGGCACTAAGCTTGCAAGAGTTCCCTCCGCACTCCCAGACCTTATTGGAAATGAAGTTGCTGCCACATGAATATGCAGCCTGCTGATGCCAGTAATCTTGCCAGAGGGTATAGGCTGAAGCGGTCTGTAACAGCAGCCTGCTGGGCTGAGAAACTTGGTAGAAAATGTAGGTGGACCAGAGCTGATCTTTAGAAATCAGTCTGCTGAGCAGCAGAGAAATTCCCTGGAGAGTAAGCACCATTGGGTTTCCCTGACGCCACTGGCTGTGGCTATCCATTTTATTGGGGATAAAGCATCCCAAACCAGAATGAAAAGCCCCTTCGTCTGCTCTGGCCTGGCAGTGTCCATCTGTTGATGACACGAACTCTGAGCCATCTGGCAAAAGAGAAATGTTTACAGGGTCAGCCCCGTATCACAAAGTAAGGGAAAGAGGTTGAAGTTAGACCTGAGAAGTATCACTTTGCTCATTTGTACACCTTATCTATGACATGACGGTAGTACATAATTCTCATGGTAGTTCTGAAAACCTCATTTGTTTTTTCATTCATTTAGCCAACTTTTATTATCTACCTTTTGCTGGCAATTTTGCTAAGGCTCTGAGATTATGGTTGCCATTGTCTGTTTTCGTTTGTCTCAGCAGCTAGACTGTAATCTTCTCTAAGGTAGAGACTGTTTTTATCTCTGTACCTGTGGAACATAGCTAGCATAGTGCTAGGTACATGTTTATTGAATGAATAAATGACTATAAAGAAGAACATAAAAACAGTCATACCCTCAAAGAGTTTAAATTGTAATTGTGGAAAGGTAGAGGCAAATAAAGAAAATATAATATATCTTTTCTTGTTTAACAAGCTGCTTCAAAACTTTGTGGCTTAACATAACAATCATTTATTTTGCTCATGAATGTGCAATTTGGGCAGAGCTCAAAAGAGACATTTCATTTCTACTCTACCTGGTGTCAGTTGGGGTGGCTTATCTGGAGCCGGAGGGTCCATTTCCCAGGCAGGTCACTCAGATTTATGGTAAATTGGTACTACTTGTTGGTTCCTCTCCACCTAGGCCTTTCTGCAGGTGGCTTGGATTTCTTCACAGGATGCTGGTTGAGTTTCAAGAGGCAGAGAATGGAAGCTGCCAGTTTCTTAAGGTCTGGGTTGAGGCACTGGTATGGTGTTAACTTGAGCTGTATTCTTAAGCTGTCCCAAGGCCGTGGTTCGAAGAGAAAAGATAGAGATCTCACATTTCTTTGGGAGGTGTGTCAAATCATTTTTGGGGACTTATAGCACTTATAAGATGTAGCAGTTTAAAAAAGTATATTTTGTTATCATAAATGGGAAATTAGCTGCCATACATGAAAATGACTCATAAATTAATTACAAAAGTTTGTTACTAATTTAACAAAAATAAGTTTTTCTAAAGTTGAAATAGCTCTCTTTTTTTTCTGAATACAATAGCAACACATATTTGTTCTTTAAAAAAAGACTCTAGGAAGGTTATTGAGAAAATGGAAATCATTCATAATTTTATTGCTCAGTGATAATCATGGTTTATAATGAATAGTGAAATGTAATATTTGGGTTTTTATCGTAGGAAATTCTATTTTAGAAGCTCTCTCTTTTTCAAACTCCCATCATTTTCAGAAAGCTATTTATTCAGTATTAACACTTAAATCCAGAATTTCTTGTGATGCCAAATAAAGAATAAAATTCAGAAGATTACATGTATATGTGTAAATATATATATTTTTCTTCAGATGGTTAACCTTTCTGAATCAACTTGAAGTAGTCTTTTTAAATTATTACCAAGGCTATTTGCTATTTTGGTCAGCAGAGGTTGGGGTTAGGGAGCTTTGGGCTTAAATGACCTTCTCCAAATGACTCTTGAGGAACCATGAGGGGTATTTTTTCACTCTGCTGTTTTTTTTTTTCTGTTTATCTTTCTATGAGTATTCTATTTCAAAATGTTTCACTTGATTATTATATAACCTAAATTTTTCAGTGTCTCCTGTTTATGTAGTTTTAAATATTACAATTCTAAATCTTTTCTCTTTATGTTTTTCCTAAACTATTAGATTAGAGGTGATTAAGCCTTTGCTAGTGGCATTTTAAAATAAATTTATATCCTTCATATAGACCATATTTGTAAATATATAAGTGTGCTGGATAGTAGATTAGATTTTTCCCTCCTCTTGCATGTTTAAAGGCATTCCTAATGACTTTTTTTTTCACCTAATAAGACTGTGTTTCAGAGGAACTATTGAAACCTTTAATGGATAATCATATCCCATCCACCTCACTTCTTGTTACCAATGTAAACACCATAAACCATTGTAAGATGCAGGAGGTGCTGGATAAGTCAGTGGAAAGGGCATAGTATGAGAAACTCCAAAACTTTGTTTCCTACAAGCATTTATTGAATGTCTACTATGTGCAAGGAGTAAAACAGGTACAGAAATTAATAAGGTATAATCCCTGCCCTCAAAGATGCTCCAGATAAATGAGATGATACATGTAAAGTACTTATGACAGAGCCTGGTATATGTTAAACATTCACTGAATGTTAGTTGTTGTCTTTATTATTATTCAATGTAACTGAAGAGTGTGACAGAGATATAAGAATAGTGAGGATTCCACTTGGCCTGTGGTAAAGATAGTAATGGGGAAAGCATTATTTTGTTTATTTATTTACTTTAGGCGAGGCAACCCTTGGTTGACCTCACATATTGCAAGGACCTTAGCTTACAATCCTGTATTTTTTAAATTTATTTTTTACGCCTACAGCAGTTGGTCTTCCTAGGTGGTCTCCTATCCAAGTACCAACCTGACCCAACCCTGCTTAGCTTCCAAGATCAGACGGGATCGGGCTTGTTCAGTGTAGCATGGCCATAGACGGGAAGGCTTTAAAGAGCACATGTATACTCTGTGTTGGGTGTTGAAGGGTAAGTGGGAGTTCACCAGGAAGGCAAAATGGAAAGGGGACTCTAGGCAGAGGTAACAGAAAGTGCCAAGGAAGTGATGGCTGTACACTGTGTGTACCTGGTGCCTGATGGAGTGGGATGGAGTGTAGCAGCTAAGGCTGGGGATGCAGTTCCAGAACTGCTCAGTGGGGGCCTTGAATGCCATGTAAACATCCAGTAGACAATGGAACACAACTGACACATTTTGAGAAAGGGATTGCCGTGAACAGGCTTGCATTTGGAGAGCTCACTTTGGTGACATATGGATGGGGGGCTGGCCGAAATGGGGCAAGGAGACCAATTAGGAAGTTGTTGGAGTAATCCGGATGAAACATTGTGAGGACAAGGTACTGAGAATAGAGAAAAGGGAAACAAGACTGAAAGATTTTTCAGGAAGGATTAGTACGTGTGGCCTTACCAGGGCAAAAATTGGTTCTGCGGGAGTGGTATAAAAAAATCTTAGCTATTACGATAGTTTGTGGCCTTCCGAAGGGCTACAGTATATAAACAGATATGTTCGGGTTTTAAAATTTTATGGGGTGGGGGGGATGCAATTGGGGAGAATGTCCAAAAAGTCTTCTTAGGGAGACAATCATGAAAATAAGGGCGAGAAGCGCGGGGATAAAAGGACTCATTGCCTGATTGAGCTCTGGGCTGAGGGAGGAGGAGGGTTCTGGGCTGATGCCCAGATTTCTAGTTTGGGCAGCTATTCAGATTCACCAAGAAAGGATATATAGGACGTATGGTTGGTGAGTAGGTTATGCTCATTGAATTTAAGCTAATAATGACTCACATTTATTGAGCACTATTGTGAGCCAGCCCCTTTAAGTGCTTACGTTTATCAGTAGTGTGAAGGAGATATCATCGTTCTCATTTTCCTGATGAGGAAGCTGAGATCCAGCCCAGAGCCACATGGCATTTCCTTCTGTGAAAATGCTGGGTAAGCATTTGGAGATAGGAGTGTAGGCTCAGGATGGAGTCCTGCTTCTACCTCTACCTGTTGTGTGACCTCAGATAATTTTGGATTTTTCTCCTTTAAATTTTAATTTCTTCGTGTATAAAGCGGAGCTGCCTCTTGCTCATCTCTAAGGTGTAGTTGTTAAGGTTAAATGAGATAATACATGAATGAATCTTTTAAAACATAAAATGCTGTGTAAATATAGGTAGTGTTTTTAACATCGGTTAGTCAATAATTGCCATTTTTCTCCCTTGCCTCACCTCTTCCCTTTTCTCTCTGTGTTCAGGTAACTCCCATAGGATTGGAAGGACAGAATGAGAGCCTTGCCCCATGCTCTCTGATTTTGTTTTAACTACAGCCATGTCTTCTGACTCGTCCCTTTCTTTAATCCCAGAAGATGAATCAGGCAACTTTTATTTCCTTGGGATTTCGTGACTGTCCTCCCATCAAAACACAGTGATTCACTCCTCAAGCTATGATCATGTGATTTCTGCCCTTGACAGCCCTTGACAGCTGTTTTTTTTTTTTGCACAGGTCGTCAGTTACCTTTGGTTAAGTACATGGACCTTTTCAAATCGCCGCTTGCTGTCTTCCCAGCATCTGACATTGGGGTCACTGTCTCTTGCAGTGTCTCCTTCCTTGGTTATGTTTTTCTTCCTGGCTTTCCATCTACTATTTCTCAGCTTTTTACTCTGCTTACCTTTTAAATGCTTGTCTTCTCCTGAGACTTGTGTTAAATCCTTCTTATCCTCACTGGCACCATTTTCCTTTGCGCCAGTATATAAACAGATATGTTCTGGTTTTAAAATTTTATGGGAGGGGATGCAGTTGAGGAAAAGTGTCCCAAAAGTCTTCTCAGGGAGACAATGATGAAAGCATGGCTTGGTGACCACCTCATTGCTAACTGCTCTAAATTTCTATTTCCATCCCAACTAGGTAGTGTCACTCTGGACTTCTGTACCTTAACTCAGTGTGGCCAAAACAAAACACCTCATCCCTCACATCAAACCTCCTCCTCCTCAGTTGATTTTCTCCACCTCTAATAGTATATATTCTGATATAGTCTCCTACTCAAAAATCAGAAGGAACTTTAAAAAAGCACTTAGGCCAGACATTGCCTCTTTCTTGAAGCTTTGTGTGACCCATCATGGCTGGCTGAGAAATTCCTATGTTCCCAAAGCGCCAAGGGCATATTTGTTATGGTGCATTCATACTGTTAGAATTTTATCCTCAAGTACACTATGAGTTCGTTGAGGGCAAGAACTTAACTTTTTTCCTTACATACTCAGAACCTAGCACATCGTCAGACACCCGGTAGGGCCAGTTAATGTCAGTTGAATGAATGAATCTGTGGTGGCCTTATTTGCTCCCCCCACCTTTCTCTTAATCTCTAAGCACCTTATTTATTTGTGTTCGTTTGCTAGAGTTGCTATAATAAGATATAATGGAATAATAAAATAAGACTAGGTGGCTTAAATCATGCAGTTTATTTTCTCACAGTTCTGGAAGTCGGAAGTCCAAGATCAGTGTCATTACAGTTGGTTTCTCCTTGGCTTGCAGATGGCCACCTTCCTGCTGCCTTTTCACATGGTCATCTCTCTGCACGTGTGTGTGTCCCTAGTATCTCTCCATGTGTCCTAATATCCTCCTTTTATAAGGACACCGGTGAGATTGGATTAGAGCTACCCTCATGGTCTCATTTCAGTTTACTTATTTAAAAACCCTATCTTCAAATACAGTCATATTCCAAGGTACTGGGTGTTAGGGCTCCAGCATATGAATTTTTGGGTGACACAGTTCAGCTCATAATGTTATTATTACTATTTTTAAAAACTTTTTCTTATTTTCAGCTTTTCCTGGATATCCAGCAATTAATAACTCTTTAGTTCTTGGCCCTCCATGAAAGTGATTTTTTTGCATTTCTTAGTGGTTGCTATTTAGTGTTTGCTGAATGCCAGCCATTAACCATTCAAACATAAAATGGAGTTTGTTCTGGTCACTGTGTGAGATAGTTTCGAACCTGTCTGTCTGGTTACTAATCCATTTTAACAACATTATTAGTAACTGTTGTAATAGTGAAATCCTACATGGGAAGGTGTTTCTTACCTTCCTTATTGCTGAAAATTCCAGTTGTGGAGGTATAGGTTAGGTATAGGTTAGGTATAGAAGTGGTTATAGCAGTCAGAGGCCTTGAGACCCAGCTCTGCCCAGGGCCAAATAATTTTAAAGATGAGGGAAATTCTAAGACTAAAGTTTTGAAGCTTTCAAGATTGGCCTTTTTGAATTGGTAGTCCCAGGAACACTGCACAAAACAAAAGCAACATGAAAATTACCCTCTTCAACAGGCACATACCCCAATAGACTTCTAACACCAGAACTGCCTGCTAAGAGAATGATTTTGTATCCAGAATAGCCTTGCTTCTTAAAGTCTCGGCTCTACCATGAATCTGCATTTTTATGATGTTCAACCTCCTTACAGTTTAATCTACAGCCCAGCCCTGGGCTTGTCATTAGCTGATTTCCCTTTTGTCCTTTTATTTTCTGCAAAGGCCCTAGAAACTTGGCCCCTGCTTCTTTGTTAAACACACTCGCCCCCTCAGGCAATCACCTCTTTTGCTTTTCTTCTCTTCCCTCTAGCTGCAGTTTTCTAATTAACTCATGAGCATCCCTTCTTCCTATTTTATTCAACTTCTGTTCCTTTCTTCTTTCCTTCTCCAATAGTCTTCTGCTTTCAGAAAGAAGATGACAGTTTCTAAGCTAATTTTGACTTTTAGTTGCAACCTTGCTTTGTTGTAAACCGGGGTTGGCAAATTATGGCCAATTTCAAGTGGGTTGAAAAGGTGAATCTGGTCCATTACCTGTTTTTGTATGACCTGTGAGCTAAGAATGTTTTTTACATTTTTTAAAGGTTGAAACAAGAACAAAACAAAAGAGGAATAGTATTACATAACATGAAAATTATATGAAATTTACATTTCAGTGTCTGTAAGTAGAATTTTATTGCAATATAGCTGTGCTTATTTGTTTATATGTTGTCTATGGCTGCTTTCACACTGTACTGGTGTTACCGCTGGGGCCAGTCAGGGTTTGGTGTTGCCCTAATAGTGGGGGCAATGGTGGGGGAGGAGGGAGGGTTAACGTCACAGAAGTGAAGTTAGTATTTTTCCTCGGTTCTTCCTCATTGACCCAGTGAAGAATCGGGTCAGTGAGATTTAAAAAAAAATTATTAAAGGTATATTTCATAAAGACAAAGCATGCCCCAAGGAGGCACATGGTTTCAGTGTTGAGAGCTGTAACAGAGTGCTGTAATAACCACCACCACAACCAGAGGGCAAAAAGGGCCCAGAAGTGAGAATGTCTGCATTATATTTGGGCCGTGATGGGTGGTTCCAAAGGCATTCATAGATGATTAGCAAGTGAGGTCATTTTGATTGACACTTGGGGACTGCTATATAACTCTTTGCCTAGCGTGCATGTGCTTACCTAGAATTCTCCTACTGTTCAGGTGTTCTTTGGTCGTTCTCTGGGCTGGGCCCCTGTTCCTTTGTTCCCTCTGTCGCTCATGTCTGACTAGCTACCCAACACTGGCAGAGTTGAGTAGTTGCAGCAGAGATAGTAGGAGCCTAAAAAATATTCACTGTATGGCCCTTCAGAGAAAAAGTCTGGCCACTCTTTCTATAATGAGTGAGAAATGCCGGAAAATAGCTTTGCATGACAGGAATCAGCTTTGTTTACCTATCTTTTCTTGGTGCTTAACAGAGGGCTGGATTAAAGCTAATGCTTAGTTCTAAAACTGTTTTGAGAGGCAGATCTGGAGAGGCCTTTCTTCAGGGCAAACTTTTCCTGTGAAAATATGTCATTATCTTTGCCATTTCTTTTGAATTTAATTTTGCCAGAAGAGATTTGTCATACCAGGGCCATTGAACCTTTTCTTTCATTTCTAAAATTGTACATAAGAGAAAAAGATTAGGTAAACCAAACAGATGAAACTCCTTTGTACTCTGCACATTCGCAGGAGGATTTAATTTCAGCTTATTCTGTATACTTACTCATGGTTTAGTCTCAAGATTTTTAAGTATTGGAGCAATGAGGTAATGTAGCGTTTGAATACTGACCACAACAAAAGTTAAGCAAGGTTTGTAGTCATGAGCATTTGCTTTTTGTTCCCATCCATTAGGTATTTTGTATGTGATTTTACAACCCTCATCTTGTCTTTGTTTTCACCTCCTTTGAAGGAAATCATTTATTATTGAAATTCAAACCTCCTGACAAGTATTGCCAAAGAAGGAGAAGAATTTCTTCCTATTCCCCAATATAGTCATTGTGCTCTCTCTATTATTCAGAGATGTGTCTGTATTAAGTTTCTCAATCCCCTCAGGCATTGTGTTAACAATACATTTTGAGTGCTTACCACATGCTGTGGGTTCTAAAAGGCATCAAAAGGATTACATCAGAAATAGAAGACTCCTTGTCCTTCAAGGAGTTTGTAGTCTATAAGGCAAGAGAGGGGTGACATGCATGTGAAGTTTTGAACATTTAACAGCAGTCTACAAAGAAATACCGGAGAATGGAGTTCCCACAGAGCGTGCTGCATGGAGTGATCTTGATGGGGAGGTGGGTAAAGCAAGGAGTGCCTCTACGGAGATTGAGTTTTTGAGGAAGGTAGTCATTTATTACTAGGGAAGAGGCGGGTCCAGACCGAGTAGATGCTGCGTACTTCCTCCTAGACATCTTCTCAGGATGCCTTGCTGGAACATTAAACTCAGTACGGAAATTGGCTAAATGTGGCTCCTCCTCCTGTTGTCAGTATTGTCATCAGTGTCATTTTGTTTTCTGGATTAGGTACCTGCCTTTTACAAAGCAGGTTCTTGAATGAGTGGATTCCATGAGGGGAAGGACAGCCAATAGATTGTTTAGCTTAAATGAAGAATTGATGTTTTACTCGCAAGCAAGCGAGCGAGTAGGGTAAAAATGAGCTAATGGATGATCTTGATGTCTAGATACTGGATTTGGGCTTGATAGGTAGGGGAGTAAGTCTTGGATGTGAGGAAAGTGGCCCAGGGAGAGAGAAAAACATGACTCCAACTCCTATTTTCAGGGCTGACTTCAATAACTCCCATATGTTCCAGATTTCCCCAGATTTTTGTTGAGATACTTTCATTCCATTTCTCATCTTAACTAGGAAAAACCATCCTAAATCGGCTTCAGGTTGCTGCTGCTGCTAGGCCTGCTAGTGATGGACATGTTGGGGGGACCGAGAATCCTGTTTCCACGTGGTGTTTGGCTATGGCTCTGCATGACATGATGACACTCAACTCTGCAGCTTCTCTTGAGAGAGGGAAATATGCCAGCCTGTTCTTTGCCTCCTTTTTGGGGTCTTCTTGCCTCCAAGCTTCTAGTGCCTTTTTTACACAATCCCCTGCTGGGAATCTGTATCTCTTCTGCCTTCCACCCCTCTTCTACATCTTACAAAACAAACAAGTGTGGGGGAGGAGCAAACTTTCCTCTACCCTTAGGGTTCTGCTGGCTGGTCTAATAATAAAATAGACTGAAGACAGATTAGCAAGAGAAAGTAACCAAATTTAATACACACATGTGTATGGGAACCCTGCATACATGAGCGAGTTGAACCTCACAAGCAGGAGAGGTTCAGAGATAGAAAGGGGGTTGAGGTGTATAAGACATCCTGAGCTAGGAATGAGGTGATGCACCTTGGGGGCTTCAAAGGGTCTTTGCAGGATGATAAGAAGAGCAGCCAATTAGTAAATAGAAGTTTACCCTGCCCTATAGATAGGTCAGAAGAAGTTATCTATGATAATATATTATTATGGGCAAGGCCTCTAATTCAAGTTCTTCTAGGTAGTTAAAGGGAGGAGGGGCTGAAGTTTCTTTTGAGCCTGAAGCCAAAATTGCCTTTAGCTCAAAATAATCTGCATACCACTGAGAGACATCTTGGGGTGACTTGTTCTGAACCCCCACACAGGCAAACCAAAATACTCACAACTCTTTTCAGGCAAGTGCACCTTATAGATGCTATGTAGGCCATATGTGGGAATGTAACTGTTGGTCTTTTGGCATTCTTCCTTCCTTCCTTCCTTCCTTCCTTCCTTCCTTCCTTCCTTCCTTCCTTCCTTCCTTCCTTCTTTCCTACTTTCTTTTCTTCCTTTTTCCTTTTCCTTTTTCCTTTCCTTTCCTTTTCTTCTTCTTTCTTTCTTCTTTTCTTCTTCTTTTTTTTTTTAACACCTACAGCACCTGATATTCCTAGGTGGTCTCCTATCCAAGCTAACAAGGCCCGACCCTGCTTAGCTTCCGAGATCAGATGGGCACATTTAGGGTGGCATGGTCGTAGACGGTCTTTTGTCATTATTGACAGTTCTTTGCAGGGCCATGAGAGCACTGGCCCTGGATAAATTGGGTAAAATCAGCCCCCTTTGAGACCACTGTTTTTTTGTACTCTGGGCTACTCAGATTTGGTTAAACTCTATTCTGATTCATTTCACAAATAGCTTAAATCATTTACATCGTTTTTATTTAATCCACTCAGAAAATGAAAGCTTAGACATTTTAATTGTTTTAGAACAGTGTTTCACATCTACTGTAGATTCCCAGAGCTAGCCAAATGCATATTTGGGCTCTAAGGTTGCTGCTGACTGCATGCTGTGTTTTTTAGGGCAAGAAAAGTGAATCCAGCCAAAGATTCTTACTACCTTCAGAAGGGATGAAAACATAGATTCTCTTTATTCATTCAGGGATGATTTCTTTTTTTTGAAGTCCTTTTAATTTAAAGAACATTTGAATAAAAATTGTGGTATAGTCAAAGGAACTTGAAATCGGTTGATCTAAGCTCAAATATTGTCTATTCCCCACTGGTTCTGTATCCTTGGGCAAATTATTTTGTTTTTAAATAACTTTTTACTTTCCAATAATTTAAAAAGTTAAAAAATAGTACAGAGAGTTCTCAGTTATCCTTTACTCAGCTCCCCTCAATGACAGTATCTGACATAACCATAGTACCTTGTCAAACCAGGAAATTGACATTGATACAATACTGTTAACTCAGGATCTTATTGGGATATTTTTTACATGAGATCTGTATGTGTGTGTATGCGTCTGTGTGTAGTTATATGAAATCCTATCGTGTATGTTTGTATGTGCTTTGATTTTTAATGCATACTGATCTTGAAATTATGTTGAGCCTTTGTATGAATAATTAGTAACAGCAAAATAGCAAAACTGCAAATTATTTATTCTGGAAATTTCAATTTAATACTTATAATTAAAAGACTTCTGGATTAGTAAGTAGAAGGTCAGGTTTTAATTCTAGTTCTCCAATTGAAGAGGACGTGTGGGTACTAAATCATGCAGAAATCTTGATTTCCCCTTGTTCCAGCCCCAAACCTAGGAATCATCCTTGCTTTCATCTTTAGCTGCACCAACTCTCCTCCCCAATGCCTATTCTATTAGCAAGCCTCCTAAAATATTCTCCAAATTTGTCTACATTTCTCCATCCCTTGCCAGGACTACTGCAATAGCCTATACATGTACTCCCTCTACAATCCATTTTCCACACAGCGGCTAGAATCATGGTTTAAAAGTACAAACCAGGTTGCTATTCCTCTAATCAAACCCTCCTCTGAAGACTTCCTATTGCACTGAGAATAAAAAATTAGAACTCCTCACCAGAGCCCACCAGGCCTTGTGATTTGAAAGCTTCACTGCTGCTCCAGTCATGTTTACCATCCTCCCCACTCACTGTTCCAGCCACATAGGCCTTCCTTGTCTCTTCACCCTGCCAGGTTAGTTCCTACATTGTCTGTGTTTTAGCTGTTCCTTTGGCTGGTGTTTGCTCTATAATTAGCTCCTCTGGTAATTTAAATGTCAGGCCTCTTTAGTGAGGACTGCCCAGTCAGTCCAAATTAGATACCTTCCAAGTTACTTTCTATCATACTATCCTGTTTTATTTCCTCTGCAGCATTTAACACTCTCTGAAATTATCCTCTGCACTTGACTGGACTTGATCGTTACTTAACCAGACAGTTACCCTCCTTAAACTTGAGAAGTAGGGCTGCCCTACCTGCCTGGTCCCTGCGTCCTTGGAATCTAAGACAGTGTCTGCCGTATATGAATCTCATCAGTAATTATTGAGTAGATGCATTAATGGACCAGATAATTGCAACGGTTCTTGAAATTGACAGAATTACCTGATTAAATGAATAACTTGATGTTTAAAATTATTAAATTATTTCCATATTTGGGGCTCTGAGGAGAACATTATGATTCCTACAGGTTCCCTTTTATGTAACTATGTATTTAAAAAGGTCTTTTTCCGAGCCAGGAACATTTCAGATAGGAAAGGTAGGTCCTCTGAAATCTGATAACAGTCTCTTGTCTGCCTGAACATGACAGACCATTACAGTGATTTTGAAGAGGTAAATTTGAAATACATACATTTTCCCCACTAACTGTGCTTTTGTATTAGAGACCATTGAGCAGGGTTTGACTTTCTTGGTCATACAGAAGATACAAGAAACTTAGTATCGTATGGTTTGACACTTAGCCAAACTAGCTTTCATTATTATCCTAAATGCATTTCTTTTCTTTTGAATTTGAATTTAACATGTAGTAATGACTCCCAGATCTGGAAGCCAGGGAGCTGCTAATGTTCTCACTTAAATGAAAGGAACACAATTTATGTCTTCTGCTCTGTTTTTTAAAAAAATTGCTATTAACTTCATTTTACCTATTGTCAGAGACACATAACTAAAATGTCATTATATTTACTTTTGATGGTGTTCCCAGCTGCTGTGCCTTTTAAGCAGTTTTAGAAATGTGATGTAGTGTATAAATATAAGTTCATATGTTTTTAAATATGGGTTTTGCTGATTTAATGATTTACTGCTACTTAAGGAATAGTTTCTGTGTGAAAGAAAAGGTTAATCTTTCATTCAATATTCTCATTAGAGGTTAATACATTTTCTCTTCTCTAAATGAATTCCAGAGTTCTCTTTTGAAAATTACATGTACCCATATGGTTCCAGTGATGTAAATGTTGACATTTTGGTTCCTTTTGTTATGATTTTATTTTTGTAATTGCTAATGAGTTAATTTTCAAGCAAATATGTACTCATAAAGCTGCAAGATATTTTCCCTTAAAGGCATTTTTGTCATTTTTCATATTGCTATGCCCTGAGCTTTTAGGGTGTTTTCTTAAGAAGTTATTTTTTTGTTGTTGATTTTTAAAAATGGTATACCAATGGTGAGGGTGAATGCATATTACAAAAAATATGAATGATGGAATATGTTTAGACATACTTCAAGTAGTAGTTTATAAGAAAAAAAAGATGATCTAAAGCATTTACTACCAAAATTTGTTCTTTTTATGTTACCCTTTCTCACTTCCTTGGGCCCACTTAATGGTTCTGTATTCTTTTAGAGAGCCAGCATGACTTGAAGACGGTAGTGGGAGAAAGGGAGAGTAGCAAGGGTAGCAAGGGTATAAAATGAGCAGGCTCTTTTCCCAGAAGCCTCTCACTAGCAGGGTCTGACATGACTGTTGTTGAGGATAAGTGATATTTGTACTGATGTGGGTAAAAATGCCTGCCTGTTTTGGGGAGTTTTTGTTTTTATAATAGAGCTTCTTTGTACAAACAAAACGATGTTCAAAGGAGAGGATGATTTACAGTTGAGTGTTTCCATTCTGATTACATCTAACTGAGATGAATTTCAGGAATTCCTGCTGATGCAAGCAATCATCGTTTAGTTGGATCTTTTTATCTTTATGATAGAATTGTATATTTCATTCTGTTTTAAGTTCCACTCATGTTTTTTTAAGTAACATAATAAATTATTTTCTTGCTTACAGGGTGACTGAGTGAAAATATGAGTAATTTGCCCAGTAGCATAATTCTGTCACCTGTGTGATCCAAATGGGTGCTATGGCTTTTGCATTGGATAAATTTCAGGTAACTTTTGTTGGCCTGCAATTTTATTAGTAAGATTGATTTAGGGTATTTATTCAAAGTTACCTTTCTGTCTTCCTCATGTCCTATGAATCAGATCTCTGAGCAGAGCACTCACTGGACATAAGACAAACTTTGGACCTTGTGTATCTTTCACTTTTAAAAATGATTAGGGGAGAGGCACACTAGTGGGTTGGGATGTTACATGATAATTAAAAAAAACCAAAAATCTCTTCCTGTATGGCAAACTACCCTATAACTTGACAGGTTAAAACAACTGTTTTATTTTGCTCACGATTTTGTGGGTTAGGATTTCAGGAAGAGCTCAGATGGGTGGTTTATCCTTGATGTACATTGTATCAGCGGAGGCAATTGGGGCTAGGGATCTACGTCTAAGCTGGCTTCTTCACTCATGTCTGGTTCCTGGGCTGAGATGGCTGACAGTTGATACTGGCTCTTGGCAAGTGCCCAACTGGAGCTGCTGGTCTGAACACTGACAGGTGCTCTCTCCATGTGCTTTCTTATTCCCAGTACGGCAGCTAGGTATCTAGAAGGAGGCTTCCAAAAAGGTATGGATAGAAACTTTAAGGTTCAAGGCTTCTTATGATAAAATCCCTAAGTCCCAGAATCCTACTTCTCAAGTAGGTCACCGTGATTAACCAGATTCGGGGGGAGAGGTTATCTTTTACCTTCCATTGGGAGAAGCAGAAAAGAATTTGAGACCATCTTTAATGGTTGGCAGTGGCATCACACCAGGATAGCATTTATTTAATAGCACTTTATGCCTCTCCCAAGGTTTAAGTGGCTAAAGTACAAATGCTAATGAATAGTTTCATATAAGGGGACTGCATTCCAAGTGGCTCAGCCTTCATTTAAATGAAAACTCTGATGTAATTCATTCTAAACATTTGATGGATGGGAATTCTAAAACTGACATGACTATAATCTCAAAATATCTAGAAAGATGTCAGTCCTCTGAGTCATTGTGCAAGCTAATTTGTCAAAAGAGTTCATAGGAATTATAGATCTTACATCTGGAAAGGACTCGAAGGGATTACATCATCATTATCACCTTCCAAAAAGATTTATCAAGCACTACTTAGGTGCCAGGCCCTGGGAATACAGAGGAGAATATTACAGAATTTTTGCTCTATGTCTTGAGGCATAGTTGAGAAACTAGGACTGATGCATAAGAGATTAATAGAAATTTATAGAATGTAGACTGGGTGGCAAATCAAAGTATGGGTGATATGTGCACAAGAAGAAGTGATCAGTCGACGATGTTGGGGCTGGGTTGGGGGCTGAGAAAGTGTATAAGGAAATAGTCTTCTCAACACACTGAAAACATAAAATCCAAAGTGTTGGCCATTAACTACAAATCCCTGTGTGACCTGGATCCCTGCTTCCTCACTAATCTCCTTTTCTACCTCCTTTTCCTCATTATTAGCTTCCTTCTTTGAACATGCAGGCATTTTAGGATCTTCGCATGTGCTCTTTCCTCTGCCTGGAATACTCTTTCCCTAGATATCCCCATGCTTTTTCATTTCAATAGCTCTCTGGTCAAATATGCCCTCAAGCCTTCTCTGACTATCCACCTAATCTAATTCCTACTCTTTATCATTTTTTATCTCCAGGAAGGCAGAGCTATTGTCTGCCTTACTCACTGTTGTATCCTCAGCACCTAGAACAGTGTCTGGCAAATAGCTGATGTTAAATAAAAGATTGTTGAATGAATAAATGAGTAAGTGAATGTAGAATCTTGAAACAAGGGAAGGATGTAACAACATGGAGAACAGATGATATTGCTGGCTCCCTGCAAGGTTGAGTGAAAGAAAGAGAAGAAAAGTATACATGATATATTCATAGGTTATCTGTTTCAACATCCTGACATCAGGGTCCTTGTTTTACAACTTTAGTCCTTCAAACCACCCTCTCTGTAGCTCTGTGTGATAAACGCTGTAATAGGGCTTGTGCTGAGAGTGGTTCATTTGGACCAGAATAGCTGGGTCATGCCTGGTCTCAGTTGTTGGAAAACTTGCCATTCCTGAAAAATACTCTGTGTTGTATCATTTCTTGTCTTTGTTCTTGTTCATGTTTCCATGTGGAATATTCTTTTTGTCTTGACCTATTGAAATTCCATGTGAATGATCGCTTTCCTCCATTGTACTTAATGCCGACGTGATTTGATTATCATGTAAGCACATTCTTCTTCAACTAGAAGTATTTGTGTACATGTATTTCTTTCCCTTGAATATAAATTCTTAGAATATAGAGCCTGGATCTAGTTTATCTTTTATTTACCCATATAGTAAATAAGAGATTCTTACTAAAAATGTGTTAAATTTAATTGAATATGAGAAATCAGAGTACTTTAGCTTCTAATGTAAAACAAATACATATGCCTAGAAATCAGAAAATGCAGTGCTAAATTCCCAAAGACACTAAACAGTAATGAAGTATCTTTATCTCTTTATCAGTGGATTTTTTGATTGATTTAATGTTTCGCTTTCATCAGATTGCATTCATGATTTACAAAGGGACTGTAGAATCAACAACTCATACATTTTAATTTATCTATTGCTGTATATCACACTATCCCAAAACTTAGTGGTTTAAAACAATAACAGTTTATTGTTTCTCACAATTTTGTGGGTTGACTAGGATCAGCTGGGTGGTTCTTCTGTTCTATGTGGTGTTGACTAGTGTCACTAATATGGCAAATGCTTTTAGTTTCAGAGCTTGGCGGGAACAAGAAAGTCCAAAAAAGCTTTGCTCACATGTTTCATGTTGTCTGCAGGCTGAGCACCTTTGTTGTCTTTCATAAAGCATTATTTTCTCCAGTATCTAGACTTGTCTCTTTTGTAGTACAGTGGCTTGGTTCTAAGTGTACGAATATAGAAGCTGCCACTTCTCTTGAGGCCTAGATCTGTAACTGCCACAGCATAAATTCTACTACATTTTGTGAGTCAGAGAGAGAGAGTCACAAGGTCCCAGGCCATATTCAAAGGGAGGAGACGTAAACTCCACATCTTGATGCGATGGGTAGCAGGTACATATGTGGATGGGAGGAATTATCAGTGGCAATGTTTGCAGACAGTCTACCTCAGCATGCTTAGACATTCATTAGTATTATCCTTTCAATGAGCAGTAAAGCATTACTAGTTAACTCCCAGGACTTCAAGTATTACTTGAACCCTTTGGTTTTGAATTGTGAATTGTTTATAGAGAGAAGTACTGTGTACATTTTGGGCTTAACTGAATAGCAGCTGAAAATGATCACTGATTGTTGCCTGTGTTTTCTGTTTTCTGCTTTCCTTGCCCTTAAACTGTTTGTATGTGTTCCTTGTTTGAGTGGAGGTTGGAATCAGAAGCCAAAGGATCTCAAGAGTGGTCCTGGACTCTTCTCTGGTCTCAGTGTAGCCTAGAGCAAATGAGCACATCAGCAGGGCCGGTAAGCACAGGCCAAGAAGCGAAGGAAATAGCCTGTTGCTTTGGGCTGCTATTATAGTGTGAGCAGAGGGCAGAGGGAAGCTGGAACTGCCTAGCTGCTATTTGGCTTCCATGTGCTCTCTGCCCTGGCTGGTTTCTCTGATTCCATCCCTGCCTTCTACCATTCATTTCCCCATAGCAACCAATGGGATCTTTTGAAATGTAAGTCAGAGCATGTCATTCCCTAGCTTAAAATACTCTAATGGATTTCCATTGTACTTGTAATAAAATAAATAAATTGGCTCCTACTCTCACCTCTATAACTTCAGTTCCCACTGTTGTCCCTCCTTCTTTATGTTTCAGCCACATTTTTTTTTTTCCTGTTTCTGGAGCTCCCCAGGTTCATCCTGCCAGGTCCATCCCATCTTAGGGCCTTTATACTTGCTATTCCCTCCCTCTAGATCTCTCTGTGTGTGGCTCTCATACAAGGTCTAGCCCATATGACCTCAGAGAGACCTTTCTTTACCTCCCAGACTACAGTAGGCACTCTCTCACACAGTTTCTCTGTTCTGTTTTTCTAGCACTTAACTGTTTCTCAATTTTCTCATGTATAAAATGCAGTTGGTAATAATAGTATATACTTCATAGAGTTGTTATGAGGATTAAGTTAATATTTAGAAGGGTATCTGGCATATGATATACTCTCAAATGCTAGCCATGTTATTATCTCTTTTTTATTACATGAAGTTGTCCTGCTTATTTATTTGCTCGTTTGTTGTTTTTCATCCATCACTAGAGTGCTCTTTGCAAGCACAGATTGCCTTTGCTTGTCTTGTTTATGTTTCATCTGTATTCCAATTGTGTTAGGATATACAGTAGATCCTCAATGAGTACTTTTAAAATGAGTAAGTGAAAGGCAGGAATTCTCATCCTGAACAGGCCAGAAAAATCATTGATGACATGAAATTCAAGCTTGAGAAAGTTGAATAGATTGTATGAGATTCTTTAGTTGCTCATAATTAGTTTAAGATTTTTGATCCAGAGAATTCTGTTTCAGGACCCAGAAAACTTGGGAATCATTTATTTTTTTTTTTTTTTTTATGGAATTTTTGAAGAGTGGAAAATGTTGGAATTATGGAGGTAGGTAAATGCAATCCTGATTTTCAATAGTGAGGAATATGGTTCAAAAACTGTAGACTGGGAGGGAGCTTTATGCTATTTGTGGGCAGAGTCTAGAATGGATTATTGAAAGGATGGTTGTGAATGCTTAGAACAGTTGTTGTTTAGGGGAAGTGGGGCACCTTAGAGAAAGGGGCCTGGTGGCAGAATCTGGATGAGAATAAAGACTCGTGATTCTGCTTGACAGTTTTCACACTGGGATCTTAGGCTCCTCAAATTCTATACAATATAGAATCTTTTTTTAAATGTTTTATATCAAAGATAAGTTAAACAAAAAAGCTACTTTTGAAGACAGTTTCTCAATTGGGAACATTGACCCCTGGAAATTCAAGGGCATAGTCTCAGAGATGCATGAGATACAATTCCCCCTTGCACTCCTTTAAAAGAGATCTGTGCAGTACTCTAGATAGAGAAACATGGTGCTGTTATTTTCCCAATCTTTTTTGGTTAACCAAACACTACCTATTGTCCACCTGCACAAAACAGCATATGTCCTTCCATTAGGCCTGTGCTGTATGTCGCTTCTACCACATGTAGCTGTTGAACTGTGAAAATGTGAGTTGACTACTCCAAATTGATATGTCTTGAAGTAGAAATGCACAGTGGATTTCAAAGATTTAGTACAAAAAATGTAAAATATCTCATCATTATTTTCTTTTGAGTGTCTGTTAAACTAATATTTTTTATGTATTAGGTTACATAAAATATATTATTAAAGTCAATTTCACCTTTAAAAAAAAATGACCACTAGGCCACTAAAAAATTTGAAGTGGCGTATTTGACTTGCATTACTGGTGGTGTTGCAGTAGAACCTGTTGCCTCTCTCAGAAGGAGAGGTTGAAAAAATTGGTGACCATAACTGTGCAGATGAGTTGATATGATTGATGACTGCTTTCAACCATTTGAATGGCTCTCATTCATAAAAAAAAAAGATTCTATGTTCTATATTTCTCAGAAGGTAGAGGAAGACAAATAGAAATGTCAGGTTAATATAAGAAAGACCTTTCTAACATAGTTGTCTAAAGATGTTATGTGAACTTCTAGAAGTAGTTACAAATTCCTTGTCATTATACGTATTTCAAGCAGAGGCTAGATAGCTGCCTCTGGGTTATTTAGAGAGAGTTCAGGTGTTTAAAGTTAATTTCTTTCAATCCTGAGATTAAAACACAGAGAGCCGATTTTATAGAACATGAAATAAATGAATTCTGAAGCGTATTTTACCCTTTGTATTCTTTTCCTTTAAACTTTCATATGAATATTTTTTTAGTTGAAGAGCTTTGCTTTCTTGGTTTCAGGAAGATGTTTGGTTCTCTAAACCAAGTGAATCTGGTGAACAGTGTATCAAGAATGTGCTTGGCAACAAGTGGAGAAACAAACAAAAATACATAAAAACAAACTGACAATGGGAAAATAAGTAGAGAAGTATTTTAAGCATATAACAAATCTGAAGGTCAGCTGATTCTGACTTTGGTTTATTGGCTCAAAGGCATCAGGGTGAATGTCTCTGTTTCTTGTGGTAGCAAGATGGCTTCGGCTACCAACACTGCATTCAGAAGGCTGAAGATAAAGAGAAAGAGACTATCCCTTTTATTAGGAAAAGCGATAGTCTTCCCAGAATTCCTCAGCACACCGCTCCTTTGTTTCCTTGGCCAGACCTGTCACAGGGCCATTCCTTGGCACAGAGGAGGCTACAAAGTGAAAATGTGCTCTTCTGGTCTCTAGAGTGGAGATAGTACAGGAGAAGGAGGTTGGGAATAGTGGTTGTGTTTTGGGTTCTTAGCCCAAAGAACAGGGTCTGTCACAGGTAGTCTAAGGTGTGACTGAGGGCACTACTCCCAAATCAAATTCAAGTACTTTGAGTCAAGAGAGAATACCATCCAATCCCCTCTTTTTATTAAAAAAAAATTCCCCAAGTGATTTTAGCTGCTACTGATGATTATCACTTAGGTTGAGTTTTGTTAAACAATCCCTTCTTTTTAGAAAACCGAGGACCAGAGAAGTTCATGTCTTTGACTTTATATAAATTACTTGTAGCGCAGGAGTAAGACTTTGCCCCACTTTGCCCCCTTTTACCTCTCCAACTTCATTAGCAAGGAAGGCACTTTCCCCCCAAATGATAAGGCACATTGGATATAATTCCTACTATCTCGCATCTTCTTATCATAGGATTGGACATTTGTTTCACTGTGAAGGAATTTTGAGTAGATGAATGTAGTATGTGTCTGGTGAGGAACAGACAGATTTTTTTATATTCATCTTTTCATTAGCATGTTGTATTTCCCTATCAGTGTTCCCTGTGCTTCTCTGTTTTGAGCAGTGGAGCATTACTGGCAATGTCCTGCTGAGTTTCTGGTTGTCATCAGCTGCTGCACATACTCCTTAGATTTGCAATTGCACGATCTCAAACTGTTCTGTTTTGAAAAAAAAATATTATTGATTGATTAAAAAAATAGAAATTGAACCAAATGCCACTACTGCTTTTAGATACTCAAGGCCCCACCACATGTATCCTGCCCCATTCCTCCCCTGCAAATTCCTTGTGAACTACTTTGGGAAATGATAATGCTGGCAGTGGTGTGATAGTGTTTGTAGGCAGCATGAAAATGAAAAGTTGGAAATATGTAAGAAATTCAAATTTTGCTGGAGAGAATTGACTTGTGGAGTATTGTAATGCAAAATGAGGTGGTGTGTTGTTAATGGAAAGGATTCGATATATTAAATAGTAAGGGTCCCTTGTAGGTTGAGAAACTGGGAGCATTTTTTTCACCATATAGTGTGCAAATAATTTGCATAGAAAACTAGCTGTGTGGTACCTCTTCTGTCACATTCATTGTTGAGCTTTGTCAATACCTATTTCCCTTAACTCAAAAACCTCTCCCTACGAGGTAGGTCTTTTCCTCATTTTGCAGAGAAAGAAGCCCAGAGGGGTGAACTTTTCCAAGGTCTCAAAACTAATACATCATGGTGCTGTTATTCAAACCCAGGGCCGACTCCCAGACCTGGGATCCTCCTACTGAGTGAATCTGAATGCAAAATCAGTAGTTCTAGTTTTTTTTCCAGTTAATGTTTTAGAACTGGCAGCAAGTAAATACATTAGCTACTTTATGACTCTCAACTTTGTTGGGCTTGTTATTTGACACCATGCATTATTTATTTGGGACAATAAATGTAATTTTACATTTAATTACATATATTTGATTTTTCTCAGGTCTTGCTTTTTGTATTAGAGAACCAGGCTTTACTAGTGCTCTCTTTGGAGGGGTATATCTCTTATCATGAGGAAATCTTGTTCAGATAAATACCTGCAATGACAGTTGAAGCATAAAGAACGACTACAAGTTATTATTTTTTCCTGCTGTGACTCTTATCAGGTAGGAGTCTGGTTTTCATAGCAGGAAAGAACAGGTACCAACTTTGCAAATTATGGCGTTGAGATTAGAATGATAGTTAATACAGTATACTATAGCACCCTAGTTAATAGAGAGCTGTTGCCTATGACATAGGAAAGTCTGCTGTAACTGAAAGACGGATCTTTGGCGTTTGGCCATCTCAGTTTCATGATAACATGAAGAAGCAGGAACCTTGGAATTGCTCTTCTTTATGTTCCCTTCCTGGATAATTACAACTATGCTTAGATTTTGAAAGGTCTTTTTATTTTGTGATTACATCTTTCAGCAACAACTCTTATTATCCTATTATGCAGTTTGTCTCATTTATGATGCTCAGGTGGGAAAACTTTCAGCCTAGGCAGTTGAGAAGATCTCTATGATTGAGCATTTTGTGGTACTGTCACTTGTTCTGCTGTTCAGCAAGCAGGGTTCATGACAGGTGAATTCTTTCCAGATGTGCTTTTGAATAACTGGCAGATCCCTGGGTTCTCTTTAGGAATAACACAAGTGACTGTGTCTTCTCACCCACTTTCTCCATGTACAGCTTCCTGTGTCACTCTGAGATGATTGCACAGTTGATACTGAATCAAGGAGGAGGGCTATATAGTTCATCCAAGCAGTGGATCTCTGGGCTTTGCGAGGTCTGCTTATTTGGGTATCAGAACCTGTTACCACCCAGGAGACACACAGCGTTTTGCTTCCATTTGCTTTGTTACTGTTTTAGGCATGAAATGGAACCATTTTCTCTTGGAACATAATGTCCTGTGTGGAAATAAGTGATAGCACTTTATTCACTTTAAGGAGTCTAGAGCCTGGCCCGTTAGTAACTTAAGCTATAATGACTCAGCTTGACACTGATGGCCTTTTCCTGAGGTTATTGTGGAGAGGGAGCTATGAGAAGTGTGGCTTCTTGACCTGCCATGCCTAGTCCCCAGCTCAGCAGCAGGCAGGCAGCCAGGTAGCTGAGCCAGAGTGGGAAGCCAGCAAATAGAAGGGATTTGTTGCCATGTTCAGACACAAAAGACAGGGCACATTCTTTATATTGGTATTCATTAGGCCTTGAGGACTTAAGGCAGCTTCTAGATGTGCCTACTCAATGACAGGTATGGTATGTTCAAGGGAGAAATTGGGATCCACCATAGGGATCAGAGGTTAGCTCTTGAGGAGTTTTTCCCTGACAATACTCTACTCTGGGAGGAGGACTTTGAGTTGTTCTCCCAGGCTCTCCCCTAACACAAAGCTTACCTTGCTTCGTTATGCTTGTGTGTTTCCTTGTTTATCTCCCCCTTCTAGACCGTGAACCCCTGAGGACAGGGATAGTTTTGTCACTGTTAGAATACTCAGTGCCTAGTACATATTATGTATTTAATAGATGTTTGTTAAATGAATTAAATAGTGATGCTCAGCTTCTTTCTTCCACATTGTACTCCATCCCTTCCACAAAATATTATACCAGTCATCCACAATGGGTAACCAGAATGAATGAAACATGGTAGCACAGACATGAATAGTTGAAAAACAAAGGTGATTTTAAAATACGTAGGACTTGGGCAGGGCATAAATGAAGAATACTTCCAAACTTACCTGAGGCACATAAAAGAACACTTGAATAAATAGAGAAACATCATATTCATTGGTGAGAAGTATCGATGTAGTAAATATATCAATATCACTTTTATTTACATTTATCTAAAATTTGATGCAATTCCAACAAAAACTGCAATGGGATTATTCTGTGGAATTTGATAAAAAATTATAAAGTTAAAAATATTGTTTGAGACTAGTGACAAATGAAAAACAGGAGATTTTATCTCATCAAATATTAAATCATTATAAATATATTAAATAAAACAAAATAGCATATAACCTTAGAAAATAGAGGCCAGTATAACCTTGGCAAAGACATTATAAGAAAAAAAATTAGAGTTTATTAACATAGGTGCAAAGATTCTTAATAAAATACCAGCAAGTCGAATCTAGCAAAATAGGAAAAGGATAATACATCATTACTAAGTCGGGTTTACCCCAGAAATTCAAGATTGGTTAAGCATTTAAGAGTCAGTGTCATTCATTACATTATATTAATTATACTAACAGAATAAAAGGAAAATTAGCATGGTATAGCTACCGTAGGAAGCGTAAAGCAGGTTTGCCTACATATGGATGCCCAACAAGGTCATAATCCTTTATTTGAAACATTTTGAGCCAGCCATGATTTATAATTTAGGGTTTTAAGCAACATCTCATAGTCAAATTCATATTTATTGCTACAGAAGAACAAATTAATAGTGACACTAAATGGAATAAATAAAGACTAGAAATAGCCTTAACATTAGCTCAGGCCAAGGCTTTGCTACCAAATGAATTTGGCACCAAACTTAAAAAAACAGACAAAAAATTCTTCACTTTCACAGCTTTATGACTTCAGAGCTTTATTAATCTCAGGTAAGGAATTATACACACTTTTTATATCAAGGTAGCATTTCAAATCAGTTATGAAATGATTTCTGAAAGGTATTGGGATTATATATTAGCCTTTAAGAGAAAAATGATGAAGTTAAATCCCTACTTTATAGAAAAAATATTTCTGATTAAAGATTTTACTGTTAACTAAAGAATCTATAAAAGTAGTAGAATAAATTATATTCTTACTTTTTATTTATAATCTTATAGTGAAGATCTTTGTAAGCATATCAATGGCAGAAACCAAAGAATTAAAAGAAGAAAGTAAAATAGAATTAACTTCTTATTACAAAGAACACCAAAAATAATGTTAAAAAACTAATGTCAGAGTAGGAAAAATGTTGGCAACATATGTAGCAGCCAAAGAGTTATTACCCATCATTTATAATGAGCTCTTACAGATTAATAAACCAAAGATGAATTCTCCAGCACAGAAATGGACCAAGGATATGAAAAGGCAGTTTGCAAGAGAAGAAATACAAATGGCTGCCGTACCCTACTACTATTCTGGTGACAGTTATGATTATACAGTATGTATACTACTGGACTGGACTAAAAGCTTACATTTAATGCTTAAGAAAGTACTGAGACAGGCATAATTATTTACATTTTGCAGTGAGGGGAGTCCAGGTTAGGAATTTAAGGCAGTTTGTCCTAAGTCACGCATTTTAGTGGGGCTTTTATAACCCAGGACTGTTTGCCTCCAAAGACTTAGCTCTTCAGTAGACACTGACTTACTGCCTGTATCTCTCAATATTCTTAGGAAAAGAAAATGCAAATGAAAGCAACCTGAAGTTGCGGTTTGTTTTGTCTATCAGATTGGCAACAATTTAAAAAGAATACTCATCGCCAGGGTAGGTCAGGGTGTGGAGAAGCCTGCACTCTCTTCTGTTGCTGGTGGGAGTGTCAATTGGCATGATCTTTCTGGAAGGCAATTTGGCAATATGTATCAAAAGCCACATCCTTTGACATAGTGTTTCTACTTCTAGGAATTTGTCTGAAAGGACTAATTTTACAAGTACTTCTATGTACCAGGATGTTCAATTCAGTATTGTTTTCAAAAGTGCCGAGTTGAAAGAAACTTATTTGTCCATCAATTAAAGATTGATTAAATCAGTTAAGGGCGAATTGAACATGTAGAGCTATATTTTATATTTTTTAATATTGTCCCTAATTTATCATTGGATAGGAAAATAAAACAAAGCAGGTTGCAAAACAGAATATGTGGTGCAACCCTGTAATTGAGAAACTCAAAGTGTTTATATAGCCATATATGTGCCAAGAAAAAGTCGGGTGTGGTGTTGACAGTGGCGTAATTATAAGTGATTTATGTTCTTTATATTTTTCTGAAGAATTTATTGATTATTTTAACTATGCATATATTTTGATTTTTGAAAAGTATTAAAATATATATTATAACTTTCCTATACTGACAGAACATCCCAACTTGAAGATCAGCATGTAATTTGGGGATTCATCCAGGTTTGTATATTTGCTTTTATTAGGAGGATTTAGGTACTTCCTGTACTTACATTTTACCCTTTGAGAGTTGACAGGCATGAGTTCACATGTACACATGATTTCACACTTTTTCCACAATTGGTAATCAGAACAAGTGAAACATGATAGCAGAGACATGAATAGAGTTGAAAAATAAAGGCAATTATAAAATACACAGGAAATGGGCAGGGCTTATATTTCTAAGAATTGCCAGCTTCTTTTTCACTGATTGCACTTAAAGTAATAGTTGGCCAGCTGTGTGATTTACAAATCCAGCCAGAAATTGATGTGAGTAAACTTCTCAATAGGTATAAGGAAGTTTTATTCATGTTTGCCCAATCAGTACATCAACAAGGTCAGGTTACCTTACTGTGCTGACACCCCTCTTAATAACAAATGGAATGTTTACATAATAATCATTGACTTTTATCTGACACATATAGTATATATCTCTACCTCTGGCAAAAATACTACCCAAACCATACTAAACAAATGTGAAAGTTTTATTTTGATTTTTAAGACTCCAAAGAAAGAGATTCCATAATCTATCTTTAGCATTGCCAGACCTTACGGCAGCCTTTGTACTTAATAATCTACCAGCGTCTAATAACTTGGCACTCCCAGCGCACACCATGTTGGTCCACATCTCCTTGTCTCTCTGGATACTGATTCCTCTACTTAGAATACCCTCTTCAACCTTGTACACACAGCAAACTCTAATTTATTCTTCAACAGGTGGGCTATGTATGCCACCATCTCTCATCTGTCCCAGACCTGTCATCAGTGCCTTCTCTGTTGCTTGTATATGTACCTACGCTGCACCTACTAGACAGTATATATTTATTCATGTGTCTAACTCCCCTACTGGACTTAAATTCCTTGAGGACCTAGTTGTTTTTGTATCGCGAATGTCTTGTATATTTTGCACCCAGAAATAGGTGCTATAAAAGAGAACTAAATAGATGTGGCTTTAAAATGACTTCTAGATTTTAACCATAATGCGACTAGTACAAAGCTTATTATATATAGATCCTTCTGGTTGACCCTAAGTATGTCTTGCTTTATTCTGATGGCATTTGTTCTTCCTCTGTCCTTAGAGGAAAAAGAAAAACTGGTCACACATCTCTCTCCTCTGCATCCTAATTAGATAAGGGGTGGCCGCTGGGGCACTGGAAAATAACTGGCCTACCTAGTCACATCCTAAAAGAAATCAGCGTGGAACTCAAGGAAATCGGTAGATCTATCTAATTTTAACACACCCTCCATTTACCTCTCCTAACTATTTGAATTGACACTGATGGAAATCAAGAGAATTTACATGGAGAACAGACTAAAACTAATAGAAGAAATGATTTGAGGAAAACCTGGGGTCAGGTGATATTTGTAAGTAAAGACAGGAAAAACATAAACGATGGAGGTCAAAACAGAAAGTTTTAAGCCTAAGGATTTTAGAAATCAGTGCCACCCTTTCCCCTAGGCGAGGGTGGTCTCTTTTGCAGCAGTAGTTCCTTGGGAATCAATGTTAAGAGTTAGAGAAAATGGAGGGTGGCCTCTCCTTGTCCACTCTTGGCTGCCTAGGAGTGAAGTGGAACCTTGGATATTGTAAACCTTTAAACCATCCATGTTATGCCTGTTTCACGGCTTTCCCAGGCCAAAGAACTGGGTAGTCAGTTTATAGTTCTAAGAACTGGAGCAGTACTGCTGTGCTTGCAGTTGCATGCTTTTTATGGAACAGGGAATGTTGTTTAGGGAATTTAGGCAGCTGGAACCTGCCACATTAGCAGTTTGGACTAAGGAAGGATTTCAGAGTGAGAAAATAAAGCTCATTATATAATTTCATTTGGGCATTTAGGAGGCCGAGAGGGGAGGGGAGGAGGTTATTATGAAGGCAAGCAGGAGAGTTTCATAAACAGCTCCTTCTCTGTTCATTTTTACTGTAAGGGCTGGATTTAAATAGGGTGATCACGTGGCCCATTTTGAAAAGGGCAGTCATGTTCTTCTGCTGTTTCTTAGCTGTTTTGTCAGTTGGAGCAAAACAACATCATTGCTCATTTTGTGCAGAGTTAGAGGAAAAAGGAAGGGCTGGCAGAAGAGTGGGGTGGGACGCTGAAGGAGAGTGGAAAGGCTGAAAGTGTCAGACTGTGGGGACAAGGACCTAACAGAGGCCCGCTTGGCCTCAGGGATGGGGCCTGGAACTCTGCCTTCTTGAAGCCTGTTGACAACCTCATTCTAATTTAGCCTTTTGTGGAATCTTCCATGAGGTGCAGTTGCCAGCTTCAGTCTTCCTAGAGAATAGAGCCTGCCGCCTCTGTTGTGAAGTCTACCCGAAAGAACTGGCAAAGCAGTTCTCCTTAGAACCAGGATAATGCCGACATGAAGTGAAAATCCTCTCCTCCTTTAAGACAACGGACTCAGTTCCTCACACCTGCCTCACACTCCCCTCACTGCCACCCTCCTTGCGAAAGAAAACACCAACCTTCAGCAGAAACTAAAATTGACAGCACTGTAACCATTTGGTTATTCTTTTTTGTCCGTTTTATCTTCATAAACAACAGAAATTTTATCTTCATAAACAACAGAAATTTTATTTCTTTCCAGAAAAATCACAAAAGATAACAGGGACCTGATTCAAACAGAATAAAAATCATTAGTAAGTCAGAGAGTCTGGCTTAAAAAAGAAAAAAGGAAAACAGAAAGAAGAAAGGAAAGAAAAAAGAATGTGTTCTTTCATTGGCTTTAAATGTGCCTTAAAGGGGAAATCATTTAGATTACCGGTGGTTTCATTCTTCATCATAGTAACTTATGTTAGTAAAGGGTGATTTTAAAAGGATACAGGGAGTTTGGGAATTGAGACTTGTATATATTATTTTTTGTTTTTCCTTTCTTTCACAGCACAGCACGTAGATATCTGGCTGTAGAGACACTTGAGCTGAGCTATTCTGATTGACTGACGATGGTCAGGACGTAGCAGCACGTGCGGTGCCGCGGGATGGGCCGCTGCCTGGGTAAAGAACCAGGCTGGCTGAGCGTGCTTCTTTTCCCGTCTCTCCCTTACACCCAAATGGGAGACTTTGAACAGTGGTAACACAGCCTCTTCTCCTTTAAAAAATGTGAGCCCTGCTCATTTCCAACGCAGATTTGAGGTTGGTAGTCTTAACAGAACACGTCTACTCAAAGTATGTAACATGTATTATTTAAAATCTAATGCAATGTGTTGTTTGGGTTTTATTAAATTATCCTGTTTTTAGGATATGCCTGTGGGTTAAATTGTCTGAACTACTGAGATTGAGATTATCTAGTTTTTGTTAGCATTGAGAATTTCTTTTTTTAAAAAAGCTATTAAGATCAAATATCAATATCATATAAATCTTTCTAGGAAAATATAATGGAAAGCATCAAGACTGTTTCTTACAGTTAGTGGTTTCTGTCATCTTGGTTCTCAGAGCTATGACAATGTCATTGAATTTCAGGAATTCAAAAAGATAAATAAAAATAAAACTCGTAGTTTTGAAATGGGACAAGGAAAGATCCTGGCAGTTGTCTTCTGTTTTTAAAATAGTCATTCTCATCTTAAAAATAGAAAAAAAACAAAATTATTTTTTTTTATTAAGAAACCAAACTTGTACTTTTGAATTAATACAAAAACCAGTATTTTTTAGGTAAACAGTAATCATTGTGGAGGCTACTAATACAACTCTCTTTTGATTTATTAGAGATATGCCTTCAATTATCTTCTTTATTATTAATCACCTTCTTTAATTATAAGAGAACTTTCAATAAAACGTTTTAATCATTTATTTTGAAGCATCTACCTTTAAAAGTTTACTGATTTTTATAGCATAAAAGACAAACATTTTCATTTTAGGATACATATTATAAACTAAAACTTTACTGGGAGAGTTTGGTCAAGTATACAAAAGTATGTAGAAGGAAAAGTATATTTAACTAATACCATGCACGTTTTTACAACAGAGTATATGACATTTGTATTCACAGTTTTAACTAGTAGTAACCTCATCTGTTTAGTCATGAGTAAAAAAAAATCTGAGGCAGACTAGTTGCTTAGATATTTAACTTTGATAAACTGAAATTAGATATTGAAGCAGGGAAATTAGAATAACTTTTTTTATCAACAGCTAAATATTTCTCCTTTTTTTTTTTTTTTTTTTTTTTTTTTTACATTTCTGTTAAGCTTGAAGAAATCCCAGAAATGAGATACTCGTTAACTATGTGAAAGGAGTTCTGAGGATTATAATAAGCTATCAGCATTTTTCTATGACATGAAGACTTTTTTCAAAAAATAATTCGAACAGGGATTTTTAAATTGGTTAGTCTTTCCTAACGTGTGGTTTACCAAAGGTTTTTAATAAAAATTTTTAAAGAAGGTTTTCGAATCAGTTCATTTTTGTCTGTAGTTTTTTTGCTTGGTACTGTGTTTAACACATGAAAATAAGAAAGAATGGAATATATTTCTGTGAAAGCCATATTCTTAGCATCAATACCTACCTAGAAAATATAGGAGTCACACTTGATCATAATCATTTTGAAATTATCTGGTCATTTTTTTTTTTTAAAAGCAAGCATTGACTAATAACATTGTGGGGCTGGTTCTCTATTCTTGTCATAGCAGTTTAGTTATTTTTGTATAACTATTGTTTTTTCCTAATAGTTAGAAATAAGTCTATTTATGGTATAAAAAAGTATATACATTTGATAGTTTTGTTATGTAAAATACTTAATACCTGTTGAAAGCTGTTTGACTTTCGGTTTTAAAACAGCCTAGTAGTTGGTAAGTCCTGCAAAGATTCTGGCTTTCTCTGTGGACTGCCAGCCAAATAATTTTTGCAGCATTTTTCTTTGCTTTCTTTTAAACACTTACCATTTTTACTTGTTTTTCTATAAGTCCAACCACTAAGTTAGAAAGCACTGAAGTTATTATGAAATTGCCCTTTACTTTTTCATGTATCAGGGAGACATCATAGATTTTGTGTATCCCTGTGAGTTGTTAAAACAGAAATACTTAGGTCTGCTATTCTCATGGAGCTGTATACTTGCCTTATTACAGATGAAATGAAATGACTGCCTCGCTTTAAAATGAGTTTTGTTGCTTTCATGCTTAGGCAAATTTATTTAATTTTATTTTTTGTTGAGAATATCTTGTAATATACTTCTCCCCATGTCATACTCCCAAGTTTGGGATAAGTATAGAATCCTTTTAGGACTGCAGGTTACTGTCCGGTTTACTAGAAAGCATGACACTTGTAAAATAGTGGGTAAGGACTATAGAGGCCTGCCTTAAAAGTTACCAAAAACAAAACAAAACAAACTTAAAATATCAAGGAAGGTGCTACTACAGTAAAAACTTTATTTCCTCTGTAAAAGCCTTATATCTCATAGGAAGCCTTGGATCTTATTCTTGGCTACCAAAAGTGTTTAAATATGAAAGTAAAGATAACACCAAAGTGTAATACATTTTGTACTTAAGGCCCACTGTTCTCAAGATGTGTGGTTATTAATCTTGGTTTGAATTTACAATTATATATTATGAGATCAATATGCAGATAGGGTAAATGAGGTTTAGAAAGAAGAGAGTGATAAAATGTTACTCAATTCTGCTTCTATTTTTGAATCTCTGGAAATGCTATTACTTTTACTCTTGTGTTCGTATAGCTGTGGTTAAAGTAAATAGGCTTAGAAATAAAGCGTGTATTATTTTCTCCTTTGTAAAATAAAGGGGCTGGACCCTGCCATTTCTAAGTAGTTTCCAGAGACACGGATCTCTGTCTGAACTCTTACTCCTCATTCTGTGTTCCACCTTTCTATCTGTCTGCCGTGCTTTTTATTATCCGATTTGCAAGTCAATGCTATGGAAAGTTCTCTATTGTAATGCAAAAAAACCTCGGCTTTAAGTCCTTGCTGATATCAACAATCCAAAGGCGCTATTCAGACCACCCCGGAAAGAAAAATCTTTTAAAAAGATAGCAAACTTTGCTTTCTTAGACCAAAATGAAGTTCTCGAGTAACATCTGGCTGTGCAGGGTAATTCAATCTATTTTAATGCAAAGATTTTCCAAGAAGGCTGGAAACAGTCAAGGGGAAAGCTTTTGGGCATCGGCTGTTTCGTTTCCAGATCTCTCGTGTTAATTTAATGTTTCTAGGGAACCGGGCTCTTTCTTTTTTCTCAGAATCCCTTCTCTAGGAACTGGTGAGTGCTGTGGTGCTGTGCAAACAGCAGATAAGCAGAGAGCTTGGCTCAGGACGCTCCGCGGTTCTGTGCAGCCGCGTCTGGGAGGCTGCGAGTCACCCTGTCGCCTCAAGGGTACCCTGGGTGTGATCTGCGGGTGACAGGGCAGTTTCCCTTTGTTCCCTGCGCATTACGCAAAGGCGGCACCAGAGTGACGGAGACATACTTGAAAGATGTGTTTATTTGTATTTGTCCAATTTGGCTTTAGTGAAAAGTAAATATGAAGTGATTGGTTTGTTCTCACTCCACCAAAACCCGTGAAACTCAGCCAATCTCAAGGAAACAAACCAAACCAAACCAAACGTGAACCTGAGTGAAATGCAAATCTTGCATAAACACTTGCGTTTGTGTTTGGGAAAGAGAGTACTGGGGAAACTGGCATTTAATAGCCTGCTGCCCATCTTCTGTAAATTAGCAATCACAGGTTGCCGGGAAATTTCTTGTGTGTGATGAGCAGGTTCCCAGATTTTGTTTTGAATGGGTAAATGGTACTTGTGGAGTCAAGTATCTGTGCTACTCAACATTAACCAGTTGTGTTCCTGGTCCCTTCTCGTCTGGGAAGGTTAGTGTGGTTTGTCTCTCTCCCGTTCTCACCTTCCACCTCAGGACCATGGGATACATCCAAACTTCACTTTCGAAAAGGAATTATGCGGAACCAAAAATAAAAGTCGGCTCTTTGAAATAGTTTCGTTTTTGTATATTCGTAACTGTTATTTTTGTTTAGAACTTTAGAATGTTAATAACTTATGTTGCTATGAAAATTGTCCTGCTTACCTAATGTTAATGTTTAATGAATAACAGTAATTTAACTAGTACTCTGATAATGGCAGCGTTCGTGTAGAAAGCAGCTAATATAACTGTTACTAAGCTGAATCACAGAATTTGGGAGTTGGAATAGAGTGTAGAGGTCATTTAGGCCATTTTTCCTTGGAATTGTAAGAATCTCTTTTATAACATTTCTGACTTTTTTGACTCAGTCTGTTGCTTTGCTGGAAAGCTCTAATTATTAGAATGTTATTTCTTACATTAAATCTCTGTGGTTCTTGTTCTTTCTTGAATAATAAAAAGCTAAAATTATTCTTATTCATATATTTTAATGAGTGTGGGGTATACTTGAAGACCATGATAAAATAAGAGATTAGATTCATGGTAATGATAACTGTAGTCAGGGCTCCAAATCCTTGCTTTATGCCTTATGAACCGTCTTTTGAACTTTTAGAAATGATGGCAGAAATTCCCATTTCAAGGTAGTACTTGAGATTAAGCAATGAAATGTTATATTGGTAACATATTTTTTAAAAAATCCCTTTGATGATTTCACATTTATATCCCAATTTTCTGTTTCTATATAATGTTCTGTGTTTTAGCTGAAATCATTAAATAAAGATGAGTGAGTTTAACAGACTCAGAAGTGCTAAACATTTGGTTCTTTTTTGCTTTACCTCTGTATTAGTTTTCTGTTGCTGCTATAACAAATTACCACAAAGTCAGTGCCTTACAATTAGCATTCATTTATCATCTCACCATTTCTGTCGTCTTGAAGTTGGCACAATATATGGCTCTTCTTGGTTCTCTGCTCAGGGCCTCACAAGGCAATGTCAAGAGTATTGGCAGGCCTAGCCTCTTATCTGGAGTTTTGTGGGGGAGAATCTACTTCCAGCTTCGTTGACAGCTTCCATGTAACTATAGGACTGAGTTCCTGCTTCCTTGCTAGCTGTTAGCCAGTGGTCTTCTTCTGTTCTGTATTCCTTAACTCATGGCCCTTTTCCATCTTTAAAGCCATCAATGGTGTGTGGAATCCTCAGGCTTTCAATATTCTGCCTTCCCTATCTGTTTTCTGCTGCTTTTGAAGGACTCATGTGTTATATTAGACTCACCTGGATAATCCATGGTAATCTCTTTAAAGTCAGCTGATTAGTATCCTTTAATTACACAGCGAAGTTCCTTCACAGCAGTACTTGGGTTAGTATTTGTTTGAATAACCAGATGGGAACCTTTGGGGAGCTGTCTTTAGAATTCTACTTCCCACACTTTTCTAGGTACAACTTTCCTGTGATGGTGATAGTCATAATTCATCATTTATAAGAGATTTTAAACATCTTAATTCTCAAGATTTTGCAAGGTAAAAATTAAAAGGGCAGGTAACATCAAATATTACTTGTAAAGAATTTTTAGATGTTTAATAAAACAATAAACAGTCATCTATAAGTTGTTTTATTTAAAAACTCAAAACTTCTACATTGCAAAATGTTTCCCAGTCTTGTTTTGCTTTGTTTTTTGGCATCATAATTGTATAGAATCAAAAGTCAGCGTACAGAACCATACTATATATACTACTAACAATTGTATTTTAAAAAGAATGCATCTTGTTTTAGCCTCCGAGAGTTTCTGATATATTCAAATTGAATTCTACTAGAGTCTAATTTTGGATCAGAAACCAGGTCCCTTGACCTAGCTGCCACTTACTCATACCTAAAATGTCCTTGAATATGCAACTTCCCAGTTGTGGGCACATGTAAACCCCCTTTTCATTTGTAGAGCTACATGGTTCTTACAGCCTGGGATGAGCAGAGGATAGGCTTACATTATGTATTTTAATTTACTATTTATGAATCTTGATTACCATTTATTACTTAAATTCTAATTTTTTTTCCTTCAGAAATTTTAACTAGACAACAGTTAAGAAATATAGATTATACACCAGAAAATTGTAGTGCTTTGGAACTACTGAAAAGAAAATCAAAGGATGATCACTAGATGTAGCAGTAGAACAGAAAGAGAGCCAAACACTCAGGGGAGTTTTATGAATACTCTAGGACTTCCCCATCTTCTTTCAGTAACTCCACTGTCTTCCAGTAACTCCAGTAAGTAGGAGGTCCTGGTGCAAGAAGTGGGGATCTCACAGTCTCAGCTGTGGATGTGATGCTGATGGTCTGGAGATATGGGGTGGAGAGATAAGCAGTCTGTATGCCGAGACTTGAAACGCTGCCTCCTCAGCTCTGTGGTAATGTGATAATCAAATATTAACCGCACATCTTCTGTAACTATATAGTTGAAACAAACAACATAGCTAAGGTGTTTCTTTTGCTTTCCTTAATTTATGATTATTTTCATATATATAAATGATGGTATGGTCATTCAGTATAGAAGGTTTTAATTATGGCTCAGAATCTGTGCAGTTAATCTAGGAGAATGATTTTGAGTTCTGTTATTACTGAAGTCTTTATAGCTGGCAGTAAATGGATCCATGCCGGTACATTATTAAGTAAACGATTATTTATCCATACTTTAGCTTATTACAAAAAGATTTTGAGGCAATTTATACATATGGACATACCCACTGCCACCACTACCACTACCACCATATGAAATAAATAGATGAAGAAATGGAGCAAAAAGAAAATAAGGTCAAGAGAAAAATAACAGCTGGTATGGGCTGGATTAGTGCGAAGAACATGTATAAAATTCTATACAAGTGCTAGAACTAGATTTTACATTTATTTGGCTCTGGTTTTTCTAGCAGCCAAAACAAAATGGGAGAAAAAATAATCAGCTACAAGATTCATCACATTCATAAGATGATTATAAGAAGATTGGGATTTTTCTCTTGAACTTACCTTGTTTTGAAAGGGGCATTTAACACTCTCCTTCTGCTAGAAAAGTTAACTTTGAATTGCAATAAAAGTCATAAGAACATAATGTTAGCATAAATATAAATGAATAGAACAACAGAATGGAAGCAGTTAACAGGACTTCAGTATTCTCTTTTCCTTGGTCCACGCTCTAATATTCCAGCGTGCTCCTCAGTGCACAGGAGCCCAAGGAGATTGGCTGTCTTTTCAGAAGCTGAAGACTTCCTTGAAGATTCTATAGGAATGGGAAGAAGAATCTGATCAATTTTTTTGCAGTATGGAAACCTTTATCATGAAGAATTTTTCTTTATGCTTTTATATTGGCTTCTGCTTAACCCATGAATTAGTGGTGTTCCAAAAGTTCATTTTTAAGTTGCTTGTTTGAAATTAAGAATATATTTTCCCAGAGAAATGATGATGTTTATGACCTAATTTCAGACTTGCAATGAAGCCAAGGTTCAAAGAGGTTAAATCTGAATAAATACAGGTCTACAATTCTGCATTCAAAATCTTTGAGGCCAGATTTTGCTGACTTAGGATTTTTTTTTTTTTTTTTTTTTGAGAAGGATAATATTGTGCATATACCAGTTATTACATAGCACTGCAATGTGGTCTGGAGCAGGATCCTATAATCAAACACGTTAATACCTCTGCAGTGAAACTGATGAATATTCACACTCAGTGGGATAAATAAAAACTATAAATAGCCTTATGTCAGTTCAGGTCAGGTTTTGTTGCCAAATGAATTCAGGTCAAATGAGTTCAGGTCAGGTCAGGTTTTGCTGCCAAATGAGTTATGAAAAAAACTGGTTTTCAGAGCATTTTGCATTTCAGATTAGTGGCCTCTATTATACTTAAAAAAAAATTTAAAGTGCCACTGGTATTATAAACCCTAACCACAATGTAATGTTATTTTATGGAAAAATGTGTTGAATTCCAATTAGGGAAGCCAATAAGCCATCACTCTCTTGTGGTCTTGAGTGAGAGTGAAGTTTTCCATCAGGTTAGAGTCAGAGCAGAAGTGCCCTCAGGAGAGGGCTTTTGTTAGGCAGGTGCTGGTAAAGGTGCAAGGCAAAGCAGGTGACTGGTAAGAGGAATGAGGTGGGGGAGGTGGGAGAGCAGAGGTGGGAACTTTCTTGTCTCCTATTAGTTGTTTATCTACTCTTCCCCCCCCCCCCCTTTCTCTTAACTTTTTCTTTCTGTTGAATGTTAGAATAGGGAGCATGGCAGTGATGTCAATGTGGCTGTTCCTTCCTCTGTTCTCCTACCCTTTCCCAAAACTTCCTGTAAAGGCAACAGATGGTACCAGAAATCATAAAGTTTTTGAAGGTAGTTAAACCTAAACCTACATCTTGCTGCTGTTACTCTAGTTATGTAACCTCAGGTAGTTTCCTCAACTTTAAAATGGAAAAAAAATCCTGTCTGCTTTCTAGGGTAGCTAAGACTTTAGGTTTGAAGTCAAGGTGATGTTATTTATGTAAAAGTCCCCACATGGAATGTGTATCTTTCAGCATTGCTGTTTTCTCTCATACCTTCCAGTAATTCTTTCCTTCTTACCCTGAACATTGGCTGAGAAGCACAGAGCCAGGCCCCAGGTGGAGAGGCAGTGTATCTGTAACGTGATGAGTATGGCAGCTGTGATGGAGAAGTGGTTTGCAAGCCATGATGTCCCCAAAGTGTGGGTGTTTGTATCTGGCCTGACAAGGCATCTAGTCTCCATTGGGGTCTAATCTTGGCTTTGGTAAACCCTAGGACTTGGAATTTTCTGGAAGAAAGAACAACCCTCAGGCTCTTCCGGGAGTTAGGTTGGAACCAGCTATATTTGGGGCTCACCTGAAGTTGTTTGCATCCATGAGGGCTGATACTGCCTCACTGGCCAGGGCCTAACAGGAGTCACAGTAAGCCTTCCAAGAGGCCATTAGAAATTTCACAACTATTCTAGGGCATTGACAGGGCCCTGTGGTGGCTAGCTAGCTCTTTGTATTGACTACATGCATTCTTTCAATAATATTAAGCATTTGGTGTATGCCAGGCACTGTTTTGGGGATATAATATTTAATGACATAGACAAGATTTCTGTTGTCGTGGAGAAAAATAAAGGTACTATGTTAGAATATAATAGGGTGTAGGTAGGTGGTTTGGGGTGAGGGCTTCTTGAGATGGTATAATCAGGGAAAGTCTGTACAAGGAGATGACATTGAAGCCAAAACCTGAAGGATAAGTAGGGGTTGGCCATGCCAGGAACATCCTAGATAGAGGGCCCAGCAAGTTTAAAGGACCTAAGATGGGGGAGGAGCTTGGTGTGTCCTAGATCCTGTCAGAAGCTGTGTTGTTGGAGCTTCATGAGCAAATGGGAGAGGATTGGGGTTGGAGGGAAAGGCAGGCTTGAGATAGACCTTGACCTGCCTTGTAAACCCTGGACAGGAGTATAGATTTCATTCAGAGAATAAGAAACCACAGTGAACATTGGTGCATGTATCTTTACAGATAAATGTTTTCAAATTTTTGGGTTAGATACTCAGAAGAGGGATTGGTGGGTCTTATGGTAATTCTATTTTTAATTTTTTGAGGAACTTCCATACTGATTTTCAGAGTGCTTTTACCAATCTATGTTCCCACCAACAGTGTATGAGGGTTCCTTATCCCCCACAACCTCTCCAACACTTATTATTACTTGTCCTATTGATAATAGCCTTTCTAACAAGTATGAGGTGGTATCTCATTGTAGTTTGGATCTGTATTTCTCTAATAGCTAGTGAAGTTGAGCATCTTTTCATATGTCTGTCGGTCATTTGTACATCTTCTTGGGGAGAGTGTCTGTTCAGATCCTCTGCATTATTTACAGAGGCCAAGGCATGGAAACATCCAAAATGTCCTTTGATAGATGACTGGATAAAGAAGCTGTGGTGCATATATACAACGGAATATTCCTCAGCCATAAGAAAAGAGGAAATACTGCCATTTGCGACAACATGAATGGATGGATCTTGATATTGTCATGCTAAGCGAAATAAGCCAGACAGAAAAAATTGAGAACTATATGATTTCACTCATATGTGAGATATAAATCTGAAAGCACCAAATGAACAAGACAAAAACAAAAACTCATAGACACAGATAACAGTTTAGTGGTTACCATAGGGAAAGGGGAGAGGAGGAAGGTAGATAGGTTAAAAGAGGTCAAATGTATGGTGACAGAAAGAAATTTAACTTTGGGTGGTGAACACACAATGCAATATACAGATGATGTATTATTGAATTGTATACTTGACACCTATATCATTTTATCAGTTGTCACTCCAATGAATCTAATTAAATAAATAAAATAAACTGAATATTTAAATTCCTCCTCTCCCAAAAAAGAACAAGAAGCCCCTGAAGGTTTTAAGCAGGGGTAGAGTAGGTAGGGCATGGTTTGCATAAGAGTCCACCTTGCCTCTCAAGTGGACATCATGCAATAGTAAAAATAGGTCAAGTGCTAGACTCCTTTGTTAATATTCCACTGTTCCGTTGTTTTCAACTCACATGTAAATAATTTGAAGTCACTTGTTTCTCTTTATATTTTAGATTTTCTCTTCAAATTTCATTAATTTGCATCATGAATTTAGCTTTTTGGTGAAAGAATGACCATTCACCTCTGTAGTATTGAGCATTTCTCCTATTACCTATTTTTTGTTTGTTTGTTTCCTACTATAGATTTAGTCTATTTATTTTCCAACACATGCTTCCTTTGCTGCCAGCATTGGCATACTCTCTCTTCCAATTCTCTCTTTTCTTCCTTCAGTTTTGCAATTGTGATAGGTTTTGTTGGTGTTTGGCCATTTTTTTCATGACCTTTGGGGGCATTCTCTCTTGGCTATGCAGATTTCCTTTATACTCAGTTCAAAATAACAAACAAAACACAGTACCTGGTGCATGGCAGGTGCTCAGTGAAGCACCCCCCCCCCCCCCCCCCCCCGTGAACGAATAAGTCTTTAGGAGTAAGATCTGCTGGGCTTTTGTGATGAAGATGAAGATGAATATGTTATGTTTATTCTCTTAAACAGACTGTTGTCTAAGCAGGGTCACTTCAGAACCTAAAGTCAGTGTTTGGCATAGGACCCTAATAAAGGAGGTAAGCTAGTGTGGAAAGGAACTTGGAGTAGAAATTTGAAACCTGAACTTCAGACCTAGCCTCTGTTCTGGCTTTTTAATTATGTGGATTTTTCAGGGAGAGAGATGTATAGTTGTTATCATTATGGACAACCAAATGATGATTTCATGATCTGAAAATTGGTAATAACAAAATGAAAGTATAACCTTTCAAAGTCATAGTATAGCATTGTAACAAGACCAAAGTGTCATCTGATTCTCTAGAGATATAATTTTGTTTTACTTATTATTTGCTATTAATTAGTACTCGGACTTAGTTAAAGTTAGAAGTTAATTTATAGAAAATTATTATAATGCAAATGATTTCCCACAGGTAGAAAAAAATAACCCCAAACCTTATATTTTATTGCATTGTAGAATATTAACTAGTTTTGTATGTAATTTAGCAATTTTATACCAGTATTTTTTTTTAAATGCACTATATCAACTTCTTTTCCACCTTGCTGGTTACATCATGGGTTATATATGTCTTTTTTTTTTTTTTGATTCCTTTATTATCTCACTGCAAATGTTGTCCTCTTTCCTTCTTATTAAACACAACTTTGTTGTTTATTACCCTTGACGAAGTTATCTAATAACACATACTCTAAAGCAGCCTAATCTGGTCATAGTTAAGGGGATGCTCTGAGGCACTGAGCGCTAAAAAATTATGCTGTTTTAGGGAGATTTGGCCATGTTTGATGAGCCAGTTGAACAGGCTAAATGGAAAACAATGTAAATATAGATGTTCATTCATAGATCTCACAACCTCTCTCCTTCTGATGCCTCTTGTGTTGATTTCAGTGGGAGTTCTGCAGGTGGAGATGGGAGCTCCTTTGGGCCTGGCTATCGGAATATATATCTCTTTACCATATGCTCATTATGTATTTCTATGTACATTATATCATTAACCACTTAAAATTATATTTTGGCATTCACATTAAATGAAGTCCTTAGACATAAATATATATGTCACTATCCAAATTACCTAATTATGTAATTTCTAAATGGAAACATTGTGGATGTCTCAATAAGGGGACTTGTAGTGTGATACAGAAGGAAATAAATCACTTACAGAAAACCTGTACTTTAAGAGATTTTTTTGAGGGCAGCTGTCCCTTCAGTATAAACAACTTTAGTGGATTTTAGGTCCGTCTTAGGGACAGCTTTCATTGAACTGACCTAGAGACAGGTCTATATTTACTGTACTCTTTCGTGTATGGTGGGAAAAATAAATGAATAAGTAGGTAAACTTGAGAGACATTTCACAAATATAAATCTTGGTTCTTTTGCTTTAAAAAAAGCATGAACGTAATTTTAGGAAAATGTAGATTCTGAGTTGCTTACCAGCAAGAATTATTAGACCAATAGCATAGAAAATTACTAAGTACAGATCACAAAACTTTCACTGATCACATCTGGAAATTCAGTGTTGGATGGTGTTTATTTCCTTGAAGATACTTTACCTACAGTGAGGGCAGACTGTCAATAGCTGACATGACTTGAAAAGTTCAGTTAAAGTCGCTGTTAATGTAGGTAATGCTAACCTACATTAGCATGTGTTCTGCCCCATTAAAACTGTTAAGGAAAGGAAGATTAATACTGTATTTGAACAGATGACACATTAAGAGGAAAACTAAGGAAATAAAACATTCATTTAGCACTTTTTTGTAAATTGTTAACTTTTCAATTTCTACTTAAAGGAATCCCCCATACTGACCTTAATCAAGGTTTTAGTATATGATGCTTTAAATACTTGACTCTAAATCCTTATTTTTGACTGCTCTTCTCAGGATAGCTCTGGAATTTGAATCTCCTTTCCAGAGCTTTATTCTCCACTTCAACAGTGTTTTTCATTCTGTAGTCTTGTAAGGTGTTTGTATACCTGGTTTGCTAGGGTGGTACTGTTTTATGCCTCAATACCATTATTAATAGCGTTCCTTTTTACTCCTAGAAGTATCCGTGTTTTTATGATAAATTATATGGTCACCCTACTTTACTGTGGCCAGATATGTTGTTAAGACTTATTAACCCAAGTCTTGTCTGCCTTCTTTGGTCTCACTGTGCCATATTTTCCTTCCCTACAGAAGCTAAAAAGAAAAAAAGAGCCAACTGCCAAATGAGTGTTTTCCCAATCATTTCTGCTGTCATTTTTCCCTTTTATAAGGAATTGCCTCATTTATTTATTTATACATTATAATAACTAGGATTTATTGAGCACTTAACTATGTTCCTGACACTGTTCTGGCTTAGTTTTCACAACAGTGTTGTGAGACAGTACTATTATTATCTCCACTTTACAAGATTGGATGGGTGAATAACTTGTCTTGGGTTATACAATATACAACATAGCTTTGAACCCAGTCTGACCTTAGAGTCCATACTGTTAGTTACCAGTTTATATGTATTGTTTATTTAGATGTGTGTATTTGCTAGACATGGCATGCATTGGTGGTTAACATCTAATGTTTCACTTGTCAGCTAGCAACTTAACAGTATAAAGTTTTATATTAGTTATCTATTGTTACATAACAAGCTACCCTAAAATCTAGCTGTTAAAACAATAAGCATTTACTATCTGACATAGCTTCTGTTGGTCAGGGATTCAGAAGTACCTTAGCTGAAGAGTTCTGGCTTGGGGTGTCTCATGACATATCAAGATGTCACCTGGGGCTGGAGTCATCTGAAAGCTAGTGTAGCGCTAGCTTCTAGTGAAGATCTGCTTCCAAGATGGTACACTGTGTAGTGTAAGTGGCTAGAATTAAGATTTTGATTGTAATGCCTGACATTAGGTTTTGATTTCCAAGGCATCCCATTTCAAAGATATTCATTTTGAATGAACATGTTTCTGGCTGGATAACACAGCTACAAGCAAAACACTAGATAAAAAAACCAGACTACCCTGCTTTTCTCCCCACACCCATAGACTTCCCCTTTTAGAAAGCTCTGTGCAACCTTGATAACTGACCACCAAAGTGACCCTGCTTCTTCCTTCCCATGCCCTAATGCCTGCTTTTATTCTTTAAATTCATCAATCAAGAGTGAACCTGCAAAACCTGAGGAACCCCACCCTCAGAACCTAATAAAGACAGAGCTCCAGGTCATTACTTCTTTCTTCTCTTTATCCCTGTGACCTCGCTGTGTGACCCTCACGCATGCCATGTACCTACCCTCCAGGACCTGTGAGTAATAAATCTTGTTCTTCAGAGTTCCCTGATGGTTTGCTGAAGTGTGTCCTGTGATCATAATAAGAATCACAGGGCCAGTCCAGTGACAACATTGGCTTCAGCCCAGGAAATGTCCACAGGGGCTCACCAAAAATAATACAGGGGCTCAGATGAGAGCCTCTGACATTTCTAGCTGATGGCATCGCTGTCAGTAGGTTGAGACTGACAGCTCACATGGTGCTGGTTCTTGGCAAGTCTCATTTCCTTCCCATTTGAATCCCTTGGTGAGCTGCTTGAGGGTCTTCCTGGCATGGTGGCTAGCCTCCCCTCCCACCCTGCCCCAGCAAACAGTCCTAAAGAGCAAGGGGGAAGCCATGGTGTCCTTTATGACTTAGTCTTGGAAGCCACACTCCTCCTCTATTTCTTTAATGCCCTATTGGTTACACAGGCTGCCCTGGGTGGGGTGAGGGCTACACAGAGGTATGCAAAAATCACTGGGTCATTTTGCAGGCTGGCTGTTACAAAAGGACTAATGTTCTAGGGGAGAAAAAAATTGTAGATGATAGAGGCTCTGTTCAACCTTCTGGTGACCAAATTAAAGTTGTAACAGAAACAAGGAGCAAACAGCAAGGAAAATCACCTGGGATCTAGATGAACAAGCCATGCAACTAATGTGGCAGTTGGCCTTGGTTTCTGGCATGGTTTCTTGAATCAACTATAAGCACAGCATCTGTGGATTGCTTGCTGAATCTTAACAAGTGGCCCTGTAGGGGCACAGTCTGGGGCTAAGCTTGGCCTGCAGCTGAACCCTCTCAGGACTGTGCCACTGGACACCTACTACACAAAGCCATGCTAATAAGACTGAGAGACTTAGAAGCTTTGCTTAGTTCATAGAAACAGACACAGAAAGACAGCCTAAATGGGAAGACAAAGAAGCAGAAACCACATGAGAGAATAAAACAGAGATCCAGAAATAATGGAGTCGAGCAATCAGATACAGAGTTCAAAAAACTGGTTATAAAGATGCTCAATGAACTTATGGGAAGTATAGATGAATTCAGCAAGAACTTTAATAAAAGATAAAAAACGTAAAAATGGAAACAGAAATTATAACAGGGAACCAGTCAGAAATGAAGAACACATTATCTGAGATGAGAAATATATTAAACAGAATAAAAAGAATAAATGAAGAGCAAAGACCAAATATAGAGGATAAGAGAACAAAGACACTCAATCAGAATGAAAAGAAAAAAGAAATCAAGACTATAAAAATAATGTAAGGAGCCTATGGGACACTATTAAATGTAAAAATATCCGTGTCCTACGGGTACCGGAAAAAAACAAGACGTTGAAGAGACATTTGAAGAAATAATGATGGAAAATTTCCCTAATTTGGTAAAGGAAATAGACATAAAACCCCAGGAAGCTCAGAGAGTCCCCCAAACCAGGAATCCAAAGAGGCTACATCAAAACATGTCATAATTAAAATGCCAAAGTTTAAATACAAAGAGAGAACCTTAAAAGCAGCAAAAGAAAAGCAAATAGTTACCTACAAGAGAACACCCATAAGTCTGGCAGCTGATTTCTCAAAAGAAACTATGCAGGACAGAAGGGCTTGGCACAAAATATTCAACATGATGAAGACCTAGGATCTACAACGAGGAATACTTTATCCAGCAAAGCTATCATTTCGAGTTGAAAGACAAATAAAGAGCTTCCCAGCCAAAAATAAGCAAAAGGAGTTTAACAAAACTGAGCCAGTATTACAGGAAATGTTGGAGGGACTTCTTTAAGAAGGAAAAACAGGTATCAAAAACAGGAATAAAGAATAGTACTTCAAATGGAAAAGAATTAAGTGCTCCAAGAAAAGATACAGTGGCTGAATGGATAAGAAAAAAAGACCCCCCACATATGCTTGCCTGCAAGATACTCACTTCAGATTAAAAGACACACACAGACTCAAAGGAAGAGGATGGAAAAAGATATTTCCTTGATGAACTTAAAGGGTATTGTGCTGAATGAAATGGGTTGGATAGAGAAAGACATATTGTATGATTCCACGTACATGTGGAATTTAAAGGACAAATTCAACAACAGCAACAACAGCAAAAAAAACTCATAGAGAATATTTTGAGAGATACTAGATGGGAGGAGGTTGGGTGGGGAGAAAAAAAGGCAAAGGGATTAAGAGGTACAAGTGGACAGTTGCAGAAGGACATAGAGATGTAGAGTGTAGCATGGGGATGATGGTTAATAATGTCATAAATATGTAAGGCAGAAGGGGGGACTAGATTTAGTGGGGTGATCACTTTGTGAGCTGGTGGATCTCTGATCACTATGTTATACAACTGAAACTGGTATATTATTTTAAAGACAGAAAAATAAGACAAGTTTTAAAACAATTTTTTAAGGCTTAACATTTTAAAACCTAAAAGTTAGATGATTCTTTTTTTTTTTTTAGGACTCCTTTTCCAGGCACCCTTCATGTTATGTTTTCTTTGGAATAGTTTTGTTCCTAGATTCTTTTACCCACAGATTAATAAACTTTTTAAAAAAGTATAACATATCTGCCATTTTTCTGTTTCCATTGATAACATAATATTTTTATGTATGTTAAAAACTACAGTTACTGTTAACCTTCTAGTACAAACTGAATTCAGAAGTTTTATCCAAAAATGTGTGGCAACAAAGCATCTTCTGAAACAATAAACAGTGCATATAGGCACCTGACTGTAAAGAAGGTAGTGAGGAGACAGAAAATAGGATAGCTTTGCCTCATGAGGGCTGAGGTAGAGGGCAGGCAAGTGACTGCTTGCAGTATACTTGAGGAACCCTTGAAAGCATCTTTACTTGCCATGTGTGGTCCATGACTGTTTGTTTTCCTAGGTCTTTCTTACCACTAAACTCCAGTGGGGGGTAAAGCAGGGATTCTGCTGAATGTTTCCAGGTAGCATTCCAAAGTACAGTTAGTTATCCTCATGCTTCTTCCCACATGCCTGCCTCGGGAGCTTTACTCCCCAACAATATATTCTCTCTGGTTACGTGTAGAAAAACGAATGTCTGAGTCGATCAGGTCTGTATAAAATATGAAAGAACTTTATTTATTTTTTATTTTTTATATTTAAAATTTATTTATTTTTTATGGTGACTGACATTGGTTAATGAAATCCAGTAAGTTTCAGCTGTACATTTTAACACTAAAACATATACATATTTACAGTGTATTTACCTCCCATAGTTAGGTTTCTTTCTGTCACCACATATTCGACCCCCCTTACTCTGTCTACCTCTCCCCTTTATCCTCCCCGCTCCCCTCTGGTAACCACTAGTACATTGTCCATGTCCATGAGTCTCTGTTTGTTTATCCTGTTCATTCGTTGCTTTGAGGTTTATATTCCACATATAAGTGATATCATGTGGTTTTTCAACTTTTTCTGTCTGGCTTATTTCACTTAGAATGATTATCTCAAGGTCCCTCCATATTGTCGCAAATGGCAATATTTCATCTCTTCTTATGGCTGTGTCATATTCCATTATAACGAGGGAACTTTAAGGTATGGACTTTGGGATAGCCACAAGTGAGAGCAGAAAGGTCAGTCAGGAGACTCTTGCAGTTGTGCAAATTGAGGGAAGATGGTGTCTTGGATGAGGGGTGGAAGTGGTACAGAAAGCAAAGGGTAATTGGACTCAGTATATAATGCAGGTGGAGCCCACAGGGCCAGTTGTTGGGCCTGACTAGATAGTATAGTTCATTGCTCCTATTATTAGAGTTTAGTGTTGTGTATTCACCCTACATTGTTTTCTGCTAAGGAATTAAGTGTATTGATCATTGCTACTATTATTTCCATGGTTGGATTTGTTTCAAAAGGTATATTACCAAGTATAGAACGAAAACCAGTCCCTAACCTGTAGGCAAACAATCCAGATTTTTGAGATTAGAATCTAGAATCTGGTTCTGAAGATTTATTAGAACATGTGTTTAGCAATGAACATGAGATTTTTTTTCCTTTTTGCTATGCTTATTATAGTATTTATCAAACAGATAATTTGGGAGGCTTGTTGTAGAAACTCTACAATTTTAAGGAGATAAACACAAATCTTCAAAACAATAATTAAATATTTATCATAAGAAACTAAGAAATATAACTTATAATTTGACTCATTTCTTTTAGTTAAATTTTTTGTGATTCTTTATAGTTCATGGAAGCTTTGAATAAAATAAGATCATCTCATTGTTACAGAGTTTTAAATGCAGTGGGAGGTAACACCTTTGACATTATTGAAATTGTTTGATTTATTAGTTTGATGTACATGAAAATTTCATCATTAATTTTAGATTTGGTAGATTTTAACATGATACCACTTTATGTCAATTTATATTCAAAGGCTTCATTAGGATCCTGGAAGGACACAGTTTAACCGCATGTCGATTCCTTTAAGAAAGAAAAGTTTGGCACCTTGAGCCTGGGACTGTTTGTAGCTGACTCTTATGAAATCAAATAAGTTCTCATAGTCATTTTGACGCCGTTATTTGTTGTGCTTTTGTGTTACCTTGTTTCTTCTGAGCTATCCTTGCAGGTTTCCAGGAATTCAAGGGCTAAGAAACATTCTACTAAGAATCTGAAATACCAAGGCATTTAATTTTGTGGAAGTGTAGAATGTTTATTAATTTTTAAGTTTGAGGACAAGCAAAATGGAGAAGTGTGCTGTATTACACAACATGCTTTGTTATTAATATGTTTACTTTTATTGCACATGATGTAACCAGAATGGAAAAAAACCCCACAGAAATACTAATTGTTGATATAATTTGCCTCAGAGTTGGGGGTGGGGGCATGGAGAATGGGGAGTATGGCAGAAGAAAATAAATCTGTTACCAATTAGAGTAAAAGTATTTTAGTTAAAAAGAATTGCATAGATGAATGAATAATAATAAAAACTTATCTAACTTTCCTGAAAATTTACAACTTCTTCCATCTTTCTTTGTTTAGGTACTTGGTAAAGGAAAAAATTTCCTCTGGCTCTTTGGATGAAAAACTAATTCTATTATTTTGCTCCCTGAACTCTTCTTTCATTTTCGTCACCAGAGGATACTATTTGGCTATTTTGAAATCATTTCTTTTTTCAACTTGCACTTTGCCAGCTGAGAGCCCTCTTATCCTTCTTTTCCTTTGCCCCACTGCTCACTTTACTTCCACTTCTTTTCCTATAGCCAAGGAAGGAACTTGGTAACCTAGACTTTCTCTTTTATGAACAGATTGAAAAATCCTTTTGGTACGATACATTCACAGGCACCCTTATCTCACTCAGTCTGATTCCAGAGAAACAAGCAACAGGAAATACAGGAAAACACATAGCTCAGCTCAACACAGATAGAAGTGGCCAAAGGAAAATGCGAGAACAACCAAGACTGTTAATTTGATTTCTAAGAATGGAAATTATTGGTAGTCTACCCTTTTCAAAATAAACTTTGATCTGGAGCTGACCGTATCAAAGTTTATTTTGAAAAGAGTAGTTAGTTACTCCCTTCTAATGCTGAGAAGTGATAGTTACCCTTGAGTTTTCAGGTCAGTCTGCTAATTTTAGATATAATGGACTAAAGCAGCCTCAAGAGAATTGAAGAATACTAGTCAATCTGGGCCCCAAGGTAAAAACAGCACAAGGGTATAGGGATGATGTTCAGTCGAAATGAAGACAGGAAAAAAGATAGGAATACATATAGAAATGTTAGCCCAAAAATTATAGTCAGGAAAAATCCTTCCCTTACTAATAACCTATGTGTTATTAATCAATTATAAAGGAATTTTCTCTAATATTCATGTTCTGTTTAGACTCACTGTTTCTTATCTTTTTCTTAGGATTTACTTTCTATTTCCTCCTTTGTTTTCTGTCTTCCTTCCCTCTTTGATCTCTCCTGGTCCTCTTTCGTTCCTTTTTTGAGTTAACATGCTACTGTGGTGATCAGAGATGATTAAGAACATATCCAATTTGGTGGACTACAGATCCACAAAGAAATAACTGTCACACAAGCCACTCCATGAGAATATTACTAGGGGTAGAAAATAAAGTTCCAAGGGGATTCTGAGAAAACCGACTTCATTTGCTTGTGGAGATCAAGAATTAGATATGACTTTTTGCATTCATTTATTCATTCACCCCCGTTTGCTAGGCATTCTTCCAGGAACTGTGTCCAGGGGACAGTGTGACAATGGTGACAGTGCAGGTATGGTCACCACCTCCCAGCAGCTTCTACACTAATGGAGAGATAGGAAACAAACACGAATAGTAAATAGTTACAGGTTGTGAAAAAGCACTGTGAAGGAAACAGTTACTCTTCGCAGTGGCAGAGAATAAAGGGGAAAGCCGCCTTCCTAGACTAGACTGAGAAGGCTCCTCGAGGAGAGCTATTCCAGGGGATGCCTGAAGGATTAGAGGAAGCCAGTTTGGGGGAGAGCCTAGAGGAGTGTTCTGGTCAGAGGAAATGGCAGGTGCAAAGGCCCTGAGGGGAGGAGTGGGCTGCTCTGCGTAACTGGAAGGAGTCTGGATCACTGGAGGTAGCAAGATGTAGTGTCCAAGACGAGGTCCAAGAGGGGGTGGGCCTGGAACCATGAGGATTTGGGACTGTGTGCTAGATGCAGTGAGAAGCCATTGAAAGTGTGCGTCTTGCTGGGATTTTATTTTTAAAAGTCCAAACTTTTTGATGTCTGGAGAGTATATTTTAAGGGGCTAGAGTGGAATCACGGAAATCGCACTAAATCTCTACACTACAGGGAACATATGGAGTATTGGGAAGTTATGGGATTAGGAAGTATGTTTTGAACATGGGGACATTTTATCTGGGCTTTTAAGAAAGGTTGGAACTTTGACAAGCAGGGATTTGGAGAAAAGGTATTTCTAGAGCAAGAAGCAAAAATGATCAAAGTATAGAAAGTGAGGCATGAGGCAAGTGTAGAAAACAGCCAGCCTACTTACAATGACTGGAGAGGAGAGGGCATTATAGGGGAGGGAAATGTACCTTTTTGCTTGACAATGTAAGGTCTTGTACACCAGCCACATTTTGAGGAGTTTGGCTAACATATATAGAAGGTTAATTGTTTATTTTATTTAGGCTCGAGAAGTATCCTAGCTTTTGCTTTTGTTTTGTAGAAAAATTAGATTAGAAGTTCCCATTTTCTATTTTAGAAAATAAGATGTCTGAGATGTTAGACTCTTCACATAATTTATCCCATCCCTTAGTCACCGAATCCTAGAACTATTTAGAGATACAAGAGAACGGGGCTTGATATTTAGTCACTGGCATTTCACATCTGAGCAGTCACAATGTACCAGATCAGAGCCTGGGTATATTATGGTGGCTCCTGAGTGGGAGCTTACATTTACATTCATGTCTTCGTAGGTTTGCTCATCCATTTATTTGACAAGCATCCACTAAGCATCAGCACTGTTGTATGTCCTGTTTATCCTGGGTGAGTATGAGAGGCTTCTATTCCCCATGTGCCTCACTATTTTCTTCCAGTTTCTTTAGTGACAATTTAGGGATACTATGCACAGGGGGAAATAGCTTTCACCAAGGTCAGGAAAGCCTCCCTGAGGAATTGTCTTTTGAGCTGAAACCTAAGTGATGATCTCGAGGAAGACTGGTTCATGAAGATGGGCTTTCAGTGTGAGGACTGTAAGGTAGATATGAGCTTGGGGCATATGAGGAAGGGAGAGAAGGCCCTGTGGTTGGGGTCCACTGAACGAGGTGTGAAGTGGTGGGAGATGAGACTGGGCAGGTCAGCAGTGTTCTTAACTCTGGCCGCACATTGCAGTCTTCTAGCTGGCTCAGGCCACACCCCAGACCAGTTAAATGAGAATCTCTGCTGGGACTCAGGCATCAGCATTTTTAAAAAACTCCCCAAGTGACTCTCAAGTGAGTTTAGATTTATTCTGGTTGTGCTTAGGAAGCTTTTAGAAGGGAGTGACATAATCAGATTGTTATTTTTAAAAAGGTGTCTTTGAGGCTGCGTGTAGTGTGACAGGTAAGCTGCAGGAGAAAGGCAATGGGTGTCACTAGGAGGACCAGTTAGGAAGTTCTAGGAGTGGTATGGGCAAGGGATGACAGTGGCTTTAAATAAGGTGGCAGTCGGTCAGTATGTCAGGGTATAAATTACAACCCAAGGCTGGGAAGAGAGCTCTTGTTTAACAGATATTCAATAGGCTGTTTTTGTTTGTTTGGGGGAGGCTGAGTAGGGCTGGTTAAAAAACATGGACTCTAGGTTTGAATCCTAGATCTTCTACTTACTAGTCATGGTACCTTGGGCAAGTTATACTCTCACAGTGAGGAATAGAACAGAATATCTATCTCAAAATTTTCAGCAAATTGAGTATAAAGCACTTTGAACACTGTTTAGTCCAAAGCAAACATACTATTGTTATTATTCTTCTTAGCTCCACTCCATTCTCTTCCTACTTTCTTCTTGCCTAGAATATGATTGCAATGTCTGTGGCTTCCATTTGGGACCTTGAGGGAGAGGCCAAAAGAACAGTGGATTCACTGGCTCTGAAGCCATTGCTACGTTCCCCAGTGTCTCCTGCCACTCACTGGTGGCCTTCTTATTAACTGAGAGAAATAAGCCCTATTCCTTTAGGTTTCTCTGTCATTCCTATAGCCCAGAACCAGAGAGAAAGTACAACTGTTCAGGAATTTTAAGGAGTTCAGTATGGTTAGCAGGCAGGCCGTGAGGAGCCACTCAGGGTTGAGAGATGACACTGGAGCCATTTGCAGGCTCAGATTTTGAAGGGTCTTGTAAACCATAGTCCAGATTTAGAATTTTTTTCCTTGGTGAGTTATTTTAATCAGGGGATCAGACACGATTAGATTTTTGGCTTAAGAAAGATCATTCTGGCTGCTCTGTTAACAGTGACTTGGATCTGACAAGACTGGAAGCAGCAAGACCAGTTGGAAGGCTATTATAGCAACCCCACTGAGTGGCAGTGGGATAGAGGGGAGTGAGAGAATCCTAGAAATATTTAGAGATATAAGAGAACAGGCCTTGATATTAGGGGAGAGGACTCAAGAGTAACTTTGGAGTTTCCAGTTTGTGTAATTGGATGGTGGTGTTCTTAGCTGACAAAGGGCATAGAGAGGTGTTTTTTAGTCTTTCTTTTATTGGTGATTTTAATAAAATAAAGTTCTCTCAGAGTTTCAAATACTACATTTCTTCCTGCTCTTTCCGTTCTCCTTTCCCATTTTTTTCTTTAAGGGTCTCAGTTGCTCAGGAAATTCACCTTCCTGCTAGGAAACAATCTGGTATCCTTAGAACATTTTTCTTCTTAATTGTAGAATAGTTTGTAGAATTTAGTAATGATGATGATGATGATGATGATGATGACGACGATGTACAGAGAGTGAAATGGAGATTATTATAGTATGTAAACATTGATTTTCTCTCTTCTAATATTTTTTTGATGCAGTTTTACATGTGAGGAAATTATCTTTATGGAATTCAACTTTCTATAAATGTGGTAAAGAGGATAAATATCTCATATAAATGAAAAGCATCCATCCAATTTTGAATTATTTGGGAAAGAAATCCCCATGGAGAAATGAACTTAAGAGATCAATAAACTTCCCCAGTACAGAAATTCAGAAATTGAGATATGGGCGAATGGATGTTTTGAATGATTGTTTTAAATCTTGACTGTGGTTATAAATTGGAAATGAAAGATCTTGTCTGAGTCTGATCCAGAGAGCAAAAAAGCCTCGATATTTTCAAAATTTTTAATGATTAGATTGTGAACTTGATATACTCGAAGATAAACATATTAGCACAGATCGCCTGCTGCTCAGGGAGTAAAGGGCTTTTTTGAACAGTTATTCAGAGAGAGGTCAGGAATTACTGTTTTTTTGTTTTTAATGAATTTTTAATTAATAGTAATAATAATAATGTCTTATATCTGTATAGCACTTTCTAGTTTACACTGCTCTTTAAAATGCATGATTCATTTAGTCCCCTGTGGTATAAACAAAGCACAGATTATCTCCATTTAAGAACGAGGAAACCAAGATCCAAGAAGTTTACCTCAGGTCATCTGATCCTGGAGCAGCACTTCTTCCAGGAAACATCAGCATTCCCCGTGCTTTACAGTGTCCACATGCAGCTGTGTTGTGGGGAGGGGAAGCCTCTTTAGGGAGGATGAGGAGTGAGAGGTCTCCTGGGGGTGCTCTCCTAGGATTACGTTTGAGGTTTGCAATATAAAAAGCACAGCTTTGATCACGCACATGAGTGGAAACAAAAAAGGTATCTGACTAAGCATGATAGACTATTTCTCAGTTTTTTTCCAGTAAAATTTATTTGTTCTTTGTCCCCTTATCTTACTCTAGCAGTCTTTAATTAGTACCACAGGTTTAAGAAAAAAAAATGTGTAAAACACTTTACATTGAGAATGTTTTACATATCAACTTCTTTTCAGCAAATTAATAAAAGACTGCTACATATAGTTTTAGCAGAATATCTTGGTCCAGATTTTGGACCTCCAACCAGTAATCCTTAGAGGCATAATTTGAGAACTGCTAAAAACATTTGAAAGTGACCCAAATGGACATTCCTTGAAAAGGTAATTTATTGCTTTCTGAGGAACATTTTTTATAGATTTCTAAATTATTCATATTCAAATAATATTATACCAGAAACATTTTTTTTTTTTTTGAGATAGAGCTGGTAAATATCTTGTGGAAAACTCTTCTGACAGATTAAAGTAGCCCTGTTACTAAGACTCAGGCTATTTTTGAGACTCTTACCTCAAGCCTTCCTTAGTGAGTCTGAAGATTCTGGGGCCAAGCTTATTGGATAGGCCATGCCATGCTGTGTCTTGTCCTCACCCTTTGTGTTACAATGTCTTTTACTACACATGATTTAGCCATTTTTAGCCAAAAATGTGCATGCAGGCTTTTAATGATGGGGATGTAATAAGGGGATGTGCAGCATTATTAAATATACTGCCTTAAATATACTGATTAAAATGAAAGATAAAGACTCCCAGATGTAACTTAATAATATACTTTTTTTTTTTTTTTTTTGAGTTGTCCATTGGGCTGTATCATCTGATTTGAATGGTCAGCTGCCTTTGTCCGCTCTGGGACTTTTTACTGGCTGCTGCCCTACAGTCCCTTTGTTAAACTGGCAAAGCCCCTAAAACTTCTTTCTAGTTCTCATTCCACCTTTGGTCAAGGTTAAAACTAACTCCAACATGCAACTGGTCCTGGTGAAGGTGGATGTGTCTCAGTCTTTCTTAGGTATTCTCCCTCCTCAGTAGACAGATACTTTAAGTGTAAATGGCATCAACTCTTCTTTGCTGGGTAGTAGAAAGTCACACCTTCTAGAATATAAGCTCCATGAGGGCAGTGGACTTGTTTTTATTGGTCACTTTTTCCCTAGTGTCCAGAGCAGTGCCTGGAACATTATAGAGGAAGGTTGGTTGACAAAAGGAATGAAAATTTTCTGCGGGGACTCCCTGAAGGCAGCAGTTGGCTCACCTTAGAGATCTGTTCATTAGGACTTATGATTGCAAGTGACAGATACAGAATGGGCTCGGGCACTTTTCCGTAAATCTCTCCCTCTCACTTATACCCAGCCAGAGACCAGTGCCTTGTCCATTCTGTCTAGTCCTAGGCAGAAATACCATTGCCTTTGCTCTCCAAACTATTAAATCGCACATTCACAAAGAATCTGGTTTCTTCGTGTTTATCTGTGTTCTAAACTCTGGCTGTATTCAAAAGGTTTCAACCAGTTTATTATGATATCTTCGTACCCCTTCCAGAGACCGGGTGAATGTTAAACTATTGGTTTCTATTCTTCACTTCCCTTTAGCCCTATCAGGGGCCCCCTTTTATGTGAGAAGCCTCCCCTGGTTAGCCTCATCTCTCTCAGATCCCAGCTATCTATCTCACTTTGTATCTCATCAGCATGTTGCCAGTAGGCTGTGCTGTGCTGCCTTGCATTTATTTTATATCACATATACATTTGTTTTGTTTTTCCTGTTTTCATTTTTCAAAATAATTTATTTACTTTAGTGTACAACACATACACAGGTTTCAATGTAACAATACTCACACTATACCACTAACAAAATGATTACTGAGAACAATTTAAGATTAATTTTTTCAATTATTTTCTTTCTTTCCCTTCCTTTCTTCTTTCCTTCCTTCATGTCTTTCTTGTCAGAACACTTAAGTTCCTCTCATAGCAAATCAAATTTCAATTATACAATACAGTATTATCACTATAGTCACTATGTTACACACTGGATCCTCAGACATTATTCATTTTTCAAAATAATTTGTTTATTTTTTAATTGTAGTTGACATACAATATCATATTAGTTTCAGGTGTACAATAGTGATTATACATTACTATAACTTATAACATGATCACCCTGATAAGTATAGTATTTATTTGACACAATACATAGTTATTACAATACTATTGACTATATTCTCTATGTGCTTTACATCCCCATGACTATTTTTATAACTGGCAATTTGCACATCTTAATTCCTTTCTCTCTCCCACTTCAACTTTCCTCCCATTTGACAACCATCAAAATGGTCTCTGTATCTATGAGTTTGTTTCTGTTTTGTTTGTTCATTTTGTGTCTTAGATTTCACATGTAACTGAAATCATATGATATTTGTCTTTTTCTGACTGACTTATTCCTTAGCATAATACCCTCAGGGTCCATCCATGTTGTTTCAAATGGCAAGATTTCATTCTTTTTTATGACTGAATAATATTCCATCATGTATATGTGTCACATCTTCTTTATCCATTTGTCTTTCCATGGGCACTTAGGTTGCTTCCATATCTTTGCTATTGTAAATAATGCTTCAGTGAACTTAAGGACACATTTGTCTTTTTGAATTAGTGTTTTCTGTTTCTTTGGATAAATACCCAGAGGCAGAATTTCTGAGTCCTTCTTTGTCTCTTGTTATAGCCTTTGTTTTACATTCTATTTTGTCTGGTATAAGTATTGCTACTCCAGCTTCTTTTAGTTTCCATTTGTGTAAAATAATTTTTTTCTATTCCTTTACTTTCAGTTTGTGTGTCTTTTGACCTGAAGTGAACCTTTTGTAGGCAGCATATGTATGGGTTTTGTTTCTTATCCATTCAGCCACCCTACGTCTTTTAATTGGAACATTTAATGCATTTACATTTAAAGTAATTATTGATAGGTATGTAGTTATTGTCATTTTATTAGTCATATTTTTTATTTTTTTTCTTCTTTTACAGAAGTCCTTTTAACATTTCTTATAGTACTGGTTGTTGGTGGCGATGAACTCCTTTAGCTTTTTCTGGTCTGAGAAGAACTTATTCATTTTATAACTGAAAGTTCCTGCCTTTTTACCAACCTCTCTTCTTTCCTTTCACCCGCAGCTTCTGGCAACCAGAATTCTACTCTGTTTCAATGAGTTTGATGATTTTTTTATATTCCACATATAAGTGATACTATGCAGTATATGCATAGTATACACACACACAGAGTATAATAAAATATAAATACATATATGACATTTTCTTTATCCATTCATCCATCAACAGACACGGATTGTTTCTATACCTTCACTATTGTGACTGGTGCTGCAATGATCATGGGAGGTGCAGATATCTCTTCAAGACAGTAATTTCATTTCCTTTAAATAGTGAGATTACTGCCATTTTATTTTTAATTTCTTGAGGAACCTCTTTATTGTTTTCTATAGTGGCCATGCCAGTTTGCTTTTCCACCAATAATGTACAATATTCCCTTTTATCTATATCCTCGCCAGTATTTGTTATTGCTTGACATTAGAACAGGTATGAAGTGATATCTCATTGTGGCTTTGATTTATATTTTGCTGATACTTAGTGATGTTGAGCACCTTTTCCTGTACCTGTTGGCCATGTGTATGTCTTCATTGGAAAAATGTTGACTAAATTCCTTTGCCCATTTTTTAATTGAGGTATTTTGTTGCTATTTTTTTTTAAGTTTTTTGAGTTCCTCATATTTTTGGATATTAACTCCTTATTGGATTTATAGTTTGCAAATATTTTCCCCCATGTAGTAAGTTGCCTCTTCATTTTATTGATGTTTTCCTTTTTTGTGGTGTAGAAACGTCTTAGTATGATGTAGTCCTACTTGTTTATTTTTGCTTTTATTGCCTTTGCTTGCCTTTTATTGGATTTGGTGTCAAATCCAAAAAATTATTGCCTCACCAGTGTTAAGGAGTTTACTCATTATATTTTTTTCTAGGAATTTTGGATGTTATGTTCAAGCATTTATTAATCCACTTTGAGTTTATATTTGTATATGCGATCACATTCTTTGTCATGTGGCTGTGCAGATTTCCTAGCACCATTTACTAAAGAGGCCACTCTTTCTGCATTGTATATTCTTGGCTCCTTTGTCAAAAATTAATTGACCGTATTTGCAAGGATTTATTTCTGAGCTCTCTGTTCTATTCCATTGATATAAGTGTCTGTTTTATGCCATTATCATGTTGTTTTGATTACTATAGCTTTGTAATACAGTTTTAAATCAGGACGTATGATGCCTCCAGCTTTGTTCCTTCTCAAGATTGCTTCGGCTATTCAGTATCTTTTGTGATTCCATATAAATTTTAAGATTGTTTTATCTATTTCTGTGAAAAATGTCATTGGAATTTTGATAGGGAGTACATTGAATCTGTAGATTGCTTTGGGTGGTATGGACATTTCAATTTATTCTTCCAGTCCATTCATACATATTATCTTTCCATTTATTTGTGTCTTCTTCAAGTTCTTTCATCAAAGTCTTATAGTTTTCAGTGTATAGCTCTTTTACCTCCTCAGTTACATTTATTCCTATGTATTTTATCTTTTTTATTCCATTTTAAATGGATCGTTTTCTAAATTTCTTTCTAACAGTTGTTTGTGTATAGAAATGCCACTGATTTTAGATACTGACTTTTTTCCTGTAACATTACTGAATTCATTGATTAGTTCTAACAGTATTTTCTATTCTTTTTTTTCCCCCAGGTTTTATATATATAATATAAACAGAGACAATTTTTCTTTTCTGATTTGGATGTTCTTTCTTTCTTTCTTTCTTTCTTTCTTTCTTTCTTTCTTTCTTTCTTTCTTTTCTCTCTCTCTCTCTCTCTCTCTCTCTCTCTCTCTCTCTCTCTCTCTCTCTCTCCCTCCCTCCCTCCCTCCCTCCCTCCTTTCCTCCCTCCCTTTTTCCTTCTTCCTTCCTTCCTTCCTTCCTTCCTTCCTTCCTTCCTTCCTTCCTTCCTTCCTTCCTTCCTTCTTTCCTTCCTTCCTTCCTTCCTTCCTTCTTTTTCGTAATTGCTCTGGCTAGGATCCCAGTACTATGCTGAATAAAATGAATGAGCAGTGGGGAATTCCCACCTAGTCTTCATCTCATAGGAAAAGCTTTTGGCTCTTCACCTGTGAGTATGTTGTTAGCTATGGATTCGTCATATACAGCCTTTATTACGTTGAGGTACATTCCTTTTCTACCCAGTTTGTTGAAAGTTTTTATTATGAAAGGATGTTGAATTTTGTCAAATGCTGTTTTGTATCTATTGAAATGCTCATATAATTTTTATCTTTCATTTTATTTATGTGGTATATCACATTTATTGATTTGCATATATTGAACCATCCTTGCACCGTAGGAAAAAAATCCCTCTTCATCACGGTGAATGATCCTTTTATGTACTGATCCTTAATGTACTGTTGAATTCAGTTCAGTATTTTGTTGAGTCTTTTTTACATCTAATTTAATCAGGGATAGTGGCCTGAAGTTGTCTCTTCTTGTAGTGTCCTCATATGGCGTTGGTATCAGGTTAATGGTTGCCTCATAAAATGAGTTTGGAAGTGTTCCCTCCTCTTCTACTGTTTAAGAAGATTTTGAGAAGGCTTGGCATTTTTTCTTCTTAAAATGTTTGGTAGCACTCACCAGTGAAACTATCTGCTCCTGGACTTTTCTTTGTTGGCAGGTGTTGGCTTGCTGATTCAATTTCCTTACTAGAAAATCTTCTGTTTAGTTTTTCGACTTCTTCATGATTCAGTCTTAGTAGGTTCTACGTTCCTGAGTATTTATCCATTCTTCTAGGTAATCTAATTTGTTGGCATGAATTGTCATTGTAGTTTCTTATGATCCTTAATATTTTTGTGTTATCAGTTGTAACATCTCCCCTTTCATTTCTGATTTTATTCATTTGAGTCTTTTTTTTTCTTAGTTAATCTAGCTAAAGTTTCGTCAATTCTGTTTATCTTTTCAAATAACAGGTCTTAGTTTCCTTGTTTTATTTTTTTTTGAGGTTGTCTCTTTAGCCTCTATTTTATATACTTTCATTTTGATCTTTGTTATTTTTTCAATTTTACATTGATTTCTTCTTTGATCCATTGGCTGTTCAGGAGCATGTTTTTTAGTCTCCATATATTTGTGAATTTTTGTTTTATTCTTGTAATTAATTTCTGGTTTATACCTTATGATCAGAAACCATGATTGATATTTTCAATCTTCTTAAATTTGTTAAGATTTGTTTTGTAGCTTAATTTACAATCTATCTGGAGAATATTTCCTGTGAGCCTAAGAGGAATATGTATGTTGTTTTGTTGGGTGGAATATTCTTTTATGTCTGTTAAACCCTTCCGATCTAAAGTGTAGTTTTAGTCTAATGTTTCATTATTAATATTTTGTCTGGATGATCTATACATTGTTGAAAATGTAGTATTGAAGTCTCCTATTATTGTATTGCTGTCCATTTCTCACTTATATGTTAATATTTGCTTTCTATATTTAGGTACACCAGTGTTGGGTGCATAAATATTTATAATTGCATCCTCTTGGTGAATTGACCACTTTATCATTATATGGTGACCTCTCATAATTCTTGGCGTAAAGTCTATTTTGTCTCATATAATTATAGCTATTCTTTTGGTTTCCATTTTCATGGAATATCTTTTCCTATATCTTCACTTGTCTACATGTGTCCTTAAAGCAAAGTGAATCTCTTATAGGTGGCTTGTGGTTGAATCATTTTTTTAAAAATACATTTGGCCACTCTGTGACTTTTGTTTGGATAATTTAGTCAATTTACATTTGAAGTAATTATTGGTAAGTATGAACTTACTATTGCCATTTTGTTCATTGTTTTCTGGCTGTTTCATAGTTTCTTCCTTTCTTGCTTTCTTCCTTTGTAATTTGATGATTTTTTTGTAGTGGTATACTTAGGTTCCTATATTATTTTTTTTTTGGTGTGTCTACTATAGACTTTTACTTTGTGGTCACCATGAAACTTACACAAAACATCTTATTTTTGTAACAGTCTATTTTAAGCTAACAACAACCAAACTTCAAATGTATATAAAAGCTCTACATTTTTAGAGCCTTCTCTTACATTTTGTGTTTTTGATGTCACACTATATATTTTCATATTATATATCCATTAACATATTATTGTAGTTATAGTTACCTTTAATACTTTTGTCTTTTAACCTTTATACTAGAGTTATAAATGACTTATCCACCATTACAACATTAGAGTATTCTGAATTTAACTATATATTTATCATTATCAGTGAGTTTTATACTTTCATATATTTTCCTGTTACTAATTAGCATTCTTTTATTTCAGCTTGAAGGACATTCTTGAACATTTTTTTTAAAGTCAATCTAGTCTGTCTGAAATAAACTTTATTTCTCCTTAAATTCCAAGACAGCTTTGCTGGGCAGAGTATCCTCATTTGGCAATCTTTTTTTCTTTCAATACTTTGAATACATCATTCCACTTCTTTCAGGTTTGAATATATCATTCCATTCTCTTCTGACCTGCAAGGTTTCTTCTGAAAAATCTGCTAATAGTCTTATGGGGGTTCTCCTGTACATAACAAGTTATGTTTCTCTTGCTGCTTTTAAGGTTCTCTTTTTGTCTTTAGTTTTTGATAATTTAAATTATAATGTGTTTTTGTGCGGGTCTCTTTAGTTTTATTTTATTTGGTATTTTTTGGGCTTCTTGCATTTGGATGTCTGTTTCTTTCCTTGGGCTAGGGAAGTTTTCAGCAATTATTTCTTTGAATAAGCTTCCTTTCCCTTTCTCTCCTTGTTCTGAGACCCTTATAATGAGAATATTGTTCCACTTGATGGTATACACCATGAGTCCTTTAAGCTATCTTTACTTTTTATCATTCTTTTTTCTTTTTTGTTCCACTGATTGGATGAATTCCACTTCTCTATATTCAAATTTGCTGACCCTTTCTTCCATTTAATACAGTCTGCTGTTAACTTCCTCTACTAATTTTTTTTGTTTATTTATTCTTTAGTGCTATGATTTCTGTTTAGTACTTTATATTTTCTATATCTGTGTTGAAACTCTCACTTTGTTCATTCACTGATCTCCTGATGATAATGAGCATTTTTATGACCATATTTTGAACTAGCAGATAAATCACTTTTTTTCTATTTCATTATGATTGATTTATGGAGATTTATCTTATTATTTTGTTTGGAACCTATTTTCTTGTTTCTTCATTATCCTTGACTCCATGTGTTGGTTTCTGTCACCTGAAATAGCCACCTCTCCCATTCTTGACAGACTGGAGGAGGTGAACCTTGTAGGAGATGAACCATGTCAATCAGCCTGGCTTGAACTCCTGGTTTTCTCTCAAACTTTTGTGATTGTCTAAGCTGCCATCTTTGTTTTTAGTGACTCTCAATGGTTGTGTATGTGTTAAGATCTGTTGGTGTCCCAAGGAAGAATTTTAGTCAGCACCTAGATACATGTAGATTAGAAGCTAAAAATCAGGGAGCAGCTGGGAAAGTATATAGTTAAGCCCCTTTTAGGAAGAAACTGGGAGATAGGTGTTTTTGCCTGCTCTCTCTGTGCTGAGCCCAGGTGTGTAGCCATTGGAAGGAGTGTACTTCAGCACCCATTTAAAAACTGCTTCTTGTTTGCTATAATCCTTTGGTACTCATCAATGTAAGTTTCATTGGCTAGTATGGCTATGTGATCTGGAGGGCCTTCTATCAAGTCATAAAAGTTGGGGCACTAGATGTGGGGGAGCAGTTTCTTCCAGAGAGATACTAGTTACTTGGTTTTATTGTTGGAGTGAGCCAGAGGGAGAAGGAGGAGCAAATTTCCCCTGGCTCTTTTGGGCTCCAGGCATGATTGCAGTCAGCCCCTATATATATATATATATATATATATACGTATTAGAAGCTGAATCCTTAGGCAGCAGCTAATAAAGTATGCAGTTAAACCCTTTTAGAAGTGCAGTGAAAATTGCACTTCTGTGTATTTATCCAAAGAAAACCAAAACAATAATTTGTAAAGATCTATGCACTCCAATATTCATGGCAGCACAATTTACAATAGCCAAGATATGGAAGCAACCTAAATGTCCATCAACAGATGATTGGATAAAGAAATTATGGTTCATATATACAATGGAATATTACTCAGCCATTTAAAAAAAATGAAATCTTACCGTTTGCAGCGACGTGGATGGACCTAGGGGTTATTATGCTGAGTGAAATAAGTCAGACAGAGAAAGATAAATACCATATGATTTCACTAATATGCGGAATCTAAGGAACAAAAAGAACAAACTAATCAAAAATAGACTCACAAATATAGTGGAAAATTTGGTGATAGAGGAGAGGGAATTTGGGGGGCTGGGAGAATGGGGTGAAGGGTTAAAGAAGTACAAATTAGTAGTTGATAGTTAGTCACGGGGATGGGGAGCACAGCAGAGGGAATGCAGTCAGCATTAATATGATGGCTGGGTGGAGGGTCAGGGGAGGAAGAGAGCAATTGGGGGGACCGTTTTATGAACTATATAGATATCTAACCAATGTACTGTATACCTGAAACTAATTTAAATAAATAAAAAAAACCTAACTGATGGGGGTTCTTACCTACTCTCTCTGCACTGAGCCCTGGGGGAATAGCTTTAGTAAGTACTCACATTTGCCTGTTAAGAACTGCTGCTTTCTCTGAGACTTATGAAGCCCTGTTGACTATCAGAACTAGGTGATCTGAGGGCCCGCCTCTCAGGTAGCCACAAAAGCTGGGATGCCAGACATGTGTGTAAGCTCCTTCTGTAGAGATGCTGGTTTTGTTTTTGGAGCATGCCTGAGGGAAGCGGTGGAGGAAGTGCCTGTCAGCTCCCTCAGGCTTCAGGATGGATTGCAGGCAGCCCTTAGATGCCTGCTAAATTAGAAGTTGGACCCTCAGGCAGAAGCTTGTAAAGTATGCACTGAAACCTTTCCTTCCAGGTTGAAACTGGGAGGTGGGAATTTTTGCCTGCTCTCTGCACGAAGTCCTTGAGGGATAGCCTTGGCAATTTCTCATGTACTCATAAAGAATTGATTCTTTATTTGCTATACTCTTGTGGGTCATGGACACAGGTCCCATTTGCTTTTAGAGATAAGTGTGTGGGGGCCTGTCCCTTAGTGGAAGCCATAAAAGTTGGATACTAAATGTACAGTCCAAACCCTTCGTTCCTCACGAGATTCTAGAAGTTGGAATCGCTTCTAGATTGTATGGCTCAGTGCTGGGGATGTGGTTTATGATGAGAATATATCTCAGCCTCCCCTATTCATTTCAGTGTAGGTATTTTCTCATTTGCCTAAGTGTAGGAGTCACTCAGCTAGTTTCTAGATTTTTGTCTGTGGGAATGGCTCTGTGCGTAGCTATACATTTAGTGAGTCCACAGCAGGAGAGAAGTTCAGGAGCCTTCTGTGTTGTCTTTTTGGTCTCTTTTCTGCTGTTTTTATTTTTTAAGTTAACTTTTATTGAAGCTTACTATCTGTGAGGTACTATGATTAGGCTTTCGATCCTTCATTATCACATTAATTCTCAGAGCAACTGTTTGTAGTAAGTGGTATTATCCCCATTTTACAGAAAAGAGAGGAGACATACCCAAGAATGCACAGCTAGTAAATGACAGAGTTGGAGTTTGAATCTTGATCTGTTTGATTTAAAAAGCTTAACCACATTTTACACTCTCTTAGAGGAGGGCAGGATTCATGTCTTTTACTTCCTCCAGTTCCCACCATTATTCAAGAGTATGTCTTAAAGTGGTCTTATCAAAAGGTACTTATGCTTTGAAAAAAAATGTGTGAATACAAGTCCTCTAAAGAAATACACACAGGCTTATTTCATTAAAAATTATCAAACTCCTCCAATCAAGATAAACTGGTATTAACATATTGAATATATCATTCCTTATTTCTTATGCAAAGAATTAAGTATATTTATTAGAAGTGCTCTTAAGGCTAAATGCATTCTGCTAACAAATTTCTCTTTAGTATATCCAAAATTGTGTGCTTACTAAGAGCCATTTGTATTTTTGCTTAGCCCTGTATATGCCAGTTCAACTTATTATTGTGATTATCTAGTCTAATTAAATATTACATAAACCAATGAAATATGAATATAAAAGGAGAGTCATTTTCTCCACTAAAATCAGGTTGAATGCTTTAGCAAAATGGGATCAAGATGACTCTCTAAAACAATTGTTCCAGAATTTAGAGTAGGTGGAATAACTGTAAAAGATTTGAAAAGAAATGTTAAAAATCATGAAAGATTCCACACTCATTGCTACACAAGTGTATTTAAAATTTTGTTTTCTGTTAGCAAAACTAAAACTGAAAATGAAGAAGATGGGTAATAGATCTGATTTATTCAGGAAAGAAAACATGGGATTCTAGTAAGCAAACAGTCAAATCCTTAGTGTTAAATAAAAATTAAATGTTTTAAGGAGCAGTTGTATGAATTCTCACTTTTCACTAGCTTTTGCAATTGAGCAATGAACTTCTGGTTCTAGAGGTCTTAGAGAAGGATGCATCTATTCTATATCTGAAAAGGAGAATTGTATGATTTGGTAAGCTACTTTGTTTCTTTTTTACTTAATACATCATGTCCATATTTCCAAGCCCATAAATACAGATTAACATGTTTTATGGAAAGTGCACAAGTCTTAAGTGTACAGCTCAGTGAATATCACAAAGCAAACATATCCATATCACCCACACCCAGTAGAAACTACATTTCTACTTCCTTAGAAGCCCCCATGGCCTCTTCTTCCTTGTTAGACATAACTGTTATAACTTCTAACACTGTAATGTCTGTTTTTAAACTTTATGTAAAAGGAATATAGATAGTTTTTTTTTGACTATTTTACTCGACGTTTGTGAGATTCATCCATGTTTTTAACATGTATTATTTGTTCATTGTCACTGCTGAATATTTTTTTCACTTATTGTGTTGTTAATAGTCATTGGGGTTGTTTTCAGTTTGAGGCTAATATGAAAATGTTGCTGTGAACATTCTTGTATATGGCTTTTGGTATACACAAGCAGGTTTCATGTTATGTTTGTAACTTATATGCCTAGGAATGGAATTGGTGGGTCATAGGATACATTTATGTTCAACTTTAGGGGATACTGTTAAAGTGGTTGCACCATTTTACACCCTGTTATCAAATGCATGTGGGTTTCTGTTGTTCCACACCTTTGACAATACTTGGTGTTGTCAGTTCTATTAATTTTTATCCAATTTAGTAGGTGTGCAGTAGTAACTTGTGATTTTAATTTGCATTTTCTTGGTGACTAATGAGCTGAACACTTTTTAATATATTTATTGGCCATTGGAGTATCTTAGAGGGGTCATTGAAATGACTGTTTAAGTTTCTTGCCTGTTTTTAAAAATAGAATTGTCAGACTTTTTCTTATTTACTATACTTTGTATATTCTAGATGTTCCTTGGTTTGTTATGTGTGTTAAAAAAATCTTCTCCTACTCTGTGGCTTGCTTTTGTTACTCTTTTAACAGTTTATTATGAGTTCCTTATTTTAATGTAAGTCAATTTAACTATTTTTCCTTTATTAGTAGTGCTTTTTGCGTCCTGTTTAAGAAATCTGCACTTACTCCCAGCCCAGGGTTGTGAGAATATCCTCCTCTGTTATCGTCTATCAACTTCATTGTTTTACCTTTCACAGTTATATCTACAATTCACATGGAATCAATTTATGTATCTGGGAGAAGTTAGAGTTGTTTCATTTTATTCCATATTGATATCCATTGGTGTGTTTCCCTTGTGCTAATATATACTTTGATCATTGTAGCTTAAAAAACTGAAGACTAAGTTTTTCTGTACTAATTCCTGATGATATTCTTTGCCCGTTTGCATTTCCAAATAAAGCTTAGAATCAGTTTGTCAGTTTCCACAAACAAACACAGAGATACTCAGTCTTGCAGGGATTTTGATCAAGATTAATTTGGATCTATAGATCAGTTGCTTTGAATTGACATCTGTAAAATTGACATCTTTGCCATTTTGAGCCTTTCACTTCCTGTGCATGGAATATGTTCATATTTGGGTCCTCTTTAATTCACTCAATGTTTTATATTTTAATTATTTGGCTTTGACATAATTCTTTTCAATGGCTGTAGAATTTTGTGGGTAACATATCCAAATTTATTTAATCAAATATTATGTCGTATTTAGATCATGTCTATTTTTTTCATCGTTATAAGCATTACATATATACATTTTTTAGTACCTTTCTATCTCTTTAGAATTAACTCCTGAAACTGTAATTTCCAGGTCATATAATGTGTAGTTTTATCTTTCCCTATGAATTATATCAATTTATATTTTCACCTACAGTTATAATAGATTCTACTCTTTCCAACCTAGAGAATTAGTGATTTATTTTTAGTAGTTTTCAATTCGATGGGAAAAAATAGTAACTAATTGTTTTTTGAATTAGCATTTGTATTACTAGGGAGATTGAACAAGGTTTCACTTGGCAAATTGTAGTTCTTTTGTGACTATCCTATACATGGCCTTTGCTTATTTTCTATTGGTATTTTTATCATTTTCTTATTAGTCAGTGCTCTTTGTATATCACAGATAAAAGTCCTTTCTCACATATATTAACAAAATATAAATCTGTACAATAAATGAATTAACCAGTGTACTTTTGTTACTAGAGTGGGCCTTTGCGGAGAGCAGAAAAAGAAAACCCTGTTTAGCTGATTTGAATTGTGATTATTCCCCAAATATTTATGTCATTCACATACTTAGTATAGCAATAATGTGCTTGGTAGCAGTAACTATCAGCAACTAGATAAAATAGAAGAAAGAGGTATAATAGAATGAGAAGATCATTGAAATGAAAGCCAGGAGTCTGAGTTCTAGACCTAGCCCTACTACTCTTTACCTCTGTGATCTTGGTTAATCCACATATTCTCTCTGAGTCTTAATTTCATCATCTGTACACTGGGCACATCTATATCCTATATCTCACAGGGCTAAGATGATATCCTATACGAAAAAAAGTATTACAAACAGTAGAATACAAATTATAATGCTAATAAGTATGGTGTAAATATAGTGAATTGAATATATACTATGTTAAAATTACTATCTTTTGAGGAAACCTAATTTATAAAATATTCAGGGTAATATCTGAGTCTGTGGCTTGTGGGTTTGTGCTAACTTACATGACTCCTTTAAAAGGAGATGGTTTGTTGATAATAAATTCAAGCTGATGTTCTTTATGACAGTTCAAAATGTGTTTGTGGTATATTGGCTTCTGTCTTCAATATTGACAGCCTTTGTGAGCCCGTTAGCCATCATTCTTGTAAAAACTGTCTTGATCTGTGATGAGGGCACTGCAATAAAAGGGCATTGCTGTTGAAAATCTATATTTTGGTCCTTTCATTAAAATACACTGTTCACAAGGAGGTAATATGAATTTGCATTGCGAAGGATAGCTTTTTCTTTCTTTTTTTTAAACTCTTAAAACTAGGTAATTTAATTACGTCTCTGTCACAGCCTTTTATCTTTCTCTGCAAAGGAACTGTATCTCCTTTTGACACTCATATTGGAAGCTGGTCTTCTTATCCTCAGAATTAATTAACATGCAAATACTTGTTGAGAGATTTGGGAACACTGCTTTTTCGATTAGCATTTAAATGTCACTCTTAATGATGTTAGACTGACTCTCAAGGGAAAATTTAAATGGTATAGTCATCTCCTGATTATTTCCTAGAGCATGTTATTGGTATTTCTGATTATCTGGTCTTAGTGAGAGCTTCAATCTTCTGTTCACAGATGAATTGAGTAAGATCCAAGACTACATTTGATTGTACCAAAGCTAGGTTCTGGTCTTTCTTTGCCTGTGTTTTCTAGATAGGCTTACATGCCATTCCTTGCACTGCTTCTCAGTAATAAGTTTATGCAGGAGCAGCACCTGCGGGAACTGTTAGCAACAAGTAAAGGTATCCAGGAGCAAGGAGGGTGGTAAAGAAGGGCTTCGGTAGTGATCATGTGGTAAAGAATAAAGAAGATGAACTTTGGAGTTAGATATTCATAGGTTCAAATCTTGCCTGTGCCACTTTGAAGCTATGTGACCTGAGCAACTTCCTTCCCTTCTCTGAGACTCAATTTCCTCATCAGTAAAATATAAATAGTAATATATTACCATTCAGGTTGTTGGAAGGGTTGAAGGAGATCATGTGTATAACAAGTCAGAGTAAGTTGTCTGCTATAATGAAGAACCCCCATATCCCAGTGATTTAACATAGGTTATTTCCTGCTGCAGGGAGGGAGGGCTCTGCTCCATGTAGACATTCAGGACCCAGATTTCTTTTTATCCAGTGGCCCTACCTTCTTCTAAGGCCTTAGAACCCTTCATTGGGTCATGTGTCTCTGGCTGACAGGTAAGGGAGGAGTGTGAGCATGCGGATTGCACACGTGATGTTATGGACCAGGCTAGAGATGGTACACATCACTTTTACTGATATCCCATTGGCAAGAGCTCAGCTCCATAGACACACCCACTTTCAGCTGAGCATGGGAAATACGTATCTCAGGAGGAAAACAAAATAGGTTTGTTTGATGAACACATACATAGTCCTTGGCTACTAGCATTCAGTAATATTTGAGTAAATGAAAGAAAGAAAAAAAGGAATAGATTCTTTGTTCATTTTTCATTGTCTGGACTCCTAGTGTTATTGCTGATAGGAAGCCTTGGAAGTGATCAAGTTGTACCCTTTTTATTGATGAGGAGCCTGAGGGCCCTAGGGAATTTAGTGACATATATAAGATCTAGCTATTAGTGGTAGGAGTAGAGAACCCGAATCTGCTTTTCCCAAATGCTGCTATCTATTTCACATTTAATTATTTGAAACATCATTCTTTGTTTTCTGCCCTAGGATTGCCCTTGACTTTGGCATGTGAAGATGGGGAGCTTTAAAATATATTATCTGGTCATAATACGTAGACTTCAGTTTTCTTTGGCTGGAGGAAATTGGTATTGGAGTTGGGAGAGGTACTGTCAGGAGATAGAGGCTGCACCATCTCTGGCTAGTTAGTACTGAGAGTGAGAATTAAACTTTACTCACCTACTCACACATTTAAGCAACCGTTCCCTAGCCCCCTTCTATATGTAACAAATTATACAGGATGAGGCGGATGTGGTAGTGATAAGACAGAAACATTCACAGAAACATTCACACCTAAAGAAGGTTTCAAATATTTAAACAATAATTACTACATAAAGTAAGAGTACAGTAGAAGGAGTAAGGTGGAAGTGACCAGCTGCTGGAGTGCTGAGGGAGAGGGAGTAAGGGAAGCTTCATGGAGGAAGCAAGCCTTTGAACTTGATCTTAAAGAATGGGTTAGGTTTATTGGGAATTTGATCTGCTCTGAAACATATACTTGTGTATATTTATGTAATCAGTATAGATAATCTTGGTTAACTGTAGGTGTGCATTGAGAAAAATGGAGAAGAAAACCAGATTGACAAAAAACCAAAACCATGATCAAGTCTCTTGCATTAAATTAGCATTTAGCACTCACATTTACCATTCACCTATCATTTTGTCAAGTTTTTACCAATAAATAATTACATAAAGTAACTTTTTGGATACAGGTCAACCGTCATCAACAAATATTTTATTGTGAGCCAGCAAATTCTTTACACCATCCTTCTAGACCCATTGGACTTTGCATAATTTTTGGTTAGGTACAGACCCTTAAAAGAGTTTATAGAGGCAGTGGTAAGATGTATGAAATATCAGAAAACTACAAATCAGAAACCTTTCAGAAAGGTTTCTCTGAGAGGTACTGTTTAGAGCCTAGATTTGTAGGGTTGTTGGAAATGCTTGCAAGTTGGCATCTCAGGTGTCAGGCTTATCTGATGTCTGTCTTTCTTTCATGTGACATATTGCCTGGCTGAGAATGCAGGCAGGTGTCAGATTCCTGTGAGGTTAGAATCAGGGTTGCCCAGGATCAGTTAGGAAGCCCGAAATGTTTGTTTTCAGCACCCCAGCTCCTCTTTGGTGTGTGTCTTCTCTCCACGGAAGTAGAGCGTCATGAGAATTTGTATTGTTTTAAAATACACATTTTAAATTCTAAAAGCATTCTTAATAACAATCCAAGTTGTACAAAAAGGGTGGAATATGCAAAGTAATTGTCCTCTTCCCCCAAACTGTTAATACTTATTTAAAACGAATCTTTCTGACATTTTATACAGACACACACACACACACACACACACACACACACACACACACACACAGATATATCCTTTTTTATATAAGTGGCTCACTTAATATATGAATTTTTCTGTAACTTGCTTAATTAATTAATATGTGGGATAGCTTTTCATACTACTACACAGTTCTACCTTTTTTTTTTTTAATTAACAGAATAGCTGTCCCTGTACTGCTTCTACATGATTCGTATTGAACAGTATTTAAGTTTACTTTCTTAATCCTTTGCTATTTGTTACACACTATGTTGCAGAGAACATTCTTGTTGCCATCACAAACTTGTAGAGGAATTATTTGTAGGAACTTGCAATGGAGTTTCCAGGTCAAAGAGTACATGTATTTAAAAATTTGATAGATATTGGTAAACTACCCTCTAGAAAGACTGTACTTATTTTCATTCTATCCACAGAGTATGTGAATTCCTTTTTCCCAAGTATTTTGCGATCTTGGGCTTAGGGTTAGAGAGGAAGAGGCAAAGAGGAGAGAGCCTGCTAAAATTAAGTGGTGGCCAAGAGAAATGAAAACTATGATCCTACAAAAAGTTATATGTAACAGCATTATTCATAACACCCCAAAAGTGGAAACAACTCAAATGTCCATCAGCTGTTAAATGGATGAATAAGATATGGCATATACATATGTAAACCAAAAATCAATTTTAGACCATAATAAAGAATAAAATACATTTATTTGAGTAAAAGGAGCTGCAGCCAGGTAGAGATTCAGGTAGCGACTTAAATTGTGTTTCCCAGAGACAAATGGGAGGATGCTTTTTATAGTGAAAGTTTCCACCCAGGTTCCCTAAGAGGTCTGTTTTAGTAAATGAATTCAAATTTGTACTCTTCTGATTGGTCTGAATTGCACAGTTCTGATTGGTTGGCATTATGTTTCCTGATTGGTTGTTATCGAACAGTTCTGATTGGATGGGTAGGTCCAAGCCCATTGATTGAAAAATGAAACCAGGAACTCCCTTGTAATATTTGACTCAGATGGTGGAAATGAGCAGGGCATAGTATCAGTAGCCAAGAGTTAAGTCTGAGGTGCTTCCTGGTGTACAAAGTACGCGAGAAGCCCCTGTCAGCAAATGGCTGCTAGGCTTTTATTGTTTATAAACTTTCTGCTTTGATTAACCATGGAGAGTCCATCTCAGCAGATGAATTCCTTCTCAGGGTTCACAACAAATGAACCTTTCTTCTCAGGGTCCACACCTACAATGGATTATCATTCAGAGATAAAACAAATGAAGTACAAATACATGCTATAACGTGGGTGAACCTTGAAAGCATTATGCTATGTGAAAGAAGCCAGTCACAAACACCATGTGTATTTATGTGAAATGTTCAGAAAAGGCAAATCCATATAGACAGAAAGTATAGTAGTGATTAATTCGGGCTGGGGAGGTGGGCAGGAGAGGAGTATTTGGGAAAAGACTGCTAATAGGCGCAGGGTTTCCTTTTGGGGTGAAGAAATGTTCTAAAATTAGATTGTGGTGATGGTTGTACAACTATGAGTATACTAAAAACCATTGAGTTGAACACTTTAAATGAGTGAATTTTACGGTATGTGAATTATTTCAGTAAGCTGTTGAAAAAACGAGTAATGACAGAATGAGACAGAGAGGAGGAACATGAGTCATCATCATCGGCTTGTGCGAAGGCAGGAAGACCGTGTAGCAGTGTGGCAGAGAGTCTGGGTGGGGAAGGCATTCCTCTGGGTGACGCTGAACTGAGTATTTAGGCGGCTGATGAGAGCCAGCTACGGATGTGCATGGTGGGTTTTTTCTGCCCAGAAGAATCAAGACAAGAGGTAGTTAGTGCCACGCCCTAAACAGGGTGAGGATTGGGGGTTAGTACACTGAATTACTGACTCCTTGTTCTTGTTTAGTCCTTCTCCTGGAAGGCAGTTATAGTTTCATTTATTGACCTAGAAATGCCTGCCGTCCTCCAGCATTTGGAAAAGGAGGGTCAGAGAGAGGAAGCTGAGCTCAGCTGCTGAGTCAAGCAGAAGGGGAGGAAGACCCAGGGTCACAAAGGACAATGAGGACCTCTTTTGTGAATAAGAGCAAGTCGTCAATTTTAAATTTAGCAGTTAAGCTTTTTCTACATAGTGGAAGTGACTGTTCTTTTGGAATGTGTTTGCTAGTGAATATCATGATAAGAATGTTTAAAAGGAAGTTATGATTCTAAGTGGCCCCTGAGTTGTGCTGATTGATAACAATTAGCTCAAGGTAAAGGGTTAATCTTGCAGGAAACACTGAAAGTTAAAGGGAAATCACACCTTTTGCAGAAGCTGTTTTCCTTGTGATTATGGCTTTTCGAACACACTCTTCACTTCTCATTCCCCATCATTGTGGCTCTGTAGCACAGATTAGATCAAACTATAAGAAAACTTCTTAATTATTTCCAGGTTTGAGGTTTTTAGCTTCAAAAAGAATTGAGGTAGGTTTCCATAGTACCATTTTGGAAGTTAATTGTCTTTAGCAACAGTTTACTTTAGAAGCCCAGGATAGCACATAGTGAATCAGTATTGACCTAATGGCAAAATTATTATGTATCAGGTCACTGTATTTGATTCACTACCCTGAACATGCTTTATTCTTCAAAATCTTCATTTAAAGATATACAGTGGATGCTAAACTATTAGTCTTTGTTCTTGGTTAGGAAGTAAACAGGAATCTCACCGATTTTTAAATCTTTTGAAGAAGTAACTTTTCCTGATTTTATTTTAACTTGATAAAAAACGTTTAGCACTGAGAGAAAATTTGGTTGATGATTCAGAGTGTGAGGGAAAGGAAGGGAGTGATTCTGTCACATGAGTACCAGTTGAATAACAACTGGTGGATATTTTTATATTTAACACTATTCTTAGTCAAAGACCTGTAGTTAACTATGGAGTAACTAAACTCAGTTATACTTACCAGAGATAGGGATTTTACTTTGAATATGTCAATATCTAGGCCTTTAGGAAAACTTCAGTAGGTTTAGCTGATTGTTGAAATGCAAACCCTCTCTCATGGAATTCTCTCTCATTCAACAAATAAAGAATAAAATTTTAACAGATTAAACTGCACGATGATTAGAATTACTCTATTCCTGGCTGTTAGCTAAATTTTAACTATTACACATAGACACACAGAGTTTTTGTTTGGTTTAGGTTTGTTTTATTTTTTGGATTGTTTCTCTTAAATATATTTTAAAGGTAATTGGTATGGCTTGTGTTAGAATTCTTTTTGTGTTCTTGTGTTAGAATTCTGGAAGTAGCAGTAAATTCACAGGAAGACTCAAGAATGTAAGAGAGTCTATGCCAATTATATTTCAATTAAAAAAAAAAACCAAATAAAATAAAGAATGCTTACTGAAGTGGGGTATAAAATTTCATCCTTTGCTAACCTCCCTAGAAATTGTGACTGAACTGTCATGACTTAACTTCAAAGCATAGCTTGTTCTCTTGGCAATGGATCCAAAATATTTTAATTATGGTGAACAACTATTATAGGTTAGTGTAGACAAGTAAGTGAGAGTCTTACTTTGCTGGTTGATACCATTGCACATATTTAGATTTGGCTAACTGTCAAAATTGCCACCAGCCAAAATATAGTCATTAATGAGGACTTTAACTTTCTCAATGTCTGATACACGTTTTCATTTATGGAAAGCAAAATACTTTGTTACTTTTTTTAAAACCACAGATTGAGGAGGCAGTGAGATGGAAATACTGTTCTGAACTTTGTTCTTACAACTAGAAAACCTGTTTATTGAAGTATAATTGACTAAAGCCTTGGGAGGGAGTAATCATGACAGTATTGTTTTTGTAACTGAAAAGAAAGGGAAGTTGGGCATAACTCTCTAGTAATAGTGACTTTAGGGAAATATATTTTAGAGAAAGTATAAGTATTTTTCAATGTCCAGAGACTTGGAAAGAGAGGACTGTACAAAAAAGGGAAGGGGAGAAAGCAAGAGAGAAATAAAGGAAAATAAAAGTCTGACAGCAGAATTATGTTTTTGTTTGTTTGTTTGGTTGGTTGGTTGGTTTTTTTGATTAGGAAGAAAAAAGGGAGGGAACCATTAAGAATAAGGAAGTTTTTGATGGGATTGGATATTAAGAGGAACCTGTATAGAAGATTAAAAGACAAGCACATTCTCAAGGACAAATTCAGAAAAGTGGCATAAAACCAGTAAGAAAATATCTACAGAGCTCAAGTTCAGAATGAGCTGAGACTGGAGAGAATGCTGAAGAACAGAAAAGAGCCCTTTAAAGCTGTGGTCAAAACAAGAAGAACGAGTAAAACCTAAGCGTATTGCTTGGGGCAGATGGAATAATATTAATATGAGGAAAAACGGACCTACTCAACTAATTGGCTTCTCCCTTTCTCTGTCAAAGACAGTGATTTTCAAACTGGAATGTGTAATGTAAACATGGTTAAGAATAAATTGAAGCACTCAAGATTGGCGATGATAATAATAGTTGCAACTACAATTTCTTGAGTTTCTACTCAGGACTGAGTACTAGGAAAAAGAATTAAGTTGCATTTTTTTTTCTGGTGCTTATGGCAGCTGTGCATGGTAGATATCATTGTTATCAACCCCATACTACAGGTGAGAACACTGAGGCGCAGGAAGATTTAATAACAAACCTCAAGTTACATGGTCAATAAGTGATGGGCTAGGATTAAGATCTAGGTTTGACTTTCTTCAAAGTCTGACTCTTTTGACTAGACATTCTGACTCTTAAGCCTGAGTTCCTAGCTGTTTTAAATAGGATTCTGTCTTTTAGCCTAAATTATGTTGTAAGACACATAAAGAAACAGAAACCCAGTAGATGTTATTGAAGAGCCACAATGTGTAATTGCAAGGGAAAAAAGGAAAATGGAATATCAAAGTGAAATAAAAACAAAGATTGTCTTGATTTCTTTTTGAAGGTTCACCTTGGACTATGTAAAGCAAAGTGCTTGATTGTTGGTCCTTGGCACACTTGAGATTATGTTATGCAAGTGAATAGTTGTAAATGAAGTAAGGATCCTTAGGAGGCAACATAGGCTCACAAAACATCCCAGGTTAGACTCCCCCTGCCCACACACGTACCTCGCTCCCTTCCTTCTTAGTTATTTAACTGGTAATCCTGTCCTTTGACAGATGATCCTATATGATTTATAAAGAAGTTGAATTAATCTAGGCTTGGTTGGCTAGATTCGTATTTGTTTGAACTACTTTAGACAGGCTCCATTGACATCAAAATGCCACGTTTATGGTATTCTCCCTGTCTATCCATACAGCAGCTCTGTGAAAAAAGGAAATGAGTTTTTTTTGGTAAACCCCTGGTGGTTCCATGTATTTATTGCCTTCTAAATTCTTATCCATGATCTATGTCAGAATTCCTTAAGTTGTTTTCAGAACTCTAAAGATGCTGAAAAAGTTACTAAGTGTCATTTCATGAAAGCACAGTTAAAAAATATGCTAATCTGTGTAATAATTTGTTGTTTAGCTTTGCCAGAGACACACATCAAGTTCATTGATCTGTGATTTAGGGAATCAGACTCTTTCATTCTTTTCAAATGGAGTATTCTTTATAGTCTTTATACATCTTTATACAGTATATCTATTAATTTATTCATTCTAGGATATAATTAACCTTGGCTTGGTGACTTGAAGTCCTTTAAAGGAGCTAGGCATATTCTTAATTGTTTGGGGTTTTAATCCCTATGTATGTTTACCTTTTGAGGTTGGAGGAGGAATTAGACATATAGTATATAAACTATCCAATATCTTAAGGTAGGAGCAGTTATTTGAAGATACAAATAGATTTTGCATCAACATAATGAAGTGCTTTCTAATAATTCGAAAGGTTCAAATAAAGATTGTATATCTTTCTGTTAGAGATATAAAGAAGAGATTCATACATTGGATGGGATGTTAGAGAAGATGACCTTCTGACTCTAAAACTGTGATTACAGGCATTTCTATTTCATACCCAGTTACATAGCCCTTAGGTACTTCCAAAATCTTGGAAATCAAAGACTGTTTTGTTGTAATACCGTTATTATTCAAGGAAAAGCATGTGCAATTTCAAGTTCTGAAGAGTAATTGCTGCCTTAGACATTCAAAGGGATGGGTAGTTGGACAATGGATCTATTTTAGGGACCCTTTAGTTTATTACAGTGAAATGTTTTGGTTACCACCACTGCCTGCTCTTACAATAGCTCTATTCTAAGTGGTTTTCTTTTTATTGATCTTCATAGAAAAGAAATCAAGTTTCGTTAGCATATAACATGACTATGTTGAGATTAAATCTTTGCAGAAATTTGAAATAAAATGGAATTATCTTGCCCTGTAGGTAGGTTAGAAGTAACACATGTGATATTTTTGCCATGATAAAGAGCTGTAGTAAGGTACTCACTTTTTCAAAACAAGTAGTGATTCTTTGAAAATAGCTCATTTCTCCACGGTAATGAATAAATTGCCTAAAGTAATGGGTTTAATAGTATTGTGTTTTATTGTTGAAACAAAACATTGCCAGGAGACAAAACATTACCAGGAGTTATAGCTGTTATTCAGGACCAGAGTTTGAGTGAATTCCATGACAACACCAGCATTTGTAAAATATAATGGAATAGTTTTATGCTCATTGCACACTTGATACTTAACAATATGAAATGAGCAAGGGACTGATAAGACATGACTATTGAATAATTTGTGTAAAGAGTAATGTTGGAGTGACCAATATCATATGATCTTGCTTGAATATAGAATTGGGGATCTTTTACAGGATTCTGTCACTTTTGCCTTCCTGTTCCAAAGCATTTCATAGCAGTCATCAGACTGTGTTGTATAAATGTGTTCATGTGTGTCTTTCCTAATAGATTGTAAGCTCATCAAGGGTATTTATGGTGTGTGTCTTAGTCATCCTTATACTGTACTTAGATCCTGACTGCTGCATGTAGCCACGAGGCTGATGATCACTGAACTCCATATACATCATGATGGTCCTCGTGAAGTCGTCGTGAAGTCATACAGTCTTCCTAGCCAAACTCTGTAGCTGTAACAATGCTTGTTGAATCAACAAAGGAAGGAAGGAATGAACAGCAAACTATTTTTGCTGTGTACTGGCAGACCTTTTTGGAAAGAAGACTGACCAGAACAGACATTGGTGCCCTACTGTGCGTGTGGCAAATGCGGCATACTATTTCGTGGTACTTGTGATGTTGCCACAGTCGTGCCTCCATGTCCTGCCATTTTGGAAGCCCTTCCTGCCAGTCTCCCCATCCAGAGAAGCAACAGCTGCCATGTGGTTTTCCTTCTTTACTTTCTTTTGAGTCACAATATTTTTGGAATACTCGCATATGCCAAGTACTAAACTAGTGCTTTTGCGTATATTATGTGTTTAATAATATATAATGCTTTCAGTTAAAAATTATTTCTTCTGTGTGGAAACAAAGACACAGAGCTACCCTACATATAGTTACACAGAAATAAACGAAAGTGCCAGGATTTGACCCAAGTGTCCCTGGTTCCAGATCTCAGGTTCCTTCTGTTACACCATGTAGCCTCTCTGGATTATGCTTCATCTTTGCTCTTTCATTTCTATCCTCTCTGCCCTCCCTCATCTGCTGTTTCCTCCCCCAAAGCACAGATTGAGGCGAATCTTTGGCATACCACTTTTCAAAGGATACTGAAATTGTGCTCACATTATCTAATGTCCCTAGTGTTCATCCCTAGGGGCATCCCTAGTGTTCAAAACCAGGTCATTTCCCACTTCACTTATCATAACTGAGCCTTTGTCGCTCCAGTTTTCTCCCAGAACAGGTCTGGGAGACCACAGAATTTATCTTTCTGCCAGGGCAACTGTGCCGTTCTCCTGGATATACTCTGCAGGAACTCTTTCTCTTATCTTTCAGAGAGGCAGCATTGATGGGTGGTTAAGATCATGATCTCTAGTCAGAATGCCAGGGTTCAAATCCTGACTTCCGCTGTTTCCTAGCTGTGTGACCTTGGTAAGTTACCTCCAGGTCTCAGTTTCCTCACCTGAAAGGTGAAGATGAAAAAGATTAGTATCTGCACACAGGATTATTGATTTAATCCACATAAAAGCCCTTAAAGTAAAAAGCCCGTAGTAAGAAAAAGAACAAACTAATCAAAAACAGAATCACAAATATAGTGAACAATTCAGTGACAGACAGAGAGGAGGAGTGTTGGGAGGCTGGGAGAATGGGGTAAAGGGTTACAGAAGTACAAATTAGTAGTTGAGTTGGGCATAGGGAACATGAAAGAGAGAATGAGTTAGCATTAATATGATGGCTAGGTGGAGGGCCAAGGGAGGAAGGGAGCAATTGGGGGCTCATTTTATGAACATTATAGATCGCTAACCAATGTACTGTATACTTGAAACTAATTTAAATACATAAATTTATTTTTTTAAAAACCCATAGTAAAACCCTCAATAAATGTTAAGTATTATTTTGAATAAAGTCCAAGATCCTTATTCATAGTTTAACACTCATCTATGAACTGCTTGGGTTTTCCTGATCTTTTGCTTCCCATTCATTCCCCTTCTGGCCTCCCATCTTGTCTGTTCCTCTAGCCTTTGCCCACTGTCCGCCCCCAATCCTGGACTTTATTTTATACCTCTATACCACTCTCTGGGCTGAGCTGATCTTCCCTGTCTACATCTGTCAGCTGGCCTCCTTTATAGAGCTATAAGAGCATTCCAGAATCTTTATTTCATGAAAATGTTCTTACTAACAGGGAAAGATGTGAGTCATTCCCCTGCTTGTAGCTTCTTTAAACATATAACTTCACCTCACCACAACACAGTGGCATTGAAATATTTGTGAAAAGATATACCTGAATATGTGTTTAGAAGATCAACATTCATTTAGAAAAGGGTACTCTTTTTTGTTTCTGCCTGTCCTGGCCATTTGTGAATAATAAATTCTTAATTCAGAGAAGAACTATTGAAATTTAATTAAAAACCTAACCCCTAACATACATTCTTATAAAGTGAATGTTTAATGCTTTACTCAGATCCAATAGTTGAAAGGTCGTCTAAAGCTTTTTCATCTTACATCAGGGAATATTTAATTTCTCTGAATCCTCAATAAATGTTGACTAAAGATATTTTCTTCAGAATAGACATCACATTCGTGCTTCTTCTCACCTGTCCAGCCATCCTTCTTTCCTAAAACCTTTTATAGTTACTGTGGCATGTTGTTTGGCCACACCTTGTACTTCAAGCCCTGTATTAGAGGAATAACTTTCACAATTAGGTGGTAGATTCTGTTCTGGATCCTTAGGAAAAATCTGTCACTGAAGAGTGCGTAGTCTTCTACTTTGGAAAGAGGACAAAAATTATAGTGGTTTTGCCTGTCATTTAAAAAATAAACAGACTCCGAACCTGTCTGGATTTATTTGGCTTTACAGAACCAGACTGAAAGTACACCATGCACCAAATTATGGCAGAACAAATTCTTCTTTAGGACATTTATGGTGGGTTGGGCTTTTTGTTCTTTCTTTGTGTGTCTCATTACTGGCAATGATTTCTGAAGCATCAAACATTTTCCACCTTTGTATAAAGTTAATCAAAGGCAGACTCTTAGTGGCCTTGAACTATTTTTTTTTTTCACTGTGTTGGACCAAAGCCTTGTCATGACTGCCTTGTGGTGTCCTAGGCAGAGATGGGTATTCCCGAAGAGCACTGTGAGTTTTAGTTATGACTGGCCATATCCATTTACATAAACTTTCAAAAATGAATCAATTAATGCAGGCATTTAAGGAGTAAAAGACAGGTTCATTTTTGTCTTTCGGACTGAAGGTAGAAGCAGTGTATTTGTTAACAGAGAACTTAAGAGCAGATGCCCTTCCTATTGCTAGATGTTAACATTTAAATTTTACTTTAAATTTTACTTTAGTTTCTAAACTGCTCTCTTATACATCACTAAATTTGAACTTCATAGCAATCCTGTGAAGCTGGTAGTGAAGGTATTTATTATCTCTAACACACAAGGAATCATTCCTAAACAAACTGGTTCTTATCACGTTGGTTCAGTTCTCATGACTGAATCCTGATGTCAGTTTTCCGATGCTGAGTACAGTGCTTTCCCCACTAGATCAGGAATCTCACACTTGACTGTTCAGGAGTCCTCGGGTAAGGATTAGAAATTCACATTTTGGTCATACTCCAGGAAACCAATTGTGATGCCGGTGTATATCGCACCACACTTGAAAAAAACCCTGCTCTACATCATGCTGTATCTTGGGTTTCAGCTTTTTAATTAAGGTAATGTATTGAAAATATCATTCTTCAGATGGCGTGTTTATCCTACTAGAGGACTGAAATTTATTTAAAAGTTGTGCCCCAAATTTAAAATGATGTAGACCCAAGTTTATTTGTTACAACATTAATAGCTGAAGGCTGGAACCCTTCCAGATATCCATAAATAGAGGAATGGTTAAATAACCAAATGATATATCCATAAAGAAGAATAATATGTTGTAAGAAAGAATGAGGAAAGTCTCTACATTTTGATATGAAGTAATTTTCATGATGTATTGTTAAGTGATAAAAGTGGAAAAAAGATGTTTATAAAGTATGCTGCTTATAGCATAAGAAAGGAAAACAAAAATATATGTATGTGTGTATGTATAAAAACACACATATAACCTGTACTTCAAGGTAAATTTTTTATAGAGAATTACAGGTAATATGTGCAGAAGGATGCTAGAAATAGAAACCACTATTTTATATCTTACAAAATAATACAGCTATACAACAATCATTAATAAATGTTAAAATCATTAGATGAAATTGGAGCTTTGTAATGGAGAATCAACCTGACAGCACTTGAACCCACTGATCAATCTCAGCATCACTAACAGTGGGACAACCGAACATTATGTTCTTCCTGATGTGATCTGATAGAAGAGAAATGGCACCCCCTGCGTAGTATTCTTGTTCACACCCCTCCCAGCAAATCTGAACCAGAATCTCAGTAGGCTTCCATATCTAATTAGCAGTTTACAGGAAATATAGGAGACTCCCACAAGGGTACAAATCAGCCAAATCTGGAATGTGGAAAGTCCTACAAAACAAATGACCCAATTTCTTCAGCAATTAAATATTATGGGAAAAAAGTAGAAAGATGGAAGGATCTGTTATTAGTTAAAAGACTTAAAAGATCAATAAATCAAATGTACTATATGAACCTTGTTTTGAATTTCATTTGAACAAACCTTAAAAATAAGTTTCTTTTTTTAAATGATAGGAGAAAATGAAACATACTCTGTTTTTTACATGTTATTGAGAAATTATTGATAATTTTTTTGATTTTAATAGTGCTGTTGTGCTTTTTTTAAAAGTCCTTACCTATTATTAAATTATATGATGTCTGAGATTTTCTTTAAAAATACTCTCTCAAAAGAAGAAAAATATGTTTAGGAAAATTGATGAAATCAGAATGGTAGAATATACTAATTGTTGGGGCTTGGTGATGTGTTCATGGGGAGTGTTTACATCGTTCTCTATTGAATATGGAATTTTACATAATAAAAAGTTGCATTTTCGGGGCAGAATCCTAGTAAAAGGTCTGGATTATAGTCATGATTTGTATAACTCAGGGAGAATCATGGCTACTCCCTCCCTTTTCTCCTCTCTCCCTTCCTTTTACATTACTTCCATTCCTTCTGTATTTTAAAAAATTGTTTACTGAGCCATATTTTGCACCAGGCACTATTCTGGTGCTACCTGTCTTACAAGATATAGATACTCTTACTATTCTCGCTACAGATGATGAGGACATTGAAGTTTAGAGGGATTAAGTTTCTTGTCTACAAACCCACGTCTGCCTGTTACCAAAACCTAAGCTCTTATTCATTGTTTTGTGCTGCTTTCCAGTAGTAGTCCTTTCATTTTATACTTAAAAAAATTTTTTTTACGGGTAAATTTTAAGCAATGAGTAAAGAAGAATAAATTAACTGGAGTAGCATTTATATATTCCTTGTACGTGAGAAAGATGCAAGATATCTTTCTTATCATAATTACAAAGACATAATCAAAGACAAAGCAGTGATAAGAGTAGATGTGTAGCAACTTTCTTCATATTCATGGAAAAGTAAAACTTTATAAATTGTATCTTTAAGCCACAAAATAACATTTATTTATGCTTGTTCTTCAATAGCATATCTTTGATCTTCTTTTTATTAGAAAAGGAGTCCACAGAAAAATGTCTGATGTTATTTTTCATGTGTTTATAAACTTCTTCAGACTATTACAATAAAGAAATCCTTTTAAACCATCACAACAAAAAAAAATGAATAAAATACTGAACTTCCCCTGGGCCACTATTTGCTTTACTTTCTTGCACAATTATTTCGGCATTTGAAAAACCCAGGTCTGCCGGTGGGCATGTGTAGTCATGGCACTGTCATCTGTTATGCATGCTGCTCTAGATGTAAGAAATAGCAGTCATCAGTCAGGGAATGACAGCTAGCCACATGTCTGAATTACTGCTGCAGGGTGTGTATGACTCATACTCTGTGCTTTGTAAGATTTAGTGTGACTTTCTAAAACACCTGCAGTGCAGTACTTCATGGCTGGTCCCACATGATGATTTATGCCCTAGACATGTCTGACTGGAGTCTTAGAAACTTATACTGATGGGTCTGACATTGTTGTTTCCTTCAAGAATCAAGGCACTAAATATATTCACACAGAATAACAGAATTTTACTCATACAGCATGCTGGCGAGGGCATCAAAATGGGCAAATAATAAATACTGTTAATATTTATTGAGTCCTATTGTATGCCTGGAGCTGTGCTAAGCTCTTTAAATGCTGTACTGCTTAACATTTAACCCTCTCAGCAATCCCATTTATGGCTGAAGCGGTTGAAGCACAGAGAGGCTAGGTGACCTGCCCAAGGTTACAAGGTTGGGAAGTGGCAGAACCATATCCTAAACCCAGGCCTCTGAGTCCAGAGCCTTTGCTCTGTAACCACGGTGCAGTCCCAGAGTGAGTGCCTGCGGAAAGATGCGGACACCCCGTAATCCACAATGCCATGACAAGTCACGGCATTTCATAGCACCTTACCAACCTTTATTTTGTACCAGAACTCCATTTTATAGTTTTATGGATATGTGGAGCCATGCTGAAATGGATAAAGAGATTGATGAAGTGTATGTGGCAGATCTTCAGTATTTGATACTAGATGCACAAAGTTGATATTAGAACACATAGTCCTGGAATGATTTACTGTCCACTGGGAGAGCCAATTGGCTTGACCTCCCTTGCAAGACAGTTAAAGGACATAAGAATGGATATGCATTGAAGACTATCAGAAAGAATAAGGTTAGAAATGAAATGAAGACAAATGGCAAAGAAATATCATCTTGGTATAAATAAAAAAATCCGTCGCTTAATAAAGGGAGTATCTATTCCTTATCAACTTATCAAAAAACCTACTTAGTTTGAAATCCTAAAACCTCTTCAGGCTCAATGCATTAGTGTGGTATTCTTTCTTTAAAAGAATGGTATTTTCACAAATGCTGTTTCTGTCTTTAGTCACATGTAGAAACATTGGAATGAATATAATGACATTCGTGTTTCTCTCTTTTTTCAACAGGAGTGACAGTAGTGTATTTGATAATGCCTATGCTACAAACACCTCTAAAAATAATTTACAATTGGAAAGTTGCTTCTTTAGCATTTTTTGTGGCCTAGGAAAGTTTTAAAATTTAAATTTGATAAACTTACCTCCTTTGGGGGTAAGGAGGATAAACTTTACTAGTTTATATGATTGGAATATGCTTTACTATTTATGTAATACTTTTTTAAAAAATCAATTATTTAATGTCACCACATATTTGACCCCTTTTACCCCATCTACCCCTCCCCCCTGCCCCCAAGTAACCACTAGTCTATTGTCCATGAGTTTCTGTTTGTTTGTCCTGTTCATTTGTTGCTTTTAGGTTTATATCCCACATATAAGTGATATCATGTGGTTTTCAATTTGTTTCTGTCTGGCTTATTTTGCTTAGCATGATTTTCTCGAGGTCCATCCATGTTGTTGCAAATGGCTGTATTTCATCTCTTCTTATGGCTGAGTAATATTCCATTGTAAATCTTTGAGAGCGATTCAAACTGGTTTTCTCTGGCTAACATCAGGTTTAAAAATAAAAATTGTGTCTCCTCCAGAGGGTAGTAGGCTGGAGTCACCCACGAATATATCGTCTTCCTCATCACCCTGATCCCTGACCTGTGGTCTAGAAGCGAAAGATGTACCTTTGGGGCTTCCTTCATAGCTTCTCTTACCCTTCATATTCAACCACAATTCCTGCTGCAGCTATCTGCAGGACAGGAAAGAGAGGCCAAGTTGTGGATCTATTAAAGAGTGATTCTTCATGGGAGACCTTTGGTGAATGAAAGAAAGCAGATTTGAAGTCTTGGTAGTACTAGCAAAGCTTATCAGAAATGCAAGTTCATGAAAGTAATTTCAAAGCGAATTTTGGAGGAATGTTAATACTTCATTTCACAGGTTATTTATTTGACTACCAGTGAGAAGCTGGGGAGCACAGCAGACAAAAAATAAGAATATTCAAGATCTAGCCCAGTAGCTGTGACCATAAAACAGTCTCTTCATTCTTTGGCCTTAGATTTTATTTAAAGGGCTTATACTTGATCTCCATGGTTACTTTCTACTTCATCAAAAAGGTATGATTCTAAGTTCCTAAGGATATCCAGATAAGATAGCACAAGTGGAACATTAGTTTTGGATTTTGCCTTAAAACAAAGTATTGGAGAGGCAGCAGGTGATAGCGGTGGTCACAGAACTCAAATGCATTACCTCCCTGGCATGTGCAGACAAATGAGTGGCATGAGTTTGGTACAGGGGAGGTACAAATCTGTATTGTATGGAAAACCTCATATTTTTAAACATTGGCAAGTCATTTCATTTTTATCCAATCATTATTGTGGGCCACATATGAACCTTCTGCTTTAGACTTCTGACATACATTCCATGTTTATGGGTAAAGGCCTGGATTTTAGATTTGACAAATCTGAGTCTGAACCTTAGCTCTGTCCTCTGTTGTTATATATGTAAGCTTGTTCATCTGTGTTTAACTTCTCAAAGTTTCAAGTTTCTTCATCTGTAGAAATAAGAATGGTAGTAGCCCTTTTGTCAGATTTCCTGAGGATTACACATAGCATGGTGCTTAATACATAATAGGCACATTCTAAATGTTATCATCGTTACCTTTGCTATGGTGATAGATCTTGTATAATTTTTTCATTTTTATCTTGATGGCCACTTGCTCAAAATTTAGAAAAGAATGGTAGATGCCAGTGCTTTTTTATAGATTCTGAAATCTCCTCAACTTACTGTTCAATCATTTAAAATATTTTTATCTTTTAGAGGGATAAATTTTCTATTTGCCAGTAAATTTAGGAGATAGTAAAATCAAATAGATCACCAGTTACTGCCAAAAACCATCTTTAACAACATCTTTAACAAGATTATGTTTCCTCCTAAGGCAATAAGTCTAGTGGCTAAAAGCCCTTCTGTGACTGATGGTTGTCCCATAGTTTGATTATTCTCAAGTGAAATCTATTTTGGAAAGCATTTTGCTACATGTCCTACTATGTGTAGGGCACTATGCCAGGGGAATAATCTAAAGATAAGACATAACGTAATTGTTATGTACAAGACTGTCTTGCTTCTTTAGATTGCAGTCTGTGCAGAATTATAAATGAATTCACTTTGAGAGCTACACACATCTGCCAGTAATGTTGCCATTATTCAAGACATATTCGAAATCTGTCTTTGGAATTTGCCTTTAGAGCCCTTGGCACTTTTGCTGAAGATTTTTTTATACTTTTCGTGTTCATCCTTAGGAGGCAGATTTGATTTGAGAGACTGGCCAAGAAGTGTTCACCACTAAGTCTGTCACTCAGATGGTGATCAAACTGCTAAAAGTGAGCCAGGACAATAAAGTAATATAACAGGTTTCCTTTATGTCACATAAACTGATGGTAGAGATACAGGCAGTTCCAAAAGAGTTATTCTGCAAGCTTTTTTGTTTGAAACCAGTATCACTGGATAGATATGTTTGTAGCTTCCCAACAGGGTTGCTTTGGAAGACGTGGCACTCATATGTCTGTATGTTACTGTAGGTCTGCTTAAAGGGCCCTGTACTTACCTCTTAGTAAACCCAGTTGTTTATTTGTTTGCTTTCTTTTAAATGTTATGGCATTCTATCAAGCTCAGGGATCGATTTCCTCCAAAAAATTAAAGTAGATCCACTCACAGAAGATTTTAATGGAAAGAAACATGTTTATATAAAGTTCTTTGAAACTATCTGAACTGCTTTATTTTTGACTGTGATTATTCAGCCATAATTTAGGGACAAATACATTTTCTATCAGGTGTTTAACATTAGGATTTAAGAGTTTTGTGGTGTGGTCTGTTGCCCTATTAATCCATTCCACTAATATCTTTTAAAGACTTCTGTATGACAGGCATTATCAGGGACTTGAGATGATGATGTTAAAAACATGTTTCACCTCAAGGAAGACTGATACTCAATAATACAAACTTAATCAACAAGTTACTTGCCTGTAATTAATAGTAGTATTGTCAGTTATCCTACTCTGACCTTAAAGGAAAATAGCTGGGGCAAGTGCAGGTTATCGATTTGACTGTCAGACTGAGACAGGCCAGGTTTAAGCCAGGGATTTGAACAAATTCTAGTCTTCTTTGAGGAGGGCATAAAGAAATTCCTGACCGAAGTGGAATCCTTTGTCACATCTCAAAGTAGATCAGTACTTCAAGAAACTTCTAGACTGGGTTTAAGTGGAATCACCAAATGTTATCTATTTATCTAATGGGTGTAATAATAGCTGTCTGTGTCTACCTGATTGAGTGGTTGGGAGGATTTTTTTTTTTTTTTAAGAACTGTTGGGCTTTTTCTCAAAGAATTGTATCTTAAGGAAAAACTTTATATAAAGCTAAGACATTGGTATATTTTTTCCCTGCCACAGCTAACAAGTTTTGTTGTTGATATGCTTTTGCAAATGGATAGAAATCTGTTGTTGTTTTTTTTTTTGTCAAGACCATTCTTTATGAACTGCCGTATAAAAGTCATCTAAATAATGCCTATTCCTTATAAATATCAAGCATTTACTTTTAAAGCAATGAAATTTCTATGAGGCTTTCCTTGTCAAGGTTATAATTTTTCTTAGGAGTTTTTACTTGAAGCCCCTGTTTCCTAAGGCCCTAGGGTTGATTGAGTCTCTTCGACATAAATAATTTTCAGCTTACTGGTTCTTACCCCACTCTGCTCTTTTAGAACTCTAGCCCTTTGCAAATCTCTCTTTCCTTCTTCATGTGTCTAATGTGCTTGTAGTCATGTGACATATTCTGGTACCACCTCTGCTATTTGCACTGGTCACTGCTGCATCTTCTCATAGCTGCTGCTTCAACTGGGATCAACCCCTCCTCTTACATCTAGATATTATTTGCTTGGGAAAAGGGAAGTGCTATTATTCAGACATCTGGTATCAGAATTTGCTTTATGAAAGTAATAATCTTGGGAAAACACCTCGATGAGTGCTTGAGGAAGAATATAAGGTCCCAAAGGCTTGGGTGTTGGCAAAGCTGTTTTGCATGAGTCAAGGAAAGCTTTTATTGGTCAGGGAGTGAGAGGAAAACATGCAAGAACAAAAGAGCACTAGCTGAGTGCAGAGTAATGTGGGGGAAGGTCTTGATGCAGCTATTCCTCGTGGTCCCCCAACTACCCTGTGAAGTCTACTCTGCTAGTGCATGCCGGGCATGGGATGGATGTCAGGAGGGTGAACTTGGAGATGCAGACATTCGTATCTCAGTCGATGAGTGCAATGTATCAGGAGTCAAAAAGTAAAGGAGTTCCCTGAGAACATTATCTCACCAAAACATTGAGAAAGACTTTAGATTTCTAGAGGTTATAGAGTTGAGCCAATTTTTCCTACATCTTGAAGGACAGTGGGCGCCCAGCTACCATCTGAGTTACATCTAGAGCATAACTGGCATAATTTTGTCGAAAGAATTTTAACCTCACTGTAAGAGGTGTCTCAACTACTACTATTGTACTTGGTGTGTTTATATGTCTGGAATTCTATTAAACATGTCTTTATTGCACACAGAATGTTATAACAATACATAACTATGTTCCAAGAGCAATATTAAAAATCAGGACAAAGGAACACATTCAGCCAAGCGAGTTTCAAATGTCTGGCACACAGGTGGTCAGAACTAGCTGTGTGAATACGAAGTCCAATAGGAGCCAGTTCTGTCTTTATGCAAATTTTAGGATTTAGCCTACAGTCCCAGCTGTTTTTATTTTCCATCCCAGTAGCATTTTTCAGGCTTTAGGAAATTTATTAAAGGAACTAGTAAGTTTTACTCAAGATTAGAAACAATCTGTTTGCATGTCATTTAATCTCACATGAAGCATCACCTCCCTCACCCCTCTCCTTACGCTTTGCCTGAGACCCCTCCTATGAGGCCCTCCCATTGCTTTCTCCTCCCTGGTCCTGTAGCACTTTGTACTTATCTTTTTTTTACATTTGACACATAATTTGTAGTTAGTTGTATGTATTTTTCTTTGTTTTTCAGAAGATTTTACTGTTCTCAAAGGCAGGAAACTGTCTTGTCTGTGTTTGTGTCTCTAGAAATATTTGCTGAATGAATGTTGTTGGAGACAGGAATAAAGGTATATACTAGAAGCAAAAGTATTGTAATGTAATTAATCCCCCCCCCCGGAATGAAGGGTAAATGAAAAGGCATATTGAGAAATAAGATCGTTGGAATAACAATAGCAGCTATGTTAGTCACTGTTCTAAGTATTACATGGGACAGCAGTTATTATCATCCCTCCCTGAGAGGTCAATGACTTACTCAAATCCATGCAGCTAGTAGGTGGCAGTCAGGATCTGGACTCCAGAGGCTGGGCCATTAGCCATCAGTCTTCCTCTCCAAGGTTGGAAGAGACTGAGAGAGCTCAGATCCCTGGACATGTGAAATCTGCCAGGTCACAACTGTTACTATTACTGTAATATTACTAAAGAGCTAAACTAAACCACTGGCTTCTTTTGTAAGCCCGTCCCCTCTAGATGCACCCCTACTCAACTCTCAGAGAGCAGTACAGATGAGTGTAAGCCAAGGAATGCAAAAGAATTTTCTCTGAGGCTCTGGTAAAACTTGTCTGAGCCAGCTACCACCCTACCCCAGGCCTTGTAACTTGGCTTTTTAGTCATAAGAGCCCTGCCTTCCTACAGCCTGTGGAAGAGAAAGGGACTCCAGGAACAGAGTTCTGGGAGAAAGGTGATAGAGAGGGTAAGAGAAGGAGACGGGGCATGTATTCTTACCAGTCTGTGTTTTGGTCTCCTTATCTTAAAATGAGGGACTTGAACTATGTAATTCTTTCTCAAACTGTGCTCTAAGGACCCGGGGATCCAAAAGCTCTATGAGAACTGAGTATTTTTATTGAAAGGTTAACTAACAAATTAACATAACCTTATTTGGGACCATCTTCTACTAGACTTCTGCCTCTTGATTTCAGGACCAAACGTTGAATATCTTGCAACCAAACGTTTACTCTTTCTGCTTGGAAAGTACCCTGTTGTTTCCCGCCTCTCCCCAGCTAGTCCTGACCCACAGTCTGCAGCTAGAAAGCCGAATGGGAACAGCATTTGACGGTGAGCATGTCAAGGCTGCTATTTACTTTTGCGGTGGAAATTTTCCCCCGAAAGCTGTTTTATAAAGTACATCTTTAGTTTCTTAAGTTATTTAATAAATTGAGTCTGACTGTGGATCATTAGAACAAGATAAAGGTATGAAATAATGACTGACTTTTGTTCTGGATCACTGAGAAAAATACACAGGCAGTTTAATCTGTTTAAGTCTGTGGATCAGAATTATACACCCAGAAAAGGCCAAATCAGTCTCTTTGCTGTAGGAACAGAGGTTTTTGCAGCAGGTCAATAAACAGTTGCATCAAAACAACCTGTGCCACCCGATGCCATATGCGTGAACAGATGTGGTGCATATGGATCCACCTTTCAATGCACCAGCTTACAGTTCATTAGGAGAAGATGCTATAGCAAATAGATGATTCTTTTTCATTAAACTTAAAGTTTTTATTTTATCTCTTTTAGGATACATCAATATAGTGGGTGGATCATTTACGTTGTACACTTTCGTGCGTTCTGGATTTGGGTGATGTTATTCTTGTGGTGTGTTCAATATGCTTTTCTGTCCCCTGTATTTCCTATAACCTAGTAGTTGTATCTAGAGGCTTGATTAGGTTCAAGCTAAATATTTCAAGCAAGAATACCTCGTAGCTGGTGCTGTATACTCTCAAGTGTATCTCATCAGGAGTCGCACGAAGCTTGGCAGTCCCATTTATAATGCGTGGAGGAGGCCCACCTCTCCAACCTGTTTGCCCAGCCAGTACTGTTTGTGAGCAAGAAAAGAAATATCTGTCTTTGAGCCTGTCTTAACACATGCAGTTTCTCTCTTAAAGTCATTCTACATCTACCTTTTGGCAGTAAGCATCTAAAACCATCCAAAAAACTGTAAGAGCCTTGCCAATAAGCTGTTAGCAAGTCTTAATTCAGGAGACCTGTCTCTCCTAGCATTCTGAGAAGCAGAAGTCTCAAATTACTTCCAGCTGAGATGGAAAAGAAACAAAACAGGAACTCATCCGAGGTAGGCAGAATAATGCCACCCACTACCCACCCCCAAAGTTGTACCCATCATACTCTCTAGGACCTGGGAATATATTATTTTATCTGGCCAGAGGACTTTGCAGATATGATTAAGGGTGCTGATTTGAGATAAAGGGATTATTCTGGACTATCTAGATGGACCCAACCTAATCACATGAAAACGTCAAAAAGGGAGGTGGAAGAGTGGGTCAGAGAGATGTGATGTGAGGATTTGACCCACTGCTGCTCTCTTTAAAGGTGCAGGAAGGGGCCATGAGCCAAGGAATGCAGGCAGTTTCTAGATGCTGGAAAGGGCAAGGGAACAGAATCCCTCCTGGTGCTTCCAAAAAGGAGCACCGCTTTGCCAACGCCTTGTTTTTAGCTCTGTGAGACGACTTCTGACCTATGTAACTGTAAGATCAGAAAATAGAAGTAAATGTTGTTTTAAATCATTAAGTTTGTGGTTATTTGCTATGATAGCAATGGAATTTCCCAAAAAGCACTTGAAGTCTTTGTGTGTGTGTGTGTGTGTGTGTGTGTGTGTGTGTGTGTGTGTGTGTCTGTGTGTGTGTGTCTGTGTGTCTGTGTGGACAATAGGCACATCTAAAGTCCTTAATGCCTAGAATCTCTGGAAACTTGTGCACTTAATTACTGCACTTTTTATAAGTGTGATGTCAGTGAGGATGCTCCTCAGTAGCTGAAATAGATCCAGGCTGTTGACATGATGCCAGATAGTCAAGGGGACATGTGAATATGTAGTCAGTCATGTGTGTGATTCCAAATATCTGAATGTTGGAATCATGTAGCCAGGTATAGACCAGTTATCTGAGGGGAATTTTTCAGTTTTCATCTGGAAAGTGTTGTCTGGACTTTGTGAGATCCAGCTGGAATTAAAGAAGTCCCTGTGTCTCAGGAGAACAATGAAATGTGGCCCTGGATGTCTGCTGGAGTCATGGTGTATTCATTAGGATGAGCTGCTGAATGCTGTGGTCAGGCCCTTGGGCAAGTGACACAACTAAAATTTTGTTTCCTTCTAAATCACCACCCCTCCTCTACTGTTGAAATGTGGCTACTGCTTCATCTCTCAATTAGGGTGTCACCCTTCTAATTCATACCAAGCAAAACAGTTGGGAAATAAAACCTCATGGCCGGACAGAGGGGAGAGGGGAATGGGAAGAGAAAAGGCATAATATACACATAATTAGGAACCAAAAGCAGTTTGAAAGACTCATAGATTCAGATCTCATCTTAGTACAGGCGGACAAGGCATTTGACCTTGTATTAACCTTCCTGATCCTTAACTTTCCAGAACGCTGAAAGGTGATTAATAATACCTGTTGCACAAAGGTGGCAAGAAGTAATAAATGGTAGTTAAGGGTAATGAGTAAGCCAAGTCTAACAGCTACTTCTTTCAAGATTTCTTAGAATGCATTCAAGTTCTTTTGTTTTAAGGACTGCGAAGAATTCGATAAGTCATTTCTGAGTTGGGTGCCAATTATCGTTGTGTGCTGAATATTCTTATAGTAACATTGCTAGAGCTATAATGTAACTCTGAAGATAAAATCACACCATCTTTGTTCATAGCCATTTGAGGTTTCCCTCTGTTACCATACATGAAATCCTGTAATATAGATTTCAGCCTTACACTGAAGTCAATTGTAGTCTAACAGGTATTTCTCGGTTGTTTTTTCTTAACATAACTGTTATGTAACTAAAGTAACAAAAAATGGGAACTCATTAGATTAAGTATAGAATTTACTTTGAAGGGGTGTATAAGTCTAAATCATTTATTTTTATTAAAAATTTTATGAATTTTAATAAATTTATTCTTATTTAAAAGATTTTATTACTTTATAGTCAATTTTTCTTTTTTTTTTTTTTTTGAGCTAATTCTCAGAGCCCTTTTCTCCTACCCAGTAGATTGAGTCATTTAGTAATAGAAAAAGAAAAACCACAGTGTTTTGTGTTTGTGTGTATATTTATATATTTTTTAAAAACCCAGCTAACTAATGCAGGAAACCCTCTCCAAATTCCCTGAAGAGATATATATTGGCAAGACTGCTAGAAATTTACATTCACTTATTATATGAAATCAGAACATTATTACCATTTCCCACTGCTTACTGCCACCACCTTGTACCGAGAAGCAGCCTGTTTCTTGGTCATGGAACAGCATGTAGCAAGTGCCTTTGTGATGATATGCCTGTCAGAAGGAAAGAGGAGAACATGGATCATCATAATGCTGTGTTGGACTCAGTTCTCCAGAAATTTCCCAGAGACGCTTGGCTGGGCAAAGTACAATAAGCTCCTGAAGAATGCTGTGGCTTCTCAGGCCTGATGAAGGAAAAAATACGGGGTGAGAGTTGATTTGTCCTTAGATGTTGTGATGGCAGCACACTGGTAATGAGTGGACTAGGTATTTCAACATTTTTTCTTGCCCTGGGAAATTTTCCAGGTACACCTCTGTTTTCTTTCAGCAGCCAAAAATGTCAGTTACCATCAGACAGGTGTAGCTGACCTTTAAAAAAAAAAAAAGGAAGTGGGTTGGCACATTGTCATTCTTTGTTCCCTTGGTGGTTTGGAAACTAACAAAATGTCTTTCACCCACTGAATGAGCCACTTCTGCTTTTCTGTTTCCCCCTAACCCCCAGTACTTGCATATTTTTGCTGAGAAATGCTGTGATGGCAAGGCATAGTATTTGCTTTATCCTGGGGTATGACATGTAATGTTTATGAGAGATCAAGGTGAGGCTTTTGGATTGCTGACAGTTTTACCCTGGAGGCCAAATTGTTTTTTTAAATAATGATTAGTGCCTGAAGATAGTCATGACACTCTTCTATCTGAAATAAAATGTAAAATAAGAAATATTTTGCTTAAGTGCTAGAAGTCAGAGAAGGTTGCTGTCTGTATGTCAGAAACTTGAAGGAGTTTCTACTAGATGTAAGGTAACTGGTTCCGGAGAATTCATTTTCTACTCAGCTTCCCGAAACAGAAGCACTGCCTTGAGAGAAGTATAGATCAGTGATCTTCAAACTTTTTGCTAGATACCCACCAATACGATTTTTTAAAAATGATATGCTTTCTCATGTTTTGACATTTAAATGTTGTCATCATTTTTAAAACAGGAGGTATAAAACAGTACACATTTCATAAGTTCAGAGAAGGTGAAGATTGATCATGTGTAGAATAAATTATTTCATGACATGATTCAATAGAATAGGTTTTGATGACTTTACTGAGTAATATTAAATCTGAAAGAAATCAATAAAAATGTATACATAGATTTTGTCTAACACGTCTTGAAACATCTGGAGATCCCAGGTTTTTTTGTTTTTGTTTTTGTTTTTTAACATTGTCGTTATTTTAAAAATATTCCACATCACTAATGTTTTACTTTACTGTCAATTCAGAACTTTCCAACACTGGCCAAGCTCATCCTTACAGACCTGTTTACAGGACAGAGAGAGACAGAAAGGCCTGAGGTTTTCCCAAACTAATATTTTGAATCATTTAGTGCAGCACACCATAGTAAGATTTGAGAGTTATGAATAGTATGACTTTTTTTTTTTTTTTTTTTGGTAAAGTGGGAGAAAGAATATTGTTAATGCCAAAAATCTCTTGGGCAGTTTTAGAAAAGAGTGCATATGAAAGTAGAGGATATGGAAACTCATCTCCCTAAAATGGCCTTCGGAAAGTCCATTTGAAGACTGCTGGACTAGATTGTGGACCTGAGGAACCTAGCAGGAGAAACATGGAAGCGGTGGACAAGATGGAGTGAGGGAGAGAATGGGGATGCTCCATTTAGGTCAAGTTAGAGACTGTGGGTCGGTCCATTTGAGGGTGCACTTGTTTACCCATCCTGAGGATAGGTGGTGACAGAAAGAGGTAGAGGAGTTTCTCCCAAAGTAAGCAGGCTCAGATTACTCATGGCCTCAAAGCCCTCGCTTCCTTCAGGCTGCTAGAGGAAGAAACAGAAAATCAGCCCTCCGACTTATGAGGCATTTATTGAGTATCTACTATGTGCTAGCCATTGTCCTCGGTACCAGAGATACTCTGGTAATCAAGACACATAAAGTTTTACTTCGTGATGTTGAGGGACAGGGAGATGGAGAAGCAAAGAAAATTCATGAACCTGTGAGCATAGTGAGGTACTATGATGAGAATCACCTGAGTGATATAACTGGAATGACTACTCCACCGTGGCTGGTCAGAAATGGCTTCTCAGAGGAGGTAGCATTTAAACTGAGACCTAAAGTCACCCACATAAAAATCAATCAGTACATTCAAAATTAGTAAATATTTACTGGGTGCTTGCCACATGCCAGCACTGTTTAAGCACTTAGTTTATATTGGAAAATAGGCAAAGGTCTTTGCCAGGGAATCTTACATTCTAATGGAGAGAAAGGGGACAGACGCTAAACCATAAGCATTATAAACAAGTCAATTATAAGCACAGGGTGAATATTACACAAAAAGGAAAGGTGTAGAATGGTTTAAGGAAAATAGGCAGTATGGGACAGATTGTAAGTTTAATTAGGTCGGTTGGAGTAGGCATCACCAGGACAGTGACCTGTGAGTGTAGACTTAAATGAGGTGACTATATAAGGGGAGAGCTGGAGCAAAGGCCCTAGAATGGAAGCATGGCTGAAACATGTAAAAATAACAAGAATATGACCATAACAGAGTAGGTTGGTATTGGGGTTAGGACAGGCAATCAGATGTCACCAGAGGCCAGGCCATCTAAGCCATTGGAAGGAGTCTGTGTTTTCACTCTGAAGAAAATGGGGCACCAATGCAGGGTTTTGAGTTAACTTAGGTTTCAACAGGATCACTGTGGCTGCTGTGTGGAGAACAGATGACCAGAAGAGTGGAAAAGAGAGCCCTTTAGAAGGCCGAGTAATCCAGGTGCAGGTTGATGATGCTTTGGTCTAGGTACTAACAGTGGAGGTGGTGAGAAGAGATTGGATTCCAGTTGTATTTTGAAGATAGAGCCAGCGTGATCTCTTGTCAGATTAGAATGGGGTGAGGGAGAAAGAGAAGAGACAAGTATGATTCCAAGGTTTTCGCCTGAGTAACTGGAACATGGAATTGCGTCAGTTGGGGTGGAAAGTCTGTAGTGGAGCAGGTTTTGGATTAAAGATTGGGGGAAAACATTCTAGGCTGAAGGAAAAGTTTTTATTCTTTCATTTGTACTTTTTTAGATAACATTTTACATCATTTTAATTTAGAGATACTAAACATATTAAATATTTTAAGTTTTTTTGAAGGCTATTTAGCCAAAAATTTAAAAACTATGAAGACTGCATTATTTTGACAAGATTTAAAGGCAAATGGCAGAAATACTATCTATTATGGAATTTGATTCAGATTTTATGATAGTTTTGTTTGTAGAACTAAGGAAGAAATGGTAAAAGAGTTATCTTTTATTTCCTAGACTGGATTAAATGTAGCTGAAATCCATTTTCTTAGCTCTGGCAATAAGAATACAATTGAAAATCAAGTTATAACCGAGTTCTGACACACACAGGAAAACCATGAGGTTAAGTCATGGTATATAAATAGATGACCTGAAAAATGTTTTGCCCTTGGGAAGGTAGATATTTAAATTGACTGATAGTGGTCAAACTTGTTTTTGTCATCTAAGTTTGATTTTTTCCAAGAAACTAGTGACTAAATCTTACAGTAGTATTTTATTTAGTAGTATTATTTTCCCTCCACTGATTTTAGTAACTTTAATATTTAGAATTTGACATTTAGAAGTTCAGAAACTTGTTTCTCTGAAATTTTTCTTTGGAATCATTAAAATTGGGTTTTGCAACTCTGCTTTTTTACTACAAAACCTTTTGGTATAAATTTATATAATTTGATATAAATTAAGATGCTTTCAGTCATCTTAAGAGTATGATTACTAGCCGTTGATTAGGGCAATACAAATTATTTAATGAAGTTCTTCGATTTGTGTTGGTATGGAAGAAATATAATTTTGAGGCCTGCATCCTTCCTTAGGAGAAGCTGGAGCACAAGTAGAGTTGGTTGGGTCTTAGAGGCCAGAGCGATATGACCTATTCAAAAACAGCTTGGAGCCCAAAGAAGCACAGATTGAACACAGCCATAGTCTTTCACAGGGCACAAAGGATCACTAAGTGGAAACCAAGATCATTCAGAAGTACAAAGAGCAGAAGTACAGAGTCTGGATGTGCTGAAAACTGAAATGGAATAGGTAGATCAGGAGCCAGAGAATGAGAGAGCTGGGGATGCCCTGAAAATCAGGCTGACTCTTACCTTTGGTGACCTTTGAGCATGGATGTGTGAGCTGGTCATCCTGGCTTACTAGTGTGCTGTGTAAAAAATGAGGAATTAAGACATATACACATGAGCTGTTTATTCCTATTCTAAATAAATAGAACACTCTCCCTAAGTGGTTTCAGTTGTTTTTTTTTTTCAGAAAACTTTCGTAGTCTATTGTTGTCTTTCGATAAAATCAAGATATATAAGGAAGTATATATTTACTATCTAAAAATGTTTTCTGAATTTGATATAATACAGTGTATATAATCTTTAGGGCTGTGCATATCATCTCTTCAGTATCTAGATTCTCAATAGTAGTTATAGTCCTATAATTTAGAAACAAAGTTTTAAAAGCTCAGTGTTACCAATGACAATTAGCTATTTTCCAAATTCCATCAGACAACTAGGTTCACAAAACTCAGAAAGGAATTAGAAGTATATCTAATACAATTAAAGGTATTTTTTATAAATTTATAAATTAACGTTGCCATATTTTTCAATCATTCATTCATTTCTGCCATAGGTTCATGGTGGGGGGGGAGGAAAAAAATTGGAAATAGTCAATATAGACAAATTATTCAAGAAGTTTAGTCATAAAGGGAAGAGAGAGAGTATCCTGTTTGGCCAGTGTAAGTATTCAGTTTCTTGGGGAAGTAATATTACAATGTTGTAGTGGATTTGTTTCATTTCATTATTTCTTGAAATTATCCTTCTCCCCTTTAATCCAACAACTGTTCCTACCCAGTTTCTCAAAGAAGCCAGTGAGACTAGAAGGTATTAGCAAGTGATACCATTTTGGTCTGTTCTGCATTGTATTTTCAGTCCAGCTCTTTGCGACTTTAGTTAATACATTTCTAGTCCCTGATCACCTCTGAGTGAACCAATGCCATTAAGTAGCTAAACATAATGAATACCCCAGTGCTTCTCCAGGGTTTTTCTAAAGAACCCTTACCTCGGCCTGACACATCCCTAGGAGGCTCTGAGAAGGTAGACTGCAGTAGCTCACCGCAAGCACAAATCTTTGTGAAGGCCTTTATTTGATCTTAAACCCTTCTGTGAATTTTGGCTTCTATAATATATTCATATATGTTTTAATATAAAAAATGTTTATCATTTAATAAAATCTGTCCTCCAGGAAAATGTATCATGCGTATCCTATTGCCTAGCATACTGCATGTGCCCCAGGGAGTGGTTCTGCCTCAGTTTGAAGAACATGGGTATACTAGAAAGAATACTGGATTGGAGATGCAGATATTTGGGTTCTGGCCCATCTTTTGTGATAAGTTAGCTCTCTGACCTTGGGAAACTCGTTTACCCCATTTCCTGTTTGCCCAGAGAATACTTGCAGGCCGCACTTGCAACTGCAGCATTTACCCAAGGTAATTAGCAGATCACAGTCCTAACCTAACCCCCAAAGTTTGCCATGAAATATCTCACTTTTATTATTATTTTTATATCGTTCTAGTATATCAATAGTCTTTGGAAACAAATAACATCATTCTATTTATAGCATTCTGTTTTTAGTAGTGGTATTTCCATTTATAAAATATGGTAATTTCGATCACTGAAATTGTCAAATCCTAGAAAATGTAGCATTCAACGCATGATGTTAACATTGTTCTCGAACAGTCGTTAGCTGAAAATTCATTTGATGAATCCGATTTATGCATACATTTCTGTTACATTAGGATTAGAGACAAGTTCTGTTTAGAAATAACTCCAAAAACAGTTTTTATATTTTATTTTCATAGTGAAAACCAGATTTGCTTTAGCCTCAAAGTGTGTGTTCTTATAAAATTAAACTAACACTGGCAGCGAGCTTCATTTTTTTTTTTTTTCTAAATAAGAAATGGGTTAGACCTATTGGTCTTGTCAACCAATGGTTGTTGGTACCAATTCAGCACCAGTAGGAATCCCCAATTTGGGATGTGGGAAAGAAGGAAACTGTATTCAAAGCAAGCAGCTCAATTGTGATATAGCACAGCTGTGAGGCTGCCCTGGGGTGAGGTCCTTCTCCAGCTCTGCTCTGCTCCATCTGCTCTCCTACTCTCTGCCCTTGACTAGTATGCTATGCTCTGCCCTGTGCCAGTCTGCTTCGGACTGGTCCAGCAAGACATCTTCAGTGTGTTCATCTTATGTGTTTCAACTCCAGCAGGGAACTGTAGTCCTCAGTTGTTGATAGAAAGGAAAAGTGTGCTCTCTAAACCAGAGGGGAGCTGGCTTATATAGAGAGAAGTCCTCACTCCTGGTCCCTAATTGGTTCATCCTCATGCAAATGAGGACTCTAAATTCTTACAGTTTAATTGGTCTAAAAGGCACTGTCCTGACTTCTCAGAATGGAGATGCTCTGATTAGTCAGTGAAGATGTTGATGAGAAGTATGGCTGTGCAGCTCCAATTGGATGGGAACGTCTCAGTCTTATTAGTTGAAACACATTTCCAGGAACCCCTTTGTAAGGCTGGCTCAGATGGCAGAAACATAGTACAGGCAGGCAGGCAGGTCAGTGTGGGAGGCAGGCACTTCGGCTTCTCCCTGAACTGCAATTTGGGTGAGAGGCCTCTGTGTAGAAATGGCTGCTAGACTCTGGCAGTTTGTTTGTTTGAGCCCAATTAGCCACCAAGAGCCCTTCTTAGTAGCTATCTTCTTTTTTAGGGTCCACAGTCTCCATTTTCCTTTGTATTAATTGGAGGGAAGTGAGCAATCAGGCTGGATAATCACAAAGACTCTTCCTTCTATCATTCTGTAATGACAAAGAATCTTGAATGCCTGACCTATGACTCGGTAAGACCTAAGTGATTGCAGTATATAGATCAAAACATCCAGGGTGTATAGCTTACTGTCCTTACCCTCTTTACTATCTCATAATTACAATAAGAATTTTTGATTATTGAATGAATAAAGAATGAGTGGGCATTTTGGCATTGCTGGTCTACACATTCCTCTTTCCCTCTCCTACCTAGATGGAAATATGAATTTAATGTGAATTAAATCCATAGCCTTCCCTAGGCAAATAAAGACATGGGCATATGATTTCCATGAGTTAACATGTTTTTTTGTTTTATTTTTTATTTCAGCAGTCTCATCCATTTCCCTCAGCCTGTGTCCTCCCTGATAGAAATTTAGCCACTTCTACAAATGGCAGCCAAAGAAATATTCTCCTATAACCTCAACCAACAGCCGAAAATTTATTTTAAAGAAATGACTGTCTGCAAAGGGTGGTGCTTCTAGACTCATCCAAACGGCTGTGTGCAACACTTGCTAAATTAACCAGACTGTATCATCCATGAGAACAGTCAGCACTCTTAAGTTTTTTTAAGCTTTTTCTCCAGGCTGTACTAAATCGTCTTTCCTCTTGAATAAGGACATTTTGTACTCTGTTTGACTAATGTAGTTGGAATTGCTGAAAGGAGAAGAGAGAAAGAGAAAGAACCAATGTGCTTTAAGAATAGGGAATTTCACTAGACCTTTTGTGAACTATAGACTTTAATAAAAAAAGTTTTTGAAACAGATTAAATAGGATGACGTACATAAACTACCTAACCAACTAACCAGTTCATGTTAAGCTCTAATAAATTATAGATATTATTATTTTTATTCTTATTCTAAGTTCTAATAATGTAATTTAGATATAGTTTCTGTTTGTGTTAGATATAACAATTTTAATTAAAAGTGATATTATTATTTCAAAATCTAGCTGGTTACCAAATGATATTAGCTATTTTTTATAACCATGGATTGGTTCAAAGAAATGTAATATTTTTCTCCCCTGCTGTCTATCCTATAGAAAGTTAATAAAGTTTGTTGCCAAATCCAAGGAAAGCAAACTCTGGCTCAAGTATGAGTTTTCATTGAATTTTATTTCAGTACATGATTTATAGTTGGTGTAAAATGTGGGTCTGGACTTAATTATAACGCAGTTTCAATATACAGCATCTTGAGCTGATTTTGCCATATCGTGTATTGTTATGTAAAATGCTAACTTTAATCAAGAATTGCCCAAATCCAATATCCTTATTTGTCCTACATGAAGTTTCCCCTCTTTTGTATAAATTTTTTTTGTGTGTGGTTCAAATTAGTGTGGGAAGAATAAGCAGGAAATATAAATTTAAGTGACACATGTTAAATCATAAAAGAATTACATCACTAAATGTTAAAATGGTGCACAGAAAACTTTGCCAACATTTGATAGGGTAAAAGGGATCGTATAATTAAATACGAACTAACACCTATTCTATAACTGGAAATGGAGTGTGTCAGAGGTGCTTTTTTTTCGTTAGACACTGAGAATCTAACCATGCAAAAATGTTGAGAGTGGCCAAATCCCACAGAACTTGAATCCAGCATGATAATGCAGAAACTGTCAGGAACGTGTAACATGTAGTCTTTGGGCTTCTACAAAGCACTGAAAACTAAATGGTACATTTATGTCCTTATTCTCTATCTCTTGCTTGGCAGCTTTGCTTGGCTCATTTCAGAGACATGGAATTACAAGTAGTCAGGGGAGGTCGAGATACAGACTTCCTCTCTCCTTTCTTTTTCCTTCATATATTATATGCCTACATACCTTCTCCTACATTAACATTATCTAGACTATTAGAGAAATTAATGGCCAGAGTAGTTGGTTTCTTGTGTCCCACCTAACTAAAATATTTTAGTTTGAGGTCTCTGGATCATGTACTGTGATCTGTATGACATATTATTTCAAAGCCAAGGAGACCTCAGTGGTCCAAGTGCCAGCAATAGGGGCACTTGCTGGCATGATATGGGCTTGGCCTGGGTTCTCTGGACATTGGGGAACTACTGGCCTGAGGAAGGGTATGGAGCTGACCCAGGCAGAAAAAGGGGAAGGAAGAGCTTAGAGCTACTGAGGAAAGGGGAAGAATACACGTTGAGGAAAAAATGGTGTTTCTGGGGAATCTGAGAGCAGATTGGAGTCCAGAGCAAGCCAAGACCACCCTTTACCCTCCTTGCTGAGGCTGTCACAGAAAAGAAGTTGACTTGGAGCCAGAAAATACTGCCCTGCAGACCAAGTGCTTAAATTGAGGGTGTAGACAGGTAAGAGAAAGCAAGAGTAGTCGTCAAATTGTTTGTGAGAGTGTGGTAGTCATGTGGGGTTTCTCAGTCACTCACCAATTCTCTGCTGAGGAAATGCCCACCACAAAGTACAAAACATACTTTGGTGTTGGCTGTAGACATATTGTTTTCCCATAACTATTGACATTCAAATAGGATCTAGTTTCCTGGCAGGAGGAGGTGGTTCCCACTGAGGACACACACGCTGTTCTTGACAAGGCAAATCCTCTGAAGAACTAGATGGGTTTCCCATTCTGAGATAAGCAATTTGGGGTAAGAGAAGAGAGAGGAGGACCCACTTCACCTTATGCAGATTTGGAATGAAATGAGTCCACATTCTCCCCAAAGTAAACAAGGTTCAAGTGGAATTACCCAGTAGAAATCCAGTCCAACTGTAATTTAAGTTGTTTGAGGGATCTAAATATTTAATCTGCCGTCATGAATATCAGAGTTATATGTAAGCAGTAATGACCAAAAGTAAACACGGCAGTTGGAGTCAGAAATGTTGCAACTAGTTTCCTGCTGTGACGTCCTAGAAACTTTGGAGTACGCCAGAGGAAACAAGCTAAAAACATGGAACTGGCAGCCAGGAAGCCTGGGCTCTCCAGCTTAGCCCCTCACTAACTCTCTGAGCCTCCGGGCCTCTTTTGTCAACTAAGGACACAGCAAAGCATCTCAGAGGACAAGTGATTTTTATCATTTGAAAACATGACAGAACCAACATGGTTACATGAAATCAACTGCATAACTTGTGAAACCTAAATTCATGGTTCTGTTCATTCTGTGATAGTGTATATATACAACTTTTTCTTCAAAATGGAAAATCAGTGCTTATCATTACTATATATAATATCTGTGTTCCCTCATATTTTATTCAAATTGTGCCAGTGATTAAAATGTTTGGGCTGTCAGGAGTTCTCTACAGAGGTTAGAATCACTCCCTTGGGTGCTTTTAGCAATCTGTGGGGTGGTGGAGGTGCTTTTTAGATGTCACAATGCTCGGGGATGGAGTGCTGGTGGCATTTAATGGGCAGGGGCAGAGCTGCTAAATAATATTCTGGATCCCTCACAGAATTGTCCCACAACCTGCATGGCTTTTATATGTCTGCCAGATAGGCAAGACTCCAGCTTTATTTTACATATAAACACATAGTACTTTCACATGTTTAAAAATGTACACTGAATTGTCTAGGAATATGTATAAATAGAGGCAAAGTTATACTTTATTTTGTTCAGAACTTTACCAAGAGTTAGTTATTTGTTTCAGAAAAATCAAATCATTAAATAGTAAACACAAATTATATTTGGGTCACCAAAACAACACACTTGTATAGTCTATGTTGTATCTGTCACATTCATGCAATGCTCTAGGTGTGTGAATCTGTGTCTTCATTGCCCTTTGGAATGGTTGTGCAGAATATTTATATTTTGAAATACACATTATTTATAGAAGTTCTTTTTATTTCTCCTTTATATTACAATCTGTACATTGTATTTTAAAACTATTTGTATTGTTAGGTTAAATTATTTTATATCAGATTAGTAAATACAGTACTATAAAGTGTTTTGAGAATACACAGAATACATGGTATTTGATTGGATTGAAAACCACTAGAGTAGAGGATCCTAAAGCCTAAGGTTCCTTTTAGCTTTAAAATTCTATGATCCTGTGAGATTATTTAGTCTAATGCTTTCATTTTTATTGGCAAGTAAACTGAAACCCATTAAGCCTCTTATGTGTTGTGTTCAACACATATTTATTGACTCTTTCTTAAGGGTGTGGGTACACAGCTGGGTACCATGGACAAAATATGATCCCTGCCTAGCCAAGATGAGATGTATGCCAAGGAATAAAGAATAGAAAATCCCATAGCTGATTAGTAGCCCAGCTGCAACTTGAACCCACCACTGCCCTGAGCACTGGTCTTCTGTGCCTGGTGCTCCAGGGGCCTGAGGGCAGGGCTGGTGTTCTGAGGTCAGAAATCTTCCTGGCTGTGATCATTGGGTGGGTTGGGAATATAACACCAACCAAAAGAATGTGATTTTAGTACTCTCGACTTTATTTTTCAGAATACAAAGGCTAGGAGTTGCTAGTTAGTTCCCCAGCCATAACACTGCTCCCTCAGGTGAAGAGTAAAGATTGGCCATGAGGGATGGCAGCGGTGAAAGGGAAAAGAGCACAGGAAGCGGATTCCACGCACTGTCAGCTAACAAATATAACGCAAGCCACAATGTGAGCCCATGAATGCGATTTAAAATTTTCTAGTAGCTACATTTAAAAAAGTAAAAAGAAGCAACCTAACTGTCCATCAATAGACAATTGGATAAAGACATTCTGGTGCATACATACAGTGGAATATTACTCTGCCATAAAAATGAAATCTTACCATTTGCAACAACATGGTTGGACCTAGAGGGTCTTATGATTGTGTGGAACAAGTCAGACAAAAACAACTATCCTATGATTTCACTTATATGTGGAATCTAAGGAACAAAATAAACAAAATGAAAACAAACTCATAGACACAAAGAATAAACCAGTGATTGTCAGATGGAAGGTGGGGTTGGGGGGCTGGGTAAAAAGGTGAAGGAATTAAGAAGTATAAATTGTAGTTACAGAATAGTCACAGGCATGTAAAGTATAGTATAGGGACTATGGTCAGTAATATTGTAATAACTATGTATAGGGCCAGGTGGGTGAACACTAGACTAAATTATATAAATGTCTAATCACTGTGCTTTACGCCTGAAACTGATAAATAATAGTGAATGTCAACCCTAATTGAAAAGTAAAAATTAAAAAAAAAATAGAGACAGCTATCTTCTTTGGAGTGATAAAATATAGGGTATTCTGTATGCTAGTGTGATGTCTCACGAGACTGCTTCCTTTATTTTTGTTTTTATCGTCTAATACATAAAAAAGAATGGAACACCAGGATTTGGGGTCATGCCGAGAAGTCCTACTACAAAGGGGGACTTTTATCCTCTAGTATTCACAAGACTGTTTCCTGGTATTGACACAGGGTTACCCTAGTGTTTATTGGTCCAGGAGACTTTGATAAATGGCTTCACATAAATCTGCTACTTCTATTTAAAGAAATAAATGAGTTTTGGTAATCTTCAGGAAGAGGAGCTGTCCCTGTGATGTGTCATTCAAATGGCTTGGAGCCTCTAGAGTTTATAACAGCTGGACCCCTTCAAAGACCCCTTTGAAGTCCCAATGCTGCCATTTACATTCTTTTTTTTTAACAGTAAGGTATATATATATATGTTTACACAGTGTGTTCACCTCCTATAGTCAGATTTCTTTCTGTCACCACATATTTGACCCCCTTTACCCTGTTTACATCCCCTCTCCTCCCCAACCCTTACTCTCTGGTAACCACTAGTCTATTGCCCATGTCGATGAGTTTCTGTTTATTTGTCCTGTTTGCTTGTTGCTTTTAGATTTATATCCCTCATGTAAGTAATATCATGTGGTTTTCATCTTTTCTGTCTGGCTTATTTCACTTAGCATAATTATCTTGAGATCCATCCATGTGGTCGCAAATGGCAGTATTTCATCCCTTCTTATGGCTGAGTAATATTCCATTGTATATATGTACCACAGCTTCTTGAGATAATCATCTGTCGTAGAACACTTCGGTTGCTTCCATGTTCTAGCTACTGTGAATAATGCTGCTATGAACATCGATGTGCAAATATCTTTTTGGATATGAGTTTTCAAGTCTTTGGGGTAAATACCCAGTAGAGGGATTGTTGGATCAATTCTTAGTTTTTTGAGGAACCTCCATACTGTTTTCTATAGTGGCTGTACCAATTTGCAGTCCCACCAGCAGTGTATGAGGGTTCCTTTTCCTCTGCATCCTCTCCAACACTTGTTATTACTTATCTGTTGACAACAGCTATTCTAACAGGTGTGAGATGGTATCTCGTTGTGGTTTTGATTTGCATTTCCCTAACAGCTAGAGATGTGGAGCATCTTTTCATGTTTGTTGGCCATTTGTATGTCTTCTTGGGAGAAATGTCTTTTCGGGTCCTCTGCCCATTTTTCGATGGGATTTGTTTGTGTTTTTTGTTGTTGTTATTGAGTCATATGAGTTCTTTGTATATTTTAGATAGCTGTTTACGATTCTAATTCAGGCCTGAAGTTCCCTGTGGTTTGCTGCAAAGTAACTGAGCACCACCCTATAACACTTAGAAACAATGTGCTACAGGTGTCAGTTATCCTCACTGAATCAGCTACAGCTGAGTTGCCTAAGTTTTCTGCAGTCTCTTCACATATTTCTACCCTATTTTTATAAACCTGTCCTATAAACGGGTAGATTTTTGTAGAGCAAACCTGTATTTTAATTCTAGGGCAATCATAATTGCTACTTTAAAGCCTCAGTCTTACAGTCTTTGTTAATACTGAGGTGATGGTTAATCAAGTATTTCTGTATTTCAGTAATCTTTGCCTTAAATATTAATCATTGAAATTTGAAAATAAAAAACAAGAAGTCAGTAAAAACAACGTGTAAAATTAGTCTGAATATTATATTTAACCCGGTATATTCAAAGTATTATAATTACAACATGAAAGGAAGAGCAAATTATTATTAATGAGGTATTTGACAGTTTTTTCATACTAAATTCAAAATCTGGTGTGTACATTACACTTTCAGCGCACTTCATTCAGTTCATATGAAGCTAGTGGCTACCACAATGACTTCCAGTCCTTTTTTCTGGCCTCACCCAGTTCACCTGCGTAGGCACTGCTGTCGTAACTTCTCTCAATACATGCAGTAATTCCCAGGCTGAAAGATACCCGCATATGTTTGAAGTTACAGTGGATGGGGATAGGGGTGCAGCAGGTAACGTTTACCACCCCCGACCCACTCCTTGCACTAGAGTCAAAGGCTTCACACATACTGGAGGGTTTCTGCTAAGTCTTGTTTGCACAGGTTAATGCGCTTGAGTGCCAGCCACAGAAGGAGACACCGATGATCTGGGATGAGAGCGCTTAGATTTGGAGAAGCAGTTGAGTGCCAGGAATGCAAGGCCTCATTACTATAGAACTTTAGAATTTCACGAATTGACTATTTTTAAAATAATTCTTTTTATTCTTCTCATTTTTACCCTCACCTTCTCATTTAGTTCATTTACAGAATGCATGTACAGAGGGAATTGGAACAGGTGACTTTCTAGGGCCCTTCCCTGCCTGTGTACCGCCGCCTAATTTGGAAAGAGGTTCTCCAGAGCCTTGGATCTGGTCCTTCTCGGACTGCAGCTTCCAGCCAGGTCTCCCCACAGTGGCTATGAGGTATTCGAAATGTATTTTCAAAACACCCGAGAACTATGTTCAGGATGTGTGTGGGATTGGGGGTGGGGGTGGCGGGCGTGCTGAGGGTGGGCTGGCAGAGAGTGGAGCCTGGCTGGGCAAAGTGCTTTATGTCTACTGCCCTACTGAATCAGCAGAACAACCATTTGAGGTAGATGCATAGTTATCCTCATTTCCACAAAAAGAAGTGGAGGCAAAAGAGGTTAAGTAACTTGCCCCAGGTCCCGGTAGCTGTCATCGTTCCATTCTTTATGGTTGCCTGGCAGTGTCCTTTCTTTGCAGAAACCTGCCTGTCCTTCTTATTCACCATCTTTCCCCCAGTACCTTCTCCTCCACCCTCACCTCTCCACTGCGAACGTGCTTCAGGTCGGTGGGGAGCTCCTCGCCACTGTGTAAGTTAGAGGCGTCTGATCCACCACCGTGGTCTTCAGCCTTCTAAACTGGTTTTATTTGATTGCTCAGATTCCTTCCTCTGGAAGCTCAAGCTGGGATATGTGACATTTAACTTTAGTCAGGTCATTATTCAGCCAACCAGGGATCCAGTTTACCTGTCACCTTCTGAAGATCTGGAACAGGGAGCAGCTGCTGCTACTGCTACAGCCTCAGCCATCATAGGAAGAAAAGCTGCTTCCCAAGACAGAAAGGGGCTGCCTGGCCCCTGAGGTAGGGCCTTGCCAGGATCCCTCCTTTCCTGGTCTGTTCCTCAGCTTTGCTGTTTAAGGGATGCTCGGACCCAGAACAGAGGCTGGGAGAGGGGATGGAGAAACTGATTCATGATAACCCATGTAAGAGGCTGATGTATAAATTAGATATCTGTTCATTAATGTGTTGAAAGAAAATTTCTCCTAAGAGGTGTTAACCTAAAAATAAAGGCCAGAGTGAGAGGCAATGAGCATTTATTTGAGATAAAAAAATGAATAGCTATTTGGGCACACGGATTCAGGCAGAAGCCCAGATAGTGTTTCTGATTAGGAGACAAAGGCAAAGAGTATTTATGAGAAAGGGAAGGGGAACAGTTCCATCAGTAGGAAGAAGGCATTTCTGTTAGTGCAGATAAGCTCGTGTAGTGACACTAATTCTAAACAGTGCTTTAAATTTTCAGTCCTGTAATCATCAGTATGCTAGTCTTACTATTTACTTTCTTGTTATCCTTGCAAACAGTTCTTTGGGACATAGTGTTGCTTTAGCCCAGTTCAAATGTTATTTGCCTTTTTAACGTCTCAACGGTTTGAGGCATGAGATGTGTAAGGCAGCCCCTTGGGGATGGCAGCTCCGACTCCATTTTAAAGTGGCTCCATTTATAATTTTTACAGAGGACACAAATATTTATGTTTCATGTCAGCATATTTTCTCCCCACAGAAAACTTTGTCTGAGAAGCCAGACTTTTATCAGAAGGTTGTTTAGCACACCTGGAATCAGAACTGGGGAGTGAGATTTTTGTTGGAAAATTAAGTATTTATTGTTGAAGGGGTGTTATAACCAAATGGCAAACTACTGAAAAAGGTCAGCCTCGCTTCTACGCCTCTTCTACCACCTTGCTCCTTAGCCCCTTCCCTAGAGGCAGCCCTTTTTCCAGCTTCTTCCACAAGTTAGATTCTTGGAGGCTTCTGGCTCCTGAACAGGGACATACCTGCCCACATTAGCCAGGTAAGTTATGTCTTTTAGTTAGGCTTCCTTCCTGGACAGTTTCTTCTTGGTATTAGAAGGCAAGAGGTGGGACACACATAAGTGGTGGGAATGACAGAGACCGGTTGGGAGAGAGTCATGCTTCGGTTTGCTGAGTTGGAGAGATCTGCATTCCCCAGAGGGGAGGATGTGCAGTGGGATAGGGAATAAGCTAGGACATACCTAGTGCCAGCAGGAAAGGGAGGTTCCCAGGCTCCTGGGGAGCAAATGGCGGTTCTCTGACCCCTCCAAGGCTCTGTGAGGCAGGGCAAGAGAGCTCTGCCCAGTGTCTGGAAGGGAGCAACAACCCTGCCTTTGAAATATACCCCGAAGAGAGCAAGATAAAACACCCTGAGAAATGGCCCAGTCCCAGGCAACCATGTCCCCACAGGGTCACTTCTATCACACGGTGTGGCCAAGTAAGTGCCATCCACCTTCAATACCAGGACCTGCAAACAGTGCTGGAGAAGATCTGCAGCAAAAAGGAACACTCGGCCAATTCATCATGTTAGCATTTATAGTCACCAGATAAGGCTTTTTCCCTTAATTAGGCTGTGATGGAAAAAAAAGTATGTTCCTAGCTGACTCCTGTCATCCACGTGGGCAGACCTGTTATCCCAACTGGGTCTGGCCCTGTCTGTGTATGAAGGCTCACTCTGTGTCTGCATTCTTGGCAGCTTTGTAAAGGATTCAGAAGGAATAAATACAAGGCCTGATTCCTGCCCTTCATCTTGAAGAGAAAACTCATTTATACACATGGTCTGAGCCAACAAACTGGTGGTTCAGGAGCAGGAAAATAAGTTAACGGGTGGGATGTAGGATATCAGGAAACCAATTTATGTGAGGAAAATAAAAACAAATGTGATATCTAAGAGCCAGTTCAAGTGAGGAACCAGGTATTTAGTGTGGAAGAGGGCGGGCTAAAAGAAACCACGAGCACCATCTCGGACATTTGAGGAGGCAGTGGAACTTAGTGTGTGGTGGTTAAAACTGCCTGAGTTCAAATTCTGGTTAAGGCACTTGTTGACCTGTGTGGACTTGGGCAGGTGATTTCACCTCTCTCTGCTTCAGTGTCCTCTTTCGGAAAGTGAGGATAACATGATGTCTGTCTCATAAGGCTGTTGTGATCATTGAGCAGGTTAATACATGGTAAAAACTCTGTTGACAGGGTAAGCATAAATAAGTATTCACTAACATGCACAAGAAGGTAGGGAGCAGATAGTGGGTTGCACCAAATAACCTAAGTAGAATCAGTGGAAAATCTACCTCAATGTATAGATTAACTTATTTTAATATTAGAGTTACCCAACAGGGACGACTCTAGAGTTCGAATGGATTTATTCTCTAACCCAGACCTATTTGAGTTCTGCATATCTAGTCATCTACTTGACATTTCCACTTGTGTATCTCCAAGTCATCTCACACTTGACATGTTTAAAACTCATCTCTGGATCCTGCTTCTTCCTGCTCTTCCTTCAGCCTTCTGCATTTGAATACCAGCAGTGGCAATACCAGCCACTCAGTCACTCAGGTGGAAACTTGACAGTCATCTCTGGTGCCTCCGTCTACATTGTTTATATAATCAATCACCAACGGATGCTTGTTCCACCTCTTCAATATCTTTGGAACCATCTACTTTTCTCTATAGCCACTACTTCTACTCTAATTCAAGGAATCGTCATCTTTCCCCTCTAGTTAATTTCTAACTGGCCTTCTTGTTTAAGCTGGGCCTGAGACTGGAAAGCCTATGGGGCACTTTGCTGTAGAAACAGTACACTGCCCATATGGAAAGACTCAGCTAGGGCCAAGCCTTTATGAGCAGACGAGGACCAGATTTTGCCCCTCACTTGCTCACTTGGCCTGCGCCCTTGTACGTCAGCACCTGCTCAACCATATGCGCTGGCCCTTTGTAGTTCATTCTTCCAACAGCAGTCATAGTGATTTTATTAAAAATGTTAATTGGATCATACCACACTTCTCTCTGATATCACCCTACCCCCAGCCTTTCATGGCTTTCCGTTGTCCTTGTGGTCCAAATCAAATTAGAGCTCCATCCACAGTGGTATATTAATATCCATCATATTAATATAGTATTATTAATAGCCATTAATCAGGTAGAAGGTTTTGCTATAAAACATAGCCCCGGAGTAGATCATAATATAGCCTGTGGAGAGCTGAGAGGTACTCTACCTAGAGCGGAGGCCATAGACGGAACACTTACAGCTATAGCTAGCCTGCAGACACATTTTGTTTGGCTCGCACACCATTTAAAAAAACTTTAAATTAGTTGACACTATTTAAAACATAAATTCTTGGCTTCCTCTCAGAGAAAACGTGGCGACGTTGGGCCCTCCTCCTCCCAGGGCGACAGTTGGCTGGTGCTGATCGGCAGCTGCTCCCTTTAGCTGGAGCACGTGCTTTCCCGGTCTTCCCAGCCCACACGCTTCATATGTCATGCCCATTTGTATTCCCCAGCAAGCCCCAGTGGGCGTTTGCATTGGCAGCCCCTGAGCTCATTCAACCCTTGATTTTACAGGTGAGGAAGCGGAGGCTAGAAAGGTGGGTCATGAACCGTCTTAGGGCCCTGCTGTCTTTACTGAATCACACACAGCTGCCTCTCAGTTGAAGACTGAAAGGAAACGCACTCTGCAACTTGGTTAATTCTTCTCCCTGCTATGATTGCTAGCCAAAATGCCCTTTAGTTGTTTTGCTTATATCTGTGGCCACATGGAAATGAGAACATACAGTTTGGAGGCCCAAGATGGTGTTCTATGAATATCACCTACTCTGCATACGACTCTAGCACAAATAGGAAAAGTGGAGAAATAGGGAGGATTGAAATGACAGGGAAAATAAACCTTATCGTATTACAGGAAGGTGAGGAGTCAGCTGGGCTGCCCCCTTTTCAGGGATGTAGAAATTGAGATGTAGACAGCAGTGAATCAGTGGCAAGAAAAAGACTGGAGAGTAAATCTTTGGGCTTCATGCCCTGTACCATGCTGTCACACCCTGAAAATTACTGTGGATAGATCAATCACTGCAAAAAGGGAAATTTGCAATTTAACTTGGCAAACAATGGCTTTGACCAATCAAGAGGAACTGGAATGAAACAGCCTCAGAGCCTTGAGTCAGAAGGGGAAAGTCCCTGTGCTGGTTAGAGAAGGAGGCCACATCAGGCCGCAGGGAAATCAGCCGTGAGAACTACCAGCTCCTCCTGTGTGCAGCACCATGCACCTTCTTTGTGCCACAGTGTTTCGTTGCCATGAAGCTGAGAGACAAGACTGCTCTGAATCATGAGAGACTCCAGCCCATCCTCGTGGCAGCTCAGGCTTCCTCCGGTAGTAGCGGAAGAAAGGCAGGCTGTTTTAAGGAGTGATAGGATGGGTTCCCAAAGGCAGGTCCTGGGAGGGAGATTGGTGTTACATGCATTGACCTTTGGGGCTTTGTCTCTATTGTATTATTCTCTGCTTTGTTTCGCTTTGGAATATAAAACTGTTTAATGATACCTAATAGTACTCTTTTATCTGTATTCAAGTGTGTCTAACTTCTGCATACATTAAAATTCTCTTATGATTAACCAATGTAATTTGAATATTTATCAGCAAGGGAAATATTTACCTCTAGGCATAGATGTAGAAATCAAATTCTCTCTTTCAAATCTCTGAGTCATTGTTCAACAGTGGAAATGAGATTTATGATTTCATAGATTGTCATCTCCTTGTGATAGCAGACTAATGAATATGGTGATTTATGCAAACAAAACGTACTCACTTGTGAATAGGCACACGTTGTTGATTTAGTTTTAGATTCCCCAGGGCTTTTATCTGTTTCCCCTTAAAGAATATACCGAAAGAGTGAATAATGGCTCAGTAACTAATACCATCCCCCTCTACTCCCTTCCCTTAAACAAAAGTAATTTTCAAAATTCAGATTAAAATTACTTCTACTACTGATGTATTTGCATTAATTGGTTGGATCAACAGGAATAGAAAGCTTTTTCTTTTTCTTTTAAAAATTCTCTGCCCCAAGTTCTTTCAGCTAAAGAATGTTCATTCGTCATAGTGAACAAATATAGTTCAGGCATTTACTTTATCCATTTGAAGTGTGAATCCATTCTATTCTTATCATTGTCAAACTTTGTCTTTTAAAAAGTGCAGTCTTTTTCCTTGCTGGTGCTTCATGCAGGAGTGGAGATGATGATTGTGTCGGGATTGTAGGAAGAGTCTGGAAGCAAGTAATGGTTGTGGGGTAGGGAGTGGGGAGTTGTCAGAGGAGGAAGGCGGAGGGCTGTTGGGATGGTCCAAAGGGACTGTGCTATTAGGGGCTCCCATTGTGAAACCCAGCTGTCCAAGTCTGGGAAAGCATCAAATAGCAGAGAGTGCCACTTGGGAGCAGACTTGGGAGCAGACTGCTCTCTGCAGTGAGAAGCCACTTGGGAGCAGACTGCTCTCTGCAGTGAGAAGGCTGAGTTGTGGAGAACACAGTGACCAGCACTGACAAAATAGATGAAATAGATGGCGTTTCCCCAGTGAATGGAGATTTGCTTTTTACCATGTTCTGAAACAATGGCTCCAGTTTGGTGTTCGTTATGTTTTTATACCTACTTCGATGGTCCCTGGAAACTCTCCTGTGAGCTATGAGTTTTGGTGTAAGTTCTATGATGGCATTACTCCCACCCCCAGGTCACTGTTGTGACACACCCCAGGTCTCATTTTCAGTGTCTCGGCATACTTTCCAATGCTTCCAGTAATTGATTGTGCAAAACACAAAACCAAAAGCAGATGGACATGTGTAGATAAGTTGTTTTGTTTTTCATCCCTATAATTTCCTAGGTTTGATAGCACTTCAATTTTCTAACCATAAAAGCTGCTTCTATGCTCTTTGGAACACATACACGCAAAATGCTGCCAGTAAGTAAGCTAAAAGAATATTGCATGTGGTTTTCCGTTGTTTCGGGTTTTTTTCTCCTTTCTTTTTAAAGAAGTACCTTGCTGCTGGAGAAGGACGTTCAAAAAAAAAAATTACTTCAAATGTATTTGTTCAGATGACTTGTGGAACTATTGTGTTAACACTGAATAATACTTTAAAATGACATGTCATACCTGAAACCAAAATCTTAGTCTTCTGCCAAGTGGTATTCCTGAAGTGCTCCCTCTGGGAAGTCAGAGGATTCATTTACCAAAATTTTAGATGCTATTTGTGGTGTCTGCGTCCCCTGCACTGAGTTGGGTGGTGGGGCATGGATTCTGTCCACAGATTGTGACCGACCAGCAGGAAGTAAAAGCTGCCACCAGACAGAGCAGGGTGTGTTCATGGGAGGTGGTAGCATGTTGCAGGAGGTGTAACACCCATCTTTTTGTCAATTTAATTGGTCACATTGTGTTTTCAGTCAAGTAGACATTACAGGCATGACTTTATGAGGGACTTGTTTTATCTTTTTTTTAAATGTATTTATTTTTATTATGATGACATTGGTTAATGAAATCAAGTAAGTTTCAAGTATACAAGTCAATAGTAAGGCATATATATATTGCATTGTGTGGTCCCATACATAGTTTAGATTTCTTTTTGTCACCACATATTTGACCCCTTTTACCCCACTTACCTCCCCCCCCTCTGATAACTACTAGTCTATTGTCCATGCCCATGAGTCTCTTTTGTGTGTCCTGTTCTTCATTTGTTGCTTTTAGGTTTATATTCCTCATGTAAGTGATATCATGTGATTTTTAACTTTTTCTGTCTGGCTTATTTCGCTTAGCATGATTATCTCAAGGTCCATCCAAGTTGTTGCAAATGGCAGTATTTCATCCCTTCTTATGGCTGAGTAATATTTCATTGTATATGTACCATATAGCTGCTTTATCCAGTCATCTATCGTAGGACACTTCGGTTGCTTCCATGTCCTGGCCACTGTGAGTAATGCTGCTGTGAACATCAGTGTGCAAATATCTTTTTGGATATGAGTTTTCAAGTCTTTGGGTAAATACCCAGTAGAGTGATTGCTGGGTCATATCTTAGTTTAGATCAATTATTTAGATCATATCTTAGATCAATTCTTAATTTTTTCAGGAACCTCCATACTGTACCAATTTGAAGTCCCACAGCGGTGTATGAGGGTTCTTTTTACTCTGTATCCTCTCCAACATTTGTTATTACTTGTCCTGTTGATGACAGCTATTCTAACAGGTGTGAGATGGTTTTGATTTGCATTTCCCTAATAACTAGCAATGTTGAGCATCTTTTCATATGTTTCTTGGCCATTTGTGTTTTTCTTGGAGAAGTGTCTGTTCAGGTCCTCTGCCCATATTTTGATGGGATTTTTGATTGTTTGCTGTTGTTGTTGTTATAGAGTCATATGAGTTCTTTGTATATTTTGGATATTAGGCCCTTATCAGAGATGTTGCTTGCAAATATATTTCCCTATTCGGATGATTGTTTCTTTATCTTGTTGATGGTTCCTTTTGCTCAGTATAAGCTTTTTAGTTTGATGTAGTCCCATTTATTTTTTTAGCTTTAACTTCACTTGCCTTTTAGGTCAAACTCATAAAATCCCCTTTAAGTCCAAGGTTCTTATGTTATGTTCCTATGTTCTTCTATGCATTTTGTTTCAGGTCTTGTTCAGGTCCTTAATCCATTTTGAGTTAATTTTGGTGTGTAGTGATAGACAGTAGTCTAGTTTCATTCTTTTGCAGATGGTTTTCCAATTTTCCCAACACCATTTATTGGAGAGGCTTTCCTTTCTCCACTCTATGTTTTTGGCTTTTTTTGTCAAAAATTATTTGCCCATATAAATATAGGTTTACTTCTGTACTGTCGATTCTGTTGCATTGGTCCGTGTGTCTGTTTTGCTGCCAATATCATGCCATTTTGATTACTGTCGCTTTGTAGTATAATTTGAAGTTGGGTAGGGTGATACCTCCAACCTCATTTTTTCCTCAGGATGGCTTTGACAATTTGGGTCTTTGGTGCTTCCATACAAATCTGATGACTTTTGTTCTATTTCTTTAAAAATGCCAATGGGATTTTGATGGGGATTGCATTAAATCTGTATAATGCTTTAGTAGTAGTAAGGTCATTTAACTATGTTGATTCTTCAATTCAAGAACATATATCTTTTTGTTTCCTTGTATTTTATTCGATATCTTTTAATAAGTCTTAGTTTCATTATATAGGTCCTTCATGTTTTGTTAATTTATTCCTAGGTATTTTATTCTTTACATTGCAATGCAAAAGGAATAATTTTTTCCACTTCTTTTTCTGATGCTTCACTATTAGAGTATAGGAATGCTATGGATTTTGAACATTGGTTTTTATCCAGAAACTTTACTGTATTTGCTTATTGTTTCTAGAATTTCTTGTGGAGTCTTTAGGGTTTTCTATATAGAGAATCATGTCATCCACAAAGAATGACAGTTTGACTTCTTTGTTTCCCATTTGGATGCTTTTTATTTATATCTTTCTCTTGTCTGATTGCACTCGCCAGAACTTCCAATGTTATATTGAATAAGAGTAGTGATAGAGGACAGCCTTGCCTTGTTCCTGATCTTAGAGGAAGGTTTTAGTTTTTCACCATTAAGTATAATGTTGGCTGAGGGTTGGTCATATATGGCCTTAATTATGTTAAGGTACTTTCCTCATACCAGTTTTGTGAAGTGTTTTGATTATAACCGGATGCTGTATCTTGCGAAGGCTTTTTCTATTCAATGATCATTTGATCTTATCTTTTAACTTGTTTATGTGCTGTATCATATTACTCGATTTGCACATATTGAACTGGTCCTGTGCTCCTGGGATGAAGCCCACTTGATCGTGATGTATAATCTTTCTAATATGTTGCTGTATTTGGTTTGCTAGTATCTTATTTAGGATTTTTCATTGTGTTCATGAGAGATATTGATCTGTAGTATTCTTTTTTTGTGTATCTTTACCAGGTTTTGGTATCAGGTGATATTGGCCTCATAAATGAGTTGGGAAGTATTGCCTCCTCTTTGATTTTTTGGAGAGTTCGAGGAGAATAGATTATTCTTTGAATGTTTGGTATAGTTCACTGGTGAAACCATCTGGTCCTGAACTTTTACTTTTTGGTAGGTTTTTAATGATTGTTTCAATTTCCATACTGTTGATTGGTCTATTTAGATTTTCCAGTTCTCTTGATTCAGCCTAGGAAGGTTATGTTTTCTAAGTACTGTCTATTACTTCTAGGTTATTTATTTTGGTGTTATTCTTTTTCATAGTATTCTTGTATGATCCTTTGTATTTCTGCGGTATCTTTTGTAATTTCTCCTTTCAAACCCTGCTTTTGTTTATTTGTCCTTTCTCTTTTTCTTTAGTGAGTCTAGCCAGGAGTTTCTCAATTTTATTAACCTTCTCAAAGAACCAGCTCTTCGTTGCATTTATTTTTTTTTTTGTTTTCAATTTCATTTTTTCTGCTCTAATTTTGATTATTTCTTTCTTTCTGCTGATTTTAGGCTTCATTTTTTCTTCCTTTTCTAGTTTTTAAAGATGAATCGTTAGGTTGTTTATTTGGGCTCGTTCTTGTTTTTTGGAGATAGACCTGTAATGATAGAACTTTCTCTTTGACCTCTTTTGCCATGTCCCAAAAGTTTTGATATGTTGTATTCATTATCATTCATTTCTATGTATCTCTTGATCTCTCTTTTTCTCTCTGTTGTTCCTCAGTAGCATGTTGTTTAATCTCCATGTATTTGTGGTTCTTCCTATTTCTTTTTACAGTTGATCTTCAGCTTCAAAGCATTATGATCAGAGAATATGGTTGGTATGATTTCAACCCTCTTATATTTGTTGAGGCTAAATCTGTGTCCAGATGTGGTCAATCCTTGAGAATGTTCCATATGTACTAGAGAAGAATGTATAAGCAGCTAGTTTTGGATGGAAAGTTCTGTATATGTGATTATGTCCAGTTGGTCTAATGTGTCATTTAAGGATATTATTTCCATATTGATTTTCTATTTGGATGATCTGTCCATCCATATCCAACAGTGGAGCATTTAGGTCCCCTACTACGATAGTTTTTTAGTCTGTTTCCCTTTAGTTCCATTAGTAATTGCTTTACATATTTTGGGGCTCCCTCATTTGGAGCATAGATATTAAGTATTATGTCTTGGTATATGATTCCTTTATCATTATGAAGTATCCCTCAATATCCTCTTGCCTTTTTTATTTTGAAGTCTATTTTATTTAAGGGGCTTCTTATAAACCAATCATGAAAATAAGGTTTTGTTGTTTTTGTTGTTGGTATTATTTATTAAAAGTACACCTTACTCCAAAATGTTTGACCAGAGCTGTTTCCCTCCAGGATCCTCAGGCTATAAAATAAATAAGTTCTCTGCAGGACAGTCTAATCATTCACAAGCATAGAGAGACTTATGGAAGAAGCACAGATTCTGAAGCCAGACAAGTCTGGGTTTGAAACCACGCTGTCACTTCTTAGGCTGAGTGATCTGGGCAAGTCATTCAAATTCTTTAACACTAATGCCATCTTTATGAAGCGAATATGAATATCTACTTCATGGCAATGGCTTAAGAGTAAAAGTGTTGCCCTTGCTTTCTCTTCTCCTTATTTTAAAGTGATATAAGGAGGAACACAGTTATATGAGAACATTCTCAACCGGACCGGACTGTGTTTGAAACTGTTTGTAAGCTGGAGCAGGGCATTGGTCATATCAGTTATAAAGTGGAGAAGGAAGTGACTTATCTCGCTCTCTTCTCTGTTGTCCACCCAGTAGCTCATAGGAAAACACAGGGGCTGGCTAAGCTAGAATGAGGAAAACAGTAGGATGCCAAGAACCTCTTCTGTGCAGCCCTTTCTCAACCCCTTCAGTATAAAGAAAAAGCCACCACACCAAGGAGAGGTGAACAGGATGTCTGGTGCATCTCTTTTACCTCTCAGACCCTTCGTTGCCTAGGACCCCAACATATCCAGGAGGGTGGGCATGTCAGCAATACGGCATGTCTCCTCTCTCCTTCTCAAATCTGCCTGACGGTATTGTTTTTCCACTGAGAAATAAAAGTACAGTTCTTTTTAAATGGACAAAAAATGAGGCAAATACATCCCACAATCCGACTAGTATTTATGGAGCTCTGGGCTTTGCTTTTCTGTTCTGCCTACGAAGTACATAGATGGGAGGCTAAAGTGTCTTCAGGAAAATCTGAAAGCCAGGAACTTAGTAACAAGCTTGCCACCTGCTTCTGTGAGGAACTTCTGAAGCCAGAGATATTCTTTGTAACTGAGGTCCATTTGTTGCACAGATTTTTAATTCAGATATCCTTCTCAAGCCAAGCTGAGAGAGCGGCCAATTTTGTGGAAAGATCTCTTTAATAAGAAACGAATAAAACTATCAATGCTAAATAAATAGACCACTGTGAAACTTGGGTTAAGTCCCATAGGGAAGAGTATGTGAGATTAACTGAGTTATATAATAGACTGCCTTTAACAGCTGGCATGGTTCTTTTTGTTGTTCTAAGGAGAAGCAGCCAAGGCGGGGGCCAAAGCACATGATATTATTTAAAGTACTGCAGCCTCTGGAATTTTTCCTCTGAGAGATGTCTAGTCAGAGTTTTACTTTGATTTATGGTTACTTTAAATGTTTTATACTTTTTTAAATTTTCAAAGCTACATCCTCTGCTTCCAGCAACCTAGGGTGTGTTTCTCTTGCTTTTGAAAGATCATTTTCAGATGGGAAGTTTTAAAATTATGCAAAAAGGAGATTTTATAGTAAAGGGTGTTTTAAGTGATTTTTAAGTGGATAAAAAGGATGAAGCTGTAAAGACAGGACCCAGAGTCTTTTCCTCAGATGCTTGTAATGACCCAACAGAGAGGGGGTATAGCTGAAGAGAAAAGGATTTCAAAGTGGCAGCACATTCACTCAGCAAACATCACTGGGCCAGGCCCTCCTTGGACCTCAGAGAGCTCACCGTCAGGTACAATTGACAAGCAAGGATCTAGGTTGAGGCATGTGAAGCCACCATTTTTAAGATCAGAAATGATAGAACATTGGCAGTTTTGTGTGGCTCAACTTAATAATTAGATTAAAACTATACTGTCTTATAGCTATTGCGATGGGACAGCATTCAGTGCTATGGGAAAATCTAGGAAGGAGGACCTAGCAGTGACATGGGGTCAGAAAACAAGAAGTGGACAGCAAACTGAGTGTCTTTTCGTTTTGTTTGTTTGTTTGTTTTGAGGTATAATTAACATGCAATAAACTGCACTTAGTGTACAGTATGATTAGTTTCAACACATGTATATACCTATGAAGCTATCACTACAATCAAATAATGAACCTATCTATCACCTCCAAAGTTTCCTCAAACCCCTTTGTGGTTCCTTCTTGTCATTCCAGTCCCAGGCAAACATTGATCTGCATTCTGTCATTATGCTTTAATCTCTTTTCCTAGAATTTTATAGAAACAGAGTTTTATATAGTGCTCTCTGTTTTGGTCTGGCTTCTTTCGCTCTGCATAATCATTTTTAGATTTATTCATGTTGAAGTGTGTGTCGATATTTCATTCCTTCATATTTATAGAACAGTATTTCATTATACAGATACACAACAGTTTTCTTTCCTTTTTTTTTTTTTTATGTCACCTGTTGATGAACACCTGTGTTGTTGGTGATTACAAATAAAGCTGCTGTGAACATTCATGTACAAGTCTTTGTATGGCCATAGGTTCTTTTCTCTTTGGTTTACATGTAGGAGTGGAATGTCTAGATTATGAGGAGGTATATGTTTAATTTCATAAGAGACTGCCAAACCTTTGCCCATTTATAAATTGAGTTTTTGATTTCTTATTAACTTTGATCTTCTTTGTGTACTATATGTAAGTCCTTTATAAGATATTATTTGCAGATATTTTCTTCTAGTCTGTAGTTTGTCTTTTCATTCTCTTAACAGTGCCTTTCAAAGAGCAGAAGTTACATTTTGATGACATCAGTTTCTAAGAAATGGCCTAACCTGAGGTTGCAAATGTTTTTTGCCTTTGTTTTCTTGTAGAAGTTTTGTAATTTTAGGTTTTTTATTTGGGTCTGTGAGCCATTTTGAGTTAATTTTTGTATGTGGTAGGAGGTATGGATTGAAATTCTCTTTTTTTGTGTGCATGCATGAGGATAGCCAATCATTTCTGTATCTTTTGTTGGAAAGACTATCCCTTCTCCACTGAATTGCTTAGGCACCTTGGTTGAAAATCAGTTTTCCATGTAGATGTATAGGTTTGTTTCTGGACTTTATTGCTGTTCCATTGATCTATTTGTCTCTCATTTCACTAATATCATACTGTCTTCATTTCTTTAGCTTTAGAGTAAGTCTTGAAATCAGGGAGTATAATTTCTCCAACTTTTTTCTTTCTAAAAATAATTTTGGCTCTTCTAGTTCCTTCATTTGCCTTATAAATTTTAGATTTAGGTTGTCAATATCAATTTAAAAATATACTGGAATTTTGATTGAGAGTTTTGGGGCATTCATAAAGATGTGTCCATGAGTGGAAGGTACACAAACAACATTTTTATATCTGAACAACTAGAATTTTTGAGACCAAATACAGCATTTAAAAAATTTTCCACAGCCTTGCTTCAAGTATATTGAAACCTCACCTGTGCAAAATGGTGTTATTCAGTGGGAAAGGATACAGGAAAAATAAAATGTTCTAATTCTGGTCCTTATTTCTTATGAATCTATCCAGTCCCTTTTTTTTTCATCTCCTCCTAGAGGGAGAAGGAGAATATAGATGATTCTCTCAAGCAGCCTTTCATCCCATAGTTACTTGGGAGAGTCTGTGCATTTTTCAGTGAGAAGGGTCTTTTTTGCTATGTTCTCTTCCTTTCCCCAGATGAGCTGGAGGCTCATTCACCAAGTATTAGACCATTGTAGTCTACGTTCTTTTCTCTCATTGCTTGGTGTAGACTCACAAATCAAACACCTGTAGGGCTTGAGAAGTCCTGGCTGTGGGAAAGTACCTTGGCAACTGGGCTTTCACATACATTGTGGGAGAGAGTGGATATTGGGGGTAACCAACATGAGGATGATGCTGGCGAGCTGACAAGCAAAGCCACAAATCTGGAATTTTGTGAAACCCACTAATTTTCAAAAGCTGTCTCTAGTTTTTTGAATTGCACAAGCCAAGTGAAGCATATCTGTGGGCCCTGGTACCAGTGTGTTGCCTCTGATAGATGGGCTCCTTTATTTGCTTTCAGGGTCGGCTCTTTCATCAGCATCCTAAAGGATTTATTTGAACAATATATATGGTGGGTTGGGAACGAGAGTTGGGAAGGCCTTCTCTGCCCTATGCTCCAGTGTGGAGCTTAGCTGAGGCATAGAGAGACATTCCAGCGCCATCTCCTCTTCTCTCCTGAATCTGCTCTTCCCTGTATCATCACTGTCACTCACTTCAGGCTTTAAGGAAGGGCATGGATGAGTATGCTTGGAGCAGTCCTGGAAGTCTTCTCCAAGGAAGTGACGTGTGAGCTAATTATTGAACGTAGAATAGAAATTAGCCAGTGTTCATCAAACTTCTGGTTGCTGTCCATTAGTGGAACATGAAATCAATTTAGTGGTTGCTAATCAGGATTAAAGTAAAATAGGATAGCATATGGTAAGGGTAAATATTTTTTGTTTTGTTAAAACTTTTCTTTCAGTTTCATACACACGTACATGCATGTGCTTCTAATACATACATGTATAATTTTAAAATAAATTTTTGTTTAAAAACAGAAAAAATCTAGAAAAATTTTTATTTTTGAGAATGTTAACAAGAAGATTAAAAGAATATTTGTTAATGATGCCCCTATGTTATTTCTGAGATCCCATCATATGTGCCTCCAGATTGTTAATTTAAGCTACTTACGTGCGACTAAAGGCAGGCCCTGGGTACCTGCCGGGATGGGCATCTGTAGATCACGCTCTTCCAAGCTCCTTCGCCCGTTGATTGTGAGAGTAACTTTAATTCTTTTGATTTTATTCCCTTCATTGGTTAACCAAATGAATTGGTTTAGATGATAGTTTTCATGCCCTAAGTTCCAAGGAGGTGCTTTTCACAAAGTGCACACAATTTACAGAAATAGCTAAATTTGTCCACTGCTGTATCATTAACACAAAAAAAGTACCTGTCAACGTGGTAGGTCTCAATTAATATTTTCTGAATTAAAAGTATCTATCCTCAGAGTGCCAATGCATTTGATGTGAAATTAGGCATATTTCAATGAGTTGATAAAAATTATTATCGAAGTCTCACTTTAGGCACAAAATTTGAAATAATGCAAATCCTAGAAAATTAAAATTTTGCCAAGAATCACACAGTTTCAAAGCCACGTGGAATTCTCTCCTGAGCTTAGCTATTGCTACATGGCCCAGCATGCTGCTGTGCTTTGCTTAGTCTCTTTTTTGTGAGATCTTCTGAATGTGTCCCCTGCACAAAGTGCAACTGCTCCATACATTTTAAAAGTCTTAAAAGATAATTCTTGAGAACTGTGATGTACCAAGCATGTGCTAGGTCCTCACTATGAACAAGACAAACACAATCCTCCCCTTGGTAGAGCTCAGAGTACGTTGTGGCAGATGTCAAATGCTTTCTCACTGAATTCATATGTGTTTGCAGGTAAATGTCTTTGGGCATATCCTGCATTCAGGCTTTGCCTGTCCATATAATGTGCAGTCAGGTCATTGGTTTTGAGGGGGTCTCTCTAATTAATGAGAATTCTGTGAGACTGTCATTTCCCTTGTTCTTATACCAAATTATGTGTTGGGGACTCAGGTTTTTTTAGTTTTTGTTTTTGTATTTATTATTATTTTTTCCGCAAGGGTCATATTGCATTTGCAGTCAATTAAAACATATGGACCTTTTCTTCAAAAGTGCATTTAAGGCAATGTGAAAACAGTCTGTATCTTTATGATTGATTTTTTAAGCTTGGTAAGATATCACATTTATCCCCAAAGTAAATCTTGTTAGTTTTATTCCATCAATCTATTCACAAGCTTTTTTTTCCTCATTTTTTCTTTTTTAAAAATTAATTTATTTTAATTCTTTAATGTCACCACATATTTGACCCCCTGACCTCATCTACCTCGCTTCCACCCTCTGGTAACCACTAATCTGTTGTCATGTCCATGAGTCTCTGTTTGCCCTGTTTGTTTGTCACTTTTAGGTTTATATCCCTCATATAAATAATATGCGGTTTTCAACTTTTTCTGGCTTATTTCGCTTAGCATGATTATCTCGAGGTCCATCCATGTTGTCGCAAATGGCAGTATTTCATCTCTTCTTATGGCTGAGTAATATTCCATTGTATATATGTACCACAGCTTCTTTAGCCAGTCATCTATCGTAGGACACTTTGGTTGCTTCCATGTCCTGGCCACCGTGAATAACGCTGCTATTTTGATTCTTGATTATGTCAGTTACCACATTCATTGTTCCTTCCAGTTGTGGGAAGCCATCAAATTAAAAAACAAAACAAAACCTTTTGTCTCTCTCCCCAGGTTTCTGATAAGAGTCCTGCAAGTTATTTTTAAGATTATTGTTGTGTTATAACTTTGAAAGATTTTGCTTGGCAAATTTATGTGACCTTCTTCCTTTTTTTCTTTGGTCTTATTGCCAAGCCACTCAACCCAGCTGAACTCCATCAAAGGAATGTACTTTTGATGCCTGTAAGCACTCCTTAATGATAACCTTATCCTTCTTCTAAGTAGGTTTAGGACTTATAAGGAAAACTTAAATCAATCAGAGTTGTTATTTTATAGCTTTAATATGCAGTCAAACTAATGTTCTCTTCCCTCTTAACTGCCCATGATCCAGCAGCAAAGATAGTATCAAGAGACCACAGGGCCAGCTTGTTTTTTTTTTTTGTTTGGGTATTAATTTAAAAATTGATGTATTTGATTTTGCAGACTAAAGCAAAGTAATTTTTTAATATTTTGAAAATTTGGAGAACAATCATCTGTAGGAAATAATGTGATTAAAGAATTCATGTTCCTATTTAGAATAAAGGAAAGCTCAAAATTTTATTTCCATATAATATACCTTTCGTATAAAGGACTCTTTAATGTTGTTTGCTATTAGGTTGTGAAAAAAAGTGTTGTGTGTCATTAGTGGTGAGCATTTATATTAATCATCTGTGAACTCTGAGTAACTGACAAGGCACTTTGGAATTTTATCTCCCAACTGCTACACCAATTTCAATTTCAAGAGGTAGTTTTTAAAGTACATGTTTCAATAGCCAAGTGACTTTTGCCATCTGCCAATGAATTATTAGAAACAGGGCCACGTTATGATTTTCATGGCCTGAAGGCACTGGCACCTTTGTGGGTCCCTTCTTCCATAAAAAAAAAAAAAATGTTGAAAATCATAGTTTATGACTGTTGGTATAAAGATGAATATATAATATTATATAGTCAAACATTTTCTTTGACCTAAAATTTCTTTTTCTTCTGATTTTAAAAGAGATTAAAATATTTTCTTAGGTCCCCAAAACTATTATGGGTTCTCAACACCATCCCCCCACTGTGCCTAATGAACATCAGCTCTGATTAGAAGTTATTATTTTTTCCTCTTCAGTTTATTAATTATACCTTTGTATTAAATGTTTATATTTTTTAAATAGGAAAAAACAACTCCCTTTTTATAGAGTACCTCTATTAAACTCAATAAGCAACTGAATAGGACTGACCTGTATCATCACTGACCTATGTCAGCTAGTCTAAATAAGATATAAAAGTCTTTTAAAAATTGGTAAAACAGAAATGTGTGTTCTTTATACAGCTACATGGCCTGAAACTATCAGCACTTACCCATTTTGTAATTTTAAAAAATGTATAATGATTATAAAATATCACATTTTTCTCCTCCTTTAATCCCCCTTCTTTTCCTATAGCAATGTAAAAGCTCTTTCTCTCTTTTTACCATCCATTACTTTTAAGGCTTAATAGTACAAGGTCAAATATTTCAAAGTCATCCATACACTAATGATGACTCTACTGTGTTTATCAAAATGACACATCTCATTATAAATAATCCAAGGAATATAAAAAAAGCAAAAATGAAAAAGATCACAAATCCTGTCACTCAGAAATAAACCTCATTAAGTGAATGTTCTGTCAGACATCTCTCTAAGCATATTTGTAGATGTTCTGGATAGATGGATGGATGGTGGACGGACGGACAGATGGATGAATAGATGGGTGGATGGATAGAAAACGATTTCATTAATGTGCAATCATATGATACATGCTAATTTTTTAAATTTAAAAACCAGTACATTTAATTTTATTTGAATTTGGGGGAAAAGAAAAAGTGAAAATTAAAAAATTACTGAACTTTGGATAAACATTTTTTTCATAGTAAGAAATGTTATTTTTTTTTTTCCTTCTGAGGTTAAGAAAAGAGGTGATGAAGAACATGAAGTTTTTGGTTTTGGTTTTTCTTTTTCTCCACCTATATATTTTTGGTAGACATATTGCAGTTCTCTCCCCATTTGGGGATATAGGAGAATTCTGTTTCCTCACTCCCTTCAAGTTAGGTGTGACCTTGTGACTAGCTTTAGCCGCAAAATGTGAGCAGAAGTGACCAAGGTCACTTATGGATGGATATATTTAATTGCTGGATCTCTAATCTCTCACCTTTTCTTTCCCTGTCTTGGTGAGCATGGATGAATGTGGAGAAGTATAACGTCAGTGTGGTATAAAATGCAGAACCAGCTCATGAGGGTGCTGCCCTGAAGAGCCATTTGGGCCTACAGTGGAGGGCATGTGAGCAAGAAATGAACTCTTGTTCTGTTAAGTCACTGAGATTTAGGGCTTGTTTCCCACCATAGGTTACTTAGCTTATCCTGACTGCTGCCATCTCTATTTCAGACAGTACTGACTTCCTCCCTGCCATGATAAATGAGATCATAGGCATTCTCACTCTTGCCTTTCTTCTCTCTAGATTTTGGTTAGTTACAGTTATTTTCGTACAGTCAAGGTATATAATATTTATATTAATTCTATAATCTAGCTTTGATTTTGAGTAGTTATTATTTTCATATAATTAAGATATATAACATTATGTTCTGTTCACATGTTTAAAATTAGCTTTATATTTAAATAAACTCAGTGTCCAGTAATGATTTTTTTTACTGTGACTTTCCTATAACTGATATCAAGAAGCTGGTCAAAGGCATTAGGGGAACCTGTCTGGTGGGGGAGCGTTCCACCCAGAAAGGAAAGATATTTTACCATTTTCATTGCTTATCTTTTGAATTTACAGTACTGTTAAAAAATTTAACTGACTTTCTCCTCCATGTAGTCAACTTATTTTTTTGCTTAAAGAATCATTTTTTGGAACTGGAAATTCAATTATTAGCCAGAATATGTCTCACAGTAGATTATTCTGTATCATTTTTTCTAAAACAGAGTGCGTTCTTTCAGCTTAGAGGTTCTGAAGCTTATTCATTTTAGAGATATTTTCTTGTATTAGATTTTTGAATACTTTGAGCAGTGTTTTCTACTTCAGGGATGTCCATTATTAACCTTTTAATGGACTGTATTTTTCTCTCCTCTATATCTACTATCATTTTTCTCTGCTTTAAATTCTGCCTTCTACCTCCATAACGTCAAGCCTTTGAAAATAATTTTATTTTGAATCATGTAAGTTCTGTTTCTTGGTGTTTTCTGATTTATTTATTAATTTCACATGCTCTTCTTTTGCCCCTAAATTTATCATTTTAGTATGACAAGCTTCTTTTTGAAAATTTATTTAGTTATTCGATTATCTCATTGTTAACCTTTTGTTTTACAATAGTCATATTTCTGTTATGCTCTTAAATTTTCTGTGACAACATACTTTCTTTGATTCTTTGGGAATTGTGCATTTTTGTCAGTTTTGTTCCACATAGTGTTCCCTTTAAGTCACTTATGACTAGTAGTGACTTAGAAAAAATAATGTTACTCAGTTGCCGTGCCATTTCATTCCATCTTGCTCATGTTTGGGCAGCTCTATTCAGCTTCTGGTGCTCTGATACACTGAGTGGTATCTTGTCGACACCCTTCTAGCCCCTGTTTGTGGCTACTTAAGGGCTGGATGTTTCCTGTTTGTCCATTCTCTTCATCTTAAAGGGCACATGCCCATGGAGGAGTCGGGGAAGAGGAGTGAGTGTGGCTGGATAAGCTCATTTTATGTGTGGGCCACATTGTAACACCTGTGCCCTGAAACCAGGTAAAAAGTCTTGTCATTTCTGTCTGGGAGTGCCTACTTCATTGTTCACATTTGTGATACCCCATCCCTCCATGTAGCAGTCACCATCCCCAATCTACTAAAGTCAGAAGAGAAAATGTCTTAAGAAAACCCACTTAATTAATTACTCTTCTCCATATTTGAGGATATCAGAGTGGAGTTTCATTGAAGACTGATACAGCTCCAGGGAGGTAGGAATTGGAGGATGGTTCTGCCATCTTTTTGCGTTGGCTTCTTTTTATTACCTTTTGTTCATTTCCATGGTATTGTGGGGATGGAGCCTCCAGATCAGTCCACTGCCATTTTTACCCAGAAGCCATCTTGGAGTCTGTCTGTATTTCTAACTCTTCAATTTAAACTTGGATTTGTGAGAGAGGAGTTCATTGCCGCTGAATTCAGTATAGAAAGTAGGTAGCTGCCTACCTTTAACCTCAACAAATTTTGCTGTTATAGAATTATCTCCATTTTTTATTTTCTACCCATTCCCAGATTATGCTATATAATTTTTTTTGGTTTTTAAATGCTCAGAAAACTAAAAGCGAGAGCACTTGGTAACACTCTGGGCATACAAAAAGAGCTATGTTGTAATTATAATAGATTATTTCTTTTAATTTGTTCATTTGCCTAATAATATTCATTTATGTAGTGAGTGCCTAATATGTGCTAGGGACTATTTTTGGTACCAGGGTACATCATTGAACAAAACTGACAAAGCTTTCCCCTGTGAATAGCTTAGATTCTAGCAGGGATGGAATGAATGTGTGGGGTGGGAACAGTCATCAACAACAAATATAGCATGTTCATAAAATAGATAATATGTTAGAAGGTGATATGTGGATAAGGGGGATTACAGAGTGGAATGAGAGTTGTGATTGAGAATAGGGTAGTCAGAGGGGGCCCCACCGAGAAGTCATATTTAATGGAGAAAGTCAGCAGAAGGATGTTTCAGGGAGAGGAGTCAGCTAGTGCAAGGCCCTAAGGTTCCAGGCTGGCTGGTGTTTTCAAGAAGCAAGATGAATGGCAAACTGATAGAGTTGTGTCAGGTCCGTAAGAATATGTGAGAAAAATGAACGGCCCAGCAACTTGAACTTAAAATAATTTTATACTGTTTTGAAAACATTTACTGTGTCAGTAGTCACGTCACTGTTTTTTGCAAAATGGAAGGATAGGTTTTCGTGAGTGCTCTCCATAAGGCAGAAACAAGCAAGCAAAAAACCATTACAAAAACACCAAAAGTCTTTGTTTTATCTTAGAATACATGTACGAAAAAAGTGAGACTTACAATAAATGAATAATTGTTGATAATGAGAAGTCAAAAAACATAAGATCTGTAGAAAATGAAATTGCTTTTAAAAAAGATAGTATAACATGCTATATCTAAATGAAGCCTTGGAAGTCATCTGGCTTTATCTTTTACAAATGAGAAAACAAAGAGAGGCTAAATGACTAGCTGGTGGCAGGTTCAAATTTAGATAGTATCCAGGCCTGCTAATTCTTAGCCCAAAGCTGTGTCCACCCTACCTCCTACCTTTTAATTCAGTGTGAACTCAATTATTGCTAACAATTTTGTTGTTGACCTTTTATGGACTTGATAGTCAAATCAAGTTTTCCATTACAGTAAATATGATTTACTTGTATTTTGCAACACGACCTTGTTATTTGGAGTAGGCTGTCACTTCATCATCTTGGAAATCACTTTTAGAAAGACCAAACAGTTTATTTCTGCACCTCTCGGTGAGGATCAGATTGTTCTCTGTGATTATCTAACAGAACAAGGGGTTCTAATTGGTTTTCTTTTCAAGGTGCTTTTCTTTCATTTCCAGGCAGCCAGTCTCTGAGTCCAAGGGATTTCTCTGCCAGCCATTGCACTCAGGGACCACGGTTAACATGTGGGCCCTGGGAGGTGGAGTCAGTTTAGCTCTCTCAGCCCGGCAGCCACTCCTCCCCGCATTTCCTTTCCTCCTATAACCAGCAATTCTGTTGGCTAGACAGTCTTTTGTGTGTGTGTTTGTAAATGGCATTGTTTGGAACATATGTTTTAAATTTTTCATTGATGTCGATTTCATTTTTTTCTTACATTTTTGATATAGTCCATCCTTTCTAACTCTGCCTGGCATTCCCTATGTACTCCTTCATATTTATTCATCTGTTCCCCTAGTAGTGAGCTCTTAGATTGTTTCCAGCTCTTTTCTTTGTACCGTGTTACCTGATAAACAACCTCATATGTGACCCCTCGTGGATCTATATGAGAACTTTTCTGGTATATAAAACCCCGGACAGGATTACTGAGTTAGAAAGTAAATGTATATTTGCTAACACAAATAATGTAACTGTGCACAAACAACCTTATACATGCCCCTTATGGGTCTTTTTCAGATTTTTCTTGGGTACTTAAACCCAGGAACAAGATTGTAAACTGTATTCAATTTTACCCATGCTGCCAGCTTGCTCTCTAGAATGGCTGCTCAGGCTTCGTTCCTGCCAGCAGTGAATAAAGTTCCTTACATTTCCACATTTCAGCCCAAACTTGGTATTGTATAGATTTCTGTGAACATTAAGTGATTTGTCATTTTGGGGAAATGCTAAGTTTGAGAGTATCTGCCGCCTTTGCATTTCCTTCCATCTGAGTCGCCTGCCCGTGCCTTCTCCCTCCTGTGGAGGTCGTTCCTTTTCCCGTGGGTTTCACAAGTACCTTATACAGTCTAAATAGTGTTAACACCTATCTCTTCTAATTTTGCTCTGTCAGCTTGGATCACAGTCTCCTTTGCTGAGCAGAAATCTTTAATTTTGATGTAAAAAATATGTCTTTTGGGTATGAATTTAAAGTCACTTCCCACTGTAGTTTGCAAAGATACTCCTACAATGTTTTCCATTAACTTTATATTTTTGCCTTTATATGTGGGCCTTTATCCACGTGGAATCTGTTATTGTTTATGGTGTGATCTGAAAGCCCAGTTTTGTTCTTATCTAATATAATTAAGTAGTTTTCCCCAGTTTGGAGGAAGTCTCTCCTTTCCCCATTATGAAATTTTAATTATTACAAGAATTGTCAACATTATGCTATAATAATGTCATCCTACTCAACCCAAGAATGACTCTCCATTTATTATTATTTCACTTTATGTGTTCTAATAAAGGCTTAAATTTTTCCCATAGAGCTCTTTTATGATCTTTGCATAATTTAATTTCTAGATACCTTATGATTTTCATTGCTTATTTTTCCTTATATCTTATATTTGATATTGCTAGAACATAGAAATGCTATTTTACTTACTTTTTGTTTTAAGTTGATCTTTTTTATCTGAAAATTTTGTTCAACCCTCCCATTTGTTTTAGTGGATTATCTACTGATCCTGGTCTTTTTCTATGTATTAGATCATATAGTCTGGATATAGTGTTAGTTTCATCTCTTCTCTTCAAATACTTATACCTAATTTCTTTTTCATTCTTTATAATATTGGTCTGGATTTCCCTCCACTACTGTGTCCAACAGTAATAGTGGTAGTAGGTATTCTTATCTTGTTTTCATTCTTAAAGTGAATACATTTTAAAGTTCTCCATTAAATAAAATGCTTATGGAAGGCTTTTACAATCTTCACCAAGTTAAAAATGTTCCCCATATTCCCAATTTTTAAAGAAATCTTTTTAAAAAATCATGAGTAGTTGTTAAATTTTATCAAATTCTTTTTTGCATCTATTAAGATAATGACCTTTCTCTTTAGACTATTGCTATGTTGAATTAATTGATAAATTTTTATAATGTTAAAGTTATTGCAATCTTGGCATAAATTATACTTGTTCACCATCTATTATTTTAAATAGGTTTTTTTTTTTTACACAATTCATTAATATTTAGAACTTTTGCATCAAAAAGCGTAACCAAATGAGCCTGTGATTTTCTTTGTATTTTCTTTGTCCTATTTGGAACAAAAAGTATAGTAGCCTATAGTATACAATAGACTATAAAGTTTTTGTTCTTTTTCTATTTTCTGGAAAACCATAAATAAAATAGGAAATTAAATGTCCCATGAACATTTGGGTGAGGTCACCTGTAAAACCATCTGGGCCTAGGGCTCTTTAGCAAGAGTGGGCTTTGATTGCCATTATACTTTGGTTTGTTCAAGTTTTCTGTTCTTTCCTGCATCTTATATATTCTCAATTTTGACATTTTATATATTCTCAGTAAGGTATCACTTCATCTAGATTTTTAAAATTTTTAGTACACTTATGAGTGCTTATAGATTACTGCTCAGCACATTTTCACTTCTCCTAACCTGTGAGATTTAATTCTTTGTCCTATTATTCCTGGATTTGGCCCCATATTCTGCTTGTTCAGTGAAACATTAGTGGATCTGACCTGAGCAGAAGCCTTAAATGTTAGCCTTTCACTCCTAAAAAATGGCTTCACTAGAAGGGAAAAATCTCTTAGCTTAACTTTTTTTGAGGGTCGAGCAAACAAGAAGCAAGTAACTCTTCCATCAGTGGCATGGCTCGCTGCAGCAGTGAGTTTGGGAGGCTAATATATTACCAGGCTTTCCAAAGGAATGTGTATAGTTTTTTAAAGTGCTACCCCATGTCCAACTGAGTCACTTAGAAAGAATGTATATGTGAAATCTCTAGTTAACATCTCCAGCTATATCATAGAATAACAGAAGTTCAAAAGGAGTTTTATAGTTATAAAAACCTTTCTGTTTTTCTAGACCCCTGATTGCAGATTTATCTGACTCTCCTAGCAGCTATTTACATGTCTGTTGTGTGTCTTCTTTACTCCATGGTCTTGAGTCTCTGCACTGTGCTCTTGAACCCTGTACGGGTCCTCTCCTCAGGTCACCATTAAAGGTAGCCACATTTCATAGGATACAGGACACTGGGCCTGTGGACTCTCCTTCACTCAGAGAACCCACGCCAGTCAACACAGATGAGGGAGTGCTGTTTACACGGAGATTTGTTGGGTGATTCAGAAACTTGTTCTGAGGAACTTTTTGTTTTAAAAATATAGTCAGTTACTGAAAAAGTATACATTGCCTTCCATTTTGCGCTCAGCAAGGGGCTAAGGGTTGGAAAAGTAGAAGTGTCTGCCCATAGGAGCTTAGGAGACAGCAATATCATATAAGTAACAGAAAAGTTGTGTGAGTCTTTAGACCTGACTCTAAATGCAGCAGGAACTAGAGAGCAGACTTTTAGGTTTGAGGCAAGAGCAGCTATTGATGAGTATGAGTGAAGGAAGAAGATATAGTTGGAGAAGGAGAGGGGAACACTGTGCAGCTTTCATTCATGTAGTAACTACAAACATGGGGGAATGGAGGGGTAGGAAGGTAAATAGGTAGATGGGGGATTTGGAGAGTGGGAGTGTTCATCCCTTCAAATGGATCCTTGGCTTCACTGTGACAGATGGTTTTGTCAGAGAATGTTGATCCTTTTGAAACAAGTGAGTTTCAACTTCAGTGAGAATGTGATTAAAGGGTTGCATGAGAGATTTAGGATCTATATAAGGGAGAACATTTTGTCAATATCGAAAGCATTTAACTGCCTGCTTAGGATTTTAAAACCTAGGTTGGATATTCTTGTGTCTCGGTATCTGGTGGTTCTTAACCAGGGGTATCAGTGCCTCACTGGGACATGTGTGCTCAGGCCAGGCTGAGGGATGTTACTACCACATCAGAGGTGCACGTCTCTAATGCTAAAGTCTCTGCGACGCTCTGGGGACAGCCCCGCACAATGGCGTGTTCTGCCTGAAACACCATTGGTGCCCTTGTTGAGAAACACTGGACTTCCCAAACTTCAGTCATTTGGGTTCTACTTATATAATTTTTGCCATATCTTTGTACCACCTGTGCCACTAATTTAATGCTTTTATTTAAATTTACTTTTTATTTTAAAATTTGCTTTCCCTTTTATTTACTATTTTGTCATTCTGTATCTGCTTTTCATTTACTTTTTACTTCTCTTACTCCTTGCAATCGTGAGTTTGAAATGCTATTCATGCTTTTCTAGTGTATAAAATAGAATCGTGACTATTCTGATACAGAATGTTCATCCATGTACTTAACACCTGACATCTTGCACACCACTCGTGGAATGCACATCAAGCTTTGAGAAACAGTGGCCAGATGGTCACAGTGGATTAATTTATCGCTTGACCTGGTTTTATGCAGTATTTTCTAGGGAGTTAACACTAAAGTCTTAGGACTCTCTTTTTAAGTTACCTCATATTCAGCAGAATTCACAAGCTAGAAGGGCCTCATAAAGATGCTTTTCCAGATAGAAGACAAAAGGCAGAAACAGCTGTTACTTTATGTGTATAAGCTCTCCTTGCATGGGCCTGGTTTGCTTTTGGCTGGGTGTGCTTCTGTGCCAGTTATCTTTGCTCCAGCCTGTGTCCACAGACTCTTGGCCATCTCCCAGTTGTGTGGAAGTATTCACAAGGAATATGTGACCCTGAAAGTGTGGAAGAATGAGAGCAAATACTGTCTTCACTTCCAATAGTTGGCTAAAAGCATATGTTGCATTAATAGTTGGCCAGTAGTCAGAATGCTGACAGAGTGTAGCAGAATCACAGATGCTCTCTCCCCAACACCCAATGAGCTGAACCAAAAAGCAGTTAAAACAAAAACATTTGTCAGCAGCAACCAGACAAACAAAAAAACTGATCACAGCTTTAGGCCGTGTACTTTGAAAAGTGGCAAGCAATGAAGAAAATACCCCACCCAGACCCCTCAGAAGCAATACTGGGAAAGGAAGGCCAGGAGATAAAATCCTGAGGATTCATACTAATACCAATAATTTTGGAAAGAAGCCGGCTGAAGTGGTGAGTAGACAGCCTCCGTAAGTGTCAGGAATCACCCAAAGCAGAGGCAGGAAGGTAATCCAGAGCAGGTCATCTCCCGGTGTCTGTGCCGAGTTACAGGAAGGAGACCATAGGAGTGGGCGCACCCTGGCTCGGCAGAGCAACATCTGGTATGATATTGAATTAGCTTCCAAAAGAGAGGGCAGAGTGGAGGACCCCCAGCAAAGGCAGGGCTGCCGAATCCTAGCTCTCCTCCATGGCAGAGCACTGCACAGAAAGCAACAGCCTGCATCGCATTGTAGCTCAGGAGAGAAAGATAACTGGTCTCTTATAAAGTGAGCAGTGTGTCAAGGATACATCAGCTTACTATAAGAGAGTAAACAGAAGTTTTGGACAGACATAATCCTATTAAGTATGTGCGAGATGAAGATAAGTGTCATGACAACTATGTGAAAATGCTACAGCAGCGGAATAAAAGAAGAGAACATGGCTTGCAAAAAACAAACATAACCAACCTGGTCTGAGAGAAAACACACTCGAAGAAAACTCAACCTCTCAGTGTTTAATGCTGTAGAAGAGCTCGGTAAAATTTCAGTAGGAATAAAAACTCAATATAATTATGATAAAATGAGATTCTTTAAACATTTTTATTTGTAATTGTGATAAAATATACACAGCATAAAATTTGCCATTTTTTTTTCTATTTTTAAGTGTACAGTTCAGTGTGTTATGTACATTTACATTGCTGTACAACCAACCTCCACAACTCTTTTCATCTTGTAAAACTGAAACTCTGCACCCATTAAAAGTTGTCCCCAATCTTTTTGGCACCAGGGACTGGTTCTCCTATGAGATTCTAATGCCTGATGATCTGAGGTGGAGCTGAGAGGTGATGCTAGTGCTGGGGAGCAGCCGCAAATACAGATGAAGCTTCACTCGCTCACCTACTACTCACTTTGTGCTGTGCAGGCCTGGTTCCTAACAGGCTGTGGACCGGTAATAGTCTGTGGTCAGGGGTTGGGGACCCCTGCATTAAACAATCCCCCATTTCCTCCTCCCCCTGCCCCTGCAACCATCATTCTTCTTTCTATTTCAAATAATTTGACCACTCTGATATCTCATATGCGTGGAATCATAGAGTATTTGTCCTTTTGTGACTGGCTTATTTCACTTAGCATAATGTCTTCAAGGTTCATACATGTTGTATGTAGCATGGGTCAGAATTTTTTTCCTTTTTAAGGCTACATAATATTCTAATGTGTAGTGTACATGTTTTGTTGATACATTCATCCCTTGGTAGACGTTTGGACTGCTTCCACTTTTTGGCTCTTATGAACAATGCAGCTATGAACGTGGATATACAAATCTCTTTGAGTCATTGCTTTCAGTTCTTTCAGATATATATAACCCAGAAGTAGAATTGGTGGATCATATGATAATTCCATTTTTGATTTAACTGCCATACTGTTTTTTACAACAGCTGTATCATTTACATTCCCACCAACAGTGCACAAAGGTTCCAGTTTCTCCACATCTTCACAATACTTTTTTCTCATGTTTGTTTGTTTGTTTTTTATAATTTCTCTGATTTTTCAATTATAGTTGACATGTTAGTTTCAGGTGTACAATATAGTGATTAGACAGTTACATAACTTATGAAGGGATCAGCCCCAAAAAGTCTAGTGCCGATTTGATACCATACCTAGTTATTACAATATTATTGACTATATTCCCTATGCTGTACTTTACATCCGCATGACTGTTTTTATAACTGCTCATCTGTACATCTTAATCCCGTCCCCATTTTTATCCATCCTCTCAACCCCTGTCCCATCTGGCAACCATCAAAATATTCTCTGTGTCTGTGAGTTTCCCTCTGTTTTGTTTGTTCATTTATTTTGTTTTTTAGAAGTGAAATCATATGGGATTTGTCTTTCTCTGTCTGGCTTACTTCATTTACCATAATACCCTCTAGGTCCGTCCATGTCAATGCAAATGGCAAGATTTTATTCTTTTTTATGGCTGAGTAATATTTCATTGTATATATGTACCACCTCTTTTTTTTATCCATTTGTCCATCAGTGGACATTTAGGTTGCTTCCATATCTTGGCTATTATACATAATGCTACAAAGAACATAGGGATGCATATGTCTTTTCAAATTAGTGTTTTGGGTTTCTTCAGATAAATACCCGGAAGTTGATTTGCTGGGTCCTTCTTTGTCTCTTGTTATATTTGTTTTAAAGTCTATTTTGTCTGATGTAAGTATTGCTACCCCAGCTTTTTTTTTTCTATTTGCATGAAATATCTCTTTTCATTCCTTTACTTTCAGCCTCTATCTTTCCATCTGAAGTAGGTCTCTTGTAGGCAGCATATGTATGGCTTTTGTTTTCTACTCCATTCAGCCATCCTATGTGTTTTGATTAGAGTATTTAATCCATTTATATTTAAAGTAATTATTGATAAGTATGTAGTCATTGCTATTTTATTATTCATATTTTGATTTTCTCACTCCATTATTTTTAAAGAAGTCCCTTTAACATTTCTTGTAATACTAATCTGATGGTGATGAACTCCTTTAGTTTTTTCTTGTCTGGCAAGCTCTTTATCTCTGCTTTGATTCTAAATGATAGCTTTGCTGAGTAATCTTGGTTTAGTTCCTTACTTTACATCACTTTGAATATATATGATAACCCCTGCTAGTCTGCAAACTTTCTGTTGAGAAGTTGACTGACAGTCTTATGGAAGCTCTCTTGTAGGTAACTAGATGCTTCTCTCTTGCTGCATTTAAGATTCTCTCTTTGTCTTTACCTTTGGCACCTTAATTATGATGTGTCTTGGTGTGAGCCTCTTGGAGTTCATCTTCCTTGGGACTGCATTTCTACTGGATTTCTATGTCTGTTTCCTTTGACAGGTTAGGGAAGTTTTCAGTCATTATACCTTTCAATTCCTTGCTGTCTCTCTTCTTGTGGTACCCCTACGATGTGGATGTCGGTACGCTTGATGTTGCCTCAGAGGTCCCTTAAACTATCCTTATTTTTTTTAATTCTTTTTTCTTTATGCTCTTCTGATTGGGTGCTTTCTGTTACCTTGTCATATAAATTGCTGATTCGGTCTTTCATTTCATCTTATCTCCTGTCGATTCCCTCTAATGTATTCTTCATTTCAGTTATTATAGTCTTCATTCTGACTGGTTCATTTTTATGTTTTCCATCTCCATTTTTATGTTTTCTATCTCTTTGTTGAAGTTCTCACTGAGTTCATCTCCTTTTTCTCTAAGTTTATTGAACATCCTTATAACTAGTGTTTTGAATTCTGCATCTGGTGGATTGCTTGTCTCCATTTTGTTTAGTTCTTTTTCTAGAGTTTTGTTCTGTTCTTTCATCTGAGACATGTTTCCTTGTCTCCTTATTTTAGCTAACTCCCTGTGTTTGTTTTTATGTATTAGGTACATCTGCTATGTCTCCTGTTCTTGCTGGAGTAGACTAATGTAGTATATGTTTTGTGGGGCCCAGTAGCACAGTCTGTCTGTTTCACCTGAGCTGGGTGCTCCAAGTGTGTCCCTTGTGTGGATCGTGTATGCCCTTCTGTTGTTGTCGAGCCTTAGTGGCTGTTGGCACATTGGTGAGAGGGATTGACCCTCAGGCTTATGAGGAATGGCTATGACTATGGATGTTGTGCGGAGGCCAACCCCACAGAGCAGGATTCACTTTATTGGGTGAATCCTTTATCTGGTGCTTGCTGAGTCCACTATTTGGATGTGTCATTTGTGGAGCTAATTGGGTGGTGCTCTTGTGTAGTCTGAAGCCAGCCACTGGGTATGTTGGTTCTGGGGTCTTTTGGGAGGGGCTCTGTTGTGGGCCAGGATCAGCCACTGCAAGGGCCACCTAGTAGTAGTTACCAAGTGATCTGCAAATGGTTGCCACTTGTGCTGTGCTTAGAGGCACCTGGGGGAGGCTAAGCTCTGAAATGAGGCCAGCTGCCACTCGTGCCTGGCTTGGGTCATGCTGAGGCCAGACGCTGCTTGTTTTTGGTTTGTGAACCTTTGAGAGATTTTAGGAAAGTCCACAGTACAAGCTTGTACAGGCCGTTTTTATGGAAAAGCTATTGGAAGCAGCTTGGGCAGGCCTGTGATTTGGGTGGGGCAGGGTCTCAGGGAATCACCAGGGCAGGGCAAATGGTGTTAGCCAAGTTGATGGAGATTCAGACTGTTGCCCACCTGTACCTGCAGGCTGTGCAGTAGAAGGGCTCAACACAGAAACTACGGTGTCTACCAGCACTGCTTTCTGGGAGAAAACTGCCCTTGCAGCCCTCGCCCCAAAGCCAGACAATTCAGTTTCTGTCTTTATGTCGCTGGCACGTTTCAAGCTGCAGCCCCAGTGGTGGAGCTCAGAGCAAGTGAGTTCGTCAGCGCATAAGTCCACATGTGGGCCCTTTAAGAGGAACACCTGGGGCTCCAGCAGCCCTCTGTCTCACTCAGCCACAATCCCCACCAGTTTTCACAGCCAGATGTGGGACTGCTTCTTGCTGGCACTGAAACCATGGGCTGGGAAGCCTGGTGTGAGGTTGGGACCCCTTGCATCTCAGGGGGAACCGCTGCAGCCAAGGTATCCCTCACATTTCTCAATCACCACACTGGTTGTGGACCAGTCTGTCCCGTGTATTCACTCCTCCTGCCAGTCTCAACGTGGCTTCTTTATATTCTTAGTTTGTAGGACTCCTGTTCAGCTTTGGCCAGTTCACAGTGATGATCATATTATAGTTTAGTTGTAATTTTGATGTCATGGGAAGAGGTGAGCAAAGTGTTTACTTACTCTGTCATTTGAAACAGAAGTCAACTTTCTGGGTTGTTTTTCTTTTTTTTTTAGTAGCCATCCTAATGAGTGTGAGGTGGCATGGATTTTTAAGAGCTAGATCGAAGAGCCAAGAAAAGAAATTGAGAACAAAAATACAGTACAATATTTGAACCAAAGAAAAATAAAATAAAAACAGAACAAAGGTAACTGAAAATCAAATGAGTGGCATGAGGAAAGGGCATGAGAGGATCATAGGGAGTTAAAGCAATAAGAGAAAATGCTGTGGAGGATAGGCAAAACCATACAGCAGATGAAGCAGAAAAAGAATGCAAAGGTATGACATAAGAAGATTTTTTTGAAAGGAAGAACTAAACCTTTGGTCAGAAGGTCATGACACATGCCTGGAAAAGCAGACAGATGACCAAGCTGTACCCTGGTCTAAAGTTTTGGTACTATAAACTCCAGACAGAAAAAGCAAATCATACAAAATAGGATGATTGAGTTGGTATCAGAATTCTCCATACTAATATTCTCTACCATGAAATATAAGCAAGGTCTATGAACTTATAAGAGGGATAAAAGTATTTAAATGATATGAAATTATATTCATAATTTAAAAGTATATTAAAATAATGTAATATAAAATTGTTTTTACAGATTAAAGCAAAATAGCAGACTCAAGAATGGAAACGCCATGATTAAGAAAAGTAATAACAAAATACTCGTGAACATTCAAACCATTATAATGTAGTTTTAAGACTAAACAACGGCTGGGAGGATTATTACTACAGAAGCATGTCAATGTTATGCACCTGGCAAAATAGGAATGATATAGGCAACAATTCAAGAGGTGTGAGGAAAGGGAAAGGAAATATAAAATGTTCATTGTGGAATATTGATATAAGAACACACAGTTTTCATAAAGGTTTTTCTCAGCATTAAATCGCGCGTGTGTGTATGTGTGTGTGTTTCAAGTATTTAACCGCAGGTCAGAAAGCCATTTAGTTTTACTTATTTTTCTTCTGTTATACGTGAACGAAATTAAATAACTCTTAGAAAAAGCTATTATATTATTCTTATAACAGTATATGTTCACAGAGTCCTGTTCAAAATGGTGTATTGGCTTTGTTTTCTTTTTGTACTTCTTTGTGCTGCTTGAATTTTTTTAACGAGCCCATATTTTTATAAAAGTCATAAAATCATTCCTATTAATATAAAATATTGCTCAGTAGTATCATCGTCATGCTAATTGCTTCTTAGTCATTTAAAAAAAATTTACAATCTTGACAAACACCAGAAAAAGTCCTCGACAATAACTTTACACTCATGTCTTAGGCATTAGCAACTGCCTAGGGGCCAACGGCACGTGCAGTGGAACACATCAGCTATTAGCCTTTAGCCTTCTTATTGAATTCATAAATCAAAACAGTAAGCTGGTGGGTGTGAAGTGGGATTGACCTGAATGCCTGTGATGCTGGTGACAGACAGGTAGTGCAGTGTGCCATCGTACAGACGTCTGAACCAGGAATGTGAAGACCTCACTTCTAGTCCTGGCCTAACCAGTAACCCGCACCATAATGTAGGATATTTGGAGTCCTTCTTAATCCTTGCACCTTACTGTAGTGAATTTCTTTCACTCCCTTGAATGTGCCATGTTATTCTGCCTCAGGGCTCTTGCACATGCGTAGGGTGTTCTTTCTGCATAGGGTGGACTCTTTTCCCATCCCTTCACAGGGCCCTTTCTCCTGTTCAGAGCTGAGCTTTAACCTCCTTCCTCTGAAGACCTTCTGCATAACTGATGGCACTTATTGTTTGCTGGGGACACATATAATCACTTACTTAAGTTCAGGCTTCCTCAAAAAAAGCGGCTTCCAGGAGACTGGAATCCAGGTTTGGGCTGCAGGGTCAGGTTCCCTCGTTGCCTCTCCTCAGCACATGCTTTCTCTTCCTCCGCTGGGTTTTGCCAGGATGGTAACTCTCCTCTTGTGGCCTGTGCTGGAGCAAAGAACTTGGCTGTCCCCTCTACCTGCGACCTTATGGCTTCTAAGTTTTCTTTTCCTCAGTGGGCCTCTTAGATCCTGTTTCTTTTAGAAACTGCAACTTTTCTTGGTAATATTCAAGTTTATCAGGAAAGAGTAGCTGTTCTGTTTAGCATGTTACTCACCCCTGCACCCACAGACTAGTGCCAGAGGGAACTGGGGCCCCAATTCCCCAGAATCCTTGCCTGGCCTCTCTGGCAAAAGAGATGGAAGTGAAAAAAGCACGTTACAAAGCAGTATGTACAATGTCATTTTAAATGTATGTTTTATATATAAAAAACTGAAAGGAAATGGATAACATTGTTATAAATTGGTTTTCTGATGGGATTTCTACTTATTTTTTTCTTGCTTTCAAATTTTCTATAATAAACATTTTTATAGATGCTGACTGGTATTTCTTAAGCCCCTATAGATGGCTTCATACTGAGCAGCCCCCCAAGAAGACTAGGAAACGTTGGCCCCTGACATTTGGAAGTGTATGTCATTCTCCCTTCCGTTTTCATTCTGCGCTCGTCGGAAGTTTTTGCTTGCTCTTTTCACCTTGGCACCTTTCTCCTCCCCAGATGACCGGGTGACTGGAATCCCCCCGCACATCCTCAACAGCTCCCCGTCAGACCAGCAGATTAACCAGCTGGCCCAGAGGCTGGGCCCAGAGTGGGAGCCCGTGGTGCTGTCTCTGGGACTATCCCAGACAGATATCTACCGCTGTAAGGCCAACCACCCCCACAACGTGCAGTCGCAGATGGTGGAGGCCTTCATCCGCTGGAGACAACGCTATGGGAAGGAGGCCACATTCCAGAGCTTGCACAGGGGCCTCCAGGCCGTGGAGGTGGACCCCTCAGTGCTCCAGCATATGATGGAAGGATGACGCCTCCATCACCCCACTGGGGAGTGCATCCCCAAGGCATATGTGTGTGCCCAGGGCAGGTAGTTCCTTGGTGAGAGAGAGAGAGAGAGAGAGAGAGAGACTGTGTGTGTGTGTGTGTGTGTGTGTGTGTGTGTGTGTGTGTGTGTGAATATTTCCTTTTTAATGATCCTCAGATGAAAGGAGAAAATAGAATTTCCACTCAACATTGCCTGAAAGGCCAGATTACTCAGATCTTCCACATTGGCCTGACCCTTCATTGTTTTCAATTGCTAGAAGATTGAATTGTTTTGATTGCTCAGCTTTTAATTGTGTGGTTGTCTTTTAAAAGATTGGTAAATCATACTGACTCGAAAAAAATTCTGTATTATCACATTACGTGCAGGTGTCCAATACATAAAAAATCCACTTTTATGTTTCCTGGGAACTGAACTATGGACTTTACTTTATAATAATGATGATAATAAAAATGAATTACTATATGTAATGTGGCCCTTTCATGAGAAAGTATTGTTTGTTTGTTTTTCTCATTCTTGTATTGAACAGATTAAGGGTATAAAATTACAGTAGTTGTTTCTTTGGAACAGAATTGATAGTACAGGAAAATGGTTACTTTCTTCAGGCAGGGTGTCTGCATCAAATTCAAGACACTAAAGCTCCCTGCAAAGACCAGTTCAAGTCCCAGCATGTGTACCTGAGCCATTCATCTTTAAAGGATGCTTAAGAAAATCCTGGGCCACTTATTTAAAGGGTTTAGTTAGTCTGGGGACCAGAAGGGGTTTGGTCTTTACATTGAAGCCCTAATGATTGAAGTGTTATGCTCTTAAGGAATATAATTTAGTCTTCTGTTCTTTTATTAATAACACATGGTATTTGTCAAATGCCTTACTGTTTTCAAGGCTTTTCATGTTTGTGATCTCATTTGGACCACACAAAAATCCTGTGAAGTATTTGGCAAGGGAGGAGAGCTCCTTCTATAGCAAGATTAAGTGATTCGCCTGGGTGAATGAGCTCAAACATGTGCTTTGGGGTGCTGCTCCGGTGTGCCCTTTCCAACTGGTCCTCGCTGCTTTTTCTCCACCCTCTTAAATGCTCATTGAAGAAGTCTGAGTCCTGTGCCCTCTTCCTGTTAGAGGTATTGTGTTGGATAAGTTACTTCACTTCTCTAAGCCACTCAGTTTCCTCATTTGTAGAATCACCACCTCCAAGATAAAAGGAATAGTGTCTGCCTACAGTTTATCTAGTTCTCGGCCATAGTCACCTCTTGGGAATTGGCCACTGTTAAGTTGTTGCTGTGACGTGGCTGAACCTGAGTGCAGTTCACAGACAAAGCTGAATAGTGGCTGAAGCTGAGGGCACTGTGCTGTTACCATGCTTCTTGCTAAGCTTTAAAATGTGATGTGATTTTATTAACTCTACAGTGGTTTCAATCAAGAAAGGGACAGGTGAATGCTCCCAATTCGTGATCTGACCTTCTGAATAATCAGAGAATCTATTTCCTAATTCTAACTGAACTCAAGATTTATCAAAGGGAAAAAAAAGTATACTTTTAATTCTCTCATTTCAAGGTCAAGTATACAGAGTGGTAGAATTGAACACGAAGTGAGTGGTCAAACAAACAATGCCAGTGGTGTGTCGATAACACCTTTTTGGATTTTTTTAAAAAGTAAGTTATTCCACAGTTCAACAAACAGTTCAGAAGGATGGTCTACTGGCCTCATCACCTCAATTTTCCATTTTGTAGCCCAGCCATTAATTCATTATCTTGTAAAATTCTCATACTTTTGGCTTCAGCACTGCATCAGTGATAGACTCCACTTCTATAACACCTTTAATAAACTGCTTGTCATTTTGAACCTTGGACTTGTTATGTTGCTATTCATCCCCCTGGGTCTGCTAACAGAGAGTTGCTTTGGCTTTTGTTCTCACCACATTTATGGACGAAGGAGTATAGCTGGTCTCTCCTGCATCTGACTAGATGCATTTTAGAAGTAGGTCTGATGATTAGTTAGGTCATCCTCTTGCCATTTGTAAGGACGCTGTCATGCACAGAAACTCCTGTGCCTTGTCAGCAGTGAGGGAATATTCATGACAAAGTGGCCCATGATGGGCTGCCAGGGCCATGAGAGAGCTCTCTCTGGCCTTGTCCTGAATGAGCCAGGCGTCTCCCCTGTCGAATGGCAGCAGCACCTGGATGGGCCTGCTTACATTCTTGAAGAAGATTTGCAGAATGGAAGAACAGAGCATCTGGATCACTGCCTCGTTTCTACCTGTGCCCGCAGAGAGTGATGCTACATGACATCCGCCTACCACTCAAGAGAATCAGGTAGGTGTTGTACCTGCAAGGAACCCACGTGTTTTCATATGGGAGAAGATTCTACAACTCCAGAGACTGCCTAGCCCCAATAAATTCTGAAGGAGTGCAATGATGTGACCGAGCATTTGAAAAAAAAAGATTTTAAAAGTCTTGCTCTATCTACTTTGGTTTGGGGTGTGTATGTATGTGTGTACATATGTACGTGCTTGCACATGCATGAGTTTTCCTCTATGCTTTTTAAAAACTAATTTTATTAAATTTTCTCAGTGCAAAAGTAGTACATGTTTATTACAGCAATTTGAAGAAATACCAATTAGCAAGAAGAAAAAAGTATAACACTCTATACTTGACCCTGAAGTGGAGAGAGATAAAAAGTATAATTTTTTCCCTGAATAATCGGAGAACCTCCGATTATTCAGGTCAGATCACAAATTGGGAGTATTCACCTGTCCCTCTCTTAACTGGAACCATTGTAGAGTTAATAAAATCACACACTGCTCCCATCTTCCAAAGATAACCACTGTTACACCCCACTTCTGATCTCTGTCCTCCAGTTACTTTCCAATGCCAGCATATTCTTTTTATAACAAAAATCGGATTGTATTGTGCATGTTATTTTACAGTTGGTTTTTTTTTACTTAACATATCTTTTCATGTCATTGAAGATGTTTTTTATAGCAGTGATTATCAATGTCCTTTGTGTTTGGAGAACACTTTAAAGTCCTATAATTTGGCAGTATATTTGAAGCAATTAGAAGACTTAGCCTTTAAGTATAACAATGTCTTTCACTGTCAAAAGATGTTTGCGATCCCTCTTTACAACCATTTCCTTACTTGAGCAGAGCTGTTTACTGCCCCCACTGTGCATGCTTATATCCTCAAAAAGCAAAGCTGAGCACATTCCCATAAATATTCTGAGTTTTTTCTGAGCTTTTTATCACGTTCTTATGGCAAGATGCCCTCTCTACTGCACTGTGTGATCAACTCAGCTTAGTGTTTCAATTCTGAAAGAGTATGTTTTCTGGGTTAGTAAAATTGTACCCATTGATTCAAATTTGGTAACACACCAAATCTGATAGATCTGTGTGTGACTGCTTTCCCTCACCATCCTTTCCAGTGGTGGCATACCATTCCAGTATGTGCCATATGCCACCACTTATTAACCATTTCCCCAGAATATTAGATGGATCTTTAGGTGGTTTTTGCTTTTTCACTCTTATAAACAGTGATGTAAAAGAAGTCCTTGTCGTTAAATCTTTACATTTACCAGAGGTTACAGTGAACTGGATCCCTGTTTTGTTCAGCTCCAAACATGTTTAAATTTTTCACCACTTAGCTTTTATTGTATAGCAAATCACTCAAGCATGTATTGGCCTAAAATTTAGCTAACAATTCTGAGAGCTTGCTGGACTGTTCTGGTCTCGGCCAACTCGCTGATCTCTGCTGGGCTCTCCTGCATCTGAGGTGGGCTGGATCATCTAGATGGCCTTACTCTCCTGTCCAGCAAGTGGCATGTTGTTGCCTGAGCAACAGAGGTATCTAGGTCGCACACCTCAACTCATAAAGTTTGCCCCATATTTTTCACTTGACGGTGGTTACAGAGGTCCCATGGGCAGCAAGAAGTCGAGCGCCAGTGTTCAGGCACTTTCCAAGCCTCTGTTAGCAAGCCTCTTTTCCTACCATTCCATTGGCCAAAGTGAGTGCCTGGGCCAGCTCGCAGTCAGTAGAGAGGGGAATAACTTGGGTCCATTTTGTGCAATATACCACTGCCAGTATTTTAAAATGGAAATTTCTGGGCTCTGTTGAAAAACAGTTTGGCTTCTCTGGATCCCTCTTGTCAGATTGTAATAATGGGCGGGCTTATTCCAGTGTGCCAACATCCCAACCAGCTACGAAATGCAGCCCCTTCCCCAGCTTTTCTGCCTGCTCAGGCCCAACAGAGGTTTACGTTTACAGCCTCTAGGCATACAGCCTCAAAGATTCCTAGGAGAAACTCCACAACGTAGAATTGCTCAGTTTAAAGTTACACGTGTTTCTTAAAAACTACTTTGACTTTCTAAAACTTCATAAAAATTATTTTAAAAACAACTTTTGCTGGAGCAAAATATAGGAAGTTGGTTTTAAATGCCAGACTTCAGTTGAGGTTGCTGCTGGGGTGGGTGCGTGTGCACACACACACACATGGGCGCCCACACACACACACGCACACACACACATGCACAGACTCAGCTGACTCAGTAGGATGAGTTTGTCTGCATCCTTTTCTCTGGGGAATTCCACAGAAGTGATAGTTTTGGGAAGAAGCTCCCCTCATCCAGTTATTCAGCAGACACTTACTGAGAAGCTACTGTAAGCCAGTCACTCTGCCAAGTGAGGAGGCAAAACTATGATCAATAACTACACAGTCCCAGTCCCCAGGAACTCACTGTCTGCCATGGATCCGAGTCTGACATGGATTCTAATCACAACATAATCACAACATAACTCAGGTCCATGCCCGAGGACTGAGTCTATGGGAACGTTTTGCTTTCTTCGAGGTGGGAGGCATGTGGAATACTCACATAAGGCTTGGGTGAGTTACTCCACTTTTCTGTGCCAGTTCTTCCTATGTAAAATGTGTACAATAACGGTGCCCACCTGTGGTTACACTGAGGATCCCACATGATAAAAGCTCAACAGAGCTTTACACAGAAAAATGTCTTGCTAAATCACTGCGTTGAATTATTTTACCTATCAGAATTTTTCTAGTATTCTGCTTTCTACCAGGGTCCTGAGAAGTGTGAGAGTTAGAATCACTTTTACCCACTGTGATTCATGGTAGGGAATTATGAAGTGCGTGCTCCTTCGCTACTTTTGCCAAGACTCTAAAGATAAGAAATATGATTTGGTAGGCACACTTCAGAGCATATTCAGAGTTGTGATGGGATTCTGATGTAACACTTGGCTATCATTAAATGAATTCCTACTGTCATCAAACAAATACTTGCTATATTTTGTGAACTACCAGAGATACAAAGATAAATAAAATATAGTCCCTGACTTGTAGGATATCAGCCTTTGGGAGGTAAGCATTTCAGTCAACAATTATGATACTGTTTGGCCAGTGAAGAGAAAGGAGCAGTTTTGTTGGCCACAGAGGAGTTGACACTATAACTGAGTTTTTGTAAGTTCTGCCCAAGTTAGTATGTTGGTCCATTTGGGGGACATTAATGAATATGGACACCAGAATTCCATTTATTTTACTTCCATATTGACAAATGACGCTTCTTGCTGTGGGTCCACAAGGTGCCTCTAAGATGCTATCTCAAAGCAATTTAGAAACCAAGAGAACCTTATTGATAAACTAAGTGGCCAATATTATCCCATTCTATACGTCAGGACAGCAGTGACATTGAGGAGCATATGGCTCATTTCTCCACAATGGAATCAGATCAGGTTTCAGGTTTTAGATATCAGGCATGTTTTGGATTTCTTTGTTCCAGCCCTAGCCCTTACTTAGTTCTTCCTCTACAAGACTAACAGATTAAAATTAGGTGTTACTAGCATGCAGGGAATGTTTTTAATGTAATAACTGCCTGTTTAATTCTAGGAACTATAAACAGAGCTTAGAAGAACAGGGATGTCTATCTTGTTGACATTTACTGTTTTAAAGGAAAATTAAAGTCTTACAAAGACACAGCTCAGTGAACTAATTAAGCCTTGTCTGTTGAAATATAATAATTTTGAAAGCTATTGTTAATTCAAAAAATAGACTGAACTCTATTAAATAAACCATGAGTACTTTAAAAAAAAAGAGACCAAATGTCCTTATAATACTCATATATTTCCATTTCATTGTCAAGGTTCAGCTCTATCCAGTGCTGTTTTTGGTATAAAATTATATTCTTAATGAGGGATATTTGTGGAAAATGCTGGGCTATTGTCTGAATGTTTCTGTCTCTCCTCCCCCCCCCCCAATTCAGATGTTGAAATTCTAACCCCTAAGGTGAGGGTATTAGGAGATAGGACCTTTGCGAAGCGATTAGGTCATAAAGGTGGAGCCCTCATGAAGAGACCCCACAGAGCTCCCCAGCCCCTGCTACCATGTGAGGACACAGTGAGAAGGCTCCAGCTGTGACTAGAAGAGAGCCTTCACCAGAATATGACCACGTTGGTGCCTAGATCTTGAACTTCCCAGTCTCCAGAACTGTGCAATAAATTTTTTGTTATTTATAAGCTGCCCAGTCTGTGGTATTTTGTTATAGCAGCCCAAACAGACTAAAACAATATCAGGTGGGTTGAATTTGATTGAATAATTACTAGTCTTTCTCTTGGTGGCATATAACTTCCCTCTTGTCACCCTCTAGGAGATGGATTGATTTAATCAATACTTTGCTGATTCTAAGGTCTTTGGTTTGACTTTTGGCTCACTGATGATCCTAGGAGAATACTGACTACCTACGAATGAAGTAAGTCCATTCATAGACTGGTGGTGAACTTAGTGCTCCTCGTCATGTCATGGCCAAGAGTGAGAGGGATCTGTGTAGGGAATATTCCTTTGAAGGCTCAGGATATCTGTAATATCTGTAATAGGTAGCAGTTCTTATCCATTCAGGAGGCATGGATCCCTTAAATAATGCAAAAAAAAAAAAAACTGTGGAACCATTCTTTAGAAAAATGTACACACCGATACAAACATTTACATTTGGCATATAATTTTTAGGGGATTTCCAGTACACCTGAATCCAATTCACTCACCCAAAGAACATCGTCTATAGGTTGTAAGTAGGACCTGGCACCAGACTTCATTGGCATTTAGGCCTTGACTGGTCTTTTTTGTGTGTGAAAAATATTTGCAGATCTTGTGTCCAATGGAGCTAAGTGTGTCTTTTGGATTGCACTAAGATGTAAATCCTGGTAGGAAGTGCTAACCAGGTATTGGAATAAAGGTGAAGCCATTTGTCAGAACCCTGATCTTTATATGGCTGGTCACAAATCTTCTGCCCGATGGGAGGGCAGGCTGGGGGCCCTCCTGGATCCACCTCTTGGAAAGGTAAGAGTTTGCAGAGGTACAGTGTACAACAATCTCTAGCTTCTAGAAGCTTCTTGCCTCCACCCCCTCTCTTTAGAACCAAGGATCCTAGCTAGAAAGGGAAGTACTGAGACTTGTTCTAATACATTGGAAACAATTGACTTCAGGGAGAAATGATACATCTACTTCATATACTTGGGAATTATTTCCAATAATATCTTTTTGTCCAACCATGTGCTCAAATGAAGTTTCTGTCTGCCACTGGAAGTAGGAGTTATTCCCTGCTCTAAAACTGAGTTCCATGCTGGCTTTCTACTGAGGGAGTAGACCCTTTGGTTGTCTATTGTCTATTATCAAGAGTTCTTTGTCATTTACTATTGTTAGCTACAGATTTTCCAATGGACACTATCTTTGAGGCTAAAACTAACCCCCTCAAAACAAGTCTCCTCTTTATGAAAATATGAAAAACAAAATTCATCAGTCATTATGAATATAATTTTATTCAGGCTGTGGCAATAGAGAAAACATGTATTCATGGGGATTATCTCAAAGAAAATAAAGGAGGCCTGGGTTTCATAGAGGCAAGTAAATAAAAGAGTCACCCCAAATCTTATGGCAAGGATGGAGGTAAGTCTTATTTCAAAATATGGAAAGACTAGATTGTCCTTCGTAGTGGTTAGCTATTTCTTGGAATACAAAAGGGCGAAGCAATTTCTTAACCAACACAGCTTTTCAGGAAGCACAGGGCTCAGATAAAATTTAACATTGTCAGAACTCATATATTCTTTGACTTTTTAAGAGCCTAAAGCAAATATGAAAGAAGTTGTTATTGTAAGGTTTGGGGTATGAGATAAAATCAAAATTCTGGCATCTTGACTGCCTGTTCTAGAAAAGACACTTAAACTGTCTCCTCATTTAATTAGTTAAAGAACAATGAATGGCCTGCATAACCAAAGCTTCATGAAAGGAAAGTAAACAAAGCTGTTATGACTTTCCTAGAGACCTAGAGAGCCCATGGAACAATTTTCAATTCGGGCCAATCATGGAAACTCTTTCTGTAACTTAGAGGAATTAATTCAACAGGTATATTTTGAGCTAGGTGCCAGGCGTGGCTGTAGGTACTGGAAATATAGCAGTCAACACAGCAGTCCAAAATGTCTCCCCTCATGGAGCTCCCTGCTATGGAGAAAAAGATAGCAGCAAAGAGAGAGAGCGAGCCAAGGGCAGGGGTGGTACAATTTTAAGAAGGTCCATCAGAGAAGGCTTCAGTTAGAAGGTGACATAAGTAAAAACCTGAAGGAAGAACGAGCCATGCTGAGGTCTGAGATAACATTTCAGGTGGAGGGAAGAGTAAAATGTGAAGGCTGAGATGGGAACTTGCCAAATGTTTTCAAAGAAGAGTGAAGAGGTCAGAGCGTCTAGAGTGCAGTGGGCAAGAAGGCAAGTAGTAGGGCTGACGTCAGAGAGCTGTGGAGAGCAGAGGGTGGAGGGTCTCATAGGTCCTTGTAATGACTTTGGCTTTTACTCAGGGTGAAAGGGGAAGCTATTGGATGGTTTGGGCAAGGGGCATGACATTATCTAACTTATATTTTTAAAGGTTCACTCTAAAGTTTTAAGAGGATTGAAGCAGGAAAACAATGAAGAGGCTATTGCACTACTCTTGAAAGGATGGAGGCTTATATCAAGATGGTCATAGTCAAGTATAGTAGATATGTGATGTGGTGCTCAGCTCCGTTCATTAGTGAAAGATTTCGTCCTCCAGCATCTGGGAGGTCCTCAGCTAATGGCCTTTTCAAAAATTGCCTCTTCTGAAGAGAGCTGTCTTGCCCAATGGCATTCCCTCTTCCTAGGGCAGCCTATGTCCAATGACTGGTTGTTGAGGGTATAGACGCCTGGTCCCTCACCTCAGCTCAGAACAGCTCTTTCAGGCCATCCCAACTTAGAGACTCTTGTGGAGTCATCTCAGGCCTTCAGTTATGGCTGTATCACAGTCCAACTTCTTCTTCTGCCCAAGCCTGTTTTCTTCCCTTCCAGAGGCATTGATCCCAGGAGCACTCCCTAATAACCTTCCTGCCTCTTTAGCTCCATCTCGGAATCAGCTTCCAGGAGAACACAGCCTGTGACATGAGGCGGTAAGCAGTGAATGGTCAGGTTCTGAATATACTTTGAAGGTAGAACTAAATGGATTTGCTGATGGACTGATGTGATGTTGAAAAGAAAAAAATCAGTGATGAAACACCAAAATATTTGTCCTAAACAAATGGAGGGATGAAGAAAGACCACATGAAAGGCAGTTTAGGGGGGGGGGGGGAGGAAGGTAGGGAATAGGGAATATATTAGAAATAAAAATAAAATGTTAATATTCATGCAGGTAAAAGGTCAAGTACATTTCTAGGAAGTATATTCTTAGCTTCAAACTCCCAACAATATACAGTTTTAGATGGAATCTGCCATTGCAGATATTTCATTTAATTTGAGGAACATCAATTAATTAAACATAGAAAATGTGAATACATGGGTTCAATCATTACCCAGTGGTTACTGATTCATGGAGACACAGAGTTGTTTTATAAAGGAACAAGCCAGGCATTGACACAGCTACCAGGATATGTGTCAAGAAGTGTTTGTTCTACAAGGCCCTTATAATGCATAGTACAGTAGCAGGCTTCCAAACTGCATATATCACACAACCCAGACAATAATCCCAAGGGAACATGGATGCAGACACAATGGCATGACACACAGGTTTGGCACAGTTCTGAAAAATTCACAGTAAAGAGAAACAGTAGTTAGGACTTGACTCTTGAGCTGGGGCATGACAGGAACACAGAGTAAGTAGAAAGGCGGGGAAAGGGTGCTTCGAGAGGAAGGAGGAAGGGGAGGAGAGGCCCAGAAGTGGGGATGGATAAGATAAATACTAGGAACAGCTGTGATGGGTGTGTCTCACAAGCAAATTATATCTCTTGGGTAAAGTGAGACAAGTTTTAAAAACCAGGCCAAGAGATTGAATTTCACCTTTGAGATTACCAAGTGAGCAGAAGAAATCTTCTCAAACCCTTTAAGGTGCCGACGTGCACTGCGAATCTCCAAAATGGAAGTGTGTAGTATTTTCACTGTCAACTTATTTGACATTGGAAGATTTTTCCATGATACACCTATTAACATCTTTGGAAAGACTTGCTCTACAGACACAGTGAGGCAGAGGGCACTTAACCTTGGAATGTGCTGGGAAAATGAGTGGCTCAAAGGTACCAAAAATAACTAAGGTTTTTAACGGGCATGAACAAGTATCTTGGATGGTGTACAAACAGCATTCATTTATTCTTATCCTCTCACAATTCATCTTCACTGTTAACAGCACATTATGGGGTGCCTGGAAAGAGACTTGTGATTTTCTGGGACCTTTCTTTGCCTTCCTTAATGGGTGATAAATCTGTCCCATTTTTATCATATGATTCTTGTATCCTTGCAAAATATCTTCCTGGCTTGGTGTCATACTGCATTTAGTTCAAGCAATAGGTTGTATTGCCTGTTCTTCAGCAGGCAGTGGACACTCTCTCTGGTCATTGTCAGATGCCAGGTGGCACCTATAAGAAAAGCAGGAAGGAACAGGTCTTGCCCCATAATGGCAGCTCCAAGCCAGGAGGCTCTGTCTGTAGTCCCAAGCTTTTTCTGCTTGTCCTCACTCTTACACGGACTTTCTGCATCTTTGCCGTCTTCCTTTTTGGGTTCTCATTTCCTTACTCTTGTGCTTCTCTAGCTAAGCCACTGGGTAATTGAACTTGACTTCATAGTCCCTTATTCTGTTTAAAAAATATCTGAAAATAGCTTGTTTGTTTTTCCAGTGGGGCCTCCAGCAAGCCTCTAGCAATAGTTCCCAACCAGGAGCGGTACCACATCCCTCGGCCCTCTACTATGTGGCATTTGGGAAATGTTTGGAGGCATTTTGTGTGTGGGAGCGGGCTTGTCACCATGCATTAACGGCGGGATGAGTAGCACCACTGCTGTGTAGAGAGCAGGGGCTGGGGAATCTCAGGCATCAGCATTGTGGAGGCTAATAGCCCACACGAGGAAGAGCTGCCTCGCCCAAATGTCAGTCATGTCCCCTGTGAGAGCCCTGTATGCTTCCAGATGCCAGTCATTTGAGTACCCCTTTGATAATTTTCAATATCTGTGCTACTATTTATTTTTTAAATACTTTCTTTGAATTCACTCACTTTAAAAAAAAAATACTTACTGAAGGCAACAGTATGTTTGAAACAATGGGTCGTTGTTGTTATTTCTATATTTTTACAGTACACATAAATACCTAATACCTCATTTAAAATATTCTTCATTAGTGATACACAGAAGAAGTTTGGGAACCCTGGGCCCTTCTCATGGCCACACACCCTGTTGGGTTTTTAATGGAACATGAGCCTTACGTACATTTTCTCTTCAGAACTATGAAGGCCTGAGCAAGTGCCCCTGGTAGACTCCTTAGCGTGGGCCTCATGAGAGCAAAGCCCACATGTTTAATGTCCCATTCGGTCATTTATTTTATATATAGAAGAAGTCTGTTGGAATGACAGCATCTTTGCCCCAAGCCAGCTATCTTTGCTGGTAGCAATGTTGAAGGATACGAGTGAGGCTTACTTGGCTTTTGCCTCCTCAGATGGTAGGCCCCGTGAGGGCAGACTGGAGTCTTGTGCCTCAGCCTTTCCACATGCTTTGTGACGAAATGAAAGTCTCAGTGAATGAATGAAAACATGAACAAATAAATATATACTTACTCCTCACCACGAGCCAAACAATGGAGTACGATGAAGGTCACGGTCACTGAGTCAAAAAAGTCTTGCTCACATGTCTCTTGAGTCAAAAAAGTCTTGCTCACATGTCTCTTGAGTCAAAAAAGTCTTGCTCACATGTCTTCTGTAACTTCTCTGCACCTCAGTTTCATTACCTCTGAAAAAGGGATAATCGTTCCGGCCTCACAGCACTGTCACGAGGAGTTGATAAGATAATATTCGTTAAGTGCTTGGAACAGTACCAGGCATAGAATAAACGTTATAGAGACATGAATGAATGGTGCTGTCTTGCACGTAACGTAGGTTTTTGGTATTGGTTGAAAGAATGAATCAACAAATGCTGGGTCACGACATTCCTACTCTCCATACCTTTGATATTCAGCTGTTCCCAAGGGCGGCAGCAGATGCTTAAACAGAACTCACCAGGCCCCAGTGGGGTCCTGCTGCAGTTCTCAGCACAGAAAAACTATTCCAGGACAGGTAACTTAGGGTGAGTCCTCCTTCGCCTCAGTTACAGCTGCACAAAGATTTTGCCTTTGGTATTTATTTAAGGAAATGCTAGAACATGTCCAATTAACTAAATCCTGCTTGGTCTCAACTGACTCATTATGCAGGAACACCACCTTCATTACAATGAGCTGAGAGAGGCAGCGATGGGAGACAAAGGAGAGGAAGCAGCCCTGATGGAGCATCTGTTATGAGCCAGCACATGGAAGGTGATTTCAAATGTGTTGTGTCATTTAAATCTCTGACAACCTTAGGAGCCAGGGTTTTAGCCTCATTTCCTTTATTCTGCAGGTCAGAAAACTGATGCTCAAGCTAGTTAACTAACACAGCCAAGGTCATTCACTAAAATACACAGTAGTGCCAAAATTTAAACCCCGGAGGTACCACCTGGGCCTCCAAATGGCTGTCAGCTTCACACCAAAATGTTTCCAGCCCACCTGCTGGGTTTTTGGTGTCAGCATTTCTCTTTCCTCATCATTACAGAGAGTAAGTGAGTGACATTCATAAAATAAATGATCCTTAATAGCTCCTGCCTGCCGCCAGCTAAAAAGTCATATGAAATAGCATAGCAAAGTGAGGTTGCAGTGATTGCCCCCTGGGATTTCATCAAAAGCCAAGATAATCCTGGCTGAGACAGTCTGTGGGCATGGGTTTTTGAATAGGATATTTGTCTCATTGGCTGAAGGAAAAGAGCTCTATTCATAACCTTCTCCTGATAGCCTTTTGCATGTGGGAAAAGCCAGATTGTCCATGAGAAGAAGCCTGTTCCCTTTCTCTGAGCAGGAGGATTCCACCTCCCGTCTCTGGCAACACTGATTTTAGATGGTTTAAATTTTCTTTCTCCCACAAATGTGAGGGCAGTAATAAGAGGTTGTCTCTGTATCTGAGTGTTCTGGGTAGTATTCCGACTTTATTTAGCGAAATGAAATCTGAGCTCCTTCTTGTCTTCACTAAAGAATCCTCTTTGCTCTCTACCCCCACCCAAAGCCTTCCTTCTTTCACCATGGAGCAGACTCCAAAACTATTTTCGAAGTGAGACGTCAGTAGCCTGCTCTACTCTCCGAGGAGTAATCCTCTGCCCTTTATAGGTGGCTGACTGCATCCTGCCTTCCAAACAGCTAGTCTTATTATGTATCATTCGCTGGATTGAGAAATGGCTTACCATCTGAATTTGTTAATTCCAGCAAATATTCTGTTAGATTATTGTTAATCAACCTGAGGTTTGGGCTCCCAAGTAAATATCTGAGGAATTCCCTTCCAAGCCCATTGTCTATGAACTAACTGGATCTCTAACCAATGGGCCTCCCTCTAAGGCAGGGCTTCTCGGGCATAATGGCTCCAGTAGTCAAGACTCACGGTGAACGCTTCAAATGCAAACAAGTATGTATCGATTTCTGGGATCTCTAGGCACAACTGGCGCCTATAAGAAGCTCTCCCCTCCCGTGTCCAGACCACTGGCGTCCCACCTCAAGCTACCATGGGTTCCTCTTCTTTCTCCAGCCTCTGCATCTCACTTTGCCAACTCAAACTTTCCTGCTCTTACCTGGTTCATTTCACACACAATTTTTGTAGTACCTCCCATGCGCCATGCACTGTGAGGGATATCATAGTGAACAAAACAGGCATTGATCCTGTCCTCATGGGGCTTATAGTTTACTGACGAGTTATAAGCTGTGACAAACGATAAGACGGAAAAGACCAGGGAGCTGTAACAACATACTGAAAGGAGGCCTGATCTCCCTTGGGGATCAAACGGTTCCTGTGAGGATGGTCTGGTTCCCTACTCTCTGTCTCACCGCCTCAGGTCTGGTCCTGGAGTTCCCTCGTCTGTTAGCCTTCCCTTTTGGTGACTCATTTGAATTGTTTATTTGGGTTTTGGATGCTTCCATCCAAGATGCCACATCTCAGTAATGCCCCTTTGTTCTATGAACTACAGCCAAAGATGACAGGGTGAACACTATCAAAAGCTATCTTTTTTACAAATGCTAGGCAATGACTGTGAAAAGGCTGGCATGATACATAATAGCTTGTAAGAAAACATTACGGTAAATTTTTTGTGCAGTGAGGAGACATTTCTTGTGCCATGGCCCTTCACCATACTCAGGACACCATATACTGTCCTGCATCCCAGGACCCCAGTATTCTAAGAGGTGGTATGTAATGTATTTCATTCTCCTCCAATTTGCCTCCAGAACCTAGTTAAGGGTGCTGTTTTACTTACTCACTAATTCAAAAAAATATTTTAGACAATATGTCAGGTGCTGTGCAAGGCGATAAGGGGGCTGTGGTGAGAAGACGCAAACAGCCCCTGGCTCAGTGCAGCTCGTATCCACTTTGTCAAGTTAAATGAGCACATCGGGACATCAGCGGAGCAGCCGCCACACTGATGGGGCAACAGTCATGTTGAGGCCACAACTCTCACGGGCCAGACTTTACAAAAGCCACTGTCAACGCTGCTAGCTCAGGACACCGGCAGGAACTTTCAGACCTTTGCATACGTTCTTCAGTCATGCTTTCACTGAAGCAGTGCAATTCTACCAAGAATGAAACACTCTAATAGCTGCCACCCCTTGATTGTTTTTATGACAGTTATGTTAAGATATAGTTCGTGTACCACAAAATTCACCTTTTTAAATAATTGTACAATTCAGTGATTTTTTTTAGTATAGTCAGAGTTATGCAACCATCACCACTGTCTAATTTTAGAACATTTTCATCACCCTCCACCAAAGAAACCCCATGCATATTAGTAGTCACTCCTTATTCCCTCTTCCTCAGTCCCAAAAACCACTAATCTACCTGCCATCTCTATGGATTTGCCTATTATCACATTCCATATAATGGAATCATACAGAGGCCTTTTGTGTCTAGCTTCTTTCACTAAGAATAATGTTTTCAGACTTCATCCGTGCTGCAATATATGTCAGTACTTTATTCCTTTTTATAGTTGAATGATATTCCATTGCATGGATGTATGTACTGTATTTCATTTATCCATTCAACAACTGATGAACATTTGGATCGTTTCTACTTTTTGGCTATTCTGAAAAAAGCTGCCACAAACATTTACGTACAAATTCTTGTGTGGACGTACGTTTTCAGTTCCCTTGGTACACACCTAGGAGTGGAATTGCTAAGTCACTGATTTTTCAAGCTTTGGGCATTATCTGCTTCCTCGTCACGTGGGGCCACTGCAGCGTCATCTCTCCTTCTTTTACTATTCCCTTCCCCATGTGAACTTCCCGTCCGTCATTCTCCAGATATTTATGCCATAATTTTGGTTGGATCTATATTAATGTAATAATATAAATGTTGAACTATGATTACTTTTCCTTACAAAGCTATTATTTTTACCTGGAGTTATTAGCCTTGTTTGTTTGATTATTATTTATGTGTTTATCACTAATTCACCCTTAAACTCTCCCTCAGGAGTTTACTCTCCAAATGTTCATGCACATTAGCTATCCTTTCAATGCCATCATTTTAGATTCCTCTCAGGCTTCTGACTTGCACTAATCGATACTAGCTGTCTGTCCTCTAGACCTGCTGCACGGCTGTGATCCTTAGAGTTCCCTTCAGCAATGTGCAGGGGATTTCTTTCTCTTCTCTCTTGTGTTGGACTCCTTTTGTTCTGGATCCTAATCTTTCGTTTCTGTTGTTGTTTTGCTACCTGAGCTGCATCCTGAGAACATTGCATAGTGTGTACATTGAGAACTTACATGTCTGAAAGACTTTACATTATTTAATTTTTACTAATTTTAATTTTGTTATTTTTACTACATATAAAATTCTATAAAATTTCTTTTTCAGCAGGATTTATTCTAGTTTCCGGGGTTGCTATTGAAAAGATTGAAGCCATTCTTATTTTTCTGTCAGACTCTAACTGGTTTTTCATTCTCCAGAGATTTTAGGATTTTTTCTTTGATTCCAATATTCTTAAATTTAAAGCAATGATACATTTTGACGAATATATTTTGTTCATATAATAATATATTTTGTTGGACCTTTGATAGACCCTTTTTATTTGACAATGGTCTTCAGTTCTAAGAATTTTTCTTAAATTATTTTTTAGTGGTGTAATTTTCTCCATTTTCTTATTATTTCTGCTTTCTTTGACTCATATTGTTTGGATATTTGACTTCCTGGCTCAGTCCTTCAATGTTCTTATATTTTCTCTCATATTTTTTGTTCTTTTGTTATCCTTTGGAAGGTTTTATCAAATTTTTCTTCCAACCTTTTAATTGAGTTTTTAATTTATACTGCTTAAAAAATTTCTAAGACTTTTTTGTTTTATGAATGCTCCATTTAAAATAGCATCCTCTTGCTTCACGTTTGCAATATAGTCTCTTAGCTCTTTGATATTTTTTATTTTATCTAATTTCTGCTTTCTTATAACAGGGAAAACTGGGGGAAAACCCAAAATGCGTGTTAATGGAGGATTGTTTAAATTCATGAGGCTATAGTCCCAAATATAACTAGTGTCTTGTGGTCTATTCTTCATAGGGAATTGTGTTAAAAAAAAATAATTTAGTATCTTTCAGAAAACACCTAAAGAGGTCTAACTCATAACTCTTAGCTCCATTGAACAGTTTATCCTTGTTATATAACCTTATTGCCGAATACTTGGAGCACCATTTGTCAGGTGAAAGGACTAAGGTTGATTAATATATATTGACACAGAACAATATCTGAAACATGTTGTTCAATTTTTAAAATGTTATAAAATAGAGTATATAGCATGATCTCATTTATGTTTTAAAAAATGTAAAGGCTTCCAGCTCCAAATAGACTAAATTTCTTATTGATAATAATTATAAACTCTGCTTCAAGGTGCTAGAAAAGGACCAAAAGTAGGCACAAATTGGAGAATATATAACCCACATTTAACTGATTTTTTCCCCCTACAGACATTCACTAGAGTCTGTAGAGCACATACTTATTGGACTAGGGAGTTAGAGGCCAGTGTAAAGGGCTGCCAGAGCACCGGGAAATTGAAGGGAGCAGGGAAGTCCCAAAAGGTCAGGAGCAATAGAGGGGAGCCCCCAGATATATGTACAAAATCTTCTTAAACCTTGGCTAATGCTTTAACTGCAAAGGCACAGGGAAAGACTCCAAGGAGCACAGAAGAAAGCAACAGCTGGACGGCTGAAAGAGTCAAGCAGAGATTTCAGCAGCTGCCTGGTGCTGAAATAGGAGATAGTGTTTGAAGTTAAAATTTATCAAATTAGAGGGGCTTGAGATAATAAACAGCTTTTTTATTCCTATGATATGTCAGAAGCATCATACCTCAGCTATAAGAACCACATCCCAGAACTATGAGCTATATCCTAGGACTAAAGGCAAAAAAGAAAATATAACTAGCCTAATGAAGCCTAAAGACAAACCTGCAAGGGATTAAGGTTGTTTACAAGAAATTAACTGTCTTCTTGAACAAAACCCAGTACTCATCAGTGGAAGGTAACAGAATTTAAATTTTTCACATCTAGTATACGATAAAAATTACCAGACACGTAAGCAGAAAAATGTGACCCATAATAAAAAGACCAAAAAACTCAGAAAATAAAAAGAGACCCACAGACAAAGCAGATGTTGGAATTAGCATATAAGGACTTTAAAGTTACTATTACAAATTTGCAAAAAATAGATATGATATGTGAAAATATGGGAATTTCACAAAAGATGAAAATGCTTATAAAAAGAACCACATGGAAATGAACGAGTGAAAAATATAACGTCTGAATTAAAGATACAATGCTTTCTAAAATGTTGGATGGGATTAACACCAGTTTGAAGATAGCAGAAGAAAAGATCAAGAAATGAAGAAAAGTCAACAAAAATCACAAAACTGTAGAGAAAAAAATATTGAAAAATAAAAACAAAAACAAAAAAACCAGAACCTTAATTACCTATAGGAAAATAAGCAATCTAACATAAGTGTTATTTAGAAGGAGAGGAAAGAATTAGTGAAACAAAGAATATTTAAGAAAGTTTTGGCTGAAATGTTTCCAATTTGATTAGTATTATCGATCTATAAATCTAACAAACCCAGTAAACCCCAAGCACAAAAAAAGAAATCCATATCAAGGCACATCATTGTCAAATGGCTGGAAACTGAAGATAGAGGAAAAAATCTTAAAATAGCTAAAAGAACACATAAATATACATGAGAATAAACATAGAATGTCTAAAGATTGTTCATCAGAGAAGATGAATAGGATGTGGGGGCAGGACATCCCAGACCCTCTCCCCAGCAAAACAACAATTTAACTCCTGAAAACATTTTTTTAAAATCATTCCAAGTCTCTGGAAATTGTCCTGAGTGCATACAGCATACAGCAAGTGACAAAATATTCATTCAAGAAAATATACTAAATCTAGACAAGAACACTGAGGATCCGCTCCATTATCCACACCATTCCCCAGCCACTATCTGCTATCCCCTGACTGTGCTGGACCAAGAAGGTGGGTGGGCTCCTCTCCCTCTCTCCCATCCAGTTGCAAGTCTAAGGCTACAGTTTCACCTTTAGAGGGCAGACTGCTGGCACTTTTTTTTGTCTTTCCCAGCCCCATGTGGAAGGAGCTCTATGGCAAGGATGCAAGGCAGAAAGGGCGAGGTCTTGCTTCCCCTACCCAGACACCCTCCCAGTAGGCTGGAGCTCTGCCCCAAGTGTCCTGGATCTTGATATGTGTGTTGTTTTTACTGACATATGCATTTGTCAAAATCTGTGAGTTTCACTTTACATTACTTCCATTTTTTTTAACTTAGAAGGGAAAAATACTTACTTGCCGAGTGTTGAAAAATTTTTTAAATTGTTAGATTTACTTGAGGAAACTTGAATCTTCACAATACTGGATCTAATGAGGAATCATTCTGCGCAGATACTACTGCTAGTGGCCTCCCACGATCCACTCTCCCTTTCCTTCTTTGAAACAGAGCTCTGATTTCCAGCTCAGCATACATTACCTTATAGAAAAAAATACTAAATTTACAGCTTCTCTTGCCCCAAATATGGGCATGTGACAAAGTTCTGGCTAATGACATATAAGTAGGGTGTCGAATGGGATCCAAGGATTCTCTTTGACAGATGCTATCTTAGCTGTAAATGCCCGTTTGCCCTTCCCACTATCTGGAACGTGGATACGACGGGTGGAACTCCAGCAGCCTTTACAACTATCCGATGACTTAAAGAAGGGCACCCAGGCCTGAAGATGACAGAACAGGAATTCAGGTGTTTAGGGACCTAATGACATTATTTTTGTTTTACCAGCCCTGACCTACTTAATAGGCTTATTTTATGTGAAAGAAAAAAATCTCACTTGTTTAAGTCACTATTGTTTTGAGTTTTTATATTATATACAAACAAACTCTATTCAAGTCTTCCTATTTTTAAATCTTTTTATGTGAAATATTTATTTATTTTTCTGGAAATCAGTTTTGTTCACCAAATATATGCCTGTCATTCTTCATTTAAGTTTAAATACCACTGATGACCTTTCATTTTCTTGCTCTTTCAATCATAAATACACTACATAAATTTCTGAGTGGTGGGAAAACAATTCTGTGTCTAGAAGCTTTATTTTCTACTCAACTGGCATTTTCTAGGTAATGCCAAGGACTTAGTCTTATTCTATGTATCCCGTTTCCCTAGGATTTGGGAGGGAGAAGTAACCATGTTGGTTCAGTTCACCGTCTTGAGCCAATTTATTTTTCTTTAAATGGAAGAGAGATGGCTAGTGGAGTTCTGATGTACTTACTCTATAACCCAAATGCAAAATGGGAGGTTTCCACACCCCCAAAGTAAAGCTTTGAATACAACTATACTTACAATGGCTCTGGCTCTGAAATTGGAGTCTCTGAAAATTGGAGGAAGAAATTACAGAGTTCTCAGCAGATTCTAATATTAGTGAGCAAGCCTAAGGGTGAGACTACAGCCTGCCATCTTGCTTTTTCATTCTACTTCTTCTAACATCCTCCATGATCACCTTAACAACTGCCACTTTAAACTACGATTGAGAAAATACCACTTTTGGAGCATAAGAACAGAAGAATGTTTGAACCCCTCACTATCCCTTATACATTCCTACCTCACCTCCATCCCCCAAACCATGCTTCTGAAGAAGGAGCTTTTGCTGACATTCTATACAAATTTGCTCTACTTACTGATGTCTGGTGATCAACTTACTGATGTCAGGTGGAGTCTTCAGATCACCCTTGGAACCAAAGGATCTCCTTATGCCTTTCAATTGCTCCTGTAGCTTTAACAGAAAATTCTGTTTTCAGAATCACTATTGATTCTGATTGACCTTTGTTGATAAGTTCCTTTTCCCCCATGGATTTGAGTAGATTTGGGTTTTGTTAAAACCAAACTAAGTAATAAGTTCCTTCTCAGAATTGTCCTCAATTTCTTGTTCTCAGTGAGGACAAACACCCTCACTAGGTGACTCGTTTTGCTACCCTTAGGCAAACACCAAATTGAATATTTAACAGTTCCTTTTATGAAGTTGGAAGGAGGAGGAGAGGGTCCCAGGAAGCCAACTCCCAGTTCTAAGAAAGTAAGACACTCTCCGTGTCCTTTTCTTTAGATGATTATCCTTTTTAACCAGTAGCTACATGGTCAACCTCTGATACCTCTGCGATCACATTGAGGTAACAAAGTCAATCAAACCTCCATTGGCCTGTCTGCCCCAAAGCAACAAAGATCTTGTCTTCTGGTAATGATTTAACAAAGTCCAAGTCAACCTCGCAAGGAGGAAATGAAAAAGGATTTAGACAGCAGTTTTTTGGCAGCAACAATATTTCTGTGGCTGGCCTCTTTTAACACAAAAGATTGTTGCTAATAGATATGTCAGAGCTTTTTCGAGACATGTCCCGTTTTATGTGCATTGTGCAGTGCTCAAAAAAAGGAAATCAGTCTTTTGCAGCTTCCAAGAAAAAGTGTTTTTCTCTTCTTCTTTGTTTGTTGCACATCTAAATGCCAGAATCATCTAGGAAGGAGGGGATGAAGATTTTCAAAAGAATTGGCTCCCTCACTACCAAAATAATATTCCCCTTCACACACACAGACACTGGCACCTGCAGGAGAGAAGGTGCTGTTTGTCTCACTGGATCACAATTTGGATGTTTGATTTAAGTACAGAAGCCTTGTATTGTAGTCAAAACGTATTACATAAAATTGCCCCTGAGACAAATCCTCAGAAACTGGATAAATAGTACTGTGTGCTCTGATAAAATTACACCCTGGGAGATTATCCCAGGAAGATATGAGAACACTGCATCCTATATCAAAGAAGTGAGTGATTTAAAAATATTTACATACATATTTGTGTATACGTATTTATATAGAGATATGCGTGAATGTATACATACTCACCTAAATTTGCATATGAGGTTTGCTGTTTTCAGAACTTTTGTAGATACATTATGAATATAATGTCTATTTATGCCTCTTCCTTCTGTTAACTCTTTCATTTTTCTTCTTAATTACCTTTAAAGTAAATTTGGCCTCTTTCTAAGTTAAAGATATTGAACTTTTCAGAATCTACATATAAATTAACTGGTTAACTTCTAACGACTGCTTTGTTTTTGAGAGAAGAAGAAACAAACGCACAGAAAGTTGGGAGCAGATATCCTGGGGGGCTTTGGCACAATTACAGCTCAATTCTGAGAATCCAGATTTAGGAGACAAACAAAATGTCAGGCTGACCTCCTCTCCATCCTTTTGCTACTTAGAGGTCCACTCAGTCTTTGGAATTAACATCAGCTAATCTCAGGGGACTGTGTAATTAAGTAATAACAGAATTAAAGTGGCAACAGTAAGAGATTTGGAATTAATATATCTTTGGGGCCAAAATATTCAGCTTAATTAAGTGTATTTTGATAAACACTGAATATAATTTAATTATGCAAAGAAGAGAAAAATTAAGCTCTTCATTATGAAGAAGAGATTTACTCTATGCTACACAATGGGACAAAAATTATGGGGAAAAATTTGAAGATAGAATTTAAGTTCAAGACATTTCTTAGACTTGTCTTTTATTTTCACACAGACTTATTCAGTGATCTTAAATGTCTATAAAATCTGGCATAGATTACTACATTTGGCTTCTACTGAAAGAAATTTCAAACCTTGCAGTTTTAACATTTAAAATATGAATATTATTTAGCTTTAAAAAAGAAGAAAAAGAAGAGAAAAGCTTAGTTCTAGTAAAGAATCACAGAGACCTCTTTATGGGGCTTCTCAAGATATGGCAGCTGGCTTTCCCCAGAATTAATGATTCAAGAGAGGGAGCAACAGAAACAGAAGCCACAGAGTCTTTTATAACTAGCTCAAAAGTTATGTAGCATCACTCATGCTGTATTATATTGGTCACATCGATCAACCCCAGTATAGTGGGAAAAGGAACTACAAAAGGGTGTGAATACCAGGGTAGGGGCTCACTACAGACTGTCTTGGAGACTGACTACCACAGTTCTCTAGAAAGAGACAGGCAGAGGGCAAGGGCATGAGTCAAATAAGACAGTACTGCTTTTTATTAATTGATCCACCATCCAATAACCCCTACTATAGATTTTGATTTAAAAAAAGAAGAAGAAGAAGAAGCATATGACCTAGGCTTTGAGGCCTATACAGAACATCTTACCCTTACCTGCATTTAAATCTTGGGATCTTAGTACCCTCTCAAAGGATGCATGGAGAAAAGATGATAAAATGACAGAGAAAATAAGACGACTAGTAATTTGATTTAGCTCTCTAGGCACTTGCATAGAGGAGGTGGAGAGTAAGAAGGAGAGCTGAGTCCACTGGCCTACCCAACTGCATGTAATAAAAAGGAAGAGAACCATTTCTAGAGATGGCAACCCTGCCCACTAGTTACAAGGGTCTATCTCTGGTCCCAGACTCTAATCTATCAGATTAGCAACTCCTCTTCCCTTGGAATGGGGGCAGGGAAGATAAGAAGAGGCAAAGTGACAGGGGGAAAGGAGTTTAAAATACCTTTTTTCTGTACAGATATATTGCTATCCATGTTTTTCAGAAAAGTGAGATGTGGAAAGGTTAACTGAAGTTTAGTGAGGATGAGTTCCAAGAAGCCACGAATGAAAAAAATCCCAACTTTTAAATTCAACCATAGTGGTTACATTGGGTTAAAGATGTGATAAGCTCAACATGAACTTGTGAAGAACTTCAATTGTTTTTCTTTTTAGCATTTCTTCTATATCACAGGTGTTTGGGTTCTTCATTAAAATAACTAAAGATGCACATTCAAGAAATAGAAACACAACTTGGAATCATGTATTGCTATCCCTTGTTTGCAGAGGTAAGTAGACTGAGAGTTAATATTCCAAGAGTTAAGAGTTGGACATGAGGCCTAGGTTTGTTTTACCCCAGCTTGATGCTTTTTCCTCTGTGGCACTGGGAAGAAATTCCTGCGTATATGCTCCCTTTGAAATTGGTTGGAATCTTTCTCTTCCCCAAACGTATGAGAGGCAGGAGAATGTGGTAGAAAGGACACTTGTCTTAGACCCAGAAGCCCCAGGTTAAGTCTCAGCTCCATCCTGCATAAGCTTGTGCAATCTCGGCACACTCCCTCGGGTTCTTCTTCTGAAATTGGGTATAACAACATGGGTTAACTTCTCAGGATGGGTGTAACGATGGAAGCACATACTAGCTGTGAAAGATCTCTGTAGGGTCTAGTGCTGGGCAAAGGTAAGGAATCAGTTTTTGGAATGTAAATTTATAAGGTGTCCAACTGCCAAACTTAGATGGCTATGCACATGCTTCATATATTTTACTGCTTCTAGAGTTTTTGACTCTCTACCCTTGGGCATTGCATCCCCCACCCCTCTCTGCATGACTTTGTTTCACTGATGGGGAACCAACTGAACTTTGGACCCAGGTCAGTGACTCAGTTTTCTATGTGGGATGAGGTTTTCCCTTCCCCACAACCACAGGAATGGGCAGAGTATGTGAGTCCTGCTTTGGAGGGAAGAAAACAAATAATTCTATCATTTAATATGACCCTTAAAAGCTTTAGCCGCTTCGGTGAGTGTGGACATTAATGCCTGGCAGTTGTTTCTGCTAACAGAGGGGATTTATTATCATAGAAAATCATTTCAATCCACAGAGATTCCATAGGGACCATTGTATGGCCATGAGTATAATTAATAGCAGACCTATTTGGAAAGGACATTAATATTTACACAGAGCCTTCCATGCTCAAGGCAGAGTAAGGTAGGAGATTGGTGAAATTCTTATTTTGCAGAGGAGAAAGCTAAAATTCAGAGAGGTTATGTAGTTTGTTTGTCCAAGGTCACAAGCTTAAACATAGTAGTTAGGACTTGAATCCAGGCCTTTGCACTTTCTCTAGTCTCACACCAGGGAGAGGCCAATGTGTTTTGAATCTATCATTTATCGACGTTTGAACATGAGAGAAAATGTGTGGGGGAATCAACAACTAACCAATTGTTCAGAGTTTGGAAACTTTGGGCAAAAGAAGGTCAAAGCGTTGATTAAAAATGAAAAATAAAAGCCTCATACTTCTCCTGCCTCTTGACAGCAGCCACAGACACACTTTTGATGACAACCCTTTTTCATACATTGTCATCAGGGGGAGATTCTAACACCAGGGCTTTTAATGAGTGGAGGGTAGGGGAAGTCACAACAAAATACAGAGGACCTAAAACAAGAATTTGAAGCAGTGTCAGTCTGGCAAAAAGAAATTAAGTGAAACTCAGAAAGTTCTCAAATACATAGAAAGAGATTTTGTTTCACAACTTACAAAAAACAAATTCCAAAATATGTGAACTTCTGGGAAACAAATTGCCAAGGCGTTAATAGTAAGTTCTTGGTAGTATTAGAGCACACTCTGACTTGCACATCTGACTGAAATACTTTCCTTAGCAAACAACACTCTTTCCTGGCAGTGATTCTTAATGTGCTGCTAAAAGGCAACTCACACATATGATAGTCTGATCACTTTAACAAAAAAAAATAAAATTAATGGAGCACATACTACATGCCTGGCTATGACCTAGGTCCAGAGATACAAATGTAAACAGAATATGGGCTAACTTTCATTAAGTTTACAGTCTAATAGAAAAAGCAATTAAGTCAACAGGCAATTATAACATGTGCATTAGGGTTGGAGCTAAAATGAAGGTAAAACAAGGTGGAAAAGAAATAGAGGAGCATCTAACTCAGTCTCGGAAGGTCAGTGAAAGCTTCCTGGATAAAGTGCTACTTAAGCTGAGGCCCCAAGGATGAGTAGGCGTTAATGGGGACATGTTAGTGTTCTCCAGAGAAACAGAACCAGTAAAAGATATAGAGAAATATATATCAGGAGATTTATTATAGAAATTGGCTCATGCAGTTTTGGAGGCTGAGAAGTCCCACGATCTGTCGTCTGCAAGCTGGAGAACCAAGGAGCCGGCAGTGTAAGACTTGATCCATGGATAGATGTCCAAGCTCAGGCAGAGAGCAAATTCGCCTTTTGTTCTATTCAGGCCCCCAGTGGGTTGGGAAATGCCACCTGTAATGGTGAGGGAGATCTTCTTTACTCAGTTTACTGATTCAAATGATGATCTCTCTCAGAAACACTCTCACAGACACTCCCAGAAATAATGTTTTGCCAGCTATCTGGGTGTCCATTAATCCATTCATGGTGACACATAAGATAAACCATCACAGCAGGTTTAGTCTCAGAAGGTGGAGGAATGTGTGCAAAGGGGTAGAGATGAGAGAATGGACTGTGTTTGAGGAACTGAAAGAGATGCAGTTTGGCCAGAGTATTGAGAGTAGAGATGGCTAGAGAGATGGGCAGGGGCTAACCTTGCATGTCATGTAGAAGAGTTAGGACTTTATCCTAAGAAAAATGGGAAACCATTGAAGGGATTTAAGGATGAGGATAAGAAGATCATACTTGTGTTTTAGAAAGATCACCGTTCTGCATTTATGTGTTTCAGAAAAATCTGTTTAGTGACTCAGAGCATGAGCCATGGGATGAGAGGCAACAAGAATAGAAACGGAGTAACCAGTAGGTGGCAACCGCTGTCATCCAGGCCAGAGAGGAGGGTGGACTGGTCTGGGGTTACACCGTTACAGCTGAACATAGTAGACAGAGTCAAGAACTCCTTAAGGGGTAGTTTGAATCAACAGAACCTTGACATTTATTCACCATGAGGCAGGAGGCAGGAAAGCAGTTACGGATGGCTCCCAGGTTTCTGGAATGTGTAGATGAGGATGCCAGCTCCTGAACTACAAAACACTGCTGTAGGAGCGGGTTTCAGAGAGATGCTGGAGTTACATTTTGGTAATTGCTGAAGAATCTGTGGGACATCCAAGTGAACTGAACCTTCAATACTGAGTAAGAACCATAAGCTGCAATCTCAGGAGAGAGGTCTGAATGGGCTGTGGATTTGGAAGTCATTGGCGAATGGTTGGCAGTTGAAGCAAAGGCTGAAATCATGAGGGTATGGTTAGCTCTAGCAGTCCTGACTTCAAAGATGGTCTGGAAGCTTCCACTTTTTCTTAGTTTGCACTTGTCAGACCATTCACAAATGAAAGGCTGATCCTAGCACTTCCTAGCTGAACCCCAGCTCGGGCATTCTACATGGACCCTGTCTTTATCTGAAATGTTGATTTTTTTTTTTCATCATGGAATTTTGGGGCATTAATTTTTTTTTAAATATTGCATTAAAATATTACTGATGTCAATTACTGATTTTGAGGGGTCTCCTTAAATTTGTGCCCAAGGTGAGCTCCTCAGTTACCTCACCCTAGTTCCTTCCCTAAATCCCAGGCCTGAGTGGTGGATTGGTGGATTTTCCATGTAGCAGGCTGGCTGTTACAGGCCATTCCCCAGCCCTCACAGCCACCTGAGGGGAGACAATCAGCCCACAGAGCAGGTGAATGCTGGGGAATACTGACCTATTTTGATTGTTGCCAAAACAAATAGTCTCTAAGAAACAACTTACAGGAGAAGAGGAAAGAAGGAGCACTACATTCCAAAGACAAACAGAAACTGTTTTCAGAAGATTGAGTCTTTTGGATTCTTGGTACTTTTTTAATCTTGTTCTTTAGTAAGGAAATGGACAGTCCGACTTCCAGGGGATCAGGCGTGACCCATGGCTCCCAAGCTGGCCCAAGCTGACAGCGTTCCCCTTTGTACCATTATGAAAGGTACAGAGATTTGATTCTGAGGAGGTCAGCTAGTCAAGGAGAAAGCTATTTTCCCTGAAGTATCTCTAGTCTGAGGTTTCCACGAAATCCAGTACTGGGTCTGGAACTGCTCGTGGGTCCCTGGGGCTTCCAAGTCAGGGCGAGATCCCAGGTAGCAGATGTTTCTGCGTAGCCACAGGCCCGCAAGCCGAGGCTCAATGTGGCTGGACCTCTGCTCGCCCAGGGCAGCCAGAGCCGCTAGGGGCACTGTCCTCTGTGGCATAGCGAGGCTGCTGGAAGGCACCTGCAGCCTGCCTGCTCTGCTCAGACCCTTCGTGTAGGTGTATTTCACCCACTCCCAGAAACCCCATCTGCCTTCGAACTGAGGGGCAAGGCCTGGAAGTTCGGCTGCATCAGCAGGAGTTCTGGATGAGCTTGACTGTTTCAGACAGAAAAAGAGGCCCATAGATTGAACTCTCCATACATACCTTTTACCCAACTCCAGAAATAAAACGTTACCAACGCAGTCGAAGTCCTCTTAAAAACAACTTAAATATCCACTCTTGGGAGAATGGATATATAACAGAGAGGCATGTTCCAGAATATTCTATAGCAGGTAAAACAAACGAACCAGAGCTATGTGTGTTGTCACAGATAATATATCTTAAATACATTGTTTAGCTTGATTCTTTCCTTGGCTATTTCCCAGGAAACTGGGACTGACTTGCCCTCCGCTTAGGTCAGGACCTGCGTGCCCCGCTTTCTTCTCTCCCTTTTCTTCCTCCTTCCTTTGCTCTTCCTTTTCCTCCCCTCGATCCTTTTTTTCTTATCGTGGCTTATGTTCTTCCTGCCTCTCCTGGTTCTCTCCTCATTTCTCTTTCTTTTATCTTCATGGGAAAAGCCCAAGGTCGGGTATGGGTATACAGAGAGGTGAGTGTGAGCATTTGTGTGTGTGTGTGTGTGTGTGTGTGTGTGTGCGCGCGCGCGCACACACACAGTGGTGGTGGTGGTGGTGGAAGGGGTTAATATCTAGCTTGTACCGGACCATAATGCAGGCTGTGCTCACATTGCTTCATTGTCAATTCATTATTATCCCCATTTTAAGACTGGGAAAACTGAGGCCGAGAGAGATTGGGAAGTGGGTTGCGGCTCTGCAAAAATAGCTGAGCTGAGACTTGAATTCAGGTCAGAATCTAGCGCCTGGGCTCCTCCCACTTCCCACCACGCATCCTAACCCACCCCTCCACCCTTTCCCTCTCTCCTATTTTTTCTCCCCTTTTCTCTCTAAGACTGTCCCATTTTGCCTACTACTACAATTACCAGTATTACTATTATATTTTCCATTATACATTTCAAGGATGCCGTAGGTTATGGTTCATCAAATGCTTTCTGAACAGGATCTTATTGGGTCCTAACAACCCCTGAAGGGTCAATATTCAGCACACTTCACAAACAGGAACTGAAACTCAGAGAGGCTGGGGCCATACTGGAGGCCACACAGCCATGAGCCACTCTTCCGTCCCTGACTCTGCATCCTTTTTATTCTGCTTCACTAAGACCCTCCAAAGTCACGAAACCACTTGAAGCCAAGTGCCGGTCACTGGGAACACACACAGTGCTTGTGAAACCGGATTAGGTCTTTACATTTTTATATTTCATTCACCATGGATTTTTTTACATGAACGTTGATATTTTTTAATATTGCATTAAAATATTATTTATATTACTTATTTGACTGCTGGGTTTATTTTGAGCTCTTAAATTTTTCACTGGAGGTGATGCCTCACTCTCCTTACCCTAGTCCCAGCCCTGCTTGTCTCTAGCTCCTATCAGAATTACACTGTGCTTGCCTCTAGAGGTCACCGTGTGAGAGTTGGTTTTACAACAGTGCCGCCTGGCAGCCTTTTCCGACCCTTCTCCACAACTTTGCTTTAGAGCATCTCACTCCCCAGCTGCCTTTCTGGGAAACCTGTCTGATCAGAATGATTCTGTAGGAGCCGGTGAGGGCCTTGGGTAGGCGCAGGGACAATGATGTTGCAGCCAGAGGAGATCTTATTTCTTCCACGGGGCCCTTGCTGTTAGGGATACTCAGGGCTTTGAGTGCGTTAGCATAATGACTCCTTTTTCAGGCAAGGGACTATTCGGGAATAAACTTCCATGGACATCTCCTTACGCACCCCCACCCCCTCCCCCTGGCTGTTAGCCTTTAGGGAAATAGAAAGAACAGCCTGCTCAGGGTTTTTCCTAGAAAAGCCATTCGATGAGCCCATTATGGAAAGTGAAGCTGTTGTTTTCTTCGATTGATCACAGTGTCCTGTTTCCCAAAGCAAACGTGGCCTTGGATCTTCCAATGAACAGGGCCGCAAAGGAAGGGCCCTGGCTTCCTGGATCTTGACAAAGACTCTAAGACTGGGTCGGGTGGGGTGAGGAGAACATGGATAACCTTGTCCTCAAGGACTTGGCCATTCATTTTTACCTTCGAGAGAGCTCAGGTTACTTATTTCCTTCATGTTTTTTCTGCCAGTGTGAAATATTAGCCTTTAAAGATTTCTTTACAGTTCCTTGAAAGCCAGTGGGGTAAAGGGAGCCAGAGGATTATATAACAGCAAAGCTTATTTAAAGCCACAGTGTCTCTCTATAGGGCTGTGGAGTTTTATTTATCAGATTTTGTTACTAATTACTGAAGAACAGGATACTAATTTTGTGAAGAAACTAGAGGGACCCCTCTCCCCCCCCCCATTCCTTATGTTCTCTTCTTTTACTGCAAAGACGTGTATCCTAGCACACTGATAAAAGAAAAATACAGAAGTTCTTTCAAGAGAGACAAAAGGAAATTATGTATACTAACCTCAGACATAGCATAATCGGAATTCAGAAGAAAAAAATAAAGAGGAAAGCTTCCTGAAGTACGTGTTTTAATTTAAGAGTCTTGGAAATTTTATAAATATTCAGCTGCTTTCTCCTTTCAGAGGCTCTTTGAGGTAGGGAAGATTCAAACGTCAGATAATCTACAGCTACATTGTTTTATGCGGCACTTCAATACCTCTCAAAGTGCGAACTGTGCATTGCCTCCCCAGAGCACCACACCCCCTTGATATGCCCTTCTCGTTCTTCCATTTTAGAGATGAGGAAACCGAGGCCCAAGGATATTGTGACCTGCCCGGCATCATCTAGCTGAACTGGAGACCGGATTCTGAGATGTTGTCTTTCTCTTGCTGGTATCGCCCACAGAAGGCCCCCACCTCCTTTCCAATGGCTTTCAGTCAAGGGTGACTTTGCCTTCCAGGGGATGTTTGGCAATATCTGGAGGGATTGTTGGTTATCACAATTGGGGGAGGGGGTGCTGGTAGAGGTGCCATTGGCATCTAGCGGGTAGAGGCCAAGGATGCTGCTACACATCTTAGAGTGCACAGGCAGCCTCGACAAAAAAGTCGCTGGTCTTAAATGTCAACAGTGTTGAGGCTGAGAAGCCCGGTCCACACTGTGCCCCATATCTCAGGGGAATTCCAACCTCTGAGCGCTGCCCAGGGCTCCTCTGCCCAGCGACAGGCTTGGCTTCTCTCCCACGGCAGCCACAAGAGTTAAATGTGCTGTCTAGAATGCCCTTTGGCAGTGGCCAAGCGTGCCCTGCAGAGTTTATTGCAGGACACGCAGTGCATCAGCCGCAGCTGATGTGTTTTAAAGTTTATAGTCACAGGGCGCCTGTCTCTAGTTAGCAGCGAGCCCTCTGGCAGCCTTCCTGCCAGGGAGGAAGAGAGTTCCACAGAGGCCTGCAGCCCCCGCCAGCTGACAGCGCGTGGTATTCGGGGACGGCAGTTGCTCCGAGGCACCTGGGAATAGGCCGGAGCAGAGATGGCATCGAGCACGCGGTCTCCCCTTCCGACCCGTCAGTGGCAGCCCCTGCCAGAAGATGGCCTATTGAACATTTCCAGGAATAGCACTGCCAAGCCTGTCAACTGCTTTCTTGGAAATACATTCAGTAAGGATGGCAGACGTCCAGTAGGGAGAGCAGAAAGCCCGGCCTGGACCACGCCACTGAGAAATGGTGACGCCTGTCCGCAGGCCCTCTCGGTGCCTTGGGAAGGGGCGCGGTGCTCGCTGGGCTTCGGAGCTCAGCAGCTTCTGGGTCATTTAAAAATGTTCTCAGTGCAGAAAGGAGACGGTCATGCCTTTCGGAAGGCCGCAGGCCCTGCTATGTGAAACTCGGCAACCTTCGCGTGCTGGCTGTGTTCAGACACCAGCGGACAGCAAGGCCTTCAGGCTGGAAGGGCAGGAATTAAGCGGCAGCAGCCACGAACCTCAACACCATCTCGGGGAGCTGGCTGTCGCTCCTTCTCTTCCTAAGTTTCACGCCCAAAGAAAGCCGAAGTCGCACCAGAAAGGGGGAGTGTTTTTTGCTCCCACCCTCCAATCACTTGGAAGATGCAGGAAATAAGAGGCACAGCTGTGGAGCTGAGAGACAAATCTTGTTATTCACCTTCCTGCCCCCACCCCCACGTCCATGCAGAATAACCTTTTTCCTCACAGAGGCCTGACATATCTGTTGAAATCTGACCCCCTGGGACCCTCTGCTCTGGAACTACATTTCCTTCCAATCTCCAGGGTGGATCAGTGGTGGCCGGGCTTGGGAATGCCTTAAAGAAGGCCAGCTGCCTTCAGGGAAAAGCTCCGTGAAGATGTAGGCGGCACACATTAAAGCCGGAGACTAGAAACTCTCTGGTGCCTGGGGTGTTCAGGGAAAATTGGTTACTCACCTTCTTAAAATAATAGGTGTCATAATTTATCACAGAGTAGGTATGGGACATACATTTATTTTCAAAAACCACTGACTCGCAGGACAAACATTCAAATTCAAGGCCCCCACTGAGCTACAGTTAGCTGCGGGTAGGGCTGCCAAATAATATCAGACTTCCAGGTAAATTTAAATTTCAAGAAAACAACAAACGATTTTTTGGATATTATTCGCTATTTAATTGAAATTCACGTACCCCTGAGTGCCGTGTGTTTCTTTTGTTAAGTCTGGCCACTCTACTTGGTGGCTAAATTGACTGAGCTGTTAGCTTAGTCACAGGAAGCATCCACACATATTCAACATATATGAGGGACCATGCTGGTTACAGGAGGAAGGAAGGAAGGAGGAGGGTTGCAAGGAAGAGGGAAAGAGAAAGATCAAGAAGAAAGGAAGACAGGCATAGTGAAGGAGGAAGAAAATCTGCTACTGCCGCTACTGCCGTCAACCATTCTGGGCACAGGCCCCAAGCAGGGCTGCCCCTCAGAACCCCAAAGGGCTCGGGATAGCCCCAAAATGCACATGCTCGCTAGGCAGCCAGGCCAGCGCGTGGTGCTGCCCGCCGCCCTGCCGGTGAGCTGGAACCTGCGTGTGTGTACGTTAACACCTGGCGTGGCTCCTCTGCTCATTTGCATGCTCCCTTGTCCCTTCTGACTTTACGAGTTCAAAGATAAAATTAAGAATTTCAAGACAGTAACAGCAACGCATTAAACCAAGCATGGTATCCCTTCTGAGTGGGCCCTACGTGACTGCATGGGTTGTAAACCGGTTAAACCCATTCTACTCCTGGACTGACTTACCCAGCTTTGCCTATGGAACATTTGTACTGTATTATTCTCTAACAACATATCATCCTAAATTATTTAGTGTCTGTTTCTCCCACTAGACCCAGGTTAGCAAACTATGGCCCTTGGCTAAATCCAGCCAGCTGCCTGTTTTGTAACAGAGTTTACTGGAACACATTGGCACTCATTTGTTTAGGTATTGTCTATGGCTGCTTTGATATTACAGTGGCAGATCTGAGTAATGTAACAAGGAATGTTTGGCCCACAATGCCTAAAACATTTGCTATCTGGCCCATTATAGACGTTTATTGATGTCTGCCCTGGACTGTAAGATTCCTGAAGGCAGGGATCCTATAGCACTAGAATAGTGCCTGGCATATAGAAAATGATGTCAACATTTATTGAAAAAAGAATAAAGGGAAAAATGAGTACACAAAGAGCCTAATTTTTTATCTAAAAGAAAAACATGGAAATTTTACGTTTAACTTAATTTTTGTTTTCATAAAAAAATTGTTTTAAAAAAAATCACATACCAGACTGTGAAATTGACTCTCCAGGGAAATAATATAAGGTGTTGTCTTGTGGCTTGGCATACCCCCCTGACACACTGCTACGCACCTCAGTCTGAAGAAGCACAGACATTGAATATATATCATTCATCATCCAATAAATATTTATTTAGCAAAGCATGGGGCTAGGCGTTATGGCAAGAATGATGATGATTCACTGAGTGTTACCTAATGGATCGATAGACCAAGGGAGAAAAGACTCACAAATATACATTATACACAAATGCAACTATGTAATTATATGATAACAGTGTTAAGTGTAGAAGAAAATTTCTGGATCAAGTGCTATGGGCTTTCGGAATCAGGACAGATTTGTTTTGGCTGCAAAATCAGGAGAGGCTTCTCTCCAGTCCTTCCGTTTGGTCTCGGATCCCATCCCTGCCCTTCAGCTTCGCTACACCACTAGGAGTGGACTCTTGCGAAACTACATTTCCCAGCTGCCCTGCCAACTGGCTCCAGCTGGGTTCTGTCAGTGGGAGGCCATGGAGAAAGCTGGAAGACTGAGGAAGGGAGAAGGCAGGCTCACTTCTCTCTGAGCCTTGGTTTTCTCACTTGTAAAATGGAAAATCTAATAGCCTGTATTTCATCAATGAGAATGAAATGAGATAACGCATGCAAAATGCTTAGAATAATACCATATTATATTATATATATATAATATACATTATACATATAATATATATATGTAAGCATTCAAAGAATAGAGCTATTATTTCCTTTAGCCTTGCTTAGGTAAGGGAAAGAGCGCAGTGATCAGTTAGTGATGTCTTTAAGAGTAAAGGGCGAGAGAGTTGGGCTATGTGGAAGGAATATTTACCAAACCTGATATTTTGAAGCTGTATTGTGGAGACCTGGAAAATGGGTTGACAGAATTTAGTAAGGTATTGGGAGGAATCAAAGAACAGGGATGGTGGTACCAAAAGGAGGCAAGGTATGAGAAAGAGTATATTCAGTAGACAAGATTATCAGTTCATTTTTAGACAAGAGTGTTGAGTTCTTCAGTTGCAGAAAATGAACAAACGTAAAAAACAGTGATATACTTGAGGATACCTCAAGAGATGGGGGTTTTAATAGAGACACATATATGTGCAGTGAGTTATCAAAGAAAACTATCTCAGCAGCTACATATTCAGGACTCGTAGAGAATCTGAAAACTGCAGGAAACCAGAGCGACTCCAGGTACTAGGGTCTGGTCTCCACTGAGAAAAAGAAACCATTGTTCTTTACTTAGCAAGTGGTCCCTGCTCGAGACTCCTTCTGTTTCTGCTTTTCTCGAGTTCCACTTTTCTTCTCCTGCCTCTCTTTCTGTGGCTATGTGCTCTGTGTCTTGCATTCAAGGTGAACCAACTGGATATTTGCCATCTAATATGAAGCTTTACAACTGGGCTGCATTCTCAGTTCAGGCCACCTACAGTTTCCTTGGGTCTGACCCATACTGGATGCCTTTGGCTCAGCACAGCAGAACCGCCTGACCCAAAGATTAAGGCCCACCTTTCTGAGAAGGAGCTGTGAGACCAAACATGGTGAGTGAGCTGGAGATGTCAGTGATACCTGCACGAAGCTGAGAAAGTAACATGGGGTAATGCTGAGAGAGCATTGAGGATACTTACTTACTTCTGGCATTATACATGTCGTATGAGTGAGATCGTACAAGATCAAAATCTGTTCACGATTTAGAGCAAAGAAGTCAGAAATTATTTATGTGAAAGATGGTTTTTCAGTGGAACCCAGAAAGTTAATAATTTTCAAAGGGAGGATTTTCTTACTGGCCTTAATAGGAACGTTACTAATTTCTTAGAGAACGACTGAAAAATTGGCTTGCAAGGGTGGGTGTGGTGAGGTTGGGGCTGTCTTGCTGCTCTGAGAAAAAAATATTCTACAGCTCAGGAAAAACAACAAAACAGCCCAGTCCTCTGTGATTCTTCCAAGAACTGTTCAAATCCAAGACATCACACCGTTGGAACTCAAGGGACCCAGAGCTCGCGCAACACATATAATCCAAGGATAAATTGATATAATCTCAAAACAAAAAGAGGAAGAAAAGAGAAGAGAGAACGCAGAAAAAAATTAAAAGAAAAGAACAATGTTTTGAAAATTCATTATTAATGGAGACAGATGGAACTGTAGAGGGCAGGTGATTCTTGCTCTAAAAATCCCAAGTGAGGACAAACAAGACGGTTCTTTACGCTGCTGTACCTGAGAGGAGGTATATGTGCTTTTCTTTTAATCCCTGAGAGAAGTGCCTCAGCATAGGAAGTCTTTTCTTAGAATAATTTAAATTAAAAGCGGTGACTTTCACAGACACTATTGAAGATGTGGAAAATTTTAAGTGAAAAATAGCCAGTATCCTATTCTTTAACCATACCCCCCTTGTTTTATAAATACTTTTATCATTCTTATTCACATGCATGTGTAATTTTTATGTCATGGTCATCAGAAGCCCTTGGGCACACCATGCAGACCTGCTGGTCTGAATGCTGACTCCAGCACTTGGTATCCACGTGACTTGTAACTTACATAAACTCTCTGGGCTTCAGTTTACTCATCGGAGCAGTAGGTATAATAATAGTAGTTATTGAAGATTAAATGAGATGACTTCTTTAGAGTGCCTAGTTCAATGCCTGGCACATGCTCAGTCAATTGTAATCATTACATTATCCATCATTAAAATAAGGCAACTCTGAAGTCCCAGGTTGGCTGGGGCAGGAGAGTTAAACAGTTGAAGTCTATGTTTGCTTTCTTATTTTTTCCTCTTTCCCACAGTGATAGGTCTCCTTCCTCTGGCTGCCTCAGCCCCCATCAATCAAGGATGCAAGAAGCAACACATGATGTCAAGTCAGCACCCAGTACATGTTGGAAAGACTCATACTGGGACTTGGGAAAACAAGCAATAACGCTAGCTGATCCCGTAGAGAGGTGGCTGTGCTCTGGTGCTATGCCAGGTACTTCAAGTATATAAAGTGAACCAGCACCCTACAAGGTGGGCCACAATAATTTTGGTACAGTTGAGGACCCTGTTTCTGAGGAAGGTTACTGTTATGGGCTGAAGTGTGTCCCTTCCCCCACCTCCCCGAAATACATATGTTCAAGCCCTAACTCCAGTACCTCTGTGACTGTATTTAGAGACAGGGCTTTAGAGAGATGATTAAGTTTAAATGAGGGTATCTAATCCAATCTGACTGGCATCCTTATAAGAAGAGGCAATTGGGATGCATGCACACAGAGGAAAAGCCATGTGAGAATGTAGTAAGAGGGTGGCCACCTGCAAGCCAAGGAGAGAGGCCTCAGAAGAAACCAAACCTGCCAACACCTTCATCTTGGACTTCCAACCTCCAGAACTGAGAAAATCAATATCTGTTGATTTTCTCAGCCTGAAGTATTTTGCTATGGCAGCCCTAGCAGACTAATGTAATTTCACAACTTATAAAAGCTTAGAGGGTATTCAGCCTTAAAAGGAAGGAAATTCTGGTACATGCTACAATACAGGTGAAACTTGAAGACAATACACTAAGTGAAATACGCCAGTCACAAACGGGCAAACATTCTATGATTCCACTCAGAGGAGGTAGAAAAAGTAATCAAATTCATAGAGACAGAAAACAGAATGGTGGTTGCCAGGGGGCTGAAGAGGGAGCACTGAGGAGTTATTGTTTAATGGATACAGAGTTTCAGTTTTGCAAAATGAAAAAGTTCTGGAGATGGATGGTGGTGATAGTTTGCACAACAATGTGAATATATTTAGTGCCACTGAACTGTACACTTAAAAATGATTAAATGATTAAAATTTTATGACGTACATTTTACACAAAAAATTTAATTAAAAATAAAGCTGGAGGGGCTCCCACTCTTCATGAAGTTTAGTCTCAATGAAATCTTGGCTAATTGCTTTGCTGGAGGTGAGGAAAGGGAGTTTGATGAGGAGAAGGGTGTGGGAGAAGAGAGGCGGAACTCAGGGACAAGTAAGGCCTGTTTACTGTTGCTGCTCTGTCAGGACATTCACCTGTACATCCAAATGAAAGATGTTCCAGCCCTGCTTACCTCTGGATGCCCAAATCATAACACATGCAGGACATCCTTGCCTTTGTTAATAATGATGACAGAGAACATAATTTCCAAACATGATTCCCTAAGATTTTCTTTTTCTTTCTTTCTTTCTTTCTTTCTTTCTTTCTTTCTTCTTTCTTTCTTTCTTTCTTCTTTCTTTTCTTTCTTTCTTTCTTTCTTTCTTTCTTCTTTCTTCTTCTTCTTTCTTTCTCTTCTCTCTCTCCTCTTTCTTTCTTCTTTCTTTCTTTCTCTCTTTCTCTTCTCTTTCTTTCTTTCTTTCTTTCTTTCTTTCTTTCTTTCTTTCTTTCTCTCTCTCTCTCTCTTTCTTCTTTCTTTCTCTCTCTCTCTCTCTCTCTTTCTCTCTCTCTCTCTCTCTCTCTCTCTCTCTCTCTCTCTCTCTCTCTTCTCTCTCTCTCTCTCTCTCTCTCTTCTCTCTCTGTCTCTCTGTCTCTCTGTCTCTTTTTCTTTCTCCATGTCTTTTCTTCTTTTGTTTCCCAACATCTTCTTTATCACACACAGAAAAAAAATTTCCTCAGTGGTGGTCAAAGCACTTTTCAGAGTCTTTCAAAGCAACAACAAATCAGAACAGCCTTTCATGGCTGTGTCAGATTTGCTGACTGTCAAAACTTAGAACGGAGACCCTAATTAAGACAAGGGTGGGAAGAGCCTGTGGAGGAGTTCTCACACGCTGTGTCTTGGTGACAGCCCTATGGGAAGAAGCCCTCTGGGTTTGCATCAGAGCTCTATGGTTGGAACAGCCCTTCCCCTTAACTTCCTGCTCCCCTCTCTAAAAAGGGCCTCCTGCTTCTTCTGTCCTTCCTGTATGCATGTGGCTGCTGCTGTACTGGATGCAGTTCTTTCTTTTTTCCCCACGTAAAAATGTTTGGGTGAAGTACTATCTATCAACGTTTGCTCAAGGTTAGCATGACCCTTGCTTTGGTTCCCCCACTAAATCTAAGGCCTGAGGGGTTTGGACTCTTGGTATCTGCTACTCTTTTGGTTTGAATTGACCAATATGGTCCTAACTGTGGATCCTTCAAGCAATCTACCCATGGACCCCAGGAAAGGCAAGTGCCCCAGGATCCGTCTCTGTCTGCGCTCTGCTTTTAACTCCTGGTATGGCCCCTTGAAGAGTGTCGTGTACTTCATCCAGGACCTGTGAGTAATGAGCCTCTCAATTTCAATACGTTTCTTTTGTGGTCTGTTTTTGAACTGTGGCTCATCATCCCAAGATCCTGTGTTCCACTTACTTAACAAAGTCAAAACACACAGACAAACCCAAACTGAGGAACATTCTATGACATAGCTGGCCTTGAAATCTTCAAAATTTTCAGGATTGTGAAAGACAAGGAAAGACTTACAAACTATTTCAGACTGAAGGAAACAAAAGAGATGGACAACTGACTGTAACTAGGTTCTGGACAGCATCATTTTTGCAGTAAAAGACATAATTAAGACAATAGGCGTAACTCAAATGGGTCTGAAGATTAAGCTGTAGTGGTATATCAATGTGTATTTCTTGACTTTGATGCTTAAACTGTGGTTATACAGGAAAGTGTCCTTGCTTGTAGGAATTGCACCTTAAAGCATTCAGGAGTGATGGGCCATCAGGTCAGCAACGTTGTATCAAGTGCTTTAGGAAAAAAATTATTATTTGTACTACTCTCTAACTCTTCCATAAGTGTAATTTTGTTTCAAAAAAAAAAAAAAAGAAGGAAGGAAGTAAGGAAGCAGTGTCTTGTTCTGTTGGGAGCAGGCCATGGTCGCTATGAACTTTTTTTCAGGTGATTTCAGGTACATGCCTGAGATCTTCCTTGAACTTGAATCACCTCTGAGTCATCTTGGTGAGGCAGTGCTGCCAGTGAGATTTGGGAAGCTTGCTGGACTGTGATGGTATGCCTTCCATATCCTGTAAGTCTCATGGCCTTCCTTGCCTTTCTCATCGTTCTCCTGGCATGCTTCCTTGTCCTTTCCAACTTTCCTCTTCCTTTAAACAAACAAATGATATAACTACACAGCAGAAATGATAAGGTGCTAATTCATTATTTAGAAATCTGAGAAATTAATGCTCTGATACCAAATTTTTATTTTAAAATTTTCCTCCAATCTAAAATAATATGTATTTTTTAAGATTCACTGAAACAGATAGGCTAGAATCAATTTTAAATACTTTTTTTCTGGCCCAAAAACAAACAAACAAACAAACAAACAAACAAACAAACACCAGTCACTTAAAAGCTATTAAACTTCATTAAAAAAAAAAAGTTATCTAGGTGGAAATGGGGGGTGGGATATCAGATGAAAGATGAACAAGTTTTTCCATGATCTTGCTTTTCAGATAGAAGGACTCACAATAATTTAATGTCTAAAGCTTTTATGGGTGTGTGTGTCTGTAGAAACATTTTTAAATGGAAATCATACTATACATACTGTTTATGACCTCATTTACTTAACAATATTCTTCTACAACTTCATTTTTAAAGGTTAGCCGGCATTGGATATGTACCCATTGGATATAAATCTTAATTTTGCTTACTAATCCCAGCTGGGGTTGGATTTGACATTTCCTTAGTCCACCCTCCATGCCTCAGATTTTTGGCTTATGACAATATGCCTCGATGTGAAGAGAGAGAGAGAGAGAGAGAGAGAGAAGAGAGAGAGAGAGAGAGAGAGAGAGAGAGAGATTTGCCAGAATTCTTTCTCAGAGGACTTGTATTGTTTCCCACTTTCCATGAACAGAATTGGGCTCTGAGCAGGAAGGGTCGAGGAATTTTTTAAGATCATACTCAGAAACAGGTGTGCTGGGTTCAAATCCTGATTCTCCTTCTTACCAGCTGTGTGAAGGTGGGGTGTTTATCAACATCTCTTTGCCTCAGTTTCGTGATCTGTGAGTGGGGGTGAAATGAGTAGCATCTATCCCACAGTATTATTGAAAGATTAACAAGCCCGTAAGTAGCTGTACAATGGTAAGTGCTCACTGGTTTTGGCCATTGTTAATACCATGAATAAATAAGAGGCAACTTTTGAGGTCTGCAGAAGGCTAGAAGGACAGTTAGTGGGGCAAGCTCCTTCCCAGGAAGGGAAATAGTTCTCTTGTGTTGGTGAGAAGAGGAGTAATTATGATGGAAAAAACATTTTCCAAATTCTGGAGCTGACGGTGTACTCCTTGTGACAATTTTAATCTCTGAGTAATAGATTCCATTGCCTGCCGAGCTGTGATTTTTCAGTTTATTGCTTTTTCCTCTTCTCTCAAACCTGAATTCCTTCTCCTCTCGGCTCCAGCCTGTCTCCAGCAACCATGAATATTTCTGGACGGTCCCCATTATGGAGCCAGATTCTTTTACTCAACTCAGGCAAAGAAGCCTGAAGTCTGAGCAAGGCACCCTGCCTTCCCTGAGGAAAGTGAGGAGCGCCCTACTGTATTTTTATCCATCACATCGCCTTTCATGTTTGCAACAACCCTGCCGTGCAGATATTGTGACAACCTCCATTCTGGGTTCAGCAGAGGGTTCCATGCAATGGGTTTTGGACTCAGTGAGCCCAGGTCTGGTTTTGTTGCTCACACATTCACTAGGTAACCTTGGGCAAGTTACTTAACTTCTCTGAGGCTCCGTTTCCTCATCTCCAAAGTGAAGGGAATAATAATAATGCTGGCCTTAGAGGCTTGTTTGGAAGATTAAATGAACCACATGTGTAAATTAAGTGTATGGTATAGCACCTAGAGTACAGTACATGCTCAATAAATCATAATTATTATCATTAAAGTTGGAAAAAAAACTAGGTCTCAGGGAAGTTATAATTATCGTATTTTGCGGGTAAGAAACTTACACCTTAGTATGTAGAAACTTGCCCCTATGTGGCCAGGACTACCATTCTCCTGTATTTTATAGTACTAGAAAAATTATATAGGTCTAAAGGGTATATTTTCTAGCATCCCATGCAGCTAGATGTGGCCATGTGACTAGTTTGGCTAATACAATGTGCCTGGAAGTAATGTCTGAGGCTTTATGGCTAAGTGTTTACAAGGAAGGGGCTTGCTTGCTGTTGCCTCTTTCTCTCTTGAATTGACTCTGTGGCCTTTTATATAAGAAGAATATAAACTTCTATCTCGTGTAACCTATTGTATTTTGGGTCTCCATTACAGCAACCAAACCTATGTAGAGAGGGAGCAGCAGAGTCAGTAGTAATAGGACTCTGGCTAGGAGTCAGGAGACCTGGGTTTCCTGGCCCTGCCCTTCATTTGCTGCATGACCAAAGTATGTGTTTTTGCCCCCTCATCTCACAACACGTACTTTGCCAGCCACTGTACCAGACATTAGCAATACATAAACAAATAAGGCACAGTCCCAGAAATGATCTAAGCTACCTGCAGTCCTGGTGATGGTATCTATGTTAATCCCTGAGGAAAATATATTCCCTCATAGAGGGTACAGATTTAGTTCTAGATGTTGGCCAAAACTCTTAAGTAATTTCTGCACAGGTTTCAAACTTTTTTATGGGTTCCAAATCTGTTAACATAATTAGAAAAATGCTCAAAATTATCATAGGTGCTTAGACACTTAATAGTTGCAAGTCCTTGGCTAAACATTGAACCTTGGCTCCAAAGGTCTGTGTCAATGGAAATAAAGGTACTTAGAGGATTAAATGAGAAAACACATGTAAAGCACTTAACACTACATTTGACTTTGGGAGACACTCAATAAATGAGGATGAAGGTGTGGGCTTGATTCTTAATTGCTCTGTAAATGGGCTGTGGTGTGAGTTGGCTAAAAAAAAAGGCCCTGAAAGGGTGGTCATCACCATTACTCTGCCCCCACTAAGATGCTCGTGGTTTAAGTGAGTCTGTATTTGTTGAAACACTTTTCAAAAGGGTAATGCGGTAGTGAGGTGAAGTCAATATTCGAATCTGCACCATTCCTCCATACCTGTCTTGTTTCCTCAACCTGCTTTCTTTGTCTTTGCCAAGACTCCATCTGACACGTGCTGCTGCATTGCGATGCTTTATTATTAATTCTGAGAGTTAATGTTATTGGCCGGTGATGATCCAGTCCTCTGTCCATTGCAATCTGTCCACATACGGACACAATTAATCAGACAGAATTCGGGAAAAGAAAAAGGTTTAATCTAATCATTATGGAATATTGTCTCAACACTTGAATATTCATAACAAGTGATCAATTTTTGAGCTCTAGAATACTGACTCAATACAAAGTACCATATGTATTATATATAAAAAATATCACATTGTATATATATAAATATATGCATATTATATGTGTGTATTATATATATATGTGTTGTGTGTGATGTATGTGTATATATATGTGTGTGTGTGTGTGTGTGTGTTGTATATATATATGTGATAATTATATCATGATCTTATAGGTGAGGATTACTGTGATTCAGAATGGCCATATAACTTTCCAGGTACCTAGAGGCAGTTCTACCATGAACCTAATAAAATTTAAGCTTAGGCCTCTCATTTACACAAGCCTCTTCCAAGGCCTGTGTTGGTTTGAATCCACACATTTGTATTCTTTTTTTTTTTTAAAGGGCTCCCCAAATTGTATAAGCTTCAGATCCTACACAATCTAGATCCATCCCTGTTGGGTCACAGAGATGCTAAATATAAGAGCCATAATTTAAACAGAAATCATTTGGGATGTCAATTGAGTTTAAACTCACTATAAACAGTTCATTGTAATTAAAATAGTGATATCAACACTTAACATTGTGTCAAAGGACCTATATTGCTCCAAAACGTTGGGATTAGAATCTCTTAATGATATCCCAATAATATGCTGGATAATTTTATAAGATCAATTCATTGATATTAGCACTTTCTAATACTGTCCAAAGTACTACACTGTGATAATGACCACGATATCTTAGTTTTACAGAGCATATTTCCTCTGACATGCTCAGTGATTGCATCCATTTTTCTATGTGGCAGAATTATAATTTCCATTTTAAAACTGCTAATTGAGCTGAGGAAGCAAACACCTTAATGAGAAAACAAGAGTAGAGGATAAGGGGACTGGTCACAAGCATATATGAGACATTTCCAGATATGACTCAGTGAAATGCTGAAGGTGCTAGTGGCTTGCCTTTAAAATGAGTACATGTAATTCTTCACCTGACTCCATTATGTCTGCAGCTGAAAACTTCTAACATCTCATTTCTTCCTTTACATCTTCCAGCCTCAGATTCCTTTACTCTTCTCCTCTGAACACTCACTATCTTTCAGACCATAGGCATGGCAGAGAAATGTGAAAATGAGGAGATTGTCACTCTCATCCAAGGGGACAGGAATGTGAAATGGGGGGCGGGGAACACATGTGGCCACCTTTTGAGCTGAATGCTAACGTTGCAACACACCAATCGTACTTTTGAGACTGTGGATTCTCTCTTTTTTTTTTTTTTTTCATCTATTCCACAGGGTCTGTCCTGCCTACAAATTTCCATACTACTTAAATCACCTCTAAAGCTTCACTTGATAGAGAAAAACAAACACACCTTAAAGTGTCTGATTTCCCCCAATTGAACCCTGGGAAATGTGCCATCTTCATACCTTCAGTATCAAGGTTCCTCCTTGCCATTATCAGTAAAATATCATTGAAAAAAAAACAAAACAAAAACAAAACAGTAAAAACTGTGACTCGCCATTTAAAACAAATCTCAAGGTCTTAAAGACATGTAACATCATTTTTTTTTATCTTTTGAATCATCCCCAAATTAGAGATAAGACTAATTCTGATTTTCCAGGAAAGGTTGGGTAAGGAGATAGCCAGAGAACAAGCCAAATCATCCAAGCTTTGTGCCAACTACTTGGCAAGGGCATGTCAAGAAAACGCGAAGGCATGCTTGAGGTATTCCACAGTTCAGGGTCTCCTGAGGGCATTCACAGGAGGTAATGGTCCCCACCCAGTCCAAGAGGCCCACGTGATCCACCTAGTCTACCAGTCCATGGAGTCATGGTGATCCAAGATGGAGGGTGTTTTGCTCCCTCTCTTGGAGTCAGAAGCAGGGATGTTATATAAGGTTTCAGTTTCCAGAACTGCTTCCAGGCTGATTTCTGACTTTCAGAAGGCTTTGAAATTCTGAAACTTCTCCATTAAAGACAGACCAATGATCTTTTTCCATCACCCTTTTTAAATTAAAACATTTAGCAATTAATACCTACACACAGGAAAAAATTAAGATGTAAGATGAGTTTAAATAAAAAGAAAGTCTCGTGTTGTACTTCTCTCTAGCCTGATTCCCTTTTCCAAACACCATTACTCTTTTTAAATTTCAAAGTTTTAATTTTTTGGTTCTTGCTTCAATATTGATAAATGAATGCTAACTGCCCTTTCATGACTTATCAATTTTACACTTTTTACATTGACTTCCTCTTTATATATGAGCATTTTTGCTCACTGGATTCCCTCCTCTAGTCCTCTCATTCTTTACCATACTTACATGACTATTTTTTTTCCCAGCTTTTGTAATTTTAAAACACTAATAATGAATTTCTATTAATCTTATTGTTTTAATGGTTGAACTAAATTATTGCTAATTTATTACATCAAAAAGATTTTGGTGGGAGGGGGAGGACAGATATCCAGAGAAGCACAGATGCTGAAGAGTCAGGCTTTAGAAAAGCAAGATAAAAGTCGTTCTGGGAATCCAAGGAACAGGAATTAATGCACTGCTTCTTAGGACACTGCCCAGTATGAATTAATGGAGATTCTTATTTACCAGGAAGAGGAATTTTGACTGGCTTACATTTACATTGGGCCACATGTTCACCCATTGGCTGGAGCGTAGGACACATGGATCGACAGTCTCACTAAGATTGTATGCACTGGGGGAGGAAAATGAGCCAAAGGGAAACTGAGACGCTAATACTAGGTGACAGGGTGAAGTGGTACAAATTATGGACACTATACTCCTTGCTCTGTAAGGTGTCATGTATTACACACTTACCCCTTCCTTTCTCTCACCTCTCCTCCCTTCCTACTTCTCTCATTTGTACTTGTAGTTTTACACTAATAAGATTCACAATATTTTACAGTTTTTTTCCTGTGTGTGCTTTGCTTTTTGTTGGTTCTAAAACTTAAAAAATCATTAAATAGGATTCTGGAAAACACGGCAGGATGGGAGATGTCTTCAGATCTCTCCCTTGAAACAACAATAAGCTGAACATTAAAACTCACCAAAAAACACCCAAACTGCACACCAGCACATCTGAGTGAGGGATCTGCGCCTAAAAGCTACCACAGGTCAGAACCATGGGTGTTGGGCAATGGACTGGGAGAAATAAAGAAGCTGCCTCTCCAGGTGCCGGAGCTCCCTGCAGAAGAAGGCGGAGGGGAGAAGGTGCAGTGACTTACCTGAACAGCCTTGCCTAGGAGTGATATGAGTTCCACGTAGCTGACAACAGGACCCAGTCATCAGAACAGAAAGCAGATAAACGGGATGGGACCGCAGAGAAACAGCAGTAGATTTTCACTAGCCTCGGTCACAAGACTGAAGCTGAGCCACAGCCCCCAACTCCCAACCCAGAGGGCCCCTCCCCCATACCCTCTGAGACTGATCACCATGGAGCCCCAGGGGAATCTGAGGAAACCCTGCTGAGATTATCTCTGACACTGACAGGGACTGAAACTGAGGGTAGCGAGTGTGATTAAATATCTACAAGAAAATTTAAAAGACATTATTAGACTTTATAAAGCAGGGATCCAAGAGGCTTAGACACCATCTACTAGAAACCAAAACAAAAGTGCCTTCTTTGCAGCAGGGTAAAGAGAAACCTTTATATAATAAATGTTCTTTCTGGAAAAAAAATCAGAATACACTTCCATTAATGTCCAGCTAGAGAAATAGTCTATTAAACACTATGAACAACTGAAGTGACAAGGCATCTCAGAAAGAAAGAGAAAAATCTCCAGAAAAATAAGCCTACAGATATAGAAATATATGACTTAAATGACAGAGAATTCAGGATGGTACTTCTGAAAAAACTCAGTTCCAAAATGAGTCATATCATCAATTTTACGAATTGAAAAAAGAACTAAATGAGCAGAGCAAGGGGATTGAAACCTTCAAAAAGAATTGAATAGATCCTTTGGAGATTAAAAACAAACAAACAACAACAACAAACAACAACAAAACCCAAAAAACACCACACTGCAATAGTTGAAAAATGAAATAGCAAGCTTGGAAATAGAGTTGACAAAATGGAGGAAAGGATCAGTGATATCGAAAACAGAAATATAGAAATAAATAAGAAGGAAGAAAGAGAGAAACCAAAGAATGAAAAATAATGAAAAAGAAATACATGAACTAGCTGATACCATCAGGAGAGGAAACATAATAATAATGGCATTTTCGAAGGCAAGGAAAAGGAATAGGAACTAGAAAGCATTTTCAGACAAATAGTGGATGAGAATTTCCCAAATCTAAGGAATGAGCTAGAGCTTGGAATTCAAGAAGTCAACGGAATACCCAATTATCTCAACTCAAAAAAAGCCTTCACCAAGACACATAGTGTTAAAGTTATCAAAAATCAACGACAAAGATAGAATTCTTAGGGCAGCCAGGGAGAAGAAAATGGTAACTTATAAAGAAAAACCCATTAGATTATTATTGAACTTCTCAGAGCAGATCTTATAAGTCAGAAAGGAATGTGATCAAATATTTCAACTATTGAGTGAAAGGAACTACCAGCTAGAATAATGTATCCAGCTAAACTCTCCTTTAGATGTGAAGGACAAAGTAAGAACTTTCCAGAGATACAAAAAGTGAGGGAATTCTCCATTATAAGGCCTGCACTACGAGAAATACTGAAAGTGTCAGCTCACCTAAAACAAAATGACAACAAAAAATACATAATTAGGAGTAAATGAGTATCAGGCAACTAGAAGCAGAGGAGTACGATCCTTACTAAATCAAAGCATTATAAACTTAAATAATAAAGAGAATTGCTATAGCAAGAGTAATGAACGTTCAGCATACATAGGGATAAATTGAGACAACAATGCTGAAAAGGGGAGGATTCGAAGATCCAGATTCGCAAAGGGGAATGGAGACAAGGCACACACAGAGAAGAAAATGGACGACACTTTATATAACTATCCTTTTACATATTTGTAATGGTAACCACACACCAAGATTCAGAACTGAAGAATATAACATAAAACAAGAAGGAACCAGGGAGAAAACCCACAAAAGCCAACCAAAATAAAGAAAACAGAAACACAAGGACAAGGAAAGCAATGGAAACACTGAGCTACCAGAAAGCAAAAGATAAAATGGCTATAAGAAGACCTCATATTTCAATAATCACCCTAAATGTAATGGACTGTCACCAATAAAAAGGCACAGAGTTGCAGAATGATCAAAAAACAAACCCAACCATATGCTGCCTTCAGGAGATACATCTCAACTCTAAAGACAAATATAGACTCAAAGTGAAAGGGTGGAAAAATGATTATATTTCAAGCAAATGGCGTTCAGAGAAAACAAGAGTAATGGTACTAATATCAGATGAAATACATTTCAAAATAAAAGTGGTAAAGAAAGATACTGAGGGATACTCATAATGATGATGGGAATCATGCACCAAGAAGACATAACACTTATTAATATCTATGCTCTAAATCAGGGAGCCCCGAAATATGTAAAGCAATTACTAATAGAACTAAAGAGAGAAACAGACTAAAAGACAATCGTAAGTAGGGGACCTAAATACCCCATTGTCGGATATGGACAGATCATCCACACAGAAAATCGATAAGAAAATAATATCCTTAAATGACACATTAGACCAACTAGACGTAGTTGACATATACAGAGCCTTCCATCCCAAAACAGCTGCTCATACATTTTTCTCTAGTGCACAGGAATATTCTCAAGAATTGACCACATACTGGGACACAGAGATAGCTCAACAAATATAAGAGGGTTGAAATCATACCAACCATATTCACTGGTCATAAAGCTCTGAAACTCAGCTTTAAAAAACGAATCAGGAAGAACCACAAATACATGGAGATTAAACACATGCTACTGAAGAAAAACTGGGTCAGGAGAAGAAATAAAAAAGAGATCAAGAGATACAGAGAAAAAATGATAATTATAGTACAGCATATCAAATCTTTTGGGACACAGCAAAAGCGGTCATAAGAGGAAAGTGCATATCATTACAGGTCTATCTCAAAACAAGAAGGAGCCCAAATAAACAACCTAATGCTTCATCTTAAAACAACTAGAAAAGGGAATAACAAATGAGGCCTAAAGTCAGCAGAAGGAAAGAAAAATCAAAATTAGAGCAGAATAAATGAAATTGAAAACAAACAAAAAAAACAATAGAAAAAAAAAAATGCAACAAAGAGCTGGTTCTTTGAGAAGGTTAATAAAATTGAAAACCTCCTGGCTAGACTCACTAAAGAAAAAAGAGAAAGGACACAAATAAACAAAATCAGGGATGAAAGAGGGGAAATTACGACTGACATCGCAGAAATACAAAGGATCATACAAGAATACTATGAAAAAGTATATAAACCAAATTTAATAACCTAGAAGAAATGGACCAGTACTTAGAAAAATACAACCTTCCTAGACTGAATCAAGAAGAACTGGAAAATCTAAAAGACCAATCAGCAGTATGGAAATTGAAACAATCATCAAAAACCTACCAAAAAGTAAAAGTCCAGGACCAATGGCTTCACCAGTGAATTTCTACCAAACATTCAAAGAATTTAATACCTATTCTCCTCAAACTCTTCCAAAAAATCAAAGAGGAGGCAATACTTCCCAACTCATTTTATGAGGCCAATATTACTCTGATACCAAAACCTGGTAAAGATAACACAAAAAAAGAAACTACAGACCAATATCTCTCATGAACACAATGCAAAAATCCTAAATAAGATACTAGCAAACCAAATACAGCAACATATTAAAGATTATACATCACGATCAAGTGGGCTTCATCCCAGGAGCACAGGACCAGTTCAATATGTACGAATCGATTATATGTACAGTACATAAACAAATTAAAAATAAGAATCATATGATCATATGAATAGATGCAGAAAAAGCCTTCGCAAGATACAGCATCCGTTTATGATCAAAACACTTCACAAAACTGGTATAGAAGGAAAGTACCTTAACATAATAAAGGCCATATATGACCAACCCTCAGCCAACATTATACTTAATGGTGAAAAACTAAAAACCCTCCTCTAAGATCAGGAACAAGGCAAGGCTGTCCTCATCACTACTCTTATTCAATATAACATTGGAGTTCTAGCGAGTGCAATCAGACAAGAGAAAGATTAAATAAAAAGCATCCAAATAGGAAACAAAGAAGTCAAACTGTCATTCTTTGTGGATGACATGAAAACCCTAAAGATTCCACAAGAACATTCCTAGAAACAATAAGCAAATACAGTAAAATTTCTGGATACAAAATCAATGTTCAAAAATCCATAGCATTTCTTTACTCTAATAGTGATAGCATCAGAAAAAAAAGTGGAAAAATTATTCCTTTTGCAATTGCAATGTAAAGAATAAAATACCTAGGATAAATTTAACAAAACATGTGAACGACCTATATAATGAAAACTGCAGACCCGTTAAAAGAAATTGAAGAAGATACAAAGAAATGGAAATATATTTCATGTTCTTGGATTGGAAGAATCAACATAGTTAAAATGACCTTATTACCTAAAAAAGCATTATACAGATTTAATTGCAATCCCCATCAAAATCTCATCAGCATTTTTTAAAGAAATAGAACAAAAAGTCATCAAATTTGTATGAAAAACACAAAAGACCCCAAATTGCCAAAGCCCATCCTGAGAAAAAAAGAACGAGGCTGGAGGCATCACTTTGCCTAACTTCAAATGATACTACAAAGTGACAGTAATCAAAATGGCAAGATATTGCAGTAAAACAGACACACAGACCAGTAGAACAGAATCAAGAGTCCAGAAATAAGCCCATATTTATTTGGGTAAAACTGTCTGAGTTCTTGCACATATAAAGATATCTATTCCACCATCATTACTTAATGACATTTTATCTGGGAGAGGGACAGAATTCAAGTCAGAGAAGACTTTTTCTTTTTCTTTTTTAGTTTTAAAATTTTGTTTCTTTTCTTCTTTTCTTTTTTTTCTTTTTTCTTTTTCTTTTTCTTTTTTTTTTTTTTTTGGCTCCCAGTGTTGCTATGACAGTCTTTTCATTCTTGTTCTTTGTAGATGACTTTTTTTTTCTCTGAAGCTTTTGGGGTCTTTCTTTATTTTTGATGTTCTGAAATTTCATAGAGAATGTCTAGGAGAGGTTTTTGAAAATTCACACTTATTAGTGTGGAGACTCTTATCCTTCAATCCTGGGTAATTAATTTTTTTTGAGTTTAAATTCACTGTAACAGTTCATTGTAGTTTATTAAAATAGTTGCTACTGGTACTTAAGGGCACTTCTTTCTCTTTTTTTCTTTCTGAAATTTCTATCATCAGATGTTAGATTTTCTGCCCTGATACATGGTGCTATTTATTTCTCTCAGATTTGAAGAAATTGATATCAAGTGAGGGAGACAGTGGTATTGTGGATTATGGCATATATAGTTGGATGGCTCGCCCAACATACCTCCTAACTTGCCTCCTTCCTCTGCTACAGAGACTAGAAAATGAAAAACTTACATTTCCCAGAACCCCTTGCAGGTTGGGCTCAGGCATGGTGGACTATGTTCTTCCAATTGATGTTCTACCACAGGTGGAAGCAGAATTGATCAACATGAGGTGCAGCTGGTCGTACCCAGGAGATTGAATCTTCTGACAGGGAAGAGTGGTAGAGGTGTCAGTTCTTCTAGGTGGTTTGCAGCCATTATTATACCCTCAGGTCACTTCAGTGGGTGATCAGTGCTGAAAGCAGTAAAGTAGCTGCTCTGTATCCTGTCTCAAGCAGCTAATGTGATTGGGCTCTTCCTGGCTGTTACTCCTAGCTTGGTAGTATTGAGCTGGTTCTCCTCCTTCCCCCAAATTCGGTGAGCCAACCAGTATTCCTTATCAAGTCTCTTTCTGCTTGATTTTAGCCAGGGTAGACTGTTATTTATATAGAAAACCTTGACATGAATGTATTGGATACTATTGGAGCAGAGAAAAGGTGTTCAGCTACCTAAAATGAAAGAAATGATTTCAGAGAATGAATGACAACTGAGCAGAGACTTTTAGATGAGTAGAAATTTCCTAGTGGGACAAAGGTAAAGATTCAGGACAGAGGCACAAAGTGAGGAGAGGTCATATACATTCATTTATTCAATATTCGTGAATACATACTATGCTCTAGGCCCTGTGCTAGATTCTAGGCATAAAATAGTGAGTAACCATGATCTTTCCCACAGAACATTTACATATTTCTAAATGGTGCGTGTACATTATGTTAACCTGTAACAGTTTAGATATGGGGGGTTCACAAAAAGAAATTCATGCTTCTCCCTGTTCACATTAAGTACTTATCTGTTGGGAGGTGAAGAAGAATATACTTTCTTACCCGCCTTCATACAAGTAATTAATGTTGAGAGTCATCAATGAATCAAAAAACTTGCTTATGTTTTTTGATTCATTAATGACTTGTTGAGATAACCTCAGAATACTGGTATATTTGGTTATATTCAGGTGAAAATGATTGTGCTTTTCTGAATAAGTAGGATAGTCTTGTCTATCCTATTTAAATCAATGTCCAAAGTGATGTGTGTTGGTGCTGCAGAAAATCAAGCCTAGAGGAAGATCAGCACTGAAAAGAGGGGCATTAAAAACATGCAGTGCCAAAAGCGCACTTGTCCATGTCAGATGTCAAGGTGCAAATGATTCCATTGAAGGAACCACAAAACTGCTCCAGACGTTCACTATCACTACAGTCTTTTGGCTTTTGTGTCTTAGACTCCAATTGACCAAGACAAGTCATGGCATGACAAGCCCTGAGGGACATGCGATGATTGGGTTTTGGTGCTCCTAGAGCTAAGGAAACTTGCTGTCAGCCACCTTCTGTGTGCTGATGATTCCTTTCCCTGGAAGGCTTGTGCCTTGCTGGGTTTTTGATTCATTAATGACTTGAAAAGTTAACGTCCCTTCCAGATTCACAATGATTTTATTATATATAATACCCAAACACCATCCTTATATTTTCTTGGCTTTTTTCTTCTGGGAAATTGGCACCATCATGTGTTCATTAAGTCATGGGAACTGGTGGGGAACCAATGGCAACAGCAATCCAAAAGGCAAATCCCAGATTCTATTAGCCAGTTGCAGAATCAAATTCTCAAAAGATTTGGTTGGCTGGGACGTTTTTGTGAAACCAACCTATAAAAAAATATATTTATAGAATTGGCTTTTATGTGTCAGTAGCTATAATAAGCATTTGTGTGTATTTTCACCATGAATCCTCACATCACATGACATAAGTATTCTATGGTTGCCGATTAACGATAATTGAGGTTGAGGGTGGGTAAGTAAGTTGTTCAGACTGAGCTCGGTTCATAAGTGGCAGAGCCAAGATTAGGATCCAGGGCAGTGAAATCTAAGACCGTGCTCTAAACAACTCCACTTCTGTTATCCCCCGTGGAGAGCTAGAATTTTTGTTCTGATAATGTATCTCTATTTGACACCCTTCCTCACCCCTAGAATAGAGTTTTAACAAAATTAATTCACTTAAGCCAAAAGTTTGATCAAATTATGAATCGAACTTAGTCAAATTAGTTTTATGTGTTGGCATAACCTAAAATGAGGCATTGGAAGTTCCTTCTCTGATTGGTCTGACTGGTATGTAAATTGCAAATTTATGGCTCTAAAATAGTTTGGATTTTAACTCAATAAATGAAAGAAGAAACGATACGCTTTTCTTGAAATTAAAACTGTGAATACATCCTCTCTGAGATACCATCATGTTACAAGATGGTGCTTTATAATGTTCACTGATAATTCTTGGTATCACTACCATTTTAATCATTTATTTATTTTCACAGTGTTTAAAGCATATCACAGACAGTCTGCTGGATTTTGATTTTTAAAAATATGGAAATGATTCAAAATGGTTTTCTAAATTTAAAGTGGAGAACATTCTTACCTGCTAAAACAGAACTTTGATTAGATTCATTTCTAGAACCGCATTACTAACATATGGAAATGGTTAAATTTGTAGCTAAACCATCTGCAGATGGTAATTTTTTTTCCAGTAAATACCCAAGTGACTATGATAGTGCTCTTTAGAACAAATGGCATTTCTTTCTGCAGCCTCTTCATATTTTGCAAGCAATGTCCTGTTCACTGAACTGGGCCCCTAGTTCTTGCAAACAAAGGCTGTTTAACATTACTGACTGCTTCTTGAAAACTGAAAGCTTGCTTCATGGTGAAAGATGGCCTGTTTTCTAACCCGTCCTATTCATTATAGGGCAGAAGGCCACTAGATAAAAAATAGCAGAAAGGGGAAGGAATGCCAGCTTCAATTTTATAACGGGTCCCACCCCTTGTGCTTACAGGCTGTATATCTGGTTTTTCTAGCGGGCTGGGGATTGGCAACACGGAGGACAGGGTCTTTATGAGAGAGGCATGGAGGCCCACTCCTTGGCTTTTCTTTCTTACCTGGATCCTGTGGTCTGTGCTCTTGCCCATCTGGATGCAAAACGCACAGCGGACTTCCCTGGTCCTAGACCTTGCCCCTGAAACCCAGACAGAGGTACCCATTTATGAAGAAGCTAACATTCTTATCTCAGCTCTCACCCTGACTGTGGCAATGGATGCAGGAAGGGAAGGAGAAGAAGGGGGAAGCCCCTTGAATGTTTTTAATCTCCTGGGGGAGAAATGTACTTTCTAACACCAATATAAATACGATTTATATAACTTCCACAGCCAGACTCCTTGAAATAAAAGATTTCCCTGACTCGGAAACACAGGCCTGAGGTTCTTACTTATCTTTCACCCCAGAAGGGGACCCTGATCAGGGTCTTGGTATTGGTCAGCATCTGAAGTACAAACCACAGCCTTCAGATGGTTCAAGGCAGCCAATTAGATGAGTGTTGACGATACTCCCAGGAACATTTTTCTAGATGTTACTTTGACTGGAAGTGTAAGCTTCTAATAAACCCCAGGAACTTCACATTTTCCAGGGAGTAGTGCCTAGGCTCTTAAGAACTTCCAAGAACGCCGATTCTCAGAAGACTTTGGCAGCTTTAAAGCTCACCCGCCCATTCAAGAGCTTTCTGGAAAAAACCAAAGGCAATGAAAACTGCTTTATCACAGGCCCTGAGAGATTTAGACAGCTTAAAGCTGATAAGAAAACCTGGCACCCAATTAGGAAACCGCCTTGGCTTTGGGAAATGAGGGCCCCGCCCTTTGGCCACACCCTTGCCACTGGGTGTTGACAGGGTTGGCTGGTAACAATATCTGTTACACCAAGTGGGCCTCAGGTTTAGTGCTGACCAGACCTCCTTCATCCAGATTTTTTCAGTGTTCTTACTTAGATTAAAGTTTATTCAAAATGACCACAACCTAACTATTGAAATCTAAAGGCATATGTCACTGACTCAGCAAGCTCTTACTAAAAGCCCTGACTACTTAGGTGAGCACTGATCCTGCCTACATATCCCGGCCTCTCCCCAGGGACTGAATGCTGCTCCCCTTTCTCAACCATGAGCTGCGGATTTCTTTGTGAATAAAGTTATTATTCCAAACCATGCCACAGATACAATATCATCTCACCTGGATTCCCACTGCCTTTAGTCCATCTGCTAAATTCGATCCCCTTAAATACCACCTGCAGAAAACATACATGAGGTCAACAAGGGTTCCTGTAGAATGTGCTTGCTGCCATTCCCTCAGAGACTGGTGCTGCAGCACGTAAATTTCTTCAGTCCTCCATTCCTGTCCCATTCAAACTCCAAAATATCCCAAATGTTCTACACCTCCCTACTCACTCTTGTCAGTGAAGACCCATGTGGAGCATGTCGTAAATGGATATCCTTATCCAGGTTAAAAGTTCGCAGCTATGGCCACTGTAAGCAAGATTATCTTTGGTATTGTTGCGAAAAATCAGACTGGCGAGAAACCAAGCACCATCAGAGAGTTGGAGAACTCAGGTTTATTATACGGCAGTCTCAGAAGAGCTAGCACTCTGAAGTTCTGGGCCCCGAGCTCAGGGTTAACCTTGCTTTTCTGGGGCTTATTTGCCCCCATTACAGTTGGAATGAGCCGATTGTTTAATTTGTCCTCAGACAGTTACAGAGCGCAGGGGTTGCTATGGGCTATTAGGCAATTACAGAGGAACAAGCAAAGGGATACACCTGTTATCTAGACAGAACAAGCCAAGGGGAAGGTGAGTCTTCAGTTGATATCGAGGTCACCCATACTTCAGCCTATGTGGCAAGCATGTCTACAAAAAGCAACAAAGAGTCTGATTACACGTTAGCCATTTAAATGAAAAATTCCTCTTCAGTATGGTTACCCTCCTTGTTTGGCCTTAAAACAAAATTTTAGTCACCTGAGTCCTCACACTGGACCCAGTCTGTTTCCTAGACTGGAAAGCCTAGTCTGTTTCCTAGACTGGAAGAAGCAATCTGACCCTGATGCACTCTGGTTTTTAAATCAGAACCCAGCCTGACTCCAGTGGTTTCCGGACCCAGTCCAGAAAAAGAAATGCTCAAACCAGCAAAGTCTGAAAGCTCATGATGAAAAAAGCCACTGGAGCTAGGACCTCAGAGGGCCTTACCTATCACCTCCGGAGGCAATGAAAAAAGCGATTGCACCTGAGGGCTTAACAGCACCTCCATTTTTTGCTCATTGCTCCTGGAGGTTGTTGAGGGTCTCCTTCGATTCCATCTTTTTACACTGGAACTATTAAAAAATAAGCTGAGGTATATTAAGATTTTTAAAGAGTTTTTTGAGTGAAATCAATTCTTACCAGGCAGCATCATCCATTCGAGTTGATAAACAAGAACTCTGAGGAGCTGTTCAAAATGAAAGACTTTTATAGGCAGATTAGAGGAGAAACAAGGAAAATAAACAAGGCGAAAAAGCAGTTGGTTTATTGCAGTTTCCTTTCTTTAAGGGATGACAGGGGTCTACCAGGCAGATTATCTAACTAGTGCTGATTCAGGTGACTTCTGTTGACTGGTTTAAGGTTCCATTTCTGGAGAGCCAAAACTGTAAATTAAGTCTCAGTTTGGCAACATCGATTCAAACATAAGCACTCCATTTTAGGCCTGTGGTCTTGATTTAACAGTTGTAAATATGACTGTTTGGGGGCCCTAAATTTTTGGCTCCATTACATTCCTATAAATAATTTTTTCATTTCTCGAATGCCCTTTCCAAAATCTGTTGGTTTATTGTTCTGGGCATAGAAAAACTATGATCAGTTTAGTGGCTGCTTAATACAGATTGAGATTCATTCATCAGAGGATGGAGGTCAAAGCTTTCAGAGCTAAGCTGCAGGTGGATCAAAGAAAATCCTTATTTCACATCTTATATGGTGTGACTTATCTTTAAATATAAGAATATAGGACATGTAGAATTCAGATTTTTATTATTTAATGCTTTCTTGCTTCTGAGAAAATAAGTTACCCAGCTACCAACCCACATTTGTGCCAAGAAATGGGGTAGGATGTGAAGAAGCAAGGTCTGTGATCTTTCTTTTCCTGTCTAATGAGCTTCATTCATTGGTTCAATGATTATGGTTTAATGTCTTCTCTGTGCCAGAAAAGCGCTAAATGCTGGGGATATATTGGTGAATGAAGATGGGCAAGTCCCTGTCTTCATATAGCCTGGCTAGGAAGATAGGCAATTATGTAAGTAATTACCTTAAACTACAGGAAGTGTTACAATCAGGGACTCAGATACAGAGGGGGCAGATGGAGGGACACTTAACCTGGTTTTGGTATCCAAGAAATGCTCTGTAAGTGATCACCTGGGAGACAAGCGGAAGTGAACAAATGAGGTATGGGCGGTGGAACAGTATGTACTAAGGAAAGGAGAGGAGGACAGTATGGCCCTAGTGGAAAGTGAATGAGAACTCAGTCTGGTGGAACGAAGAAGTTAGGTGGCCTTGCCAAAGATCACTGAGAGGGAGGCAGCAGCCAGATAGCACAGGGCCTTGTAAGCCAGAATTGGTTTGTCTTATATGCAACAAATAAGAGGAAACCAGAGGAATATTTTAGGTAGGAGACTAACATGACTGGGTTTGTTTCTGAAGGTTCCCAGCAGTGGACTGGTAATATTATGTACTGGTGAATCTGAGTCTCTCTGCAATGCTGCTCTCTGTCTCTCATCCTCTCATATATAAGGGAAAACATATGTGTATAGGCATAGGACACCTCTGGAAAGACACAGAAGAAAGGAACAATGGTTGCCCCTCAGAGGGGAGCTGAGGCATGAAGGACAGAAGTGGAGACTGACTTTCTACTATGCACCTTTCATACCTAATGAATTATGTGACTACGTCATCCTTTAAAAAAGTGTTTTTAAGTCAAGCATTGAAGAATTCCTTTAAAAAGATGATATCCCTTTTCATTTTCATTGGGCACCTGACTAAACGCTTTCTGTGACAATTTCAGGGTGAGAAGTCAAGTACCTAAAATTCATTCTAACACTGAGCTAAAGTCCATGTTCCTAGAATGCTGCCCTGCTTTCCCCAGCAACCCCTCCCCCCCACACTGATGCTAGTTCTTTCTCTGTAATAAAGAGTAAGCTCTTCCTCTCTCAGCCTTTAAAACCTTTGCGGAAGACTATTGTGGTTCTTAGCCAGAGGTCACAAATGAAAGGCAGGGCAGGCAGGTAATGTAAACAGTAAAACAGGCCTGAGCCAACACAAAACAGGCAGTTCTCCCCTCCACCTGGAGGCAAGAACAAGATGTGGAGTGCTGAGCACCCTGCTCAGGACACAGAGAAGGGTACAACTAGCCACAACTCTTCTCCGAGGAAATACTGCCGCGAAGGAAAGAGGGCCAGATGTTGCCGTATCTTCTCAGGAATGTTGGAAACATCATTTACTTTAATTAGCTCAATTTTAAAATGTTGACAATGAAACAAAAAATTTTATTTTAAAAAAATTTTTATTATTATTACTTTTTCTTTTTTAATTAATGTATTTTAATTGAAGACATGATTTAATTTTCCCCTCACATCGACCAAAATCAAAAATTTTAAAACAGCAGCACTGAGAGGAGAGGGTAAAGGAATCACGTCCCTCTACTTCCTCTCTTCTGGGCAGTGATTTAGAGCTCTGTTCCTTTCACGTGGTCACAGCTCTGGCTTATGGTTTGCACCCATGGCTGAACCTGTCACTCAGGTCCGGTAACAGCTCCCTCTTCTTGCCCCCTGAGCCCAGGGTGTTCCACTGTTCCTCGTCCTGGGTGGTTCCCCACCCCTTGTTAGTTTCCTCACCATTGCCCACACTTCACATGCTGTTCCGTCATAAACGCTTTTCACTCTCTCTTTGAGTGCGCCACCTCTTCCCTGCTTGACAGTGTCTGCATACGCTCCTGTAGCAGACGCCCACTGTTCTCGCGTGCAACAGTGTTGGTTCCAACCTCAGATCCAGGACGAAATGTATGATCTAGACATAGTCAGCAGAGCACTGAATCGCCCAAGCCACAGTCATTGGTTCTGGAATGTTCCAAATTGTTTCAATAGGAGAGAATAATAGTACTATATGGAAGCTACCAAGAAGTGCTGTCTAGTCCACTGGATTTGAGCCAGGGAGAGTATGAATTCTAGTAGCTATTTTGTGATGCAAGGCCTACCCCCTAAGAAGGCAAAGTCCAGAGGTAAACTTCTTTGAGTCCCTGAAACTAAATCCACTCCTCAGTGTTTTTCCAGTGAGACAATAAAATTGCTTATTTTTGTCTTAAGCCAGTTTTAATTGAAGTTTTTGCCACTTGCATCTAAAAGCATAACTTTTTTAAAAAAAAAAACTGTTCCCACTTTACACAAATTTTATTATACTCACTGAATTAACTAAGCAGGAAACCAGCCCTATTTCATCTTTGGACTAGATATCACTCATGTAATTTAACCCACTCTGGACTTCAGCAGTGACAGAGGCTAGAGAGTTGATTCGGCATCAACCCACTTCCAAAGAGAAATGACAGGAGTGCAGTAGCATCTTTGCCATTATAGCCTCCCATGTTAGGAAGAAACACCTCCCAAGACATAATCCCACCCACTCAGACACTTGACAATAGCAAGAGAGAAAAATCCTCATCTGAACGAATGAGGAGATTGGTGCTATTCTTGGCAGGACAAAGAGATGAAGCCTGATGTTTATTGACTGTTGTAAATAAATTATGAATTTATGCCAGTAACCAAAATAGAGACAAGTGGGTATAATAAACATTCATTCTTAAAGAGATAGTCTAACAAATAAACTAAAAGATCTTTTGTGGACTCCAAGGGGTCATTTCTTCTAGACCTTATTCTATTCATTAATGCATTCAAGAATTTGTTGAGTGAATCAGCCTGGTGCAGTACAAGGATGGAAAATAGTTTTCATTTCTTGAGCCAGTTGTAGTTGTGGCTGCTTAGTGGGCTGTGTTGAGAAAGACTGCGAGGCCCAATCTGGGTTCAACTAGAATGAATATCTTAGTCAATTAAAGATGTCTTCTGTGGAAGTGAAAGAAAGTCACGCCCAAGGTATTTATCATTCCTGCGAGTTGGACGGGGCCTTGTCCAGAGTGAGAAGAAGTCATTTTGGAGTAAGTCGCTTCCGGTCTGTGTCTATTTCCTCAAATTTGTAAAATGAAGGAATTGATTTAAATAATTTATACGTTTCCTCCTTTCTTCCTTTATTTATCCATTCTTTCATTTATCGGCTTATGCTTAGCAGCTATGGTTGAACTTTGCGTGTTTAGGGTAATTTTCCATCTTATGAATGCAGTTCCCTCTAGTATAGAAGCCAGAACCTCACTTTTCCAGCCGCCTATGTAGCAAGAATGCAACCACGGAATCTAGGTCCACCAATCAGACACATCTGTTCTGAATTGGCTTGGAAGCTAGTGATGGTGAGAGGCAAGGCCTGTACAGGATCCACTTGGCAAGGATGAAGGCAAAGACATCCAGTTTGTTAAACCAGCAGTCTTAGAGGGTCAGATGGTATGTTCAGTGCCTGGTTCTGGTGGCAGCCCCAGTGGAGGGGCCTCTGGTGGCTTCACTGGAGCAGCTCTGCAGCACAGGTGAGCCATTGTTCCTGGCTGCCAGCTTTCAATCCTTCATCGCTTGGCCTCCCTTGGTGACCGTTAGCTGTTTCATTCTTCTTCTTCTTTTTTAATCCTTTTACTGCTGAAATGAGCCAGAGCAGATTTCTTTGTTCTCAAGAAGCTCAAAACCTTATGATCAAGGCTGAATGCCTTCAAACAGACTTTTTCTTCTTAAAGATGAAAACTTTAATTCTCTTTTATGAATTATAAAGGTATGCCTAGCTAATAGCTTACAAAATGTACTTTGTTGCAATTATGAGCAAGATAATTATTGTAGATGGATAATATGCATCATAAAGGAAGGTTTTTCTCACTTCTATCTCTTCATTACTCTAACTACACTAGAGAAATTGTAATTCCTTCAGCTTTTATAGTTCACAGTTTTATGTTGAAAAGGACCCCTCTTCTTAACCATTGCTAGTTTAATTTTTAAAAGAGTTTTCAGGAGCATTTTAGTTAAAGTTAAATTTCTATAGTTTAAGTAAGTCATTGAATTTCGAGGTTTTTTTTTTTTTAGGGGAAATTTATACCCCAAACTCTATGTACAAAAAACCCCTACATTGCCTTATTTTTTAAAAATCAATTGTAATTTCACTTCAACCTCCAGCCTACCATACTGTTGAAAAACAAGTGTTTAGTAGTCATATTTCTAAGAAGGCTAAAGGAGCTTTACTTCCTTTATATTATCCATCAACAAACCATTCTCCCATTCTTTGACACAGACAATAGATATTTTCTTGACTTTTTGTGCAAAAATGTTATTCACATGCAAATTCAAACTTATTCTTTGGACACTAATTGTCGTTCTTAATCTCTTTTAGTATTGAAATTTTGGAGCCTAAATATTAGGGGATTCTTCCTCCTTTTGTCCTTTCAACCTTTCCTTCCCTAGGGACTTGTAAAATCCCTGAGCTTTGATAGCAGAGCAAAAACTTACTGGATACAACTTGTAATTCCAGCTGTGATGGAAGAGTAGGTATCGAATTGCCTTCTCACTTAAAACAATCATGATGCTGGACAAAATGTCTGAAAAGTGGTATGTGGGCATTAGGCAACGGGCAATAGAGTAGCACAATCCTCGAGAGAAGGAAAATATACAAGGTGAACTTCTCATTCATCCCTATGAAAAATTCAATACTATGTGAAAAAAAATATGCCTGGGGCCATGTTGCACATCAAGGCACAGGGAAGTAGAGCGCAAACATATACAGTGGTTTTTCTATGTAGAGAAAAGATAGATCAGAATTCAGGGATGTTGAGGCTGTTGGAATTTTCAGGTAGGGCACCTGAAAGGAGAGAGTCCCAAAATTATGAATAGCAAGCTCTTTGACTCTTGACTGGGTGCTAAGCTACACATGTTCAGGGTGAGGCTCCAAGAGGTCTGACGGAGGTGGCAGCCGAATAAGGATTCTAGCACATCACAGCTCTGCTAAATCAGAGAGTAAAGATTTCACTAAAATTCCACAACAGTTAGCTGAGACTCCAGAATAACCAAATGTCAGAAGTAGTGGTACTCTATCCCTAGAGTAAGAACAACTTTATACCCACCCTAACAAAGCCTAAAACCAAACCTTGACAAAAACCTAAGCTGCAAATGAATGAACTGCCAGCCAAAACAAAACTCAACTTTATTACAGGAAGACTCTCAACCAAATAGTGTCCCAAAAGTCAAGCACAGTAACAAACTACTACATATATGAAAGAAGCAGGAAAATGTGTTATACATTCAGGAGAAAAAAATAGTCAATAAAAACAGTTTCAGAGTTGACAGAGATGTTGGAATTAAAGGGTCAGGACTTCAAAACAACTTTTATAAATATATTCAAGGATATAACAGAAAATATGGACATTATGTGTAAATGGGAGAAGAAAAAAAGGAAGGAAATGGAAGTCATAAAAAGAAACAAATTTAAATTCTCAGAGTGAAAAATTTAATATATGAAATTTTTAAAAAATCACTGGATGGGCTTTACATATTTCACATTGCAGAAGAAAAGTTCAGTAACTTGAAAACAGGTCAAAAGAAATTATCTAAAAATTAAAAAGAATTTAAAAAATAAGCACAGTATTAGCAACCTGAAGGACCATATCAAGCAGTCTAACATATTTGTAACTGTAGTCCTAGAAGAAGGGAAAGGAAAGACTGAGGCAGAAAAAAAATGTTTGAAGAAATAGTAACTAAAATTTTTCTAAATTTGATGAAAAATAACAACCTGAATGCTTCAAAAGTCTCAATAAATTCCAAGTAAGATGAAAACACAGAAAATTATAGTCATGTCATAGTATAATTGTTGAAAATAACAAAAAAAAATTCTTAAAGGGGAGAAATATCACCTATATGGGAATAATAATTAGAATAAGAACTAACTTCTCATCAAAATCAATGCAAACCAGAATACAGTGGAACAACATTTAAAGGGCTGAAAGGAGGGGCGAAATAAAAACTCTATCAACCCATAGTTCTATATCCAGCAAAAATATCCTTTAAAAAAGAGGTAAAAATAAAGAGAATTCTATATAGATAAATGCTGAAAGAATGTATTACAATAGATTGCAGAACAAGAAATGTAAACAGAAGTCCACCAGACTGAAATGAAATGATAACAGTCAGAAAGTTGAATCTACATGAAGGAATGAAAAGCACCCAAAATAGTAAATATGTACATGAATATAGAAGATACATTTCCTGTTTATTAATTTATTTAAGACAATTGATTATTTAAAGTAGAAATAATAATGTATTGAGGGAGTTTATAACATATATGAAGTAAAATAAATGACAATAATAGCAGAAAGGCCAGGAGGAAGTGAAGGGAAGTATACTGCATAAGTATACTGTATATTTGTAAGGTGTATAATTCATTGTAGAACTATAATAAATTAACATCATATATTGTAGTTCCTCTAAAAAATAAAATAGGGAGAAAAAAAGTGGTGTAAATGATAGAGGCTCTGTTCATCCTCCTGGCGACCAAATCAAAGTTGTGACAGAAACAAGGACCAGCAGCAAGAAAAAATTGCCTGGGATTTGATGAACAAGCCATACAACTAGGGAGAAATCCAAGAAATCACCCTGCAACAGCAGAAGGTAGGACGGGGCGAGGACATGGGGTTGCACGGTCTCCAGCAGCTGAGTGAGGTGGAGACTGCGGCAGCAGCAGATGCTCCTTAAAGGGGCCGTGTCTGTGAGCAGATTTTCATGGTGATGGACCTGTTCACTCTGAGCACCAGTGACAATTTGCTGTGTGCAGGGGGCACCAGGGACTTACAGGGAGACATTGTTGGAGTGAGGGCCAAGGTGAGACTCACTCTGTAAAGAAGTGCCTGCGGCATCCATTGTTCCCTGTTGAGGGCCACCTCCCCCTCCCAGTGCCTGGACTCAGCGCTGCCATAGATATGAGGTCATCAAACTGGATAACAGATGTCTCTCCACCCAGAGGAAACCCCACCTACGCCAACTTGCAGACCCACCCAAGCCACATCCAGGTATATCCTTAGCGAGTCAGGTGCTCCTTGCTGAGACTCACACTGGCCTTGGTTTCTAGTGTGGCCTTTTGAGGAAACTAAAAGCACAGCATCCGTGAATTACTTGCTGAATCTCAACAGGTGGCCCCAGAGGGGTAGAAGCTCGGGCTAAATTAGGCCTGTAGCTAAACCCCTCTCAGGGCTGTGCCACTGGACATCTACTTCACAAAGCCACACTAATAAGACTGGGAGACTTAGGAGCTTTGCTTAATACATAGAAACAGACACAGAAAGGCAGTCAAAATGGGAAGACAAAGAAGCAGAAACCATATGAGAGAACAGACCAGAAATCCAGATATAATGGAATTAAGTAATCTAACAGATTCAGAGTTCAAACCACTGGTTATAAAGATGCTCAATGAACTTTTGGGAAGCGTAAATAAATTCAGTGAGAACTTCAACAAAAAGTTAAAAAACATAAGAATGGAAATGAAAATTATAAAAGGGAAGCAGTCAGAAATGAAGAATGCATTATCTGAATTGAGAAGTATATTAAATGGAATAAACAAAGGAATAAACAAAGTGAATAAAGAAAAAGAGCAAATGCCCTATCTAGAGGATTGGAAAGCCAAGAACACTCAATTAGAATGGCAAGAGATAAGATGCCAAGACTATAAAAATTACTTAAGGAGCATATGGGACACTATTAAGGTCCAAATATCCATCTGATTGTCATACCTGAAGAAAATCAAGATGCTGAATAGCTATTTGAAGAAATAATGATGGAAAACTTTCCTAACTTGGTGAAGGAAATGGATGTAAAACCCCAGGAAGCTCAGAAAATCCCCCAAACCAAAAATCCAAAGAGGCCTACACCAGGACACATCTTAATTAAAATGCCAAAGGTTAAATACAAAGAAAAATATTAAAAGCATCACGAGAAAAGCAGATAGTTACCTATAAGGGAACACTCATAAGACTGGCAGCTGATTTCTCAAAAGAAATTATGCAGGGCAGAAGGGCTTGGCACAAAATATTTGACATGATGAAGATCCAAGATCTACAACCAAGAATACTTTATCCAACAAAGCTATCATTTAGAGTTGAAGGATAGGTAATGAGCTTCCAAGAAAAAAAATAAGCTAAAAATAAGGAATTTATCTCACCAAGCCAATATTATAGGAAACGTTGGAGGAACTTCTTTAAGAAGAAAAAACATGTATCAAAAACAGAAATAAAGAATGATAACAACTACATTCCTATCAATCAGTACCTTAAATAGAAAAGAATTAAGTGCTCCAACCAAAAGATAAGAGTGGCTGAAAGGATAAGAAAATGAAACCCCTACATATGCTGTCTACAAGAGGCTCACTTCAGATTAAAAGACATCCATAGTCTACAAGGAAGGAGATGGAAAAAACATATTGTTTTGATGGACCTAGAATGTATTTAAGTCAGACAGAGAAAGATAAACACTATGATTTCACTTATATGTGGAATCTAAGGACTAAAAAGGACAAACTAATCAAAAACAAACTCACAAATATAATGGACAATTTGGTGACAGACAGCGAGGAGAGAGGGTTGGGGCCTTGGAGGATGGGGTAGGGTTAAATAAGTACAAATTAGTAGCTGATGGATGGTCATGGGGTTGGCGAGCACGGCATAGGGAATGCAGTTAGCATTAATATGTTGGCTAGGTGGAGGGTCAGGGGAGGGAGGGAGCAATTGGGGGGATCATTTTAAGAACTATATAGATGTCTAACCAATGTACTGTGTACTTGAAACTAATTAAAATAAATTTTAATAATAAAAAATAAAATTTTTGGACTTAAAATAAACGGTTATAGCTAAAGCCAATAGAGCTAAAAAAAAAAATGGAATACTAAGAAATATTTTTTTAACCCAAATTGAGGCAAGAAGAAAGGGATAACAGAAAAAAAGACAGATGCATCAAGTGGAACACAATCAGCAAAGTGATAGTTAAATCCAATGGTATCAATAATTACATTAAATACAAATGAAGTAAACACCATAATCAAAAAGCAGAGGTTGTCAAGTTGGATTAAAGTAAGACTCAACTATATGTTGTTTATAAGAGAAACACTTTAATGTAAAGTTACAGATTGATTAGAAGTGAAATTCTGATAAAAGATGTGCAATGTAAATACTCATTATATGAAAGCTAGAATGACTATATTAATATCAGACACAGTAGATTTCAGGGCAAAGGATATTACTAGAGATAAACAGGAACATTTCATTCCAGGGTCATTTTATCAGAATGTATAATTCTAAATGTATATACCTTTAGAAAGCCTCAAAATACATGAAGCAAAAACTGATAGAACTAATGACCTCAGCAGACAAATCTACAATCACAATTAGAAATTTTAACACCTTTCTCTCAGTACTTGATAGAAAATATGTATAAAAAAAAATAAATTCAGGAAAGATCTAAAAGATTTGAACAGCACTATACTAATTGACATTTATAGAACACTGTTCGACAACTGCAGAATACACATTTACAAGTACATGAAACATACACCAATATGGAGCATGTGTTGAGCCATTAAACAAGTTTCTATAAATTTTGAGGGATTTAAATTATACAATTTAGTTCTCTGATCACATAGAATTAATTTGCAAATTAATAACAAAAAAGATATCTGAAAATTTCCTAAATCTTTAGAAATTAAGCAACACAGTTCTAAATAACCCATGGGTCAAAAAAGAAACCACGTAAAAAATTTTTTTAACTATTTCAAGCTAAACGATAATGAAAACACAGCATATCAAAATGTGTAGAATGAAGCTAGAGCGATGGCTAGAAGGAAATTTATAGTTTTAAATGCTTTATTCAAAAAGAAGAAATGTCATTTAAAATTAGTGATAAGCTTCTACATTAAAAAGCTAGGGAAAAAAGATCAAATTAAACCCAAAGTAATTAGGAGAGAACAGGTAAGGAAGAAATCAGAAAGAGCAAAGAACAATAAAATAGATAGACAAACAGTGGAGAAAATAGAAGTTATTTCTTTGAAAAGATTCATGAAATTGATGTACCCCTCAAAAGACTGACCAAAAAAACCCACAAATTACCATTACCAAAAGAAAGAAGAAACATCAATTCATATACTTCAGACAGTAAAAGGATAATAAAGTCATAGAAAAATGTTATGCAAATGAATGTGACAACTTAGATGAAAACAATAAATTCTTGAAAGATACCAATACTGACACACAAAAAAATGACACACAAAAAAGAAAATCTGTTGAGAAAACAGAATTTATATTTAAAACCTTCCCAATAAGAAAATTCTAGGCCAGGTTTGCTCCACTGGTGAATCCATCAAACATTTAAGGAAGAAGTAATATCTATCTTATACAAACTCTTTCAGAAAATAAAAGAAAAGTAAATACTTTACAACTCATTTTATGAGGCTAACATAACCCTGATCAAGAACAAGATGAAGACATTACAGGAAATAAAAATTATATACCAATTTTCTTCATGTATGTAGATGCAAAAATCTTTAACAAAAAACATTAGCAAATAAAATTCAATAGTATAGAAAATAATATATCTTGACCAAGTGGGTTTATTCTAGGAATGCAGAGTTATTTCAACACTTAAAAACTAATCATATAATTCTCTACTTTAACAGAATAAAGAAAATGTGATAATCTTAATAAAAACAGAATAAGCATATGATAAAATTCAACACTCATTCATTGTAGAAAGTCTCAGCAAACTATGAATGAAAGAAAAATTTGACAATATGATAAAAGCCTTTTATGAAAAAACCCAGTGTGATTATGAATTAAGTTTGTTAGAAAGTTAAACTTAATGAAGCAGCCTTATGTATAATGGTCCCAATCTGGAAACTACTAATGGCCATCAACAGGAGAATGAAGATGCAATCGTGGTTTATTCACACAGTGACATATTCCTCAGCATTAAAAAAGAATAAATTACTGATACACGTGACAACATCGATGAGTCATAAAACATGATGAATAGAAGATGCAAGACACAAAACAGCACATACTGTATATTTCTGTTTATGTAAAGTCCTAAACAGACAAAAGTAGTCTATGTTGATAGAAATCAAAACAGTGGTTTTCTTGAGGATTCTGGATTAACTGAGTAAAGGCATGGGGAAATTTTCTAGGATAACAGAGATGTTCTATCTGTATAGAAGTGTGGGAATATGGGTCACAACTATATGCATTTGTCAAAACTCGCAAAACTATACATTTTAGATTCATACATTTTATTGTATATACATTATAACTCAATAAATAAATTAGGTAAACATCTTTACTGGATGTACCTCTGATCTTTGGTTTTCTAAGGCTACATGGTAACACAAAATTAGAAAGTTTTCTTGATCTTTATAACACACACACACCCTCTGAATCCATCTCAAATACAGGTGGTCATTAAGAACCCTAGAGACTCAATTGGATCAGACATTGCTCTTTTTGTTTTGTGTTTGTTTTGTTTTGTTTTGTTTTGTTTTGTTAACTCCCAAAGTGATTCTAATGTGCAACCAGGATTGAGAATCGTTGTCTTAGATGTCATCACCGACCTGGGACACTCCAGGGAGCTGTAGCTTAATCCTCACATTTTATGGAACTCTTGGCTGAGGCTCTTCCAAGCTCCAATAGTCATTGTCCACCAGAAAAACACAAACCACTAAGGATTTGAAACGGAGGAGATGTAATGCAGGGGTTGGTTATTCAGATGATAAAAGAGCTGAGAAGCAATAGAAGACAGTGAGGCAACTCAAAGATTAGCAAATGCAAGGAAGTCGCTGGAAAAAATCAATGTCTCATTTCAAGTACTTTAGCAAGAGGAGGCCTTCTTTCTCAAGACGGGGTCAGAATTTTTGTTCTATTCAGGCCTCCAACTGATTGGATGAGGTCCACACACATTAAAGAACAAATTGCTTTATTTAGTGTACTGATTCAAATGTGAATGCCCTTCAGACACCCTTACAGACACATCCAGAATAATGTTTGACCAAATGTCTGGGCAGCCTGGGACCTAGCCAAGTTGACATACAATTAACCATCACAGCTACGCAGAGAGAACCTTGGAATTGTCCTTGAGTTCTCTCTCATACCCCAGATCAAATCAATTAGCAAACCCCAATGTTCTACCTTCAAAATAGGACCAGAACTTGACCACATTTCATCACCTCTCCACTACTATTCTAGTCCAAAACCACCATTATCTCTTGTCTGGATGACTGCCCCTCTGCTACTATTGCTCTTATGTCCCTTTCTCTATTCATAATACAGCAGAGATGCAATTTAAATGTGTCAGCTCCTGTCACTCCAGCTAAAACCCATTGGTGACTTCTCAGATCATTTTGAATAAAAATATCTCCCCACCATCTCACTCACCCCATTGCTCATGCCACTTCAGTCACTCTAGCTTTTTTGCTCAAAGATGCCCTGCACATTCATCTCAGAGCCTTAGCACATGCTTTTCCTTTTATTTTGAAGGCTTCTCCTCAGATATTCTTATGCCTCACTCCCTCACTCTTGTAGTTCTCTGCTCAGTTCAAAGGGCACCTTATTTAAAATAGCACACTCCATTGCCCCCTCTCTATCAATGTTTATCTCCATCCTCTGCATTATTTTTCTATACAGACATCATTATGACTGGTACCTAGAACAGTGCACGGCACGTAGAAAGCACTCATCAATATTTATTTAATGAATAAATGGATTAACAAGCTAATTAGCTAAGTAATGTCCAGAAAGCAGTCAAATCTGTTGGCTTAACCATTCCACAAAATTGTTACTATAACAAGAAGCTGGCTTGAAGCAATGGTTCCTATATGGACATCCATAATCATAGAATTTTCCTTGAGGTAGCAAATTATTATCTTACACACAATTATAAACCAGAATACTATTTACCAATTTTCTTCCCTTCCAGGATTTTAAGAATTAAGGTATTATTAAAGCCTCAAACAAAGAGAATAGTGAGAGGGAGAAAATGGTCTTTAAATATCAGTCTTTAAATTGCTGGTATCTACTTAAGCCTAGGAGTCGTGCAGTCAGAGAGGGCTGTGGGGTGAGTCAGCAACTATCTTCCCATTGTAGGAGATGAGTAATGAAGAGTTGGTTGCCCCTTCATTTCTCCCACTGAGCTGGAAGGAGAAGCCTTTGTACTGTACCTTTGTAGTTACAACAGTAGCTGTTGCTTTTTTTTTTATTGTTTGTTTTATTGCTAATTCTTAATGAGCCTCGACTGCTTAAAAGTACTGTGTTAAGTGCTTTGCTTTTAATTCATTTAATCCTCATTTTAATCTTAGGAACAATGTGATGTTTCCTTCTTTTATAGGGTAGAAGACTGAGACTCAAAGTTATGTCTCTTATTTGTGTCACATGCTAACAAATATGAAAATAGGATTGCAACCTAAACCTGTGTGATTTTATAACCTATAAAACTCACGGGAGTGCTTCTTCTCCACAACATAGGGCATTTTCTTCCCATTTTAAAACTGTATTGCTTGAAGATGCTGTGGGTTTTTGATGTCTTTTGTTCTGGGTCTTTTTATATGTGATATTGCAATTCCAGGTTAAAGTAGTAAAGTCACAAAAGTTTTTACAGGTTAAGCCTCCTTTCCACATATAGATGTCTTTTCATAATTTTCTCCTCCTTTGGGCACCCTTCAATATTTTAATAACTTACAATCTAAAGTTTGCAGCAAGGCCACGATGAGTAGAGATGGTTTCAGCAAGGATGAAAAATGTGACCTCTGCCTCCGTCCGGAGATGCTTGCTCATATTTGATAGGTCTCACCTGGTGATCTTATTTTCTTAAGTTCTGCCAGCCTCTTGACATCTGAGGCTCCAGGTGTCTCAGCTGCAAGGGCATTATTTAGTCTTAATAGAACAAAAGACATTATTTAGTCTTATCTCAGTCTTCTGCAGTACTGAGAAATGAACTCCTCAATTCCATTTTTAAAGTCTCCATGACAGTTACTTTCTTTTGATCTTTTTGTGGGTTTCGTAGTAGGAATTTCCTCCCCCAGTAATTTGAACAGTGGAATTGGGTTATGATTCTCTCCTGGTTCTAGCCAATGGTCTCTGCCGATAATTGCTAGGCTGTTGGCTCAACTCCTGTCATGTTGTCTTGGTTTTTGATAGAGATATCCTGGCAGTCAGCATTTTCCTATTTTCTGGAGGGAATCGAGTTTGCTCACACTTCTCCTCAAATTTGGGATGATCTATCTCAGCTTTAATTGTTGCATTCATGAAATCTTGCCATAATCATTTCTTTAAACCCTGTACAATTCAGAAATATTTGACCATAGCAGCCACCAAAGTTCTGGCTCTTGCTTTATTCATTCCCCAACTGTACCATTCTGAGACTCCTGGCCGCCTTTCCCATCATCTACAAAGACTGGCTTGCCAGAATGCTATGGCCTATTTTAAGGATTCTTTTGTTTGTTTTTGGTTTCTCTGTAAATTTCATGTTACCCTGTTATTTGGTCAGTTTCATTGCTTCTCTTTATCTGAAGATTATTATTTTTTATCTTCCTACTTGTTGGAAACTTGCTTTCTCAGGACTGTCACACTTGATGTAGAAATCAGATTTTGGCTTGGTGTTTTGGTATGTTTCTCATAAATCCTCCTGATCTATTTTCCCTTCCCTTAATGACCTCCTCAGCTGATGTCATATTTGGGCTGGTTGCCCCAAGAAATGGGAGAGGCTGGATATGATGACACTAAGCAAGCATCCTTAGGCCATTTTGAATTGTTGAATGACAGACTCTTAAAGCTGGGAGGGTACTCAAAGGTTGGTTAGTTCAACTTCTCTACCAATGCAAGAATTATTCTACTGCATACATAATTTTCTTCTCTGCTTGAATCTTTTCAAGCAAAGAGAATTCATTAGTTGCATGGGTAAATTGCTCCACTGTTTCCAGTTTTGGATACTGGAATTAATTTTTTCCTTCATTGAACTGAATTCTACCTCCCTATAACTTCCTCGCATTAGTTCTAGGTCTGCCCTCTGGAGTGAGACAGAATAAAGAGATTTAATCTTTTAACAACATAATAGTAATTGATACCATGTGTTGAGTACTTTCATGGTACTGTACCAAGCATCTTATACCCTGTAATAATCAGAGTTCTTCAGTAGCAAGCAATAGAAAACAACTCTGGCTAGCTGTATTAGTTCTCTTTTGTTACATAACAAAATACACCAAAATATAGTGGCTTAACAAATTAAACATTTATTATCTCACAGTTTCTGTAGCTCAGGAATTTGGAAGCAATTTTGTGGGTGATTCTGGGTCACCCATAAAGGTTTCTTATAAGGTTATAATCAAGATGTCAGTTGGGGCGTCAGGTTTGATTGGGACTAAGGAATCCACTTCTAAGGTCCCTCACATGGCTGACGGCAAGAGTCCTCAGTTCTTTGCCATGTGAACCTACCTCTCCATAGAGCATCTCTAATATGGCAGCTGGATTCTACTGAAATGAGTGATGAGAGAGAGACAGAGACAGAGACAGAGACAGAGACAGAGACAGAGGGAGAGGAGGAGTCTCAATGCCTTTTATGACCTAATCTCTGGTCACTAAATTTTTAATATCTATATTTTATTTAAAGCTGACAATAAACATGACGCTTCTAGGTCAGAATCGAACTGATTATTTAGTTACAGAATATTCAGCAGAAGTTCCCTTTTCCCCCTCTTCCCTTGGACTGAGATGGTGAGTAAGGTTGACCCTGCCCATGGGGGTGGGTGGGTCTATACCACAGGAATTGGGCTTTCAAATCATGAATCTCAAAGCTTATATAGGAGCCGAAACATCTACCCCTTCTCCCTCTAGAGAAAGGGAGAGAGGACTTAAAATGTAAACTAATCTTTTCTTAAGAGAAAAGGAAGGTCTCTACCCTGAAATTTAAATATTTGGCTCTAAGGAGCAAAAGAAAAGTTTTATTATCCTTTGAAAAGTTGGCAAGTGGCATCAGTCTATCTCCCTTAGACCATGAAGAGCAGATGTTTCCAGAGGAAAAAAGGAGACACTAAGCCCTCCTAAATTAAAAAGAGCTCATGGGTCTAGAATTCTCATGGGTTTAAGAGTCACGTCAGGCTCTGACTGGGCATTGGGAATGTGTAGGGCTGAGTCTATGAGCGGCATAACTCTAGTGCCTAGAGTCAGGTGGGAGTAGGCTCATTTTAAAAGCAGCTCTAAGTCCTTTAAGTATTTGAGGTTAGTTACCACATAATATGATACTCAAATTCTTCATCATTCAGTGGCATTTCTCCAGCTACTCTCTGTTTCATCTAAGTCCCTTTGACTGTGTGGTATTTAGTGCTCCAGGCAACATCTGTCTCTCCCATAGAACAGCAGAGCCATTAAATACATCCAGAAACTATGCCTGAGGTACTCGTTTGTGGGTGAGTCAAACAAGAGGAGACTGTCATAACAAGAGCCTGGGTGAGAATTGAGAATCTCTGGGATTCATAGGAACACATCCAGTTTACTTAAGTTCACCATTTATTGGACCCTTTCGTGTCCCTAGGCCACCAAATTAGCTTTGGGGATGCAGACATGAGCACCACATATATTTCCTGCCAGCGGAGAAACTCCCATCCTTGATTCTCAACTCATTCAAACAGGCTTTCCACCAGTCCAGCCACATAAACTTATGTACTCTTGGAATTCATCCACTCTTCTGCCTCTTGACTGTCACCTTCCATGTCAAAGCCACTGTCATCATTTGCCTGGAACCTTGCAGGTCTCCCCTCTTATACTCCAGTTTCCCTCCAAGTCTGTCTTCCCACAGCATCCAGGTGTTTGTATACAGTATACATAAAAGATCACTCCCCTGCTATGTCTTCCATTGCATTTAATTCCCTTTGAATAAAATTCAAACTTCTTACCAAGACCATCAAAGCACTATGGGATCTGGTGCTTACCTCTGCTGTATCATCTCTTTCCACCTGCCCCTCACTCACTGCATCATGGCCACATTAGTCCCCAGTATAGAGTTCTCAGGCTTTAACGCCTACCTCATGCCTCAGGACCTTTGGATATGCCAGCTCTTAGCCAAGAGGCTCTCTTTTGTTCCCATCACCACTCTAATACACATCCTTGCCCTGTTCTTTGCATGATCAGGTCTATTTCATCTTTCAGGTTTTCCTCAACCATCCTAACCACATCATCTCTTTATTTCCCAATTAGGGTGTCATTTGTGTCCATCAGAGAACGCATCACGAGTTCTAGCTATATGTTGTTTACCTGTTTATAAGCTTTCTTTCATCAACAGACTAAAAGCACCTTGGGAGAAGAAACTATACCTTGTCCCACTGTGTACCTGGGACTTAGTACAATGCCTGATAAACAATAGCAGTCTCTTGACAACTAGTAGTTAAATGAATGTTTATTTAAATTATCATTTACATAATTTACAAAAAGAAGTTATGAGGAAACACAATACCGTTAAACTTTTGTGAAGATTAAATACGTTATTGCAAAGAATGAATGAGCTATGTGAAAGCATCTAATATATTGTGTGTCCTCCCTCCCTCCGCCATTCCTCACTGTCTCCCTCTTTCCCTTCATACTTGCCTTCCTTCTTGTGCTAAGAAAAATATGGAACTCTCTTGGCTACAATTGTTCCTGCCCACCCTCTCTCCACAGGAAGGTTGACTGTGAAGAGAATTTACCTCCCTAAAGAAGTTCTCTCCTTTAAAGGACATGGATTATAGAGGAAAAAGGGGTTTCTTGATGATCTTTGAAAAACACCTGTAAGGAGTTTGCTCTGCCAAATTGTCCAAGCCTCCTTACACCTGTGAGAACTTTCTAGACAAATTGCTTTCTGGAATTCCTAATTCATTCTCAAGAATCAAGGCACAGATCATACCTGAAGTAAATTTAGAAAGAATTACACAATTAAAACTTAAAGTGCTAAGCACTTTACCTGCCTCATCTCCTTTAATCCACCAACAAGCCGAGGGGAAATGTGCTGTGATTACCCAACATAATAAGGAAGAATATGGGGCTTAGCTAGTAGGATTCTAATACAGGTCTGACGACAGAACTCTGACAATTTTCTGTCTGTGTTCCTAGCTTTTATCCTCCTCTTCCTGTTTTGTACTTCAATCTGACTCAAGTCAATGCCTCACCCTCTCTTACCACAGTCCTTTAAGGTTTCTTTGTGACAGCCAGCCCAAAGGAGTTATACCTACTTCTGGTGTGAATTTTCCCTATTTTCATGACCTCCTGCATGGTCTTCCCGCCTTCCTTTCTTGCAAGTTACTCCATGTTCTGTATAGATTAATATTTCTGAAACACAATTTCCTATATCACCTCAAAAAATTGTATTGATTCTTTTGGCATTTAAGATGTCAGTTCTGGTTCTGCCTTTTCCTAGTTATGTGTCATTGGGCGAGATAATGAATTTCTCTGAGTGTCAGTTTTCTTATTTCTCAAATGAAAATGATAATATCTGCTCCATGCGTTGTTCAAGTTAGACAAGATTCTCTGTCAATCTGAACAGGCTAGGTTGTGTTGCTGCGATAAACGAGCCCAAGAACTCTGTGGTTTTGTTCTCACTCACACTGTGTGCTCATTGCATGCCCATTGTCTTCACTTTGGGGCTCAAACTGATGGAGAAACCTTTATATGAAGTGTTAGCAGATATGGGCCAGTGAATATGGGTGCTCAATAATACAGTCTCCCACATTTAATGTAAAGACCTGGCACTGGCACAGTGTCTGACATACGCTATGTGATGAATAGATTATTTCTCAAGTAACGAGTATGTTACCCTGATGTTTAAATCTTTATATACCTCCTGTTTCTGAAGGATATGTGGAGTTTATATGCCAGCCATGGTACAATCCTCTTTCAGCGGGTATGTTCTCTGGAATGGCTAAGTTCTTCTTTACATCTCCTGGCTTCATAATCTGGGTGGGTTACTATATCCATTCCCTGGGGAAGGCATAACAAACTACAACACACTTGGTAGCTTGAAAGAGTAAAAATTTATACTGTCACAGTTCTGGAGGCCAGAAGTCTAAAATCAAGGTCCTGGCAGGGCCACACTCCCTCCAGAGGTTCTAGGGGGAGAGAATCTGTTCATTGTTTTTTCAAGCTTCTGATGGCTGCATCGGCCCAACCTCTGCCTCCACGGTCATATCTCGCCCTCTTCTGTGTGTCTCTTGTAAAGATACTTATCACTGGACCTGGGACCCACTTAGATAATTGAGCACAATCTCCTTATCTCAAGATCCTTAAATTGATTATATTTTCAAAACCCCATTTTCCAAATAAGGTCACATTTATGGTTTTGAGAATTAGGATGTGGACATATCTTTTTCATGGGGAGAAAGCACCATTCAACGTATTGCAGTTACTGAGTACTCCTGAGCATGATTACATAGCACATGACTCAGTCTTTTTTTTATTATTTTAGGATGAAGTTGATTTTACATATCATCTTTTTCTTTCAGTGATCCCATAACTCAGTGAAGAGATTTTAAATCCACCCCAGCATTTCAAGTCTTTCAGAAATTGCTCCAACTTAGGCTTGCAATGTCATATCAGGAAAGTAAAAAGTTGTTACATTAAAAACAAAACAAAAGGCCCACTCTTCTTTTTTTACTTTTTTTTTTCTTTTTAGGATCAGTGGCTTGTCATGTATAACTCTTTTTGCTGAGATTGCTCATACAGACTCTGTTGGTGTTTCTAGTTCTCCAGTGTAAAAAAGACATATTTTCCACCTTTGACTAAAATGGAAATTTTTCACATAACTCTAGGTCGACTGAGATTTTCTGGGAAATTCTCCTGTGAAGTGTCTGTACCTGAAACACAGTTTTTATGAAAGATACTCAAGGATTAAAGAAAAATTATATAATTCCAAAGTACTTGGTGTATAATTAATTGCATTTTAAAAATAAATTGTATTTGCTTTACTCCCTTTTGGGAGAATTAAGTTTAATTTGTATCTTGATGTTGGGGGGAGATCAACCTCTTCATGTACATATTTGTTTATTTTTTCTAGTGTTGATCATAGTTAATGAGACACATTTTTCCTGTTCATGCAAGTCCCTACTCGCAGTATGAAAATATATTGACGTTCACTGCCCTTTCCACATCATGTGTAAGTAAAGGAGGAAGGGGAAAAGAGAAAGAATAGTAATTTGTTGTCATGGAAATCAGTTAATACAAAGCTGGTGGTTTGAACTATGACTTGAAATGCTTAGAAGGTGGGACAGGAAGAATGACAACATCTGTATCACTATGAAGCCCAAATCCTTAGAGAAACATTGGCAAATATCTGGAAAGGTTTTTGTCCTCTCTCTCTGCCTGCCTCACATGCATTTTCAGCTGTTGAGCCTACACTGATCTAATAGAACCAAATGAGGCCCCCAAACTTTTTACCCCCTCTGAGCATGGCATGGTCGAGTGTGTTGATAGAATCAACATTCAGTCTCTGTGCATCTCAGACAAGTATGACTCCAGTTTAGATAAAAAAACAAATATAGAGACATTTACAGCAGCTTCCCTTCATCCTCTGCAATTGAACTGCCTGTCCAATAATATCCAGTGATACCCCTTTTGTGGAAATGACCCTAAATCACAGAGTTGCTCCCTGTGGCCAGGTCTGAACTCCTAAGGCTGACTCCTACCATTAGGCACCAGCTAAAGGGGCATTTCCCAGTTCAGTTCTCTGCTTTCTCAGACTAAGAACCAAAAGAGAAAGCCACAATACTCATATGTTTCGGTCAAATGTGGATAAAGGAGGGATACATTTCTGAAAGTCAGGGACCCAATTTTTAGGCTAGTTTTATCTTGAACAAACTCAGCAGCCATGAACAAACATTTAACCTTCTAGAACACAGTTACAGTTTTAAAATGGTAATGGTGACATCTGGCCCCACTCACCTCCAAGAGCTCTTCAGAGGTTAAATATGGTAATGGGTGTGAAAGTGCAGTAGGAATTATAAAAGATATAAAGAGCTCTGCCCAAGTAAAGGGCCTCATTGGATGTAGATGATTAAAAGAAAAAATCTGTAACCTGAAAGGGTGTTTGTGCTTAACCCAAGAAGGGGTTCTCAGCAGAACTCAGCAAACTGATAAAAAAAAAATTCATTCCCACTTACAAACTCCATGGGTTCCCTCTAGCCTTGGGTAGCACAGCAATGTCTTAAGGGCTTTGTGACTTCATCAGTTTTGGTAATAAAGTCCCTAGCATCTCCTGAAAAGCTTAGGAGTTGACTGAGAAATGCTTTTAGTCACAACATCATAGCTGGGGCCATTTTCCAAATTGAGATGAAGGATTTCTCTTTGCTAAGAGGGCTGGGAAGGCTCCTTGGAGGCAAGAATTTGCCTGGAGAATTACTGGACTGTATAGCTGGATGTGGTCAAACTATGTTTCTCCTTCAAGCAGGTGAAGAATCAGAGAGCGCTAGGATTTCCAGACAGTTCTCATCAACCACAGCCCTGGAAAAAGTCTCCACTGAGACTCCACTAGTGGGAAAAGGAAACATAGCGGAGGCTGCCTTTTGCCTGAGATGAAAACTGAGTGAATTTAGACATATACCCAGAGGCTGCTCTTTTTAGCTCAGGGCCCTGATAAAAGAAAGAAGCTTTGTTAATATTTGACTATTATTGGTATTTAAGGACCCCCACAATTTGGAAATGGGAGATGTAAGACTGACTTTTTGAGTACTAAATGCTAATACCAATATATATTGGATTAGATGTGAAAGGTCAATAGAAAAAGACAGGATGGCTTCCACTGCTCTCGGGTTGGCTGGGAGTGGGAGGTGGGGTGGTGTAAAGAGAAGTGGTGGTAGTAACGTCAACCATGGAAACAGAAAAAAAGGCAGACACAGAGATAAACGTTAATAGTGTTTGTTCAAACCCTGTCTAAGGAGAAGGAGCCTTAGCCAATGGATTTTGAGTATGCAATACCATTCCTAATGGGTATATGTATCTAGAGGGTAATAGCCATTGTGCTTTGAGAATTCACACCCTATCTGCAAGACCATCTTTATGAGAGACTATAATGCACTAGGCTAGCTTGTAAACCTTTGATTTCTCTAATTCCCCTGAGGTGATGTCACACTTAACAAGCCATCTCCTGATTATTATCTAGCTTTTGCAGGAAAGTAATGTATCGATCCTAGAGACTTTAGATAGTCTTGGTCCTTCTAAAGGTGGTTTCTCATAAAAAGTGAATAACTCAACATGCTGAATTTTTTTTTCTTTTATCAGTATCTGGAACATGATTAGTATGAGCTTGCCCTGGGAAATTAACTGCATGGTGTGTTGCCAAAATCAAGTTTTGAGCTTATCAGACTAATTATCTGACTGCTGATGCTTATAAATTTATAAGTTAATAAATGACACATTCTAATGCCATTTGGAGGACTTCCAGCCAGCCTTTCTCACGTAGGGTATCCTGGTACCACATTGGGCTGAGAAAGCACATTTTCAATTTTAACATGACACTTCTGAGGGGGAAATAGATACAGCAAGGTAAAAATTAGAGTCTTGGTTGCAGAAGGTTGGGGGAATACATAAGCCTTGAGGTAGTACTAAAAATGTTCATTGCTTGAGTGTGCTGGCCACAAGAATGTGCCTCACTGACCTCCAACCACAGGGAGGTAGCTATGGTCTCAAACTCATTGTCATATTTGCACAGAAGTCAAGGTTTCCATGGACTGCTCTCCACCATGGACTAAGGACAGTAGGAGTACTAAGACAGGCCCATCCCTGGCAGGTGCGAGACTCCTATGATGGCTGACTGGCTTGAGAACTCTTCAAAACCCTTGCCAAGCCTTCCTTAGATTGCGTGGCAGTCTAGAAGGCTTCTATCCAACATTCCTTCCCATTCTCCTTCTCTCAGGGTCAGGTTTTCATCATGCTCCTTACACATATAGTCTTGTCTTGCCATCTGCTTCTCAAATGCCTCAGAGGAACACAGTGAAGAATGTACATAGTCAGGATCCTAGCAGGGAAAAGATGACATATCCATATTGGGATACTTTGAGTAGAGCTTAATACAAGAATTCTTTTCAAAGGTATGGGCTCACAATAGAGAAAGCACAAGGGAGTATGTAGTTGCTCGGGGCTAGTAAGGTAATATTCCCCCATTTCCGGCCTGAGGGAGCACTTACTAGAATTCATTGACAGAGAGAGGCTTGCTTTATAGGAGCTTAAAGCTGCACAAGGGATGCAGCCTCTGCAGGAACCCCAATTGGAGGAGCTAAAGGAATAAATACTCATTTCACTGTCCTCCTCTCTCTTACCTCTTGTTGGTACTCCTGTTGCCCATCACGACTGGAAGCTACAGTGAAGGTAAACCTGCTGATGTAGTCCTTAGAAGTCAGCCTCATGCATCCTGCAACATGGAGGAGAAAGATGGAGAATAAATCTGGAATTTCAAGGGGGCATCCCCAGCCAATAGACAACAGCGAGCTTTTGTGTGGTGGCAGCAAGGCTTTTCCCTTGGCTTCCCTGTAGCAGCAATGGCAGAAGGCAGCCCCAAGCTGGCACATTAAAGAGCTCTGGCACAACTTCCCTCTGCATCTCTTAGTCTCAAACTCCCCCATGTGGTAGCTTCATCCTCAAGCTAGTAGATCAATGAACTACATCTATTTATGGTGTCATATCTAACACCTACAATGTGTGGGGATAGAAAAGGTTATTTCTTTTCTTGTGCTTTACTCAGACATGAGGAAACCTTTCTAGAAGCCCCCCAGGAGAATCCCCTAAACTACATGGCCACTCAGAACCAGATGAGAGTTCTGTTGGGAAGAAGAGAGGGGGCCGCTACATCCATTTTATATATAACAGAGTACTCTTCCTAATTCACCAATCTGACCACATCATTTCCTGCTTAAAATCCTTCAATGGCTCCCACTACTCTCATGCAAAAGTCCACATTTCTTCTATCAGCACACAAGTCCCTTACACAATGACCCCAGTCTGCAACCCCGGCCTCATTTTTTAAACTGCCCTCTGTCTTACCGTCCTGCACAACTGCATTCATTTATACAAATAAGCCCTGCTCTCGCTACCACTTGCTTCTGGGCTTCTGCTGCGTCTTTGTCTGGGGAACACTCTGCTTCTGGATCATTCAGCCCCTCTTTTTTAGGAAATGCCACATAGATATCATTTCTTCTCAGGAGACTTTCCTTGGCCCTGCTGTGTGTGTCCATGGCATTTGTCCTTATCCCCACTGTATCTGGCTGTATTCAAATAACCAAGGGTTTCTCCTCCTGGGCTCTATACTCCAAAAGGGAGAGAAGTCTGTGCCTACTGTAAGGAGCTCTCTGGTGTCCTGGCTAAGAGCTCAGATGTAGCATCAGACAGCTTGGATTTGACTCTTGTCTTACTACTCATAGTTAGTGACCTCAGCCTAGTAATTCAAACCCTCTGGGCTTCTGTTTCCTCCTTTGTAAAGAGGGAACAATAATAGTAACTACCTCATAGGATTACCGAGAAAGTCAAATGAGATGATCTGTGTAAAGCATTTAATATAGTGGCTGGTACCAAGGTGATGCTCCATAAATATTCATGGAATGAATAGTGATACGGTAAACAGGGCTGTAGTTTTTCCACTGTCTGGGAGTGCTTCAAGGTGCTCTATCACTCTTGCCCAGACAGGGAACTTCCAAGGCCAGTCTTATAGAAGTGACTGAGGAGGATATAGGTGTGTGTATTAGCCTCTGAAATAACTCCCTTAATAGCCTGCCAGGTTGCTCAAATTCTACCAATATAAATCAATTTTTTAAGATTAGCAATCAATCGATACTTTCTTCCTGCTCCAAAAAACACTGGTTTATTTAAGTAGTCAAGGGATAGCAGCAAGTGCTATTGAATATCAAAGGAGAAGAACTCTACACTGAACTTGAAGGGTGGGTGACATGTAGACAGGTGGAGAAGGAAAATGACTCACATAATGGGGAGAAAAGAGAGAGGCAGGACAGCTATTTGCATGACTGATGATAGCTTGTGAGCCTCTGGGTGACCAGAAGTTCCTGTAGGGAAATCCTGGAAGGTACAAAACAGTAATTCACTTGAAATGATATCATAGAATTTTAGACCCCCAAAATATTTTTAGATTTCCTTATTTGAAGAAACAAAAACTCAGAGAAATTAAATATTTTGACCAAAGTCATCCAGTTAGTTGGCATAAGAGAAAGAGTATAAATCTAGATCCCCTGATCCTAGATTCTAGAGCTTTTTTACCTACTACCAAACCACCCTTTAATTAGTTTAGGCAGTTTCATTTGCTCTTAATTAGCTGCTGAGATAACAGAGTGGGAGAAATCAGGTATTGTCGTAGGTGGGAGTGGGTGGGATAGTACATGGAGAGATGCAGAGCCTTTGGAGGAAGCTGGGAGGGAACATGTATTCTAACCCTAGCCTCTTCTAATATTATTTTTTTTTTTTGGAACAGTGTTTAATCAAGGAATAAATGACCCAAAAACTACAATCAAAAGCACCATGCTCAAGTGATTTGTCACCAGGAGGGGCCTGATGTAGGACTCTATGTTGTGGGGACTTAGGAATTCTGAGTTCCAATCTCAATCTGCCACTGAATCATCACAGTGTTAACCTTGGAAAAAACACTCAGCCAATGGAAACCTCATAGAACATTCTAAAGGGACAATTGTTAAGATATTTTGAGTACAGTTGCCATATTATAACCCCCTAGCCAAACCTTTAGTTCCTCATGTTGAATACTTTCATTCTTTATTGCTCCTTTAGTTTCCAGTTTACCCTTATTGCTTTCCTCTGCATGATTGTAATCTGTCAATGTCACTTTTCAAGCTACCATGAATGGAACATAATATTCCAGTTGTGCAGGTGGATCAGCAGTCAGCACTATAGGTTTCTATTAATGGAGTACAGCAGGTCCTCAAATAATGACGTTTCATTCAACATCATTTTGATACAGTGTTGATGAGAGGAAAAAGTTGATTCCCGGCCAGGGCCTTTGTCTCTGGAGTTTGCTTGTTTCCCCCATGTCTGTGTGGGTTTTCTCCAGGGACTCCAGTTTCCTCCTACATCTCAAAGATGTGCACACGAGAGCAGTTGGTGGGCCTACATTGTCCCAGTATCAGTGAGTGTGTGTGTGTGTGTGTGTGCCCTGCAAAGGAAGGGTGTCCTGTTCCAGGGTGGGTTCCCAGAACTGCCCAGAGACACTCCAGCTCCTGTGATCCTAAACTGAAATATATGATCTTGTTTTTATTAATATTTCTTAAATGTACGTATAGTTTACATTTGTTTCAATGTTTAATATTTAAAGTGTTCAGGGTCTTTATTTAGAAGTTTGATGATGTTTTTGTGACCAGAAATATGCAATAGGAGCTTAACTCTTGTTTATATCAACTAGCCTATGGTAAAATTAGTTTTGTTATACATTGTTTTGCTTAAAGTCTCAGTTTTCAAGAACCTACTGACAATGTTAAGTACGGATTTACTGTATAAGTACTGGGCTTGTTGAACATCTTTGTATTATCGTACTTTCCTGCCATGTTGATGCTGATCCACTCAGCCATATAAGCATCCATTCAACTGGACTATTGTTGACTACAAATCCTTCCGTTATCTCCAAAAGTGAATTTAGAAAGACTTTGTTAAATGCCTTGCAAAAATTCAGAAATATGTGTTATGTGGACAAAAGTCAGTTTGTCCAACTTGGTTTATTGTCTGCAGTCACAATCAGAACAGAAGTTGGTATTTGTCCTTCGGGAGCTTTTGCTGGCTCCTGCTGCTCATCTTCCCTTGTTTCAAATGCTCATGGATCTTCCCGTTCTAGAACTTGGCCTGAATCAGCTCCATGCTCATCAGGCTCTCAATATCAAGACCCACATGCTTTTCTCTAAAAAAAAAAAAAAAATTTCCCTTTGGTTGCCTCTAGTTCTCTGGCATTCCTATTTTTTCTTGTCATTGAGAAGATTACACTCAGCAGTTCAATCATCTCACTGCAAAATGCATGAGTATCTGACATGGACTTTTTAATACATTTTGGAGGTCACTCCTTGCAGAAGTTAAAATGTAGGCATAGATGTCACAAAGACCCAAACTTATAGTGAATTAGAAAGGATAGCTCTCCTCCACTCCTGCTATTGTGTAACAGACCCAGTGTAAGCAGTCCTGGGCTAATATCGCAGTATCAAGGACCAGAATCCTTTGATCTTGCTCTCTTTCATCTCTAGAGAGTTGCCTTTGCCCATATGGTTCAAGATGGCTAATCACAGCACTGCAGATACCATCTAGGTAGCAGGAAGAAGAAATAAGGGAAAAAGAAAACAATACCTTCTCTTTACAAGTATAACACTGAATTTGCACCTGTCAATGCTATTTATATCCCACTGGCAAGAACTTATTGACTTGGACATTCAGTTGCAATGGAGGTTTGGAAATGTAGTTTTTACATTAGTTGTAATATACCAAGCTAAAAATCCACAGCTCTAGTTCTATAGCAGAAGAGAAGAAGGAAAAATTAGCAGTCTCTGCCATACTCCAACCAAGCTTCCTTTCTCTAGCTCTTAAGACTCTTCCATTCTCTCAGATTTGAAACTGTAGAGTCATTTCTAGTGTTTCCATTTCTTTCACTGTCAGTCATAAAATCCTATTAATTTTATTATATTTTAATCTATTCTATTGTACTGCTTTAAGTATGTTTTTTTTATCCATTCCTTTCCATTTTCACACTCTTTGCCATCCAAATACAGACTCTCATCAGTCCTTCATGTTGCCAGCCCAATTCATCTTCCATCTGCTTACTACTTGGCAAGAAAGGATGTAGAAAAACTCTCTCCATTGGCAAATGGCATTGGACCTAATTTTCTGTTGCCCTTAATATGGATGTTTATTGGCATTTGGAAAGTATTGGAGACAGATGTTCTGATTTGTTGGTTCCTCCTCAGGAGGGATAGGAATCACTGATTCTGCCACTGTGACATTCTGCCTATGTCCAGCTAATTCCAATGATCCTGACTCAGCCCCTCTCCTTCCTACTAGTTTATTTCATTTTTTTTTTGCCCCCTTTGGAGCTAAGTTTTACCATTTTGCCATTTCTTGACCAGACTGCAAGAGCATTTCAACTTGTTTCTTTGAAAACATCCTGTCTTCCTCTAATCCATTCTGTACTGAGCCAAATTAATATCCTTAAAACACGGATTTTGTTTTTTAATCAAACATATTGGGGGTAAAATTGGTTAATAACATTATATAAGGTTCTGGTGTACAACTTCATAATACATCTGTATACTCCACTGTGTGCTGTCCACCCAAAGTCTAGTTTCCTTCTGTCACCATATATTTGACCCCCTGTACCCTCTTCATTCTACCCCTACCTCCCTTCCCTCTAGTAACCACCATTCTGTTGTCTGTATCTATAAGTTTTTGTTTTGTTTTGTTTGTTCATTTGTTGCTTTTTGTTTTACATCTCACATCCAAGTGAAATCATATGGTTCTTATTTCACTTAGCACGGAACTCTCAAGATCCATCCATGTGGTCACAAATAGCAATATTTCATCTTGAATGGCTCAGTAGTATTCCATTGTACATATATACAGCATCTTCTTTATCCAATCACCCATTGAAGTAACACTTAGGTTGTTTCCATGACTTGACTATTGTGAATAATGCTGCAATGAACATAGGGATACATGTATATGTATATATTTATATATATATTATATTTATATATATTTTATATATATTTATATATTTATATTTATATATATATATATATATATTCATGAATAAGTGTTTTCATATTTTTCAGGTAGATATTCAGAAGAGGGATTGCTGGGTCATATGGTAGCTCTATTTTTAATTTTTCTCAGGAAACTCCATGCTGTTATACATAGTGGCTATACAATTTATATTCCTACCAACAGTGTACAAGGGTTCCCTTTTCTCCACATCCTCTCCAACATGGATTAGAATAATTAACATTGTTAAAATGGCCATACTACCTAAAATAACATGCAGCTTTAAGGCAATCCCCATCAAAACCTCAATGGCATTTTTCACAGAAATAGAACAAAAAAATTCTCAGATTTGCATGGAACTACAAAAGATCTCAAATAGTTAAAGCAATCCTGAGAATAAAAGATCGAAGCCAGAGATATCATACTCCCTGACTTCAAACTATACTAACAAGCTACAATAATCAAAACAGAATGATCTTGGCAGAAAAACACAGATCAATGGAACAGAAATGAGAGCCCAGTAAGTAAGGTGGGGAACTCATTTTTGACAAAGGAGTCAAAAACATACAACAGAGAAAGGAAAATCTCTTTAATAACTGGTGTTATGAAAACTGGAAAGCCACAAGTAAAAAATGAAACTAGACTGCTATCTGACACCATACGCAAAATTTAGCTCAAAATGGATTTTATTTTTTAAAAAAACTTTCATTTAAAATTTCTAAATGGTGGGCCACTTCTCACAGTGGAGACAAAAAAATGCACATTGTCTTGATCAAGGCCAACCTCATTAATCAAGATACTCTCTCGTGCTCACCCTAGATGAAGCTAGAGAACCCTTTCCCACAGTTGGCACCACCAACTGATCAGAATTGGCATGGGAGATAAATCTTATTTTTCAGCCCTAGTCTACAAATTGCTTCCAAAAGTGGGGCTTCAAGAGTCCTCCAGCTCTGAGCATTTACTGTGTGTACCAAAATCTTGCTGTTCAATATACGCAAGCCCTATTTTTTCAAACAGACTATAAGTCCCTTATTCTACTTCTTTTTTTTTTTTTTAATTAAATTTCTGTGTTCAGAGTTGAGACAGACACTGTTTAGAGGCATCCTCAGGTCAAAGAGATGTTGAAGACACTGAAGACTGAGCTGATGGATGAAGGAAACAAGGCCAGAAGGAAAATCTAAACTCTCATCAAGGAAGGCAGTAAAAGAACTGTCATTAGAAAACTGGTGCCAGCTATGAGATCTAAGGAGCAAGGCAAGGTCACAAATGGAAAAGCCAGAGCTCAGAAGCCAGCGGATGGAAAGCTAGGCGGGCTGTAGGCTTCAAGTTGGGACAAGGCAAATGCTTCAGAACTAAGCTTCTGAAAATGCTTCTTGGAACTGTCAGACCTGCCTCTGTGCAGCCATTAATAGTACCATTGTGTAATATGCATCAATATATAAATAAATTAAAACATAAATCAAAGTAATGCACTTTGATTCTATGTTGAAATGCCATAATGAGCAAGAAATTTCTGTAGTTTCTCTCAGTCTCCTACACCAGTTTTACACAAAAATATTGACTTGACAACTTTTATTTAAATTATTGGTATCTCTCTGGATGTCTTTAATATTGTATTTAAGCCAGAATAGAAAAGGTAGCTCTCAATACACACACTGATAATAAAACAGACCTTAAAAAAGGTGGCAGATGGAAACATGAAAGACTCCACCCAGGGACTTCTGCAAATTAGATCCCCATGAAGCCTTTGTTGCCCCCAGGCTCCTGCCAAGCCTGAGGGACAGGCTTCTTGCCGCAGCTGCCTTTGCAAAAATTAATGTCTTGCTCCTGCCAAGAAAGCAGGTGACAAGCTCAGCAGTTCTCCTTTGGTTTGTTTTTCTCCATAGCAGGAACATGTGCCCCCAAGCAGGCATTTGTTTGTGCAATCAGTAGGACTGCAAAAGCAAAGGCAAGGAGATAAAGGTGAGTCAGGAAGAAGAAAGTGGCACCTGGGAGCAGAACAAAACACCAGAAAGCCAGGTTATGGAAACAAGGCCAGCTAGCAGCATTCACCCAAGTTAATGGGAGCAAGTTGACTCATGCAACCTTGGGAACAGCTAAGATTGTTTGCGTGCACATGATGAATCATCTAATGTGTAAGTCAAGATACCAACTATAATTAATCCTGAGCATTAAAACAAATTTCAGTATTTTGAACATGAGTAATGAGATTGACATGTAAGATCATGCAGCACTCATTGCTGGGCCAGTGCATTAAGGGCAAAGGAAGAATTTGGGGACGCCCTCGGGAAGTGCCTTTCCATGAGCCTAAAGTTTCACCCAGGAGGTGTTCCATGCGAGGTGTGAATGTTGGCAGTAGGTGGTGATGGTTGGTATTTGCCTCACCCACGTTGCTCTCAAGTCCCTTTGTTTACAGTACTATGATGTCTTCTGTAATAAAAGGGCTATAAGGTGTGCTTATGGTTCTTTCTAGTTTGCAATGGATTTTCATACTGATGTGGAATTTAGCAAGCTAGGATGACCACTGCTGGTTGTTATTCAAATTGTTAGTATTGGGTTTTGGCAGGCCAGCATTTGTTCCATATTTGCTTGATAATACTATATGTTTCCTTTCAAGATTCATTTCTCCCCATTGGAGAGAGCTTGGTAAGAATCTAATCAAGGTGCCCTGCTCCGCCTCAGCTAAGGAGCAGGCACATGATCTGTGCCATTCATGGGCTCATTCTTCACACTTTCAAACTTGACCAGAATGACAAACAGATCGAAAAGGAGTAAACTCATTTCATCCAGCAGTAGCTCCAGGAAAGAAAGCCAGATGTTTTCAACACCGTAAAGATCCATAAGATTGCCTTGGTGCCAAGCTTTGTTCTCTAGCCACCTCTGCATTTGGTTCTCTGAGTGTGTGTGTGTGTGTGTGTGTGTGTGTGTGTGTGTGTGTGTGTGTGTTTTCCTGCCGTTCCACATCCTTCCCTAAATCTCCCTTTTTGCTTAAGTTGGCAAGAGTTGGTTTCTGCTGCTTGTCACCAACCCTAACTTACACAGATTCATGTACCCAGAGTTTCTACTACAGATGTTCAAGGACATGGAGATTATTAGTAAACTCAGTAGGTTGATCACATAGATTTTGGTTAAGAAAACTATGTAGTTTATAAGGCTCATTATCAATACCAAGTTTTCTCTTCTGTATTATCCCTGGCTTAAATTTCTCTTCTGATTATTTTCTGCTTTATTTCAAATTCTTTATCAACTATTCTCCAGGATATAATAAATGAGTGATATATCACCTGAAACATTGCTTATGCACAAATAATCTGACAGGTCTCAGAGGGGTAGGTGTAGTGAAGTAGGTGTATTTTGTTTTCTACTAATATATGAGGTATGTATTTGACTTTCAGAGTATAAAAAGAAAGGTAATAGCTTATGGAATATAAAAATACAATAAAACATCCAAAAATAATTGAGAAAAGGAAACAAATAATAATGTTTTGTTGAATAAAAGACATAATCAGTAGTCAGAAAAACTCTTATTTTATGTACCACTAAGAAAAAAAAAATCCTACTAATCAATTTATGCTATACCAGCCCAAATTCAGAGATGTTGCAAAAATGCAAGAAAGTATGTTTTAAACTGATGGAGTTTGGTTATAAAGATGGTAACTAAATGCATGGAGCTCTAACTACATGATAGTTCTTGTTCTAAGTGTTTCAGCTATATTAATTCCTTTAATCCTAATGATCTGATGTGATAGCATAACGTGTTAACACAACTAATATCCATAGTTAGCCAAACAGATGGCTTAGGCTTAATAAATTCAAAGTGGAGTTATTAATGGTTCTATTTGAAGTGACAAATTTATGTTTAAATGAAAAGTTGTGTAAGAAAGTATTGCTTGATGTTTTATGAGATCTGTTCCTAAAATGTAACTTTTGTCTCACGCTCAAAAATTTGTTCTTAGTTTTGTTTCAATCCTTACAATCTAAAAAAAAGCCACTGTTTCTAATCTTTGTTCTATAAACCTTAAAATGCAGTTGGGCCAAAAGCAATAAATATTTTGTTTAATATCCTATCTCCATTCCTGATTATATAAATTGAAGAACAGCATTGTCAATAATTCTCTAAATATATTTTATGGAATACTGGGGTGGAGATGTTCTGCTGTAACCTAAATAAATCCTAGGTCTCAGGTGGCCAGTCTCAACATGGTGAGCATTTAAAGAAATACCATCCAATAAACTAAGCATGATCACTGTTTTTCCCTTTCTTGCATTTCTCAAAGATCCAATTCATAATTTGCATCATTTCTCAAATTTTTATTTTCCTCATTCTTCTCCTTCTAAAATTGTCTCACATTTCAAAGCTTCCCCAAGACCTCTCTTCCCCATTTCTTGTATACAACTCCCACTTCCCACTACAAAAAAAAAAAAAAAAAAAAAAAAAAAAAAAAAAAGAAGCCCCTATTGTGAACACCCCCTGCCTTGATAGGATCTTCACTTTTCTTTCTCTCCTGCTTTTCCATCATTTGAAATTTCTTTTAAGAAAGTCTCAGCTTCATCTGATGACAATCACCTATTCCAGATACTCTGAGTCTTCCACCCTCTGAGTAGTTGGGTTTGTATAGGAAAGACCATGAGATGATGTCAAATTAAGAGAGATACTGGATAAATTTTGTAAGAAGTTTTCATAGAGAATGCAAGTCAGGAAATAGAATATTTGCTTCTACATTAATTATATTTTTTCCTTTATTAAAAAATATATAGTGCATTTATTTATAAACACTATTTATCTCTTTAAAATGTATTAATCACATTAACTTACTAAGGCACTGAGAGGTTCTTGCGATAAAGAATCCTAATTATCTTTGTTTAAGCCAGTATTTCTCAAATATATATAAAAATAAATCTTTTTTCTTCCCCACCACCCACTTACATACACACATAAGTACCATGGAATGCCATATGAGTAAAGTGGCCTTCAAGTATAAAAAGATCTAACAAAAGTAATTGAATGTACACTTGTAACATACACATAGAATGGTGTGATGGATATTTCAATGAGAACAGCAATATTTCAATGTGATCTGAACTTTCACACAAATGTAGAAAGTTGTGCCACGTTGCCTCCCCTTTTGCAGTTGTGGATGAGATAACTAGCCAGAATAGCCACTGACTGAGTCCGCCCAGCCAATATTTACACAGATATCAGTTGCATGACTGGTTTTGGACAACAGTTGTCGTTTGGGATTTGATTTTGCCAAGATGTTGGTGTTATTTACCTCCCTGGGTATCTTGATTTACCTTGGAGAGTAGCCAGCCCTCAAGGTTGTGTTAGCTATTAGCCCATTAGCTTTTATATAACTTTACAATCGGTGTGTGTGAAGGGTATGATTAGATCGTAGATGGACTTGTCCATAGCTAGAGGTAATATTGTACCTGGGTGTCTGGAGCAATTTCATGTGGGATCCACTGGAAAAGAATGGGAGACGGCACCTGAAACCACATTGTGCTCACTTAGGCATCCAAACCTTGATAGATTCAAAAGGATGTGTAACAATTTAATGAATAATTTGCAAACTGGTAAAGTTTTAGCAAGCCTGATAACAATTGGAAATCTTCTTAGATTAAGGTGCATAAGAGTCATTATTTATTAAAAAACAGACAACAGATGAAATGATTCTTAGGCAATCTAAGAAGCAGATTTGAATATTATGACTCTTTTACCTACTTTACTTTGAGCAATGCTGGAGGCCAAGGTATAAGCCTACATCACCACTAGGGGCTTATGATTTGTATTAAAATTTGCACCAAGTAAGTAGAAATGACTGGATTCATTAACATTTCCACCTAAAAATTTGGAAGTCATAAACATTTTAAAGAAATATATATTCAAAAAGTTATTCACTTATGCAAAATTCAGAAAAAAAACATGTGTCCAAAAATAGAGATTGGTTTATCATGTCATATCCATATATGGTCATCATTAGTGCTATCCACAAAATATTTCTAATTTCTCCTTCTGGACACATAGTAGAATTACATTTCTTGCTCACTTCATGTTAAGTGAGGTCATTAACTAGCTTTAGCCAAGAAAATTCTAAAAACAAATAACGTGTCACTTCCAGGCAGAAACTTTAAGGATCAGCGTATAACTTTTTATGGTTACTTTTCCTTCTACCTGGGTCCCCGGAGTGAGCACAATATAGAAACAGAGCCCCTAGCTGACCCACAATAGACACATAGAGTGAGCAAGAAATTAAAAATAGTTGTTTTCAAGTTGCAGAGATTTTGGGGGAATGTTTGTTACTGCAGCTTAAACTCAGCTGGCTAATAGAACATACAATGGAACACTAAATAGTCCATGAAAATCACATAGTAGAAAAACTTTAGATAATTTAGAGAAAATATACAGATAATATGTTAAGGAAAAATATGTAAGTTTTTAATAAGCTTATTTAATCATTGCCCAAAATATATTTGAAATGGGATTCCGGGTAGATTGGATCTCTGGGATTTTAAGTTGGCAAATATTCCATTAAAATGATGCCTTATGGTTTAGACTAAAAGTTGACCTTTGGGTTTAATTGCCTCTCTGGGGACACTTTTAATTTGGACCTGTAAAACAACAAAATATTATATTTTTCCTTGGAAAAAAAGTCATGCCATCTTTCTGGGCTTGGAGAGGGCATCAGACGTCTTCTCCAAAAGATGGTGAAGCCTAATGATTTCCTGGTCTTGGAGATAAAACTTGCCCTGGCCACATAAATGTCGGTTGGTGGTCTGGTGGGAACCAGCCTGGGCATGGACTCTGACCCCAGACCTTCAAGCTGAAACTCTAAGAGTTTTGACCTAGGAGATGGAGGGCCTGTCTTGGGGTTTGAGGGAATAGCCAAGAAAAGAGTGTGTCCCTGGGAAAAACCCTCAGCTCTCAAAGTGCCCTGTGATGTGCTATTTATGATGAGAAGGCAGGAGAAGTTCACTGTATGACTGGGCTACATTCCGTGCCTCACTCTTGTGCTCTCCCTGAAAGGCATAAGAAAAATGACAGTAGAAAAAAGCTCACCAAAGGAAGCTTTTGTCTGAGAACAAAAGCAGTCTCACAGGGTAAAGGAGAAAATAATTATCTGAAAAGGCAGCAATTAATAGCATCACATTTAACCTTTGTTCCAATATGAGAATATATGCACTGAGACATCACTCAAGATCCAGCGCTCTCTCTACAAAAAAGCTTTGTCCTTAGGTTGTGGAAGTGTGCGCATGCCACATCAGTGCCTGCCTTCCCAGTGGGTGGTGTTTCTTCTAAGGTAGCCTGCCAAGGATCCCCAGATTAAGCAAGGGTCTTGGTCTTGTGGCTCTGTCTTGGTACTACCTCTTAAAGAACCTATTGCAGAGATGATATAAATGCCACTTCTGTTGTATATTTAAAAATGTGAAATAAGTACCTCAAAGCTGTGGCTATGGAGCAAAAATATTCAAAATACAAGTTGGAGAATCTGTGTTAATAGAATATTCATATTAATGGTGAAGGTGGAGAATATGCATGTACATGTATACATTGATGTGTGCATATGCATGCCTGTGTGTTGGTATGTGGTGTGTGTGTCTCTGTCTGTCCGTCTGTAACAGAGAAATGTCCATTTGAAAAGAAATAGCTCCAAGAACTTGCATATGGGAGGAGTGGAAATTTGCATTTTTAGTGATTATTTTTCCTTCTTCACAGACAAATGACATTTTTACCCCCCAAACATCTCTTCTATGAGCAAAAGAGGGAGGGACATATGTCAATGTTAAGAGCCTGGAAGAGGAATTATGGAGAAACATTACCCATTTAACTTATCTCAGCTCTATGAAAAATTATAGAGTTTGGGACTATTTCTGGCCACATCCGAGTGTCTGTGAAAAGTGGAAGTAAAGCCATTATTTGGAATAGGCAATTATGCATTTGGTCATTTGCGTTGAGTCAGAAAGTTCAGACATCCCCGAGGAAAATGGTACATTGTTACAATCCTCAGGACTCTAGAAACAGGAAAGGCAAAACCATCTGGGAGACCCTGGAGTAAATGGGCCCTAACTAATCAGTAGTTCTTCAATTAGGCAGAGATGCCAGGCCCCACCTGACTTGAGGAGGGCAGCCTGAGCCAGCAGGAAAAGTTCAAGACCTCAGCTAGATCTGGGTGCCACAAAATCCTACCTGGGCCACCTGAGAACATTCATTTAATCTCTCTGTGTCTCAGTTCCTTCATCTTAGAAAAAAAGCACAATCATTTTAAAAGTAGAATAGCTAACAATTATTAAGAACTGCCTATGTGCCAGACACGGGAACAAACACTTGATTCATTTAATCTTCTTGGCAACCGTAATGAGGTAGGTATTAATATTTCATGGATTCTAAGATGTTCTTTTTTTCTTTCATATTTTAACATTCACTGTTATCAGGATACATCATATAATTGATAAGAAAGCATATAAGTCACGGTTTTATTTATACTTTTCATTTCTTCTTAGTAAATTTATTGTTTGTTAGATTCAGTGAGGAAACTGGAGACTCAGCTAGGCTAAATAACTTGCCAGAGATCACAGAGCTAAGAAAGTGGAGAACTAGGGCTTGTATCTAGGCTGTTTCTGGTGTTGAATTCTTATAAAGAATGAGATCTCCTGGTTCCTTCACTTACTAGCTGTGTGACCTTGGGCAAGTTCTTAACCTCTCTATGCCCTCATTATTTTATCTGTTCAAATGATGATAATAACAGTAACTGCTTCATAGGATATTAATGGGGATTAAACAAGTTCATTCATGCAAAGTTCTTAAAATAGCACCTGACATATGCTAAGTATTCAATAAAATTTAGCTATTTTAGCTTTATAAGAGAAACCAGCGACACTTGTTATGAATAGAAGGTTAGTAGGAAAAAGGGTGGGTATAACTATTAAAAAAATAAAAAAAAAAGACTATGTTCACTAGCATGTCCCTAAAGTCATCTTGGCCCCAGGATAGATGGTTTTCCATATTTGGGGAAATATTTTCTTTGTTTTGTCTCTCAAGTACTGAGATTGGGTAAAAGTGAAAATGGAAGAATGAGCTCAGAGGGAGTTGATCATTAGAGGGGCAAGAGACGAGTAAAGGGGAAGGCAAGGCAGAGGGCTGCTTGAGGAGGTGGGAATGGATCATGCTTTGTGCTGAGGGTGGGCACCGCCCTTTGAAGGAGCTGTGCTGCACAAAACAGTAGCTAGACTGACTGGAACTGAAAAAATATTTCAATCTACAGATTGCAATTCTTTGGTGAGTCATGGGCAATCTGGTTGGTCACAGCCAGCATCTTTAGAAATGCAAGAGAAGGGAAGGGAGGTATGTACAAGGCAAGGCAAATATCAGAAGGTATCGTATGTAATAAACAGCATTGTTTTATGAAATTTTGGTCTCAGTTAAGAATGAATAGATATGTGTAATGAGTTCTGTGTAAAATGTATTTCTCTCTGTGGGTTCAGTTAGAAAGTTTAACAAGGAAAAATGAAAGATAAGAAATAGATTTTATCTCATCTAATGAGAGCAAAGTTTCAGGGCAACCAAAAATTCTAGAATGGAGAGACAGAAAGAGTCCTGATAATGTTTTCATTTTGGGGGTAAAATTCCTCTTCCTCCTCAGGATTGAAAAATAACCAACTTAAATTGGGAAAGGGCAACGTAAAGAGAAAAAGGATAGTTCAGAACTTTCTTTGTTGACATAAGTCACACATGACATAATAGGAGAAAAATAGAAAATAAAATATAAGAAAATAAAAGCATAACACCAAGAGAGAAACCATTAATATGTTTTGGTGTGCTTTATTAAGAATGTTTATGATAATTTGTATGTGGGCAGAGTATATATGTACATATATGTAGACATATACACATAAAATATATTTCTCCCAAATGGTATAGTATAGGTGCTTTTTAATAGTTTTGCCTTCTATTAACAATAAAACATAAATATTTTACATGTCGATATAATTTTAGATAGCTACTTTGTAATAATTCCATGGACAGATCATAATTTATTTAACCAAAATCCTAATTTTGGACATTTATATTTTTTATAGATTTTACTGTTTATCAATAATTATGGGATAGCCCTACTTAAGGCATACAGCTTTAAGCATTTCTCCAATTTCTCCTGCTTTTTTACTGATATAAATTGAAGCATATTTACTGCAAAAAAAAATTTAAATAATACGTTGAGGAAAACAATAAAAGTCACCTGAAATCTATCTTTCTGAAGAGAACAACTATTAACATTTTAATAACCATCCTTTCATGTAACTCTTTATGCATTATGCACAGATAGGCATAATGTTACATACATATATACAACACAAAACACATTTACACACATGATATACACAAAAGGTTTAAGAGGGCATTTTAAGGATTAGTGTTATATAATTCTCTGTATCTTAACACTACATACTTGAAATTCCTCAGGTCAAGTAATATAGATCATTAATTTTTAATTCTGGTATATATTCTGCTATAAGGATTATCATAATTTTCTTCAAGCTGTTCCTTTATTAATGTACTCTTGATTTGCTACCAGCTTTTTATTATTAAAAATAACGCTGTAATTATCATTCTTGAATATATATACTATATACTAGAGCATTTATTTCTGTATAATAGAATCCCAGGAGTGGGGTTACTGGGTTGAATTGTATATGCATTAAAATTTTCACCAGCAATGTATGAGAATGCCCTTGCCTTGCCTACTGTCTCTGCTAATAATAGTGCTATTACACTTTTATTTTGCCACTCTGATGGGTATCATCATGGTAATTTTTAATTTTCATTTTCTTGTATCTAGGGGAAAGGTTGAACTTTATCATACTTGCTTTTCTGTCGATTATCTATTTGTATATTCTAACCCATTTTGCTATTGGGTTGATTTATCTTTTAAATTATGAGTGAGTTTTTTGTATAGTATAGATAGTAATTTTTCATCTATCATTTGAACTTAAAATATTTTTTCCTAACTTGTTTGTCTAGTGAATTTGATTTTATATCTATTGCACAAGGAAATGAAAATAAATAATACCTTAAAATTTCAATACTTTAAATTTTATGTGTGTATGTGAAATATACATATCACATATTCTTATCTTAGTCAAAGATTTCTCCATTTCATATACTGAAAGTACTCTAGTTTTTTCTAAAATTGGTTATTTTTTTAAGTTTTACTTTCTGCTCCTTAATCCACCAAGAATTTATGTAATTAATGTAAAACTAGAGCCCCTGAGTTAACTTTCTTCAAGGAGAACATCCATTGGGATGATACCATTAATTGATATATAAAACGTAAATACATTCACAAAACACACGCGCACACACTAATATTAATTCTGAGCCCTCTATTAGTTTCACTGATTTTTTATACAGTCCTATTCCACTTTTTTATTACAGTGACTTTTAAGTAATTTTAATACCATCATTTTTTATTTAGTAATTTAAGAGCATTCTATCCAATTAAAAATACCACTGGGATTCTATTGGAGTTGCACTGAATTTATATACTCTTTTCAGAACAGATCATTTTTATAATAATTATTCCTTTTTAAAACATAATATTATTCTATTCATTCAGATTATATTTTTGCCCTCCAGTAGGAATTTATATTTTATATAAATCTTGTTTCTTTCTTGTATAATTACTTCTATTTTATTATTTGTCACTATTATGAATGGAATATTTTCCTCCTTTCCATTTTTTATATGGGTGCTGCTCATATAAAAAAAAGCTAATACTTTTATATCTTTATTTTATATCCACCCAGTTTATCAAATTATTTTATTATTTCAACTTGTTTTTCACTAGAGCTTCTTGGTGATAGTGGATGTGAAATGATATTGTCAGCAAAAAAATTTCACCTCTTTCCATATTTATAAAGTGCATTTTATGTTTATTGCATTTACTAGACTCTCCAGACAATATTAAATATAATGGTGATATGGCTTTTCTGTCTTGATTTTAATGGAAACAGCTTTAACCATATGAATCCAAATGTAGTAGTCACGTGTTATTAGCTTATACTGCAATAACTCTGAAATATAAGGGCCTTGCTGCAACAGAAGTTCATTTTTAGCTCACATAACATACTGGCTACTAATAGATTGTGATTCTGTTCCACGAGTCTTTCCTTCTGAATCTAAACTAAAGGTAGAGTACCCCTCCAGGATCTGCCATTCTGCGATAGAAGATAAATGACCATACCACAATGGTTCTTAATGCTTCTGCTCAAAAGTGGCATACGCTGCTTCTGTTCACATTCACGAAGCCACAGCAAGTCAGAAGCCCAATTCAATGTTGTGGAAAAGAATAACCCAAACAGGGATGGAAGAAAATTGCTAGAAACAATAATGCACTCTACCATCATTAACTGTCTGCTCCTGGCTCAAAAATATTTTATTTCCTCCCTTTAATTCACAAAATAAAATATCTGTTCTTCCCCAAGAAAGACCCATAAAAAAGTCCTATCCAGTATGACCAACAAGACTATTTAAGATTGTGTAATAGTCCCTACATCAGATTTGGATGTGGCTCCTCTCGATCTTGAAACTTAAATACTACAAAAATAATCTACCATTTATACGCCCAATGTACAACTGTAGAAAATGGAGATGGGACAACCTCTAATCACACTCCCATTGAAAATGGGGAATAAATAGTACATAGTGATTCATAGCAATTCTGGCATTCTGCAGAGGAAAAGGCTGCAAGGACCGCAAATAACTGGGTAAAGGGGAATTCCTTGATTAGTCCTCATCTCTGCTCCCTTGCAAGTGGCTGTCCAGACCATTGCTTTCCATTTGAGAGGCTCTGTCCTCTAAGAGGTTTTTCTACTTCCATTATCCCTCTTGGTTATGTAAAGGAAATTTAAGAACATACCCTCCTTTGGGCTCAGCACCTTGTTTTCTCATTCTCATTCTCTGTCCATAGAAGTTTGAAGATACAAAAGTTTGTTTTGGAGTCTTGAATAGTCTCTGGCCTATGTTAGTGGCTTTTTTTTTGGTCAGCCCATCTTCCCAAAAAACATTGCCCAACTTTCTTTTGACTTTTACTTGGAATAATTTTGAGCTTATAAACTTCTGCAAGGAAGTGATGAAGTGGTTATTTTCCTCAAGCCATCTTTTCCAACTAAGTGCCAACTTAATTGACTCAGAAGCTTTCTCAGACAATTTAATGGCTATAGACTTCATTTTGGTTCTTGTCACAAAAGCTGTCTTAATTGGCCCTTGTTCCTAAAAATGTTATCAATTTGATTTTATACTGGTTGGAGTTGAAAAACAGTTCCATTTTCTATTCATGCTTGTAAAACCAGCCAATTCTTTCCTGAATTTATCTACTTCTTGTAATCATTTGTCAAACCCAAACAATGGCAATCAATGCATACTATAAATATTTTGTTCTCAACCTCATACAAATCCATAAGCTCATTTAGTCCATTCTCTGTCTCCTGAGACACAACCAGCAATAATTCACACCTATATAACACAGGCCACCATTTTTCCAGCGGTGTTGTGTCAATTCCTTTGCCATAACTGCCTGGCACTGAGAACCAACACCCTATATTTTAGTTGTCTTTTTTAGTTTGTTCTTGTTTTGTTTCCTTGGTTGTTGGCATCACTCTACTTCTGGTGGTAACTTTTATATTATTTTTAGCTTTTTTCTATGTTATGTGTGATAAAACCCGAACATTTTCAGTAGCTTTCAACAGCAAAAATTTTATGTTACTTACAATATTGGGCTGTGGGTCAGCTGTGGCTTGTTATTGTGTCTTCTCATTTTGGGATCCAGGCTAAGGATCCAGCTGACATTTGACATTCTTGTACAAAATAGCATGGCCAATTCTTACAATGACTTTTTAAAGTATCAGCTTCAAAGTGACATACATTGTGTCCTCTCATATTCATTATCTTCCAAAGCAGATAAAGTGGTCAAACCAGGGCTCATGATGTCTTAATGACATTGGGGCAGGAAAGAATAATCCTCCTGGAGGGAAGGCAACAAAATAATTAAGAGTAAGAGTGCAATGTATCAAGAAAATTTCACCTTTAGAATTATATTTGCTGATTTTCATGTATAATCTTTATTATAAAATGAGTTGTTCCCTTCCTGTCCTATTTTACTGTACATATATGTGTGTATTCTAAGAAATAGTTGCTGAATTTATCCAAAGACTTTACAGCATCTGTCAATATGATAAAATGGTTTTCCTTCCTTACCTTGTTGATAAAATATTTCTAGAAATAGACTGCCATTGATAACTATAGTCTATTCTCCTGCAATCTAATAAACTCTAATAAAATGTAGACTATTTGCATCTATAGGCATCAGTGTGATTAGTGGATAATATTCTTTTCTGGTTCAAGTTCAGATTCAAATATTAAATTATGCTGGACTCAATGAATTAGAGAGTGTTTAAACTTTATTTCTATGAATTATAATTTGTTGGAATTATTTATTTTTAAATCTAGCTAGAATTTGGGTCTGAAACTATCTGATTCTGGTGACTTTTATATAATTAATTATTAACCCATCTATCCCAATATTTCTGTGATAATTGATCTAGTAAAATTTTCTACTCCTTCTTGGGTTACTTTTGGGGAACTTAAAAATTTATAAGAAAATCCTTTGTTTACTGTAGGTCTTCAAATATGTTGCCAAAGAGTTGCATGTGCACTTTATTATAATCTTTATTTTTAAAAATTAAAATACAGTTAATATACACTATTATATTAGTTTCAGGTGTACAACATAGTTTTTCAACATTTATATTCTTAATGCAGTGATTCACTGTGATTAAGTCTAATAACCATCTGACATTGACAAGGTTATTACAATGTTATTGACTATATTTTCCCATGCTCTACATTACATCCCTGTAACTTACAGAGTTTATGACTGGAAATCTGTACCTCTTTTCCCTTCAGCATTTTTGCCTTTCCCTTTCTCCTTCCACTCAGGCAACCATAAATTTTTTTCTATGTGTACGACTCCATTTCTGTTTTGTGTTTTGTTTTTTTTAGGTTCCATAGATAAGTAGATCCCAAAGTATGTAGGAAATCATACAGTATTCGCCCTTCTCTGTCTGACTTATGTCATTTAACTTAATATTCTCTAGGTCCATCTATGTTGTCACAAATGGCAAAATTTGATTATTTTTTTATGGTTGAGTAATATTCTCGTGTATATATGTACCTCATCTTCTTTACTCATGCATCTATAGATGGACACTTAGGTCACTTCCATATCTTGGCTATTGTAAATAATTGCTGCAATAGACATAAAGGCGCATACGTCTTGTCAAATTAGTGTTTCTTTTTTTCTTTGAATAGATACCCAGAGGTACAATTTCTGGATCATATGGGAGCTCTATTTTGAATTTTATGAGAAAACTCCACACCACTTTCAACATGCTGCCACCAATGTGCAATCTCACCAACAGGACGTGTGGGTTCCCTTTTCTCCACATACTCACCAACACTCGTTATTTGTTATCTTTTTGATAACAGCCATTCTGACAGATGTGAGGTGGTATTCCCTGTGATTTTGATTTGTATTTCCCTGATGATTAGTGATGTGCATTTTATATTGTGTCCGTTGGCCATATGATGTCCTCTTTGGAGAAATGTCTATTCAAGTTTTCTGACCATTTTCTAAGCAGATTGCTTGCTCTTTTGACATTGAGTTGTATGCGTTCTTCATATATTTTGGATATGAACCCTTGTCAGATGTGTCATTCACAAATATCTTCTCTTATTCAGTCGGTTACCCTTTCATTTTGTTTATGGTCTCCTTCACTGTGCAAAAGCTGTATAATCTGTGATGATGTTTCTATTTCCCAAACTTGTAAATTTTTAATACTCTTTTTTTCCTTAATCAAATCTGTGAGTAATGTATCTACTTTATTGGTCAAAAGTAGCTTTAAATTTACAATTATTTTGTTTTCTAATTAAGTCATTTCAAATTGTGTCTTTATTTTTTGTTGTTTATTTTCTTTTTTTTCCCCCCCAATTACTTTTAAAAAGCACTAACTTTTGGCAAAGGTTTATCTTCTTAAACAACAGAGACTATTGCAACTTCGGGCATGGTAAAATTAAATTTATATATTCTTTATGGTTAATACCATCTACTCCTATGATTTAAACTACTAGTTTAAACTAATGGCTTCCAATTATCCAGAGCTTTAAGCTCAGATGTTCAACTTACCTCATGGGACATAACTGGCTCAATATGCTTGAACTTTTAACATTTCTCTAAATCAACAATAACTACATTTTTTTTCAAATATTTATACCACTATTCATGTACTTACTCAAGCTAGAAACTTAAAATTCATCCTTAACCCTGCCTGCTCCTCATACCCATATCCAATCAAACACCAATCTTGTTTACTTTACCTTCTAACAAAGTTTACCTTCATTCCATCTTCATCTCTGTTGTTGCTGCTTCAGTTTAACCCTCATCATCTATAGCAGATTATTACAAAGCTATGACTTTCATTTCCTTCTCCTTCCAGCCACATCCCACTCCAAACATATCCCAACAAACCTCTAGACTGATTTAATCTAAAATGCAAATCTCACCAGATGGTGTCTTCACTTTAAAAAGCCTTCAGCGCTCCCCATTTCCAACACAAATTCTACATAGTCTATAAGGCCCTACTGAAGAGAAAAGCAACTAACAACAATAAAAATTAGTATGAACCACTTAATGACTTATTCTATTAATGTGCCTTTGTATTTAAAAAGATATGGAAGGCATTTTATAAGAAAAGGACTAACATTTATTCTCTGCCTACTTTGAACCAAGCTGTGCTAGGATTTTATTCTTTTAATTAATCATATAATTGATTGTGAGGTGGGCAGTTAGGAATGCTTTTATCTGCAAGAATCAGACTATCTCACTGATGGTAGCTTAAACCACGGAGACAGTTAATTCTCTCACATGAGTCTAGAAGTTGCTGTTTCCAGCTCAATGATGCCATCAGAGACTACCAGATATTCCTATTTTTCCATTCTGCTATACCCAGCATATTGGCTTTTCATGGTTATTCTTCTTTCTTCATAAATGCAAGGTGGCTAATGAGCCCAGGTTTCACAGAGAAAAGGGAAAAGAGGTGACATCAGTGAGCTCTCCTTTCAGATCTGACCGCTTTACAAGAAAACAAAAAGCTCTCCCAAAATTCCAACACGTTCTTATTTAGATCTCATCAGTCAGAACTGGATCACCTGGCTACCCTGTCTGCAAGGGAGTGAGAAAGCAAGAACTTAGAGAGGTTTCCAGCTTGTATAGTGAATGGCAATAAGGGATGGTGTGGGGGTCGGGGGGGGAATGGGGAAGCTGGGTCCAGGATAGTGACTCCACGGTATCATTATCTCCAATGTGTAAGTGAGATTAAGATTGCCCAAAGTTCTACTGCTGGTTAGTGTGAATCCTGAAATAGTAACTGAGTGTTAGTTTCAAAGTTGGTACTGTTTTCTCTATACTACAACAGTCTCTCCATATACTCAGAAGAGAACTTCAGGTATTTGGACATGATTAAGGGACACTTCTTGGCACCTGTTTTTCCCCCCAGATTACACCATGGTATGTTCTTAGCATAGGGTGGAATTGCCCTAGAATGTTCTAAGGATGAAGCCACCTTCTGCCTCTTTGATGAAGCCATATGTGAAACATGTTTCTTTTGTGAATGAAACATTAGGTACTATGCTAAGACTTAGATTGGCTTTGAAGTATCATAGTTAAAAAGAAACCACATTCAAAGTGTTTAAGCCTGTACAACATGCTTTCTCTAATATTCCTGATCCCCAACTGAGAATCTTGTCAAATTTTATTATTTAGTTGTGAGTAAGGTTTTTGGACAGTTCCTGACCTTTGGACATTTCACTTTGCCTAATGAATAGCTTCTGACTAAATTAATAATGATGGTTAAACCTCCTCTAATATATCAAAGAAAAAAATTTAAATACCTTAAGAGTAGGTTCAGTTTCTAAAGAGGAAAAATCTGCATGTGAAATTTGTACCTTATGTCTCTTTCATCCTTGTTTTAATAAATGAGAATCTACTGGGAAACCATCTTTGCTTCCCTGACACCAGGATTTTAACCTTTTATTGTTGTGCAGTGATTGTGACATCGCAATGGAAAGATTATGACTTCAGGTTATAAGAATTGGAAGAAGTATAGTATAAAAAACAGCAAAAACATAAAATGTGTACAAATTCTAACTCCACTGGAAATCATTATTTTCTGACAGTAATTTTCAGTTCCACCTGCTGAAAACTCATTTCTATAAAAATGAAGCCGCAGGCAACTTAACAGTCAAGGTTACAAAAAAGATCTCAGGGACATGTAGATGGGAAAATTTTTTTGTATCTCAAACCTTTTTCTTTTGAAGTAAACCAATCTCAGCCATTAAAATAGACTAAAAAGACCTGCATCTATCATCAAAGACTGGATAATTAAGAACATTCATGCCACTCTCTGAGCACCATTACGTTAAAAATTACTGCATTGTTTCCAGCCTTACTAATAGTTTTAATGATGTCCTCATTTTTCTTTCAAACTTAGACAGTCAATTTTCCTGTGATGGAAGCACATTACTATTGGAGAAAGAAAATGCCTTGAATAGAGTTTTTCAGCTTTGAACAGGGGCCAGCCATTTTTCTTTCTTTTTTTTTCTTTTAGAGTTTTTCCTCCCAAAAGCATTTGAAAGATTTGTGTTTCTGCTGCTACATGAGTTTTCAGATGAAAAAAAAAATGTTAGAAACTATAATTAAAACAGATATAAATACGTATGCGAGTTGTGTGTGTGTGTGTGGTGTTGTGTGTGTGTGTGTGTGTGTGTTATCGAGACTGTAATGTATGGTACAGAGATGAAAGAAATAAGACGTTACAGAAGCAAACCCTGCAGCATTCTTCAAGTTTAGTTTATGCCACAACAAAAGGTTGCTATAGAAACGTTAAATCCCAACAGAATTCCTGGAAGTTAAAGATGTGCTTGCAGACTTGCTTCCAGATGCTGACTTCCTTGCTCGTTAAATAAAACTTGGCATTTATCGTATGGGAGATTTTATCTTGAAACATACTATGAAAACTACCTGGGACTTTGAGTACGGCGCTCACACTAGAAAGGAAAGTATTAATATAATAAGAATGACTAGGCTGGTAGATGTCTCAGGATTTTGGATTCAGTGCCTGTCAGCCTGATTGTTTTCCTCTGCCCTCGGCAACACTCCCTATAAAGAGTAGCTCTAAAATAGGATTAACCTTTAGTGACCAGATGATGGGAAATTACTCTGTTAATAAAATAGTCCATCCATGTTAAGTAGTCTTTCTGAGTACCAGTGAGGAAATCACATTTTCTTAAAGATAGTTCAGGGTTCTCTTTAAGAGCAATTTCCCCTAGTAATTATACAGCAATTTGCTCTCCAAAAACAGACTGATTAATTAGGAAGCAGCTAACTGAGTTTTAAAAAAAAAGTGTCTAAAAATGTTCTTGCTGCTTCTTTTCTAATGCTTCTCAATCAAACTGACAGCTTAAAAAAATCTCCTTACATGGGGAATGTATAACAATACATTGGAACTCAAAGAATCACCACTGGCCTTGGTTTAAGAAGAGATTTTAAATGATATGGAAGAGGTGTACTCTATGAAAGTAAAAGGCCATCTGTCAGATGTTCGCCACCAAAGACACCACCCACTTCTCTACCTTTCTCTTACCCTGTTTCGGCTGCTTTGATGACCATGGAGAAAACCAATGCCTCCCCACTTGAGTATTTGTCCTCAGGCTGCGAGCTCAGCCTTCCACCGAGATAACTTCCTTCCCTGCCAGCCCTTTTAATAAATGTATATAAATATAGTGGGAGGAACCCCACTCCTGAAGTGTGGGCTGTATATAGTGACTTCCAAAAAGCACATTAGGGAAGAGGGACAAAAGAGTAACTTTATAATGGAGAAATCTGATAAACTCTACTTCAAGCCAAGTAATCAAAGTCATTATCAATAGTCATAAACCACATTAATGATATGTACCTTTGATGATATGATGAAAATGGCACTTTACTTATGTGATCTTCCTCCCCTAAACCCATAAACCAATCATGAGAAAAAATCAGACAAATCTCAACAGCAGGGCCTCCCATGATATGCCTAACCAGTGCTCTTTAAAACTGTCAAGGTCATCCAAAACAGGGAAAGTCTGAAAACCTGTTACAGTCAAGAGGAGCCTAAAATGACATGGTGACCAAATGTAATGTGGTATCCCAAAACAGAAAAAGTACATTAGGTAAAAACTAAGGAAATCTGAGGTTTATCATGGATTTTAGCCAATAATAATGTATTGGAATTTGTCATTGATATAATAAGTGTACCACACTAATGTAAGACATTAATAATAGGGAAACTAGGTGCTGGCTGGCAACTCTCTGTATTAACTGCTGAATTTTTCTTTCAATCTAAAACTGTTCTATGAAAAATTCTATTAATAAAAATAAAGGAGAGAAGGGAAAGGCTGAGGAACACAGTGGGCGGTAGGTAGTGAGGTATACAAAGCTCAGCGTTTGCCATTATTGAATTTGAGAATGCAAGTGGGACTCCAGGAGGGATGTGAGGCACCAAGCTCCACTGGGACCTGGCCTGGCTGAGGTGGGCTGAACTTAGACGAGAACCAGAACCAAGCGTTTCTCTGTAACTCCACGCCAGCTCGGCACCCTCAATATGAGCACTGGTGCCCTCTATGGTCCGGCCATTGTGCGGGCTGATTTACATATTCTCTCACATAGGTATTAACAGATGGGGGAAACTAAGGCACAGAGAAGTTAATAGTTTACCATAGGACACACAGCTAGTACACGGCAGAAATAGGATTTGAACTCAGGCAGTTTGACTTCATTCATGCATAAATCACTGGTTGAAGACCTTTGACATTCCTAAACTATGTTTAGCAGACCCAGCTGATACTCAGCATGGGAAGATTTATAGTTCTTGGGTTTGGCTATGGGGAAAAGGTCACTAAAAATCCATGACATATGGCAATTTATAATACTGCTGAGATGTACACCACTCAGATGTACACCAATCACTCTGCTGTGAGGCTGGATGGTGGGATTCTGTTTAATACAGTCACTTATTTGGGTGCTCTCAGATCTAACTCCTACAGACCTGGATCCTTGGATCCAACCTCCTTGGCTGCAGCATTCAGCAGCTCCTTGGTGGGTTCTTCCTCCATGGAAGGTCTTAGGAGTGAGACTGATGACAAACATGTACAGGAGTTTCTTGATGCCTAGTTGACAGTTCCCACAGTATTGACTGTACATGTCATTAAATAGATATGAGCTCTAATGGAACACATCACAAATGCTTTTCCTGTATGCTTAGACATTATGGTTTGCTCAGAACAATTCCAGCTTATGGCTGTTATCCCCACATAATTATTAACAGTGCCCCAGTTTGAATGACAACTTGTATAGCCACCATATCTATAACACAGAGATAACCTGCCACTCTCAAGCTAACATTTCCAGAGACCACACCAGCTGCTGTTCTAATACATTGGTGATAGCTGGGCTTCTTTTTCCTAGAGTTTTTGGTAGTGTGAGTTTCATCTGAAAAAAAAAAAAGTGACTGTGAAAGAAATTGTGATTTTTCAAGAGTGTGATTATTCACTCTCATTTCACATGGGTGATGGTTTTGCAACCTTGATTAATTTCACCTATATTAATTTTGCAATCAGAGTGTAACTACTACAAAAACACTTTTATTAGAAAAGAAATACACTTTGTGACCATTACCTGAGCTCCAAAATCTAGACGGTTGCCCTTAAATGACAGATGACATCATCCTCTATGAGGATGGTTAGCATGGTCACCCGTGACACCACACTGAGCATCTACACCTCAGCACCCAGCCAGTTGGAAACAGGGCCAAGAGTTGAAAATACTTTAGTTCAACCTCGCTTGTCTTGTTTTAAGTTTTTTACAGTTCTCATACTTGAAGTAAATCCTAAATTTCTTTTCAGGGCTAATATATCTTGGCTTACACTGAGTGCGCAAAATTGAATAGTGCTGCCCCATCACCTATCACCATGGACTTCCATAGTTCTTTACATTTCTCTTCTGTCTAAATCATTTTCCCCTGTCCATTCACAAGGTGAACAAAATCACTAAAAATTAGGGTTTTACTTCCAAAATCTTTTAAGCTAAATACCAGCTATTAATTTCTATTATTTGCTTTCTCTCAAGTATTTTAAGATTTGTTGCAGAATTCTCTTCTCCCATGGTCACAAATTTGTAGCAGCCTCCAAGAAATCCAAATACGCACTCGACTCTAAGCCTCAGCTAAAGCTCTTGATAAAGTGTCTTCTGTGTGGTAAAGGCAACTGCTATTGCCTGTAGCCAGACTAATTATAAAACATAGATCTGATTAAGTTCCAGAGATGCAAGGTGGTTAATGGCTGCATAATAATGTGAATGTACTTACTGCCACTAAACTGTATACTTATAATGGTTAAAATGGTAAGTTTTATGTTATATATATTTTACCACAATAAAAATATAAAACCAAACACATCAATCAGAAGCACTGGGAGACAAGGACAGTGTGTGTGTGTGTGTGTGTGTGTGTGTGTGTGTGTGTGTGTGTGTGTGTAGATGCCACCCAACTTAGCTGGAAAAAAAAAAAAACCAGCCAAGAATGCAAGAAGGGCAGCAGTCTGCGGAGACTCATTTTCCCGTTGTTGGATAGTCTAAACATGCAGTGAACTTTTTGAAGGATGGCTATGGATGCTGTCTTACTCATGAGGCCAAATGATTGGCTAAAAGGCTGCCATGGAGTTGCAAAAAACAAAAGTTGATAGGCATCATCCTAGAGAGGCAAGTAGGGGATAAATATATTTATTCAATAAATATGGTAACTCTTGTTACCATATTTCATCGGATCTAAGACAGTGTAAATTATTAAGCAAGTTATGCAGTACACGTGTATTTATTGTATGACTCTTTTTACTATACCTGAAATACTTAACTATGTAAAAGCTCTAATACTATCACAAATACCCTGAGTCCCAATATGATGTAAATTTATTTCATTTACATAGAACCCAAACAGGAAAGGTGTATAGGAGATCACAGATTTGGAATAACCAGAGGGGAAGAGGAGGGAGGAGGGGGGAAATAAAATAAAATAAATAAAATGTTTAAAAAATAAAAATAAAAATGAATTTAAAAAATGAAAAAAAAAAACAGAAGTTAGGTTTCTATTGTCCATAATCCCATATTTTGTGCACACTGAAAATGAATTCTTAAGCTTAATGGAATAGAGAACTACAATAGAGAAAATACAAAACCACTTTTACCTCTTTTATATGTTAAGATAGTCACATATATGTAAACGATATGATTTACATATTACATTCATTAATTATGCCTCTTGCCATCTCGTGGCATCCAAGACCCTGGTTGAAAAGTTTTACCAGTGCGTGGAGCCACTGAGGTTTCTTCCTTTCCAAAGTATGGAGCCCTTTAAGTTTCAGCTGGTGGCGCCAGGAGTTCCTCATTGCTTTCTTTGCTAAGGAGTTTTTCCTTTTTCATAAAAATCTTTGCTCTTATTCTAATTTCTTTATGTTTTTCATTCTTTTATATTTCTTGTATGTATATATAAATTGGAGGAACTTAAATTTCTAGTTAGAAAAAAACTCAAAAAGTACAGGTTTTATGAAAAATAGCTAATAGAAAAAATAGCTAATAGAAAATAAAGTTCATATATATATATAAAATTTGTTTATTCCCTTAGCTTTTTTTGTGACTTTCTTTTTTTCTTTCATATATATATATGGGCTCTGGCGTCAGACAGACTGGTCATAAAACTAGTTTAATTGCTCACTAGTTGGAGTTTTAGACAAGTTAAAGTTTACTCTCTAAATCCAGTTCCCTAATCTGTCACCTGGAGACAGCACTCACTGTCTACCTCAGTCTACCTCAAACACATCTAACACCTGGTTCAGGTGCATAGTAAGTGCTCAATAAATATTAGCTGGTATTATTAATATGCTAAAAAATTTTCACTTTTTTTTTCATTGGTACTAGTAAATGCATACTGAACAAGGAGTTGGCCATGGCTCTGACCCTAAAGTAGCTAAGGGACTCAAGGCTAATAATTCCACGTCTCTGTAACCTTAGTTTTTTAACTGTAAAGTTAGACATTCTTCCAAGTCTGTCCCTTTTATGGATTTATTCTCTCCCATATCTTTCAGCATCACTTGTACCTTTCTCTGTTCTCCCCTATCCCCTTATTCCTCTCTCCACCCCAGCCCTTCTTTGCTCCCTAAAGTACTGAGGCACCCAATTTCCTTCTCTTAGGAGGACAACCACTCTCATTTCCTAATTGCTCACTCTGCTATCACTTTCTCCTTTTCTAATGCTTATTCCACATTGCTTCCAGAATTTTCACTCTATTGCTCAATTCTGATGATGGCTGTCTGAAGCCTGCAGAATTCTTTTCCTAGTCTGGCCCCACTAGATTTGGAATGGCCATCTTTCCTCTCCTCTAGAAATATTTAGAATCTGCTTCAAGTATCACATCTCCTTCCAAATCTCTCTCATTTCTCTGAGGTAATACTACGTTCTACCTCTTTGTGTCCCCACAGCCCTTGTACATAATCTTTCAGTAGTCTTTACCATTATTGATTTTTAACAGTGAAGCAAAACAAAACAAAAAATATAAAGTCTAGTATTGTAAATACCTGTGCAGAATTGGAATATAATAGGTATTCTATAAATGCCAAAGAATTTTAGAAAATGTAGTTAAGTGATGTGACCAAAGATATAGCCCCAATTATTTTAGTTTCAAGTCCAGTACTCCTCCAAATAACTAGAGGGAATGGGAAGAACTGTTGTAAGAAAAATTCTGTTGAAAGGTGGAGATCTAAGATCCCCAAGATTCTCTCAGTCTCTCTTTAGGTTGAACCGAAGGTCTCTTAACTATGGATCTAATATGATTGCAGCAGAGAGGGAGAGTCTCCCCTTTCTTGGGGGAACAGTAGATGATTGTTGCAGTCTAAATATGACATGATGGTCACTTCAACATGCATAATGTGGGCACTGAAGATGGAAAGAAATAGATACAGCTAAGAAAAGTTAAAAGGCAAAAAAGACAATATATTGGTGATGAAGTGACTAGGTGTGGGCAGGTAAGTTATAAAAGGGGGTGTCTAACCAGGATGATTTTTGGGAGACAGTGATGCTGGTGACTGATGTGGGAACCCCAGGGGGAAGCACCAGAGGATGTCATGAAGTTATGCCAAAGGAAGGCGACACCTCACAATTCAAGCTGCTTTACCTTCTCCATCCACTCTCTGGACAAAGAATTAGTTGAATGGGTGTAAATCACTGATGGGAATCTGTGGTCATGTAAGTTGGAATACCCAGTCAGGTGTAATGGGAGTCAGCCTTCCCTCCTTTAATGCTGAGCATTAAAATAGTGCTAAAATCTAGAGGTCTTGGCTCAACTTGAGATTGCACTTGATAGCCATGTGACTTTAAATATATCACATAAGCACTCCACACTTCAAGTACCCTCATTGGTAAAATGGCAAAAAATGATCTTTTATTCATGGTATTCTGAGCATCAAAGTGCCAATATGCTTCAAAATGTTTTCTGATATGAATTCTTATTAATATATCATCTTAACTCATTGCTCTAGCCTAATCTTCCCCTCTGCTCAGCTCCAAACAGGTGACACAAATGAAGAACGAAGGCTTCAGTGTGTTTAAGAAATTGAACTAAAGGTGGCAAGGATTGTTTCCAGAAAGTGCTATGCTTCTCTCTACAAGCATCACTCTCTTTTTATTCCTTACAGATTTTGACTGACAGTTATGAAGATGAATGTGAAGTATCATCTCAGAAAAACTTAGTTACAAGCCTTCTACCAAATCACCATAGCCAGGGCACAACTTATACTTGCAATTCTACGCGTATAATATTTTTAAGTCATCATCAGTGCTCTTCATCTTTCGTGTCCTTGACCACCCTCATGGCAGAACATGCTCCCTCTTCAAGGTTTGTGCTTCTCCACCTTGCGTGCACCTCAGAATCAACTGGAGAACTTTAAAAAGTTCGGTGTGCCCAGTTTATACATCAGATTATGACAGTGGTATCAAGCACCAATATTTTTGTCATGCTCCCTGGGTGATACTGATGTGCAAGCAAAGTTGAGAACACCATTCTGGATCTATTTGCACTTCAACTGGGATATGTTCTCTAAGTATAAAAGGCATTCAAATAGTAGAATTTCAGGCACTTGGGACAGACCACTTGAGTATATGTTTTTAAGAATATGAAAGTAGATGATACCACTCTTTGTTGCCCTTTGCAAAAAATTCTGTTTCATATACAGTCCAGCTAGAATCAGGTGGGGATGTGAGCCAAAAGCAGCCATTCTTCCACATCTCAGTGTTTGCAACAGGGTTTCTGGAGCTGGGACTTAATGGCAAAGGCCATGTCTATGAAAGCACCAATATTTCTTGTGGTTTCCACCCTGCTGTACCACCAGCCAACAAAGAGCAATGTCAACTCCAGTTGGAAGCCAGCCCTAAGCAACTGAATCCTTGTGGCCTATGAGGACTTTCACAGTCTGATTGCAACTGGCCTTTCTAATTTAACTTCCCATTTCCTCCTCATTATAGCTGTTTTCCATCTAGATCAGACCTATCACTAAAGCCCCCACCAGATCTATGCTAATGTATATGCTGCTGTTTTGCTTTCCAGTGCCCTTCCCCAGCAAAACACTTGCTCATCCTTAGAGAGCCCTGCTCACTTCCACCACTGGTTTCTGTGTGCAGCAATCTCTGCTGCCCAGGAGGAGGGAACATTTCTTCCCTCTGCCTGCATCTCTCCCATGTCTTCCTCAATGAAATAGGGAGTAATCTGATGGTTAGAATTCAGAACAGTGACTGAGTGTGTTCACCAGCGAGCACCAGTGTTTACCAGATTAAAAGGCAACCCAGGGGCTTGTAATAGTGATGATGGGTCGCTTGGATTTATAGCTTGCTTCTGCACTTACATTATCTTGTGAATTGGGCAAGTTTTAGTCTATCAAAGCTTTGGTTTTTCATTTTTTCCCCTCATAATATTGTACATTAGATGATATTTTCTATGTAAGGTTCTTAGTCTAGCACGTCTGCTCCTTGTTGGATTGCTTCATCCAGAACTTAATGGAGGAAAAAGAGTTAGCAGACGTAGAGTTAGAGTTATGTTACCTAGATCACTGACGTAAATATTATTAATTCAATGTGATTTAAGCAAAATATTGTGTTCTAGAGTTGTTTTAGATATGGGTTTTTGACTGAGGACAAAAAAAAGTTACCTCTCTCATATGCTTTGGTCCTTTATATATTTTATCATAGATGTTGTATATTAGGTCACAGTTATTTGTTTTCTTATGGCTCCTTCTGTCAAGCCATTGCCATCCTGAGAAAGCAGCTACTCTACTCACTCAATAATTAAGAGTGAAAAAAATGAAAGTCTAGAGCAATCAGGGAAAAACTGGCTTCATCCATGCTATCTCTCTCTTTTTTTCTGTCGTGTCATATTCTAAGTGATTTTCTTCAGCTCTTCATCTAGATTACTAATCTCACTTCAGCTATGTCTAATCTGTATAACTGCTATTAACTCAACCATTGAGGGTTTTAATGTCAGACATTTTGTTTTTCTGTTTAGAAATTCTATTTGATCTTTTAAAATCTTTCTAATCTTTTTGACAGTGTTCTGTTTACCTTTTCGTGCTTTTAATTCTATCTTTTAATTCTTCAACTGTTTTAAATATAATTAATTTCTATATCCTACATCTGTTAATTTCATTTCCTGGAGCTTTAAAGAAGGGTAGTGTGGTCCTCCTTCTGCTACTTGTTGTTTCTGCAGATTTGGCTTTGCTTACTCAATTTTGCAATTTTGGATGTGAGTACAAGTTTAATTGAGCTTTATCTATGGAATCTTCTGAATTTTGGATTTAAAATATATCCCTCCAGAGAGGGACTATTTTTTTCCTCCTCGGTTAAATGCTGGGAATACTATAAACCTCAGGTCACTTTATATCAATTTTTGCTTTACAATTTTTGGACTATGTAGTATAATGTGAATCCAAACCCATGTGCTAACAGGGTCTACAGTCATAACTTTTGAGGGATCTTTTCACTCACTCAGAACCTTGGTCAAGATAGACACATTTATCTCTATCTCCCAAATATGGAGCAAATGTTTTCTATCACACTTTTTACAATGTATCTTAATGGACCCAGCATTATTTAGTATTATTATTATCACTTCTGAATTTTGCAGGGCTAAAATTGTGGTTTTCATCCCTAGAGAGTCCATGAAACCGTTGTTTCTTGTTGTGAAATTGGCATTATACCTTTGAGCTTCAGTTTTTAACTTCTTTCTTGGGCCTCAAAGTATTTATCTTACTTCCTTTCATTCTCACTTTATGCATTTTAGAATGTTTATTATATTTCATCCAACTTTCCCAATGAAAAGACTTTTAAATTACCACCATATCATAGATAATGGAGGTTTAATAATGCTATCAGAGAGGTGTAGGAGTTTTTTCTTTTCATTGATGCCTTTAAAGAGTTTACAGTCTTTTGGGGTATACTTGGGAATAATTTAGAAATATATAAAGAAATATCTTTTAAAAGTTGATTCACCTAGACACTAATCAGTTGGGAACAAACATGACGGGGTTTTACTGATCTTCTATACTCCGCATGGCAGCCATGAGCATTGTTACTGTTTCTTGGGTTAAGTGGATGCAAACCAATGAGGAGAAGAACATTAGTAAAATTAATTGGAAGATGGAGCCAGAAAAAACCATCCAGGAAAAAAAGGGCTTTTAAGTGATGAGAGAGACTTTTAAATGTCACTCAGACCAGGATATTATTCTTTCAACCAAAGCTGGAACGAATCCTATAGGACTTTAACAGCAAAGGGGAGAACATCTTATAAGCAGTGTTTTCATGGAGGGGAACTTCTCGAACAGTAGCCTCAGAATCATCTCAAAAGTTTGTTTTAAAAAGCAGAGTTCAGGATTCTCGATAACATGGTGACTGAGACACGTTTCCCAGCTCTCTCCCCTGAAACATCATAAGCTGACATTCAACAACAAAAACACCCAAGCTGCACACCAGCATGTCTGGTGGGATCTGCACATAAGAGCTACTACAGGTCAGAACCCGGGTTTCAGCAGTGGACTGGAGAAACAAAGAAGCTGCTCTTGCAGCTGCCGGAGCTCCCAGAAGGAGGAGAGGTAGGGAGAAGGAGAGCCAATTCCTGAACAACCCCTGCCTGGGAAAGCTATGAGCCTACCCATGGCCGGCCATGGCAAGAGGCAGAAAGGCAGTCAATTAGGGCTGAAGGCAGAGAAGCAGGATGGCCAGCAAAAACAACAGTTGATTCTTTACTGGCCGCAGTTGCAAAAACCGAGCTGAGCCGCGGCTCCCAAACCCTCAACTCAGAGGGTCTCGACCCCATACCCACCGAGACTGATCCCTGGGGAGCCCCAGCGGAATCTGAGCAAATGCTGCTGAGACTGAAGCTACCTGTTGCAGTCTCTGGAGCTCCCTAGAGGAGGAGGGAGGAGGAGAAGGTGCAGGACTTCCTGTAGCCAACAGCAGGGCCCAGTCATCAGGGCAGAAAGCAGAGAAGTGGGACGGGACCACAGAGAAACAAACAGTTGATTTTACTGGCCCTGGTTTCAAAACAAGGCTGATCCACAGCCCCCAACTCCTAACCCAGAGGACCCCTCTCCCCATACCCTCAGAGACCGAATCAACTGTGGAGCCCTAGGGGAATCTAAGCAAATGCTGCCAAGACTGTTGCTGGACACTGACAGGACTGAAACTAGAGGTAGCGATCCATGATTAAATATCTACAAAAAAAATTTAAAAGGCATTATTAGGCTTTATATAAAAGCAGGGATACAAGAGACTTAGACGCCACCTACTGGAAACCAAAAGAAAAGTGCCTTTTTTTTTTTTTTTTTTTTTTTTTTGCAGAAGGCTAAAGAGAGACCTGATATATAATAAATCTTCTTTCTGGAAAAAAATCAGAATACACTTCAGTAATGACCCAGGTGGAGAAATAGTCCCTTAAATGCGCATGAACAACCAAGGTGACAAGGCATCTCAGAAAGAAAGAGAAAAATATCCAGAAAATAAGCCTGCAGACATAGAAATATACGACTTAAATGACAGAGAATTCAGGATAGTACTCTGAAAAAACTCAGTGAGTTCCAAAACAAGACATATCAACAATTTCAGTAATTGAAAAACATACTAGATGAGCAGAGCAAAGGATTGAAACCCTCAAAAAGAACAGATCTCCTGCGAGGTAACACACACACACACACACACACACACACACACACACACCACACTGAAAGTGTTGAAAAATGAAATAGCAAGCTTGGGAAATAGAGTTGACAAAATGGAGGAAAAGATCAGTGATATCGAAGACAGGAAATCTAGAAATAAATAAGAAGGAAGAAGAGAGAAACTGAAGAATGAAAAATAATGAAAGAAAAATACAAGAACTAGCTGATACCATCAGGAGAGGAAACATAAGAATAATGGGCATTTTCGAAGGCAAGGAAAAGGAATAGGAACTAGAAAGCATTTTCAGACAAAATAGTGGGATGAGAATTTTCCCAAATCTAAGGAATGAGCTAGAGCTTGGAATTCAAGAAGTCAATGGACACACCCAATTATCTTCAACCCAAAAAAGCCTTCACCAAGACACATAGTGTTAAAATTATCAAAAATCAATGACAAAGATAGAATTCTCAGGGCAGTCAGGGAGAAGAAAATGGTAACATAAAGAAAAACCCATTAGATTATTATTGAACTTCTCAACACAGATCTTACAAGCCAGAAAGGAATGGAATCAAATATTTCAACTATTAAGTGAAAGGAACCACCAGCCTAGAAATATGTATCAAGCTAAGCTCTCCTTTAGATATGAAGGACAAATTAAGACCTTTACAGATAATACAAAAACTGAGGGAATTTTTCAATGCAAGGCCTGCACTACAGGAAATACTAAAATATGTCAGCTCACCTAAAACAAAATGACAACAAAAAAGAATACATAATTAGGAATAAAATGAATATCAGGCAAATGGAAGCAGAGGAGAACACATCCTTACTAAGAATAGGGCATTTATAAGCTTAAAAAATAAGAAGAGAATTGCTTTAGCCAGATAGTAATAAACGTTCATATACATAGGAACAAATTGAGATAACCATGATTGAAAAGAGGAGGATTCAAAGATCCAAATTCGCAAAAGGGAATGTAGATAAGGCACATGCATAAGAAAATGGATGACAGTGTGTGTGTGTACACACACACACACACACACACCACACACACACACACAACACTGTCCTTTACTATTCATAACGATAACCACACACCAAAGATTCAGAACTGAAGTATTTAACATTAAAACAAGAAGAACCAGAGGCAAAACCCACAAAAGCCAATCAAAATAAAGAAAACAGAAACACAAGGACAAGGAAGCAATGGAAAACACCAAACTACCAGAAAGCAAAAGATAAAATAGCTGTTAGAAGACCTCATATTCATTAATTATTCTAAATGTTAATGGACTGTACTTACCAATAAAAAGACACAGAGTTGCAGAATGGTTTCAAAAAACAAAACCCAATTATATGCTGCCTCAGAAGACAAAGACAAATATAGACTCAAAGTGAAAGGGTAGAAAATGATACTTCAAGCAAATGGCATGCAGAGCAAAGCAGGAGTAGCAGTACTAATATCGATGAAATAGGCTTCAAAAAAAAATGGTAAAGAAAGATACTGAGAGATACTGCATAATGATGATGGAATCATGCACCAAAAAGACATAAACACTTATTAAAATCTATGCTCCCAATCAAGGAGCCCCAAAATATGTTAAGCAATTACTAACCAGACTAAAGGGAGGAAACAGACTAAAAGACAATCATAGTAGGGACCTAAATACCCCACTGTCAAATATAGACAGATTATTTCAAACAGAAAATCAATAAGGAAATAACATCCTAAATGGACATGTTAGACCAACTAGACATAATTGATATATACAGAGCCTTCCATCCAAAAACAGCTGCTTATACACTCTTTTCTAGTCACATGAATATTCTCAAGAATTGACCACATACTAAGACACAGAGATAGCCTCAACAAATATAAGAGGGTTGAAATCATACCAATCATAGTCTTCTTGATCACAATGCTTTGAAACTAGAGATCAACTGCAAAAACAAATCAGGAAGAAGCACAGATACATGGAGATTAAACAAACATGCTACTGAAGAATAACTGGGTCAGGAAATAAATAAAAAAGAGAAATCAAGAGATACATAGAAACAAATGATAATGATAGTATAACATGTCAAAACTTTTGGGAAAATGCAAAAACAGTCATTAAGAGGAAAGTTCATATCATTACAGGCCTATTTCCAAAAACAAGAGTGAACCCAAATAAATAGCCTAACACTTCATTTTAAAGAGCTAGAAAAGGAAGAACAAATGAGGCCTAAAGTTAACAGAAGGAAAGAAATAAAACAAAATTAGAGCATAAATAAATGAAATTGAAAAAAAACAAAAAAATAGAAAAAACAAATACAACAAAGCTGATTCTTTGAGAAGGTTAAATAAAATTTACAAACCCCTGTCTAGACTCACTAAAGAAAAAAGAGAAAGATACAATTAAACAAAATCAGAGATGAAAGAGGAAATTATGGCTGACATTGCAGAAATACAAAGGATCATGTAAGAATACTATGAAAAAGTATATAATACCAAATTTAATAACTAGAAGAAATGGATCGGTCCTTAGAAAAATACAATCTTCCTATACTAAATCAAGATCTGGAAATCTAAATAGACCCATCAGCAGTATGGAAATTGAATAAATAATCATAAAAAACCTACCAAACGTAAAAGTCCAGCACCAGATGGCTTCACCAGTGAATTCTACCAAACATTCAAGATTTAATACATATTCTCCCCAAACTCTTTCAAAAAATTGAAGGAGGCAATACTTCCCAACTCATTTCTGAGGCCAATATTACTCTAATACCACAACCTGGTAAGGATAACACAAAAAAAAGAAAACTACAGACCAATAATCTCTCATGAACACAGATGCAAAAATCCTAAATAAGATACTAGCAAACCAAATACAGCAACATTTTAGAAAGATTGTTACACCCAACTCAAGTGGGCTTCATCCCAGGAGCACAGGAATGGTTCAACATATGCAAATCTACTAATGTGATACATCATAAACAAATTAAAAAATGAATCATTTGATCATATCAATAGATGCAGAAAAAGCCTTCAACAAGTACCAGCATCTATTTATGATCAAAACACTTAATAAAATTGGTATATAGAAGGAAAGTACTTAACATAATAAATGCTATCTATGATAAACCCTCGGCGAACATATATATTAATGGATGAAAACTAAAAACCTTCCTTTAAGATCAGGAACAAGGCAAGGCTGTCCACTAATCACCACTCTTATCAATATAACATTGGAGGTCCTAGCGAGTACAATCAGACAGGAGAAAGATATAAATAAAAAGCATTCAAATAGGAAATGAAGAAGTCAAACTGAACTCTTGGCGATGACATGATTCTCTATATAGAAAATCCTAATGACTCAACAGGAACACGATCAGGAAACAATAAGCAATACAGTAAAATTTTCTGGATACAAAAATCAATGTTCAAAAAATCGATAGCATCCTATACTCTAATTATAAGTGTCAGAAAAAAAGTAGAAAAAATAATTCCTTTTGCAATGCAATGTAAAGAATAAAATACCTAGGAATAAATTTAATGAAACATGTGAAGGACCTATATAATGAAAACTATAAGACCCTATAAAAGAAATCGAAGAAGATGCAAAGAAATGAAAAAGATATTTCATGTTCTTGGATTGGAAGAATCAACATAGTTAAATGACCTTATTACCTAAAAAAGCATTATACAGATTTAATGCAATCCCATCAAAATCTCACTTAAAGAATTAGAACAAAAGTTCATCAGATTTGTATACAAGCACAAAAGACACCTAAATTGCCAAAGCCATCCTGAGAACAAAGAACGAAGCTGGAGGCATCACTCTGCCCAACTTCAAATTAATACTAACAAAGTGACAATAATCAAAACAGGATGGTACTGGCAGAAAAACAGACACACAGACCAGTGGAACAGAATCAAGAGTACAGAAGTAAAACCCATATTTTTATGGACAAAATACTTTTTGACATAATAGCCAAACATACAGTGGAGAAAGGAAGCCTCTTCAATAAATGGTGCTCGGGGAAAACTGGAAGCCACCTGCAAAAGATGAAACTAGACTGTTGTCTATCACCACACCCAAAATTAACTCAAAATGGATTAAAGGCCTGGAATATGAGACTGAAACAATAAAATGCATAGAAAAAATCTTAGGAATGAAACGCAAGGACCTTGGACTTAAAGGGGATTTATGAATTTGACCTCAAAGGCAAGGGAAGTAAAAGCAAAAATAAATGAATGGGACTACATCAACTAAAAAGCTTTGCTCAGCAAAAGAAACCATTAACAAAGTAAAGAGACAACCATTCGAATGGGAAAATATAATTTGCAATGCAACACCTTCAGTACAGGGACTAATATCTAAAATATACAAAAACTCATACGATCAATAACAACAACAAAACATATGATCCAATCAAAAATGGGCAGAGGACCTGAACAGACACTTCTCCCTAGAGGAGATACAAATGGACAACAAATATTTGAAAAGATGTTACTCAACATCACTAACTATTAGGGAAATGCAAATCAAAACCACAATGAGATAACATCTCACATTAGAATAACTATAACCAACAGGACAAATAACAAATGCTTGAGAGGATATGAAGAAAAAAGGAACCCTCTTACACTGCTGTGGACTGCAAATTGATAAAGCACTATGGAAAACAAGTACGGAAGTTCCTCACAAGACTAAGAATTGATCTACATGTGATCAGCAATCCCTCTACTGAGTATTTACCCCAAAGAATTGAAAACCCATATCCAAGAAGAAGAGATATTGCACACTGATGTTCATAGCAGATTATTCGCATGGCCAAGACATGGAATCACCAAAGTGTCCTACGATTGATGATTGGCTAAAGAAGCTGTGGTACATATATACAATAAGAATATGCTAGCCATAAGAGAGATTAAATACTGCCACTTGTGACAACATGCATGGATTTCTAGATGATCATGCTAAGCGAAATAAGTCAGACAGAAAAAGTTGAAAATCATGTGACATCACTTATATGTGAGATATAAACCTAAAAGTGACAAATGAACAGGACAAACAAACAGAGACTCATGGACATGGACTATAGACTAGTGGTTACCAGAGGGTAGGGGGTGGGGATGAGGGGGGATGTAGACAGGGTAAAGGGGTCAAATATAAGGGGGTTGGGGGAGGGCAAAGTGAGTAAAGGGGATCAAATATATGGTAGCTGAAGGAAACTGGACTTTGGACGATAAACACACAATAGAATATATAGATGTCAAATTAGAATGTACACCTGAAAATTATATAATTATATTATCCAACGCTACCCCAATAAACTTAATTTAAAAAATTAAAAAATTAAAAACATTAAAAATAAAAAGCAGAGTTCTGAACTCCACTGTCATATATTCTGATTCGGTAGTCTGAGGTGGAATGTGGAAATCTGGTGACTCTTGAGTACACTGAAGTGAGAGAAGCCCTACAGAGTATCTTTGCATGTGAAAGAGTATGTTGCCTTAATTTTAGGGGCCTAACTGGTTCAGGCAGCAGGAATAGAAAGAGCAAAACTGTAGAAAACCTATTTCAGTCCTTGAAGATTGAAAGTCTCTATGTCTCTGTTGCATTAAAACCTAAACTTTGAACTGCTACAGAGAGAGACAGAGACAGACACACAGAAAGCCCTTTAAATTAATTTAGCAGCTTCGATCCAAGTATGTGCCCATGTAGATTCTCATAACAGACTTGGACCACTGTAGAATGAAAAGTGTCTAACAAGAGTCAGAGAAATAGATCCAGGACCGTAAAAGATGAACTGCTGGAATAAGAGCGAGACTGAAGCTTCACTACAGGCTCTCCTGCAGGGAATCTGTTTCCATAGTGATTCAAGAAGAGATTGGTCATTAGTACCAGAATCACACTGTACCTAAATTCCTGTTTTATTTGAGTCAATTATATACAACATATATAGATGCACCATTACTTAAATATACATACATACATATATATATGTATATATGTGTGTGTGTGTGTGTGTGTGTGTATATATATATATATATATATATATATATATATATATTTCCTCCCATTGTGTATGTGAGTTTAATCCTTGTCTCTAAATTAAGTCTTTATAAGACCAATGGAAAGAAATACTCTCTGGAAAGTTTATATAGAAGCACCAGAATCACTGTCCTGCTGCTCAAAGCAAGTACATGATGTATCTACTGAAATGGTGACCAAATAGGGAACCCTGGAGCACTAGTAAGAAAAAAAAATGCTGCAAAATATGGAGTTTGGCAGAGAATTAGGTTTATAAAAAATAATTGCGAGTGCAATAATCCTTTAAGGAATACCATTAAAATGAAATAATTAAAAGAGTGCCATCCATTCGGAATCATTTTGGGAAAAAATTTGAGAGGAATTTCAAATGAAAAACCTTGCTGCAATTGTTGCTTTAAGCACCATTTTTGGTTTACAAATTACATGCCATTTTACAGACAACTAAAGAAACACGATCCAACTGTATTATTCTGTTACCCCATGTTTTAACAGTTCCATATGGTTGACATCAGTGGCTGATTTCTTTAGAAACAATTAAAAATCTTGCCAGACTCAGAAGAAGAAACCATGGGGCATGTTTTCTGCTTGCTGGTGACATTTCAGCCCCTCCCTGTTTCTTTAGTCTCTAACAAATTACTCAGCCCGCTGGAGCAAGATACCTCAAAGGCTGGGAAATGACAGCCCTTGTCTGAGACATCCTCTCTTACCACAACCCAAATTGGGCCTTTAGGCAAACAATAATGCAGAAAGAGATCTGAATTTGTTGCTGTGGCATCAAATGACAGTATTAAGAAATGAAGACAATGTGAAAAACAGCCTAGGGGAGTCTTGAAATGCAGCGTACCATTCAAGGTAAAGGAATTGACAATAAATTGATAAAATGTGGACCAATTTTGGCAGGATAAGCTAAACTTATCTGCAATAAGCTAAACTTTGCTGCAATAACATCCATCCCCAAATCCTAATGATTTATGATCATAAAGGTTCATTTCTCACTCATGCTATCAGTTGGGGTGGGGACAAGTACAACTCACTGCCTAAGTCATCACTCGGAGCCTCAGGCTGACAAAGAAGAAATCATCTAGAAAGTTGTTTATCAACATAGCAGAGGGGAAAGAGAATATGCTAGGTTTGTAACACACATTGTCTTAGCCTACCAGCCAATGAGATTGGTAGTAATATCCCTCTTTTATAGATGAGGAAACAAGTTTGGAAGAGTCAAAGAATTTATTAAAAATTACCCAATTGAGTGGCAGCGAGAAAATTTAATTCTACGTCTGTCCAAATGTGGCAGGTAGGCTCTAAGATGGCCTCAATAATCCCTGCACCTTTGGATTCACATCCTTAGGTCATCCCCTCCCCTGGAGTGTGGAGTGGACCTAGTAACTAGCTTGCAGAGTAGCATATGGCAAAGGTGATGGAATGTCGCTTCTGAGATGAGGTTTACAAGAGATAGTAACTTCCACCCTACTAGCAGACTCTCTCTATTGACTCTTCCCCTTGCTAGCTTTGATGAAGCAAGTTGGATAAGCGCACATGGAAAGGAACTGAGGGCAACCTCTAGCCATCAGCCCTAAAGGAACTGCATCCTGCCAATGGCCATGTCAGTGAAACTAGAAGCTTATTATTCCCCAGTTCGGCCTTCTGATGAGACCCCAAACCTGTTCAACACCTTAATGACAACCTTCTGAGAGACCTTAAAATAGAGAATCCGGTTAAGCTATGTGCAGATTTCTAACCCACAGAAAATTTGAAATAATAAATGTTGTGTTGTTTTAAGCCACTAAGTTTGTGGTGATTTCTCACATAGTAATAGAGAGCCCATGCTCAATTAGGTTGTTTGTTTGTTTGTTTGCTTCAGAGCATCCACCCAAACCTGTTCTTCCTCCTACATTCCTTATTTTGGTTGGTGATATCCTATCCTATCCATATGGTCTCCTAAGCTATAAACTTAAGAGTTACCCTAGGTCCCATGCACTCCCTCACTCTCCGCTTATAGTCACCAAGTCTTGTGGATACTAGGTTCTATACATCTCATAATTCTTGTTTCCTCTCCAATCCCACTGTTTAAATATACCATAATTATTCTCTTGCCTAGACTTTTTCCATGGCTTCTGAATGAAAACACCTGTATCCAGACATTCTCCCCCCAATTTATCCTCTAACCGAACACTATTTATTTCCCACATGTTTGTAGAATAAATTACACTCTATAGCATCTTCGTCAGAGATTGTAATTTGATGATATTTTGCTACAGACTTCCCCTTACCTCCAGAATCTTCCTCCCATTCAGGCCCCAGATAAATTGTTCTATATGATATTGCTTAAAGGAACACATTGTGAGACTGAAGCAGGAAAATAAAATCATTAAAATCTTGGCTTTTACATTCTAAGAATGTGGACTAAAGTCTTGAAGGACTCAAGGTATATATTTTATACCAGGTAGTTTTTGAAGGCTATGTGGTCAGTCATAATCAGTTTTCTCCATCCCAGATAAGATAATGTTCTGCAGGATAGGGCACAAGAAGGATGAGGGGAAAGTGTGAGACTTAGGATATCTGTGTCACCAATGAGCTCTGCTTCAAGACCTGTTGTCTCCATCCCATTACTGGGAAGGAGAACGATAGGAACCCAAGGTGAGTTCTGGAGACAAGAGAATAGAGAGACCTGCAGTTGGCTTCAGGGCTAGGGGGAGAAGACAAGCACAGGGCACACCTGGCAGATTCTCTGGCATGGAGACTCAATTAGGAGCAGTAGAGACCTAGCTGAGCGAGGTGCCGAAGCAGACAGACTAGGGCCCATCTGAGTAGACTCTTGATAGGAGGCCAGATCGAATGGGGGGTATATTAGTGGATGCCAGCATAGACAGATGGAGATAAAGGACAACCATTTCCCCTTCCTTGTCCCTCTATTAATATTTCAGCACTTTGGTAACCCCAAATTTAGACACACCCTAAGAACTGGGGGAAGGTCCTCAATTAATAAAGATCTGGCATCCACTCCTGGGCAGGAGAGAAATTTAAAATATAGCTTTCACCTTATCACCAAGATTCCTTCTAAAACTCTTTTCACTTCTCCTATTTGGGGAGAAAGCATTTGACAAACTAAGTGTCATCCTAAAGGATGATGCTTTGGGTAGGAATATTATTCTCGAGAAATGTGGGATGAATTGAGAAGGTTCAAGAAACAGAGTCACCCTAAGGCTCAGCCCCAGACACCCTGTCTCCTGTTACCTTCCCACTGTTTTCCTGGCTCTTATTTCCCACAGAGTTGTCTCCACCACATCCCTTCCCTATCTGCTTCTCCTCCGGCCTCAAAGCCTTTTCCCATGAATTTACTCCACTCCATCTGGAGAGTCCTGAAAAGAATCATATCCATGAAAATCATTTATGATCACACTCTACTTGTTTCTCCTACTTGATGCAAGGGACAGGAAGAAAAGAGAATACTCTGATTTCCTTCTATTTCATTTTAGCCCTCACCGCAAACCCCTCCATTGCCCAAACTATAACTGGCAAGCCAGACCTGCCCTGTAAGCCCAACTCTGGGGCTCACACTGGACTTTTATAAGAATCTAGGCGTAGGGGGCCAGGGTAGAATTTTCTGAATTTGGGGGGAAGTTGGAATCACAGCCCTGGTACTTGTGTCTATCAGTTTAAGTGTGATTACATGTCCTGAGCGAGGAACAGAAAAGGCTTATCACTATTAAAGAATAGACAAGAAAAACAACACAAGCCAGATAGTTATGTATCTAGAAGCTAATTTCTGATACTCCTAATCACTCCACCCAACACAGACGAGGACCCTTCCTGTGGAAGGACAGAACAATAGAAGCACTGATCCTTTACAACATATGCAACAAGCACAGTTGTGATGAGACAGCTGATGCTTGGGCTTTTGGTCTGGTCCTAACAAATGTTTGTGTGCTATAAACCATATAAGGAAACAGTGGCCAGAAAGGAAACAGTGAAGAACAAAACCCAAACATAGGTTTGTTGCCGTTGTGTATGTGTGTGCATGCTTGGGTTGGACGTGCATGCGTGTGTGTGTGTGTGCATGCATGTGCGTGTGTGTGTGTGTGTTTCCTTTCCATGAACTAAGGAAACCTAACAGCAAAACTATATTTCCTTTGTTGAGCAAAATTCTGCATCTCTGTAGTTTTCACATCTTGGCCAATGTTACTCTTTGTAACTCCAAAAGAAAGCTGTTCTCTTTTCTACAAGCAGCTCTTGAAGATATTCCAAAATAGCGGTCAAGTCCTCATTTTTATCTCCCAACTCCACCTTTCTAAAATGTGCTTTTTAATGTGAGAGAAAGGAATGATTTAAGGGGATATATCAGAATTAGGCAGGGGAATTTCTCATTTGAAACCTTAAATGATATTGAAGGGGAATATGAGGTTTTTTTTTTTTAATGTTCATAAAAATGAACCATACATTAGAAATGACCTTCTGCGTTAGGTGACAGGAAGGATAAGGGTCTCCTCTTTTTTTCCCCTGGATCTCTGCTCACAGAGGTGAAAAGATCTAAGACGTATTTAGCTATATAACTACAAGGACAAAAAAAATATTGGAGAAAAAATTTGTGGGAGATTTTGAAATGGGAAAAAGAGATTACTGGATATCCTTTTAGTGAAGTGTCCAGGGCCCATCAAATTCTGTGTGCATGCACACACCTTTGCCTGTCTTACTGGATTATTTACAACTCTGCAGAGATGGAAGTTAACTTGTAGAAAACTGATAATAATGCAAATAATTTTTGTCATAGAAATTCGAGTTGTGTCCAGTGGAATACAATTGATATCACTCTCTGGATATTGCCCTGTTCTTCTAGTTTTATATTCACTTGTAAATTTATCTCCCAAATTCCTTATCAGTCCATATATACATGGGACTTTGTTTTCCTTTGAAAAAAAGGTTGTAACACCTTCCTGATTCCTTCATTAATGAATTAAATGAAATCATTGGCGTGGTTTTTTTTTATTTGAGTGAGAGTCACAACCATACCTTATTTTGAAAATTTTCCTTTAACAATTTTCCTTTTTATTCACACATCTCCTCATCCACCTTTTGGCTTTTTAACATGCCCTTCCTTCATATTGCCCATATTTTATATGTATGAAAGCACTTGTCATATGAACAAAAAGAGTCTGGAGAATTTGGCTGGAAAGAAATGATAAAGATTTATTCAAGAGTATAAGAGTCTGTAAATTAGGAACAGAGATGGCCAAAACCACAGAATAAAAATATTCCAAAGAAGAAAGAAAATTAAGAGTTCTTTTAGTGAAAAGTACATTTTTGACCATTATCAATCCTTCATTCTTAGCCCTAGGATAGGTCCAGGATGGTCATCAGTCAGATATCAGGTGGTCTGAATAATAACGCCATGTGGTCTGGAAGATTTGCTCCAGGAGGTCTGGTCATGTCTGATGGTCTCGGTAATGGTCAATAACACCTGCTCAGGTGGAAGTTAGGTGGTCTGGATACATGAGTCTTTCAGGGGGTAATCAGAGGGTTATCTGGGGGTCTGGTGTATGTCCAGGTATTAACACACAATGAAGTGATATACATCCAGGCATTGACGTAGGACTGGAAATGTCAAAGTTTACATTCCCAGGCTAGGTAGAACAAGAATAGAATCATTTCCTTATGCTTCATAATGTTAATAATTTTAGCGGCTTAGTTAAAATGACTATATGTCCCCTATCTTCATTCTTTCCTCACACCTAAAATCCTGATACTATTATTATCAGCACAGACTCAGGAACCAGACTGCTGAGCTCGAACTCCAGAATCTTAGTCAAGTCACTTGACCTCTCTATGTCTTAGTTTCCTCATAGGTAAACTGAGGTACCTCACAGGCTTTTGTTATAAATAAATGAGTTATATAAATGAAGCATGTAGGAAAGTGTGCAGAACATTGAGAAACGTCTGTTATTTTTATCTCCTTTAGGTTGCAAGGACAGAGATCATTTCTTTCTCGTTCTGGGACCTGCTGCTTTTTTCAGGCCCTAAAACCTTTGCTAGCTCCTTCTGTCACTTCTATGAATGAAAACCAATTTCTAATTTAGGGCTCTTTTGGTATCACTACTTTCTAATTTTCTCCTCTGTCGGGTAATATTATCAAGTAAGGATTTATATTGCAATTTTTGTCTGAAAGAGCTCATTTTTTAATAACAGAATGAGTTTATGAAATCACCACTCACCCTCATAAAAGCCCTTCAGATGGATCAGATGCATTTTCTGCACTTATTTATTCTGAACATCAAATTGTAGCAGCCTTCAGGAGCCTGCATTCAAGCTGGGAAAGACATTCATCAGCCTATAAAACTGGAAAGACCATACTCTCTTTCAGGTGTAAGATTTGGGAACCCACATCAATTATCCCTTTGAGAAAACAGGGAAAAGGGATTTGGTTTAGCTTCCTTAATGGGTTTCTGGACCACAAAATTCCTTCTTCAGAAGTGAGCTCTTAGATTCAAGTTTTCAGTGCAGATTGTTCTTGGAATAGTATTCAAAGTCCCTGGTCCCAATTTTATGTCACGATGGGCTTGGTCTTGCGTGTAACAAATGAGTTCCCCCAAATCTTAGTGCCTTGAACAACAAAAGTTCATTTCTAGCTCATGCTAATGTCTACGTGTACTGAACAGTGGTCTTTGTCCCATGGCATCCCCGCTCCAGGACTCAGGCTGAAAGAAACTCTACCATTTGGGATGTCTCCAGACTTACACCAAAATGAAGAGAACATGGGGAATTGCAAAGTGAACGGTAAATATGTTAACTGAAAGTGATTATCATTACCTCTGCTTCCCTTTCATTGGCCAGAGCTCATTTCAAGACATACTTCAAGTGTGGGGGCTGTGCTTCTCCTGTGTGCCCAGAACAAAAGAGGAACTAGATATTAGATATTTTTTGAACATAGTAATGTTTACCATTCCAATAATGGCTTCCAAGCCCTGATTGCTTTACTGCCTTGGTTCTGATTTGTTAGCTTTGCTGTCAGCAGTTGGAATAGGACGTAATTCCACTTCACTTGACCTTGCTTTTAAATTGACAACATTCCTAACATTATCTGAAATCTGTGTAGAGGAACTAAGCTCCCAACAGTACAAATTTGCTCCTGTAGACTTCAAGCTTTCTCTAAACAGGCACCTTCAATATTACCAGGAGTAAACTTGTTTTTCTTTCAGTTACTGCTTACCCAGCCCCTACCCGAGTATAATTGTAAAATGCATCTGCATGTTTTAAAAGCTCATTATGTAAATGTATCAGAGTCCATATCCATCAACAGATAATTAAGAAGACTATATACATATTTATGAGTTTGCTTAATATTGCTTTAATGAGGAGGTTTACTAGAAATACCAAATCAAAGATGCAAGTAGAAAAATGATCATCCCAAAGATGAGTACAAGTTTTCAGCAGTTCTTGGTAGTCCTGAAACTGTCAGGCACTTCAAAGAACATCTCAAATTTCCTATTAGCCTACCATAAATGATAGGAAGAAGATGGGGAAAGAGGTAGATAACATCACTTAACACTTCTTTGAAAATCAAACTATACTTTTTGTTTCAAATGAAAGCTTTTCAAGGAGCCAAAGTCTCATGTTTCCACCACCTATAAAAGCAGGGCCACTGTGGGGACATGGTCAGACGTCTGACATGGCAGTCCCCAGTTGATTCAAAAACTGCAGAGACAAAGCCCCCACTCTAGCCCATATAGCTCCTTTGTGCAAATTAGAAAAAGTGCCTCCTAGGAGAGGAGGAGAAACTTATGTCTCCCTCTACCCAGCAAAATACTACAGGTACATACGTAGCTTAGCAAGAAGAAGGTGCTTTGTGTGGAGACATAAGCAACCTTGGCCCAGGTAGATGAAGCCTAGAGCCATGAAACAGTGTGAGGTGACTGGAGCATGGGCTAGAATTTAGCTTTCACTTACCCTATCAGGTATATGCACCCTTGCACAGCCATAATCAGCACAGCCATGGTGGCAGCCCTATCTAGAAAACTCCATGGGAGTGACTCTCACCAAGAGCTGTCCTAAATCTGTAAGAACAGAGGACTCGTCCTCATTCTTTCTACCAACTTGTCCTTTAATTTACCCAAATGGTGGCTCAGTCCCACCTTTGGGCCTCTCTATTGCACACTCTCCACTACGCACACACATTCCACTGGCTAGAACTCAGTCATGTGACTTCACCGAATGATGAAGAAATCTGGGCCATGTAGCCTTTCTGGGTGACCAGGAGGGAAAGGAAACCAAGTTTCTTGACCACATAGCATTGTCTCTGCCACAATCTACTCATCATCTGTTCACCATCTGTTCATCCATTTCCTACTATGTTCCTCCCATAGAAAGCATAGACCTCATTCCAAGTGAGACAACACAAGGACCATCCAATGAATGCAACCAGGTCCAAGGCTCGGATCTCAGTGATGTTTTGCAGTCCTCTTTGTCAGGCCAGATGTGGTTCCCTATGATCTAGTGAACTGTGGACTAGAAGACACCACTCCCTACACATTGCTGGAGTAGAAACAGGATATCTAAAGTTAAAACTCCCATTCAAAAAAGGGAAGAATAGAAGAAGCAATCCTTTCCCATAGAAATTCTGAAGTTCCTTAATTTGATCTAATTCTGGTCTTTGGGAAATACTGACTTGTCTGTCATTCTTCCTGGCATGTCTGAACTAGATGCTGACAAGTATGTTCTCCTTGGGGCCCTACAGCTTCGGTACCCTGATTCCTCCTAGAGCAAGTTTAGAGGCCTGAGACTATTTCATAACTTGAACAGTCAAATACTTTTCAGGTTTGTGGTTTCTTTGGCTTAAATGTAATAGCTCTTCTGTTCTATTTGCATTTAATCGGTACTATGTGTCAGGAACCACATCCGTGTCCATTCCTAGACCTAATTCTCAAAACTGATTATGTCTTTGCTTCCTTATACCTCTCCATTTGTCTGTCTGTCTTTTTAGTGAAAGGCACACACCACCTCTTCCCACATTCCCACATTCCACTGGCCAGAAATCATTCACATGGCTCATTTATTGCAATGGAGGCTGGAAATTAGGGTCTTACTATGCATCCAAAAGGAACCAGAAATGGGGTTTGAATCCATATCATTACTTCTTCCTCCTGTGGCTTGGGAGGTAAGTTATGCTAGTTAGCAGCCTCCACTCATAGCTGGAATGAGGTAAGGCATCTCCAAAAGAAGAGGGGTATTGTTTCTAGAAAAAAATAGGAGTCAAAGTAGACACAGTAACAGATTGCAATCTGGTTAGAGGTTAAGTATTTCGAGGGGGGTGGGGCAGGCAAATCTAAAATAAAAATCTCAGTTTTAACATTTACCAGCCTTGGGTTTCTATAGAAAAGTGACAGGAGCGCCTGGGCCTCATGTGTAAAATGGAGATGAAAACAGTACCTCCTTCATAGATAGTCCTAAACTTATATTAGATAATGTTTGTCTTCATCCATACACTCATTTGTACGAGACATTTAACTTTATTTTCTGTACTATGTCTATGTTAAATCCTTTCCTTCTTATGATAGAAACTGAATCTTAGTCAGTCCAGAGCTTCTCCAGGATCCTGTGTAAGTTCCAGGGAGCAAAGTGGCAGGGGTGAGAAAATAAACATCTGTCTTTCCACATTGTTCCTTGTCTGTGGTGGCCTCCACTGAGATGAACTTGCATATGATTTAGTCTTTGTTCTGCCTGGGTCACAGCTGAGCCCTTTCTCGCTCCCAACCAGCAAGCATCTGCAGATCTGCCAACAATATGTGTCATGTCTGGGTTGCTCCACAGGGCACCAGAAACACTATTGCCCATGTCATTCTGGGGCCCCAGAAACCTCTAAGAGGTTGCCTCATACCTGCCTGTCTTGATTCATTACACAGCTATTTCTTCTGCTCTCATGCTTTATTAGCTTAGAGACTTCTGGAATCTTCCCACTCCCTGGCAATGAGGCTCAGAGCTTTTCTGCTCTTGGTTCCCCAATCCTATCCAGAGATTCCATCATTCAGCATCAGTCAACTCCCTTCCTCCCAAGACTCTATTCAGGAAAAAGCTTTTAATGGTATCTAAGACTGAGCTGTCCAATACAGTAGCCACTAGCCATGTGTAGTCATTCAAACTAAAATTTGGTAAAATATATTAAATTAGTTCCACTAGTCACATCTCAAGTGCTCAGCATTCATATGTGGCTAGTGGCTACCATATTGGGGAGAACAGTTTTTATTATAGAACACTTCCATGATCTCAGAAAGTTGAATAGTACTGGCCTCGGATCTCTTTCACGTCTGGCCTTCCCCTCCTCCTCATCTCAGGATCTGTTTCTGGCCTGGAGGAGAGGCCTTGCTCTTATATGATCTTACAATCTTACAACCATCCTGCCTCATGTCTAGGCCTAGAACTTGAAGCTCGAAAGCCAAGAACTGACTCCTCTGTTCTCTTCATTCTACTGAGTCACCTGTTCCCCAAGGCATAGAGGGTGGGATGCCTTCATTACCAATAGAGTGACCAACTGTTCCAGTTTGCTGGGACCAAGAAGATCCTGGGTCATGAGACTTTCAGTTTGAAAGCCAGAAAAGTCTCAGACAATCCAGGACAAGTTGGTTACTTTGGCTCTGAAAAATCACAGGTTACCAAGAACTGTGTGTGTGGGGGGGGGGGGGGAGATTCCACTCTTTATATCTAAAAATTTACTTCAACTCTTGTAGCTAATATTAATTTGATGAGAATTTCAGCTTAACTTCCACAGTTAGACTTGGATATTATATTTCTTCTTTCTAAAAATTTCCCAATCCCCACTCTTTTGCCCCCTCCCTTCCTAGTCCTATGACTTCCACAGATTTCATTGATTCCACATACTATTTATTAGATGTACATCTTGAGGTCACCTTTCTCCTATTCCACCTACTAGGGGGACTGTTTGAAGTGTCTGATATTTCACCCTTTTACAAAGGAAAACTATCGATCCTGAGGTCATATGAGGAGTGAGCCACATAAAAGACTTCTGCAGGGCAAACAGTGAGAGCTAGCTCCAAAGAATCCCTTTGGTCATTAAACTAAGACCTTCAATGCATTGTTAATAGTTACCTTTTTGTCCATTTCTGACTCATATAGTGACAATTTCAAAACACGGAAGCTATTGTGGAGCTCAGCTGTAAGAGAATGGACTGCCATGAACTGCTGCCACTCGTCTGCTAACTGCCTTGTCCCCTTCTATTCTCTCCCTGAGATATTCCTGCCCTGGCTTATTAGTTCGTGTGAACTGTCTAAAAATACCTTGATAGCAACAGCTCAGAGGGTTAAAGAAGAAAAGGTGTTACTTAGTTAGAAAACAAATGTCCTTCTTTCATCCAATTCCTTTCCTCAGTGAGATTCAGACCCGAGAAGACATCAGCATAAGTTCTTTAAGGAGTCTCTCACCCATGAATATGATTTGTGTTGTTCTCTGCTCCTGGAAAGTCTCTCTACCTTCATTAACCTTAACCTGTAAGGTCCAATGCAAATACAACCTCATCCAGCAAGCCATTCATGATTCACCCTGGCCAAATCATTTGTCTCACTGCCAGTATGATAAAAGATTTAAAAATACAGGATTATATAACCTTACCCCAAACCTGAATCAACATATTGAGAGTGCCAAAAGTATGTATGTTTAACAAACACTCCAGGTATTTTTTTAGAAAAAAAAGTTTATATTGATGTATAGGTTATATACCATACATTTCACCTATTTAAATTGTACAATTCTTTGGCTTTTAGTATATTCACAAGTTTGTGCAACCATTACCACAATCAATTTTAGAAAACTTTATCATCTCAAAAAAAACCTTGGCATCTTTTATTTATTTTTTAAATTTTATATGAGTTTCAGATATACAGGATAATGGCTAGATATTTATATAATTTATGAAATGATCCCTCCAATTACTCTAGCACCCATCTGGGACTACACAAAGAAGTAGAACAGCATTAATTGTGTTCCTTATGCTGTACTCCCCATCCCCGTGATTGTTTTGCAACTACTAATTAGTACTCTTCATCCTTTCACCTTTTTCACACAGCCTCCCCAAATCTTCCCCTCTAGCAATTGCCAGTTTGTTCTCTGTATCTGTGAGTCTGTTTTCATTTAGTTTGTTTGTTTCTTTTTGTTCCTTAGATTCTGCATATAAGTGAAATCATGGTATTTATCTTTCTCTGTCTGATTTATTTCACTCAGCATAACACCCTCTAGGTCCATCTATATCATTGCAAATGGTAAGATTTCATTTTTTTATGCCTGAGTAATATTCCATTGTATATATGTTCTTTATCTAATCGTCTATTGATGGGCACTTTTTTGCTTCCATAACTTGGCTATTGTGAATAGCACTGCCATGAACATAGGGGTGCATAGATCTTTACAAACTAGTGTTTCGTTTTTCTTTGGATAAACACCCAGAGGTGCAATTGCTGGGTCAAAGGTAGTTCTATTTTTAATTTTTTGAGGAACCTCCAAACTATTTTCCATAGTGGCTATATCAATTTGCAATTCCACCAACAGTGTACGAGGGTTTCCTTTTCTCCACATCCTCAACAGCAAAAAACATTTGTTGTTTTTTGATTTATTGATAGTGGCCATTCTGATAGGTGTGAGGTGATATCTCATTGTGGTTTTAATTTACATTTATCTGATGATTAGTGATCTTAAGCATCTTTTCATATGCCTATTGGCCATCTATATTTTCTCTTTGAAGAAATACCTATTTAAGTCTTTTGTTCATTTTTTAAATTGGATTTTATTGTTATTGTTATTGAGTTGTATGAATTCTTTGTAAATTTTGGACATTAACTCCTTGTCAGAGATATCAGACAAATATCTCCTCCCATTCAGTACATTATCTTTTCATTTTGTTGATGTTTTTCTTTGCTGTGCAAAAATTTTTTAGTTTAATGTAGTCCTATTTGTTATTTTTTCTTTGTTTCTCTTGTCCGAGAAGATATATCAGGGAAAAAATTACTAATAGCAACATCAAAGAGTTTACTGTCTGTTTTCTTCTAGAAGTTTTATGATTTCACATCTTACATTTAAGTCTTTAATCCATTTTGAATTTATTCTTGTATGTGGTGTAAGAAGGTGGTAACTAGTTCCACTTTTTTTGTGTATATCTGTTCAGTTTTCCCAACACCATTTGTAAAGAGACTATCTTTACCCCATTGTATTTCTTGCCTCCTTTGTCATAGATTAAATGACCATATAGGTGTGGATTTATTTCTGGGCTCTCTATTCTGTTCCATTGAGCTATGTATGTGTCTGTTTTTACACCAGTACCATGCTGTTTTGATTACTATAGCCTTGCAGTATAGTGTGATGTCAGGTAGAATGTAACTGTAGGGCCATATGGTAAGTCTATGTCTCATTTTTTTGAGGAGCTGTCAGACCATCTTCCACAGTGGCTGCTCCAGTTCCATTCCCACCTGCAGAGGATGAGGGTTCCAATTTTTCCACATCCTCACCAATACTTGTTATTACCTGCCTTTGTTTATTCTAGTCAGCCTAGTGAGCATGAAGTGGTACTTCATTTTTTTTTATTTGTATTTCCCTGATGGCTAATGTAGGTACCTCTTATATTCACTGAAGTTTAAGAAACTTTTATACACTGCTTATAGTATAGTGATGAGGTTTACCTGTTTTATGGCTCCGACTAGACAGTAAGCTTCCAGAAGGCCTTGAGTACACTACATGGAAACTCAGTGATTGTCCTATGCCTGACATATTGTCAGTGCTCCATAAGTAAGAGCTATTATCTATTGAGGGTTTGTGTTGTGTCTGGTATAGATTACTCAGAATAATTCATTTAATCAACACATGAGGTCAGGTCCATCATTACCACTATTTTACAAATAAGAAAACTAAGGCACAGAAAAGTTAACTTACTTGCCCATTTTTGAACTCAGCTTGCTTGATAGCAGATGGAATATCTCCTGTAATAAATATTGAATAAATGAATGAATTCAAAATTCTGAAAAAAGGAGAAAACAGGCCATAGCAGCAGGGCTCACTCCACCATCAATTCAACTGAACGCTATCTTTCAGGAAGAACAGCACTAGAAATCTGAGCTTCCTTGCTTCTGTGAGTAATGTCGTGATATCTCACAAAACCTCAATTCCTAATGAAGGACATAGAAATTTTCACAGGCTTGGATTTTTTAAACCAGATAGACACTAATCCTGAGTTCCCAAGCCCAAGTATTCACGTGGGGAATGGAAATATAGACTCATTCTGGTGGAAACTTGGATAAATGCATGCTATCCAGGCATGCCAAGGATGTATTGGCAGTGAGGTTAAAAGGTAGAAAGAAGTCTTTACAGCTTTGAATTTAGCTATTCCATATTACATGTCTCCTCTTGAGAGTAAACATGACTAAAGATCAGCTTCTAATTTCCAACATAAATTTCTACTTCTTGTACAAGGTAAACTCTTAAATATGTCCCCAAGAAGAGCTGCTACACACCCATATCATAACTTTGGGCTAGTTAAGAAAAGGCACTCCTTCAGTCTGAGCCAGGATACATAGGTTGGTAAGCCAAACACAGGCTGGATTTCAGCCCACACCAGCCCACTCGCTTGGGGTCTATTTTCAGAACTATTTTGTCATCCTAAACAGAAACTCTGTACCCATTAAACAATATTTCCCCATACCCTACTCCCCTCAGCCTCTGGTAATTTGCCTATTCTAGGTCCTCATTTAAGTGGAATCCATGATATTTGTCCAACATTTGCAATGCCTAACCTGAACAACTATATGTGGCAGCACTGATACCAAGCACTCTACATTCCGGAGAATAGGTAACTGTATATTAAAGAGTTTAACCCTGGTGAATATGATAACCTTGGCAATTAGGGAGCTATTTACTATGAATCAATTAATAGATTTTCAAAACCTTATAGCTCTTTGTCATCCAGTTAAAAGAAACAACTGTAGGAGCCAGCAACAAATGGCCAATAGAGCCTTTGTCTGGCATAATGGGATGTAGAAGCTGACTGAAGCCAGCAATACAGAATCCAAGGCAAAGCCATAATTCAAAGCCAGACTCATTCATCTTGATTTCAGTGCCTAAACCAGAAAGTGAGGGTGCACTTGCATTCCTGACAGTTAGACTATAGTAACAAAAAAATAACTATAAGTTTTCAGCTCAAGACTGCAGGCAACCTTCTCAATCATGGAGCAAGACCAACATCCAGCAGCACATCTTGCTGCTTAGGCAATTGGCAGAGCTGTCTATGACATAGGCTTTGTGAAGTGGCCCCATCGAAGTCCTGGCCAATAATCAGCCAAATAACGTCTGCCCAAAAGCAGCTCCAAAAACAATGCCATGGGAAGTTGTAGTGGGTGGGAAGCTGTACAAGATATCTAAGCACCTGTAAGAGGAAATTATGTCATAGAACAACACTGACTATTATTTGTGTCTCTCCAAATGCCCAAGCCTGTTGGCACACAACTCCGAATAATATGGCATGAGGGTGAGTTGCTAAGGAACCATGGTCACAGATAGATTAACAATGTTCAGAGAAAGAAAAAAATAAGAGACTATCTATGGACAGAATGGAAGAGGTATTTACTGTAGTGGGTAGTACATAAACATAGGCACAAGTCTAATAACAATAATTATTATATAATAATAAAATTACTAATAAGTTGCTAAAACTGTACTATGCTCTTTATTCATATTATCTCATTTGCATTATTAAGGCACACAGAATTCCTAAGAGGTGAGTATTATTAACGTAATCGTCTTATTGGTGAGGACATGGAAGCACAGAGAGCATAAATAACTTGCCCAAGATTACACAGCTTATGAGTAATGGAGCCTGGATATGGAAACATGCAGTCTCAATCTAAAATACAAATTCTTAACTGCAGCCTTATTTTGCTTCTCAAAGGACTATGGTATATGAAGCTACCATGAGTCCTTGAAACTACTATCATACACAGTGGACGTGTTGTTCATCCATTCATACATCCATACATCCACACATACATGTTTTTTTCAAGGAATATTTATTGTGCCCTGCTCTTTGTATGCATTGTTGCCTTTAATATTGCTGACATCTGTAGGTTGTTAGAAACAGAACAGGGTCCCTGCTAGTAGCAGATGGATGCCAAAAATGGCTGCAATAATCTCTTTCATTCCTCATGTATTTTGCAATGAGATGTTGTCGATCCTTTCATCAATAGGTGGAGTCTATTTACCCTCACCTTCAATCTGAGCTGGCAGTGTGCCTTACTATGATCAACAGAATACACTAGAAGAGATATTCTGAGATGTCAAAGTCCAAGGTTTAAAATGACTGGCAGTGTTCACTTTTCATGTAATTAATCTGACTACCCTGAGACTGCTGTGCTGTGATGAAGCCCCAGGCTAGCCATGTGAAGAGAGACTGGCTACTTGAAGGAGCACCAAGGCACCAGACACCTGGATAAAGTCTTTGTGGACCTTTCAATCTGCATTAGAGAAAATTAGACTGAAAGATTGATTTAAGGAATTGGTTACAGAGGCTGGTAAGTCCAAAGTCTGCAGGGTGGGCTAGCAGGCTGGAGATCAGGAAAGTGCAGATGTTGCAGTTCAAGTTTAAATGCCATTTGGTAAAGAATTTCTTCTTGCTTGGAGGAGTGGAGTTTAGTTCTATTTAGACATTCAACTGATGGGTCTAAATAGAACACATTATAGAGGGAGATCTGCTTTACTCAAAGTCCATTCACTTAAATGTTAATCTCATCCACGAACACCTTCGTAGAAATATCAGAATGTTTGACTAAATATCTGGCACTGTCGTACAGCCAAATTGACATATAAAATTAACCATCATATAGTCCAACCCAACAACCTATGTAATACAGTTGTGTGAGCACTGCTGATGCCATGTGGGACAAAAGAACTACCTAGTTGAGCCTTATCCAAATTTCTGACTTACAGAATCACAAGAAATAATGAATTACTGATTTCAAGCCACTGAATTTTAGGGCCGTTGGTTAGATGGCAATAGAAAACTGCCCTAACAGAACTTATAATTCAGTGACTTTAATAAACAAGTAAATAAACACAGAGAGGTATAATTTCATATTTATATATTAAGGAGGAAAGAATAGAACAAAATTGTTCCTTCACTGCGTTTATTAAACACCTGCTAGGTAAAAAAAAATCTTCATGGTAGAGTCAGACAGGATGCTGATACTAAGAGCATTCTTTTCTAGTCCCTGGTTCTAACCTGCAGTGATAACTGGGCAAATCACTGAGCTTCCTGGACCCTGGCTTCTCCATCTGTGAAATGGGCATGATTGCATTCATCCTCTCTGCCTCATAGGCTCTTGTGAAGATGAAATGAGATGAGAAACAAAAGTGCCGTGACTGCTGAGAAGTCCTCAGTAAGCTTCATCATAAGCAGATAAATGCTCCCTTATGCTAAAAATGCAAAATTGCTTTAAAATGTATTGCTAAAGTGGAAACATCTGGCCCAGGAAACTTGAAGGAAGCAGCAACCTTTCTGACCCAAACAATTTCATCTAATAGCTGTCTCTGAAGTTTCCTCCTTCAGTTCTGCTTTGTCCATTGCTTGGAATTTTATTTTGAAATATGTCAGCCTTGCTTTTTTCACACTTCTGCTTTTTCTATTTTTACTTTTCATCAGATTAGAGAAAGAAAACCTTATAAATAGTAAATATCTACTGTTGAACATTCCAACTAAAGTTTAGAAATCTCTCCATAAATTTATTCACCAATGTGTCTTTTAATTTTACTTTTAGAGCAAACTGGGTGAGCCACAATTGTATAGGAATCTTATAAGCAACCTCAGCAAGCTGCAATTAGTCTATAGACTAATGCTATTTCCACCTGGGTTATAATACAGTGGACCCAACAGCCAAATCCAACCATGTCTTGTCCCTGTTTGAAAGCTAATGAGTGACTCCTCAATGTTCTCTGTATAAAGACCAAGCTCCTTGGCTAACACTGAGGTCCTTCATGATGTGGCTGTTGCTTACCTCTTTCTTCATCCTTGCCTCTTACCACTCACATTCTTGAGTTTCAAGACATGTTAATACAGGTGTATCGTCTGTGGCCTTTCCACAAGCTATTTTCTTCTACCTAATATACCACCCCACCTTCCATCTTTGCTTAACTAACTCCTTCATCCTTCATGTCTGACTTTAGATGACCTCTCTGAGAAATCTTCCCTAAGCCCCCAAGACTGGGTGTTGTGTCCCTCATCTGTGACCCTTAGCACCTTAGCTCTAAGGTAGTGTTAAATTATTAATTTCAGAAAGTCAAAGGCACAACTCATATACAAGTACATCATGAGCCTACGTCAAAGATTTATTTAACTCATTAATGAGAGAACCCGCAGATTGATGAAACTGAATCAAAAGAATATATGAGAAACTGATTTAGATGTAATCAATGAAAGAAAAGATGCTGATATAAGATTGCTAACTGAGATACAAAACTGAATGTAATGTAATATCCTATAAGCAATAAAATAATAACTTTTAGGAGTTTTCTTTTCCAATGGACAGAAACCATCTACATCTCTACCAGACAAAAATTACTTGCAACTCATCATTTTCTACAAATTAAGATCTAACTTTCAGGGTCTAGACCATAACTAGTAGTAATAGTCATCCAAACCAAGGGTGTCAGAGGACCCCATTTGGGCTGGCATATTAGATAATGCTTTAGTATGACATTGAAAGGATCACAGTCATCTTTCTGGATAAATATTTTTTTACTGGTGGCATTAATACCCTGTATTATAACAACCCATTATCTTGTATGAAATTCCCAGCAAACTGAAAGCTTCTTAGGGATGAAAATTTTATTTTGTTCACTCTTATGGCCTCTGATCTTAGTTTAATGCCTAGTATGTAGGAGGCACTCAGATAATTACTGTTGGGTGTATTAAAAGGTTTTCTCTTTGAGGATTAAAGTACCTCCTTCAAGAAACTTATCAATTTCCCACAGCTCAGGTAACAAGTGATGAGAAATCTGTTCAGTGATCACAGCCCATGTACCTCTCCAATCCCTGACAAGTGTCCCCTGTGGCCCCCAGCCCCTTAAACATGTCTTCTGATTCCTACTATTGCATAAGCTTTAAGTGTCATTTTGATGGTCAGACATGAAAAGCAAGATAAAGGAAGCCCATCTCCTTTACTGTATCTTCATTTAAGAAGCATGAAGAATCAGGTCCTTCCCTGCCAAGCTCCGCCGTCCCCAGTCCCATTAAGCAGGCTAGAAACCACAGCCCTCTTTAGCTGGCTGCCTCATATATTCATGCAACTACTGGGGGCACAAGGGCTCATTCTATTCCTGGATTCAACTCCCCAGGGACTGATACTGAGGCTGCAGCACGGTGCTCATCATTCTAACAGGCTTATGGGGCAGCCCAGTTTCCCGCAGATAATGAGCCTGTATAATGTAAATCAAGACTAATTTATGCACTTAAATATTTATTGCCAGCATGGATAAACTGCCCTACTTGCGACTTGTTTTTATTAGCACAAGAGGCAGGTAAAACATCATCAACTGATCGAGGTAAGGGACAGAAGCAGGCCTAATTTTCAGTTACTTGGATAAAGGAATGTGTATAAAGAGGGAATTGGGATGGGGTGCACTTCAAATACCTTCACATTTCGAGGGGTCTGAAAAGGTCTGGAAAAACAGATTTGAAGTAGCATGCATGAGAATGACTTTATTACTTTACATAAAACCTTCGTCAACTTTAAGGCGACCTTGGAAAGATTTCAGAAAAACAGGGAGTTATCTGGGTTTGGACCAAAAAAAAAAAAAAAAAAAAAAAAAAAAAAAAAAAAAAAAAAAGAAAAAGAAAATACACAGGCAAGAGTTTGAGACTTCTTTGCCAAGTAGGAGGCCCCAATAAGCCCAGGGTGCTGGTAGAGGTGGACTGGGACTGTGCAGAAGGAGAGAAAGCAAAGAGAGAGCAAAAACACAGCACCAAAGGCTCTGTGTGTTCTTGGAAGCAGAATGGAGCCCTTAAAAATCTAGGAAGTGAGTGAAGTTTGCCTTTAGAGCTCCCAGTTTCTTATTCCTGTGTCTTTTCCCTCCTCTAGAGAACCCCCTACACCCTGTATGCTCCCATTCGTCTTGTCTCTTCCAAAACAAAACCGTGTTATTATTCGTTTCTCTCTCTCTCTCTCTCTCGCTCTCGCTCTCGCTCTCTCTCTCTCTCTCCTTCCCTCAACCCAAGCATGCACAATTGTATCCATTCTTAAACTTTTCTCTCTGAAAAAGGAATAAAGTGGCCATATAATTTACCATCCATCCAGGAACATTTTTAGCACTCTTTAAAATTGCACCAGGACAAAGAGAATAAAGTAGAATTGTCCCAGAAGGGTCCTGGGAAAACTAGACATAAGATCATCCTAGAAATTCAAGGCTCGTCTTCTGTTTAAGAACTTATGAGCATCACTGAGCAGGTGGAAAGAGGTCTCTGATTCCTTCCAAAGGAGAGGGTAATGGAAGAAAGTGGAAGGGAGAAGGGGTATATCAGGATACTCCCAATTGCACGTATCGAAGTATCTAGCTATTATGAGATTAAATTAAAAGGATTTAGTATTCTCACATAATAAGTGATGTAGAGGGAGGTGATTCCAAGCAGGATCAGTGTCTCAGCCAAGTCAGGGCTTCTCTGAGATTCTCTTGGTACTCTCCCTCATTATTGCAAAATGACTGCCAAGGCTCTGTACAGCATGTCTTCGCAAAATCAAGTTCAAAGGTAGGAAGAAGGAAATGTGGCTTTTCCTCTTATCTCTTTCTTTTACAACATGGTATGCAAAAGAATGACCTTATCACTTTACATAACACCTTTGTCAATTTTATGGGGACCTGGGAAATTTTTCAGAAAAACAGGGAGCTATCTGGGTTTGTACAAAAAAACACAGGCAAGACTTTGAGACTTTTTGGCTATAAAAGAAGGATATAGGTTATGTCTTGTTCAGAATTCCCCCAGCAGAGTTCCCCTCTGGTTTAATTGGTCGGTATTGGGTCACACGACTACAGGCACAATTTGGTTTATTGTGCTCATCAGATATTGTGTTTTTTACAAATTGAAGGTAAGTCCCTCCTCCAGAAAAAAAGATTAAAGCTCAATGAAGGAGCAGATGATGATTAGCATTTTCAAATAATAAAGTAACTTTTATTTAAGCTATGTATATTATATTTTTTAGACATAATGCTATTGCAAACTTAATAGATTATGGCATAATATAAATATAAATTTTATATGTACTGGGAAACCAAGACATTTATGTGGCTCACTTTATTGCATATTCATTTTGTTGCAGTGGTCGGAGCCAAACACACACTGTCTCCAAGGTGTGCCTGTATTGCCAGAGCTGCAAGGGAGGCTGTGAAAGAGAGAACCTGCACGTCTACTTCTATGATAGGCAGTGAACTCTGCTAACCTGAGAAAAGAAGAGAAAATAGCTGCTTGGTGGGCAACCAGCTGTGTCCACCAAAAACCTTCCCCTAAGGCCTTGAGCTAAATTTCATTGGTCCTGCCTAAAATATAATCCTAAACTGGACTCCCAGTGAGACATAGAGAACTCCAAAGCAGACAATGAATTAATATGCCTGATGAAATCCTGAGACATTAGTTATGAATCCATCGACTACCATGTTTCTTTCAGAAATGCTTTCCCTTTATTTCTGACTGGTTTTTCCAATACCCTTCGCTCTTAAGGCTTTAGCTGGAAGTCGACCTCTTGAGCCTGACGAGAATTCAGAGATCTTTTAAGTCTGAGCCAGGCTTGAAGCTAACTTATTTAATCTTCCCACCATCTCCATGAAATAGGTATTCTTGTTAACACTGTTTAACAGATGAGCAAAATGGGTTTCAGCAGACTTGGGTAACTTGTTTGAGGTCAACTCCCAACTCCTTACTTAATAAATTAATTGGAACTATCCTTGGAAATAAAGGGAAATAAAGCATAGGTTATGCAAATTATTGGTAATTGCACTAGTAAACTTATTATTAGTAATTATTAAAGCTACCACTTTCTCCTTACTCCTAAGTCCTTAAGGTCCCATGTGATTTTTTCTTTCCTCTTTGTCAACTTTCCCCCTCAGTCACTTATGATAAAGGACTTATTTCTGTTCCTTAATTGTCCCAAACTCTGTTCTGCCTCAGAACCTTTGCACTTGCTTTTTCCTTGTCTTGGAATGCTCCTGACCCAGCTCCTCCCTTTTCAAGTCTTAACTCACAGAACCTTTCCCTAGCCACCCTAATTAAAGTGCCCCCCCTTATTTTCTGTAAGAGCACCCGATTATTTCCTTCAGTGGTTTATTACTGACCCTTTTCATTTGCTTGTTTATCTCTCTCCTTTAACCCCTGCCAAGGCTTCCCTGAGATCAGAGATTTTGTTCTTGATTTTTCCCCTTTTGGCTGGAATGATGCCCAACACATGGTAGGTGCTCAATAAATTGCTGAATGCTTAAATAGTTACAAGTTAAGACCCAAATCCAAGTCTGAGTAGCTCAAAAGCCTGTAGATATAACTTTGGAGCACAATTAGGAAACACTAGTCTTATCTAACCCCATCATTTTAAAGATATAAAAGTAAGGCCAAGAGTTTTCCCCCTAAGATGGTAAATTAGTAGCAGAGATAAGGAAAGAGCATTAGAATTGGGGACTGAAGATTCCATTTATAAGCCAAATATCCTTTGAGAAGCCATTTAATCCACTTAGCCTCAGTTTTCTCATTTGTAAAATATCAACTAGACAGCCTCTCTCAGAGTAATTTTGAGGTTTACATGAGATTGGGTAGGCATAAGAGTCTAACATGGTATCTAGCTCAGAGTAGATGCTCGGAAAAAGTTAGCTTCATTTGAATCCCAGGCTAGTGCCCTTCAATTCCACCGTGTTCTTGTGGCAGTGAGTCCCTTTACAAAATTTCAGACACATCACTCTGAACAGACAGTGATGTAAGGTGCTGTTTTTGCAGACTCGGTTTCATATGGTAGGACTCCAAGAGACCTCAAGAATAAATGAGTGCGGCCCTAATAGTTCATTTGTGAGTCCCTGGTTCAGAGCTCAGAGTGCAATCCACTGTAACTGGGGTCCTAGGCCAGCCAGCTAAGGCTGAATTGAACCTACCCTGCAGCTGAAGCATTGATTGAAAGTGAGGCTAATATTACTTGCAGTTCCCAGTAACGAACCAGGGAGAACATCAACACCTGGTATGTCAGGAATAGGGTGGGGTTGTGAAGGAAAGAGAAAGTAGGACCAGGTCTACATCAGCTTACTTCGAGGGAATGGAAGGAAGTTTCTGCAGAGTGAATGCCCTTTGATTTCTGGTAGGAATGGCCCTTAGGTGCGAGGCCATGGTGGGGAAAAGCAACTGAAGATTGCAAACTCTCCTCTGTCCATATTAACAGGCAATTAGGGTCACCAGTGTAGACTCTCGAGTCACAAAGACCTGAGTTCATATTCTGGCTCTACCCCTCACCAGCGGTGCTGCATTAAACACACAACCTTAACTTCTCTGAGTTTCAGTGTCCTCATCTATGAAATGGGGGTAACGACAGCACCACAGCAACAAGATGTTGTGACGTTCAAAAGGAATAATGCATAGAAAGCTCCCTACAGAGTTCTTGACATCAACCTAGGTTCAATAAGGTTAGTAATTTATATCAATTTATACAGTCCTAGACAGAGAAAATTTATAAAGTAAAAAAAGGGGGAGGGGTACAGATCTCACAGGTAGGTAATTTTGCTTTCTCTGCTTGTCTTTTTCCATTTTGCAACGAAGAAGGCAGGCAAGACTCAGCCTGTTCTTAGCCTTTATGCTCGCCCCATTTCAAGACAACCTCAGACCACAGAAAATGAACCTTTACCATTCACAGAAACCAAACTTTTCCATCTCAGTCTGCATAAATGAAGAATGAGAAGGCCCTGCAGCCTGTGTTTGCTGCATGTTTCTATGAAGGTCAGCAAAGCAGGACTTCTAGTAATGGGATAGTAACCTGAGTAAGAGAACTGAAAAAGCAAGTCTGGATTTATCCCCACCTGTCATGTTCCAGTGAACGATGAAGGCACAATAATGGGAAACATTGCTTACTTACATGTTCAAGGCCATCCACACCTGTTAGGTACTATTATTAGTAGCAATATGAATAAATGCTTCTGTCATGCAGTAAAGGTTCAGAGTCCTGGAGAGTTACAGAGCATGTCAAACTATAAACTGCCTGCCTCTAGTGGCTCACAGGCATGAAGTATATAAGATAAGGCCCAAATTGCAGAAAACATGGTGACTGGTGAGGGCTTCTTGTGGGTGAGGCAGGGAGATTTTTTTCAGGCCTCTCTCCTTACCTTGTAGATGGCTTCCTTCTCCCTGTGTCTCTTCATATTATCTGTCCTCTGTGTGTGCTCTGTGTCCATATCTCCCTCTTTATGAGGGCACTAGTCATAACGCATTAGGAGCCCACCCCAGTGACCTCATTTTTACTTAATTACCTTTGAAAGGACTCTCCAAATAAGATCACTTTCTGAGGAATAGGGTTAGGATTTCAACATATGAATTTAGGGGGAACATAATTTGGACCATAACAACCCTTCTTATAAAATATGACATTTATTCACCTGGTATGGATAAGGTACTCATTAATCTTTATTAAATGATATATATATATATGACATTTATTCACTTGATATAGAGAAAGTACTCAGTAATCTTTATTAAATGAATGTATATGTATATATATACACACAGAGATATTCATTTTTTTATATCAACATTATCACTATCAATTGGAAATCTTTAACATTTATTTACTTCTATAGTTTATATTGTTACTTAATAATTAATAATTTATATTAATAATAATATCCTAGACTCATGGAAAGATTCCAAAATGCAATTTGAATAATTGATCAAAGATTACACTAAGCTCAGTATAATTTTAATGTTAATTAATTTTATTAATATAAAATTTGGTCATTGTAGATGGGATTTATTATAATCACCAAATAACAAGAATGTTTGTTTTTACTGTAGTCTTAAAAAATGTGAGGGTTTAAGTTATATACCAAAAACTGGTTTTCAATAAAATGAGAATGAAAACACACAAAGCTACATTAAGAAAAAAAAGCAAGTGTTCTGACCATTGGAGTCACCATAATTGCTCTACTAGAGCATGAAATTGTATTAAAATTTTTGGGCAACACAGCAGCAGAGACAAATGATCCTGAGAAGCAGATTTATAGCAGTTTTTTTAAGAGACAGAAGATTTTTACCTTGTGTGAAACAAGAAATTTTCACAAGGAGAGACCCATTGGGCACAATTGACCATTGCATCAATTAGTATCTTCCACAAGAGTTTCAAGAATTCAGAGGAGGAATTTAGACACTTTCTTGTACCCAGCATTATAAAAGTCAGGCAACAACATTAAGACATAATTTAGTGAAGATAGTTTTTGAGGTGCATGGTGCAAATATTAAAACTTCCACCCAAGAGCAGCACTCAGAAGATGGAGAAGAATAAATAGACACCATATTCCTTAACTTTTCTCCCCTAAATCTCATTTTCATTCAACTGAGCTCTTTGCAGGAATTCTTGAGTGTACAATGGTTAAGGAAGTCAAACATATGAATTTGAATCTGGGCTCCCTCACTTCCGAACTGTGTGACCTTAAGTAGGTTACTTGCATATAAAATGAAGATGATTATAATGCTATTTTGCATGTTTTGTGGTGAGGATTAAATGATGTATATGATGCTCTTAATACACCACCTGGGTCGTAGTAAGCACCTAGTAATGTTAGCGGTCGGTTATTAGTAGTAGCATATTCTTGGATCACAGATATACCTGTATCTATATACATACATACATACTTTGGAAACCACATAGGTGGGCAGTAGAGTTCACATTTTCTTATGAAAATAAAAGTATGCAAGTGGTATTCCTGCTTAGATGGAAACCTGCTTCATATTCACATAAAGGAAGGGTACAGGAGAATCTCTTCTAGTTTCACTAGAACACCTAATTCTCTGATAGAAAACAACATGTTAATTCCATTGACAACTTTCCAAGTAATGGATTTATGATCACTAGTTTCATTATTTGGCATTAATTTACTTGATCAAATATAAAACAGAGACTCGAATTTATCCAATTCTAATTACCAAAACAAAATTCAAAAAAAACCCCCACAACTTTGTATAGATAACCCATTTATTGTATAATAAAGAATTTGATTGGCCTTTGTCTCTGGTTCCTGGGAGGGAGACTCTAAGTCCTGGGAATTCCTCATGTGACAAGAATGTCTTTGTTATCATGAGCCTCTTGGATTACACCTGAGTTAAACTAAAAGATGAGATGACTGAGGATGAGAGCTGGTCTCCAGAGAGACCAAACTTGTGATTAGAAGGTTGGGGCTATGAGCCAGCCCAACCTCTAGGTAAAGGAGAAGGGCTGGAGATTGATGTAATGACATGGCCAATGATTTAATCATGCCTACTTAATAAAACCCCAATAAAAACTCTGGACACTGAAGCTTGGTGGCACTTGTTGGTAAACACATTGATATGCAGATTATAGGCTCAATTAAGCCTATATTTATGATTATGGAACATTATGAGCATTTTATTAATGGTAACAAACCACAAGATACATCATTACTAATTGTTATAGACTTATACTAGTTATTTTCTTGTTCATTTATTGTATTTCTATACATGTTTTTCTCTCCTCTTTCTTCTGGTAATAGATTCAGCTTATCTTCCATTGCCCTGTCATGCAAATGGGTATCAGACCAGGCCACTTGAAGCATAGTACTTGTTTCAGTTAGGGTAGGTCAATTTCTATAACAAATCAGCCCTGGAATGTATAATGGCTCAAACACAATAGAAATTTATTTCTTGCTCACACAACTAGTCCAAAGTGATTAAGATCATATTGGGGAGGGAGAGATCAGCTGTCACTGGTTCTTTTAACACATATTTCCAGGACATCCTGGACATTAATATCCATTGATAGCAAGTGACCAAGGGAATGGGAAAGCCCATCTGTTTTACAACCTTCATGGCCCAGGAATATCATGTCCATAGTATTCACGTTCCTCTGATAAGAACTAGTTACATGGTCTCATTTAGATACGGGTGGGGCTGGAAAATGTAGTCCACGTCTGGAGTGCTGCTTTACAGAGCTCTATAATTTGGAAACGGGAGCACAAATTTTGGTGGACAATCAGAGTTTGGTTAAAGGTTAGACCCATGACATGACCCAAAATGGACTAACCAAAGAACATCAAAAGGATTGATATTTGAAAGCTAGGAAAAAAGATATTTTCTTCCTATCCAAAGGAAGAATGTGAATTTGAATGTTTGTAGCCATGTTCTTTGCTATGATGCAGGTGTCAGCAAAATGAATCCAGGCAGAGAGGGAGAATAGGAGAGAGAATGGGGAGAGACAGGGAGAGAGACAGAGACAGAGACAGAGAGACAGAGAAATGGAAAGTGAGTGAGTCTTAGTGGCTTCAACTTCCGGTTCTGGTCCCTGAGGCTTAGGTGCCCCTTTTCATTCACTGATGCTCTGAACCACCCCTGCTGCAGACAATGAATTCCCTTCTGTGTTAGGGGTAAAATTGAGTTTCTGTCACTTGCATCATCCTTTGAGCCTCAGCTATTTGCCAGAATCTACAATAGGCATTTTACATACATTTCCAAGTGGATCCTTATAATAATCAGAGATATCGTCAGTTCTGTTTTATAGATGAAAAAATAATATTCAGAAATGAGAAGTTAAGTAGAGGAGCAGAAACAAAAATCTAGAACTAATGGTATAGGAAAAGAGCTGACAAACTTTTTCTGTAAAGGGCCAGCAAGTCAATATTTTAGTTTTTGTGGCACATATGATCTCTCTCGCAATTACTCAACTGTGTCCTTGTAGCACAATAGCAGCCAGGGACAATATTATTGAACTAATGGGTGGGGCTGGGTTCCAATACAATTTTTGAAATCAGGTGGTAGCTGGATTTGGCCTGCAGGCGAGAGCTTGCTGACCCCTTTTCTGGAAATGAATAATGCTAACCTGAAAGTCAAGAGAACTGGTTTGTGCATAACAAAATTGATGACCTTGAACAAATTACTTGATATCTGAGATCTGAAAGATCTATTGATGCCAGTGTCCTTATTTGTTCCAATATCCTCAGCCATTTTATTCTATTGTTAGATTATTATTATTTATTCTATCATTATTTATTCTATTTTCCTTTTCAATGTAGAAAATTCATTCATAATGGTTCCATTTTTAAGTTGGAGCTCAGTTAAGAACTACAAAAGCATTTTTTAACCTTACTTCTTATTACGGAGTATACAAAACATGAATAACTGTTTTTGTCTTTATGCCCCCAGTTCATGGAGTGTGTCAGTCATTCTGTGTGATTCACTCACTCATATGTCCCTGAGATGTGTGGGGCCCTTAGGGACCCCCACACTATGTGGCCTCAGACTGTGTGCTATGAAGTCAGTCAGTCTGTTTCTCTGGCAACACTGCCATTCCCTCGGCTGTCTGCTGTCATTTCTCACCGCTGCTAATCTGCTCCCTGATGAATACTCGGTAGCTTAGATCAAGGTCCAAGAATGTGTCCTTGTCTGTCCCCGCTTCAAGTAAAGTAAAACTCTGTCCCTAGAGACCTTTTCCATTGACTTCAATGTTAAGTTCTAGGTGCTGGGTGGTTGGCATTCCTAGAAATATGATCCTGGAGAAGCAGGACATTATTGAAATGCCTGCTTGTTTACCTATTTAGTAAAAACATGACACTCAAGTCATGAGACTAATTTTACAAACCACTTTCTCCTTAAGCCATTAAGCTTCCAGAAATCGGCACCTGAAAATTTTCCACAAACTCTGAAAGCCAATTAGAAGAGAGGCAAACAAAGTTGGAGACTCCATATTCTTCATCCTCGGTAAGGGCACAGAGGTCCCCTCAGGGCTGTCTGAAGAAAGCCCATCATTGCCTCACACTTGTCAACAAGATCAAAATGAGCATCAAATCTCTTGAGGGATATTTAGAAATAGGGATCTGAGGGGTAGAAAGAGTCAAGGAAGGTGAAATAGCAAATGTTTATATAGCACATGGCTCTCCCTCCCTGGTAAAACATGGGTAGCTGATGGGCAAACCATTTAATAAAGGGCCAGATACTAAGTATTTTAGGCATTGCCATTGACCTATGGTCTTTGTTGCATGTTTGTCTTATTTTATTATTTTGTTTTGTTTTTAAATAACCCTTCAAAATGGTAAAAACTCATGGGCTAATAATATAAAAATAGGCCAGATTTGGTCCACAGGCTGTAGTTTTCTGACCCATCTTTGAGCACTGAGACATGAATCCTGGCTTTGCCGTCATTATCTGTATGGTCAGGATTAGTAAACTAAGCTTTTTAAGCCTCAGTTTCATCACCTGTATAATGAGAACACCACAAGGTTGTTGGCTGGGGTGGTTTATCACCGTGTCTGGCACAGAGTGACATTTGGGCCATGAATGGTGGCTGGCATTATTATTTCCTGAATCATCATAAAGTCTCTGTTTTAATGTGGTATATACATACAACAGAATATTATTCAGCTTTATAAAGAAGGGAAATTCTGACCCATACTATTACATGGATGAACTTTGAGGACATTAGGCTGAGTGAAACAAGCCAGTCACAAAAAGACAAATCCTATATGATTCCACTTATAGGAGGTACCTGGAGTAGTCAAATTCATAGAGAGAGAGAGAGAAAAAAAAAAGAGAACGGTGTTTGACAGAGGCTCACTGCTCCAGGAGTTAGCTTTGATGGAATAGAAAAAGAGATAAAGGATAATTAAGTGCCCGTAGATTCTTGGTGTTCAGCTATGTGCTAACCTATAATATAAGTGATGGACCTTATTCATTGCATTTGAATCTTCCCAGTAGGTGGTACATAGAATTCCATTAAAAATAGCTGGGTAAGGGCACTGGTCAGAATTTTAAATAGGCAAGGTAAATTGTTACATGTTTCCCTTCTGCAGGGGCATTTTTAATGTAGAGCCTTTTTTCTAAAGATGAATATCCAATGTTCTTTCCATGTATTTCTTATGCCCCCAGAACATTCACCTTGGCTCTTCTTGGTACTTTGCTAAGTACCACAAAATCAAGTTCTCACGGCTTTTATGCCAGCATTTCAGAACTAGGCCTTCTCCCACAGCCATTCTATCACAGTGGCCAAAATAGAGATCACACCTGCATATTGATCTGGGCAAGTGCTCAGAGGACAGCCTGCCCTGGTTGAAAGCAGGCCCTTGTCACACATTGGTTTGGCAGGACCCAATACTTCCAAAAGCCAGACGGGCACTGAGAGTTTCTAAACCCTCAGCTTGCAATCTTTTAACCAGATAATAGGTCCGCAGCAGCCAGCCCCAAAGTTTTCAGCTGGGTATTTCTCTTTCTACTCAGAAGACAATGAGCTTCGTGGACACACAGATGCTCCAGAATGTATTTGAAATAAATTGAGCATGTGGCAGAGGAAGAGGGCAGGAAGGGTTCTAAGTATGCCCAACAGCTCTTTTATTTCTTAGAACCTGTGGTCCAATGTGAGATGACTGGAAACTTCTCCTCAAGGATACCACACATGCACACACACACACAGGTGCACGCATTGCCAACTGCCATAGGTACACAGAGGCAGCACTCAGCTGCTCTAATCATTGAGCATTTCATTGGCTCCTAGAAACAAGGTGGAACAGGCATGCTGAATGCCTGGGTGACCTCAGGAAGCTAACGCCCCTTCACTCAGGAGACACAGAGATATTGAGGAAGGCGTGGAAAATGTGCTTGTGTTGAAGCTATCTAGATATCTGGGGGCCAGGGTACCAACAAGACAACTGGTTTGCATCATTGTTTTTGTTCTAATTATTTTCAAATTCCCCAGCCTGTGTTGTCTCCCAATCTAGAATGTCCTTCTCTCTATCTAAGTCCTACCCAGCCTCCTCAGGGCTTACCTCCTCCATGCTGTCTTCCCAGGTCACCAGAAACCTCCACCTCCCTACGCTCTGAGAGCATCTTACAGTTACCTTCCTGACGTTATTCAGTGCACGAGACTCTTACATTAGCAGCTAGATCCCCTGGCAGGCGCCATGCCTGGGTGTCCTTGGTTCCAGCCCCTCACTACCTCACCTGGTGTTCAGCCACAGTGCTGCCGACTCTGAGCATGGGCAGGGACATGGAAATAGTCTGTAAAAACCCAACTGGGTAATACAAAAAGCTTTGTGAAAATGAGGTAATACCTGAATGAGTGATGAGAAACGCACTTTGGCAAAACAGCACGGGAGGATCATTCCATCATTCTGCACCTAAAGGAATGAGAGGGATAGAGCAAAATGAAAGCTGCCCGTGACATCAGCTTTGGCAGTCCCTAATGGAAAGTGACCCCCGCTTGCTCTTTTAATCCCGGAACTCTTTCCATTAACGCTATTAACCCGGCAGTCGGTCTGGGCAGGGCCGGTGAGGCCAAATGTGTTTGATTCCAATTGCTGAATCATCTTCAATGCGTTTGCCCTTCCTAATACCTTCAGAATTAGAAGAAAAGGAGGGGGAGACAAGCAAGGACTATCAACTTTAGCAAATCCTTAATAGGAAGCAGTTTGGCCTGTTCCTTCCATCCCCGGGGATTCTTTTCATTAAAAACATTTCTCCACCACAGCCATGTTTTAGACTTCTCACTGTACCCTCAGCCCAAAGGAAAATTCTCAGCTCTCCACCCACAAACACATACTGTAAGCGATTTCCTTCTAAGGGCGGAAAATCTCTCTTTTCATAATACAGCTTGACTGCTTGACATTAACCAAGAAACCCAGTAACAGCTTGGCCTTCTGAAAGCAGACAGGAAGATCAGAGAAGGCTTTCGGTGCTGTCCCCTGGACTCAGCACAATCAAAAGGTGCAAAAAGACCTCAGGACTGAAGATAGAAGAACACATTGAGGAAGAAGTGAAGTCAGACCAAGCTGGAAAATTAGAGTCAAGGGTATTCTATTATTAGGAGAACCTCGGGAACCTCTGTTCTCAAGCTTGGCTGGGGGTAGGTTGCAAAGCAGGCTACACTGCCCTCTATTGGAGGCCTATCAGCACTCAGCTAGGGGCTTTTCATTCATGATCTCAATTAGTCATTCATTGCCCAACCCTTGGGAGCTACTATTATCTGGGGCGGGGGGGGGGGGGGCGGAGGGGGGGAAGAACTGAGATAAAAGAGACATCAAGTAACTTGCCCAAGGTCTTGCAACTAAGACTGTACAAGTAAGGATGCTAAAACAGGGATAAATGACTTCAAAGCTCATTTTCTTGCCATTTACCTTTACAGTTAATTTTTCCTTCTTGAACCCAGAGAGCTTCATCCCCTGAGAATGTACCAGTGGTTCTCTCTAGTGTGGTAGTTCTCAGAACTATATGCGTATTAGAATCACCTGGAGACATGCTCCACCTGCCAAAGACTCAAGCCCACCTCCAGAAACTCTCATTTTAATTGATTTGGGGAGTGGCTCCTGGCTCCTGTAGGTTTTAAAAGTTCCCCAGGTGATTCTAATATGTAGCCGGCACTGAAAAATCCTGTTTTAGATGCAGAAGAGATGGAAGCAGAAATAGGTGGCTCTTCACCCCTAAGAAGCAGTATTTAATAGAGAGAAAGTTTGGAGGGCTTCGTTAAAGGAAAATCACTTTTGAAAGATGTAGACTCAATAGTGGAACACTACAGTTACGCTCAGTGACGTTGTGGTAGGGGAAAAATAGCCCCCCAAGAACTCCATGCCCTAACCCCTGGAACCTATGTTATCATGGAAAAAGGGACTTTGCAGATGTAATTAAGTTAAAGATAATCCTGAATTTTCTGAGTGCCCTTGATATAATCACAAGGGTCCTATAAGTAAGTCAGGGGAGTCTGTCAGAGAAGGAGGTGCGATGACGGAGCAAAGATTGGAATCGTGTGAGGTATGGATCCAGGGATGTGGCGGCATCTAGAAGCTGAAGAAGGCAGAGGAAACAAATCCACCCATAGAGCCTCTAGAAGAAACATCCCTGCCAATATCTTGGCTTTAGCTCAGTGAGACTGATTTTGGATTTCTGACCTTCAGATATATACAAATAAATAAATTTGTATTGTTTTAAGCCTCTAGGTTTATGGGCACTTGCTACAGTAGCAATAGAAATAAAAATAGATGTTGAGTAACTTACTTCACTTGTCTGAAGCTTGATTTCCTCACCTCTAAAATAGGATCATCTTACTTACTTCACTATGGTAACTGTGAGGATTAAATGAATTACTTATAAGCATATTGCTTGGTACAGTGGCTGGCAACGCAGCAAACAATTAGAGCTCTCTACTGTGATCATAAATAGAGGTCTCATGGGGCAGAAAGTGGAATCATGAAAGAGGATGGGTGAAGAGAGCCATCTAGCTTTGCCCCAGGACATTTCTATAGGACAAGGGACTGAAGTGAATGAAAAGTAAATTAGTAAAGACTGGTGCAAAAGAGCAGTGGCAGCAGAATTTCTCCGCCAGCTGGCCTTTGGACATGTCTGCTCCTGCCTGTCCTGAGCATCTCATCATGTTCCCAGCACTACCAGGGTTACTCCCCCTGGAACTCGGCTCCTTCATTGTAAGAATTCACACAGGGAAACAGATAAGGGATAGGAACCATTGAGACACCTAAAAGGCCCAGAAATACAGTTTCTCCATTATTTTATTCATAGTCCAAACACAGCCAATGGGTCATTTTCTGAGTTTATAGACAATTTCAGGTTCTTAAACCCTCCCAGGAGGGTTTGTCTGCTGTCTGTTGAGTTTTGGTTGAATTATGAATAATACTGTGCACTCTACCCCTCACTAGACTTGTGAATATGGGAAAATCACTCTGTTCTTCCACTTCCTCATCTGCAATGGGGGCAAAGATAACTGCTAACAGTAGGGTTGCTGAGAACATTAAACACTTTATATATGGAAAGGACCAAGTAAAGTGCCTGGCACACTTTTAAGGGCTCAGCAAGTCAGTCTTTAATATTCTTATCAGGATTATTTTTATTTTGAGAAAAGAAGTGAGGACAGGTGAAGGATACCACCCATGTAGAGGACCTGACATGAAAGACAGTAATTCTCAATATCCTTTGATGGTTTTATTTAGTTTGTTTTAAAGCATGGCAAGAGAATATTGTCCAAAATGGGAGCCAGATACAGTCACTTATTTACTCAACCAAAATTTATCGAGTGCTTACTATATACCAGACACTTTTCTGGGAACTGGGAACCTACAAATAAATAAGATCTGTTTCCTATCCTCAAGGAATGTCCAGTCTAATGGTAGAAAGAGACATTGTGGATTTCCATTACAAGATAACAAGATACGTGCTACAGTTGGGGAAGGTAGAGTGTGATGATGTATATAGGAGAGACCTAACCTAGATCAAGAGGAGAGGGCACAAGGGAGGGCTTCCTGAAGAAAGTGACATCTAAGCTGGCTGAGTAGTTATTCCCCAGATGAAGGGATAAGGACGTGAAAAACTTTAGAGAGGACCAGCTCTTCTAAAGGCTTGAGGAGCAAGCAGTGCTTTCAGGGAACTACAAAGAGTCAATATGAGCATGATGTGTGGGCTCAGGCCCGGAATGGGGTGGGGTAAGAGACTTTGCTAGAAATCTAAGTGCCATTCAGATCACAGAGTGACTTAAGATCCATGAAAAGGAGTTTGGGTTTTAGCTTGAGGGAAATGAGGAGCCACAAGAGCAGCTGGAAGACTATAAGCAGGACAATCTTGCAATAAGATTTGAATTTTAGAAAAATCAATCTTGGGAACAGTTGAAGATGGACAAGATAAAAGTCAAAAGACAAATCGAAAGCCTATTGCAATAATTTTGGTGGAAAGTAATGGGTGATGGAGCCAAGGTACCAGCAACGGGGGTGATCAGGGGGTGGATGATATAGAGATATTAGGGCTGTAGGAATGCAGATCACATGGTGGGATAAGGGAAAGGGAGAGGAAAACTTAACTTCTGAGTTGCTGACTTGGGTGAATAGTGGTACCATTCACTAAGTCAGAAAATACAGGAAACCACAATTGGAGTGGCAAGTAATGAGCTTAACTTTAGACACAGTGATCTAAGCACACTGAGGACCTGAATGAGCTTCAAGTGGTCATATACAATTGACACTTTGACATGAGTTTGGAGTTCAAGAGAGTGATCTGGGATGAAGACAGATTTGAGAATCATTAGCTCTTAGGTGGCCACTTGAAACCGGCGAGAGTAAAGAGCAGGAAAAGAAGGTGGTCAATGATCTAAGGTCAGGTAGAGGAAGAAAGGACGGTCAAAAAAAGGACACTGAGGCTACACATTCCAAGAAGAGAAACACCAAGGTAAGGTGGTCTCCTGGAAGCCATGATAGTGAATGCTTCAAAAGAGGGAAGTGCTCATGGTGCGGAGTGCTTCATTGAGTCAAAGGAGATGAAGACAAGGACTTGACAGCATGAGGTCCATTACCAAATCTGACAAGAGCAGTTTCAGTAGAGTGATGGGGGTGAAAAAGCCTGATGGATGTGGGCAGGAAGTAGAAAACAGCAGTGGAGAGAGCAAATGGGATCTCACTTTCAAGGTGAAGACATTATATTCTCTTGCAAGGATTTTGAGAGGACGAGCAGAGAGATAAGACAATAATTGGAGGGAAGTAGAGGTAGTTTTTTTTAACATATAAAAAACTTGAGCATACTGAAGTGCTGCCAATGAGAAAGAAGTAGAGAAAGGAAGAATTGAAAGTACCACAGATCTCCATTATTATAGGAACCTAACCCTATATTTTCTCTGGGAGTAGTGGTTCAGTATTCACTAATTCAGTGTCCATAGTGACTTTATAAAAGAAAAATATTGTGAATAATGAGAGTCGATTCCAAAGAGAGAAGAGCCAGAAAAACGTCTCAGAAATGGACTTGGGGAAGGGGTGGGGCATGCTTTCAGGTAACAAATGGTTGTCTAGAGCCCCTGATTTTGTCATCCAACAGATTTGCTAGGCCAAAATGTATCTTTCAAACAAAAACACCAGGAGACAGCTGTCAAATGGGCTTTGCTCTGAACAAGCAGCCATGGTATATGAAAGAATGAGAGATGAGTAGTGGTGAAGGAGTGATATTAATAAGGGGATGTTGAAAGTCAGATATGGGGAAAGGGAGAGAAAAGTCTCGTTTTCTCTCTCTCTCTCTCTCTCTCTCTCTCTCTCTCTTCTCTCTCTCTTCCCCGCCCCCATCCCTGCCCCCTGTAATGCAATTTATCAAGTTAAAGGGGGCCCCTACTGAGGGTTTCCCAGGGAGTCTCGGATTTTACATTCCTGCCTCTTCTGGTGACGCTAAACACTGAACTTTGTTTTGACCCCTACCCTCAAAAACAAGTTTCATCTTTGCTTTGCCCATACCTGGATTGAAGAGGAAGTTAATTCCAAACAATCGAGATTTGACATTACACGGTGATCTCTTTTTTATTAACTCATCTCGACAGTTGAAAACACTGGAAAACACTATAAAAACAAAGCAACCAAAAAACAAAACACAAACAAAAAACTTTACAAACAAGTATATATCCTGTGGGAAACACAAAGAATCTTCCCTTCCCACAACTCTTACAGTATATTAGAAAAGCAAAGCTTCTCTACTCCCAAAGCGAGTTCAAAATAAAAGGGAAAACAACTTTGTTTTAAATGGTGTTGTGCACATTTTGAAGATAGGAACAGGACTTCAGACAGGAGAAAAACAAGTCTCAAATATTGACCATCCTTGTAGGCTGAGTGAAGTTATACAATGAAGTTCTGACATTGGGGGAAACTGACACCTGATACATTTTCATGTCAGGTCATCAAAGCCAGTGTCTTCTGTAGGCAAGTATAGGGAACTACACTTATCTGCCCCCATTGATGCTCAATTTATGATTATTCAGAGAGGCTGGACCAAAGCTCACCTCTGTTCTAGCTGAGTAAAATCTTCTCTTAGCAGATTGACATAAATTGAATAAGTTCAATTTATTTAACAAAATATACTTTTTGGGGACAGATTATACACTTAACAGATTGGTGATACTATAGAACATTTTTAATCTTTTTTTTAATTAATAGGCTTTATTTTTAGAGCAGTTTTAGGCTTACAGAGTAGTGGATTAGGAATTGCAGAGTTCCCATAGTCTCCTCCCCTCCACTCCCCTTACTCCACACACAGTTTCCCTAGTGTTAATTCTGGCTGGTTCAAATGCAGCACATCTGTTACAAATGACAAACTGATATTTGATACTTCCTTATGAAAAATGTATGACTCATAGTTTACATTAGGATTTACTCTTTGGGTACAAAATATACATTTAATGTGTTCTAGAAGCACAGAAGTCATAATAATGAAGCTAACCATTCGAGGACACAATGCTCTGCAGCATACGTTAACTCATCATAACAGTCTGAAGAGATAGACTGAGACTCTCTTACTTAAAGAAAAGGAGCTGAGGTTCAGAGAGGCAAGTGACCTGCTGAAGTTCACACAACTATATATGAAGTGGGAGAGACAATTTAAGAACCCAGGTCTCCTTACTTCCTTTCCAGTTATGCTAATGTTAATTTTTAATATGCCATTCTTAGCCCCATGTTTTCCTGAAATTCACGTTTATATTTCTAAGCAGAGGATTAAGATTCACACTGCTAGCATTTCCACTGAGAACAAACTGTGACAAGGTGAACAAAATGACACTTGTCAAATGCTGGACACAGATTAACTAACCCATCTTTTGGGCTTGAGTATTTGGGCCCATATTTCCTGCTAATTTATTTGTCTGTTTCCTCCTCTACACTTTGGGAGAAAAAAGAACCATATTTATCTTTCTTGCCATTGTCTTAGTTGCTTACATATTACCTGAAATACAATAGTGCTCAAATAGCAGTTATTAAGTGAATGAATGGAAGGATGGTATATTAGTCAGAGTTCTCCAGAGAAATGAAATACATACATATATATACACCACACATAAACTGAGCTTGTTCTCAGCTCAGGCAGAGAGCAAATTTACCCTTCCTGTGCCTTTTGTTCTATTTAAGCTCCCAGTGGGTTGGAAAATGCCACCTGCAATGGTGAGGGAGATCTTCTTTACTCAGTCTACTGATTCAAATGATGATCCCTTCCAGAAACACCCTCATGGACATACCCAGAAATAACGTTTACCAGCTATCTGGGCTCCCTTAGTCCAGTCAAGTGGAAACATAAGATAAACCATCACAGATAGATATTGTCATCTGTGGGTAAGAATAACCATACATAATTACCTCCGGAGTCACTTTCTGGTAGTTTTCCAGTTACTACGTCATATGACCCTTTCTAATTCTTATGAGATTTTGGTCCCTACAATTTCTACCACATCCTGTAATTACAAGATAACTTGAACCAAAACCAAATTTCTCAATCATTTTTTCCCCTGCTACATTACAAGGTTCAGACAGAACCTACCATTTCTCTTAAGGTAATGTGAGAAATGCAGCCCTTTAGGATGCTTCCAGTACTGAAATCCATGTGTACGCAGATTTATCAATGCAAATAGCTTCTTCCTGGTACCTCCTCATTAGTACGAAGGGTAGAGGAGCTGATGGAAGGGAAGCTAGGCAAAAAAGAGTCAGGAAATCTAATTTCTAAATCTAAGTTGTGCTCACAGGTCTTCCAAGTTTCCCTTTGGTTCCTTAACTGTTACTGGAGAGTAAGGATCCTCTCTTGGCATGTTGTCCAGGTTCTTGACGTCTCGAACAAAGAGTTGAGCAAGACACCGAAATATGGTAGAAAAGAAAAGCTTTATTAGAAGGGAAAGTACACTTCCAGATGTGGAAGCAGATCTGAGCAAGAAACATGTGGCTCAAAAGACCTGGTAACATGTGGCTCAAAAGACCTGGCTTGCTTAACCGTGGGCAGATTAAGGTTGACCCTTTCTAGGACAGGATGACCTCAGTGTCTTTGCAGGCAGACTCAAAACCCCCTAACTAACTTTCCTGACTAATGCTTTCCTAAGAGTTAATGAACTCCCTTATTATTAGTGTGGATGTTGAGGGATAGGAGGTCTCTTCTTCTGTATCTGCTTCCTGCTGAGAATGGCCGTGGTCCCTGCCTACTGTGATTTCATGGAGCTCATTCCCTTTCTGCCTCAGTCAAGATGGGGTCTTGGGTTTCCTGCTGAAATTCCACCTCAGTCCCTAGACAAGGAAAAGAAGATTCGAACTTATTATTTAAATTATATATCTATTAATTTCTATTATTTATTTGCCTATTAAATGAGAAAAGGGAAACAGGCTTGGTTAATATATTTCTTAAAGGAGAGGATAAAAAAAGACCTTTGGCCTAAAGTCCCTTCCCCTCTCAGACTCTAAAGGCACTGTCTGGCTTAACACCATCTCTGCTAACAATGGGCTGATGACCCTTATCATAGCCATCGGTTCTGAGTCACCAGTTTTGGGTCAATTATCAGGATTTGAGGGAGAGGGCCTTTTCCCCCAAAGACAGGAGGGAAACTTAACTAGGTTTACTAAAAAGATTAAGAACTTTGCAAGGGATGTCCCTTTTCATTTTCTACTAAAAAGTTAAGAATTTTACAAGTGATATCCTGTATCATAACCACAAGACAAAGTTAATATCGTGTGTTCTTGGGACATCTCCTAAGACCATTTTTTCCTCATATAAATGAGCAGACAAGGATGTTAAAGTGCTTGGGCAGTTCCTTAAGTTGCATACTGGTTTTAGTAAACATTGACTCCAAGGCTCTAAAGCAAAGGCTACAAACTGGTCACTCGAGGGACCACATTGAACCAAGAGAAGAGTTTTTTTTTGCTCAGCAGCATTTTTGTTTGTTTGTTTGTTTAATTTAATTCAGTTACTAAAATGCTTTAAAACTTGAGAGACTTTGCATTAAAATTCTGGCTTCCTTTGAAAAATCCGAAGATTTGGCACCCTAGGCTCAATGTGCCGTTTGGCAACTACTGGCCAGATCTGAGCCACGATTGCCTCCTGGTAAGGGCCTGGGCGCCCGGTGCTGCTGCCGCCCTCCAGCACTCCCTGTTTTATTACAGCCGGTCCGTTTGACTCAGTGATGTTACTGAGTCAAAGGCATTTGAATTTGGCAGTTTCTGTTTTGAGGGGATATCACACAGCATGCGGTTGACTCCCCACACAGCAGCTCTCACATCAGTCCTACGCACGAGTATGTTCCACAGAAGAAAAGCCACAACATCATTTGCTCATCTATCGGAACATTAAAACCTCTCTCTTATCCAAAAATTTCCTCACCGTAAATAAACCAATGAGAATAATACAGTTTTAGAGCCGGATGAAATCTTATAAACCATCTGGTTCAACCCCCTTGCTTAACAGTTGCGGAAACCAAAGTACTAGGTGGTAAAGATGCTTAAAGCCCAATAACCCGACAGAACTAGAACCTGGAGGAGGAACCAAAAGCAAAACCGTGCTTCCGGCGGACAGCTTTCCAAGCAGCAGCTTCTCATTCTTTCCAGCATAGTCATTGGAAACAGCTTCTTTCTTCCTTTTTAAGTTTGAACTCAAGGGAAAGAAGTGTTTTTCTTTTGTTCTAGGCTTTAGATTCACAGAGAGTTTTTTTCCTTCATCTTAATTACCATGGAAATTCTCTTTTGAACCCTGTATTCATTTCCTCGGGCTGCCATAACCAAGTGTTGCAAACCAGGTGGCTTAAAACAACAGAAATCTGTTCTCTCAATTCTAGGCGCTAGAATTGTGAAATCAAGATGTCAGCAGGGCTATGCTCCCTTTGAAGTCTCTCTTGGAGAATCCTTCCCTGCCTCTGGCTAGTTTTTGGAGGCTCCCCGAAATCCTTGCATTCCTTGCTTGTAGCTGCATCTTTCTAATCTCTGCCTCTTCTTCACATAGCCGGCTTCTTCCCTGTGCTGTCTCTGTCTCGCCTTCTCTTTTATGAAGACGTCAGTCCTTGGATTTAGGGCTGCATCTCATTCAATATGACCTCATTTGAAATCAGTCAATTATATCTGCAAAGACCTATTTCCAAATAAGGTCACATGCTGAGGTCCCAGATGGACCTGAGTTGGTTGGGTGGGCAGGGGAAGGAGACACTATTCAAGCCACTACAAACCCCTCTAAGTTTTCCTAAAATTGTAAGCCAGTCCACTCAGGCTGATTATCTCATGGTTCTCATGCTCTATCACCATTTCTATAGGCCATCACAATGCTGGCTTTTAAGAAACGATGCATGCAAACTCTCATTACCCTTCAGGTTCTTTAGGTGTTTTCTTGTCATTCTTAAAGTGAATAGCAATAGTGTAAAGGTCAACACTTTGGCTTTGGTGTGGGATGTGACTGGAGTTACTAGCTGTTTGGCTTTGATGCTCCAGCTTGTCCCCTCACAGTTACAAGACAGCTGTGCCAACTACAAGAATCATATCTTCCCACAGCCACATCCATGCATAGAAATTTCTTTCTGAAGGAGAAAAACCTTTCTCAGAAGACCATCCCTGCCCACCCAGACTTTTCTCAGGTCTCGGTCAAGACTGGGTCATATGACAAAGTCTTAACTCAGAATTTTCAAATTTTTGGTCTCAGCACCCCTTTACACTATTAAAAAATGTTGAAGACCCTGAAGAGCTTTTGGTCTTTGTGTTATACCTATCAACGTTCACCATATTCAAAATTAAAGCTGAGACATTTCTAAAATATTTATTCATTTATGTATAAAATGACAATAATTAACTCATTACATGTGAAAATAAATATTTTTATGAAAAATGACTATATTTTTCAAAGACAAATTTAGTGAGAAGAGCGGTGTTGTTTACATTTTTGCAACTCTCTTCAATGTCTAGCTTAAGAAAATTAATAGACGACAGCTGTGTTCTCATCTCTGCTTCTGCACTCAGTCTGTTGAGATATATTTTTTAGTTGAAGTACAAATCCAGCTCACACAGATATGAAGTTGGAAAGGGCGAAGTCTGATAACAGCCTTTTCAGATAATTGTGAATATTCTTTCTCTATATTGCACCAGAACTTGACAAGTAGTAGTTTCTTAAAGGTTAGTTGCAATGTGAAATCCGAAAACATGTCAATGAATTTTTCATCCTTGATTACATTAAAATCTTGTATTTTGAATTTTGTAACATATGCATTGGTCATTTGGAAAATATTAGTTCACTGAGTTCTTACAAATATTGACACATTTCATTATACAACATAAGGCATCAATTTATTAATATCACCACCAATCTCATTCTAATTCCTTTTGAAAGTTTGAATTTTATCATTGGCAGCAAATACTGTCAGTTGTTTTTTCCTTGGTATGACTCACTCACTTCATTTTTTGGAAAACATTTATATTAAATACCCAAGCCTGAATAACCATAGGTTGTCTGTCGGTTGTTATTTCAAGTAAAAATGATGTTCTGTTGGGGGCAGGGGGACAGACAGTACAGTTTGCAACTCAAACATTTTCACAAATGCTTTTCCTCAGGACAACCATCATTTGCTGTGCAGTAGAATTAGTAGACTTCCCAAGTCAAGGATGAAAATGTAATAAAATTAATAACTTTTACAAGGACATTCTTAAGTAAAGTACTTTTTTTTTTTCTTTTTTTAACTCTGTGTGGTGGTGAAGCATACAGGGGCTCCAGTCTGGTGCCATGATTTATGCTAAGCCACCAGAAGTTTTTACCCACCACTGCTTTTGCAACATCAGTACAAATGATGGCACAGGGAAAAAGGCAAATGACATCTTGAAATGATTACGTATGTATATTTTGTTGGATCTGTATATTCATTGGAGATTATGTACATCCATAATTTGGAAAATAGTTTTGACCTTACAGACACTTAAAAAGATCTCGAGGACCCCAGGTATTTTTACACATTGAGAACCATACCCTAGCTGAAAGGAAAGCTGGGACAATGACTATCTGAGATTTTCAGCCACTTTTTCGAGGAAGCAGACTCTGCCAGCAGGAAGAACAAGCAAAGAACAGCCATTGCTGGCCATCAGACACTCCCTGCCATTGTCTTTAAAGCATGCTCTGCACAAAGAAAGCACTCATTGACGTTGGATGTTATGGTAACAAGCATTATTATTATTTTGTACGTATGTGGTTAGATTTTCCTTCCCACTCCTTCCTCTGGCAAGTTTTTTTTTTTTTTAGATTAATTAACTTGATCTTCTTACTACCCCGTGAGATGCAGTAGGCATTTTTTTTTTTTTAAGAGAAATCAGTTAAGTAACCTAAGATCCCATACAAATTAGGAGGGAATGACGACATGCCCCAGGACAATGCTTGGGGCCCACAGCTGGTTATGTGGCCAGCATGTGTCTAATGGGTGCCTTCTCTGTAGTCTCCCAGATTCAGGAATGATAGCTCGTGAATCACATCAACTCAGACATCCAGAATCCTACTTCAGACAGTTTGGCAACAGAGCCAGTGTGGGACTCTTTGGTTTTTCTCCTGTGGTGCTAAATATCTATTCCCAGTTAGCTGAAGGCCTCAAATGAACATTCTTCAAATCCTACCTCTGTGTTAACTTACGTCATGAGAGAGCTTACTTTCTACATTATATTATTTTATCTCCCTACAGAAATGTATTTGTTAAATGGGTGCCACATACCACTGATGTTCATATGTACTTTTTTTCACATTTTAACATCTTATAAATTAGAATTCATCTTACATTCTATAGCAGGTCACAATTTATTTGGCCGAGTTTTCTTTTTCTTAGTGATATCTAAAATAGTGGTATATCTTTTATCGATGGGATCTTAGATTCAACAAAATATGATATTTAAAAATTTAAACCTAGACTTTTTCAAACTTGATATAAGAAATAGTATTTGAAGACCATCTCCAACGGTATTATTATGTATCATGTATTTTATGACTTAATGCCTCTAAAGCAGATCTTCCACAATAAATCTCACAGGGTTCAATGCTAAGGAAAGAACCTGTCTCTCCCATTGAACTGCTATGCCTCTCTTTCTGGATAGCCATAGTAATGAATCCTGGTAACCTACCTTTTTAATTAAGAAGGCCAAGCTGCTCTGTGCTAAGTTTTGTACTAAGTTGCAATTGCCATCTTCAGCCTAGGTGCTCCTTTCTGAATTTCCGTTTACCATCGTCACCCTCATTTTAGTCATGGCGAAGAAGGGTCTTTTTTTTTTTTCTTTTCAGAAGTAAGCGGAGCACAACTAAATAAATAAATAGAATAGGCGTATTTTCTAAAATGTACTGGCTATGGATGAAACACCTCCTAGATCAGTGATTCCCAATCACTGCTTTGCCTTTATACACACACAACAGCCTCCTGACAATACCACCTCATGACTCCCAGTGAATTAGGGTGAGAGTGGAGGAAAGATATAACATGACACATGTGCCTGGAGTTGCGTGTCAGAATCCCTCAGGGCTGTGCCCAGAGCCCTTGAAATTCTAACTTACATCCATCCCTGTTTGGGGCATCTTTCTATGCCTAAGCTAGTGATTTGCATACAGTAATGGCTTAATAAGTTGTTTCTGAAAATGATTTAAAATAGTACAAAATTAGGAATTAACATTTGGAAAAGACCCAAGTGACGAATGACTCTGAGGTTTAACTACAGTAACCTCTAGGTGTGGTCATGTTCACTCTCATTCTGGCCAGTGAGTAGTGACCAGAATTGCTGTGCGAGGCCTCCCAGAAATCTCTTTAAAAGAAAGAAGCAGGCCTCCTTTCTTTTCTTCCTCCATCCATCAACTCACCTATGCTGGGTAGGTTTCCAGCAACCATCTTAGACCAAGAAAATGAGTGTCATAGCTCAGGCAGTGGGACAGAAATTCAAAACAACCCAAATGTCTGGTGACTGTGAAGCAGCCTAGAACTTCAGTCTGATTCCCTCTCAGACTTCTTTATTTTGTGAAAGAATAAAGCCTTGAGTGTTCAAACTACGATCTTGGGATCTCTCTGTCAGCCACACACAGTTCCTCTTTGATATAGCACCATAAAATCATCCATATAAGAAGGTCATAGACCAGGGCAGGGATGAAGGTCATAAAAGAAGTCCAGGCCTGGAGGTCATAAGTCCTCTTTCTGGCCTTTGCTATCCTGGTTGTGCTTTTAATTATTGCTTCATGAACTAGAGTAACCCACTTAATCTCTATTTACTCAAGTTCTCACACTTAAAAAAACATAGAACTTCCTCCCTCAGAGTTATGAGGATTAAATGGCATAAAAATGGGGCAGTCTTTTGAGAATGGTAAGATCATTCATCTTTGTTATGGTTGGTTGTAGCAGCAATGCACTATTATCCCAATTCTTGCTAAGTGAGTTCAATTCTAGACTCCCATGCCCTCGGCGGTGGTATTGACATTAAAACTGAAATCGTAAACAGTGCTTACCAGAGATAGAATTGTTTAACGGGAGAATAGAAGGTGGGAGAGAGCAGGCATTTTAAAAGTCTTCATATTAGGAGATTTTTACAAAGAGTGATCAGCTCTTTTCTATAACTTCCAAGGGTGATTAGGAGAATAAGCATTTCCTCATTGGTGTACTGTCTTAGAGCCATAGTCTGTGGGAGCAAAGCTTGTGAGATTGGTATTTTTATGAGATTTCAGGAGAAGGATGTAAGGGGTTTAGGAAATAGATTAGAGCAGGAGAAGATAAATATGTGGATTCAGCTCAAGTCTCGACTCAGCCTGATCCCAGAGGGAGCTCTGGAGCATGAATAACAGTGAGAATTGCTCCAACTCAAGGAAAGAGGGCTAGGCTTTATACCTTAGTATCAGTCAGTCACTGGTACAGACCACCCCTGAGAGAGGGAGGGAAACATAATCTTTCAAGTGCCTCTAAGGGCAGAGGCCCCCATTGGCAGAGGACAATTCTCAAGGAAGGGTGAAGCTGAGATCTGACAGCAGCCAACACCTACAGCAGCTGTGCGATGGATGCATTGGCCCGTGAAGGGAAGCTGGGGAGTGTACCCCAGTGTCTACTATGAGAACAGAACACTGAAACATTAGAGAAACTTATAGAGGAAGCTTCAGACTACTTCCTTAGAGACACTTAAGAATAGAACCAACTCATCTGTTGGGCAGAGTCTAAATAAACGAGCTTTCCATGGAGAGATGTATAGATGGGATACCTTTACAACAGGGAGTGGAGCTCTGTGGTTCTGTTTTTCTGCATCCTGGCAATTCAACGGCAAACCTGGCAGAAATAAGGACATGTGGACTCAAGAGCTCCATCCTGAGAGTACCCACAAATAGGGGAGATGCATGAGCCAGGGAAACCTTTTCTTATTCCTTATGCTCCTTTCCCTGTAATCAGAGGCAGTTTGGAATAATCATTAAAAGGAAAGTTTGCAGTCAATCCTCTGTTGATTCTGCCCTTGGGCTAGTTAGTTAAGCTCTCTAAGCCTCACTTTTTCCAGCTGTAAATAAGGACAATTCTTATAGCAGAAGCAGCTGGCTCACCACCCATTCACAGTGTAGGCACATGGCTGCCCAGTCATGCCTACATTTCCCAGTCCTCCTTTGCAGAGAGCTGTATGTGATTTATTCTCACCAATGAAATATGAGTAGAAGTGATTGTCTCTGGTCAAAGTGGTTAAGAAGTAGGTGACTCCCAACCTACTCCTTCCCCAACCTGTAGCCAAAAAGAAAGAAGCCCAGTAACATAGAGAAGGTCAGAGGCATAAAATAGAAGCCTAAGTTCCTACATTACATAGAAGGCTGCCCACCCAGGATTACTCAGAATAAACTGAAGTGAATGAAAAATCAACTTCTCTTTATGTTCAATAACGAAGATTTGGGGATATGTTAAAACAACTAGTGTTAACCTAAATGAATACAGTTATAACTTCCCATGAGATTGAGATGATATCTACAAAGAATTTTAGGCCCTTAATAATTAATCGCTAACATTTTTTCTCATGAAGTACCCCAAAATGGACAGAGTCTACATAAGGGCACAAACTGATGTTTCCAGATATTTTGTCAAAGAATATGCAATGTAGCTGTCAGAAAAATTCTCTAGCCTCTTTTATAATCTGTTATGTTGAAATTCCGTATTCTCTGTTGCTTAGCAACCTGGCAATAATCAGCACATAATTGTTAGTTATGGGAGTTAACAATGACAAGGGATATAATTTTTATGAAAACAATAATAAAAATCAATAGTTATTGAATGCTTAGTGTGTGCTAGAGGCTGTACTAAAGACTTGGGTATGTTATTCATTTAATTCTAACCACGGACCAATGAGGTATAGACATTATCCCCATTTTACAGATAAGAAAACCGAGGTTCAAAAATGTTAGGTAACTTGCTGAGTTAGTGAGTGGAAGAACTGGATTTGAACCCGAAGCTTGTGTCCTTTCCTGTCTGCTTCGTATCAGGTTCAAGAGCTCCCATCCGAGGCTAAGGACCCCAGTCACTGGAGGTAATTTAATCAACAATTCAATCACTGGAGGTAATCTAATCAAAGCCATAGCCAGCTCCCCATCCCTTGGTAGATTTTTCAAATCCCTTTAGAGTCAACAGGCTATCCTGGATGGAAAGTTTCTTTTTATTAAGTCATGATTTATATAGGTTACCCCACTGCAATATTTTTCAATCTTCTCTTAATTTCAAGTGTTCTCTCCAGAACAGATTGGACCTGACTTGAGTCTGTAAATCAGAACACCATGGAAGGAAAGGACCAGAAACCTGATAAGGACAGAACTAGGAGGGTTTAGTGATTTTTGCTCCCTGATTAAAGATACTAACCGCAGAGGCCCCTTCTGCTTTTTGTGTGAGCTCCTGGCTTTTGAGATTTTCTGCATCACCCAAGAGAGCTGAGAGTTCTAACTCTGCCAGACATCTCTGGGCAGGAGGGTGACCTAGATTGTTCTTTGGGCCAGCTTGATAAATTAGATGAAGACAGAAGGCACAGATGCTCCATGTCACTCTGGGAAATGTGCGCCCAGACCAAGAATGTACCTGTCACAAGGGGGCCCAGTGTGGTAGACAGGGAAAGACAGGCCAGGACCACTGCTTACAGCCCCTGCGTAGGGAGAGGGGGGCAAAGTGCTGCCTCCTTCTAAAGGGCAGAGTGGCCGTGTTCTCTCCAGAACAGATTGGACCTGACTTGAGTCCACCCGGGATCTGCTATTTTAATCATTCATTTCTTTTAAACCTTCCCAGGCCGCATGATTTGTTTTTGATGAAGAATAGGTGTGCTCTTGGTGCTAAATTCTCATCTTGTTTAACAGAAACAGAAGGCAAAGGAAACAAGGAAAGTGTTACCAACACTTATTTATACTTGGCATTTCCCTTAGTGGATTTCTATGAGTATTGCCAATTTGATGGTGTTAATGAATCACATTTCTCCTACCCTCTGGATTCTGAAACGAGGAAGAATAATACATGAGAATCAAAGATCACGGAGTGCCCTTCTTGATGAGAAGGCTGGTTTGAAGACTTGGCTGGGATCCAAGGCCAAAAGAAGCATTTTCTCTTCCCCTTGAATTGAAATTGTGCACAGGGCACTCACCTGCAAGACTCATGGTGGTGTGGAGGAGAGGAGAATGGTGCCCATTTTGCTCAATACCTTCTGCCTACCCTGTCCAGAAGCCCGAAAAGAAAGCCAATCTGAACCTCTGAATTAACCACACTATCTTCATCTGTCATCTGACCCAGTTCTCCTTTTTTTTCTTTTCTTTTTTCTTTTTTTTTTCTTTTTTTTTTTTTTTTTGTACCAAGAAGCTGACTAGCTTGGCAACTCTTGGCTCAATAGCTGGGCCACATCGGTGTCTATTGATCCAAATCACTTCTGTCTATCGCCTCTATTCTGAAAGCTTTATGCAGCCTTAAGTAAAGGTTGACATTGTAAAGTATTGCTGTTCCTGAATTTGCTGCGTTTTCTGTTCTTGGAGGTAATAGGTGGGCCGTTCTGCTTTCCTTAGCGACAGACATTGCTCTGTAGTCACCACAAGCTCCAGAAACATTAGCAGATGGGGCAGGGTGAAAATTACAGCGTCCTGGGCTCCACATGCTTTCCTGATTGGCACGGTGTTTTCTAATCTGTGAGCATTTTACAAACAAAACATTATTTTAATGACTTTCGGCTATACTGATGGGTCATATTTTTTCCTATTTTTTTTTCCTTGTCCACAAACCCTGTGTGCATTACTATTATGCTGTCTCCTGTAATGTCATGGGAAGCCAAGGAAAGGGGCCTTCTGGTGCCTTCTCCCAGGACCTTGGGATCTTAAGAAAGTGGTCAGGCCCAGTACTACCCTGATGGGCTTGTTTTGGTGCCTGCAGAGTCAGAGATTCCTAAAGCAGGCTGGACTCTCAGGTTTAGTTGATCTGATCTTCTACCCACTGTAAATGATCTCTTACATAAAATACTTGCACATTTTACACTACCCGGTTGTCCAAGCAGAGTGGAATGTTCCAGAAGAAGCCACATAAATGCAGAGGTTTAAAACGCTGGGTTCGGCCTTGTTGTGCAAAGGCCTTTTTTCCTGACAGGCCAGGCTGCTGCCTCAGAGTCACTCGGAGCCAGATCCCACAGCAGCCAACGAGAATTGTAGGCAAATATCCTTAGGCTATGTAATAGTGACAGTGTCTTGAATTTCTCACTTCTAGAACTCCATAGAACAAAGGAGTATTTTATACGTATGTAATCTCCCCTTCACTGATTTTTTATTTTCAATGAGAAAATACCTTTTAAAGAGTCGAAGATACCCCTTCAGCCCACTCAAGTTCAGTCCATCACTGTCTCTCAACTGGATTGGCCCCGGGTCTTCCTTTTCTGCTCTTAACCCCAACCCTCCTTCCTTTGGCTACCAGCTTCAATCTCCTAGTGCCCAGTTTTAATCATGTTTGTCTCCTGGTTAAAACTTGTCAGGGGCTTGCCTTATTGAAAGAAACATAAGGTCCCAGTGATGTTCCAAGGCCACCATGAAGTAGTCCTGATTCAACTTTCTTGGCTTTGCTTGCTCCCCAGCATTTAGCCACTGCTCCTGTTCTCCAAACGTTCACCACGCCACCTCTCCTTTTGCCTGGACAGCCCCCAGCCCTCCATGCCCCCGCTGCTATTAGAACCTCCCATCATTCTAGGTCAATCCTAAATGCTGCCTTTTCCCAAAAAGCCTACCCTGTCCACTTTCTTTGAGTGCCAAAGTGGACACACCATTTTCTGTTGCGTTCTCTGTCCACCTGTGTGCTTGCCTTGGCCTTCTCTTTGAGTTTCTCTGCCTGTTCATCTTGTAGTCACCTCAGCATCTAGCACAGTGTCTTAGTAATTGCTCAATAAATAGTAGTTGATTTGGAGCTAGAGTAGATACTTGTGCATTGAAATATTATCTTCGTGAATATTTTCTATTCTATGGTTAAAACTTATAACATCCTTTTCCACATGGCATCAAGGCAGAAACTGTGTGCTCTTCAATTTTTAGAATAATTTCTGTTCTTTTTATGAGATTTAGGTAGTACAGGAGATTTTAGGTAGTACAGGAGATTTTAGGTAGTACAGGAAACATGTGTTGGGAGAGAAGAGGGTGGGACAGGGCCTAGCAATTTAGAGGGAATTTCAAGGACTTCGAAGTTAGGTTTGAATCCCTTTCATCACTGACCATGTGTGTGACCTTGAGCAAGTTCCTCAATCTCTCAACCTCAGTTTCTCATCTCTAAAATCGAGATTAAAATGGCCTCTTAGGTGAGTTTGTTTCTGAGAATTTAACTAGAAAGTGTCTATGAAGTACTAACTTAGTGCCTAGTATGTAGTAGGTGTAAATCACAGCTCTCGTCATCCTTATCAGAGCTGTGCGTCACTTTCCACGGTCTCCTGATCCTACTCACATTTTACTCCAGAGTCAAATGTCAAACCCTTAAATGAGCATGTGTTAAGCATATACTGTTTACCCGGCTGCTGCTGATGGTTGCGGGTAGACATGGGGATCTCAAAATTGAATGTGACAAGATTATAATCCGTTTGAATGGAGAATTAGCCCAAGAATGTTTATTGAACTGTGCTACACACGGGGTTCAAATGTGTGTTAAAAGGTAAAAGATTTACTTAAACCAAAGTGAGAGGTAAAGTAAAGGTGGCATCTGGAAGCCCTGCTGCTCAGGGCCCCGATCTCCCAGCGCTGTCTACAGACTGACCAGGCATTCATGGAACCGTCTGACCTCGGAGGCAGCCTGGCTTCCTGGGCCCAAGCTCTCTGCAGTGGCACATTCCTTCACAGCTCCCACCCTTGCACTACGAAAGGCCCCGGGCTTGGCATAGTGTTCTGCCATCATCACCTTGAAATTCTTCATAATTTTTGTAACAGGCTCTGCATTTTACACAAATTACGCAGCCAGCCCTGGTTATAGGAATTCGAGGGGTGACGCTTAACTCATTTTGTGTCCCCTGTGCCTGGCACATCATGTGCTCATAAATATTTCTGGAATAAATACATTTCATGTCCACAATCATACAGGTGACAAATGCTCATACAGCTGCTTTTACCTATTTCACACTTAAAATTTACAAAGTTAAGTATATTTGTACCTTCAATTTGGAATTTTGTGAAATAGAACATTCGCAGTTTTCTATAAAATCTCCATGTGGAAGAAACAAAGAGCAGCCAGCAGCAGGGTGACTTCAACTCAGTTTTTAACACCTCAGTTTTACTTGTTCTTTATACACTTGGTTATAACCTAGATCCCCTCAAATGCCAATACACACATGCATACACATACACACATGCGTGTGCATGCACATACGTATTCACTCAGGTGAACACACACAAACACAAACATTTCTTTTCCTCAGATTGTTTTGGGGCCAATTGGCACTCTGAAGTAAACAAATTTATAGCACACGTTAAAAAAAATTCAAGTACAGTTTCTGAGATCTGTTGGAATAATAGTAGATGAGTAAAAGATACGTTTGAAAAGAGATTCAGATATATACTTTTTGTGTGGTGAAATGTACATAACATAAAATTTACCATTTTAACTATTTTAAAGTATGCAGCTCAGTAGCATTAAGCGTAATGTTATGCTATGAGCACCACCATCCAGCTCTAGAACTTTCCCATCATCCCTGACTGGCCTCTGTACACATTCAACAATAACTCCCCATTCCTCTCTCCCTCACTCCCTAGTAGCCACTATTCTACTTTCCATCTCTATGAATTTGACTATTCTGAGTACCTCTCATAAGTAGAATTGTAAAACATTTGGTCTTTTGTGTCTGTCTTGTTTTACTTTGCATAATATCTTCAAAGTTTACCCATGTTGTAGCATGTGGCAGGATTTCATTCCTTTTAAGGCTGAATAATATTCCACTGCATGTACATACCACATTCATCAAATGGACCTTTGGGTTGTTTTAGATATACTTTAAAAGAAAAGTCAGAATGTTCCCTGAAAGTTTAAAAATTTTTTTTCCAATATGAAATATAAAGTCTCTTTGTTGATGCGGATCTATTTCTCTTAGCACCAGGGAGCCAGCAACCCTTCTTTTCCACACAGCCTTGGACGTCCTCTGTGATCACAAAAAGAATGGTGCCAGGAAGAAAGAAGAAAAGATAACCTCTCCAGAGGTAAAACTTTGGTCAAACCTGGGCTTATTAGCAGTGTCTCAGAAATGTCCATTTAACATATACCCAGCATGAACACAAGCCTGATTAAAAAACAAACAAACAAACAAACAAAACAAACAAAAACGCAGATGCATTCATCACTGGCCTTACCCATCTAGCGATTATTTCCACAAAATCCAAACGAGCCCCAAACCATGGCATCAGGTTTGCAGTGAAGCTGACTCAACAAATGATATAAGAAGTCTCTCTCTCAGTTAGAAATTTGTTCGTTTGCTTGTTTGTTTGTCTTTATACCTGCAGCTTGTGGCATATGTGGTTGGGGAGTGGGCTATAAGAGCTGATGTAGATGCATCTATGGCTTATCTGTTATGGAACATGCTGACCTTATCACCACGAGATTTATCCAAGTCAGTGAAAGGTCTCAGCAAACCAAACAACAATCCAAACGTTGATCGGCACCTTTGCTGGAGTTTAGGTGACAGCTCTCCTTCTTTCCTATTAAGTTTGTTTGTCACATATTTGCAGAGCACCTACAACACAGGTGCCAGGAACCCTTCTGGTTACCACAGAAGTGAACGAGAGGGCAAGGTTCCTTTCTGTTCAAGGTTATCACTTATAGATGGTCAACAGACAAACAAGATGAGTTCAAGTTGTGGTAAGTCCTATCAAGGACATAATCAGGCAGGTATAACTGAGAGCGGCTGTAGCACAGGAGCAGGAGAGTCACTTCTGACCAGGACATCGGGGAAGGGTGCTCTTAGGAGGTGAGACTTAAGCAAAACCTAAAGCTAGGAGGAGGAGCAAGCCGTAGAAGGAGCGGCAGGGAGGGCTTTTCAGGAAGGGGAGATTGCAAATGGAAATGTCTAGATCTAGAAAGAGCTTGGTATGTTCAAGGAGCAGGAAGAAGGTAGACAGCCGCACGCAGTGAGTGAGGAGCATGTGGGGGAGGGAGGAGGACTGTGTAGACGTGGGTAAAATTCTGACCGATGATGACAGGAAGCCAGCAGTAGATGATAAGCAGGAAAACGATCCGAATTACATACTTAAAGGAGCACTCAGGTTGCAGCTGTAGATGTGAGTCTCCCCTTTATCCCTCTTTCTTTTGGGAACATCAGAGGAAGGAGTTGCAAAGAGCTCAGCTTCACCTCTCCCTCACTGGGCAAGACCTCTGTCAAAGCCTGAAGCCAGATATCATGCTGTGGAATGAGCTCTGGTGGAGGTGACAGCCTGTAGGGAATCTGGATACCTTTGTCAGGCATTGTCCCTGACTCACTATTGGGTCTTGTGTCTTGAGTAATTTATTGCTTCACACTCCTCTTGAGTAAAAATGGGGAGAAAGGTTTTTGTCTCCAAGAGAGCTCCTGAGGGAAACTACATGAAGCCTTGATGCTGACTTGTTCTGAAGGAAAACGTTGGCTGGTGGCTCTCTCTAGATGGAGTGTGCACCTTGCACCAAGGGGCAAGCAAAAGCAGAGTCATCTTCCAGGCTCCTGCCCTGCAGCAGACAATGATACTTTGGGGCGGAGGTTGGGTTAGGAGTGGGAGGGTGAAGCTGTATCACTTCCTGTCTGGGAATTGTTCCTCCCTACTCCACGTATTTAGTAGATGGTTGGACATTCACATCCAAAGCTTAGGAGAGAAAACTGGAAATATATACTTAGAAGTCTATGAGTGGCACTGGAACGGGAATGAAAAGGAATGAAAAATCTTAGGAAATATATGTGGATTAATGAGAGAAGACCAAAAAATGATCTCTAGAAAACACCAACATTTCAGGGTGAGTAGAGTAAAAAGAAATAGAGAAAAAAGGCAGAGAGGGCCAGGGGAGAGGCATGGCCAAGGAGCATGAGAGACTTTCAAGAAAGAGGGTGTGGTCAACAGTGGCAACCAGAAATCCCATGGTGGATCCAGCTGGTGACCCAAACATTGGCTGGTGCTCACTGTTACCAGGCAACAGAATCCTGTTCTTTGAATAGGTCTGGTTTTGCGTGCAGAGGTAGTGGGGAGAACGAGAAGAGATGCCAGAGGTATAGGACATAGAATTGATGAAGGTTATCTGATGAAGGTTAACCTCAGCAAAGTGTGTAAAGGAACGTAGCAATTGGTCAGTTGCCGTGATTGGAAGAGAAAATATTCCAGACTGAGGGGGTAGCAAGGGAACATCTCAGGAACTGACTATCGTCTAGTATACTTGGATTGTTGTGTGCATATGAGAGTCACAAGAGATGAGGGTAAAGAAGACACCAGAGTAAGACAACAACAGGACTTTCCATCTTATTCAGTTTGCTTTTTCTTTCAAAGCAATAGGGAACAGCAAAGACATTTTAAGCAGAGGGCTAATATGATCAAATTTACATTTGAACTGATCACCTTGGCAACAAAGAGACTGTTGTGTTAATGTAAGGTGCGAAATTAATGAAAGGCTGTGGCATTGAGGTTGGATTTGTGATATATGAAGGAAGAACTGGCAGGGCTTTTTATACTTACTGGCAAAATTAAAAGTTGACACCCTAAGCCAGGCTCAATGGCAAAGATTGCTAGTAACAGAGTCTCCAATTCTTAGCTGGGCACATGGCTCCCCCAAATAAAAACTGCATATCCCATCTTCCTTGCAACTATAGAGGTCATGTGACTTAATTTCTGTCCAGTAACTCGTAAGTGGATAAATCTTATTCTGGGAACCTTCTTTGTAAGTGACCTACTACCCACCCTTTGCCCCTCATTTATTCTTTCCTCCTTCCTGCTGGATGTGATGGTTCGAACTGCAGCAACTATCTTGGACCTTGTGATGAAGGAGACTGTAGGAATGGAAGTTAGCATAGCAGGGAAACAAGACAGGAGTACCTGGGTTCCTGAAGGCTTTTTGGAGCAGTGCCTTCCTATCAATCCAGGAGTACCTACCTCCAGACTTTCATGGTAGAGATAAACATTTTTTCTGTCTTGTTGAAGCCACTGTTCTATTGGACCTTTTTATTCTTTTATCTAATTAGCTGGACCTGATCCTAACTAATAAAGCTCTCATTTTTAGCTGTTCATAAAACCCCAAACTCTAGGAGCCGTTAGTCTGTACCACCCCTCATCCTTTGGCAAATTCCTCCTTCTGTCTCTCATGCCTTTTTGCAATTTGGAATTGAACACTCAGCTCCATACCTAGTAGGTGCTCAATAAACACCAAAGAAGAGGCGGGGGATGCAATATCAGAACTGTCTCATTGTTTTCAGAACTTGTTAGGCCTCAGAAAAAATCTGTAATGTGACTTTCATCATCAAAGTGGTTGATGCCTTGCCAACTAACACTCAACCCAGGAGTGTAAAGGAGAAGGAATAAAATTCCAGCAAGATTCTGACTCTGGTTATCTCACCTGGAGTCATGCAGCCTTGAAATCACTGACTCTTCTGTGTCTAGGGAGCCATGATTTATATCAGTTTGCTGTAGCAAAAGAAGGGATGACAACATCAGTGTGAAGGAGGAGTTATTTTGTAGCTAAGATCGGGTGAAGACTTCAGACAGTTCCAGGCTGGCACCCTGCTGCTTCCCAACAGCCTCTGCTTCTTCTTTGTATCATGTATCTCATTTATAACAAATTAATGTTTCCTGCAATCATTTGTTCAATATGTTTCCCCTACTAGAGCATTAGCCTCATCAAAGTCAGGAACCAAGTCTGCCTTATTCACCCTGGTCCTGGAACACAGAAGGTGCTCAGTATAATACTAAGAATAGAGGAAAGTGATTAACAAATAGAATCCGTCAAGCTTTACGTGGGAAAAATCCCTTTGCAAGTTTTAAAGAAAATTATTGGATTGATAGATAAGATTCACTTTGTGGATGAACCCCGACAGGAGTGTGGAACCTGAGCCAGCTTCCTATCCAGCCGGGCAACCTCTCTATTACCCAGTGTTCCAGGAAATGCAAATGAATTTCAGTGTTCACTTAAGAAAATAAAATGAACAGTAAATCTGCTGGGAGCAAAGGGAACAGGAGGCTGTGCCCAACGTCAGACTAGAAATGACTTCGGAATTATCCCCAGGATAGGGCTGCAGTCACCACAGTCTGGGTCAGGCAAGGCCGGGCCTGGCGCGGGTAAAATGGGGCGGGGAAGGGGAGAAGAGGGGAGGGGGAGGGGAGGGGAGGGGGAGGGGAGGGGAAGGGGGAGGGTTGCTCGGCGCGGAGCCGGCGCGGGGGAAGGCGCCCTCTTCCGGGGGGTGAAGGAAAATGCGTCCGCACGTGCAGCTCGGCAGTCCTCCGTCTGTCTCCAACCTTAGGAGTAAACGTCACTTCTTCCAAGGGGAAAGGTGGAGGAGGAGAAAGACGGACTGAAACTTCCACCCAGGAGACGTTCTTCGCAAGCATTTTCCGAGCCCCGAACTTCCTCCGGCTCAAGGGGAAAGACTGCGGTTAATTGCAGATATTGGTCGCCTTGTCCCCGGAGGTCGAATGCTTCTCCCACTCCCCATTCCTAAAGTTCAAAAACAGGCGTTGGAAATGGCAACTCCTAACGGACCTACAGGACCCTTTTTGACCATGCCACCTTCCCCTTCCTGGTTCTGGAGCTCAGGAGCCGTAAGCCCTTGGGCTGGATCTCCGCATAAGAAAAAAAGGCCGAGTGCGGCCTGAGCACCTAGAACTGGTCCTGGGGTCAACCACCTGTGCAGCCCGCGGAACCATCCAGGACACCTTTAAGGCAGAGAGTCAGGGCCCACCCCATGGCGGCCGGAGAGTAAGAAGGGGCGTGCGGACCCATGTGCGGCCGGAGCCAGGCTCTGCTCTCAGTTCGCAAGCACCCCCCCCGCCCCCCCCCCCCCCGCTCTGGTTACTCATGTACAAGGTCAGGAGGCTGAATTAGATGGTCAGGTGGCCCCAACCCTAGCAGCTCCTGATTCTCTTTCCTTTTTGTGAACCCAGACTGTATCAGTGGGGGAGTCGAAGAACAGAGAGGATGGTTTAGAGTGTGAACCAAAAGATAACAGTGGTGGGGGCCGTCTAACCAGCTCCCTTCGCTAGAAGGCATGAATGGCCTTCTAAGGACCCGCGTCTCTCTTTATTGAATCGGGAGTGACACCTAGTGGCACATCCGCCTCACCGTCACAGCGGTGCTGGTGGTTGTCTCTGGGGTTTCAAAAGCCCCACTTGTCTGGGCTCGGTACCCTCTGCTAAAAGCCACGGAAGCACCGGGTACCGTTCATGTTTCCAGAGACTTCCCAGGAGGGAATTTCTGTCCCCCATCAACAGTCCTTTCCGTGTCATGTATGCAACTCTAATTGCGTTGTTCTTTTTTGTTGTTTGTTTGGAGAACTAGCTTGGGGACGTTTCAGGCAGTAAAAACGTATGGAGCTGGCTGCTTTGCTGTTCTACGTGCTGGGGCTACAAAGATGGCTAAGGTTTGGTTCCTTCTCTCAAGAAACTCACAGTCCAGCTTGGGGAAGTGTAGCAGTAAAAATGTATTACACCACATTGGACAAACGTTAAGAGTGTGTTGGAGGCTGTGGTGGTACCAGGGATGAACCTAACTCAGCTTAGAGGCATTGAAGAAAGCCATAATCTTTGAGCTAAGTTTTGAAGATGAGATGGTGTGGTAGGCAGAATTCTAAGATGTACCCCCAGATCCCCAGGTCCTCTCCCCACCCTGTAGACACAACTTCTCCCAGTTATTAAACACTAATTTAGGTGCAACTGTAAGAGATTTGGCAGATGCAATTAAAGTCCCAAATCAGTTGACCTTACAATAGAGAAATTATCAGTGGTGGGACTAGCCTAATGAGGCAAACTTGTAAAAGAGACTAGGCTTTTCCTAGTAAAAGAGATCTGAAGCACGGAAGGATTTATCATGGGCAAGATATTGTTTTTGCTAGTTTTATACATGAATGGAGCCACATGGCAAGGAATATGGATAGCTTAGTAGCTGAGAGCAACCTCTGGCTGACAGCCTGCAAAGAGAGAGAAAAAACTGAATTCTGCCAACAGCCAGTGAGCTTGGAAGAGAGCACTGAGCTCCATATGAGAACACAGTTCCAGCTAACACCTTGATTTTAGCTTGCGGGAATCTGAGCAGAGAACTAACCATGCTGTGCCCAGCTGCTAACTTTGTGGTAATTTGTTATACAGCCATAGAAAATGAATGTAGATGGCAATTTGAAAGAGGGGAGCAGCATGGACAAAGGCTCAGGGGCATAAAGCAGCAAGTGCATTTGGAGAACAGAAGTCATTCAGTGCAGTTGGACCACAGGGAGCGAAGGTAGTAAAATGTAGTGTTGAGAATTTGGCTTCGGGTCAGAGATACTGTGCCCTTGGACTAGTTAACTTAGCTATCTGTGCCTCAGTTTTCTCAAATGTAAAATGAAGCTAATAATAATACAGCTGACCCTCGAACAACACAGGTTTGAACTGCATGAGTCCATTTATACGTGCATTTTTTTTTCAATAGATATACAGAGGGCCCTCTGTATCCCACGTTTCACATCCCCAAATTCAACCAGTCACAAATCAAAAACAGTACTTTCCATCCAGGGTTGGGAATTCATAGAGGCAGGGGCCTGACTGTATGCATTGCTCTACACCATGTTATATAAGGAACTTGAGCATCTGCAGGTTTGGGTGTCTATGAAGGTGGGGGCTGGGATCCTGAAACCAATCCCCTGTGGATACTGAGGGATGACTATAGTTAAGGTTTGGGGGAGTCAGAAGTTATACCTGGATTTTTAACTGTGTGGGGGGTCAATGCCCCCATGTTGTTCAAAAGTCAACTGTAGTGAAAATAGAATTGTTGTTCAGTGGGAAATATACATATGATGGGTTCTACAAAGTCTTGAGATATGATAAATTTTCAAAAAATGGTGGGTAGTAATAGTTGTAGTAATTGATCATGTGGAGAACACAGTGGAATAAGGAGAGGCTGATAATGTAGTTTCTTACAGAGTGGCCAGAGACCCCCTTATTGGGATCACCTGGGGAGCTTGTTAAAAATGCAAATGCCTGAATCCTACCTTGGGTCTATACTGAATCAGACCCTCTGGGAGTGGGGCATGCACTTTCAAAAAGCTTCCGAGGTGACCTGTATGAGAAGCACTGAGCAAGAGATAAGGAGACTTGTAACTAGGCCATGTAATAGTCCAGTTAAGAGTGAGTCATGAACAGAATCAACCAGGACATTGGCAGTGAGAATGGGAAGGAGGGTGTTGGAGTTGGAAGTAGGTGAAATCCACAGGACTGAATAAGTGATGAGAAAGGATAGTAAAAAAAGGCAGGGGATGAGCTGGGAACATTTCGAGGAGGTAGGTAGAGGCAGTTCTGTTGACTCAGGTTCAGTCAATGAGAGTCCAGGCATCTGTGGGACACCCAGGTGGAAAGTTATGTAGACAGTTGGAAAGAATAAAATTCAGGAGATAAGTTGGGGATGGAAATACAATTTTGAATGTCTGTCAGTACAATAAGTCATAATGCCTGCAGGATGAGAAGATGCTCAAGAAGAGAACTTAAAAAGTATGCGAGGGGCCAGAGTCTTCTGAGAAAGAGCCATCAGAAAGGTTGACTGGTGATGTGTAGGGAGGGGTCCAAGAAGGCGGTTATCACCAGTGTCCCCAGCTCTGGAGCAATCCAGCCAACAAGCATGGCTGTAGCTGGGCAGCCTCGTGTTTGCTAAACCCGGGCTGTGAGAAGGGGGGCAGGTGAAATTCTCAACGAAAGAAGGGGTGCCTGGATGCCAAAGGTCGAGGGTGCAGATACATTTATAAGTATGGAGCTGGGCTCATGAAGCAGGACAGAGGAGCGGGATGCAGATGGGCTTGATTCTGCAGAGAAGGAGACATGGAAAACATAAGGGCCCACAGGCCAAAGGATGGCTGAACTGTGTTGAGGGTCCAGCTGGAATTAGAGGACAAGAATCCTGTGGGGAGCAACTGTGCGACCTTGAGTGAAATGCTTCAATTATTTCTTGCTTCAGTTAGCTTATCTGTGCAATGGGAATAATAGTAACACCTACCTAGTAACCTTGTTGCAGGGATTTTCTGAGATGGCGCCCACAGTGACGGGCATAAAGGGCAGCTATGTAATTTTGTCAGTCAGAGAATGGCATGTCTGTTCAGAACCCTCTGATTGCTTTCTATTTCACACAGACAAAAGCCAAAGTCCCTAACTATGACCTGACCCCTTTCTCTCCCTCAGTTCCCTCTGCTCCAGCCACCCAGGGCTCGGGGCTGTTCATCAGCACTGTCAGGCTCACTCCCACCTCTGAAACTTAGCCCCTGCTATTCCTTCTTCCTGCAACACCATTGTCTCAATCATCCTCGTGGTTCTTATCCCTCCTTCATTCAGGACTTTGCTCAAATGTCACCTTCTCAGTGACTTGGCAACACCCTCGTCCATGCTCTAGAGCTCCCTACCTCCTTCCGTGATTTATTTTGCTCCTTCAGCACTCTCCACCATGACCATGCTCCAGGTTTTATTTATCTATCACCCATCTCTCCTCAATGGAACACTTGTCTGTTGTTCACTATAGAATCCCCAGGGCCTACGACAGTGCCTGGCACATAGTTGGCAGTTAGCAAAGATGAGTTGTACAGGGAAGAATCATCACTTCACTAATGTCTTGGCCCAAATGTCCCTCTTCAGAGAGACCCCATTACCACCACACTATCTAAAATAGCCCCTCTGCCATCACTCTCTATCCCCTCACTTACTTTGCTTTTTTCTTTCCTCAAACTTATCTATACCTGGTATTGCATATTTGTCGACTTGCTTATTATTTGTCTCTTTAACTACAGGTCAGCTCTCATGGCCAAGATTTGGTTAATTCACTGTATATCTCAAGTGCATAAAATGGCACCAGGTACAAAGTAAGCACATAATACATATTTGTTTAATAACTGCATTATCATTGTTTTTTACTATTATTATTAATAATGGTATTGGAAAGCAGAATTTGTTTGTTTTTGTTGTTATTATTAATGGTAGCATTAGAAAGCAGAATGCAAGGTGTGGTTGCCCCACATAGAGTAGAGCAGGGTAGGGGAGGAAGATAGTCTTTGGGTAGGACTTCCTAAATGCACGGTCCAGTGGAAACTGTGAGAAGGAACAAGGATCTCCCCCGCTCCTGCCACCCCTAGCCGGACCGATCCCCACCCCCAGCACCTCGGGCACCAAAAACACGGACTACACCTCAGGCAGCCACTAGAGTGTTTTTTTCTCTTCTCCTGGAGTGCCTAGAATGGCACATGTTGGTGCTCTATAATTGCTTGTGAGGTGAATGCACAGGAAGTTTCTGGAACTTTAGAAGGAGCAGCATTAACACCAACATCCAGTCAGTCTGTTCTTGGACATGTACCAAGCAGCACTTCATTTTCAAAGTGAAATTCCATAGCTAAGGCAAGCTCTGGGGTCATCCACTTATGAGAAGAGAGCAAGGAAGCGGAGAGCTGGTACCAGAACCATTCCACCTGGTTCAAACCTAGGTCCACTGCCTACTTGGATGATGTCTCTGTGGCTCAGCTTCCTCATCTGTAAAATAGGGAGAATAGTAATACTGACCTCATAAGGTTGTTGTTAGAGGATATATATGCACATATCTACATGCATATGGAACAAATATACATCATATATAAATATTTTATATATGTGTGTGTGTATATATATGTATGTGTGTGTATATGCATACACACACACACTTTTAACAGTTCCTGGTATATACCAAGAACTGTAAAAGGTTCGAGAATTTACCCTCCTTGTAAGCTAAAAAATCAGCCTGTCACCCTTTCATAAATGCTGACAAATGACACAAGACTCCTTGTCAGAGGCAAAGGATGAACAGCAATAACCAGAGTATGAGTGTTGATGCCAGTTCCCTGAGCTGGATTCCTATGGAGTGTGCAAAGATGATTCCTGCACGCACAGTGGGCTGCATTACAGGAGTGGACTCCTGGGCTCGCGGAACCAAATATTTTATCATAGGCAGTAAGCATGCTCACTTGTTTGCTCCAGAGGGAGAGGCAGACAGTATCTCCATCTTTCAAGGCTTTTCACTAACAAATCTCTTTGAAAAAATCTGGTAACAAAGGGAGTCAATGCCTTGTGAGTTGTGCAGAAATGTAAGAGATCCATGGAGATTTATCTCCCAAGAGTATATGGTAAGAACGATTATCATTAATAGTAATGATACTATGGAAAAATGTACTCATACTATATAACTTCATTTCTTTTAGTGATACTGAAATTGATAGAAATTATCACAGAGCAAACCAAGACATGGACTAAAGAAAAGTTACAAAGACTAACGGCAAGTCATGGCATTTGAGTTAGTGTTCGGTGATTAGACTACCAAATACATTTCACAAATGGGTTTCCAGGGTGGAGGGGAAGCTGCTGTCAGCAATTGATTATGATATTGGCAAATGAGTTTGCAATTTCATGCTGAATAATCTATCACTCCCTATCTTGGAAACTCAGGCATTCAATCTTTCTTGACAGGCAGCGTGCAGATTCTATTGCCAGGAAGGAAGGCAGTCGTCAAATTCCTAATTTTTCTCTGTGAAAAATTAACATTTAACTCAAATATAAGATCTGGAGGAACACATAAAATCTTAATTACAAAGCACAATCCAAGATTTGTGCTAATTAATAAGATGATGAAAAATTCATTGGAATTCAGAGAAGAATTGAGGGAAAAAATTGGCCAGTGTTAACACTGAATTCTATGAAATGTTTAAGTCTATCCAAATAGGCAGCCACCCCTTTGTCATAATTATAATATAATCATTCACATGATTATTTCATTTTGTAAGACTTCAGTTACACATCAAAAACTATGCAGGAAAATATTTCTTTAAACTTAATAATTTCTAACAGTTATACTAGCATGTTAGAGATTTTTGAAGAAGACAGCTTAGCTACCTGAAATGTGAATTTTTTTAAAGATGTAGAGAAGATATTCATTTGAATCCTGGCTTGGAGCTCTTTGAGGCTGTTTTCTCTACCCAAATGGGGATGACAATGATGCATGACGTTGTGGTGAAGGTGAATGGTTAGCGTTGCATATTAATCATGGGCCTCCTCCCTTCCAGATTCTTTACCAGACCAGACCAGGAAGCAGCTGGAGATTGAAATGTAGCAACTGGCTTGTTATCAATACAGCTGGTTTGGTGAATAAGATAGTATCCAGGCTGAAACTGGGCTTCCTACATCCACCCTCCCCACCTTACCCAGAGCTGGTCCCTTCTAGCTTTGGGACCTGGCTATGGGAGAGTGGGTCTGCAGAGCAACACCCAGACAGCTCTAGGTAGGGTGCCAGTCCGCCTCACCCTCCCTGGGGAGCAGGAAAGAAAAGTTGGAGGGGGTTTTAGGAAGGAATGAATCTTGCAATTGTAATGAATCTTGCAATTGTAATGAATCAGAAACTAGGTGGGGAAATCTGGTCTTAGCAACAGCAGAATATTCTCACTGTTTAAAAAGCACTCACCCCTTAGGCTTGTAAAGATTAGAAGCTAATAATTTATGTCAAATACCAGAGAAGCCCTCCACAAAGTCCTGTTGCTTGTCCCTGCCTTTTGACTGACAGATATGAAAATAGGGACTGATTTGAAAACCTAGGGCTATTTAACTAGAGCAGCATTAATTTCAGAAACTAAGAAACAAGAGGGTGGGGAGGCCCCATATACCACAAAGGAACAAATGTTGCTGGTGGAAGGCCACGCCTTTTCCCAAAAACCACAATAGCTCTTCCAGTTTGAGTTAGATTTCTAAGCCTTCTATACCCCAAATGAGGAAAAATAATTTTTCCCGTGCTAGTTAAAATGCCCTCAAGCTACAGTCATTAGATTTACTGGACAGCGGTATGATTCTGATGTTATCAGCTCTGTCTTCCTGTTTTCATGAATAATGTATAAGAAGGAGCTATTAGAAATGGATTCTTCCATGGCTGATGGTATTGCCACCAGACAGGTCCCTGAATTCTCAGTCGTTTTATCCAGCTCGAACAGCTCTCCCTCCTCTCCTTCTGGCTGTGTTCTGGCTGCCATGTACGGAGAACCTCCCAAAGATGTCCTACCCCTCTTCTCCCTCAACAGTAAGGAAACTGGGGGAGATAAGAATAAGTGTTCACCACCTTCTTTCCTTTTCACTGTTGCTCCACATCAGAGGAGTAGTGTGGGAGTTACCAATGCCAAGTTCATGGTTTTGACTCCTGGCCTTGCTCTGTGTGGGCCAGACAGCTTTGCTCTGTACCAGATGCCTGCAGAGAAAATGCTCCCCCTTGGGTTCAAGCGAGGTCTCGAGGAGAACCTTTACCTGCTCATTTTCCCCCCTATGTCTCTATGTGCTCATATCTGTCATAATTTACAAGGAAGAGAAACATCTTTCAGCCCCACCCCTTCATTCACTCATTCATTCACATATTTTTATTATCTATGAGGCTTCCAGTGGAAGAGGCATGTAGTAGTAATCAAGGATTACAGAAATGAATAGAAAATGTATACAAAAAAGAGCATTAATTGTGGGAGTGTATAATAGAAAGAAGCCACCAAGTCTGGGAAGGCCATAAAGGGATGTGAGATTAAACTAAGAGCTGAAAGACAAGGACCTTAAGTGGTTGGGGTCCAGGCAGTGGGGGCAGTGTGTGCAAAGCTCCCCAGCAGGAGAGTCAGGACTCTGGTAGAGAACTAGAAGTCTCCAGGGGGCCAGAGCACAGTTTGCAAATGGGAGCCAAGACTTCTCTGCCCCCTTTGACAACTGTTCACTTTCTCCTTCCTGACACTCTCCCCTTCCTTGGGAATCCCAGAACTGTTCATTTCTGGCTCTCCTACCCCTTCCTGATTATTCCTACCCCCTGACCCCTATTTCTCAACTATTCCCTCTTAATCATGGGCATTAACCCAAAACATTCCTCTCTTTGTGCCCTGGTGTCAAGTGCAGTGCCTGCCATCTAGAAGGAGCACATGACTGCAATGACCAACTATTGTTCCGAGTCCCAGGTGAGAATTTGGAAGCATCCTGAATATGCACTATGGGAGTGATGAAATCAGCTGGTACACCCACAGACCAGAGGGTTGTATAATCAATAAAAGTGATGCTTCAGAAGACTAATGATCTTAGAAATTTCTGTTGATAAAACATGAATTTGAAAGGAGAATATAAGATTTATCCTAAAGTATAATCTCAATTTTGTGTGGAAAAATGTACATACAAAGAAAAACACTAGAAGTAATTTCATCAAAATATTAACAGGCTATATCTGTGGCTGCAATTATTTGTGGTTTTTATATCCATTTTCATACTATTCCATCTTCCCCTTGAATGTCATAACTAATTTAATTAATTAATAATTTCAATTAGTTAATTTAGTTGAACTAGTATTAAACATTTATTACACGCTAGACATTACTTCCAATTCAGTGGTGGACAGAATACTAACATGGTCTCTGTGCTGAAGAATTGCTTCTATAAAAAAATATATTTTTAACATAGGCGGTAAACCTCTGACATTGCTCTCAGTAATATTTTTTCTTATACATCTCCTCAGGCAAGGGAAACAAAAGAAAAAATAAACAAATGCGACATTAAACTAAAGAGTTTTGCGCACAGCACAGAAACCATCAACAAAACAAAAGATAACCTACAGATTGGGATGAGATATTCACCAATGAAACATCCAATAAGGGATGTTATAAAGAATTCGTACAACTTAACATCAAACTATTTAATTAAAAAATGGGGAGAGGACCTGAATAGACATTTCTCCAAAGAGGCCAACAGCATATGAAAAGATGCTCAATGTCATTAATCATCAGAGAAACACAAATTAAAACCACAATGAGATATCACCTCGCACCTGTCAGAATGATTCTCATCATTAAGTCAACAAAGAACAAGTGTTGGTGAAGATGTAGAGAAAAGAGAACCCTCATGCATTGTTGGTGGGATTGCAAATTGGTACAGCCACTATGGGAAACAGCATGGAGCATCCTCAAAAATTAAAAATAGAACTACCTTATGACCCAGGAATCCACTTCTGGGAATTTATCCAAAGAAATCCAAAATACCAATTTGAAAAGATATATGCATCCCTATGTTCATTGTAGCATTATTTACAATAGCCATTATATAGACACAAATGCCCTCAATAGATAATTGGATAAAGAATATATATATATTTTCCCCCCAATGGAATATATACATGTATATAATGGAACAGGGTCCCCAATGCCCGGACCATGAACTGGTACTGGTCCATGGCCTGGTTGGAACTAAGCTGTACAGCAGGAAGTGAGAGGCCGGCAAGCAAGTGAAGCTTCATCTGTATTTGCAGCTGCTCCCCAGCACTAGCATCACCGCCTCAGGTCCACCTCAGATCATCAGGCATTAGATTCTCATAGGAGCACAGGTCCCTAGTGCCAACAACGTTGAGGACCTCTGCAATGAAACATATATACAATGGAATATTACTCAGCCATAAAAAAGAATGAAATCTTACTATTTAAGATAACGTGGATGGACCTAGAGGGTATTATGTAAGCGAAATAAGTCAGACAGAGAAAGACAAATACCATATGATTTCACTTATATGTGGAATCTAAAAAACAAAGTAAATGAACAAAAAACAGAAACAGACTTACGAATACAGAGAACAAACTGATGGTTGCTGGATGGGAGGGGAGTCTGGGGGACTGGATGAAAAAGGTAAAGGAAGTAAGAAGTACAAATTGGCAGTTACAAAACAGTCACTGGGATGTGTAGCGTAGGGAATATAGTCAATATTGCTGTAATAACCATGTATAGTGCCAGGTGGGTACTAGGCTTATCAGGGGGATTACTTTGTGAATTATATAAATGTCTAACCCCTATTTTGTACACCTAAAACTAATATAAACTAATACTGAATGTCAACTATAATTGGAAAAAAATGTTTTTAAAAACAAGATGGAAAAAAGAAAGAGTCATGATCACTCCTAGAAAATGACTCAAAAAAGGCTTCCTCCTGTCACTGTCAATAGGGGAGCACCATCCAGCAGCACATTGATATTACCAGCTATATCAAGGAATGAACCTTGATAAATATCCATTTGTTGTGTGAACCCAAGGCAAGATGCTGAGAAACAAGGGCTCCTTCCTGTCAACATCTATTAGTCTGGTGTGGAAAACTCTTTATACCATCTCACCTTATAAAATTTAGTCCCACTTGTCTGGATGCTTACAGTCACTTCTTTCCACCCCCTCCCTCCTACCCCCTCCCCCGCCCCCGTGGGTACACGTCCAAAGATTTCCTCCCTGGAAATCAGCCATCAAGGATTCTAGATGAAACTGTCTCCTCCCTACATATTTGAAGCCCGGTTTTGCTACCTGCTGCTCCCTAACCATACCCAAAGCAGGGCCTTGTCATTAAACCACAGAAAAGCACCAGCCTGACCCAGAGAGGAAACAGCAGGAGCCCAAGGACTCCCGAGAACTAAGAGTCTGATTGTTTCCATGCAAATTGTTTTTCATAGTAGGGAGATAACAGGCAAATGAAATATGGGATATAGGCAGAGATTTTTCTAAACCAGTGGGAGGGGCGGAGCTCTTTAATAAAACCACAGTGTGTCCTTTCTCAATTAGACTATCAAGTTCCCATATTTCTTATCCGGTGGAATAGAATTTCTCTCCACGGTTGCTCCTCCTCCTCCTCTTCCAGCCCAGCAGACTCTTGTCTCTTTCCGCTTCTAAACCACTCCATCTCAGCCTTGTCCATTTCAGAATGGCAGTGCCTCCTAATGATGAAAAGTGTATCACCAAAGAATGATCTTAAGTTGTTGACAGAATGAGCACTATTGATTCTACTAGTTGTCTATTTATTTTAATGCACTTAGGACAAACTAGGTCTAGCATATCAAACCTATGATTTTATTATAGGCTATGGCAGCCTAAGTTTTAAAAAATGAGTTAATAGAGAGCCGAGAAAGAGAAAAATATTAAATAGAACATGATACATGTGGCATGCAAATGTGGTAAACACTGTGAAGTGGCACATACATGTATGACAATTGAAAAACACTCATTTCTGTAAGAAATCCAAGGCAGCTCCTAGGGAAGGGCCAGAAAAATCTTTTGGTTCATTGAAGTAACTTAGATGCATACATTTGCATTTGATTCTTGATGCTTCATAAGTCTGTACAGTCTGAATCCTGGAACCTCCCGAAGTCTAAGATCTGAGTTCTCAAGCTGGTAGGCTCTCTCTAGCAAGAGAGTGTTTTGTTTTAAACGTCAGACTCTCACACAAAATACAGTTTTCATGTTCTTTTTAAACCTTAGAAGGTCTGGCACACTGGGTCACATCCCTGCATGGCAATCAGGTGACCATGGGCCCCAAGCGACGCTAGTCTCTCACATAATAAAGCCCTACTGCTGACTGGGGCTGTCCGGGGACAAAGAGTCAAAACGGGTTCCTCTTCTGTAAGGTTCCTCTTCCCCTGCTTGTCCACCCTCTCTTTCTGCTCTCCCCTCTCTTCTTTAGCAATCCCTCCTGCCACCTCCCCCCCCAACTCACACACTCGTCAACGCATCTCCAGAAGATGGATACGAGAGTCAACTTCTGTCTTTTCCCACTGATTTCCCATGGCTGGACTTGCCTGAATGGTGGCCCAAATTTACAGCTAACTCCCAGGTTGATCATGTATTGCCTCTGAGGCATTTAACTGGCAGAAGAGCATTTGAAACCATCTTACATGTTATTTTGCGTAGAATGTGAGACGGGGATAAAAATTCAATTTCCTTCCTGCATACCACATCATACTACATCCATCAATTTTCTTCCTTCATGCTGTATACCACATCTTCCTACATACTACATATGTGTCAGGGGACACATGATTTGGAGCTAGAATGTCTGAGTTCAAACCCTGGTTCTCTCACTTCCTGGCTCGGTGATCTCAGGCAAGTCATTTAATGTCTCTGTACCTAAGTTTCTTCATCTGTAAAATGGGGAAAATAGTGTTTATTGCATAGGATTTTTATAAAGATTAAATAATTGAATATATATAAAGTGCTTAGACCAGTGCCTGGAACACAGAAACGGTTATGAAAATGTGACCTATTATATGAGTAATAGTCTTCCATTATGAACTACCACTGGGATAAGCTTGAACTCTGTACCCTAAATACAATAATATTAGCCATATTATTTTTATTCAGCAGCTTTTCGTTGCTGTCATATAAGTGCCAGGCTTATATGTAAGGTTACACTCAGCACTGGAAATACATAAAAATACACTTAGCACTGGAAATACATAAAAATAAGAAAGTGTCCTTGCCCTTCGAGGGGCTACCTATTTTTAATTGATTTGGAATTTAAGGTTAAATTAAACCATCATCACATACAATTGTTTAAATAAGTAGGAGCCTATGGAGAACAAAGAATTGAATTATTCTAGATTCAATCTATAAGAATCAGTGTCCCAAAGAATTAGAAATCAATTAGCATTTTAAAAGGTATCTCTAGTACTCAAACTTATGACCAGAAGAGTAAGAAGTTGGTCGCGCACGCGCGCACGCGCACACACACACACACACACACACACACACACACACACACTATATTTGAGAGAACACGGGCTAGGGTTGGGGACTGGGGAGAATAGATCCAGGGATTTGTTCTGTTCTATTTCTTTGTGTAATTTAAAGTCAATTGAACTCATTCTCCCTAGCTTTTCTCATTGACAATGGAAGCATGTTGTACCATTTCTCATTTATTTTGGGAGACTCTGGTGGCTTGATGCATCTCTCAGATGGTCATACCAGAGACATCAGCTAGTATTATGCCAGAGACAACCAACTCTGGAGGTGGCTATAAGTTCTTCTGTGATGGATATCTCAGTCAACAACCAATGATTTGTTATCAACATATATGAATATCAGAATTTGGTTTTTTTTGCTGAAATGAGTGACCTGTTAATTTGCATGATACATATTAGAAATAACTCTCATCGATGATAGTCAAGACATGTGATGGGCTAAAATGATTCAGAGATAACTTTCCCTTTCTCCTCCCTCCCTTGGGATGAATAGGAAATAAGAATCCAGCCAACCCCTAAAACCTATACCATTGGGATGCACCTGAGGCTTGATCCCTAATCGGTTTCTGGTCACTTATGAGGGAATTCCTGATGGCACGATGTCTGCTGGGGACATAGCTTCTGGCCTCAGAAACTAAAAGGACAGTGAGCTGGCACCTCATCGAGATTACTTCATCAAGGTCTTTTGTCTGTGTGGCTAATAATTCTGTCTAAACGTGGAAGTATGCCAGAATGTGACTTGAAATTTGCCTCCAGTTGAGCCAGGACATGAGGTTTGGGAGAAGAGATAACTGTCACTACCTCAAGTTCTTCATGGCAGCTTCTGCCCTCCAAAGAAGATCTAAGTGTTTTACCTGACCCAACTGGCCCAGGGCAGCTCCCAAGAAGGGGTGGGACGACATGGGCTCCTGGGCCCTGCCCACACTACCTTCTTTGATTTCTGGGGCTTCTCTTCCACGCCCCTCAACCTTAACAGGTGAGTTCCAAAAGTCTTACAAATGTGACAGCGGCTGGCAGATGTTGGCTGGCTTCCTTACAGAGTGGTATGTGAAAGAAAGCTCTCAGTGGGCTTCATTTGATTTTCAAATGCTTTCTATTTCCTCCTGGATGTTCCAGGGGTCAAGAAAGGTCCTCACTCTCCTCACTACCTCCAGAAAGTCCCAACCAGGGCTTCCATACTCTGGCTTCACCCAGAGTGACTACCATCAGTGCTTCCCAGTCCACTCCATCTCCGGCTGAATCAGAGCGAGGTCATGGGGCAGGCCAGAAAGAACAAGGACATATCTGTGCTCGCCCAGGCCTCCCCTTGCCCTGACATTAGAACGCTGTTCTACGTTGGGAATCCAGCCACATCATGGGAACGATCAACCTTTACCCACCCATTAGAAGTCTAGAGCAGCACTGTCCAGCAAAACACTCTGTAACAGTGGACATGTTTTCTATCAGCACCATCCAATGTGGCAACTGCTGGCCATATATGGCTATTAAGCATTAGAAAAGTGTCTAGTGTGACTGAATTGGTGAATTTTAATTTTTTCGTGATAATTAACTTGAATTGAGTAGTCATATATGGCTAATGGCTACTGTATTGAACAGCACAAGCCTAGAGCCTGGCCACTCTCCCCATCCCTCGGGACCTTCTCTCGATTATAATTCATTTTGATCAATTCCCAACCTCTTTCTCCCAATCTCTTATCTTGACCTGGGTCACCTGGCTTTCTCTTTTTTAACTCTCTGGAGTGTTTGGCTTGAGCGGTTAAAGGGAAGGAAACCAATGCTTCTCAAATGTTCCCAAAACAGGGACAGGCAAGAGGTTAGGGTCCAGGAAATGAGATATTTAAAGATATATAGGACTGATAGAATGCACATGCCTCATTTGGCACTAGTGAACCTAGCAGCGCTATTTACAGTAACAGTAATAATGCTTTCTGCTCTACACGTATATGTGTATGAATACATCATCGCAATGCATCCTGCATGTAAGGCAAGCAGAACAAGAATGAGTCTCCCCATTTCAAGGATAAAAAAACTAGAAGTCAGGAAAACTGATAGGATCACAGAGTGAGTACAAGAACCAGCTGTTCTGACCCCATCATTGGACTGTTTGAATCAGCCCTAATTTGAGAAGGAACACTGAGGGAAAGAGAGAGAAACTGTATCGCCTGAATATATTGACAGTGTATTGAATGAAGCTTTTTCTTTCAGACCTGCAGAATGCCATTTAGATATACAATATATTATTTCATTCTCTAGTATTGTAGAAGCTGGAATGAGTTAGGTGAATTTAGGTGGGTATCTGCCTTCCAGAGCCTCTAGTGAGTCACCTTGATCTTTCTTGCATTCTTACTACGTTCTTAAGGTTCTTATTAATAAATCTCCTAATAGGTCCTCTGTGCTCATATGACTCTGGAGGATGCCTTTCTATATTATACAATACACAACGCAGTAGCATTGCTCTAATTGACTTTATTCCTGAATTGAACAAACCAGGTTTCTTTCCATATGCTTTAGTTAAATTCATTTGCACAGTATTTTTATTCTAATTAATTCCGATTAAGCATGTGTTAGGCTAGGATTCACAGCTCTGGCCATTTATCCAAATATTGTGTCATTTAAAAAAAATACATGTTCTGGGTTCCATCCCCTGAGAAGTGGGGTTGGACCTGGGTGCCTGCATTTCTCAAAGTTCCCAGATAATTCCAATGCTGAGAGCTGAAGACTCATGGAACACTGGAACAGGAATCAGGACCCTCACGTTCTGGTTTTTGACTTTCCCACACTTTGGCCTCCAGAGCCTGTTTCCTATTCTGTAAAATGAAGAGATATGAGGTCCGCCCTGTTTTTATTTAAGCATGAGCACTGATACGAAAGAATTTTTTAAAGTCATCTGCGTATTTACGGTAGGAGGAAGCTGAGGCCAGCAGTCAAGCCCACCTGAAAACAGGCCTGGGGGCCAGTCACTTGGCGACGTTTCTACATGGGTTCCCATGGCCTGCTGCCTCCATCACCATGCTAAATATGGGCAAAGAGTAGGCGGAGCTCAAAATACTTTAACAGAGTGTACATGTGTGGGCAGCTTCCACTTTAGGTAATTCTGGAAAAAAGGAAGCTGCCTTCATGCAGCTCTATTTATTTTCAAAATAGCTGGTGAGGGCCCCCAGACATTTTAGGCATACATTTTAGTTTTATCTGTTTTGAGATCTTTAGGCCACGGGATTAGAGAGCTTCAGGCACAAGTCGTCACTCAGGAGGTAGAAGTACACGTTATTTATTCCCAACCTGAAAGTTAATACTCGGTCATTTAAAGTGAGGACATGTTAATTTGAGAAATCAAACGCAGGCAAAATACTACCCCCTCACACTTCATTTCAAGCAACACGCACGCGCGCGCACACTCATTAACTGCCCAACCTCTAGCTATATACAAATTACAGATTTACACAAATACTCAAAGATGCTGTTAATAGTTTCTTTTGAAACAGATCTGACATAGATCTGTTTCATTTCTGTTAATTACATTTTGTGCATTTAGGGCATCACAAATTTGCCATAGCAGAAAAAGAAATGCATTCAAGATTGATTTTGCAAAAGATTGGCAAAGAAACTGAAAGAGGAAGTTAAGGTGTTGATGGCCCTGATACAACTATTTCAAACTTCTTATGCAGCAAATTCAGATTTCCTCTTCTAAGATAGATTTCTTAAAACTTTAGTTCTACCAAAATTACTTTCAGAAATAGTTATAAGAACCCTATCCCAGACCTAGAGAACCAGAAATTATTGAGTGGGGCTGAAGCACCTGCATTTTAAATAAGTCTTAAAACCCAGCTACCTAGTATGCCTGCAGGGAGCTGCTCAAAAGTATCAGAGTAGGACAGGGTGAAAAAAAAAAAAAAACAAGAAAAACCAATCCTATCATGAGCGCCACTGGAACTCCTTATGCTAAAGACTGCTGGCATGAGAGGGACCCCAAAGATCACTTCTTTGTCTTCCTGATAGGTCCCAGGCTGGACACCATGGAAGCACATTAGAATCTTGGATTTCTGACAGGATTGCCCAATACAGTTGTGCAAGTTGAGCACTGTACAAAGGCACCACATCTAAAGGACCACCATTTACATTAAATACGGTCAGTTTGTATATTTATTACTACAGTTTTCTGGCAGATGGCAGTAATGTCCTGTTCCAACAAATTAGCCCATGATGACAATTTTCTAGCATACGTGAGACAAGAATTTTGAAGAAGGGGCAAGAGTGCCCACTGGTAACTCATACACAAGTGCAGTTTGGGTTAGCTGCAACCCAGTCAAGCTACTGTTCACTGCTCTCTTCCTCGGTCATCCTCGGCCCTGGGATAAAGGCTTCTTTTGCCTGTGGTGGGCTGAGTGAGCAGCAGCGTGGCTTTTACAGCCCAGGAGCCTGTCCACCCCTCCAGGGCAGGTTCCCTGTGCACCGATGGCCATGACATCAGTAGAGCTGGCAGTCTGACTTCCTCTTGGTCAGTTTCTAGGTGGAGACATTTTTTCCTACTTTCTACCTCAAGAATAGAAAACTTCACCTCTTCTTCTTTGCCCTCTTTCCCTAGGTTCCATTTGTATTGTCCCTGCTAATCTAAGGAAACCTATTCTAGGGATTTCTCTTTCGTTTCCCCCTTCCTTCCACTTCTGGCCTTTAAATTACAGACATTAGGCCATTTCTATACCTTACCCCGGGCATCTAAACCCTGTTTGGGGATTTCAGGTATTGCCGACTACCCAAAACTTTTGGGTTTGGGCATGTACTTGCTGCTTCCCCAGGAAGTCTCAAAGAGGAAGTGTTTTTTAGTGAAAGATGTGGACACTCAAATTTTATCTTGTCCCCCTCCCTTCACTTTTACACCCCAGCTGCTGTCAGAGTAACCTCTCTTTCCATCTTCACCCCTCTCTGTAAGCCTGATCAAAATGAGGAAGTGTGTGGTGATGTAGACACGAGGCAAAACAGTTTCTGGGGCTTGACATGACCAACACTATCTTAAAAAGCAAGTTGCTCTCAGTGACCCCCAGTTTACCCTTGGAGAGAAGGGCCCATATCAACTGAAAGAATTGTTCTGGCAAGTAATGGTCTTACCAGATAAGTAGATACATCAAGTTGTTTGCTGCTTTAGAATAAGCAGTTCTCAACAGGCACGTGCCACTTGGCTACAAGCCTTCTGTGTTCCCAGAGGCTATCTATATCCAGCCCCCACCCCTTTTCCGTGCACAGACCCACTGTCTTGCTGCTGCCCAAGACTCCGCTTAATAAGTTCCCTCAATAAGCTCTTTGTTTAATTCTGGAGTTGTCATCCTCTTTCTTCAGTCCGCCTCTGGAGGTCAGTTCTAGAATACTCTGGGAAATTTTCCCAACAGGAGGGTTGGTTTAAAATTCTCTAGCGGTGGGACATACAAATCCTAGTATACTGGAAGAAGCTACAATAGGACACAATGTTAAATTGCAATATGTTGTATGTGAGGAAGAGTCACTTTTCGACGTGTTAGCATGTTTTGAGAGGCAAGTATCTTGTAGGTCAAGTGATGCCGCACTGGCTAGAGATAACCTTGCCGACAGCAGAAATCTTGATTCATTTATTTATCCCATTTGTGTACAACAGGTGCACCAATACAGTCATTCATTGAGCATCTAGTACAAGCTAAGCGTTTTGCTAGGAGCTGAGGATAATCCATGTCAAAACCAGTTCCTGCTTTTATGGAGTGAACAGTCCACAGGTGGAGGCACTCCACAGGTGGGTCAAAAATGACATGCAATTTCATGCCGTATGAAATGCTCTACAAGGAAAGGACACTGTGCTGAATAGTATATAGAACCTACGTCAGACTGTGAGTGAGGGAAGGCAGGTCTGAGCAGGGCTTTTAAGCTGAGGCCTGCGGGATGAGAGGGAGCCAGCCCTGTGGAGACTACGGAAAACTCATTTCAGGCAAGAGAGTAAAAAGACGGTGAACTGAGAACTCTAGAACATAAGTTTGTACTCTTCTTCTTTTCCCCACCTCCTCAGGTTTCTCTTCACACTGGCTCCTTTGTTATTTCTACTAGTGAAGCATGAGAAGCACTGAGCGCCGTTCCTCCCACACGTAATAAATAATTAACACTTACTCTACGCCTGTTGCCAATTCTAAGTGTGTTACGTGCATTAACTCATTTAATCCTCATACCAACCCCATGATGGAGGTTCTGTTCATGTCTCCACTTTACAGATGAGAAAACGACACAGGCCAGTATGTAATATTGGTCACTATTAATATTGAAATCAGTAGTTTATTCAACAGTGCTATATCAAGCACTGTCAGGTTCCCGACAGACTTCATTTTGGCCATTTCTGATCTTTTCACCACTCATGTAGGTCCCCCTCACTGGGCTGTCTTCTGTGTGATTTGCAAACTTAAAGCTAGGTTTTTAAATCATTGTTCAAGTGATTGGTGGAAAATTTTTTAACACTGCTGATCAGGTTTTACAAAAAAAAAAAAATCTCTTGCTGTATCCTCCCTAGCCAGCAGTACCTTTTTGAATTCCATTCAATTTAGTAATGTTTATCGAAAACATACTCATTGGCCAGCATGCCTCTGGCCAGCATGCCAGACCCAGAAATTGAAAATCAGAGAAAGAAACAAACACGTACAAATGGCTGTAACAGAATAGGGTCCAAGCTCTACTGCTCTCACAATTGAAATACAAATATGAATGGAGACATGATTAAGTCTGTGGCTGCTGATTGGGAAGAATAAGACCTAGAGTCAAGTGGATGACATCCAGCAGGTGTATTCTTAACTTTAGTTTCCTTTTTTGTTTTTTAGATTTGTGTGTAACTGGTCAAAATCCTTTTAAATATAAAGATGTAACACCTCCACACTTGGGAATTTGTTGCCCTCATAAATCTGATTTGTCTTGGAAGAATTCTGCACCCCCACCAATGACCTGATTTTTCCTAATTATCTACTGTTTAGATGTAGATTCAGCATCAGATAGATTTTTTGTTGTTGTTGTTTAATTGCAGGTATGGAAGCAAATCTTTAAAGATGCACCTACTAAGCAAAATAGTAACTGTTGAAGGAGAATTGGTGCCTGGTGTGCTTATTTCTAAGTTAAGCAGGAACTTAATTTCTGCAACAAAAAAGAGTGATCCACCCTCCCCAACAGTGTTAGCGCACTTCTGCTTGTGCTCCCTGGTTCCCCCTCACTTAGGTAAGCACTAAAATAAACAGGAAAGGGGAACTATGCAACTGGCCCCAAGCAACCAGCCCAGTCAGTTATGGTTACAGCTTGGTATTTGCAAAGAAAAAGATGAAACGCTGTGAAAGTTCCTCATTCATATTCTAATGGGCACAAAATTTCTCTTCCAGAGGGACCTGGCCTCACCCTCAACCATTTTCAAAGAGTAGTTTCTTGCAATGAACAGTTAAAGTGTTTCTGTAAGCAGAGAGTATAAATTTCTGTTTTCCAAACCAATTTTTATATCTGAAGTGTCCACATTTTCATGAGGCAAGAATACCACAAGAGGATGTAAAGGATCCGACGACTACTAAATCAGCAGAAAACGCATCAGTGTTAGGGAGATGCATTCCAAGGAGATTTAATGGGAATGAATTTAATTAAGGTTTTTTCCAACTAGCATTCTGAAAGGGCCTGTTCTCTCTTCCTGTCATTGAATCTATCTATGGACTTATTATTTTTTTTTTTAAGGAACAGAATATAAATTGTAATATCATTATTCAAATAGGGGAGAAGTGACATTTTAGACCTGTGCCCATCAAAGGCAGGAAAACACATGCTGACTCTCATTCTCAACTCCATCACCATGTGGTAGAGGGACCTCAGAATAGCAGTTTGTAACTTGGGTCTGTGAATTTAGATGGTAAAATAAAGTTCATCTTTGTTTTCTCTAACTGAAATTTAGCATTTCCTTCAGTTACAATGTAGGTAACAAAGTAGAATAGTGATGGTAGCACCTGTGACTTTGTCACCAAGAGAAATCGCAGATCTTTTCAAATCACATGACATTGTTGCAAATACTTCAATTTATACTTATCCCTACTTCAGATCATGATTAAATATTAAAGATGCTCTAGATATTGTTATTTACAAGGTTACTAAAGAAGCACACATTACCATGTTGTAACTTTATTTGGTTAACTATCTCAACACCGTTGTCTTCCTTTGTAATCTTAGGTATTCTATTTCTTTTAATTTAAAAAATGTTTTAGAATTTAAAAACATTCTGAGACGAGTCCATAGACTTCACCTAGACTATGAAAGAAGTGCCCCACAACATAAAAAATTTACGTACCCCTTAGGACATGGATCTCCAACCCCCAGCCATGGACTGTTACAGGTTTGGGGCCTGTTAGGACCCGGGCCACACAGCAGGAAGTGAGTGGCGGGCGAGCAAGAGAAGCTTCATCTGCATTTGCAGCTGCTCCCCAGCACTAGCATCACTGCCTCAGCTGCACCTCAGATCATCAGGCATTAGATTCTCATAAGGAGCATGCAACCTAGATCCCTCGCATATGTAGTTCATAGTAGGGTTTGCGCTCCTATAAGAATCTAATGCCTGATGATCTGAGGTGGAGCTGAGGCAGTGATGCTAGCGCTGGGAGCGGCTGCAAATACAGATTAACCTTAGCAGAGAGGTTTGACTGCACAGAGACCGTAATAAATCAATTGCTTGCAGACTCATATCAAAATCCTATCAGTGAGTAGCAAGCAACAATTAAGTTGCATCTGGTGGCAGGATTTATAGCAGCAGTGAATTGATGTACTTCAATTGTACAGCTGCATCTGGTGGCAGGCTTTAAGTCAGAATCTGACACTTATTTTAGTCTGTGCATGGCCCACCCATTATTTTATTTACCATTTGCATCCACGCCTCCTTCCTGCACTGGGCACTTATCTCAGTCACAGTTTTGGTAAGGGCCATAAGCTGACCCCAGCCAAAATGAGTAAAAAACAAACATCACTAGAAAGCTTCTTTGAAAAGGGAAAAAAAACCAATGATGACACAGCAGAAGACTCTGAGACTGCCAACAAAAAGAAAGCTGCATTTAAAAGAAAATACCAAGAGTCCTACTTAATTTGCAGGTTCATTACAACAGGTGATTCACATTCTGCATGCCCACTTTGTGTAATATGTGGTGACCAGCTATCCAACGAAGCCATGAAAGCTTCAAAACTGCTTCGCTGCATGGAGACCAAGCACCCTGCATTAAAAGACAAGCCTCTGGAGTTTTTCAAAAAGAAAAAACTCATGAACATGAAGAACAGAAGTAATTATTGAAGGCCACCGCTTCATCAAATGTGTCTGCATTGAGAGCATCATTCTTAGTGGCTAATTGCATTGCTAAAGCTAAGAAGCCCTTTACTAAGGGTGAAGAATTGATCTGACCTACTTGCTAAGGACATTTGTCATGAACTTTTAGGAGAGGCTACAGTTCAAAAGGTGGTACTTGTTCCTCTTTTGGCTAGCACCATAACTCGATGAAGTGATGAAATAGCAGAGGATATCAAAACACAGTTGCTAGAGAGGATTAATGAGTCACCATGGTACGCAATCCAGGTTGATGAGTCTACTGATACTGACAACAAGGCAACGATGTTTGTTTTTGTGAGATATAGTTTTCAGGAACATGTGTGTGATGCTATGTTATATGCGTTTTTGATGCCAACGAACACCACAGCCGTGGAACTATTCAAGTCTTTGAATGATTACATATCAGGAAAACTGAATTGGTCATTTGTGTCGGTATATGCACGGACAGAGCAGCTGTCATGACTGGACGGCTTTCTGGTTTCACTACTCAGGTCAAAGAGGTCGCTTCTGAGTCTAAGTCTACACACTGTGTTATCCACAGAGAAATGCTGGCTAGCCGAAAATGTCACCTGAACTTAACATTTTGCAGGATGTGATTAAAATTATCAACTACATTAAAGTACATGCCCTTAACTTACGTTTGTTCATGCAGCTCTGTGAGATAGATACAAAGTGCACATGTCTTTTCTTAAACATAGATGTGAGATGGCTTTCTAAAGGTAGATCAGTGGCCAGAGTTTTTGAGTTATGACAGCCACTCCAGAGATTTCTTTTAGAAAAACAGTCACCACTGGCGGCACAGTTCAGTGACACAGAATGGGTCACAAAACCTGCTTACTTGTGTGACATATTCAACCTGCTTAACCAACTCAATCTGTCACTTCAGGGGAGAATGAGAACTGTGTTCAAGTCGGCAGATAAAGTGGCTGCATTCAAAGCCAAACCGGCATTATGGGGGCGACGAGTGAACACTGGGATTTTTCACATGATCCAAACATTAGCAGAGATTTTGAAAGAGAATGAGCCAGAGCCTTCTTTCTCCCAGCGGGTACATGATCACCTCTCTCAGCTTTCAAAAGAGTTTTGAGCATTACTTCCCAACCACACACACACAAAAACAAACTGGGGAAGAATGGATTTGTGACCCATTTGAGAATAAGCCAGGTGAATCGACTTTGTCCATGCTAGAAGAGAATCAACTGGTTGAGACTGTAAACGATGACGGCCTTAAAAGTATGCTTGAGACAACTTCAAATCTCCATATGTTCTGGATTCAAGACAGAGTATCCTGAGGTTGCCATAAAAGCACTGGAAGCCTGCCTCCATTTCCAACATCCTATCTTTGTGAAGGGATAGCAACCAAGACGAGATTACGGAGGAGACTGGACACAAACAACACGTTTCAGGTGTCACTGTCTCCCATCACCCCCAGATGGGACCATCTAGTTGCAGGAAAACGAGCTCAGGGCTCCCACTGATTATGTATTATGGTGAGTTGTATAATTATTTCATTATATAATACAATGTAATAATAATAGAAATAAAGTACACAATAAATGTAATGTGCTTGAATCATCCTGAAACCATCCCCCCCTCCTGGATCTGTGGAAAAATTTTCTTCAATGAAACTGGTCCCTGGTGCCAAAAAGGTTGTCAACTTCTCCCTTAGTAGACTCTCAGTATTCTCCTTGGTGTTTTAGTATTCCTTTAGTGCATTTCATATGGTTTCAGTTACTTCTTTTCCAATAATGCATCTTAACCAAAAACTCAGATGTAGTATAATTGTGAAATATGAGATCATTTGATCTTCAAATCACTGGTTAAAAACTGCATCAGCTATTCAAGAGCTGACTACCTCAGTCACAAATTAACAAGGGCCCCTTTTCTCCCTGGCTTCCTCTTTGGCTGTTTACCACATGGTTCTTTTACTATGGGTCACAGGTGCCCTGACAGATAGGCAGAGCATCCAGGGGAAATGATACTCAAATCTGACGATTTTCTCACATTGCTCAGAAGTTGTGGATAGATGGAGGTTGAGAGTATTGATTACATTAAGATTTTGGATTACCTGTAGATTTTAATTACTATGTCATCCCTGTCCCAATGTCTTTTGTCTTCCCCTGCCACTGCACTCCTATAGCTCTAATGAGACACCTATCAGATGCTATTCCCTGTTGTTAGTTATCATTGCAGTGCATATGCTCTGAATTCATGGAACCTGTGTTATCCTTCACTTGGGTTGCTCCGGTGCTTGGCAGACAATACCTATGCCATCAGGAGGTGTGGCTGAATTGAACAGCTGTCTACTATGTATATTTAGCGGGTCTTTTTGCTTGAAGATGACAGTGCTTTAATGATAGTTTTCCATCTTGGATTTGTTTATACAACATCTAATTCACAAATGCTGAACATTTACTTTGTGCTGGGCATCATGTTAGACATTAGAGACAGAGATGAACATGATATAACCACTTCCTCCCAGAAGTCTAAGGCCATAAGGATGGCAGACGATAAATATTGAGATAGAGTATAATGAGAGCAAAGATATTAACCAACTATGTTGGTGGCACAAAGGAGGGAGTAGTTAATTCTAGAGAATGGGTATCAAAGAAGATGCTGGAGTGGGGACCTGAAAGATGAGTAGGACTGGGCCAATGGGGAGGGAAGGTAGAGACTTTCCAGGAATGGAGGGCTATAAATCTTACAGTATTGGAGTAGCAGACAGCATTCTTTACCAACCCAACACGAACCCAACACCTTCCCTCTTTCTTTCCCACTAATACAATCCTAGTTTTGTATCTGGAGAGACCTCAAGGAAAGCAAGCTTTTCCCCAGACCAGGCTCAGGAGCCAGTCAGAAGCCAATCATGGTCATTCCTTTAATCTTTGCCAGTGATTGGTCCAAAAAAATCATGTGACCACATTCTGGTCAATGATTTATAAGAGGATGCCTGCTTGGAACCTTCCTATTGGACATAAGGAAAACAGAGTCTTGCTAGGAGAAAGCTAACTTTCCCTTTCTTGTCTTGAAAAGTATTGTATTTGCAGCTGTGGTAGTTCTTTGTGACAGCAGAAAGATAATAAGAGCCCAATGGCTCTTTGATAGTAACACTGAATAGCAACAAATACTAGTAGCAACTGGACTCCCTCTGTGGGAAAAAATTAAGCCCCGCTTATTTATGCTACAGTAGATATTTTTCCCTTATAATTAAATACATTATAACCAATTTACTTAGTTGCCGTAAACTGTTTTTCACAGGTCTCCCAGTGGTACCAATGAGGTCACATGACTAATACCCCTGAGTTTTACTGGCAGATTATCCTTGACCTGCATAACTCTAGGATTCAACTCCTTCCTCCTTCAATCCCTCTGGTCACTTCAGGGAGACCCCAAGGGAACATTTTTGGGAATGTGGTTTCCTCCCTGCTACTCTCTATCACCCCACTAGCACCACTATCATCACCATGCTGAAACAGTACTCTGCAAAGCTAGGAGAAAGCTCTTCTCTCTAACTCTGTTTTACTCTTTCACTAGCCCTCCAAATGGTGTGAACGCCTCGAATGTCACAAAACTTTGGTCGAGTATACCTTCTATCCCCTGCTTACCCCTGCTATCTGTGGGAGAATTTCTGAGGAATAGGAAGCACACTGTTTTCATCTACTTTTGTGTCTTTCCCCAGAAGCTTAGCATCATTCTTCTCCTTTAGACAGAACAAACAATGACTAAAGCCCCCAGGCATATCAACTCATGCCAATAGATGTCTCAGGGTTTTGCTTTCCTGGCACCACACAACTACTCTCCAATAAGCTCAGCACAGAGCACAGTTACACATGCACGTGGAGGAATGGGAACATGATCTTGCAAAGACAGGTGGCCAGGGACTTCATATATCAAGGTAAGAAATATAAGCTGTAATTTCTAAGCCAGCACTTCCCAACAAAGTGAGCTGTATGGTGTGTTGAGACACTACCCTACCCTCTCGGCCCTTGGGACTACTGGGCAGAGCCTGGAGGTGTTGCCTACAGCAGCAAGTGGCCTTGTGTGGGTCTAGGAAGGTGGAACCAAGCAGAATGAGGCCTTTTGTGACCATGACATAAAAAGACTGGGAAACAGTGGGGAGCCCCTGAGGGATTTTTAATAGAAAGTAATCTGATCACCTTTCCATTTTGGAATAAAATGAGAAGGCAATGCAAAGGCTGGATAGAAGGAGTGGACAGTGAGCCTGGGACTAAGAATACCCATCTCACAGGTATGAAGTGATGAGGGACCAAACTAAGGAGTAGGTGTGAGAAAACAGAAACTATCTGGGATAGGAGAAATCTTAAGGAGATAAGATCAATGGGCTTGCTGATTAATTAGATATAGGGAGAGAGAGAAGTATCCAGGATGCTTTTGGATTATGAATCTGGGTGGGCAGTGGTGTCATCCAGAGAGACTGGGAACATGTGGGGAAAAGGTGTGAAAGAAAATTGGTTTGAGGTGCTATAGAACAGCAGTCCCCCACCTTTTTGGCATCAGGGACAGGTGGCTCCTATAAGAATCTAATGTCTGGTGATCTGAGGTGGAGCTGAGGCAGTGGATGCAGATACAGATGAAACTTTGCTCGCTAGCCCACCGCTCACCTCCTGCAAGTGTCCAAAGGAGACAACCAGCAGACATGTAGACATATAGATTTAAAGCTCAACAGATGATTCCGGTATAGAGATTTTAGAGTCTTTAGCAGGTAAGTGCTGGCAAAAGCCCATGAACATTGGTGATATTGACCAGGGAGAAGAGAGCAGTGATGAGAGTACTAAAGACAGAGCAAGTGATAGAAGCTCAACTTAAACTGGTTTAAGTCAAAGGACCAGGACTGAAGACCCAATTTTGGTGGGCTTCAATCAATTTTTCTCTGTCTCTGTCTTTGTCTCTGTCTGTCTGTCTTTCTGTCTATCTCATCTCTGAATCTCTTGAAATATTGGCCTCATTGTCACCTATTTCAGACAGGACTTTATGAAGTAAAGAACGCAGTCACTGCTAGCCCCAGATTATTCATCCCAGTAAAACATTTATTTTTCTCCCACCATTTGAATAACAATCTATGGAAAAAAAAAAAACCCTGATTGGCTTTGCATGAGTCACATGACTTATACTTAGACCAAACACAGTTGCCAGATATGGGGTACTTGGATTGGCCAGACCTGAGTCATGTGCCCTCATCTGGGGTAGTGTGCAGTGGCAGTTCTTTTACCAAAGAAACGGTAAAGCTTTCTGGGTAGATTTAGTTATCATGATCCCCTACATATTAAAATTTAAAGAGGTATGTAGAAGAAGGGGAACCAGTGAAGGAGAAAGTTGACATATCTGAGTAGATTATCAGCTGTTCAGAGGCCAAGAACTGTGTCTTTTTCACATTTGTTTTTCCTTTCCCCACCTTCTGGTACATAGTGCAATGCCTATAATCAACAAGTGTGTATGAAATGGATTCATAAATACTCCCGATGAAAAGTAGTGGGGATTTGTCAAGAGATGTAACAAAGACTGACACCTAAAAATCTTGTTTGGGTAATGTATAAAAGCACATTTTTTTAAAAAGTGACTGGCTACCATTGACATAATTATTAATAGATTCTCTGAAAAGAGCTAATCCTTTCTATGGTTTGGATGAAGGCATCATATCAGTTTAGACCAAAATAGTTATAGTTGGGAATTTAATTTATGGGGTATCTTATGGAAATCAGGTGTTGTTGTTTTAAAAAATGTCTTATTTCTCTGTTCTAGGGTTTACTGTAATTTCATGCTGCATTTGTAAGCCTGCAGGCTTACAGATGCTAGATAGAAAGAGGATGGCCAATAAAATCTTTATTAATTGGTGACTTACTTCCAACTTTGGGTAACAGATGCCAGGGAGGAATGAAGGCTTGTAAACCACAGTAAACCATCACCAAACTCCCCTCAGATAGTGGATATGACAATTTTTTCCTTGTCAAGTACCTTCTATATCCACTAGGGGGAATCTTGCTGTGCATCAAAGCTTGGCTGCATAATGGAATAATATACCCATGAAAACTTGCTTGTCTGTTGATGGAATGTGTTCTCCACTCTATATGGGCTCAGAGATCTGTCATGTTGTCATTTTTTTTTTCAAACAAATGAGAGAATATCAAGTATGTTAAAGAAAATCAATTCTTTAAATTCTCACTGGATTTAGGAAGAATTCACTAAACATCTTAGATGAAAGTTTTTATTGTAAACAGAAATTTATTCTATGAAAAGGAGGGTTTTTATTTGCTTGAATCTTTGCTTATTAAAAATAGAAAATGCTAAATCTGTGCCCTTTCAATTTTAAAGAGCTTAATTTTAAATACCTGTTAGACACTAGTGTGATCTTAATGCTCAGTGGAGTTCTTAAAGTATTATTGGCACTCAGTTGATAATTATTATAATTATTATAAGCTTGTCTAACATAATTACAGTATAAAACTCTTCCCTTTTGAACACAAAGCCATATTCAAACAAAGTTTGAAAGGTGCTGTAAATTAACAAATAATTCAAATGCAATCCTCAGACTTGCATTCAGTGGTTACTTCTCCATATTGTCAATAATACTTTTTTTGTGGCTGGATATTGCCTTTCTCCTTTTGCATTCTCTGTCTCTCAGAGATAATTCAAAAATTGGAAAATATTTATTGTGCATATGCCAGGTAAAGTCATTCTATTTGGGACTGTGGGCACCTCAAAGAATGACTCCTGATCCTAAAGATTTTACAGTCTTTAGTGCTCAATTCAACCAAGGTTTGTTGACCATTGAGTCTGTGCAAGGTCCAGTAAGCTGCACAGAGATGGAACTATCAGTCAAGCTCACCATCACACCTCCAGTCTGCAGCACATGCTTAGCACATGGTACATTCTTGAGAAGTATTTGTTAAAGGAATGAACAGACAAATAAACAAAAAGTGAGGCATAAAGGGAATCGTGGAGATAAATTGAATAAGACACTATCCCTGATCTCAAGGAAACTCCAATTTAGTGGAAGAGCTACTATATACACCACTAATGCATAATGTATAATGTAAATTGCGGTATGTAAATGCTATCACAGATCGGCAAATAAAGTGCTATTCAAGTTCAGAGGAGGGAATCCATAACCAAGCAGAGGAATCAGTTCAGTTAAATTCACCAGGCAAGTCGAATACACTGCTAAAGCAGAGCCTGGCAAGGAGGAGATTTTCACTACCATTCTAGAATAAATGAATGAACACTTATTAAATACTAGCTCCTAGTATTTAAGTGCTAGTTCCCGGGGCACAAAGATGAATTAGAACTTGATTTCTCTTTCAATGTAAGGTTTGTTTGTTTGTTTGTTTGTTTGTTTGTTTTTGTTTAGGAGCTCATAGTCTGGTAGGGGATTAGCTTTTAAGAAAGAACCCCAGGAGAAAGTGGCTTTTAAACTGGGCCTTGAAGGATGAGTAGGAGTTTGCAAAGTAGAAAGATGTTTTAGATGAAAAGTACAACATATGCAAAGCCACGGAGTGTGAAAGGCCTTATAATTATTCTAAGCTTGTCAACATATTTACAGTGTAAAACTCTTCCCTTTGCAATACAAAGTCATATTCAAACAGAGTTTCAGGCCTTGTTTAAAGGCTATCGCACTGCTAAAAGTGGAAGACGGTACCAAGTATACCCCTAGCTCTCAGCTTAAAGCCCTATATATCAAAGTCCTTTAATAAATACTTGTGTTTTTTTTTTCCCTGACAGTAAGGATAGTAAAAATCAAAAGGCAAGCATAAGTCTTAAGTGATGGTCAAACCCTAGTAAATGTGCTCAGTACTGGGCATGTGCCCAAGAAATGCCAGTTAAAATTCCATCTTAAAAATGGGATTTGAAATGGGTGTTATGGGCTAAACTGTGGCCCCTCAAAATTCATATGTTGAAATCCTAACTCCTAGTACCTCCTAAAATGTATTTGGAGATGAGGTCTTTAAAGAAGTAAAATAAGGTCATTAGGGTAGGTCTTAATCCAGTACTGCTGTTGTTCTTATAAGAAGAAGAAATTTGGATACAGATATATACAGAGGGAAGACTGTGTGTGAAGACACAGGAAGAAGGTGGCTATCTACAAGCCAAGAAGGAAGACCTCAGAAGAAACCAACTCTGCTGACATCTTGACCTCAGACTTCTAACCTCCAGAATTGTGAAGATATAGATTCTGTTGTTTAAGCCCCCCGGGCTGTGGTATTTGTTATGCCCCCCTAGGAAACTAATACAGTTAGTTTAACATAGCATCAAAGAGTTCTGATGGTATCTAATAATGGCAATAAATAATAACGTTATTGTCCCTTATTGAGCATTTCCTATGTGTCAGGCATTGTTCTAAATGCTTCGCATCTATTATCCCATTTAAATGGTTGAAAACTTCATGAGAGAGATGCTGTTTTTCCAGGATGCTGAGGCTCAGAGAGCCCAAGGCTACATAGTTACTGAGTGGTGGCACTGGGTGTGGAACAGTCTTTGTACAAAGAAAAAGCATCTTTTCCTTTGGGCACACCCAGCCCCATGCCAAGATGTGGGCTTGGTGAACAGAAGGCGGGCAGGATTTCAGTCCCTCTTGTCCTGATGCCCTTGTGTAGGCTAACCCTTTGTGGTGGCCCACTCTGTATCCAAGCACTTATCCATTATAGTGGACTGCCCAAGGGGCTGGGGTGGCTAGGGGCAACACCACTGCGGAAGGAACAGGTGGGCGCGTAAAGGGATTCTGAGAGCTGAGAACCTCACCTCACCAAACCTCACCTGCTCCACAGTTGGCAATGGAGCCTGCAGGAGCACAGGTCAACATGTTCTAGGTCCTGGTGGCGGGCTTCCAGGGGGTGTACATCCCTGGAAGAGACTTGATTCGGCCCAATTCATCTAACTGACCTGAGAACAGCTCTGTCTCCAGTTTTCCTCAGTCAGCAAGAAATCCAATTTGCGAGGATCACACACCTCTCCTGCTACCATCACCCTTGCACCCGACCCCCTCAAAATCAAAGAAACTGAAAAACGCATCTTTGACTATTTGACTATAAGTGTGCCTTTCCTCACAATTAAAGATCTCGAATGTCCCAAATTTGCAGCTTTCATAGTGGGGGGATAAGTCTCTGACAGTGTAAATATTTAATCACCATTAAGAATGTCCGATAAATGAGGGGAGTCAGGTTTCAAATTGGCTGGTTCAGATGATTAAAGTGCAGAAGTCAGGGCAGGGTAAAAATAAAGTACCCTCTAAAAAAGTAATGTCTTTAGAACTCTAGATGGTTTCTATTTCTACTCCATAGAACACTGTGTGTATCACCTGTCCTTGAGCTATGAAGAATATCCGATTTACTTTTAAGTATTAGTGGGGGTGGGATGGGGTGAGGTCTGGAGATAAGGAAGGTATTGCAATCTCTTAATAATCTGTTTTGGTAATAACGAATAAAAACGGAATTTCTAGACTATACTGAAGGGACTGTAGAAGTTCAGACTTAAGGGGAAATGTCTAAAAAGAAAAATGCAGTGTGTTCAGTTTCATGTCTTATTTGAAAATATACTTCAAATGTTGAGCAGTGTTTTAGAGATCATGACCACCCCTGTCCCCTGCCACCTTCAGAACCCTCAGCCCCCAGTAGTTCTCGGTTGACATTTAAGATAAAGCTTTTACTTTTATGATTTGCTGGAAAAAATATATATAATCCTACCCAGTCAGGTTTCTGTATCTGAATCACCACTTGTCTGTATCACCAGGTTGAATTTAGTGCAGAAAAGCCTGTGCAAAGGGAAGAAAAATGGAGCCTTTTCCATTGTCAGATTTGGGGGAACCAAACACTTGGAGAGAAAGACCAGGAGTTCCTTGTGCCTAGCAGGTTTTTTTGTGCTTTCCATCAATGGACAAACAGAATACACAGGTTTAAATATCATTCTTTAACTATCACTGCTCCATCCATGTTTGGAGGGAGGTTGGTTCATCAGTCATAGTTCTTGTAGGAAACAGATGACACATGCAAATGAATACATAATGAAGAGACCATTAAGGGACCATAAGGAAGGAGTAAGGTGAGGGAGTGGTTATAACCTAGAGAAGGCTGACTATAGCTGTAGCTGTCAGAGAGGGTTTCCCACAGGATCTGTGGCCTCTTAAACTTCTCTCTAGTGGGGAGGGAGCTGGGAGAATAAATATCTAGATATCACACTAGCCACTACCCTTGGATCTCATGTTGGGGCTTCCCATTGGCTGAGTCCAACCAGAAGCCAAAAGGCAAGGGAGACGGCTATAAATATTAAACTTCTGGGTATAGAGCGGGATGGGAAAGAGTGGAGGAATGGTCTGTGCAGAGAATGGAGACTATCCAGCACAGATGGGAACGAAGAAATACACAGGGTTGATTAGAGAAGGGGTGGAAAGGCAAGGTAAATGCTCATTCTTCCATAGGATTTGCACTTGGGCTTCTGTGTGTGGGGCTTTGAGTATCCAAGAGATGCGGTTTGGACCTCCATATTCCCAGTGCCATCCTCAGGGCGGGTGACAAGCGGGGTTGCCCTAACCATGGAGACCACATACTGAGCTTCCCAACAGCAACAACTCATGCTCAGAGCTGATGCCAGTTGCTTCTTGCCCACATTGGCATAAATATTTTCTAGGGACTAGCAAGTGTATAAGAATGAGAGGAGGTGCCAGCTTGGTGGTGAGCACCAGACCACTCGTAGCCAAGTCCAGCAACTTTATTGTCAGCTCAGAGCATCTCCCCCAGAATCTCAAGGAAACAGAAGGATTGAGCGACTGTGAAGTTATCTGTGTGTTTATCTTATCTTCTGCTATTCATTTCAAGAGTTTGAATTATTATTAATATGAGGGCCTGGTTTCTGGCAGCTCTTCTCTTTGAAAGGGTTTATGCCAAGCTGCCAGTTATCAAAGGATTCAGGGCCTAGGATTATGCTGACAGGGAGCCTCAGAACTGTGATGGCAGAACAGAGACATGGGGGAAAAAATGTTGAATTAAAGAGTGATCAGCATTTTGTGTATATTCCTTGATGGCCTTTTGGCTTCCTGTTTTTTAAAAAACAGCATGGAATCTATGAGCAGGGACAAATTTGAATCTTATGAAAATCAGAGAGAAGTTGGTAACCAAGAGATGGCTCAGCAAGTTACAGAAATTTTCCCAATCTGAAGAAACAATTAACTGATGACTGTGTAATTCATGCAGGGTGAACTCCAGGTGACCTGGAAAAACACTGTGATGGCTGATGATTTACTATATTTTGCTTTCAACTAGTAATCATCTCAGACTCTTGAACACTGATAGTTTTGATAAATGCTTCGAAGAAAGGGCTCAAGAGAAACTTCATGACGTGAGAAATAAGGTACTAGGGGGCCAGGTCGTTGTCCTAGACACCAATCTCTTAAAACCAACTGAAATTTACATCTTTTCCATAGGCAATAGTTCATTCATGCCTAAAACTGAGTAAAGGCCCTTATTTAGCTTAAAGGAATCATTTTAACCTTGAGTAAAGAATTGTTTCCTTGTACATTCAATCCATTCTCCCATCTACAATTATAATTTTGCTGGTGAATGACCATGACCTGTTAAGCCATGTCATGGGTAAAGAGGACAACTATAATGTTGGGGGTGGGGAAGAACCCAAATTCCACCTACTGAAGGAACACCAGGGAGCCTTCATCACTTTAACCAAAGGCACAGGCACTATCACCAAGCATAAGAATGCTCAACAATTGTCTGGGGCCATGTTGGGTGATCGGGGAAGATGAGGCTGTATTCCCTCAGCCACATCTTAACCGGGCTGCATTTGACTGACTTTTCATTTGATTGAACTGCATTCAACTCATCTCTCAGCATCAATTCTAACTTATTAAATGGCTCTTCATCTTATCTGCTTTCAACCATCTACTCATCAGCAGACTAGAAAGGAGGCTGGCTTATTTCTTTTTCCTGTCAGTCACCGAAAGGGGCTGGGAACTTTGATAAGGACCTCAGTGTGAAAGATCACATAGATTTGAGCAAAGCTTGGAGCAGAAAGTGGCCTGTCTTAAGTCTTAGAAGGACAACACTGGTACTATTTGACCCACTGGGTAGCATTTTCCAAATGCTGTCCACAGGTTATAGCTATATAGACAAGGCATAAAGACAATTCGTTGATCACCAGAACTAATATTCTTAGTTGCTTTCAATCCCTGCTGGCCCAGTGATCCCTACAGACCACTGTCATTTTTTTTTTTAAGTCAGAAAGAAAACTGAAGCCCCAATGATAGCCATCTTGTGACTGTGACCAATTGCCTGCTGAACAGATCTTAATGTCCTGAGCCTCAGCAAGGAAACCTCTGAATCTATAAAGTCCTGCCCAGCAGAAATGAGTCTGATTGTGGATGGTCTGGTTAACCCAGATTGCCTTTGGTGCCTGAGGGAGTTGATATTTTCTCATTATGAAGACTTTCTCATCTAGTGAACGCTACAAATAAAACTGCTTGAAATCAGTCTGAACTGCCTATTTCCGTGGTAGCAAACTAGAAGACAAAAAGATCTGTCCAGAGGACAAATCTGCACCATATTCTTTGTGTGTGTTTTGGGGCAGGGGGGATGCTCAACCAGTTATGCTACAAGGAGTTCTGAGTGTGTAATAAGTGACCACCAACAGGATGGGCTCCATCAGTTGGAGAGGGAAGTTTTGTCACGAGACTTTACCCTTGGCCAGCGGGCAGTATCCAAGAGGAAGAAATCAAAGACACACAGAATCCATATGTCTAAATATTTATTTCAGTTATTCATATTTCCCACACTTTTTACATGTGAACTTGTGTCCTGAAGGTGGAGCTTTAGTACACAGGAAGATTGGAAAAGGGCAAACACGCTTGTACAAAATAGGGCAGAATCAGCAAAGAATACATTTATATGCTTCCTAGTATCCTACATTTTTTCACGCTATAAAGTAGGCACAGATTAAGATTTCTTTCACAGTAGGAGCCTGTATACAATTAAATGGGAAGAAAAAGAAACCGATTCTCAAGAGTGGGGCTTATGGTCCCAGTAGAATGGTGAGAAACTGTTGCCATCATAGGTGTTTATACTCCTTACTGGTAGTATTTTTGTGTTTCTTTTTCAAAATGAGGCAGCAATGACTTGAGTAGTGATCAAAATGCCACACCATAGAGTATGTTTAATCCAAATAATTCTTAAGATGGTCTGCTACTGATTGTACCAACTCTACCGGACTTAGAAAAATTACTTGGTCACCAGTGAAGTAAAACTATCTCTGCGATGGAATTGAACTGTTGCGTCCGGCACAACAAATGCTGCCACAGCCGGTTCAACGGCAGTGAAGATCAGTGCATTCTTCATCATTCACAGGGAAAATTTTCAAAATAACGGAACATAAATCCCCTACTATGCCATGAGGGGTTCAATGAGCTTCTGCAGATGTTTCTTCGATACTATTTTTCCATTTGCAGCAGTGCAAATATCCTTAAAACATTTCAGGAGCACAGGGAATGAGGCGCAAAGGTCTGATCATTTTGGAGCAGAGAGAGAATCTGAATTACTCTGCTCAAAGTCTCCTGATTAACATCAAACCAGTATCTCGGGCTTTTCCCCTTCCTCCTCCACTCTCCTCACCTGCACTCCAACCACTATCACCAAGGCAGAATGAGTGACCTTGTATCTCGTGGGAAAGCATTTGATGAGAACTTTCAGGCAAAGATAATGTTATCTAATTTCAAAGAAGGAAATTATAAATGGAAAGATGACCTCTCTGAATTCAGAATATGAGAGCCCCTGATGGAATGATAAGATCTTTTAACTGCATGTCTAGGGCAGAAACTCATGTTTCTCTTCTGCTTCTTGCTTCACCTTACCCTCCTTTCCTCAAGCCTTCCAGAGTTCCGTTTCCTGCCTTATTCCTCCGCACTGGGGTGAACTCAAGGCAGTGTTGTAGAAGTTTAAAACCTGCAACAGCTGCTACTTCAGGAGGGCTCAGCATCTGGAGGAAGCCCACACACCCTATTCTCCCTGCGTCCCCCAGTAGATTCCATCCAGAGTTGGGGAACTGGAAAGGGGGTGCAACCAGTTATCCTCCCTGGGGCCTCTGGCCTGAGAATAGCTTGGGAAAGGACAGAGATCATTTCCTAAGGATGCACAGAGGTCCTCAGGATCCCCTGGTACCTTCCTGGATCACCTGCCAAGCTGTAAGGGTGCTTGGTGATGCTCTCAGCTGCCTCAGAAAACTGGAAGGCATTTGTGCATCCTCTAGGAGTCCTCCTTCTGAGAAATCATGAACCTTCACCCAGGGAGGTAGTCACCAGGTGTACAGTGATTCAGAAGTTCATTGTGCGCCCTCTTGGTGGCTTTGGGGGCAACCAACTGGTATTCACCCCCCTGTATGAGTTGATGAGATCTCAGAAGGCCCAAAGGAAAGAAGTGGGAAGGGATGAGACAGGGAAAGGATGAGACTGGTCTCTAGGGAAATAAGATACCTGCTTCTAAGATTAGAAGGCTGGGCTGGGGAGGAGAGGTTGAAGCATTTAACTTAGGGAACTTTTCAGTCACACCTGCTGAGAATGATCTTACTGTAATGGCCACAGGTGGCTCTTGGCTAGAGCAGAATGTGTGAGCGACCCTGGAGCTAGCTAGATGTGGATTCGAATGTGGACTCTGCTGTTTACCAGCAGTAGGACACTCCGCAAGTTTCATAACCTCTCCATGATCATTCTCTTCACTACTAAATGGGGATAATAGTCACTAATTAAGAGTTGTTAAAGGTATTAAAGGAGTCTTGATGCATGTAATAAATTTAGAACAGCACCCAGCTCGTAGTAAGTGCTCAATAAATGCTAGGCATGATCATTACGGTTAGATGGTGAGTAGAACTTTCAAAGCACTAAGTTTAAAAGCCTGGGACTCTGTTGCCAAGGGAGATTAGAGAACCTTTTCAAATATGGGAGCTCCAGCCCCGGGGACTGTCCAAAACCAGAGTCTTGGCGCCTGCCTTTCCCCCACTTCACTTCTCTGACCAGGGAAAACCATCCGCAGTGACAGAGGCGCCTTGGCCCCCGCCCTCCCCCCTAGCCTCTGACTCGTCCACGTCTCTAGCGCGTCTCCCCAGGGCCTCCCTCCCGCTTCTCCACACCTGTCAGCCGCCCTCGCGCCTCCCTGTAGCTGGAGCCCCCGGCCTCAGCTGCAACCTCTTGGCGCCCGGGGTCCACGCTCCGAATGCCTCGCGTGTCCCCACACCCTTGCCCCACCCCCCGCCCCAGCTGCTCTTGTAAACAAAACCAGAGCGTTGGAGCAGCCCCGAGGGCCGACGCGTGCGGGAGCCTGCTCTGTGCAGTGTTTGCGCGCCCCGGGAGCTCCGAGCGAGCCAAGGGGCGATGGTGGCGGCCGTGGCGGCAGCGGCTGGCGGCTCAGCTTTGTTTTGAATAGATGAAAGAGGCCACCTACACTGTAACCCAAATTATGAGACCTCCCTCCTCCCTATCTCACCGAATCAAGGGAGAGGAGATGGGCGTGGAGGGAGGGCGGGCGGACAGGAGGCGGAGGGCGGAGGAGGAAGAGGATGAGGAAGGGGGCCAGTTGCATCCCACTTTCACAATGGGAAAGTGAAACGCACAAGCACACCCAACCTCTCCAGCCCTCCCCGCCTGCCTCACTCCCCCTCCCTCCCCTCCGCGCCACCCCGCGAGCGCCAGCGCTGCACAGAGGAACTCTCCGGAGAAGAAGGGCGAGGAGGAAGCGGCACCGGAGCGCGCAGGGCTACAGCCGCCGCTGCACAGGCTGCCGGAGCGAGCCCGCCGCGCGCCGCCCTCCCCGCTCTCCTTCCCAGGCGAGCCACGGGGATGGGGCGGCCGCAGGAGCCCGAGCGCGCGCAGGAGCCGCCGCCGCCCGCGTCTCCGTCGCCGCGCGCCTGAGCCGCCGTCGCCGCCGAGCGCCCTGCCCGGGGGCGACCCCCCCAGCCCCATGGAGGTCTCCCGGAGGAAGGCGCCGCCGCGCCCCCCGCGCCCCGCCGCACCACTGCCCTTGCTCGCCTATATGTTGGCGCTGGCGGCGCCCGGCCAGGGCGCGGACGAACCCGTGTGGCGGTCCGAGCAAGCCATCGGAGCCATCGCGGCGAGCCGGGCGGACGGCGTGTTCATTGCGAGCGGCAGCTGCCTGGACCAGCTGGACTACAGCCTGGAGCACAGGCTCTCGCGCCTGTACCGGGACCAAGCAGGCAACTGCACGGAGCCCGTCTCGCTGGCGCCCCCCGCGCGGCCCCGGCCCGGGAGCAGCTTCAGCAAGCTGCTGCTGCCCTACCGCGAGGGGGCGGCCGGCCTCGGGGGGCTGCTGCTCACCGGCTGGACCTTCGACCGCGGCACCTGCGAGGTGCGGCCCCTGAGCAACCTGAGCCTCAGCTACCTGCGCAACGGCACCGAGGTAGTGTCTTGCCACCCGCAGGGCTCGACGGCCGGCGTGGTGTACCGCGCGGACAACCGCTGGTACCTGGCAGTGGCTGCCACCTACGTGCTACCTGAGCCCGAGACGGCGAGCCGCTGCAGCCCCGCGGCGTCTGACCGCGACACGGCCATCGCGATCAAGGACACGGAGGCGCGCAGCCTACCCACGAACGAACTGGCCGTCCTCAAGCTAAACAAGAGTGCGGGCAGCCTGCACTTCGTGGACGCCTTTCTCTGGAACGGCAGCGTCTACTTCCCCTACTATCGCTACAACTACACGACTGGCGTCGCCACCGACTCGCCCAGCATGGCGCGCATCGCCCAGAGCACCGTGGTGCAGTTCCAGGGCCAGGCGGACCTCGACTGCGGCCACAGCCGCCACCTGCTCCTCTCCTCCAGTCTGGTGGAGGCCCTAGACGTCTGGGCAGGCGTGTTCAGCGCGGCCACCGAGGAGGGCCAAGAGAGGCGCTCCCCCGCCACCACGGCACTCTGCCTCTTCAGGATGAGTGAGATCCAGGCGCGCGCCAAGATCTGCAAGGGGGACTTTGAGCCGACCGAGCACAACTGCGTAAGTCTTGCCCCCGGGACGCTGCCTGAAGCGCTCCCGCTGGGGAGTCGCCGCAGAGCGGGAGGGACACCGGGTTAACGTTTATCAGGTCGGGGATTCACACAGCCCGGTGGCGGTCCGACGGTCTTCTCGCACAGTGTCTGAGGCCTCGGAGGACTAATGCACAGCTAGAGGTCCCCAACAGGGAATGTAAAAGGGAGGTGGAGAGGGTAGGAGTTAGGCTCAAAACATCCCAGTGCCATTATTTTCTGTCCAAACGTGGACGCTTGTTTTGGGACTGAGCCTCGCCATGCAGCCCCACCTACCTCCCGCCTCTAATCGCTTCCCCAGGTGTGTGGTCTTAGCAGGCATGTGGCTTGACCCCTTTCATCAACATGATTACCAAACACAGTGCCCTTGGCAGAGAAGCCATTGAACCTAAAGGACTTGTTGCCACACCCCAGGCCTTGTGACCCCTGCCTTGGCCGCACGTGTGGTCTGAAGAGTTGGTAGCCTGCTGAACGTGGGGCAGAGCGAGACTGGAAAACAGGTTCATGTTTGGTGGAACAGAACCCTCAGCGGGACCCAGGGCGAGGGGGCGGGGCTGTGGCTCCGCTGAGGGTGTGCTGTGGTCTCCAGCTAGGGGGAGAGGCTGGGAAGGCAAAGGTGGCTTTGTGGGAAAAGCCTCGCCCTGGGCGAGGTGGGGTAGGGGAGAGCGAGAGAAAGTGTTGAGGTGCTATAGGCAGGTTTTGGGCTCCAGGTTGCCTAAATCGTAGGACTCAGAGGCACCACCCTTGTGTCGTACCCAACCAAGCAAACAGCACAGGTTTCCCTTGGATTCTCAAGCCACAGCTTGGCTCTTGAGATTGACATTTCTTTGACTGGAAAATAAAGCTGCGGTTCAAGAGGGTCCAGTTGATGGGGATTATGGAACCATTGTGCACTTCTCGGAGGCCGTTTTCCTTCCAAAGCTGCTGGCACATCAACTCCACATATGGCTCCTGAGAGGGGAGCCTGCTGAGAGCCTCTCTTTTATAACTGGACAGAAATCAAAGAGCAGAAATTAAGGGCTACAGGTGTTGCCATTGTTTTGGTATAAAATGCGTCAGAGAGGAAGGAGAGAAGTCTCCACTTGGAAAACGTGTTGTGTTGGTACAAGTGTTGTGTAGGCATATAGGGGAACATTGGCTCTAAGATATATTAATATGTGTATAGAAAGACAGTCCCACCTCACCCCACCCACTCCTTTCTCTGCAAAGCCCATCTTACCAAATATTAACTGTATTATCCAGGGAGAAAAAAACTGAGCCTCTTTTCAAGGCTCCTTAGAATGGTCATTTGCGTCTCCCTCCTTGCCTATCAGTCGTTTGCTGGGACACACACACAATGCCTTCATTTAGTTGCGGGTACAATTCTTTTTAAAGCATAAATGACACACAATGCACCCGAAATGACTTCATCTTGCTATACAAATGTAATTTAATATGGAATATTTGTCTATATTATATCTTTAATCGCTAATAGTTCAAGTTTGGCAAAAATCATCTCCTTCTACTTCTCTGTTGAAAGACTTGAAAATACCTTCAAATATTACTTTGCGTTAAGCTTTAGGCATACTTGGTCTCTGGGGTTAATGACAAGACAGCTCAGAGGCCCACAGCAGGTAATAACACTGGAAGTCCAAGCTTTGCCATCTGACAGCTGTGTAGATGTGTGGAGCCAAAACATTTCTCTTGACTGCCTCTCTCTACCCATTGGGTCCTGGAGGACTGCGTTCCTTTCCAAACCCAGCAGGCATCCTGTGTGCGCTCAGAAGCCATGTCTTGGCTCGATCAGGTGTTCCTACTTGTGCAGGGATGAGGAGGGGAAGGGGCAGTCAGAAAGCTGTTTATCATCTTCACGGGAGCTTCTGGGAGGGAGCTGCCCCTCGGAAATCAAGCAAGGGATAAACACATGCTGCCAAAAATCTGGAATTGTTAAAAGAAATAATTAAAAGAGGTCCCTCCACGGCAGTTCTTGCTGCTGTTATTTATTGAGAACTCCCAGTGTGCTCAGAGCTGTGTGTTCTGAAAGACAGGGGTCTCTACCCCGTGAGCTTGTCATCCAAGTTAAATAATATACTCTGGTTCAAACAATAGCATGTCATGGCTACACAGGTGGGAGCTTGGAGTTTTGCTTTTTCTTTTTTCTCCACATTTAAGTAAATTCCTTGCTGCTAGTATGTATTAAAAAAAAAAAAAAAAGCCTTAATGGAATTGAATTTCAAGAGGGGTTTGAATGAAAAAAAAGTAGTAGTTTTGATGAAAAGCTGACAGTTTTCTAACCTATTAACTAGGCAGATAAGATACTTGATTTAACAAATATTTATTTGATGCCTGCTAGTGTAAGCAACGCTCTGAGGTGGGTACACTGATTTTGCCACTGAAAGGACAGAGGTAGGTTGCAATCCCATTGGGATCATGGGATCAGTGTGCCTCCAGTTGTCACTCAGAACAATGATGTCATTTGGCATTTGTTCTGCGTTTTATTTTCAGGTTTTGAATGTGTTTTTGGAAAAGGCATGCTGAATTATAGGTACCTGAAACAGGAGATGGACTTGAAACACTCCAGAGGGGACCTCAATAGATTCCAACAGCGATTCCTTCAGAGCAGACACAGTAATTTGAACACTAAGTCACAGGCAGCAAGGCACAAACAGCTAGATTTGCTTGCCTTCTCCCTCTCCTAGATGGCTTTCTCTTATTTTCCATCTTCAGTCAACCATGGGTAGCAAAGTGACAGGAGCGACTGGGTTGTGTTTTCTCATTTCTTGGTTCTCATCTCATGTCGCTGATTCTCCTCCCCTTCATCTTCTCTTGCTGAGCATTAATTTGTGGGATGCTTGTGCAATGAGTATGTACTACTCAGCCTTTTACACACAGGGCTGTTACTTTTCTGCCTTGCCACCAACTTTTAATCTCCTTTCAAAACAAATCTAGCAGGTTAGCGTCATCCTATGAATGTGCCAAGGCAGTCAATTTCTGTATACCTTAATGAATAATAATCATCCTATAACAATAATCTAATAATTTTAAGAAATATTGGAACAGCCCTTTACCATATATTATTTCTTTTGAGCCCCCTTATCAAGCCTGAGGTTGAATCTATGAGGAGCATTCCCATTTACCTGATGAAGAAGCTCAGAATAACAAAGCCGGTATCAGGGCCCTCCCGCTTAAACCCAGGTCTTGCATTCTCTATTTATGTATTCTTTCCATTACTCTGGTGCTTCTCAAACTTTTCCTTGAAAGTCCCCCAATTAAAAAGGCAGCAACCAACCTTCTCTAGGAAGTAGGGCTGAGACTGGGGTGGGGGGGGTGCCCCTTGAAGTGTGTTTTAAAACTTCATGTGTATTTTTTTTCTTTCATTCCATTTTATAACATGTCTGTGTCCTGGTTTTAATATAAAAATTAATGCTTAAGTTATGTATAAGTTAATTAATTTAACTTCTTCCCTCTCTGAACTCTTACAACTCATAGAAAGTGTATCTGGGTTTTGAAGTTTGATTGTTCCAGATTTGTTCGGCTGACATATAGTTGGGTCCTGGGGTTGTTTATGGCTTAAACATGATGGCCATTCCTTCTGTAACATTTTCTTATCCTCTTGGCCAACAGGACTGACTAGTTTGTTCCACCCCATGTGGGGAGATACACCCCCTTCTTCTACACTCACATAATTCCAAAGCCTGACATAATTTAACTGTCACGCAGACAACCACAGAACATTCACATGCTCTCCAGCAGACAGTAACCCAAGACACTTCCAGCTACTGTGAGCAGAAGTGATGTCCCAGGGCCACTCGGCAATGCAGTCTTCTTGACCTCAAAATCCACAGTCTTCCTGTCCTGTTTATTCCTCCTTTAATTCCTGTTATGATCCTGTCTAGCTATTTTGAAATCTATAGGCCAGATGGTGACTTTTACCCTCATATATACATCTGATATGCAAGGGTGGATTTTAAAACCCAACACTCACTTAGAGGGAAAAAGCAATCATAGTTACTATGTACTAGACAGCTATTATGGCCAGACTTTGTGTTAAGCACTTTCTGTGCCTTATTTTTGGTTGATTCTCATAGACATCCAATGAAGCAGGGACTGTAGTTATTATCTTGTAGGTGAAAAAATTGAGTCCCAGAGAGCTTTAATAGTTTCCACAGCTGGTAAATGGCAATGGATTTAGAACCTGGGTGGTCTGGCTCAAGGACCTAAGCTTTTAACCACTGCCATGGACAGTCAAGCACCATGGACATGGGGTTTTGGTGTCAGTCCTGTCCTGTGTGGAGCAGCCTAGGCCCTTGCAACTGCTCTGATAAGATTAGCTGTTTGCAGACATAAGACTTAGGATAGAACACAGAATCCTTGACTTTGAACCGAGTTTCTGCGTCTGTATATTGACTGTCTGAAGTTCAGACTCTGGGAGGGTTATAGTTCAGCTTTCACATATTGTTACCATTCTTTGTATTCAAGCTTATCAATGACCTCAGAGAGACCTACAGGGCCTAGAGGGACTGCTCCCAGTTTTCGTTCTTAGACACAGCCTAGCTCACAAAGTAAATCCAGATATCTTGGCCTAAAATCTGGGTTACTCTTGTCTTTAATCGCAGCCACAATTAAAATGTAATCCCCAGAAGGTCAGGAACCTTATAATATTTTGTTCTCTGTTGAAGCCAGGGTACCTAGTATGGTATCTGGTATATAGCTGGGAATCGAGAAATATTTATTGAATTAATAAATGAAAGCTCTTGGAGGGTCACGTGGGAAATTTCTGTACTTAGCGGCAACACTTTCCTGAGTCTGGCCCCCTCATCCTCACTTAACCATTGTGTTTTCTTAACGTCTGATGTGTCAGGGCCTCCTTTTTCCTAGCCCTAAGCTATCTGGCATCTTGTACTCCCTGGCTCTTCCCAGAAGTCCCCATTCATTGGAACGGCCAAGCCTTTGGTCTTGCCAATCTGAGAGTTAACTTTAACCATAGAAACCCAGCATGGTTGGAACTCATATGGTATAATTTAATAATATACGTGATCATGCCTTTCAGCAATGAGAGGAAAGAGCTTTGTGCTGTAGGTCAGCGGTTCTAAGAGTGGAATCTCTGGACTAGCATCATTAGCATCACCCGGGAACTTGCTAGAAATGCAAATTCTTGGGCTTCACATCAGAATTACTAAATCAGAGACTCAGAGTATGGAGGTGGGACTGCAAATCTATGTTTTAACAGCTGTCCTGGTGATTCTAATATATACTCAGGTTATGGAACCACTGCTGTAAGGAAATGTAATTTTTTAAAATTTTTTAATTTTTTTTTTTGTATTCTAGCTGAGGAACCTGGGATAAGAACTTGTCCTTTTTTAAAATTATTATTGCAGTTTAACTTAGGGCCATGTAAAGTAACTAGTTCATCTCATTACATTATTTTTCTTATTCTCTTCTAATTGCTCAAAGAGAATACCTAGAAAACTTTCTAAATAAAACCTTTCAGTTTTTGAGTTTGTAGTCTGAGCCTCTAGAACCTATAGGTCATGGTTTAATTAGTTCCTATTCGTGCATACAACAGTGTATTTGCATTTCATTCCAGGTTGTGGGGGATACTTTCAGAGTCTTCCATTCTTCTGTACTCCAGAACCAGTTCCACACACTGAAATTCTCTTCGAGGGTCTACCCTTTATAGCATCAATCCTAACACCAATTTCTAAGTCAGGAACAGTTGGTTGCATGAAAAAAAGATCTACTTAAGCAAGCTAAATATGGGGATGGGAGATTTAGTGGACAGAAGCATGTGGAATTGTGTAGACATCTAGGGATAGGAGCCAGTACTATATCGTGGTTACATGCACAGATTTGGGAGCCAGGTCAGCTAGGACCAAAGCTGCCACTTACCAGTTGTGTGACTTTGGGTAAATTGTTTAACCTTTCTGTGCTTTGGTTTCTTCATTTATAGAAAGGCATCCTGTTTGCTTCATAGGATTATTATCTGGGTTAATGAGTTAATATGTCTACGATGAACACTACTCAACCCATAGTAAATAGTATGTATGTACTTACTATCATCACCGTCATGTATTCCAATAGTAATAGGTTGGGGCTCCTTGTGATGGAATTGGAAGGAGGTTCTGGACTCAGGGCAGCTTTGAAAGAGCTCAAAAGCAGCAAAAGTGATGGATGCTCATTCTAAAATTTCTCAATCAACATGACCTAGCATGGCTGCTTCTCTTGGTCCTGCCAGATGGCCTCAGCTTCCTCAAATGTCTGCCCCTCAACACTTCCACCTGAATGTGCCACAGTCAACCTTGTTCCCACTCTACCTCTCGATAGCATTTAACTTTCTGCATTGGCTACCCACTGACAACAACTTTCTATATCATTTAGTTCAAGTTACCAAGAAAGAGATTTTGGTCTCACACCATTAGACCCCTACTTCAGAGTACACATTTGTTGTCTTTGGACCAGATACTGACCCCTGGTCTAATCAGCAGGGGGTCAAACTTGTGATGGCCCCAGTAGATGCAGTGGGCATATTCCCGTAGGATGGAACGATGGGAGAGCTGCACCGTGACCATGTTGACTACAATAGCGTGGTGGCATCTCTACCTCCGCTCAAGCTTCTTGATGGCCTCTGCCTTCCTTGAATGTGTGGTGGCACATAGCTGATGAAGGCCTGCTCTGAGAAACCCCCAAATCTGCTGAGGGACAATTTGTAGGCATCATTGGTCTAACCTGTTTGTGGAAACAGGGTAGTGGTAAGTTTTTTTTTTTTTCTTTAAATGTATTCATAGTTTTTCTTAAATTAATTTTCTATCTTGATGAAAATGCTATTTTTTTACTGTCTCAAAACCAAGTATTTTATACATTAATAGTTTTGTAATTTCTAAAAATTATTTAAATTTTATACCATCACAAAATTGTGACCCTTATTTCACAGTTTCCATCTTTGATTTTCATATCAATTTGTCTACTCAGTAGTTAAACACAGTGCTCTCTTTAGAGAAGGTATAAGGGAGGTTTTGACCCCAACACCCTTGCATCACCACCTGGGCCAGGGCTGGTTATGCAGAGGTCAGCAACTTTTTCTGTAAAGGTCAGATCATCACTATTTTAGGCTTTGCCTAAAATGACTCTGCCACTACTGTGTGGGAGCAATAATGGAAAATACAATACAAATGCACAAGCAGGGCGATGTTCCAAAAAAACTTTATGGACTCTGAAATTCGAATTCATATAATGTTCATTCATCATGAAATAGTTTTTCTTTTGATTTTTTTTCAACCATTTAAAATTTAGCATTCTTACCTCATGGTGGGCCACTCAAAAAACAAGCAGGCCAGATTTTGCCCACAGGTGGTATTTTTCCAACCCCTGATGTTGTGGAAAGAGAGTAAAACAAACCTTTACAATGTAGTAAGACATTGTAAGTAAGACAAAAACAAAACAAAAAACTGGTAGCCCCAAGAAGGAGCATCAAACTCAGCCTGGGGGTGGATCTGGGAGGCTTCAGAGAGGTGATGCCGAAACTGTGTCTTCAAGCCAAGTGGAGGAGGCAAGGAAGAAAAGTTCTAGAGAGAGAGTATCAGCTTATGCACAAGCAGGAAGTTACAAAAGCTTGTGAACCGTAGGTAGCTCACCCGGCTGGGGAGTGTCCAGAAATGAGTGTGCAGGTCCAGATGGCAAAGGCTTAACGAGACAGGCAAAGATGGCTGGATTTTATCCTGATGGTTAGTGGTTTTTAGACTTTCCAAACATGGCCTTTAAAATAAATCTTAACCAAAAGCTAGATATGAGAAAAAGATTATCAAATCATCATTGACTTGCTGCTCTGAGTGAGACCGTTGCCACCCAGCTGGGATGAAACAAGGGGTGGGGAGGTTCCTAGAACCCTATCACTTGCCCACCCCCACCCATGCCTGTCCGTGAGTCATCTCAAAGGAACTTCCAGGACTTCTGAGTAGGGCGTGAAACCCATGGCTATGGCTGATGGAGTTGAACAGCAGGGCTATTAGCCAGCATGATCTCATTGTGTTCTAGAAAGACTACCCGGAAGATAGAACGGATGAGGCAGGATTGCAGGCAAAATGACTGACTAGAAGGATGGCCACTGTGCCAAGCACTGTGTGAAAATATTTCTATCAGTGGTAAATAGAGTAGACAATAAACATGTGGCAAATAAAGAAGTTATTTTTATGTTAAAGTGATGATAGTGACAGCTTGCTGTGTACCCAGCGTTCTCAGTACTTTATCAGTATTCACTCATTTCATCCTCACCACAAGCTATGAGGTAGGTAATATTACTTCCATTTTACAGATGAGGAAACTGAGGCATAGACTGAGATTGGGGCTATGAAGGAACTAAACTGGTGTTGGGGAAGGTTTCCTTTATGGAGGTTGAGTTCACACCAGGCAGAGGAGAGTGGGTAGTTATGGTCGTCGCCATGAAGAGCTGGGAAGTGAGCAGACAAGAGAACATGTGTCAAGGCTGAAAGGAAGGACGATTTGGTCCATTTGAAGAACAAAAGGTTAGTGTGGTTGAGTTGAGGGAGGTGGGGAGGGGAGGAGGTTGGAGAAGGGAGCAGCAGCTCGATCCTGTAGGCCTTGCAGGCTGCAGGAAGGAGATTTTATTTTTCTTCTCAGCATAGAAGAACTCAAAGAAGGGAAATGAAATGATTGGATTTGAATTCCCAAATAATGGCTGCTCTATGGGTAATGGGTGAGAGATAGATCCCAGTGGAAGCAGTGAAACCTGCAGGAAGCTCTTGAAGTAGCCCAGGCAGAAAATCATGTCATGTTCTGGAGTGGTGGTGACACATTTGGAGAGAGACACATGGTTGCTGCGGATTGCAATAATCCAACTGAGGGATGCTGAAGACCCACACTGAGGTGGTAGCAGTGAGGGTTGAGAGATGAGATTGATGAAATAGCTTTTTAAGATGTAGAATTGAGAGGTGTTGGTGACCAATTAGAAGACAAATTTTTTCATTTTTAAGGTTTGTATTGATTTTTAGATGCCTTTGGGACCCCCAGGAAGAGCTGCTAGGCAGGCAGTTGGCAATGAAGTTAGGAATTGGGGATTTGCTCTGTAATTTTGCGAACTGCCTCCCACATTGGACAGGCTGTGTTGGTCTCAGTGCAGTGCTGTTTGGGGTGGATGTGACTTGAGGGGAGTAGTGGGGTCTGTCTCATTTTTGTTTCCCAGGCGTCCACAAGGCTGTGTAACAAACACAGTGAGCCCACAATAAATGTTTGTCAAACTTGGAAGAAGCTGCACCTCGTCTAGTGGAGAAGACAGTGATTATAGCACATGGGTAAGGGTTTCCAAGACACTAGAGCTATGTTTATAGCAAGCAAAAAGGCCAAGGAAGGGGAATCTCCTTGTGACTCTCACCTTTGAGGCTGCATTCCCAGTCACTCCCCCACGCCCTTCCCCCCAGCCTGGTCTGGACGGAGTCAGCTTGAGAAGCGTGTTCTCTAACACCAGCTGTCTCTAGTCCGTGCTCATTGACATCCTGAGGCCTCTTTCTCCATCAGTGACTGGGGTTCAAAATTAGATTCCAAGTGCCGACCCTGGTTTCTCTGAGGCAGCAGAACAGGGTAGATAGCCCAGGTTTGCCGGCGGTTGTAGGTGTCACCAAATGCATGCCAGCGCCCTGTGTGTGGCAGTCCCTGCATGCCCCTTCTACCAGGGGCTCCTCACCCCATGGAGCCCTCGTGCTGTGGACCTCTGGCGAAGTCTGTAGACCCCTTCTCAGGAAAATGATTTTAAGTGCATAAAATAAAAACAATTGTAAAGTGAACCAATTATATGTCAAACTATTTCCATTTGAGAGCTAGTAGTATATTTTAACACATTAAATAACAAGATCTAGGAGCAATAACAACCATAATTTCACAGTAAAGAGAAGCATAAATAATATTTTGAGATATCTGAGTTGATAACCAAATGATATGAAAATATCTGATTTCTTCTGGTGACAAAGTCACAGGTTCAGTTAATACCACTGTGTCCTACATTCATAATTGAAGGTACCGCCAAAATTCAGTTACAGTTTGCTAAAATAAAGGTTTTTTTCCCTCATCCAATTTCATGGATTCCCTGAATTCTATCCATAAACTGTGGATGTCAGTGGGACTCCCCCTCCAAATGTTCATTTCAGTTACCAAGTGTTTTTGAAACCAAGGACATGAAATGTAAAGTGTTGCGTTTTGTTTCAAAACTTATTTGATTGGCTTATTTCGACAATCGAGGGTTTGTTCCCATTTGTATTACTGATCAAGACTTGGCCGTGAGCAAGTGCTGCCTAAATGACGGGTGGATGCAGAGACCTCAGAAAGGTTAAATGACTGCCAGACTCAGAGCTCATAAGTAACAGAGCTTGAATTGAACCCACTCACGTCATTTTTTACTCAAATTCTCTTGTTCTTTCTATCCTTCCATGCTACTATTATACTATTTTTATTTTAAAGAGTTAACTCAATAAGAGGCATGTTCATAATTTATGCTATTCTGATCATGAGAAGGAAAAGTCCTACTAATTTTAATCGGCGAACACCTAGAGTACTTGGTTTACTTCTCAGAGCCACATTTTAAGTACACTGAATCTGTGGCTGAGATGGCAAAAGCCCCAGAAACTGTCTCTCATAAGCTATCAAGGAACCACGGATATGAAATTTAGAGAAGGCCAGGATACTATCATGTAGTTTAGTATTGCTTCCCAAGGCAGAATTAAGGCCCAGGGTTTACAATGGGCAAAATTTGACGCCGTGGAAGAACTCGGTAATATTTAGGCTTACTCAGCAATGTGCCATGGTTGCCTGTTGAGATATTGACTGAAACCATTCAAACATCGATCCATGTATTTATTCATTCATTCAATAAATGTTTATTAACAACCAATTACATGCCAGATGCTGAGGTGTATGCTCTGCTTTAAAGTGTAGAATAAGATAAACGATGATAGAGCTGAGTCTGTTCAGAAACACAATAAATAAAATTTTTTAAAACAGCAAATATAGTAAGTATTTTGTAGGAAACGTAGAATGCTATGATTCAGAATAACAACTGGGGTAGGAATGGGAAGCTCTATAGTCACGTGTCCATGAGGAGGTGCCATTGAACTTGGACCCCCCCAAAAAAAAAAGACCAAACCTACAAGGAAGTGAAGAGGGAAAGGACGAAACTAGAAAAAGTAGCATGTGCAAAGGCTCTGGGGCAGAAACGTGTTCAAGATTCTGAAAGAAAGCCACTGTGGGTATTAAAGCAGAATAAAGGGGAGGAGTGACAAGGAATAAGTTTGAAGAAGTGATCAGAGACCAGCTCATGTAAGATCTGGGAGCCATTTGGATTTAATTCAAAGTGTGCTAGGAAGCGATTGAAGAATTTTAGGCAAGGGGATAACATGACCTATGTTTTATTTTAAAGGATTACTCTGGTTACTGGATGGAGAATAGATTATAGGTTGAAGGAGAGAGACCAGGGGCCTCTTGGAGTAGATCAGGAATGAGATGATGGGAGCTTGGACTGAGTGGAGACCATGAGATGGAGAAGATAGGCTTGAGATTGCTGGGAAATTCAGCAGAGATTTTTCTTGTATTGGATGTGGGGAGTGATGGAAAGAAAGGAGTTGAGGGTCATCGGTGGTGCTGTTTACCATGATGATGAAGACTAGAGAAGAACAGAGTTGAGGGAGGAAATGTCTGGATAACCATCTTCCAGCAACTCTGAAACCTTGTGATAGATTGCATTGGTTCTCAAAGGGGATGATGCCATTTATTTAGTGGGTACTTAGAAATGTGAGGGACAGAGCTTTTGCATAGTCAGCATGATGAGAAGGCACTATTGGCATTTTGTGGACAAAGGTCAGGGATGCTAAAAGTCCTGCATTGCCCAGGACAGTGCCCACAGTGAAGAAATGTCCCATCTGAACACCAGTAGCACCTTCATGGATAAACATTGGTGGACTGAGTCTCTTTCAACTCTAGGAGTCTAGGAAAATACATTTTTCACACTATCAGCCATTTCTATCTTTTTGTGAATCAGGTTGTTTTTCATAAGTAATTGAAATTAGCCATAGGGAAGGATGGAGATTTAGATGGGAGATGGGGAGTAAAGCAGGTAAAAGGAAGGGTAAATCTTGGAGAGAGAGATGTGGCAGTAGGTAGGGCTCAGAGGCTGGGGGACACTGGAACCTTTGGAAGGATGAAAGAAGGTGTAAGAGCAAGTGAGAGGATGTGAAATACAAACTATGCCACTTTGTATATTTCTTGTGGCTGCCTGGTGTGGAGATGCCTGCCCAGCTATGTCCTAGCTATGTCCCCCAACTTTTCTCCATTCCTCCTGCACTCTTTGAACTTCTCCTTTTTAACATTTGAGTCCCAAAGTAAATTCTTCCTTCAGATAGTCAGAGAGATGCTATATGAACTTAGAACCCGATTGAAGCTATAAATTCTAGAAGAATAAGGAAAAGTGACAGGAGCCTTAACGGCTAATGAAATCACAATCTAACTTGGGTGAATAATTGTTCTTTCTTTCTCTTAAGCTTGCAAAAGATCATTTTCTAAATATTTTCACACACATGATTTCATTTGGCCTCCCAACAGTGCTGATAGACAGGACATGTGTGTTAGAGTGTCCATTTTACAATTCTATCATTGAGGCTCAGAGGCTTAACTTGCCAAGATCAAGCAGCCTGTAAGGGACAGAGCAGGAGCCAGCACTTGGGCATATGGCTCCTGCTGAGGTTTCCTAATGCAAATGAGCCCCTGGGCTAGTAATAGAAAGTGATGAAGAAACTGCTTCAAAGTAAGTCTATGCCAAAGGGTAGCAGAATACAAAATTAGCTGCCTAAGAGGCATTTTATCAATCTGTAAGAAGTTCATGGGGACCCAGTTGGTATTTGCCCTGGCCTCATAAGGAAAAAACAAAACTAAGAGTCCTTCCTTTTAGCACCTTGTGGACGAAAGACTTGACTCTTGCTGGGTCCCCGACACTTGAGGCCCTACTTCTGTGCACGTTCCCTCTGGCTGTTCCCATGATGGCTGCAGCGGGGCTGTGAACACCCTGCACGAGCTTTGCTGAGTCAGGGAACCTTTTGCATTGTAGGGGCAGAGCCACAGTGCTACTCAAGAGGGTGCCATTCGCACCCTAGAATACATGACTGGCACCCCCTGGAGTTGTACAGTACACACTGAGGGTGTTTATTGTCAGTGAAAGATAGCAGGAAGGTCAAGCCGTTTACCTCATGCTCTGCCCGTTGCTCTGTATACGCACACACGCATGCACAGATGCATGCGCACATACACGCACGCCAGCACTAACCGCTTTCCAGTTGCTTCCGTTCTACTTTGGTATATCAGGCCCGAGGCTCTCTTGTTTTCTGCCCAAACATCGTTTGAGACAAGGTAACTTTTTCCTCAAACTAAAAAATCTTTTCCTCACAGAGCCGGCTGAGGTGTAAGCGTGACGTTATGTGTGAGACATGGCAGACAGGAGAAGCAGAATGACAACTGAGGGAACCAAGAAAGCCCAAAGGGGAGACAAGGTTTAGAGTCAAATCAAGATTGGATTTTGTCATGAAAGGCAGAACTGGCAAAAGCATCATTACAAGGCATTAACCTTGTTACACACAGACGAACAAGCAGAGGCTGGGATTCAGAAATAAATTACACATAATAAACTAGACAGAATAGGCTGAGAGCAACATTAATGATTATGCCCTGAGGGGAGAGAAGGGCAAGAAGGAAAATAGGACCAAGAAACAGTAAGAATAACCTTCGGACACAGGGGGCCCACTGCACTGTTGCCCTCCCCCCAACCTTTTCTATTTGGCTCCCTAGGTATTAACTTCACTTTTGTGAGAAGGTTTCTCTGGGGCCTGTCTTTCTTTTGTTTTCATTTGCCAAATGAGCATAAGAAAGCCATTCAGAGGGCTCTCTTTTCCATTCAAGGGGACCTGTCCATTTCTGTGTGTTTCCAGTACAAAAGAATCCATTTCCATTCAACCAGAGCAGCCCTTAGGGTTTATGTGAGGGCCAAGCCCGCTCTTTCCTATTTTCTTCCAGGCTCCCTGTCGTAATTGGCTACACAATCCTGACTCTGGCTAGCATCCTCCAGGGGGAAAGAAACAGGCACTGATCCAGCTCCTGGTCACTCATAGCTAAGGAAGAGCTAGAGTCTAGTGCCAGCTCCAAACAAGCCATGACTCTCATTTCTTACACAAATGACTTGCTTTTGGTTGCAGATAACAGAAAACCTAATCAAGAACAGCTTAAACCATTTGTTGTTAACTTAGTAAAACGTTTAAAGGTTGGAAGTCTTTTCTCAGCCATGTCCTCAAGAACCTAGGGCTTTTCATTGTCCCCCTGCACCAATCTTAGCATGCTGATTTTCATCCTCTATCTTGAGTATCATTCTGTGCATGATGGCCCCACACAACTGATTTCAAAGAGGTGAAGTGTGGGAAGAAGGCAAATGGGCTCGCCTTCAGAGCCTCCTCTTATCAAGGAGGAAGCTTATTCCCAGAAGCCCCACAAAAGGACTTCTTGTATCTCATTGGCCAGAACTGGGCCACATGGCCACTCCTAGATTTAAGGGGTAGGAAAGCAAGTATCTGGTAATGCGGAATGTGATTACCATTAGGCTTGGCACAGTCATGATTTGCCCAGGCTTGGGTTTATTGCTACCTGAGCAAAGGTATGGTTCTTATGGCAAAGAAAAGGTGGGAATGCTGCCATGGGTATGACAGCAACTATTTGTGTTTTGAAATAAGGTAAAGATAGAAAGCATGGATTACGTGTTATTACTGGCCAGACACTGTTCTAAGCTTTACTGAGGCTTGTGTACTAACTCATTCAGTCTTCATAAGTCTATGGCGTAAATGCTGTTATCATCACTTCCATGGAGAAGGAAACTGAGGCACAGAGATATTAAATAATGTGCCCCACGTTACTTAGCTAGAAGGTGATAGAGACAGGATTCAACCCCAGGATGTCTGGCTCGCTACCCTACACTGCTCCTATTAGGTAAGATGATAAAATACTCCAAGCAGCACATAGCAGGTACATGTTACTACTAATGATACACTTATCAACATTTTATTATTTCTACTATCATCATTACCTCTTCTTCATAAGCACCCTACCAATCAAGTTTCATTAGCCTTATTTACAGCTGAGAAAGCTAGCCTACGACAGGGTTAAATAATTTGCCCTGGTCACCCAGTAGGTGAGAACCAAGCCCCAGTGCAAATCTAACCTCTCTGGCCCCTTGTCCCAAGCAGCTTCTTCTGTGCCACCAGCTCTCCAGTTTGGGAATGTTGATTTCATGGCTGTTCTACTTACCTATGCTATTGATTCAGGACTTCATTTGGAAACCTGCAACTGCTGAGGAAGTCAGAAGTCAGGGAAGGACACTAGAAAGACTGAGATGGAAATTTGGAAGCAGTTTTTTTCTTGTTCCCTTTCAGCTATTGAGCTCCCTCTGTGTTTGGAGCCAGTCTTTCACAAATAGTATCTCGACCCACGTCAGCAAAGGCAACCCATAATGTCATGGTTCTTGGCTAATCAAAATTGCTACAGTATTAAGCACCCTCTATATGCCAGATACAGAAGTACACTGTCCCATTTGGTCCTTGTGGATGAATAATCAACAATCCACAGTCACTCCTCTTTCTGTGTCATGCGATGAGAGAGAATGGAATCCTCTAGCCAAAGACAGTGGTGTTAGAACATTCCAGATGTCCAGAGATGATGCCCTATTTTCTGAGTTACCTCTCTGCTCTTCTCAAATAAGTAACAAGCAAGGTTGGCCATTGTTAAGTTTGAACAATTTTAGTTTTATTTTAAAGCAAGATGTGTGGTTTGGTTTCTTTTTTTTACTTAAAGGTCATCTGATTTTTTTCTGCTCATAGTCTCGAGGCATCCTTATCTAAACAGTGATCTATTGTTCTAATCATAGAACCACAGAGATTTTTTTCCTTAACTTTAATTTTAATAGGACAGTTCCTCATCTTCCCCAACTGCATGAAAAGTATCTTTTAACGGGGAAAATAAAATCTCTAATAGGCTTTCCAAAAGTCTTCTTAAACTGAGTTCACTGTGGCATATTTTATGCAAATAAGTCACTTTCTCCCTAGGTTATGACATCTTTTCCTTGAAAAGTGATCATGGCATTGGATAAATCCTTGCTGGCTTATCTCTTCCTCACAGCGCAACTTCAACAAAGAAATATAAATGGCACTTTTAAAGGCTTCAGAAATCAATATAGCCCATGGATCCATTCGGTATAGATGTTAATGAAATTTGATTGGTTAAAAAATAATGAATATTTAATAAGACATAAATTGAAAGACATAAACACTGTTGGCAATAATATAATGGAGTTAATAAGTCTCAGCCTCCCCCTGCCTACACCCCTTCCCAAAACAGGGTGATTTTAGATTCATGGTGATACTTACTGAAGTTTGCCAGCTCTCTCATTGGCTGAAACTTAAATGTGCCTTTGAAAACCTTAGTGCAGTTGGGAACTGAGCTCTGGCAGATAAAGTATGCTATCACACTGTGCTCAGTAGCTACAGACGGCAACGACTCTTTCTAGCTCTCTATCTTCCAGAGACTTGTATAACAAACTCAGTTTCCTGCCGTTGAAGGCAGGAAGCAGCATGAAACACTTCATGCCTTTAAGAAAGAAAAAGGCATTTTGGCCAGCACTGTCTGCTCTGGGTTAAAAGAGAGCTTTATTTAATGATCAGGAGCAAGCATGTGATTATACGGCCTCAGACCATTTAAATGCCTTTGGGTGGGAAGTTATGCTTTTCGTTTCTTCTTCAAAGGCATCAGCACCAGGTTTCGCCGTTGTGTTCAGTTCTTCTTCAGATCTGTGGCTCTGTTGTTCCACCGTCCATGACCATATCTTTCCCTCTCTACCCTCTGAATGAATTACCCTGTCTTTGGGCTTCACATTGTACCCTTCATGTAAATTGAGAATCCCTTCTCTCTGTCATCACACCAATAGGATGGTCCGTCTCACATCTAGTGAAATGGCTTGTTTAACCTTGCAGAAGCCAATCCCTAGCTAAAATAAATTGCAGCAGAATCCTGCAAACAGCCAAGTGCAAGATTGTCTCCCTCCCAATTCAGCAGTGGGCTCTCTCTTGGCAATAAAGTAGAACTCAGTTTCATATATCAGCTGAGGGAGTGTTAAATGGATGGCTAGCTCACTGCTGGCAATCAATACATGTTAATACATAGTAAACAAATGGCTTTCTATGGGCTGGGCAACTGTGGTGATTCTGCAGATAAAAAGGATAAGAGGTTGTTCCTGGGGATCTCATCTAAGAAGATGTATTTGGGGCTCAAATAGGATCCTTCCCAGGTGGGCATGAGTGACATTTAATCATCGTGAGAATTATCGCTGTTAAAAATTATCTTTTTTTTTTATTTGTGCATTTGTGTGCATGTTCAGAAAGAAGAGAAACCTGAAAAAGTCCAACCAATCGCATCATCTACCTTGATCCATTCTGACCTGACATCTGTTTATGGCACCGTGGTAATGAACAGGACTGTTTTATTCCTGGGGACTGGAGATGGCCAGTTACTTAAGGTTGGTTTTCTATGCCTTCTTCAGTGTCAATTCTGATAGTGATCCATTTTGTGCTTTTTGATTTTGTATTTGTTATTTTTTATTGCTTCTGGGTTATATACAAGAGTATGCCAACTGCTTTGTGAACTCCTCAGTGACCCCCGGAAATAGCCTGAAAGAAATTTCTAGAAATCTGTATGTAATAACCTTCCTATCCACATAACAGAGCACAAAACACTTATTTCCCGGGTAGGAGGATATTTTCCCTTTCTTATTCATTAGATGCTGGGTGAGGTAAAAGGTGGTCTGGCCCCACCCCATCCCTGACTCACCTCCCTAAGACATTTAACCTTTGAATTTTATCTCTTTTATAATGGAAATGTACAAAGCACCTGATTTCTCACAGCTTCAAAGAGATAAGCAGTTATAGGGCTTGAAAAGAGGGAAAAAAACAGGTGTTCCTTCCCCCCAGCCCACTTGCCACCCACAGAGGGGGTTTGTTCTTTGCCCTTTGTGCCCACACACCCCATGGAGAGGTTAGGGATCTGAAGGCCTTTGAGAGTCCCTTGACTTTCATCTTCAAGGACTGTACTTTTCCACTCTCTGGACTCACCACTGGTCGGGTTGAGATTTTTTATTCACTTGGGAGAGAGGCAGTGAGAAGGAGGAGAAAATAAAATCAGAGATACATAATGACTTGTCTGAAATCATGTGGTGGTTATCTTTTCAATTTCTCAACAAACACTTACTGAACACCTCCTGTGGCCTCCACCAACATTTGTGGGCGGGAACTGCACTGTTTCTGTTTCCCTAGGCTGGTATTACTTTGCCTCTCTGGAGCCAGTCGATTTACTACAGCTCAGATTCTGAATTAAACATTAACAGATTTGTTTTCCCAACTGATCTCTCACTGATAACTAGCTGTGTGACTTTAGGTAAATTGTCTAACCTCTCTGTGACTGCATTTCCTCATCTGTAAAATGAGATTGTACTAGCCAACCTGAAAAACCCCTTCCTTTCTGATGATCTCCAATCCTGTCTTCTGTGTACTTATCCCCACCTCTAGCCAAACCTACCTGCTTGCTCTTCTCCAAATGTGCATTGTACAGTCCTGTTCCCATACCTTTACTCACACTGTACCCCATTTCCTGGATTGCCTTTTTCTCCCCTCTGCTTTATTGAATCCTAGGTCTTCATGCTTTGGCTTAGATCAAACTCCACCTTGCCTTTGAGGACTCCTAAGCCTGTAATGATCATGTTTTCCCCTCATCTCCTGCAATACTCACTATCTGTATCATTCCTTTGGCTCATTGCAAATGTCTTGCTTTGATGCCTAAACTTTTCTCTTGTGTTGGTCTGGCCTTCCCAACCTGATTTTAAGCTTCTTGAGAAGGGGGCCATGAATGCTCACAGCCTGATACAGTGTGGAGTGCTTGGTAGGCATTTGATTTAATCTGTTTTCTTTGGAGGAAACCCAGTAACATATGGGAGGGAGTTTGTTTGTATACACGTTCTTTTAAAATATACATTGATCATCTTTCCTGTTGTGTTAGCTTTATTTCCCAAAGAAAGGTAAACACCCATCAGTAATCCTACACAAGTCACTCGGTACCGTGAGATGACGTCTGTAGCTACAACCTGGTCAGGCCGATTGGACCCATTAACCTGGCAGAAGTTCCCATCAATCCTTACTGGCCTCCTCACCAATTATCTCTTCAGATTCGGGATATTTTTGACGAGTGTTGTGACAAGAACACTGCTTCCCCAAAGCTGAGCCAACCAAACTGTTACATGGTAAATTGGAGGTGAAGGAACACTTGGCTATAAATAGTCCCCCAAGGGAAGGCCTGGTTTCGCCCCTCCTGTTTGTTCATCGCAGCAGCCCCTGTGCAGCTGGGCAGTTTTTAGAGATGTTGTGGCACGCCAGAGGGGCAAGACAGCTGCAGCCTCAAGCTGCTGAGGAAGTAGTAGCCGATGGAAGTCTCACCCTCAGCATCTGTACAGGGTACTCCCTCAAAAGCCACATCTATGACCTTGTCGTTAGTCTAAATAACAAGGGTAGTTTTTATTTGTTTTGTGACTGCTAACATTTATACAATACTCCCTATGTGCCAGTAACTCTACATGTTCTAGCTAATTCTGTCTTCCCAGACTCAGTGAAGTAGATATATTATTCCCATTTTACAGATGAGGAAACTGAGGCCCAGAGAAGTTGGATGATTTGCCCAAGGTCACATAGTGACAGATCAGGGCTTCCATCCTGCAGTGATTTCAGAGACTGCATTAATATCCCTCATGACTTTATAACCTCTGCCCCAGCATAGGCTCCCACCCTCTGAAGATCCTCTCAGGAGAGTGGCAAGCATGTTGATATGGAGTCCCTGGTGAGGAACCAATGCTCCTGGGGTGGGTCGAGAGGTCTTGGAGGCTCAGTAAAGAATTTCAGCTTGAGAAGAAGGCAACCCATCTGACTGAGGGTGAACCTCATGGGCAGGATAACTTCCTGGGAATTAAACCCCACTCAGCTTCCCCCAGGAAGCTTCTCTCCCTCAGAGGGGGTCTGTGAAGGAGGCATGTGAGATGATCAGGCTTCTAAGACAGCCCAGCAATTCCCAAGACTCCCCTTTGCATCTTGTATGCAGATTCTTGGATGGAGCCCCTGAGAGACTACCCAGAGTCCTGAGACCTGGGACTGTGTAGATGAATGGGAAGACAAAGATAATCTCCAAATCCCTTTTATTTGAAAAACTTGAAGCTTCTTTCTTGCCAGACTTGTCACCAGAACTGTTAGAAAAGCCAAGCATTGATAGACACAAGTTTGGCTTCCTTCTCGCCGTTGCAGAGTGAAGGTACTAATGAGCAGTGAAAAACAAAACCCAACCCAAGGCGGCCAGCGGCCAGCGGGAGGAGGAGAGGGGAGGAGGGCTTGGATCAGTTGCAGGCTGACTCATCAGTTTCCCAGTGATCAGGAGCTGATGGAATTTTGACAGACACCAGGCACTGTAGTATGTACTTGTTTGGATGAGAGGCAGGAAAAAGCAGTTGGAGGCCAATTGCCATTTTTTAACCACCACACATACACACACAAAAAACCCTGACTTCTTAAATCTCTGAAAACCTCATGGAGTTTTTCATATGATTTGGTGTACTTTTAAATACCATGTTATTGTTTTATTGTAAAAGTAATATATACTCATAGAAAAAGCTGCAGAGCAGCAGGGGATAAGGGGAAAGCAGAGAAAAAATGCCCCTAGTTCTGTTATGCAGTGGCAACTGCTGTCAGTGGTTTAGATTTTATTTTTTACATTGTTGAGGTCAGACTCTATCCAGTTTTGCATCCTTTTTTCTTCAGTTATGAGAGAAAATGCTTACATTAAAATGTTATGACAAGCCTTTTATAAATATGTTTTTAAATAGCTGTATCGTATTCTGTTATGAGGAAATATTATTTTGAGCTTAGGCTGAAATAGTGAATCACTTTTAAAGTGTCTTTAAAGATATGCACTCCTTCCTAGTGACTTACCTCCAAACATAAGACTTTACTGATAATAAGTGGAAAAACTAGAGATTTGACAGAGTGCTAATAACTTTACTGCCCTCTTTCTTCTGCATTTATTCCCAAGTCCCTTTATAAGATTTTAGAAAAACTGAAGGAATTTAGAACTGAAAGAGTCCTTTGAGAGTATCTAATCTGCCATCATATTTTATCAACGTGGATTCCTAATGGTTATGAGACAGTTTATGTCCAGTCACTCCCCCCCCACCCCAGTTAGTTCCTCATTTCACTTTTTTATTAAACATGAATGCACTCTATAATTTTTCAGTTGTCAGCGCCTCCACTGAGATCAGCTGGAAAAGAAGTATGGTCACACTGAACTCAGCTTTTGGGAACTTATATCACACATGTTCCATAACCAGGACACTGAAAACTGTACCCATTTTTATAAACACATGCTGAATCCTTCTCCAAATTGTGGTGCAGCCTATCATGTGGTTTGGATTCCTTTGAGCTGACTGTCGTATATAGAAAATTGTCCTTATTTCAAGGGCAGAATTGAATATTTTGAGCTTTTCCGGGAGGTGAAATAAGTAATAACAGAATCTGCATGAAATTTGAAATTTGTAACTTTACGCATGCCCATTAACCTTTCTTGTAAAGCATAAAAGATAAGGCAGTGGGCGAGGAATAATAATAGCTAATATTTCTGAGCTCTTACTATGTGCCAAGCATCAGAACCAGTGTCTGCTTGGGTTAACTCATTTAATCCTCACAAGTCAATACTATTACCATCCCAACTTTATAAATGAGAAAACTTAAGGCTCACAGAAGTTAGGTAGCTTCCTCAAGGTGATTTGAACTGAAGCAACCCATCACCCAACTAAACTGCACTGATAATTAAAATGTAGTATGTAGAGCTTCGTAGAGTTAGTAGAACTGGTTTTTGTTTTTTAATTTTTTTTTCTAATATTGGACTATCTTGGCTAGTACCAAGATACTAGTATTTGAGATTTCACGAGAAGGAGCTATGGCTTCTGTGGTTTTAGTTTGTTCCTATTTGGGGATAGACTTCTGCATTAGAAGAAGGAAGAGTCTTTCCTCTTGGGCTTGCAAGTAGCTCTTGGGAGCCTCTTAACCCCCTTGGGAACCCTTGCTTTTCCTAAAAGTGGGTTCCTGTAGGAAATCTGTATTCAAGTTGATTTTTGGAACAGCTCCAGCAATAGGAGGCTAGTGTTGGGTTTCTTCAGCATCCCTAGGACTGAAGTAGGGTTTAGGGTGTAGGAAGTCATAGCGTGCACATCCTTACCCCTATCCAGCAGAAAAGTGCTGCTGCCCTCAAAACCTTACTCCCGTTGGTAGATTTCAATTATCCAAACCATGGAGCAAAATTCAACCTAGTTCCAGAAAGTTCTTCCTATATTCTAACAGTAGAAAACCTATGTGACAACCTGAAGAGGCTTTCTGTACTCTGGTTTTTAGTTTTCAAGTAAAAGAAAGAGAAAACAAAAATAATAAAATCTCAGGCAAGCTGTACGTATTTATAGTCCCACAGAAAGTTCAAATAAGAAAAAAGGAGACCATGAGGAAACCAGGACAGGGCCTGGGGCCAGAAGTGAGGGTGATGGTGATGGCTGAACTGAGGGAATGGATCCAAAAGTGAAACCAGAAAGTGCCAAAACTTGGAGGTGGGATCCATGGTTGGCTGTTGAGAATGTCATGTGAAGCTATTTCAAGTTCACCCCTATCTCATTCATCTCAGTTTGAGAGTTTGCAGGTAGTCTCCAACTTATAGTTTTACTCCCTTGTAATCCACACGTCTGGAACTTATGGTTCAAGCTGTACATTTCTTTACTACTCACAATAAAATAAGTAGCTTGGGAACAAGACGAATTCGCCTTAATCTTTATATTTCATCTTTATTATGCCTCCCTATGGAAGCACATTAAATGCTGTTGGATAATTGCTTTCGTGTGTGTGTGTGTGTGTGTGTGTGAGAAAATAAGTGAGAAGATTGGCCTGTTTGGCCTTCAACTGGTTTGCCCTACAAAATGAGGCATAAGAAATTTGGCATAAAATATTTGAACTTTTGAACACGTGGCTTTTCTATTTCATGGTAGTATTAAAGAAAAAAAGAAACAGTCTTGTTTAATTTTCTCCCTCCTCATTTTCCTCTCCATGCTATATTTCCCATGGAGTGTTGAATTTGTGATGCAGCTAACTGTATGGTGTGGCAGTTTCACACATCATACGTTTCAGGACTGTACTTGTTGGGTTTTTTTTTTTTTTTTTTTGTATGGGGCAAAAATCCCAAGGCTAGTTAATAGCCTACCACAAGGCTTAAGAAGATGTCAGCAGAAACAATATTTGACATGAACTGAAATTCTCCATTGGAGAAAAAGCCTACACAGGGTTTAGCTGGAAAAATGTGAAAAGCCTAATAAATTTCTAATGCTAATAGAATATTTTTTCATTTAATAAATATTTATTGGGCACCTTTTATGTGTCAGGTACTGTTCTGGGTATTGAGGTTACAAAAGTGAACAAAAGTAAACAAAACATGTTCCTGCTCTCATGGTAGAAAGCAAAGAAACAAGTAAATGGATTAATCAATGCTAAAGTTGTTTCAGATAGCGATAAGTGCTGTGAAGAATATGGAGCGATGGGGCACAGTAGAAAGGCGACCAGGGAAAGCTCCTCCGAGGAGGCAATGGCATTTTAGACTTGAAAGAGGAAGGGGCACATCAGCGTAGCGTGTACGTGGCAGAGGCTCAGGTTGCCTTCAGATTAGAGCTACATTGAAGGCATATCCTGGAAGCGAGAGTAAAAATCCACATCACACCCAGGAGTGTGTGTGATTTGGATAAGGTTTCTTATGCAAAGTTCAACCCATTTTGGGTTTCTGTGACTCACCATTACTTCCTGCAGCCCTTCACTGATCATGTTCTTTTTCCGAGGCTGCCCACCTGAAGAAGAAACATTTCCCTTTCTCTAGTCTTATTGGCTTTTTTCTCTGTGTTGATGTTGATGTGAATTTTGCAGTTGGAAGATCCAGGTGACCGTTGGGGCCCCCGGGTGGGCCGTGGGGATGGGGATGGGTGAGGTGGGAGGTGATGGTAATAGAAATCTGAAGGAGAAACAGCCATCTCTCTCCTGTCCTGTAGTCATCTGAGATGAGGACGACAGAAGCAGTGACCCCAGTGCCTCCGTGTGTCACATTTGGTCCCTTGTGTGAAAATGGAAGGTGGTGGTTCTGTCGGAGTCCTGGAGATCATTCTCTGTATAATCTCGCAAAAAGAAAGACAATTTAACACACTTTTCCTCAAACACTTTTTAAATTTAAATTGTGTGCATTTATTTTCTGAGATATATATTCACCTTGTTCAAAATGCGGAAGAACCAAGAGAATATGAAGGGAAAGTCATGTTTCTAACCTCTGGGGCAACCAATAATATTGGTTTCTTGGGTATCCTTCCAGAGATATTTTATGTATGCCTGCAAGCAAAGGGGAAGAGATAGTCTTTCACCCCTTCTATTAAGCGTGTTTATATATATATATATATATATATATATGCAAGCAAAGGGGAAGAGATAGTCTTTCACCCCTTCTATTAAGCGTGTTTATATATATATATAAGTAGCTCATATAAATAATATATATGCATACATACATACACACACATGCACACACATACATACACACATGCATTTGTACATAAGATATATATGTATGCAAATATATACATATTTAATATTACATGTTGAATATAAAAGAACTTTCTAATTCTTTTTCTGGCTAAGCAGTATTTCATTGTTTGTACTATAGCTTACTTAACCTGTTCCCTATGGTTGGACACTTTGATTGTTTCAATCTTATGTGTATAAAACATTACGCTGCATGAATGTCCATATGATAAACACATCATCATTTCACATATATCCTAGAGGCTGCAGGGCCAAGGTACGTGCATTATAATTTGACAGATGATGCCAAGTTGCCTTCCAGAGAAGTCTCCCTCCCACCATCAATGAAGCATACCAGTCGAACCCCTGGTTATCAGGACAAGCTTCAGTGTAGGCCACTCAAAGTAGCTCATTTGGGAAACTGTTTGATAAACCCTGGCACATAGTGTACTTTGGTAATTTTTTTTTAACACGAAAAGAACTTCCCTGCCATGATTCAGGGTTCTAGAAAAAATACTGGTGTCTCATCTTTAATGTATCAAGTAAGTAAATCAAAGTAGCTCCCAACAAAATATTTCTAGCCCCTACCTGTCTACATCAGCCATGCTCTAAAAGTAAATAAAATAAAATAAGCTCCAGTAACAACTGCAGTGCAGTTGCTAACTCACTTAATATGGATGAGGAGTGCTGGTGTTTGGTAAATTTTTTTATTGAGGTGTGATTGACATAAAACATATTAGTTTCAAATGTATAGTATAATGATTCAATATTTGTTTATATTGTGAAATGATCACCACAATGTCTAGTTCACATCAGTCACCATACAGTTACACATCTTTTTCTTGTGATGAGAACTTTTAAGATTTACTCTCTTAGCAACTTGCAAATATACAATACAGTATTAACTATAGTTACCATGCTGTAATTACTAAAATTGTTTTACTTTTTAATTTTAAAGCAGATCCTAGATAGTATGTCATTTTACCCCCACACATTTCATTATTCATCTCTAAAAAAACTATGATCATTTTCTTAAATAGCCATAACCATAATGCTGTTATCTCAACTAACAAAATTATCAGTAATTCTTTAGGATTATCTAATATTGAGTCCATATAACTAAATTTTCCTGATTGGCTCAAAAATGTCTTTTTTAAATTGGTTTTGGTCAAAGTGGTGTCTGAACAAGGTTCTCAAATCCCATTTGGTTGTTCTGTTTCTCTTGATCCTGAGTGGCCCCTCCTCTGCACTGCCGTTGACTTTTTGAGGAAGTCATCCTTTTATTCATTACCATCTACCGAATGAGGAAACGAAGTCTGTTGCCTGTGAATGTCTCACATGGTGGCTTTGGCACTTTGCTTTCTTGTGGTATCATTGAACTTGTTTCTCTACCCCTTCTAATGCTAAATGGAAGTTAGCACTAAACGCTTAATTAGGTTCAGCTTTATAAGCAAGAATGCTTCAGAGGTTCTGCCAAATGATGCTTTCGACATGAGGAATTCCTCAAGAGAAATCTGGGCAGCAGCCTTTCTCCTCTTGTCTCACTTGAGAATTATTTCTATAACGTTTTAAAAATTGGCTTCCTGTTTCTTCTTTAGACAATCACTTTCCAATCCGAATCGACTCTTAGAGTTGATAAAGAAAGAATATGAACTAGAGATGGGAACACAAAAACCTGGCAAGCCCACACTTGGTCAGTGCTAGCTGGATGTCTCCCTGCACTCAGTTTTCTGTAGGCCAGTGTTGTTTGGCAGAACTTTCCATGGTGATGGAAATTTCCTATAGCTGTTCTCTCAGTATGATAGCCACTAGCCATATGTGGCCAGTGTGACTGAGGAACTGAATCTTTAATGTGATTAAAACAAATAGCCATATGTGGCCATTGGCTTCCATATTGGATGGTGCATAGGGTCATTTTAAAATGACTTGAGACAGAGGTCTGTCCCACATCCCTTGGGACCTAACTGTTCTAGCCCTTTTTTAAAAGTCATGTTTAATATATTTAGGTCATGATATTGACTTTTATAGAGCTACTGCTGAATTTAGTGAGTAGTTCACAGGCCCTGAGCTGGTTGCACTGAATCCACTGGGCTTGACCCCAAGCCAATGCGAGAAGGAAGGCACCATCGCAGGATGAGGCCAGACTCAGGCCCAGGCTCTGGGAGTGGGACAGGTGCAGGAAGATGTTTCATATGCCAAATTAACAAGGGGTTTTTGATTAAATAACAATACATAATTGCCATCAGGATATGTAGGTACAGACACATTATTGATCAGTAGATGCATGGATGTTGACTTTGAAAAGAATCTCAGGTGCCAATTTTTTCTTTTCAAATCATGTGTCCAACCCAACTGCTTCCTACGGTGGTAGAGGTACAAATGTAGATATTGTATCTAGAGATGTTCAAACTGACAAAATGTTGAGCACTTTCTCTTTAAATATATGTCATTATATTTGGTAGTGAGATAGGTGTAAACATGATCAGGATATAGTCCTAACCCAAAAGGAGCTTTCAGTCTAGTAATAGATTATCTATTGAGTATTGGTTATTTGCTAAGCATCTTTCTCAATTTTTATTTGACCCGTATAACAGCTATATTTAAGAAAGGCATTATTAGCCCCATTTTAGAGATGAGTAGATTGAGGCCCAGGGAAGTTAAGTAAGTTACTAGTTCAAAGCAGCACAGCCACTTAAAGGGTAGAGCCAGGATGCAAACCTAAGCCCAAGCTACCATTATATTTCTCCAGGATTATGGCGATAGCCTTCAGATGAGTCTTCTACCCTTGCTTCAAACCCTGCCTTCTCACCATGTCACTTCTCTGCTCATAGCCCTACAGTGTTCCCTCTCTCACACCTACAATAATAGGCAAAATCTTCACACAGGCCTACAGGAACCTACGGTTTTTGTCCTGTTACCTCACCTCCCACTCTTCTCTACCTTGTTTGCTCTGCTGAAACTGTACTGGCTTCCTCTCATCTTAGGGCCTTTGTACTAGTGGGTCTCTCTTCTAAGAACATGGTTTGTTCAGATACCTAAATGACTCTGCCATCCACTCCAAGTCTCTAAATAAATGTCACCTCCTCAATGAGGTCTACTCTGAACATGTATTCTGTACCTCCTTACCCCACTTTATTTTGACTTACATCACCTTCTAATATACGTTATAATTTACTTTTTGTTATCTGCAGCCATCATTCCCCTGCACATGTGCACACATGCAAGTCTAAGTTCTATGAGGGCAAGATTGTCATTTTTCAAATATCTAGAATATGCCTGATACATAGTGGACGTTCAGTAGATATTTATTAACTGAAGATGAGGGAAACTCAGTTTTGTCCAATTTCAAAGCCACACTGTTTATGTTTTAAACAGTGTAGTTAAATCGTGTAGTTAAATTGTCCTGGTTACTTTAAAATCTGTACTGTGTCGAATCATGCGGGAAAATCAGAGTAACCTTGCCACATATATGTTGAGTGGACTTCCTTTAGTTTTAAGATTACTCTTGGCACAGTACTTGTAGCTGCTCATAAGGCCAGAGCAGGGTGGTCAGGAGTTGTGGATGAGCTTCTACACATGAGGATACTCCCCCAGCATTGAAGAGGGGCATGTGTGTGTGTGACTTGGTCCCCTACAAAAGCAGAAACACTGTGCTTGTTATTACCAGTTTTAGTGAAGACAAACATGAGTGGTTCAGGCACGTAGCATCCTAGCCAATATATGCAGTGAGTGAGAAAGGGTGTGGTTTCAGAATTAAGCTATGGGTTTTGCCACCCTGCTATTCAAAATCTTTAATAGAAATCACATTTCTCTTTTTGGAAAAAAAAAAAATAGGTTATTCTTGGTGAAAATCTGACTTCAAATTGTCCAGAGGTTATCTATGAAATTAAAGAAGAAACTCCTGTTTTCTATAAACTCGTTCCTCATCCTAAGAAGAATATCTACATCTACCTGACAGCCGGAAAAGAGGTAGGTAGAAATACTAGTTATTGCTTCTGACCTATGAATAAAAATTGTTTAATTGATGTCATTTTTACTCTAGTAAGCAGGCTTTTACTTTGAACTTCTGAGTTTAAACACTGCTGCAGGCTTCAAGAAGTTGTTCACAGGCATGGAATTAAAAACCTTACTGTCAGTAAGTAAGCAAGAAATATTACCTATTTAGACAATTTTATTACTGGCTATATTTCCAATGCCAAGTTTTTCAGAAGAGGGTGTGCTTGCAAATGGGCACATAATCAGCAAGGTAACTGAATTTACACATTTATTGTGTGGGCACTGAACGGTTAGATGCATTTATGAATATGCCCTATGGGATTGGCTTTGGGATTTGGGGTTAATATCAGGCCGCAGTCTCATACACATTCATGAACCAGGAAATATATGGCACTTGCCTTCCCTCTCTTAATTTATCTGGCCGTTTTAGTTTTTCTTTTTCTACTTATTGAAATAAAAGGGATACCTTTTTACATTTTCTTCCTTTTTATAAAATGCTTTCACCAAGGGAAGGAGGAAGGAAACTAATTTTTGTTGAGGCCTTACTGACTATGTACAAGTTACGATTCTATGCATGGTCTCTCTAGATGAGATGCATACAGTTGTGACACACACACACACACACAAAATAAACAATGTAAATATGTTAATAATTTAAGGATATAAAATTACCCTTGTTTTATATGTGAAGAATCTAAGACTTGGAAAGGTAAAATAACTTGCTCAGGTATAGATAGAGAGACTAGGCTTTTGTCAGGATTAGAACTTAAATTATGTCTTGATCTTTTAAAGTGCATGATAAATGAGATTAGATCCCAAATCTAAAGCTAAGCAGGTCATCCTGGCACAGTGGTTTTGACCCATGATGATTCGAATGTACAAAATACAAAGAAGATCATCGAGACTTAAATACTTATAAAGGGTTGTAACAGATGTCCTTGGCCCCTTCCAATCTTTCGTTCTTTCCTCTCAGTCATTCTAAGGAGAATAGCAATGATTAATCTACAAGTGCTGTTCAAGTCACAGAATAGGTGTGCAAGCACCCTGTAGGTTCTGGAACTCCTGAAAGGCCATATGGCTCTTCACATGTGAAAAGTCATTTATGTCAAAATCGCCCCACTGAGATGGCCACTGGATTGCATATACCTTTGTACACCAGTTCTTCATCGTATAGAATCTTCTTGACCAGCTTGCATCACCGTTCAAACACTTTTTATTATATTTCTTCTCCAAGCTTCCCATAATTGAAAGATTTTTGTCTACTCCACAAACTACATGTTAAGTAACAATTGCCATTCTCAGACTTTATTTATCAAGGGCATCTGAAAATGGCCAGTCAGAGAACTGCCTGTGCTGCCTGCCACACAGCCGATAAAATTCCAGCACAGAGACACTGGAATTCTTGCTTAACCTGGGCTCGTTTTTTCCATTCAGCTTTTCGAATCATTGCAAGTAGCTCATAAATCCTCATTACCTCCTTCCCTGGAACCTGAGGCTGTAGGATGGGAACCACCGTGAGAGCCACCAGTAGTTGACAGGCCCTCCGTTTCCAAAGGTAAAGAGTCTCTGGTCATTCAGAGCCTGAGGTCCTGAGAGGATTTGTCAACTACCAAGAGATGGTTATTCTCGCATTTTCTGCTTAGGGTTACTGCTAGAGATCCTATCAGTAAGACTCTGGTTGAGCCAGTATAACCTCAAGAAAGGCAAAATCTAAGGAAGGTCCTTTCCGAAACTCTTGGGCAGAGGTAACAGACAGAGTAAATGCTCTGGTATATCTGCAGACTGGTCTAGTATGTGGCCATTAAAAGTAACCATATGGAGATATATGCATTGCCATGGAGTAATCACTATAATGTGTAGTTAAGTTAGAGAAGCAGGCCCAATGTAGTATTTCTTGTGTCTTCTCCTTTACATATAGTCATATGTTTATGTATTTAAGTATATCGTATGGTACTTCTCATCGAATATTCTAAAGATTCATATCCTACTAAATCTTCTAAGCAAATGTGGTCCTAGGAACAGATGTTACCTACTATACCCCTCCTGGAATATCATGACGCTTGGCATAATCGAAGGCTCTCAGAGGTCTTGTGCTAAGGAAATCTATTTTGCTTTTTCACTGTAAGGTTTGACATGTTTGTTGGACCGTGGAAACTTTTTCTCATATCACAGCAATAGCCAACATTTACTGAGCATTTAGTACGTGCCACATAATGTTTGTAATAACTCCACGAAGTCAGCGGCACCATCACCATTTCACAGATGAGAAAACAAGGTTAGAGATATTATGTGACATTTATGAAAATGCCCAGAATTTAAAAAGGTCTTTTGTGAGCTACAAGGAAATAGCCACATTCTGGTTCATTCTGGCTCAGCGTGGTGGTCTGCTCACCATCTGTTAGTAGCATGGCAGATTGTGAGGCGAACAGGCCTGGTCATTCCTCATGAAGACAACTTAGAATTGAAAGATAGCCCATTTTCCTCACATACCCCTTTTAGAACTCTGTTTCTCTAACCTTTTTAAAGAAGTTCCTTATATTGCCTAGCATTTACGACTTTCTGTCTTAATGAGTTCCACAAGTTTCTTTACTACCTGCTGTGGGATTTTGCCTGCAGAAAACGTGCTGTGTGACACTCAGGTCCTCCCTGCCTCCCAGCTGAGGTGATGGAGTTACCTCCAAGAGAGGTGTGGGAGGGTTCTCCTCCTCCCACATCCAGTGACAGCCTCCTCCAACATGCTGACACTCCCAGGTCAGAGCCTTTCGCTATTTCCAGGTGCTCATTTCCAAAGTATCATTGACTGTCTCTGTATGAAAACCAGATAACCTGATTCTGTGGTCCATTTCAAAATCATTCTTAGCAGATCAGAAAATCAGACTCACCTGAAAGAGTACTTAAAAACACGGATTCGCAGGCCCTGCCCTACACCTACTCAGCTAGAGGGTCAGTGGCAGACGTCTGGTCATCTGTACTTTCAAATGCTCTTTAGGTGATTCTGATAAACTGCTCCCTACCTCGAACCCCTTCCCATGGTATCATTATGGAGACATTCCAAGTCCGAGTCGATAAATGCCTCCCCATGACCCTTCATCAGAGAAGACATGGTAGTTTTTCTGGTTGCTTACAGCTCCGTCTGAACTGCTGTCGTCTTTATTTTTAGGTGAGGAGAATTCGTGTTGCAAACTGCAGTAAACGTAAATCCTGTTTGGAGTGCTTAACAGCGGCAGACCCTCACTGCGGTTGGTGCCATTCACTACAAAGGTATCTCCTGAGTTCTTCCTCACCAACTCACGTGTTTGAAAAAGTGTCATGTGGCAGAACACTTGTTGCCCCACTTCAGCGATTCATTGCAGTGACCTGGGGGAACTGATCTCTTCACAGACTGAAAACATCATTGTGTAATCCTCATTAATTCTCGGAGATGTTCCCCACTGTGTCAGTGCTTCTAAATTGTTTGCCTTGGACCACTCAGGGTTACCCACTCTCGGGGTGGGGAGGGCAGGTATGTGACATAAAGGAAAGATAAGCTAGAGCTGTCAATCTGCTTTTACTTTCTACAGAGTTCTCTAAGACTCGAGAGAGGGGAAAAAGGTTGTTCCTCAGGGGAGATGAAAGAATAGGGATGTTTGAAATTTTTCAAATGAATCCTCATAATGTTACGTATTAGTTGGCTCAGTGAAAGCCTTTTTATTGATGATGATGTCTTCGAATGTGCCCTACAGCTGTGGGTCTGATATACAACCTCAAGCTCCGGGCAGAATCTGCCCAGCCTGGTCTTGAATTATGATGCTCAGGACCCATGTAGGCTCAGGGGCGACTTGGAGCGGCTTCCTTGCCATGGCAGCTCCTAGCATCGCTGGTACTGGCCTGGTTGGATTCGCTGTTGCCATGGCAACCCAGTACTCAGGCTCTTGCTATAGACGCAAGGAGGAGAGAGCCTGAGCTGCAGCTCAGGCGGGGGGAAAACATATCAGTGACTGTCAGTTTGGTGCTTTCAGTTTTTAAAGGTAAAAAAAAGGATTAGAAAGAGTAGAACAGGTGCATAAAAGCTGGAAGCTGAACATGGGGCAGTTTGAGGAAAGAAAAGAGGACTGGAAAGAGAATTTGGAGCCTCTGGGGAAGGAAGCCAAGAACAATGAAGAGAGAGGGGGAAAATACAATGCAAGCAAGAGGTTCGGGAAACAAACTAAAAATATGGGCATGGAATTAATTAAGAGTTCATGGAAGAAGTCAAAAGCTGAGATGCAGCAAGATGCATAATTGCGCGTGCTTTTCACTGCGCTTCCTTACCGGGCTGTTCCCGTCAGAATCACTGGCAGACAAAAGGAGCAGGGCCAGGAAAATTCTCATGAATAATTGTAATTGGGTAGGAACATTTTCTTCTTGTCTCTCCCAAGACTAGAGTTTGAGAAATTAACCGATCATGAACATTATTTCATCATTGCACACCCACTAAACCATTTGACCACCATCTTTCCAATCCATTCCATTTATGTAGGTTCCCTGTCTGAATGTCTAGAGCTACACAGAGGAGTTAATTCAGTGATGGTGGTGGTGAAGGTGACAACAGTAGTGGTGGTGATTAAATAGCCATACATTGCTAGTGGCTACAGTAGTGGTACACACAGGTGGGGAATTCATTGTAGATGTCCAGGCTAGTGATATGTTTGGGAGTTAGTAGTGTTTAAAGAGAATTTAAGGAAGCATAAGACTAGATGAGGGAGGGAGTGTAGAGTGAGGGGAGAAGCAGTTGGAGAACTGAACATTGAGGTAGGGCAATGTTTAGGGGTCAGGGAGATGAAGAGGAAACAGAAGGAGGGAGGAAACAGCCAGAAAGGGAAGAGAAAAACTGAAGACGGTCTCCAGGAAGGCAAAGGAAGAAAGGAGGAGGGAGCAGTTCACTGTGCTAGAGCACGCTGAGAGGTCAGGCAAGAGAAGAAGAGAATTGATCCATTGGACTTAGCAGGTGATGATTGGTGACTGCGACGAGGGCAGTTGGGGAAGTGGTGCTGAAGTGGCAAGAGAAAATAAGAGAAAAGAGCAGAGACAACCCTTTAGAGGAACTCTGCTGAGAAAGATAGCAGGAAAATGGAGCAGATGCTAGAGGAGAAAGTGGAGTCCTTACAGTTTTGTTGTTTTTAAGATGCATGAAATAACAGTGTGTTTTGGGGCTGTTGGGAAAGTTCCAGTAGAGAGTGAGAAACTGATGATGCAGGAGAGAGAAGAGAGAGTTGTGGAGTGTTGTCTTTCAGCAGATGAAGGAAAATATGACCTAGTGCACCAGTGGGGAGGCCAGCCTCAGACAGGAGCGTGAGAGGGAAGTTGAAGAACATGGGCCTGGGAGCAAGTGGGTGGTGGAAGCATGTGCAGCATCATTTCATATTGCTTACATCATTTTCAGTGACTTTAGATGAGTGAGAGTGGGGAGAGGTGGGGGAAGAAGCTTTGGGGTTTGAAGAGAAAGAGAGAAGATGTGAAATAGAGTGGGAGAGAGAATGGAGAGGGGAAATAGAGATTGATTGCCAGGAAGCATTAGGGCCCACTTGAAGTCAGTGGTCTTGCTTTTGAAGTGAAATCAGTAAACATGGTTTTGCTTTCGCAAGCCATGTTCACCTCTGTTGGTGTAGTCGTGGAGTAGGCGTGCGTTAGATTTAGTCAGAGTTAGTTAGGGCTTTGCCAGGAAATACATCAAGAGGGGACAGAAGGGCCTGAGGGCTCAGTTTACATGCAAGGAATGGGCAATGATATTGATATGGATATTGATACTTATAATAGTAGAGCTCTAAGCTCTAAGTGATCTCTAAGGAGGGAAGTGAGGGATGTGAAAATGGCAAGATCTGTCCAGTGGAGGTTATGGCTGTTTTAAGTCTTGTTGGAGCCAGGAACTGGAAAGGGAGTAGTGGTTGGTTGTAGGGAGCTTGAAATTAAGGTCATGGAGGGGGTGCAGTTATCTGTAATGACAAGATCTAGGGTATGATTATGTAGCTGAAGTAGGATGGAGAACAAGATCGTTGGCAGAGAGGGGTCGAGGAACTGGGGTGTCAGTGTCAGGTCAGTCATCTGTATGGAATTGCGAACACCAAGAACAGCTATGAGAACAATGTTGGAGAGCGTGTGGAGCTAGATATTCAAGAAAATAAAGGAATTGGGCCACAAGTGGGGTTGGTCTGCAGATGGTTACAACAAGGAGGAGTTTGGGGTGGTGTGGGCTGAGGGCATGAGCTTCAAAGCTAGAGCAGCAGGCTTAGGAAGAAAGGGAAGAAGAATCATCCAGAAGAGGAAGTAAGACACAGCGGGACACCTGCGATGAGGAAGAGGTAACAGCTAGCCCTTGAGTGGGTTGTGGGGAAGCTGTGTTCTCAGGGAGAGCCTGGTTTCAATAAGAGCAAGAAGGGGAAAGTAAGAATTGAAGAAGAGACATGAGCTTTTATTGATGGTGGGCAGTGAGTTCCAGGCTTCACCTAAAAGCCTGCTCACTGCTTACCCTGCTTCTGCTCTTATTCCCTTACTCCTGCCTTTTAAGATCTAAACCAGATCATGTCATTGCCCAGCTTAATAACCTCCACTGGCTTCCATGTTAGAATTGGTCTGACCTCTTAGTACAAGGGCCTGCCATCTATGAGGCTCTCCATAATCTGACCCATTGCTACCTCTCAGACCTCTTATGCCGCTCTCTCCGTTCACTCTACCCCAGCCACACTGGCTTCTTTTCTGACTTAAGAATATGCCAAGTTTGTTCTTGCTTCAGGGACTTTGTACTTGCTGTCTCCTCAGTCTAGAATACTCTTTCCAGATCTCTCCATGGCCGGCTCTTTCTTGATCATCAGGTCCTAGCGCACACCTCTCCACCTGATTATCCAGGCGGAAGTAGCCTTGCCTCACTCACAATGACATTACTTTATTATCTTCATTGCCCCACCAGTATCTGAAATAATCTTATTTCTCTACTTTTCCATTTATTAAATTGTAAGCTGCACAGGGACCTTGTCTTATTCATTACTGTATCCCTAGAATCTAGAACAGTGCCTGGCATGTAGTAGGTATATGTTAAATGAATGGAGTAGGTTGAGTGATTGGGAAAGTCTGCCAATAGCAGATTGAGATTTGTGCGTTAGGTATTAACAAAACATTCTGGATTTGTGGACCAATGGCCCTTCCCAGCCATGTCAGATCACTTGGTTTCAAACTGGCTTGATTCTGGACTGAGATTAAATAAAACTAAGCCTCAGATCTGTGACTCATGTTAAGCTCTCAGTACCATTCAAAATTAGGAATTCTAAAGGGGGATGTTTTCTTATAACTGTAGAGCATCCCACTGTGTTTATTTTAAATGTCACAGATTTATTTAGAAAAATAACTTATTTTCTTTGTTGAGAAGGTTGAACTTTATTGCATACGTGTCTAGAAAGTGGATTTGTTGGGGTTGGGGCAAGAAAAACGATCTTAACTTCCTTTTGATCAGGCGTTAAGAATAGGCATCCAGTATAAGCAGATAAAAAGCAATTAGATAAACAATGAGCTCTAAAAAGTCTAGTATTTTATTGTTGGAACCTCAAATCCAACCTGTTCTGAATTTGTCTGTGTGGGTGGAAAGTGAATTTTTGCAGGCTGAATATCTTGGGTTTGGAAGCAGTTTCTCAGTTTCTCCCATATTGCAAAGCATAGCACATGTGTTCAGTTATGGATTTCCACAAAACTGGCAATCCGGAACCAATGAATGGGTGAGGTTCCAAAAGTTCATTTGCAAGTTGGTTTGGCACGCGGAATGCATTTTCCCATAGAAACAATGTCATAAATTAAGGACAGATTCCCAAACCAGCCCACAAAATTCAATTTATTTAATTTCAACAAATATTTATTGAATATCTACCAAGAACCCAATGTGAGAAGGGAGATGACTTGGTGATACTGAGAGAAAAGCGTTGCCATTCTTAGCCTTAAGGAATTCACTTGCTGATTAGGAGATACACATGTCAAGGGCCAATATTTATTCATTCAGTCATACATCCAGTCAACAAATATTTATTGAGCCCATGCAATGTGCTACATCCTGTGCTAGGTGCTTGGGATACTGTTTTTTCTTGCCTTCATGGAGCTTACAACTAGTGAGGGACATAGACAAGTACATTAGTCAGTTTTCTGCTCTAATGATACTCAGTAACAAACGAATTCTTACTGGATTACAGAAACAAACATTTGTTCATTTGCTCATGGGTCAGCTCCTGCACAGTGGGTAGGAAGGTGTTGAAGAGGGGCTCTTCATCAAGCTGCAAGTGGAGAGTTTGATTCAGGTTTGCTTCACATGTCTATCAGCTTGCACATGCTCTTATCATGGCAGATAGCAGAAGAGCCCAAGCTAAACTTTGCAGCACATTCAGAGCCTCTGCTCACGTCACGTTTGCTGACATTCTATTGGCAAGCAAGTGATGTAGCCAAGCCCAACATCAGTGAGGTAAAGAAATATACTCTGCTTGCTCTAGTGGGAGACAATGCAAAGAGACATGGCAAAGGCTATGGATGTGTAATCCTAATGTAGGAGAGATTGAATTGGGAACAGTAATCCAGTCTACTTCAATTAAGTTGAGGAGCTACCGATCTGCCAGTAAGTAAACAGAGTGCGATAAGGGTTAGCACAGAGGAAGTGGAGGATTCCATGGGGGCACATAGAAACCATCTAACCCAAACTTAAAAGGTCAGGGAAGGCTTCCTGTGGGAAGGGATGTCTAAGCTGGACCTGAAGTATGAGCAGATGTCAGCCAGTGAAAGAGGAGGGAGGGGCAGCCGGCTGAGGGAACAGGCTGTGTCGAGGCCAGGAGCTGTAGGAGAGCATCCATGCTGATGCTTGGTATGGGATGGGGCATATGGTCCAGCACAGGAGCATTGGGGAATGAGAGCAGCATGGCAGGCAGGGGCAGATGAGGCTAGGTCTCAGAAGCCATGTTAAAGAATTTGGATTTTGTTGGAAGGACTTTGAAGAGCCATTGCAGGGCTTCAGTTAGAAGAGAGACTAAATCAGATGTGTGTTTAGAGCAAGAATTCAGTGCAAGATTGACTAGAGGGGACACCGCTGAAAGCTGGCAGATCACTTAGAAGGTGCTGGTAAACCAGCAAGAGGCTAAGGACTAAATTAGAGAGAGGATAGTGGCAATGGGAACAAGTGGGTGGATTTAAGAGCTATTTGGCAGATAGAATTGACAGGACTTAGTGATTAACTGGATCCCCCCTTGAGTCTGACATGCTAAAAATAGGGTCATAAGATGAAAAATAAAATATCAAGGTGGCCATGATTTTTCTGGAAGGTCTAGTCTTTCTTTTATGATTTAAGTCCTCACAAAGAAAATAAGTTAGACCCAAACATACACTGGATTCCTCCTGTCTCCTAGGCCCGGACTAGGCACCAGGTTGGAGCCCAAAGGGTGGGCACCTAAGTCAGGTGAGGAAGGGCTTCTGAGTGACGCTGGAGCTGAGTGTCAGCGGGTGCAGTGGGGTGAGTTATCACTCTTTTCCCGGCGCCACAGACTTTGGTGTTGAGATTATAGGGGAAGGGGTGCAGGTGTCTGCTTGGGTGACCGAAAGGACAGAGGTGTCATTACTGAGCAGGAACGTAGGAGGAATGGCCTGTTTAGGGGGCACAGCAATGCGGGGTGGAGCGCGGTACAGCAGAGGAAGAATGCAGGTCCTGCATTCTTGGTTTGAATCTGGGCCTCTGTGTGACCTGCAGGTTTCCTATCCTCTCCGTGCCAAATCTCCTCTTCCATAAAGCAGGGTTGTAATAGTGCCCACCATACAGGGTTTTGGAGAGAATTAAATCATCACGTGCATAGAGCCCTAGGCACAGTGCCTGTTCATAGTAAGCACTCAAGAAATGTTAGCCATTATGATCGTGGAACCCCAGAGCAGGGAACCATTCATTGTAACCGGGGTTGAGAGAGGCTTCGGAGAGGAGGTGCCATTAAAGCCTGAGTGGACTTTCACCAAGGGAAGGAGCGGGTGGGAGGCATTTCGGCAGAAGAACCGGCACAAGAAGAGGTCTTTTGAGGGAGTGGCAGATTGAATTACATCACTCCAGCACTAGCTCTAGAAGGAGGGAGTAGATGGAGAGCTGGGTGGGACCAGCATGTGAAGGGCTCTGAGTTTGGACTTTATTAGTTGGTGCTGTGAATTATTGAAAGATTTTTCCTAGAGGACTGACATGATCATATTTGCATTTTTAAAACATTGGTCTGATGGCAGTGGAGAAGATGAACTGTGTTAACCCAAGCATTAGCCGTATTGCCCTTCCCACCCCTACTTCTTCCAAGGTCATTGTCTTTTGGTATATTTTGTAAAGAGTGAGTTTGTCTCACATATCTTTCTAAGTTAGCTACTCGGCAGCTATTTCTCCAGATTTCTTGTCCTCTCCACTGCTACAGCATCGCTGTGGGGTTCTACTTGTGTAGGTCCCAGTCATGTAACAAAACCAAGTCTGGGTCCTCTTTAAAAACGGGCCATGCAGGAGGGCCACACTCATCTTTATTGCCCCAGCCTGTAATACCTCACTCTGCCGAGGATGTGTACAGGGTTGAGAACAAAGCCCCCCAGGCATTCAGGCTGTAAGGCGTCTGGAGGCGCCCCTCAGTTTTTCACGTTTCCTTCACACTGACAGTTGGAGGACCTTCAGGCAGCCCTTGGAAGCAGTTTTTAGGTCTTTGGCTGCTGGGAGGCTGTTCTACACACAAGACTGAGAACAAGATTGTCTCTCAACTTGGCCTAACAATAGGACTCGGTGGCCAGTCCCTCATAAGACTTTCTGGAAGAGTTGGCAATCATAAAAGGGAAGTTTAAACACAGAAAACTGAAATTTAAACACTAAACATATTCATGCTTCAGAATAACAATCAAAAAGATTAAATGACTTGCTTACGGACACATCCAGTTCCTTGCGTTGCTCTCCTGTCTTTGAGGTTTGCTTTCCTCTGTCATCCAAGAGACATTTCTTCCTTAAGCCTCCCAGGGCCATTCATTAACCCAAAGGGCTATGAGCTGTTGTTGCCCTAAAATGTGACTAAGACAACCCATGGGGCATGGTAACCTATAGCCAGCTTTTTCTGAAGCCTGAGTTACTCCATCCAGTCTGCCAGCATGAGAGGTGGGCAGTGTGCAGCAGAGAAGGCCATTGAGGGCTTTTCAGTAGAGGAGTCCATCAGGGGGCCCCCACTTATGCTTCAGAATGCAGTTGCAGTGACCCTCCCTCAGGAAGCCTGCCTTAAGCCCAGGCCCAGCCAGAAGACAGAGTCTTTGTACATGGAGGAGAATGTGCTTATCCTACACCAGATACTGTGCCCCGCACCTTCCATGCCATGTTCCATTTAGAACTCCTGGTCCCCTGTGAAGTAAGTACTATTAGAGATGAGAAAACAGCCTTAGTTTGTGTATTCATTTCCTACTGCTGCTGTAACAATTACCACAACCTTGACAGCTTAAAGCAACATATACTGATTATCTTACAGTTCTAGAGGTCAGAAGTCTGCAGTGGGGTTTATTGGAGAAAAATCACAGTGGTAGAAGGACTGTGTTCCTTCTGCAGGCTGTAGGGAGAATGAGAATCCAGGTGCTTGCCTTTTCTAGCTTCTGGAGGCAGCCTGCATTCCTTGGCTCATGTCTCCTCCTTGCATCTCCACAGCCAGCATTGTATCATCTTTGGATCTCTCAGGCCCTGAACTCTGTGTCTGTCATCATGCTCCTTCTCTGACCCTCCTGCCTCCTCTAGGACCCTTGTGAGTACTTTGGGTTCACACAGATAATCCAAACTTATCTCCCCATTTTGAGATCCTTAATAACACCTGGAAAGTCGTTTTTGCCATTTAAGGTAACATAGTCACATTCCTAGCAATAAGGCATGGACATCTTCCAGGGCCTTTATTCTGCCTACCATAGGCTGCACAAGTAGTATAATCAGGATTCAAATCTAGGCTTAGCTTTAACTCCCAAACCAGTACCTTTGCCTACTTCTATAGCTAAATGGAAAAGAAACAAGAAAGAGACACTATTATTCATGGCATGGAAGGAGAGGGACAACCTGGTCCAGATAGACCCTTCATGGATGACTGATTACGCATAAGAAAGGCAATGGGACTCGAGTTACAGAAACCCACCTTGAAAGTTTGAGCATTCACACATTCATTTAACAGATCTTCATTGAGCACCAAGTATGTGTCAGTCATGTTCTAAGCACTAGGATTCTTTGGTGGAACAACATGGGTCTGAATCTTTGCCCTCATGGGGTCTCTCTCGTGAGGTGCATTAGTTTCCCAGGGCTACCATAATAGATGACCTCAAACTCAGTGGCTTGAAATGACACAGATTTAGTCTCTCAAAGTTCTAGAGGGTAGAAATCTAAAATTAGGATGTCAGCAGGGCCATGTTCCCTCTGAAGTCTCTAGGGGAGAATCCTTCCTCTCTTCCTCCAGCTTCTGGGGGCCTGGTATCTCTTGGCTTGTTGCAGCATAACTCCAGCCTCTGCTCTGTCTTTACATGGCCTTTACTCCTTATGTGTCCAAATCTCCCTCTCCTTTCTCTTATCAAGGTACCAGATATTGGACATCTTAAATCCAGGATGATTTCATCTTGAGAGTCTTAACTAATTATCTGAAAAGACCCCATGTACAAATAAGGTCACATTCTGAAGTTCTGGTGGACAGGAACTTGGGGGAAACATTATTCAGCCTACTACATGAGGGAAGATGGACAGTGTAAAAGTAAAGAAGGAAATAGCATATGAGATGGTGATCCATATCATGAAGAAAAATAAAGCAGAGGAGGAGCTAGGGAGTGCTGACTTTGAGGTAGGAGAGGTTGCAGTTTAAACCAGAGAAGTCCTGGAAGGCCTCACTGAGAAGGGGAAATCTGAGCCCATATCTGAAGGAGTGCATTCAGCTTTGGAGACGTCTCCTTTCATAGGATATGGCTGCATCTAGCTGCGTGGCCAGGAAAACAATTTGAGACAGATGATTGTTCTAATTCTACATTCGTTTCTCCTTTCCTTCCAATCTGGGATATGTCCTTGTTTGAAGTCTGTGCAGTGACACTCCTTTATGGTCCAGTGCGGCTCTAATGACAGCAATAATGATGATAATGGGATTTGGGGGCAGCCCCTCCTTCTTGTACGAGGACCCCATTGTGCCGACTAATTGTGTAGAAGCAAGTAGGACAACTGTCTGTGGGGTGGAAGCAGTGGGGAGCAAAGAGGAATATGTTATTCGGGCCTCGGGGCATTACTGAATTACCCTGGCAGAGGCTGAACCATGCATCTGGGTTACCGAGAGGTAGAAGAGATTTGGGGGCCTTCTAACACTGGAGAGGGTCTTGGTAGAACCTAAATCCCCTGGGTTCTTCACCATCTTCATCAGCTGTTGGAGGAGTTGTGAATAAACTCTACTTATTTCAGAGCAAAAGGTAAAGAAGGGAAAAAAACCATTAAGGGCCACAGGTCCACTCTTGGCATCCTGACAGTTGACAGTGGCCAGCACCTAACACAGAAGCCGGTTTTGTTTGGGAGAGCAGGCCACTGAGGTCCTCAAACCTCAGCATCCAGATTGCTTATCTGTGCGGTCTCTTTAATTGATGTTCTCTGACTTGGAACAAGTACCATTAGGAACACCCCTTTTAGTAAATATATGTTTTAATGGAATGGATTTTTTTGAAATGACCTTATCTCAGACAGCAGGCACTTTTCATAAGTATGTATTGATTGGCTTTAAATTCCTCAAATGTTTTCACTTGTCTTTGTGACCTAGTATTTGTTCCGTTTCCAGCAATTCCTCCACTTTCAAACACAGTGTTCAGATCTTTATTGCAAGCCTTCCTGACTGTCTGCCTTTTCTTTCTTTCTTTCTTTCTTTCTTTCTTTCTTTCTTTCTTTCTTTCTTTCTTTCTTTCTTTCTTTCTTTCTTTCTTTCTTTCTTTCTTTCTTTCTTTCTTTTCCTTCCTTCCTTCCTTCCTTCCTTCCTTCCTTCCTTTCTTTCTTTTGTAACATTTTATAATGTTTGGATGCTTGTATTCTGCTGTATCAAGAGTGAACCATTTCTGACATTCCAAGCATGGTATTCAATATTGCTTTCATAAAGATGGGGTTGTTATTGCCACCTGTTTAATGGTGGGGAAACTGAGGCCCAGAGAGTCTAGGGAATGTGCTCCCAGTTACACAGAGAATGTGTGGGAGAGCAGCTTTGAACCCAGATCTTCCCGACTCAAAAGGTATCATTTTGCCATTTTTGCTTCCATGTTACCTATATTTCTTAAATGCCCCACTTAAATTCTCCAGTTCATGGTTTCCATTTGGAAATAAAAATGCCAACTTTTAGTACACTCATCACCCACAAAAAAACCACATGGCGTGAAGGCCACAAATCCCTTTTGTGTGAGTGTTTCAGTCTGAAAATGTGTTTTCTGTGTGTTAAGTAGCTCAAAATTTTAAGACAAAGGCTGGTTTTCCACTGTGCCAGTTAACAGGGGAATCCAGAAATCAGTGGAACAACCTATGCTGGTATCGTGGAGACATAGACAAGAATTTAGTCACTTTAAAATTTAATTATTAATCCAATTTAGCTAAGGCTTGGTGAATACCAGCCATGGGCCAGGCCCTGTATCAGGCCCCAGGGGAAACAAAGATGAGTAAGGCTCTGCCCTGGAGAAGCTCACAGGTTCCTATGGAAAGCAGATACCAAACACATCATTTCATGACACATGATAAGTGCTCTCACAGCTGGTGCTCGAGGTGTGGGGAGACCCCAGAGAACCATTTAGTCTTGGGAAGAAGGAAGATCGTGATTAAGAATCTTCCAAGAAGCCTTGAATTGTGTTTGCCTCCTTACATAGAAAAGGCATGCTGAACATTGACCTGGTGTGTGTGAGCAAATTACCATCTGGTTCACCTTAGTACCCAAATCCGTCTCATCAGTACAGGTTTGTGTTTGTTTGGCTTATGTTATCCAAATTTTTACCTAAATTCTGTTTCACTTCCCTGCGTAATAAATATAACAATGAGTACTATTTATAGTGAGCCTCAGTTAAATAGGTATGTTTTTGTAACAACTCCATGAGGTAGAAACTAATAGTATCTGCATTTCTATATCTAATAGTGTCTAACAAACAGAGAGGGCACGCGGCTTGCCCAAGGTCACCAGCTTGTCATTGACAGAACCATGCTCCCCTTCCTTCACTAAGTTTTAACCAGTCTGGTCTTTAATGCGTTCTTTGCAGCGACCAAGCTTTAAGTGAATTCAGGGCCTTGGCACCTGTTGTTCCTTCTGTCTGGTATGCTGTTCCCGCTACTTTTGATGTGCTCGATCATTTTCATTCTTGAGCACCCAGCTGAAATGCCATCTTCCTTGACCAGCCTATCTAAAGTAGTTCCTCCCGGCTATATTTTTGGTTTCTGTAGAAGACATAGCTCAATTTGAGATTATTTAAATGATTGTCTGCTTATTTTGTTTCTGTAAAGTAAATTCATTAAAAGAGGGACTTTATTAACTTGCTTGTACACTGATGTATCCCCAGTGCCTACCACAGTGTTGGGTGTTCAGTGGGCACTCAGTAAATATTTGCAAAATGAATGCCAGATATTGTAGCAGGCCCTGGAGGGGCAAGATGAAAAGATGGGCCTTCACCTTGGGGACTTACAGTCTAGTCGGAGAGGTAGGCAAGCAGCAACTAATGCAATGTGGTATCTGTAGCAGGAGCATGTGTAAGGTGCCAGGGGGACACAGAGGAGGAGGGAGCTTTGCCTGGAGGCTGGACAGTCATCATGGAGGAGGCGACATTGAACTAGCTTGAACCAAGAACACAATCTTACCAACTACTGCAGGCCCCAGGACATCTGGGCAGTAGGAACAGCACATGCTAGGAAGAGCTGGGGATGTTTGCATTGCATGTATTTATCAAATAACTGCTCTCTGTGAGGCACGATGTACTAGAGATTAGGGATCCATGTTTTTAGGAGCTTGCAGGCTAAATGGAGCGACACACTCACCAACACACAGTTACCTGTGGATGTGTTTAGAGAGGAAGTGGGGGCTAGATCATAGTGTCGGGGTAAAGAGGAGTGTGGAAACATGTATTCTAGGTTCCATGTCATGAAAAGCAGGCACGAAGGTGGAGTTTTGTCTAGGTAAAAGGATGCTGTTGAAGGTTTTTCAGTAGATAGTGATATAATCACTTTTGTATGGAGTTTGGTATGGAGGCTGATTGGAGCCACTGGAGGTGAGAAGGAGGGAGACCAATCAGAAGACAGTTGGAGGAGCCCAGGTGAGAGGTGATGGGTGAAGGTGGAATGCAGGAGATAGCATGGAGTGATACTTAGAATTAATAGGTCACGGTCAATTGAGTATGACAGTTGCAAAAAAGCCAAAAAAGGTTCAAAGTTTTCTAGTTTGACCACCATTTGGATTACTGCTCATTAACCAAGATCAGGCAGTATTTCCCAATGCACATGATCAGAACTTCTGACCCTCCATCAAAAAGTTGGAAGATAGTGCATCATTCATTCCTGTCCTGGAAAGTTACAAAGCACACGGCATATCCAAGGCCCTGAGAAATCCTGCTGCAGAGAAGTGTGTTTAACTAGTGTTTCCCAAACTTCTCAGCAGTGGAACCCTTACCCAACACCATCCAAAGAATATACTTTGAGAAATGCTGAGAAATGAAATAAGAACTGTCTTTTCCTATGTCTCATGCTCTGGGAAGACCTATTAACTTTTATCATAGCATTTATCGTGCTGAGGAATTTGACACAGCAGTGAAAGTATGGACACCTGTGCCAGACTGCTAAGAGTCACACCATGTTGCCTAACCTCTCTGCGACTCAGTTTCCTCCTCTCTGAAATTTCCCTTTGTGGAGAAAAAGTTGTGAGGATCCATGAGCTGATTCCTGGGAAGCCCTAGGAAGAAGGTCTGGGGAAGGCTCATGGGAAAGGCTCAGTAAGTGTTAACTCCTGTGAGAGGCAACTTAGGGTAGTAGATGAGACCCTGGACTTGGATGCTACACTGCCAGGTTTTGTATCTGAGTGCCTCCATTTACTCATTCTATGACCTTGGGAAAGCAATTTGGAACTTTCTGTGCCTCAGTTTCTCCCATCTGCAAAGCAGGGACAATTGTCGTACTTACTCATAGATTTGCTGTGAAGGGTAAATGAACCAAATCACTTGAAAGAATGTTGCCTGTCATGTTAGATGTTTTTGCTTTAAAAAAAAAAAAAACAACTAAAACTGAATTGCCTCTGTTATTAGCATAATTTTATCATGTAGACTGACATTCAGCTTCAGTGATGAAAATCCAATTTTTCAGCTTTCCCAGCAGTTATTTTGGTCTTATGTTTTGGCATTCCCTTTTCCTGACTCTGGAGGCCATGACTTAAGAGTTAGTTTGTCATAGTGACTTCCTATTCTCTTCTGTTCAAGTTTGGTTTCTTCACCTCGTGGACTGACATCGTTAATGAACATCCTCTGATTCTGGGAATCACCTGGCCCTGCCCCTGGGCTCTGTGCCTTTCCTAAAAATACAGACCTCTGCTTCAAATCACTTAGCAGACAACCTTGGGATGCTCTTATAACAAAACCTCCCCTCAGCATGGACACAATATCCTGTTCCCTGAGAGAGAGGCTGGATTGTTTCCTTGTTAAAAGTTTTCTGATATTATATCAACGTAGAATCTTTGGAACAGGTCACACAACCCCCACATTCAAGCCAATTACCTGATATTTAGTTATCAGTTTCCTTCAGGGACTGTCAGCTCTTGGTGAACAATTAGATTAGAGGATGCTGATGAAATTTGAGGGGCAGGGAGAAGAAGTTACATTTCTGAGTTCAGAGTTTCTATTTCAAGGTTGAGTAAGTAGTAAATTTTTACTGAGAGATTCTAGCCTAATAGTCAGAATCTCAAGGTCCCCTGGCCCATGGGCATTTCACCTGCCTGGAAACTTCAGCTCTTTTCAGAGGTTGGTCTCCCTGTTCTTTGTGTTGGCATGAAAATAATTAATAATTTAAGCCATACCCATTAAAAAATAGAAATACTGTATAAATACGATACTATAATAATAAATTTAAAAGTCGATCCAGCTGGGCACTGTTCCCAGACTACCAGCTGAGCTGAAACACAAATAAGGAGAAAAACTGCTATATAATGCAAATGGCTGCAATCTCATTGTTTTCTGCTACTCTTTTATTGCAAATATATAGTACCGAAGTAATGTTATGGATAAATGCATTTTGTGGACGAACCTGGAAACCTAAGCTCTATTTATAACATTATTTCTATGGGGAGAAAAGCGTATTCCATATTACAAACAGATGGTTTGCAAGCAAATTTTTTGGAACACAGTAGATTTGTAAGTTGGGGGCCTCCTGGAATTTTAACCTATAGTTGGATATCCCTGTATTCAGAGCTGGTGATCAATGAAAATTCGAGGCCTCTCAGAATCCCTACTCCTCCCAAATCATTGTTACCTTTTTCTTTTTAGAGACTCTGCCTCACCTTCTCTATTCTCTGCTCCTTGGATCCCCATCTCTGTTGCCACAGACTAGTCCAGCCCCAGCCCCACCCTGCAACCACTGTTGATGCCCCAGGAAGCTAGGAGAAACTCTGAATGTTGTTGTCCTTGTGTACCTTTTCACATGGCAGTTAGGGCTCCCAGGAGGCCATGCAGCTAAGTGGATGAGTGTGTGGCTCTGAAGCCAGACTGGCCATTTGTGGCTGTGTGACCTTGGCATGTTGCACTTCACGGGGCCTCTGTTTCATCCCTGTAGAAAGAGGTCGTGTGAGAACTAATGGGGAAGTACTAACTATGAACACTCAGACCAGAGTGTGGCACAAGGCAGTGTTCCCTCAATGCAGGTGTATGATGAGGTCGATACCTGAGGATATTAGGGTTTAGACAGATTTCCATAAACTCAGGAAGCAAACTCATTGTATGAAAATACTTTCTGAATCCAAAATGACAAACTTAGAAACAAGTGTCTGGAATCTCCCTGTTCCTGAGTGGGGACCTGGGTAGGTTTTGAACATACTTTATTATTAGTTAGGGGTGCTCCACAAACTTAAATAGTTGAACAACAATATCAAACTCTTATTATTTTGAATAACTAAACAGCAGATTTTATAGCAAACTAATAAGTACAGGCCTTCTGAAATAGTTTCATTCTCTAAGTTGTTTCCACATACAAGGTTTATCAGCAAGGAAAGTTTGTTTTTTAATTAACTTTTTTGTTTTGTTTTTTGTTTTGTTTTGTTTTGTTTTTACCTTCAGGCAGTCTGTCCTTTGCATTTGAGCTGGCTTTTTTTTCCTAATTTGCAAAAAGTCTAGTGCTGTACATTGGCCTTACCATATAGGTATGTGATCTCATGGGATGAAGCATTAGAAAACTAAAATACTGATTGGGAATCTTAGGACTTTTGGATAGACTCTCAGAAACAGGTGGGGCAGCAGCAATAGCATAAGGTAAAAGCAAACCTATCTGCCGTTTTCTCCAGAACGCGCTCATCCTAATCCGAATCCAAGTTCCCTTCTCTCTGTGGCCTGAAGAAAGTGAAATGGAGCCAGTTAAGAAATCAGTCTCTCTGAGAGTGCCTCATTGAGGATCAGCCTCACCAAGCTCCATGTTCAGACAATGCGATTTTACTTTTATTTGGACGGTGGCTTAAGTATTTGTGCACTTGATCATTGCTTTTGTTCATACATAGGAATAAGAGGGATAGCTTTCAAAAGGGATCATTTCAAAGTGACTGGTTTTGATTATTAAAATGTGGAAACACTAAGATCTGCTTTCCCTCTTTAAAAAATTTGAATGTGTGGGTAATGCACTGTCATGAACATTTTATAATCTGCAATATTGGAGCAGTAATAAGACACTGTTGTTGGCTGACCATCTGGTTATACATTCTTGGTGTCGCGGTTTGCTTTTTTATTTTTTAACTGGTAAGAAGCAAGGAATGGGAGTTTAGAAATTTTCGAGGTGTTTTATAAACAACGAATTCATATTTAGTTGTTTAATGTGGTTAGATTTTATTTTTACATAATATAAGATAGGAAATGAATCATTCATTATATATTTTCTTTTTATTTATTATTTGATTTTTATTTATTTACTTTTTACAAAAGATAAACTAAAATCTTCAACTCCTAATTTGTTCCCTCTCAACACGAGATGTGAACTTCTAGTTTACGTTAAAAATAATCTCTTTACTGTAAATAGGAGTCAGACATAAATCATAGGGAAACTCTACAAAGAAAAATCACCAACAGAAAGGACCTATAGGGATTTCATATTTCATCCATTCATTCGAAAAATTTATTGAAACCTTAGTATTTGCATATCGTGCTGCTAGACACTGAGGGATTTGCTGAAGAAATATTAAAGACGTTCTCTCTTCCTTTGAGGAGCTTAGAGCTTACTTGGGGAGAAATGACATAGACATATGAAACAGTTAAGTTATAATTCAAAGCAGCATATGACTAAATACCAAAATGTGTGTTTCTGACAGGAAATGCTATAGGAGTTCAGAAAAGGGAGTGATAACTCAGTGGCACTCCTGTTTTCCTCCTACAAATTGGCAAATTGTAGTACTATTTGTATGAAATATTTTACACTTGTTTTTTTGGCAGCCTTAGGCCTTGACTCCAAGGCAGCATTAAGAGCCTACAAAAATATTTGTACTCTAATCTCTGTAAGACTGACTTTTTTTTTCCTTATAGGCAGAGGAAGTGCCTTATATACAAACTCGAGTGCCCATGAGAGGCAGGTAGTTTTTGACAGTCATATCTCTTTCAATTTCAAAATTAGGAACCAGCCTTGTCATTCTGTTTTTCAATCCAATGGTACTTTTTCCTCCATTGCAAACTTCCCCTGACATTGAGAGGTGGTTTAATTTGAATTTAATGTCCATGACGAATGAGCTAGCCATCAAGGGTCAGATAAATTTATGGCTTTGGAGAATCACTGATGAAAATCCCCATGGTCATGATGCTGGAGAAGGAAATAACACAGATGTAGGGGAGTTCAGATGCAGATGTGCTCTCTGTAAGCAGGTTCCCCAAAAATGTCAGAATATCATGACATGCTGAGAATATTGTGCTCAGGATGATGATGTTTAATGAAACTCCCCAGCTTCCTGTTCTATTTTTGTCATATTCAAATTAGCACAGAGCTCAAAGATGAAGCCATGGGGCTTAAATTCTTAAGAATTAAGAAAGAGAGAGAGAGAGAAGAGAAAGAAGGAATAAAACACTTTTGAAATGTCAACGCATGTCAGATACACTATTATTTGGACCTGTATCTCATTCTCCTTAGAGCCTCTCAGGGACTCCCCGCAGCTGAGTGTAGTTTTCATTTGGTTGCTTTCAATCTCATGATTCATGAATTTTCAGTTTCTTTTAAAACTCACTGTCACTGCTTCTCCCTACCTCTTCATTTTAACCTTAGCCTTGAGGAAGAATAGATAACAGAGATGTTTTTTTCCTTGATATTATTCAGTGAAATATCTGCAGAGTCTAATCCCATTTGAAAATAACATGGCACTTGGTGTTCATTCTTCTTGTGGGGTTGGCAGCCCTTCTGGTGAGGCAAGAGTTCCCCAGTTAGCATGACTGAGAGTGACCAAGACATCAAGCAAACCAGTGATCTCACCTCTCAGCTTTTGATCATGTTTATCAAAGTAGTTTGCCTTGGCCACAGCTTGATTTATTTGGGACATCCTCTGAGCTGGCTGACTTAGGAAAGTGGCTCTGAGAAGTATTTCACCTATATCTTTTGATGTAATTTGGTGTTATCTGTAGAAATAAATATTATGTAGCAGATAGTTTGGTAATGTCTTATCAAATTCTTGGGAAGAGTCTGCCCTTGACATATTTTTGTTTAATTATCATACTGTAAAGTACAAAGTAGTAGCTTTTTTAAAAAAAATAAAATAAAATAAAAATAACACAATAGGTTGACATTCTGGGAATAAATTGCAAATCTAAATGTATATAGTACATAAACCTTTTCTTGAGCTGTTCTCTGCTGGGTTTTTTTCTAGAAAGAAGCTCTTTAATTTCAGAATACATGAGAGGCTGCACTCTCAATGTATTTGGCGATGTCATCTTGAAAGATGGCTCAGAAGTCTAAGTTCAGCGTGTTGTCTGCATTTGTTCACTGCTCCGAGACATGATGGGAAAAAATGCTCTGCTGTTTTCCTGTTGCTTTTCATGGTTTTAGCATCATGTTCCTGTCCTTGTTCAAAATCAATAACCCACTATACAAAGCCTGGCATTTTGTAGTGAAGCCAGTATGAGAAAGTTTTAACTAATGCATGTGTGGGGTTGCTGTTTTGTTGTCTTTTTTTTGTTGTTGTTAATAGGTGTACTTTTAAAGATGATTGTGTACATTCAGAGAACTCAGAAAACTGGCTGGATATTTTATCGGGAGCTAAACGGTGCCCTCAAATTCACATATCTCAAAGAAGTAAAGATAAGGTAAGAGAAAAGATTTTTATTAGTCTCTGTTGTGTTGTCTTATTTCACATACTTGTGGTAACTTCCTTTTGTATGTAAAATATCTCTTAGCAGTCAAAGAAGCTTAGTCAGGAGAGTCTTTCATTTAGTTAACTAATATTGAGTGCCTCCCAGATGCCCTACACTCTACAACGTACTAGGGATACAGCAGAGACACACGCTGTGGCCTGCCCTCATGGAGTTGCCACCTTGTTGCAGATGACCCTCCGTAGCGGAATTTAAAGGTGGACTTTTAGTGTAGTAGAAAAACATTAATTAAAATAATAGAGAATAAAGAAGCTCAGGCTCATGGTCAACAAGATGCCTTAAATGTGGCTTAAGCATAGAATTTTGTTTTGTTTGATGGTTCCTTTTCATAATGTGTTCAGGCTTCTCCTGACAACCGTCTTATGAATATGAGTTCAAGAAAGTTTGGTAGAGGGAAGAGAAAATAATGTGGGCAGTGACTGTTGAAAGTGGGGTCCCTTCGAAAGAAAGCCAGCATGGCTCCTGCTCTGGCAATACTGCCATTGGCATCATATCAGCCCTGTCATTGGATGAGAGAAGGAAATGAGCTTATTCAAGCATATTCTGATTTACATGCCAACCATGCCCTATGGGAAAATGAAACTCCTGCCTTGCTGTCTCAGTGGCGCTGTAAGGAGACATTTTATCCCTAATTATGGCTCTTGTATTATGAATAATTGTACAGAATCTCCATCAGCAACCAGTTGACCTGCCTGTTGAGCTTGCTCTGTTTTATTTGAATGCCACATTAACAAGGAAATGGACCACTTTTTCTTGTCTCTTACACTTTGCCATTTCAAATAGCAACAACCATATCACTTAAGATGATTTAACATTTAATAAAGGAAAGCCAAGAACATTTAATGAGTGATGAATAATAAAAGAACCAAGCTTTCAAGTCATAACTGATCAGGACTCAAGGATTTAAGGTTATTTGGCTATTGTCACTTTCTATTGTCTTCCTGGGTGTGTGGAGAGGAGACTTTCAAAACCATCTAAACCTCTGTCAGGCATGAGTCAAGAGGGGATAGATTCTGTGAAAAAAGATACTTAAGTATCTAAGCATAGATATGGCCAAATTTTTATTTCTCTTATCGGTCTGAAAAATAGTTGACTTTGGTGCTGATAGAGAATGATAGAAAATACTATGATCTTTGCACACACCCAGAACTCTGATAAGTGGTTAAGACTAGGCAAGATTTTTTCTTTTATCATTTTGAAAATTTTAAGGGTAATAATTCAGTTAAATATAGTGAGGGAAAGTAACTTATTAAGTACAAAGGCTGCTTACACAATTCACTTACCTATATTTGGGTTCACTAGCATAAATTAACTACCATTTATATCTAGTCTAGAACATTACAAAAAATGTTTACCACCCAAACAACCACCAGTGCTTTCCTGCCCACCCTGAGTTTCACTGTGGTTTACCCTAATCCCTCAAGAATCTTCCCTCACAAACATTACTTCACTCCAGCTTACCATCGCTCTCAAGGTAAAAGAGATAAGAATTTAGCAATTTGAGTAAAGCTAGTCTTTGAAACCAACTTAGGACTGATTATTTTAACAATGTTGGTAAGATGTCTGATTCCATCTCTTGGTCATATTATTTCAAAAATATTTCTATCTTTATGGTCATCTATATGATTTACCTGGAAGTCTCAGATCTTTATCTACATAATACATGATCTTGACCTGCAGAGATGGCAGTCTGTGGTTTTCCTGAGTTCTACATATTACCTCAGTTCGTAGAGTGTTTGTGAACCGCTCATCACATACCTTCTATGTTCTAGTAGCTTTCTAGGTACAGAGCACGCTCCACATATAATGCAGAGACTTGTTCCCAAGAAGCTTAGTTTCTTCTCACAAAACAATTAGAAAATAGGATATTTTCATCCTTGTTAGGATTGGCATTTAAAAATATAATTACAGCAATTCCAGTTGTCTGTAGGGATTTCATGGGGTTTTGTTGAGTAAAACAGCAAGGTACAGAAAAGTATGTATAGCATGATCTTGTATTAATCAAAAAAGTCCCTATATATGTTTATGTGTATTTGTCCATGATTATTTCAGATTGGAGAAAATATAGAAAAATTCATACTAGGTTGTAAGTATGGACTTCCTTGATGGAATGACTGATGTGGTAAAGAGGGAAGACATAGACAAGTAAAAAAAGAAGAAAAATGAAATTCTCACATGGGCCCAATTTTTTCATTATGTAAAATTTATATTCATGTATACCTATAAGGAGATTTTTAACATTCAGTAAAAATGGCTTATACTGATTAAAACAAAAAGATGTAGGAATGAATTATTTCCTACAAACAACATATTTTTAAAAGAGAGTACTGGAAACATTTTTTTTACAAGTCCAAACAAAAAACAAGGAACTTTATCATCACTGATATAAAAAGAACATTATTCATCACATTCTGTCCAGTCCAGTAATACAAGAAACAAGTAATAGAAATAATTATTGGACTGGAATAGACAAAAATATCATTTGCCATTCTTAAGTGGTTGTATATCTGCAAAATCTAAATATGTTAACTTTTATAATTTCAAATTAATAAAAGTAAAATGAAGTGATATGTGTTTAAATTCAAATATTAATAACCTTACTACATGTAAGATGAAACAAACTTTTAATGTCCATTAATAAAAGATCCCATTCATTAAAAACAACAGAAATACTCAGGTATAATCTTGAAAAATAAAGAACAAGGTATATGTCTTATATTTTTAAATTATTTTAACCAGGAGATACATATTGAAGACAGCTGCCAAAAGTAGTAATTTTGGTTTTGCAATTTTTTTCTAATAGTATTTAGAATGTGGGGCAGTGGTCTGTTAAGGCTATTTATAATTAATGATAGGGAAACCTTATCAATTAAAAGCATAAGCACAAATAAAAATAAAAAGCAAAAACACACAAGATGTTTCTTGGCAGCTATGAAAAACATCTTGAATATATCCAGACACATACTATGTTTCTTGGCGGGAAGATATCATAAAAATGTCACATCTTCCTCAATCTATTTTCTAGATTTCATGCAATCCCAGTGAAAATTTGAATAGACTGTGTCTCAAAATTAATATAAAATTCATCTGGAATGATTTATTGGTGTGATCACTTTGTAAGTTAAGTAAATGTTGTATACCTGAAACAAATGTAATGTGCCAACTGAAATTGAAAAATAAAAGAATATCCAAAATACATTTTGAAAAAGAAAATTATTTAAGCAAGACCATTTCCATATGATTATAAACATATGTATAATGACAGTAATTCAGCCCATGATTCTGGTTTAAAAATAGGAATATAAATTCATGGAATAGAATAGAAATCTCAGAAAGAGATATAAAAAATTTAAAAGTCAAATACCATAAAATAAGAGAAAACAAAATTATTATTTCATAAAAGGTGCTGAGCTAACTGCCTTATAATATGGAATAATAATATAATTCACATTTTACATTAAAGATAAAAATAAAATTGAGGCTAATTAAGAAATTTATATGAAAAGCTGACACAGACAAATAACAAATAGAATTGAGCATCAGATAATTTGGAATTATAATTTTCTTAGGTTTGAAGCCATGTGGTTTGCAATAACAAAAGAAAAATAATCATGTACTTGACTTTAAGAAATCTATAAAACCAAAAACAAGAGATAACTAAAGCATATACTTTAGGAAAACATTTGCAACAGGTAAAATATTAATTGCAAGATATTAAAGTTAGTATAAATTAAAAAGAAAAACATCAAGACGCAAAAAAGTGAGTGGGCAAAAGCATATATTCTCACAAGAAGAGGTTTAGAGAGTTAGACGTAGATATGGCAATATGTTCAACTTCACCAGCTATCAGATAAATACAAATTAAAGTGATAATAAGATATGCTAACACCTAGTGTTAGCAATGCCAATTAGCACAGTCTTTTTAGAAAGCAATTTGGCAATATGTTTCAAAAGTCATAAATATATTCACTCTGTTTTAAGCAGTAATACCAGGCTTATAATTCTGAAGAAGTAACTTGAGAGGAGAAAAACATAAGCATACAGATGCTACAACAGTAGCATTTTTAGAATTAGAAACCTGGAAATAATGGAACTGTTCAGTAATAAGGGGAATGGTCAAGTAAAATAAGGCATGTTGATCTAGTGGAATGTAATTCAGCAAGAAGTTCTTTGGCCCCATGGATGTTACTAGCTAATTGACACTCAACTTTCTATCTTTACCTGATCCTTTGTGTTTTCATTCCCTATTTATCAGTATACTTCAAGGAAAAACTACCAACCTGCTAAGGATTCCCATGTCGGGTTTATTAAGCCAAGGCTTCAGCTTTTAACCATACTCACCTGGAACCCAAAATCATGCCTTCATTGCCCCAGCTAACCTCTCATTACACTGCAGTTGAAAAACACTTGCTGTCTCGTATTTTCAGATCAACTCCAAACAGGCTCTTGCCCCTCTGTTCCTTCTGAAACCATTCTTGCTGAAGTCACGAGTGAACTCCATGTAGCCATTCCAGCAGGTGCTGTAAGTCCACATCTTACCTGGCTGACTGGCTGCACTCTCGAAACCCTGTCTTCTGATGCACACCCTCTCCAAGCTCTCCTTCTCTTTGACCACATCTCAGCCTCCCTTGCTGCTTCCTTCTTCTCCTAACTCTTAAATATTAAAGCTGTTTCAGCCCCAGTTGTAGCTCTTCCTTTCTTCTCACTCTCTCCTCGATCTGTAGACAATCTTATCCACTCCCATAGCTTTATATATCATCTGTATGTTAATATCCCCTTTATTTCCAGCCTAGATCACTCCTCTGAGCTCCAGGCCCATATCCTCTTGATTATCACACAAGTATCTTGAATAAACACGTCCAAAATTGAAATCTTGAATTTTCTACCCAAAGGCGGCCTCTCTCGGTGTGTCCCATCACAGTACATGGAACCTTCATCCATTTGCTCACCAAAATCCTCCCTGTACACATGCCCACTTTCAGCCCTGCCGTATGCCATCTCTGAAGGGCATCTTGAATCCATCCATTTTTTTCCGCTTCGCTGTACCATCCTAGCTCAGGCTTCTGTCATTTCTTAATGCCATGTGACCCTCCAGGTTTAGTCTAGTGGACTTTTCCATGCTTTGACTAGACTATAAGCTCTTTGAGGGCAAGGACTGCAGTTGTTTGGTTAACTAAAGTATTCACTACCTTAGCACATATTAAGGGCTTTATAAATATTTATGGAATTAAATGCAACAATTACAGGTAGGTAAAAACTATGTGAGCACTAGAGGGAAATGTGGAAAATTTTAAACAGCTGGTGAAAAAATGATTTAAAAAACATTCTAATACTTTTGCTATTGTGTTTGAGCAATGAAATACATTTAAGACACATATGTATACAGGATAATATATGATGTGATCATGTGCTAAGATGTGCAGTGCAGATATAAATGGTGAGTTGAAGAAGGTGGATAAATGAGAGTTTAGCAGGTGAAGATGAAGATGAGATAGGTAGGAATCACACAGATATCTTGGGAATGGTTTGGGATCCATTACTGTGCCAAAGTCCCTAGAGGTAGTTGGACTTCAGTTCTTGCAGGCTGGACTGTAAGAACTTGCCTTCTTCCAGCATGATTCTGTGGCCCAATAACAGAATTTTTTGAAAATAGAAAGATGGGGGTGACCCCCAAGGCCAGAATAGATTTAGCAAGCTTATTAGAGGACAAAAGACAGCAGACTCTGAGGTGGCCATGCATAAAGTCTCGGACAGAGGTCAGAAGTATAGCAGAAGATGGACACCTTCCAGGTTGTCTGGAACGGTAGCTCTTCATCCTGGGTGATAGGGTTACCACTTTTTCTGCCCCCAGCTTCCCAATGCTTAGCCCACATTCCTACCAGATCCCCTTCATTCACCTGATACAAAGGGGTTCACTGTTGACATATTAATTCTTTTAATTTTCCTTTTCAACAGAACTGACTGCCTTGTTCCTTTAGATAATTTATTGCAGTAAAAGTTGCTTTGGGGAAATTTCAAGATTTTCTTTTTGTGTTTCTTTGTGGAACACACACACACACACACACACACACACACACACACTCACACACAGCACACACACCAGCCCCCACCACCATATGTTTAACTACAACAAAATTTTAAATAATTTAAAGGTAGATTTCATAGGCCACCTTCTTTAACTATAATGTTAGCGACTAGCAATAAAAAATACAGAGCTGACACCTAGGAAATCAAGCTATACCCTATTAAATGAACCCTGGACCAAATAGAAACAAGTGAAAAAAATAATGTGTTTGTGTAAGAATACTGAATAACATGAAGATATAAATTCTCCTAAAATTAATGCTTATATTTAGTACAATTCCAGTTAGACTCAGTCTCCTCACTCCTCTTAAACAAAATGATCTTAAACTTTATGGAAGAATCATGTCTGGGAAATGATAAGAATATTATGAAAATAAGGATAAATAAGGAGAGGTTTGCCTTATCAGGTGTTAAATATATTTACTCACAGTAGTAAAAACTTGATGACATTGGAGTAGAAGTAGATCAATAGATAATTGAAACAGCAGAATTCAGAAATAGATTTCAGATATACGGTAATTTAATATATGACAAAAATGGTATTCCAGTCAGTAGGAAAGGAATTTTTTTGTTTTTGTTTTGTTTCCTAAATGGTTATGACAGAGCTGATTAACCATCTGGATAAAAATAAAGTTGGACCCTTATCTCACACAATATATGAAAATAAATTCCAGATGGATTAAAGATGTAAGTTTAAAAAATAAAACAGCAGAGATAGTAGAACAATTTTATATTTGCTTATGAGCAAGAGTTTATAACCAAGACAAGAAACCCTATATTTGATGGCTTAGAAACATGCCATGTAGGATAAAAGATAGCACACACAAAAGTTGCAAGACAAATAGTAGATTAGAAGAAAGTATATGTCAGCAATATGACAGATAAGGATTAATATCTGTACCATACAGAACTCTTAAAAATTGATAAGAAAAATACATGCAAGCAGGAAAAAAAGCAGTCCAATAATATGAATATGTGACTCACAAAAGAGGAAACAAAATAACCAATAAAACATCTCTTTACATGGATGATCTGAGAAATTCATCTAGGCAGGTCAAAGGGTGAGTGCACTTAAGGCTCTAGATGGGGGAATGAGGCAAAAACAACGATTTGTTTCCTGAATCATCCTCTTTCCCACACAGACTACAGTGACTTTGGTGGGCATCGTCTCTCCAAGACACTCGGAGTGTGTGGCGAAGAATGTGGAAACTGGCAGGGAGCTCTGCAAGGGTCAGAGTCCACCCAACAAGACCTGCACCTGCAGCATCCCAACCAGAGCAACCGACAAAGGTAAGTGGACTCTTTGTTGCCTTTTTTGTTACAAGGTGAGGAAGGCAAGAGAATTTCCCCAGTTATACTGCCCAGGAAGCAAGTTAAATGACAGGAAAGATGAATATAGTTCCATGCTATAGACTCACTCTCTCCCTACGCTCTGTTTCCTGATTTTCACCTCTGCTCTACCTCATCCATGACTGCAGGCCCCCACTATCAGATATGACTGGACAATGACTGAGGACGGTAGGTTGGATAGGCAAGTGGAGTAAACCTAGAGACCACTGGGCTGACCCTACAGAAATGGTTCAGAGAATTCAGACATCTGAAAAGCTGGACTGTCTTTGGTGAGAAGAGAAAATAGAGTGGCCAGTGTTCTATTATTGTAAGTTCATTGCATTCATTCATTCTTACCAGAAGCAGTTATTGAACACTTATGATGCGCCAGATACTGCTCCAGATGCTAGGTATACAGTAACCAAAAAAGACTGATCTAGTGCCTGCCTGGTCTTGGTATTTATAGCCTATTGGGGTATAAATACAGAAACAGCTGATTACAATGCAATGTATAAATACAGGGAACAGAGCGTACCATGGAAGCATGTGAAAAGGGTGCCTAAGTAGATTTGGGGGTGGGAAAGAGGGCAAGGAAAGCTTCCTGGAGGATGAACAGGGTTGAGCCAGACAAAGTGGAGGAAGAGTATTCCAATCGGAGACCCACTAGTGTGATGGCCAGGAAAGAAAAAGCTTTGTTTGAGAAGCCAAAAGAAGCTCCTCTATATGGCTAAGGCAAATGGGGTAGGGACAGGTGGAAAGCAGAGTGATAGAAAATGTATATCAAAGAAGGCACAAAGTGTCTGGCACAGGGTAGCTACTTACAATCAATAGGTTTTTGTTGCGTGAATGAATGAATGGCGGCAGGTGGAGAATGGGCTGGAGGAGGGAAAGACCGAGTTATGAAAGATCACACAGAAGGAAGGCCGTTGTTGCAGTGATCCAGGTGAGGGGGACAGTGAGAGCTGTGGATGAAGTGGAGATTCCAGAGATAGTTAGGAGTTAGAATAGATCGAATGAGAATTCATGAATCCTTTTGGGTGAGAAAGAAGTAGTAGAAAGTAAAGTCAAGTTCATGGTGCAATCTTCCTAGACTACTGAAGGTCATAATGGAGCTGTTTCGTGGTGAGAGCTGGTATTACCTAATTAATCCTAAATCCCTCAAAAGCAACTGAATGCACCAGGCCCGAGAGCCAAGCTTTAAAAATGCCCCTCAGCCACTGGGCTCATGATGGCTGTTTGAGTCTGAACTGCTTAAAAAATTATTTCAATTTTCCATTTTATTTGTTCACACTATACAGTCTTTATGATATGCTTCTAGTTAATTTTGGTCATGAAAATGCAGATCTTGCTCACTTATAAACATACTTCTTTAGTATTTGAGATAACCTTATAGTTAGCTGGTTGATTTTTAGAGCCTCCATCAGTTGCACCTAACCTCTTGCCTACCTGTTTTGAATGTCTTGCACATTCTGAGCAGGCAAATTCACTTCCCATATCTTGCACTCAGCCAGCCAATGGCCATTGCCAAACCAATGTCCATGGCCTAGAGTAACCTCACCACTCATACTAGATCCTGTTGCCCTTCCGCTTTAAAATATTGGGGGAAGTCAGCTGTTCCATACAGCCTTATTGGATTCTATGCTAACTGTCCTGGTAATTCTAGTACCCCTTGGTCCCCCACTGGCACCCCAGTGTTGCTACTAGTGCTACATGGACCTCAAACCTGTTTCCTTAACTCATAGCCTGTTTCCTTGACTGTGTCATTGTGTTTTTTCACCCAAGTTATTTTATATCCTCCAGAATAACTGTAAATGCTTTGGGAGCAGAGATCATAATATATTCATTTCCTTGTAGTTTTTCCCAATAGTGTTTTGTGCACAGGTAATACTCAGAAAGTATGACTTTCGCTATTCTTCATCACTAGACACTTGTAGATTCCATCGACATACGTTTTCACTGGATGTCCCTCAGGGCTAAATTGTCCACGTGTGTTCTACCAACACTTTGCAAGTGTCTGTTCAGATGCTCTTGCTGAGAGGTCATGCCAGCCTTCCAAACATCCTTGTCTTAGAACAGAGGATTATCATTTTAGACATACCTACTTTATGTGAGCAGAATTTTATGGGGCATCTGGCTCTCAGGATGAATTTTGTTGCTGTAGAGAAGTAACTTAAAATAAGAGCTCTCAGACTTTTGGAATCACACACTAATAAAATTTCAGTAAGAAAATTTGGAATGCCAACTTCTTATTCTGTCAGGTAAAGACTTTCATTTTAAAAGTATCATCTACTGTCACCACTAATTCCTAAAAGGAAGAAGATATTAATACTAAAATGGGTGGCAGTGAAAATACTACTGAGTAGAACTGGTCCCTGGACCAGTAGGATTTGAAAGGCACCTAAACCTGACTATAGCCCGTCATCATGTGTGGAATGTTGCAAACCACATATTTCCAGCCTTTTCCAGGCCTGCAAAGTCAGACTATCTAGGAACAGCTCTGGAATCTATGTTTTCATCCATTTCTCAAGTGATTCTGATAGACAGCTGGGTTTGGGAAGCATCTTGGGTAGCATATATATGTAAGTTAAAGAGATACAGGAAATACAGCATTTCTCTAATGCTGATTTAGCACCGTGTTTATCTTTCTGACTTTATTCTTTTGAAGTTTTCTAACCAATAAGTAGGTTTTCAAATGCAAATAAGAAAACCTGCATCATAGATTTGGTGGCACTTGATTCCAAGATCGGGGATCTCAGCCCATGGTAACCACACTTTAGAGTTTGTTAGGTAAATATTTGTAGTGCAGATTTTTCTGAAGGTACAGGATTTCCTCTTTCACATTCTAGTTCTCATGTTCTAGGCACTTCTTGCTCAGTGACTTGTTTTATTCTTATGCTGTGGCCAATTACAAGTTGAGATAGTGATCCCGGGGAGAGTATGAGATGTAAATGGGCTGGAAAATGGCTTTTTCCTAGTGATTATCCACAGGAGGCCTGGAACAGGAGATGGGCTGGGGTCTGTTTAGAGCCTTGTGTTATGCACTCTGGATGCCTGACGTGAATGGCCCGCGGGGAAGAACCACATACTGATTGAAATGTGAGGAACAGCTGGCACACCCCACCCTCTATGCATAGGAGGCAAAAATATTTATTTTTGCATTTACAGCTTTGCTTGATGATAGTGAGCCTTCACGGTAAATGACTTTTTTTTTCTCCTTTGCTCCAGATGTTTTAGTTGTCAACGTGACGTTCTCCTTCGGTTCTTGGCATTTATCAAAAAGATTCAACTTTACCAACTGCTCGTCATTCATAGAGTAAGATTTTACTTGAAATATAAATATTCTCTTATTGGTTTTAATTTAATTATTTGCTTTACTCCTTGACTTCCTAAAGAACTCTTTTGTGGAGTAGAACTTTGCAAAGTATCTTTTGGAGCATGGCCTAATGGGAGATGGGAGGGCCCCCAAGCTTAAGTCGCACATCCAAGCCCTGATAAGCATGGAGAAGCAGCCCAGGGGCACACAGCTGTGCGGAGGTGTTTCTGCCAAAAGGGAAATGCATTTTCCCCGAGCCCTAGAGGTGGCCTTGAAACAAGTGTAGTAAAAGGGGTGCTGCTAGCTTCTCCACTGATTAGAATGGCTTTGGGAATTTGGGTCCAGGGAGAGGATGTGAGCATGAGATAAGGAAAAGTCATACTCAAGAAGAAGGACAAGATGAAGTCTCTTTCAAATCAAAGGAACATGTTAAACCCATAAACACAGAGGGAAAGGTGGAGTGAGGGGAGGATGAAGAGGGCAGAGGGGTTGAATGTGGTGACAGAAGGAGGCTAGATCCTGGGTGGTGAGCACACAATGCAACATACAGATGATGTATTATAGAATTCTATACTTGAAACTTATATAATGATAATAACTAATGTCACCCCAATATTTTAAAAAAGGAACATGTTAATTCTACCCCATACACATATCTTTTTTTTTTCTCTTTCTTTTATTTTTTTTACTACTTTGGCCCTGGTGAGCTATGTAAATCCCTATTTTAGAGCCACACTTTACTCCTTGCTTCTAAAGCAGGGAGAAGACAGAGGAAATATGTTTCTCAGATTCCTGATTTTTCAGTTAGAAGAGGGGTGGAGGTTCCCATGGAAACCATGTGAAGCTGTATTATTAGTGATTCTGTAGTTCATTCAGTGGTTTGATTGACCAGCTATATGAGTACCAAATGTGAGCTTCTTTGGCCTGGTCTGGGAATCGTTTCTTGGGGAAAATGAATTCAAACTCAAAACTGAGTTGGGAGGCCACTCTACGGCTATTAGAACAGGAGTCCCCGCAACTCATCTTTACCCCTGAGGGGTTGAGTTCAGTTATTTCTAATAAACTGAATGAATTTAGGGAGGGTAAAAAACAAACGATGCGGAAAGCCTCAGAAGTCTATGAAAATAGGGGAGGAAAGGGGAGAGTTAAACAGAATTTTGTAGCTCAGAGAGTTGAAACAGTACAGCTTCTCCACCCCCAGCTGCAGAGGCCAGACCAAAGGAGGTGACCCACCCCAGGTCCCACAGCCAGGTGATTAACAACCAGACCTCAGACTCGCAGCTCCCCGGGGGTGCATGCCCTTTCCTTGGGCACTTGCTTCCTTTAGAAAAGCCCTTAGTACAGTAACCACCCCGAGGAGTTAGAATAGGAATATAAATCACAAACCAGCTTCTAGCACACAGGTAGCCAGGTAAACACTCAGTCTGGGTGTTTTTTGTTTTTGTTTTTTTCATCTCATTGAAACTGCGGCATCTACAGGACAGAATCTCAGAATGCTTCAGCATTTCTTGAAGAATATATAAAAATATGAATGGCGTCCCATCCCCTGTACCAGTCCTCTCACTGTGGCGGGACTTAGCCTCGTAGGACTGTTTCCAGACCGACCTGAATTTCTGTAGTTTTCATTCCTCCTTTAACTCTGATTATCCTATTAAGTGCTTTTCAAGCTCTCCACTATTATCCATGCATGATAGGTTATTTGATTAGCAGACACAATTCTTCCTCAATCTGATTAAAAAGCAAACACTGGCACCCCATTCCCTCAGCTTGCCAGGTAACACTTCTGGCTTCGCATCTTCCAGGCAGTTGACGGTGTTACCGCTCCAGTGAGTGAGGCCATGCTGATATTGGGGTGGGGTTGGGGGAGACCATTTTCCAGAAGGAAACTTACCTGAGGGTAGACAAATAGACCTGCTTTGAGAAATGGATCAGTGTGTTCCTGCTATCTACCTGCTGCGCAACTGGGACCCCAGCTTCAGGTTTCCATAGCAACACCCCTGCAGGTATGATGATGGTCCAGCAGCTGAGGGCTGCCCAGAGCAGGACACAAAGTCAGTGCTCTATCTTCAGCCTCAAAGGACTGTCCTGTCTCCCCTGGCTTTATCACAGTCTGTTTAGGGATATTTTTTTTCTTCTTCCAAATGCTCACATGCCTCATCACAGAGGGAGATTCTAGGATATGAAGATTTTCCTAAAAATGTATGAATTAAGTTGGTTTTCCATGTTGCCAGATGCCCAGTGTGTATTGGAACTGGCTGTGCTTGGTGTGAAAGTGAGAGAAAGTGTATCCATCCCTTCACAGCTTGCAGCTCCTCTGATTACAGCAGAAACCAGGTAAAGTGACATTTTTGGCATTACAAGTTTAACCAAAAATAAATGTTGGTGACCACTAGCTTGTCTTTTGTGTTTATTTCAAACTCTGAATTTCCCACCCATCTGGATGTTGAAGAGATGTTCTTCATTTCAGGAACCTTGTCCAGTTGCGGCTGAGAAGCGGGCACCATCCAACACAGCAGGTGAAGGAGAGGTCAAGAATAAGTTTAGCAGAACCAGCCCAGGCTTGCAGGTCAGACCCTGTTTTTGTTGATAATGGAAAAATCTCCCTTTAAATGACAATAACAACTACCACTTGGGGTTCCTTTTTAAAGTTCCCTTTTTTACTTTCTACCAAAATTCCCTTTTTTACCTTTGGTTTTAAACCAAGTTTCATTTAATTGGCTCAATACATCAAAGACTGAACACTCACATGAAAGAAATTAAAATTCTGTAATTATGAAAAATGATGTTGTTCCGGGAGAAGTAAAATTTTAAAGGTGACTTTGTGGCTCATTTGGGGAGAATTAGACAGAAGTATGTAGCACATAGTACTGAGGGGATTTTAATTTGTACCGTGTATTATGATTGCATTTCTGGGGATTATGTACAATGGAGAGTATGCAAAGTGTATACACAAACTGCGGCTAGATTGTTTTCTTTCCTTTGTAGAGCCAATTTAAACAGTGGTTAATTACTTTAAAATAAAATTTGCTTCTATATAATATAGGTACCTTTCTCTGCACTTCTCAAAAAATGGTTATTTTCCATGAGATTTCCTTAGAAATTCCTCTTATTTTCTTCAGGGTAAATCACCAAGCTCAATTAACAGACATATTTGAAAAGAGAAGAGGTGACAATATAAACATCTCCCAGCAGACATGGTGGCTGTGCTTAGAAAGCACAGAAGTGCTGGCTTCATGCAGTTAACAAAAATTAATTGAGCATCTACTAGGTGGTAAAAAATGGACAAGTTCTTATTCTCATTAACCTTGGGGTTTATTAAGAGCAGACAAAACTACAGCATGTTTTTTTTTTAAGGCTCAATTTTATATTTTGCGACTTAATTTGTGGTTTTGATTTATCCATGTGCTGCTATTTAAGATCAAGTGCCAATATAAAAAAGTAACACCTTTTTAATCACTACAGAAAAGTTGTAGAAACTTTAGGTAAATTAAGTAACAGGCAAAGGGAACATGAATCAAAATGGGTTATGAAGTTAATTAAAGACATTAGAAAAGATTGGTGTGCCAATATTCCAGACCATAAAAGTTGGTGAGGTTTTATTAAGCGATGGGCTTATTAAGTGATGGACCTTTCTCTTCCCATTGGTTTATAAAGCTAAGACATAGCAACAAGAACTTGGATCAAAGAGGCAGTGGCTTTTTTAAAAAATTAAATTTTTCTTTTGTTGTTGTTTTTTTAAATTTTGGCGAAATACGCATAGCATAAGATTTGCCATCTTATAAAAGTATACAGTGTAGTGCATGTTAAGTTCATTCACACTGTTAGGCAAACATCACCACCATCCATCGCCAGAACACATTTCATCTTGCAAAACTGAAACTCTGTACCCATTAATAATAACTCTTCATTTGCCTTCCACCCAGATCCTGGCAAATCATCATTCTACTTCTATCTCTGTGGATTTTATTGCCCTACGTGCCTCATCTAAGTGGAATCATGCAAAATTTGTCTTTTTGTGACTGGTTTATTTCATTTAACATAATGTTCTCACCGTTCATGCATTTTGTAGTGTAGGTCAGAATTTCCTTCCTTTTTAAGGCTAAATGATATTCCATTGTATGGACAGACCACATTTTGTTTACCTATTCAGCTCAATGAATATTTATGTTGCTTTGACCTTTTGGCATGTTTTGTGTTTTTTTTTGTTATTGTCAAGTTGTAGGAGTTTGCTATTTAGTCTGGATGTCAATCTCTTATTGGAGATATGATTTACAAGTATTTTCTCCTATTCCATAGGATGCCTTTTCATTCAGTTGACTATGTCCTTTGCACACAAGTGCCTGACTCATTTTGATGAAGTCCAATTTATAAATTTTTTCTTTTGCTGCCTGTGCTTTGGATATCATACCAAGAAATCATCCCCAAATCCAATTTCATTAAGCTTTTCTCTCATATTTTCCCTCTGAGAGTTTTATTTCTTAGGTTTAGAGCTGTTTCATTTTGAGTTAATTTTTGTATACGGTGTAAAGTAAGAGTCCAGCTTCATTCTTTTGCATGTGGATATTCAGTTTTTCTGGTACCATTTGTGAAAAGACCGTTCTTTCCCCCACTGAACAGTCTCATCTCCCTCTTGAAAATCATTTAACTGTAAATGTGAGAATTTATCTCTGGGCTTTATTCCATTGGTCTGTATGTCTGTCTGTATACCCATAACACACTCTTTTGATTATTGTAGCTTTGTAATAAGTGTTGAAACCAAAAAGTGTGATTTCTTCAACTTTGTTCTTCTTATTCAAGATTGTTTTGGAAAAATTAAACTTTTTTTTTGAGATAATTGTAGATTCACATGTAATTATAAGAAAATAAAACAGAGAGATCTCATATGTCTTTTCCCTAGTTTCCCCAATAGTAACATTTTTAAAAACTATACCACATCGTCACAGCCAGGATACTGACAGTGACAACAGTCAAGATACAGAGCAGCTCTGCCATCCCACGTTGTTTGCTTATAGCCACACCCACTTCCTTCCACCTCTCACTCCCCTTCTCTGCCCCCTGGCCACCACTGATCTGTTCTCTGTTTCTGTGATTTTATCATGTCGAGAATTTTATATAAATGGAATCATCCAGATGTATCCTTTTGGAATTGGCCTTTTTAACTCAACGTAATTCTGTGCAAATTCATCCAAGTTCTTTTATGTATCAATAATTTGGTCCTTTTATTGCCGAGTAGTGGTCCAGGCAACGGCTTTTTAAATTTCTTTTAAAGAAAAAAATAATAAAGTCACAGTACCTTGGTTTCTTGTATTGTCTTCCTGCATCATTTGACCTTTGTTATTGTGTGGTAAAAAGAACCAGAGTCACCAAGAGAGCAGGAGGAGGCTGAAAATATACAAAAGTCCAGACCTTCCTCCAGTGCTTCTCTCTGAATGACCCTTCTTCATTTGGTGAAAGACATTTTGTTGATACTGAAATGTTGTTTTAAATATGACTCGAAACAGAATCTCAATTTTGGTTGCTGGGGAATGGAGTATTATTTGTCGCAGGAGGAATTTCTCATGCTCTGTGAAGCACTGCTGTCTTTCATTATCAAGTGGAATGTAAAAATCCAGGTTTGCAGTTTTGGTCCCCAAACTTAAAGCACTGAGCACTCTCTTCCTAGCGGAAAAGCCATCAAGAGCATTCCTTCAAGGCATCTTCCCATGTCACATATGTACTGAGCTTCCTGTGTGCCAGGCATTGGGGATACAAGATGTGAATGCTGTAGACTGTCTCGAGCTTCATGATTCTGAGCTTGGGTTGATTCTTCTTCCAGGTATTTATGGAGCACTTATTAGGTGCCATTTTCCTGAACTCCATGGATATGATGAGGAGAACGCAAATGAATCAGGCACTTCTCTTGCCATCAGTCTCAAGAATCTTATACATGAGGTCATAAGTAAGAATACATGATTAAAAAAAAATGTTAACATAGGGAAAGTACCAGAGAATCTATAAACCCAGAGAGCCTCCCTGTGCCTGGGGCCTTATCTTAGAGGCATTTCTACTTATTTAAACCCAGTGCCTGGCAGTTTAAAACACTTAATCAGTGTGGTTAGTTAAGTCTTTGATTGATGGATGGATTGATTGACAGAGATGGTATTTCAGCCAACCTTTAAGTGATGAGAAGCATCTAGATGCAGGGGGACCAAGGAGTGGATATTCGAAGCAGAGGGACTAGCATAAGCAAAAGCATAGTGGAGGCACCAGAAAATTCCAGGGCATGCATTCTAGGATACCCCAAGTAATTAAATTTGGCTAGAACAGAAGGTTGCATGAAATTATGGAACATAAGTTTGAAATGTCCCTGAAGCCTGCATCTACAGGGCCTAACACATCAGACCTAGTTTTGACTTTGTTCTTCAGTGGCAATAGAATGCTGTTGAAGACATTTTTTTAGTCTTATCCATCCAATAGTTCTGATTTATAACCTTTTATTTTTTTGATGTATGAATTTTCTCATCCAAAGAAGTGGGACTATAAGTTTCCTGCTTCAAAACAAGTTCGGGCCTGTTGCCCTGGCACAGTTTCATGACCTATGACTCATCCCTATACCCTGACCTAAAAATAAGTACTGTCATATACTAGGGGCTAGGGGAGGGAGGTGGGGCTGCATTAAGGAAAAGCATCACTCAAATAAGGAAATGAACTCAAAAATTGATATTTGACCTCTGGATGAAAAATATTTTGAGCTATGAAGGCCAGTCTCTCTCAGAGATGGTTGGCCCTGTCACCCTGCTCTAACCTCTTTTCCTTCCTTTTTACGTCTTGTATCTGGTGCCTCTGCCTGCTGAGAGGAGAAGTGGCTGCTTTCCTTTCCTGTTCTCAAGGAAAGGTTGTGAAGATCTATGATATGATGTTGTTCTAATATCTGTTGTTGTTCTTCATGGCATGCTCATCACCATAAGGCAGAAATGAACCATAAGAAGCCATGTCTCCTCTCTTGAGGAATTTAAATCCAAATTATCCTCTTTTTCTTCCTTTATCACTTTGGAATGTGCTTTTTAATTTGTCATAGGCAATCCAAAAGGATTTTTTCAGGGACCTTGCCTTTAAAAGTGAAATTAACTTTAATATATTAATCGTTGGATAGCTTCTATGGGCCTACCATTGTACTAGGTACTGTGGGATTCAGTTCTGATTGTTCATTCATTCATTAAAAATGTGTTTATTGAACACCTACTGTGTGCTAGACAGGTGGGCAAAATGTGTGCCCTTATGGAGCTTACATTGTAGAACTTACAGTGTTTTGGAGGAAGTGAGATTCCTTTTCATGCAGCAGTTGAATGTGTATAACAGAAAAAGATATAAGAAGTAATGCCAGAATATACTAAATTAAATAATGATAGCTAATATTTGTTGAACCTATGCTATGTTCTAAGTTCAGAGTATCTGTTTAAGCCTTGCAATGGACCTATTTTTCTCATTTTATAGACAAAGAAATTTTACAGAGGGTAAATAGAAAGTAAATAATAGGTAAGAGATTTGAACCCAGGCAGTATGATGCCAGAGGCTATAGTTTTAACCACTGCTCTACGTTGTTTGACCTCAACTGAATATAAACAAGTATTAAACTGTGTAGTATTGATGATGAAAGTCAGTCCAGAAGGGAGGAAACTAATATTGGCTTCTCTTGTCATTTGGCTATAAAGCCTGCCCCATCTGTGCCACAGATGTGGGATGGGACCAAGACCTCAAGCCTGGGCAGACAGTGGGGGGAGAGTATTAGTATCAAAGCCTCTGGAAGAGAGGAGTAGGTTGCTGGGTATCAGAGGAAGGAGTCAGACCCAGGCAAGGCCAGCGTTTACTCCAAGACTGATTTGGGAAACTGAGACCCTTAGGAGAGTGCAGTAGCAAGAATCTGTGCTGAATTTGAAACTCAGCAGAAACGTGGATTTTGAGTGGCTCAATTTAATCTGCACCCAGGGGTCTCTACTGGAGAGGAGAAACCTTCCTCCCAACCCGCCACCCCACCTCCCCCCGCCATCATGGAGCCCTGGTTGGCCAGTCCAGTTCTGAGGAGCACACTCAGGTCATTCAGTGACTTTGTTGCCAGCCCCACCCTGGGCCATGTCAGTCTCACCTTAGGAGTCCTCAGGTCAGAGAAGTGAGCCTTGATCTCTCAACACAAGGCCTTGGTCTGTCGCCTGTTCCTTGGAAGTCTTCAGGTCTATCTCAGTCGGCACTCTAGCTCTAGCCAGTTCCTGGGACCAACTGGAAGTTACCTCCCAAGTTCCCTGGGGCCTGTCCCAGGGCCTCCAAGAAGGAGCATTTGCCTGGGCGCTGAGCATCAAACAGATAACCTTTTTGTTCCACTTAACTCTAATTTTTCTTTCATAGGATTATATTTTGCTATTTTCATATATTTTGCTTTTTTCTTTCCATATCTCACTTCTTTTTACACTTTATCATCTCCACTTCTAGCTGCTACTCTTCTAGTGTACACATTTCTTTAATTTATTACTTCTCTCTCAGTCATTAATAAAGATGTTAAATAATTCTGAACCAAATACTAACCTCTGTAGAGTTCCTACAGGACACTTTCCTTTAATTAGCTATGCCACCTTTCATCTCTCTAATGTCCTTTAGTGTCAGATTTCCAGCTGGTTTTGAATCCATGTGACTTTATCTAGTCTCATTGAACTAATTTTATGACTGAATATCTGAGAGATGTTTTAGTTGATTCAGATCCAGGCCTATGGAGAGCTTTGCTATATTCAGATTTTTAAAAACATTAGTAGAGTACAATTTGGTCTTAATAAACTGAGCCTTCCTAATGTACCTCTTTCCAATATTTTTTTCAATCATAGCAATATTCTCTCCATTAATGTCATGGTAATTTGTATTGTGTTGACGTCAGACTTCACAAAAGGTACTCTTACTGTCAGGAGTAATCCTCTTAGACCTTTCCAAAGATAACAATTTCTTAGTGGTTGTGCTATTTCCAATATCCTATCATGACTTTGTTTTTAAAAATAAATAGTTGGGTATTCTGTAATCACCTAGTTAACCAGTTTCTAATGTGCTTTTTTGTATAAAACAGAGAGTGATTTAAACACGTGAGCAACCAGAGCTCATATTATTTTATTAAATAATTTAAACTTGTGCAGTCATTTAAAAACAACTCTAAGTCTTTGAAATGTAACTGATAAAGGTGGACTATTCTGAGGTTAATTTCTGGACACCATAGGGCTGTGAGAGTTATAGTCTGTAGTATTTTGATTTGATATATGGAAATCCTTAGACATAGGATGGGAGAGAAATCTCACTATAGTGCTATAAGAAATTGCCTTTTTGTATCAAGCTAGATTATGTTTTTAAATTAACCAAACCCTTCGATGTATAAGCTTATGGGGCCCACTACTTCACATCAGGTTGTAAATTAACTCTTGATTAAAATAAAAAATCAATCTAAAATATTAGATGCATGGGACAGTTATGGGGCAATCATTCTTTGCCTTTTATCTATATTGTATTTTAAAAATTCTTACCAAAAAACTAGAAAATGTTATATTTTTAAGAATTGTTGCAGCAATGTGGTACAGCCGTGTAGCTACTAATATTTTATTTTATTTTTTTTCTTATATACCTGCACTGTTTTTTAATGAGGTCCTCTTGGTAGCCCTTTGGGTCACTTATTAAGATTAGGAGAGATTCTCCAAGTAAACAAAGGACAACTAATCTGACCCTCTTTGAAAGCAGACGAGAAGCACCTGTTTTCATGAGATAGGCCAGGGCTGGATTCCATCCTAGACAGCCAATGGAAACTTTTAAACAATATGGTTTTAAAATGAAATCCTTTTGAAGTAGCAGAGCTGTCTCTACTCAGGGGGAAATGAAAAGTTAAGGCGATATGGCAGATCCTCTGATGGTAGAGAATCTGTAGAGCCATTTAAGGAGCAAACTATAACCCCCTTCAAAATCTCATGTACACTGGTTATAAGGCTCTCTTTATCCTCTACTGAGAGAAGAGAAGTAGCATTTACTCGGCGTGTTTGAAAATTTTGTTTGAACAGACATCAACAGTATAATTATGAGAAGTGGAGAGGAATAGCTAGAAAGAAACCTGGGACTCAATTGACTCGGGTGTAAATATGAGTCTGCATTGACGTTCACATAAAATAAAACACAGTCTCTCTTGTCTCCCTAGGAAGACAGTGGACTCCTCAAGTGTAGGAGTCAGCAGATTTTTTTCTACAAAGAGCCAGACAACAAACATTTTAGGCTTTGTGAGCTATGAGTTCTCTCGTAACTACTCAGCTCTGCCGCGTAGTGTGAAAGCAGCACAGACAATACATAAGTGAGTAGGCGTGGCTGTGTTCCAGAAACACTTTCTTTATGGACACTGAAATTTGAATTTAATGTATTTTCACATGTCATGGAATAATTTTTCTTCTTTTGACATTTTCTCATGGGCTGTAGAAGAATAAGCCATAGGCTGGATTCGGTTGCTTCAGGCAAATCCCGTAGTTTGCCAACTCCTGATCTAGTGCACACAGCGTGTTCCCCCTACGATACCTAGTGCCATCCTAGGGACCCTGTAGATGTTCAGTAAATACTTGTTCACTTAGTTGTCACAATGTCAGAGCAAAGAGTAAGCCTTTTGCTATACAACACACACTTGACATTTGCAAGGGATTCATCTCTAAGTCTTTGCTAATCCCCCCATTCCAAAGTACCACTCTTGCAGATAATTTCTCCCATGAAATGCACTCAAGGATAACAGAATAATTAAAGTGACCCTTTCAGGCCCTTCGCAATTCTATAAATATGGGCTAAAGTCTTTTACTAAGTGATTAAAATAAATTCTGTCACCAAAATCAATTCTCTGTCGCATTACATCATTGCTGTGATGACATTAATGATGAGTTTACCTCAGTCTGAAAAACTAATCCATAGCGATAATGAATGATGGTGACCTCTCTACCATATAGCACCTGTGTTAGCCGAGGAGCAGAATGATAAAACGTCTCAGCAGGATGGGTGGGCCCAGCAGCCCAGCCATTCGGTGAATGTCACACATACAGAGGAGCAGAGAATACTAAGTTACTTCAAGAAGCAGGTGGTAGGCAGGTGTTGGACATGACTAAAACTCCTCCAGTGCCTTAATGGCTTCCTCCTAAACTTGATCCTCTAAGCGTATTTCATGATTAGCAAATTTCACATGATTACATGTCTCTGGACCTGAGGGTTATTTTCATACACCAAGAGTGTAAGCATGATATTCATTCTTACTAAAGCCCTGTTGTACTTTATATTCAGAATCTTGGAATCTTATGTCCTGTTTTGGTCACCATGCCGTAGAAGATGCAGACTTGCCAGAGATGGTCTACAAAACAACAAGATGATCAAAATGATAGACAGTTTCATCTGTAGTGAAAAGTGAAAGAAATCAGGATCATTTTGTCTCTGAAAGGGAAAATAATTCTTGCCATCAAAAAAGGTCTCCCCCCCCCCTTAGGGGAATTTGATTAGATCCTACAAATGGAGAAGCAAAGTGTGTAACCCTGCATTATGTGGGGCCAGGTATCAGGTGATTGCAGGGGAAACTTAGTTGATAAAGGAAGGCCTGATAAAGCCTGTAATGGGCACGGAGAAGGAGAAGGTAGTATCTGCAAACTGTGGAGAAGAAATGGTTGGCTGCGTGGTGTAGGCATCCAGCTACTTGATATTAGGACTGAACAAGTCCATTTTTTGAGGTTTTTTTTCCCTGCAGTGTATTCCGCAATTCAAATAGCCTAACAGAAACAAACAAAAAATAGGAACTGCTTTCTTGGGAATTTAATTTATCCAGAATACATTTATTCCAGCCTAATGATGAGTCTGTCATTGGCTGATGATCAGTGGACCCCTTGTCTTTTCCTTCATTTGTTACACTGTGCGCCTCCAGGGGCTGTAGGCAGCAAGCATTTTTGAGACTCTGGTGATATCTCACTCTTCAGACAGAACGTCAGACTCTTCAACTGTATTTTCAACTGTCTTGTGAGACAAAGACTAATTGGTTTGACTCATGCGGTCGCATGTTGAGAGACGTGAATCTTCAGCACTCTTCCTTGAATTCATTGATTTCATAAACACTGTCTGCCTGTGTTTGCAAAATGTTGTAATTTCCCAGTGATTTCTTCGAACTGCGGCACATAAACAGATTTTTGGAACAGTGCCATTTCTTAGCTTTGATCTTGTGTTTTAATCTTTTATTTCCAATAGGTCTACATTGAATCCATTGAGCCACAGAAAATATCAACCTTAGGGAAAAGTAACGTGATAGTCACAGGAGCAAACTTTACCCAGGCATCTAACATCGTAATGATCCTGAAAGGAACCAGTACTTGTGAGAAAGATGTGTGAGTTAAAATATTAGTAATTTATTCTTGGTAATACAGTGAAAAGCTAAAATGTATGCCAAAGGAATATAATCTTTATATAGTCTAATTATTTCCATGTGTCAAAGTGGGCCGATTTCTCTGTATATTTATAATGTAATTTTAAAAAGTAAAATCATTTATACACCACATTTGAAGTTAATTGGGAGGGAATCTGTCCCATGTTCTCCCAGAAATCTCAGTACACAATAATTTCAGGTTGTCCTGATTTGTCTTCATTAACAAAATCAAGTATTTTGCGTAACAAATATCATTTTTGATGATTCCCACTTAGAAAACCACTTGAGTACCTCAGAATTTAATGAGAAAATATGACAACTCTTCCAATGGATTGCCCGAAGTTGACAAAAGAAACTTTCTGATCCATTTTACTCTATAGCCTTCTCTTTTTTGGATTGGTCTCAGGCTCTAATAATGAGTAAATGGAACATACAGTAGTTTAAGAAAAGAAAGAAGGAGGAAGGGAGGACGGGAAGGAGTGAGATAGAGAGAGAAAGAAGGAGGGAGGAAAAGAGAATGAACAAACACAACGCAAAACATATCTGATCAGAGTACTACTTGAACACCATCATTTCTATGACTTCTTTTCCCCTAACTCATCCTTTCAATGAAACTTTTGAGAGAGAAAAAATTTCAGTGTCTCACTGACATTCTTGTACAAATATTCCCCCTCACAAAAAAAAAAAAGATGTAATAATAATAACACAATAGATAATTTGAGTTTTCTGCTTGTTAGCTTTTAGAAGTTTGGGTTGATTTGAAATAAATGATGTTGCAGTCTACATAAAGTATAATACTGAGCTTGTTCTCACGGAAATGCATTGAAGACAGTCTGCTGAAGCGTGGTGTTTCGGTTTTTAACTACTAAAACAGATTTGTACACCATTTTAATCTGCCACACTTAGTTACTGAATTTTCTGTTTTAATTCATTTGCCATGTATAACTGCCATCCCTTTCCCCTTCTAGCAGTAAATTTGGGATGTCTGTCATCTCGAAGGAAAAAACTCCTCATCGGAGGCTTTCCTCTGTTCTGCTATTTACCAGAATTTTCAAGTACATATTAGTGGCTATATCTGTGCAACATAGTTATTTTGTGCCATTTATCCTGGCTAAATACCTTATTGCAAAAATCTTTCATTTCGTGTAACGAAATCTGAAGTTAGACACCTGTGCATTCACTGAAAGACAATTAACTTCACTGAAAAATAAGTCGTTTTCCAGAGCTTTACCGTGTTTCTGACTCTTCATGCTCTCATTTCAATTCCGAACGTGTCTTGAGATCCTGCAGTTATTAAATTAAATGACTAAGAGACCTTTCTGCATGTAGCATTTCACTAACCACATCTGTGTGGTGAACCCAAGTTCACGAGCAGTAAACATAATACCCTGTCAATCCTATATCTGAGTTCATGCTGTAATCCCAAACTCTTTTAATATGGTCTTTAAAAAATGCCTCGTTATTCTAACAGAGAAAAAATTGACAGTCGTAGTGGAGTGACTCACATTGCCACCTCTCTCCTTCCAAAATTTATAAACAAGTTTGAATTTTAATGATCAGCCATTTTATGATGAATTTCCTAGATCTAGAATGTAAAGCGGAGGTATTATAAGTACAAACTGACTCTCATGTTTTTTGAATTTGCCTTATGGTTAGAATCTAGTATTACAACTTAAAGGATGTGTGAATTAAAGTTAATAATCATGCACATATTATTTAAGGAGTAATGATAATTTCTCATGTAGCGTAATTATACTGATTATTATTCAGACACAATCCAGTCTTAATCACTCATGCTTTAGAGGACATTGTGGCCATGAGGCATGGAGGAAGCAGCAGGGTACAGAGGGAATGTTGTAGAAGGCTTTGCTTTGACTCCCAAGGGTACCAAGATACACCCTGCAGGTGTCAGGAGCACCCACGACAGTCCTAGCTGATTTCCAGCCTGGAGCTCCTTGGGAGGCAGCTTGGCTCTGACGCTGATTGATTCTGAGGCCCTGGGCTCTTGGCATGGACTTTAAGTCGTAGGCTCTCTGCTCTGATGCAGCAGAATTCCCATCTCTGCCCGGGGTTGAGTTCTACCCTCCCAGTGCTTGACTGGGGCTGCTCTTTTTTTAAACTTTTCATTACAGACATTTGCAAACATACACAAGGGAAAAGAGTGTAATGAACCTCTTTGTACCCGTCCTCCAGCTTCGGAACTTACCAACTCTTGCCAATCTTGTGTCATCTGTCTCCTCCTCAGTTTTGGAGGGGAGGGAACAATGGTGGCTGGAGTTCTTAAAAACATGTTCCAGACACCAAATCCTTTCCTCATAAATACTTCAGTATATGTCTCTGACAGGGAAAGATAGTGCCATTATCGTACTTGACAGAATTAACAGTAACTCCTTAACATAACTTAATACCCAGTCCATGTTCCCTTTCTATTAGGGCTTCTTAAGGGCTCTGGTTACATCTCCTTCTCCCTCCACTTCTAAGGGAAATTCAAGTAAACATAAAAATGCACAAAAGAAAGAGAAACCCTGCCCCAGATGATACCCAAACTGGATAAGTGGCCCCTGATTAATCAGCAGTTGCCTGCAGCTGTTCTGATAGTTCATGAACTGCTGTAGTTCATGAAATTCATATACTGTCACCTTGGGTAATTAACTATGCTAAGTGTCTGTGTCATATAAGAGTTCTTTTTCTACTTCTTTCTAGGATACGGGTTAGCCATGTGCTAAATGACACCCACATGAAATTCTCTCTTCCGTCAAGCCGAAAAGAGATAAAGGATGTGTGTATCCAGTTCGATGGTGGGAACTGTTCTTTTGTGGGACCCTTGTCTTATATTGCCCTGCCACACTGTTCCCGCATATATCCTGCTATCACCTGGATCAGGTACTTTCTAATTCCGTATTTTTCTCTTGTTATAGTTAAAAGGGTCAGATGCATAAAGATCATGTATTTCATTCAAATAAATATAAAAATAATAGTCATATCTAAATTCCTCTCACAGAATTTCTCTTAGGATTTATTCCTGAAAACAAGCGCATACCTGACAAACAGGTTGCTTCCCATCATCACAGTAAACACTATGAGCACTTCCTGTTTTACTCTTGCCATGGCTGCCAGGAAACTCATAGCTAAAATGTTCGTTCATACTCTCGTTTCTTTTTAGATCATATACATCTTTCAGCTTTTCAAATATTTATTCAATTGCAGTAACTATTCTTGGCCTAGTTTTCTGGTACAAACACATGACCTTCTTCACTACGTCTCACTCCTGCCCATGACAAAAAGCTTCTTCTTTCTTCCGTCTTTCGTCTTTCATTTTATAACCTTTAGAATAAACTGTTTTGAATAATTTGAGGAACTAGTGGGCGGTATCTAAATGAAAAGCAGTATCTATAGTTTAAAGATATGCCCTAAGCGAGATGTAAATTCCAAAATAAACTCTTCCAGGTGACTCCAATATATTAAGGATAAAACTTATTGCTGTAGTTGAATTTAAATTTGCTTTTAAGATTTTGGAATATAACCCTAAAGATATTTGCTTCACCTGAAGCTAATTTTCTAAGTACAGTCTAGTGGAAACTACAGAGGAAGCTTTGTTTTAAAAAAGAAAGATAAAACCCAAAAAAGGCAGGGAGGGGAATATTCTTTTATTATTATTCTTTTAAGATTCATATTCTTTTTTAAGATTAAGTGAGAGGTAGATGTATGAGACTGCTAGGGCTGCCATAGCAAAGTACCACAGACTGGGTGGATTAAATAACAGATATTTATGTCATCAAATTTCCGGAAGCTAGAGGTCCAAGATCAAGGTGCTGTCAGGGTTGGTTTCTTCTGAGGCCTCTCTATGTGGCCTATAGATGGTCTTCTCCTCCCTGTGCCTTCACATGGCTTTCCCCCTGGGCCTAGCTCTGTCCTAATTTCCTCTTTTTATAAGGATACCAGTCATATTGGATTTTGGCTACCCCTGCAACCTTATTTAATCTAATTACCTCTTTGAAGACCTCGTCTCCAAATAAGTCACGTTCTGAGATCCTGGGGGTTGGGACTTCAACAGTTCCATCCATAATAGTGGCATGAGGAAATTTGAAATTTTCAAACCAAGCCTCTAGCATGGCACTTCCCGATCTGGGTCTAATTCCTTCCTATAAATTAAAGCACACATGGATGTGGCACTCCCCACATGCCTGGTATGTTATATCTGTTGACTCACTTAATGTTCACAAGTGTAAGGGCTCTGCTATGAGTGGCCCCCTTTGCAGATGAGGAAACTGAGACATAGAGTATTCAAATAACTTGCCCAGGCTCCCAGGCAGCCTGGCCCAGGGTGCTGTGCTCTAAGACACCAGTGTTCTGCTTTGCTGTAAAATAAGAGGCTTCTTAATGTCCAGTCAGCTTTCATATTCTGAACTTGTGTCTCTCAGTGACTCCAGGGCAAGAACGTGGCTCTGTGGTCTAGCCATTGGCAGAGCATGCTTGGCCTGGTTTTCTAGTGATGGAGACAGGCTGGCATGGGGCCAACTCGCCCTTCCTCCTTGAGGCTGGAAGGTTCAGGGCTCAATGTCTTTCTTCTGCCCTACACAAATTGACCTGTTCGTGTCTACCTCCTGGTCTTGTCATCCTGTGCTCGGCTGACATACTCAGGCACCTGTCCCCTGGAATGAGGGTCTAGTGACCTACATGAATGAGAGTGCAAGGGCATCCGGAGCTGTGGACAGCTGTTTATTTCACATCTAATGACCACTTTGCTCATGTGCAATTAGGTGCTAAGAATATGTGAAATCATTTGGCTTGGTTTTGGAGAGATAGAATGTAGCTGTTATTTATATGGTTTACCAAATAGGAATATATACTTTTAATGTCATTTATAATTTTACCTTGTCCAAAGTGTTCCCAGTCTTCCTAAATAAAACACAATTGGTAGTTTGGGAGTTTGATTTTGAAAATTGTTGGATTGAAGACTCTTCATATAGATTAAGCAGCAATCAAACAAAATTCTGTTTAGTGAAATCTTTTCAAGGTACAGTTGATGATCTGAATATATGTGGCAACATGACACAACAGAACTCAAAATTCTGTGGAAGAATTTGGGCATTTTCCTACAAATCACAACAGGATCTGATGTGGCTTTTTATATTAATGCATCTTAAATACTATGACTTTATAACCAGTATCATTAAAAGATCTCTAAAATTGTCCTGTATTTGAATTTTGAATTTGTTAATTTGCTTTCAGACATAAGTGAGTTTAATATTAAGTGTGAACAAATTGATAGATTTGTTCATAAATGTAAAGTACCCATATGTTTATTATAAAACTTCTATTGTTGCATTTTTCCTTGCAGCGGTGGTCAAAACATAACCATCACGGGCAGAAATTTTGATGTAATTGACAACTTAATCATTTCACATGAGTTAAAAGGAATCATAAATGTAAGTCTTTGGCCGCTTTGTAATAATAGTTATTTTCAAGGATGATTTTGTTACTATCACACTAAAATATGTTGGGGAATATAGTTTATTTCTGTGTCTTTGTGATATTCTGTGCTTTTACCCATTGCATGATATATACCATCCATGCTGTAATGGAAATAATAAGACCTTAAACTTGTAGGTAAGTATTTCAGGTTGTGGCACAAGGGATGACAACCTGGTATGACAAGACCTGCCATTTTCTCATGTGTGATTTATGGCAAGTCACTTTAATGAGACAGTGTTTATGCATATGTGTGAAAATGCCTTGTGAGTGGCGAAGGTGCGATGTAAGGAGAATCATATTTCTGCGAAGAGTAAGTGTCAAAAGAAAACTGCAGTTCAGAGGTTCGGTGACCTGCTAAAGTCCCAGAGATCTCGTGAGAGACCATTGTCTCTTTGACCTGATTTGGTCCCTTCCTTTGACCTCGCCTTCTCTTGCCTTTCAACTCCCACACAGTGATCCGATGCCCACCACTCACCCAGTTCTTACACCAAGAGGAGTCACAGTCATACATAGACCTCATCATAGGAAGCAATGCATTTCAGATACAGGTTGGAGCCTCTGAGTGCACTTCTGAACTCTTCCTGAAAGCTCACCCTGTTCTTTCTCCCCCTTCTCTCCTTCCTTCACGAGATGTGAAGGTGACAGCCTCTCTGGGGCCCAGGCTGATAACTTCCTGCTGAAGCTGGTGGGTTTGTGAGTGGCCACAGACCTGGTTCCTGCTTAGGCTCAGATACAGGAGGCCTTCCTAAGTCCTTCTTACAGCCTTGTCATGCACATGTCCACCTAACTGACACACTTCAGAGCCAGTTCCAAGACTCACATTGTATTTGATTCCAGGCCCCGTCTCCATGATGTGAGCACATCACGTCGAATTGTTTGCGTAGGTTGACCCTCTGACCAGAAACATTGTCTGCATTTGTTAGTGGATTTGCCTCTCCCTCCCTTGCTGCCATTCCTAGATCAAGTAGAACTTATTGTGCACTACTTAGGCAAAACATTTTGATGGGTGTAGGGAAAAAGATAAATAAGATAGTAATATTGCAGTGATGGAGGGAAACAGCTCATTCGCACTGGGATTGAAAGTTGATGTCCTCAAAATCTAAATCCTCTGATTCCCTTCCAGCTCAGAAACCCTGTATGTCCAAGAAGGCGCTGTGTTATTTCTGCATCAAAGGAAATTAAATATGGATTGAGTTAAGAATGTCTGAAGAGTAGAGCAGGATGGGCAGAACTTGGATAGGTGGGAGCAGGGAGGCAGCTTCAGGAGGAGGATGAGTTAGTACCAGGCCTGCGAAGGGACCATGTCAGTTGTCCTCAGTCGGGGCCTAGAGGATGGATCGGGAATGCGCAAGAGGGATGGCTAGAAAACTGTTGGTTGAAAGAGAGTGTCAGACTGATAATTTTGCCCTTAATTCTGTAGGCGTGGGGAGAAGTGAAGATCTTTAAGCAGGCAGTGACAGGACGATAGGTTCCCTTTATGATGATCCTTTGGCAATGGTGCCACATGGGATAGTTGGCGGAAGCAGTAACTGAAAAAAAAAAAAAAAAAGGCCGGAGACCAATGAGAATGCTAATGCAAGTCCAGATGTGCTTGAGGTGTGAGCAGGGCCCATGGCTGAGCTGTCCATTGGGCTGTTATCAGTAGGGCAGGTCTAGAGTTCTGGGGAGAGAGTGTGGAACCGGAGATGATTGGGTCCTCTTTGGAAAGTCGTCGTAAGAGGGAGATGGGGAACAACACTGTGCGAGTGAGAACACAACAGAAGAAGAGACGAGCGCCCAGGATAGACTCTTGCAGAGTCACTTCATTTTAAGGAGTGAAAGCAAATAAGGCAGCCAGTGAAGATGACCAATCAGTTGCTTGGAAACTAACAAAAAAAAGAGTATTTCCGGTATTGAGAGCTAGTCACTAGTATGGAAATTGGGAATTGAGGATCATGAGGTTAGGGTGACCCTGTCACTGGTAATCTTTCTGAAGTCATCTTTAATATAAAGCTGGCCTCTGGGGTTATGGCTGCTGAGAAGAGAGAGTCAGCAAGGTTGGTATTTTTCATCATAGTACCAGAACGTCAGCGAGAGACTCGGAGCTGCAGTTAGGAAAGGTGTTAAGGGGGAAAGAGGATTTGCCGATCCACAGCTCAGCCCTTAGTATCAGATTTTCCCACCTACTGCCTCATTCTACCCCCTTTTTTGTACTCCAATATTAGAGAGTAAATTAAAAAGAGGAAAACTCAGCTAGAAAAAAAAAAGTGGAAGAAAAAAAAAGAGGAAAACCCTCCATCTGACCAATTTCTTTCCACAAGTTTTATCGCTCTTTTTACAAAATGTTTGTCGACTTCCCTTTCCCAGCAGTTTTATCTGCCTGTCTCTCTGGACACCTGAAAATGATAATATTTATGTTTGTTTGTTTTTTTATAAATGAACCTTTAAATTGGGCCCGACTTTCTTCATTGTTTCCAGTCTTCTTGCTCTTCATTTCATGGGGGTTGCATTGTCCCTTTTACTTTTGTTTTCCCCTATTTTCTCTTAGGCCTGCAAAGCCTTTTCCTTTTTGTGGGGAGAGTTTCTGCTAAAGCGCAATAGGAGGTTCCCCCAACAAAGAGTGACTCAGCCAGCCGCCTGCAGGCCAGCTGCCAGCCCTTGCTGAGGGTTCCTTTCCTCCCTTCCCGCATAGACTCAGCCTTGGTGGCTTGAAGGAATACAAGCCTGTTGGTGCAAAGTCTTCCCCTTTTTTTTCCGACTTCTTTCCGTGTACCATTTTCCCCCATTGCATACCCTTCTGCCTGCTTTCACTGTCGTTGGTAATAACAACAGCTAGCATTTTTGAGTCTTTACTGTGTGCCAGGAACTATTCTAAGCGTTTTGCATGGATAATCTCATTTAACGTGGCCCTCGTGTAATTTAATGAGCCCCCATCTCAGTTATTTTGACGTACGGTTAATTCAGCTTTGTGAGGCAGGCAGTATTACTGTCCCATTTTACAGATGAGAAAATAGAAACACAAAGAAGTTCAGTCGCCTGGGTCACTTAGTTCTTAAATCTCAGAGCTGGAATTCATAAATGAAGTTGTTAAATGCTCTTTTCTTCTCCCTCAGGTCTCTGAACATTGTATGGCAACTCACTGCAGGTTCCTAGCCCCCAGTTTAAAGAGTTCAAAAGCACGTACCAACGTCACCGTGAAGCTGAGAGTTCAGGAGACCTACTTGGACTGTGGAAGCTTGCAGTATCTTGAGGACCCCAAATTTACAGGGTATCGGGTTGACCCCGAGGTGGACACAGAATTAGAAGTAAAAATTCTAGTATGTTTCTCTTTTCTCGTGTGGGCTGCGCCCACTCCCAACTGGAAAGGTGTGCTTATATTTGCGAGTTTCCACATGTGTCCTGATTTCTTCATCTTCGCTTTGTTTTTCACAGAAAGAAAATGATAACTTCAACATTTCCGAGAAAGATATTGAAATTACTCTCTTCCATGGGGAAAATAAGCAATTAAATTGCAGCTTTGAAAACATTACTAGAAATCAAGATCTCACCACCATCCTCTGCAAAATTAAAGGCATCAGAACTGCAAACAGAATAGCATCCTCTTCCAAGAAAGTCCGTGTAAGTCCCCTGACAGTTTTACTTTATTTGGGGGGAATTCCTTGGCTGCACCAGAAGTCAGAATGTAATCTTTCTTGGATCTTTAGATCCTTGCTTTAAATAGAAGATGAACGAAGCTGGTGTTGCAAGCCCAAGCATAATTTCTCCAAAAGAGCTGCCAGAATCCATCCGTGTGCCTGTTCGAATGTCAGAGCGTTGAACACACCATTGTTTATAATACTAATGAGTCTTGATAGCTTTTGTTCTAGGCATACGTTGAGACTGTAGCATCTGCAAGCAGAATCTTTAGACCCCTTGAATGAGCTGTCATTCTTTTCCCAAATGCAGTGGTGACATGTCTTAGCAGAAATCCAAAATGGGGGCCTCTTTAGCACACTCGGAAGAACATTCACGTCTAACGGAGACCAGATAATCTATGGGTGGTGGGCTGTTTCCACCACCATGAAGTCATTCTCGCTGCAATTAATCTTTTCCCGGACATGTTTGAGGGCCTCATCACTGGTATATTTATGTTCCCCAATAAAGATGTGAGTCCACAGGGAAGGGAAATATATTAGAAGTCTCCCTTTATGGCATTCATACCATATGAGGCTCTCTGTACAGACTATCCCCAAAAGTGCTTAATTATCTATAGTTATAAATAAGAAGAAAAAATGAATATCAGACTGGACGGCAAAACAAAATATGTTCGTGTCCCAGCTGTACCAGCTAACAGCTGTGTGGCCTTAGATAAGTCACTTAGCTTCGCCGAGCCTCCCTTTGTCCGTGTGTCGTATTGTAAAAATGGTAATAATTATTACCAAATCGATAACAACAGCTAAACTCACTAGTGCTCCCCCATGTCCAGTTAGCTGAGAAGAGTGAATGCTAGCATTCATTATTCATGAAATAGTTCCTGCGTGCCTACACTGCGGTGGAGACAGAGAGAGAAGAAAACAGAAAAAGAACATCTGCCTTTGTGGAGATTACCTAAAGGGATACATGGCAAAGAGAATAAATTAAAAATATGTGAGAGGGTGGTAATTGTTAGGGAGAAAAATGAAGCAGGAAGGGGGAATAGGCGCATGGGGGCAGTGCTGTCTGTTTTATAAAGGTGAGCAGAAGCGGCCTCCCTATAAAGTTGGCATTTGAGTACAACCTCAAGGAAGAGAGGGAATGAGCCGTGGGCTGCCCGGGGTAGAGTGCTCTAGGCGAAGAGCACCGCAGGTTGCACAGGTCCTGAGTCCGAACCTGCCTGGTGTGTTTGAGGAGCCAGTGTGGCTGGAGCGGAGGGAGCAAGGGGGAATATTCTCAGGGAGCTGGAGAACTAATGGTGGGAGCAGGGAGACTTGACAGATCGTTCGGACCTTGTTGGCCATTGTAAGGACTTGGCTTTGAATTCTGGGAAGGCACTAAAGAGTTTTTTGAGGAGGAGTGTCACCAGCTGACTGATTTAAATGACATAGCACATTTAGTCTTTGCAACAACTCTGCGGAGGCACCGACAACATTGTGAAGTTGAGGTAAGAGAGGATTGCGTGTTTGAGTGACTGTCTCAAGCTCCTATCCTACAGCTGTAAGGAGAACAGTGGCAAAGCTGGGGTTTAGGACCTAGGCTCCCTGGGTCCAGAATCTGTGCTCCAGCCACCTTGCTCATCCTGCCCAGCCAGGATTGAAATGTGCTTAATACTGATGTGTATGTTGATGCAAGAATAAGGCTCGATACAGAGTTACAAGTTTTACAAAATTTTTATAGCCCCAAACTAAAACCGTAAAAGGCCCTCAGGGCTAATCCAGGCAGCATTGCCAAATTGGTTTTTGTCGCAGAATGCATCATTCAGAATAGGCCTGCCAAGAAAATATAAGATGTAGAGATAAAAGTCCTTTGCTTCCTTAGTCAAGGGGCAAGGGCCTTCTAAACCTCTTTAAACCCCAAGCAAAGAGGACCAAGGTTTAAAATTTCTATGTCTAGTTCAGCACACCTCAACACCAAGGCACAGTGAATTTTCTTGATTGGCTCAAGGTCACATAGCTAATCTTGCCCAGAGATGAGACTTGAACTCACATATTCTACCTAGCGTGCCACCTCTTTTCGTATCCTGGGGGAAACTCTTTGGGGAGAAAATTGTATAGATAGATATGGTACCCAACTCAGTTGAGTCTGATGACACTTTTTGTCCCTTAGGTCAAACTGGGAAACTTGGAGCTCTACGTCAAGCAGGAATCAGTTGTTTCCACTTTGTACTATCTGATTGGGCTTCCCATCTTGCTAGTGATTGTCATTTTTGGTAAGTGCCCTGTTTAAATTTGTCAGAGATTTATTCCCTGGGGCCTCTCATCAGACAGGCTGACTTTTAGCTTTCAGGGCTGTTTGCTGCACTTAAGTATTAAAGGATGAAAACCCAAATCAAAACTTTGGAATACTAGGTACATGTTGAGGGCTTTATAAACGTTTTTAGGATACTTTATAAATAAAAGGCTGGATTACGAAGACAGTAGTTTGGCGTCCAAGAAATACAATCCGTGTTGCCTCCTCCATCCTTTGAGTTGTAATGACAGATGTCCTGTCTACACTATTCCCTCAGAGTTCTTCTGCAGTTTTGGACTCACAGGAGTTGATCATGTCATCCTGCTACCTCATCCTGCGCTCCTACTCCTCACCCACCCCAGGCTGCTTTTCCTGGAAGAACTGTATTTTAGAAGTGCGATCCGTACCATCCATTAAAACGTTTCAAGGCCCATGCAAACCCCACGACCCCATGGTGGTTGCCCGCTCCCTCAGTCTAGCCCACCGACGTTTTGTTTGGCCCACACAGCGTTTTTTAAAACTTTGAAGTAGCCGACCATGTTTTTCAATTAGTGATTCACATTTTTAAAAATCTCTTGAAAATTTGAAAGATCTGGCTCATTCATTGGGTCCCAATTTTCCCATAGCATCAGTTTGCTGGAGCTGAGTAGCAATGACCCCTTGAGAGAGGCATATGTCCAGTGGGTTTTTGCTGCTGTCTCCACCACTCCCTGCTGTACCCCCCTCCCCCAGGTCACTTGACTCATCTGTGTACCTGGTTCCTGGAGCCACTTAGTGTGTGACTTCTAGTGCTGAGCTGCTTTTCGTTTTAACTCTGTTTCCTTTTGTCTAAGAAAAAGAGCTCCTCTCCACAACTAATGTAGCATTTCATATTCCTTGATTTAACAGAGGCATTGCCTTTCTAAGATTTTCTGTTAGTAGTTGTGAATATCTCCTTCCAGATACCCACTCCCTCACACATTCACCCGCCCATCCCCACATCCATTCACCTAGTGTTTATCGAGTATCTGTTACATTGCTAATAACTGTGCCAGTCTCCGGAGCTACAGAAGATAAATCTAGTCCTTTGTCATGAGTGGGTCCCAGTCAGTGAGGGAAGGATTTATGTGTAGGATTAACTGGCCTAATGGAATGAACTAATTTTGCAGAGACCCTGTTTTTCCCTGTGGATGATCATTTTGGGTATTTTTTTTTTTTATGCTTTCCCCAATTTGGCCATCCCTGTTATGTATCTGGATCCAGAACTGGGCTTGATATTTTGATAAAGTCCTGGCTTCGAGTAAGACAGGGGTCTCCAACCCCTGGGCTGTGGACTGGTACCAGTCCTTAGCCTGTTAGGAACCAAGCCACATGGCAGGAGGTGAGTGGTGGGCAAGCCAGCAAAGCTTCATCTGTATTTGCAGCTGCTCCCCAGCACTAGCATCACCGCCTCAGCTCCACCTCAGATCATCAGGCATTAGATTCTCATAGGAGCACCAGTCCCTGGTGCCAAAAAGGTTGGGGACTGCTGGAATAAGACTACTTGTAAATTCTAAATGCTGGGCTCCATCTAAGCAGCTGTAGATGTAACAGTCTCACCCTAAATTCATGTCCACTTTGCAGCTTACTAGAAACCTGTGATCTCCCCGCTTCCTCTCCCTTCACTTTGTAGAGATTGTTTATGCTCTTTAAAGTGAAGTGGGCTCCATTTGACATGTTGCTTTTGGCTTCATTGGTATCTGCAAAATCTTTTAAAATTCTCATCCTCTTCTTCCCATGATCCCAGGGAGGCACGTGTCAGCAGCAGCTGGTGTAAGTGTACTTTTCAGCCCATCAATCACATCATTAGTGTAAACACTTAAGACACCTGGCCTAGGCCTGCCACTTACAAAACATCCCCACTGTGGCTCCCCGTGGAGATTGCAGCCACGAAGAACTCACTGCTTTGTGGATGTGGCCCACTAGCTCCCTTTAATGCAGGGAGCCCGTGTTGCCCAAATTGCAGTTAGAGAAACAATTGTTCCAACTAATGCTCCCGGGAACAGTGGTTCCATGGTCAAGTAAATTTGGGAGTCACTGCATGTATCAGCCTTTCTTGAAGATGTACAGTGTATAGTATGGTTAAGACTGTTGACTTTACAAAGTAGTCCAGGGCAGAACCATATTTAATTTTTTTTCCTCCAGCATCATTCACATCAACTGGTAGCAGGGTCCTTTTATCATGAAATTTCTATTAAAAAGAGAAAAACTTGCTAGAATAAAATAATGCTAGTTGACAATTGTTGAGTGTTCTTATAACTATATGTGTGTGTGTAAACATATGTATATGTAAGTATGTTTGTATGGATGTATGTATGTTCTAAATGCTTTCTGCAAATTACTTCCTATAATTGTCTCAGTATCACAGTGAGGGAGGCACTCTGACAGATTAGGCAGCCAGGCAAAAGAGATGCTAAGGAGCTTACCTTGAGTTCATATGGCTAGTAATGGCAGAACAGGGACATCCACCCCAGCATCGAACCTGTTTGGTTTACCGCCTTTCCAAGATGAAGTGGAGAAAGAAGCAATATCCAGATATGGGGTTTCACTGTGGATGACTTGTCGTGTCACCCCATTTGATCTCTGCAAATTTGGCTCATGCAGCCGACTGTGGATCTGTGGTTTCTTTCTGAATTTGCGGCTCAACTTTATTTCTCCAAGGATGTTTAGAAACATTAAAAAGAGCGGAACAATATAAGTAGCCTGTGGCTGTAGGGAAATTTAGCTTGTTTCATTACTTTTCAGCTGACCGGGATCTTTGGTTACAAGTGAAGGTTATTTGATTTAGTTTTCACTTTTAAGATGAGTGGGCTTTGTTTTTTGTTTTGCGGTTGTATCTTAGCACCTTCATCCTCAGAGTGACCCCTCCCAGAGAATCTTTCTTTTTACAAATTCCACATCTTATATGCTATTCTCTCTTTGCCTCTCTCTAAAATAACTCTAAAGGTTAATTTTGTTTTGTTTTGTTTTCTTTTTGTTTTTTAAGTTAACATGTCAATCTGATGCTGGATCTCTGTCTCCTCAGTGGCCGTGGGGGTGACCAGGCACAAATCGAAGGAGCTAAGCCGCAAACAGAGCCAACAGCTGGAGCTCCTGGAGAGCGAGCTCAGGAAAGAGATACGTGATGGTAGGCTCCAAAACTTTATTTGCAGAAAAAAAGGCTTTTTTATTGTCTTTTTCTTTTTTTACTCCTAAATGGAGCCGGCCACAGTAATGAGAAGTGTTTGTATAATAGAAGACAACTGAACAGCAGGGTCTGGGCCTGACTTTGTGTTTTATTTTAGCTCTTCTCTGCAGCCAACCAAGTAATTATCTATTGTTTCTTCTTTAATGAAAACCAAGGTCATACTCCATGTTAGACAAAACAGCAGAAGATCTTATCCATTGTTTGTTGAGTTAAAATATTGCTCTTGGGATTCTGTTTTGCAGGCTTTGCTGAGCTGCAGATGGATAAATTGGATGTGGTTGATAGTTTTGGAACTGTTCCCTTCCTTGACTACAAACATTTTGCTCTGAGAACTTTCTTCCCTGAGGTAAAAGAGCATTGATCATATTCCTAAGGTTGAGTCTTGAATAATAATGAGGTGCTTGTTGCTATTGTTAAAACAGTGTTTGCTTCCAAGGCAGCTGTAGATAATATGCTTGGTACAAAATAATGGCTTAAGTTTGAGGGGTGGGGGAGGAGAAAGATAATTATTAATTGGATTGATGGAGGGTATAAAGCAGTGATGGGTCACTGGCAATTACTCTTTGTCCAGTAACAAAAACCCAGGAGGGACAGAAGTTCAGAGTGATGATTTTTACTTTATTTCACTACCAGTTTAGAACTAAATTTGTAGCTGGGAAGCAAACTAGTTTATTTAAAAATCAATAAATTGTGGGCTGGCCAATTTGTAGTATTTATCTGCATGACTTAGTTGCAGCTCCTAGATTATTCACTGTTACTTCTCAATTGGAAATGAAAAGTACTACCGGCCGAGAGGGAAGAAGGTAGACCTGTATGGAACTTGAGTTGCTAAGAGTCATTTTTAGCAATGTAGAGTTTTTTGTGGTTCTCTTCAGTAGTCATTCTTTAGCTAATCGATTTGTATCATCATCCTTTAGTGGAAATAGCTGCACGAAATGATGGACTTGTTCTAGGTCTCCAAGAAGTAGTCTATTTAACCCTTTGGGTTTTCGGTCTCACTTATGTTCTAACACCTCCATTTTCTCACCCACTCACTCAGTCTTCTTCATTTACCCTCCCAAGTCTTTGGCGAGGTACACTCATTCTCCTATCATCACTTCCACATCCTGATACCCCAGCTCCGCCATATTGCCCTTTTAGCCCAGAACTGGTACCACTTATCATGTTTACATCTAGACTTCTTAGCAAAGCCCCAAATCTCTTCAGGCCAAACAGAGAGCTTGTATCACCTTACCCGAAGCTTCTCAGCTGCATTTGGCCAGAAGCCTAGAGTTCAGAAACTCAGACACATTCAGTAAGCAATTTCTAGTTTCTCTCTAATTCTGAAAGTGGACACTGTAATATGTGATGTTGTGTCTGGAGGTTGGAATACCACCGTAAAATACCCTCCAATTTTTTTTTTTTTTTGTCCAAGCCATAGTGTTGGTAATTAAGGCTATAAATAAAACTTTAGCTTTTTGCACTCATAAAGTTGTTGTTTTTTTTAACTTCCCCTCCAAGAGTTTCAGGCACCAAGACTCGCTATTTGCCACCTCATCTTTTTCTATGGCAGAACACTGTGTTGAAAGAGCAGTTCAATTCCCTGAATTGGGATGACGGCGCAGAGCCTCAGCAAAGTTGCATCACGAGTCCTATTTCCCAGCTATCTGAGATCCCCATTAAGAATTTAATAGCAATAAAAAAAACCCAGAGATTTCTACCATCGACATGAGTACTGTGTGGGCTTTTACAGCTAATGATTGCCCTTGAGTACTGAAGAGAGTAATCTGTGGCCCGAAAAAGAAATTTTCCAATCTTCTAAATTCAGTAATCAAGAACAAGATAGAGTGATGAATGCAAAGGAACACTGTTGCAGAGTGTTTAAAAAAAAAAAAAAAAAACAGGAACAATGCTGTATTATCTTAAAAGAGAAAGAGTTGCAAGAGCCAAACCAATTTAACTCAGGCTTTAATAATCTTGAAGGTAACTGGGAAAGCCATAAAAACTGAAATCAGAAGGAATCACTGAAGGAGGACACCTGGGAAAAACAAGCATAAATTTATCAGAAGACCCAAGTTAAAATTGAATTTATAATGATTAAGAAAAGATACAGAGAACAAGAGAACATATTCTATTAGGACAGTGCCAGTTGAAGTGCATGCTAGGCTGCAGATAAGTCCTCCTGTTAATTAGGCCCTCCACTGAGAGGGGAGCCGCTGTCTCTAGACCTGGGGGTTGGGTGGTAAAGGGAGATTTTGGGTGGTTAGCACCTGCCAGATAACCCAGAGGAAAAACCCAGAGGAAACTGTGGGTTTGCAGAGGCTAAGGTATCACCAGTTCCTGGTTGTTTGCCTTGCCTGTTGGTTTTGGCTTTTAAAGCTTGCTTTTCATTATATTGACTGCTTTGTTTTGCTGAAAATAGGAGAAGAAATAAGGGTAAGCCAAGCATCTAACCCCTAGAAGAGGGAAATTTGAGTGAAGGAAGGAAGAGCCTGAGAGAAGCCAAGGGAGCATTTCCCTTTTTAAGGTCGAGAATCAATCTGTTTAAAATGCCTATGTACTTAAAGTTGGTTCAGCAGAAAAATATTAAGAAGTAGAAAATGCAAATTCAGGGTCTGATTTTTCTGCTTATTACTAGGGGAGAGTTTGACCAAAATAGTTGCAGTCTTCTTGCTTGGGCTAACAAATTTAAAACTACAAAGCAAAAATTCGCTGCAGAAGAAATTTACTTTAATGAGGTATAGAAATAGCCTAAAGTTTCAATTATTAACACACACACCCCCCCCAAAAAAAAGAAAAGAAAAAGCCTGAATGTTTTGAGTTTATTTTTCATTCTGTTGACTCATTTAGTATTACTCAGCTCACTTTTAAAATGTAATTATTTAATTCCAATAAGATTTGTGATACATTAAAAAAGAAAAAGAAAATTTTAAAGTTTATATACAGGAACTACGTAGCATAGCACATAAAAATATTTTTAGAAACCAGCAGGACAACAACATTGTGGTGGCGTTTGCCATAAATTAGTGATAAAAACAAAAATAATAGCTAACACTGAGAATTTACTCTGCACTCACTCATTTTATTTTCACACCAAGCCCACGAGGTGGGAATTATTATCGTCCTCATTTTGCAGATGAGGAAAGTCAAGCACAGAGAGGTTAAATAACTTGTCAAAAGTGATGTGACTAGTTTGTTATGCAACCCAAGTAGTTTGGCTCCAGATCCTAGCTATTAACCACCCATTCCCTCTTGAATAACGTTGTGTATTGAGACAGTAGATACAAGACAGCTAAGACTTGTAAAACCTGACCAACACAATTTAGTATTTATGCTTAGACAGTATTGAGCATGAGGAGTGGTCTGACCATTAGCGTAAGCTTTAACCACCACTTCTTGAACTGTGAGTCAGTTATTTTAATGTGTGAGACGCCTTCATCTACCAAAAAGGGGACCGATGCACAGATGATTATTCTCCTTAGAGGCTTTCAGAATTCACTGGTGTTTCTTGAGAGCTGAATAATTATTTATTATGTATTAGAGGATATGCACTGAGCGTAAGCCCAGGGGCTCTTCAGATTAGCAAATAGTGTCTCTGCTTTATTAAAATGGACTTGGGTATTATAACAAAAAAAAAAAAAAAACACTATTCATTTCCTTTGGATGTGATGAATAATAAAAGTGTCTCCTTCCTCTCAGTCAGGTGGCTTCACACACATCTTCACTGAAGATATGCATGTAAGTCTATAAGTTTTCATTTTTAGCCCACGAGTGCTTGACTTTCGTAGTGTTATCATCGTCATCATCATCATCTCCATTATTACTTTGAATTTTTATCATGGGTTTTTTGGGATCATGAATTCAATATTAAATAATTCATTGTCTTGGAAAACCCATTGTGGATCTACTTTCTACCTTTAAGTTATTTTAGTCATATATTATATTACACACATTTTTTTTTTTTTTCCAGAACAGAGATGACAATGACAAGAATGAGAGTCTCACAGCTTTGGATGCCCTAATTTGTAATAAAAGTTTCCTCGTTACGGTCATCCACACCCTCGAAAAGCAGAAGAACTTTTCAGTGAAGGACAGGTATTGGTCGATTTGTTTGTATCTTGAAAGTCATTAAGTCGAGAAAATGAAAACCTGAGCCCCTTCTTTTATTTCCAAACTACAACCTGTACTCGAGAGCTTGACGACAGGCTGGTTGGGTGGTTGGTCCTGCAGCCAGGATGTCTCCACTCCAAATCACAGCACCCCAACACAAATTCGGTTTTGAAGACTCACACGTACATCTCTCCTCCCCATCAAAAACCCTGAAAAACCCCCACATCAAGAAGAAGTATGAGTCCTGAATCCAAAAAGCAGAAGTGCTATTTTTAATTTTAAAAAACACTCTGAAAATTTGGGAAAGACATTCACTTCTCGTTATCACTCTAGTTTAAAGTTTAAGTGCTTAAAACACATAAAATGTCCTGAAGTTAATACGGGTGTGTGGTTTTTATGGGTGGAAGAACAAAAGTGGGTGAAACCTAGACATTAAAAAAAAAGCGCCTGTAGGAGCACCCCACTGGCCCTCGAGCCCCCAGCGACCACCGTCAGGGCCAAGCCAAGCCACAGTTGACAGCTAACCTCATTAACTGAGGCTCTGTTTCAGGGATTTTTATTCATGTGCTTCTTTGTCATCCGTACATCTTTTTTTCCTTTCAGTTTTATTGAGATGTAATTGACATACAGTGCTGTATACGTTTAAGGTGTACACATGATGATTTAACTTAAATATATTGCAAAATGATGGCCACAATGTGTAATGAACATCCATCATCTCATATAGACACACAAAAAATGCTCTTTTCCCTTGTGATGAGAACTTTTGGGATTTACTCTCATAGCAGTTTTCAAATGTCCCGCACAGCAGCATTAACTATAGTCACCATGTTGCACATCGCATCCCCAGGACCTATTATCTTATAACTGGAAGTTCGTACCTTGTGACCCTTGGTCCAATACCCCACCTTGTCCCTTCCCCTGCCTCTAGTAACCACAAATAATCTGATCTCTTTTTCTGTGAGATCATACGTATCTGTTTTTCACTTAGCATAATACCCCCACGTTCCATCCATATGGTCACAAATGGCAAGATTTCACTCTTATTTATGGCTGAAGAGTATTCTGTTTTACAAATGGAAAGATACATACACCACATTTTCTTTTTCCATTCATCTGTTGATGGACACTTAGTTTATTTCTGTGTCTTGGATATTGTGACCAACGCTTTATTTTTAAACAGGTGTCGGTTTGCCTCCTTCTTAACCATTGCGCTGCAAACCAAGCTGGTCTATCTGACGAGCATCTTGGAAGTGCTGACCAGGGACTTGATGGAACAGTCCAGTAACATGCAGCCTAAACTCATGCTAAGACGCACCGAGTCTGTGGTGGAAAAACTCCTCACAAACTGGATGTCAGTCTGCCTTTCTGGTTTTCTGCGGGTGAGTGTTGTTGCATCCCTCTCTTGGAAGTGTCAGAGGTAAGACAATAGGCAGTTATTTTTAGCAGATGCTGATGTCTTTGCCAAGATAAGTCCTGAGTACTCTGTGGTGTCAGCATTCACTCTTATAGTCCTGGACCTCACCAGGAGCACACAGGAGAGGGAAACAAAAATCGTTTTTGTTGTAACTGACCTATGCAAATGTGATTCATTTAGAATTTCCTCAGGTGAAAGCCTTCTCTTTTTAAAAATTTTATTGTGGTAAAAACAATGAACATGAGCCCTGTAAATAACAGTGTCGTTATCTATAGGCGCGATGTCCTATCATTGGTTTCTAGAACTTATTTACCTTGCATAACTGAGGTTTTATACCTATTGACTTTTGAGTCCACCTTCACATCATCCATTAACAACCAGAGCCCAGTCAGCCCATTTTAAAAAATGTACTGAGTAGAGGGAATGTTTCAAATACTGAAAAGACACATTGTTCTCAGGGCCTCTGAAGCATCTGGGAAACACCCATTTACCTACCAATATGCTGTAAGCTAATTACACTCAATTCTAACCAGTCATTTCCACATTAAAGCACGTCCCCAAAGAGCCTAGGGCCCCTTGAGTTTACTTTGTTGGTGTTACTGTAAGAACATGGCTGTAATCTAATTGAATCTTAATATCTTCTTGAGTGCAAACTTTGTGCAGATTCCAGTGGTTTAGAGCAGCAGTCCCCAACCCTTTTGGCACCAGGGACTGGTGCTCCTATGAGAATCTAATACTTGATGATCTGAGGTGGAGCTGAGAGAGGATGCTAGCGCTGGGGAGAGGCTGCAAATACAATGAAGCTTCACCTGCTCGCTCGCTCGCTAGCCTGCCGCTCACCTCCTGCTACGTGGCCCGGTTCCTAACAGACTGGTACTGGTCCACAGCCTGGGGTTTGGGGACCCTGGTTTAGAGAGTGAGCTCTAAAGCTTATTGCTTGGTCCGAATCTAGACCACCACTGACTAGACGGCCCAGAGCTTGTTTCTTGTCTGAGCCTTGGCTTTATAACCTGTAGCATTGAAAGAATATTTTTGATCTGTTCTGAAGCACAGATGAGAAAATGTATGCAGTTGCTTAGCACTGAGTTAGCACCCCGTAAATGCTGACCATTATTATTATAAAATATTAATAGGAAAAGAAGCGTTAGAGTGTTCTGTTGAACCCAATCTCCCTTCAGCCCTCTGAGGCCCCCGGTACAGAAGGTTCTTATCCTTGTTTAATTTCACCAGCCATCCAGATTCCAGCAAAACTGGGTAATTGTGTATTTGTAGCTAGTTCTGAAATCTAATTAAACTTTGAATAAGATATACTGCTATGCCACAGGTTTTAACAGCGCTACTTAAGCTTAGATCCAAAAGCAGCACTTTAAATAGACTGTGCTTAGTTTAATGTTTAATGCAATCTTACAAGTAGATGCACAACATTTTTTTTTTTTTTTACCAACCCTTTCCTCTCCCAAGGCAATACCCGTTTATTAAGATTAATGAAATCTGCCTTCTTTTCTGTTTACTTGGTATAAATCATCATATGCTTTGGGGAGGTGTTGAGTGGTTATTTCTGGGGTGAGGATTTTTGCTTCCCATCATCCTAGGTTCAGTCACAACTCTGCTTCTGAACAGAGGCAGCAGGAGCCTCACCCAGTTCCCCGGGCTTAGTCCTATAAGGCAGCTGGCTGCCCCACGCCGGTGCCACTGAACCAGAGGCTCTGGGAGCGAGGCCCCACTTTCCATGTCTCCCAGGCTCTTCTAGGCAATTCCCCTCAACCTACATTTGAGAATCCTGAGGTAGAAGAATGAGTACTGGCCTAGGATCTTGGTTAGAAGCCGCAGGTGTGGGCTCTAAATTCGTTTCGGCCCCAGCTCGCTGTGTGTCTGAGTATGGCATTTCCCATCGGGGCACCTGTCTTCTGCCCACCAAATGAGGGGCGTGGCCTTTGGTGTGAGATTCCCGTCCAGCTCTTTTCTTTCTTGGACTTTGTGATTCTTACTCCGAGCCCTCAGGTTTGGTGGGTGCCTCGCTCTTGTGCTCCTTGGCATCAAAGAGGTGAGGCGTTTTTGAAAGCCTGGACGCCAAGCCCAAAGGGCTCTCTGAGCAGAGGATTCTGAGTCAAGATTTCACAGTGCTAATTGAAGAGTGTCTTGAGCACTTGGTGGTGAGTGGGTGGCAGGCTCACGGGGAGGAAGTGGCATTGAGCCAGTGGGTGATTCTTTCGTTTTCAGTGGAATAATTCCATCTGCTGTGGGGGCCCTAACTTTCCCCACCAGGAGCCCAAGGGGGTGTGGGACTCTGATGACCCTAGTCCTCCTGCTCTACCCCATAAACATTTGGGCCACCAACTCTGTGACCTCCAGGTAACTTCCTCCTGCACACCTCCCAGTCTCTGGGATAAAGTAATAATATCAACTGCCATTTATTGAATGCGCCAGACATCATGCTAAGAGCTTTCCTTACCTTTTCTCATTTAATCTGATGAAGTCAGTACCTTTACGACCATTTTGCGTGTGGGGGAATCGGGGCACACAGTAGATGTGGCTTTCCTCAGATCCCATAGCTAGCATGTGACAGTGCCAGGGTGACTGTCTCCCCAATGAGGCGGACACCTTCTTACAGGCTTAGGAGAGGATCGAAGGATGGAACAAGATCACAGGCCTGAAAGCCTCTGGCTCAGCAGGGCCAGAGTCAGGTCTCACGAACGGAATTGACACCGAAGGCACTGCGCTTACTCGCTCTCATGGCGGGGGCGTGGGGAAGGGTGGCGGCAGTTTGGCGAGGTGGACTCTGCCACAGGCTGGCTGCCTGGGCCACTGCGTGTGCCTGGTTTGAAGAGATGCCTGACCCCTCACAGGGGCACTCACGCGGTCTCTGATGTGTGCTGGGGGAAAGGAGAAGCAGAGTTCTAGGTTTGCGGTCAGGGTATTACCCAAGAGGGTGAAGGGAAAGAGAAGAAAGCAGCGTGGTTGTAAACCACTAAGTAAAGGAGGTTTCTAAAAGGAATTTAAATGGTATGTACTAGGTCTAATCCTCTCTCCACATGGGAAATTTTTGAACATTCCGCCTCTGTCCTCCACTAAGGAAGAGGCTCAAGGATGTCTCAGTGGGGGGAGAGAAGTGGTAAGGGGAGCCCAGTGAAGTGTGAGGAGCAGAAGGGGGAAAGAGGAAGCTTTGGGACTTGGGAGTGCGTGTGTTCTTGGAGTAAGTATAAAGGATGGGACAGGGTGGAGTGGGGGACCCATGAGATTTGAACGAAGTCTCAGTTTACGTGTTTAAGGGAAAGCAGGTCGGAGTCCAGAGGAATCCTTTCAAAGTCAGGTGGTTTGGCTGTAAAGCTTGGCTTTGTAAGCTGGTGCTTCAAGCTCTGTCACGTGGCTGGCTTTTCATTATTGCTAAGGCAATTTGACTTCCTGGTTCTGGCCCCAGCTCTTCCTCTCCCACATATTCAGTTTCCTGTTTGTTGATTGTAGAAGGTTTATTATTTAGCAAATACACTATAGTTGACCCAGGGCCACAGAGCAGAACACATAAGCCTCCCACTGGGACAGCTCAGTGTCCATGTGAGCACAAAGTGACTACAAATTTCAATGCCAGAAGGGGTGGCAGCCCCAGGAACACGTGCATGCTGCAGAAGTGTGGAGAAAGAAGCCATCGGAAGGACCAAATGTTTGGCAAAGCCTTAGAGCAAGCTGTAGGATTGGCTCTGGTCCAGGAAAAGGAGGCGGCTCCCGTGTGTGGCCGCTCCAGCAAAGGTGTCCAGGTGCAGCTGCACGCGCCGTGCCTGGGACTGGCATGGACTGGCTGGCACAGGGGCAGAAGAGGAGGCTGCAGGTTGTGAAACCCAAGGCCACTTCCCTTCATGAAAAGCTGTGACTACCCAAAACCATCCTCCTTGGCAAATGTCTAAAATATTCTTATGTTTATTCTAGTTACCAAGGCTAATTGTCGTGCATTTTTTAAAATGCCATTCATTTTCAGTTGTTTTTTTTTTTTTTTTTAGGCAATTAAATACAGGAATGAAAGCAAAGGCTAAACCGTGGCATCCACTCACTGTTCTTAGGTGTTAGCCAACAGATGAGCATTAGTCTACCATGTAGAGGCTTCAACATACAAGAATGATCAACTACTGTTGCACTTCATGTTGCTACTGACTGTGTGTGTGTGTGTGTGTGTGTGTGTGTGTGTGTGTGTGTGTGTCAGAGAGAGAGGAGAGAGAGAGTGTATGAGTGAGAGAGAACATGCATATACATATGTGTGTACCCGGGGAGAGTATGCATTTTGTTGCGCTTTCTCTCAGTCCTAACTGGAGCAGCATGTATTTCCCTGGGAATTTCTTGTTGTTTGTTAGAAAACACTGCCTTCTCTCTCCGGCAGTACTGCCATAAGTGGAAACTTTAACTTTTTTGGGAAGTACAGTGGATTCCACAGAAAGCTAACTGTCGCTTCTGTGTCTTTTCCAAGGAGACTGTTGGAGAGCCATTCTATTTGCTGGTGACTACTTTGAACCAGAAAATAAATAAGGGTCCTGTGGATGTAATCACTTGCAAAGCCCTGTACACACTCAATGAAGACTGGCTGCTGTGGCAGGTTCCAGAATTCAGTACTGTGGTATGTTTTTGCTGAAGTAAATATTCCTGTCTGGGAGTTAAATGGTCGGGTGGGGGCGTGCAGAGGGTCATTTAAAATGAAACCATATCATTCCTACTTGTGGGAGGCCTCAGATGTTTAGTTAATTAAAAACAGTAGTTGATAAAATATTAACACGTGTTCACATAATAGATTTTAATTACTTGGATTGGGGGAGAAAGTATTGTAATGATGCCTGGGGTGCTCATCAATTTCCAAAGATTTTAATATCAGGATTGCTTATAGCTTTCAGCATCGTCAAAGGAAATGCAAAGTACTCCCTATTCAGCACTTATAATTGCAATCAGAATTTCTCAAACGGCTCTCCGCTCTGGAAGACAATGTGCGAAGATATATTTCAACCAAATTGAGGCCGTCTTATTTTAGAACGATAACACAAGACAAATTCCACTGTGTTCTCCATGCAACATGACGCCCTTACTTTATTTTTCATGCATTACTTACAAATGTTTGGTGTCATGCACTTAATGTTCTGTGATCTCATACATATTTTTAGGGGACTGCTGTAAATCACTGCAGGAAGATGATTGCCTGGCTGTTGGCAGGTTTCACCCATTTCGGAACTTCCTTTTCACCCACCCCCACCCCAGCCCCCCTCTTCCTTTCCTGCAAGAAGAGGGACGAATTTCTTACACATACAGGAATTTTAGAGAATCACGCATGGGTGGCAAATATCTCCAAAATTACTTAGGAATTTTCTGTGCCTTTCTGTTAATAGAATAGAGACTTGGGAAAGAGATGGCTGTGTTTTGGTTTGATCTTTAGCTTTATGGAGACTCTGGGCTTCTTCACAATCTCATTAGTGGAGAAGGAGATAAAAATTACAGTGAGGTTTCGGTATTGCTCAGTAAAGGAACAGTCTCTGTGGCTTTGCTCTGGATGGTGAGTGCTGCCATGTCATCCGGGAAGAATTCATTCCCTAATCAGAGAAGGCACCACGTTGCTGTAGACCTCATTATGGTTATGTTCTCTGGTGGGAGAATAGTCCACAGATAGGTTGTTTTGAGTTCTCAGTCTCTGGCAGATGTCGCTTACCCTCCACTGAAGGTGGCACCGTGCTCAGCTGCCATCCAGGAGGCTGGAAGCTGAGCAGAAAGCCAAGAGTTCTATTTTCTGTCTATATCTTCTCTGTGGATACAGTGGTTCTCAAACTCTATGAGCATCAGATCACCTAGAGAGTCTAGTAAGCACCTACTGCAAGGCAGCACCCCAGAGTTTCTAAGTCCGTGGGTCTGGGGTGTGGCCTGAGCATTTGCATTTCTAAAGAGCTCCCTGCAGACACTACTGGTCCAGGACCACCCCTGGAGAACTATTGGCACAGTGGTTAAGAGCACTGACTCTAGAGCCAGGCAGGTTTGAATCTTGCCTCGTTCACCAGCTAGCTGTATGTCACTGGGCAAGTTTCAAAACCTCTCTGTGCCTCTGTCTCCTCATCTGTAAAATGGAGATGATGATCATGGTGCCTGCCTGTCTCATGCAGCAGTGAGAGGATTAGAAGAGTCAATATTCTGTAAAGCACTTAGAACACTGCCTGGCACATGAGAGCTATGTAAAGCTTTATTAAATTTAATCACATCTCTTCAGGCCCTTGTTAGAAAAGCATATCCAGATAGACCAACGCCTGGGTCCTCGCTTGGGGCTGATTAAATCAGAGTTTTTAAGGATGGAGCCCAGGCATTGATAGATTTTTTTTTAAACACTCCAGGTAATTCTAATGTGCATCTTGCATAGAGAACCCCGCTAGTATCTTGAAGAACAAAAGATGAGCTTTGCGTCTGAGCCTATTGTCTCTTCTTTCACTGATCCTGAGTTTGCCTTCAAACCCAGGGTCTTGGTTCTAACCTGAAGATTTCCAGTGCTTTTACTTTGAAACATTTTAGAAGCCCCACAGGTTCCCAAAGAGAAATATTTGCAAGTGAATATAGGTCAGGGAATCCTTCAGTAATTTACTTTCATGAAAACAGAAATCCCAACAGGAAAGAAAGGAAAGAAGGAGATGGGATTGGGAGTGGGGAAAAAGTCAAATGCCTAAAGCAACTTTTGAGGTTTGAGTCCTTTTCTGTGGACTTTTTTTTTAATCTCTAAATACTTTTTCTTCCTTTCATTTTGAAACATTATTTATTTCACAGTCAATTTAAGACCATGTGTTTCTGATTTGTTAACACTCAACTCATCATCAAAATGCTTTTTGATGTTGAAGAAATTCATATCAACTCTTAGATTCTTTTTTTCCTCAGCCTCTGGTGAAAAGATTAATAGAAAATTACGATTTGTAGATATCCACATAAATCTTCCTTTTCGAATATAGATTTGCCATCAGATATCTAGAGGTGAAACTGGAAAAGGGGTGGGCCAGGTCTTTCTAGGGGCCTTGTGTTCGACAGTGATTTTTAATCCCTTTTATTGGACCCGTTCCAACCTCTCTTTCATGGTGGATGATTATACTTGAAGCTCCAGAGAAGACACATGATCCGGTCTATGCTCGTGTGACTTGTTAACAGAAGGTCAATGTAAAAAATGTAAAGTTTTCATTTCTCTTCAGGCAAGTTTCCCTAGCCTTAACCACCATACCTCCCTTCTGCCTCCTCCCCCTCTTTCTCACTTTAATTCCCCCCTCCCAGGCAGACATACCCAGTGGTTTGAAGTCCTGATTTCTTAAATTTGCCTAAGGTGGTTTAAGTAATTGAAAACCTAGGTGTGGTGAACAAACTCAAGTGTGTGTGTGTGTGTGTGTGTGTGTGTGTGTGTGTGTAAATTCTTTCAAGGAAAGATAAGTCAGAAAAATCAAGAGCAGCCACCTGACAACTTGAAATGTCAGCCTGGTGCCAAGGCAGGGACATGCTTAAAAAGAGGCTCCCAGATCCTGTTTGGCTAAATGCTCAGAAACACAGCACCTCACATAACAACCTAAAAATTAGGTTTCACACCTCTAAGTTTAGGATGTGTTCTCCCTGAGGTGTGGGGTGTTTTCTAGAACATAAAGACATCCTGCCAATTTCTTATACAAGAAATCATTATACTAACAAATGCGCTTTGGGAAGTGATTCTTTGCTGCATCCTGGGAAGAAAATGCCCGCTTTTCCTCAAATTTAAGCAAAGCCCATAGAGTCACACTCTAGTACCGTGAGAAACCATCCTTCTCTATCACGGCATTGCAGGCTAACGTTCAATGAGGCGGCCCTGACATTATTTCCTCCTGAATGCTAGCATCAGGGGAAGGTTTGTACACACGCAGGACTCCAGTCATCCTCTACTGTCCAGGGATTCTGATCTGACAGAAGAGGAATAAACACTATCGCTCTGCGGTTTTCCCTCCTTTGCAAAATTTTAGGCATGTTCGATTTGGTTGTTGGAGAACTGTAGGCCCTGAGCTAGTGCTGTGTCAAGAGAGTAATTTCAGAGCAGCTCGCCTGAAACTTCGGAGGAGCAAGTGAAGACTTGAGGATTTCAGCTCCAGGAAAATGTACCACATGGGAGAAGGGACATTTACTTTCAGGAAGAGATGAGCAAACCCAATAACTCGCAGCAAGTGCGCTGAATTAGCAAGAGAAGGTTGACTTGTAATCAAAGCTAAGCGAGAAATGTTTTTTTGAACTCTTAAACCCAGGAAATGAGCCTGCCAATCGGCTGTATCTGAGAGATAGCATCTTGACATCCTGGGCAACAGTGTTCTGACAAACATATTATTGCCCTCATTCTCGTATCTATGGGAAGGTCTTTAAGCTTATTAGAAATTCTTGAAAAAAGCAGAGATACATGCCTGTAGAAATCTTAATGCCTCTACTATGATTTATCGAAGGTTGATGCCAGCCCACACCAGTCTGTCTGATTTTTCCCCTACTAACTACCATTTTGAGGACAATCATGTTCAATAAAATATTTCATGTATAGCAGAGCCCTGGCTATACAAGAGTTCTCATCTGCATACTTCCCTGAATACTGTGGCTCTCCCCACCACTCCCTCGCTCTTTCTGTTCCATTTAGTTTGTCCTTTCAGAAGACCCATTATCCCCCAAATTAAACAACCCACTGTCCCAATTAAGTCATTCTCTGTTACTTCAATTACATCCCATTGTTCATTAAATCCTGATGGTTGCACTTCAGCAATCTTGTTTTTAATACTCCTAGCATTTGTGGAGAAACAGTGAAGTTAATGAACAGTCCTTGAGCTTCCCCCCCTTTTTCTCTCTACCATAGTGCAAATCATTTCCATTGTGACTCGCAATAATACTGAAACCATTACTAGCTTCATATTTACTGTTCTGAGCTTCTCGATCAAAGAAGTGAAACCATTTTGTGTATATATGTATGTATATATATATAATTATATATATAAATAATTATATAAATAATATATATATTATATATATATATAATTGTTTTAGGTAAGTCATTCCCTACTTGATGGCAAGCAGTGGAAAATGAAAAATTAACATTACATGAGTGCTTTAAATGACTTCCCTCCTCATACCCATTCTTCTTACACCCATAGTGAGAAAATAATTTAGTCACCTAAATACAAAAGTATTTAATTTTCTTCTTTATGGCTCAAATGTGAATATTATTTAATTGCTAGGGATCCTTATTTATACTTGTACTCCTCAGAATGGTAATGTTTATAGCAAATCATGGTGGAGATAGAAGGCATTTTTAGATTTGTCTTTTGTGGCATTGTCAAAGTCAGCACTCCATTTGAAGTTACTGTTACCTAGAGCAGGTGTCAGCAAACAACAGCCTGTGAGCCAAATGTGGTCCTGCTGCATGTTGTTATAAATAAAGTTTTATTGGAACACAGCCATGCCCATTCATTTACTGTTGTCTATGGCTGTTTTCCTTCTACAACTGCAAAGTTGAGTAGTTATAACAGAGATTAGATATACGCAAAAATCTTAAATATCTTCCATGTAACCTTTGACAGAAAGTTTGCCAGCCCTAATCTAGACTTTGATATTATGGAGAAAAAGAACTAGAATCTGCCCTCCCACCAACCCTGAAAGCCTTGGCCTCTTTCCTCTCCTTCTGGGGGTACAGTGATGGAAATGCCTCGCTACTTCAGATCCGTAAATCTGAAACTCATGGTGTGCTTTACTGAAAAACAAAAAACTTATGAAATACTCATTAAACCTAAAAGATTGAAATTAATCATTTGGGGCTAAATCAGACAGGTTCTCACTTGATTCTAGCATGACCAAATGTGAGCAAATACAGAAAAATTTGTGAGAGTAACTTAAATTTGAGGAAATCTCTCCATTAATTTTTTTTCTTCAGAGTAGAAAAGGCCTTCCTCATTATTCTGTTGGAGGGCAAAGTACCTAGATTTAAGAAGCTTGGGGCTCTTTGTCTTTAGTGGGACAGGAAAAAGAATGTAGAGAGTGGAGGTTGGCAGACAAGAGCAGCATTAGAAGGGGTGTCTGGTAGGATGTCCCAGGGCTGCTGGTACCAGCTTGAGAAAAAGTTTTAGATCAGAAGCTTTTCTGGGACTTGTACTTCTAACTCTGGGCTCACGCTGCTTCTACTGAACTTCTAGAAGCATCTCTCCCTCCCTGACCTGCCACACTTCCCCTACCTCCCCTCTAATTCAGTTTGCTATAAAAACCAGACTTTCCTCTTGACCTTTATTGGTTCCGAAACGAAATTAGAAATATATTTTATAGGTTTGGTATAACAAAAGCAGTATTTGGCCTAAGACCCTTTATGATAAAGTCGCTGGTTTGTAACAGATTATTTTTAAATTACTTTCTAGGTATTAGAAGGTATTACAGCAAGGATACAGCAATATCCCTGCCCTCATTAGCCAAGAATATGGTTGAGGAGTAAATAAGGTAGCTGGATCTTCCTTTCCCCCGCAAAGTGTGGGGAAAGTGAAAAAATGCCTCTTCCCTTGCTTTTGATTTCTCCTCCCATGCCCCTGGAGTCTTATTTTTCCTACCTCAATATCCAAAACCAAGTTGTGTGAAGGGACTCTGGAGAAAGCCGCCAGTGAGCCAGGAATGTGTTTGTATGTCCAGGTGCTGTGTGCCTTCGAGCATAAGAGGTGGGGTTTGAAGTCTGGCCATCTTGGATATGAATCTGGACTCAGCCACTTTACTAACTGGCTGCGTGACCTTGAGCAAGTCACTCACCCTTTCTGAATTTCCTCAACTATAAAGAGGTGATCATGAACAATCTTGTACATTTGTTGTGAGGTCGGAAAATAATATATATAAGATGTCTAGTTGTAATGCTCTGCACAGAGTAGGTGCTTATTAATTATTTATAACAGTTTTTCTTGTCTGAGCCATTTTTCTTGGTAACTCTAAGGTTTACTAAGCAGAAAGTATCCCCTCACCATTCTTTTTTGCTGGTTATTTATTGATGATGGGGGATGCATTGAGTTGGTTAGCTGAATCCATTGTCATTAAAAGCTTACATTAGTATTAAAAATATTACCCATAACCCCCATATGTGGCAGACAGTATCCCACTGGACAAATGTGAACAGGAGACCACCATGATAAACCTAAGCAACTAACCTACCTAAAGGGACTGGCGTGACATGCTACTAAAGGACTAGGCCCTTCTAGTCTGGTCTTTCTCTGGGTTCTGGGCCATGCGTCTTCCACATACCCTCTCCCGTGTAATAACCCCTTCGTGGTAAGAGGCATGTTCTGAAACCATTAGAATGTGATTCTGCTGCAAGAAACAGAGACCCAAGATACCTGTGGCTTAAGCAACAGAGAAGCTTATTTCTCTCCCCCATGAAATTCTGGGTAGATGGTCTAGCTCTGTTGGGCACCTCTGCTCTGAACATCCTCGCAGGCCTGGCCTCCTTATCTCTTGTTATCCTCAGGCCACCTCATGGTTTAAGGTGTTTGCTCACCACTAGCCTCCTTCCACATTCCAGCCCACAAGATACAAGCTGGGCTACAGAAAAGGGTTTGATGGTCGCCAGCTGTCTTTTAAGGAAGTTTCCCAGAGGCTGCCACAGAAGGCACCCACTTAATCTCATTGGCCAGAACGTCATCACACGGCCCTAACCAGCAGCAGTAGAGGCTGGGAAAGGACATCTTTATTCTGGGCAATCGTGAGCTCCGTAAAAATGCTGGGAGTGGTACCTGATCTATGGGGTGCTCCAGACTGAGTGGTTCCATACCAAGCCAAGGTAAGGAGGTGGAGCCTCCACTTCTAGGCTGTCTGTGTCCAGCCCGTCTGCTCTGATAGCATTTACGAAGACAGGCAGATTGGGACTGCCCTTTGGAAGCTTATCTCCTTGATTGAACTTTTGACTTTAAAGTCAAGAGTGTGAACGTTTCCTAGTTATGACCCTCATCAGCTCTGCAATCTGGGACACATTTCTAACCTTCTCTGTGTCTCAGTTTCTTCATCCATTAAATGAAGCTAATAATAGTGCCCATTTCACAGAGCCATTATGAGAATTAAGTGAATTAGCAAAAAATTTAAGACAATTCTCAATACGTGGTAAGTGTTCAGTAGTACTAGCTATTATTATTAGAAACCCAAAATAGTATTCTCTTTCTCACTTTTTGTTTCTATAAATAGTACAAGGCTTCTCTCTCAGATGCCAAGTGGTGGTTTTGCAAAGGCAAGCGTGGTTGTTGCAGTGATCCACCCTACATTCTACCCTAAGGAGCTGAGATTCTTTATCTAGAATTCCTGCCTAGTAGCCTGAGGAAAGGATTGAAGCTTGCTGCTCCCTAGTCTAATTAGAATTGAAGCCAAGTAGCTCCACGGTTCAGAGGCTTCCCCACGTACTGCCGCCCATGCAGCTCCTTTCCAGACCCGATTCAAATGCCCCTTCCTCCATGCATGCCCTTCCTCCTGATTTCCCTCCCTTTGAAATCCCTCCTCCAAGCAAGAGGTAATGTCTCTCTGAACTTCTAAAGCACTTCATCTATAACTATTATTTTCCACCTGGTAGTAGAATTTGTCGTATGTATCTCACAGTTGTTCTCCAGTCTTCGGATACTTCCCAGACAGATTCAGTATCAGGTTTTCCTTTGTATCATCTGTAATGCCCTGCATATGATAGATGCAAAATAGGTGAGTGACAGTGAATGGATTTATCTATCGCAGCATCAAAAGGCAAGCTCTGCCAGTGTGGAGGTGTTCAGCTGTACGAGAAAATCTAACTAATGGTGCCTGAAATAGTTAGAGTATGAAAGTCTGGAGGTGAGTAGCTCCAAGGCTGGTCCATCCATTCAGCAGTGTCAGGACCCCGAATCACCGTCTCCATGCTGTTTTGGCCTTGCCTCCTAGTCACAAAATAGCTGCCACAGCTCTAAGTACTCCTCTCGCCTTTTGTTCGATAGAAACTCTTTCCCTTTATGTCTCATTGGACGGAACTCGGTTATATGACCTGTCCCTACTGAAGAAGGAGGTTGCCACTAATCGTGTTTCCTAACCTAGTCAGGGCCCACTGTTGTCAATACCTGGCTTCTGTTAGCAAAGAAGGAGGAGAGGTGGCCAGCCCACCATGTCTGTCCCCCTAGCTTTGCTGGCACTTTCTTGCAGGGACGTAGGGAGAGCCGGAGCAGGCCCTCTAAACAGAGGGGTAGGTTTCTGGTCAAGACAACAGTATACATTTCAGAGCACTTTAGCCTTTTGTGGGTATTAAAAATTAAACACCATCCCACAGATTTGGACCATGCCTAGTTTACAAAACATTTTCGTATTTTGAAAGGATCACCAAGTGTTTAAGAAATGGACATAGAATGCCTGCTTCTGCTGTTTTCTTGTTGGGTGAGCTTGTACAATTTGCTTAACCTCTCTGTGCCTCAATTTTCATCTGTAAAATGGGAATAATGATAATAGAATCTATGTGGTCGGGTTGTTTCTGAGATTAATTTACATGTACTAACACACACACATTGTTTACAACAGTGCTTGGCACACAGGAAGCACTCCTTAATTTGTTATTATTCCATGTTGTTATTTAGTGATCCCGTCACTCCTTTGAGATAGGAGCAGTGAGATTTTTAAGGCTCAGAGATGTTAGATCACTTGCCCACTGTCCCACAGCTGGTCAGTAGCAGGAGAAGGGGTGATGCCAATGCCCAGGCCCTCAGCCCTCCTGGCCTCCCTCCTAGAATTCTTTGTGAACACTTACTGAGAATGATAGAGTTGCCCCTGGTGGATGAATAGTGTTTCACAGTCAATGCTTTATCTCTCAAATGTCATGCAAATCACACAACTCTCTGAGAACAGGGACTAAGGTCTTAAGGTCTCTCCAACACCCAGCCCTTGACAGGGAGCAGGGCACAGGGAAGACTTGGGTTAGATGGGTCTTGAAGGGGAGCTGGAGAGGCGATGCTCCCATGGTGGATCTTCCGTGATAGGGTCAGAGGCGGGGAGTGTGCTTCCAAGCCCACTCTGAAGCCTGACTACTCTTAACGCCTAGGAGACTGCTGTTTGAGTTTCAAGCGTTAGCAGCATAAAAAATGAACACAAATCAATTTGTGTCTGCATTTACTCTGAGAATTCCCTGTGGACTCTATAAAATGCCATTTTTACCTTTTTCCCACCCATCTAGCTGTAGAAGCAGTGGCAGATTTACATTATTTTACATCCAGTTAAGATTTTTTTTCTTTTGGTTGTTTTTAAGAACATTTATTGCCTATAAAGAGGTGTTTTGTTAAAGACAATAGTGCCCTTTAGGTAGTCACACAGTGTTATTTCACAAATACCCATAAAACTGCTAAACAAGCTGGAATCGCTGGAGCTCTGATTAAAAGGTGCTTTCTATTCATCTTTCTCTTTGGGAACCTTGTGAAGCAGCCTAACCATCATTGCTGTCAGTGAGGAGACCAACTTGTAGAGAAATACAGGAAGACAAGCAAGTCTGCTCAGACTGTAGGCAGCGGTCTAGCATTTACCCCTCCAATCCCCTCCAGAACCCCTCTTTGTGCTGGGGACCTAGCTTAGGACTTTACTTGCAGCCTCGTCTAAGACAAGGTTCCTGGAGGTCCAAGGGTTCCGGGACCAGGAGGCGGGAGGGAGAGGCAGGGTGGTAGGGACCTACAGCTGAGGTTCACGGCACCAACTCCAAGCTCTGCCACTTATGAGCTGTGGCCCTGAAGCAAGTTACTTAGCCCCTCTGTGCCTGTCTCCTCACTCTAGAATGAGAGTAATAATTATACAGACTCCTTCCCCAGGAAATTGAGAAGATTAAAAGAATTATGTCTCGAAATGCATTTGGCAGGTTGTCTAGCCCCAGAGACCTCAATAAAAGCCTCTGCAAAAGGGAGATGAGGGAAAGGACTCTGGCACGAGGCTTCACCACGTTGGCTCCTTCTAGACCTTCTGCCCAATAGCTGCCCTGCCCGCCCAGCACTCCCTGCTTTCTCTCCCAGATTTGTGAGCAGAGAGGCGTTCTGCATCCCTTCCCAATGGGTGACTGACCCAAACATGAATGTGCCCTGAGAGCAGGCAAGGGAGCCTGTCTCTGTTCCAGGACAAAGGGAACTCACACAGGCCAGACTGAGATCACTCCTTAACTTTAGAGTTCAGGTTCAACTAATTCAGAGTTTCAGTCATTTGGTTAGGATGGGACCAAGGAGTATGCTTACGTAGTTAGAAACAGGATTGTCAGGGCAAAATTTGAAGACAGTGAAGAGAAGACACATCCTGAGAACCTCCCCAGAGTTCAGAAGCTCCTTTTCCGTGTCATTGATCCATAAGTCATATCATCCAAGCCCTCGTGCACCAGACACTGTTCTAAGGCTGTGTGATTAGTTCAGTCCATCATCACAGAAACCCTGGGAGGCAGTTATTTCCACTTTGCAGGTGAGAAAACAGTTATAGGGGGTTTACCCAGCTAGTTGGTGGTGGGCCGGGATTGAACCCAGGAGCCTGGCCCCAGAGGGAGTGCTCTGCCCGCTCTGCACACCGGCAGCATCCTCCTCCCTCTGGCAGGCACTGAGCAAGGGTCGGCTTCCCAGCCGCTCAACACCAGCTGAGTCTTTTTGTTCCCAAATAAAGGCATGCCAATACTAACAATAATAGGAATTGCAAGTTACATGAAGAAATAACATCACTGTTATTATTATCATCCAGCCCTTCCCAGCAGCCTGGCCCCGTGTCAAGCTTTTGACGTACAGTATCTCATTTAATCTCTGTCACAGTGCTGGAAGTCAGGCGCTGTTATTATACCCACTTTAAAGCTGTAAACCCTGAGGATCCCCATTCTCCACGTTAATCTTTTAACATTTTCATTATTTTTTTCATTATTTTTCATTATTTTCATTATCTTTTCAGCATTTTCAGTAGTTAATCATTTTATATTCCTTTATCACAGCCAGGCTCAAAAACATTGAATAATGGTGCATTTCACAAATACCCAGGTCCCTCTGACTCCATGATTACCAAGGTGCCTTAGAATCTAAGCAGTATGCTAAGCTAATTACAAAATACTCTTAGCGTATCTGTGACTCAGTTTCCCCAAGGGTCTGTAGTAAATAAACTTCGTTGGTTTAGATGTGTCCATTTGTTCTTATGCAAAGTAAACCTGAAATTGCTTTTGAATTTGTTTTGCAATACCCTCTACTTCGGTGTTTTCACACATTCACAAAGGCCTCACTTCCCTCATTCGTTTCATTCTGAGGTTTTTCTGTACTGGGAAATTGTTAACTGACAAAACGTTAAGTAATGGCGCTGAGATGAAAAGTAATTAATGCCAGGAGAATAGTACAGGGTGGGGATCTCAGTGTTTTAATGAAGGCTCGGGAAATTTTCTGACAGAAGATGCCAAAAGTAGAGAGGGAGATGAACATCACCATAATTAATTCTGCAGACTAAAAAGTGACCTCCTCTGTGTGACCAAAGTGGGGACCTTGTAACCTTTCCTGTCACCCGAAACTTCACTTCTGGGGCTCTGTGGTCCTGTTAATAAAAAAGATAATCACCAGTCTGCCCTCATTTACCGTGCAATCTTTCCAGTATTTTTTTTTTTCGAAGATGAAATTAGAAATCACCATTTTTAGAATTTTTATGAGTATATGTATTTTACTCTCAGATATATTTATTCAATGCTTGCTCTGTAATGAGAGTTTTAACTTTCTGTTTCCCTTTCCATTATCCCTGAAAAGAATGGATTATGGAAAAAAGATTAAAGGAGCACAATGCGATACAGTGTTTGCTAATGTGCTGTTGGAGGTATCAGTAGGACTCACCAAGGTTTGTGTCTTTTATGAATGCCTTTCAGATTGCAATTATCTAATAGACTTGGAAACCTGTTTATATTCTTGCAGGCATTAAACGTCGTCTTTGAAAAAATCCCAGAAAATGACAGTGCAGATGTCTGTCGGAATATTTCAGTCAATGTTCTTGATTGTGATACTATAGGCCAAGCCAAAGAAAAGATTTTCCAAGCATTCCTCAGCAAAAATGGCTCTCCTTATGGACTTCAGCTGAATGAAATTTGCCTTGGTAAGGCTACGCGGGAGTGATTTGAGCCCAGTCCTCTGATGAGTGTCCCTCCTTCCCTTCTCCCTCCCTCCCTGTCCCCAGCACGGAAGGAAGCTTCGGTTTGGTGAAGCTTATATGGCCTGGTTCCCGGGGGGCATGTCTAAGGGCCAAGAGACTTCTTGAGAGTACTATGATTCTTCCTGGGAAGCATAATCCTTCAAAGATGCTGGCTTTTTAAATATTATGTTTGTAAATCAGATTCATAAGATTGCTAACCCTGAGACCGAATGGGTTCACCTTGCATCAGGAAGTACAAAAAGGTGTAAACCTCGTGCTCTCTGTATGTGTTGCATTTCACATTGGCATTTGATTTGTTTGTTGTGATACCGAGTGTGTCATTAGTGGGTGGCTCAGACTCTGGGTGTTAACACCAGCACGCTAGAAAGGTCATCTTCTTCTCTGCTAATCGCATCCTGCATTAAGTATATCCTCTATCCTCCCCCAACATGAAGCAGCATCTGCTATGAATTCATTTTCGGGTTCTATTGGTATACTGCAAAGGAGAGCATATGCGTGAGCAAGCTAACAGGGCTCCACTTCACTCAAATGTTCATCAACATTTTAAAGTTGAGCTCCACGCAGCTCTCCCAGGAGACCGTCGTGGGATTTTATAGCAGATAATGGGACAGGAAAGAAGAGTAAAATCACAGCAGTGACAGCATAACAAGGTTCATCTCCCCTCCAAGTACAGTTGTAGCCTCCACTAAGCAGGCAATTAAAATCAGCCCACCCCACCCTCCCAGTCAAACCTTCTGCTCCAAGGCCATTGAGTGAAGCCTGGGGCAGGGTCTGGCAAACTGGAGTGAAACCATGAAAATGTGCAGCAACTATGTGTGACCTGGCTTTAAAGAAAGCAAAGTGGCTAAGGCACCTCTCTTCTGTTTCTTTTCGTTGGATGAACTGTTGGGCACTCGAAGACCAATTTAGCTCATTGGTTAGATGCGGGGTCATAGGCAGCCTCAGCCGGGAAACCGTGATGTGACCCAGACCATCAGCTTCTTGCCCTGAGACGCCCTCTTGCAAATGAGTGTCTCTGACTGTAGGGGAGTTGGGCACGCAGAGCCAGGGTCCAGAGGGGAAACAGCCCAGTGGCCTCAGTCCTGCCACGGCCACGTTGGTAGTAGAGTCCCCCACTGTTCTGGGCTTTGTGCCCATCAAGTGCTCATCGCCTCCTGATGTAAGAAGGCAGGGAGCAGGACAAGCCAACTAGATGCTCCACGTGTAGTCTGATGGTAAATGGGACACAGCGTAGCAGCCATGTCAGGCTTCTGTGTGTCTGCTAATCTTCCAAATTCTTCCATTGCTGGCCTCAGAAAACTAAAGCAAAGCCTTACACACCAGCCATAAATTGTGTTGAAATCTAATACCAGAAGCAGCTCTGCTTGGACCTCCTATAGCAGAGGCCACAAACTCCGATGCTCAAAGAGGCAGGAAGTATCATAAATAAGAGGCATGGGGCTGCCTAGGACAATAAGAAATGAGGGCCTTTAATTGAGAAAAGCATGCCATCTAAGTGGGCAGTGCCACTTAGTGTGGGCCTGTGTGGTCAGTGTTGCCAATGGCCCAGTTTTTTGAAAAGACAAAGCAGAAGTCCAAATTTTATGTGCATCATTAAACATTGGTACTGAATTGACATTAAAATAATAATAAGTAAAAATGGCGCAGGTTCACAAAAAGAGAAAACACAGCTGTGGGCCGCATTCTGACCCTCGGGCACAAGTTGGCAACCTCTGTAAAGGAGTTTGAACCCCGTGTTTTGGGGTATTGACCCGCCAGTGCCCCCCACCCAAGGACCTACTGAAGATCGCTCACAGCATGCCTGCTTGCAAACACACACACGTGAACATACAAACTTGCTTTGGGTATTTTCTGAAGAGCTCACCCCTCTGAGGAGGCATTATTTTGTCTTCATTTGGTTTCACTTCCAGGCTGAGCCTCAGAGTAAAAGCTTCAGGGAAAAGTGGTCTTAAAGTCAAGCCCTAAATATAAAACAGAAAACCAAAGTCAGGCTCCTGGGCTGGCTGGCATCTCTCTGAACCTCAAACCAATATTTACCACTTTATTTAAGCTTTATCTGTTATGTAAGTGATATTTGCAAAAGTGACAGGGCAGCATTTAAAATTTCTCATTGTAATTTTAAAAGAGAACAAAATACTTTTTCTTTTTTTCCTCCAGAGCTTCAGGTGGGCACACGGCAGAAAGAACTCCTGGATATTGACAGTTCCTCCGTGATTCTTGAAGATGGAATAACCAAGCTCAATACCATTGGCCACTACGAGGTAAGAGCAAGATTTAGCTCCCAACGTTTCCTTCCTCATCCCCAAACCTAACTGCATTAGGTCATTTCCAGCAAAAATTCTTTTTAAAAAAATGTCAGGACTCCCAGCCATTTTCCAAGATAGTTTGCAGATTGTTTTTCTCTGGGACAGAAGTTTTTCTTAGTTGCTTATTCGGAAGGGCTAGTGAATTTGTCCTGAAATTCAAATATATTGTCCTGGTTACCCCAGAGCCCCATCTCCAAAAGCTTTGATTTCCACCTGAGCCCAGGGCTCTACATCCTGCAGTTCAGGTGAGAAACTCCCCTTTACAACATTCTCTGGCCTCTCGACTTCCTCAGCAAAGCCCTAGAAGCGTTATCATTTAGCTTGACGACAGAACAAAGCCCCTGAAAGTCTTCAGCCTCCTGCTCTTTGGCGTTCACAATAGACCATGTAACCTTTAGGAGCCTTTTTTTCTGAAGAAGTTCTGCATTTCCTTTTTGGCTCTCAACCCACATGCTGAGTAAGTGTCGAGAGGGGTGAGGGCACATGTGATCCCTCAGAGCTCTCAGTGCTAGAGAGGCCTAAGGCATGAGAGAGGGGCAGAGGGGGCAGGGAAGCTTCCTGAACACAATGGGATAATGGGGGTCATGCAGCAACATTATCCAGGTCTTTGCTGAGTATCTGCTGTGTGCTAAGAGCTGAGGATGCGTTTGCGGAACAGAGCCCAGGCCCCTGATCCCACGTATCCCACAGCCCCAGGAAGGGGATGGAGAAGGAGAGAGGAAACAGGCAGTGAGGCAGCGCCGTATGGGGGAACGGCGCTGTGGCTCCAAGCATCTGAGAAGAATTCCGTTCCCGGAGGAAACCATGACTGAGCTGAGACCTGAACTTAACGCGTTGGGGTGGGGTGCCAGCCCACCCAGCAGGGAAGGGAGAATATGCATACTCTTCCACAAAAAGACTTTTAGATTGGCTAAAACTTGAGAGGGGCAGAGACGGCAGTGGAGCCAGCCTGTATGGAGCCCTTACTCTGTGCCAGGTGCCGTCCTCAGCATGTCCCCTTATTTGGGCTCCTTCTATCTTATGGCAGTTCTATGAGGTAGGTACTACTGTTAGCCCACTTCATAGATGGGTACGCTGTGGCTTAAGGTTTACTAACTGCTACTCAGTAGCAGAGTCAAGACTTGAACCCAGGGAGTTGGGCTCTAAGTCTGTGGCTTCACAAGTACACACAGCACGTTCTCAGGTGCAAGGCCAGGAAAGTGATGGGATGGAGGTGAGGAGGGGCGGTGCAGACGGTGTGGGCCGAGTCAGCTACTTCAGGAGTTTGAGTTTCATCCCAAGAAAAGTGGGAAGCCTTTGGAGAATCTTAAGCAGGGGGCAGACTTTTTACCTCGGAAAACGCCTGTGGCTGTGCGTGGAGCGTGGAAATAGGGCGGCCCGTCAGAAGCTGTCATTAGAATTTCAAGTGAGGGATGATGCTGACCAGAAATGACTCAGTATCTGTGGAAATGGAGACAAGTGGATGGGTTTAGAGACAGGTAGGAGGTGGTCACCACAAGTTGTCAGATGGGAGAGAGACGGGTGAGGGATGGGCCAGGGTCGCACTGAGATGCATAGATGCAGGCGCCTTTCCAGGGGTTGGAGAAGACAGGAGCAGCAGCTTCCCAGGCTGTCTAGATAGTAGGCGCCTCCTGTCTGTTATAGCTGTCAAGTCCCAGGGAGCTATGTCTGCACCAGGAGGGCCCCTGCACCTTGCCAGGCTCCCCTTCACCCAGGAAGGAGTGGAGACTATTCCTTGAGCAGAGCTTCCTGGACAATGGCCAGGAACAGACACCGCCGCACCCTTGGGCCCTTTGGCTGAGTGAGTTGCAGACCCAGTTTGGAAATAGTTGCTTTGGGCGGCTGCTGGGTGGGTGCTGCCCCTGCAGCCTTTGCTGGAGGGCACCTCGCAGACAGCTAAGGAGTAACAACTTGCTCCTGTGCTCACCCTCCTGCAGCTCAGACCTTCAACTGTGGGACCATCTCGCCAAGAGCTGTTGGTCTTAGCTTTGGAAGTTATAAAACTCCCCAGGGAATTTTCTGAAATATGTATTCCTGTGGATGGGCTACGCCTGGAAAAGCACTGATCCAGCAGGAATTTAAGGGAGGTCGAGTCCGGGGTGCCGCCCTCCCAGTGGAAGTGCTTAGAGAGGAGCTTATTATAGCATCAGTGAAGTTCAGACTGCAAGCCAGCAACGGTCACTTCTTCTGCCCGTCTCTGGGTAACCAACTTGTCTCAGCAAGTTCAGAAGGAGCACAGCCCTCTTAACTAATGTGCTTGCCTTGCGCAGCTGTGTAGGAGACCTGGGCCACCCTGGCCAGGCTTCTCAGTGTCCCCTGACGACCATGTGGCCTGGGGTAGCCCCAAAGGAAGGGGGTGTGGCCATTCACTGTCATTAAGGAAAGGACCAGCTACTCCAGCAGGGAAAACAGCAAACCACCAGAGCTGTCTGCAAGGCAAGGGGAAGGCTGTCAGGAGAGACAGGACATCAGTCTTTACGGGAGACATCAGGCGTGCTAGACACCTATCTGCTTAGGGATGATAATGAAATTAATCCGGCCTGTAGCCACTTCTTGTCCAGATGATTTATTGGCCTCATACCCTCACATTGCCACATGGTGGTAATAAATGACAAGACTAGGACACAAGGGCTTAAAGGATTCGCCTTATGTTTAAAGAGCTAAGCTGTAAGGCCCAAAAAAACCAGACTGCTTGAAGGACTGGGAGGTCACCGGGCCCCTGCGTGCTGTGCCTAGACCATCTCAACTGCTCTGCCTTCCAAAGTCAGCTCAGAAAAAAAGTACCCGCCACCCCCATCAGCCCTGAATCTGTAGTCTGTTCAGTAGTATCCCTGTAGATTCACAATTTGGAGTAATTTGGCAGGGCCAGGCTGACGCTCGCTTTTGCCCTTAAAAAAAAAATTTTATCCTGAGCACTTGCATTTCCCTCCAAAGAGGTAAGATGCTAACTATCACTCTTATTTATTTACTAAAGCACCCTAGTTTGAGTTACTATAAGTGCTTGAAAGCAAAAAAAAACCAAAAACAAACAAACAAAAAAAAACACCAACCAAACAAAAAAAACTGTATTTCAATTAAAAATAGGGTCTAACTCAGAGTTTCAAGTGATTCAGAGTCACCTCCCTCCAATTAGCCCAAATTAGTTTGGTTTTAAAGTTAATCTGTAGTGACGGCCAGTTCCTCCTACGATCTAAAGACAGTCCCCACTGCTAGAGTGTGAGCCTGCTTCTTCCTGACTTGCTGTGTCCGCAGGGCAAGTGGAGTGGAGCTGGTCTCCTTGAATGATTTACTGTCCATATATTTGAAGAACTGGTTTCTAGAGGGCATCTGAGGGCACAGCAGAAATATAGCATCTCATGGGCCACGTGCTGGCTCCAGAGCCCCAGACTGCCATCAGTGCCCTGTCACCTCAGGATGGCATCCTTGCCCGCCCTGGCCCCGGCACGGTTGCTTTCCACAATGATGGCAGCACCAGCCAGTGTGCTCAGCACTGTTCCCATGCGGACACGCCTTTCATGTTCCCAGCCACCGCCTGATGAAGGTGCTTTTGGTACCTTCGGTTTCCATCAGCTGAATGCAGAGGAGGGCAAATTCCTGCTCCAGTCTCATTTCGTCCTGTGCAGACAAGAGGGTAAAGCTGACGTCGTTACAAACACATTAAGCCAGAGGCGTCTTTCTCCCCTATAATTAAGTCCTCCCCAAGCGCTTCGGTAATGGGCTGTCTGTCGTCGTGTGTGAGTTTACTGTGAAGGCGACCACACAGTGTTCTGGAGCCAACAAAATCAGTTGGGGTGTGTGTGTGTGCGTGTGTAACGGCTTCTCTGGGCTCAGACCTCCTTTCCCTCACCCTTGTGTGACCTTTTGCTGGATCGTTATCATACCCACACCCTGCTGTGGCGTGGCATCAGGCAGGTAGGACAGCTGTGGTGTCCAGCAGGAAGTGTTCTCTGCAGATCACACCTCTCATTCTAAGCTCTGAGGTTTTGAGAGCAGAAAAGACATTTAACCACTGTGTTATTGAAGAATGTTCCTCATAACAGGTACATGCTAATGTCGCAGTGGTCACTGCTAATGCCAAAGTTGTCCTTCAGTTGAAATAGGAGTGTCCCAAAGGGTCTGCTGAGTAAAGTCAGAAGTCCTTCCAGTCAGGTGTATCACCTGTGACGCTAACATAAAGGATTTGGACTATCTCTAAAGATTTCTTACAGTGTGAATGACCTCAGGTATTTATTTAACAAATGCATGGAGTGCTTCTTGTATGCCGTACCGTGTCCTAGAGCTTTTAAAAACAGTGACTCCTTCAGTCCTTCTTTATAGTCCAATGAAGTAAATACTCTCATTATTCCCATTCTGAGGCACAGGGAGGCTAAGAGACTTGGCCGTGGTCATGTAGCTGTTCTCACTGATGCCTCAAGGCTGCAAGCAGATGAAAAAGGAATTGCAATAGAGACTCAGCCTCTTCTCAAGGCGGGAGGGATGACTTTGCTCAGAACCTGGCTGGCAGCCCATGCTCCCAGCCTCTGAAGCAGCCTGGCTAGAGAGCTGGAGCCATTCGGGAGAGATCCTAGTAGTTACCTTCTCTGATGTCAAATTCAAAAAGGTAACTTCTCTTCAAATCTTACGATGAATCTCACGTTTGTGAGTTTACAAAAATGCTTCCTCATCTCCAATCCTACTTTCACATCTGTTAAGGCCAGTATTTCTTGAAGGCGACGACAGTTACCTTCATCAGAAGGGAGGCCTCTTTCAGGCATCCAAGAGCTGCCAACTCCAGCCCAGCTGAGCATGGGGAGTGCTTAGGTTCCCAACCTCACACACACTCTTGGAGGCCAAACTCCCCTGCAGAGGACTCTTTCTCCGAGGGAGCTTGCTAATGGCCTGGGGCTAATTCCACGCACACAAGGAGGAAGCAGGAGCCCTGTGGGCATGTCCTCTAGTTTCAAGACTCCTTCAGAGCTCTGTTCTGGCTTCAGGAACCAGGTGTGATTTGATGTGTCTGTCGAGAATGTTCTGACGAGCTCAGAGCACCAGAGAGCCCCAGTTGCTGGAGGACTGAGCAAGGTCACCCCTCTGGCCCTGAGAAAACAAGATTCCTTTTTCATCTGCCTCCAGCCTCGGGGTGCTGGTGAGAAGAACTAAGGCAGAAGACGGGGGACAGCAGTGCTGACAGTGGCCGTTGGGACAATGCTCTTTGAATAGAATTCTGTTGTCACATAATACCATTTTAGGAATGAGAGAGACCAGTAAGGGTTTCCACATGATTATTTGTATTGATTACTGTGTTTTCAGGGTTTTTTCTTTAAGGAAAAGAGTGTAATATTTCAGACCATATTCAATATTCATAATTTCCCATAAAATTCTTAGGCTGAAATTCCAGCTTTCCTTTTAGGCTAACCATAGAAATTGTCAATATTTGACCATATTTACCTATAAAAATGGTGGTTTCATAAGGTTAAATATAAGTTCAAACTTATATTCCTAGAAAATCCATTTTTATGGAATTATCTTCAACATGTGCCATAAAGATAGTATTTTAGCACAAAGAAAGCTCACCTTCACTTGCAAATGGCTTAGAAAACACGAAGCTTCTGTTTATTTTGAGCTACTTTAAATTGTCAACATGGGTCCATTTCTCCCTGTGTGGTCAGAACTCCTAATTCTGATGACGGAAGAGTGTCATTCATCTCCGAAGCATTCCAACATGGGCCAGCCACCACTGACTGACTGGATGCGGCCTTGTCACATTGACTCCTGGAGCACTGAGAGACTAGAAGGAATTTAATTTGAAATTGCCATGTGTACCAGTTCTGCTCTGGGCTGGAGGAACATTCTTGCCTCAGATCTACCCAGTGACATTCATCTTGCTTTGATTTAATTTGGTTTTCGTTCCTAAAGCAGGAGCCCAGAGGATGCCCCCTGCCTCACAGGAGTATAGGAGGAGTAATGAGGCACTTTTAGGAAGGCTTGTGGAGCACCTCGGATGGAACAAACAGCACCGTATTTTTAACTCTGTGGATGCTGTGGCACTTTTCAAGAGGGCATTTCTGCCCTTTCCTCCGTAGCAGCTGAGCTGCGCAAATAGAACATGGAAAGCTCTTCCCCGACAGACATCGTTTTTCTGTCTTCACAGCGGTGCTACCGTATCACGTGGAGGGGAAGGGCCCAGCCCTAGGGCAGCTGTGGATATAGGGTAGGCTCACACATGTACGTGCTTGAACACACATGCAGCTCATCCGCTGATAAAAGGCTTTACACTCGCTCTCGGGAGATCATTTCAGAGTAAAACGTCCTTGGTACAAGCTGCGTCTGCGCTGTCTTAATGCCCAAGCACAGTGCCAGCATGAGTCATTGCCAGCTCTTGAAAAGACATTTGAACTTTTGGCAGCGCTCCTTATCGGAGGGCCCATCCGTGGTGTTTGTGATTATAGAGTAAGGGTGCTCACTTCTGGCAAAACAAAGCGTCTGACAGTAACAGAGTATTGGCTCAACACTCAACAGGATCCATTTGGGATTCATTCTTTGACAATTACCCAGAATGAAGCACCAGCTTCCTTTTATAAAAAGATATTTATTGGCTTAGAAACAGAGCATATCCAGCTCTTCATGGGGAAGAATTTTGTGACTATGTTCAAACATTCTCATAAACTCAGTGTTTGAGTATTGCTAAGGGGGTGCCTGCACAGAGCGTCTACTTTAATTGCATCATATATGGAAGAGAATTGAAAAACCGGCCAGAAAACAATGAAATGGCTCAAGAGGAAAGGAGAGGATGTTTGATGATAACAGCAGAGTCAGAGAGCTCAGTAAGAGTTCAGAACCCTCACTCAAGACACTTTGCAGAGGCTTGATGCCCCAGCCAGCCCCTGCCCCAACCCCATCCCCACAAGATGTGAACACCAGCAGTTGGAGGTCTCTGGCCTAAACTTAGCGACTGGCTGGACACCACTGGCTGAACAGCTGTGCTCTGGGTTCTCTGCAGGGCTGGCTCCTGCTCTCTGTCCTTTCTCTGTGGGTGCAACCTGACAGAGATTGGGCTTTAACCTCTTGCTGCTTGCTAAACAGGTCTGTACATGTTGATAACCAATATGTAGCAGGCTAGAAGAAAAATTCTTAGTTTTTACTTTTCTTCCAAACTGGGGAAGGCCAAGTCCAAATTAGTATTCATGTTCAGAACAGGCCTAGAGTTTTTCAGGGGAAGGAAAAAGTACTTAGCTAATAATGTTCAGAAATAAAAGGGTTAATCCTCTCTCCATAATCCAGGAATGAAGGTAAGATCTGTTTATCCCTTATCTACCTCTTATTCAGGGCCCCTTTGTCTTGTATTTTTGTGGACCAGTGCCTTAGAGCAATTTACTTCTCCAAGGATGGAGGCCTACCTCTCTGCATCTTAGCATCTAGTTCCCCTGGCCTGACGGGCACTTCTTGCCCTGCGTGGCTGTGGCGGAGGGATGCACAAGGAGGCCATCTGGCTCTGACTTCACAGTCCCAGAAGGCCTCAGGTGCGAACTCTTGACTTTATATCTGAAAGAGGCTACAGATAAGCATTGTGGTAGTACGTCAATGTGGTAAAGGCATTTATTTGTCCAACTTGTACATTTCAAATCCATGGCCATTTTTTAACAGCTCTGTTGAGATAGGATTTATATACCATCATGATCACCTTTTTTAAAGTGTATAATTCATTAAAAAAATAAAATGTTAAAATAAACAAATAAACAAACAAATAAATAAATAGAAGTTTAAAAAAGGAAGAGGTGGGGGCAAAATAAAAAAAAATAAAATGTTAAAATAAATAAAGTCATAATTCAATGGTTTGCAGTACAGAGTTGTACAATCATCACCACCATCTAATTTTAGAACATTTTCATTACCCTTAAAAGAAACCTTAAACTCATTAGCAATAATTCCTCATTCTCCCAATCCCTGCTTTAGGCAACTAGTAATCTACTTTGTATAAATTTGCCTATTCCAGATATTTTATATAAACGAGACTATACAATATGTAGTCTTTTATGACTGGCTTCTTTCACTTCGCATAATGTTTTCGAGGTTGATTCAGGTCGTACCATGTGCCAACACTTCTTTTATTGTATGGCAATTTTTTGTAGCATAGTCATACAATGGGATGATACACAGTAATTTTAAAAAGATGAACTGCTGGTGGCTGCAACAATGTGGATAAATATCACAGACCTTGTATTGACTCTTGAAGCTAGACACAAAAATATATTCTGAATGATTCCATTTATATGAAGTGCAAGAACAGATAAAACTAATCAATGGTGATGGAAGTCCGAAGAATGATTACCTCTGGATTTACCTCTGGATGAGGAAGGGGTGGTTATTGACTGGGAAGGGATAATGGGGGTGCTTCTCAGGACCTTGAAATATAATTTTGTATCTTCATGTGGGAGGTGGTTACACAGATATATACTTAAGTGAACATTCATCACTTCACATTAGAGTTAAGTACTTTCCTGTAAGTTATATCTAAATTAAATTTTTTTTTATTAAAAAGGAAATGCAATTTTTATGATTTTACAGGCTTCCTTTTAAAAAATATATATATACTTGCAGAAAAGAGAACAAATCATAAATGTACTTCTGGATGAATTATCACAAAGTGAGCACAGCCTGTATCTGCCACTCAGGTCCAGAAATAGAATATCACGGGCACCTCGGAAGCCCCCTCCCGGCCCCTCCTAATCACTACCCCCACTCTCTCCTCCTGAGCTCTAACGTTATAGTTTTGACTGGGTTGCTTCTTTTCTTTTCTTTTTTAGCTTGACATGGAGTCACACAGTATGCATTCCTTCGTGTTGGGCTTCTTTCGCTCAACATCACTGTGAGGTTCATGTATGTGGCATGTGGCAGTAATTTGCTCATTTTCATTGTTTTGTCACATTCTGTAGTATGAACATACTCCAGAGTATTTGTTTATGCTACGTTGATGGATATTTGAGTTGTTTCCAGTACAAGGCAATTAGAAATAGTTCACTATCAGAATATGTACTAATACCTGTTGGGTATATACCTAGATGTGGAATTGCGCTGCCACAGGGTAGATGCCAGCTTTATATGCCAGTTTTTAGAAACCGTTTCGGCATTTATTAACATAATGGAAGCCTCAAAAAATGAAAGTGACCCAAGTGAGTGGCTCTTGACTTCTGGGTGGTGGGGAGGGGTGCTCAGGTGTATCTTAGCACAGTTAGTTTTCCTCTCCTCCAGGACGAGCCCACCCCCCCCCCCTCCTCCACTGGTCCCACAGCATCTTGGCTGCCACCTTCAGGCACTTGCCTCACTGCATCACATCGCCTTGCCCATCTCCTTTACAGGACTGTGGGCTCCTTGAAGGCAAAGACAGTGTCTTTCCCATCAGTATCGCCCCAAATTCTGGCACAGTGCCCAGAACATAGGCATTCTTGATAAATATTTGATTTAATAAGTGAGAGACTGTATCCAGCCAGCCATCTAATTCCTGGGAGAAGTTGAGAAATACATTAAATTTTGAAAACTCATGTATTTTTTATCTTTGCTTTCAGATATCAAATGGATCCACTATAAAAGTCTTTAAGAAGATTGCAAATTTTACTTCAGGTAACCAATATAATGTGAGCCTTTTGTTCTCACCCAGCTTTATAAAGTGTCACCGTTTGCCTCTCTCAGACGTACTGTCACAAAGGTGAGGTCGAGTTGTTGCCATGTAACACTCTGAAAGCCGTTTTGATCTGTTTCTAGTCCTAAGAATGTGAGGCCTGCAAGGACAGGAAACTGTAAACGGTGGTTAGCCCACGCTGCCCAGCACTGAGGAAGTCGCTACCCTCAACTGCCCAAAACTCTGGGGTAGAATCTTAGCCTTTGTAACTCTTTTCCAACTCCTCAGTGGGGTGGGGCTAACAGAGGAGAGTCCCCTGGCTAAGTGAGGGAAGCTTGCAGATAATGATAATCATACAGCCCTGCAAGTGCTGAACAAACAAGATAATCCATGTGGAAAGCCCTAATCTCCTAGTGATTGCATTTACAGAATTCCCAGAAAGTGGAGAGGAGACAAAGGAAAGCGGGAGCTTTTATGGGCAAGTCAATAAACCAGTCTCTAAATTTCTTCCCCCTCCCTGGTAGAAGTAAACACTGTGATAGTGCCTTGAGAACATCCCTAGGTCCAGTTCCAGGTTTGTCTCCAGAGAAATTATACCGCAGCCAAGACAATCAGAAAAGTTCTGGGTCTCATCGACAGGGCCTTCTGTCACACACAGCTGCAGGTGGGGCTGCCTGATTCCTGTATTTCATACTAGAAGGAGCCTGGTAGGTCCCGACACCTGGTCAGTACAGACAGAGAATGCAGGGCTTTCAATTAAATAGGATAATTAAGTAGGTCTCAGGACACACGTTTGGGGATGCCCCCCCCCCCCAACACACACACATACACACAGTCCAGCATTACATCAGGCTAGAGTGAGAAGCCATCTTGCAAAGGGCGGACATCCTTCCTTCCGGCATAGGGGGATTGATGTCCTTGTGTTGTAAATGCGAGTGGAAGAGCTGTGTGTTCGAGCCTTCAAAGATTGAGCCTTTTGCAGAGCTTGTTATCTGGAGCTCTCTTCATGGGACCACCCGGCCGTCAGTACCCTGCTTCCTTCCTACCCAATCCAGCCAAGCGCCATCATTTTGACCACCCTCCTGCCAACCCTCTGAACCCCCTGCCACTCTGGCCTTTCCTCACCCCCTCTGTCAGGATGAACCCAGCTACTAGCCTTTCTTGAACCTATGGCCAGGCAGCCAAGAGGAGAAAGGCACACTACAGCACAGCTGGAGTCCCTCTGAATTCACGATGCCCAATCTGACTAGGGCCCAAGGCGGCCTTTTCGCCATTCCCTAGGCAACTCATTCTGTTTTCCATAATTCTACACTGTCTCAAAGCTCTGACCCACACAACTCTCCTGACAGTCAGCAGATGACTTCACCCTGAACTTCACAGAGAAAACAAATCAGAACTCCCTCAACATCCAGCACCAAACCTACCACCCTACCTGCATGGGCCCATCTACTCCTCCTGGCTTCCCCTGACATGCAAGGCCCATCTCTCACCTGTGAGTTGGACCCCACCATCTTTTCCGACCCTCCGAGCATTCTTACACCACCACTAACCTCTTGCCACCTGCACTTTCTCCCCACCCCACCTCACTGTATTTTTCCATTAGCATTTTGAGATGTTCTGGTCTCTCTCATCTTCAAAACAAAAAACCAGTACCTTTGTCCCTCTTCCCTCAGGCATTTACCACTCCCTTTAAAGCCATATTTCTTCCAAGACTGTCCTCGCTCCCAGCTACTCTCCCACTTGCTCTATGAGCTCTGCCTCTTTGTCCTTCTTTCAGATCCTAGACGGGGTCATAGTCCTTCCTGTCTGAGGACCCTTGAACCAGTTCCTCTCCCCTTTTGCCTGGCTAGCTCTTTCCATTCATTTAAGTTCAGCTGCAACATCCCTTCCTCAGAGAACCTCCCAGACTAGGTCGGTCCCTTGTTAGATACTTTCTTAGCATATAATTCTTCTTTACAATCCTTATCATAATTATAATTAAATAATCGTGTAATTAGTAGTATGAATTACTGTGAAATTCTCTCATTGGTTAGAATGTAAATTCTATTAGGGCAGAAACTAGGTCTGTCTTACTCATTGCTGCGTGCCCCATAGCCCCTGGCACACTGTAGGTGCTGGGGGTGTATCTCTTAGTGATCAGCAAGTGACCTTTCGACCTGTTTTAACATTTCCAGGGACAGGGAACCTGCTTCCCACTGCAGTCCCAGGCCCATCCTGTTTTATACTGTTAAGATATTAAGACGCAGCAAGGCAAAATGTAGCTATGAAGAGCTAAAGTAGAAGAGCTCAAGTGACCTCTTTATAGCACAAATGGGGCATTTTATGAGAAGGCCAATTAGCCCATGGTTGTGTTTTTTAATGGACTGTTTTCTCTCCCTCTTTCTCTGGCGTCAGATGTGGAATACTCGGATGATCACTGCCATTTGGTAAGTTCAGCCTTTCTTGTGCTCACTGCTGAACTGGATGCCTTCTGTAGCACGAATGGTCTCCTTGGGTAACGCTTCCGCTCTGTCTTCCTTTAGATTTTACCGGATTCGGAAGCATTCCAAGATGTGCAAGGAAAGAGACATCGAGGGAAGCACAAGTTCAAAGTAAAAGAAATGTATCTGACAAAGCTGCTGTCGACCAAGGTACACTTACTGTTTGGGAGCGCTTTTACTGCTACCTTGGGGTATATGATGTGTTTGACTTAATTTCCACTGAAGTGTGAAAACGTTACAAATCCCTTGTGCCTTCTAGCAAAGCAAAATGAAAGTTTAAATTGTAAACACTTCTTACCCCTTCTTCTTTTTTTTTTTTTTATAAACTGCTGCAAAGATTACAGCACTTTATAAATTTCTACCATAACATCTTCAATCAGGGATTTAATATTGTTCCCAGTCCTTTTACCCACCATTTTACTATTGTTCTTTAGGTTGACAGCATAATTATTCCTTTTTGTTTGTTATTATGGATGAGCAATAAAACTCCCTTTTTGAATTGCAAATAAAATGGGGAGGGGGTGTCAGTGACTATAAACCTTGTAAATCTTACTGATTTTTTAAATTTCATTTTAAAATTAAGAATTCTGTTCAATATAAAAGTGTTAACATATTAAAGTCAGTGGAATACCAAATTGGGAGCAAATTTTACTTTATCTGGCTTTTGGTGGGATTAACAGAAGTCTGTGGTGATTTATACCACCCCCCCCCCCCAACCTGGGCCTAGCTACACCTGGCCCTAGGCTCCGAATGGGCATGCTTCTTCATATTATTGCAGAGTGTCTGCTTAGAGCTTAGTAGATTTGTTTAGTGGGTAGAGGACAGCCAGAGCCTCTTGATTTTCTCATCTGTACCACAGAGCTTTGCCAGTTTGGTTTTTATAAAACACTCAAATGCTTTGAAAGTATACAGTAAAACCCTATGATAGAAATATATGCTACAGGAAAAATTCTGGGAACCAAGAACATCACTTGAGTTTTTTCAGGCTGAACATAACTAATAAAGGCCAAACATCCTTGGCCTCTTGGTTTATGTATACAGCCCTACAACAGACATTTCAGCTGCTGGAGATTTCTAAGATATCCTCCCTGTTGACTAAACAATGTTGTTATCAGCAAGGAGCTTATGAACCAAATCTAAACCTGAGCCTGGATTTTCAGGACCATTGTCCCATACTGCGCCTGTTGGCTTCCTTTGACAGTGTTACATATTTTCTCTTCAGCTTGTTTTTCTGATTTGCACATCCTTTCCTCTCAACTTGGATTCACTTTCCATCATGTTTTCAAAAACGCTACCCTGTTTTAATCTCCCAAGTCTAATGTTCTTTCTTTCAGGTGGCAATTCACTCTGTGCTAGAAAAACTTTTTAGAAGCATTTGGAGTTTACCTAACAGCAGAGCCCCATTTGCCATCAAATACTTTTTTGACTTTTTGGATGCCCAGGCTGAAAACAAAAAAATCACCGACCCTGATGTCGTACATATTTGGAAAACAAACAGGTGAGAAGAAACAGTAAGTAATTACTGACTGTTTTCAAGAATCTGGGGCAGAATCTTAACTAAAAGGAGGGCATGTATAGTTACCAAAGGATTCATTTATCCCTGTATCAGAATCTTTTTGCTTGGTAAGCTATCATGCAAAGCGTTCTTGCTTGTTACTATTTTAAACAATAAATGACCTCATTCCTATGCAGAGAATCCTATTCTTTAGGATAAATAAACTCTCTTATCTTTAAGCAAGAAAAAAAGTCTTTATTTGGAATATGAAAACAAGTTTAGCTTGACCAGCAAAAAATGAGAAATTAATATTTTGTGGGTTTATCATAGTCTTCCTTTAAAGACTCTTATTTGTCCTTCAGAGAATTAATAACTTTGTCATTTCCAAGCTGTCTATACTCTGATGCTGTATAGAAATTTCTGCTTTTATTTGATCAAATACAGGACTCTGATACCATGAGAATTAGCCAAAGGATTGTTTTGTTGTTTAACATTTTACCTTGTGCTGAGGCAAGGCATCCAAATTTATTCTAAATTTCTCCTTAGTAAAGAAACAGCTCATTATCTCTATTTGAAATAATTTTTGCATGAGCTGAATAAGACTCAGCTACAATACAGTAGGACTCTCAGTGCAAGCTCAAGCCCTCCCAAGCATTAAGGTCAGCCAGATCATTTTAAATAAGTATTAAAAGCTTAAGTTCCAGAGGTCTGATCTTCTCCCATTTGATCCAGGGCTATCCCAACTCTACCCTGGCCCACTTCCTTCCCATGTTCTAGCCTTAAAACCAGGCCCTGCTCTTTACCAAACTTGGGTGCTGCAGGCTGCCATTTCATGGTGAAGATTGTGGCATCCGAGCAGGAGCAGTAGTCAGGAAAGTAGAGCTATTGAGAGGCCCAGCAGCCATGTGACGGAGGTAGTTAACTAGGCCAGAGTTGCAAAGTAGATGATGAAAGGACTTTGAATGCTTCCCAAGTTCGTATTCAAATATTTGAGTCCCTACTATGTGCCAACTACTATTAATTAGGTGCTAGAGGTAGAATAAGGAACTAAACGGACAAAAATCCATGTTCTCACAGAGCTTGCACTCTAATAGATAGAGACAATAAATAAAATAGGTGGATTGTAATATCTTAGAAGGTGATTGGTACAGTGGACAAAGTGAGAAAGGAGGATAGAGAGAGACAAGACATGATGGTCAGAGGCCTCACTGAGATGGTGACATTTGAGCCAGGTCTTGAAAGAAGTGAGGACATAACCCATGAGACTATCTGGGCCAAGACAGTTTCAGAAAGACAGACAACAAAAGCAGAAGTCCTGAGGTGCAAGCTTGCCTGGTGCGTGCGAGGAACAGCAAAGTAGCCAGTGGAATCTGAGTGAGGTGGAGAGTGGTAGGTGAGGGCCCAGGTCCAGATCATGCAGGGGTTTTACCCAGAGGGGGATGGAGAGCCAAGTTTTGAGCAGAAGAGAGATGTGATCTGACTCTCTGTTAAGAGGATTGCTGGTAGTTGTGAAAGAATTAACTGTCAGGAGCCGGGGGATAATAACCCAGGTGAGAGATGCTGGTGGCTTAGGCCAGGGTGTACCACTTAGAGTGGGGGAGGTTCTGGAGATCTGGTGAGATGATATGCTCATCTAATATAATCTAGAATTATCTGGAGGAAATTTTTGTCTTGTCAATGGTCCCTTTCAGACTCACCCTTCTCTAGTCGTCCCTTCCAGTAGCCCTGTCAGTTTAACCCCTTCTTGTTCTGGGTGGTGCTGCCATCTGTTACTTGGTATATTTGGCAAAACAGACTTGCATACTTCAATAACAAGGATAAACACACCCATTTACAAACTATGATAGAGCATCCATCTCATCTGAGTGGCTACATTTGAAAAAAAGATTTCTCTCTTTCGGAACAGCCTTCCCCTTCGCTTCTGGGTGAACATCCTGAAAAATCCTCAGTTTGTCTTTGACATTAAGAAGACACCACACATAGATGGCTGTTTATCAGTGATTGCCCAAGCATTCATGGACGCATTTTCTCTCACGGAGCAGCAACTCGGGAAGGTAAGGCCTAGGTTTAGGATTTCAATCTAGTTTTTTTAAGTGAAAACCAAAATAGTAGATTATTATCCCAACCCTACTGCAGAATTCTTTACCACAAAGTATAAAACATTCTAGGGACACTAATAAACTATAAACCCAAAGTATGAAGTTACTGAAATTGGCCTAAATTAATTTCATCTGAATATATCTTAAAAAAAAAAAAAGTCTATTTGAATGTAACAGATTGTTTATGGGGAAGAAAACCTTACCTAAGATTTCTCAGGAAGTTCCTTCCTTCAATCTCAGTCCCCAACTGGGTGCCACTTCTGTCTCTAAACCGCCTCTGTCCCTTCCTTCTCACCCCCCTGCCCTACCCCTTCTTCCCTGGGATAACCGCCTCCTCACTGGTGTCCTCGCCCCTGTTGTTCATGTCCTCTCCCCGGCTTTTCCTTTTCCCTGTGTCTCAGGTTATCTTTCTGAAACACAAATCTAATCTTGTCAGTCTTCTGCTTAAAAACTGTAAATACCGTGGCCCTTCCTGACTGGGCTCCAACTCTCTTTTCCGGCCTCATCATTTTTCTTGCACGCTCCCTCTACCTTCTATGCTACAGCCTTAATTTTTCCCAAACTTACGTGAACTTGTTTTCCCATTCTTTTGCTCACCCCTTTCCTGCCTCATAAGGCCCTGTCTAGTAAAATTCTTACTCACTCACAGACCTTTCATTCAGTCAACATAATTTCCTAACGTGTACCTGAAACTGACGGAAACTCAGATCAGCCTAAATATACCCACTTTGTGAACTTTCCCACTGCGCTTTCATTTGACCAGTAAAGTTCTTCTTAGAACGCAACACACTGAGACACTTAAATGTTGATTTATTCAAAGGAAAAAATAGCTGTTTAGTGATTACTATGTTCTTGGTATATTTCAGTTAATCCTCATAAGAACCACATAAGGTATTTAATATTATCCTCATTATATAGGTGAGGAAATTGTTCTGAGGTTAGAAGTCTTGCTGAAGATCACATAAAGTTATTAATGCTCCTTGATTTGTCTAATTCTCCAGTCCTTTGCTTTATTTACTCTCCACCCTGCTATTATTAGTTACTGGTACTATAGTAAGCACTGTGGAAGTCTGTCTTCCTAACTAGAATATAAGCTTCTTAAGGACAGGTACCAGCCTTCTTCACCTTTTTACCTGCCCACTGTGCCTGGGTAAATACATTTTTATTGAATGAATGACTGCAAATTTTGTGGGCTCTACTTAAATTTGACAAGTGAAAAAAAAAATCAGTCTAGGCATCCTTCAGAACGATTCATCAAGCCATTGATATGGCCATTCAAGTCATCGATACATTTTAAAATGTACTGGGACATTTTAGCCCTATTAAATCACCTATCTTCCCTGAGTCAAATTTTAAAAAAAAATTATGGAAAATGACTTTTAAAATAAAATTTTCACTTTTTTTTTTTTTTTTAACATTATCACTGTTAGAATTACATAAGAACATTCAAACTGCCACGGAACTTTTGTAAAATCAAACGTCGGATCGGCCAATACTAATGACTATGTGCTTCCCCCAAAGACACTAGAAGATCTTTATAATCTAATAAAATAAAAAGGACAGGCAGAAAAATCTGCCACTGCCAATTACTTACTACTTTCATGGTTATATAAAGGGCTCAATCAGACCTACAATCAAATCTTTTATAAATGCCAAAATTCACTGGTGGGTGAGGATGAGAGCAAATGTTTTAATTCAGGCTTTTTACAACCATTAGTAACGAACTATGATTGAAATGAGTTTCATTGTTACAGTAACTCAAAATCACGCAAAAATAATAATTTTAGTTCTTCCATGAGAGGAAGGCAGAATATATTAGCATTTAATCTGCCTGAAAATAACAGTGACTCACCAGCACTATCTGAATAGCAGTCAGTCATTCAGTCAACAACGTTTATGAAAGTCTGCTGCATGAAGCCTCGTTACCAGGAGGTGATAATAGTGGTGGAGGTTCAGCTACTGTGGTACTTGTTATAAATTCCCCATGGTTTTTTACTCTTTTGGTGGTGGTTGCTTTTTCTTTTCTAGGAAGCACCAACTAATAAACTTCTCTATGCCAAGGATATCCCAACCTACAAAGAGGAAGTAAAATCTTATTACAAAGCAATCAGGGATTTGCCTCCATTGTCATCTTCAGAAATGGAAGAATTCTTAACTCAGGAATCTAAGGTATCGTTGGAAAGTAGAAATAGGATATTTGGTTACTTCTTTAAAAAAAAAAAAGTCATTTCAAAAATCAACAAACCTTTCTTTCTTTAAGAAACACGAAAATGAATTTAATGAAGAAGTGGCCTTGACAGAAATCTACAAATACATCGTAAAATATTTTGATGAGGTAAGAATTTACATAACATTTTTAACAATTGACATGAATTGGTCACCAAGATTTGGTTATAAAGCATTCTTTAGGTCTCAGGACAGCTCTGGCATCCCAAATGGCCAGCAAAGGGATACCAGGAAGCCTTCTGATGGGGGATCCTGGCATCAAGCCAGACCCAGCACATGGCTGCTGCCCCTCATCCAGTGTTATGCTGCCCACCTTTGGACCAGCTTGAGTTTACATTTGAGTTAATGAGGCCTACAGCCACATTGACTCAAGTTAACTTTGATGAGTAAGTAGTGGTCCTATTAAATGGGGTTAGCTTATGCTCAATTGTAATCCGCTAAAATGAAAGCTAAGCTTGTTAAATCGCCTAGATTCTGTATTCAATAGTTATGTGAAAGTATGACATTTTTCTAACTTAAGCAACTATTTCAATAAACCATTCTCCTTAATGATTAATTCTCCTTAATCTAGATTTTTTCTTTGGGAATTCACACAGACACAGTCATCAGATGCGCTGTTTCCAAATATATGTTAATTCCCCCTTCCCTGATTCCCCCCCACTCAGTCATGCTGGGACAGGCTATCCATGTCAATGGTGAGAATAGCTCACTAATTCCATTTGCTACTTGAAGATCAAGTGAAGAGCTAAGGTAGGGTAGAGGCAATGAGTTCCTTAAACATGATAAGCATCCCTCTTTCCAGGGGTCAGGGGTCAAAAGGGAAGCACTGGGGAGGGGAATGGAGTGAAGGGGTGGGGGTGGAGGGACTATACTGCCCAGGATGGTAGGGGAGGGAAGGGAAATACTCATCTTCAACCAAGATGCCCCTGCCTGCTGCATTTAAGAAGAAATACTTGCCTGCATGTTGGCTGCCCAGGAATGCTTGCTGTGCTTGGAATGGCTGTGACATAATGCATAAAACAGGGCCTTAGAAGTCTGGCCCCCTATTTGTAAGCAAATAGATGGTATTTCTTGCTAGCCTCTATTTTAAGCCAAAGTGTTGTTGATCCTGTGATAATGACTTAGCAAAACAACTTGCAAAGTGAGTATGTAAATGATGGAAGAAATGTTGGCATCTGCTTCATACAGATTTTACCACTCACAGCATCAGGAATGCAAACAAAAAACAAAAAACAAAAAAACCCAACCCCCAAACCAAAAAAACGATTGTAATGTTAAAACTATAATATCTAAAATAACTGTTCTAATTGTCAACAGATTCTAAATAAACTAGAAAGAGAACGAGGGCTGGAAGAAGCTCAGAAACAACTCTTGCATGTAAAAGTCTTATTTGATGAAAAGAAGAAATGCAAGTGGATGTAAGCACTCTGGGGCCTGGCTTAATCTGGCAGTTCTTCAGACGACTTGGGAGCAAAATGGCTGCTTGAGCTATTTTGTGTCGGTAATTTTTTAGTTTGCACATAGGTTCCACTTTGAGCACTGTCTTTTTAAGAGACCAAGGCACATGCACAGCTTTTAAATAAGCATACCAACTATTGTGTCTGTGTTTATACTGTGGGAACCCTTCTGTAAATAGAGTTGAAGTGGTTGTTGCAAACAGCCTCCTTGTTTACAGAGAATACAGGGCCAGTAAGCAAGTGCCAGTATTTTAACTACAGTCTCCACTTAAGCACAATGATGTAAGTGGTTTTGTTTGAAACTACAGCTATGTAGCTCTTGTGACTACATTGCACCACTGCAGAAAAGGGACATTGCCAATGATCAAAACAAAATGTGAAATGAGTCGTGGAAATAAGGTGGAGGTGTTAGGGCAACCTCGAGGATCTGCAGCATTGAAACTTTCCCTAGTAGTTCTTGGAAAAGCTGACCGCAGAATTTGGTAGTGTGTACACTTAGCATTTGTGAGTGTGTGTGTTTTTAAACCAAAAACTAACAGTGTTGCAACATTGTTGAAAGGGCTCGTGTGTTTTCAGTGATCACCGACTGTGCTCCATCAAATTCACCTCCATTTCACTTAGGAGCTCTAAAGCAAGGAGTGCAAGTAGGCTTTATTTAAATTAACATTTTATCCAGACTCTCTGTCTTAGGGTATGTTCTTTTCAATTTATTTTTTCATACTAAATGTATTTAATAGTGGACATGTGGGCTACTGTTTAAACAAATTCTTAGTTTATTTCTATCTAAAAACTCTGATCAGATCTGTGGAAACTTACTACCCTAATCGTACATTTCTATACCAGTGTCTCCTTGCTTTAGATTTCTGGTGAATCCTGTGGTTATATTAGTGTGTGATTTTAAAAAAAAAGATACATTTTACATTTCATGAAATTGCTGTTCACACTGGAGTATTATATATGAATATATATATATTTGAGGCCCAAGGCCTGAAAAATATTAGTATAAAACTTGGTATTTTAGTCTTACTATGTACTTTTTGAAAATATTCCTCACAAAGAGAAAAAATTAAAAATATTCATTTTATTCATGCCCTTTTAAAAGAATTCCCTATCCAGTTACACTGTAGTCTTTTTATTGCTAATTTTTTATTCCTGAATTTTTGCTGCTCATGACCAATTTTACTACCACTGTGTTTTCCTTCTAGTAAATCAGAAGTAAAAATTGGCAACTCTCATACTTTCCTTGTGGCGCCTTTTACCCTGGGTGCTCCCAGACTGAGGAAATTTTTTCAAGTAGCAAATAAAAACACTGACCACACATCCCTTAAAATCATTTACTAACACTGTATTGGATATCAGGACTTAAATGTGAATTTGTCTTAAGTAGTTTGTTTTCCTCCTCAATATCTGGCAAAGAGTGAGAGGTGACACCTCAACAAACTGATCAGAGAAAATAAGCAGTTATTGCCCTGATAGGCACCTTCCCAATCCCATCGCTTTTGACCACTGTCTATTCAGTGGACACAGCTCAAAAATACTGCCAGATTACCTACAACTATAAAGGCAAGAAGTCTGGCCCCCATCCAGGGCTGCTACAGCCTTGATGTGAAGGTGTTCGTAAGAGAACAGGAGAGTTGAGAGCCAATGGTAGGAGAGTTGCCCAAAAGACTTTCCCTTCCTTAGGGTACGGTAATGCTAAGAAAACGCAAAGGATCAGCTACAGCTATTTAGTAAATGCTATGTGAAGGTGTCCCTGTCCGTCCAGCTCTCTGGCACTTGAGTCCTGTGTGGAGACTTAGCTCCCCGTCCAGGGACTGTGCTGCTGGGAACTTTGGGCAAGTCACTTACCTCTTTGTGCCTCAATTTATGTATATTTCTATCCTACCTACTTATAGAAAGACGTCACTGAGGTGGTATGAAGATTCACTAATATATGTAGCGTGTTTGTCAATCCTCCAGTGAAAAAGCACTATCGAGAGAGCATTTTGCATCACATTAGCCAAACGCAGTAAATGGCCAAATTAGATAGTTGTGTGCTGAAGACAATCAGTCACTGGGTCTATATTAAACAACAACCAGAGAAACAAATGGCAAACAATTTCTATTATTTTCAAGTTTCTTTGCATATTTTTTTGGTGCAAAACCATTTATAAACTTTTTTTTTCCTAACACTAGTGTCTACAGCAGCACTTAAAAATTAATTCTGTTACCTTTACCGTATTAGGGACTTAAAGTCTATTTCTTATTGTATACCTGATTGAAGCTGTTCTTGGAGATGAATGTTTTAAACGTCTATATCCAAAAATAAACATTTTGATGTAAATATGGACTGTTTTTGTCCTTTTTTTCCCCTTTCAAACTTTCTAGTTATAATAGACTTTATTTGAAGTGGCTCCATGGAAATTATTTTTCAGGAACTGTAAACTCTAAATGAATAAGCAGCATATATTAAGCAGTAAGTAAGTAAATCTAGTTTCTTCTAAATGATGCTAAAGGCTGCTCAATTACATTGCTGGCCTCCAGTGTCAACTTGGACTTTTGATCATGAACACTTCTGAATAATGAACATTCTACTTGATTGGGCAGACTTGACCTCTGCCTTGTTACGTGAAGTTATTCCAGTACAATTCCTTTAAACATGACATTATATAAAAACACAAATGATGGCATGTTTAAGGGTAAATAGAAATAAAACATTTATAATAGACCCAAAGCAGTGGGAGGCGAAGTTAAATACCAATACTAGTTCTAAAAGAACCCCACTGGGTTTAAGTTTTACAATGAATGGCCCCTATTTTATAAAGCCATGGGATTTAATTATTTGCACTTGTTATTTTCTATTAATTCTAACTCAAATGTCAAAATCAGTGAGATCTTCTGCATTGCTAAATACGTACTGTATGGTTGAAATAAACACAAGACAATACAGCTAGATAGAAAAATATTAGGCTCTTTAATAAATTACACACAGCTTTTAGAAAAGGTAGCATTTTGTAATGAATGCATATTTCGATACTTTTAAGTTTTACTTTTTATGTTGACCTTTTAAATTTTCACCTTTTTTCAAGAACTAGAGGTTTATAACTCACATATAGTATATTTAGTAAACCATAAAGTGTTTACTGACCAGGCACATTATTGCCAGGCACATCAAAGAGGACAAGGGAAATCAACACAAGCATATTTCAGGCAAAATGCCAAACGAATTCAACATAATATTAATTTTAAAACTTGATTTTCTAATTCCTTTTATTTATTCATTTTTTTACATTCTCAAAGAATTGTCAATATTATATCTCTGAAGCTATCTTCATGCTTTACTTGTCATTAGTATAATCCTAAAATCCTGACACGTATGCAATACAGCATGTAGCTGGCACTTGGGGCAAATTCAAGTGTTTTGGCAAACAGCAACAAAGTAAATGCCACGTACGTTAAAACTTCAAGCTTTACTGAGTCACTGATTCATCCGTTTTGATCTACCTTTTCTCCAAAAAAAACATCATTCTCCAGGAGATCCAAGTTCCTCTAGTTGTTTTCTTTGTGTTGTTTCTAGTTCTTCTAGTCTTTTACGAAGTAGAGAGAGTTCCTTTTGATGTTGTTCCTCCTTAAAAGCACAGAAAAAGGAGGGAAAAAAAAAACCCAAAAGGCTCAGAAAAAAAACTGTTAAGATAAATTAGTGGAAAAATAACTTAGGCAGCAGCCTCAGTCCTCTTTTATCCAGGCCTGCAACATTCGGCAAGGAAAGAACGACCATTTTCGCAGTCTAAGAACACAGCAGCATGGGCTAGACTACTAACTTCTCTCCTGCCTCAAGCTCTAGCCTTAAACAAAACCCCACATCTACCCTTCACTAGGTATAAAATTCATCAGGGAGTGAATTAGAAAATATTAATGCGGGGCCTATGTATACTTATATGACAACTTTCTAACAAGACTGGAGTTTGATAGTTTATTAATGGAATTACTTATTAATAGGTGACCTTCTGAAAATCATCCCATCAATTTGATTCAGTATCTTGGAGACCTAATACAGTAGAATTAGCCCAGGTTTTGGAATCAGACAGTGTAGGTTGAAATTGGAAATAATAACACCTGCCTTCAAAGTATTTTTCATTAGGATTAAATATTGTATGGAAAATGCATAGTGCAGTGCATTAGTATGCTTTGTAGTAGTTAGTGTTATGAGTGAGCTACAAACTCTAGATTACTCTAACACTCATCAAATTCCTTCTTTTCAATTGCCCGAGAAGAGATTATACTACAAGAACCATCACTAAAGACTAGAATGGATTCAAATCTTTGCTTCTCAGCAAATTTCTCTGGTAAAGAAAGATTTGAGTTTTTAACTCTGTATTTAAACAGATAAAAGCTTATAGAAAAGTTTGTCTAACTTTTTTTTCCCCTAAATAAATACTCATACCTGCATATGAGGAGGAAAGGCTAGTTCCATGCCTGCAACCATAGTTGATGACTGAAAACTAACAGGATTGATGGATGATGTTGGAGGTATGTTAGGAGCCAAAATTAAACTTCGAAATTCATTATGTCTCCTCTGTATATCCTTTAGTCTTTTTTGAAGCCTTGTATAGTCTTCAAATGGAACATTTTGTCTTAAAAAGAAAAAATATTTCTTTAAAACAGTTACACAGTTCTTTAAAACAGCTGTACTCTATTCAAGAACAGTATGATTCACAGAATTTTAAACAGGAAGAGAATTTCTAAATTATAAGGTTCATCAGTATATAACGTATATAAAACTTGTTTATCAAGAAAGATGAATATAATATGATACCTTAATCATATATATTGTTAGCACTGCAGACTATCAACTCATTTTAAAGTTTTATTTGCCACTTAATCAAAGATTTAAAAATCAAGTCTTGATACTTTTTCATTTCCACTCCACTCCCCCAACTCATGAATCCTGAAACTAAGAAACAACTTAACCCAAAAGGTGCCTTGTTTTACAAAAGGAATCAAATATGGAAAACACCAGATTGAATCGTATGAAATGGCCATTTTTTTAGGTGAAATATGGGTCAAATATAGGGAATTTCATATGGTTCAACCTAATTTTTAAAAATGTAGCTAATAACAAAGGTGAAGTCCCAACTTTAGGGGAAAATGACATAGATAAAAAAAGCTAACCTTTCAGGCTTTCACAGATTGCCTTTTTGGACACGAATTTCCTGACCATCGATCATAGCAGTAATCGAGCATAGTTTCAAAACTAAAATTCTAAGTGATTGGTGCCATAGCTGCCCAATTTTGAATCAATAATACGTCAAAACTAATGGTTACGAAAGAGGTAATAAGTTGAATTTTGTTTTTGAGTGAATTTGGTGGCATCTTATTTTGGAACAGTGTATTATAAAGTTGGCAATAATTCCACAGTCTAGAAACCTCCTGGTTGTTTTAACAAAAAACTGTTCACATTTTGGTAATGATTACAACCAAGAAAACAAGTGTACTTTACAAAACATTACTGCTTGATATTATAGGTAATTTCCATTACAGAAGGTCTAATACTGTCTAACTGCTGAAGGCTACCACTAATTAGCTGAATTTAGAAAAGTTTTTTATTAACTTGAATCAAATGTGTAATACAATGCCACTACTATTAAATTAATATGGTAAATCTTCCCTACTGGAAAATGTTAATGATGCAGATTTTTAGCTGTGCTTGGATGTAAATGAAAAACCAGAAATAATAAATAATATTTTCTCCCACCAAATAAAAAACTGGTCTTTGAGTCAAAGTTGTAGCCACAATTTTAGGACTATGCAATCATTATAACTGTCTTGTCACAGCAGCATGAATTCCCACAACTGGCTACCAAAGCCAGTGACTGACCTTTCCTGTCAGTCCTGACCACAACACGAACACTGGCATGTGTTAGAGAGACCTTTTGGTTTGAAGGAACATTCAGTCAGAAAAAAATAATAAGAATGAATTAGGAAAATAATGAATAGTTTTAGAATTTTTTACAATGTATATTTTAAAAGAAAAATGGAACAAAGTTCTATAATATCAAAATAACTATATGGGGTATATATGCATACCAATATATTACCTATTTAACACCTGATTTTCTGTTTCCAATTCTTCTCTCTTTGCTTCCAAGACTTCTACTTTTTCCTGTAGTCTCTTCAATTTGTTTTCATGAAGAGATTTTCTCTAGAAAAAGAGAAACAATGTAAGTATGTGAATACATAATTTCTTAATTTGAAAAAGCTACATAAAATTTTACTCACCAAAACAATTTTATTTAGAGATGAGTGTTTTCAGTGACTACTTGGGACAAAGATTAGTAGATATGACTCTTACTGAAAATTGCACAGATAAACCACAGAACTACCTCACATCCATGGTGTGACATACAGAACTATTATGAATGCCAAACCAGAAAACTGGTATCAATAACCAAATTGCTTTAAATAAAAAAATCTAAAAAGGGAGGAGTCAAATTTTACTAATGAGTTTGTCTGTCACCTGATAAGGAATCATGAGCTCTTCCTTTTCACAGGAGATACCATATGTTTAAAAGAAAACAAATTTTAAAAGCGTGTTTGCAATAGATAAATAGCTACCAAAGCAGTAAATTAAAGAATCAGAAAGCTAAGATAGATTATGGATGCATTTCAGTTTGAAAGTATATGTTCCTAAATATTAAAAAAAGAAAAAAAATGTTTAAGCTTTACAAAAGGAAAATTTTCTACTATGGAAAAATCCATGGATAATGCAAAAGTAGTATATGAAAAAGCAAAATTTTTTCAGTTTTACAAGCAGGTTGGTTTTTTTTTTTTTTTTTTTTCCAGAAAATCATCTGTAAGTGTCCTTTAGTAGCTACAGACCTTTTAGGTATTTGTTTTCTAACTCTTGTTATTGCAGTATAACAGGCTTATAGAAAAATACACAGAATGTAAATGTAAAGCAAAATGTAAAACCACAAAGCAAAGCTGGTGTTATTACATCAGAGATCAAGAGCAAGTGCTAAACGAGAGGTGCCCCTCTTCTCCTTTCAATCTCTGCCCACTCTGTCCTCTGAAAAGGCAACCTACTCATTCAATTCCAGGGCTATAGTTTAGTTTGCCTATTTCTGAATTTCCTATGAATGGAATCATTGGGTACATGCTCTTACGAATGGCTTTTTTCTTTCATTCAATATTGTGAGACTTACTCATGTTACTGCTTATAGGTATAGTTCATTCACTGCTGCAATGTTATATTCTAATGAATATTACATAGTTTATTATATTTATCCAGTTTACTGTTAAGGGTCATCTTGGTTATTTCTAGTTGGGAGCTAACGCTGCTGCTATGGACATTCCTTCTCATGATTCCCATTACTTCCCATCCTCTAGTACCCCAGAAAACTACCTTGTGCCTCCTTTCCTCTATCCTGGCAAAGGAACCACTCTTCTGTCCTTAACCATAGTATATATTTTGTTATGCTGTCATCCATTTTACAAATACACTATATTTTATTCATTCTGCTGATGAAAATTTGATTATTTCCATTTTGACTACTATAAATAAAATTTCTATGAACATTCCTGAACACACTTTTGGTGGATATATGTACTCATTTATCTTGAGTATATATCCAGGAGTGAGTCATAGAGTATACGTGTTTTTAAATTTATGAGGTTGACAGTGGTTAATAAGATTATATAGGTTTCAAGTGTACAATAACACATCGTAAGTACACTGCAGTGTGTGTGCACTAAAGTCAGATCTACTTCCGTCACGATATATTTTACCCCCATTACCCTTTTCTAACCCCCCTCCCACCTTTCCCTCTACTAACCACCATACTATTGTTTGTACCTATGAGTTTATGTCTTGTTTGTTGCTTTTAGTTTTATATCCCCACATATGAGTAAAATCATATGGTTCTTGACCTTTTTCTGTTTTGATTTGCTTAGCATATTCTCAAGATCCATCCATACTGTCACAAAAAAAGTAGTTCATCTTTTCTTATGGCTGAGTAATGTTCCATTGTATATACATACCACATGAACCACATCTTTATCCAATCATCTACTGAAGGACACACCGGTTTTTCCTACATCTTGCCCACTGTGAATAATGCTGCAGTGAGCACAGGGGTACATATATCTTAACAAATAAATATTTTCAAAATTTTGAGGTAGATACCCAGAAGAGGAATGGATTGCTGGGTCACATAGTAATTCTATTCTTAATTTCTGAAGGAACCTCCATACTGTTTTCCATAGTGGCTGTACGAACTTACATTCCCACCAGCAGTGTGAGGGTTCCTTTTTGCCCACAACCTCACTGTGGTTTTGATTTGCATTTACCTAATAGGTAGTGAAGTTGAGCATCTTTTCCTATATCTATTGGCCATTTGTATGTTTTCCTGGGAATACTGTCTGTTCAGGTCCTCTGCCCATTTTTAAATTGGATTATTTTCTTGTTGAGTTGTATGAATTCTTTATATATTTTGGATATTAGCCCCTTATCAGAGGTTTTGTTTCCAAATATCTTCTATTTGATTGACTGCCTCTTTGTTTTGTTTATAGTTTTCTTTGCTATGGAGATTGCTATATATTTATTTTTGCCTTTACCTCCCTTGCCTTTGAGGTCAAATTCATAAAATCCTCTCTAAGACCAAGGTCCACACGTTCAGTACCTATGTTTTCTTCTAAGCATTTTGTTTCAGGTCTTATGTTGTCTTTGAAACATTTTGAGTTAATTTTTGTGTATGGTGACAAATAACTGTCCAATTTCATTCTTTTGCATGTGGCTTTCCAATTTTCCCAAAATGATGTACTGAAAAAGGCTTTCTTTTCCTCATCGTATGTTTTTGGCTCCTTTGTCGAAATGGTTTGCCCATGTATATTTGAGTTTATTTCTGGGGTCTCAATTCTGTTCCATTGGTCTATGTGTCTGTTTTTCTGCCAAAACTATGCTGTTTTGATTATTGTTGTTTTGCAGTATAACTTGAAGTCAGGGAGTGTCCTGAGTTTTTTCTCAGGATTGCTTTGGCTCTTCAGGGTATTTTGTAGATCCATACAGATCTGATGATTTTTTGTTCTATTTCTTTAAAAAATGCCATTGGGATTTTGATGGGGATTACATTAAATCTTCCAATCCACGATCACACAGTATCTTTCTATTTCTCTGTGTCTTCGATTTCTTTTAATAATGTCTTGTAGTTTACAGTGTATAGGTCTTTCACATCATTTGTTAAGTTTGTTCCAAGGTATTTTATCGTTTGTTGCAATTACAAAGAAAATATTTTTTATTTCTTTTTCCAAAATTCCATCGTCAGTATATAGGAGCACGGGAATTATTTACATTTATTTTGTATCCTGCTTTACTATATCTGTGTATTGTTTCTAACAGTTTTTTTTTTTTCCAGAGTCTGTAGGGTTTTCTATATAAAGAATCATGATGTCTGCAAAATGTGACAATTTTCTTCTTTATTCCCAATCTGGATGCCTTTTATTTCTTTCTCTTGCCCGATTGCTGTGGTTAGGACTTCCAATGCTGTGTTGAATAAAAGAAAAAGGCATCTTTGTCTTGTTCCTGATCTTAGAAGAAAACCTTTCAGTTTTTCACTATTAAGTATGATGTTAGCTTAGGGTTTGTCATATATGGCCTTTATTATGTTAAGGTACTTTCCTTCTATACCCATCTTATTAACTGTTTCAATCATAGATGTTTTATCTTATAAAATGCTTTTTCTGCATCTATTGATATAATCATATAATTTTCATCCTTTGTTTATGTGGTGTATCACACTGATCAATTTGCATATGTTGAACCTTCCTTGCACTCCTGGAAAGAACCCTACTTGATTATAATGTATAATCTTTTTAATGTTATTGTATTCAATTTGCTGGTATTTTGTTTAGGATTTTCACATCTGTATTCATCAGAGGTACTGGTCTGTAGTTTTCTTTTTTTGTGTTATCCTTGTTAGGTTTTGGTATCAGGTAATGTTGATCTCATAAAATAAGTTAGGAAGTATTACCCCCTTCTTCAATTTTTTTTGGAAGAGTTTGAGAAGAACAGGTATTAAATCATCTTTGAATGTGGTAGAATTCACTAGTAAAGCCATCTGGTCCTGGACTTCTTGGGAGGTTTTTGATGATGGTTTCCATTTTCTTATTGTTGATTGGTCTATTAGATTTTCTAGTTTTTTATGATTCAGTCTAGTAAGGTTATGTTTCCAAGAACTTGTTCATTTCTTCTAGGTTATTGAATTTGGTGGCATATAGTCTTTCACAGTATACTTATATGATTCTTTGTACTTCTGTGATATCAGTTATAACTTATCTTTTGTTTCTGATTTTGGGTTTTTCCTCCTTTTTCCTTATAAGTATATAGCCAGGGACTTGTTGATTTTTATCAATCTGTTCAAAGAACTAGCTCTTTGTTGCATTATTTTTTTCTATTGTCCTTTTGTTCTCTTATTTCATTTAGTTCTCCTCTAATTTTTATTATTTCCTTCCTTGCTGACTTGGGGCTTCATTTGTTCTTTTTCTAGTTAAGATGTAATGTTATTTATTCAGGATTTTTCTTATTTTTTGATATAGGCGTATAATGATATAAACTTCCTTCTTATTACCACTTTTGCTGCATCCCAGAAGTTTTGATATATCATACTGTCATTCTCATTTGTCTCTATCTTTTGATCTCTTTTATTTTTCTTTGACCCAGTTGTTCTTTAGTATCGTGCTGTTCAATTTCTACATATATGTGGATTTTCCTCACTTTTTGCAGTTGATTTCCAATTTCAAAGTACTGTGGTTGAATATGCTTGGTATGATTTCAATCTTCTTAAATTTTTTTAAACTAGTTTTGTATTCCAACATATGACCTATCCTTGAGAATGTTCCATGGGCACTAGCGAAGCATGTATAATCTGGTGTTCTGGAATGAAAGGCTCTGTAAATGCCTATTATGTCCATTCGATCTAATATGCCATTTAAGGCTGATATTCCCTTATTGATTTTCTGAATCTACTCATAGCTTTCAATGGGGTATTTTAGTCCTCTACTATAAATGTATGTTACTTTCTCCCTTTTGTTCTATTAGTAGTTGCTTTACATATTTTGGCGCTCCCTGACTGGGTGGATGTATGTTGAAAGTCTTATGTCTTCTTGTGTTGTCCCCTTTATCGTTTTTAGATGTCTCTTGTTATCTTTTTTCCTTGAAATCCTTGAAATCTATTTTGTCAGTGTATAGCTACATCTACTTTTCTCTGGATGGCATTTGCTTGGGTATTATTTTCCACCCTTTCACTCAGTCTAATTTGTTCTTATAGCTGAGGTATGTCTCCAGCAGGCAGCATATAGTTGGGTTTTGTTTTTTGATATAATCTGCTACGCTGGTTTTTTTCTTTTCTTTTTTCTTTTTTTTTTGGTGAGTTCGGTCCATTTACATTTAGGGCGATTATTGATGTATGAGAATTTTCTAAAGCCATTTTATCTTTTGTTTTCTGGTAGCTCAGGGTCTCCATTGTTTCTTTGTACTTGTTTTTCTGTTTTTAGTTTGGTGTACTCTGTTTTGTCCCCCCTCTGCTTTCTATGTTGTGTCTCAGTTCTGGAATTTGTGTGGTTATCATTAAATTTATGTAAAAGAAAGTTCCACACATACAGTATTCCTTTTTCTTCTAGGTACATCATATCTCCATTCCCCTTCGCAAATTCAAAACTTTACCCTCTCCCTGTTTGTTTTTGTTGTCACAAATGATCCCTATTTATGCTAAGTTCATTTCCAAGTTCCAGTAGCTATTACAGTTTTCTTCTTTTTTAATGTTTTACCATCTTATTTAACCTTTATATTTAAGTATATAATCGCTTATTCTGAATAAAGGTTGCAGTTTCCTGCTTGTTATTCATCATACTTAGAGTTTGGTATCCTTTTGTCTTTTTGTCTTTGGTAGAATAACTCCCTTCAGTATTCCTATAATGCAGGTCTTGAAGTGGAAAATTCAGCTTCTGTATGTCTGGGAAAGCCTTTATTTCTCTTTCATAGGATAACTTTGCTAAATATATTATTCTTGGCTGGCAATTTTACAATAGATTGAACATTTGATTCCACTCCCTCCCAGCTTACAGAATTTCTGCTGAAAAAATCCAGATAATCTAATGGAATTTCCTTTATAGGTTACCATCTTTTTATCTGGCTACATTGAGAATTCCTTGTCCTTAGTTTTTGACAATTTTAATATAATGTGCTTGGAGAAGGCCTTTTTGTATTGAGATAATTACGTGTTCGATTGCTTCTTGGATTCCAGGATCCAGTGTTTTCCATAGATTTGGGAAGTTCTCATTGATTATTTGTTTGAGCAGGTTCTCTGTTCCCTTCTGTTTTCTTCTGGTATACCCATTCCATTATTTTTTATTTTGTTCTTTTTGATGGAGTCATATAGTTCTTGTCCTTTTTTTCCTTTTTCCTTTTTATTAACTCTCAAGTTTCTTCTTCCATCTGCATTATTTCTAGATTTCTGTCTTCAATATCATTGATTCTTTCCTCTATCTGGTCAGTTCGTTTCCTAAGCTCACTAGTTCATTCATCATCTCTGAGTTCAGTTCCAGAATTTCTATTTGGTTCTTTTTTAAAGTTTCAATCTCTTTGATAAACTACTCCTTGTGTTCATTGATTTATCTCTGAGCTCATTAAATTGCCTTAGTTTTCTTACATCTCATTTTATTTTCAGGACTAGAATCTTGAATTCTCTGTCATTTAAATCATAGTTCCTTGTCTAAGTTTATTTTCTGGAGATTTTTCATTTTCTTTCTGAGCTGCTTTGTTACCTGTTGGTTGTTCGTATCATTTGATGGATTATTTCTCTGCCGAGTCATGTATAGGGATGAATGCTGCCCCCCCCTTTTTTTGAGTGATACCTCTTTAAGTAGGTTAAAAAGAGGTCTTTCTTTTTCCTATATGTGGCACTGGAATATAACTGTTTTATTTTCTCTTGCCCTGCTCCAGCTTCTCCATCTCTGCAGGGTGGTAGAAAATGCCTTATATTCCCTGGGGAGATGGATGCCTCCTCTGTGACCAACTCACCTCAGTCTCAGGGCACCACCCTCACGGAGGAATGCAGTAGGCAATGGCGTTCTAAGCCCATGAAATCCCGGCACTGCCCACTATGGCCAGACGTAGTACCACACTGCCCCAGATGTCCCAGGTGCCCCTGCTGGGATAAACCACAGGGAGGCCATTTGTGCATTTGTGGCTTTGTTCTCTTCCCAGTAATGGTGACTGCCAGACCTCAGCTGCCTCATTTCTATATCTCCATCCATCACTGGAATTAGCCAGTGTGCTTGCACTCAGGAACTGTCTCTTCAGTTCTCAGGGCTGTAGATTCTGTTCTGTAACCCAACACTCATTGCTACAACTTCTTCTGGGGCCCAGGCCTCGGAAGGTGAGGGGAGGTGAGCTCTAAGAAGGTGCAGGGAGGCAGCCAGGCTCCATGGCTTTGTTTTCTGCCTGGTGATGGCAGCTTCTTGAACACAACTGTCGCACCTCTGTTCCGTCTCTGCCCCAATCACTGATTACCCACATTCAGTTGTTTCGATGTGTGGATTTCTTCAGATACGTTTATGTGTTGACTCTGTTGAATTATAGCTGTTTAACTTGTAACTTTAATGGGAGAAAACGATCAGGGGAATCTCTCATGCGCCATGCTTCTGACTTACTTATTTTTTTAACTTTAGTAAATACTGCTGTTTTGACTGTTTAAAAATACTTTAGAGTAATAATCAGTTTGATTGTCTGGAGTAATAATCAGTTTGATTGTCTGGAGTTCTTTATATTCAGAATATGAATCCTTTGTCAATATCAATATTACAGTTTGAACTTCTCCCAGTCTATTGTAACATTTTCTTTCTCTTAAGAGTGTCATTTTAGGGTGTTCTGCTCAAGATGGTAGAGGTAAATGTTGTGCTTTCCTCCCACAATTTAATTACACTGAACCTGGAGAAGCTCTTGAAGACTAGTTAAACAGAACTCCTATAACTAAGAATATAAAGAAGTCATGTCCTCACAAAAACTCACCCTAAGCTCTAGCAGAGACAGCAGCCGGAAAAGTGTTAGAACATAGGGGGAGGAACTGAATGGCCTGGTTTCAGGATAAGGACTAGAGGAGCAGGTGCCATTGTCTCTGTATTGAACTATCCTGACACCCAGCCTGCAGGCACAGGTGGGCTCCAAGTCTGAATCTCTATTAACTAGCTATCACTCTTCTTACCCTATCTTGGTGATTCTCTGAGACCCTTCCCAGCCTCTTTCAGGCCATCTACACAAGCTGCCAGCCTGGGCTCATGCTGAAGACTTCTCTAAAATCTCTGAAAAGTCCACAAACTCCAGACAAGCAATGGCTGGCCTTGCCATGCCTTATATGTCTTGCTAAGTGGATGCAACATGGAATTAGTGGCAGCCAGGTGGTTACGCACAGCATAGGCAGCTACCAACCTCAATCACTTTATAATTTCTATCAAGTGACCTTGGCCTGCACCAGAGCCTGCCCCAAAAAGCCTCAGAACCAACACACCTGGTTTCCATCTTCAGACCACATCAGAGCACCACCCAATCAACACTACAAATGACACACCCAAAAGGTGGACTTGGCAGGCACCAGAGCACCACTAAAGTGAATCCCACTCCACAGAGTTAGCTGCCACATAACAGCTTGTTTGCTGTAGTCACATCCAGCCCTCATAGCCAGTCAGCCTAGGGTCAATCTCACCTAATGATGTGCCAACAGCAATCCAGCTCAACTACAATAGGAGAGCACATACAACCACACAAAGGACACCCCTAGAGCACTTGGCTCAGGTTAATAGGGAGACTATGCCACTGGCCCCACAAGACACCTACTATATAAGGCCATCCTGTCAAGACTGGAAGATATAGCAGATCTACCTTCTATAGAGAAACAACACAGGGAGGTAGCCAAAATGAAGAGGCAAAAAAAAAAAAAAATGTCCAAAATAAAAGAACAAAACTCCTGATAAAGAACTAAACAAAATGGAGACAATCTACCAGGCAGAGTTCAAAACACTGTTTATAAGATGCACAACAAACTTAGGGGAAGAAAATAGATGACCTCAGTGAGAACTTCAAAAAAAAAAAAAGAAGAAGCATATAAAAAAGGAAATAGAAGCCATAAAAAAAAATCAGAGATGAATACGATAACTGAAATGAAGAATATATTAGGTGGAATTAATAGCTGATGAGATGAAACAGAGATGGAGTGAGCAATTTGGAAGACAAGGTATGGAAAACATCCAATCAGATCAGCCAAAAGAAAAAAGAATCCAAAAGAATGAGGATAGTTTAAGGGACCTCTGGCACAACATCAAGTGTACCAACATTCACATCATAGACCAGAAGGAAATGAGGGAGAGCAAGGAACTGAAAATCTATTTGAAGAAATAATATGTGACAACTTCTCTAACCTGGTAAAGGAAATAGACATACAAGACCAGAAGTATAGAGAGTCCCAAACAAGATGAACCCAAAGACACACATAGCAAGATATGTTATAATCAAAATGTTAAAGGTTAAAGACAAAGATTCTTAAAAGCAGTAAGTAAGAGAAAAGCAGTTACTCATAAGAGAGCTCCCATAAGACTATCAGTTGATTTCTCAGCAGGACCTTTGCAGGCCAGAAGGGACCGGCATTAAATATTCAAAGTCATGAAAACAAGGACCTACAACCAAGATCACTTTACCCAGCAAGGCTATCATTTAGAAAGAAAGGATAAATAAAGAGCTTCCCACACAAGAAAAAGTTAAAGGAGTTCATCACTAGTGTAAGAAATGTTAAATGGACTTCTTTAAGAAGAAGAAAAACTGAAGTATGAATAAGAAGATACTGCAAAGTAAAAAAATTCTGACAGGGAAACACATAATAACGGCAGTGGATCAACTAATACTAAAGTTAGTACAAAGGTTAAAAGGTAAAAGTAGGATATGAAGCAGTACATGGTAACCACAAAGAGATATAGAATACTCAAACACAAAAAAGGAACAAAATCTTACTATTTGCAACAACATGGATGGAACTAGAGTATTATACTAAGTGAAATATGTCAGACAGAGAAAGAAAAATAAATACTATGATTTCACTTATATGTAGAATTTAAAAAACAAAATAAATGAACAAGCAAGACAGAAGGAATCACAGATACAGAGAACTGATGATTGCCAGACAGGAGGAGGTTTGGGGGACTGGTAAAAAAGGTGAAGTACAAATTGGCAGTTATAAATAGTCACGGGGGTGTTATATAATATCTAACTACTATGCTGTATACCTAAAACTAATATACTATTAAATGTCAAATGTAATTGACAAAACATTTTTAATAAAGTGTCATTTTATAAAAAGTACTTTTAAAAAACCCAATTCTCAACCATATCTTTTATGGTTAGTGCTTTTTAATGTCCTGTTTAAGGAATCTTATACCAATTTTTCACATTTGGGTCTGTGGTTTATCTTTAATCTAATGAGGCTGGGTTAAAGATAACCAACTGACTCAGCACCCTGTATTAAAAGGGATATCCATTCCCTATTGTAACGCAACGGTACTTTGTGGTAAATCAAGTGTTCATATACTTCTAGTTCTATTTCTAGACTTTACTCTGTTACATTTGTCTATCCTTATGCCAATACCAATGTATTTAATTACGGTAGCTTACAATAAGTTTTAATACCTAATAGTGTAACTCCTCCAGCTTTGTGTTGTTTCTGGATTGCCATGGTCATTCTAGTCATTGGCACTTTCATATGAACTTTACAATCTACTTTCCAATCCACAAAGAATACTGCTGAGATTTTGATTAGAAATACATTCCATCTACATATTAATTGGGGAAAAACTGACATCTTAATAATACTGACCCTTCCAAATAATGAACTAGGTATAATTTCTTTGTGTCTTCTTTAATTTTTCTTAGCAACTCTGTAGTTTTCAATGTAGAAGTCTTCCACATCTTTCACTAGATTTGTTCCTATTTTATGTTTTCTTATGCTAGTATAAATGTTATTTATATATCTTACTTTCTAATTATTTGTTATACAAAGAAAAATAACATCAGGGAAATGCAAATCAAAACCACGATGAGAAATTACCTCATATCTGCTGGAATGACTATTATAAAAGACAAGAAATAAGTTTTGGCAAGGATGTGGAGAAAAGAGAACACTCATGCACTGTTGGTGGAAATGTATACTGGTGCAGCCACGATGGAAAATAGTATGAAGGCTCTTCAAAAAATTAAATTATAGAACTACCATATGATCCAGCAATTCCACTTCTGGGTATTTATCTGAGGAAAACAAAACACTAACTCGAAAGATATATGCACCTCCATGTTCACTGCAGCATTATTTACAATAGCGAAGAAACAGAAGTAGCCTCAATATCTATCAATAGATAAATTTAAAAATATGATACACCTACACAATGGAGTATTATTCACCAACAAAGAAGAAGAAAATCTTTTCATTTGTAACAACATGGATGGACCTTTGAGGGTATTATGCTAAGTGAAAGAAGCCAGACAAAGACAAATACCATATGATGTCACTTGTTGTGGAACCAAAAACAAAACAAAGGCTGAGATCATAGATACACAGAACAGATCAGTGGTTGCCAAAGGCAGAGGGTGGAGGGTGGGCGAAACGGGTAAAGAGGATTAAAAGTTGCAAATTTCCACTTATAAGTGCTTGGGATGTAATGTACACTACGGTGGTTATAGTTAATAACACTTTATTGTATATTTGAAAGTTGCTGAGTAAATCTTAAAGTTCTCATCACAAGAAGAAAAAGTTTTGTTAACTGTGTGGTGAGGAATTCTAACTAGACTTATTGTGGTGATCATTTCATAATATAGATGGTCCCCAATTTACAATAGTCAACTTAAGATTTTCAGTGTTACGATGATGCGAAAGTAATATGCATATTAAATTACATAAGATATTCAAAACTTTATTATAAAATACGCTTTGGGTTAGATGATTTTGCCCAATTATAGGCTAGTTTAAGTGTTCTGAGCATGTTTAAGGTTGGATAGGCTAAGCTATGATGTTTGATATTAGGTGATTAAATGCATTTTTGAGTTACTTTTCAACTTATGATGGGTTTCTTTGGAGGTAACCCCAATGAAAATTGAGTAGCTTCTTTATATACAAATATCAAATTGTTATGTTGTAGACCTGAAACTAATATAATGTTATAGGTCAAATATATCTCCAAAAAGAAATGGTTGTTCCCCTAATAGCCTAGGAGAGTAAGCACAGCAAAATTATTCAGTGAGTACTTAAATTTAGTTTTATTTCCAGAATTGTTAGAAATAATTGGATAACCAAAAAAGTTATTGGTATTTGTTACCTCACTTTTTCCCAGCAATTTGAAAATTGCAGATTAATTTTAATAGTTTTATATGATTTGTACTACTTATAAATAATCATGTCATCTGTGAATGGCATTTTACTTCCTTTTTCTCAATTTTATATCTTTTATTTCTATTGCTTGTCTTATTACACTAGCCAAGACTTCCAATAAAATGTCGAACAAAATGGTGATAATGAACATACCTGTTTTGTTCCTGAACTTGGGTGGGGGAAGCACTGAATATTTTAATCAGTATGATTTTAACTGAAGGATTTTTGTAGATGCAAATATCCTTTCTATTCCTATTTTAATAAGAGTTTATATCATGAAAGAGTATTAAATTTTGCCAAATTGTTTTTCTGTGTCTATAAGTAAACACAATAGTTTTTCTTTGTTAGGGTATAGAATTACATTGATCAATTTTGATGTTAAGCCAGCTATATTTCTAGAATCCACATGCTCATGATACATGATCATTTTCATATATCACTGGATTCAGTTTGCCAATATTTAACATTTTTAAATCTACGTTTGTGATATTATTTTCTTTTCTTATAATGATTACATAGGGCCCTAACCTCATAAAATAAGTGGGGATCTTTTTCTCTTTCTTTTCTATTACCTAGGAGAGTCTGTGTTAAGAATGGTATTATTTCTTAAGTATCTGGAAGAATTGACCAGTGAAGCCAAATGAATCAGGCATTTTCTCTACAGAAATTTTTAAATTAAGGATTCTGTTTCTTATCAGATATAGGACTATTCACATTTTCTAATTCTTCTTATATTAGTTTTGTTAAGAATTTAAGATTTGTTCATTTAGTCTATAATGCATAATTAAGTTATTTTTATAATATCCTTTTTAATATTTATGTGCAATGGTATCTTTTTCATTCATGATATTGTTCATTTCTGTTTATCTACCTACCTATCTACGTATGTACATACATACTACCTACCTATTTTGTGGGGATTATGGGGTAATTCAAGCCAAAGTTTTATCAATTTTATCAATCTTTTCAAGAAATCAACTCTTAGCACTTTAAATTTCCTCTATTGTATTTTTTTTTCATTGACTTCTGCTCATATCTTGATGATGATGATGATGATGCCTGCTGTTAAATCTATCCACTGAGTTCATAATTCAGCTGTGTTTTTTAGTTCTAAACTTGCCACTTTTTTAATGGTTTCCAGTTTTCTGGTGCAATTATCAAGATTTCCTTTTATTTCTGAACATATACAACATGGTAATTTTAGCCTGTATCTGGTAATTCCATTACCTGGATACCCTATAGGGAGTCTATTTATGTTGGTTTATTTCTCTTGACTTTTGATGTTATTCCTTATGCAGCTGGGGGTCTTATTATTATTATTATTATTATTATTATTATTTTATTGCTGCTGCTGCTGTTGTTATTATTATTATTCATTAGACTTAGAGAAGTTTTAGGTTTACAGAAAATTCTAACAGGAAGTGGAGAGGTCCCATATATAGTCTCTCCCTTCATGTAGTTCCCCCTATTATTAAAATCTTGCATTAGTGTTGTACATTTTTTGAAACTGATGAACCAACATTGATACATTATCATTAAGTAAAGTCCACAGTTTACTCTTTGTGTTGTATAGTTCTATGAGTTTTGTCAAATGCATAATAACATATACTCATTATTACAGTATCATACAAGATAGTTTCATTGCCCTAAAAATTCCCTGTGTTCTATCTATTCATCCCTTCCCTTCACCCCCAGAACTTCTGGCAACCATTGAATTTTTGTTGCTTCCACAGTTTTGGTTTTTTCAAAATGTTATACAGTTGAAATCATACAGTATGTAGTCTTTTCAGACTGGCTTATTTAGCAATATGCATTCAAGGTTCCTCCATGTCTTTGCATGGCTTGATAGCTCACTTATTTATAACACTAAGTAACATTCCATTGTATGATACGGCACAGATTTTCTCATTCATTCACCTATTGGAGGACATTTTGGTTGCTAAGTTTTGGCAATAATGAATAAAGCTGCTATAAACATTTGTGTGCAGGTGTGTTTTCTGTTTGGGGTTTTTTTTTTTTGTTTTTTTTTTTTTTGGTATGAACATAAGTTTTCAACTAATTTGAATAAATACCTAGGAGCATGATCAGTGGATCGTATGGTAAGACTACGTTTAGCTTTATAAGAAACTGCCAAAGGGTCTTCTAAAATGGCTGTACCTACCAGCAATGAATGAGACTTCCTGTTGTTCCATATACTTGCCAGTATTTGGTACCATGAGTGTTTTGGATTTTGGAGATTCTAATAGGTGTGTAGTGGTATCTGTTTTCTATTTAGAGCTGGACATATCAAAAATTGGGGGAAAATCTCCAAGTTTACAATGTTATTGTCCCTTAAAGTAAATTTACATTTGTTCCTTGCAGGCAGCTAGGAGCACAACAATGTAGATAAATACTCAGTTTTAAGGACTGAGATGTTCTGAAGCTGTGCTTCAAGACTTGCAAGGGCCAGGTATATTCCTTTAGAGTCCAACCCAAAGCACAAGAGGACTTACCTTAGAGGGAATCTGAGTCCCTCTCCCTGGAAGATTCAGAAATCCAAGTTTTGTTCCCCAAACCCTATGAGGTTGTCATGAGCTTTCCTTCATTTCTCAGCTTTTCGGCTGTCTCTTTTAGAGTCAGTACTTTTCACAAAAGAAAAAAAACTGAAATGTCATGCTCACCTCTTTAGGTTTCTTATCTCTCCAAGATTGCTAATTCTCTGCCCTTCACGGAGACATTTTTTTAAAAATATTTTATCCAATTCTAATTCTCATGTGGAGAGCTGATCCACTTGTTTCCCATAGTTTGTATCTGCTAATTCCACTATCAAAATCATGTGCTCCTTTTAGATATTTTAGTTCAAATGATAGCAAACATTTAAAAGATGGATATGCTTAATACTTCATTATTATATGACTATATAAACCTGCAATCTTAAAATCTAGTTAGGTTTCTCCATTTGTATTGCTCCTTTAAATTACAGTAAAATACAAAATTTTTTACTTTCATCATCACCAAATCTTAATTGAGCATACGCGCACACACACACAGCAAGAGCGCACACTTAACTGGGCCCTATATCAATCATAGCTAATACAAAATACAGGGATTTCTGAAGGGCATTCCAGTCTGTAATTATGAAATTAGGAGAGATGGTTTTCTAAAAAGGATAAGTAGTGAATTAAAGAGAATCTATAGGAATCATGATATTACCTGAAGATTCTCCAGAGGGGATTAATGGATAAAAAGCATTGTTTGAGATGATAATGGATAAAAAGCATTGTTTGAGATGATTAATATGGCATCAGTATACAGGGACAGGCTCTAAAGTTTGCTTAAGAGGTAAATCTGAAAATAAGTTTCCTAAAGACAGAGTTCAGGACAATGTTGTCCTCCTCCTCATCATAGTAAAAACAACCATTTACTAAGCACTTACTATTTTCCAGGAACTGAGCGAGAATTCAGTAAAAACACTGGTTGATTGGTTGACTGAAAGACCTGATGAATGCCTTGGATTCCATCACTACTAATCATTTCCTTGTGGATACCCCTATTGCCTCGACCCAAGTCTCCGTTTCTTCAGACTTACCGGAAAAACTCCGACCTTAGTTAAATACAACTGTCTACTGATTGCTTGCCTGAACCTACACAACTGAACGCAGCTGATACACAACTATGCTGACTGGTCTCACCTTTTATTAACCACTACTAACTTCAGATGGGCCTTGGCAATTCAACTAATTTTCCCTAATCCAATAACTCTCTCAAACTCATATTATTTTTTAACTCCTTGTCTCTCTTCGAATCGCTAACACCTCCATTCTTCAGAGTCTGACCTGATGAGAGGACTGATTCCTTTCTGCACTGAGAAAATAGCAGCAATCAGTAGAGAATTTGCACACATTTCCACTACACTTATAAATTTACAAGAAATGTGTAATCATATATTCTTTTTTTCCAGTTATAGTACATACACTGTGTTCTTATCCCTTCCACCTCTGAAATGAATCTAATGTTTTTCTAATACAGAATATCATTTCTATAAGTTGATTTTTCTGATGCTACTGAATCATCCTATAATTTTCCCCTTCTAAAAAACAGCCTTTGACCTCCATGACCTTCCCTAGCTACTACCCCAGGTCTCTGGTTCTTCTTAACAAAGCTCCTTAGAAAAACTTTAATTTTTCTCATCCAATTCCTTGATTCCACTTCGAACCCACTTGCATACCTACTACTCTAAGGAAATAACTCGACAAAGCCGCCAATAATCACCACATAGCCATATGAATTCTTAAGCCTTTATATTACCATTTTATCATGATACTCTCAATGTCATTGACACAGCTAGTCCTTCTTGAAGCATTTTTCTTCACTTGGCAACCAGTACTTGGTTCTCCTTCTACCATACTGGCCACTCCTGTGTCTCATCTTCTCAAATTCTACACTTTAGAATTCCTCAAAGCTCAACCCTCAGATACATTACCTTCTCAGTCTTCTTTCATTTCCTAGATGACTTAATTTAATCCCATTGCTTTCAATATTTATATCCTGACGACTCCCAAATCTTTATTTCTAGTGCAGTCCTCTCCCCTGAACTCCTGCCACATAGCCGCCAGACTACTACTTAACATCACCACACAGAGGTCTAATGGGCATCTCAGAGAGTCAACATGTCCAAAGGAGGCATCTTTATTGTACCACCAAACCTGAGACTCTGAACTAAGATGCTAGCAATAGGGAAAAAAAAAATGGGGTGGGAAAAAATATGAGAGACGTCATAAAGGAAGAATTCACAGGCCCTAGTGACTGTACTGGGTTGAACAGTTTCTCCCAAATATTTATGTCCACCCAGAACCTCAGAATGTGACAATGATATAATATAATATATTTGGTCTTTGTCCTGGGTTTCTAGCACAGTGCTTCAAAAACTCTTGGAATTTCCTGAGAGGAGTATTTTTGTTATTCATAACCAGCCCTTTTCAATCATACCTGAGTTTAAGCTAATGAGGTGACTTAGGGTAGGGCCCCTAGATAGCCTCAGATGAGGCTGGTCACCAGAGAAGGTGAGAACTTTCAGCCCACCCTACCTCCTACCCCAATCTCTATTTCTGAAAGGGGGAAAGAGACTGATCTCTATAAAGACTTGAACAATGAGACCCAGAAAGCTTCCAAGTTGATGAACACACTGATTTGCTAAGTGGGCATGAAAGCTCTGTGCCTCCCCTTTACATTCCTTGCCCTACACATCTCTTCCATTTGGTGTTCCTTTTGTCCTTAATATAAACTTGTAGGTGCAAATAAAATGTTTTCCTAAGTTCTGTGAGACATTCTAGCAGTATTGAACCTGAGGAGAGGATCATGGGAATTTCCTAATTTTATAGCCGGCTGGTCAGAAGTACAGGTAGCCTGGGAATTGGCATCTGCAATAAAGGCAGTCTTGTGAGACTGAACCCTTTAATTTATGGAATCTGATATAATACCAACATTTAACAGAATGTTGGACACCCACTGGCTGTCCAGAGTATTAGAAAATTTGTTGGTGGTGTTAAAAACACTCTAAAGTGACCTTACTTGGAAAAAGAATCTTTACTGATATAATCAAGTTAAGATGAGGTTTCTCTGGATTGGGATAGGCCCAAAATCCAATATGACTGGTGTCCTTATAAAAAGAGAGACATCTGGACACAGAGATACAGACACATAGGGAGAACACCTTATGAAGATAGAGGTAGAGAATGAAGTGATATATCTAAAGCTAAGGGACACCAAGAATTGCTAAAAACCACCAGAAGCTAAGAGAGAGGCAAGAAACAGATTCTCTTTTGGAGGGAGCATAGCTTGATTTTGGACTTCTGGCATCTTGATTTTGGACTTCTAACTTCCAGAATGGTGAGAATAAATTTCTGTTGTTTTAAGCCACTCATTAAAAAAAGCCAAGAGTTGAAGTTATCTGTTATAGCAGCTATAGGAAGCTAATACAGTGATTAACTAGATTTGAGAAAGGGAGCCCTCAGGATGAATCAAACATCTGACTCTGAAGTGATTGTAAGAATGGCCTTCTACTGAACGAAATGAAAGTCCAGAAGGCAAACTGGCTATAAAGACTGATTTTAATTTTGACTTTAGCAGTCCAATACAGTCACAGAAGAGTACAATGGATGTCTTAGTATTACAAACATTACAACACAAAAGAGTACTAGAAAAATCAAGAGAATACTGATGCAAGTATCACAGCTGGGATTCCCCTTTTACCACCTAGCTTCTACCTCCATATCCATTCTCCACTAAATCAAGCTCCCCTTTCCAAGTCAACTTAGTTCTGTCCTTTTATTCTTCTAAAATTTCCAAACTCTCAAATGCTTAATTATCTCTCTCTAATCTGAAGTACTCATCTCCAAGCTTTGCATTCCATTATTTCTATTTATCTACACAATATCTTCACTTGAGAGTCTAGGACATATCTACATGGATACATTGCTATTATTCGGTAACTGACATATGTTTAATCAAATATATCTTCTCTTTCTACTTCTCAACTGACACATGTTCTTAATTCCATTATGACAACTACATTGGTTTCCTCTCATGGCTAAAATACTTCAATTTTGCTCTTTCTTCTTATTTAGCACTACATGCTGTAATTTCCCGCCCCCCTTCAGGATACTTCTGGAAGTCACCTTTCATCTTCATTCCTATACCCCTAGCCCAAATTCCAGACTTCTTATCTCATTTTAAGTTTAGAATAACAGCTTCCTAAACGGCATTCCTGTCTTCAAGGTTTCTTCTCTAGTACACTACTAGTTCTCAAACTTCTGTGTCCATACCTGGGAGTGATTAATAGTACTCTTTAGGTATTGTATGTTATTTTATTTTTCTACCTAGATATATATGGTCATCAAAGGCAGGAATTAATTATGGCTTTTATTTTCTCCTAGCATAATGCAAGGCTGCACAACATAACCAACAGATATTTTACAACCTCAAGACTATGGTACGGTTCTTTTTTTTTTTTTTTTTCTCAAAACCATTCATAATAGTATCTAACCAAGAATTATTTCAGAGAGAGATAGTTTAGAATAGCAATAACAAGTTAATTCAAGAACCTCAAAAGGAAAAGTACAACTCATACCAAGAGATCTCTCTTCGTACTCACACTTCCACAATGTGTGGAGAAAATATAGAGAAGACATCACTCACAGAAGGGCACCCCAGCTCAAGACACCTGGTCAAGCTTTACCAAACTAATCAACACAGCAAAATATCACTATGTAAACACTCTACCAAAAAACACTTACCAGAAATGACATAGCTTTATGCTTTAAAGGTTGGAGCCATAAATAAACAGCGAGCCATCTTATCTAGCCTGGGGGGAAAAATAAAGCTGCTGCTTCCCAATTTTAAGACCCTCTCACAGAAAATAACTCTAATAAAGGATTGTGATTTCTGCCCTAGAGTTAATATTTTGTGACTTGTTTTAGTCTTACTGTATAAGAACATTATGATTTTTGTAATTTAAAGAACCCAAAAAGTCTGTTGCACTTTTAAAAATTATATTTATTTAATCTTATAGCCAAAATTTTCAAATGGAAGCGTTATCTTTAACTTGAGTGGGAACAGGTTCACGTTACAGAAATTATTTGTAGTGCTTATTCTGCCCCAGGAAATGATACTCATATGGATTATGGCTACAATGAAGAGAAAAACAGTAAAGTATTTGGAATCAATGAAAGAAGGAAATTAAAAGAGTAACAGTACAGAAAAAGCACAGGATTGAGAATTGGAAGATGTAGGTTTTAGTCATAGTGATGACTCTTACTAGTCAAGTGATCTTGGCTTCCTACCACTTCAGTTTCCTAATCTATAAAATCTATCTGAATGCTAAGTTGTTTCTAGCTCTAAAATTGTATATATTTGTATATACTTTTTTATAGTATTTCTATGTCACCCACATTGTCTCTTTTTCCATTTTAATTGATGTAAAACTGTAAGCCTCTAGGGCAGTGTCCCCCAAAGGAGAACAGCTCTGGGTAATAATAATTATTCACTCGACTGAGTTTAACAATTTCTATGGCTTCAAATCATAATCCACAGATCACATTTTAAAAACAGAAATGGATATTTGCTGTGTGCACATCCACCAATTGGCAGATATTTCAACAGGAAAAAAATTCGTCCTGGTTCATACTACTAAAGAAGTTATTTTGCAGGCTTCTTAAAAATATCACCTCTCTTCTTTATGGCATACCTGAGACTAGCTGATAAACTCTTTCACCACTGGATGTCACTTTTGCTCCAAAAGAAGTCAACCCAAATAACCTCAATAATTAGAAGTTGAACTCTAAGATGCTTATTTCTAAAACCTCAACATAAAAATTTCTCTGTGAAAAGGTCAAATCAGCTCTTGTAATTTTTAGTGATTTCTTGATAACATCTGGTTTCAGAGGCTTCTAGGTTTCAAAGAGTACAAAGAAGCATAAATAAAATTTCTAAGATCATTGCAAGCCATATAAAAATTCACTGAAATCTCAACAATACATGGCCTGAAAGAAAAAGTGATATACATGGAAAACAACACAAGTATTTATATTTGAGTATGGAACACTTGAATTCCTATACAGTAAACGCTGTTTGCTAATCTCATTGCTATATTACTTCTAGCATTACAGAAAGAAAAAGCCAAGAACATGGGGGAAGCAATGACTTTTAGACTTCTCATGCATGTTTTCACTCCAACTATCAGGATGCAATTGGCAATTATATCTAATAACATAAATAGGTGACTAGGAATAGTGTCCTTGGTTTCCAAATTTAAAATATGGAAATGATTTACAGTTTTCTTCTCTTATGTAAATATGAATGGCTAACCTTTCCAATAAATATATAGGCATTAAGATACTGGTGTAGCTATGACCAGAAGCATCTTCCTCTCATCTGAGATCTTCTTACCTCCCCAAAACCAATGCCACTACTAAGATAATTTATCAAATGGAGACATATCAAATCATTTGTGATGTCTCAACACATAACAACACACTCACCAATCTTGTGGACAATAACTGTTGAATTACTGCCACAGTGAGTCATGGTTACTGCTGGGGCCATGCTACATTCCTTGGGTTTGTTAAAGTAGAAAAAAAGTTGAAAACTACCGACAGGTGAATCATCTAATTACATTATTTCCATGATTCCCTGGACTAAAAACTAACAGTTTTTAGGTTCTGTATAAAATATGCCTACAGAAGTGAAGCTTTAAAAGGATCATGGCTGTGGGAACAAGCATGGCTATTTCAGAAGCCAGGGGGCGGTCCTAGTTAGTTCCTACTGCTGGGGCAAGGAGATGCTTGCTTCTATATTCCTGAGATGGAAACAGAAAAAGCATTTTAACCACAAAAAAATGATGTTCTAAGTATTAGTTAAGCACAGTTGAAACAGGCCTAATCATCTAGTAATTTAAATTCAGTTAAATAAGATTTGCAGTTAAACAAGGTTGGTCTAGAAACATCATTATTGAAAAACACTGTCTTGGTGGGAAAATGCATGTCAGCTCTGAAAAACTGATTTGTACACAAAATTTAGAAATAAACTTGGTTGAGCACTTTGGATTTTCCCAATTAATCTCTGCAAAGTTGACAACAAAACATTATGTTTAAATATCAAATGAAATGTATCAGTAAAATCTCAGTTTTAATTATATATTTTATTCTAAAATAGTTAACTATGTTTTACTCTATCGAAATCAGTTTAATAAGACCACTTGCCTTTTTCTGGGCAATTGCAGCTCGCTGTAATTTCTCTTTAGCTTGATTATACTTTTCTTCTCTATCTGTGATACGCTCATGAAGCTTATGCTTTTCTTCCTACCACTGTACCTGTTTCTCTTCCAATGTCCTGTCAGAGAATATATGCAAAACATGGAAGTTAACTCTTAGGATTAAGTCAGACAATTATCACAAGTGTATTCAAACTTACTACTTGGTTCCATCCAACATCCTTAATTATCCAATTGGTAGGCATTCTTGCTGCAGGCCACATATTTTGCTAGTACTACCATCATGTGAGTATTTCTTACGAACCTCACACTGTGGTTTATCATTTATGTTTATGTTTATAGAGAAACCCTATGAGTTGGGTACGTCTATCATCTCATTTTATAAATGAGGAAACTGAGGCTTATAGCAGTTAACTACTTTCTTGAAGACTTATACCTAGTTAATGGCAAGGACAACATTTAATAACCAGCTCCTGAACTATGATAAAAAACTGAGTTATAAAAAACGGAGTCTAATAAAGTTAGCTAAAAATCAACTCCGGTATCAAAATCTTAACGTGGTATATTTTCTAGCTAGAGTAAAATTCATATCAATGATATTTTAAATTAACATCATAATATCTTATCTTTTAAAGCTCTTCTGCTTCATATAATTCTTAGTTTCATTAATATAGGCAGTACAAATGAGATTTATAAATTCTGAGAAGTCAGATTACAAGCCTAAAATCACACACGATTTTAAGTGTTTTAGTTGGACCAAACATATCATATTCTATAGACCCCTACCTAGTCCAGCTATTTCGGCTATATAATCCTATGAATAACATTCAGAAACCAATGATGAGTTACTTAAATTTGCTAGCAATATTGTCATTAGAATTGTTAAGTACATTTTGAATCAAACATTTGAGGAGTCCAAAATACAAATTTCCATTTTTTTGCAAAATATAAGCAAAATAATTTGGACCCTATGGAATATCAAAACACATTATGGACAAACATCTTGCTAACTTCCTTTTCTTGAAATTCAACTATAAATGTGAATGCATAGGCAAGACTTAAAATATGAAATAACAGAAAAATTAAAGAAAATTTTATGTAGCAAGGTAGTATTCAGAAAAACAAATTTGAACATAATATTTTATAGATTCAAATAAAAACTTAGAATACTAACATGTTATAAAGACAAAACAAATACAAAAAAGTTATCTACCATATCTAAACAAATTTTTTGGAGAATATAAGATCTTGAATATCACCAAAATCATCTTCCAACCAGTTTACTATACTGTCTATTACTAAACAAATAAATGAGCTTCTCAAAGAGAAAATCCAGATTATATTTTTAATTCTAGGAAGTTTTGCACACACACACACCCAATTTTTTTTCTGCTGTTTAGAATAATTTAGATATTTGAAGTTAAGAAATGTACTGGTTTACTCAATGAATAAACAAGTTTTTCTTTGAGGGTTTTCAGAATACTGTGGTCAGATAGAACTTTAAAAGGCCTTCTTTCCTAAATGTTCTTTTCTTTTTTTAAAAAAAAGTAATTCACAAGTCCATAAAGCTCATTTTCTAGAATGGACAATACCTCAGACCACTGTGCACTGTCAAGGGGTATTTGTAATTGGCTTCCAATACACATTCAATATGGAATTTTCATTAAAAGAACTATATATAGCAGAAAGACAAAACAATTTGTACATAAAAAAGAGCAAACTCTACTTTTCAACTTCCAGTTGTGCTTTTTCAGCTTGGCTTCTTAAATTTCGGCATTCCTGTTTTAATCGCTCCACCATTTCCTTCAATATTTGGTTTGAATTCAGCAACTCATTCTCTGACTGTTCAAGTGAGGTTACTTGAATCTGCAAACTACGGATTTGCTTAAAAGAGAAGAAAAAGAAAACCGTTAAAGCCACTAAACAAATTCAGTGGAATGTAAGAGGGGCAGAGGATACTAAACATCTTCTTCACAAAAGACCCACCCAACTGATGATGTGCCTTTAAGGACACCTGAAGTGAAATAATAAACAGCTGCAGCATTAGGCCCATTAGCATGGGATCATTTCTTAATATAACTGAAGACTATCAAGAACCATACTCCTCAATCTATCACTGAGTCATCTTTCGTCTTCCAAAACTAAGCAGGCTGGTCAAGAGGTACTAGGAGTGGGGAGAAAGGTTATCAGAGAGCAGGAAGGTGAGAAAAGAGAATTCAACTATTAGTCTCATACCACTCTTCTTCTAACCTTAGTAAAGCAGGTCAGCTGGGAAAGCTGCTAAGGAAATTCATTCTCCCACTCCCATGTACCTACACTCTGAGAAATCTAAAAAATGGTAGGGACTGCTTGGCCTCTAGAGCTATATATCAAACCATAAAATATTAATCAGGCCTTTTCTCCATTCCAACTTACCTTTATCAGGAAATACATTTTCTCATAAACAGCTACAGGCATACTTCATTTTATTGTGCTTTGCTTTATTGTGTTTCACAGATGTTGCGTTTTTTTACAAATTGAAGGCAAGACCCTCCACCAGGAAAAAGATTACGACTCACTTTATTGCAAAATTTGCTTGACTGCAGTGGCCCGAAACAAAACCTGCAGTATCTTGGAGGTATGCCTATGATTGTCTAGATATAGATTAACAGGCTAGGAAGATTCACATTGCTTTTAAGTTATATCCAAATAATCTTCATTTATAACACAGTTACACCCACTTCCCCCACAAGGCATTTTATCAACTAATAAACAAGTCTTCCTTTTCCTTTCACTTATTTCAATTCTTTTAGCCATTCTCTGAGAGAAGTTTGGAAGCAGAGAGTCACGAGCCTCGGGATTAAAGATCCCATTATGAGACTGAAGACTCTACCACATTCTTTATACAATAAATTAATGGGAGATAATCTCATACTGCTTGATGGTAGCAAAGCCAAATTAGACAGGAATACATATGCCCAAAGAGCAATCGTCAGTGGAATAAAGTAAAACGGTATGTCTCAGATTTCTATTTTAGAATGAATTTCTCCATGAATAACTATTCATGTCTTTATTTTTAACTGGAGTTGTAAATAGTATATCAGTATTACTCCTGAATAAACAAGCAACCTTCAAGGAGCTTACTACCTCTCCACCTCTATAGGATGACAGAAAGCACAATGCCAATGATATTACTAGATAACTTCAAACACTATGCACTTTCCTAGTTGAGACTTAAGACACTATAACTACATATACAGAGCAATCAATGCCAGCTAGCATGCAGACACAAATCTTAAAAATGGAATCCTATTTCAAAATTTAGAGGGAATAAACCATTTTAAACTAAAAATTAAATAGAATTCAGAAAAGAACACTCTTCCATGTTTTCCTCATATAATAAATCTTTCCTGAACCCAAATAACTTGTTAAAATATAAATTTCCCTCATAATTACAACTCTTTGATTTCACAGGGATAAAATAAGAAATGGCTCACAGAATAAGACATATAAAGTTATAAGTCAATCCCACTAGTAACTTAAAAACTGGATAATCTTTCTAATGAATGTTTAAAGTTCAGAATATCAAAATACTGGCCTTTAAACAACAAAAAATTCATTATGGGCCATTGCATATAAAAATATCTTAAGAAAAAGAGCTGCTGGCAAAACAATCTTACTAGAGTTCAAAAAGGTTTAAACATTTCTATATATCAACATCATTTATTATCAATTGTCGTGATTAGATTTTCAGAATACTGATACACAAAATTCCAATAGATTCAAAACACAGATTTAAAGAAGCACTTAAAAAATAAAAGCAAAGCAACAAACAGCAAGGCAAACCAACAACAACTCATAGAAACTGACAACAGTTTCATGGTTACCACAGGGAAAGGGGAGTGGGAAAGAAGTAGAAAAGGGTAAAGGGGTCAAAACTCTGTGGGGATGGAAGATTTCACTTTGGGTGGTGAATATAATGCAATATACAGATGATACATTATAGCGCTGTATACTTTGAAACCTATATAATTTTATTAACCAATGTCACCCTAATAAATTTAATTTAAAAAAAAGGGAAATACCTGTTTCAGGTCAGAATTTTCATTTCTCTCTTTCTCTGCATTTTCAATATTCACAATTTGTTGTTGAAGTTTTAACCTGAAAATCGCAACCCAACAAAAGCCATCATTAAGAATCCATAGTTCATATATTTTGCCTCAACAATCATTTTACTGAGTGACCTTATTAACACCAGGCGCCATGCTATGAAAACTGGCAGACACAATGATAAAGATTTTGACTTCTGTCAGCCAAGTTTTGTTCACATATAACTGAAATTTAACATAAGTTTCTGCTTTTTTTATGAAAAACTCTACAGCTATGGGCATAGAGATGAGAAATCAGGTCTGTCTAGGAAGACAAGAAGAAACTACCTAGAGATTAAAATCTTATAGGTAGGGTTTTGATAAACGTAGGGAATGGCCTGAGCAAACGGCCTTTGGTGGAAGAGTGCATGTGTTGCTAAGGCATCAGACAGTAATCCAGTTTAGAAGAAGCCATCTTACAAATTCTAAATAAGACAAGCTGCAATTATGATTATTTTAACAAATGATCAAAATAGACCTGGCTGATGTAGAATTATAAACCAGAAAATCAAAACTGCCATGAGAAAAACATAACTGTAAAACATTACAAAACAAAAGCCATGCAAATTTTGCTAATTACTCCTTCTGCTACATTTTATGTTGGTTACTATGTCCATATTTTAAAATAAGTTGGGGTCAATTACACACTATAAATGATCTGGAGAAACTGAAGAGGAACTAAAAAAATTATCGAAGTGACTAATGAAATAGAAAATGATTTGTAATAAGAAAAGTTAAAGGAATGGAAGCTATTTTATATAGAAAAAAAACAAAAAAATAAGGGTCAAGTTCATTATTATCTTCATGTAATGACAGAATGCTGAACATTTTATCACTATGGCAACAAGAAGCCCAAACCAGAAGAAACAGGCTTAAATTCTAACAGAAAAGATTCTAACTGGCCAAACTGTGGAACAATAATAGGATAAAACACAGTAAGGTTCCCAGGGCGGGTCTCTCCTTTCTGGATTGTCTGAGACAGAGAAAATACTTTCCAGTCTTGAACAGTTGAAAAATGTACCCACCGACAAGCAAAGAGTAGGACAAGACTGTCTCTCAAAATCCATTACAGGTTTAATTCTAGAATTATAGGAGATAACATTTTAAATTAATAGTTCATAAAACCTCACATTCGTAAATACATGTATCTCTGCCTGAAGCAGTTCTTTCCAGAGTAATAAAAAATCAAAAACCTTGTCCCAAAACATAACCTACAACTTAATCAACATAACATTTAAAAATCTCTCAACTTTAATCTACATTATTAGGAAGCCATTAAGTTTTAGAATTTAAAAAAAAAAAAAAAAGATATAGGGGACTTCCGAGTAGCTGAAATAACAAGCAGATGTCTAGTTCTGTGTTATGTGTGTCTTGCAAAACAATACAGAAAAGCAAGGAGAACAAATAAAGCCACACAAAACCAAGTCCTTCACAATGGGAGACAGAAAATGCCCAAACTTCAAAACATCTCTAAGTAAAAAAGAGGAAAATCATTCCCCAGCAAGAGATTACTCAGGCTCCTGACTGGAAGTCTTTCCAGTGAGCAGGAGCTCCCTGCATGTGAATGGACTTAATTTATCCATTAAAATAAAAAGATCTATGATTTGGATCAAAGCAAGACCCAACTATATGTTACGCATGAAAGACATTTAAAAAACCAAATGAGAAAGACTAAAAATGACACAAAGATATACCAAGCAAATGGAAACAATAAAAATGGAGTAATGATGGTATTAGATAATGCGGAATTCAAGCCAAAAAAAAAATTAAATGACAAAAAAAAAAAAAGCACTTTTAAATGCTGCCACAATTCACAATTAAGATATAACTGTTATGATTATCTATATACCAAATAATACAGCAATCATCTTTATGAAGAAAAAAAAGAACCTACAAAAATGTAAAGAGTCATAGATACAAACACACTAATAATAATAGAACACTTTAATATCACTCTTTGTAGATGAAAATCAAGTGGACAAAGAAATAAGTACATAGAAGACCAAAACATCATAGTTAATAAGGTAGATCTCATGGATTTATACATCAAACTTCATAGTTTTATAATTGTGCACTTTCTTTTCAGGTCCTTATGTAACACTCACAAAAACTGATGATCACATATTACAGAACTGAGATGAAGGACTGAGTACAAGACTAGGGTGAAACAAATGAGGTGCCCAGGGTACAAAATTTAAGAAGTTCATTTTAGGGCTCCTGCAAGTACAGTGTCACCCTGGGGCCTCACTTGCTTTACTAGTCCTGCCCTTGACATAGTATGCCACAAAGGAAACATTACTGTGTTCCTTAAGAAACAGGAACAATACTCTCTGATCACAATGAAATAAAACTAGAAATTAACAACAAAAGCCCTCCCACCTGGAATTTCAAAAACCTTCTGTTATGGACTGAATTGTGTCTTCCCCTAAATTCATACACTGAAGTCCCAACCCACCACGTACTTCAGAATGTGACTGTATCTGGAGATAGGGCTTTAAAGAGGTAACTATAGTTAAATGAAGTTATATGGGTAGGTCCTAATCCAATATGACTGGTGTCCTTATAAAAAGGAGGGATACCAGGAATACATGTGCAGAGAGAAAACACCATGGAAAAGGTAACCCTCTGCCAGCCAAGGAGATAGGCCTCAGGAGAAAGCAATCTGCCAACACCTTGAGATCTCAGACTTCTAGCCTCCAGAACTATAAGAAAATAAATTTCTGTTGTTTAAACCACCCTGTCTGCGTGGTATTTTGTTATGGCAGCCCTAGCAAACTATTAACTTTACTTCCTATTAAACAACTACATCTTCTATTAAAGAACTCTTCAGTGAAAAAGAAAATACAAACTGACATGAAAGAACTTTTAAAAAATAACTAAAATGTCATTCATAGATACATTTAAAGCAGTGATTTTAAAAAAAAGCACTAAACACTTTCACCAATAAAAATGAAAGAATATCAGTTGAATTACATTTCCAATTTGAAAAAGAACAAACAAATGAATGAAGTAAACTAAAGAAAGCACAAGGTATATATGTCATGATCTTAGAAAACTCTAAAGAATCCATAAAGCAGCTAAGAGAAAATCCACTTTAGTGAGGTCATAAAATTCAAGGTCAATACATGAAAGTTAACTAACTATGTCTATACACTAGCAATGAACAATTAGAAAGTAAAAAAAATTAAGTAACTCCATTTATAATCACATGAAATGCTTAGGAATAAAATGTAACACAAGATAAGCATGACATACACAATGAGAATTACAAAACTTTGATGAAAGATATTAAAGATAGCCTAAATAGAGAAATATGCCATAATCATAAACTAGATAGGCTCCAATATTGTTCAGATAACAACTCTCCTCAAACTAAGCTAAAGACTCAACACGATCCCAATCAAAATCTTAACAAGCATTTTTAAAAAGGTAACAAATTGATTTTAAAATTTATGTGGAAAGGCAAATTTATGTGGAGAGCCAAAACAATCTTGACCAAAAAAAAAAAAAACCCAAAAAACAAAAAACAAACAAACCACGGTAGAGGACTTGTATTGCCTTAATCAAACTTACTATAAAGCTACAGTAGTCAAAACAATTTGATATTGGTGTCAAGAAAGACATACAGGTCAATGGAACAGAACTGAGTCCAAAAACAGACACACACTTATATGGTCAACTGATCTCAAGAAAGTTATTGAAATAATTCAATGGGAGAAAGGGTAGCTTTCAAAAAATGGTAGTGGAACAACTTGATACTTATATGGAAAAAAAAAAGAATGTCTACCATCACCTCATACTATAAAAAAGTGGCATCAATTGGACCATAAACCTCAATATTAAAAAACAAAATACTAATCTTTTAGAAGAAAACAACATAAATCTTTGTAACACAGGATTAGGCAAAAATTCCTTTAAAAGAACATAAAAAGCACAAATTTTCTAGAAAAAAAAATTTGACAAAATGAATTTCATCAAAATAAAAATTACTTTCAATAGACACAATTTAAATAAATAAGCAAGCAAGCCAAAGACTGGGAAATATATCTGTAAAACACGTATCTGACAAAGAGCTTGTATGTAGAACACATAAAGAACTGTTACAACGCAACAAGACAACTTCCCATTTTAAAAAATGAACAAAATATTTGAACAGACACGTCACAAAAGTGAAGTCTTCTGTAAGCATATTAAAAGATGCTAAACATCACTAGCCATCAGGGAAAATCAAATTAAGACCACAATGACATATTACTACACATCTGCTAGACTTGCTAAGGTAAGAAGACTGATAACAACAAGTGTCAGTAAGGATATGTGAAACAAATGGAACTCCAATATATTGGTAGAGAGAATGAAAAATGGTACAACCACTTTGGAAAAGAAGACTGTATATGTTATAAAATTAAACACACACTTACATATAACTAGATATTTAACAAAGATATAAAAACTGTCCAAAAACTTGTACATGAATGTTATAACATTATTCATAATAGCCCCAAACTAATTACAATCCAAATATTTGTCGGTCATGAGAATGGATAAACAAATAATGTTATATCCACACAATGGAACACTAATCAGCAATAAAAAAGAATGAACGACTGATATATGCAACAACAGGGACAAATCAGGGACTACTTAAAGATGGAGCTCAGTCAGTGGAGAAGTCAACTGCAAAGAGACATGGGTAAACACTCAGGGTGATGGAGCTGTTCTATGTGTTTATTGTGGTGACGAGTATACAACTGTATGCGATTATCAAAATTTCATCAAACTGTACATTAATTTAAATGGATAAATTTTATTTTATGTTCATTAAACACCAACAGATTATAAACACTTTTTAATAGAAAAAGGCCAGAAGATTAAAAGCAGAAGTTAATGAGGTAGAAAATAAAAAAAAACAGTTGATTCAATAAATCAAATCCTGGTTAAAAAATAAAACCCATTGGATTGTATGCTTAAAAATGATTAAAATAGTAAATTTTGTTATATTTTACAATAAAAAATAAAGCACTAGCTGACTTGATTAAGAAAGAGAGGAAAGCACATATACAACATAAGAAATGACCAAGGTAAAATAAGCATTGACGCAGAGAAATTAAATAATAAAAAACTATTTTGTAGACCTCTATGAAAATAAATTTGAAATACAGATGAAATGAGTAACTTCTTATGAAAATACAGATTAATGAAATTGATCCCAATAAAGATAGAGAGTTTAATCAGGCTTTCTATAGAAGAAACAGAAAGTTACCAAAGAACTGTCCCAGAAAAAGGCACAAGCCTACATGGTTTACAAGGGAATTCTACTAAGCCTTCAAAAACCAGATAATTCCACTGTACTGTATTTGGCCCAGAGTAGTGAAAACCAAGGAAATCTTCCTAATCTTTTTTTAGGAGCAAGAATAACATTGATGCCTAAACAAGATAAAGATATTACAAAAATATACTACAGACCAAGTACTACATAAAGCACTAACCAATAGAATACACTACTACCTTAAACCAACAAAGACACAAAGATCAAGAGGACTTTATTCTAGAAATTATTGTTGGTTCAAGATTAGGAGATCCATTAATACGTTACATTAACAGTGAGGAAATATGGTAATAAGGGAGGAAATATGATAATCTTCAGAGATGCTTAAAAAAAAAAAACCTTGATAATTTTCAATATCGTGACTGATAAAAACACTCAGGAAAATAAAAATTGATAGATACTTTTTTAAAATGATAAAATATACAAATACCTTAATCCTAAAGCCAGCATCTTAATGAAAAAATTATAGAGATATTTCCAGGATGATCAGGAACAAGAGAAGATGCTCACTATCTCCAAAACTACTCAATATTATACTGGAGGTACTTGCCAGTGCAACTGGTAAAGAAGTAAAATTGTCTGTATTTGTAGATGACATGATAGTATACTTGAGAAATGCTAGATAATTCATAATAAAACTAACACAAACTATAAAAGAATTTATTAAGTTAGTAGGATATAAAATTAAAATAAAAGTTGACAGTCTTCATGAACAAACAATAATGAGCTGTAGAACAAAATGGGGGAAAAACACATTTACAACAGCAACAAAGAAGATTAAGTACTTGGAAATAAGCAACAATATGTTAAAACTATATAAAGTTTTAGAACTCTCCTAAAAGACACAAAAAGAAATTTCATTAAATGGAAATAAGTCTCCTTTTTTGAATAGGACAACTCAATCTCATAAAAATGTCGGTTCTTCCTAAATTAGTTAAGAAATTTAAAGAAATCGCAATAAAAATACCAACAAACTTTTTTATGAAGCTAGACATTGATATTCAAGTTCATACGAAAAAAACAAACATGAAAGGATAGTCAAGAAACTACTGAGAAAAACTATGAAGACAGAGAAACCAATCAGGCATTAAAACATACTATAAAGCCTTTATAATTAAAATATTGTGGTAGTGGCTCATAAAGACAAACAGATCAGTGAAACAGAAGTCCAGAAATATACCCAAGTATAAATGAAAATTTAAAATAAGGTATCTTCAAAATCATTGGGACAAAGATAGTTTTAAAATAAAAGAGTGGGACAATTGGTTAGTCATTTAGAAAGAAGTAAAATTAAACCCATACCTCATAATATATAAAATCCACCCCAAACAGATCAACTATCTCAATAAATGCAAACTATGAAAGCATACAAGTGCAAAAAGTGAATTTCTCTTTAACCTCAGTGCAGATAGAGACACTAGATTTAAAGAGAAGGGGGGAAAATGGCATAGATAGAGGCTTTGTTCGTCTTTCTTGCGACCAAATCAAAGTTGTGACAGAAACACAGAGCAAACAACAAGCAGTCATCTAGATGAACAGAAGCACTACAACTAGGGAGAGTTAAGTAACAGTGGAAGGTAGGAGGGGCAAGACACGAGGCTGCCTGGTCCCAAGCGGCTGAGCAGAATGCAGGCCAAAACATCGGCAACTAGCAGCTGCAGACGTCTCTTAAAGGTGCCGTATCCCTGAGCAGACTTTTCCCGTGACAGACCTGCTATCTCTGAGCACCAGTGCTGTGACGACTGCACGGGGTAGAGTGGGGTGGGGGGAGATGGGGGCACCAGGAACTTACAGGAGGACACTGAGTTGTCTGAGCGAGGGCCAGAGGCAGAAGTGCTGGTGGTATCCACTGTTCCTCTGTTGAGTCCCCCATCTTCTCCAGTGTGCAGACTCAGAGCAGCCATAGCTGAGATGTCATCAAATTGGATAACAGAGGTCACTCTGCCCAGAGGATTCCCTGAAACTCTGCCTCCCCCAACTTGCAGCGCCACCCGAGCCACATGCAATTGTGTTTTCTGTGTGTCCAGTACTCTTTGCTGAGCCAACTCCAAGACTCACACTGGTGGCAGCTGACTGTGGTTTCTGGCATGGCTTCTTGAGGCACAGGCTGGGTGGGGCTAAACTTGGCCTGCAGCTGAACCCCTCTCAGGTGCTACTGGACACCTATTACACAAGGCCACACTAATAAGACTTAGGAGCTTTGCTTAGTACATAGGGACAGACAGAAAAAGGCAGCCAGAATGGAAGATAAAAAAGCAGAAACCATATGAGAGAACAGAACAGATATCCAGAAATAATGGAGTCAAACAATCTAAAAGATGCAGAGTTCAAAACACTGGTTATAAAGATGCTCAATGAACTTAGAGGGAGTATAGATGAATTCAGTGAAAACTTTAACGAAGAGATAAAAAACAAAAATGGAAATGGAAATTATAAAAAGGGAATTGGTCAGAAATGAAGAACACATTATCTGAGATGAAGAGTATATTAGAGGGAATCAACAGAATGGATGAAAAAGATTGAACCACTGATATAGAGGACATCCCCAGGAAGCCAAGGACACCCAAACAGAACGGCAAGAAAAACGTAACTAAGAATATAATAATAATTTAAGGAACCTATGAGACAAAATTAAATGCCACAACATTCATGTTATAGGAGTACTTGAAGGGGGAGAACAAAAAGTGGAATATATATTTGAGGAAATAATGATGGAAAACTTCCCCCATGTGGTGAAGGACATAAAATCCCAGGAAGCTCAGAGACCCCAAAACCAGAAAACCAAAGAAGCCCACACCAAGATACATCACAATTAAAATGCCAAAGGTTAAATACAAAGAGGAAATCTTAAAAGTAGCAAAAAAAGCAGTTAGTTACCTATAAGGGAGCATCCATAAGACTGGCAGCTGATTTCTCAAAAGAAACTATGCAAGAAAGAAGGGCTGGCACAAAATATTTAAGGTGATGAAAACCCAGGATCTACAACCAAGACTACTTTATCCAGCAAAGCTATCATTTAGAGTCAAAGGACAGATAAAGAGCTTCCCAGATTTAAAAAAAAAAAAAAAAAAAAAAAAGCTAAAGGAATTATCAAGGCTAAGCCAGTATTACAGGAATTGTTAGAAGGATTTCTTTAAGAAGAAAAAATACATATCAAAAACATGAATAAAGAATGGTAATAACTACATTCCTATCAACAAGTACCTCAAATGGAAAAGAATTAAGTGCTCCAACCAAAAGACAGAATGGATGAACAGAAAAGAAAACAAGATCCCTACATATGCTGCCCATGAGAGACTCACTTCAGATTAAAAGACACACACAGACTAAAGAGAAGGGGATGGAAAAAGATGTTGCCTTGATGGGCCTAGAGGGTATTGCGTTGAATAACATAAGTCAGACAGAGAAAAACAAATCCCAGATGATTTCCGTACATATGAAATCTAAAGAACGAAATAAACAACAAAAATGGAAATAAACTTATAGATACAGAGAATATTTTGAGGGCTACTAGATGAGAGGAAGATTCGGGGGGAAGGTGAAAAAGGGCAAAAGAATTAAGAAGTACAAATGAATAGTTATTAAGTAGACATGGAGATATAAAGTGTAGCATAAGGAAATAGTTAATAATGTAATAAATATGTAAGGGGATGAGTAGTATTAGATTTAGTGGGGTGATCACTTTGTGAGTTATATAGATCTCTAATCACTATGCTGTACAACTAAAACTAATGTATTATTGTATGCCAACTATAATTGAAAATAACTTGTTAAACTGTACAATGTAAATACGAGCAACTAATTATTATATTTCAATTAAGCCAGAAAAACATAAAAATAACTGATTTAAAATCCAGTCAATAAGAAATTAATAAATTTGATCACATAATAAAACATTTGTATAACAAAAAATACCAAAGTTAAAAGACAACTGACAAGCTAGGAAAATACTTGCAACATATGTTAAAGATAAAGGTCTAATATCCGTAATATATAAAGAATCCTTAAAAAGCAAGGTAAAAAGACCAAAGAAAGCCATAGAAAATAAGGAAAGACATGAACAGACAACTGCCAAAAATATATATATAAAAATGGCTCTTACACATTTGAAAAACTGTTCAATCTCATTCATAATGAGAAATGCAAATTAAACTACACTAGGACACAAAGTGGTACGATTCTCTTGGATGGGAATTGGAATATCTATCAGAGCTACATATGCATTTACCTTCTGACCCACCTATTCACTTTAGAAATTTACTCTCGAGATACAACTCCAACGATATGAAAATACACACACGTACAAGATTAAGATTATTGATTGTGGCACTGTTTGTAATCACAAAATATTGGAAACAAACTAAATGCTCAAACCTAGGAGACTGGTTGAATAAACGTACACATACAAAATGGGGTGTTACACAGCTATAAAAAAGGAGGAGGAACATCTCTATGAACTAACATGGAACGATTTCCAGGATATACTGATAAGAAAGGGGAAAAATTTATACACGCTTCTGTCATTTGTGTGTGTATGGAGGAAACTAACAGGAGGAACAAATGAGAAGCTAATGAGATTAATGGTGGAGCAGGTAGGGCGAGAGATAGGAAAAGGGTAAAATGGATGTGCGGATTGGTACTTTTTTTTTTATTAGTTTCACATATACAATCCATTGGTTAGATATCCTTTTTGTAGTTCGTTTAGAATCATGTTAATGTTTCACATAGTTGTGTTAATCAATAAATAATAAGGATGAAGTGGGGACTCAAAATAGAATAAAATAGAAATAAATGAACCAAAATGGAATAGAAAGAAACAAATGTGTTATAAATGAATAATGTAACCCCAGTGAAGAGAGATTTGGAGGGAAAAGACCTAAGAAACTTTGGAAAGTAGGTTTTGACAAGATAGTCACAGGCTAAAGACAAATGAAATTAAAAAGAACTATACACAAATATTACAGACTAATTAATAGGCTTGTTTTTCAGTTACAAATTAGCAATTCCAAAATTACACGTATTCTAGGACTGAGTAAATATAAGTAAATATATAATAGAAAACAAGAGCTACATTTTTCATTGCTAAAGAAGAGTTACAAATATGAAAAAAGGCTAGAAGGATCACCATGGTGTTGAACTAGAATTAGAAATTTCCGTATGAACTAACAATTATTAATATATACATACAGAAAAATAAAGAGATAAAAATGTCTATCTGTGTATACCTAAATATATTTCCTAGCTCAGTTCACTGAGCAGGCCTAGAAGCAATGACACTGTAATTTCAAATAAATACACCTAGAGCTGAGATTTTGGAATTCTTTGTACTACTTTTACAATGTTTGTTAGCTCTGAAATTATTTCAAAATGAAAGTGTAAAAAAATATATAATATATAAATAACCTAATACTCTGAAGTTCCCTTCTGGCCGACTCTTCTGCCATCTGTGAAGCCCGCAATTTCTCTTCACACTGATCCTTTTCAGATTGTCTCCAGACACCATATTCCACTTTCATTTTCTCTAAATCTGCTAATCTGTTCTCAAGTTCTAGCCTAAAACAAGAGATGATGATTATGTTACAAAAACTCAATAAGGATAATATGACAGCAAAATGTTTTCATTTGCAAGGAGATTTAACACAAAATAAGGTAATTACGTACTTACTTTTCATCTTGCAATGCCACAAGTTTTTGATAACCTTCATCCTTGGCAGCTTGTACTTTACGTATTAATTCACGATCCTTTTCTACTAAGAGCACTTTATGGTGTTCAACAGCTGATTTGAGAATTTCATTGTCTGACTGCAATCCTAGTATTTTTTGAGAAAAATGTACCATATTTAATTTTATTAAGATGAAAAATTGCAATTAACAGCAAGCATTCATAAGATGGTAACACAATTAGAAGTGTAAAAAGTCAGTCTCTGGATACATATTCTCTCAAGAATCATTACACTGATAAACTTCGTAAGAATGAAATAGACTAAAACTCATGAAAATATTAATGAAAAGTTATATACATTTATTCATTTGAGAGCCAGGGACATCAACCAGACGATATCTAAAGCAATTTAAATACTCCCTTCACCTCTAAAAGGGTTCTGTAATCCAAACCCCCGAGACAGCATCATCATTAAACTGGCTGGAAGCAAAGTGAATAACATTACAGAACCCTTCAAAATCTACCGTTCTAGCAGAACTGTTAGATGTCTAGTAGAAATATAAATTGGAAACTTTCAAGTTTGTCCAATGAATTCAAAAATCTTTCTTGTAATGAGATGGCAAACATTTTATTGATATAAGAACTAAAATTCCTATCTCAGTTAAAAAAGAACGCAGAACTGGATACCCAAACTCTTTATGTTCCTAAAAAAATGTACTCCCTAATAACTCTATAAATCCATGACTCAACATCAAGTAGAAATTAATAATGAAAACAATCATTCATCATAAGCTCTGTCTGAAACTACAAAGGCCATTTTATCTAAAGACCAATTCAAGGACAGTTACAGACCAAAGGCAGCTTATTTAAGTACTTAAGTCAGGAATAATATAATTTCTAAGGAATCTTGATGAAACAGACATTCTAAAGCTAAACTAGAACTTAAAATAAGCCTAGGCTGAACTAGGCTCAATAACTAGCCTAGGGTCTATTTTAAAATTTTTAAAACTTAAAAATTGAACCTGGAACCCACCTATCTTCCTTATATTCTTTAGATTTAAGATTGCCTGAGACTAATAATCACATGATCTAAACAGATTTAAAATTATAAACCCAGGAAGTATGGAATCCCATCTGTAAAGTTTCACTTAATTTACATATTAATCAAATAACTATGATATAAACATAACATTGATTTTAAAAAGTTAGATCAAAGAATGACCATTTAACATATAAATAAGAACAATCCATATGTGCTCTAAGATTAAAGTTCCATTAAGCTGAAAACCTGGAAATAAAAATTTAGTTTGATCTATTTTAATAATTTTAGTTTATATGTGAAAATAATAGTAAAAAGCATGGGAAATTATATATTACCATCCAGTTCACTTTGAATCTTATTTCTTTCTCTTTCTAGCTCACTCTTAGCTCTTGCTGCCTCCAGTTTGATGTCTGTTATTTCTAGTTTGTTTGAATGTTTAAGTTCTTTTACCTGTTGATAATTAAAAATTGAAATTACTATTTTTTATTTTTTTATTTTTATTTTTTGCCATTAACTCTTTACCCAAACACATTAGTAGAAATGAGAAAATGCTGTGGTAGCACAGTACTGAGTAAGCTCCTTCTGGGAGGGAAAGAAGGTGTTTCAGTGCCTGGAACAGTGCCTGGCACCAAGAAAACAGTCTTTTCTTCATAAGAGTCCTTCCTTTTATAATAATAATAAAAGGCGTTGGCGACAAACAGGAATAGCATAGAAAAAGGAACAGCATAGAAAATGTTACAGTTATAACATTACACTGCATAAAAAACAAGCAAGGAGTTATATGTAAAGCAGAGGAAGGCATGAAATCTGGAGTTGCAGGGAATAAACTTTATATGCCATACAAAAGGGTTGTGTATCCTGTTAGCTACTGAAGGTGGCACAATTAACTTTGTTTCAGAAAATTCACTCCAATTGCAAACGTGTTGGATTAAGAAACTGAAGGTAAAGAAACTAAGGCAAAGGATCAAAAAAGGGGGCAAGGAAAAAAGGACCATCTGAATTTGGTGACTAAATAACATGTGTATGTGTGCACATGCCCATAGTAATAGTGGGAGGAACAAATATAAATTGTATAAATCTAATTTAAACCTTTATTGTCAAAACCTGATTTTAAAGCCCTGAGTAAATGTAAATAATTGTTAATGATTTCTATATAATTAGCCCATCATACACCATTTTTAGCCTCTTCTGAGCCATTCCTTTGAAAGTTAAATAATTCTAGTTTATCAACAGTATTTGTTCATTCATTTGATAAATATTTATTGAACACCTAATATGTACTACACACTGTTTAAGAGCTGGGGATAAAGCAGCAAACAAATTTTTTCTCTCCAATCATCTGCACTACTATTAACATTTTCCATATCCCTTCCCTTCAGTAAGGTGCTTCTAAAATTAGGTACAGTACTACAATGAGGATTTAACCAATACAGATATAAAAATTAGATTAACCTGCATTCTAACATGTTCTACTAATGCATAAAACTATGAAATCATGAAATCAGAGTAGAAAACCACAAATACATATACACCAAATATGTAAAATGAGAGATTATGGGAACAGGAAGGTAAAGGATGATTTATTTGAGTGTAATAATCTATAAAAACTGGAATTGAGAATTAAAAACAAATCAGGGAGAGGTCATAGAGGACAAAGATGAGAAACATAAGTGTCTTTCTGAAAGAGACTCCATCTCTGAAAGGTCTTGAAAACATTGTAAGAAATGGCTGGGTGCAAAATCCCCACTGCAAGGAAACAAACAGATAAGCAAGTACCATACTGCCTCTTTACTGCTAACCACATTAAAATATATGCCTCTAAATTAACTCGTAGATTTTTAAATGACAATACATCGAATGAATACCTTGTGTTGACATCAGTTTTGGATTTTTTAATCTTTTTGAAGTTCTTTTCTATGAAAGGAAGTCTCATAGTACGATGTTGAACTACATAAAAGCAGCTAAGAAATATTTAATACTTAAACTTTCTGTAGCTTGGGTTGTACTACATTATAATTTCATGGACGGACAATTTAAACTGTAAGTGCTTTAAATTTTTAAAGAAATAAAACTACAATGAAAATCCAAAAACTGTGACAAATGTAATTATAACCTGCTATTATATACCAACTATAAAAGGCTGAAAGACATAGTAGCTCGTTAACAAACCACACTGTTGCTGCTTTAAATATAAAGTGAAAAATTAGAACCATCTTATTTTGTAGGATCTTGATTCATTTCAATAAGAACTATGAAATAAAATCCTGTTTCTTAATTCATTCCATCCTGAGATTTACTGAAATGAGGAAACTAAATTACAATTTATTGAAAATGAAGAACACTGAACAGGAAGTCAAACAAGTGAAGGTTGTCTTCAGGTCTACTTTTGTTATTAAACTAGTAGTACATGCTCAAGCATTCAAATTTACCCATCTCTGTATTCAAATTTACCCATCTAAAGAGCTAGGTAAGTTTAAGTTTTTCTTTAGTGTCACATTTGTATAATCCTAAAATAATGAATGCACTTATACTAATAATTAACTTCCTAAAAATATATGGAAAGAAATTATTGATTGAAAATGAAAAAAATCATATAAATCTTATTGTTCAGATATGCAAATAATAGCACTATCAGCAATCTGAACCAAATCCCAAATAGTCACAATATTTTCTTTCTGCCTCTATATCACTGGTTCTTAACCTTCTTTGTGAACAGGCCTCAAACACCTTAGGTGCAGTAGGAATCTTTTCCTATACGAAATGCCAATGTTAAAATGTTGCATATAATTTCAAGAGGTTCACAGTCTTCTGAAACTCCATGGGCCAAGATTCCCTGGGTTGCCCCTGCCCCCAGCCCCACCATAATTTGTTTTTATGCAGATACTGGCCCCTACATTGTAAATTCGCTTCATGCTTTTAACACAGCAGAAGCAAATACCCAGAGATTATTACCACTACTAACAAAACTTATATTAAAAAAAAAAATGGCAATAGTGGCATTTTACAGGGTTCCAGAATCTGTAAAATTACATACACACAGAGAGAAATGCAAGAAAACAATATATGTAAGCAAGAAATATACTTGAAAAAATGTATTATTCTAGAAGCTCTCGATTCAAATTCCAAAGGGGTAGTATTTAAATTCTGAGTTTTTTCAAAAGTCTGAGGTGGTATGACTTCTTTAACTTAGCTAATAACTTCCTTAAAGCTGTATATTTTATTGGAGTTCTAAAGATGAAACACATCATGAGGTAACAGAAGAATTTATCTCATTAAATATGAAATACCTTTAAAGTCATCATTCTCAGGCCATCTTTAGTAATGCTTTTTAATCCAAGACATATAATCACACTAACTCCGTTCAGAAAGCTAACAAACATTTACAAATTTGAATACATCCCAGGTGTTCCTTTGCATTGCAAACAACCATTTGCTAGAATTGCAAAATGCTGATGAAAATTTCAAGTTGCAAAGAAAACTGTGACAATCATGTTTGCAATATTATTTTAAAATTCATCCTTCCAATGAAATCTTTTTACTTGGAATGTTTTAAATGAAAACTTGGTTTGTCTAAAGTTGAGGGTGATTTTTAATAAGCCATTTATATGCAAAATAATGCAAGTGTGCCTTTAAAAAGACAGGCAGCTCTTAGCAATGTATATTAATAAATAAGCAGAGAAATAATACTATGCTAACATGCTTTTCTTTCTTCAGCAGAGTAGGAGTGCTAACTCTAAAAAGAGCAACAGAGAAGGTTATGTGCAGAAAAAGAAGAAAAATTAGGGTCAGAACACAAGCCAGGGAGCTGAAGTAAAATATGCTGCAAGAATACTTGTTGGTCCCCAAGGGTTAGAAGCCACAGCATAAAGCCAGCTTATCCAATGTCCTGTTGCTCTATCTGTGGTTCAGGTTATTCCAGCAGTTCAGTTTGGCTACTCAGGTTCAGAACAGTTTTGAAAATACTGAATACCCATTTTTTCCCCCCACAAAACTGAAAATAACCTATAACAGAATTGGAAAGAAAAATATGAGAGAACTCATGTTCTGAATTTACTTCTTTGTGTTTTGCATCTATTTCTTTGTGTACTCTATCATTGTAGGCACTCAGTATGTATCTACTGAATATATAATTTATTTAATCAGGAAGCAATCAAATTATTTATTTTCTAGTAGGACTTACACAATCTTAGTAGGCTGGATTCTTAGAAATCAGCTAGAACAATGTCTCATTTCATCTATGAGTAACTTGGATCCCAAAGATATTAAGTAACTACCTTAAAGTCTTATACACAGTTACTGATAGATACAGTGAAAAATGAAATTAGCCCATTGGCTCAAAGTTATGTATTCTTTATGTTACATCATCTTCTCACTTAAGAATATCACAAGTGTATACCGTTATCATTTTCATCACCAGTTACTATTTATTATGTTCAATACCATCTTTAATCTTTCAAAAATCCTGTAAGAGATAGGTATTATTCCCATTTAAAAGTTATGCAAGTCAGAAGTCACACAGGTAGTGAGTGAGCTGAATGAGCCACGATTCAAAGATAGATTCATCTGATTCAAAGCCCACAAACTTTTTCATTGTACTTCATTACCTCCTCCAAAACAAGTTTTTAAATTCTAAATATATCTAAATTTCAACCTATAGCTGAATTAGAAGACTACTCTTGATTTACAAATTTTTAACAATTAAAAATCTCATTGTTTAATTTTCACTTATTCTTCCTTTTCTACTGTCAGCCATATCTAATGAATTAAATGAGACATTGGCTATAAGACCACTTCATGAACTATGAAGTATAGATATTCAAACAAAAATCTGAAATGTCACTAGACATATAATCTGCAAATGTAAAAGAATATGTGTTTGTCATAAAAAAAAAATTGGGTGGATCAAGGGCAGCATCTAATCTAATACATCTTACATCTAGTATTATGGTGTTGGCCTTTCAGGCACAGAAATCCAATTTTGTTACCACACTTAAATAAGACTCGTAGTAGTAGCAGTGGTGGTAGTAGTAGTAGTGGTGGTGGTGGTAGTGGCGGTGGTAGTTTTGGTGGTAGTGGTAGTAGTAGTAGTAGTACTGGCTAATATAATAACAGATAATACTTGGGTAATTATATATTAAACTGTATGCTAAGTGCTTTATGTATAGTATTTCATTTAATTTTTGTCACACTCTATAAGGTATTAATGTCATTTTTACAAAGGAAAACATTAGTTTTCAAGGTCACACAGCTAGTAAGGAAAAGAAGTGAAATTTGAATCCAGTCTGTCTGACTCCACAGCTGATATTCTTTTTCACTAGAGTATTCTATAAAATACTTTACCACTGCTAATCTATTTCTGGTTACTAGATTCCTAATATCTACTGCATTTGAGGGGAGAAACCTATAAGTCCCTGAGACAACTCTGTATATTAAAGATGTTCAAACCATTATATTCTTTTTAAAATAACAAATGCAGATCATGCTGTTAATATTTACTCATTTAACATTTATTGAGTGCCTACTGTGTGCCAGAACTGTTCCAGGAGCTGAGGATACAGCAGTAATAGCAACGTCCCTGGGCTCTTGGAAATTATATTTGGTTGAGGGAAAAGGGATGGGAAAGAAAAGGAGAGACAAAAATAAATACAAATATATTATATATTATTAAGAGGTATGGAGAAAAAGCAAATAAGGAAGATAGAGGGTAGGACAGAGGAAGAGGGAAGATAGTATTTTACAAAGAGAAGACAAGGAAGGCCTCTCTAATAAGGCCACATCCGAAAAGATAAGGAAGCAAGTAAAGTAAACATGTGAGGGAAGATCACGCCAGGTGAGCAAGTTCAAAGGCCCTAAGGTAGAAGTAAGCTTCCTCAGAGTAAGAAGGCCAGTAAGACTGGAGCAAAGTGAACAGGAAGAAAAATGGACTGTGATGGCTGTGGAAGGATTGCAGGGGCCAGATCACACGGAGCTCTAAATGGGTAAAGAGTAAAGAGACCAGTTTGGAGGCTATTGTAAAAATTGAGGCTAGAGAGAAAATAACTTGAACTAGATTGATGATGGTGAATGTGATAAAAATTGGTCAGATTCTGCATGTATCTGGAAAGTAGAATAATAGAATAAAAAATATTTCAATATAGAGAACTAAACTAAATGCAAAATTTCTTTGTCATTTATTCAGTATGAAGCATTATAAAGAATGAAGTAGAACATAAGATGACTTACTTTACTGGTCAATGTATTTATTTCCCGTTCAGCTTTATGAAATTTACTGATTAAAACAGTATTTTGTTCATTGCTTGACTGTAGCTCTTTTTCCAAGCGTTCAACCTGTAGTTTAGCTGACTGTTTTTCAGCCTTTTATTAAAACAAAATATTTTAAGATTTGTTCATAATCCTATAAAAATACTGTAAGCACTATTTAAAATATATTATAATCATACTACCCAAAATTATTCAAATTCTCAGCAATATTAACATGTACTAAAGAAAAAGAGTTTCTCTAGGTATTTTATAGATTCAAATGAAAGATGCTTGCTCCAGGAAAAATGCAACAAAGCTATCTGAACGAACAACATATCAAAAGCCCCCAATGAAATAAAACTCACATAGTTATCTTATGAATGCACTGACTTGATATATACTTACTCTTACTGCTGACATAATTCAAAGAAACATTTTGGGGGTTTCAAATCCATAGCAGATATGAAAGAGCATATTAGAAGTAGGCAGGACTCATTTATAATAGCTAAAAAGAACTGAAAATCTAAAATTGATGGAGATTATGTGAATGAATGAATGAATGAATGAATGAATGAGTAAATTCAAAATACTGAACTAATTTGGAGCTTTTAGAAGTATGAGCAGAGGTCAATGCTCTTGACCTCATTACATAATAAAGATTCTTATTGAAGGCTATAAATTGTCAAAATTTTCTGGGTGGTAATACAGTATTCTTTACTTATGGAAAACAATGCTTTTAAAAAAGATTTCTAATCAAAATAATTAAAATAAAAAATGTTTGGGACATAGTTCCATAATGTAGCGGTTAGCATGTCTGCTTTACATGCAGAAGGTCCTGGTTCGCACCCCAGTGGAGCCAAGGTCCATGGTCTATGGCCATACCACCCTGAACAAACCCAATCTCGTCTGATCTCGGAAGCTAAGCAGGGTCGGGCCTGGTTAGAACTTGGATGGGAGACCACCTATGAAGACTAGGTATTGTGGGCATAAATAATAATAATAAAATTTAAAAAAATGTCTGGCATTTAAAAGAGAAGTTTCAGTTTTGTAACATCTCACTTCCTATATATCTTAAATATGATAAGGAGTATATTCAAATAATTCAGAAAAAAAATTGTTTTCCTCAAACATAAAATGATATATTCTGGGCACAATGATAGCCAAAAAAAGTTGAAGAAGAAAGAAATGCTTGCTGTCATGTACTTATTTTCATTTCATCTCACAAATGATAAAAAATTAAATACAGGTTCTTCTGAAAACATGACAATGAATCTCTTATCTTCTGTCATGATTTAACATGTCCTGAAAATAATCACTCTAAATGATCTCAATAAAAAGTTTCACATTGGAACCATGTAATATATTCAACTGAAACCAACTACTTATTCTGTCGCTATAAAATACGCTAAGGATGGCAGTATGGAAACATAAAGTCTAATTCTGAATTGCCTCATTTCTTAAGGTCCAATGATAGTGACAACTTTACTTCAGGAACAGTAAATACTATCAAAAGCTTCATCCAAGAAATAAAAAGTTGACTTCTCTTTAAATCATCCATATACTCCTTGTATCAGTTTGCTAGCTGGGAAAAAAATAACTACTTTGGATTTGGATATTGGATTTTAATTACAAATTAGGTGTCCACTAATTTCTAAAACAAACAAACAAAAAAAAACTTTGGACTGCTCAAAATAATCAAAACAATCAAACTAGTATATTTGCTACAGGTTGGATACTAACAACTAGGAGGAGTAAGCACATCTGAAAAGATGGCATAGGGGGCCAGAATACCTTGCCACTGTGTTATAATTTATTTTGAGCTGAAAACTTTTGAGAATTCAACAGACATTTAAAAAAGGGGGAGAGGGTTCTCCTCTTATCTGCCTGAAAGCAGAGACTCAGAAAAAAATTTAACTGTTATAAATTCCCTCCCTAGAGGTTTCATAACTAGGAAAGACTAACTCCTAATGCAGGAGACAAGAAGTCAGTATCAGGGTAACAGATCACCTACACATATATTGTCACAAAACTGTCATATCTTCCATCTGCTTTCCTAAAGGCTCATTTATCTTTCTAAAAGTTATTTGTTTTCCCATAAGTGCCCTTTCACCCCTTCTCCTTTCTCTATTAAGATGGTATATAAGCCCAAATTCTAACTGTCTCTTTGTGTCACATTTTTTCTGTGAATTCCCATGTACATATATGAATGAAAAGCTGTCTGTCTGTTCTCTTACTAAAGTCTGTTGTTCAGTTTAATTCAAAATCCCCAACCACACAACTTAAGAGGATGAAGGAAAAGTTTTTCCTCTCCAAAAATGAAACCAAGAATTTTCACTGAAGAGTACCTCTAGGAATACCAGCCTAACTCTGTCAACTCTTATTTTTCTCTCATGAACTCAGGGAAATAATTCAGTGAAGACATGTATGCAATAGTAGCCAAGATGAATTTTATAACTTTGGCAAGAAGCTGTCATAATATGATTTTGAGATCTTGAATCCCACTATAAGGAAATAACTATCTAGGAAGAAACTGCTCTTTCTCTTTTGAGATGTAACTTTAGTCTTAAGAAACTAAAATAGTTTTTTTTTCTTTTTTGCATTCTGCATATTCTACTCTGTGGCACTGTGACAGTTAAATTATTTCAGATAGGTGACCTGACTCCCAAAGAAACAATCCCTTTGTATGTGTGGTAGCATAGCTATTGCTTATGAATCAATAGCTTTCCTCTTTACAAAAAGAATATATACTCTTGGGATTCCACAAATACGTCAGCATTAGAGTGGTAAGCATACATTTAGACTCTAAAAATCAAAGGCTTGTCAACTGCACTTTAAAAAAAAGTGTGCCATACTCTACCGGGAAGCAATTAAAAACTCACCTCCAGGGATCTAAGGGTAGCCTGCATCTCAGCCAACTGCCGCACTTGAATTCTTTGAACATTTTCTACCTGAGCACCAGAATTTTCTTTTTCAGCCCTTAATTCTGCTACTTCAGCCTCTAAAGCTTTCATTTTTTGACAAAAATGGACTTTTTCTCGAAGAAGCTGCTCCGTTCGTTTGCTGTCTCTGGTGGGATCCACACTAAGCAGCTGCTTATGGAGTTCTTCTTTATCTTCCTCAAGTCTTACAATCTAATAATAATTTGAAAGAAAGCATACAACATTAACTTATTAAATTTTTAGTAATGAACATGCTTACAAGCCAGTAAATTAAAAGCTGCACAATGTAAAAAAGCTCAGGTGGTGGTGAAATGAATTACCAAGGAAAAAATGTAAAATGTAAGATTCTGTACTCAAATGTGAGGGCAAGTACCTTGTCCTATTTTTCCTCTACCTCCCCATGGTGTCTAGCACAAGACTTCATGAGCTGTCGAATAAAATTCAAAATGATACTACTGTAACAATAATTATTAAAAATGTGTCAAGTATTTTAAAATTCATCAGAACTTTATGGGGATTTATGCATGATCAATATGCTGATTACTGTTACGCTGTTCCTCATGTGACAATAATTCTTGGGCTATGTCTGTACTAATAAAATGATCTATTCCAAAGGAACTTAATTCACAAAAAAAGCTGCTTGTCCATATAAATAACTACAAACCTGACTGATGAAAGAGTTTTTAAATAATAGCTGAGAATTTATTAAAGTCCTAGTTGTGATGATGGCCTACTTCCTAATTCTCAGATTCAAGAAAGAAATGAAAATCATTACTCCAAGGCATTTGAAAACGTCACTGGGGAACTTGTAGAACAAAAGTACCAATGATCTTCTCATTCATGACAACCATCACTTCCAGATCCTACGGGCCTTCCAATCACTGGTTTTCAAACTGCCTCCTAATCTCCGAGGCACTTCAGAGGCCCCTCAACTACAGGAATGAGGGGGGCCTAGTAATCACAATAAAATTCCCTTTCCCTTTCCTGATCTTCCAAACTATCCGTTCCGTACCACCATCACCAAATCTTCATTTGAACCAGGTCAGCAACTCTTTTCATTCTTTTCGTATGTGAGGTTTCTTCAGATGATTCAACTATCTTTCTAGAAATGGTTCAGCTGTTTTTTAAAAAGGTAGAAACCACTGCTCTAAACGATGCCAGAACGAGCTTAGAAGGCTCACTCTAAGCCAAAAGGACTGAAAGTAATGCTCTGTAACCTAGGCAGAAGTGGCCCAAGAGACAACTGATAGATAGTTTCCCGCTGCAATAGAAGAATCTTAAAAGTGTGAGACCTCCACCCCAAGGCAGAATCTGTTTTCTTCACCTGTAAAATGAGAGGTTAGAGTGGAGGCCCTCTAAGATCCTTTTCAGTTTTAACATGCAGTGACTGCAAGTTGGTTTTGGAAATGCTGAAATAAAGATATCAATGGGAAATGTAAGTAGAACTAACCAGCAGGCAAATATTTTTTTTTTCCAGAAAATATTTTCTTAGAAGGCAGCTGCAGAATTTAGAGTCATACCCGCAAAAGCCTAAATAATTAGTGTCACACTCCTATTTTTCCTCCCACCCTTTATATATAAACATTACCCCTGGGGTTTGGTCCCTGACTACCATTTTTTCCTCCATTTTCTCTTTCCTCAAACTATGTGACTTTATGCAAGTCATTTTTTCACTTTGGCCTCAGTTAAAATGAAGGGCTTGGGTTGGAAGATCTTTAAGGTACCTTTTGCATGAGGTAACTCAAATATCAGAGGTGTGGCGGCTCAGCTAGGTCAGGCAGGAGTCAATGTATATACAACTAAGGTTCAGACAATGATGCCTTTAGTGAGTGCTTTACTGAATGCTGAGCTGAGTGTGCTACAAAAAAAACTGCATTTATTAACAGTAATTTCTCTTATAGTCTTGTTTCCCTGATTTTTCTCTATAGGGTCAGACAGTTAAGTTCTTGACTAGCATGTTTCCATATTATTACTTTCTCTAACACTAACAGTTCTGAGGGGCATCTGTGATAGCTGAAGTGATCGCTGAAACTACAGACCGAGCTAGCTAATGGCAGAGTCAGGATTAGGTCCCATATTTACAACTCCTCAACTAGGGCTCACTATCAGGTCATTCCTACCAAAACATGTGACCAATGGCTTCTAGTTTCTCTGGTCATTTATTCAGTCATGCAACAAATATGTATTAAATACTTACTATGTACCCAGCACTGTTCCAGGTAGTAAGGATACATTGGAGAACCAAGAAGACAAGCAAATAAACACAAAACCTCTGCCATCAAGAAGCTGATATTCTAACCACTGCTATGACATTACTCTTGTCCCAGTCATGTGGGCACAGTTCTTAGACACATCCTCACCTCTTCTTTTTCCTACACTCTCAGGTCAATGTCATCTTTCTCGATATCCTCAATTTGTTATGCTCTCAATTCTTTCTCTAAATTTCCAAAGGCTTTGTTGAATTTCTCTTTTATGACATTTATCCAAATCTGCCCGTATTACCATTACCTCCATGTTTACTTTGCTCTTCGAAAATATAAACTTACTTGACAGAAAAGATGTTGTACTAACCAATTTTACTTTCAAAAAAAATTGTTGAAGTAAAGGAAATGGAACAGAAACATATTAGGAGCTAGGAGTAATTGTTGACCTTCTTTACAACAAATGGTAGTACCACTCAATTCCCCAGGGCACCCGAAAGGAAAAGGCAGTATATCTAATTACTCTATCTGTCTTTGTTCTTATTATCTTTATGATGCAGCATAGAGAAACAGTTAAGAGTACAGTTTGATTACAGGCTCTGTAATCAAAGGGCCTACATTTTTTTTTCTTTCAGAATTTCAAAGATACTACTCTGTCTTTGTTATTGTATTAGTTCCAAAAAGAAGTCTGTTGTTATTCTTATCATTTTTCCTCTTTTATTTTTAGATAATGTTAGGTTCACATTCAGTTGTAAGGAATAATAAAGATCCTATGTACCCTTTACCCAGTTTCCCCATTGGTAACATCCCTCCTCTTCTATTTTCTGGAAGACACTGTGTCGAATTGGTTTTCATTTTTGTTTTAAATCACTTGGTAGAATTCTCCAATGAAATTATTCTTTGGGGGAATTTTTAAATTATAAATTTACTTTCCTTGTTGTATGGCTATTCAAATCATCAATTTCTTTGGGTTTATTTTGATCCTTTCTATGTTCTTAAAGTAAGAATGCATTTAGTGCTACAAATTTTCCTCTCAGCACTGCTTTAGCTGTGCTCCAAATATTTTAATATGCTGCACTTTCATTTTCATCCAGGTCAATGTTTTTTTGAAATTGTTTTTTCATTGTTATGTTTTTCACTGAAATTTCCTCTTTGACTCATGAATTAGTCTAAGTGTGTCATTTCACTTGAAGATTCCCTTGCCACCTTTCTGTTACTGGTTTCCAGTTTGATTCTACAGTGGTTGGAGACCTCACTGTATATAACTTTAATTTTTGTAAATTTGTTGAGATTTATTTTTATAGCCCAGGATATTGGCCTATCTTGGTACATGTTCAATGGCCACTTGAAAAGAATATATTTAGGTACTCTTATTGGGTACTCTATTAGTGTTGAGTAGATTCCATTGGTTGATGGTGATGAGGTCTACATCCTTTCTAATTTACTAATTGTTCTATCAATTGTTGAGACAGGAGTCTGATGTCTCCAATAGTAATTGTGATTTTGTCTATTTATTCTTTTAGTTCTATCAGTTTTTACTTCACATATTTTGTAGTTATTTGGTTCATAAACAATTAGTATTCATATGACTTCTTGGTGGATTGACGTTTTTTGTCATATACGTCTACCTCTGGTATTTCTCTTTGCTCTATCTTAATATATCTACTCCTGCTTCTTTTATATAGGCAACTTCAGAATTTCCTCTGTATAAAGTACTACACTTAGTATGTACTTAAAACCAAATGCATTTAGAAATCATGACATTATCTTTTTCATAAGATATTGTCTTTCATATATTCTTTTTTAATTCAGAGTATCATGAGGGAGACATGAATTCCTGGAGTGTTTCCCAGGAAACACTAACAAATCTTCCTAAAGTATTCTCCTAAGAACCAACACACTAAAGAATATTCAGTTACTTCTTTTATCTATAGGAGTAAAAATGAACAGTACATACTTTGAGTCATTAATGGAAGAAAATTCAATTATTTTAGTACATCAAAGTAATATATTTTATACCAATTTAAATTGTAAGATTGGAGAATGATAAGAGTGGGCTTTGCTTTGAATTTTTACTGCTATTTCATGATCCACAATCATCTCACTAGGTTTTACTGTTATTATGTATAGAAACTAGAGTACAAAGATAAGTGATTAAATAAAAGCAAATTATCGCTAATTATCCACTAAGTAATATTGCTCCTGCATAATCAATTGGGAAGTAGAAAGAATAGAAGCTTGGTCTTATCAGAAAGTTTTACTTTTCTAGCCTCTCCTAATTATGGCTTCTCAGTTAGCTGTTCACCTTAAGATTTCTAAGAATGTCATAAGACATTCCAATTATGAAAATTAACTAACATCTTAAATTTTTTACTATAATTTGATTTTTTGTGGGTAAAGAATAGATTAGTCATCAGATTTCAGATACAAGTTTCATTCTTTAAAAAAAAATAAACCGAAGAATACAAATAATCATTACTAGATGATAAACATCATTAGATTTTAAAAGTAAAGTAAAAAATAAAGCACCACTATTCTTAACCTCAGTATTTACTCTTCAATATACTAAATCTACATCTTATTTATTATTCCTATTTTCCTATTTTTTCCAAGAAAATTTTATGTGTAGTTCCTTTAAATCTATCATAATTACAGATTCAAATCCTTTCATCATCACACATAGTATAGATCGACTGATCTCTTGATGAAATTATAGTTGTTGGATGGCTTCTAATTATCATGACAACTTCAAATCATGGGAATTTTCAAATTTATAACTCTGGGCTGTGTGTTGGGGTACCTGAGTCTATTGTTAAAGTGGATGCTGACTTTGAGACTTTGAGGAAGTTACTTATCTTGTGCTTCAGCGTACTCATTTAAAATGGAGACACTATTAGAAGTGAGATCATATGTGAATAAAGGATTTAAAGCTGTAAAAAAAATTTTTAATGTATAAGACATTATAAATATTTATAGTTTTCTGATACTGTATTATTAATTAACTCAAATGATCCAAAGTTCATACAGCTTCTTACATTTCGAACCATCACGGAACGGTTTGTTCACTGATAAAAATAAATCAATTTGATTCAATTAGTTATTAGTAAAGGAAAGTGAGTATATTCTAACTCTTGATTCTGAATAAAGGCAATACAATAAATATACAATGCAGGTTTGTTTATATGCAGTATATTTCACATAACTACAAATGACAAACTATTTTTTACAAATTCTCCTAGCATTAGATTTCTTATTTGAATAGAGCATGATAAAAACTGGTATTTCTCTCTTTCCATCCTGAAAAATAATTTAAAAACAAAAGAATGTGAAACACAAACCCTATTTTGGGGAATATTAGGAGACAAACCACAACATGAGCAGAGAAGCTGCCAAGGCACTAGAGATAAAGCAGGAGTGGGTTGTTACAGTTGCAGGTGTCAACGAACAAAGTACACTTCCTGAAGGTGACCGGCACACTCTAAGGTATACCTTGTTTGCATCAATGGAAAAAAGATGCATGGACTGACAGTCAGAGCTCTCCTAGATGTGGGTATGGTTTCAAGAACAAAAGGGGGACAGTGCTAAATAAGAAATCACAGAGATAAACTGTATTTGCAAAGAGAAATCTTCCTCTGTGGCTATGGGAGAAGAGAGACCACTGCCACTGACTGCAGCAAAATAAAGGAGGAAATGAATAGAAAAATATAACAGCCACAAAAGAATATTCACAAGAAAAATGCTGTCTAGAGAGCAGATGAAAATCACAATAGTTCACTATTAATCAATAAACTAATTATGCAATCAACTCTAACTTGAGATTTACAAAAAAATATAATCATAAAATTTTATTGACTAGAATAACGACTAAATTAGTATAATCAATCACTCACCTCTGATTCATATTTTATTTTTTCTTCACCTAAAATGCGTGCAAATTCTTCTTTCTGGTGTTCGAACTCTGATTTGAGAAATGTATGTTCGTAACGAAGCTTATTATACTCAGCTCTATACTTTTCAACTTCCTAAATTAAAAGGAGACAGCAATTTATCACAAATTTATAAATGAAATCTGTATTCACTCCAAAAATCACTTTTGCAAATATAATTTTAAATTACATTATATTCAGAGCAATTCTAAAAGTAAAAAATAAGCTTAACAGAAGTACAAACAAACTTTGGAAAAGTTGTCATAACAAGTATCCTATACACAGAATTAGTACATTCCTGAGAAGGTACCAATAAAGCCAATTACCATTCAATTAACCTTATTTCCTCACTGATTCTCATAATAATAAAAATGTATACCAAGTCAAAAGTTCTGATCTCTGGACTTAATAATACTTAAGAATGTAGCATACCTTTCAAAATATAGATTTAAAAATAATTTCATAAAAGATAAAATACCCTCTTAAAAGTCATACAGGATAATTTCAAAGTAGATAAAAGATTATTTGGATATTTTTAGTACAGTCATTTAAGGTTCAATCAAATATTATACTGATAGTTCAACTCAACATACTGGTCTGAAGAATATATATAGCACCAACTCTCTTAACTAACCAGGAACACATGCAATTCCTTGGTATGCTCCAATTCTGCTTCTTAACACTACGAAAGTTTCTGGCATTCTGAGTCTCAATAAGAACTTTGACAACGCAGCAGAAAAATAGAGGAGACACTATGTCAACAAGTAGCAAGAAATTAAATAACAGGGAAGTCTCGTAAAATACTCAGCTCCCTGTAAATCTTTAGCTGAAAGATTTTTCTTCTAAGCCAGTTTACAAACCAAGAAAATGGGTTTTGTGCAAGTTTATTAGAATCATACTTTGCTTTGATATTTTAAAAAGTGCTTTTACTGAACTTGATCACCTACCTTGGGTCTAAGTGATTTTGTGCATATCCAAAAATTAAATTTATTCCTAAACCATAATGCTTTGATTATCCATCAGGAAGATATGCAAAAGATGACTTTATCAAGCTGGTAAGCCATTTGTAACACAGAATCCACAACTATTTTGTACAATGGCAGCATCACTAGACTATAACTTTCCAAAGGGGTCCATAGTGAAGGGGACAATATTCGTTTGTAATATATAGGACCAGTATATTTGTTAAACTAAGGTAACAAAATGTCTAGTATAGTACCTAATATACTTAATATCTGTAATCTTTTCCCCACCCCCTTTAATAAACATTTAGTCATATTATACCAAGATTTCATATAAAGAGTCTGATCACAATCTGAAAGAAAACTGTAACAAATTTGTACTTTTCTGAGGTTGCATGGAATTCATTCTTTCATTTAACAAATGTTTACTGAGCACCTATGGTATGCTAGGAACAGTTCTAGAAACTTGGAATATAACAGTGAACAGTTAAGGTTCCTTCTCTCATGCAACTTACATTCCTAAGAGATGCTAAAGGAGAATATAAAAAATCAGCACAATAAACATTATATAGCATTATCAGAAGGTAGTACATACTAAAGAAAACTTAAAAGTAGAGCAGGGTTAAACGGGAACCTAAGGTCTAAAGAGTGATGGAAAAGGCAAGTTGTAATATTAAACTGGGGCAGAGGGTAGTCAAAGTAACTTCACTGAGGTGACGTTTCAGCAAACATGTAAAAGAAATGAAGAAGTTGGCCAAGATATATCTGGAAAGAGAAGTGTTCAAGGCAAAAGCAACAGCTAGAGCAAAGACTCTTGAACTGTACCATTTCTGGAATGCCAAAGAATCATCAAGGAGGCCAATGTGGATGGAGAAAAGGAAGTCAGAGACGTAACCGGTCTGATCCTGAATAAGGGAAGCAATTAACAGGCTTTTTTGAATAGGAAAATAGTGCTTTTCATCAAGCTTTTCAAGTCACATGAAGATAAATGTATAGTTCTTTCAATATACTTACTTCATCTAGATCCCCGAAAACGCTCTCTCATTGGAGTTTCTAATTCTTGCTGTATTTGTGCTCTTAACAATTCCAACTTTTGTGGAGTTAATACCTAATATGTAGAGGAATACAAACAATTCTAAATATAAAATCGCAAATATCAAAACCAAGATTTTGCCAAATTTCAAAGCTTCTCTAATTATGACAATGAAATACCATTTACAGAAATTTCACAATATACTCAATTTTACAGTAATCATTATATAAATAGAACCAATCTTTTGAACAATACTTTGAAACAATGCTTTTAAGAATCTCAATTTCGGGCTCTCAAAGATGTCAAAAATTCCATTAACATGAGGTAAAGGCAGTCACTAACTAATATCATTGTTGTTATTAGGAATAATTATGTTGGCAGCTAAGTATCATGTTGGATACAATGGCTGATAGTCTATTTTCTAAAGCAAGCAAAATAAAGGTGTAATAATTTGGTATACCACAGAGAATCCTTCAGATTTATGTTCAATCAAAAAAAGCTGATTTTTACTCTGATCACCAAAACTAATTTAGGCTCCTCCCTAAAATACTCCCTTATAAAACTCAAACTTTCAAGGAGTAATGAAATATTTTAGTAAGCTCCTTAAAGGCAGATAGTCTTTCTTCACCATAGTGTTCGCAAAACCTTACATTGCTGCCTGGCACGCAGGAACCATTCAGTTATTATTTCCTGAATTAACAAATATTAGTTGCAAAAAAACCCGTTTGCATTTATAATTATGTCTGAAAACTAAGAATAATATTTAATTTATTCATTTATTCATCAATATTCCAAATATCCCAAACATTTTACTGAGTGAATGCCTACAACATATTGTGCAACATACCATTATCTACATAACATACTGTTCTAAATACCTTACATGCATTAACCTCTTTGATTCCTGTGACATTTCATAATGTAGCCACATTACCATCCCCTTCTAATTGGATTTGAAGCACACACAAACTTTCTGAACATCATAAAACTTCACAGGAAGCATACCTTTCCCCATAAGAAGTTCAAACTCTCATGTGAAAAAGAACTTAAATATACAAATAACTTTAAAAATAGGCAATATAGGCTTACTAGGTAAAGACGAACTGAAGATATTTAAGATAGAAAGAATGGGACATCTAAGGAATGGGCAAACTACAGCTTAAGGTATAGCCCAAAACCAAAGAATGGATAAAATTTTAAATTCCCTGGGGAGAAAAATGATCCTCACAAGTGAGCTAAAGGCATTTTTGGACAGGAACAGACTAAGCGTACAGGAAATTTAGAATCCTGTGTCCCTGTGCATTAATGCTGGTAGCAATCTCTGGACATTGTAATAACCAAGGCCACCCTGAGTGATTTTCACATGCCACCTAAGAGAGCTACATTCTAGTTGGGAACAAATGGGAACGAGGTGGGTGCTACAAAGTGGAAGGTTCCTGAATACTAGGTTCATATTCTTAGTATTTGATAGTATTTACTTTAAAAGTTTTTATTTAAATGAATAAATAGAATTACATAAAGAAAGTTATTCAAACAAAATAAAATATAATAACCAAAAAACTAAATTCTCTTCTCACTTCAGTTATCCAGTTATCCTCTCCTAGGAAGCAACAACTGTTAACTATTTCTTAACAACTGTTAATCCTTCTTAACACAATCTATAGATATATAATCATATATACCACTTTTAACTTTTACATAAAGAAAAGCACACTATATACATTTTTTGTACCTTGCTTATTCACTGAAGGTTTTTAAGCTTAAGAATGGCATCATCATATATATTGTAAGAAGAAACAAGATGGATCAAAAGCTTTGCTGGGAGAGAACTGATGGCTATGGGAAGGAGAGGCAGTGAATGAAACAAGAGAAACCAGACAGAAAGCTCCTGTTAAAATCTGGCTTATGATGTCAGGGGTCTAGATGATAGTATCAAGAGCCCAAACTGAAGAAAGGTGGCAATTAAAAGGGAAACATGAATAGGTAAACCTTATTTGGACTGTTTCAAACAAAACCAACTTTAAAAGTAAACAAGCGAGCAAAACTGAAGGAAATCTGAACAAAGGTACAATATTAATAGGTAGTATTCCTTACGTACTTTTAGGTATGGTAATGCTATTGTGGCAAAACTTTTAAAAGAGGGATTGTCTTGTATGTAATAGAGATATATGTTACCGAACAGAAAGAGTTTATCCACCAGCAGTAGCAGAACCAAGCACTAAACACTAAGAACTACAAAAGAGAAAGAATGGCCATTTTATTACGAATGGTGCCACCCAGAACAGGAAGCTAATGCTCAAAAGCCCAAACTCCTCAATGGTTTATAGCAAAGATTACAAATTATGATGAGGGGGGTTTGGGTTCTGGGTCATGCCAATTGGTCAAGAGTGAGATAAAGGCAGTAAATCATTATTTCAGGCCTGGAGGTCAGCTTCTGAGTCCTTCAGTCTGCTTTCATGAGGATGTGGCCAGGGGCGTCATTCAGCTTTAAGGCTCAAGAGCTGAAACACAACTTGGACCATGATGCTATCTTTAGCTTAACAGAAACCCATACTTTGTGACCCTTAGTCAAAACAGTCATTGTTTCTGGCTGCCTCAGGGGGTTAATGACTAGTAAGAGAAAGGGCTTTCAGGGCATGCAGTGAAGAAACTGAAGAGAGTGCTAGTGCTACATATAAAATCAAAATCAGGACCCTCCATTTCAGTTGGTTGCCTTGGTGGGCTTAAAAACATCTCAATACATGTTATTAGGTTATCTTGATGTGCAGGGGTAGAAACTATATATTTTGTGACTCTTACTCATTGTATGCTATTATTATTTCTGCTCTCTTGGTTATTTATTTTTCTCTGCAATCTAACAGGCCCTGGGCTAAGCAATTTCTGTAACACTTAATAGCATGATAAATGAATTCCTTCTTCTGGCTGTTAGTCCAAACTAACATATAAACTTTTTTTTTAATTAAAAATATTTTCTGAAGGGTCTTAACCCCTCGGCTTCATATATACTAAAATATGTAGGGTTGAAATAATGACTTGTTTCAAAATAATCGAGAGGGGTTAAGGGAGAGAGTTGGGGGTACAGTGAGACGTGTGTGGGGGTTGGGGAGAGTTTAGAAGATAAAACAAAACTCTCTCAAAGATGGTACTATTGATGCTGGGTGACAAGTATGTGGGATGCATCAATAAAATACTCTCTACAGTAAGTTCTTGCCTAATGCCTTCAAATAGGTTCTTGAAAACTGTGACTTTAAGCAAAACGATGTATGACAAAACCAATTTTGCCATAGGCTGACACAAACAAAAGTTCCTACAGTATATTTCTGGTCACAAAAACATCAAACTTCTAAATAAAGACCTAAAACAAATCTAATATTAAGCACTAAAATAAATGTGAGCTATGTATACATTTAAAAAAGATGTATAAAACAAATAAAATAAAATAATGTTTTTCCAACCCACTTATTCCAGTTCAGGGTCACAGGTGGCTGAAGCCTATCCAAGCAGCTCAGGGTGCAGGCTATCAACCCACCCAAGGCAAGACGCCCTTCCGTCGCAGGGTGTACTCACACACACCTGTACTCACTCAGACTGGGAATTTAGACACACCAGTTAACCTCACAGGTACATCTCTGGGGGTTGGAGAAAACCAGAGTACTTTGAGAAAACATGGGGAAAAGGTGCAAACTCCACTCAAAAGAAGTGATTATTTTTCTCATCAACCTTAGAAAACAACATTGAACTAAATGACGTTATCCTAGGACCTTTTGTACTTTTGTACTTGAGATTTCCATAATTAAAAGTTAATTTAAAATAAAAGTGCTTCCATTTCCAACATATGGCATATGTTGAGATTGAGATGAGATTTACTCTCTTGGCTGAAACAAAAGAATGGACAAAAATCCAACAACAATTTTCAAGACACTGGACATAATGAAGGGACCAAGATCCCTAAAAGACAGAAGACAAAAAAGGTGGGCTTTGCAAAAACTTCCAAGTTATGGCACGGGAAGGGATATCCAGGTAAAATCTGATGGACTCCCTGATATGATGAGATGGAACTGAGAATCCAGGAAGACCAGTGTGTGGCTAGAGTCACAAGACAGGGCAGCAGAGAGGAGAGTAGCACAGAAAGAAAATTATGAAGATCTGTAAAAGATCCTTCTCAACTCATTCAGAGAGTACTGATCAGTACATGTATGTAAGGAAAATATCTAAGGCCAGGAAAAGAGCCACCTGAAAGGATTAGAGGATTGACCACCTAGAGTTCATACACAGCCATGGCTATTTCCTTTTCCCAAAGCCAGACTAAAAAACTTCATTTCATAGAAAAATTGGCAGAGTACTCAGAGGGGCCTCAGCAATGGGAAATAATTAGCACTATACTAATCTGCTCCCATTTAACAAATCTTAAAAGCAAGACCCAGAAAGATAAAACTATTTCCAAGTAACTGTGTCCCAGAACAAAGCTCAAGAATATTTATTGGAATACAAAATATCTAGCACTCAGCAAAGTGAAATTCACAACGTCTAGCACCCAATAAAAATCTACCAGGCATAGAAAGAAGCAGGACAATACTACCCACAATAAATAGGAAAAGAAACTCAACCAACCAAAATCAACCCAGGAGATGTCAAAATTAGCAAAGATATTAAAATAGTTATTACAACTGAATTCCTTCCACATAGTCCAAAAACTTAGATAAAAGATTAAATATGTTAAGTAGAGATAAGGAAGCTATGAAAAAGACCAAAATTAAACTTCAAGATAAAAACTAAAATTTCTGGGATGAAAAATAAAATACCCAGTATAGACTTAATGGCAGATTAGACACTGGCAGACGATCAGCAAACCTGGAGACATAACAATAGAAACTAACCAAACTGAAACAAAGAGACAAAAAAATTAAAAATAATAAATAGAACATCAAATAATAAACAGAACATCAGTGAACGATAGGAAAACTTTAAGTGGCCTAATATCAAAGTCCCCAAAGGAGATGGAGGAAGCAAAAAAAAAGATTTTGAGATGTCAAAAAAAATTTCTGAATTTAATAAAAACGATATACCCACAGAACCAAGAAGCTCAATAAAACCAAAACACCAGGAATGTGAAGAAAAGTGCACAGGTATGTCAATCAAATCGCTCAAAATCAGTAATAAAGAGAAAATCTTATGAGCAGCCAAGAAAAAAGACACTGCATACACATAACAAAGTTAAGAATGATAGTAAATTTCTTATATGAAACAACATAAGTGAGAAGACAGTAGAGCACCTTTAAAGTATTGGGAGAGGGGGAAACTGTCAACATAAAATTTAATACGCAGCAAAAATATCTTTAAAAAAATTTTTTTTAGATATATAAAAGCTGAAAAAATTTCTCACTAGTAGATCTGTACTAGAAAAGCTGTTAATGAATGCCCTTAAGACAATAGGAAAATGATACAGATGGAAACAGGATCTACGCAAAGGAATAAAGAACACTAAAACTGGTAACTACATGGGAGGCTTATGATCTATGAGGGCTCTGAAAAAGGGTCTCTGATTATAAGATCTCTTTATCATCTATAAATCTTATTAAAAACAAACACACACATTAAAAAAAGAGAATCTATCTTTCCTCCCTCCCCCGCTCCCAAAGCACACATACATGAGAAACACAGAATTAGAGGATTACCCCCATGCCATTGTAGGAGGAAATTATGCTGTGTCCAGATTTCTAATGAAAGACTTCAACTACTTTCCTCAAAAAAAATTTACAACAGTCTGTGTCATTTACTACATTAAATCTATAAAAACAAACCTTTAGCACTTGTCATGTTAATATAAAATAGACCTAATATTTTTCGAAGACTTTTAAGAGAGCAAATATTACTGTACCAGATATTTTTAACAATTAATGACTGAAACTGAGTAACAAATTTTGCTCCAAGTGTCCTAGCAGCCAAATGAAATGGTAAACATACTGGGTTATATAGTTTTCATTGCCTGGCAACAAAGAAAGCATATAAATTTTTGGTAATTTTAAAAAATGTTTATCAGAATATATCAAACGATTTGCTATTTAAAAAAAAAGGTTTTGTTAACATGGTACATAACAGTAATAGCTAATATGTTTAACCGTTTACAATATCAAAGCACTATATAGTAATACTTTCTATGTTGTCTCATTTCATCTTGACAATCATCTTATGAACCAGGCACTATTATTATTTTCATTTGCTAAAACTACACGTGACCCAGAAATGTCCTTTAAATGGATGTCTTTTATGTGGTTTTTCTATAAAAGCCAAAGGGATATTAAATCTTAGAAAAGGCATTTTGCAGGTAGACAAGATAATACATGTATATTTTTAAAATAATCATCTTTCATAAATCTTCATTGAAATATCTCTTGCTGATCTTACTCTGTTGATTTACTGAACTTAACTCACAATTTGTACAAATTGCAAACATCCATTAAAGCAAATGGCTAAACTGCTTCAATATATGAATACATATAGGAATTTCTTTAGCTTATTTATGCCAGATAAATATCACATAGAAACCAGGTATGTTTATCTTGAAAAATAAAAATTTACCAGATAAATTATATTTTTCAGCAAACATTTAGAAAGTTATCATGTGGAGAAATGTCCAATGTTATTTTGTGTAGGTCCAAAGAAAAGTACAAGAACCAACAGGGAGTCTGTAGGGAGGATGATTTCATTGTAATACAAGAGAGAGAAAAATAATACTTAACATACTCCAATCCAAAAGTGGAACTGTATCACTTAAAAAGTTCACTAGGTTCTTTAGCACTGAAGCAGAGAACAAAGAACCACATGTCACAGATCTTCCAACAGGGACTATGCTTTGGATAGTATATTAGTGTCCTAAGGCTGCCATAACAAAACAGCACAAACCAATGGTTTAAAACAACAGAAATTTATAATTTCACAGTTCTGGAAGCTAGAAGTCCAAAATCAAGGTATCAGCAAAGCCATGCTCCCTCTGAAAACTGTAGGGTGAATCCTATCTTGCCTAGTCCAAGCTTCCAGTGGTGTGCATGTGATCCTTGGCCTTCCCTGGCAGCTGCAGCACTTCAATCTCTGTTTTTGTCATCATGGGATATTCTCCCAGTCCTCACTCTCCCCAATCCACATGTTTCTGTCTCTGTCTGTTTTCTTATAAGAAACCAGTCACATTGGATTAAGGGCCCACCACACTTCAGTATGGCCTCATCTTAACTAATTATATCTGTAAAGATCTTATTTCCAAAATAAGGTCACATTCGGAGATACTGAGAGTTAGAACTTCAACATATCTTTTTGGGAGACACAATTCAACTCAGATATGAAAGAGAACTAGATGATTATTAACTCTAAAACACTGAGGTTCTAGGTACGTATAAGACAAGAAGTGTAACATTATGTAGGAACAGAACAATTCTAACTCATTCACTTATTCATTTATACATCATTCATTCCACAAACATTTTCTAGGCATCATCTTGAGCTCTGGAGGGAGACACACTGAAAAAAAGTTCCTGTCCTCCTGGAGCCTGCATTCACCCAGAATAAAAATAGTCATCATCTGAGAGTATCTACAAGTGCCAGACACTGTGTACTAAAAATATGTTATCCTCTTTACCACATGAGAAATCTAAAGCAAAGAAACACAGCTCTTTGTTGAAGGTCATCATCTTCCTGGTAAACTGACTTTTTTGTGTTATAAAAACGTCCTTTTTATCTTTAGTGAACTCTTTGTCTTGAAGTCTACTTCATTAGACTTCAAGTCTACTGATATTACTACAGCCACTCCAGTCTTAAGTTTACTGTCTGCATGTGCTTGGTACAAATAAGCATGTATTGGTGTTACTCTAAAGAAACAGAGTAATCACATTTATAATGCTTGAAGAATATTTTGAATACCTTGGGTTCGCGACTCACAGATTCCATTTACATAGGCTTCCCAATTTTTGCAAAACAAATTAATCTCATTCTAAAGGCCTAAATTACACTTCCCTCTGAAATTCTTCGTTTGTTGAAATGTCTTAAATATTCCTAGGTATGAAACAGTAAACACAATGGAGGTTCCAGCCCAAGCTTAATGGCAGTGTTCCCAACAATGGAAGATTTCAAGATACTGAATGACAAACTTCCAACACTGCTGTCAAAGGAATTGATGAATTGAGTGATATGCTATATTAGATGACTTGAAAGGTGGCTTTTTACTTTATAAACTTAAAGACTCCAATACTAATAACACATTATTTGCATCAAGCAGAAATACACAGCTGTTGCTATTCAGAGACTAAATGAATATAAAAAAATACCACTTCTAATACTTACTAATTTGAAATTTACAGTAAGTTTGACTGGTGAAGTTTACCTTTGCTCTCCTTTCTAAGAAAAATAAATAGTGCGAAAAATAACTAAAGAAACTGTAGTCAGCAACTATCTTTTACTTTACGGACTCCACTTACCTTACATTATGTATATAAATTAGGTGCACATATTATTTTTACAGTGTCTTTTAAGAAGTTCCTTAAAAATAACTTTGTCTTTTTTAGCCATTTTACAACACTTAGTTACAATACTTAGAAGAAAAATAGTAAATCTTTTAAAAAATTCTTTAATTCTAAATTTTTTATCAATTCAAACTGGCCTTTCCTTTAATTATTCTGAATAGTAAAAGATTACTTAAATCAAGATAGATAAGAGGATGCAAATTTAATAAAATAAGTTTCACAGCCAAACCATAAATGGTAGCAAACATTCTAGAATATAAGAAAAAATAGTAAATCGTACCACCTTGAAATAGAGCAAAATATTTAACTAAGCCTATAGAGAGAATTTGCCATATTTACCAAAACTACTTACCTCCACTAAACATCTGCCTTTTTAAAAATATATTAACTATGTTTCCTTACCTGCATCTTCATTTCTTCTAGTCTTTAGTTTTCTCTACCAATTCCCCTCTTAGCTCTTCAAGCAACAGCTGAAGTTTTTCTTGGTTACTTTGCTTTTCAATCAACAGGCGTTTAAGTTCATTTTGTGACTTCATGTACTCATCTTGCAACCTGATTTTTAAAAAATGAAGAATTCTATTTTAAGTGTATCCTTTGCATTCTATTTACATTAGTTTATGTAAAGTCAACCAACACGAAGGAATAATATCAACATCATATATTCCATTAAAACTCCAAGTATCTTTTCTTTATATAGTTTCATTTAATTATTAACTCTGTAGTCTATCTGAATACAATTTAACTTTAAGAGGAAAAATCAAAATTTAGCCACTCAGATACATTAATGTCTTGCTACTTTCAAAAAAGGACTTTTATAAATTCACAATCCACTTGATATCATGCTTAGTTTAGAATAAAGTAATTTTAAAACAAAAATTTTACTGTATTAAAAGTTTTAAATGTATGTATTGCAAAACAACAAAATTATACTGTATGTTGCAGAGTATACACTCAAAAAAATTAATCAAACTTCTCACCTCCAAATTTAACTTACCTTGTGTGTTCAGCTTTCAGAGTCTGATAATTAGTTTTATGGTGGTCACATCTTAACCTTTCATCAATTAACAGTTTTTGGAACTCAGTTTGAGAACTTGTCAGCCCATTGTCTCCACTAGGGGGAAAATTGGTGGGAAAAGTGTCCATATTGATAGGTGAGCTGACGACCATGTAAAAATAATTTTTGGTTTTCTTATGGTCTTAGTTTTCTTTCCAAGAGTATTTTCCACTTCTTTCTTGCTAAGGCAGAATCTTGGGAGGCCAAATTATACCTGCACAGAAAAATATACTTAATTAACAATCAGTGAATGCCTTCAGTGTTACATATTTTTTTATCACTTATTATTCTCATTTCTATAATAAAACCCAATTTTCAGATTTTCAATTGTTCATAAAACAAAACTGAAGAATAAAGTTGAATCGTACCTTAACGAATTTTCTTTACTTCCTTGCAAAGTTTCTGTGACCATCAAGGTCACATCTTCAGGTAGTAACCTAACTAGAAGTACTGACTTTTCCAGTTTAGGTACTCCTGGATTCACAAACCCCAGTTGTGTCCTGAAGCTACTGGGGTAAACGTCAAGGGTGGATCCTGGTACAAAATCCATACCCTGAAATCAAGGGAAAAGCCATGTGGAACTTGGTAAATGGGGAGGGAGAATCGTAGTCTTCACAAAGATGACCTTGAGCAAGTAATTATGTCTTCGATTAATGCTACAACAGGTCTTTTATTTGACACAAGGTGAAATGCCCTCAGGTGCAGATTCAGATTAGAAATTAGTCAATGCATAAGTATCGATCACCTCCTACATATTATGCTCTGTGCCAAGAACAGGAAACTAAATCACCTCAGCTATCCCTGAAAGCACTGACCTAAGATTATGAAAGTAATTAAATGTTCATTTTATCAAAAAGTTAAAAATCATGACACTGAGTTCTTATTGTAAATAATGTAAAACCTCTTAATCGAAATGAATCTGTCAGCACCTTTAACTTCATTAATCTGTCTCAAAACTACTGCGTGCGTGCATGCGTGTGTGTGTGTGTGTGTGTGTGTGTGTGTGTGTGTGTGTATTTTTTTCCCCTAAGAGCATCTCCCTCAGTCATGGGTTATCATGAATTACCTCTACTTACTACAAGAAAAGATCTTTAGCTTACATACAACCACCATTAAATTACTCAGTCTTGCTTGAAATATACCATTTCTGATAAACTAATGTGATGTCTGAATGTTACATTAGAAGAATTTTAAACTAAAGTTGGGGTTTCTATGGTTTCCTACTGTATTTTAATAGAGGGGAAAACATCCTCCACGGATACTTGTGTTATACCTTACTCCTATGTTAACTGTGCACCAGCATTGAACCTGTGCAAATGCAGAGCATACTGCTTGCAGCAGCTGCCACAACCTTATTCTGTCAAAAGTACACAAATGAATTGGATCATAAAACTTACATTTAATTCTCATTCTACTCCTTGATTCAAATGAATTTTTAAGAGATAAAACATGTAATAAACCTACCTCATAGTTTCTAATAATACCACCACAAGGCATATAGGGTTAATTTTAATTAGCTAAAAGCTTAAAACTACCTTAGAAAAATCCAGAGCTACCCTTTTAGTTCCACTACTAGGGAAAGGTTTCTAAGCTAAAAGGAATATTTCCTTTTTTAATTTTAGTTAAATTGATAGTAAATATTCTCACTGACACTTACTTTAAAATAGGTAAGTCCTCAAAGAAATAAAATTTCCTAAGGCAGGCCTAAACATTTCTGTAAAAATAAAGTTAAAATGATTTATCTCCTTCCTTTTTGGTACTAAAATCTACTAGAAGTAGTTTTCAAGACTTCACTAATTTCAAGATATCCCTTTCTCAATTACCACCACCATTACCTCATGCCTAATTCTAGCTCCTATGCAAACATGTGTATTGCCCCCTTGTATTTTCCCAAACCAGAAGGATTTCTCCTGTTGCAAGATGATGTTCACAATTTCATTACCTTTTTAAATGTTAATTTCAGTGACTAACAAAGCTAGAATACACTATCACCAGAAAGTATCACACCCAAACACATATACTTCTTCCAACACACACACACACACACACACACACACACACACACACACACACACACTTAACATTGTTAATTTGCACATGTACACACAAAAATCAATATTAACCTTTCTGGAAAGTTACCTGTTATCAAAATGGTAAATATGCTTATCCCCTGGCCCAATTCTAGGAATTTATTCTAGGAAAATAGCTGGATGATAAGTACCCAAAAACAATTACACAAGAATTTTCTTTGCAACATTGTTTTTAATTTTAAAAAGCAAAATCAGAAATAACCTAAACTTCCATAAATGAAGGTACATCTATACTATGCATTAAAAATGATAAATTACATCAGTCCCCACTGTCTCAACAGCAGGATGAAGACTATGAATGATATTCATGAATTTTGAAGATAAAACACACATAATTACACATAGTTAAATAATATATACCAAGTTGATAATAGTAACTTCTGAAGTAATAACAATGAGGAGACACCCCATAGGGCAATTTGCACCTTTTACTTTCATCTTTTTACTGTTAAATTTTTTTTAATAATTACAAAATATTTTTCAAATAATGAACAATTCTACACTCAATCTATATTCAAATTATATTAAACCAAATTCATCATCCTTGCTTAAAATGCCCCTTTAAACTGACTTTTCAGCTTCTGGTACTGATACTAGTATAAGGCTACCGTTCATCCACACTTAACAGCCCAAAGCCAAATATTCTTCTTTAAAATGCATTTCATTCTCTCCGTTCCTTGCTAACCACAAAAAGTTAGGCTCTTATAACCTCGTAAACTAGTCCATTATTAGGGCTTTATGTTTCCTGCTTCCAATATTTTCTCTTTCTGGCCTACTCCACGAAGTACTGCCAGATTAACATTCAGAAATTTTTATTTGACTTCTCACTGTCACTCAAAAGCTCCTATATGTAAAACGAAGTCCAAACATGCCAGCATTTCAAGGCTCTACACAATCAGCCCCAATCTACCTTGTTCAGTCTCATTTCCTACCATATGCTAAAAATCTCCTACTCCAGCTTATATCCACGTGCATCATGCCTTTGTTTATGCAGCTTTGGTTTTGGTTTACGAATCCTCCTAATTACAAAAGACTACAGTATGGACAACAATCGTGAACTGTTCTCTATCTCTGTGATGATTAGATAAGAACAGACTTAAACACAATAATTAAGGTTTGGTATTGGAAAGAACTTCTTGCCTCAAATCTAAAGTTATAAGCCACTGGGTTGCATTTGCCAATAGTCTTTTTCAGAATTTTTTCCTCTAGAAATATTTAAGAATCATAGAAAACTATCTGCCCATTTGTGTGAGTCTTACCAAGGTCAGAATGAATTTTATGTCTGTTTTTAAGTATTCTGCACACATCTCATTCAGTTCTCCAGTTTAGAAGTAATCAAATTATCAATAATAATCTTGGAAAATCTAGTTATGACAGTCCTCCAAATGGATATCTAGTGTCTTCGACAAAAAGGCCTTAGGAAACTCAGTTTCTCTGCTGACCTTCAAAAGTGGTTCACCATTATACAGGCAAGGTTACAAAGAAAGAACTTCTATTTTTTATATTAATTACATAAGGAAACTTTTTAGCTAAAAAGAAAACCTCGACTCAATTACCTTAATTAAGCACTGAGAAAAATGTATTATCTATTTCTTATCTCAAGAAATCTGAAGACAGTCTTCTATTTCAGGTAATAGAGGACTAGGTAATTTGGATCAAGCCTTATGTTAAGAGCAATACAAGCTGGATATGTTATAGGGTGTTTCTTAGGAGTAAGAATAATTCAGAAGAAAGATATTAGGCTAGGCCTCAAATTGTTCTAAAAAACGATTTTACAAATAAAAACACACACACGAGTCCATAAGAAGATAAAGTAACATGAATTAAGGTCACAAGGAACAACAGACGAACAGTTAGAGTCAAACTATTAAAGTTACCAGACAATGACTCTAAAAGGATTTTTAAATATATATTATTTTGTACAAGGCCATAAAAAACAAGGTTGGGAATTTTTTGAGAGAATTAGGAACCGTAAAAATAATTCGATGGAAACTGCAAATGAAAAATATAAAAATAATTCGATGGAAACTGCAAATGAAAAATATAACTAAAATTAAGAGCTCAATGAGTGGGTATAACAGCCTCAACTAGATACTGTTTAAGAAGAAACTGGTAGATAGGTAAAAAAAATATATTCAAGACAAAGTAGAAAGAAACAAAGATAGACAATACAGAAAAGAAATAGAAAGAATAAAGTTAAAAATGTTATTCAAACAGACATACAATTGGATCACAGAAGAAAAGGAAAGAATAGAACAGAATCAATACCTGCAAAAAAAAGGAGAAGGGGGTGGACAACTTCCCCAAACTGAAGAAAGATATTAATTCTCAGATTCAAAAAGTCCCACAAACCCCAAGCACATAAATAAAAAGAAATCCATACATTCAGACGGATAAAAAACAAAAGCTATAAGAAAATCTTAAAAACTGCCAGAAAAAGAGACAAAGTGCCTTCAAATAAACAACAGAAACACAGGACTGACGTCAACAATGTAATATTACCTTTATAGTTCCAAAGGAAAATAACTGCCAAACATTCTATAAATACAATATTAGATAGATTTATTTTTATCTTTCAAGAATGATGGTAAAATAAAAACTTTCAGACAAAAGAAATTCATCACAGAAGATGCACACTAGAAGAAACAGTAAAGTCCTTCATATACAAGAAAAATTCTTAGATGTAAACCAGACAATGCAGAAATAAGAAAGATAAATGAAAACCATAAACATGGGCATAATTCTAATTGAATATTGACTGCATAAAATAATATCTTGTGGGATTTTAACATACATAGAATTAAAATACATGATATAAAAATGGTATATAAATCAGTAGCTGTAGAATTATAAGTACAGAGTCCTTGCTCTTTATGAGAAAAGGCTAATATTAATTGATAAAAGTATCAAGTAATAAAGTACCAATTAATATAATTTTGATAAATCAATAATCTCTAGGAAAGGGGTTGGCAAACTATAGCCCATTGGCCAAATCTGGCCTGCAGCTGTTTTAGTATGGCCCAAAGCTAAGAATGTTATCTAAGTTTTTTTTAAAAACAAAGAATGAACATCAATGCAAAAATCCACAATAAAACTTTAGCAAATCCAATCCAACAGTGTGTGAAAAGAATGATATACCCTAACCAAGCAGGATTTACTCCAGGCATGCAAGGCCCGTGCAACATTCAAAAATCAATTAATGCAATCTACTGCATCAAGAGGCTAAAGCAGAAAAATCACATGGTTGTATCAGCAGATGCAGAAAAAGCATTTGACAAAACCCAACACCCATTCACGATAAAAACCTACAACAAACTGGGTACAGTGAGAACCTTCCTCAATTTGATAAAGATTTTTATCAAAAATTTTCCTTAATTTTTGCTATACAAAAAAATCTACAGCAGATTAACTTAATGGTGAGAAAATAAAAGCTTTCCCAATAAAAATCAAGCAAGGATAGCTATCACTCCTTTTCAACATCATACTGGATGGAAGACAAAATATGTACAAGATTTATCTGAGGAAAATTACAAAACTTTGATGAAAGAAATCAAAGAGGGACCAAATAAATGGAAAGATATTCTATGTTCATTGATAGGAAGACTCAATATTGCCAAGATATCAGTTCTTCCCAACTTGATCTACAGATTCCATAAAATCCCAACATATTGTTTTGTGCACATCAACAAACTGATTCTAAAGTTTACATGGAGAGGCAAAAGACTCAGAAGAGCCAACACAATACTAAAGAAGAACAGTTAGAGGACTAACAATACCTGACTTTAAGTGTTATTGTAAGACAATGGTAAATAAGACAGTGGGGTATTGGCAAAAGAACAAACAAATAGATCCATGAAACAGAACAGAGTCTAGAAATAGACTAGCACAAATACAGTCAACTGAAATACAGGCAACTGATCTTTGACAAAGGAGCGCATGCAAAAAAAAAAAAAATGCACATGCAAAAATAAGAATATCTAGACACAGACCTTAAACATTTCACAAAAGTTAGTTGAAAATAGATCATACACCTATATGTAAAATGCAATATTATCAAACTCCTGGAAGATAATATAGAAGGAAAATCTAGACAACTTTGGGTATGGTAATGACTTTTTAGATAAAACACCAAAGGAAAGATCTATGAAGAAATAATTGATAAGTTAAGACTTCATTAAAATTAAAAATTTCTGCTATATAAAAGATAATGTCAAAAGACTAAGTAAAACCATAGACTAGGAGAAAATATTTGGAAAAGACATGTGATAAAGCACTGTTATCCAAAATATGTTACAAAATATATAAAAAACTCAACAATAAGGAAACAAACAACTGGATTAAAAAATGAGCCAAGGAACTTAACAGCCATTTCATCAAAGAAGATATACAAATGGCAAATAAGCATATAAAAAAGATGTTCAACATCAGATGTCATTAGGGAATTGCTAATTAAAACAATGAAATATGACTCCACACCTATTAGAATGGACCAAATCCCAAACACTGACAATATAATGCGTGTGAGGACGTAGAGCAACAGATATTCTAACTCATTACTCTCCTCTATGATCTGGCAACCCCTGGTATTTAACCAAATGAGCTGAAAATTTACATATACACAAAAACCTGCACTCAGGTGTTCTAGCAGCTTTACTCCTTAGAAGCAACCAAGATGTCCTTCAGTAGGTGAATGGATAAATAAACTGTTGTTAATCCAGGCAATAAAATATTACTCAACTCTAAGGAGAAATGAGCTATCAAACCATAAAAAGATACAGAGGAAACTTAAGCACAAATCACTTGAGTAAAAGAAGCCAATCTAAAAAGGTTATGTACTGTATGATATAAGGTATAGGACATTCTGGAAACAGTAACATTAAAAAGATCAGTGGTTGCCAGGGGTTAGGGGAAAGGAAGGGATGAATGGGCAAAGCACAGAGGGTTTTTAGAACAATGAAACTATTCCTTAAGATACTATAATTATAAAATACATGCCAAAATACATTTATCAAAACCCACAGAATGTAAAACAACAAGCATGAACTCTAATGTAAAATATGGATTATCAGTGATAATGGTATGTAGAAGTACGGTCATCAATTGTAACAAATGTACCACTCTACTGTGGGATGTTAAAAATAGGAGAGGCTATGCATGTGTGGGGTCCAGCAAGGGGTATATGGTAATCCTCTGTACTTTCTGCTCAGTTTTGATATAAATCTAAAACAGCTCTAAATAAGAAAAGGAAGGGAGGGAGAGTAGAAAGGAGGAAAGACTATATGACAGAAACCACACGAGGCCTGAGAACCTAAAATATTTGCTATCTGATTTTTCATACTAAAAGCCTGCTGAACATTTCTCTAGGATAATCATTAAAGAATGCTAAAAAGATAGAAAAATTAAAATTACTCAAACACTCTAAAATAGGGTTTCTCAACCTCTGTACTACTGACGTTTTAAACCAGAGAGTTCTTTGTTGTGGGGGGGGGGGGGGGGGGGGACTATCCTATACTTTGTAGGACATTAAGTGACATGCCTAGTCTCTACCCATTAGATGCTAGTAGCAACACTACCCCAGGTGTGAAAAACAAAAGGTCTCCATTTTGCCGTAAGTACCCTTGGGGGCAAAAATCACCTAATCTTTGAGAACCACCCATTCATTCCCCTGAGAACTGGACTAAAAGAAGGCAAGCAGGGAGATAAGAGGAAACACAAAACAAGTAGAAAACGGAAAACAGTAATATAGTAAATTTAGACTAACATATCAGTAAGTATACAAATACTATAAACAAGAGAAATTTAAAGAAAAAAACATAACCCAATTATATGCCTTTTTTATAAGGCATTCTTAAAACGTAAGAACAGAAAGGCTGAAAGAGGAAAAGATAATGTAAACATTAATCAAAAGAGAAATTATTAGTATCTATAATTATATCGTATAACATATATACAATTGAACTATAGGTATACTATAACTACATTAATAGATTTTAAGACAAAAAAATACTAGAGATGAAGAGAGATATTCATGATAAAACGTTAGCTATATCAGAAAGAACTGACAATATCAATTTATATATACCAAATAGGTAAGGCAGAAGTCAGAACTACAAGGAAATATAGACAAATTCACAATCACTGGGGAATTTAGCCACTATTCTTAGTAACTAATAGAACAAGCAGAAAAAAAATAATCAATAAGAATATCGACAACTTAACACACCTAACCTGAACTAACTTACAAATATAGAAAACTACCCAATAAATTATAGAATACACATTTCTTATAAGTACATATGCAATTTTTATAAATATCAACCACATGCTGGGTCTAAAAAGTTTTTCAAAAATTTTAAAAGATCAAAATTATACAGAATATGTTTTCTGACCACGGTGCAACTAAACTAAAAATACAGAAAGGTAAACTGGAAAAGCTACATATGCTTTAATTTGGGTAGAGGAATAAATATATGAGTAGAACTGCTGGATATGTTTACCTTTGTAAGAAACTGATAAATCTTTTCCAAAGTGGTGACACTATTTTTCATTTCAAGAAACAACACATGAAATTTCTGCTTGCTCCACATTTTTGCCAATATTTGGTGTTGCCAGTTGTTAAAAGACAAACTGAGGCACATTAAAATATTCAACTGTTTACTTGAGCATGCGCAGATTCCAATCAGGCAGTGCAAACTGAAAGTGGTTAAGGGCACTCCATACACAGGAGCTAAGGGAGAAACTGTGGAAGCAAAGCAAGGAAACTGGCTATTCCTTAAGGAGTTGCCTCATTTGAGATAGCATACTTGGCTGTGATTGGTTATCCTTAAGTTTCATTTTCTTGAATTTGAGTGCACCGATTCTTTGGTTTAGACTTTGGTTTTGGTTTACTTAGACTACACCAAGGCATCAGAGCCATCTCAGTCTAATGACCTCTTTATGTAACTACTTTAACAAAGTCTTTTTCATTTTAGTCATTCTAGGGAGGTAAAGTGATAGCTCATTGTGGTTTTAATTTGCATTTCCCTGAAGCACATTTTCATGTATTTAATGGCCATTCATAGAACTTAATGTAAAAGATCTTAGCTTTAAGAATAATCACTTTGCAAAGGTAAAATGAGATAGCTATTTGTATATGAAAACAAATTTAAAATTTATCTCTGTATACTGACTACTGGTAACTGCCAGAGCACACAGTTTTCCACCTCCAGGTCTTTGCAAATACTAATTCCCTGCCCAGAAGACTTTTTCCATCCATTTGCACTCTGATCTAAGAAATTCTTAGTCAGCTTTCAAAACCTGCCCAGGAATGCCTTACTTTCTGCAGGAAGTACCTCCTGACTCTCCTAAACATATAGGTAATTATTTTGTTTTCTATCTAGTATTTTAATAGATGTAATGCATGCAGTGTAACTTCCACCAAGGCAATAAACATGTTTTACTCATCCTGACAACCCCAAAACCTAAAACAAACACAGGCTCAAACCTATCCAATGAATATGTTCACCATTCTAATGCTACTTTAGCCTCAATTCACTTATGTCATCCATATTCAGTAACTGAGGACTTCCAGACTGTATTGGGCTGAATGCTGGTCCTCAAAAAGATGTCACTTCCTAATCTCTGCAGCCTGTGACTATTACCTCACATAGGGCGGTGGGGGAGGTGGGGGGGATGATTAAACTAAGGCCCTTAAAGAGGAGTTTATCCTGGATTATACTGGCAGACCCTAAATGCAATCACATGTATCCTTTAATAAGAGAGAGGCAGAGGAGTTTTAAAACTTAAGAGGAGGCAATGGGAGAAGGCAGAGAGATTAGATGAAGCCAGCCTCAAACCAAGGAATGCCTGGAGCCACAAGAAGCCAGAAGCAGCAAGTGAAGGATTCTCCCCTAAAGCCTTTGGCAGCAGCAGGACCCCAGGTATCCGACTTCGGACTTCAGGTCTTCAAAATGTGAATGAATAAATTTTTACTTTAAGCCAAGCGGTATGTGGTAGCTGCAGGTAATTAATACACTCCTTTCTCTTCAGTGTTTTTCCATAATTTTATCCAATGCCAAAATTTCTATCACAATTCTAAATTCCTACCATAATCAGGCTTTTCTGATTTCAACCAGTCAATATACAGGTATCAATTACTCACAGAACATCTAAACATGTATCAGGCACACAAAGCATATAATAAACAATTCCTTGTACAGAGTTGACCAAATAATTCATAATGCAAATTTTAAAAAGTTAAGCACATAGTTCAAACCGTATTTTTTAAAAAAGGTTTAAGAGATTATTTTAGTCAGCCTATTTATTAGTCAGTGAGCACTTGTTAGATGATTAGTCTCTATGACAGGCAGTTTTTGAAACACTCAGTAAAACCTTTCTCTAAATACTTCACCTTCCTCTCTTTGCAACTACTACTATCACATAACCAAACCCACATGTTCTTCCTACTACTTCTTTTGACCAGTAGTACCAGCTCTACAGACCTACATGTGGCATACTCTTTAACACAGAAACGGTATTTCTTAAGCAGTAGTATAATGTCTGCCCCCAAAAATGGTAATTCGAAATATTCTAAAAGCACAGCTGCTGATACTCATGGAAAGCTTCCAAAACACATTCCATTAAACAGCACATGCTATGCCTTTGAACATTTCAAAACAATCCTTTAAATATTACATGCCCCCAATGTGAATGTTGTTTTTAAAAACATTAGAAGTCTGGGGAGAACCTATATCAGGCATTTCCACTTACAAATAAAAGGTCAGAAAAAGAATTTCTTTAAAATCCAGACAATCCTATACTAGTCACCCAACAGTCTTTTTGGATGGCCATGCAGGGTGTCTCGTATACAAAAAAAATGTCACAACTTGACAACCTGCCAAACCTGAAGTGCAGCTGGGAGCAGACCCTTCAAAGCCTTGGTAAGGTGCCAGACCTCAGAACTGTGATGAGGGGGGTGAGGGGTGGGGAGGGACCAGGAGGGCAAAGAAAGAGGAAAGAAAGAAGACATGTATTAGAGTGGTTAGCAATCAACTACTAAGCACTCTAAATTAAAATGTTATTCTATTCTTACAATTGCACTGTCTGCCTCCTGCACAGTTTACTTCACACAAAGAATTCTGGAAAGTAGGATATGGTTAACCAGTCAACCTCAAGTGCTTAGAAATAAATTATAAAAGTCTCTGAGAAGTTGTGATGAACAAGAAAGATGACTGTTGCTCAAACCATATTTCAAATTCATTATAATGTTTCTTAGTGTAGGCTCTATTACATATAACACGGGACTTTCCAAAAGATTTATCAGCGCTTAATACCTTTGTGCAAATTGTACAGCCTTCTTTGCTCACAGGCCCATATTTCTCCTGAAATAGAAAAGGCTACCATATGGCTCCTAACACAAAATGAAGGTTGCCTACTAATCTAACAACATATCCTGGAAACAATTTGTCTTTTAAATAAATCATGATTTAATTTTATTTCCACAAGATTTATGTCTTAGTCTGAAAAGCTGGTAAGAGGTCACCTGATATTTTTACTAGAGTTAACATAAGCATTCTCTTTTTCATCTTTGAGAATCTGCCGAAAAGTTTAAAATTTTTCAGAGCCAAGACGGAGATAAGTCATTCTCAAGACATACAAGTTAATTTTAAAACCATATTAAAAAAAAAAAAGCAATTAAACAATATAAGTATTTATTGAAAGGCTACTATTTACTGAGTGGTCCATATATACTAAGAGGGCTTTGATGGAGATATAGAAATACACAGACCACCCTGTCAAGCAGAATTCTAAGGAAGAGAAGAGCCTGCCCATATTCAGAGTATTATAGACATTTTCTAAGTACCTATTATACGCCAAACACTTTGTGGGGTACAGAAATACAGAAATAAATAAAAGAAAATCCTTGCCCTCAAGGAGTTCACAGTGGTCAGTGAAACATGCATGTTAGCCAACTGCATGACTAGGCAAGAATAAGAAAAAACTTTCTATTTATTAAATTAATTTTGCACTTCAAAAAAATTTTTTACCATGTACATATACTATCTATTCAAATTGATAAATGAATTAGAAAATTTTTAAACAACAAAGCACTATAATATATTTATTAGGACGGGTGTAGAGGAGAGGACTAATTCTGCTAGAGAAAATGTCAGGGAAGACTTCACAAAGAAGACAATCCTGAGCTTAAAAAAAAAAGGGAGGGGTGATGCACAGAAGAAACATCAAGTACAAAGCTATGGAAATGAAAGAGAAGAAAACTGGGGGGGGGGGGGGGAGTGGAAGGGAGTACACAGAGAACAGATCAGCCTAGAGAGGTATAGCAGGGCCTTGAGGGCAATGTACAGAACTCTGAACTTTATCCTGGGGTCTAGGAGAGCCAATGAAAGGTTTTAACCTGGTAGGTAGATTTGACTTCCAAAAAATAACTAGGTTACCCAAGGTGTAGAGAATAGATTGGGGATGTGGGGTAGAGGGAGGGAGAGGTAAGAGGAAAGAAGATCAAAAGTAGAGGAAAGGAGATCAAAAGTCCAGGAAAGCAATGAGGAAAGCCTGAACTAAAACAATGGCAGCAGATAGTCAACAAGGAACAATCCTGAAATGAATCTGGATGCAGAAGTAACAGGAGTTATTAGTTAGATATTGACAAGCCCTCTCTCAAAGAAATAAGTTATTTTAATGTCACTAGTTAAAAGGCCAACCAGGAAATCAGGACAGTGTTTAAAAAGTAAAATGGAATCCAATTAAAGTAGAAGAAAGGCTGTTTCAAAGATTACAATTACTTCAAGCACTAATCCTCCACATGAACAAAGACTCAAGCACAGGGACCTTTACAAAAGCATCTAAGTAAATGCAAATTTTATTACAGTAAAACATTCTAAATATCTACCTTTCTTTCACAGGGATTTTATCAGCAAAGGGGTAAACACTAAAGCTGGTTCTGTCAGGAAAAAAACATAAAATAAGTATTTTGTTCCTTAAATGTCCACCTGCTGTTACTCCTCCTCATTCTTTCCTTCAAACAATCATCTCTATAGCAACACACTCTTAAGAAATTTGTGGGTGGAAAACATATGTTTTTACAAAAATATGAGAACTCAACAACATGAGAGCTACTTTATTTTTTCCTTTAATATGAGATACACAATATATCTTAGACAACTATAAAATATGACAGATACAAAAAAATAAACTTAAAAACTCAAGGAAATGTAAAAATTGGTGTTGCACGCATTTACATAAAAATTCTTTTCATAGGTTACAATGACACCTTGTGGTAAGACTTTTTAAATTATATAAGTTATCTTGGAAAATATTTTTACAGCAGAGAGAATAAAACTGGTTTAGCAAACAGAAAAAAACAAAACCACAGTATTAAGGTGGTATGAACATGGAAATGGAAAATTAAGGACAAAGATTCAAGCTTTAAAAAAATGCCACAATATTAGATAGGCAAAAGTACCCTGTAAATATAAAGTATTATACTATTATACTATTCCCTTTCCTTGAACTAAAATTATAAGTCTTTTTAAATTATGCAAAAAGAAACTACTTTTGTCATCTGGGGCAAAATTTATAATGTTGGCAATCTCTTGAGAATACTGATACATTTTATAAATATAAAAATATTTTGATGTCATTCCTTTCTTACCAATTAAACAATAGACTGCTTTTTGAAAGCTCACTTTACTCCACTTTGCTTTAACAAAAGCCCTACATTATTACCTGTTTTCTCTGGGAAAAAAAAAAATCCGAACAGGATTTTCACTTTTACAAAAAAGGCAGTGAAAACGGTGGTCAGCATCTGTTTCGCAGCCATTATAGAGGCAGTACACACCCCAAGCAGTGAGAGTGGCACTGCCAAGCTCCAATCTCAGGAACTACACTCAGCATCCAGCATCAAGCTGCTCTAGCTCTGAATTCTGTCTGTAAGCATTTGTGCATCCCTTAGCAAGAGGTACCGTGAGATGATTCTTCTTACAACATTTTGACTTATGAAAGGTTTCATAACACTCTATTTTAAGATAGCGGGGAAACCTGTACCACTTTAAATATTTCAAGCTTGATTTATCCAATAATTAAAAGAATAATTTATAATTTTCTTTCATTGAGTTTACTATGTTTACTAAACTATACTAAACATCAGTAAACATAAAAGTTAACAATGCAGTTTGCACACAGTCACCTTTGTGAACCTCTAAAAATTCTCTTAGCATTTACAACACCACGATCGCCTCCTACCTCACTAACTCCTCACTCTCTAAATTGTTCCCTTTCTCCCACTCACCATGAGAAATCTCTGGTCCATTGCTCTACCTCTGTAAGAAAAGTAAAGTTGCCTCTTTGGACGCCAAGAAAGAAGATACTTAGAAAGGAAGAGCCTGGTGGCTAACTGGGATCAAATTTTAAAAAGCAAAGCCCAGCAGCCATTTCTACACAGGGGCCTCACACAAACCACATTTCAGGGAAAAGCCTGCATGCACAAAGCTACCTGCCTGCACTGTGTTCTTGCCATCTGAGCCAGCCCTTCCTTATAAAGGAGTTCCCAGAATAGTATTTCAACCAATAGGACTGAGGCTTTTCCCATCCAATCAAAGCTGTGCAGCTTTATCTTCCCCGCTGGCATCTCTACTGACCAATCAGAACAGCACCTTTTGAACCAAGCAACGGACCAATCAAACTGCGAAGATTTGCATGAGAACAGATCAATCAGGAGCTTCTGCCTATATAAATCAGCTCCCCTCTGGCTCAGAAAGTGCACTTCACCCTTTCCACCAAAGACTGAAGACTGTATCCCTTGTTGGAGCTAAAACACTGAGGGTGTCTTGCCAGAGCAGAAAAGATCAGGGAGTGTGGAGCAGACTAGACTGGAGCAAGAGGAGGAAAGCAGAGCTGTCAAGCCAGAGAGGGGCCTGGTCTCAGGGCTGCTCCATTGTTATGCTGCTTCATAACTGAGCTATGATATTACTGAGCTGTTCCACAGCCTGTGCTGTATCACAAGTGAGCTGTTTCCACGGAATAAAGTTTTCTTCATTACCACATCCCTGGGAATTCCTGTTGGTATTAAAATGATGCCAACAACCAGATTGACACCTTTCTCATAGCTTCATTTATTACATCTGAATGACACTCAAATTTACATCAACATTCCTAACCAATCTCCCAACTCATAATTCCCATTCTATTCATATGTCCCATCTACAAAAGAAGCTCAATATAACAAGAATTAAATTAACTTCAAATTTTCTACCTTCTTCCTTATAAAAAAATCAATTACCACTATCGTCCTCTTATTTTTGGCACGCAACTCATCCCCAACTCCTATTAATAAATTATTAACCCTGTTGATTCTTCTTCATCTGTCTGCTTATTTCAATCAATTCTTCTCCAAAGGAGTGGGAGAAGCCTCACCTTTCCCCATCAGATAACATATAAATATAGAAGAAAATGAAACTTGAAGGTCAAGCCTCCACTTCAGAAAATTACCTAGTAGTCCTCAAATTCTATTCCCTTCCCTATTTGTTGATGCAATAAATATTCAAAATATACTCAAACAAAAATATTTGGCTGTTGTCAGCCTCAAATCCATACTCTACAGAACTACCAAATCTGACACCACTTAAAATTATCTTATCAACAACTTCCTTTTAGCTAGTTCTCAATTTTAGTAATGAGCTTTTTTCAAACCTTACAGAATTCCAACATTTAGAACAATGTCATTTTATTCATTTATAATAACAATAAAAATTTCAATTCCTAAGATTTTATTTTAAAGATACATTATCAGATCTGTCATTCCACAACAGTTAATATGTTTGTTGGCAGCCTCTAAATATCTGGCTTACAGCGCATTTTGGTATATGTATCTTATATTGTGGCTTTTGGAAGTTAAAGATATAGTTAAACGAAATTCAAGTAAAATCTTCACAGAATCCTGAAGTACTTTCCACTCAGTTTTGAAGAATGGCTAATAACAGGTCAATCCAAGCTTGATATAGTTTATAAAACTGTTCACAGTCTGTACTCTCTCTACCCTTCCATTCTCATCTCTCACAACTCCCTGAAATGTACTTATGCCCTACCAACACTACATTACTCATAGTTTATTGAACACATCATACTTTTTACCTCATGCTGACCTCTCTACCTAATGCAATCTTCTAATCTCACATTCACTCATTTTTATAGTCAACTTAGTTATTACTTCATTCTGAAAGTCTTCCTTGGATGCTTCCCTTTTTCCTTTCCCCAATCCATTCTGAGTTAAGTGTCCTGGTGAGCTCTTCCACAATGCCACATAGTTATCCATATCAATGTATTTACTTCACCATGTTATAATCAGCTATTTGTATGCCAATCCTTCACTAGGCTAAGACCTCCTTGAGATAAAAGATTATGTTCTAATAATCTTTATACCCCCAAAACCCTACACAATAATTGGAACATTCAGGTAGTCAATAAACACTTGTTGAATGAATGGTAATCTGTTTCTCTCACTTCTCAAAAAGATAGGGAAAGCAAGAAATTGCAGAGCTTGGATTCCCAAACCCCACACACTTTATAATTTTAACTTTGAAGAAAACTAGAAATTTTAACTCAACAGGTACATTTGAAGGGACTAATAAATGACTCATTTTACGCAAAGGATTAAGAGTAATATAAAATAAGTGTGGGACAATTTTTATCCTCCCGAGAAAAAAATTCCACATATAAATCAAAAAACAGACCTCCCACTTCCAACATGAGGGAATGAGCAAGTCAACAAATCCTCTCCAAAAACCAGCCAAAATCAATCATTTCAGTGCTCTGGAATTCAACCTAAGGCATTCAAGAAACTGAGAGGTGTTTACACTCATGACAACAACTGAACTCTGTGTAAGAAGGTTATGAGTCTACAAGCATTCTTATCTTTGGCTGCTCCCATCTCCCACCTGTCAATATAGGGTTTAATGAGGGTGAAGCCAACTGTGAAAACAGTAGCTTCACCACCACTACTTGAGGGTGATCTGTTGACCTGGTACTGTCAGTTAAATTAGAGATGTCTGATACTCTGAGGTTACAGGACTTTATGAGGCAAGCAACAAACTGGCAGATTAGCTGGGGATTTCACAGTTCTGGGTGGTGAAACAGCCCTACAGGACTTCATGAACTATTCACTAGCCTAGGTTAAACAAAGACTATAAACGTGTGCATCAGAGCCTGCAGCAGGACAAGGCCACTCACACATCTTTGGCCAACAGAGCTACAAGCACATGCACAGAAGAGACCCAAGAGAAGCTGGTCGAAAGTAAGTGCCAGGAAGACTTGAAAATGCCCTGTGTTTGAATGCACTTCCCAGCCCTCAAAACAGATCCATCGGCCGAATTAGTCATATTAATTCAAGCTACTTGAACGCAACCTCTGATCAATCCTTGGTTTAACACTAAGCTATTTCAGACACCAGGTTTAAAGATAAAGAAAAATGGCATAGACATCAGGAACCACATAATTTAGGAGAAACAGACTTCACAAGTTTAGACCAGGCACCTTACCTCACAAACAGAAAAAACAACGATATTAACTTTTAAGAGGAAAAATCAAAGTATAGAGTTGCTTCAAAATACTTTCTAAAATGTCCAGTATTCAACATAAAATTATGACAACCAAAAAAAAAAAAAAAAGGCGTGATCTATTTTCAGGAATCAAAATAGCAAACAGCAACTGTCTCTGGGTATCCTCAGATATTGGATTTGACAGACGAAAACTCACAGGAAAGACAGTACTTCCCACTTATTGGTGGTTTCACTTTCTGCAATTTCAGTTACCTGCAGTCAACCAATGTTCAAAAGTATTAAATAAAAAGTTCCACAAATAAACAATAAGTTTAAGTTGTGCATCATTCTGAGTAGTGAAATTTCACACCATCCTGCCACATCTCCCCTGGGATATGAATAATACCTTTGTCCAACGTATCCACGATGTATAATATGAAAAGATATTTTGAGAAAGTCTACATTCACATAACTTTTACTACAATATATTTTTATTTAGTTTTGTCGTTAATCTCTTATTGTGTATAACTTACAAATTAAGCTTTACCAGAGGTATATATGTATCGAAAAAACATAGCACATATATGGTTCACTAATATCCAAAGTTTCAGGCATCATCTAGGGGTCTTAGAACAATCCCCTGTGGATAAGGGAGTACTACTGTATAATAAACTTCAAAGAACTAAAAGAAATCATATTTTAAAAATTCGACGAAAGTATAATGACAATGACTCAAGATTGAAAACTTCAATAAAGAAATAAAAACTTTTTAAAAACAGAAAGCTTGAAATTGAAAAGTATAATTACTGAAATAAGAAACTCACTGGAGGCACTCAACCGGAGACTTGAAATGATATAAGACAAAAAGAATGCACCTGAAGATAGATCAATAGAAAGTATCCAGTCTGAAGAACAGAAAGGAAAAAGGAGTGAAGAAAAAATAAACTTCAGAGATCTGTGGGACAATATAAAGTGTGCCAACAAACATGTCATGTGATTTCCAGAAGACGAGGAAGAGACAGGTAGAAAAAATATTTGAAAAAAAAATCGCTAAAAATGTCCCAAATTAAATAAAAAACATTATCTATCCAAGAAGCCCAACAAAGCCAACACAGAGATTGACACCAAAACATACCACAGTCAAACTGCTGATAAAGAAAACAATTTTCAAAAAACAAAAGAAAAAGGACTCATTACATACTGGGGACTAATAATATGATTAACTGGCATCCCATGAGAAATAGTGAGGCTGGGGCGGGGGAGTGGGGGGGGGGGTGGGGGGGGCGGGGGGTGGCGGACATTGAATTTAAACAAACAAAAAAGCTCTCACTTAAGAATTCTATATTCAGCAGAACTTTCTTTCAAAAATGATGGTGATAAACACATTTGAAGACAAATAAAGACAAAGAATTTGTTGCTGTGAGACATGCCTTATTAGAAAAACTAAATGAAGACCTTCTGGCTAAAGAGAAGTCACACTAAAAAGCAACAAATTCACAGGAAGAAATAAATTGTAATTATATAAATAAATACAAAAGACTCAAAAAATATAATTGTTCTCATTTTTTTTCACTTCTTTTAAAGAAGAACCTATAATGCAATAATTAAAGTACTATGTTGTTGGGTTTATAGTGTGTATATACATGACAATAATCGCACAATAGAGAGAAAAAAAGGTATATTAAAGCAAAGTTTCTATAACTTACCAGAATTAATGTACTATTATTCTGAAAGTGACTGTAATAAGTTAAAATATTATAATCCCTACACCAACCACTATGATAGTAACATAATATAGTAAAAGAAATCAACAAAAGAATTAACAGAGAAAGCTAGTAAAAAGAGAAAAAAGGAAACAAATAGAAGACAAATAATAAAAGATGTAAATCCAACAATAGCAACAATTATATTAAATGTAAATGGACTAAATATCCCCCTTCAAAGGGCAGAGAATTTAAAACTAGGTTTAAAAAAACAAAAACAAACAAAAAAAACAGTGTGCTGTCTATAAGCAATACACCTTAGATTTAAAGACATGAAAATGTTAAAACTGAAATGGTAGAAAAACAATACACCAAAAAACAATAACCATAAGAAAATAGAGTAGCTATAGTACCAAGACAATAAAATGGAATTTAAGACAAATATTACTAAAAACAAAGAAGGATATTTCATAATGACAAGAGTCACTGTATCAGGAAGATATAACAACTATAAGTGCATATGAATCTGAGAACTCCGAATACATCAAGCAATAAATGGGGATAATAAGAGAAACAAATAATTCAACAAAAATAGTTGTCAAGTGCAATAACTGATAGAACAAGGCAGAAATTTTGCAAGGAAAGAGGACTTGACCAAAACTACCAATAAACTTGATATAACTTACAGAACTCCACCCAAAACTGCAGAATATTCTTTTTGAACACACATTCTTCACAGTACATCATATGCTGGGCCACAAAATAAATCTCAATGAATTAAAATACACTGAAATCATTAAAATTACATTGTTTGATCAAAATGGAAGTAGAGATCCACAACAGAAAGAAACCTGGAAACACTCCCAAATATTGGTAAATTCAACAACATCTAAATAACCCACGGTCAAAGGAAGGAGACACAAGGAAATTTTAAATATATTTTGAATTAAATGAAAACAAAAACAGCACATCAAAATTTACAAAATGCAGTTAATGCTGTGCTTATGGGAACTTTACAGCTCTAAACACATATTAGAACAAAAGGTCTCAAATAAATGATCTTATCTTCCACCACAGGAAAACAGGGGAGGGAAAGAGCACACTAAGCCCAAAGCAAACAGAAGAAAAAGTAATATTAGAGTGGGAATCAATGAAATAGAAAAATAGAAAAAAAAATCAATGAAATAAAGATATTTCTTTGAAAATATCAACAAAGTTGACAAACTCTTAGCTAGATTTGCCCAGAAAATGAGAGACAAATTACCATAATAAAGAGGGAATAGCATTACCAAACTTACAGTAATTTAAAAAACTAAAAAATATTAACTTTATGTCAAGAAATTAGATGACTTATATGAAATGGACTAATTCCTTTACACAAGGAAAAAAAATCTGTTAAGAACTGTAACGAGTGAGGAAACTGAGTTATTAAAAATATTCCCACAGTGAAATTTATCTCAGGAATACAAGGCTGGCTTAACCTTTGAAAATCAATTAATGTAACATACCAAATTTACAGAATAAAGAATAAAAACCATATGATTATTTTGGTGGATGCAAGGGGGAAAATCTGACAAAATCCAACACCCATCATGATTAAAATCTCATCAATTAGGAACAGAGGAAACTTCCTCAAACCTAATAAAGGATATCTATAAAAAACATACAGCTAACATCATTCTTAATAATGAAAATCTGCATACTTTTCCCCTAAGAACAGAAGTAATGAATGCACTCTAAACGCTTCTATTCAGCATCTTAATGGAGGCTCCAGCCCATACCAATAAGGCAAAAATTAATGATGGAATTGATAGGATATATTAACATTCGGATTGGAAAGCAAGATAATTGTTTTATCCACAGACATCATAATTTATGCAGAAACAATATGCAAAAATTCACTGTATTTCTATATGTCAGCAATGAACACTCTAAAAATCAAATTACAATAATTCCATTCCCAATAGCATCAAAAATTATCAAATTCTTAGGAACAAACTTAATTAGTGTAAAATTTATATACTGAAAACTAAGAACATTGTTGAGAGAAATTAAAGATTTAAATAATGGAGAGACATTACAAGTTCATGGGCTGGAAGACTCAATTTTAAGTTAGTGATTCTTTCCACCTTGATCTATGTATTCAGTGCAAATCCTATCAAATCCCAGCAATTTTTTTTTGTAGAGACTGAAAAGTTGATCCTAAATTTTACATGTAAACAGAAAAGATCTAGAATTACTTTTGAAAGAGTTGGAGGATTTGTACTACCCATTTTGAAATTTACTATAACACACAGTCATCGAGAGTAGTATTGGAGTAAGACAGGAATATATATAAATGGACCAGAATTGAGATTCTAGAAATCCTTGTATTACAAGCAACAGATTTTTTTTTTTTTTCTAAGGTGCCAATACAATTTTAAGAGAAAAAAAGTCACCTTATGTACATTCATTTGACATAAATTTTTAAAAAAAGACCTTATCTTACACCATACACAAAAGTTAATTCAACATAGATCCTAGATCTAAATGAAGGAGCTAAAAGAAAACGCAAGAGAAAATCTTTATGACTTTGGATTAGGTAAAAGTCTTTACACAGAACATAAGCCATAAAAGAAAAAAATTACAAATAAGACTATTAAAAATATCTGCACTTCAAAGACATCAGTAAGAATAAGAAAACAAGCAACAGACTAGGAGAAAATCTTTATAAATACTTCTCTAATAAGACATTATGATAGAATATATAAAGACTAATAAAATATATAAAGAACTTTTACAACTCAGTAAGACAAAAAACCCAGAGAAAAAAATGGGCAAAAGACTTGAGTAGATAGTCCACCAAAGACGACTTATAAATGATTAATAAGCAAATGCAAAGCTCAATATCATTTGTTTAGAGAAATGCAAATTAAAATCATAATGAGATACTACTAGACACCCAGTAGAACAGTTATAATCAAAAAGACGTATGATACCAAGTGTTGACAAGGATGTGGAGACAGTGGAACCCTTCTACTTTTCTGGTAGGAATGTAATTGATAGTCAATTTTGAGAACATTTTGGCTGTTTCCTAAAAGGTTAAAAACAAATTCTGAACTATTTTCACTCACAACAGTTCTAACACCAAATGTATGGTTTTCCTAATGCCAATGAAGTCTCCAACTCTCTGTACACACAAATTTAGTTAGTGCCTAAAATTTAATTCTGGCACTACCCATAATTTGTGCAGACCCTACACATGAAGGGTTTAGTTGCTCAAGACTGCCCCCTGCTTCAGATATCAGTCACAACTCCCAGTACCTGTCATAACGCAAGCCACATAAGAGGCACTCGAATTTTGACTAAACCAATGAAAAAATTTTGCTTTAAATTAGAAGCATACACTATGGCCATGCCACCCTGAATGTGCCTGATCTTGTCTGATCTTGGAAGCTAAGCAGAGTCGGGCCTGGTTAGTACTTGGACGGGAGACCACCTCAGAATATCAAGGCTATAGGCGTAGGTAGATAGATTGGATGGATGGATGGACGGACGGACGGACAGACAGACAGACAGATAGATAAAGACAGACAGAGAGATAAATGGAAGCATACAATTTCTAAAAGAAATCTTCAGCAATTTATTTTTCCAAATGAGAAAATAGGCCAAGAAAGGTTAAATAAATCAGTCAAGCCTTAGTCTCCTGAATAACAATTTTCTTTCTACAAAATTGTGATGCCTATCAATTCATGCTTATTGATCTAAGCTTTCCATGAATCTCCAGAATATAAAAACGTTCTTTAAAAAACCATTTCAATTTCATCCACCCTAGCACTGGCTGGCTATATATCAGTTGTAGAGAACTCTGATGTTAATTATTAGTTAATAGCTTTTCTGCCCAGAATAGACTAATCTTTACTTGAACCAGTCTTTTCACATGTCCTTCACACACACTATCATTTCAACGTATATTTATCATGCATCTCTACTTGAAAAACAATATGTAAGTTATAATTTGTCACACTCCAAAAATATATACTTAATTTTATTGTATGCCCATTAACAATACCTCAAATGTCTGCTTAAACCAAAATGTGATTCAGTTAAGAAAGACCGAATGTGAATACTAGAGATAAGCACTGCAACTTCATCAGGAAAATCCCTATAGTCCAGCGCTAATGTTTTCAATGGTTGCTATGTTATCCAGCCTTTGTGTTACTGGGCAACAACTAAGCAGCTGAGAAACCTGTGAATCAAACCAAGAATTTATAAAACTACTGAGACACAACTTCACTTTCTTATAACTTTAACTGTTACCAACATCAGATACAAAATTAATAGCAAGACTATAAAAATTACCTAGAATTCATCTAAAGACATACTTTGAGGGTAATAGGCACTTCCCAAAAGGTAATGGCTAGCTTTAGGTTCCTAACTCTATGAATTTTAATTCAAAAGCAGTTTCAAGTTACAATATACAGAAAGCAAATAATTGGGCACTAGCTGACTTTCTTAATTTGTCTTCCAAAAGTATATCTGTTAAACTAAAAGAATATAGTCTGTGATCTATGACCTAGAGGCAGTTCTGATGGAAAAAAAAAAACTGAAAAGAATTGCTAATTACCAAGGCCAAATGAAAGTACTAACAAAATTTCACAAATTAAGTCCTGCCCAGGTAAAAAGTAAAATAGAAAGAAGAAAAATAGGAGAGGGATAGATGAAAGAAGGGGGAGAGGGAGGAGAAAGGTAAGGTAGCTGCCTAGGAAGTACTTTTAAAACTGATTCTGCTAAAGAGGAATGAAGAAATTGACCAAACTCCCCAAGCCCCTTTGGGAGTAGTGTCAGGTTTCCTGAGGGAGTCCTTACTACCCATATTGTCATGGGAAATTCTCAAATATTCACACTTTCTAGGAACAGAATCATTTCTTTCTGATTCCAATGAATTTCCTCTTTAATCCCCTTTGTTAAGGTTTAGCTGCCCTTCCTCCCTCAATTACTCTCTCAAAGATTTTTTAATTTCCACAGCACAATGGGAGAGGCTAAAAAAAAAGTAGAAATGTACATTCCTCATCTCTAAGAAACATTTATTCAGGAACTTCTATTTGGAAGAGACTAAGGATACAGCTCATTGAGATCTGGTGTCCTGCTCTTAAGGAGCTTGCAATCTAGTTAGGAAGATAAGGCATACATAGAAATGGCAAAACAATACAATACAACGTATAAGCATCAAGTGATTATGGCTGACAAATACTATAGAATGTGAGAGGTGAAGGAGTTTGGAACACATCAGCCCAAAATATGCCGCGTCAGTATACTGATTGAGTTAAAAGCACTTGAGAAACATGAGAAACAGCAGGTTCAAGAGGGACACTCACACTTTCTGCTTCCTGAAAGGAGATAAAACTCCCATGTGAAAGGTACTCTCCCTATAAGAAGGAAGACATTCTTATCACCAGAGATGGGGAATCAAAGCCCAGAAATCTGCACAAACAAATCTTGTTAAATTAATCCTTATCTTCCTATTCACTTCTCCACAACTCACCAATCCTAACCCAAACCCCTTTTGTCATTTCTTCACAAATTTATTGTTTGTCTGAAAGGTATAAGAGCTTTCTGCTCTGATCACTTTTTAAGGTCTTCAATCTCCTGTGAAGGCCCCCATGTACAAGTAAAAATTGTTTTTAACTTGATTGTTTTTCTCCTGTTAATCTGTCTTATATCAATTTAATTCTTAGGCCCAGCCAGAGACCTTAAGAGGTTAGAGAATTTTTCCTCCCCTTCAGAGTTTATCGTGGAGTTGAACTTTACAGAAAAGGTACAATTTAGATTTAGGGGAAAAAGGAAAAAATCAGGTCAGGTAGGTAGAATGACATAAAGACTGGTAAAGAAAGGAGAAAGCATACAGTAGGTTTAGAGGTTAGTGAAGAAACCAGTGTGCTCAGAGTACAGCTTTTCTATAAAGAACACAAATAACCTTGAAAGTGCAGAGTGCAAGGAAGGTTTCAAAGAGTTCGGATTAAGAAATGTGAACTTCAGTCAGGAGGATGGAGTACTGGAAATTTTTTTACATAGATACACACGTTCCCTAAAAGTACACACAGATTAGACAATTTAAGAAAATTACCTACTGAACCTAATATATTATGTATGACAAAGTTAAAATAAAACTCATTTACTTTTAGGCAGAGACAGCACCTATAAAACACACACAAAAGAATTCTGACAACTCACTAATCTTTCTGCTACAATTTCATTATTCTAAACTTCTTGAATTAGAACTTCAGATGACAAAATGCTGACATGTGATTTCTAAGGATTTTACAACACGAGTCATTCCTGATTTTTCTTCTCTGCTTGTCTTGCCCAACTCGAATATTTCATTACTTCAGAATTAGGATATGGGAAAAAAGGGGTATGGGACCAAAAACGAAGTCTATGGGTTTTTTTCAATACAGTAAGGGCAAGATGCAAAGAACATTAAATTTCAATTTCCAATTCCCATTACTAACAACTTGATTTCAAAGAAGTCATTCAGTCTCAGAACCTCAAATGTTCTCACCAATTTTCTCATGTATTGAAAGATTACTGCATTCAAAATAGCATGATAAATGCTCTGAAAACTAATTAATTGCCATACAATCATTAAAGCTTAAAAAATCACCGTGGACAATCTCCCAATGCTCTATGTAACCCTAGATTGGTATTACTCCATTATTTGAGAAAATTCCTGAATATTGTCTGCATACTTATTTGATTACAAAAGAAAATACTGAAAGGAAGGGGAATATCCAACGTACTCTGCTCTAAATAACCAAAGAATAACGCAAATTCCCTTGCAACTCTCTGGGTCTTGTATAACACTGAAATTTAAAGCATTCTAGTAATTCTAAACAAAATGAGTTTGAAATAAAACTTCAATGCAAAAAGTGAGTATTAACTGTAACCACCTACTGGCTAAACCCATAAATTTAGAGAATTCTGAATCCAGATCATTGTAGGATACATTTAATTATATTCTAGTTGAATATTAGACTTGTTTACTTAGATGTTGCTTGGTAACAGAAGCAATGCTTTAACTACTCACATAGTCTTAGATCTATTTAAGCATTTCGTGCTCATAGTCTAAACACATTACGAAGTATATCCTATATAAGAAATTATAAACAAGTTTCGTATCCTAGACTTGAGATTTTACTGATATAGTTTCATCACTACGACTCAAGTGACCAAAGGCTTTTAAAATACCTGGCAGTGGGCATTTTTAAGGGCTAAGTGCCTATTCATAATGGTCAAAAGCTCTAGACGTTCTCTGCAATGACAGTCAATATCACTGTTAAAACTGTCCTCGGGGTCAAGGAAAATGGTAGCATAGCTTTTTCATCACAAATTAGACTAGAGGTACCACACGTTTAGACAGTTACTAACTTGCCTACACAAGCACCACACTAGAGTGCATCAAAAAGCTCCCTAAAGAGTTTCACGTGCATTTAACTGGCTACAAAATAGATCTCAAAGTCTACTTTTCTAACACCTGCTCCAATTACAACAAAAAATTACTCAAGGGCAAGTTAACAAAAAAAAAAAAAATATTCCAAAATACAAAAGACAAGATAGCGTCTCCATTAAAAGGGTACGTACCAGACTCACACACGGCCTTGCAACGTGAGGACTTAAAACTTAACAGTGACCGGTGTTCTGGCCGCACTTGCCACCGGGAGACACCTCCACACCTTCAACCACAGGCACCCACTCAGCTCTTCTCGCCGGGTCATTGGGGCGAAGAGATCCAGTCCCACACACGGGTGCTGGCCCAGCCCGCCACGCCTGGCGAGGTCCCCGCCGCCGCTCGCGGCGCAGGCTGATGAGGAAGAGCAGGGCTCCCGACCTCGGGGAAATCCGAGGGATCCCGGGAGAGCTCCGAGGGCGGAGAGGGCAGCGGCAGCAGTGGAGAAAAGCCCCGCTGCTGCTTGATGGACGGGCCTTCACTGGGGTGCGGGGCCAGCTCCACGCGGAGATCTGGCTGAAAAGCAGCCCCGACCCCAGCCGCCCACCACCCCTCAAGCCCCTGGAAGCTCCTCGGTCCCGAGATCTAAAGACGCGCGAGGCCGGAAGTCCCGCCCACGATGACGTAACGGACGCCGCGGCCGGAGGCCGTTAGAGGGCGGAGCGAGCGGGCCCCCGCGAGAGACGCTGCGGACAACGGCAAGTGTGCTGGGGCCGGGACAACGCCCGGAGAGGACGCCTGGGGGTGCAGAGGTCCGCTGAGCCAAAGGGAACGCAAAGTGTGGGACAGGCTACTGGCTTCAAGGAGCCGAGTGCCGGCTTTTCCCTCTCTTTCTTTGAGGGCCTCCATGTGGTCCTGTCGCCCCCCAAGTGCCCCGACCGCGCAGATTCAATGAGTCCCGAAGTCTCCTGCCTACCACCTCCGCTGTGGGGCGTTAGCCCGGGAGTGGGGAGTCGGCTCAGCTTGCCACCAGGAAACGGCCAGGTCAGGATCAGGCCCCGACCCCGCGCCTCCAACTCCAAATCTCATCCCGTAGTTGCTTCAATTTCGCGGTCCACTGAGGGTAACTGAACTGTTTTTCTTCAGGTTGTAAACTAGAGAAGAAAGAAAAGGGATTAGCCTTTAAGAACGTCATTTATTTGCCGAGGGCTGAAATAGGGTCTCAGCCTTTCAGAATAGGTGTAGAAGAAATGGGCATCCTCTCCTCCCTCATGTTTGTTCAGTACGTTGGTTTGGGTTTTGATTCTCACTACATTGCGAAGCATACTTGTTTTACCCCCAAGGTTAGCATTTTGGGGCTCTAGTTATGATTAGAAAGGCAAGTGAGATATGACCTTAGTTGAAAAGAGCAAAGAGAGCTATTAGTTGAGACAATGGGTTGGGTAATATGGAGTGTTAATGGATGATCATATAGATGTGAGAGATATCAGTTAATATAGAATCCAGAAATAAACAGCTACGTATATATGTATGGGTGTTTAACAATAGTAGCTCACATTTGCTGAGCACTTATGTGTCAAATACTGGAGCACTTTTTAAGGTTGTCTTATTTAACCATCTATAAGACACAATTATCTTGATTTTACGGCGTTACCCAGAGCCATTACAGGTAAGTGTGGAAGACAGATAGGCTGTCTGACTCCAGAAGTCTCAGTGGTGATCAGTAAACTATATATTACAAATCATTCATCAATAGGAAAAAGATAATACTTAGAAATGACTAAGGATTAGAGACAGGCTTTACATCTATATCATTTTTCAAATACCAGATGGATCAAGAGTTTAAATGTAAAGAATGAAACCATAAAAATATGAGAAAATGGAGGTGAATATATTTATAATCTTGAGCTGAGAAAGGCCTTTTCTAAGTATGAAACAAACCAGAGACCATAAAAGAAAAAAAAATTGGTACAAGTTAACCACATAAAGATTGTAATCTTCACATAATGAACCAGTAGGAAATAAATGTGTAGCAAGCGGAAAAAGAAGGAAAAATATTTGTAATATACAGAGAGCTCATATAATATCAATTTTAGAACTTAACACCACAATAAATAAAATTGGTAAAGGATATCAATAGTACATTTCTAAAACAAGAAAAACAAACACCTAATTAAAAAATGCAAAGATGTTCATCTTCCAAAAAGATCTCTTTTTGTCTATCAGTGTAGATAAGGATATGGTGATACAATTACTATTGTACACTATTGTGAAGTTGAAATTGGTATAACCTTATTTACCAAAATTTAACATAAGCATTAACCTTTGTCCCAACAATCTCATTTCCTAGTCATTTATTGTAAGGAAAATAGCAAAATAAAACAAGATTCATAAGAGTGTTCTTCACTCCTTTTTTCATGAGTGCCATCACTAAGACATTAGTTAAATTTTGGAGTATGCATACAATGGAATACCCTTGAGCCATTAAACATAACGTAAATCTCTCCATACATGAAAATGTGTCCACAGCAGATAGATTGTCCCCTCATCATACAGATCAGCATGAACACCATCATACCAATATGAATGTATATGTGTATATCTGTGAAATAAGTATACAAAAACATCTGGAAGGATGTTGGCCAAAATGCAAGTGACTTTCTTTTTGACTTTTCTATCTTGTTTGAATGTTTTTATAATAAATATATCATTGTGTTTTATTTTTTAGTTAAAGATATACCAGTGAAAAGGGGGGTGGCAATTGACTACAAACCCTCACAAGGAGATACCCAATGTGAAGTGATCTGTGATCTAAGTCTCAGCTTTTAAAGTGTCCATAAATCTGATTATATTAATTTACCTAGAGTTGAGCAATCTAACTAATCACTTGGACGTCATAATTCTGATTCTCCGAATTGGACTCAGTATCTTTTCTATGTGTTCTCTGTGTTCCTCTCATGGTATTTGTCACATTGAACTGTAATTCCCTTTTTCTGTCACTGCACCTACCATGTACATGTATACACATAAACATCTTTTTTCTGTCATATATTATGTATTTATTTTCCTCTGTCATCTATTTTTGTGTGCAAAATGTTAATTTTAATGTAGTCAAAATGGTAATAGAATTAAATGTCAAAGGGATAGTTTCAACAACTTAATGCCAATAAATTCAGCAGCTGAAGTGATGGACAAATTCCTAAAAAACTAATATTTAAAAAAAAAAAAAACTGAGCCAAGAAGGAAAATAAATCTAAATGGCCTAATAGCTATTAAAGAAATTGAATATGTCATCAAAAACTTTCCTACAAAGAAACTTTAAGGCCCGGTTGCAGGGTACAAGATCAATAAACAAAAATCTGTTACATTTCTATACACTTAACTACCAGAAAGAGAAATTGAGAAAACAATAGTATTTGCAATTACATCAAAAGGAATAAAATACCCAGGAATAAATTTAACCAAGGAGATGAAAGACCTGTACACTGAAAATTATAAGACATTGATGAGGGAAATTTAAAAATAGACGACGAATGGAAAGATATCCCAAGTTCATGGATTGGAAGAATTAATATTGTTAAAATGTCCATACTACCCAAAGCAATGGTCAGCTGTGTGCATGTCTGTGGTAGTTACACAGGTATATACAGTTGTTAAATTCATCTAAATGTATGTCTGAGAGGAACAAAGAGGACTGATGCTGACTTCAAGACATACTGTAAAGCTTTCATAATCAAGAAAGTGTAATATTGGCAAAATAGACAAATAGTTCAATGGAACAGGATAGGGAGTCCAGAAATAGACACCTCTAAATATAGTCACCTGCTCTTTGACAAAGGAGAAAAAGCAATACAATGGAACATAGATCACTTCAACAAATGACATTAGAACAACTGGACATCCATATGCTAAAACATTAGTCTTGACACAGACCTTATATCCTTCACAAAAATTAAAATGACTCGTAGACCTAAATGTAAAGTGCAAAAACTATAAAACTCCTAAAAGATAACAGGAGAAAAACTAGAAAACTGGATATGTTGATGCCTTTTTAGATACAAAACCAAATATAGCATCCATGAAAGAAAGAATTTTGGTAAGTTGGATTTCATTAAAATTAAAAATTGTGCTCTGAGAATGAGATAACAGGCCACAGACTGGAAGAAAATCTTTGCAAAAGATACATCTAATAAATGACTTATCTAAGATATATAAAGAACTCTTAAAACTCAATAAGAAAATAATTAAAAAATGAGTTGATCTTAACAAATATCTCACCAAAGAAGATATACAGATGGCAAAAGACCAAATGAAAAGATACCCCACATCCTAAGCTATCAGATAAATGCAAATTAAACTGATAGTAAGCTACTACTATATTGAATGGCCAAAATTTAGAACACTGATAGCACCAAAAGCTGACAAGGATGTGGAGCAACTCTCATTCATTGCTGGTGAACACAAAATGGTAGATCCTCTTGGGAAGACAGTTTTGTAGTTTCTTACAAAACTATATATACTCTTAACCATATAATTCAACAATTTCAATCCTTGATATTTACCCAAATGAGTGGAAAACTGATGTCCACATAAAAACCTGCCCACAGATGTTTCTAGCAGCTTTATTCATAATTGCCAAAATTGGAAGCAACCAAGGTATTCTTCAGCAGTTGAATTGATAAACTGGTATATACAGATAATGAAATATTATACAGCAATAAGAAGAAATGAACTATCACGCCATGAAAAGACATGGAAGACCCTTAAATGTGTACTTACTAAGTGAAAGGAGCCAATCTGAAAAGGCGAAACTATGGGTACAATAAAAAGATCAGCGGTTGCCAGGTAGGAAGTGGTACGGGGTTGCTGAGAGTTGAATAGGCAGAGCATAGAATGTTTTAGGGCAGTGAAAATATTCTGTGTGATATATGATGGATGTATGTCATTATACATTTGTCCAAACCCACTGAATTTATAACACCAAAAGTGAACCCTAAGATAAACTATGGACTTTGGAGGATTATGATATGCCAATATCAGTTCATCCGTAAAAAAAAATGTGCTCTTCTGGTGAATAATGTTGATAATGGGGGTGGATATGCATGTGTGGAGCAGGAGGTATATGGGAAATCCCCATACCTTCATCTCAGTTTTGTTATAAACATAAAACTGCTCTGAAAAATAAAGTTGTTTTTTTTTAATGAACTTCTAAGATATGGACACTTTATTCTGTTAATTATACCAAAATATAAAATATATTTTAAAATGCTAAGATGATGCCTGTTAACTGAAATATCAATATCTGCTATCAAGGTCACTTCCTTTTTGATACCTGAGAAATTAAACTCATAATCAGAAAGTTGCCAGGAATACCCATACTCTGAACAAAGGAAAATATATAGTCCAGAGAGAGAAATTCAAACCACATAGAAGCTTGAGAAGCCATCAAACAACAGCAAATGGGTTTGTCTACTATGTCAGATAAATTAAAAAAATAATTGCTGTAAAACCAAAGGCTTTGATATTGTGGAGCTAACAGTTTACATTACAAGTTAGTGGAATAATGGGGTCCTTAGGAACCTAATAGGAAATTATTTTGCAAGTTTAAATTTTAAATGAGAAAAAGTGAGGACATTTGGAGTATTTGAGCAAGAAAAGAATGCTGTAGGATAGGGGAGTTCTTTTTAAAAAACAGGCATTCCAATATTGCTTTTCACATTTAATGCTTTGTTACCAGAGCCAGAGATAATGTAAGAGAAATAAGCATGTGTTTCAGAATGTCAAGGAAAAAAGTTATATGTCATATGACTTAGTGGTAGACAAAACTATTTTTGTCTCTTAGAATTTCACATACTTTCTTTTTTTCTCACCTCTCCTCTTCCTGTTTCATCATTTTATTTTTTTTTTTCCTTCTTAGTCTCTTTCTTTTATCCTCTTCTTTTTTTTCTTTTTCCTCCAGTAGATCAGCTTTCTCAGCCTTAGTTTCCTGACTGACCTCTTAAGAAGCCATTTTAGGCACTTTTTTTTCATAATTGCTCCCCCTATCTCTTATGAGAACTTAACTATAGATATCCTGTATGTCTGTTTATGTATTGTGGCTCTTTGGAGGGCCACAAACCATTGTAATATCTAAGGCTTTTTCCCCCTTGAGAATCCATGCTCCAAATTTTGAGCTCTTTGAGGAGAAAGATCATGTTAAGTATACTCTATGCTTAATGTTGGGACATAGTAGGCAATCAATAAACACATTAGGTGTATATCTATTGAACTAAAAGCGAAAAATGATCTCTGCTACAAACTTATTGGTAAAACTAAACTAAAATTCTTGGATTTTTTTTAGACAATGCAGCCTACTACTGATTACTGATTGTTCCACAGTACCGGCACATTCAAAGAATGTCTTCCTGATACTATATCCTTATGACCTGATGGAAATTTAGAAATTAATCACAAAAGCAATACATTTGCTGCTGATTCCAAAGGTAGGTTACTTATATAGGTAGCTAATTCCATCTCTCATGACTGATATTTTTTGTCCCTAGCTTCAGTTTCAGATGATAACTTCCTAAATTTTTCTCTAAATTCTGAGGCTATACAATCTCTTTAGTACTTATAATTCTGTCTTCAAGTTTATCAATTTCTGTTAAGGTACAAGAATTACATTAGCGATGAAAAGAAGGTGAAAGCACTATTGAAGAGGGAGAAAACAAATGGAGAAAATCATTAAACTTTTTTCTGACTGTTTTTTATCTGTAGAAGCATTTTAGCAATCTAGGAAGGTGTCATTAGTTGCCTCCAGATTGGTAAGGACAGTACTACCAGCATTTGTGGATGACGCCAGGGATGCTCAGCATCCTGCAATGCATAGGATTTTGGTCAGTTCAGGCCCATGGGAAAGCAGACACCAAAACAGAATTAGAATTGCAAGAAATTTTCGGGGGGGGGGGCAGGGAGGGTGGAAATAGCTATTGAGAATAAAGGAGAATTGGAGCAGTAGACTAGGAGTGCCTTCAGACTGATCCAGCTCTGCTGTCTATGAAAGAAAAGAGAGAAGGAAGCAAAGTGAGAGCCTTAGGCTACCATACAGCTCTGAGAAAGTCTTGGACCCACCAGTAAAGAGCCTCAGAGCAAAGTCTGACCGTTTGAGGGGATCCCAATTCGGACAAGCATGGCCTGACTCTAGTACTGTTCTGTACTTAGCCACTGGTGAGGAGCAATTCTGGGAGGGTAAGGCTGTAGCATAAATGCTATGGTGGATTCTCAAAATTGGCACTAGAAGACTGTCAGCTAACTACAGTCCTCACAAGCAGGTGTTTTTCCTCCCTCTCCCTCTCCCTGAAAACAAAAATGACACTTTACTCAAAAACTTTTGCCTGTAAAGCAAGAGAACAAGATGATATAAACAAGAAATCTTTTACGACCTGCCAAAGTAACTATTTTGATGCCTTTTTTTTTTTTTACCAGGTTAAAGTTGGATACGGAATAAGTTTTAGGAAATAAAGCTTGAGAGTTGCAATCCAACGTGGAAAATAAGATGAATTAGCTTCCCAGGCTGCATGAGTATTCACATTTCCGAGTTGCAACAGGTTTGTTTCTTCTTTTGACCTCAGAAGCTATTTTGGAACTTTGAGGAAACTTCACGGCATCTTAAGTTTTGCTTATAGTCCTCAAGAGGGATAGCATCACAACCTAACAGAGATGGCATCATCTGGTCTACAGTATCAATAATCTTATCACAGATCCACTCCTGTGGTTTCGCATTCAGACTCGTTGAGGGTTCCACTTCATTGTCAACTTCGTTCACGTTCACATTTAGCATCACAGTTAATCATTCTTTAATTGGTAGTCTGCAACTCTTTGCTTCAGTTGTAAGCAGAGTCAGATTTTTTTTTGTTTGAAAATTATTATATCACCATTAACAAATGCTTTCCTAGTTTATCTATTTGGCCAGCAGTTGCTTCTGAATAGGCCAGCTTGGGAGGAATTTTCTTGACATTATTTTTCATTTGTACCTTGACTTTGGAGGTGAACTAATGTCATTTTAATTTCTTCAGGAGGCATTTTGTCAAAGGATTCCTTTTCAGTTCCTTCATCTTCGTCATCTGCTTCATCTTCATAAGTATCATTTCCTCATATTCTGTAGCATTCCTGATATTTTTGCATCTATTATTTCTTAGCCTCTTCATGATATCTTGAACCCTATTTTTTCTTTCGAGTCTTTCCAGCAGGTGCTCTCTTGAAGGAACGCCTGAGCAGTGCATCCCATAGCCACCATAAAACATCCCTTGCACAACATTGATCCACTTCTCCACCCGTTTTCTGGGAGGAGCTCCCCTACGATTCCTCTAGACCTCTCTTTTCCAGTGAAAGCTTAGAAGAAGTAGGTTATTGGGACAAACTATGCCCTCATCACTCAGTTGGTCTGAGGGCTGCAACTGTTACTTATCTTCCTCCCCCTCCACTACCCATTTCATATTCTTCTGTTCCTTACCTGTCACCTCCATAGATCTTAGTGGTTTACCTGAGTGTGACCCAAATCCTCATTCCTGATGAGAATGCATATTTATTGGTAATTATGCACTTCTCAGGCTGGATTGCTGTACAAGTCCTTCCACTGTTCCAATTCAGTATCAAGAGACTTCCAAGTGGATCATCTGGGTCCACATAGTTTTTTTCCCTGCCCATTATGTGAAAGCAGCCCTTTCTCTTCCTGTTGATCTAGGTCAGTTACTCCTGCCAAGGTGGAAATCTTTCTTGCCTTCTGGTGCCTGGACACAGTCCAAAGTAACCAAACAGTAGCCATAGCTTGTAGTTCAGTGGGACCCTTGTTGTTGTGTTCCCTGGCAAAAAATGCGCCCCTTTGGGGACCAAGATTTCTAAACCTTCACAGAGTCTCCTAATGACTCATTGAGATGTTAAATAAGACCAATTCTGATCCTACCTCACATATTCTTTCTACTGGAGGAAGTGCCATTCAGAGGTCTCTGATTTAGTATATATACTGCATCTTGAAAGATGGCACTCCATCCTTACAGAATATCGCCTGGCTCTTTTCTGCACTTTTTGTACGTTGCCCAGCTTATCAGGCTGGCAATATCTGAAAAGTCTTCTAGGTGATGCAACCAGCGGATGCCTTGGCCATAAGCCCGTACCCACATCATCTTTACTGTGAAGTGGTTCCCCTATTTGGATGCTATGTTGTGTTGGATCCCCTGGCAGTGGTTCAAGCTTGACCTTTTTTCTCTTCCCTCAGCTGGTCACATGTGACCCCTATATGGCCATACAGCCTGAGGGAGAGGTACTGGTACAAGCATAGTGGATGATATGGGGGTCTGGGCTGTTAGCTCATGCAGTTTACTCATACTTTCTGGTCCTACTGGGGTTTGATTTTGAATACATCATTTCTGTATTATGATGAACTGCTGCTGGGCCCATCAACTTTATGACTGGTGTGTCTAATAGAACTCAGCTTATAATGGGCACTTCCGGACACATGGTAACTTGGTGCTCCATGGTCAAGCTTTCTGCCTCTACTGGGGCGCAGTACCACGTCAGGGGCTGTTTCTTGGAAGAGTAAAACCCTCTGCTACAGATGGCACGGCCTTTCTCCAAAATCCCAGAGGCCTATATTGTGCTCTCCTACTAGGACTTGCTATGAATTCCACACTGACTGCCTCAGAGCCTATCGCTGTTCCAGACTGCACACAGAACTGGCAACCTTCCATTGTTACACAGGATATGAGCCAGAGTGATGTCCAAAGGTGTGGAATTTGTGCTTCTAGAACCTAATGTGACTTACCAGGCATCATGCTTTATTGTAGTAGGAGATGCAAGATACAGAAGTTTGTCTTTTACTCTGGAGGGGATGTCTCCACATATCACCGACTACAGGACCTCAAAAAACTTTACAGAAGTGTCGATCCCTGAACCTTTATAGCGTTTATCTCCCACCCTCTGGTTGCATGTATCTTGTCAAGGCGTCTAGCACATAAGCCATCTCTTGCTTGTCCTACCCATCAGTATATTATTGGTATAACACATCGGTATGATGCTCTGCAGGATGTCCACACAGTCTGGATCTCTTAAGACTGTATTGCAATAGAGGGTAGAAGAGTTAACATAGTCCTTGGATAAAACTGGAAATAAATATGTTTTCCACATGAATGCAAACCGCTTGTCCTTATTTCAGATCGTAATATGAAAAAATGCATTCACTGGCCACATACCATGTGCCTGAGGCCTTATTAATCTGCCCTAGCACTGATGCCATGTCCAATACAGCTTGAATTGGGACTACTTGGTTAGGCTTACTGTGGTGGTCCACGTTTACTCTGCAGGATCCAGAGTGTCACTAAATCACCATCTTTCCTGTGACACTATCATTTTTTTATTATCTTAGCTGGGTGGGGAACAATTTCAAAGGCTTATGATATCTCTTACCTAATGGCCTGAGGACCCAGTACTTCAACTGCCAAGTGTGTCTATTGCAATTTTATACTCAGGGACCAGGGAAACAACCAGCAGGTAGGTCTGCAGACCCAGTGAGTTCTCTATAAACCAGACTTTAGCTAGGATTCTTAGCTGCTTCTGTTAGCCCTTGATCTAACCAGGGGCATGTTGACACTTGGGATATCCAGTTACCAAAGTCTACTTAGAACGTAGGTCCAAAACTCCTTGAAATGAATGGGCTTTCCCTTTTTCCCATTGTGAATGTCCTGCACAAGTAAATATTCTGAGTATCTCTGGGGAATGACTCAGGGAATCATTGCAATATATACTTTTCACAAAGTTTCAGAGCCTTCTCCCCTGAAAAAGAGGGGACTCAGCCACTTCTTTAGTCAGTGGACTTCAGATCCACTGACTAAAGGCGCAAACTCAGGAACTAAGCAACCTACTGTGTGACTCTTTGGGATGACTGCCCTTGGCCTCCTTCCCCTCCATTCTTGCTTTCTTCTGATTGTAGATATTAAGTATCACCCTTATTAGCTGCCTATTTTACCCCTAAGGCAAGGTGACCAACTTTTCCTAGTTTTTTCTAAGTTTCAAGAGAAGTCTTCTTGGACTTGCACTGTTTGTAAATAGCCCTCATTTTCTCAGTCTCTATGCAGAGCATCAATACAACTTAGTAATAACCAGCCACCTTCACTGTCCTTCTAAGCATTCTTCTCCCTGTGTCTTTCAAAATATATGAATCATTATTTAGGGAAGGATGTTCCCCTCACTGGGAGAAATTGTAGTTTTATTTGAACTTTACCAGTTCTTTTTACTATTTTGAAAAAGTACATCACTAGCAGCAACACTGACCTGATATTTGAGTTACCAATGCAATATGCTTGTATCTGAATTTGTGCCTAATGTGTGTGCGCGCGCGCGCACACACACACACACACACACACACACGTATATGTATATATATACACATACACACAAATATACACATATACACATCTCTTTAACCCTTATTTGAAAATGTAAATATAAACAAAATTGCCGAAAGTATTTTTTGAACATTATTTTCTCTAGAAGCCCAATTTTAAGCCTGTGTTATTCTCACACATTGTTTGTGGAAATACAAATGGTATGACTTCTATAGAATGTGGCAATATCTAGCAAAATTAAAAGTTCATTTGCCTTTGACCCTGAATCCTACTTCTAGGAATCTGTCCCAAAGAAAATATGACAAAATATCAAATTGTGAATAGGTAAGAATATTCATTATGGCAATATTTGTAATACAAGAGAACTTCTTTAATCCAAATGTCCATCAGTGGGGAATACATTGGAATACTTTACAACTATAAGAAGTAATAACTCTGTATATTGTTATGAAATGATCCTAGGACATATTGTTAAGTTAAATTTAAAAGCAAGGTACAGAACAGTGGTGTGTAGTATGTTCCTTTTAAGTTAGCAAAGACAAAAAACAACTGAAGGGAAATGTTAAATTTTATTCAGTTATAATATTTTTATTAATACTGATATTGTTATATGGAAAAATACTTTTATGTATGTTAGGTGAAAAATGTACAAGTATAAAGTTAAAGAAGTAAAATTCCTGTAACCTTATATTTAAATTAGGAACATTAGTATGTTCTTAAGATATAATTTACCATGTAGATTATGGTCTAAAAGCTATTTCCCAGTAAAAGGAACAGAGAAGTAGCAAAATGTGTCACCCCAAATTATGCCACTTTAGCATAAGGATTATTTTTAGCTGAAGATAAGGATATAAGAAAAGCTCTCTGCTCTCCCCCTACTTGCCTAAAAGCAGAACATAAACTTGGAGAGGTGTCCTCCCTCCCCTCTCTACCAGGAAGCATATAAGTTAGGCACTGGAGACAACTCTAGACCTTCATTAGCCAAGAGAAGTCACCAGAGGAATCGATACAACAGTCTTTCCTAAAACTAACCCTTATCTACCATTAGTTTCCCTGTCTATTTGCCTCCCCACAATTTACCAACCCTAGAAGCTCAAAATCCCTTTCCTTTGTCTTGTCACTTCTCTACGAAATTATTGTTCTTTGATAAGATGCTATATAAGCTCAAATTTCAACCACCCTCTCTCAGTTACTCATCACTGAGTACTCCTATGTGGATGTGGAATGCACATGTTAATAAACTTCTATTTGTCTTTCTCTTGTTAATCTGTCTTTTGTCAGTCTAAATTTTAAGAGTCCCAGTCAATACACCTAAGATGAGTAGAGGAAAACTTTCCGATACAGAACCAAGGCTCCTTTGAGAAATAGCTGATTCCACAGGTTAAGGGCTCATTCCCACAAGGCTGTGCCCCACTCCCCTCCTTTAGCCACCAATTCCAAGCCCAGGGTATCACCTGTGCTAATGGCTGACAGGCTGTGGATTAGAGGGTCCCATGACCCTCCTAGAGTTTGATTCATTCGCTAGAGCAGCTCACAGAACTCAGAAACATTTTACTTACTAGATGACCAATTTATTATTAAAGGCTATCATACAGGAACAACCAACTTGGAAGAGGTACATAGGGCAAGGTGTAAGAAAAGGGCGTGGAGCTTCCATGCTCTCTCAGAGTATGTCACTTTCCCCAAATCGCCACGTATTCACAAACCTGGAAGCTCTCCAAACCCCATGCTTTTGGGGGTTTATGGAGGCTTAATTACATGGGCATGATTAATTAAATCATTAGCCATTGGTGATGAGAGATGCGGTGTGGTGGAAGAACTGAAAGTTCCAACTCCTTAATTGTATACTTAGTTTCTCTGATGACCCACCCCCATTCCCCCATTCTTAGGTGCTTTCCCAAAGTCACCTCATTAATATCTTTGCTGCTCTCTACACTTAAGAAATTCCAAGGGTTTTAGGAACTCTGTGCCACAAATGGGACAAACACCAAACATCTTTCTTATTATAAATCACAATATCACAATACTATTTTCTCTACTTCAGCAAGTGTCTGAAATTTTTCATAATAAAATTTTTTTATAAAATTCATATTCCAGAAGTAACAAGTGTTGGTGAGGATGTGGAGAAAAGAGAACCCTTGTTCACTGTTGGTAGGAATGTAAACTTGTGCAGCCACTATGGAAAGCAGTGTGGAAGTTCCTCAAAAAATTAGAAATAGAACTACTTTATGATCTAGCAATTCCATTTAAGGGTATGTATTTATCCAGAGGAAATGAAAACATTAACTCAAAAAGATATATGTACCCCCACATGTTCATTGTGGCATTATTTATAATAGTCAAGATACGGGAACAACCTAAGTGGCCATCCATGCCTGAATGGATAAAGAAAACATTATAAACATACACAATAGAATATATTCAGCCATAAGAAAATAATGAAATCTTGCCATTTGCAACAGCAGTGATGGATCTTGCCATTTACAACAATGTTGATCTTATTCGTATCTATGTCATCTTCCACTTTATGTACTCTTAAAAAAAAAAGATAAAGAAAAAAACAAGGTCATAAATACAGAAAATAGACTGGTGGGGCCTGGGGAGATGTGCCAATGGGGAAGGAAGTCAAAAGGTACAACCTTCCAGTTATAAATAAGACATGGAGATGTAATGTATAATATGGCAACTATAATTAAGAATACCGTACTGCATGTTTGAATGTTGCTGAGAGTCAATCACAAGAAAAAAATTTTGTAACTATGTATGGTGACAAATGTTAACTAGACTTATTGTAGTTATCATTTCAAAAATAGACAAATATCAAATCATTATGTTGTACATTTGAAAATAATGTTTTGTGTCAACTGTACCTCAATTTAAAAAGTTCTTATGCCAATACCAGATAACCTATGTCTGTCGATTTTTCCCAAGTATTTATACATTGCAATATGTATTTTTATTGTGAATTAACCTCATTTTGTTTATCTTTTATAATAAAGTTACATCATTTTATTGAATTTTTAAAATGACATATGTAGGGAAGTTGCATTATATATATGTTTCATTTGAGGATGGTAAAATAATATTATACCATGAGAATGGTAATAAATATTGTCATTATAAGGGTGAGGGTAGTCTGTGAGAATGGAAGTTTTGGGGGCAATGCAAGCCCTGGCAGCTGAAGAGGGGGCTTCAGATGTAACCAAAGCAAAGACCTCACCAGATTCGCCATGGTTTCCACTACTAATCGAAAGTATTCTTGAGTCCTCCTAGACATTTTCTTGTTCACCATTTGAGATTTCCTGCCTATTCACTATGGGGAAATGATTCTGAAAACATATTGATTTTTCTGCAACTAGTAGCAGGCTAGTTATTAAGCATCCCAGGAACTTGTCAGAGAACTCCATTTTCAATGATGGCTGTCCACCACTAGATAAGAACACAGCTGAGAACTGTTTGAAAAAGAACCAAAGGTAGTGGCTGCACTTTGGAATCATGAAGGAAACTAAAAAAGTAAAAAATAAAAAAAATAAAAATGCTGATGTCTGGGTCTCACCATCAGAGATTCTGACTTAATTGATCAAGAGTAACTCAGCATTGGAGATTTTAAGCTATCCAGGCAATTGTAATGTGCAACCAAAAAGAACCATTGTCCTCAGACTGAAGCAGTGGTTCCCAAACTTTAGGAATCACCGGGAGGATTGTAAAACACAGACCACTGGCTCTCACCCTCAGAGTTTCTGATTCCATTATGTCTGGAGTAGGGCCCAGTAATTTGTATTTTGAAAAAGTTGCCAGGTGATGCTGTTGCTGCTGGTCCGGAGACCACACTTAGAGAACATAAGGCACTCTGCTGCTCGTGCTAGGCTCAGTGGCAGTCTCAGGGAAAAGCACTTACTTGTGCAATTAAATTGCTGAACTTGTCCCTTTTTTTAGAGAACACCATCTTTATTGGAAAGAGTGCTGACACAGTAGTCATTCAGACTTGGGTATTTGGGAGGCATTTTTCTCAAAAATAAAGAGAACTGGCCATTTTGAGGAAAACAATTGACAATATTCATTGCCAATATCAATGTCAAAATCTGAGCTTTCAAGTGAAAACTGGAAATTTGGAAAACTTGTCTACCATTATGAGCTTTACTATATACTACGTAAGATTCCAGTGGTAATATTGGTAGTGATATTAATAACTGTGACGTTTTGGATCTTTTATAATGAGATGTGTTAACATTTGGAGAATCTGCATAAATCAGTGAACCAATATTTTCCAAATGAACAGTACACAGGTGCATAATGTTACAAAATCATGCGTATGTGGCAGAGCCATTCAAACATGTTAGACCAACTGATTTTAATGTAACCGAATACGATATGGTTTCAGATTTCACATTGCAACTAACCTTTAAAAACCACTACCTGTGGAGCTCTGGTGTAGTACAAAGAAGAATATCCAGTTATCTCAAAAGGCCACCAAAATACCCCTGCTCCCTTTCAACTACATATCTGTGTGGGGCCAGATTTTCTTTAACCAAAGCAACCTTCCACAACCTACTGAATTCAGAATCAGTTATGAGAATCCAGTTGTCTTCTATTAAACTGAATGTTAAAGAGATTTGGGGGAAAATGTGAAATAATGTCACTTCTCCCTAATATTTTTTGTTTTGATGAATATTTGCTTTTCATGAAGTTTTATTTAGGTTAACATGCAGTAATTTTTTTCTTGTTATTTTAAAATGAATAAATGTTTTTGTAAATTTTCAACTTCGATTTCTAATAATGTAAATATTACTAGAAATAGGCCATATAAACATAAATTCATTGAGGTCCTCAATAATTTTGAAAGCATAAGGAGTCATGAAAACAAAAGTATTGAGGATAGCTGTTCTAGAATTCCAAGAGTATTCTATTTCTTAACTTCATGGTGGCTACATGGATGTTTTACAGTTATTTCTTAAGATTATGTATATATCATATATATTTGTGTACTTTTATGAATGTACTTTTATATCTTATACAGATTTGTGTACTTTTGTGAATGTTATATTTCATGAATTTTTAAAAATTATAATTAAGTTGCCTCTTGGTGTAGTAGAAAAAGCAGGGTTTTGAAAACTAAAAGGTTCATGATTCTATCTATGTTAATCCATTGTATGATTTGAGGACCCAAAATATAGAATAGCTGTAATTTTACTTTCTGTAAACATGCTTCATAAACTGTAAAGTTGTATGCATCTGTTAGCCACCATCACTATTGCAGAATAGCAACACATAAATCAGTTTAAAAGTTTCTCTCTCCTAATCAACCTGCCTGTTGTAACCTTTAAACAGACATTTGAGAATTCCTTAAACCATCATGTTTCCATTTTTATTTGACTTCCAAAGTACTTGGGGTTAAATTTGTTGCACAGTATCAATAACTCGATGGTAGGATCGTTGCAGGTTACTTCAACTAATATTTCATCTTGATTAGTCTTCTTAAACTGCCTCAGCTTATGTATCTTAATATTGTCAATGGCCTCAAATACTTTGTGAAAAAAGAGGAAGAAAGTAAATTTTATGTAAATAATAATGATACTGACAATATGAGAGAGAACACAGTTTTTCATGTCCCCTTTCCAAAGGTTGTGAGGTAACATTTGTGGCAATTACATTTCCCTCTTTCTGCAGCACATCACCCTCAGATAAATAAATAAAATACAGGACTTTCATTTCCAGGCAGTTGTCATAGCAACTTTTGACTCTCCAGAGAAGGAATTCTCAGATCTTAAACCCTGACTCCAGAAGAGCTAAAAAGGCACAAAGACTCAAAGGAACATTAAAAAATGATTTGCAAGATATGATGAAAGATATGATTTGCAAGATATGATGATTTTTACTAAATGTATATACTTTCCCCCTGACATGTATTTCGCCTTATAGAGTTCTGAAATCAACAGCAATAGACTAGTAATAGCTATTTATTACTTATTACGTGCCAGGCACATAAAGCATTACATAGTTGTTTTTTAATACTTCCAACAACACTGTAAGTGTGGTACCATTTTTGTCTACATTTTACTGATGAGGAAATCAAGTTTAGACAGACAGATGAAGCAAATTACCTGAAGCCACACAATAAGTGCTCAACCTTTCAGCCTTTAACAGTTAACCACTTCTTAAAACATTCTCTGGCTTTCTGGCTTTCCTCCTGCTTTACTGACTAAACACTTGGCTGCCTCCTTCATTTCTGTTTGATCTGTAAATGTTGGCATGTCCAGGACTCAGACTGAGCACTCTTTTCTATCCAGATGATCTCTTTCAGTCCTGTGATTTTAAATGCCTTCTATGGGTTGATAATTCAAATGTATATCTTCCACTCCAGATGGCTCACATACATCATTTCGGACTCATGTGTACAACTGTTTTTTTGTTTTTTGGGGGTGTTTTGTTGGTTTTTTTGGGGGGGATACTTAGATATCTAGTAGGTATTTCAAAGGTAATAAATCTTAAGCAGCTCCTGTCCTTCAGTCTTCTCTGTCTCTGCAAATGACAGCATTCTCTAACCCAGATGCTCAAAACAAAATTCCTGGGTCGTCCTTTATTTCTCCCTTTTTTTTCACCCCCCTCAGTGCTAATGTATAAACAAGTTATGTCAGATATTTACCCAAAACCTATTTAAAATCTTTTCATCTCCATTGCTGCCACTTTAATGAAGGCCTCTGTCTTTTCCCTGTACCTTTAATCGATAGCTTTCTAAACAAGGCCCCTACTTTCACTCTCCAAAGAACAGTCCAAATGAGCTTTGGAGACCATAAATCAGATCATGCCATTTTAAAGCCTTCACATTGCTCTTAGAATATGCTTGGAACTCTGGACTATAGCCTAGAAGGCCCTGGATGGCCATGCTCCTGCTTCCTGTTCCAGGCTCCTACAATTGTCCCCCTCCATCATTCTGCTTTAGTCACAATCCTTTCCTTCCCTCAAACACATCAAGCTTTCCCCCATCCCCTCTGGGATTTTATAGCATAAACAGTATGAACTGTCTCAAACTTCCCTCAGCTCATCTTCACAGCTGGCTCTTTTTATCCTTTGGGTTTCAGCTCAAACACCATCTTCTTAGAACCTGCCTTTTCTAAAGTGGCCTCTAACTGGAGTTCTCAGCCATCACATCATTTTTCTTAACAGCACTTACCAGTATTAGAAATGTTTACTATCTTCCCTCTTCCCACTAGTGTAAGCTCTACAGGTTCAGGGACCCAAATTGCCTTTTTTATTTCCACCTTCTTAAAGCTTAGAAGTATGTGGGAAGTGTTCAATAGTCATTGACAGAGGGAAGCAAGGAAGAAAAAAAAAAAGAAAAACTCAGTGGCAAGATCCCATCACAGGATTATTTTCCCCCAAAACTGCTTTTAATTTCCTCTCTCCTTTTAGCTTTCCATGGTGATTTCCAGTTATGTTATTTTTCTCTAACTCTAGATTGACACCCGAATACCCCAAGACCCTGAGTTGGAGTCGAGGGTGAACGAAGGGCCAATAGAATGGCATCAGTCGGGTCCCTAAACAACTGCAAACTTACCGTATCCTCTTGCAAACTCTTTTGACTTTGGGGAAAGGAGGACAAAGAGAGAGAACGTTACAACACAGTTTTTACTCTCTCTGAAATGAGGGTTAAATTCCTTAAAAGAAGAAGACATATTCCAAGTTAATTCCTATTTCAGGACCCACAAAAGGGATCCACCCCGTGGCCTAGCCCATGTCACTAATCTAAACCTGAGCCAACCTGCACTTTATGGGAAACACCTGTTAAGAAACCCAACCCAGCAATGACAATCCTCCAGCTCTGCATCTAGCTCGTCTTCCCCTAAAAAACAGGACCTCCTAGCCCATCATGCCCTGTTTCCACATTGCTTCTTCTAACACCCTATTAATTCACTCTTGCCCCAGATCCCTCAGGTTCTGTATTCCACTGCTTATGAAGTACTGGACTGCCCCAGTCCAATGATTGTTTCTCCTTCAATAAAGGACATCAAACTCCATGCTAAATTGTTTTAGCTTGTCACTTACATTCCCCATCACATCCTTCCCCACCAAATTCCTAAGGAGTTTAGGTAGTTGTTTTCAAACAAAGAACATTATTCCAAAGTGTTAATTTTAACTATGGCCATGCTACCCTGAACAAGTCCAATCCTGTCTAATCGCGGAAGCTAAGCAGGGTTGGACCTGGTTAGTACTTGGATGGGAGACCATCGAGGAAGACCAGATGCTGTAGGTGTAAAAGAATAAGGGATTGTAAACTGACAAGGTCCTCGTAATCTGTGAGGTCAACCAAGGGTTGCCTCGCCTAAAAAAAAAAAAAAAAATTAACTTTGGGTATAGAAATGACAGCCATACCAGCCTATTTCTCTAATTTTCATGCTTTTATTATTGGCACTAAAATTGTATCTAAACAACTTATGAGGAAGATATACAGAAACCAGGATACCAAACCTGAAGCATTAATGGGCAGCCCGAGGGATTTATTGGATGTGGGAGGGAAAATATTTTTTCTTCTAACCTTCTAGGTTCTCAGCTGGAGCCCTCTTCATTAAAGACAGACTAATAAGAGAAAAGCTTATAAATTTAGCTAATATAAAGTTTTACATGGCCTAAGAGTCTTCATAAGAAAATTAAGAACCAATAAAGGGATTGAACCTGAGTGTTTTTATGCTAGGTTTGACAAAAGAGTGAAGTCATGGAAAGATGTGACAGGAAAAAGGGTGTGAGCTAAGTGCAGTAAACTGAGGAAGTCTTAGCAAGGTCTGTCTGTTCAGGTTCCTCTCTGTGTCCCTTTGTCTTCTGAGATAAGAATTCTCTTTCCTCCAAGTGCAGGGAAGGCAAAGGTCAGAAGATCCCTCCTGTACAGGCTGTTTCTCAAATTCCTTCAGCTTAAAATATTTAATAAGCCAAGGCACCATATTCTAAACCCCATCATGAATATTTCTCACAACCCATCTCTCCAAACTGACACTAAATTTGGTATAAAGTCCAGCCAGTTCTTAGGGAAGAAGGAATAGGGAAGATGATGCATTGATACTCTTCCATGCAGAATATGTTCTAATTTAGACAAGTTTCTAAAGAGTTTGAATCTCAAATATCTCACTCTACTTCTGGTACCAAAAAAAAGCATGCCAAGGCCTGAGAGAAATAAATTGTTATAATTTGCATGTTAGTTGGCTTTCAGTAAGCTTGGTTCCTGAGCCTTTTAAATGTCAAGGATTTTAGCATTAAAACACTTAGCTTTCAACACTTTAGAAACTCTCAACGCTAATGTTTTTGTTTTCTATTTTAACTAACAATTCTTTGGCTGAAGTCTTTCATCTTCAAAACACTTAAAATCCTAATAAGTAAAAAACTTGCAGGAGGTTTAAAGAGTTTCATCCATAATGATAGGTTGAAAATTCATTTTACTCTTGACCTTGATATTGACTTGCTGCGAACCTACAAAGATCATTTATCTTCTTGTGGTTTCAGTTTTTTCATTATAAAACATAAAAAATAATAATATTATTTTGAGATCATTGGAGAAAATGGACAAATTCTGTTATTTGTAGATGTACTCATATCAAATCCAGTTAACAAATCCTATTTAAAATATCTTTCTAATTCTGTTCTATATGATTTATAATTTTCATACAGTGAAAAAGAAATTTACTTTGCTAGTTTGTCAAAATCTAGTATCACCAGTTTCCTTTCAATTAGGGTGAAAAAGCTATAGTAAAATTGAAATAACAAAATCTCCAGAGTTAATTTTGTCTTTTCTTCTGTGGCATAGAACCACACCTCTTTACTCTGTCTGAAAAATTTTCATTACTTGATGCTTCAGTCTCATACTCATGACCTTGGATCTACAAACACTGCAATTTTATATAAACAGGAATTTTATGTCAGAAGAAATGCCGACATCCAAAAACATTAAAACTCTACAATTTTGTTCCCAAAACCCAAGTTCATGTGCCATACACTTCAAAAGGCCAAGATTCAAAACGTCAGAGTTTGGAGTAAGGAAAGATTTATTGATCAAGAAGGTGCCAATCAAGAAGATGGGAGATCTAATGATGCCTCAAATCTTTGCCTTGCTTGCTGTACTAGGTTAAGGGATTCTAAGGGCTGTGGCGGTGGGGGTGGGCAAAGGACAGGTATATAGAAGGGCTGGTGGGGCAAGTTTTAATTGGAGGACCTTAGAATTTGACCGTTTATGGTAAAGTGGCATCAACACCACAACTTCCTGGACAATAGACCTTTGGCTTCTGAAGAAGTTCTGGTGTTCAAATTCTGTTTGTGTCCTGGTCTTTGGGAATGGCAAGGGGTGGGGAGGCATGAGACTGATTCCAGGTGCAGTTGGAGGTCAAAGTTCTCTCTTCTGCACATAGGTCAGCTATATGACTTGTAGTTTTGGCCTGTTTCTCTGAAAAGCAACTCAATATCTCCTTAAACAGGATAGGACCATTTTGAGCAAGTTCTACAGTTACAATTTCTCTAGTAACAAAGAATGCAAATTAAAGTCAAATAATTTTTTTACCTAGCCATTCGGCAAATATTAAAATTAAATTTGGCAAATGTTAAAAATTACAGTTTTCATTATTTGCTAAGGTGTAAGGAATCAGATTTTCACCTACTGCCAATGGAAGTATAAATTGGTAGGAACTTTTTGAGGCATGATTGACAATATCAAGTTTAAAATATTACTTTGAATAGCACAGTAGTGTACAAAGATATAAACAAAATATCAAGTGTCAGTGGGAGTGTAAAGTCATTGGGACACTTTTATACTGCTAGTGCGAATGTAAGGTGGCACAACAACTTTGGAAAACAATTTGACATTATCTGATAAGGCTGAAGATATGTATTTCTTATGACCCAGTAGTTCCACTCCTGAGCATATAGTCAAGAGAAACTCTTGCATATGTGTTCCTATCCACATCGTTTGTAAGACCAAGAAAACAGAAACAACCCTGATTGTCATCAACAACGCAATAGGTAAACATAGCAGTGAAAATGAATGAATTACATCTACTTGCAATGACATGGATGATCTCAGGAACATTGTGTTGTGAGAAATAGCAGGTTTTGGAGTAATATATACAGTATGATTCCACTTGGACAAAGTTCAAAAACAGACAAAACTAGTTTGTATCAAACAAATATATGTGGTGAGACTAAAAACAAGGTAATGATAGACATAAATTAAGGGTAGTGGTTACTCCTGAGGGAGAAGGAGGACGAGGTTGGACAGAGGCACAGAAAGGACTTTAAAGGTAAAAAAATGTTGAACTATTTTTCTCTTAAACTTGATGGTAAGTTAAGGATGTTTGATAATAAATGTGCTTTTTTTTTTTTACTCCATAAATATTTTTTGCACCTAGTCAATGGTTAATAGAAACAATTTAAAGAACTTAAATATCTAGGAGCCAGTTATGAGTCAATATGAAGAGAATGATTTTGTTTATATAAAACTCTATTTCTATTGTATATATAAACAGCATATAAAGGAATCTGAGAGGACATACACTAATGCAGCAGTCCGCAAACTTTTTGGCACCACGGACTGGTGCTCCTATGAGAATCTAATGCCTGATGATCTGAGGTGGAGCTGAGGCGGTGATGCTAGCGTTGGGGAGTGGCTGCCGATACAGATGAAGCTTCTCTGGCTTGTTGCTCACCTCCTACTGTGCAGCCCAGTTCCTAACAGGCCACAGACCAGTACCAGTCTGCAGCCCAGGGTTTGGGGACCCCTGCACTAGTGTATTAATCATTATTATTACCTAGTGATTGAATTTGGCTGAATTTATTTTTCACTGTTTTCCTTTACTATGTTACTGTTTTGTTTTATAAGGACATACATTCTTTTTTTATGACATTAAAGCTATTTTTTTTAAAAAATGATACGACTCTTAGGAAGTTCATCATAGTATTATATATTACATATTGTGTAATAAAGAATTCACTTTACGCAAAGAGAGGTCTGACTTTTGCTCTCAATTCTTAGAAGGTAACCTCTAAGCCTTTGGAATGTTCTTCCTAAAAAATATCTTTGTTTACCTGGGGACTTTGGCCATACCCAACTGTGTAACAGTGAATTTATGATGGGGGTCTTAGCCACACAATATCAAGATACTGGAGAATAAAGTCAGCTACCCAGGCAGTGAACCGTATCTCTGTGACCCAAACCCAATAAAAATTCTGGACACCAAGACTCAGGCGAGCTTGCCTAGTTGGCAGTCTCCATGTATATTGTCGTGTGTATGGTTTCTCAGAGGAGTTAGAGTTGCTGCTGACTCCACTGGGAGGGGACAACTAGAAGCTTCCTGCTTGTAACTCCCTTGGACTCTGCTCCATGCAGCTCTTCCCATGGTTGATTTTAATCTGTTTTCTTCCACTGTAACCATAAGCACAATAGCTTTCAGTGAGTTCTGTCAGTCCCTCTAGCAAATTATTGAACCTGCGAGTTTGTCTTGGGACTTCTGAACTTGCAGTAGGTATCAAAAGTGAGGGTAGTCTTGGGAAGTCCCAAAATTTGCAATATTTTCTATTATAATAGCAAAACAAATGAAAAAAAAAACTTAGACACCATCTAAATGTCTATAAATAGAAAATTAATGAGTTCTGGTATATCTATACCTTAGAATATAATTGTTATTAAAATCCTATACAAAGTACTTAAATGATATGTTAAGAAACAAGTACTAATACAATGAGACTTCTTTTTTAGCAAAACGTGTGTGTGTTTGTGTGTGTGTGTACAAGTCTGTGAAGGATAAATCGAACACAGATTCTGCCTTAAATAGAGCCCAATAACAGAGTTTTTTCTTTTAAGTACACACATATTCATCCAAAATCTTCTCCTGAGTTCCCTGTACCCGTGAATGGCGCCCCCTTCTTTAGTGAACTTCTCTCCCTCTGATAGCAACTGCTTAGTTCCAGCCATACTACCAAGTTCCTCATGATCCCCTTGCCCTAAGCCAATTAGTCTGGAGTGGACACCTGGTCTAAGCTGGGTCTATCATGGTACCCTACCCCACCAGCCAAAGTTGACAAGTTGAGAAATGGGTCATTAAGAGTTCTGCCACAGATTATTTTTATAATTGGGGCAGGAAAAAACAGCGGTCCATACAGTTTGAAACTCCAGAGCTGCCAATGGCAGTAAAGCTAGGAAAACAAATTAGCAGTGAGAGCAAAATACAACCAATACTCAAAAGAACACACAGTGAAGAGAATTCTAGAATCATGGTTATATTTGAGACTGAATCCAAATTTCCTGAGATCGAACTGCATTCCCTCCCTTTTGCCATTTGGTTACACAACTCTTCAACTTTCTGATCTATACCAGTATCTTTCCAATAAGTTTCCCTTTCGCTTAGGCTTTTTGAGATGGATTTATGTTGCTTGCATTTAGAGTATTAATAAATACATTGGCCAAATCAGAAACATGTTATATCTTTGACTCTCTCTCATATTTCCCACATACAAATAACCACTAAGTTTTATTTACATTCCCTCTTAATATCTCTCCCAATTCAGCCACTTCAGCCACTTCTCTCTGTCTCCAATGCCATTGTCTTAGTTCAGGTCACCATCCTTCCTGCTCCCTTATGCCCCCTTTTTAAGGCATCTGATTCCTATCTTCCTATTCATTAACTCATTTATTCAAGAAATATGTATTGAATGCACAGTATATACCAAGCACTTTTTTTGGGTGCTGGAGAGATAAGCAGTGAATAAATCAAAGCCTCTGTCTCCATAAAGACTTATTGTTATGGAAAGATACAGTTAATAAGCAACTGCATAATATAATGTCTCATAGTGATAAGTGTTATGAAGAATCTATGGTCCAGTGTTGCAGGAACGGTCACCAATCACAACTACCAGTATCCACAGCCTTGGTGTTCCTCTCCCACAGTGACTTTGGCTCAACTATGACGTGTTTTATCCAATGTGAAAGTACCAAATGTGGTACAAACAGGAGCTTGAAAAATGTTTGTGTACTGACTAGCTTTCTCTTTTGTTTCTGAAAATTTGTCTGCTTTCTCTTGCTTCTGAGAACAATTCTGCCACCAGTCCCAACAGTCCCCCCTCCTCTCACCTCCCCCCAGCCATTCGTTTCAACTGTCACAGCTAAGATCTCACACACATGAATAGGGTCATCTAGACCATCCAGCTACAGCCTAGCCAGCTCAGGCCAGAACTTCCCAGCCAGCTAGAAAATGGTAAAAAATATAATAAATATTTGTTGTTTTAAGCTACTAGGTTTGATATGGTTTGTTATCCTGCAAAATCTAACTAATAGAACATTGTAATGGAACAGAGTGACGTGCAAATGCTACTGAAATAAGGCAATCAGAGAAAGCCTCTTTGAGGAGATGACATCTGAACAGAGAACTGAAAGAAGAAAGGGACTGAACCATTTAGCTATCTGAGGGAATAGCATTTCATGTGGGAAAAACAGCATTCCAGGCAGAGAGAATAACATGTGAATACCTTTGAGGCAAGGCAATGCTTGGCATGTGAAAGCTAGTAAGATTGTCAGAGTTAACTTGAATTTCGTATTTCAGGGGAAAGAGTGATAAGAAATTAGGTCAAAGGGGTGGCTGGAGAGCAGCCATATCTTGCAATTGCAAACAATGTTGAAATTAATATTTTTTTACATATATTTTGCATAAAGACATTATAGCTACAAGGCAGTTTATGTAATTAAATGACTATGTCAAAAGGTTTGTGCTTTGATATTTTGATGGGTATCTGTCTCCTATTAAGGCTGTAACAAGTTATCAGCTTACCAATAGTATATTACTTGCAATTATCAAACAGGGTATTATCAAACTCTCTGGTCTTTGCTGATCTGATAGGTGAAAAAATGGTTTTAATATGCATGCTTCTTATACGAATGAGTTTGAGCCCTTTTCATATACTTCAGAGTCATAAGTATTTTTTTCTGTGATTGTCTGTTTATCTTCTTTGCCTATTTTTCTACTGGGTTGCCAGTCTTTTTGTAATTCCTCAAGTACTAGGAAAATGAGGCTTTTGTCTGTGATTGAATCACATTTTAAAAGACTAACTGGTTGCTGTAAAGAACGGACTGACAGGGGTAGGCATGGCAGCTGGCAGATCTGTTAGGAGGCTACTCTAATGCTCCAGGTGAAAGAAGATGGTGGTTAGAATTAGAAATGCATAGGTAAAAATGGTAAAAAGAGGTCAGACTCTGGAGAACATCATAATAATATCTAATATTTATTGAATCTTTATTCCGTATGAGGCACTGTGTTAATAACCCTATGAGCATTGTCTCATTCTACTTCGCCAATAATTTTATGAGGGAGGTGCTATTCCATTGTCAGTCAGGTTATTTGAATTTGACTCAAAAGCCCAGGCACTTACCCATGATGCCACACTCCTGATAGCCTCCTCCAGCCTGGATTCCTACAATCCACTGTTTCTGTGGCCAAAGTGATCTTCCTAAATGCAAATCTGTTCTTGTCATTCTCCTGCTTAAACACCCTTAAATGGCTCACCAAGCTGTAGACACCTAGAGCCGACAGAGCTTTCAATATCTGGCCCCAGTTGATCACTGCTGCTTGCCATGCCCCTCTGTCCCCTGACGATGAACTTTGAGCAGTTCAGAGCCTGAAACATTCCACCCCACCTTCAGACCCAGGCAATGATCTCCATCAGCAACATCCTTCCTACTTCCCACTTTCTTTCCAGACTAAGTTCCACTGGCCCATCAGTCTCCGTTTTGACATTAGTTCCTTTGGGAAACTTTGCATGAAATCTATTTCCTCAAAAAAAATCCTGGCTTAGGTGTCCGTTGAATGTTTCCCCAAAATTCTGTACTCTCACCTTTTCAGGACTGATCACACTAGTGTCCAGAACTACCCCCCCCCCAAACCTCCTCACTGAACTATAAAACCATTTCATAGTCAGAAGCGACATTTGCTTTCTTTTTTAAAAAATATTTCTACACAATGATTTTAAAAGATAAAAAGATTCAGGTTTAGGCATAAGATTTATTTTGCTCAAATATCAGAGTATAAAATGGTATACAGTGAAAAGTCCCTCTCCCTTCCCCCACTATTCCCTGTTCACTTAATTTTCTCTCTCTACAAGTAGATATTATAGTTTCTGTTTACCCTTTTGAAAAATGTTTGTGCATATTCAAGACCATATATATATGTGTGTGTGTGCGTATGTGTTTGTGTGAGTATTCATTTATTCCACAAACATTTCACACAACTGGTAGCATACTCTACACATTTTTCTGCACCTTTTTTTTCACTGAGTATGTATTGGGAACTTTTCCATATCAATACATATGGAGCTGCTGCTTCGTGTGTGTGTGTGTGTGCACAGAACTACATTTTGTTCACTATTACATTCTTCATTGCTTTAGCACAGGGTCTGTCACATTGTAGGGGCTTAATAAGATTTTTTGATTGAATTGAATTAAATTGCAATATAAGAAGTTGAAAATAAGTGCTGAGGATATACAAATGACTAATAAGCACAAAAAAGGGCTCATCATCATTATTGAGTAGAAATATACAAATTAAAAGCACAGTGAGATTTTACTCCTCACCCACCAGAATGGCTCAAAAAATAAAATGAAACATCCGGCAATAGCAAGTGTTGGAGAAGACATGGTGCAACTGGAGCTCTCGTACACTGCTGGTGAGAATGTTCTTTAATACGGCCATTTTGGAAAACTATGGATAATAACTACTAAAGCTGAACATATGCCTAAGCTATGCCATAGCAACTCTATTCCTAGGTATACATCCAATAGAAATGCTACATATATTCACCAAAAGACACATACGAGAGTACAAAAAAAAGGATTAACCCTGTACAAAGAAAGGTTTGGCCCTTGACTAGCTCCGAGGCAACCTCTAAGCCTTGGAGGTCTTGTCTCATAAGAGTGTGTCTGTTTATCTGAGAGCCTTGGCCACACGAGATAGTCTATGCTAACAATATGACTTACAGTTAGGGCCTTAAACCATATGGTATCAGCTTGACCTCTGGATAACTGGAGACCAAGGACAGCCAAGCAAGTGGTCAGCATACCTACGTGACCAGTCCCCGGTAAAATCCCTGAACAGCAAGGTTGGGGTGAGCTTCTTTGGTTGGCATCATCATGCATATTGTCACACATCAGTGCTGGGAGAAATAAGTTCTGTCTGTCATTCGGAGAGGACAACTGGAAGCTCACACCTGGAATTCTGCTGGATTCTGCCCTATGCACCTTATTCCATTACTGATTTGTTCATATTCTTTCACTGTAATACACCATAACTGTGAATTTAACGCCTTTCTTTCCAACTTCTGAGTCCTTCTAGTGAATTATTGAACCTGAGGGTGGTCTTGGGACCTCCCAAAATGGCAACAAGAATGTTTTAGAAGCATTATTATAACAGAACAACCATCAGCCAAACGACCATCAACAGTATTAGATAAACTGTGGTATATTCATGCAATAGAATACTACGGCAAGAAAATTAACAAAATTACAACTATTTGCAACAATAGGATGAATCTTGAACATAATATCAAGCAAAAGAAATCACACAAAGGAGTACATGGTATACAATTTTATTCATGGGAGGGTTCAAAAACTACTCTGTGGTGATAGAACAGAATAAGGTTGCCTTTGGAAAGGAGCAGAAAGAGAAGAAGGAAGCTTTCAGTGTCTCTTCTTATAAGGGCACTAATCTCATTTATTAGGGCTCCACCTCCCAAAGGTGCTACCCCTCATACCATCATATTGGAGCTGGCATTTTAATATATGAATTCGAGCAGAGGGACACAGACACTCAGTCCATAACACTGCAAGAGGGCACAGCAGTGTTTCTGGGGTACTGGTAATGTTCTAGTGTCTTATCTGGGTGGTGGTTACATGGATGCATTCACTCTATAAAAGTTCATCAAGCTGACACCTGACTTGTGCACCTGTCTGTATATTTATTATACTCAACAAAAAGCTTACTCCTCTACACACCTATTAAAATGCAATGAAAGGGAGAGAGAAAAGAAGGAGAGGGAGGGGGAAAAAAGGAAAGAAACTGACTATATTAAGTACTGCAAAGCACAGAGTAATCAAATTTCTCTGATGGACAGGAACACAAAACGGTACAGTCACTTTGAAGAACAGTTTGACAGTTTCTTACAGTTACACTTACCATATGACCCAGTAATCCCACTGCAAGGGGTCATCCATGAGAAAGAAAACTTATATTCACATATGAACTTGTGTATGTAAATAAGCAGCTTTACTCATTACCCTAAAAAGTTGAATTGATAAATGAACTGAAATACATCCACATGATGGAATACTAGTACAACCCAGCACGAATGTAGCAAACTGTAGACATGCGCCAACTTGGACAAATCTCATGCATTATGCTCAGTGAAAGAGGTCAGACTCAAGAGGCTACACACTGTATGACTCAGTAGTATGACATTCTAAGAAAGGCAAAACTTTAGGAACTGAAAACAGATCAGTGGTTGCCTGGGGCTGGGAATTGCAGGAAGGGTTGACTGCAAAGGAACATGAGGGGATTAACTGGGGTTGGGAATGTTACGTAACTTGACTGTGGTGCTGGTGGTTACACAATGAATATTTTGTCAAGGACTCAGAACTATACTCTAAAAAGGGTGAGTTTTTCTGTATACAAGGTAAACCTTAATAAACCTGACCGAGAGATATATAAACATAATTACAGCTTACTTTAAAATGATAATAATAGGTGCCACAAGAGATGAGATAATGAAACACAGAACACGGAAAATTTATTTCCATGTGAAACCAGGAAATCTTCATGGACACGTTCATAATTCACCTGGGCCTGGGATGTGAGTAACACCTGGGCAGTTACCATCTAGAAGAACTAATTTCCAAAGCTGAATTCATAGGGGAAAGTATTGAAGAGGATCATATTTCTGCACTTTTGCCATTAGTACCTCCCACAGAAACACAACACAGACAGTCACACTGCCCCTGCTTAAGAAAAGTACAAGGACTTAGAGAATCAGAACCCTCAGGTCTTTCAGGGACTTCCAAACTTCTTTCATACAGTTTGTCCCTTCAGACTAAGAAATAGTGATCCACTAAAAATAAAAGCTAACATTTATATAGCATGTACTATGTGCTAGGCCCTATTCTTAATTATATATGTATATAATATATAAAATATCAAATATAATATCACATTTAATATGTATGACACATATAAAATAATAAATATATATGTAAAGTATACAACTTTGATATATATAACATCAATCCTCACAACAACACCGTGAGGTAGGTAATTTTATTATCAACTTCATTTTACAGATGGAACTGAAGAACAAGTTGGAAAAGGGACTTGTTCAGAGTACAAAATTCATGAGTGACGACAGCCAGAATTCAGACCTGAGCAGTTTGGTTCCAGAGCCCAAGTTCCTAACCAGCATGTTCTAGTTCCTCTCAGTACACGGTCAGTGCGGGGGGTGGGGTAGGGGCAGCTAGCATGTCCAGTGCAATGTCTTCTAAGTAGAGAGTGCAGCTTACTCACTAGTGGGTCATGAAATCAATTCGATGAGTTGTGACCAGCTTTTAGGAAATGGAATAGAATGGGAGGCGATGTGATGGAGTGCAATGGACTAGAATGGAAAATATCAGAGTATGTTTTTTTATACGTGTCCTGGGTCACTATATAAATTGTATTTCCCACTATGTGTCAAGGTCAAAAAAGTTTAAAGCCACCACCCAAGCCCATCCTCAGATGGTAGAAACTCAAAATTTTTCCAAAGTCTAAAGTCCAGGCTACCCTTTCCCCAAGACTTCAGTCCTCCCCCTTATACAGCCAGTGATCCCCTAATGCTTTTGAGAGTCTTGGGACCAGAGTCCTACTGTACTGACCACTGCAGGGAGTAAGCTGAGAGTAAGTTGTGTTCAAAATGAGAAGGTTAAGCTAAGCACCGAGCTTTAACAGTGGACTCAGAGCTAAGGCGGTGTGTTCTCTGAAACAGAAAATGTGGATTCTTTGCTCTCTGGCTCATGTTACACCTGGTGGGGAGGTTCCAGCTAAAATGGCCAGCCCTTTGAATTAAAATTCTGCAACTTCCCTGTCTTCTCACAACAAGATGTAGTAGAAACATATGCACCAGGGGACCAGTCTCACTGAGCACCATGGCACTGTTCATGGGTGCCAGGTGGTGCAGGCATGTGGGAGAGCAGAGAACATCTACAGAGGAAGTTGCAGGTTCAGGAAGAGGATGTGCTGCTCTACTAGGAAGCCATCCCTCCAATGGGGGCAGCCTCCAGGAGCAGGGGACAGCTGGTTGCTCAGACATGGGATCCTCACTCATACCTGTGCCAGAGCCCGGTGGACTAACACCTTAGCCCTTGAATCTTTACATTTGCACATCCAGGCACCCCCAGGGCATATGATTATGCCCTAACTCATCCTCTGGAATTCATTTCCTCATGGGTTGTATATTTAGGGTGATGCTACTATTTTAACAAACCTTAAAATTTCAGTGGCTAGATGCAATAAATATCTATGTGTGTAACATCCCATGTGAGTATGTCTACCTGGCACTCAGCCTTCTACATGATGATTTTGGGGCCCAGACTCTTTCCATTCTGTGATTCCACCTCCTCTAGAATCTCTGAGTCCTCTGCACCCAACCAGCACATGGGAAAGAATGGAGAAGCACTCCCCTGTCCTAAGCTCCTTGGCTACCTGGCAAGAACATGGCCCCTTCTAGATGCAAGTTGGGGGCTCGGAGTATTGTCTCTGGCCGGGCTGCTTTCCCAGCAACAGCTGTCTTCTGCAGTAAGGTATCAGGAATCTCTGACTGTCTCTGCTACATGCATCAAGAACCACCGTCTCCTGTGCCTCCTTAGAAATAATCTCCTCTTTCTCCCAGAACAATTATGATGCCTCCTCCAGCGTCTGCCCTTTCTAAGGAAAGCCCTTAATGATTTCCTGTCTGTACACATCGTAGCTGGCAAGTCTCTTCCTCTAGAAGGGGCGGAAGGCAGCCACTAGCTCCGTGTCAAGTAAGACGCCTTTCTGGTAGGACCCGTATAGCCTTAGGAAATACGGAAGGACATACACCGCCTGTGCCACTATTAACTACTGGGAGGAGAGACTGGCGAGGTGGGGATAAGGGAAGAATTTTCTTTTTCACTTGACACAATTTTGTGTATTTTGTTTAAAAACCAATGAGTAAAAAAAAAAATACATTATCAGCATTGCAATTTATGAAATTCAAGAATAGGCAAAACAAAGTGATAAAAATCTGAACAGTGGTTGCTGAACAGAGGTAGCCTGCTGGAGTGTAGGGAAGGTTCTATATCCTGACTTGGGTGATGGCTACACAGATGTAGAAAGAGATAAAAATTAACCATGCTCTATACTTAAAATTAGCACACTTCATGTTCTATACTGTATATATGTCATTCCTCAATTTACAAGAAAGGAAAAGAATTCCTGTTAGAAAATTCCCTGCCCTACTTCACCCTTAAATTTTCAGAGGCCCCTTTTTGGGAATTCTGCCAGAGACATGGATAATAACAGGCAAAATGGTTTCCTCTCCCCGCTGACCCCAAAGTGCCATTATTAGATGCCCATAAGGAGCCCTCGCAGTTCTAGAAAACTCTATCGAAAGGACCAGACCCAACACGGTTTCAAAGACCCCAAGTCGTTGAGATCAGTCATTTCTCGAAGAAGCTCTGTTCCCCCCACCCAGTGGAAATGTATAGACTATCCCGTGATGGCTCAATTTACTTTATACACAAAAGAGTTTCAAAATAACAATACTCAAAATAACCACCACCAATTATGATCACTAAAACAATTTTTAAAAGTTTTGCATCTTATCCCTCTCATTCTCTCACTCTGTCTGTGGAGTGTTATCCCTTTTCTAACAAACTTTCCTTTTGACTCTAACTTTGGCGTTGTTTAAAGTCTTTCTAAGCTTTCAGCCAAAGGGCCCTCTTCTTTCGGTACAGGGCTTGGTCTTCGCGCATGAACTCAGAGAAATTTGCCCTGTCCTGCATAATCTCTTATGGCAACCATGAAGGAATCAAAGGACATAAACTTATCCCCCAAGTTCATCATGGCTCCTCTCATCTGAGAGTGGCTGGGATTTATTTTCCTATGACAATTTTTTTTCCCAATTGGCCTTGGGCAAATGGTTGATGCCACTTCTAGAAGGCTGGTGAGAGACTTGTTCTCTAATCAAGCAGGAGTCCAGTGGCCCTGTCTACTCTTCCTACTTTTCTTTTTCTAACTTCCTAACTCAGCATCACCAACAAAATTGCAGAGAAGACCTGCCGAGGGGCCCCTCCAACCTCCAAATTAAAAGACTCACAGCACCTTCTGGTCCCAACAGGACAGAAATGTCAGCTCATCAGTCTCATATACAGATTTTTAATCAGGAGGAAAATGGTGTAGATGATAGAGGCTTTGTTCACCCTCTTGCAACCAAATCACAGTTGTGACAGAAACACAGAGCAAACAGCAAGCAAAGTCATCTGGGATCTAGATGAACAGAGGCACTATAACTAGAAAGAGAAATAATTAGTCAACCTGCAACAGTGGAAGGTAGGAGGGGATGAGGACGCGAGGCTGCCCAGTCCTGAGTGGCTGAACGGGACAGAGGGCACAGCACGGCAGCTGCAGATGTCTCTTAAAGGAGCTGAATCCATGAGCGGATTTTTGTGGTGATGGACCTGCTTACTCTGAGCATCAGCACTGGGTCGGCTGCACAGGAGACACCAGGGACTTACAGGGGGACACTGATTTGTTTGGAGTGAAGGCTGGGCAGAAGTGTTGGTGGTATACATTGTTCCTCTGTTGAGCCCTCCCCACTCCCCGCACCATGAGGACTCAGTGATCCCATAGCTGAAGTCATTAAACTGGATAATAGAGGGCACTCTGCCCAGAGGACTTCCTGAAACTCCACCATCCCCAACTCGGGCCCACCCAAACCACATCCAGGTGTGTCCTCAGTGAGTCCTGTGCTCCTTGCTGAGCAGCACCAAGACTCAGTTTGGTGTTTTCTGATGTGGTTTCTTGAGGCAGCTATAAGCACAGCGTCGGTGGATTGCTTGCTAAATCTTAATAGATGGCCCCAGAGGGGCACAGGCTGGGGCTAAACTTGGCCTGCAGCTAAAACTCTCTTCGGACTGTGCCACTGAACACCTAGTACACAAAGCATACTAATAAGACCAGGAGACTTAAGAGCTTTGCTTAGTATATAGAAACAGACAGAGAAAGGCAACCAAAATGGGAAGACGAAGAAGGAGAAACCATGTGAGAGAACAGAACAGAGATCCAGAATTACTGGAGTCAAGCAATCTAAAAGGTGCAGAGTTCAAAACACTGGTTATAAGATGCTCAATGAACTTAGAGGAAGTGTAGATGAATTCAGTGAAAACTTTAACAAAGAGATAAAAAACAAAAATGGAAATGGAAATTATAAAAGGGAATCGGTCAGAAATGAAGAACACATTATCTGAGATGAAGAGTATATTAGAGGGAATCAACAGAGTGGATGAAGAAGAGGATTGAACCACTGATACAGAGGATGGGGAAGCCAAGGACACTCAATCAGAATGGCAAGAAAAAAGAAGCCAAGACTTAATAATAATTTAAGGAGCCTACAGAGCACAATTAAATGTAAAAATATCCATGTCATAGGGGTACCTGCAGGAAAACAAGAAGTGGAAGAGCTATTTGAAGAAATAATGATGGCAAACTTCCCCAAACCGGTGAAGGAAATAGACATACAACCCTAGGAGAGTCCTGCCCAAAATAAACCCAAAGAGGTCCACACCAAGACATATCACAATTAAAATGCTAAAGGTTAAATGCAAAGAGAGAATCTTAAAAGCAGCAAGAGAAAAGCAGTTAGTTACCTATAAGGAAGCACTCGTTAAGACTGGCAGCTGACTTCTCAAAAGAAACTATGAAGGACAGAAGGGCTTGGCACAAAATATTCAACGTGATGAAAACCCAGGATCTACAGACAAGAATACTTTATATAGCAAAACTAACATTTAGAGTTGAAGAACAGATGAAGAGCTTCCCAGACAAAAATAAGCTAAATGAAAATTTCATCATCAAGCCAGTATTACAGGAAATATTGGAGGGACTTCTTTAAGTACAAAAAACATGTATCAAAAAACACAAGTCAAGAAGGGTAATAACTATATTCCTATCAACAAGTACTTCAAATAGAAAAGAATTAAGTGCTCCAACCAAAAGATACAGTGGCTGGATGGATAAGAAAACAATACGCTGCCTACGGGAGACTCACTTCAGATAAAAAGACACTCACAGACTAAAAGGAAGGGGATGGAAAAAGATATTGCCTTGATGGACCTAGAGGGAATTGTGCTAATGAAATAAGTCAGATAGAGAAAGACAAATATCTCATGTTTTACATACCTGTGGAATCTAAAAAATGAAATAAATAACAACAAAAGTGGAAATAAACTCATAGATACAGAAAATTTTTTGAGGGCTACTAGATGGAGGGGGTTGGGGGATGGCGAAAAAGGGCAAAGGGATTAAGAAGTACAAATGGATAGTTACACAATAGACATGGAGATATAAAGTGTAGCATAAGGGAAATAGTTAATCATGTAATAAATATGTAAGGGGGAAGAAGGGTATTAGATTTAGTGGGTGATTACTTTGTGTGTTACATAGATCTCTAATCACTTTGCTGTACAACTAAAACTAATATATTATTATATGCTAAATATAATTGAAAAAACTCATTGAATTGTACAATGTAAATACAAGCAACTAATTGTCTATAATATTTAAATAAAGTCAGGAAAAAAATTGCATTCCCATTCTCACCTCATTTTTTGTTATACTACACCTACATTGTCAAAGCATATAATTATCACACACCATTATTCTCTTTTTTTATTCTTAGTCTTCATCTATAAGTAGCTATATACTTAATGCTCATATCATTCCTTATATGAAAGTCTCTGCACTATTTAGTTATTTTGGTTGTCTGAAGCTTGCTCTTTACTATATATTCCCCAGGAAGTACTTGTAGGATCAATATTCCCTAAGTTCCTGTGTATTCCTAACAGTTTGCTCGTATCCTTTATACCCGAAAGTCACATGTTCTTTTCTTGGATATTCTAAATATACTTTCTACTTTCTTATGACATAAAGTGTCAAAGTTTAATAATAACCTTCCTTCTCCTGTAAGCCACATATTCTTTTGTCTAGAGGCCAAAATATTTTTTCTTTTTATTTAAAGTACAGAAATTTTACTAGACTATGTCTTGGTGTTTGTCATTCAGTTCAATATTCTTATATGCATAGTGTGCTCTTTTAATATATTCTTTCATATCTTTTTATTTCAGAAAGCTTTTATTGAATTATAGTATTTAGTATTTGTTTAATTCTTGTATTTTGTCTTCTCAGTCAGGAACTCTGTTCACCACATGTTGGATCTTCTTTGCCTATATTCATTCAATAGTTGTACTTTTTTTTTTTTCTCAGATCTTTATTTTTACCTTCTATTTCCTTAAGGCATTCATTATCTGTGTGCTTATTCACTGTAGTTTAGTATTCATTTTTTTTTTATTTCTGTATTTTTCCTGATTTCTGTCATGTCACTCTTGAGTTTTCCTATTTCTCATTAATTGCTTCTTTCATGTTTTATATCATTTTCTTAATGTCTTTTAGTTCATTTTTAAATAGCACATTATATTTTGCTTTTCCTTTTTCTTCCCTCCAATTTTTTTTAAAACAAACCTTTCTGGTCTAACTCTTATTATCTGTAGGGATATTATTCTGCTCCTTATTTTCATTTTTCTTACAATAGCTTTGTATGATTGACCTCAGTACTTTCCTGTTGATCATTTTTGTATGAAGGTGGCTTTCTTGAACTTTTAGAAGGAAGCTTTGTCCAGGATAAGTTTTCTAACTTTACAAAGTTACCTATTCTTTTGAGTTTCATGTAGTAGAAAAAACATGGCAGCTTTCTTTGTAAGATCTCCTGGGTATATTCCCTTCATCTACTTTTACCTGGAATTTTTTTCTTTCAACTCTATAGTGCCTTGTTTGCTCAATTTTAATTCTACTCCCAGCAGTGTCCTCAGGGAGGGACCGGTCCTGAAAGGGGCCCCTAGCCGGTGAGCCTTGAGAGTTCACTGGAGCTAGATTGCTCCAGAACTTTCAGACCTTCCTGCAGGCTCTTGGCATTCACCTGCTTCTTGGTGTAAGCAAAAGTTTCAGCAGTTGTTCTAAAATTGGCCTGCTGAGATTTCCCACGAATACTTGTCGGATATTTCGGGGTTCTTGTTTTCAGATTTGTTAAATGCCCTCCTGCTTTCCTGTGCTTTCTCCTGCACAGATGCTGATACCATGCGGATCCTGCGACGACCAGTAATTTGTCCTAACCTGCTTGGATTTCAGAGGTCATGGGATAACCTTCTTACCCGGTTTGATGTAAATGTCTGTGGAATTTTGGTTTTGCTGTTTAATCGTTGTGATTTATATGGAAGTCAGGCAAGCTCCAAACACTGTTCTGCCACTACCGTTTCCATTTTCCCAAATCCATGTGTTCACTCTGGGGCTCAGGATGAAGGGGCAAAATACATAGGAGATACATTCTTGTGGTAAAAGAGAATGCAAGAGAATAAACTTGAAACCAGAGGACACTTAAATCTCTGCTTGCAGCACATATTTGTTAGCATTCCATTGGCCAAAAACAGCCACAAGACCAAGCACAACAATAATAATAAGAAAATGTACTCTGCTTCTAGCATAAGGAGCTACAAAATCATGTAAAGGGCGTTTGAGGAACTGGGAACAATAATGCCGTTTTCTACACCAATCAAATCTAGAAACGGTGTGTTAATTCCACTTCTGTCCATAGATGTGAGAATGCCCTTCACACTATCACCCTCATCATCGCTAAATATTTTTACGTTGTTATTAATAAGTAAAAAATGTGTGGTTTAATGTTCAGATTGTAACTTCTTTTATTTTTGTGAAGTTTAATTTTTTTTCATTAGTTTGTTAGTCATTTCTCTTCTTCCTTAAGAACGTGTCTGCTCATGTCCTGTATCCATTTCCCTACGGCAGATGTTGTTTTTCTTGTTGATTTATAGGACCTCGTTTCATATTAAAGATTTTCATCTTTATCTTTAATATTTCTTGCACATATTTGTTCCAATTTGTCATTTCCCAATTGTGCCATTTATCTAATTCTGCATAACAAATCGCCTAAAACTTAGTGCTCTAAACCAAAAATCACTCACTACTGCTTACAAATCTGTGGGGCAGCAGAGTGTATCTGATGGCTTGGGACAGGCATGGCTGCTATTGGCTGGGCTCATTCATGCACCTTGCTGTCATCTGGTGGCATAGCTAGGGAATGGATGGCCTAGGATGTCCTCACTCACATGCTGGCTCTCGGCTTGCGATGGGGACGTGGGGCTGTGTTACTGCCACAACTTTTGATTATATTTATATTGTTTTATGGTATTTCATTTAAAACATTTACATTTATATATCAAGGGTTACTGGGTTTTTTTCATGCAATTTCTTTTTTTTTTTAAGTTTTTCCCCAACCCCAAAGTCGGATAAATACTCACTTTAGTTTTCTTTTACATTTTTATTTTCATTTATATACTTCTTAAGTCTTTAATCCATTGGAAATTGATATATGTAAAGTGAGGAATTTAAATGGTTTATTTTTCCACATGTAGCCAAAATTATTTATGGAATATTCTTTCCTTTTCCCATGGATTGATGACATCATTTTTTTCAATCACAGAGTACATTACGATATAGTCCTTGGGTCTGTTTCTGGACTCTGTCCTTTGTTCCATTGGTGTGTCTGTCTATGGGGTCTTGTACTGCCCAATCTGTAATAGTAAGGGGTAGAGGGTACTCAGGGTTGGGAGAGATTATCATCATGATGTCTGCAAATTAAGCTCACACTGTATAGCTCCTCTGAAGCCTAGGGCTAGATCGAAATGAGAGCTAAGAAGAGTTCAGGAGGGAGGCACACCGGGAGGAGGTCAGTCCAGACCTCTCGGAGAGCAGAAGTCTGGGTAGGGGAGGGCACTTAAGAAGATGAATATACTGACCTAGCAACTGGTTATGAGAGCAGAAGAAAGAAGCTATACTACAATCTCAATAGGAAGAGAAACGCTTGGCATTTCCCACCATTATCTGAGGTACCCTAGATGCTCCTGCAAGACCGAAGTCCAGAGGGCAGTATGACCATCACACATGCAGCATCCAACTGTGCACTGTGAACAGCAAGCTGCAATCTTTCACCTGTGACAGAATATATATATTTATTGATTTTCCTTTGGAGTAACAGATTTAGTGAAGATTGTCAATTCTGTGGGAGATAAACATGAAATGGATTCTCCCCACCCCCCAAATCTATGAGTTATGCTCTGTAGAACCTTCCTTTTCCCCTGAGTATCAGGCTCTGTTAGCTATATAGATCTTAGTTTGATTCTGTATCATTTTAGCTATCGAAACAGTTTTCTCTGGTTACTAAGATTCAGATTTGTCCAATTTAAAATTTCAATCTTATATTTGATCCAAAGCTTTCCTCCTTGTCTTTCATGCAGAATAGACTAATGGCTTTAGAAGATTTGGGGATGGGAGAGGTCATAGGTGGGGTCTGTTCTCTCCCACCTTTCCTATGCTTACCCTCTGTTTGGGGGGAAGAGGGAAAAAAGGAAGAGGTGAATAGCCCTTTTTGTGATTGCCTGTGGCAGTTATGCGGCTGACCAAGGACCTCAGGGCCTATCTGGTCACTCAGCACCAAGCAGATTCTTTCTGCTGCTTCCTCGAGAAACATGGCTTCCTTCCAGCTAACCCCCAGCTAATGGCCTTATGCAGCATTTCTCCAAAGCACACCTCGTTTGGCCTAATGCGTGGCTCTCCTTTGTCAATTCTCTGCCCCCATACTCTAGGAAAAGGATCCATCTATATTCTTAAACTGGGAACTTCAGGGAATAATCCCACTCAACACATCACACACTGCACTGTTTCATTTCCATCCTGTAAAAACTTCCTTCCTACCTCAGCACCAGCTTCCTGTAGATCTCAGAGCTAGTGGTAGTCCTGGACTCTGCATATTAATCTGAGTTCTTGATGTATACCATATGCTCTAACTCAGAGTTATATTTCATTTATTTGACTGATTGAGTTAAGTATTTGCCTCATTATACAATCTTAAAATTCAACAGAGTAGTGGAGTCACTTTCTTGTGACCAACCACCAAATCAGCACCAAGCTCAGATTAGAATGTGAAGTGTCAAAGTACATGACACAGAGTTTTTTCCTATTGGGATAGGATTGCTCAGGCTTTCAGAAAAATAGGAGCTAAGAACCTCAGCTTTGATGTCAGACAGATCTCGCTCTGAGTCCTGGATGAACTGCTTCATCTTACTTAACTTACTTAACTCTTCTTAGCTTCAGTTTCTTCAACTATAAAATAAAAATGATAATAATAGTATCTATTTTATAGGGTTAGATTGCTTAAATGAGATCATTCAAGAAAAGCCCATTGCCTTGTGCCTAATGAGTTCTCACTTATGGCAGTTATTAATTTTTTGTTTGTTTTTCATTTTTAAATAAATGACATTATATTAGTTTTGAGTATATAACATAGTGATTTAATATTTGTAAGATATTGTGAAATGATCACCAAGATAAGTCTAGTTAACATCCGTTACCATTCATAGCGGCAAATTATTTTTTTTACTTTTGATGAAAACTTTAAGATTTACTCTCTTAGCAATTTTCAAATATGCAGTGCTATTATTAACTATAGTCACAGGTAGTTATTATTATTCTAAAGACGATTACATTCAGGCCACTACTAAATTCGAATATGTCCCAAATGTATGCGTGTATAATTTTTTTCCAGCTGCAGAGACTGGAAAAAACTCTTAAAATATTATTTGGTTTTTCTCAATCCTTAGACTCATTGCTTTATGACAAATTGCCAAGTTGTGGTCAGGAGTCAATTCACATTAAAAAAAAAGAACAAAGATTATGAGACAATTGACTTGTTAAAAAAAATCACAAGATGCTCATTATTCGCATTGCATCAGCTCTCAAACCACCCTCTGGGTTTCTTATTTTACGCTTATTTCCATATTAATAGACCAATTACAAAATTATTGACTGAGGTTGTACTAATGACAATGACCCTCACACTTACAAACTCGCCCTTTAAAAACCTTAAAACCAAAGGAAATTAGCCGTTGACTCTCCCATTCCTGGACAAACTCTGCCCCTAGTGGACATTTATGCACTTGCGCACCAGCAATTGGGAGTCTCCTTTGTTATTTTTTATCTCCTCAGACAAGAACAGGAAAAACCCGTCACGCCCGCACCCCGTCTTTTCACAGACCCTAACTCCCATCAGCCTGCTCTGTGTAGATAATCAACCAAGAGCCTCAGATGTTGTTCCTGTCCCACGTATCTGAAATTAATTTAGCACATCAATCTTATTTTGTGTTAAGAAGTGTTTCTTGGCAGATTGGTAAGGAAAGTGAAGATGCTTGCTCTCTCCTGGGCTTGCCAAGGGAGTGGTGGTTTAAGTTTATAGGCAGGGAGTAGAACCTTGGGCACGCCGCTTGACCCACTCTGGACCTTGGCTTCCTCTAGTGTAGGAGGAAGGGAGCAGGCTCCACAAGCTCGTGTCTGTTGCGGAGGAGAACCGGGTCCTGACTGTGCTGCAGCAAAAATTGCCCTGGGTATGAGTGTGGATGTGGGGATAGGTGATATGGCTTTCAGTTTCAGCTCTAGCTGTAGGACCTTGGACTAGTAATTCACCTTTCTCAGCCTTGAGCTTCGAATTTTATAAAATGGAAACAACGATCTTGCCAAGCTTGATCGCATCATTTTCTTGAGAAGAGTAAGAGACAGAAGCAGCAGGGGCGATGAAGTGTTTCCTGACGCGCCTTGGAGCTCCTGCTGTGCAGTCAGAGAAGGCTGTTCAAGATGCGGACAGCAGGGCTCTACCCGGAAGACTGAATCAGAACCTGTGGGGGGAGGGAGAGGGAGCCCACGGCTGGGTAGAATAAGGAACCCCCAAAGATGTTTATGTCCCAACCAGAATCTGCGAATATGTTACCTTACATGGCAAAAGGGACTTTGCAGATATGACTAATTCAAGATCTTGAGCTGGGGAGATTATCTTGGATTATCTGCAAGGGCTCATGTAATCACAAGGGTCTTTAGAAGGGAAAGAAGGACGCAGGAGAGGCAGAGAAGATGTGATGATAGAAGCAGAGATCAGAGTATTGCAGCCATGAACCAAAGAATGCAGGCAGCCTCCAGAAGCTGGAAAAGGAAGGAACAGAATCTCCCCTAGAGACCCGAGAAGGAACGCAGCTCTGCCAACACCTTGCTTTTAGTCCTGTAAGACCCACTTAGGACTTCTGACCTCCAGAGCTGTAGATAATAAACTTGTGTTGTTTTAAGCAACTAATTAGTGGCGATTTGTTACAGCAGCTTTAGGACACTAATACAGGGTAGGGGAGCGAACAGTAATCACAAATCTGCATTTTTTGTGTACTCCTGGTGAGATTTTTACAGAATGCTAAATTTAGATGGCCGGAGAGAGGTACAGTGCAAAGAGACTGAGGACCAGGAAGTCTGGATTCAGTCTAGCTCTGGTGTCATTAGCTGGATGACTTTGAAAAGTCACTTTGCCTAGTTGAGCGTCAGTTTCCCCATCTGTTAAAAGGAGGCAGTTTTGGAGGTGTGCGTGTGTGTGGTTCTCTACGGACTCCTCTGGCTGTAGCATTCTGCTTAGAGAAAACGGCAAATCTCTTTGAAAAGAGTCCGTCTGCCCGGTGTAGGCCTTACTACTCCAGTCTCCTAGAAGAAATAGACTTAATTAATTTTCGAACGGCTAATTTTATCCAGCACTTCCTATGTGTCAGGTCTTAGTCTAAGCTCTTTACTTATATTAGCAGCTATCTATGGGGTTATCTTGGTATAGCAGTTGTTAATGTGCAATTAATAATTAAATGCTCTGGGGGATGATTTCTAATCGGAGTTTGATCAATAAGCCAGTGGCGGTGGGGGGGGGATGGGATGCAGGGGGCAATCATCCTCAGGTAATTAAGGGGGAGACTCCCTTTCTCTGCTTTGAAAAGAAAAATGTCACCAAACATTACAAGCAGCCTGAGGGGTATGGATAGAAGGGGGAAGGGGCTGCTGTTGCCAGGCAACTAGCTCCTCATCACTAATTCATGTGCATAAAGCCTGGGTTTTCGTTTTCAGCACAGATGAAACAGGCCTCCCTCCTTCTCCCACCCCCTGCTCCCTACAGCTGGCCTTTGGGCTCTGGTTCCAGACACTTGGACCCTGAATCGGGACCAGGACCCTCAGTATTCCAGGGTCAGTTCTGCTTCTAGAATGCAAAAGGAGAGAGAAAAGAGTCTGTGTCCATCTCAGATGAGACGAGGCCTGGCACCGGTATTCCAGAATGAACACCCTTCCAACACTATAGCCTTTTTGAATGAGCCATCACCCCAGAGGCTTGCCTAGATTTGAGGAAAATCCCTTTCTGACCCCTGCATTCAAGGGAAGCTCTTGCTGTTTGCCATGTGGATGCCGAGCAAACATGTGGGTCCCTGGGCTGGCTTCCATGCTCTCTGCAAACATTTCTCTCTGGATACAGCCAACTGTCCAATTATGCAAGATGCAACCCTCTTCCCACGGGTATTTGTTGTCTTAAAGAGCAAGGACCCGTATGTCCAGAGAGTTTACATAGCACATGTACACAGAGAAAACGCACCCACTGGGGAAGCTGTGGTCGCATGGGAGCCTGGCCATCTTTCGTTAGCGAAACACAGAGGACTGCTCTGTCTGTGACTGCTTCTGGAAGAGTCAATAACAGGATAGGGGTTTGCATGTGTTCCCTTCCAAACATATAACTCTCTAGGAGACTAGAGGGACTGCTTTTGTGCTACGGGAGCAAATACTACATTTGGGATGTGATACTGGACTTATCAAAGGGCTGCCTTGGTCCTGGTAGGCTATTTCAGAGAAAGTCATTATAAGCATAGACTAAAATGATAGGCAACACCCCAGAATGTGGAATGCACCAGCCATTGGCCTCCCACAGTTCCAAAGCCAGAGCCGTCTCTTTCTGGACAAACGTCTAGAGCTCGAAAGAAGACTAGGAATTCCTGAGGGGTTGGCGCCACCCCCGGGCCCAGGTGGGCCACATTGCTCCTGGAGAATGGTCATTAAATGTCGGGACCACATTTTAGGCACCTGTCACAGTCCTCTTCCCTCTCTCTGCTTGAGCCCACACAGCCTCCTTAACTACCCACTCAAAAGTACCCACTTGAGGCTTTTGCACATACCCTCTGGATGCTACTACCTGGATGACATGCGACCTTCTCCGGCCACCACCCTGTCTAAAATAACACATCGGTCACCCTCATGTACTCTCTCTCTACACTTGCCATTTGATTTTCTTCAAAGTACTTGACTTTCTCTCTTTTTCTCTCCCTCATTCTCTTTCTCTCTTCCTCTCTTGCCCTCCTCTCTCCATCTGTCATTCATCATCTGTCCATCCATATATTTTATTTATTGCCTGTTACATTCACTGGAGTGGAAGCTCCATGAGGGGCAGGACACTTTCTTTTAACTAAATGTCATAACTGTGGAACCCGCCATGGTGTCCACCATAAGGCCAGCCCTCAGTTAACACTTGTCGAGTGGATCATGACGATCATTATTCCCACTCTTTTCCAGGAAGGCGTGAGGTTCTTTACTTACAACTTCATCTTCCTGGCACCCAGAACTTCACTCTGAAGGCAAGTGATATCTGAGTTTCTGTTGTATCTTTACAGGTACTTTATGCTTATTCAAACAATACATACACTTTGCCACATTCCTCCCACCTTCCCTTTTAAAACCATAATAGTAGAGTACTTGTATTTCTTCTATAACCTGCTTTTTCCCCCACTGTTTATTCTTGAAGATCATTTATGTCAGTTCAAATAAAGCTTCTTGATTTTTTCCTATACCTGAATGTATTCCAATGTCTGGATGTGGCAATTTATTTATTTGGTCGCCTCCAATGGACATGTAGGCTCTCTCATTTTTTTGTTATTGCAAAGAATGCTACAAATAATATTATACATGTCATATCATATATGTGTGACCACTTAACAGGATAAATTCTTAGCAGTCAAGCTGCAAATTACAGCTGCATATACCTATAATTTGGATAGATATTGCTAAATTGCTCTCCACAAGAATTCTATCTACATTCTTATCAACATTTTTGAGAGTTTGTTTTCTCACACCTTTACCAAACTTTCTTTATCTTTGCCCACCTGATAGTTAAAAAGTGATATCGCAGTGTAATCTTATTTCGCATTTATTACTGTGGATAAGGTTTAATATCTATCTGTATGTCTAAGAGACATTTATATTTCCTTTCTTATAATCGTCTATTTTTTCTGTTAGGTTGTTGATCTTTTAAAAAATCGACTTATAGGAACTTTGATATATTAGGAAATTAATCTTTGGCTGTGATATGGGTTATAAAATTTTCCCTAACATGTAATTTGTCTTTGGACAAAAAACATTATCTGTTTTCTGCTTATAGATTGTTTTTGGTCTAATTATTCATCTGTGTATGTATGTGTGTGATTGCCACCTTTTAATTTTCCTTTTAAATACTTTATCATATGTCATATGTGTTTAGCAGTATTCTTGGAAATTACATTTTTTATTAGTTACACTTAAATTGGTGCTGCCCTGATAGGGTTTTAGGACACATTCTCAACTCCTGGATGAATTGAGAGGCTACCCTATTCTTGAAGATTCTGAGAGATGGGAAGCAGTCAAACTGTGATATCCCTCCTCACTTTGATTTGTTCCTATAAATCTCTGTTTCAGAGAGTGGCATTTTTTTGGACTCCTTTTCAGGATTTTGGAACATATCACCTGTTTTTAGTCTTTAATCATCTCCCCACTCATTACAAGGTGCAGAAGGTTGACACAGCTGGAAGCATCTGTTCCCAGAGAAAAGGAAGCCTCTGTGTGTTACTCTCCCTTGACAGGAACCCACCATGCACCCACTGTCCTGCCTAACTGGATCTTGCCTCCCCTACTTGCCTTTCCACTTCCTCTGTCATCATTGTTCCCCCACCTCTCTCCCTCTCTACCTGCTTGCACGGTTCCTGTACTCAGCCCCCATTCCAGGCAGGCTGGCCATTCTTGGCTCTTTATTTTAGCCTCTGCAGGGGCTGATCTGAGTTTCCTGAGACCTGAATAATATTCACTCTTTTAAAGAAAATGAATGCAAAGTGATGAGTACAAAATTAAATACGAAAATGATAAAGGAGAAAATAAATCATAACAAATTACAAAGTTTTAACAGCTGAAAAATACCAACAAAAACACAAAGTATAAAAAATAACATTAGTTTGTGTTAATTAGTTGTTGGACACTTTTGAAATACTGCTTTCCTTCCCTTTTGGCTGAACACTCTTTGTCTCTTCATATGACAATAAGTTTTGAACTACCACTTTCTATGGAGGGATAGAAAGAGACTTGAGGTTTTTTTCTAACATAGCTGATCATTTGGAAAAAGGTATTTTAGCTTTGAGACATAGTCCAATGTATTAGGATTCATGAATTATATGATTTCAAACAAACCACATATTCACTACTGTTTTAATACTCTAGGATTAAATCCACAGGAATTTTTGGCAAATCCCAATTTGCACAATTTCCATCGAGAGGGAGAGAGAGAGAGAGAGAGAGAGAGAGAAAGGGAGGGAGGGAGGAAGAAAGAAAGGTAGGTATGGTATATTGATTAGCATACCTGGTATATTCTGACAAGGAGAATTTTAATTTTGACCAGAAGTCAAAAATCCAATTCTCCATTTTACAGTTTTACACAACTGATGATTGAAAGAATTTTTCAACAGACAAACTTTGGCTCCGTATGTTTTCCAACTTGTTTTGCTCAACTCCCCAGATTTTTCTGGTGACGAACACTGTGGGACACAGTCATGTAGTGACAGAACTCTCAGCACTGCACCTTCCTGTCACCATGCTGGGTGAGTCAGGGCAGTGGGAGGTATTCCTCAAAACCACCTCCACCCAGCCACCAGCAAACTTAATGAAATGACTGGAAGCCATATAAATAAATATATCCCGTTCAACACCACAGTAAATGTATCCTTAAACTCAATTTCCCCTCATGTTGCTTTTAAAAAATGCCCATTTGCCATATCAAAGCTGGGGGAGGGGAGATTTAATAAAGGAGGAATCGAAATGGAAAGAGGCTGATGTGGTCTTAATACTTGGAGCTAATGCACCTCTAAAAGTTTTGCGAAAACTTTGAACATGACTCACATCTGGGACCATGGAAGTGAGCGCCCTTGAAGCTTAAGCTTCATTAGCTTTCAAAATAGAGCCACCTGGGCTCTTGCAGCTCACACCTGGGCAACTGCTGAGCCTTCATTCAAACAGCTTTCTGTAAACTCAAGACGATTTTGATTTCCAGGAACAGAAACCCAACAAAAACAAAACTACATGGGGGATATATTGATTCCAGACTGCTGACCTCAGGAGCAGGTGGAACCAGTGAAAGTAAACACCGCCAGGATTCTCCATCTGTCTTTCTCTCCAGGTCTCGGTTTCCATCTCCACTAGCGCCGACTAAAACTTACACCTGATTGGAGTTTTGATCGAGAGCCAACTCCAAGCCTCAGGTTGCATTGTTTTCCATTCAAGGAGAAACCCTTCAAAGGATTCAGATTGGATCACGTAACTACTCCAGTATAATCCCCAACTAGATCTTTTAGGGTTGAGTAAGAAAAGAAGGGAGGGTGCCAAGGAGCCAGCACAATGGCTCAGAGTCCTTTCACGCCCTAATCCCTGGCATTGTGAACAGGTTACCTTATGTGGCAAAAGGACTTTGCAAATGTGATTCAACTAAGAATCTTGAAATGGGGAGATTCTCCTGTATTATTTGGGTGGACCGAATAAAATCACGATGTCCTTATAAGAAAAGAGGCAGGAGAGTCAGAGACAGAGAAGGAGATGATGGAGGCAGAGGAATGGGGACCACGAGCCAAGGATGCCAGCAGCTCCATGAACTGGCAGAAACCAGGGGCCAGCTTCTCTCCTATCACCTGTGGAAGGATTGTAGCACTGCCAACACCTGATTTTAGACTTCCAGAACTGTAAGAAAATGCACGTGTGTTGTTTAAGCTAATAAAGTTTGTGGCAGTTTACTACAGTAGACACAGGAAACTACACAGGGGCTGAGAAGGAAAAAAAAAATGCATGCCCGCTGTGCCTTTTCTCTTCCCCTTCCTTGCCCTACCCATCTGTTATGGGCTGAATTGTGTCCTCCCCAAGTTTATACGTGGAAGCCCTAACCCTTGGTGTCTCAGAATATGACTGTATCTGAATACAGATCTTTAAAAAGATAATTAGGTTAAGATGAGGTCATTGCATGCCCTAATGCATAATAACTTGTCCTTACAAGAAAAGGAGATTAGGACATCAAACGGAAGATGATGTGGAGACACAGACAGAAGTCCACCTTCAGGCCAGGGAGGAAGGCTTCAGAAGAAACCAGCCCTGCAGACACTTTGATCTCCGCCTTTTGGCCTCCGGAACTGTGAGAAACTAAATGTCCGTTGTTTTGAGTCTCCCAGTGTGCGGTATTTTGTTACGGAATAGCAAACTAATGCACCATCCTTCAAGGCCACAGACGTGAAATTCTCCTTTCTCAAAGTGCCTTTGATTAGCCAGACTCACAGTCACCATCGTCTCAGAAAATCGAGTGGTTGAGTGTCGCCACAGTTTAGCACAAGGACCACAAACCAGATTCCTGCAGGGGCCGTGAAGAGGACTTACATGAGCAAACGGGCTAAGTGTAAGAAACACGGCACTTGCAAAATTACACATAAACGGTAGACCCTAGCACAAAAAAATAGACTCACTCTCAGTCTTTCCTATCTGCTGTTAGCTTTCTCACCTTAGATGGAGGATGGATACAAGAGCATTGTTCTCTCTTCCTGGCCATACTATGGGTTAAAGTGACATTGCTAGTGAAGAAGGGCACTTGCGCTATCCTTGTATCCAGAAGCCCACGGGGAGAGGGGCCAAGGGGAGCTGGTGTCTGCAGGCTCCAGACAACTGGCATAGGGTTAAGTACAGGCCCCACGGCTGCCACACTTTTTCCAAGTTTTCAAAAAAAAGTTGGAAATGTAGACTTTATTTTTTATTTTTATTTTTAAACATTTTATTTATTTATTGTTTTAACATTTTATTTATTTATTTTTAACATTTTATTTATTTTCCCTCTCCCCTCCCCCCTCCCTTCTGGTAACCATAGTCATTACCCATGTCCATGAGTCTCTCTGTTTGTGCTATTCATTTGTTGCTTTTAGGTTTCTATTCACATATAAGTCATATCATGTGATTTTCAACCTTTTCTGTCTGGCTCATTTCACTTAGTATGATTATTTCAAGGTCCATCCGTATTATTGCAAATGGCAGTATTTCCTTTCTTTCTAATGGCTGAGTAATATTCCATTGTATATAAGTACCACAGCTTCTTTAGCCAATCATCTATCGTAGGACACTTTGGTTGCTTCCATGTCTTGGCCACTGTGAATAATGCTGCTATGAATGTCGGTGTGCAAATATCTTTTTTGGATATGGATTTCCGAATATTTGGGGGTAAATATCCAGTAGAGGGATTGCTGGATGATAAGATAGATTAATTCTGAGTTTTTTGAGGAAACTCCATACTGTTTTCCATAGTGCCTGTACCAATTTGCAGTCCCACCAGCAATATATGAGGGTTCCTTTTTCTCCACATCTCTTCTCCAACATTTGTTATTACTTGTCCTGTTGATTATAGCTATTCTGACAGGTGTGAGATGGTATCTCATTGTGGATTTGATTTGCATTTCCCTAATAGCTAGCGATATTGAGCATCTTTTCATATATTTGTTGGCCATTTGTATGTCCTCCAGAGAGAAGTGTCTGTTTAAGTCCTCTGCCCATTTTTTGATTGGATTGCTTGTTTTTGTTGTTGTGTTTTGAGTTGTATGAATTCTTTGTATATTTTGGATATTAGGCCCTTATGGGAGGCGTTGCTTGCAAATATATTTTCTCATTTGGATGCTTGTTTCTTTACCTTGTTGATGGTTTCTTTTGCTGAGCAGAAGCTTATTAGTTTGATGTAGTCCCATTTGTTTATTTTTGCTTTTACTTCCCTTGCTTTTGAGAGCAAATTCATAAAATTCTCTTAAGTCCAAGGTCCCTGAGTTTTGTTCCTATGTTTTCTTCTATGCATTTTATTGTTTCAGGTCTTATATTCAGGTCTTTAATCCATTTTGAGTTAATTTTGGTGTGTGGTGACAGACAACAATCTAGTTTCATTCTTTTGCAGGTGGCTTTCCAGTTTCCCAGCACCATGCATTGAAGAGGCTTTCCTTTCTCCACTGTATTTTTTTTTTTTTTTTGTCAAAAATTATTTACCCATATAAATATGGGTTTACTTCTGGACTCTCAATTCTGTTCCACTGGTCTGTGTGTCTGTTTTGTTACCAATACCATGCCATTTTGATTACTGTTGCTTTTTAGTATAATTTGAAGTCAGGCAGAGTGATGCCTTCTTCCTCATCCTTTTCCCTCAGGATAGCTTTGGCAATTCAGGGTTTTTGTGTTTCCATACAAATCTGATGACTTTTTGTTCTATTTCTTTAAAAAATGCCAATGGGATTTTGATGGGGATTGTATTAAATCTGTATAATGCTTTAGATAATATGGTCATTTTAACTATGTCGTTCTTTCCAATTCAAGAACACGAAATATCTTTCCATTTCTTTGTATCTTCTTTGATTTCTTTTAATAGGGTCTTATAGTTTTATTATATAGGTCCTTCACATGTTTTGCTAGATTTATTTTTATAGGTATTTTATTTTTTTGTTGCAGTTGCAAAAGAAATTATTTTTTCTACTCCTTTTCTAACACTTCATTATTAGAGTATAGGAACGCTATGGATTTTTGAACATTGATTTTGTATCCAGAAACTTTACTGTATTTGCTTATTGTTTCTAATAGTGTTCTTGTGGAGTCTTTAGGGTTTCTATATAGAGAATCATGTCATCCACAAATAGCGATGGTCTGACTTCTTCGTTTCCTATTTGGATGCCTTTTATATCTTTCTCTTGTCTGATTGCACTCGCTAGGACCTCCAATGTTGTATTGAATGACAGTGGCAATAGCGGACAGCCTTGCTTGTTCCTGATCTTAGAGGGAAGGCTTTTAGTTTGTCACCATTAATTATAATGTTGGCTGAGGGTTTGTCAAAAATGGCCTTTATTATATTAAGGTATTTTCTTTTTATTACTTTTATTAAGTGTTTTGATCATAGATGGGTGCTGTATCTTGTCAAAGGCTTTTTCTGCATCTGTTGATATGATTCATATGATTCTTATTTTTCAATTTGTTTATGTGATGTATCACATTAATCAATTTACATATGTTGAACCATCCCTATGCCCCTGGGAAGAGGCCCACTTGATCATGGTGTGTAATCTTTTTAATATGTTGCTGTATTCAGTTTATTAGTATCTTATTTAGGATTTTTGCATCTGTGTTTATGAGAGATATTCATATGTAATTTTCTTTTTTCCTGTTACTAAGTTTTGGTATCAGGGTGATTCTGGCCTCATAAAATGAGTTGGGAAGTATTGCCTCCTCTTCAATTTTTTGGAAGAGTTTGAGGAGAATCAGTATTAAATCTTCTTTGAATATTGGTAGAATTCACTGGTGAACATCTGGTCCTGGACTTTTACTTTTTGGTGGGTTTTTGATGATTGTTTCAATTTCCATACTGCTGATCATCTATTTAGATTTTCCAGTTCTTCTTGATTCAGTCTAGGAAGGTTGTATTTTTCTAAGTACTGGTCCTTTTCCTAGGTTATTAAATTTGGTGTATATACTTTTTCATAGTATTCTTGTATGATCCTTTGTATTTCTCAATGTCAGTCATAATTTCCCCTCTTTCATCCCTGATTTTATTTGTGTCCTTTCCTTTTTTCTTTAGTGAGTCTAGCCAGGGTTTGTCAATTTTATTAACCTTTTCAAAGAACCACTCTTTGTTGCATTTATTTTTTCTATTGTTTTTTTTCAATTTATTTATTTCTGCTCTAATTTGATGATTTCTTTCCTTCTGCTGACTTTAGGCTCATTTGTTCTTCCTTTTCTAGTTTTTTAAGATGAAGCATTAGGTTGTTTATTTGGCTTGTTCTTGTTTTTGGAGGTAGGCCTGTAATGATATGAACTTTCCTCTATGACTGTTTTGCCGTGTCCCAAAAGTTTGATATATTGTACAATCATCATTCATTTCCATGTATTTCTTGATCTCTCTTTTTATTTTTTCTCTGACCCAATATTTCTTCGGTAGTATATTGTTTAACCTCCATGTATTTTGGTTTTACCACTTTCTTTTACAGTTGATCTCTAGTTTCAAAGCATTATGATCAGAGCATATGGTTGGTATGATTTCAACCCTCTTATACTTGTTGAGGCTATCTCTGTGTCCCAGTATGTGGCCAATCCTTGAGAATGTTCTGTGTGTACTGGAGAAGAATGTATAAGCAGCTGTTTTGAAATGAAAGGCTCTGTATATGTCAATTATGTCCAGTTGGTCTAATGTATCACTTAAGGATGTTATTTCCTTATTGATTTTCTGTTTGGATGATCTGTCCATATCTGACAGTGAGTTATTTCTAAAACAGGCCAAAACACCATCATAGTAAGGGATCTATCCCTTACTATGATGGTGTTTTGGCCTGTTTCTCCCTTTAGTTCTGTTAGTATTGTTTTATATATTTCGGGACTCCCTGATTGGGAGCATAGTTATTAATAAGTGTCACATCTTCTTGGTGCATGATTCTCTTTATCATTATGAAGTGTCCCTCAGTATCTTTACCATTTTTATTTTGAAGTCTATTTTGTCCGATATTAGTACCACTAGTCCTGCTGTTTGTGTATGTGTCTGTGCACACTTAACAGTTGGAGTAATTCTGAAGTGGATGTTGGCAAGCTGACTGTCCACAGGTTCAAGGTGTTTCCTTTCCTTACATTGTCACTGACTAGTTCCAGGTCAAAGTCACTGGATGGAAGAAGTGCTGAGGTCCAGCTATCAAATAACCTTTGCCTCCTTGCAGGCCTGGAGGAAATACTGAGAGCTCCAGCTTTAAACTGATCCTGGGCAGTCCGGAGCCCTCAGTAACCACGGCAACCCCTAGAGGCTGCTGCAACCTCAGCACAAGGTCTGTGCCCAGGGAACTTGCTGGCTCCTTGGATGCAGAAGTAGCTGAGCCTTGGTGATGGTGGGACGTGACCACAGACAGTCTACCCGTGCATGGAATTATGCGGACAAGGTCTGAAGGGGGAAAGGCCCATTCCACTCACACCCTCCCCTGAAGAAAAAAAAAATTATATGAACAAAAGACGATACTTCTTCCAGCGGCCAGTAGTGTTTGAATGTTTATTAATTGTATTTCTCTGTTTGCTCAAAGGCAGTTCTTCAACACTAGGACTCGAATATCTCAGAAATAACTAACTAGCCACAATGAGTGATGCTTTATGAAGCTTGGAAAATTCTATGGGCAGAAGGACAATGTTGAAGGGGTAGTTTGGGAGGGGTGGAGTGAGTGAGTGGGGACCCTTGGCTTTGGAGGTCTGGTTATCAAGAATTAGATGACTGCTGACTGCTGGTCCCAGGATTTTTGTACTTGGTGATGGATTTTTAATTTCACTCCCAGTCTTGACCATTGGTAGAGATATCAGGATGCCTCTCCATGGATCGTCATGGTCAAATCAATCCACACTTCTGAGTATGAATGGTGATGCTTCACCAGGGGCCCAGAGTTCTTTGTTGTCCCCATTGGCCTCTGGGTCCTCTGTTCTCTCTCTGCTCTGGATCTCATCTTTACACTTCCTCTGCCTCTGTACAATAGAGATTCTGCTTGGTGCTTCCCCTAGCAACCAATAGCAGCCGCTAGAAACACCTGTAGCATCAGGACAGGTCCCCCAGTCCCTGCTTCCAACCAGACTACCACTCCTACACCCAAGATGGACTTTAGGCCTCAGTGCAAGAGATGGCCATGATCCCTGTACAATGTAGAGGCAGCCATGGTGTGGGTTTCCTGTAGAAGCATTGGTAGAGCTGAGAGAGGCCTCCCAGAGGTACAATGAGAACAAAAAGGCTAGATGAGATGGCAGGCCAGTTAAGAATCCCCAGTCAAGTGAGTCTCCCCCTATTTGGGAAAGAATTCTATGTATTTTGCTCTTATCCTATTCTCAAATCACCCGATCTCTGAGTTCAGCTAGACCCCACATTACCCTACCCATTGTCCAGGCTCAAGGTGTTCATTGCACACTAAGCCAAACTGGACCACTTGCTGCAGCCTTAACCTATTCCACACACATTCTTGCTTCCAAGTATCTTTTCCCAAGATGTACATTTAATGGAAGCCTATCAGGAGACGGTTGACGTAACCATTTTAAAACATTCTCCACAAAATTGTTCATAACACTGCTTTATCTTTAAAAATTAAAAGCAGTCCTAAGTGAAAGGGAACAAATGAGGGATCAGGTGAGGGTTTATATTGAAAGATGGGTGTGATATCTGTTGAACACCTTATTCAGTAACAACAATAAAAAAATCCTAAATATTTAATAGTTTTTTCCCCCCAGCTACCTGAAAATATCCTACACACAAAAATAGCAGCTTCAGATCACCATGTCAACATGCCACAAGTTTGTTCATATGGTTCCCTCCATCTCACCACTCCCTCTGTCAGTTAGGAATGCCTCATGATGTGATTAATGGCTGCTAACAGGAGCCTAAGCAAGACAAACCTTTATGACCTCACATCGCAAGAAGTCCAAAGGCAGGTGATTCTGGGCATTGGTCCAGCAGCTCAGTAGCGCTCGCAAGGACCCGGCTTTTTCCCTTGCTGCTACCACCCTTAGCACGTTGGCTGTTGGTGCTCACTCTTGTCACCTCGTGGTTACCAGACAGCTGCCACAGTTCCAGGCGCCATATTCTCACACGAGGCAGGAAAACCGAGAGAGGGGCGAGAGTTAAGATGCTGTTAAAGCTGCCCTGGAAGAACAGAGCCAGAACCAATGTAGTGGCAGTGGAGAGGGAAAGATGACAAATTTGAGACGTGTTTAGAAGGTGGAACTGATGTGACACCCTGGCAACGATGAGGAAGGCGGCTCTGAGGTTTCTAGCTTGGGTGACTTGGTTAGGTGATGATGGCGACTTTAATGGAAATGAAGAGTACAGAAAGGTCAGATCTGGTGCAAGTAGAATACAGTGACCTTGGTTCTTTTAGTTTGAGGTTCTGTAGGGACATCCGTGTACAGATATTTCACAGGAAACTTAAAAATCGGATCCATAGCTCAGAAAAGAAGTAGGTACTAACTGTAATTGCGATATTTGCTACACAGGTGATAGCTGAAACCATGGAGAGTGAGTATGAAGAAGGTGGAATGGAGATAATGGAGCCACAGAAGGCTGAAGTGTGTTGGAGATGTAAAAGGGACCCAGGAGCCTGATGTTAAGGAACCCCTCAAGGGAGGAGAGAGTTTCTCAGAGCAGAGAGAGGTCCGCAGTGTTGATTGAGCTATTCTCTTTTTTTAACACCTACAATACCTGGTATTCCTAGGTGGTCTCCATCCTAGTACTAACCAGGCCCGACCCTGCTCAGCTGCCGAGATCAGATGAGATCGGGCACAGTGAAGGTAGCATGGCCATAGGCAATGAATCTAGAAATCAAGTAAGACTAGGTCTGTGAAATATATGGTTCTGGAGGTTAGATAATTTGTGACTTTATTCAAAACAGTTTATGTGAGGGAGGCACTTATTCTACTCTACAGTGGTTTGAGGAGTCTTAGGAAATAAGGAAGTGGAGATTACTCCTGCAGGAAATATATTCTGAGGTATGATCATATGATCAATTCCAGTCCAGTAGTTATAAGGCTGGTCTTATTGGGGGCCTTGTAGAAGAGATTTTCCTCTCCTTAAAAGGCAGAAGTGAGTGAGGAGAGACTATAATCCTGTCGTGTTTGTGTGAAGATGTGATGGCTGGATCTGTGGCAGCCATTCTGTGGCTAGCAGTGGGGACATTGTTGATGCATCAAGGCTAGCAGAGCAGGAGAGGTGAGCTTGGTTCTTGGTCTTCACTGACCTGATGAACTAACCCTATCGCCTCTTACCTTCTTTTTAGGTGAGAAAAATAAATCCCTGTTGCTTAGCCACTTTTATTCTGCTTGTAACTGGTATGTTGAGCACACTGCTTCATGAGATGTGATAAAAATAAACTCTATTGCTGTTTCCCACCATCCCTGGAAACTCTTCAGTGGGGATAATATCTCCTTACTCCTGGGGTTATAACTCTGGCAGGCCCATGAATTTAATCCTCACTCTCAGGTAAAAGAAAGTCCGAAGTCATTTTCAATAGCAAATATCGTTGCAATTCTGGAATCAAAATGGTCCAAGATTAATAAAAACACCAAACCTAATTTTGCATCAGATCACCTCTCCACCATCAGACCAGTGACAGGCTCAAAGCCTGAGGTGAAAAAGGCACATGACTGGCTTCCCTCTTTTCTACCTCCTCTCCTCCTTCCTCCCAGATCTGTGTTTGAGCCTTAGAGTCAGGGTGTGAGGTGGTACATGCTAAACCATGGGTAGGGTCTTTCTTAAACAGGTACTGCTATAAGTGGGCTATGGCTCTCTGGTCCTGGCAGATACAAAAACTGACTTTCTTGCAGATACTTCCCAGCTCTGGGGATTCTTCCCTGCAGTTCCCTTGACATGAGGGAACACATCTGTCCTGGGGTCTCCTTCCTCGGCCCCACAGGGATGCTGCACCCACCTCTAGCTTTCTACTGCTGTGATTCCCTCCATCCCACCCATTGGCTCAACCCAGTTCATACCATGCAAACATCCCTCTTGCTGGCCCACATCAGACTCATGGAAACACTGAGTGTCCTAGTGCCTGACCCCACACGGCCCTCGTCTCTCTGGCAGCCACAGGCCTCCAGCTCTCCCACTTGCCAGTAAAAGCTCTCTTCAAACCCTGTTCTAAGTCTATGGCAGTAGAACTCCCACCTCGGCCACCTCAGAAGAAAGCTGAAGAAAGAACCAATCTGAGAATCCTCTCTCCCCTCTCTCAATTCTTTTATGCTCTTGAATTGCTGAGAGGGTCAGGAGCTTATGGAGTTTCTCAATCCCTCTCCCTTTAGAAGTTCTACATATAGTGACTTGTCATTAGAATTTTATCTTTTATATTCTGGCATCTTTATCTTTTATTTTGGGGAACACAAACATTTAGTCCATAATAGATGTATACGTATGTACACATATTACATATTAGTATGTACATGTTACACATATGCATATATCCATATACAAATGTTATATGTATTCCCTACCTCTGTCCACTGAGAGGAACTGGGGTTGGTGTTGCCCCAACAGCACCAAAAAACTAGAACCCAGATCTTGGCTTTTAAATATTATTTTCCATTAAAGGAATCAGACTTCTTGCAAAAGCAGCTGTTCACAGGTCTAGGGTGGAAAAAGTACCGGTGAGCTTAGAACATCTCGTGACGAAAATCAAGGGGTACTCCAAGAATGATGAGGACATGTCAAAAGGACAAAAAGACAGCTTAAATGAGTTCCCTCTGGCCAAACAGGGAACAACATATCATTAAAACCAATAGTAACAATCATGGATTCTAACTCTTCGAATAAAATAGGAAGCTATGATTCCATACTGGTATAAATAAATCAATTGAAAGTTTGATGGGGAATAAGAGGCAAGAAGTACCTCCCCACAAATACTTAATAATTACCAAGGGGGGAAAATGTCTTTACAGTGAAAGAGCCTGGCAGACACCACCTTGCTCTAATGATCAAAATGAAAGCATCAAAACACAACACACCGAAACCACGACCCGTCTATTAGGGCGCAGTGAGAACACAATGCCCTTCTGCGATATGCCTGCGAAAGATGTCTAACCTGAATCTAATCATCAGAAACCCCAACTGAGGGATGTTATACAAAATAACTGTTCTGTAGGAATGATGGAGGAACTTTTCAGACAGAAGAAACAAGAGAGAACGCATCTTGTGATTCTGAATGGGTTCCTTCGGCTGCAAGGACATTTTGGGGAAAACTGGTGAAACTTGAATGGAGTCTGAGAATTAGTGTTAGTAATAGATCTATTTAATTCCTGACTTTGATGGTTGTATTGTGGTTTTGTAGGAAAATGTCCTTTTTTTAAGATTACACACTAAGTATTTGTAGGTGATTAGACTTTGGGTTGGCAACTTACCCTCCAATGGTTCAGGAAAAAATAATTCTTTGTACTGAAATCCACTTTTCTCTAAGTTTGTGATTGTTACAAAATTTAAAGGGACCCCCAAAATTCTCTTTACCACAGATAAATTAAATGCTCTAAATCTGCAGTACTATGATTAGATACTATGTTATGTATTTTCTTTGTGCACGGTAGTATGTTAATATGCTATACGTGTACATATATAGTTCCGGGACCTGGAAGCAGTCCTAGACGCCCCGGTATCAAAATGGGAGGCTGCAGAGCCCTGGGATGCCAAAGGTCTCAGGAGGGTAAGCCCCTCACCGTAACACCTAGCCACCCTACTATGAGATAATGGCTTCCAAACATCCTCAAAATTCGGAAGTCAGAAATTTGAAAAATTCCAATATTCTTCTGCCACTCTCCTCAGAAATAATTGACATCCCAGAATTCTCCTGTTTTAGAATAGCAGCAGCTCTGTGCCCCCAGATGTGCACTCATCATGGCCTGACCGTTCCAACTCAGACAGGGCGAGTTCTGAATTTCGGCCCCACCACAGCTGAGTCTAGTTCCTTCACGTGAGAAGTGAGAAAAGGGCAAGAGCTTCTCCCAGGGCTGTAGTGAGGACAAAGTGATACAACTTGGTAAGTGACAGCATCAACGAACAGGACTTGGTTTCTTTATCAGTGAAAAGTTCTTGTTTCCTTGTTTTGATTCCAGAAATGTGGTCACCATTTCAATAAAAGTGAAAAGTACCAAGAAAGCCAGTCTGGGCTGGGCTCGGATGTGTGCTCTATTTTCAGCTAGGGTGAACTTTAGACCCCAGCAAAGTTTTATGAGACCTGCTTTATGGCCTCGGCTCGCCTTCTGGTGCAGAGTGAGAGGAGAACGGCAGGATGGGATAAAGGTTGGTATCAGGGAAAGTGAAATTGAAGAGAAGCTTTTTAGAAGTGGCACGGCACAGTTCTAGTTAGCTGTCTTTATCCCATAGCATTGGGAGGAGGGTTTTCTGGTAAAAAGTTTGAGTAAATTCAATCCATACTCAATAATATTTATTGAACACCAACTGTCTAGAAATGGTAGATCAAGAAGAAAGAGACTCCGTCCCATTAAGTGCTTGCTGCCTAGGGGGGAAGGAAGGTGGCCCCACTAGAGCTTTATTCCCACACAACATGGCTTTTGCTCACTGCAACTATTGAAACTTCACCCACCTGCCTAGCACTCAGGAAGGTCCTGATGAATAGGATGTGGCTTGGGCTACAAGGAGCCACTGTCTACTGGAGGAGATAGACATAAAACCAACCCTTCTTAATCACAAGAATGAAAGTATCATAACGGAGCACTCCTGTGCAGAATCCAGAGTGAGAAGAACATCATAACCCTTTGAACAAAATAGAAAATTATGATTCCATGTTGATATAAGTAAATAAATTGAAAATGAGGAATAGGAGGCACAAAATACCTCCTCACAAGGCTTCACAGTGCTTACATGGCAGAGGCTCTTGAAGAATGATGAGGAGAAAAAAACATGTGATTACAGGCAGAAGGAAGTGCTTGTACATCACCAAGGTGTGAAAGACAAGGTGGGTTCAGGACCGGATGTGAGGAGCATGGGCCAGGAGGGTGGAGGATGATGCTGGGCCATGGGGTTGGCTCTGGGACATCAAGGACCTTGTTGGCTTCACTTAAAAATTCAAATTTGATCCTGTGGGCAGTGGGGAACTGCTGAAGGGTGAAACAGTGGAACAGAATCATCTGATTTGCATTTTAGAAAGATTGCACTGCAAGTCACATGGGGGAAGGGACAGTGGAGGCAGAGCTGAGCCTAGGAGACCAATCCAGGAGGCCGTCAGAGCTGTCTGGAGCAAATAATGGTGCTTTGAGCCACAGTATTAGCAGGTGGGATGGAGTGAAGTGGACAAGCTAGGGCTCATTTAGAAGGCATAACTGACATGACTGGCAGGGCTGGTGACAAAGGGGATGCCACTGAGTTTCTAGTTTGGGTGCATGAGTGGATGGCGGTGCCTTCCATGGAATTAGGTAGCACAGAGAGGTGCCCTGATATCTCTGTAGACATAAAGGGTAAATAATTGGCAATATGAGTCTGTGGCTGAAAAAAGAGGCAAGTACTGCTACACACAGTTATACAGATGGTGGCTGGATCATGGGAGTCTGTAGAAAGGGAATGAAATGGAGATAGTGATGCCAAAGAAGACTAGGGGTGGCAGGAGACCAGAACAGAGGTGGCGAGGAACACCCAAGGGAGCAAAAATGCTTCAGACTGCAGGGAGCATCACAACGGCAGATGATGTGGACGTTAAATAAAGCTACAGACCACAAAGCATATACCAGGTAAGCAAATGGGTCATTGGCGACTTCAATGAGAGAAGATTTAGGTGAGTTTTGGGGCTGATGCTTGGTTTTAATGGATTAAGAAGTCCTGTGCGAGGGGAGGGGAGACTATTTCTTTAAGAAACAAGGTAGTGAAGGGGAAGAGGAGTAGAGAGTTAAAGAAAGGCAGGATCCGCAAAAAGTCAGTTTAGTATAGAAGCAGTGTGGACTGTGGTAGAGGCTGAACCGGATCGATGGGAAAACAGGCATAGATGGCACAGGGCTTGGTGACTGAGGGAGAAGCAAGCTCTCCGAAGAGGTGAGGTGGGAGAAAGTGGCATAGGTGAAGAGCCGTCTTGAATGGCAGATGGAAAAGAGTGAGGAAGGGGAAGAGCAGGGAGCGGTTGAGAGAGTTCAAGCCTGAAGAGTAGGGTCCCAGTCTCCGGAGGAGGGAGCGCTACTGGGGAAGGGAGTGTTTTCCTTGGCTCTTGCTCCATGAAGGCACGCAGAGGCCCCAGGCTTCCGGGAAATGCTGTCTCATCATGGGCCCGCAGGCCTGGGCACAGGTGTAGGGAGCACCTGGCTTGACCCAAGGTTATGACAGGGCAGGGTGGCACGGGCAAGGGTCAGGAATCAGGGTGCAGGGGCCACCTGTGAGAAGCTCTTCAGGGATTCAGAGGAACCAGCAGGGAGGCCATGTGTGTGCTCAGGGCTCAGAACCCACAGAGGGGTTACTCACTGCTGACTCAGCCCCAGGTGCTCATTAGCATGTTATTCATGTCAAGCCAAATCCAGCAGGAATACCAGGAGCATCTCCGATCTTCCGGGTGCTCCTGCGGCTGTGCTGAGATCTCTGATAAAATACTTCCATTTTAGGGACTGGACTCAGTCATGCCCACATGGCTGTCTGTGAAATTGAACTGGGAGAACAACACTCGGCATGTTCACTGACCCTCTAAGAATATCCAGGTGTTTCAATTTTAGCTTAAATGTTCAGAACATGGCCCTCACGGCTGCCAGATATTCTATTTGTTTATCATCTGTCTCCTCCACTGAAATGTAATCCCCATGTGGAAGGAGCGATTGTTTTGTATTCCCTGTGCCTAGATCAGTGCCTGACACATAGTAAGTGCCCAGAAAAACGCATTAAATAAACTGAAGGCCCTGTTCCAAGCACTTTACCTAAACCTTACCACCCTAGGTATTCAGTAGTTTAGGAAAGGGAGATTCTGAGAGGTTAAACATTTCCCCCAGGTTAATGAGACTGCAGGTGAAGGGAAAGCCTCCTAAGTTTCAAGCTTCCCCTACGTGTTACGATAATTTGGAATCTACTTCAGCAGTTTATTAGGTGGCCACTCCTGTGAAACTGATTCATGCCACTCCAACTGATAAGACCATCCCTGACAAGAAAAAGCAAAACATACTGATTTATGTTCAAATATAACTAGCTGCCAAGGAGCTGAAATGCTCTGACCAGCTGAATACCTAGTCTCTCTCCCAGTGGGACGGGTCTACTGAGGATGCCAGACAAACATCCTCCAGCTTGGCTAGGAGCCTGAGGAGAGTAGAGTACTCTCAGGGCACCACGAACCAGCTCCGTGAACTGAACGTCCGGAAAACCTATTGCAGCTAGCCCGTCAGGATCTCTGCCTCCGAGAGGAACAACACCACATTGTTGCCCGCTTTCTAGGTCGCCAAGAGAGCCAGCCCCTAGCCGTCAGCCTCCTCGTGTCTTTCCAGCTTTTCCTGTCAGAAAAAAAAAAAAAACATACTTGAACAACTGAATGGACCTCTTCCATTCCATCTCCATGTATGGTTTTCATTGATTCTCTTAGGTGATGGTTTCTTGTCAACAGGAGAAAAACCCTATGCATAGCAGAAGTCACCTTGCAACAATTCTGACCATAGAGTCTGGGGAAGACCACTCTGTGAATGAATCCAGGCTTGTGTTTGGCTACTGATGGCTTCATCTGCTGTGTGTGCAGGGTGTATGTCCTGCCTGTGGCCTAAATTTTGAGGGTCTTTCTGGTAGTTCTCTGTTCCCTACAGCTGGAGAGCCTTGGCTCAAACCACAAGGGAAGTAGGATGAGGGAACGGTCATCAAAACCACTTTGGTGCAGAAACACCCAGGGAAAGGCTCAATCAGCACCAATGTTTGTTATGTGGAGTCCAAGAATCAGAGAAGAATCCAGGCCTCTGAGAGTTTCTTTGGCAATGGAGCCCCTTACCTGTTAGTACAGACCAGGCACAACTTTGCTTTCTTTCTACTACAGGAATACCTCATTTTATTACACTTCACTTTATTGTGCATCACATATTTAGAGCTTTCACAAACTGAAGGCAAGACCTTCCACCGGCAAAAAGTTTTGACTCACTTTATTCCAATACTCACTTTATCACAGTGGTCTGTAATTGAACCCACAATATCTCTGAGATATGCCTGCACTCAGTAGCTTATTTTTAAGTAGAACAGAAAAAAAAAATCCCAATTCCCAATGCCTGGGCCAGAGTAGAGTAACCACCAACAAACAGCTGTTAACATGGCTGACGATCAGTTCTGTTAACTGCTTTAGTCAAGTTAAAGGCCTGCCAGGGGAGAAATTCTGGCTGGCTTAGCAAGGAAAGAAATTTCAGAGGTAGCCACCACAGATGGTAGCAGATGTCATGGAGCACAGAGCAGAAGCCACCAGGGACTTTGTCTCAGAGCTAAGCAAAAAAGCTGATAAATACTCAGCCAAGTCAACTGCCAATTATATACCCTGAGAAGCTCAGGAAACCTGGGAGGGTGTAAAAGTTTCTTTAATTAACAGCTTTCCATTCTTCTCATCCACAAATCTGTCAGCCCATTTCTCTTCAAAGGTCTAAGACATAGGCTTCAAGTAACCGTCTTTACCATAGTATGCGAAGGTGTAAATGTACAATTTGCAATAAAAGTATTGACTGTTCCATCCTAGGGTTAAAAGGACCCCTTTCTGGGGGGTTTTGGGGGTGTGAGTGAAAAGAAGGAATTAAGAAGTACAAACTGGCAGTTACAAAATAATCACAAGATGTAAAGCATGGGGAATATAGTCAATAATATTGTAATAACTATGGAAGGTGGCTTCAAGGCTTGTTAGGGGCATCTCTTTTGTAAGTTATATAAATGTCTGATCAGTATGTTGTACACCTGAAACTAATGTAACATTGAATGTCAACTATGATTGGAAAAAAAAAGTGACCCTGCTAGGGCTTCAGGAGTTATCTGCCTCAAAGGTGCGGAGAGCTCTGGAGTGGCTAGAAGCCAGTCACCCTTCTATTGCAGTACAAGGTAGTGGTCCCCAGGGTAGGCTGCAGTCACACAAGCTTGGGGGTGAATAAACAGCTCCATCATTGCCTGCCGCATGATGCTACTAGCTATTTAACCTCGGCTTCCTCATTCGTTAAGCAGGGATAATAGTGCCTATCTTACTGAGTGTTGGAACAACCACGTTAGATAGTGCATGCAAAGCATTTGCACGTGCATTGTTTACACTAAATGCTCAAAGAATGTTGGCCGTATTCAACTATGAAAGCCCAAAAACGTGCTGTTTGATATCACCATGGTCCTTCTATGCCCAATCCATTTCTACATTTCATGGTCATACCTATTAGAAAGGAACTCCCTCCTTACTAGGGCTTGAATAATGGGCTGCACATCACACACTGATGACCTGTTATGACACAGACTTGATATAGTCTAAATATGGATTGGGGTGGGGGAAAGATGAATAGGAGAGCACAAAGGATTTTTAGGTGTGAGACTATTCTATACAATATTAAAATGGTGGATACATTTGCCCAAAGCCATAAAATGCACAAGAGTGAACCCTAATGTAAACTACGAACTTCGGATGATAATGAAGTGTTAATGCACATTCATTAATTGTAACGAGTATACGCTCTGGTGGGGGATGTTGACAGTAGGAAAGGCTATGCATGTGTGAGGATGGGGGTATGTGGGAAATCTCTGTACCTTCCCATCAAGTTGGCTGTGAACTTAAAACTGCTCTAAAAAATAAAATCTATTAAAAAATTGATTACGCACACACACACACACACAGTCTGCTATGGAAATCGACTCTGACAAATGTGAAAATTTAAGAAATCCAGCTCTTTATTTAAACATCAAAGCTAACATCAAGTTTTTATTTAAAAAAATAATGGCACCTGCTTTGAATGGGTGAAGATCTACATATAATTTAAAATTTTAGGCTGACATGAAATTATACAGTACTCCACAAAATGGAAATTCTGCAATAGATTTCACAATAAACATTTTGTTTTACTTTCAGAGCCACTAACTACTGCCTAAATATATCTTATACAGAGCACATTTTCTTGAAACATTTCTCTTAGGACAAACATAGCAAGACATGCTTTAAATACATAAATTAAAATTGCAACACATAAATCATTCCTAAAACAATCCAGGTACATTACTTTCCAGCTTCTTATAAACAGAATTGTGCTGACTTTAAAAAATTATAGGTTAGTTCTGCTCTGTCTCATGGGTTATTGAACTCTTAACTGTACTTTATTTTCTAGCTTCTCAAATACTTCTGATATAAACAGGCCAATCTCATTGTTTTCAGTGACTTATCTTTTAGCACATGTGCTAAACTTCTTGAAATCCCTCTCTCCAGGTAAAGTCCTGAATTTTAAATAATGCTACTTTGTCCCACCACCAGTTCCTCAAAAATTATAGAAATATACAGAATTATTTAATCATCTATGTTCACTTAATAACTATATTTAAATGTTTTTCCAAACCAATACAACTATATTTGGATTCAATACAGAAAAAACAAACATTCCCATTCAATGCAAAACAATTTGGTATTTAAAATACAAACAAAAGGGACAAAAGTAATTAGTTGCCCAATGGAAGCTAGTGGCTGTCTCTGTTACTGAACCCATAATTAAACCTGATTTGCTGGAGGAATGGCAGGGCAATAAACATACACAGCGGGGCAACAGTTCAATGAAAACAAGAATGACAAAGCAGAAGGGCTGAAATCACACGGATAGTAACCGACAGGGCTAACTACTATGGGATGAAGAGAGGAGGAGTTTCAGTAGATTTTAGTCTATCAAGAGATCACAGCGATCAGGTAAATAAAACTACTGATGGTACGCCTAGAAGCTTGGGACTGATCCTATTTTCACTGCTCCAAATCAGTAAGGGAGCACTTTTACTTACTGATTCATTTTGAATTTGTATTTATTATATTTTGGGGGGTGTGTCTGTTGTTTTGGTTAATCATACTCAAAATATAAGCTGCAATAACCAATTCAAAACCCACGAGGAACTATATTTAGGTTTTTGTTTTGTCCTCAGCGAACTATCACTATCCTGGTGATCACGAAAATAATGCTATCCAGAAATCCAATGCTAAATCAAAAAGTCCAGCATCTAAAATCACTCAGTAAGTTCACTAAATGAGCAGGTGCTTATGCTCCCCACAACTGGTTTTCCTCTTCAGTATGTGTGTAACAAGCTGTTTACTACCAACGTGAGGTGGGGAAGAGGGATTAGTTCACTTAAATGTAAATTAAAGATCCGATTCCAGAATGTCATAGCTAGGTAACTATTTTAAATTGTACACTTATAAAATTTTATTTAATCTCTTTATGCAATGAAGAAAACAAGCAGTGGGTGGGTTTATTCCTTAAGAAGAGAATTACAAACTACAGAGTAAAAGTCTCCTTGGAGTATATCATCTTATTAAAAACTTCATGAATTTTCAACAAGACTCTAAAATAAATATGCTGTGTAGGTTGAGCACATCCGAGTGAAAACAAGCTGATGTCTAATGAGAATTACTGGAAGTATGAATTCTGTAAAAAGAATTCACAATCAGGTGCGATGATTGAGACCCTCCAATATTTCAGAGTAGAGCCAAGTTTCTAGCAGCTTCTGTTAACTGCTCCAGACTTGAGGGGGTGGAATGTGCTGCTTTCCATTTCCTTCTCCACGTCTCTCACTGAGGCAGAGACACACTGATGGCAGGTCTGGGAAGCATCAAAGCAAAATTGCGAGGCTCCGCCACGCGTGGAATGTGGTGGCATGGGGGAGCAGGCCCATGTATCACTAGTTCCAGGACTGGAGATCTCATCCAGTCTCTCTGTACCCAGCCCAACTCCTGGCATGTCCAAAGTGCCTTAGAAAAAATTCACAGAAATCCAGAGGAGCCCACCCAGGACCCAGCTTGATACAAGGGTGTAAGTTACCCTTAGCCCCCAGCTCACATGGAGATTAATGCCCACAGATAAAGCTGCGTGCTGGCCATAAACCAGAAAAGCAAAAAGAAGTGTTCCATTCTTTCTCCTGTCTCTCATCCCTTGATCTGGAACCTGTTTCTGTCTCCAGGATTTGATGGATCACAGTGTATTCACAGCATACTTAGGAGACGAAGGGAGAGTCTAACAGTGAAAGGGGACACGGTCCTGAGATGAGGGTGGGACTAGTAATTCCCTCTTCCCTGAATCCAAAATACTTTTAAGCCAATAATTTCATGAAATGTTTACTGTTTTAAAAAGCTCAAGTCTGGAATTAGATAATGGTGACAGTTGTCTAAGTTTGTGAATTATTAAAACCACTGAACTGTAAACTTGAGCTGTAGGAGTCTCACATATACTGTACTTAACACCAAATGCTCAACTATCCTATTCCTATTTCTATGGCACACTGTCACATTGCTTCAGGAGATTTCCCTAAGAGCAGCTGTTTGTGAATATTGCACTTAATTTAAATCCAGGTGATTTGATGTTTTCTGGAAGAAAATGTACACTAATATGCATCTTTACACTTTCAGATAATGAAGTGGGTGGTGGTAGGAGGGGCTAGACAGCAGTTTACATTAAATTCTTCCGTGTTTTCCTTTTATGTATAGAGGAACAGATTTAAAGGAAAGTATCATCTAGGCTGAAAATAGTGACCAGCATCCCCAAAACAGGCCAAAGATGTTAACTCCTGAATGCTTTACTTGAGTGACCACTGTTACCTTAGAACTTCTTTTTGGTGAGAGCCTAAGAGACAGATGGCAACTTTGGCTCAGACACTGGATCTAATTTATTTTATTCTTGCTGGTCTTTCAGGGTCCTAAGAGGACCCTTTCAATCTTCACCCAGGTGAACTGCTCCCACCAATCCAATTAGACCGTGTCACATCTTCCTTCTGCTTCCAGTGTTCCTACCTTAACACACTTTAGCTTTATAAACTATGATTCTGTTGTCCTTCTTAAAGAAAAAAAAAAAAAACCCTGCAACAAGAGCGTCCTGTGTTTCATTTAGAGTAAGCCTCACAATCCCCCACAGACCTGGGAACACAGTGAATCACATCCTCAGAGTAGGTCTATCACAACTAAGATTTGCTGAAACACAAACCTCTGGAGTAGTGCTTATGGGACTCCAAAATAATGTGAAAGCCACAGTTGGATGAGGGATTTGGAAGCATTTCTAGATGCTTTGAAGGCTGGGCATTCGATAGCAAGTGAAGATGAAAACAGGCGTACGGCTCTCTAGGTGTAAGATGGCAAATGCCTCATTCACACATCCTCGTGTCTTATTTAAAGTGCAACAGAACGAGTCAGTTAGACTTTGGATAAATAGGTGTGCAAGATGCCCACGTTGCAGAGCGTTACCCACAATTGACCACTCGGCTCATATGGGACCTATGGTCAAGTGTGGAGCAGTGGGATGGATTACATGGGACTTACTGTACTTCCACAGGCCACAAGTGTTCACATGGCCACTCACGGCCTCTTCCCTTCCCGGAGTCGTGCCATGTCCTTGCTGCTTACAGGACTCAGGGAAAATGCCAGCACTAACAATGGTGAATTCAATTTTGAGAGACTTGAGAGAGAAAGCGATTAAAATTCCCTTTTCTTCTGGGTCACTAATTGTGCCAGTGCTCAATAACCAGAGGCCTGCCATGCTGGGCAAGTCAGGTGGACAGAGATCTGGTCTGATTAAGGCCACGAGCAATGTGGGGAGGGCTTGGGAACAGTCAGTCACATTAACCAGGTAAACAGGCCTGAGCTGGCATCTGCTACCGAGTTAAGAGAATTACAGTTATTTACAACGCACAGTCCCAGTCCTTTGTGTAATCTTCAGTTGGCACAACTGTTCATTTTAAAATTTGGTAATATGCACAGCTTTTTTTTTTTTAATTTAAATAAAAACTTGAAAAAACTTGAAGAAAGGAACGGTGGCTTCATCTGGGTATTATTATCCTTTCTATGGCACACAGAATATGGTCCCAGTTTTTACAAAAGATTGCAAGGAGAGTCACAGCAAAGAAAGTGCCAAGAATGTGGAAGCGGCTCTTCATCATGGGTGAGACGAACTTCGCGATGGTGGACACGCACACCAAGATGACCGTCATGAAGGCCAGGATCACGTTGATGCACTTGCCCAGGAGCACTTTGGCATTCACCGTGTCTGTCTGCAGAACTTGCTGCTCTTGCTGGTGGAGCTCCAGCTTAGAAATGCGCGTCTGGCAGGATTCCAAAGCTTCCTGTGGGCAAAAGGAAGAGGGAGGATCAAACGCTGTGAGGCCGCGGCCAGAATGTGCGCGCCTGCCCGGATGTGCAGCGGAGCCCGCCCTGGTTCAGAAGGCCTTATGCTGAGGCGGCTTCACAAAGCCAACCTGCCAGTGATGACAACGGACTAAGACGTAACACAGAAATCCCGGGGTCCCTTTTATCCTCTTATTCATGGGTAGAATGAACATGTATGCACAATCATAAAATACCGTAAATAAGAAACTATGGTTATGTGTTTTGACTACCTATGTAAAATTAAGGACATGAAATATTGGCATCTGTTGGCACCATGAGGGACACACCTGAGGAAGGGTGTGGTTCTATTTGTGGGACAATTGTCTATCCTCAGCCATGGAGCAGGTGGGTATCTCCAATTGTGGGGTCTTATTTCACCTGCGCAGTCTGGTGCACTGTTTACAGGCTGGCTGGCAAACGGAGGGAGACGGGTGGGAGGCAGGACTGCCTGCGGGCCACTCTGCCTGTGCCTGCTCTTTGAAAGCTCCGTAACTCAGGATACTATCCAAAGCTATGCATTCTCTCTGGATCTTGTTTTTCCAAGATTTCAATGACTAAGACACAGATGACTCCAAGTATACACCCAGCTGTCTCTTCTGAGATTGATTACGCATCTGCATGTGTCGACGTCTCCTCCTGAGCTTCTTAAAAGCGTCTCGAATGTTAATGTGTCTGAATGTGATTCATGTACTGCGCCTTTCCCCGTACCTGCCATCAACCCTGCTCCCTGCTTCCAGTGTTCCCTTTCAAAAACGGAACCTGATCTGCTCTCTTCCTCAAACCAGAAGCCTCGACGCCCCTGCCATCAATTCCACCACCCAGCCCCATCGATGCAACATCCCGTATCTACTTGTTGGTCCTTCTCTTCCCTCCCACAGTCACCTAAGTCACCAGGATCTCTTGCCCATAACAACTTTACACTAATTTGTTTACACGCCCTCTTGATCCTAAACCCCATGAATCTACTTTCCACACAGCACCAAGTACTCTGAATGATGCTCTCTGATGTCACCATTTTTGTGAAACCCTTTAAATCTTTAACATGGCTCAGGCCCAGCCACTCTCTTTCTGCCTCATTTCCGGTCTTCTGGCCATACTGGCTTTTTATAGTTCGAAAAAGAGCATATTCGGGCCTCTGCATATGCAGTGTGCTGTGTCTGAAATGTCTATCTTCTCACTCCTTCTGCTTTTCATCCAGGGATCATGAGGCTTGAGAAAAAGCTTTAGTCTCTAAGGAGAAAAGGGCCTAAGAAGAGGCAGCACCATGAGCTCTGTTTAGTCCACCAGCGCATTGTCTAAGTCGTTCACCAAATTGTGTTTTCTCAATTAAAAAGTCATCTTTTCAGGTTTTAAACAGTATAATGGTCCACCATGATTTGCTTTTCTTCTGCTGCATATTCTCATTGGGCTGAAGAACGGGGTTCGCTGTTCCTATAGTAACTTTCATTACACAGGCTACCAACCAAAAAGTAACACTTCTTCAGGTCTTCACATTCTAACAAGTGCTGGCTTTCTACAGCGAAAGTGCGCCAGAAATCGTGCATTCTTTGCAAACACTGGGCGCAAAGTTCCTTCATTTTAGACATGGCATGGAAAAGGTGACAGAACAAGATAAAAGATCAACATTTTAGGCAAATTTATTTATCTTTGATCGGGTAGATGAATTACATATACAACTAGACTGATCCTAGAACTGCCTTAGAATTGCTGACAATTTTTTTTTTTTTTATCAAAAGAAAAATCCAAGAAAATTAAGCAATGAATTGTAAGGAATTTTAGTCATAGCACCCTCTAGGAGATACTCAGCCCCATAACCTTTAGCACTTCCTTAGGTCCAGTATTTGACTTATTGGGGATAAGTGGATAAAGACAGGGGACAGGGTTTTAATTGGGAATTCAGGGTTAAAAAACACCTCCTGAAAACTCACTTGCTTAAAACAACAAACTCTTGATCCCTTCATCTATACTGGCCCATCCTCCTGTATAGAACGCTATGAGAGAAAAAGAAACAAGAAATAAGGACAAAGTAGAACAGGCCCAATTACTAAAAGTCCTGAGAAATATAGCTACTCCCAACATAGGAAGAAGAATGGCCAGAATTTATTTTTTGCCTGCTTATGTGTCAGCAAAGATTTAAGAACGTTACCTTATTATCCCATTTAATCTTCTTCACAGCCCTCGGATGTAGCTCACTAATATTTCCGTTTTATAGGTGAGGAAACGGAGGCACAGAGAGCTGACTTGTCCAGGGCCACACAGTAAATAAGAGAGCCAGGCTTCTAACCATCGTAACAAGGACCCTCAGTCATACAGATGTCCTCTTCGCACATTTTAACTAGAGATGCCACCCAAAATGTTGCAATGAACTCTTCTGAGTTTTAAAGCTCCCGATGTGAAGTCCCTCCCTTTATCTCATCTGTTCATCCCTAAAGTATGTTTCCTTTTTTAAAAAGGAAGAAAAATATTAACTCAAACTATCCCCTAAGAAAACCACATATTTAGACATAATCCAGTGGTATCTCAGGCATGCTCCGAAACGGAATGATCTAATAAAACTGATTGCATTGCTTACCTGGCAACACTTAAATTTAAATTTAAATGGGTTCAAAATTTTAAAACCAGTAGGTGGTGAAGCTCTCCCCTAAACCAGAGCAGGGGAACACATCCTTAAGTGTCTTCTGCACCACAGTCCTCAGGCAAGTATTTCCTACCAGCTCAGTCTGATGCCCTGGCTCCCAGAATTGTCAAAGTGCACATGTGGGATTAGCACAGGCTCAGCCTTTGACACAGAGTGAAACAAAACATGGGCAGTTGGAACTCCAGGTCACACACTGTGGGAGAAATCTCTATGTTTCAGTTTTCTCCCTTGTGAAGTGGGGCTGGAGAAAAGAATCACTAGCTACAAAGAACATTTGTAAAAATGAAGCTGAGCATTAGTCAAAGTGCATATATATATATATATATATATATAATATTTTTTTAAAGGTGATCAGTGGGAATGTAAACTGATGCAGTAACTATGGAAAACAGTAGGGAAGTTCCTTAAAAAATTAAAATTATATGATGTAGCTATTCTCCTCCTGGGTATATACCTAAAGGAAACAAAATTAGTATCTACAGAAGAGATACCTGTGCCCCCATGTTCTCTGCAGCACTATTTACAATATCCAAGACATGGAAACAACCTAAGCATCTCCTGATGCATAAATAAAGAAAATATGGTATCTATCTACAATGAAATACTATACAGCCAGGAGAAGGGAGGAAATCCTGCTGTTTCCAACAACATGGACAGACCTTGAGGGCATTATGTTAAGTGAAATAAGTCAGACAGAGAAAGACAAGTACTGTATGATTTCATTTATATGTGCAATCTGAAAAAACTGAACTCACAGAAATAGGAAACAGATTGGTGGTTGCCAGAGGTGGTAGTGGGAAGCAAAATGGATGAAGATGGTCAAGAGGTATAATCTTCCAATTATAAAGGTGAGGTTTGTCTTATATTTTAAAATTCTGAGTAATTTTTGTTGTGGTGGGGAGAGTAGGGTATAGACAATGGACTTGGGGTAGACAATACATATTTGTTAACTAATTTAGGCAGAAAGTAAACAGAATATGGCTTCTTTAGATGAACTAATGGGGTTATAATAAAGTAGAGAAGAAATGTTTGCTCCATGTGCCAGAAATCTTTCAGGGCTCAGGAGTAAAGCACCTGGTATGTTAAATGAATTAATGGCTGGGAAGAGCATGTGTGGCTAATGACGAGAGAAAAGGCACCTGGATATCCCGCGAGCGCTCGTAGGCCTGGTAGGCCACCTTCTCCTCGATGCTGGCCAGCTCCTGTTTCAGATTGGCTGTCTCATGCTGATGCAGGTCCGTCAGGTCATGGAGCTGGTCTTCCAGTCGCTCGTACCTTTGTAAAGAGATGAGCATGACATTCCAAAGGTGTCCTACAGCACATTCTGGAATGACATTCTTTATATCTCACTATCACCAGCACCCCTAGTCTTGTTTGATCTCCTGGCAGACTGTGTTTCCAAAAGAAAAATCCACCTGTAGGGAGCACACTTTTTGAGTAGCACTAAATTCCAGTTCCAGAAAAGACCAGTCTCTGCAGTCCGAACTTTGTCCTCACCACTGAGGTTTCCTGCAAGCAAATCTGGCTTTTCCAACACATCACATCAGCACCTTGGCTGGCTATGGTGACGACAGGGCAGACCTCGTCACTGATGCATTCACCATGGCTGGTAGGGATACAGAGCTGTCTTGGAAACTGTTGAAGGTGAGGACCTCCTGGCATTCTGGTGCTTCTCCCTCCTCTGACCCTACAGTGCCTACCGGTTCACAGGCTCGGCTCTCACACGCCAGAGCGCCCATAAGGATTACTGCACTGGAGGCCAGTTCCATCCACTATTTCTCAGTGCACACACGGATTCTGAATACATGTTTCGGCTCTTGGAACTTAAGTGCCAGTAAACATTAAACTCATTATAAATTACAGATAGCGTATCAAGTGGCATTTCCAAAAGTCTAAATCTAAAGTAACAGGCACAAAGATTCCCATTCCCAGCCCTTATCCTCTGAGAAGAGGGATTTGTCTTATATTTATATAAATTTATAATATTTATTTTTGAAATAGGAAGCACTATTTGGGGAAGATGCATTAGCTTAAAATGACTTCGATCAATGCCAGTTTTAGATGCTTATAAGGGGTACTTGATATGAATCATTTTTTAAAAATGAGAAAAAAAAACCCAATACAGATTGAATTTCATCCTCATAGGTGCCAATGTTGGTGTTATAAATGAGCATTTTAAGATCTCTTAAAGTAAGGAATATAGCCAGTGGCTAAATCATTAAGATCACAAATATTACTATATGACAAATGAGAACAAAAATTTTCCTAAATTTATGTAAATGGATATTTGTGACTTGGGATCCAAATTTTGATCCAAAGAGTACCGTATATATCAAACTGTTCAGATGCAATTAAGGTTAATATTCTCTGGAAAAGCTGTAACTCAAAATAATTATTGTGTGATGAAAAAACCAAAGTCAAGTATATATGCAGGAAGTTTAAAAACCTGTTTTATAAAATATGATCTGAAAAAAGCCACATCCCTAAATTAATACAAATGTAAAACTACGTATCAGAATATAAAACCACATGTAAATCTTACAATATGTGACAAGTATTCACTTTTTTATCTACATTTTTATAAGTAACATACTCATTTTGACTAAAAAACTTTTAGAGGATATTTTATTGGAAAATGGTGGGAAATCACATCATACTTGGGCATACACCCTTTTTATTAATAAACTATAAGCACATAAAAGACAGCTGACTCAAAATTAGCTAATATAATCCACAGGACTTAAATTTACATTTTAATCTTAAAATTTCTTTTGAACACTTCATTTAGAGTGAAAAGTTTAATGAGCAAAATACAGTACATAAAAATATATGCTATATAAAGACTTTAAGATTGGTGTACCAAATAAAATCGACCTTGTTGGACAATGAATTAGTTTTTCACTTGATAGTTATTATGGAGGAAAATCATATGCATATCTATGAACTAGTTAATGAAACTTCCCAAGGGAAGTCACTGAATCAGCAGCTTAATATCACAGACTAACTATGTAGTGATATTTTAACAAACCCACAAATATAATGTCTTTTTCTAAAGTGTCAGCTGTAAGTCACAAATTATAAAACTCAGAATTATGAAGGACAGAAAGAACTATTGATACCTAAATGCCTTTTATCCATATTCCTCTTTATGAAAAACACGACCATCGCATAACACTTTCAAGCATTCTCGCTGAGGTCAGTATCTCACGTTTTCAAAAGAATTTTAAGAGAATCGTCTGAAATACCTGTATCTCTCCTCTTGCAGGGTCTGAGAAATAAAACCATATTCTCTCTTAAACTGCACCTTCAGCGCCTCGATGTCCTCGGCCAGCTGTGCCTGGGTATCTTTGATCTCCCTCAGTTCCTCCAGGATCACGGTGAGCTTCCCGTGGCTGTCCAGCGTGCCAGTCCACTGGCCCCAAACGACTGGTTGCCATTACTTTCAGCAGAGCCCGAAGTGCCACTGGAACAGTCATCATCACTGCCGTACTTGGGTTTGTTCACAATGGTCGCGCTGCCCCATAGGCCCTGGCACTAGCCTCGGGCCTAAATCCTCCAAGGAATTTTTTAAGTGAGCAATGTTGTCTGCACTGCCAAACTTATTCCGGATTAAGTTGGCAAACTCTCTGGACTTGTTGAAGACAAACACTGGTGGAGTAAGGGAGACCCCCGGCATGCCCGATTTGCTGCTCTCCAGGCTGTGGGGAGCAGTTCGAGACTTGGCGTGGGCATCTTTCAGAGAGTGCTGGATGTCCTTCAGGTTGTCCTTGGAAATGTCCTTTGAGCTTTTGGAGGCTCCATTCTGTTCGATCTCCCTGAGCTTTCTGTGATACTGTTCTAACTTCTTCTGTAGCTGGGCAATGGAGTGAGCTGATTTCTGATTCTTCTTCTCAAAGACCTGTTTGATACGGCCAGCCTGCTGCTTGTCCGCGCTGTTGACTAGTTTCAGATATTCTGCAACATTCCCGTCACGGGATGTTTGCTCGATTTTTATCTGCTCTGTTACTTTTAGAATTTTTTGTTTCAGGCTGTCCGCACTGAGTTTGACCTTGTGGAAGTCCAGGATGCCATCTGGTACATCAAAGTTGAGGTTGGTGTCTGACCCCCTCGGCGGATGTTTAGGGGCAGGCTTAGGGTATTCATGTCATGACGTTCTACCTGAAAGAGACAGAGGAGAAAAGGCACTTTAAGATTTTTAGTCAAAGAGATAGTGACCAATGATAGACTTGAGACTCTGTGCGCACACAACAGACATACTTTAAGTCTCAAATTTTCAAAAAACTCCCTACTATCCTCTCAAGGTGAATACAGGTGAAGGACAGTCCAACTCCTTCATGCATCCATCTACTGTGAGATTTCAGATCTTCCCGTGTATGCAATTTTCTGTCTGATTAGATAGTAACTGCTGGTTGCCAAGGTAGAAGTGCATAATCGAATTAGGTTACCAGTCAGTCCTGATTTCCCAGAGTGCTCAGGTAACTGGGATGCCTTTCATGCCCCATTTACAGTGAACTTCACCACTGTGGGAAATGCATCCAATTCAAAACTCATCATTTAATAGAAGGAGAATGAAAAAAAGAGAAAGTTCTAGCGGGTATCTCATTAACAGAAGAAATAATTTTCTGAATAGAATCATTAAACAGATGTGGTGGAATAACATGGTACGAGATTAAATTTAACAGTTGAGTAATACAACAATAGTATTTAGACGTGGAAACAAACAACCGTAAACCATAACCAAAGTGATTTTTCAAAAAACCAGTAATAATACTAAGGACATGTGAAACAGCTTTCTCACTCAAGGGCCACTGGGGGAAAAGAGCTGTAGAGCATCACTGAGCATCTCGGCGGGCAGCAGGGGGTCTATGCTCTGAAAGGGAAGGCAAATGCAGCCTGTGTGCCAGGCACTGTGGGCATTCATAGGGTGGTCTTGTTTGATCCTCACTACCAAACCAGACAAAGACTGTGTTAAATCCATAGAACAGGTAGAAACTGAGACTTAAAGGAGTCAGGATTTGAATCAAATCACCCTAACCCAGGTCCTCTTTGCTCTCGGACACTTTACTAATAGTCTCCCCAGAAGACTAAAAACAGGTCTTTGTGGGGTTTGAATACAATCTCTAGACAAAAATTCATAAAATCTAAAATGAAGCATCTTATTTGTCAAGTTAACAATGCTTTGATTAGAGTAATGCCTTGATATAGAGTCTTAATAGAATTCTAATGGGAGATAGGACAATATTCAGCACATTACCCTTCCCCCCACCAAGGGACAGTATCTGACAGGGCAAAACATTAATAAGATAATAACTTAACAGACCTCATACTGCCTAAGTGACCCAGACTTAAATATGGATCATTTCTAAAAATGAGTATTATTAACACTTTGCCATATGAAAAAATCCTACCCAGTGCTTTTTCCCAGAGAAGGGAGCCCAATGACACAGTGGGACACAATCCTAGGTTGGTGGGTCAGGCTCCCTTCACAACTTACAAAAATGTGTTAACATTATTTCTTGGCCCCTCTCTTCCCACACAGTTATTCCACGAATAAGAGACACTAGTAGCTAATCTCGCAGAAGAGCATCACATAGGAAAGGCTGGAAGGAAATAAATGCCAAATCACTATGAGACTAGAAAACATGATGTATGAAAAAAGGATAAAGGAAGTGTGACTTCATCTGGTTAAGAGGGAAAGACAGGTGTAGGGACTAAAAAAGGCATATAATAATCATCATCTACAAGTCCTAGAAAGATGACCACAGAAAGCTCAAGGAAGCTATGTATCTATGGCTCACCAGTGGACCCAAAAAGGAATGGGCGCAAATTACAGTAACATAGAATGCACAAAACCTAAGAAATCGTTATTTTGGGCAGACAAGGTAACAATATAATCATGAGGCTAAAAAGTTGATTTCATTGGAGATATCTAATCTAATCATGCTCCTCTACTTCTCAGAAACTTTCTTTGGCTCCCTAATGCCAAATTAAATAATACAGCCTGGTCACTGTAAGGCCCTATCTTACCTTTCAGGCCTCACCTTGTGCCTAATGGATACCAGTCCTCTTAAATGAACCATACAAACCAAAGTTCCCAGAATGTATGTGAATTTTCCATGCATTTCCTTGTATGTCTAATACTCACAATGCAGGCTGCCACCCATCGACCTCTGCTAATCGAATTCCTACATATGCCTTTAAGATTCATTTCAAATGCTACTTCTTCCATGAAGTTTTCCCTGGTCCCACTGCAAAGCTGCCTTTCCTTTCTGTGACCCTCCATGCTGCTTCTGTGGCACCACTCTACCCCTCATTTATCACTTAGGCATGGGGCTTAACCACCAGGGTGCAGGCTCCTTCAGAAAGAGATGGTGCCATACTCTAGCCAGCCTGTCCTAGCACTGGCCTTTATTCACGGGAGGCTGTCATTTAATGTTTGCTGAGCCAAAGTGACATCATTCTTCATCATTCAAGAGAGTTTACTCTGAAGCCACTTAAGAAACATTTTAATAGCATCGAAAAATAACCTTGGAAGATCTGCTCATAGAGGCCTGACGATTCCAGGTAGAGATGTTTTCCCAATACCTAGGTAATAAATCATACATTATTTCAAATTGATTAAATAGAGATTTTCTGAGTATCTCTGTGTAACAATTTACACAAACACAAATAAGGACGTTTAAAATTTAATTGAAATATAATTTATATTCAGAAAAGAACACCATTTAATAAGTATAAAACGATAAATTTTCACAAACTGAACACATCGTGTAACTAGAAGCCAGTTAAAAAAACAGAACAGAAAACTCCCCTCGTGCCCCCTTTAGTCACAACTATATTTATCTCCGCTTCCAGGATAACCACAAATCTGACTTTTAACAATATATGTTAGTTTTGACTATCCTGTATTCATCTTGTCTTTTTTCACCCCACTTTGGGAGATTCATAAGAACTTATTCTTACCCTCCTGGAGCTCACATAAGATCAGAATTAAATTATTTAAAAAAAAAAAAACCCAAACAACCTGCTTGGTAGTCTCTATTGAGAAGCCCACCACCAGATTGAAGATACAGAATGTTTTATACATTACCTTATCAACCACAGCAGCAAGTCATCACCTGTTCTCCTTTAATTCTCAAACCCACTGCAGCTGGCCACTCATCTCTGGTGTCATAACACAATGGCCTTGCTCCCTTACAGACTGCTGGGCCAGGAGAGTCTCGTATACACAGGAATGTTTACGCACAGAGGGCTGGCTGACTTTTAGTTCACTTTAAAGTCATAACAATGCTTGGCATGTCCTCAGGAGTCCAGGTCCTGAGAGTCCAGGTCAGAGGAAAGCGACAGCATTTAAAGCTCAAATCAATCACTGTTACTGCTCAGCAGCAAATCTCAGTTTGATCAGGGTGAAAAGTTGGGCCTATTGCTGGGCCACACCTTTTAGCCTTTCAGAGCCCTAGCTCTGTGGGATAACTAAGAGCCAGCTAACACATCATCACTAGATGCCTACACACTCCCTGAACACAAACTGAAATTTCACATACGTGCTGGGAAGAAACCCGTGAGAGTCCTCCGTCCTCCTTTAATCTGGACTCGACACTGAGGTCAACTGTACAGAGCAGCTTTTTCAGGGCTGGGACACAGGGAGGAGGACAAAGGTTCATGGACCCCTGAGTCAGCATGCATATGGACTCTGTGGATCAGGGGAACATGTGCTTCAGTTTTGACACTGACATTTACCAGCCACAGTGTTCTTAGCAAATCAAATAACACCTGTGGATTTAGTTTCTAATCTATGGACTAAAGGAGATAGAACCAGACAACTCAGAGCTAACACTGCGAAATTCCATGAAATGTAATCCAATTCTAAGAACTGTGCCTGTACTATGGGATAGTATCATGGAACAGTCAAGAAGACCCTGGGCTCTGCAGCCAGATTACTTTGGTTTCCACTGACACCACTCTTATGAGCTGTGTGGCCTTGGAAAAATGAGTTAGCCTCTCTGTGTCTTAGCTTCCTCTTCTATAAAATGAAGATAAGGTTCTTCACAGAATTGTTGTGAGGAATAAGTAAGATAATTCATGCAAAGTGCTTAAAGACTTTCTGGTACAGAGAAAGTTTCAATAAATATTTGCTATTGTTATCATTCCGATTCATTTAAAAATGTACCTATGTGTAAAAATCAAAAGGAAAACAAGTGCCAAAGTGTTAACAATGATTATCTTCGTACCATGGGCTATGAGGAATCATCCTTTTTATTATGCTTTTGTATATTCCAATTTTTTAAAAATAATGAACACAAATTTTGGTTTTGGCAGAAAAGGTGCTGTTTTTTAAAATGACTGCAAGCCTCTCTCAGTTCCTCAGAATTGTTTGCTTATTTATACCTTATATGAAAGGCTGATCACCAGCAGCCCAGTGAAAAGTCATTCCTGATAATGTTTTCCTTCCGTAGCAGAAACATTTCTCCCATCATCTCAATGTTCTAGAACAAAGGCTAAGGAAAAGCCTAAGGCCTGGACAGACGTCAAAAACTGACACTGAGTCATCTCTGCAACAATCCAAGCCGCCAGCACAATGCAAGTGAGCTCAGCTCACTCACCGAGATGCCAGGCACAACACAATCATTACCAGTGCTGCTCGAACACATTGTTCGGGCTTCCAAGGAGAGCTGTCCCCTGTGACATTTCAAAATTCACCCTCCAAAGTTCCAAAGGAAAATGAACAAAAGGGAAATGAGGGGCTCCTGTGAACCCCTGAAGGGTGTGGAATGAGGCAGGCGTCCTCGAGGTATTGAGGGCCACTTGAGTAGTCAGGATGTGCAGGGGCACAGAGATCAGAATAAGGGGGAGAGATGACTGCCTACTCAGTCCTGAGACCGGATACAGCGAACCTTTGCTTAAAGAAAAGCTGCTTGAGCTCAGTCACATAAGGCAAGGGTCAGGTCCTTCAAACTGGCTGGTTTCACAGACAGGTCCACAATGGAGGAGCATGTTCAGCATCCAGAGACTTTCACAGGTGTTTGTGGCCTAGATGTCCGAGTCAACACTGTTACGTCTGTATTCTTACTCATGTTAGCTGGAATCTAACTTCAGATCTAGAGTTAGGGCTGTTCCTGTGGTGTGCCAGTCAGAATGTGCTAGGCTTTGCTGTGGTAACAAACAATGTCAAAATATCAGTGGCTGTGCTCGCTTCGGCAGCACATATACTAAAATTGGACGACAGAGAGAAGATCAGCATGGCCCCTGTGCAAGGACAACACGCAAATTTGTGAAGTGTTCCATTTTTTTTTATTAAGGCATGTAAAAAATTTGTTTCTGAAAGAAAAATTTATCCCAAACTTAAAAAGAAGACAAACAAAATGATGATTACTTTTTTCAATAACTAAATGCTAGAGTTTTTCTAATAAGCCTACTTGACCTTCATCTGAAACTCCGGGAAGCATATTGTGGTGACAGGATATTTGACTAACAACCCACTACTGGCAGAAGCTCCGAGTTTACAGCTCTGTAACATTAACCCGTAGAAACTGATAAGGTGTTGTTCCTGTGCAGCCTGAAAGAAACATTAACTCTGAAGGTGTTATTTTTTTATCCCTGTAGAATGTTAGTCAGTTCTGTATCTAAGTAATTTTTCATTTATTGTAAGAACACTCAGAGAACCATTTTTTTTTTGTATTCTTTATCAGTTCCCTCATTAAAGACTTCAATAAAACCTTATACATTCATAAAAAAGAAATCAGTGGCTAAAAAAAAAAAAGTTTATTTCTTGCTCAGGCTAACAAATCTGTTGCTCGTCAGCTGAGGGACCCAGGCTGAGACGGAGCCTCTGCCATCCGGAATGTTGTGGTGGTCGTGGCAGGGGCAGGGAACGTGATGGACAGTCCATCGGCTCTGCAGACCTCTGCCAGAAGAGACACCAGTGACTTCCTCCACTCACCACACTGGCCCTGTCTAATTTCAAGGGAAGTTCAGGACAGGGAAGTACAACCTGGCCACACATCCAGAAGGAAACGTATCTTAGTGACATGCACAGTTATTTTATTTGGTTAAAACTTGGGGACAGTTCCTACCATTATTACTACTTAACAAATGAGAAAACTCGGCATAGAGTTCAGAAAATTGCCTAGGGGGACACAGCTAGTAAATGGCAGAGCCAGGACTGAAATCCACTCAGTCTGTCTCCAGAGCCTGCTTGCCTAACACAACGACTGAGCATTTTTATTGAGTCAGGCCTAATGATTTTTAAAAATGTATTCATATATTCTTGACACCAACCCCATATTATGAGAAAAATAAGGCTTGTAAAGAATATATATGTTTCTCGAGGTCCATGGATAATAAATAGCTTAGCTGGGGCTCAACTCAAATACATAAAATATGCGAGACTTTCAAAGATCTGTACAAGCTCAGCCACCGTCCATGTGGGAATCCATTATACAGGGTCCCTAACATGGTTATCCAGACTTGTATGGAAGCTTCGGGGTTGGTTTAGACTACTCTGTCAGAAAATTCTCCCTCAGACTGAACTTGAAATCACCTTCCATGTAACTTCTTGCCCAGGGCGCTGTTGTTGGTGTCTGGAGCCACACTAATCCTAGGTTTGATAGAGCCTTTCAGATCCATTTGTCTTCATCTATGCTCCAAAATGTAAACCGTGATTTAAGCAAAATAATTTTATGAGGATAAAAAAGCTTACTGCTTTTTATCAAAATTATGGCCAAGCATTTACAATCACTGAAAGAAAAAAAGAAATGAGAGAAAGAGAAGAATCAGAAAAGATAAGGGACCTATGGAGAAGATGCAAGGGCCTAACAAGTGAGGGGTTGATTATCTGGACACTAGGAAAAAGGCACTCAGCACATAAATGTGGGTTTGCCTGAAGAGACGGGAAGACAACCCTCCACTGTGCACGGTGACAGAACTGAGAGAAAGCGGTGCTGCTCAGCAGGGCCCTGATGGATACCTCTGTACTTCCGAAAGAACTTTATCACTTCCTGCTTGTAACATATACAATACTACTAAGTCATCTTCCCTCTTGTTATGTTGAGGTCACTTGACACACACTTGCAAAGTGTCTCCCAAGTCAGTGAGCATGGAAGCCTGGGAAACTAACCAAACCACGGATCCTAGCATGGAACACTTGATTTTGTTGCTAACTGAGCTAACCGATACTGGAAAAAGAAGCCAAATACTTGATAAGCATTCTTATTGTGACATATAATACATTCATGTGGTTACCTAAACAGAATATGCAATACCCATATTTTAGAAGAAAGCTACTTCCCCACTTCATGGTAGAAATAAAAAAAATCTTAAGGGTCATGACATAGTATCCAAAGAGATATTAGTAAAATGTATTAGTAAACGTTCTAATTTGTTTAGACAAAAAACACTTCCTTTTGTAGTTCAATTGTGACAACGGTACATACTGAACTTGAAATAAATTCACCATGTACAGAATGGGAATTGAGTCACTACTTTTACCATAAAGGTTTTTTTTCCTCCATCTCTTCCTCCTTTAGTACAACTGACAAAAGAAAATATGTAGCATCAAAAGTTCTATTTATTGACTGCAGGTAAAGTAAATCTCACTATTCTGGAATCAAGGATCATTTGGAATAGGGGCTGGAGTACAGTATCTTTGATAGTCCAGTCTTTTATCCACAGACAGGGCTGTGTAAAAGGGATTAGGCAGAGTGTTAAAGGTTCTTGAAAACAAATTCTTCAAACATCTTTAAGCACTTACACTAAATGCTGTAATTAAAAATAATTATCTTCTCACTAAGCCTTTACCAGACAACAGTGGTAACCTACTTTGAGTTATAAGCATTAGAAAATACATATTTCTTCAAAATAGCTTATAAGTCACACTTTCAATTAATACAAACTAACCCCTTACAAAATCAATCTGACTTGGTAAAGAATTACTGCCTACTGTATAATTTACACAAGAATTAAAATAAAAGGGGGAAAAAGCCAGATTAAAAAAGACTGTGCCTTGAAGGGTAGGAGGGGAGGCTGTGGTAATGAAAATAAAGCAACTTATAATGAATAGCAATTGCAGGCAAAGAAGAGCTACCAGTCTCCTGGAGAGAGAACTGTAGAGGGATTCAAAGCAACACCCAAAGAGGGCTTTTTCTAAGAGAGGAGTCTCTGGGGACCCCACATACCTCCAAAATAGGCACGTTTGGAACAGGGAAGTGAGCACCTATCACCTGCCCTCACCTCTGCAGCCCTGGACCCTAAGAACTCAGCCTTTTTGAAAGAAGGTCTTAGTTCCTTCTTGTAGGTAGATGGTGAGTTCTGCATAGGGAAAGCAGGAAGCCCCAATTTTAGGACTAAATACAGAATAAACATCACTGAGGAGTTCCTACACGCAGAAGAAACTGAGGAAAGGGGTATGTGAGAATCCCTGGGCACTAAACTAACAACTCTTTGGTGGGGGGAGTCTGGAATCTTTCCCATCCATGCTCGTTATTCCCCATCAGTTCCTCACAGGGTTGTCAGTAAAACCCTCCCGGGAAAAGGACCTGAGTGCTCTCGGCTTGAGAGCTATGGGATAGGTGGGAATACCACATTCTACTGCAAGAGAACCACCCCCAGGAACTGAGGGAGTGGAGGCAGCTCAAAAGAAGGAAGAGTGATTTTCCAAGGCCCTCAGGCAATGAGCAGAGAACCAACCAGGGCCGGTGAGGCAGCTGAGGGTGGAAGAAGGAGGTGTGCCTCTATCCCAGGAATGGGGCCCCAGCCTTCTCTTTTTCCTACAGCACCTATTCATCACCTCCCTTCAACAATTCTTGGGAGGGACATGTGCTTAAGTTTCTGAACGACAGCTTACAAATCCAACAGTGTCTATAGTCTTTTTCAGCACTTGCAAATCTGAAAGGAGCTCTTTGAGGAGCTCTTAGGACCCTCGTAGGCACACACGACAATGACCAACTTCATGTCAAGGATTGTCCTGCAACAGAAGAAGACTTTCAGAGCTGGAAGAATCCTTAGAGACCTTACTCGACCTACTTCCTGGTTTTTAAAAGCAGCTTGAATACGAACCCAAATGTCTTTCATTTTGATCCATGTTGTTCATTTTTAGGTGCTCTACACAAAAGGGAAAGTCATTTGTCTACTAATGTACAGCTTCTTGAAAAACTTAAGTGAATATGATAGTGGTGTCTATCAGATAACAATAATTATATTTCTTTCTTGCCTTGGATGCTAGCAAGTTCAGAACCAAATTTAGAGTAACTGTTAGAGCTGGTGCTTAGTCTTTTTGCTTCCCCCCTTTTTTTGACTTTTGGCCATTAAAGCTATTCTCTTTTCCATGTGCTTTACCATAACCTGACTCTTAGTGAAAAAATGTAGGTGAACTTGAATCTACAGATGCTATGTATGTCATCACCCTGGAGATGGACACTCTACTCTCACTCCCACATGTAATAAAGGGTAATGTGATCAAACATATCCAGTTCATCAACTGGCACAGCTACTACTTTCCCCATTTCTAGGGCACCCAGAAAAAGCCCACACTAAGGGTTACAGACAGGCTCGTGTTCTTTGAAAAGGTGCTACATAACACCTTGCCAGGAAACAGCATTTGGGGACTCAGGCCTGAAGTACATTTCCACAGCAAACCTAAGCCTCATAATGAAGTTGTTCTCTGCAGGTCAGGGCTTTGGTACTATAACAAATACTGGGGTGGGGTGGGGAAAACATATGTACCAGATGATTTTATAGAATTTGTTGTAAATTAGATCAGAACACTATTAGCCATCACACAGGGCTTAGAAATAGCTTTGAGGAAGTAGAAGGAAAACTGATCTATGTTATTTTTCTTTTCCTTTTGCAATTATAGTTATTTTTAATAATAAATTTCTGAGCAATTTTATTTTTCTAATGCAAGCCAGCAGTGTTGTCACCCAGATAGCAATTAGAAATAAAAAGCTGCTTTTAGTTCTATCAAAATAATAGCATTATATTAAAGAAAAAATATTTAATGCCCATGAAAAGTACATTCACTCAACATTTTAGTATTTATTCCAGTTAAGGAAAAACCACCTTACTTTGAAGTTGTGTTGGATTCTTCAAATGAGGACAATCAATATACAAAACTCTGATGTTCTTGGGCCAAATAAAATGATCTTTTCAAAAGATGAATGTTCCTGTTTCTTCTGAAAACCTTTAAAGTTCCCTAAAGTGATGAGATCCTCAGCAAAGAGTTTTAAAATTCTCTTGATCACGAATCCTACCTTAGTTATGTTTCAATAGACCTATCCATAATGATATTTTGAGCATGTCTATGTAAAAGTCACTAGAGTGAGGTTGGAGCTTATATGACACTCTCATTTAATTCCCACGGTTCACAAGAAGGTATCCATTAGCTTTGCTCTATAGGCTCGGAAGTGGGGAGGCATCAAGGAAGTTGTGGTTAGAACTAATTAAGACAAAGAACCAAGATTTGTAGCAAGGTCTTAAGATTTTAACCTTCATCTTATTTCCATTAGTCAGATAAGCAAGCTGCCCTGAATACTTCATGTGCTTTCCTACTTCCGTGTGTTAAGCACCTGTGGTTTCCTCATCTTAGCATGGCCTTCCATGCCTCCGTCGCAATTTACCTTTCAAGTACAGATTCAAACACTGTCTCTACCATAAGCGTGTCCTCCATTCCCACACTCAGGTAAGAACTGATTCTTCTTTTGTGCTTGCCTTAAAATCTGCCTTTAACCACCCCCTGGCCCGCCCCCCATTCCCTTACAGTGTTTATTCTGCTAGCAATAGTAAGTACTTGTGTAACATTTGTTTCCTCACTATCTGGAAGCCACGAGAGGAGGGAATGTCCTAATAAAACCACCTGTGTCCTGCACATTCCTTCCCAACAGACCCTTAGTATCTGCTGCATGAGTCAACGACTGACAAACGGCCACACTGGGACAGCCAGTTGTTCCTTATGTTTACATTCTCTCAGCTGCTTGCAAGGAGACAGAGAATCTGCAGCTGGGCTGTCCTGGATTACTTTCATGACTGACTAGACTGTGGATGGTTACTGACCCGATTCACGCAAGAGATCAAATATTCAGGAAAAGGATGTATCTCAAGGGTCTGTATTGCTCTAAGCAAAATACAGGTGACCAATTACCAAAGAGTAAATATTAAGATCCACTCTACAGAATATACAGGTGTACCCCTTCCTCCCTAAGTGACATTTTCCCTGCGGTTACCATCATAACTGTTGCAGGGAACCCAGGCACCTGCTCCTTCTAAAACATCCATGTTTAAACTCAATCCATTATTTTGTGATGACATAAGAAAGCAGTCATCAAATTAAAAACTTTTGAAAATAATTTAATGCACCAGCAAGATTATCAAGCATGGTTCCTTGTCCCTTAGAAAATCACAAGCCAGTAGAACGTGAACACAAAAACAAAGGACTCCTTTAATCCTCCAAAGTCTACGATGTCAATGACTTGTTTAAAGGGCAAAAGCATGTCTCAAGAACATGTTCCGGGAGAGGACAGAATGTTGGCAAGATATTTAAAATTTATTTAAAAAGAGAAAACTACCAGTCATTAAGGACTTATTTTCTACATGCTTGACATATTTTATTTTTCCTTTCAAGAATCTGAGATTAAAATAATTATTCCCATTTTACAGATGGAAAAAGTAGGTGACTGGTCTGAAGTCATTAAGCAAGGAGGTGGCAGAGCTGTGGTTCCAGCTGGCTCCTGATCTGGGCTCTATTAACACCCTACTTTTACTGAGAGCCACTGCAATGCCAGCCCCTTTAGCAGACACAAATATGTTTCCTGTAATCCTTACCACCCTGAAACATGGTTCACCTTAAAGCATTGTGTTACCATTAAATATTACAAAGTGAAGAATACGCATGGTGGAGAAACCAAGAAAGCAAATACTAAACAGGCAATTTGTACAGTTCTTGGCGCCACAAGGCAATTACTGAAGATGTTCCCAATTTGACATTAATAAGAAAAGAAAATAGCTTAAATCCCAAGATATTGCATAATACAAAATGTAGGTTGCTTCTGTTTTAACTACTACTAAGGATTCTTCTTGATGCCAGTGAAAACATTCCAGCTTGAACATGAAATCCCTCTTCTGGCTAAAGCTCTAGCAATAATGTAATCATCAGAGGCTCTGCTACCAACACACAGGTTAGAGGAGGCTTCCTTCACTTCTTTCTCCTACAGCCACAGAAGTTTAAAGCACCAAAGGTTTGTATTTTAGAGAGAAAACAGTACTAGGAACATACTTTTTGTAATCTTGGAGAAAGGAAAGTACAAAGAAATGAACTGAATTATGGATTGTGATTTTTAAGGTAAACACTGCACCATAACATAGGAACATACTTTTTTGTAATCTTGGAGAAAGGAAAGTACAAAGAAATGAACTGAATTATGGATTGTGATTTTTAAGGTAAACACTGCACCATAACACTTCTTAGAACCTAGTCTATATTTGGGTTGACTACATTTCCTAACAGAGGGAACAGCCTTCCAGGGCCCACTCACAGCACTTGCACCAACCAACCAGCTCAGATCTGTAGAAAAGTCCTGATTCCAAAGCCACGTGTCCTATAACAGAGGTTAACTAGACACAGTGGTAGCACAAGTGAGTGCTTAAAAGCATAAATTCTGAGCTACTATGTAGGTTCAAATTCCAGCTTTGCCATGTTAATTGTCTTATCTTGGGAAAATTACTCTCTCTATGCCTTATTTTCCTCACCTGTGAAGTGAGTGAGGCTAGCAGTATCTACTTCACAGGGCGATTGTAAGGATTAAATGAATTAATAATTGTGAAGTGCTTGGAACTGGGCCTTATACACAGTAAGTGCTTAAGTGCAGGCTATAACTTATTAAATACAACATACTGCAAATAGATGGGAATTTCAAAAAAGTCCAGAGCCAAGAACAACGATGCTGCTGTCGCCATGATGAAACTCTTCGGGTAGAAGCTGATCGATTGCCTCCCTGCTCCGCCCCATGGAAATCTGCTTGGTTATTCATATGCATCATGCAACAGAGAGGTAGGAGAAAAGACAAGCAGGGTCTCAAAATGCATACCAGAGGTCCCTTAAGGATCAAGTTTCAATGAATCTGAACAGTAAATACTAATATTTAAGATATTTTTTAACTTCTCAGTTATCGTTGGCATACAATATTATATTAGTTTCGGTTGTAGAGCATAGTGATTATCGATGTCTATATAACTCACAAAGTGATCACCCAATTAATTTAGTGCCCCTCTGATACCATACATAGTTATTACAATATTATTGACTATATTTCTTATGCTGTACTTCATAGCTCCATGACTATTTTGTAACTACCATTTGTACTTCTTAATCCCTTCTCCCCTTTTCACTGACCTCTCCCAACCCTGTCCCATCTGGTAACCCTCAAAATGTTCTCTGTATCTATGAGTTTGTTTTCTGTTTTATTTGTTCTTTATAGATTCCACATATATGTGCATTTGTCTTCCTCTGATTTACTCACTCAGCACAAAAACCTCTCTAGGTCCATCAAGGCAATATCTTTTTCTATTCCCTTTCTTTTTTGTCTCTGTGTGTCTTTTAATCTGAAGTGAGTCTTTGTAGGCAGCCTATGTAAAGGTCTTGTCTTCTTATCCATTCAGCCACCCTATCTTTTGATTAGAGCGTTACGTTCTTTTTCATTTGAAGTACTTGTTGATAAATATGTAGTTATTGACTTATTTAGATTTTTGATATATATATTTTCTTCTTCTTAAAGGAGGCCCTCCAACCTTTCCTGTAATATTGGCTTGGTGGCGATGAACTCCTTTAGCTTATTTTTGTCTTGGAAGCTCTTTATATGTGTTTTGATTCTAAATTATAGCTTTGCTGGATAAAATAATCTTGGTTGTAAGTCCTGAGTTTTCATCACTTTGAATATTTTGTGCTAACCCCTTCTGGTCTGAAAGTTTCTTTTGAGAAATCGGCTGACAGTCTTATGGGAGCTCCCCTGCTTTCTTCTTGCTGCTTTAAGATTCTCTCTTTGAATTTAACACTTGGCATTTTAATTGTGATGTGTCTTAGTGTAGGCCTCTTTGGGTTTATCTTGTTTGGAACTCTCTGCACTTCCTTGGGTTTTATATCTATTTCCTTCACCAGGTTAGGGACGTTTTCCATCATATTTCTTCAAATAGGTTTTCAATTCCTTGCTCTCTTCTTCTCCTTCTGGCATCCTACAGTGCAAATGTTGTTAAACTTGATGTCCCAGAGTCTTCTTAAATTATCTTCATTTTTTTTTGATTCATTTTTCTTGTTGCTGTTCTGACTGGGTGTACTCTGCTACCCATCTTCTATGTCACTGATTCAATCCTCCATTTCATCCACTCTGTTGAGTCCCTATAATGTACTCTTAATCTCAGATACTGTATTCTTCATTTCTGAATGGCTCTCTATTATGATTTTCATCTCCATTTTCGTTTTCTATCTCTTTATTAAAGTTATCACAGAGTTCATCTACTCTTCTCCTAAGTTCCTTGAGCATCCTTATATCCAGTGTTTTAAACTCAGATGGTATATTGCTTGTTTCCATTTTGACAAATTCTTTTTCTAGAGCTTTGTTCTTTTCTTTCATGTGGGACATGCTTCTTTGACTCTCCATCTTAGCTGACTTTTAGGGCTCCGAAGTCTCCTGGTCTTAGTAGAGTGGCTTTATGCAGTAGGAGTGCTGTGGGCCCTTTGGCACAGACCCGTGAGGGGTCCAGCTGCAGGCCAAGTTCAGCTGCTTCCTGTGTATCTCTGGAACCCCTGGTAAGAGTCACCAAGCAATCCACAGATGGCTGCCTCCCATGCTTATAGGTGCCTTGAGGGGCCAAGTCAGAGACTGAGTATGGTGCCACTGGTGTGGGCTTGGGGCTGCTCAGCAAGAGGTATGAGGCCAGATGCTGCCTCCTTGGTGTTTGTGAGCCTTAGAGAAATTCTAGGAAAGTTTACAGGAGAAGCCAAGACAGCCCATTTGTGTGGAATAAATCACTGGAAGCAGCTTGGGTGGGCCCATAAGTTGGAAGAGGTGGAGTCTCAAGGAATCCCCTGGGCAGAGCTACCTGTATTATCTAGGTCTATGGCGACTCAGATATAGCAGCGCCTACGTCTGCCGGCTGGGAGAACAATGGCTTCTGCCTGTACTTGTCCAGGAGAAAGCTGTCCCTCCAGCCCTCTGAAGCCTGACAACTTAGCGCCTCCCCACAGGTCCTTGGTGCTCCATAAGCAGCTGTTCCAGAAATGGAGCTCAGAGTGAACAAGTCTGTCAGCAAGTAACTCTGGGCCAGGCCCTTTAAGAGGAGGTCTCTGACTTCCACGTCTCTGTCTCATTCAGCTGCAACCTCCACTGCACAGCCAGAGGCTGTGGGACTTCTCTTCCGGCGCTTGAAATCCTGGGCTAGGAGGTACAGTGTGGCCAGGACTCCTCACTCCTCAGGTGGGGGAAGGGGTTCTGCAGCCAAGATAGCCTCCTGATTTTCGATCACCACATGCGATTGGGAGATTGGGCCATTTTGCGTCTCCACCTCTCCTAACATTTGAAGTGACCTGTTATTTTTGTCCCTAGTTGTAGGGCCAGACCTCAGGTGACTGTGTGCTGGCTGCTCTGTGGTTTTGTTATAGCTTTGGTGTGATCACTAGAGGAGATGTGTACAGCCTCTACCTTCTACGTCTTGTTTTTCATATTCTTGATGCTCTGACATCTGGGGCTTTGCTTGTAAATACTAATTTTTAAATGATGCCCACCCATTCCAAAGCAGAACACTTAGTATTTGAGTGATTTGATCTGAGTTTTAAAAAGGTAAAGTATCTCAAATGACTAAAATGTAAAACCTTTCAGTAAGTGTCATTAGTCTTCTATGTTGCTATTTTCAGTGAAACTCAGACTCTAAATTAAGACCCTAAAGACAGATGTCTAACATTTCCCATCGCTAAGTCTTTAAGCAAAACAAGGAAAAACTGTATTAGAAAAAATTATCTAATGATTGTAACTTGCAATGTCCTCTAAAAAGTCCCCTAAACTAATTCTTGAGAGCATTGTCATGAAACCTTGTTTTTCTAGAGAATGTGTGAGGTTATTTTGGGCTGGGCTATAGTTAATTCCATGGCCTTATGTATTGATGGCATCATTCTCTAATTTTACCCAGGTTCTCTCTCTATTCTTATTTAAACCGTCACCAAGCTGTTATTTCTTTGTCCAGTAATTTCTCTCCCAGATTGCCCCTTCCTTGCTATCCCCGGGTCCATCTACCTGAATCCACACCCTCACTTTCTATCCCACTTATACAAAGGGCAATAATTTAACCAGGTTTTCATTGCTTTCAATGTTTTTTTCTTCAGTCCAGTCCATAGTCATTACACTAACCTCCTAAACTTCCACTTTCATCATGCTACAACATTGCTCAAGCCGTACAATGGTTCTTCCTTCAGTAAAGAAATTGGGTTTCCCCTCCTGCTGGTACTTAGGCCCAGAGTCATTTTCCCATACCAACTATCCAATGTCTTTCTTCTTTCACCCACCCACCAGACAGATCTCGCCACTGTGGTCCAATGAACACATTTCTGTACTTTTTCTTTTTTAACCTCACTACTTACATCATGCCCTTCTGGACACACCGTTTCTGAGGCCCTGTCTTACCCAAATCCTACCATTCCTTCAAGATCTTTCACGAGACCTTCCCGTAGCGCCCCTGCCCATGTTCCTTCCTCTTCTTCCTGATCCATTTTGGCTCTTATTTATACTGTTGAGTGGGATCCTGCTTGTTTTGGCTTCCTTGTTGGATTTCTGGGTTACTGAAAGGATCCACTTTTCTAGATGCAACACAACACTCAGCACAGAACTAGCACTGTCACTGGGTAGCAAATTCTTGTTTATGAACTGACTTCTCTGTCCTATAAAGCGGTATACTCCAAATTCTGAACGACTCTCAGTAATACCTATTTATCAATATATAAATATATCGTGTGCATGTATACACACACACAACCAAAACACAAGTTTTATGAAATAATACTTATCTTTACTACATGCAATGTAATTGTATTTTTAAAAACACAGCTCAGGGCGACGGGAAAAATGGTGTAGATGATAGAAGCTTCGTTCATCCCCTTTGGCAACAACATCAAAGTTTTGACGGAAACATGGAGCAAACAGCAAGCAGAGTCGCCTGGAGTTTAGATGAACTGAAGCCCTAAAACTGGGGTGAGAAATGAGAAATCACCCAGCAACAGTAGAAGGTAGTAGGGGGCGAAGACACGAAGCTGCCTGGTTCCCAGGGCCTGGAACAAAGGCTACAGCCGATGCGGACAGTTCACTTAAAGGGGCCGTGACCACCACCGGACTTCTGCAGTGACGCACTCACTTGCTCTGAGCACCAGCACCTGCTTGGCTGCTTAGGGGACACCAGGGACTTCCAGGGGACACTGAATTGTTGGAGTGAGGGCCAGAGGTGAGGCTTTCTCCCAGGCAAAAGTGCTGGCAGTATCCACTGTTGGTCTGTTGAGCCCTCCCGCTCCCAGTATGTGGACACAGCATCAGCACCACTATAGCTGAGATATCATCAAACTAGATAACAGAGGTTGCTGCCCAAAGGATTCCCTGAAACTTTGCCGCCCTCAATTCGCAGCCCTACCCAAGCTGCATCCAGGTGTGTCCTCGGCAAGTCCTGTGCCACTTGCTGAGGAGCGCCAAGACTCACAATGGTGGCAGCTGACCTTGGTTTCTGGCATGGTTTCTTTGCTGAATCTTAACAGATGGCCCCAGAAGGGCAAGAGCTTGGGCTAAACTTGGTCTGCAGCTGAACACCTCTCAGGACTGTGCCATTGACACCTACTACACAAAGCCACACTAGTAAGACTGGGAGACTTAGGAGCTTTGCGTAGTACATACAAAAAGACACAGATAGGCAGCCAAAAGGGGAAGACAAGGAAGCAGAAACCATATGAAAGAAGAGAACAGAGATAAAGGAAAAATAGAGTCAAACAATCTAATAGATGCAGAGTTCAAAACACTGGTTATAAAGATGCTCAATGAAATAAAGGGAAGTGTAGATGAACTCAGTGAGAACTTTAAGAGATAAAAAACATGGAAATGGAAATGGAAATTATAAAAGGGAACCAGTCAGAAATGAAGAACACATTATCTGGAATGAAGAGTAGATTAGAGGGAATCAACAGAGTGGATGAAGAAGAGGATCAAACCACTGGTATAGAAAATGGGGAAGCCAAGGACATCTAACCAGAATGGCAAGAAAAAAGTAACCAAGAATAATAATTTAAGAAGCTTATGGGACAAAATTAAGGGTAACAACAGCCATGGGTACCTGAAGAGGCAGAAAGAGAAGTTGAAAATATATTTGAAGAAATAATGATGGAAAACTTACCTAACCAGGTGAAGGAAATACACATACAACCCTAGGAAGCTCAGAGAGTCCCTCAAAAATGAACCCAAAGAGGCCCACATCAAGACACATGATAATTAAAATGCCAAAGGTTAAATATAAATAATTCTAAAAGCAGCAAGAAAAAAGCAATTAGCTATCTACAAGGGAACGTCCATAAGACTGACAGCTGATTTCTCAAAAGAAACTTTTTAGGAAAGACTTGGCACAAAATATTCAAAGTGATGAAAACCAGATCTACAACTGAGAATATTTTACCCAGCAAAGCTATCATTTAGAGTCGAAGGACAGATAAAGGGCTTTCCAGACAAAACTGAATTAAAGGAATTCATTGATACCAAGCCAAGTATTACAGGAATTGTTGGAGGGACTTTTTAAGAAGAAAAACATGTATCAAAAACATGAATAAAGAATGATAATGACTACATATCAACGAGTACCTCAAATGGAAAAGAATTAAGTGTTCCAACCAAAAGATAGAGTGGCTGAATGGATAAGAAAATGAGACTCCTACGTGTGCTGCCTAAGAGAGACTCACTTCAGATTAAAAGACACACAGACTAAAAGGAAGGGAATGGAAAAAAATACTGCCCTGCTGGACCTAAAGGGTACTGAACTGAATGAAGTCAGATATAGAAAGACAAAAACCATATGGTATCACGTACATGTGGAATCTAAAGAACAAAAGAACAACAACAAAATGGAAACGAACTCATAGAAACAGAGACTATTCTTACGGCTACTAGATTGGTGGCAGGCTTGGGAAGGATGATGAAAAAGGGCAAAGGGATCAAGAAGTACAGATGAATAGATACAAAATAGTCATGGAGATAAAGTGTACCATAAAGAAAATAGTCAACAATGTTGTAATAAATACGTAAGGGGGAAGAGGGGTACTAGATTTAGTGCAGTGATCAGTTTGTGAGTTCTATAGATCGTTAATCTATGCTGTTCAACTGAAACTAATATATTATTGTATGTTAACTATAACTGAAAAAAAAAAACCTCATTGAATTGTACAATGTAAATATGAGCAATTATCTATTATAATTAATAAAGCTGGGAAAAACACAGTTCAATTTTTGGACAACTGCATATTAGGAAATTATAATTAATTTTGTTAGGTACATTTATTTAATTACATAGAAAAAGAACTTGTTTTTAGAAACGTATCATAAATGAAGTGCCCTGATGTCTGTAACTTACTTTGAACAGATTACATACACATCCACACAAAGCAAACATAAAAATTTTTAATTGTTAAATATGCATAAGGTAGATAGATGGGTTTTTGCTGTACTCCTTCTTCTGCTTTTCCATACAAAAATATAAAATGATAGTTTTTACTCATTAAATTTATTTCATGACTCACTAATGAATTTCAATTCTATCTGAAAAACAGTGCTTTATAATTAAGAAAAACACAAGTCATTTGTTTTCATGTTTGCGAATTATATTTAAGGAGGTGTTAAAATACTGAATGTTCTGTGGTTACTTCCTGGCCAATGGGTCAATAAAGATTTAATTTTCTATTTCTGTGAGTCTACTAATCTCTGCTTTAAAATCCTTTCTACGAACTTGCAGGAAGGTATAAGATCAAGGACTTTTTTTTGCTTGCAGAGATTTCAGAATCAGAATTTATCCTAGGATTTCTCATCTGAAGAATAATCTTTGTGGTAAATGGACTACATTTGGGAATGGCAAGAGTTCAAGACAATACACTGAAACTGAAAATGTCATTATAAACATGTACACTGGTTAAAACTTTTCCCTTCCTTCTCCTTGGTTCTAATAAAAAAACAAGTTCCATAAGCAGAGTCAGTAACACCTCATTTAACTGACAATAAGAGAAGTGTTATAAATGAATGAAAGAAATTTCTAGATAATTAAATTCTTAACCATTTAAGGGCAAACATTTTCAGTCTTGCTGATTTTTTCTGAATTTCTAAATTCCTAAGACTGTTCTTCCATTGACTGGGGTCATCCATATGATCAAGTTTGAATTGTGACACAGCATCGTGACCACAGGAAGACATCAGGGGATCTGGGGTCTAGGAACTTTTGAGCTTCACATCCCTCATTTGAGAAAACAAGGTGGTTGGACTTTGCAACTCCTATGGCCTTTGCAGCTCTTATATTCAACAATTCTGTTAATACTAGGTCTATAAAGCTGGTAACCCTAAGCACATACCAATGACCACAAATTAGATATTCACCCCTTCCTTTTAATGTCTCTCCAAAATGAAAATTATGCAAAAACAGTTAAAATCCATATGCAGCAAGGACAAGGAACAAACGACTATTAGCAGAACAGCATAGATGAATCTCTTGTATGTCATAATAAAAGAAACCACACACAAAATGTGCTTGCTGTATGACTCCAGGAATACGGAGGTCAGAATAGTGGTTACTCCTGCAGGGGGCAGGGAGAACGATTTGCCAGAAGGTAGCATAAATGAGTGGTGGGTGCAGACAACGTTGGGTGCACGCACAGGCAAAAATCATCCAACTGTACAACTGCACATTTAAGATGTATACACTTCAGTGCAAGTTATTCCTCAAAAAAATAATAAAAAAAATCTTAGGCAATGAAAATACAGGAGCTGTCAAAATCACTACTTTATCTTCACAGAACCTATAACATTGCAGGCACTCAATAAATGTCATTTAACATACAGTATTGTCAATTCCAGCAGAAAAAGAACTTTAATTTAATTAGAGTGATTCATATTGCATTTTGTTAGTTCTTTAACATTCTAAAAGTTTTCAAAACTTTCATGACATCACCTAGTTGACATTTGTTTTTAGTACCAGCCTAAAAAGAGCAAATGTACAAACACAGAAAGAGAGTAGACATCTGTATGGCATACTGGCAGGGAATTAATATCTGTGGTGTTACTAAATACCTCAACTCAGATTTAGATGCAAAAATAATCTTAAATTCTGCAAAATAGAGCAAAATCCTAAATACCATGTTAATGCAGATTGCAAATGTACTGGTTCATTACATAATAAATTATTTACAAAGCCAGTGTTTCTCAAAGAGGCTGAATTTAATTAAAGCACACAAAGGACAATTAGGGCTTTCTCACTTACTTAGTTTTATGATAGTTAACGAAATTGATTATTTTAGGTTCCAAACCTAAAATATAGAATTTCCACTTCAAAAATGTTTTCTTCTGGGCATCTTTTGTGAGCCAGGCAGTATGCTTAAAGCACTGAAATCAGAAAGGTGAGTATGATAAACTACTGTAGGTGTCTGGCAGGGAGACATACAGAACACATGACTATACAATGTAGTTAAGTACTTCAAGGGCAGAGAGAGGCAGAAATAAGTATCCAGAAGGTTTCATGGAGATGGCTTCTAAGGAAGTGATATTTGACTTGAACTTAGAGAAGGAGGCTCAAAAATCAACCAATAGAGCCTAGGCAAGGAACACAGACAAAAAGTAGAATATTTAGGAAACTAAAAGTTTCTTGGGAGTCCAGAATTTAGAAGGATTAAAGGGGTCATTCTAATTTAGAGTAGGATTGAGGGCTGGGGCAAAAAAGAGAGGAGGTATGAGACTTTAAAGAATATAGATAGCCTGAGGGAGGCTCTGTAAACCATGCTGGACTTCACACATTACCATGCAGGCAAGGGGAAGTAAGTGGGAACTTTTTTAATCATAAAAATAAAATACTGAGATAAAGAGAGGCTGAAATATCAAAGAGTAGGGTGAGAAAATCACCTATAAAACCTTCCCTTAAAAAATACATTGTTTAGATTCTTATTAATTTTTTAAAAATACAGAATTATGGCTATACTGTACACAGGGATTTCAGGTTCGGTTCACGTGCTGCATGAAGTCACATAAGAAGCATGTGTTAATGATTCTGGAGGATGTGGTCAGTGTGTGTCTGTACACTCACACTGCACTGCATAGCAACACTACGTAGGCCTCCATTTGGGAGGCAGGGATCACGTAACCAGACCCACTTATAAAAAAACAAAAACAAAAACAAGCAACAAAAAAACCCCCACATCATTCGAAGGTAAGGACAGCTGAGTTCTCATCTAACCTAATATTCTCCATTGCACAATGGAAAACCAGGTGTTTTGTCTCAAATACATGATCGGTAATTTATTTCATTTCCACTCATCTCTCTTCTGGGGACCTGAAATGCTAAACAAACTCCAATTATCACAGCCCTAAAGTTTCCTTCCTTCCTTCAAATCAGAGGGCTCCATAGATGACAAAGGACAAAAGTTTTATCTCGAATGAAAGAAAAGGCAGACATTAAAGATGACTTCCCTGAAGGGTACAATTCCTTGTCTTTCATTCATGAATTAAAAAGAGAAATCCTTCAGTGTACGCTTTAAGTCATATTCTCCTCATTCGAAGCCATAGTTACAGAAAATATCCCAGATGCTTCTGACTATAGGAAAGCACCAGGGAACCCCTATTGACACTATCAAGTTCTGTATGAACACACACACACACACACACACACACACACACAAATTAGGTTGGGAAAAGGGGTGAAAAAGTATGAAGTAGAGAATAGTCTGGAAAAATTTCAAAAAAAAAAAAAAGCCAGATTTTTCTCTTTACTGGGAACCATAATGAACCAAATCCTGGTCTGTACCTGGCTTAGAGCCCTAATTTCCCAAGAGACTGTAAGGACTCGGATAGGACACCTGCTCTGAGCTTATAGCAGAATTGCCTGGGTGCAGCATTCTGTAGGAAAACATTAATTATATGCCCAATGGGAAGAATATCATTCTTTTTAAGAGGCTTTACTCATGCCTAGTTCCCTAAGATATATGAATGATGGGTTTTTGTTTTGTTTTGTTTTATATCGGGAAAGCTGATGAACTCAATAAGACTCCAAGGGCTGCTAACTGCATAATAGTATTTCAGTGTGGTGCACTTTATTAATTTGACTCAGTCCACCTACATTATTTAGCATTTCAAAATGTTAGAGGCCCATCTGTTCAAAATTCACCACTAAGAACATTATGAAACCTCATTCAGACCAAGATTATTACCCTGAATTTGATGAAGTGGAATTTCTTTCATTTCTATATTTGTTGATGCCTCTGATGTCATTCATTACTTTAGATGTTTTTTAACTGACGTTTTATGGATAAGGTCATTGTAAATATAACTGTAAGTGCCACAGTCCCTGCGGCAGAGATAAGCTCTGCTCTATTGCTTTTCATCCTGAATAAACATGTAGTCAACAATCAGTAAATATATACTTCATATTATAGGGCTGACTCAAAAGTGTTCAATCATATCTAAATCAGAGTCGAGGGTATGTTTATTTTATTAAGGGCACATCATTCAAAAGAACCAACTTTATACATAAATAGTGGGAAAGTGACTAACATAATTAGGCAAGAATTAAATGACAAGCGGATTTGGGCATCATCATTTATTTTCCACTTATATGGCATCTTTCATCAGAAATTTCAATAAATCTTTCCAAATGTTCTAGTCTCAACCTGGGATATGATTATCTGAAAGCGTTACAAATCTGTTCTGAATTTCACACTAAACTGACAGTCATTCAGTCTTTAGGACTCACTGCTAAATCTTCCCACTCCTTTGCCTCTCACATCACTAAGTTTGCTGTCTTTTTTGGTATTCTCTCCAACACCTAACCCTTCCTTTCTCTCCAACACCTGATACCTGCCTGGTCTAGGTCTTTTATACTGCACATCTGCAACAATCTCAGCCCCTCACGGTGGTCACCACTTAGGTTGTCTACAGGAGGAGGTCTAAATTCTGTTAGTTACAGTCAAGGTCCTCCATGTCTGAGCCCAACATGTCTCTCCCCAGATGTTGTACTCACACCCTTACTTGGACCAAATGGTTCTTGACCAGAACAACATGCCCAGATCATTTCTACTAGCTCATCTTACCTTTAAAGCTTATGTGCGCCCCTCCATGCATGGAGTCTTAGCACATCTTCCACCTCTATGTACCCAGTGCCTACCCAGGCACCAGTGGCCTGACAGATGTTTGACATATTTTGTCTTTCTTTAATCCTCACCCCAATTCTGCAAGTTACGTTTAGTCTATCATGACGAGTATCAAACAAATCAAGGACCTTGACATGGTCATATACTAGTGAGTGATGAGCTAGAGTTTGAACTCCGGTCTCACTTCATAGCCTGTGTTCCTTCCAAAACCTCAGGCTTCCTGGAATGCCATCTCCCACCCTCTACTTACAAAAAGCTTAAGGATCCTTAAGAGTCTGGCTCAATTAATCTTTTCCATACAGAATCATTTCTTATCACCTCCAATCCAGGAATCAGCACTTACTCAGAACTCTTGCTGCTCCTTCCTGTTGCACTAAATCCTCTATTGCCTTGCATCAGTACCTCATTCTCTGTCCCTCCCCGCCCATTTGTGCAGTCCCAGAGCCTCGTGTTCTCTCTTGAACATAGTAGGCACTCACCTGTCTAATAACTGAGTTGTTTTGTTCTTTGATATTATTTTCTACAGGTAAAATTCCATATCTGGTAGGATAATTTCAGTAACTAAATAAAAGAAATTCAATAATTGGGGCCTTTCTGAGGTCACAAACTAAGCAGATCAGAAGACAGGGCTAATTTGGTGGCTTAAAAATGTTATCAAAGACCCAAGCTCTTTCCATTTTTCCATTTCACTATCAGGATCTGCTCGTTCCTTTGTGGAGGCAAGAGAATGACTACAGTGCCAAGAACCGCACGTAGACACTTTCTGGCTATAGATGAGTATACTGCTCTTCTTATTTCACTAGGGAAAAAAACATTTTCCAGAAACTCCTCAGATTTCCCCTTAGGTCCCTTTGGCCAGAACTGAGCCATATGTCCATGCACTCGTTGCAAGGGAGGCTGTGAAGCAGTAACATTTCCAGCCTCTACCTCAGGAACTGGCTCTGCCAGCCAGATAGAAAAGGAAGGAAAATGGTGTTTGGAGAGGGTATTGACAGAGTCTGCAAACACCATTAGAGGAATATTAATGCAATGGTAAGCTCTTGAAAATTCTCTATGTCCAAAAAGATGAATTATCATAAGACAGGTCTGCTTGTCAGATTATAACAAATAATCTCAAACAATCCATTACGATAGGATTTGTTTGCACTAGAGGTAGGAGAAAATTGGAATCTCCCAGTTCTTTAGCCAATAAATTGTAAAAACATCCCTTTTCCTCAGATTCTTAGTTAAATATCACAATCTCTTCCATCATCATGACCATCACAGGAAGGAAAGGTAAGGAGGGGAAAAAAACTAGCTTTGTTGAGCTTCCATACAGTTCTCCAAATACATTACAACAGACAAAAATATTCAAGAGATTTAAAGAGCAAAAATGGAGAACAAAGTGTTTCCAGGTCTTTGCCTTTTCTGCTATTCTTTGCTGCTTTTAACAGGATAGTCTGCCTTATATCATTGCTACCATCTGTTTCCAATTCTGGAATCAGCACACACACCCATCAATGGGGGAACCACTTAAAAAAAATTCTAATACAATGGAAAACAATGCAGCCATTTAAATAGAGGTGGATCCGAATGGATCTCACAGGAAGCTGTCCAAGCTAAACTGTTAAGTGAGAAAAGCAAGATACAGAGCATGTTACAGTACACACTCATTTGTGGTTCAAAAAGGGGTGGTGGTGGGGTTTACATAAATGTATACAAGTGTACTCTATATGGAAATTTTTAGAAGGATATTAGGAATTGTGAATGGTAGTTATCTCTGAGGAATAGGACTGGGAATCTGGGACCAGAAACACTTTTTATTTTATATTCTCTTTTTGGCATAGTTTGTTTTTGTTCATCTTATTTTAATATTTTTTAAAAAGTCCTCAGTGCCTACATCCTCAAAGTGAGATGTATTATCCAAATACAGGCAAAATTTCATTAGCACACTCAAGATACTTGTTTCCTCTTAGGACCTTTGATTTTACTAGTAATAGCAAAATAACTGGCCTCAATAATCAAGATAGTAAGCATTTCTGTAATGCAAACTAACTTGATAATTTAGCATGTGCAATTACTTTTAGGAAAGCTCCCTACTGAAAAGAGAGCTTTAAATCCAATTTCTTAAAGAAGTAAAATCATGTTTTAAAAGGTAGTTCTAAAAAGTTTTTATGGAACTGAGCTGGAATTGCCAAGTCATTAACTTCAGTTTCCAAATAAAATCCCATAAAAAATCATGTATATTGATGTTACATCATTCTTATATAACTTTGCACAAAACACTGTCTCCTCAAGGTACCACTGCTACTGAAACACTTCTACCAAGAACTCAGTTTCTAAACACTCATACTTGAATCTGTATTGTGTGGGTGATGATGCTTTCCAGACAGGCTCTTCATGGGAGCCTCACAGGAGCACATGGGCAGCCCGCGACAGGCACAAATGTCTCTATCCATGGTGGCCAAGGAGAGTCACAGAGTCCATCCATCTAGTGACTATCTGCATCTAGCTCACGTGTCTCCTGAGGGTTATGTTTTATCTGTGATTCTCAGGTTTTAAAGTTTGGTTTTACCCTTCAAAATGGTTTCTGTAACAACTACAAAAAGCAATAAAGCTAGCTCCTAAAGGCTGAAGTTTCTCAGAAGTCAAATAGGACGAAACTTCCATTAAAAAAAAAATTTGTTTTGAAAGTAAAAAGAACATAATTGGATTTGCCTTCACTCTAGCATAATATACTATTAACAAGTTAAAAGCTCAAATTGCAATTATTGTTGTATCCTGGATTGAGATATCTTAGTCTTTTTTAATGACCAAAGAGATATGGTCATTATAAAACTTAAAACTTTATGAAGTATTAAGTGAAATATAAGTGTCAACAACCTACAAAAATTTGAATAGACACTTCACGAAAGGAGATCTACAGACGGCAAAGAAGTACATGAAAAACGTACATCATTAATTATTAAAGGAATGAAAATTTAAACTACTCATTAGAAGAGCTAAAATTAAAAGGTTCGATCATGCCAAATACTGGCAAGGATATAGAGAAACTGGAATGCTTGTACAGTGCCTGTGGGTCATACAATAACTTCAGAAACCAATTTTGCAGTTTCTTAAAAAGTTAAACATTCACCTACTTATGATCCACCCATTCTACTCATAGGTATTTACAAAAAAGAAATAAAAGCATATGCAAATACAAGGCTGGTATATAAATGTTCCTAGTTTTATTTGTAATAGCCAAAAACTAATAATTCAAATGTCCCTCAGCAGATGGGTGAAAAGTAAATAGTGATTTCATTCATATGGCACAATGATATTCAGCAATTAAAAGGAATTAACAATTGATATGCTTAACAACATGGATGAATCTCAAATTAATTTTTCTACATGAAAGAAGACCAAAAATAAGACATATTGTATGATTCCACTTATGTAAAATTCTGGAAAATGCAAACTTTTAGTGACAGAAAGCAAATCAGTGGTTGCCTGAGGATGGAGAACAGAGAAGGAAGATAGAGAGGGATTATGAAGAAACGTGAGGAGACTTGAGATAATGGATATATTCACCATTGTGACTGTTGCGATAGTTTCATAGGTATAAATATGTCAAAACTTATTAAATTGTACACTTTGAATATGCGCAGCTTATTGTATGATAATTATCCTGCAATAAAAATATTAAATATGAAAAAATAATAAAAGAAAATTTTTTGACGGTTCTAAGCATTTTAAGTGAATCAATGGTGAAATTGGTTACAAGGTATCTGGAATGTTTACATTTAATGAATTCTTAAAACATTAAAAACTGGCATTTGAACATGCATTATTTCCTAGAGACCCAGAAACTCCATTCCTAAGAACAAATGACCATGTTTGGAGAGTGCACTGAAAATATCATAGCAGCAATGCTCACAACAAAAAACACTAACAAGTAACAACCAACCAGAAATAACTCAAAGGTCTACAGGGAATAGGAAGATTATATATGGTGACAGTGTGCATTTGTAAAGTAGAATGAAATGAACCATCGCTACAACAATTAAAATGGACAAATCTTAAGCAAGTCAAAGAAGACGTGCAGTATGAATTCCACTTCATAAAGGTCAAATCCAGGAAAACTCTTGTTTAGGTACAAACACATAGATGGTAAAATGACAGAAAAAGCAAGGGCATGATTAACACAAACCTTATGACAGCATAAACTCTTGGGGGTGGGGAGGGAGACGTGTGGTGGAGAGATATATAAGCAGGGAAAAGGTCAGAGGATCAAGTTAAATTTCTTATTCTGGGTTTTAGGTACAAGGGTATTTCATGTTACTTTAAAATGGGATATATTCTATGTGTAGTATTTTACAATTTACAAACATTTAAAAATGAAAACTATGGAAAAACTTACACAGTAAAATACAATAAAGTGTGCATGAACGTGTTCTGCATGAACGTGTTCTGTTTAAGTTACACAATGAACAACGTCTTTTAATCCTATTGCTCTCTCTGCCTCTATACTTAACTCTTTGGGTAGCATGTTAAAATCTTAATTTAAGGCCCTACTTACATTGTGATGCGACTCAAAGGCCCCCAGGCCACCATGTGCAATGGGTCTTGACATAATCTTCCTGGGTCATTATCCTCACTAGTTCACAGGAATGTGAAAGATGTAGTCAGAAGGAAGCCCCCAAATTTCCCCCAGGCAGCCTGTAAACAACCGAAGCTGGCACTTTAGGCAACCCACTCCTTGGTCACCTGGAGGAGGAGAGTGTCAGGAGAGGCTGGCCTACACTAAGAGGGCTTTTCCAGAGGAGCCTGGCAGAAAGAGACCCCTTCTTCTATCCTTTTGAACAGCCTCAGGCAATGCTCTAGCAGTCTGGGCGGCAGTTTTCCCAAATTCCAACTGAAACCATGCACGCCAATCTCTGTCAACTGTTGCACTATAAGGCTATGAAGATGTTTTGCCGTTAGAACAACTGGCTCTCCAATATATATGTATATATATATTTATTTATTTAACAGAAATTGAATCTCTAAGATGCAAAGGAGCAAATGATAAGCAGCAACTCTTAAAAATTTCTGCACCCCTCTCCCACTCCCAATTGTTTTAGTTTCTAAACTCTAGGGATCAGCAATAAAGCCCCCTTTCATGACATTCTAGACAAACCTGTGATGCAGAACTCACTGAAATAAAATGACCTGAATTAATAAACATGTTCAAACATTTCAATGTCCAGGAATGAAAGAAAGATTCTATTTATTTTATAGCAATATACTGAAGTCTTCTATGACACAGACACACACACATAGCCACAAAGCGAATATGGATTTCCCATGACATCAGCAGCTTGCATGGGCAGAGTTCCGGCGAAATGGAACCCTCACAGCCTCACAGGGAGCCCTGCATCTATCACCATGAAGTGGGTGTCTGAGGATGGCCAAGGGCCCTGATTCTTTAGACCTACACTACGTTTCCCCGTTGCCGCTTCCTCCCAACCCACAGCTGGGAGGCTGCCACCACATTTTCTTTCTCACAGTAGGCTGACAGTGGCTGACACTGTCACATGAAGTCAGTTTTATGAAGTCTGAAGTTTTCCAGGAAGGGAGGACTCAAAGATATCCACTTGCCAAAAGACTGGATGTTAAAGTACAAAGTTAGCTCAACTCAGTCTGGCCAGACTCATGATTACTTTCAAATTGACAGGAAAGTGGGAGGAGAACTGGCTCTTTTCCAGCCAGTAGCCCCGCGCACTCGAACCCAGATATTTGTTCATCTGTTAAACCAACCACACACGTTGGATTTACATTTTTAAAGCACCAAACAATAAGGAGTTTGGTGGTTCATTAGGAGGTTAGGCAGTCAAATACCTAGAAACCTGCTGAGAAATTAGGGAGGGATTTGAGTAAACACAAAGACAAATATTAAGAGCACAAAAATAATTTGTATTTCAAGTATCTAACAGAATATTAATGACCACAAAGCTCTACAATACATATTCATGCAGTCTGTTGAAATGGAGAGCAGTGAAGAGACTTACCAAACTCCACACAACAAAGCAGGAAGCAGACTAGCTCACCCTTCTGCCCGAGAAGCACTTGGTCTGCAAAGCAGGCAGGCTAGATACTCCAACGGCACGTCCATATGACTCACCTTGGACTCTGGAGATATTGCTCACATATCTCTATGCTTGTCTTAAAGAAATTCCCCACCCTGCACGTAATAATACACTGTGTTCAACCCACTGCTGGACAAATGGATTCTCTGTGCTGCCCAAAGAAACGACACACATTCTGTATCTATGCAGGGAGGCAGACTAGAAGGGAGTCCTGTTATCACACAATGCTGGGATTGTAAGAGAGCCATAGAGGACGTTTGGTCGGGCACTCCACGTTTACAAACAAGGAAATGGGCTCAATTCAACAAACTCTGGGCAGAGACAATGGAAAGCAGTGAACTGAACGCAGGCAACCCCAACATGAATGAGGGCATAATGAGAAGTAGTCCAAGTGCCTAGGGAAGGGCAGTGGCTTAAAGGCAGTAAGTGGAATCAGAAGACTGTCCTCTGTTGCCTCACTCATGATACAGATGCTCACTGGTGCCGCTGCGTGCCAGGCACAGCGAGGCATACTAGACTTGCAAAGGGGCACAGCCCTTCAGCCCCTCGGTCTAGTGGCAAGGAAAACAATGACAGCCAGTGATGAGTGCCATGAGAGGTGCACATTGTATAATAAGGCAGCACTTGGGAGGGCCAGCATGGGGGAAGAAAGAGAGAATAGGAAGGGGACGAGTTTTGCATAAGGCAGGGAGAAACAGACTTGTCAGTAAGATTTCTGAATCCAGACAGCAGAAAAGGATCTGGAGGATACAGTGTAAGACCAAAAAGGCAGGGGAATAACCTGGTTGGCAGACAAGGACCAGACCTTGAAAGTTCTAGTTAAATCATGCTAAGATATTAGGATTTCAGTTGAAAGGCCCTGTGGCAGGTGCTGAAAGGGATTAGGATGACAGTTTCAGACAAGCCTTTCTGAGGCAGCAGGAAAGGAAATGCCATTTCAGTGCAGTGGCCTGGAGCCTGCTGTATGTAGTAATCAAGAGTTCGCGAAGGCTGGGTGTAGGGTGGTAGCGGGGAAAAAGAATAGTGTTTCAAGTGTAGGAAGGAGGCAGCATCAAAAGGACTGACAGCAATTGGCTGTGAGGACTGAGGGGAGGGGAGAGTCAAGGAAAACCCCACTTCTGTTTTTCATTCCTTCTGGTGGCCAGTGATATCGATCAGAAGACAGGCAACTGAGAGACAGGAAGACTGGAGAGTTGGGGTAGAGGAGGATGCCCCTTCAGACATGATGAATTTGAGGTTCCTGTGGGACATTAAGCACTAATGTCCAGAGGAATGCTCAAAGAGACAAAGGGGCTAAAGAACAGAATTCGAGCCTGCAGGGACAGTGCCCTGGGCAATTTACTGAAAGGATATGAGTGGACTTGAAGGTCAGGCAGACCTGATCAACTCCCTCCCGGCTGTGCCATTTAGTAGCTGCATGACCTTGGGCAAGTAAATTAATCTTTTTGAGACTCTAGTTTCATCTGAGGGAATACCTTCTAGAAATTAATGAGATCAGAAAAAGACCTCCTGTCATGCCAGACACAGAAGACATTTAATAGTTTTCTCTTGCCCCTTTGTGATCATATACCACTTTGTACTATAATATATTTGAATGCTCACGCTGACAAGATTACAGCTTTCTTGTTGTCACAGTCACTCATCTTTATACCCATTTTGACATTCCTTGTATGGACAGATTCTCTACTATTTGAATTGCCATAAATCATATAAAAAACTCAGGCCGGAATGGTCCAAGGGACCAGAGGTTTCCTGCCCTTGACATTAAATAACTAATGCAAAGATCTCAAAATTGTTATGTGGTTTAAGTAGTACTGGTTTAATTGTGTTGGGGATTGAGATGGGAGAGAAAAGGGCAATGTAGTTTAGAAAAAGAGAGAATTTTGTCAGTATGATTAAAGCCTACTCAAAATCAACAGAACTTTACTTTTTGTGTAAAACTACTGTAATATTTAAGAGTTAAAATGTCTACCAAAGTTAATACTGCATAGCCTCTATCCTGTGGCTCAGGTCAAGTACAGGCCTTAAATAAATGTCAAATAATAAATTCTAGAAAATGGATCGGCCCTAAAACAAAATGTTACATCAAAAGCATGCTGTTTATCTAAGAAATATCTTCTTTCTTTGCTTATTTTGCTTATTCTATTTATAACTTAAAAAGACCATTTTAAAACCACAATAAGACTTAAAAACCAGACTGACCATTACTAAGGCTAGGCCTAAAGAATTAAATTCCACATAGCCAAACCTGAGCAAATTGGAGCCCTTCAACTTTGGGCTCTAATTTGTCTCACCTATTTTTATGGTGCCTTCCTAGTCTGAAAATATCTTGGTTCCTGGGTATTTTATTTCATTTCCAACTTACCTATTAAAACATATTCATGATCACTTGTTCCTTCCTACTACCTGATCCTTCCTTGGTAGCTACATATTTTCATTCTTTCATCCATAGTGCATACCTACACTTCATGTTCTGTGTCAGTCCGAAATATCTCACACACACACACAAAAATATCCATGAAATGTCTAATATAAAATTCCTTGACAACTGTCTCAAAGCTCTCTATTCATCTGCCTCATTTAATCATTTGACTAAACACAAAGAATGGTTTTTGATCCAGAGCTATAGTCTTTGGAACTTGTTTTATTCCTGGCTGTCTTTGACCTGGCCACATGTGGTATGGCTCAAGCATGACCAGCCTGAGAAGGCACTTTGGTCCCTAAGTGTTGAGGAAGTACCCTCTCTGGCCCAATGTGCCTAGCTCTGACCTGAGGTTCTTGCTGCTTTCAGATTTTCTAGACTCTGGATAGCTCCCTTTAAACTCACAACATACCTGGCCATCCCTCTAGGCCAACCATTTAAGATCTGACATCTACTAACAAGATACTTTCCCACTCCTTCCCTGCCTTGAATAGACTTGAACTCCCCAGACTTGAACAGACTCAACCAATTATTTTGGTTCTACAAGATTCTCTCCTATCCTGTTGCTAGTAGGAAGCAAAATGAAGGCAGCCAAATGGCCAGATTAGATGGTATCCGCCACACTAAACCAGCAACATCCCCATGCCACCTAGCTCCTGATTTGAGTAGTTACTCCCCAAACACTCAGGAGATGGGTGAAGTCTGAGTGAGCAACTACTGAGACATAATTTTTTCAATTTAAACATTACTTTGAATCACACACACAGACACCCTGTGACTCACATTAGAGGTGTCGCTTCAAATGAAGAGCATCTCATCACCATAATGCTTCACTCAAAACTGCCCTACAGCATCACCAAAGGAGCAGGTCACATCCAGGAAACAGTTTATCATAACATACAGCATGATTTTCTCACTATCGCATTCTGCTCCAGGGCTGTCTTACTCTCTTCAGAGCCCCGTTCAGGTTCAGCAACCTTGTTACTCAGAGCACTCTCCTTAAAAATTCAGAGCTCTACTTGCTTTACTAAGCCTTTCCCTATCCCCTTTACCCTCTGAACACCTTACATCCTTTTACATTTTCTTTACCTTATGAAAGCCCTGAAATGAGTCTCAGGTCTTGTTTAAGTAGAAAAGGGTAGTTATTTAACTGCTTAGCTGCTTACCTGCTATACCAGAATCAACCGGGGCAGGAAAGTCTTTTGAAAACAAAGGTTTCCCTAGTAAATGGACGTGACCCTTTGGAAGGACATTCGTTCTCAATTATCTTTATTTAAAAGACACAATCCCCTTGACCCAACAATTTTGCTTTTAGAAATTTATCCATAAATGGTTACAGAAAAAGATGTACAAAAATAGTGCAGTATTACAAAGCAAAACAAACTTAGGGAAAAAAAAATCACCCTAGAAGAAACTGAAATTATCAATAAGAGACTCTCTAAAGAAATAATGGATATATACATTTGTGCAGAAAACATTTCTGTAAAGATGTATAAGTAACAACAGCACTTATCTCTAGGGATAAGGACAAGTTGGAAGGAAAGACCTCATATTTTTTGCCTTATGCCCTTTATTGCTATGGGACTTTTCCTTCAGACTTGTACTTTGTACATTAATTTAGTTAACAGGAAAAAAGTGAACCTTCATAATTTAGACTTAGATGGATGATCTAAACTCTTCATTTAACACTGCTATTTAATCTTTGTTAAACAGGAAAAAGAACAAAAGAAGCACAAATAGAAACTCTATAGGGTAGATTTATATTAAAATGTGTTTGCTCCAGCAATTAATGATTTCATCATTAAACTTTAGGAACCCTAGTCTTAGAATCTCAGCTTAACACACACAAGGCTCCTGCTGTGTGTGTTACAGTCTCTTCTACAATCTAAGCAGCTCGACTGGACCATCTTCCTGAACATGTGCGTTTACACTTAAGGCAGTTTTTACTGGGGCCTGGGAGTCCAATCTTTGTATTTTTTTTAGCAAGCTGGCCAGGTAATTCCTATGCTGTTGGTACTGCCTCATGCACACCAGAAGTAACTATGCTTAGCAAACACTATGTCTTATCCAGAGGAAGCAAGTCAGCACGGAGCAAAAAATTCTATGATTAAAGGTGTTCAGTACTGCACAACTCCAAGGTTTTAAAAACAAATAACTTTTTAAAAACACTGATAGGGAGCTTGGAGCTAGCACTGGGTGCAAGCAGAACCCTCAGGCCCTTCCATCAATGCAGCTCACCTGGCTCATTTGAGATGGTCAGGAGCAATATGTGAGCCACCTCTGGGGCTGGAAGGGAGCTCGAACAGTGCGGGCCACTGCTTTTCAAAATATGGCTGTAATCACCTGATTCCTGAGACCTGCCTGGGCACAGGGTTCGGGGCAGAACCTGGGGATCTGCATTTAGACAGCTCTTTCTCTCCCTCCCAACCCTACCCCATTCTGTGACCACAGAAAGTTTGCTAACTGCTCAGCTAGTCTGGCATTACTTTAACCTCGGACTGTAAGATCACTTGAGGCTACTGCCACTCTAGCCCCACCCCAGATCTAGTGAATCAGAATCTGTGAAACCAGGGCCTCAGGTTATTATTACAAAAACGGAAGTTTGAGAAACACCAATTTAGGTCAAACTCTTCTTTTCAAGATAAGGAAGCAAGCCCAAGAAGTTAAATAATTTTCCCAAGGACTTAACAGCTGATTACTGATAGCGGGGACACCCAAAACTGGGTGAGCTAATTCTTTCCTCTTAAACCGATACTAGTTATTATGTTTATCATAGGTATCTGTGAAGTTTCTGATTCACCATGAAGAGGCCGAAAGTAAATGACTAATGAAGTGTGCACCCAGTGGGCATGTCAGAGTGTGCCACTGATTTAAAGGGTGGCTGACGCCATAAGGCGGTCTGATCTTTCACTTTCAGTATTGGGAAGAGGAAAAATATAAAACAGCACATCTGATGACAGAAAAGTATATGCAGCCCCAAACATTTATAGTCAGGCGAGGATGATTTGAAATCCTCAGAGCTCACTATCTTGGTCAACTATTAAAACATGAGCAAAAGAACTCTACAAATCACCCCCTTTTCGTTACAGCATCAGCCTGCACCTTGCTGCGGGGGGGGGGGGGAAAGAAAGGACAGCTCCTAGAGGGAGTCTACAGCCTCCTCCTGGTACCAGCGTCTCTAAACCCATAAACGAGAAACATAGATGGGAAATGAAACACCCAGCTGGGAAAGCACACAGCAAGCTTTAATTTGGGGAGAGTTCAATCAAGTTATAATTGCTTCTAATTGGCCCTCCCACACGGTCTCACAATTTACAGCTGTAATCAGTTTCACAAAGAATGTGCCACATTTCTTTTCTACCTTTGAAATCAGAATCATCTCCAGTTAGGTTCTTACCATTACTATTTTGATTTAAAAAAAAATTTACCAACATAGAAAAAAGGATGAATGACTGAGTAAAAAGCAAGATGTAGACAGATCTTTTGAAAATAATCACTGACCCCTATGACCTAATGATAACCCAGTGGGATTCAAATTTATAATGAAGAATAATGCCAATTCAGGAAACCTTTCCGTTCCAGGACACATGACCCAAAAAACACATTCATCTGGTTGGACATTTTCCATACTCTGATTTTTATCTTTCTTGGCACACTCGACTCTCTAATAAAGTCATAACCCTTTGTTGCCATGGAATCCAATCAGACATGGAGCCTGTTACTATGACTTCCTTGCGGGTCTAAAAAAAGACCTAGTGACCAAAAGAACATCCCTTTCTTAAATTTTTTTTTTCTAAGGCCTAGAGATTCCAAGAAGAATCCAACCCTTTTATGTTCACTGAAGTTTAAACTTCCATGCAGGCTAACTTGAACTCTTGAGCCAAAATAAGCCGATGTTTTATAAATAATTTTCAGCTGGGCCATTCCACAGATGATTTTATAAATAAGTACCTGGCAAAAAGGGTGAAAATATTCTTAGGATTTCTTTTATTCTAGGTAAGCTTCCTGAAATTTGAGTACCTGTTTAACAAACATGTGTCAATCAGCAGCTACCAAACTGCAATATTCATTTCCACCAATACTTAATTTTTGCCAAGAGCTCATTATCTCTCTGTAAAGAAAAGATCAGGTAAGCAGTGCAAGCGCCCCTGTGTCCTGCCATATTTGGAGCTAGACTAAACCTGTAGTGAAAAATGTCTGAGACTAATAGCAGAGCTACCTAAGGAAAGAGAATTAACATTTGTTGAGTGCCTACCATGAGCTGAGCACTTCCGTGTCGTTTTGAGACTCCTGCAACAGAGGCACTTACACATCTCTGCTTTGCAGATCAGACACCCAAGCTTAGGGAGCTTAAGTAGCTTGCCATGCTAGAATGCTGTCTGGCTCTCAAAGCCAAAGCTGTTCATTTATTCGACCAATTTGTTTTTGGCCTCACAAGTGCTATGCATTTTGTTAGGTATTTTGTTCTTTATGATTGAGTTTGCAGCCTGTAAAGCTTATCTGTAAAGAAGCCATAGATTCTATCTTTATAGACATAAACTGCCAGTTCTGGCTATACCCAACTCGAATAACTATCACATCTGTGTAGCAGAAGCTAAGCCTTGGGAGAATCATGAAAAAGTGCCCTGGCCACTTATCTAAGATGACATAGGAACAGAAACTTACTGCATCCCTTAAAAGGCTGGCCAATGACAAGGCCTTCCAACCCTGGTCTCTGCAGTGAGGAGGACCATGAAGCTCTCAGGTGCCTGTCCTTATGCAATTTCAGCAACTAAGTCAAAGCCAAGCCATGCAAACTCCCAAATTATTCTATCTAACCCTGGTTTTGGATAACCACCTTCAATAAATGACTAGTAGAAAGGAATACATTAAAACATGGAAGTTAATTTTGAAGCTATATTATTAATCGTACCAGCTAAAAATATTTTACCTATTTCCTTGTATAAGGAATATAACTCTTTTCATTAAAAAAAATTTTCAAAAACCAACACAAAACCACAATGAATTTACCACTTCACACCCATTCGGATGGCTATAATCAAAAGACAGATGACAAGAAGTGAAGCTGGAGATATGGAGAAATCTGAACCCTCATACACTGCTGGTGGGAATATAAAATGGTGCAGCTGTTGTGGAAAACACTCTGGCAGGTCCTCAAATGTTAAACATAGAACTACCTTGTGACCCAGCAGTTCTACCCTTAGGTATATGCAAGAGAAATGAAAACATACGTCCACTCAAAAACATGTACACAAGTATTTATAGCAGCATTAATCATAACAACCAAAAAATAGAAACAACTCAAATGTCCACCAACTGATGAACAGATAAATAAAATGTGATATAGCCCTACAATGGAATATTATTTGGCAATAAAAAGAAACGACTTAGTGATATATGCTACAACATGGATAAACCTTGAAAACATGTTGCTGATTAAAAAAAAAAAAAGCCAGACACAAAGACCACATTATGTCTGATTCCATTTACAGAAAATATTCAGAGCAGGTGAATCCATAGAGACAGAAAGTAAATTAGTGGCTGCCTTGGCTTTGGGGTTTGGGGAGGAAGGAAATGAAAAGTGACTGCTAATGGGAACAGAGTTTCTTTTTGGGGTGATAAAAGTATTCTAAAATTGATTGTGGTGGTGACTGTGAATTTACTAAGAATCATTAAATTGTACACTTTAAAATGGATGAAGTGTACTGTATGTGAATTATATTTTGACAAAGCTGTTATTTTAAAAATGAAACCCAACACACTTTGTCTGTTTTTGGTTGTCCTATTAAATAAAAAAAAAAAAATAGCCCAACTGACAAGATCGCCTGACATAGGCAAGATACTTTGTCTCTCGGGCTTCTGTGCCTTGTTAAGGAAACAAGGCTCATGCCTGAACCAAATGCTTTCTTCTGCCCCCCTGAGCAAAGGAATATGCAACAATTCATCTGATGTGAAAAACCATTTGGATGGAAACCTCTCAGGCAGTGTTCAAACCAGGAGTCGGATCTGGCCAGGATCCATCTGACTCTAGATGAATTCTTTCAAGCATTACTTGTTTAGTTCTTTCTCTCACCCCAGCCTCCCTGCCTCAACTGATTCCTAAAACCTGCTATGTGCAAGGCTTGATGCAGGTTTTCATTACCTCTAGTTCCCAATTCACAATCCCCAGGGGAGTCAGGTATCCCTTCCACTCTACAGGTGCAGAACAGACTCAGAGAGATTACACAAGGTGACCAGGGTCGATCAGCTAGCTGCTAAGCAGCAGAGACAAGATTTGAACTGAGAACCACATGAGTTGCTTTTCTTATTTCTAACACCGGGTTTTCCAAATCAGGTCCACAGACATATTCCTGGGGCTCTATGAGTTTGTTACAATTTAAAATCATATGTTTATTTAGATGGTAAGGAATTTGAATACAGCTGCATTTGGGGCATCACAGAGATAACCATCTGCTAACTAAGCACTGTCTTGGGGTTACAAGGCCCTTTGTATTTCTATTCGTGCTGGGGCCAGGTGTTTGTACTTTAGTTGTATGGTTGATAGAAAACATGCTGGCTGACTGTATTCCTAGGGCTGCTATAACAAAGTAACAGACTGGGTGGCCTACAACAACAGAAATTTATTGTCTCACAGTTCTGGAGGCTTGAAATCAAGGCGTGGGCAAGGCCATCATGCTCCCTCTGAAGGTGCCAGCGAAGGACTATTCTATGCCTGTCTCCTAGCTTCTGAGAGGCATTCCTGACTCCTTGGCTTACAAGCTGCATCAGTCTGATTCTCCGTTTTCACATTTCAGTTGTTCTCCCTGCATCCTCCCTGACTGTTCCAATCCTCTAACTGTTGGTTCCCCTGCCAATCGGCCCCCTCCTTTGGGCTTTCTCAAAGTCACCTCATTAACTCAGGTTTGGTTGAAAGGGGCTTATTTATATGAATAACAAGACACCCAGTTCACTTTCATCACTCCTATCACTTTGGAAATTCCAAGGATTTTGAAAGCTTTGTGTCAAAAATGGGGACAAAGACCAAATACATATATCTTATTATATAACACAATGTCATAGCTTTCAACACATTTTTGAGGGGACACAATTCAACCCATAACACTGACTTTAAATATAAACGATGCAGCAGTTCCAGATGAAGGCCCAAGGATCTTTCAGTGAACAAAGGTGTCACAGAGAATTTTTCCCACAGAAAAGTTATTGCATCATGGGATTGAACCTTCCATAAGACATGGTAGGTAAGAGAAATGTTTCAAACTCAAAAGAAAACTTGCCCTGTAGTCGTCACTACTATACTGTACTGACACTGTGAGGGGTGATTTAGACTGTCTGAATATTAAGTTAATATTAATTTAAATTATCTTTGTATTTTATATTTGTTTGAATTTTTTTGCATTTTTTCATAATAAAATGTTGGGGAAAAATTTCCTCAGACTGTTCATAAAATCTGCTAACAAAATCTTTATTCTTAAAGAACACTTAAGTGAAAACACCAATTCACATCCTTGAACAAGCATTTCTCTACAAGCCAAAAGCTGGGAGAAGATAAATTTTAAAATATGTTAATAAGAGTACATGTCTTCCCTAATTGGACTTATTTAAATACAAAGTGTAGCCAAGGCCTTAACTAATCATTTGATGTCCTTAAACATTGAACTCCGAAAAGAAAAAGTCCTGCTGTCTGTTGGAATGTGTGAATGCAAATATTACACTAATACCTATGCATGACATTCTAAATTCATTCCTTCTTTCCATCTTTGCTCCCTTTCATTTCCCTATCCGTCCAAACATTTATTTTGCATTATGTGCCCAGCACTGGAGATACAATCTCTGCCCAGTTCCCAGTGGGGAGAGAGACAATTCTTGTTTCACAACAGACTTGGACACAAGTTGGGTGGTGAGCACCCAAGCCATGGTGTGAGATGAGAACGGAGTCAGGGAAGACCCTTTTAGTACATTATCTTACATAAGCCTTCAACATCCTTCTAAGGAAAAAATTATACTTATCTTTTTACATAAGGAAACTTTTTATATGAGCAAAGTGTAGCTAAAATGGGTAAACTGGCTAAAATAAGCTCACACAGCTTATAAGAATTTAAAAACCAAGCCCGTGGTCCCCAGAGCCCTAGTGATACACTGCCCATTCAGAGCTCTTAGCACAGTGAAGGAGGGCTTTAAAATGGCCTGCATTTAGAAGATCTGACCACTTCTTGTCACCTCCGCTGCTAGCATCCTAGTCCACACCACTCTCTCCACGCCCTCCAGGTCTCCCGGTCAGCTTATGCTCACCTTCAATCCAGCAGCCAAGGTGATCCTTGTGAGACATGTACTGGCTTATGAACTGGCCTCCCCACTAGACCTTAGACCTCGTGTCCTTGCTCACCCTGCTCCTGCCACGGGGCTCTTTAATGTGCCTTAAACACAACAGGCATCCTCCTGTCACAGGGAGTCTGCATTTGCTGCTCCCTCTCCCTGGAACACTCTTCCTATTTTAGTCTCCTATTTTAAAACTGCTTCCCTCTGCCACCATAACCTGGGCTTCCCCAGCCCTCTTTCTCTGCTTTTTCAACATTGTACTTATCATCATTTAACATACTGCATACTTTACCTACTGGCTGTTTTGTCTACCTTTCCCTACCAGAATGTAAGTTTGATGAGAGCAGAGATTTTTGTTTCGGTCCCTGCGATGCCTGGTACATAGTAGGTGCTCCGTACATATTTGTTGAATTAGGCTGGAAGCAGAATGGTTACAAGCATGATCCACACCTGCGCTGCTTCCGAAAGAACTCTGGCCTGACATCTCCACATGCTATGCTCCTCACCTGCTGCAGCAAGGGGCAATGGGCGGCGTACTGGCTGGGAAGAAGCCAACCCAAGGGATGAAAGGGAGCTCATCCTTAAATCCAATGCTGTGCAAAGGTACCCGACTGACTCCTTTCCACGCTACATGCTGTGGAGATACAGGCACACCAATCTCAATGCTCTGTCCAAGGAAGTACATCAGGACCAGCGGTCCCAGACCTCTAGATGCCAAGGTGTGGTCCTGGGTGATGGGGGCTCCTTGGATCACGAAGCTAGGGAAAATAAAGGATAGCCTACCTCTCTGCCTTCTCTCAAAGTGCTAATCAACAAAAAACTGCTGGATGTTCAAGAAGGTACTTATTTTTCCAGTTAAGCTCCACCTATTCACACAAGGGTTCTTTTCCCACACTGGCCTTCTGTACCCCAAGTCTATGAAACCTCACTAGAAGCTACCAAAAGAAACCCTCAAGGGTTCAGTTCTCCAGTTCTCCAGCAAAGGGTGGATTCTGAACTTGCCTGATGTAGTGACTGGAAAGAGTGAGATATTCTAAGCACCTCAGCACCTGCTGATTCTAGAGAGCAATGGATGGTGAAGAAGCAGGCACAAGACCACACAAGATCAAACAGCAAAAGTTTCAGAGGATGGAGACAATACTCTTCTCCACTGAGGAGCCTGTGCCACAGAACGCAGAGTGCCTGCCAACTCCAAACACATCTTTGTTCTAATCCTTTGTAGAAATCCTGGCCTTGTGGATTCGACTGATTGGGCAGGTTACAGAAATGAGGGTGACACAGAACAATAATGGGAAAGCCACAGCACCTGATTTTGTAAAGTTCTAAGGCATTTAAGGGGTGTCCTTCAGCTCTGAAATTCTATAAAGGAACTACAACACTGTTTCCAAAAAGGAAATAAAACCCCCACTGAGAGATGGTACTACAATTCTTTAAGTTTGCATCAGTCTGTTTTCTGTAGTTAGAAAAAAGGTGACTGGTTTGGGTTGCAAAGGCATGTTCCATTAAAAAACAAAAACAAAAAAAACTGCTGGTTGCCATGACAACACCTCTGTTCCTCCTTTTTCTGAAGCATCTGAATCAAATCAAAGGACCGATGAGGCCCATGATTTACTATTTCCTTTTTGCGAACATAAAATATACATACACATATACAAAATACATATCAAAGGACAAGTCAAGGTGAACTAAAACCTCAAAAATTGGTACCACCTCTCCTTCTCTGCCAATAATGTCCTACAAACAACTAGCAGGAGACACCCCTGCAGGAGGATGTGAGTATAAAGGAAGGTGGGCTGGGACACCTTAACAGCTGACACCTATTCCTTCCAGTCAAGAGTCTCTCAGGGCGGGTTCTGGGTCAGTTCTTTCCAGAAAGGTGCAACTGAGGCCAGGGCTCCCGGAAACACTTGTCATTACCTCTTTGCGGGTCCGTCCTCCACAGCCTGAGCTGCACGGGGCAGCACGCACATCTGACTGATCTCAGGGCCCAGCACAGCGCTGGCAAATAGTAAAGCACTCAGGACAATGAGGGGAGCGCTGGGATAAGGCAGCCTCTCCATGTTTTCAACTGAGATCTCGAGCGTGGGCCTAGCCTGCTTCATACTGGCTTATAGATTCATCCAATGTATAAAAACATACAGAAAAGTGAAACACAACAACTTCAGGTTACAGAGACCTCTGAGGAAGTAGGAAGGGAGAAGGCATCTACATAGCTTTACCAGGGACCACTGATTTCTTAAAAACAAACGACAGAAATCTGATGCAAACAACGCACAATGTTAACATCTGTTTAATCCAGGAGGTAGGTATATGGGTATCATATTTTTAAAAATGTTTCCCCCACCCATGTTGGAAGCATTTAGTAATTAAAAATAAATGTCTACAAATAACTATTTAGTTAAGAAGTTGATTTGGGTTTTTCTCATGCTCAGAACATTCTCCCCTTTGTGAATCTGGTTTACTTTTAAAGTGGTGTAAGCTGCTGTTTCTGATGGGCCATTTCATTACTTTATAATTTCAGAATCTGATGTCACTGCATTTACTTTCATTGGACATTAACTTCAACCTTAAATTCAAGAACCAAAGCAAGCATGAACTTAAAACAATTAAAATACACAAAGAATTTAATCAGCTAGCTGCCCTAGAAAAACATCTAAACTCATTTTAGGTTATTGTGTAAATAAACTAAGAGCAATTATTTTAAAGATTACTAACAAAGTCATTGTGATATCTGAAATGTCCGAAGTATCAGAAAACATTAAATAATCTTTGTATACAAATTTAGTGTTTCCGTCTTTCAATAGTATATGTATTATTCTTATCAGTGAATCCGTTACCATTAAAATTACCCCAAACTGTGTAACAAGTTACTTCAAAAATGAAAGTTGAGAAGGCATCCATGTTTAATTTAAAAGAAAGCCACATAAATACTAGACTACTTTTTCATTTCCTACTTTCCCAAAAAACAAAAGCTCTCAAAATGTCTGCTGGGATGGTGGGCTGTTTGCAAACCTGTTCTTAAACAGGAACACAGCTGAAGAGCTCTCGTTTTAAAGTCCTTTTATTAAAAAAAAATGTTTAATTTGAGCCCTGAGTATTTATAACACTTTCTTGCTGTTAGATCATTTAAAATGGCCAGAGTGCTAGCCAAAATAAAAGCCCTCAGGGGTCCCCAGGTGGTAACAGGGCATAAATGAGCCACCTGAAAGATGGGCTTTAATTCTGGTGCCCACATACCCAACAGATGCCAATTCAATGAGTACCTCTAAATTGCTCAGCACATGAAGTAAACTTTGGCTGTCTTTAGAAACAAGTATGACTTGATAATTTGCTCTAAGTCAAAAGGTTTTACCAACACGGTGTTTATCCCAAACGAAAGTACATGTAATAAAAGCATATTCATTCCATCATTAATATGTTCTTGGGTCAGGTAATGCAATGTGAAGTGTTAGTTTCTGGGCACAGCCAACAGTTTTAACCTCCCTCCGAGTCATCTGCAGAGATTACAAGGCAGGTGAACCTCTCAATATTAACACAGGTGCTTATAACAACTCTTAAATATCTAGTTATACTTAGCAAGCCACAGAGGTAACTTATAAGGATAATTAAGCCAAAGAAATAGCTTATTACCTACAAACACAAAATCTTGTTATATTCATTATCCTAACATGAGTGATAAATCAACTTAAATTTCCTAGTGTTGAGGACAGCACAAGGGTGCTAAATATGTTCACGAAGTGAGAAGAAGACAAGCTTGAAAGTGATCTGCTGCCCTACAGAACACAAAGTTAGGCCCAGCTCCTGCTCTTCCATCTCCCTGGCTGGGATGGTGACCACGAGTGATTAGGGCAGCAACAGTGGTTTGTTTAGGAAGCAACAACACACATTCTTTATTCTGTAACGGATTTTGCAAAGACGTAGAAGGGCAGGATTCTATATTAAACAGAACTCACTGATAGGTACCATCTTATTCAAAAGAGAATTGAAAATGAACTTAAAAAAAAAACTTTACCATCTCTTTCCTCCTTACTTTTTGGTGTTTCCTTACTATAAGTGATACTGGAATCATGCCTGTTTTTAAATGCATGAGCTAGAGTACTCAAAATGCTCATTTCAAATTCTGGTTTGGGGTGGGGGAGGATGTAAATCCGAAATGAATACACCCAAACTATAACCTCTGATTTGTTTTAAAATGCAGAGAAAAGTAAAAGGTTATCAAAATAAATATGTAAAACAAACACAAACTTATATCTATATTTCTCTATATAAATTTATTTACATATATAAAAATGAATATATAAAATATAGTTATAAAATAAATATATAAAATATAGTTATAAAATAAATTTTTATAAAACGTTATAAAAATAAAAATGCCAAAAATAGTGCAGAGATAACTATGCCATTTACACGCAGTTTAAAGGGAATCACAATTCTAACTGGATCAAATATTAAAATATCTAAAAATAAAAATCATAAAATATATTAGAACAATTTGTTTTGGTTTTTAAAAGAATCTCAAAATATAAAAGGCTATTCTAAGAATGACACAAACCTAAAATTTTAAAGTTTTTTCATGGCAAAATCTGGTTAATATTTATTCTGTATTTGCTACATGCTAGTTCTATGCACAACATACCATTAAGTCAGTGTAGCAGGCAGAATTTAAGATGGCCCCCAAGATTCTCACCTGCTAGTGTACACATCCTGCATGACACCCTCCCTTTTCATGTGAATAAGACTTGTGATATGTGATGGGATTTCACGCTCATAATCAGGTGACAATATATGGCAATGGTAAAAGAATTCTGCAGATGTAACTGAGGTTTCTAATCAGTTGACTTTGGTTAATCAAAAGGCGGTTTACATGGCTGGGCTGGCCTAATCAGGTGAGCCTTTTCAAAGAAGGTCTAGACCAGTGGTTCCCAACCTTTCTGGCACCAGAGACCGGTGCTTCTAGGAGACTATAATGTCTGAGGACCTGGGGTGGAGCTGAGGCAGTGATGCTAGTGCTGCGGAGTGGCTGCAGATACAGATGAAGCTTCTCGCTTGCCCACCGCTCACCTCCTGCTGTGACGTCCAGTTCTAACAGGCCACAGACTGGTACTGGTCCATAGCCCAGGAGTTAGACACCCCTGGTCTAGAAGTAAGAGACAAAATACGACAGAGATGCTCTTCTGTTGAACTTGAAGCAACAAACTACCATGTGGTAGAAAGAGGCACATGGCAGGGAAAAATGGGCGGCCTCTGGGCGCTGTGGGCCTCAGTCCTACAGCTACAAGGAACTTAATTCAGTAAACAACCAGTGAGCTTGGAAAAGGATTCCAGACCTCAAAAGACTGTAGTCTTGGTTGATACCTTGATTTTAGGCTGATGAAACTTTGAGCAAAGGATGTAGGTAAGCTGTGTCTGAACTCCTGGCCAATGGAAACTATGAGATGACAAATGGGTATTGTTTTAAGTTGCTATATTTGTGGTGATTTGTTGTATAACAGTAGAAAATGAATATAATTAGGATGACAAACTGGAAAATATGTGCAAAACAACTCATTTAATAAGTAAAAAACTTCTAAAATCAATTTAAAAGATTAATAACCCAACATATAAATGGCCGGAATATATAAACAGTTCACAACATAAATGTTTTTTAAATATGTAAAATATTATCAACCTATTGTACTATAGATGTAACCATTGGGAGATTCTGGGTGAGGGTATATGGACATATCTGTACTATTTTTTTGCAACTTACTGTGGTCTGTTTTATTTCAAAATAAAAATATGAAAATATGACTGACCTCATTTGTATCAGGAAAAATATAACTAAAATGAGCTACCAATTTTTACGTATTGGCAAGGATCAAAAACTTTATAATACACGGCATCAGAAAGATGTTAGTTGAGGCATCTTCATACGTGGATGGTTGTATAGCTTATCATTTTGTTCACTGCTGTACCCCAGCTCCTACTGTTTGACTGAGTAGGTACAGTGTTCAGTTTGGCAATATCATAATTTAAAATGCCTATGCCCTTTGCTGAGCAATCCCACTTTTAAGAATATAGCCCACTAACATTCTTCACACATGCAAAAAAGATGTCCATGGCAGTCACTGAAGTGCCCGATTAAAAGCAATATACATGTCCTTTAATAAGGTAATGGTTTAATAAATTAAATACCCACATACAGCAATCCTTTCAACAATTAAAACAAGGTAGATTAATCTGCATTGCTATAAATCAAGAACAGAATGTTTTCTAGCTTCCCGTAGTGCAATTTATAACACACTCACATTCACTAATTCAGTCAGTATTTACAAAGCCGCACCTACCAGGCTCCATGGGTAGATAAAAACAACACAACCATCCCCATGTGGAAGGATGGAGCAAGGTGCTCACAGGCATAGAGGGCAAGCACGAGAGTCACAAAGAGTGCTAGAGCTCAAGAGCTGAGAGTGTGTGAATGACAAAGGTCAGATGAGAATGGGTGTCAGGCTAAGAAGCTGGGGTTCTGTCCTGTGGAATAATTTAAAGCAAGATATTGACAAGACACAATGACAAGCATAGATGTACTATAAAAATAAAGGAGTGGCCCTGCTGGAGAAGTTCACAATCTGGGGACTATCCCTGATTTCATCAGCAGTGTCTTAAGGTATCTCACCTTGAGAACGCCTGCGGTGATCTGAGTCACCCAGGAACATCCCTTTACCTTATGCCTATAAAAACATGAGGACAGCATGAAGTCCTCTTCAACTATGCCATCTTATGAGGTGGATTCAAAGGAGATACTCAAGCCATCTTCCTCAACTGGAAGATTATTTTCAAAGAGCCCCTCTCAAGCATCTGGACATGCTTCATGCGACTATGTCCTTTCACTAGCTTTACACCCCACATTTAAGAACTGAATTAAAGCAGCAAGCTATTAAGCTGCATTTGTTCGATCTTCCTCTGTCTTCTGTGCTTAATGGTTGAAGCTTTCAAGCACTTTGCCCGATGCCAGTACACAGACTGAACAGCTCTTACTGAATGGGCCTCATATTCTCAGATAAATTAAAATCTATGCCAACTAGTGATTCAGTCGCAAACAGAGGCCACCTGTTCCAATTAATGAGATTAAAATAGTACACCACTGACTATCTGAAGTCGAGTTGCAGGCCTTCTGGATTATTACAATATCTTTACAAAGGCAGAAAAAAAAGGGACTTTTGGCCCCAACACACACAGTTGCACACACTGGAGTAAATATACTGAGGTGCTGAAGCATAGTTTCACTACGGGCATACTTTATTTTTGCATACGTGCTTATATCAAAATTTCCATGAAAGGCTACAGTACCAATTAATTCCCTCACATTACAACAAGCCTACATACATGTCTTAATTAGATTCAACTTTATTTCAGAAAACCACAGAGCTTAAATTTCTTCTCCACCCACTTTCTGTCTCGCCTGAAATTCCCAAGGAATCCGTATCTTCTGGAAGGCCCAGTCTTTAGCCTAAGGCCTTCCGCTGCTTCAGTTTTCTCAGGTCCTCAGAAGACTAGAGACGGCCTGGAACAGGCTCAACTCTCACTTTTCCAACTTCACCCATCCACGTATGTTCACCCAGAAAAGTGTACCTTCAACTCACCAAAGTGGGCTTCTGTTCATCCCAACACGCGATGACTCAAATTTCATAGTCCATGTAACAAAAATTTAAGCATGGTCTAGGCCATGGGTTTAAAAGAAATACGTCATAAAAGAATAAGGAGAGATGATACATTAATACCAGTGCTTCCCTAAATGATTCCAAATCATTTTCTGAGCTATAAAATGAAAGCATTAAATAACACAGAATGATAGTGAACAAGAAATTGCCTTGAAAACAATCCTCAACCTAATCCAGCTGATTCAGTCTAGGAAGAAGTCTCTGTTTAGTGCTAATAACCCTTTAACAAAGCTCCCACATTTACTAATCTTTTCAATCTGGTACTGCAGACCTCAGAGGGTCAGACAATATTTAGCCAGAACACTAACACTGATACTTTAAAAACAAACTTAAGTTTTAAAGAGTGAATTGATTGAGAAATATTAAGTAAACAACAGTACAGGTGGCATGAAGCTACATGTAGGTGTGTGAATGACTGAAGTATGGGAAATGTAGTAGACAACGAATGACTCAGTGTCAGATCAACAAATGCCATAACGGGTTTCCTAACACTGCTTCTCATCGTTGCTCACACGCTGGTAGGTGGAGGAGTTGGCATTCACGTTTGATTCCTAAGTCCATACTCTTAACCCTTCACTCTAGTCCTCAAATCCAGAAGTAAATTAAGGTAGTGATGTTGGGGATAATAAGAGAAAGCTGATGGAGAACATTTAAGAAGTAAATCACTGGATATGGCCTCTAAGTGGGGCAACTGAGGGAGCCTCCCAGGCTCCCTCTGGTTTGGGAATCAGCTATATGGGAAAAACATTAACCAAGAATCAGGGGGGGGGGCCGTGGGGAGGGAATATGAGAGAATGAAAGAGGGTTGACATACAGACTTTGAGGTGTCTGTGGAACATCTAAGTATCTGGTATTATGTCGTAAAGCCACATCTTTCTCTGGAGTTGGGCTCTCAAGTCAGTGTGCAAGGCAGAAATCCTACCTGAAAGACACACTTCATTGAGAACTGGCACTGGACATACCTTCTCTCAACAGGTTAAAGACTCTCTCCCCTATCTTCTCCCCTCTGTTGGAAAACAACCAGCTGATGTTTCTGTGTTTAGGGGCTGTGTTGTATGAATATTATAGATACTCAAGCCACTTGGCAATGGAAGATGCTCTCAATGAGACACTCATAAGAACAGAGAGCTTCAGACACAAGAGAATATTCATGGTTGAATTCTAAGTTAAATACATAGATGTTATACTCCATGACTTGTGCATCTGGCAATATCCTATCCCAACAGGTAAAAGGTCAAGACAAAGATGGACTCATTTCTCAGAACTTTATTCTGAAAAAATGACAATAAAAGGGACCTCATTCAGGAAAGATAATTTAAAAAACTAGCAGCAGATCCAGTGCAGCTAAATAGTTTGATGTATGAACTGTCACCCCTCTTCATCCTAGCTCCACCAAAAATCTGGAAATATGTTCAGAAAGATGTTCAGAAATACTTCAGAAGGAAATCAAATTATTTTTATTTTTTTTACCTAGAAAACTCATAAAATTTCAAACTGTTAATTAATTCTCTACTGAAAATAAGTTTAAATTCTCAGTCTACATTGTTTAATTTTGAAATATTTATCCCATGGAACAGCAATTAACTTGGCATTTAAAAATATTTAAAGCAGTTTTCTTTTCAGACAGAAGCTGGTGTAATGGTTAGTCCTAATCAGTATGTTAGTTACATAATTTTACTGGTTACAGTCTGACTGGATGTCACTTTTCTACTCCTGCAAATGAAATGGTCTGGAATTAATACCTAAATTCCGTTCCAGTTCTAATATAACACCTTTGAGTCTAGCTTTCCAAACCTCAGCCTTAAGTATGAGAAGCACATGCCTTTAGTCCAATGAGGTTGAGTCCTACAGTGAGATCTGGTGAGATCAGACTGTGACAAGGAAGAACCACTCTTGTTATGTCCTTCAACTGATGATCCTCCAGAGACCAAATATCAGACTAAAAGATGGTTTTCCACCTCTATTCTTAAATCATGAGCTTATTTAACAGCCTTTAAGACTTCCCCAAACTGTTGCCAAAATTCTTATTTTCTAGGCATTATAAAAAGTTCCCAGAGTATCATTCTAAATCATTCATTCATCAAATATTTACTGGGGACCTATAATTATATACAAAGGACAGGCAAAGTGCTGTATCATAAGAATCTTGAACACACAATTTGGCTAGGTGCCCTGTAGAAAATGAACACAGCCATCTCCAAGCACTCAACAGGTTTAAGACTGAGCTGCTCTCCAGTATTCACTTCAGAGGCAGAAGATAGGAGAGTGGTTAAAATGAAAGCTTTGGAACTAGATCTGGGTTCATCAAATCCTAGCTACACCATTTCCTAATAGCCACAGGAAATAACTGCTTGGGCTGCAACCTCTTCATCTGTAAAATGGAACTCTAAATAGTCTATCGTAAGGATAGTGCATTTGTAAGGACTTAGTCCATGTTGGCTATTATCATTGCTGCTGCATTTTTTTTTCATGTATGTGCTTGTTGCCTCCTTACAGAATATAACGATCAACTCAACACTGTCTTCCTTGAAGTAGTGTCCCCTCCCCCCCAAGGCAACAGAATGGGTTAGATTATGCACTGATCATGTATCCTGGTGTTCCTTTTCTAAGGAATGTAAAGTCCTCGTTCTGATTCATAGTATAGTGATTCGGTTCTCTTCTTCTCTCTCACCACCCCCTCCACTGAAAACATAAAAACACAATTAACAAACAGCCGAGCTGAAAGCTGCAGCCTCTCATAAGTTAAGACTCGGGCAATTTCCATCTAGAAGAACCAGGCTGACTTCTGACCTTAACTAATCCTAGAGATTCAGGCAGTGTATCGGAAGCAGAACACATCTTGCAATTGAACTTGGTCGCAGCTGCTGTGGTGTTGACAGCAGATGTGACAAGCAGGCGTGCTGGTGGTGGCTGGTAATTTGTTCTCCTCTAAAGGCAGAACTGGGGAGCTTGCAGCAACGCATAGCTCAAATAACATGTACCACATCAATTGATAATCCTAAATTAAGAAAAATCCAACTTAGGAGATTCATCATTATTCACTGTTCCTTTAATTAACTCTTTAGAATACAACAAATCACTTATTAAAATCACAAAGTACTCAGGTTACCACTTCACCAGGTCAGTGTCACCTATGACAGAAGTCTGTTTCCACTCTCTCTAGTTCCTGCTCAGGAAGTAAGCATGCGATCCATCACCACACTGCATCACTGCCCAACCATTTCCACTGTGAGACAGGCTATGACATCCTCTTTTCCTTCACCACTTTTGGCCATTACTCATCATACAATTCTGGATCTGTTTCCAAACCACAGAACACTTAGAAGATGCACTACAAGTGGCTACCGTGCCTGACACAGGTTTTTCTTCAGATATTTGACTTGTACTTGTTACCATCATTTCCTCCTATAAAAGAGAAGGGTATTTCCTGGGGCCGCAAGTGTAAATAAGATACAATCACCAGACAATAAACTTTGGGAGAGGCCAGACAGTCTGTTTCATTCACCATTCTGTTACGATATCTAGAAGGGCAGCTACCACATAGAAGGTACTCAACAAATATTGTTTGAATGAATGAAGCCAGTGCCAGTGTCTTTAATTTATGAACATGTAAATGACAAACATGAAAAACAATCAATGTGATGAGGAAGAAAGAAAACACTAAAAATACCAGAAAAGACTATACTATTCACAATGTTAGGAGTCTTTCCATTTTCAAGCTTATGGTCACTTCTTATACAGTAATAAAAATGGCTACCATCTATTGAGTTCTTACTATGTATCTGACATTTTATAAACATTATTGCATTTATTCCTGGTAACACCCCTAGGATGTGGAAGAAGAAACTAAGAATGACTGCAGGGTCCAAAATCACACCACAAGTAAGCAACGCTAGCATAAGATCTGTCATCTGGGGACTCACCTAATGAAAGTAGTTCTATAGGCAGAATATTCTGGTCCTTGTAGGCAGAATGGAAAAAGTTAACAAAATCATAGAGCAATGAGGAAGCTAGTGCACCAACAATATCTTCCTGAGGTCCTAAGTGGTTAAACTAAGGTGGAAGATGACTGAGGGACACAGGAGGAAGGAACCGATTCTAAAGACACATCAAAGAAAGACCCAGTGGAATGACAGATTACAGATGGAGAGGGGAGTAAGCATTCAGGATGATTAGCAGTTCTGATTAGTGGTGGTACCGACAGAACAAGAAAAAAAATCATTAATCTTATATAAGGATAAAAACAGCTAACACATGAGTGCACAGAAACATTTTTTCTTTTTACAAATGCTCTTCCTAAAGACTCACAATCATTACTCCCAGAAGCAGGGACTACTATCACCTCTTTTACAGATGGGGAACTTGTTAGAAAGGTTAGACCTTGCCCTAGTCACCCAGTTGGGAAGGGTGAAGAGTTAGAATATGATCCGGGTCTGATCCCAGAGCCCCAGCTATCCATCACTATACCCAAGTGGCTGAGGTGGCATTTTAGGACACTTAAAATTAGAACATACAATTTGATTCACACACAATCGATTAATAAAACCAGACTGCCTTCAGTATTCTCAAAAAGATGATAGGCTTTAACTATCTAGGGCATGAAAAAAAAAAGATTCTCATTATGTATGTTCTTTCTTTTAAAGTAGGTGGATATTATGTGCATCAAATTAACATGCACCATTTCTGAGTTTTACCCACATGAAGTTTAAAAATGTGAATGATCCTGACTTGTCAGTTTAGAGATAATCACAGAATTTATTAGTTAGTTACATTTTTACTGAGAGGGACAAAAAAAAAAAATCTAGGTTAGTCTACCTGGCTGTAAAAATAGACTTCTCCAATGTTAAAATAGTAAAATGCCTCATTATTGTTCCAGTCTCAAAGGCTTAACCAAGCTCAGGAAGAGAGATGTGTATTTTCCCTGTTCCCTCAACAGGGTGTCATTTTTGAACTCAAAAAGTGACCATTCAGTAACTAAGAATTTGATCTCATAGAGCCTTAGGTCCTTCCTGAGAGGAAGCTGCATATCTCTGAAAGGTTAATCAACTCTTCACATGCACACCCAGTTCACAACAATTTTAATGTTTTTAGGGAAACTAACTTACCAAATCAGTTCATAAAGGTTCTTTTATAATCCTATATAAGATGGTTTACTGCCAAGGAGTGAGTGACATTAAGAAATTAAACCCTAATACCACTTGATATTTTCCTTTTGCATACTTTGAGTATAAAAAAATTATGTCTTTATATTACATCTGAGTCCCACAAAACAAGAGCTAGAATCATCTAATGGGATAAATACTTTCTACACACGGAAAATTGTTGCTGCTTTCCCTTCATTACAGCAGGCTTAAGGACAGACTCAAAATTACATCAGCCCAACTTGAGAAAAGTTATGCATTTACAAAATTTCTGCTAGTTCTCTCTCCTCCTCACTGTCCCGACAATAAAAACCCTAAAAGCAGTCAAGGAGTTTAAATGGGGATCTCAGCATGGCTGCTGTAGAACATCTCATGACTGTCTACTCAAGTTCTAGCCCTCCTCAGTCTGACTTCTGGATTTCGTTTGCCTAATAAGCTAATGTAGGATAATCAGTACATATAATATCTAACTCAGTTTTAATACATAGTCTATTTAAAAATCAGGTATAGTCATGTGCCACAGAGCAATGTTTTCGTTAATGATGAGCCACATATGATGGTGGTCCCCTAAGATTGTAGTGGAGCTGAAAAATTCCTATCACCTAGTGACATCTTACCCATTGTAATGTTGTAGCACAATGCATTACTCATGTGTTTGTGGTGATGCTGGTGTAAACAAGCCTTACTGTGCTGCAAGTCACAACACACACAATTATGTGTACTATACGCAATATTTGATGTTACTGGTTTACGTATTTATACTATACTTTTTATCATTCTTTTAGAGTGTACTCTTTCTATTTATTAAAAAAAGAGTTTGCTGTAAAACAGTATACTATGTTATGCTGTCAGCAGCCTCATACATCTCGTTTGCCACACCTCTTGATTGCATCATTTTCTCTTGTTCTTGATTTAATCTGTTTTGTATAGGAACATGCTGTACAGGCCTGTAGCCTCGGCAAGAGGCGATCTCAAATAGTTTAGGTGTGTAATAGTCCATCCCATTCAGGTATGCGCAAGTGCTCTATCATGTTCGCACAATGACAAAACAGCCTAATGATGCATTTCTCAGAACATGTCCCACTGTTCAGTGGTGCATGGCTCTATCTCCATGCTAAGAAAACAATGTAGTAGGTATAACGTGGTAGGTAGAATTTTGAAGAAAATAAGAAACCCCATTCAGATAAGATGTGGCACTTTAACAGAAAAGACAGGTGTGTACATGGAACATGATAAATACAGCAGAGAAAACAAAGTCTGCAGTTAAGTTACATGGTTGCTTTGCCACTTTCTATCTTTAAGTAGTTGAGGTACAAACTTTATCACTACCATTATACAGATTATGAAGAGCGAGTTTTGGAAATTTCTGTGAGTTTTGCCAGATCGCTTAAATGAGCTCACAGTGAGCCAACCATCCCACAAAGATTACTAATCTTGTTTACACAAAGATTATCACAGTTGTGACAAAGGAAACCAAGCTTCCAAGCTTTTCAAGTCTGAAGTTTCTTCTATCAACTGGGACATTACAAATACATTAGAAATAATGATATTCACCTTTCTACGTAGTTAACTAGTTAACTGTGTGTTAATCAGCAGTCGTCTTTCCAAAAACAAAGATCTTTTATCAATATTTCCTTCCAAATGGAGTTTCTGGTTATTTTCATAACAAATTGTTATGAAACTTTTAAAGAAATTGCAAAAAAATATAAATTCTTTTCAAGGGGAATGAAGAGTGGACTGGGTGCAAGAGAAAAGTATTATTCCATCAAATATATTTAAACTGTAAAAATTTAAATCCCTGTTAAATTAATTAAAATTAATTAAAAGAAAAAGAAAATTTTAAATCACTGTTAATTAAAATTGATTAAAAGAAAAAGGGAAAACAGGTAAATATACCAGGGACTTGTTACTTCACTTCCGGGCGGTTGATTACTTCTCCGACTTATGATTAAACACCCAAATCCTGCACAAGGGACAGCGACACATTCCTGTCGCTCCTTTTCCCATCCGGTTGGCTTCTCAATCTTGGAGGTGGCAGGCCAGAATCAGCACGACTTTATATTGAAAGGCGGACACTCACACGCTGCGATCTCAGACAAGTGAGTAGTTATCCGATCAAAGAACAACTCCAGGTAGCTTCTGCTAGAACAAATGCCAGCGTGGAGGAGGTGCTGTTCTAAGTGGCACTTCAATCCACCAAGGGGAGAAGAAGGTGCCGAGCCTCCGGGAACCCACAGCCCAGGGGGGCACAGGGATCCCTGAGGGCGCGGAGACTTTCTCTCTCGCCTGGGCTGCGGCCTCCGTCTTTATTTTGAAGCGCTACATGGCTCGTCCCCGCAGCATGCTCTCAAGAGCTATTTTCGCCCACAGCCAAAATCAGCAACAGCAAATTACACTGCAAACAATGGAGAGGGCGCCTGCTCGGCACGGCCAGAAACTCCGGAGAGAGAGCGCCAAGACCGACTTTTCACCGGGGCAGAGCCACGAGCCGCCGCGCGGGGGAGCGGGAAGCCCGGCCGCCCGGCCCCGCGCCCGAAACTCCGGGGGCTGGGAGAGGCGGCGGCCGCTGGGAGTTGGGAGCGGAGGGCGGCTTCCCCTGGGGCCGCGGGGCCGCGGTGGCGGGATCCCCTCGCGCCCGGCACCGCGCGGCGGGCGCTCCCTGGCGGAGAGGGCGGCGGAGCGTGGCCGTCGGGGAGACCGGGCGTCCCGGCCGAGCTCGCCGGACCGAGGCCGGCGGAGGGCCGGGGGTCGGCGGCCGGGCGTTGCTCTGCGCCCCACCCCGGCGGGGGTCGTGGGGTCTCGCAGCCGCAAGCCGGGCTCCGACGCCCGCCTTCGCGCGGGGATGCCCGGACGCAGGGCAGCCGCGGAGCAAGAGCCGCGGCACCGAAACGCGGGCGGCGAGTCAGAGCCCGCGGGAGCCGAAGCCCACCCGGCCTCGCTCCTCCGCCCGGCGCCCCCGCCGCCACGCTGCGGGCGCCACTCACCCGGCTCTTGCAGCGCTGGTGCCGGCCCGGGTCGGAGTAGGTCCGGTCCACGGTGAGCGCCGTGTCGCTGCCCGGCATCGCGGCGCTCGTGCCGGGAACTTTCCCGTCTCCCGGGGCCGCCGCGCGGCGAGCTGCCAGCCGTGCTCGGGTCGCCCCGGGAGCCACAGAGGAGCGGGAGGCGCGGGCGGCTGCAGCTGGTGCCGACACCCGCGCGGCGCCCTGCGCCACCGCCTCTGCGGGGCGGAGGGGAGGCGGGGCAGGGAAGCGACAGACTCCTCCCCACTCCCCGCCTCTCCCCGCGCCCCGCGGAGGCCCGGACACTCTTCTCCAGGTGCGACTTCTCCGCCTCCCTCCCGTGCTGAAACTTGATTCCATCCCCTCCCACGTGCCCTCTCTTTCTTCAAAAGATGAGCGACATCAACACTATTTGTTGACTTACTTGTATATTTATGATAAAAGAGAGATTTTTGGCAAGATGTTCAGGCTTGCCTTAAATGCTGCTTCTCATGTTATTCGTTTATTCAACGTGCATCTATTGGACATCTGACGTGTGCCAGACCCTGTGGCAGGGACCAGAGATTTTTTTTAAGGCCATGTATTTTTTTGATTCCACTGAGCATAGAACACATTCGCATTTAAGGATCTATGGTTCTGTGTATTTTAATTTTGCAAGTCTGGTTCACCTTTATGTTGGAAGCTTTGAAAGTCAAGACCTATCTTTTCATTTTAGTATCCCTTATTTCTAATGAGTAGTATAGTAGTACCTGCCCACAAGAAACCTGAAGTCTAGAAGAGAAAGGACTGATTGGTGAACAGTTAAAATAAGTTACCAAAACCAACATTCAATACATATGGTCTGGTTACAGAGGGAGAAAGTGTTGAAATTTTGAAAGTGCAGCTGCTCCAGAGAGGAGTTAGAGTGCAAGTGATGAGCCCTGAAAGGAGCGATGTGCTCCTCCCTTTCGAAGGTTTGGGGGGCCATGGCAGTGCAGGCAGAAGAAAAGTACTGAGCATAAAAACAAAAGAACACTTGGAAAACCTCAAATCATCAGTTTAGGGGATGTCTTTAGGAACAGAAGGACATGACAGAAAGGAGGTGGAGACCATGTGGTACAGGCCTCCACTTTCAAGACTTAGTTCAGCCTTATTCTGTGGGTACTGGGCAAGCTGTTGGAGGTTTCTGAACTGGGAAATGACAATATCGGAGTAGAAATTTAAGAAGATATATCAGATATAGCCATGTGAAGCACTGATTGAAAAAAGCAATGTGCAGAATAATTTATATGGTATTCCACCATTTATGTAAAAACCACATATGTATGTGCTTATATATGCATAGCGTATTTCAAGGAGAAGAAACAAGTAACCCAGTAAATAGACAAGAAACTAATGGTAGGAGAGGGGAACTAGGATGAATGAAGGGATAAGAGAAATTTATTTTTCACTATATATATATTTTTTAAACTTGAATGTTTGAGTTGTATACATATATTAACTATTCAAAACAAAATACAAATATTTTAAATAAAGAAGGTAAACTTATTAAAACTAACTTAGGAAATAGAAAACCCTATATAGTCCTTAAAACATTCAAGAACTTTAAACAAGACTTTAAAATAACCTCCCTTATGTACAGCACAACTACACCAGGTTCAGAGAGTTTTTCAGGCAAATTCTTTCAAAGCAGAGAAGACAGGTTCAAACATGAGTGTGTGTACGTGTGTGTGTGTGTGTGTGTGTGTGTGTGTGTGTGTGTATGACTTTAGCTAGGGTGGCTAGAGAAGGCCTCCATGATAAGGTGATATGTGAATGGAGACCTGAAAAGTAAAGGAGTGTAGATATCTGAAAATTTCAGACAGAAGTAGCAAGTACAAAGGCCCCTGGTGCAGGTAACATTTTGGGAGTGTTCGAGGAAGATTAAGGAGGCCAGTGTTCACTGGAAAGGCAGTTAAGAGGTGAAGTCAGAGACCTTTCAGAGGGCTGGTCATATAGGGCCATTAGGCCATTTTAAGAACTCTGACTTTAATTCTGAAGAAGATGGGAAGATTTTGGAAATTTTTAAGTGAAGGAGTAGAGTGGCATGCTCTGCGTTTTCACTTGAGGAAAAAATATAGACCTCTACCTCACAGCATACACAGAAGTCAATACCAAATAGATTAAAGACCTAAGAGGAAAAAAAAGTCATAACTTTTAAAACTGGCAAAAGAAAATGGGAGCATAAAATTATGATCTCAAACCACAAAAAGCATAAACCAGAGAGGTTCAAGTACATTAAAATTTTAAAACTTCTACTTATGACCAGAAATAATAATAAAGTGAAAAAATAAACCACAAACAGAACTCGAGCCAAAAAAATCAATATGGATGAATTTCACAAACAATACTAAGAAACAAAAAAAGCCAGCCACATAAAATTACATCCAGTAAGTTCTATTCATGTAAAGCTAAAAAATATAAAGATTAAATGACTTATCTTTTAGAACATATATGTGTGTGTGTGTGTGTGTGTGTGTGTGTGTGTGTGTGTGTTGTGTGTGTATGATGGGGGGAATGAATAAGGATTCAATAGGAGGAGGGTACAAAATTATAAATAATGCTTTAATAATGAATGACTATTGGTATACTATATGTGTATTCACTCACACATGATGTTTCATAATAATTATAAATTTAAAGGCAATGAAAACTCAGGTGACAGAAGTGACAATAGCATCCTTAATCTTCGTACTTAACTGATCAGTGGGGGTACCTATTCAAACAAATAAACATAATAGCACTCATACAAGTATAAAGCTTGATATGAAAGCAAGATAGTCTTTGTTATTAAGTCATTATGTCAATTTAATCTTACAAAGATTCATTCTTAAAATCTATGAGAGTCTATCTCTGGGATTTCCCTCTCATTTGCCCGATACCTAATTTTTTTCCCCTGCTACTCAGGGCCATATGAAGTACATTACTCAGAGAGGGGTGTGTGTGTGTGTGTGTGTGTGTGTGTGTGTGTGTGTGCGCGCGTGTGTGTGTGTGTGTGTAACTGTGTATGTGAATAACTTTAGAAAAGTCAGACCTAAAGTGAGGTCCCTGACAAACCAAGGTTGGGCTTTGGTTAGTGTGCCAACAGGCACCTACTTTCCATTTCAATTCTGTCTTAGCATTCCTTAGAAGAAGTCCATCCTGGAAATGCTGACCCTCCATGAAAAAGGTGAATAAAAACTATTAGGCCCACTTAAATTTCAATTAACAAAGGATGTTCTTATTTAGATCATTTTGGCTTATTTTGTAAACTAGTGGCCCCAAAGCAGCTCTACTGGACACTCACACAAAATAATGTTTTTAAAAACACAAATTAAACAGCACAAAACTAAGCTCCCCAGAAAAGACAGAAAACAAATAGCACTTATCACCAATTGGCAATCCTGTTGGAAAGTGGGACCCAAGGGGATAACAGACCATGTCCCTTCCTTTAGAGGCAATGCCTAGGATTTTGTCAGTCCCTAAGGGAGAGAGAGATAGGGAGAGGGAGGGGGAAAGGGAAGGAAAAAGGAAGTGAGCGAGAGGGAGAGGGCGAGGGAAACACAGATTTCTCTTGTCAATGGAAGAACTGTTTGTGCTTCTGATGATACCCCCAAACCCTCTCTCTACAAAAGTAATGTGAAAAATCGCACTTTCACAGTAAAAACTCAGAACAGTAAGGAATACAAAAGTACAAAATCTAGGGTGTGAAATAAGAATGTGCTTCCAAAGTGTAAGCAGCACAACAAGGCAGCATATGTTAAGCACCAAAGAAGTAGAACAGGTCATTTGAGCTACAATAGCTTAAAGTTTGCAATGACAAGAAAAGATGTAAAAGAAGAAGTAGGATTATACTTGGCTTTTATAGTACATATTTGTTGTTTTTGTCTGCCCAGAATCCAGCCCCTTATTCTTGACATAGTACCTTGATTTTCTTTTGGGACCTATCCTACCCGACTCTCAATTCAAATAGTTTAAGTGAGGCAGACCACACCCTACCTCTGGCTCCAGGGAGAGGCAAGTGATCCAAACTTTGGCCAATCAGGTCACAGTAACTTGTTCAGGTTTAAGCACATGATCCAGTCATAGCCAATCAGAGTCATCACTGAGATTTGCTGGGACTCCTGGGAAAGAGCTGTACCCTTTCAGTGGGTATAGCTAAGCTGCTAGAATGTAATCCTGCTGTTGTGGTGGACATTCTTGCCTCCACATGAAGATAGCCTCTGAGGAAAGCAGAGCCATGAAAGGAGAAGGGCTCGTTATTGAATTATTAGAGCACCAGAACCAGCTTTTCCCATCATCTGTTGCTGCATGACAAAACCTCCTAAAATGTACTAGCTTACAGCTGCCATTCACTTGCTCATGATTTTGCAATTTGAGCAGACCCCTAAAGGGGGTGGTTTTCTCTGCTCTATGTGACGTTGGCTGGGGCTGGAGCATCCAAAATGCCTTACTCATATGTTAGCACCTATAGGATGGGGGTAGACGGAACACCTGTGGTCGGCAAGGCCTCTGTCTCTATTTGCACATGTTTATATTTTTAAAAAAGAAAATATTTTTATATTTTATAGTCTCTTATCTTTCAGGGTCCCCCTCTCTCCATCAGGGTGTTGTACTGGGTACAAGTTGACTAGCTTCCAAGAGAACATAAACAAAAGTGGCCAAACCTTGCAACTGGCAGAGTATCACTTCTGTCACATTCTATTGGTTAAAACAAGTCAAAAATGAAGTCTAAACTCAAAAGGAGAAGAAACAGCACCCACTTCTTGATGAAAGAGTGGTGTGCACATACAGAAATGGGGGGAATTGCTGGCTGCCACCATGGCAGTCAATCCACCACACCAGCCACGGCTGGAGCCCTTTCCAGTTATATGAGGAAACGTATTCCCCATTTTGCTTAAGCTAGTTTCAAAATCCTCACTAATACAACATTTAATGCTGTTATGGGCAGAAAGAAGACAGAGAGAAGGTAGCATTTCAATCAAAGGCCAGAACTGTGGACAGCGTGAACAGAGAAGAGTGGGCAGAACACCCTCGAGGGATCACAGGGCTTCCTCAGGTCACTAGCTAGAGAACCTTTCTTGATCAGTTCATATCAGATGGCCTCCTGTGGACTGTTAAACTACTTATAGTCTGTACTCCTATTTTGATACAAATGTTACAATACCTTATCATGGCATTTAAATATTTTATGTGATAATTTATATGTATCACCATACCCCCAATAGATTATAGGTTATCTGAAGGAAAGGACTTTGTCTTCTAGGTAATTGCATATATTCCTGATGGTTCCTAACACAGCAGGTATTCAATACATGCTTGCTGAATTAATGGACGAATTCAACATTTATTAAATGTCTACTTATTTTCCAAGCACTGGGGTTTAAAAAATGAGTAAGAAATAAGCAAAAGGTGGTTTTTGCCCTCAAAGGGTTAATATGAATAATTAATAAGGATAAAACTTTGCTGAATGACAATGTCATCAATTTTCAGATACCGACCAGTTACTAAAGTTTGTGAATTCTCCAATTATTTAGTGAGCACGAATTGGTGTGATAGGTTCTGTTCTTGGTGCTGAGAATATAAAACTGAGTAAGACATGGTTCAATCCTTAAGGGAATCCCATCTAGAAAGGAAGATGGTAAAAAAAGGTTGCTACCTATGTAAAAATATTTCTGTCCTCGGTTCAGTGGTAGGACAGAGGAAGGCAGAAGTCTCCTTATGAAGTAGTCTCCACTGCCTTCTTGTTTCAGACTTACCATGTCAGTGCAGCAGAGAGGAGGAAATAAATGTAGAGAAAAGTCTGATTTTAAAGAGGAAAATGTAAGCCTCTTACAAAGTAAAGGAAAATGTATTTCCTTTTATGTTCCATTTTGATTGAATAGTACAGGAAAGTGTTCCCTCTGGGGGAAAGATTCATAAAACAAAAAGTACAGTAAGCTTCCCTCCACACCCCGCTCCCCCATTCCCCTGGAGAATTTAAGGACAGAGAGAGTAAGGAAGAGAATAAATCAGATTTTTAAAATGTATTCAACTAGCCTGCAGTGAATACATGCTGATCACATCCATCTCTCTCTCTCTCTCTCTCTCTCTCCTCTCTCTCTCTCTCTCTCTCTCTCTCTCTCTCTCTCTCTCTCGGATCAGAAGCTTCCAGGCCTGATGCAAATAGGAATCTCTATCTTTAACCACCTAGTTTACAGCCAGTTGGAAATTACCACTCAATATTTATATTTAATTTTTAATGTAGCCTGTTCTACATGACTATAAAAAACAATTGCTGCTGTTTATTTAGCATTATCAACCTTCTGGCACAGCAGCCCCAAACTTCTACTTGGCAAGATTTTGATAAAAAACAGCAAAGTAGAAAGACTCAAACTCGCAGGCTGGGGAATTTGCCTTCTAATATTCCTTTATAGAAAATTCAACAATTTCATCCTATTGATTTCTCAAGAACAATGAATCTTAAAAAGGATTCTACAGGGAGACATCAAGTGCCTAGCAAACCGATCTCTAATTTAGTCTTCCTATAGACTTGAGGCTAAATTGATAAGTTCAAAAATATATTTTATCTCATCAAAATGAAAAACCTTTGTTTTGTGAAAGGTTAAAAGGATGAAAAGGATGTTAAAAAAATGGAAAGAAAACACAGATGGGGATAAAATATTTGCAAAACCACATATCCGACAAATTAGTTGAATTAGTATTTTGAATATATAAAGAACTCTCAAAACTCACCTTTAAAAAAATGAACAATCCAACTAAAAATTGGCAAAAACAACAACAACAACAAAAAAACCCTCATGAACAGACATTTCATGGATGATATAGAAATGGCAAATAAACACATAAAAAGATGTTCAGTGTCAAAAGCCATTAGGGAAGTGCAAGTTAAAACCACAATGAGATATCAATACGTACCTACCAGAATGGTCTAAATAAAAAACAGTGATAGCACTAAATGCTGGTAAGGATACAGTGAAATGAGATAATTCATACATTGCTGGCAGGAATGTAAAATGGTACAGTCTCTCTGGAAAACAGTTTGGCATTTTCTTATAAAACAAAATGTGCAAATACCACATGACCTAGAAATTACACTCTCAGGCATTTCTCCCAGAGAAAAGAAAACATATGTTCACACATAAACCTTTACACAAAGGTTCACAGCAGCATTATTCATTCTGGAAACAGCCCAGATGTCTTTCAGTGAGTAAACAGTTAAACAAACCATGGGACATCTATACTTAACAGGAAAAAGGAACAAACCACTGATATACAATAACTTGGGTGAATATCGAGGGAATTCTGCTGTGTGAAAAAAGCCAATCTCCCAAGGTTATACACTATATGATTCCATTTCTTTAGTATTCCTGAAATTACAAAATTAATGAAACGGAGAAGAGATTGGTAGTTTCCAGGGGTTAGGGATTGGGTGGGGAGGGGAGAGGGTTGCAGGAGGAAGGTGGATTTGGCTATAAAAGGGCAACACCAGGGATCCCCTGCTGATGGAACTCTCCTGTATCTCAACTGTGGTGGTGGAGAGGGCCTCCTCAGGGCCTCCTCCTGATAAAAGCACAGAGAACCTCACACACACACACCACACACACACACACACACACACACACACAACTACAAATAAAACTGGAGAAACCTGAATAAGACTGTGGATTGTATCAATGTTAATGTATTTATTTGTAAGATGTTATCTCTAGGGGAACAAGCTAAAGGGCACACAGGGCCTCTCTTTATTATTCCTTATAACTGCATGTGAATCTATAATAATCTTAAAATTAAAGTTTTAATTAAAAATGTACTTTAAAGTTTAGGTGCAATTGTGGTACTTTAATAGGAAAAAAACTGGGTTTTGGGAGGGGGGAACAAAACAGCATGTAGGTGTGGGCGGTATAAGGATATATTCTCTGGAGAAGTTGTCCAGAGAACAGTGTTTTTCCAGGTTCTGGCTCCTTGTTGTACCAAAGAAGAGGTCTAGCTGTGGAAACTGAGGGGCAAAGGAGAGACTGCAGGTGGTGCTCATGAATGTGACCTGACCACTTCCATCAGAACCTGACCATAGTGCCCACTGTTTCTGAGGTCAACTATGAAAAACTTGAGGTCCAAGGGCACCAATGTGGAACGGAGGGCCTGGCAAATAGCAGTGATTCTATAACGCTTTTGTTGAATAAATGACTGACAAATAAGTCCTGACTTTGTTGAAAGAGTCTGTTAAAATTCACAGATTTGGTTCAGGTTCAAAATGATTAATTACATACTGAGTTGTTTGGTAAAAAATTACATTGTAAGTAAACTAAAAATCTACATTTTCTACTTTGAATAGAGAATTCCACACATTCGTGCACTTAGTTCTGTTGTGGGGTCCTACGTTGGTTTCAGTCTTTGTTTTACTTTGGGTATACACAAATTATAACATGAGTGCTTTGTTATTTCCAACCTCTTGACCCTACCATTTCTAGGAAAGGGTTTCACTGTCTGATTGCTGTGTATGACTCTTGGCTGTCTGCTATCGCAATTTCCCAGAAGTCCACAACAATGAGAGAAAACAAATGTAGATGAAAATGCCTTACTTTGCATTAGGCACAGAGTGTTCCATTCGGGTGTCTTTAATTGGAGCTGTGACGCGTGGAGGGTTCCTACTGCACTGGACGCAGAGGAAGCAGCCCTCTGGAGATCTCTAGCTGTCTCCATTCTGTGCACAGCAGCTCAGGAGAACTCTTTATTATTAAGAACATACTGAACCTGAAGGACGAGCTAACTGCACTTCAGGAACACATTGTCCGTGAATTCACTTTGCGTTTTATCAATTCACTTTGCAAGATAAGGATGGTTGGTGGGAGATGAAACTGCCAGAGAAATGTGATGTGATGTCGAAAAACAATCTCAAGTCACAGTCCTATCAAAAGAGAGGATGCTGCTTGTTGGAGCCTTCCTTGTCTCTCTAGTCTACACTCATCTCTCCCTTCTCTGAACTCTGACAGTATCTGTTGCTTTCATCACTCACATAAACATTTAATTATCAATGATCTTGTACTGTTAGAAGGAGGCAGGATGGTATATTGGAGACAGACTGCCTGGATTCAAATCTTGGTGCTGCTACCACTAGCTTTAAAGCCTTTGTTCTCTCATTCATAAGCTAAGGATGGTAATAGAACTCACCTCATATTAATGTTGAGGATTAAAGGAGAGAATATATGTAAAGTACTGCAAAAAAAAATGTCTGCAGAAAACAAAATAAAACATAAAATTTGTCTTCATGTGTTATCTTCTCCTTACCAGTAGGATTTCTAAGATGGCTGGTATCCTGGAACATGTTCTATTAAGAAAGAGGGTTCACCCCAATACCATACCTCATCATCACAAATTCTGATACTAGGACAAGGAAGAAAAGTAGGAGCCTCTGGCTAAGCTATAGTTCCTGGCTCTAGACTGACAAAGGCAAACTTCCTTCTTTACATTAATCGTCAATGCCCTTAGTCCCCAAGGCATCTGCTCTCATATGTAAGTTTTTTTTGCTTATACATTTTGACCAAATAAATCCACTTTTAGGAGGATTCTTAAATAAACGATATAGTATGGGAAAAGTTTTACAGATAAAAACTTCCCATTAAAGTGCTTCACCATTCTGAAAAGTTTGAAACAATCTAAAGCAGGGGTCCCCAACCCCCAGGCCACAGACTAGTACTGGTCTGCGGGCTATTAGGACCTGGGCCACACAGCAGGAGGTGAGCAGTAGGCCAGCGATCCAAGTTTCATCTGTATTTGCAACACTCCCCAGCACTAGCACCTTTGCCTCAGCTCCACCTCAGATCATCAGGCATTAGATTCTCATAAGGGCACCAGTCCCTGGTGCCAAAAAGGTTGGGGACTGCTCATCTAAAGGGTTGTTTATGAAACAGTTATTTATTCTTTATGAAAAATAAAGTGCTGATTATATAAATTATGATACAAAAAAGGTACATCTATTGCAAATTATACATAGGAAGAATTTGTAATCATATGGGGAAATGTTTATGCAATGATGATATAAAAAAGAAATCAGGGTAACCCTACCAGATTGACAAAAATTAAAAGGTATTATAATACTTAGTGCTGGCAATGAGCTGGAACAGTAGGAACTCACATATTGGAGGTGGGAACATAAACAGGTACAACCCCCTGAGACATGATTTGGCATTAATTATCTCATAAAAGTTGAAGCTATGTGTATGCTATGACCCAGCTCTCCACTCTTCCATATATACCTTAGAGGCTACAAGTCAATTAGGATACACATACAAAGATGTTAACAGGGATAATAGTCCCATTTGGAAACAACTCAACTGTCAACAACAGAATGAATAAGTAAACTGTAGTACAGTTATTCCCCAATTAACATCAGTCATCTGTTGTGAAAACCAAATGTTCTGTGTGAAAATGCTAACCAGTGCCTATTTCCCATTATCTTAACTCACTTTACAGAGTAAGGTCTTTCTGTTGTTATAAGTAGCCAAACTTAATACTGACTGACACAGAACCTAACAAAATGCCTGGTATGAAGTATCACAAATGTTGACACTTATTGCCCACCCCACCCCTCAAATGTTCAGGGCAAAATGGCCAACAGAAGCTCTGAAATATTTTGCTGCTGAAGAGGAAGAAAAAAATCTTTCTCCATTCCTTTTGTGTCTTCTTACAACATCTCTATAGTACTTTGTACAAAGTCAGCAAATGACAATAGTTATTATTTATTTAGCCTATTTCATCTGCACCAGAACTCTACATCAAATCTGTATTATGCCGAACTTCTTCCCTGCCCCTGCTTCTATGATGGTAGGTGCGATTATCTCCTCATTTTACTGAGTAGCAACAAAGTCTCTGAATAGATTAAGTGATTTGACGAAGGGTACCCAGCTAATAAATGACAACTGTGGAGTATAATTCTAGGCTTATCTGACTCAAAGCTCATTTAGTAGGTGTCTATCCTTGGAGAATTTATGTAACCTTTATAGGCCTCAATTTCCTCGACTGTAGAATTGTACCCATTAAACAATAACTACCTCTTAGCCAATGGCCCATGCTGGCATTGCTGAGAATATAAATGCAGTAGAACATCAGTGCATCTAGAAAGTCCACTGCTGCACTTCCCCTCACATAATATTTAACTCACATGAACCTGACTGGCTCTTATTCTGGCGACCTTTCTCTGCTTCTCCCACACACTTTAATGAACATCCAGCACTCCTAGTAACACAATAAACCTCTTGTTTCCTGTTCTTCCCCTGAGGAAAGAAAACAAACATGGCTTTTGAAATTCAAAATTACACCATTTTGACTTTATCTCCCATCTGAAGGCTTCTTGTTCATCTTTTTTTTTTTTTTAATTATTTCTGACTACTTTTGGATTTTCAATTTTGCACTTCAAGTTTCACAAAAATCCATCTCATATCACTTTAGAAGTAAAGGTCAAATTTCCTGCAAGTATTTAGAAGTACTCACTTTCCTAGGAGACGGTTTTGAAAAGTATTATATAGTTCTATTATTTCTCATTGCTTCTTCCCAGATCAGCTGTGGCCGATGCACTCCTAGTTAATATTTCTGACATTCCACTGAAGGAATGTCACAAAAGAATAAAACTCTTATACCAGGTACAAGATTTAAAGTATCTAATATAATATCATGGTGGTAGACAAGGTACCCAGCATGTAGGCACACCTGCTCACATGCATGAGCATGCATTTAATATGCACATTGCAGGAATTATCAGAAGTTACCAGGAATGAAACATGTTTTATTAACAGGTTTTGTCATTTGGAGTTAAAAACAACAATATTACTTTCAACTCCAAAAAGAGACTCCTGGAGGTAAAGAGGAAAAACAAATAAAAGATCTGAGAAGAGACCAAACGGCTTGTAAAGCTGAAGTCAGAATTTCTTCACCCTAAGAAGCAGAAAATCCATATATTTCACTGTAGCCTTCCATCACTCATAATTGCAAAACTATTCTCTAGACAACACTCTACTGAGAGGAGGCTTTCCCATTCTTAATTATTTCCATATGATCCTTTTACAAATGGAATTACATTTGTTCAAATCGAAAAATATCAGAATGTTTTATATATTATCAATTAGAAGATACATTATTCATAAAACCCAGCCAGAGACACCTTTAAATTACTGTGCTTTGAATATTTCCCCTTATAAAAATTAATTATCCAATAAATGATTGTCTAAAGCTGTATTGTCCAATAGAGTAGACAGTAGCCACATGTGGACAATGAGCACCTGAATCGTGCATTCTGAGGCTTAGGAACTGAATTTTTAATTTCACTTAATTTTAATTAAATTACATTTGATGACAGTACAAAAAATGTAAAATGACTCATTAATATTTTTTATAATGACATGTCAACATAAACAACAAGGCAACATTCATTTAGTTGTGAAAACATAATCTTACAAGTATTCTCTACATTTCGTTACAGGAAATATGAGACAAATATTATATAAACATACTAACATTTGTATTACGCATAGCTCTTTCTCCCAAGTGATCTCTCAGGTCAGAATTAATCTTCCTTCCCTAGTAGCATGTTATATATAATTTTAGCATTGTATTAATGATAGTCTAATTTATAGCAAGTAAATTGTATACATGTCTACCATACCCCTCTCTACTAGAGGGTGATCTTTTTGAAATAGAGGACTAACTTGCTAATTTTAAAAATCTATCAAAGACTGGCCAAGATAGAGGAGTAGGTAAACACTGCATTCTCTTCCCACGACCATGCCAAAATTACAACGAGACTATGGAACACCCATCATTGAGAACGATCTGAAGTCTAGCAGAACAGAAGTCCTGTCACTAAGGATATACGGAAGAAGCCACATGGAGACTGGTAGAAGGAGTAGAGATGTGAAATAGGCTGGTCCCACACCTGTATGTGGTGGTTAAGTATTGGAAGGGATATCTCAGTTTCGGGGGTTCCTTCTGTGGAGGGAGGAATCGCAGCTCCACACCAGGCTCTCTAGTCTAGGCTTCCAGTGATGGGAAAAGAAGTCCCCACAACTGCTGGCTGTGAAAACCAGTGAGGATTATAGCTAAGTGAGACGGAGGGCTACTGGAGTCCCGAGCATTCTCTTAAAGGGCTCATGCACAAACTTACTCACTGACAGATTCACTCTGAGCTCCAGCACTGGGACAGCAACTTAAAAAGCACCAGGGACATATGGGGAGGAACTCAGTTGTCTGGTTTCAGGGTGAGGGCTGAAGGGATAGTTTTCTCTCAAACAGAAGTGCTGGCAGAAGCCGTTGTTTCTTTGTTGAGCCTTCCTCCACTGAGCCTGCAGATGCAGGCAGACATCATGTCTGAGTCTCCATCAACCTGGCTAACACCATTTTCCCCCCCTTGTGATTCCTTGAGATTCTACCCAACTTAAATGCCCATCCAAGTCTCTTCCAGTGGCTTTCCCATACAAATGGCCTGTCTTGGCTCACATTTTGAACTTTCCTAAAATCTCTCAAAGGTTCACAACCCCAAACAAGGAGTGTCTGGCCTTGGTGTACCCAACACCTCTTACAAAGTGGCTTCAAGCCCTGCACTAGTGACAAACATCTGAAGATCACTTTCTGGCTCACACCAGGTGGTCCTGGGCCATGCACAAGCAGGAGCTGACCTTGGCCTGCACTAGAGGCCCTCCTGAGAGGCCCCAACACACTCTCGGTGGGCAGCTTCCGAACACACCAGAGTACCACCCTACAACCTCCATAAATGACACAACCAAAGGGCAGACTCAGCAGGCATCAAAGCCCTGCTGAAGAGAATCCTGCTCATTGGGGTCAGCCCCTGCACAACAGCTCCTCTGTTGTAGTCACAGCCATTACTCATAACCAGTCAGCCTGAGAGTAAACCCTCCCTTAATGTGCCAACAGCAATCAAGGATCAACAATGTCAGGAGGGTACACACAACCCACATAAGGGATACTCGTGAAGCACCTAGCTCAGGTGACAAGGAAGACAGCTCTTCTGGGTCCCACAAGACACCTACTACAAAGGTTACTCTATTAAGACCAAGAGACGTAGCAGATCTAATACAGAGAAACAAACACAGGAAAGCAGCCAAAATGAGAAGATGAGGAAACATGTTCCAAATAAAAGAACAGAACAAAACTCCAGAAAAACTAAACAAAATGCTGACTAGCAATCTACCAGATGCAGAGTTCAAAACATTGTTTATAAGGATGTTCAATGAACTTAGAGGAAAAGTAGGTGAACTCAGTGATAACTTTAATATAGAAATAGGAAACATAAAAATGAAGATAGAAAAGAAAAAAAAACCAGTCAGGAATGAAGAAGACAATAACTGAAATAAAGAATACATTAGAGGGAATAGACAGATTAGATGAAATGGAGGACTTGAATCGATGATTTACAAGATAAGCAGAAAATACCAAATCAGAGCAGTAAAAAAAAAAAAAAAAAAAAAAAAGGAATAAAATTGAGGATAGTTTAAGGGGCTTTTGGACAGCATCAAGCGTACCAAAATTCTCATCATAGGGGTACCAGGAAAAGAGGAGCAAGGGACTGAAAACCTGTGTGAAGAAATAATAATGGAAAACTTTCCTAACCTGGTGAAGGAAATAGACAAACAAGTCCAGGAAGGGCAAAGAGTCCCAAACCAGATGAACCCAAAGAGACCCATACCAACACACACTGAAATTAAAATGCCAAAGGTTAAAGATAAAGAGAGAATCTTAAAAGCAGCAAAAGAAAAGCAGTTAGTTACCTACAAGGGAGTTCTTATAAGGCTGTCAGCTGATTTCTCAAGAGAAACTTTGCAGGTCAGAAAGGATTGGGAAAAAATATTCAAGGTGATTAAAAACGAGGCTCTACAACCAAGTTTACTCTACCCAGCAAAGGTATCACTTAGAATCAAAAGGACAGATAAAGAGCTTCCGAAATAAGAAAAATCTAAAGGAGTTCATCACCACCAAACAAGTATTACTAGAAATGTTAAAGATACTTCTTGAAGAAGAAGACAAAAAATATAATAATAAAATATTGATAACTACATACCTATTAATAATTACTCTAAATGCAAACTGATTAAAGGCTCTAATTAAAAGAAAAAAGTGGCTGAATGGATAAGAAAACAAGACCCACACATATGCTGCCTAAAAGAGACCCACTTCATATCAAAAGACATCATCTGAAAGTAAAGGGATAGAAAAAGATAATCCATGCAAATTGAAACTAAAACAAAAAAGCGGGGGTAGCAATACTTGTATCAGACAAAATATACTTTAAAACAAAGGCTATAACAAGAGATAAAGAAGGCCCAGCAATTCCACTTTGGGGTATTTATCTGAAGAAATACAAAAGAGTTCAAAAAAACATATGCATCTCTATGTTTATTGCAGTATCATTTACACTAACCAAGAAATAGAAGCAATATAAGTGTCCATCAGTAGATAAATGGATAAGGAAAATATGATACATATATAGAATTAAATATTAGCCATAAGAAAGTATGAAATCTTGCCATCTGCAACAAGATGGATGAACCTTGAGGGTATCATGCTAAGTGAAGTAAGTCAGACAGAGAAAGACAAATACCATGTGATCTCACAGGTGGAATCTTAAAAAACAAGATATATGAACAAATGAAACAGAAACAAACTCACAGATATACAGAATGAATCGATGGTTGCCAGATAGGAGAGGGATAGGGTAAAAAAGGTGAAGGGATTAAGATATGCAAATTGTCAGTTATAAAAACAGTCACAGAAATGTAAATGACAGTGTGGGAATACAGTCAATAATACTGTAATTAACAAGTATGGTGTCAGATGTGTACTAGATTTATTGGGGTGATCACTCTGTAAGTTATATAAATGTTTAATCACTATGTTGCACACCCGAAACCAATATTGTATATCAACTACAACTGAAAAAAAATTAAAAAATAAAATTGTAGATTAAAAAAAAATCCATCAGTGCCCAGTGTGCAATGGCAATCCTTCCTTAAATGTTTGAAGATTTGAATATAGTGTATCCTTGTGTTTTCTAAAAAAAATTCATCATTCTATGAAAGAAAGCCTAAAACTAATATTGAAGTATTCCATGCTCCTGGAGTCAAAGATACAGTATGGACCAGCTGTCAATTTTCGCTATATCAATTGATAAATATAACATAACCTAATAGAAATGGTTTTTCCTAAAACTGAAGCTTATTTTAAAATTCAATAGAAGAAAACATATAACTTTGAAGAAAAAAATATGGTGAGTGGGGCAAGCGAGGTGAGCTCTCCTTACCAGATAACAAGATATTTTATAAGTTATAGTAACTCAGTTAACAGGACTAGGAATAAGCTCACAGATCAATGAAGAGAGACTCAGAAATAGAGCCATGCATATTCGGAAGCATAATCTATGAGAAAGAAGAAATCAATGGAGAAAGGAAAATATTGGTAGTTCACCTGGGAAAAAGTAAAAGTGCAGTAGATTCCTATCTCACACTAAATTAAAAAATTCAGGTGTAATTCAACTCTGAAATTATGTCGCATTTCCTATATTGATCATTCATTGAGAATTCTAAGTGGACTATGTAATACACAAAATATACAATGTTAATACATTGTTCCTCCTGATGGAAATAAAAAGGAACAAAAATGATAGTTTTTAAGAAGTTATTTTAAAGATGCCCATACAACAGGGTATGTAAAACATATTTTTTTTCTTCTTTAATGTTGAATCGAGCCAAAAGTCACTGAGCCTTTTTGAAGGTTAAACTTTTACAACTGTGGTGAAGGCCAATAAGTAAACAGAGGGACTCAATTACTGTGCAAGTACTAAAGACTTCTTTGAAGCTAACTCCATAAAGCTGAAACCAAAATCCAGCTGAAGAGTGACATGCTCCAGTGCTATTAAACAGTACTCCAACTCACCTCCATCTGCGCTGATGTGAATTGAAGCAAAGCTCAGTTTCATCCTCACTCACCCGTAACTAAGTACCTCTCAGGATCACCCCAGCATCAGCATGGAGATAGCTCTCTCTGGATGCGGCAGGATGTGCTTACACTTCTGTAGCTTTGAGCCTGTGATGACAATTCTTCCCTAACTTCAAGGGAGGCCAAAATGCTAAAGCTGGGCTTTGAGAGACAAAGAATGTTTCAAACATGTTACAGATCACGTATGTCCTGGATCATCTCTCAAGTGAGTTAATATCTTGCTTGAGGGTTGTTTCACCCTGTTTTTCTAGCTCTCATATCTTGGATTCTCCTGTTTCGCCTTACAATGACCTCATAACAGAGATGTGGTCCTGCTATGACCATGTTTATTAATTTATATGGTTGCCATAACAAAATGCCTTATATTAGGTGGCTTAAATAACAGAAATTTATTTTCTCATATTTCTGAGGGCCGTAAGTCCAAGGTCAAGGTGACGGCAGGGTGTTTCCTCTGAGGTCCCTCTCTTTGGCTTGCAGAGGGCAGCCCCCTTGTTGTTTTGCCTCTTCATATGGTCATCCCTCTGTGCATACACAACCCTGTATCTCACTGCGTTCAAATTTCCTCTTCCCATAAGGACACCAGTCAGACTGGAATAGGGCCCACCCTAATGTCCTCATTTTAACTTAATCGCCTCGTTAAAGATCCTATCTCCAAACACAGTCTTATTCTGAGGTGCTGGGGGTTAGGGCTTCAACATATGAATTTTAGGGGGAGAAAATTCAGCCCATAACACCATTTATGTGATGATTAATTTTACAAATATATGAAAGCAGCTGTGCTGTGAGGCAAGGAGGGACAGCAGCTGGGAAGTAAAAGATGAGATCTCTAAACATATAGAGATCCACGTCCCTGGGAAAGCAAAACCCTGATTTCATCTTTTGTTGAAAATGGCTCATTTTGATTAGGTACTCTCAAACTCCTACATTAATTCACATAGAGATAGAGTTATGTAAAGAACTTCATCAAAAGAGATAACTAGTGAGGCAATGATCCATTAAATGTCTTTAATAGCTCCTGGAAAACATCCAGTCTTTTCTCCTTCTGAGCAGCTACAATTCTCAATATGCCCGCCCCCTGTGCAAAACTTATGTGCAGGGCCTAGTGGTAAATGGGCAGAAAGTGAGAGTGTAGGAGGAGGAATAGAAGAGATTGGAGAAAAGGGAAACCAGTGAATTGAGATTTTAAAGAAAGAAGTGCAGTTAACAAAACTAAAAACACTATTGAAAGGCACAACTACTGCAATGGTGCTTCTCTGAATGAAACACTAGGGTAGGACGGAGTAGGTGAATTTCTGGTGTTAAAAAGAAGTAACAAGAAGGAAGAAGAAGCATAATTTTTAAATAAAACTCAGTGATTTATTTTTGAAATGAGATGTGATTTACTTTAAAGGACTTGGGAGACAAGGAGAGCATGTAGTTATCAGTGGAGACAATGCCATAGCAACTGGGAGCAGAAAAAAGTTCTGCCATTGTTGGGTCAAATGAGGAGTGGATTTTTCAGGTCAAACAGACAGCGGTCCCAAAGAATTGAACCTAAGATTAGTAAAGGACTCTAAGGTCCTAGATTCTGGTGTCAAAAGTCTATACCATGCCTAAATAAATATAATGAGCTGTGGCCAAAGATGGGATTTTATAATTACCTATTTGATTTATATTGGATTTCTTGGTCAGCTGCTGAGTTTGGAATCTCTCCAGGATTACTTCCCTGCCAACTTCTAGGTAACTTATAGCAATTTCAAGGTACCTCTGAATATACATTTTCAACAGATGGGGTTATTAAATGCTTCTGAAAACAATGATCCGTAGATGTGCTACCACCTACCAGTAAACAAAGAAGATCTGTTCTCTGCTCTACCCTCAGTCCAATAAATATTTATATCCTTCCATTTACTCATTTTGAGACTGCAGGACATGGAATTTCATTGTTCTTTTAAGGTGGATGTAAGAAATAGTTGACAATTTCTAGATTTCCTAATTAACTCGCTCTCAGAATAATTTACTTTTAACATAAAGAATAGACACAGTTCGTGGTCTGTAGATATTTTCATTACATATTAATCATTATTCTAAGTATACTACCAATATTCTTTTCTGAGTAGGGACCATTTAAAATATATGTTTATATTTTTAAAGTCTAGAATTATAGAACTTTCCAGAACCTTCTTTTTTAGATGAGAAAACTAAGGCACAGATATGTAAAATCACTTGCCAATCAGTGGCAGAGCTGGAGGAAGACATAGGAGAAGAGGGAGAGTAGAGACTTTGAAGTTACTTTGGGCACCTGCTCGGTGGCCAGGTCCATGTCTGTCTGTCTGTCTGTCTGTCTGTCTGTCTCTCTCTCTCTCTCTCTCTCTCACACACACACACACATACACACACCCCTCACAGTGTCCTTGCCATAGTCCTAGGATAGTGAGGTTGAGACTGAGAGAGGTTAGGAAACTTGCTCACTGTCATTCTGAGCGGCTGATTTAAACCCAAGTCTGAATGATACCACACACCTGCCCTTTCCCATTTACCTACGTTTTCAAAGAAAACCAGAACCAAGTTATATCATTAAGTTCAAAACTGATATTTGTGATGCAATTATACAAAATTAGATTCAATAGCTTCTCAAAACCTTGGGTTAATTTCCTACTATTCAATCTCTGGATTGTTAGTGGTTTCTATTTTGGCAGCTTAACTGACATTTAGTTAAGAAAGTATGAATTAAGCCATATTTGGGTGTAAATCAAGTGAAAATCATGGCTGTTTGACCTTAAGTGGTGATGAAAAATTCCACAATCTTTTAAGCATTTTTATTTTGAATGCCATTGTTTGAATAAAAGTGCAATGTAGTATGCTATAGTAAGTCTTACCTGAATAGAAGATTTACTGACTATATGTTACATACCCATCACCTAATGTTAATGGTGAGAGAGATGACAAGGTAGAAGAATCATCCAGTAACTGATTCAAACTCAAGACTGACATCAGAAATCAAGCCAAGGTAGTATGAAATATATATTTAAAACATGACGAGCTTATTTAAATGCTCATAAAACTTAAAACTTACTTAAATGTTCTTAAAGCTTCTTAAAACCTTGTATTGATTTCACATAACTTATTGTCTAGTTAGAAATGTTTCATCAAACTGAGCACTGGTGATCAATTTCTGTGATCCCGTTGAATTAGAAATAGTTTTATTTGGCAGAAAGAAGAAATAATTTATGTTTATTTGATATCATCTGGTAACCACTCATTCACAACTAAACTCTCTGCTAAACACTGCTGGACCATAAGGCTAATGAGACCTGATGCTTCACCTATTGACTCAAAGTGAACATAAAGGTCACCCTTAAGTCCCCTTATGGTCAATCTGAAGTGCATGAGTGATTAAGTAAATTGTGTGACCAATGACCACTGCCATAAAAACAGCTCAAAGGGCATATACTATTACTATTTGTAGGAGCCCAGTGGCATAACTTAGTTTTCAAAAGATAGCAAATAACATTCATGGGCAGACTTTTTGTGTCCTTCTGCTAATATTTAATGCACAAGGTTGGAGTCTAAGGTTAAAGCTGTTTTTCCTTAATAATATTCAGTCTTCTTTCAGATCACTTTGAAAATCTAAACCTGCCCTTGGGTCATCCTCAGGAGAATAGAAACTGGGAATGGAATGGGATGCTTTCGTTTTATGTCATTACATCCATAATTAGGCAGTTTTGTAAAAAGAGAACAACCAAAAAGTTATAGGCACAATAACCTTGAAACATTGTGCATTTTTGTAATCCAAAGGAGTATACTGGCAAACCCGGTTATTATTCTTTTTTAATCTCAGCCTTCTTGAAGTTGCCCAGGGTGTATTCAGTAAATCAAATCTACTTCCTTTAGTATTTTAAATCCCATTTATATCCCGGCAGAAAAACACATTTCCTGAAGAAAAAGGAGCCATATCTTTAAAAAGGAAGTTGAAGTCTTTAAGCTTGAGATAAGTCTTTTTGAAACAAAACAAAACAAAAAACCTTTTGGCATGACTTGAGTGCATCTTACACCAATGGAAACTGGAAATCTGTCTTTATTTCATGGTTATCACTATACAAATTATAAAATATACTGGTTCTACAGCAACCAACTCCACAGAAGTTATTTGCAGCTTCAGGGATCAACCTTGTTGGGGCAGAGAGGCGAGGGGCAGAAAAAGTAACTGAATTTTGGACTTGGGGGTTTGTGAAGATACTTTCTAATATCAGCATTCAAGATTCTCCTTGACCCTCAACTCATGGAGGGCATGTTACAAATAAATATTCATTCTGGCCTAAGCTGAGAGGAACCTTATTTTACTGGATTAGGCATATGGAGTCAGGTCATTACAGTTTATGAAACCTATAAAAAATGAAGTGAAATGAAACTTATAAAAAAGCTGATATAACAATTATAGAATTATCTCAGCTTTCCTGCTCTCTTAGTTCACCATCCAGTTTTGAAAACCTATTTGTTTTTTAAGAGGTACAGTTCATACGACTATTGTACCTTCCTCCTGTTTAATGGAAAAGATCACCAAATTGATGAGAAGGCAATTTTGATCTTCATTTGGAAAACATTTTGTTTTATGAAACACTCTGACATTTACAGCAAAACCCAAGCAAACCAGCTGGGTGACACTTATGGAGGGCCTACTATGTGTCAGGCTTTGGTTTGGCCAGGTGGTAGTGAGAAAGCAGCTGAAGGAGACCACCACTAAACCTAGCTGAATGGAGGAGAACACTGATCAGGAAAGACAGACACTTAACAAGCAAGTACAGTGTGATCTGGGCTGTGACAAAGAAATAAAGGTGTGATGTGGTGTATGACAGGGAGGCCTAAGTAGATCTGCACATTGGGAAGCATTTCCTGAAAAAGAGACATTCAAGATGAAGCCTAATGAAAGAAAAGTGTTTAAGTGGTGCTGAAGGGGTAGAGGAAGACAGTGTATACTTGAGAAATGAAGATAATTTTCATGTAGCAGGAAAAAGTAAGGAATGGGGTGGGAGGAGGAGGGAGGCGAGTACCAGATCACATAGGGCCTGGTGGGCCAGACGAGGGAATCTAGAATTTATTGCGAGGGCAATTAGAAACTGTTGACAGGTTCTAAGCAAAGGAGTCATATAATCAGATTGTGATTATGATTTGTGGTTGTCTTAGGTCAGTCTGGCTGCAGTTGGGATATAACTGGAGACTCTGATATTTGTCTGGTAAAATTAAATAAAGAAGTGAACATGTGGAGGTACCATAACCACTCTGTCCCCTTTATTAATTAAAAACTTCTGTAATTATGTAGTGGGGTGCTCTGAGTCGCAGGACGTAGGTGTCTCTTTTGCTAACTTATAAGGCTGCTCCACTGTGAGAAACGCCATCTTTACAGAAAAAAATTTTTCACTGCTTCTCATTCAGTTCTACAATTTTGTGGAGAATTCATTTGACAGCCCAGCTGCAGCACAGGCGCAGTTAGGAGGCTACCGCTGTAGTCTGGGAAAGAAGGAGGAGGCGTGGAGTTCATCAGTGAAGGGTACAATCTGAGAGACGTGGTGAGACATAAATAACAGGACTTAGTAATTCCCTAGATGTGGCACGCTAAAAGGAGAGACTCTCTGAGGAGGGCTCTTGAGCAATTGGTTAGATGGTGGTGCCATTTACTGAGGCGTGAGACTTCAGAGAGGTCAGGGGGGCGTGGAGGAGCATGGTGCATTTAGAATGACTGTGTGGTCACCAAGTGTAGATGGAAGTAAACAGATGGATAAGTAAGACTGGATGTCAGAAGAGAGGTAGGAGCTTAGAGAGTTTGGTTTGGGTACATACATAGGTACATAGATATTATTTGAAGCCACAGTGGTCTAGGGGAGAGAGCAGAATGGGTGGGAAAGGGTCTCGGATAGACCCAGAGAAATGTTGGACTATTTCAATGTCCTCCCATGAAGACCCATTTGCACCCTCGCCCCCAATAGTCTTTTGCTCAAAACCCTCCACTGGCCTCTAATTTTACTCACTGTGCCTAGATAATACCACAGGCTCTGCTCTGCACTTCTAACGTCAGGCTACTTCTCTGTCCTCATCTCCACCATTCTCCCACAGGGCATACTCTGCTCCAGCCACACTGGCTATCTTGCTGTTCCCCAAATGTACCATGTACCTCTGCCTCAGGGTCTTTGCACTTGCTGTTCCCTCTGCCTGAATGGTCTTCTTCTAGATATTCTACATATGTGTACTACTCCCTCACTTCCTGAGGTCCCTGGCTAAATATCGGCCAATCAGTGAGACCTTCCCTGAGCATACTATTCTAAATTGCAACATTCATCCATCCCCCTTTCCCTGCTTTGTAAAACTTACTAACATCTGTATATTTGTCCACTTGACATACAGTTCATTATATATAATATAGTATTATATGTTATGTTATATGCCATATTTATATTTACTAATATTAATCATCATCTGGAATATTATATATCAACATTTATAATTTTCTACTCTCAAATGTAACTCATGAGGCCAGCAACTTAATTTTGTTCACTGCTCTATCCCTAGAGCCAAGAAAATTCTCTAGCATAATAGATGCATTTGCTAAATTATTTGTTGAATAAAAACTACAACATTTCATGATACTCTAGAAAAGTAGAAGGGACCAAAGGTATGGGAGGAAAACAAGTAAACATATTGTCACAGAAACCAAGGAGTGTGCCAATAAAAGCAATGATTGATCTTTATTGTTGCTCATCCCCATAGAGGACACTGTGCTCACCACTCCCAAACTGTCTCGTTTAGAGCTCGCTACAGTCCTATGAAGGTGCTACCCTCACTTAATAAAAAATTTAGAGAAGTAACTTGCCCTAGGTTGCCATGATGTGTATTAAATTCTGCTGAGAGGAATTAAAATGAGTCCTAAAAACTGTCTACTTAGTCGATTCACATGCAGACCACTGGTGACCTTAACAAAAACCTGGGCGCTGTCTGACTAGAGAAGAATAAGAGAGGGAGGGAGGAGAAGAATTGAGACAAGGAGGCAGTCAGCTCTCTCCAAAGCTGGCCTGTGAAGAGCAATATAGAGAAAGTGCTGGAACTGTGGTAAAAGGGAAAGGTTTTTATTTTAGGTGATAAGGAATTTCTAAATTTGAATTTCTAAAACCCAGCCCCTTTTCAGGGTTTTGGGTAATACATCTGTATGAGCAATCAGCATAGATAAGGTATTTGTTTCCTCTATTTCCTGCTCCAAAGAAATTCAGATTTGGCTTATATATTTGGTTTAAAAAAATCCTTGGCTATGCATAAAGTTTGTTCCCCACATCCTCCTAGAGATAAAGAATCTGTAGAAAAGATGTGTAATTGGGTCACCATAACAAAGAAACAAAAAAATGACCTACTCCTGGTTCTCTTGAGAAGCTGAAACATCAGGGCTTTAGAGAAATCAATCAAGACATATTATTCTGTGAGAACGTGGAGGAGGGGCCCACACACTGTGCTGGGAGGCAGAGAACTAAGCTGGCTGCTCTTCTGGGCTAGCCATTATTTAACTTTGTCGCCTGTATGAGCTGCCCAACTTCAGTGTCAGGATAGCATATATATATATTATGTGTCTCTTGGTTCTGCGCAGGATCAGATGAGGTGGAGCTGGTAAAAGTGCTTTATACAAATACAAGGTATTTCCAGTGTTTCTTGTGCTTAAAGGTGAACCTACAAAGATACTTATTATAATGTACATAGCCTGGAGGCAATCTGGATGTGTACAAACATTCGCCAACTGAATCAAGAGAAAAACAAATCAGTGATTGCTTAACAATTCCACATGTCACAATTTTAGAAGCACCTGCATTTTACCTTTTATCCCTACAACTGGCGCTGCTGAGGCAGGTTTACTGTGAATCAGGTTAAGCCAGACCTAAGCTTGAGGCAATGTCTGCTCTCTGAAAACGCTCAGTGTGACATACTTTCAGTTTGCTCTGGATCTAACACTGTAACAATCTATACCCAAGTCCTGCCGCAAAGTGAATGCCATGCTTTACTAACCAGAGAAAGACCAATACAGCCAGTGTAATTATAAACCAGCCAAGCTTCAACTCTCCCTTAAACCCTTCTAAAACCAGTCCTCACTTGGGGCAAGATCACACATGACACCAGTGCTGTATCAGTTCCATTTCTTATGCCCTTTCTTACGGAGACACAAATACGGGCACCTCCATTTAGAAAAACAAAGGTAATTTTTAACTTTTACATCATTCAAGTCCTGCCCTTTAGCTATCACTGTACATTGCAAGTATTGAAAATATTGAACGGGGGTGGAGGTGGTGGATTAAGTGTTACAGAGACCAAATGCATCAGGCGTTTCACTTATGTAACAATTCTGGGCTCCAAGAACCTCTGAGTGGGAGTGAATCAATCTCACATCCAAGCAGATAACAGCAAAAGTCACCCTCTCACACAATGCTTCCGGGCACCCTCTTGTATTTCTGTAAAATAAGATCTGCTCTCCTTCCTCTCCCTGACCCCCAGGGCCTGGGGGCCTCGGTGGCCCAATGCAGTAACACCCAAATCAACTGTCTTCTGGGCTGCTCAGGCTCCTGTGGCTATGGCTAGAAAGGGGCAGCGTGGGGCTGAAGGGACAGCAGAGCTTGGGTGATGCACTGAGGGCTCACACAGGGCTTATAAAAGGGTTAAGAGTTCGGTCACTTCAGGAGTAAGCCTTGTTGCCTCTGAAGTCTGCAAGAGAATTCTTGTCTCCAAGGGAGCCCTGGCTAGGACTTTGAGTATTATCAATGTAACACAAAAAAACAAATCAGAACAAAGATAGGGCAATTCTTCTTTACTGGCTATTTGGCACCCCAAACTAGATATGGACCAGAAGGTCAGTACGATTGCCCTTTGAGAGAGTCTACAAACTACCTGTGACCTGTCTTTCCCTCCTCCCTTTCCACAGCTCTCCCCAGCCGTTCTGCATCACTCATCATTCCCAAAGCACGCCCTGCCCGCCGCATCTCTGTGCTTTTGCAGATTATGTTTCCACTGGATGGAATGAACCCTCCTCTCTCATGGAAATTCCTCCCTTCTGGGCCCAGAGCAAATGTTCCTCCTCAAAGAAGTCTTCCTCAATTACTAGAAGCAATATCTCCCTTCTCTTGCCACAAGAATATTTTGTTTACAACAGGAAAAAGTAATAAGAGCTGGTAATAAGGTTACTTACTGAGCATATTCTATGAGACAGGAATTGCGTAAGCACTTCATAAATTTTTTTTAACTTAATCCTCACAATAACTTCCATGTGAACACACTGTTATTATTCCTTTATAGAAGAGAAGATAGAGGCTGAGAAAGGCTAGGTACTTTAAAAGGGAAGTGGGGGCACTGCACATGCGCCCGGCAGTTGGATTCCTGAGCTCACACGTTCTGCATGTTGCCTTATATTGTAACGATTTGTGTAGATGTCTCGTCTGCTCTATGAATTTCTGAGTTTGGGACATCTTTGGATATGGCATGATATTAATTCAGGGCATGGCTCAAAGTGGGTGCCTGAACTTGAGCAAAAGTAATTTGATGTGGTTTTATTCAGTTCTAGACAGATTACCGGGCTGATTTTACCAGGTATGCTATTCCTATCTATTTTACCCTTAATCCAGAAAAATGGCTTTAGGACATGTCAAAAGCGGCCGTTATAACTGGCTTTCCAAAGTTAAGAATCCAAGAGTCAGGAAGAAGGAGAAATCTGACCCCTAAAACTTTCTAGATGCACCCAAGGGGTGGCATCGTTGTTTCCTAAGTTCAGAGATGAGGTACCTGAGACATAAAAGAACCGCCTCTGTGTGCATGAGCTAGATATCTTAGCATGGCAGTCTGGGGGTTCTTTCTTTTCGTGTATATAATAAACTTACATTGTATTGCATTTTCTTCAGATTCTCTGTTAGTCTCCTGGAGAATAATAAATTCCTGCTGAGAGACTAAGGCAGTATAGTTCAAAGATTAAAAGCAGATGGACTTTAATATTAAATGGATTTGGTCCAAATATAGAGGAGGAAAAAGTTCTTATCAACCCTCTTAGGTTCAGAAAAGTAAATCGACATAGATGCTAACAGGAGAAAATGTTACACATTTATTTAATTTAAATTTTATATGACATGGGATCCTTCATAAGGAAATGAAAACCCAAGGAAGCAGTCAGACCTGAATAATTTATGCTGGTTTGATGAAGAGTGGACAGTCATAGAAAAATGTAATAAGACGAAAGGATATGAGCTAAGGGTAGTAAACTGGGGGAAACTTAGTGAGGCCTGTTCGTCTGGATTCTTCTCGGTATCCCTTGGTCTTTACAGGTAAAGATGCCCCCTTCCTCTCGGTATAAGAGTTTTGTGGCCTGTCTCATGGGAGAAGCAGAAAATGCTTCCGCTATTTTCTCCAATTCCTTCAGCTTAAAATATTCGATATGCCAAGGTGCCATATTTTGGGGTAGTGTGTCCTGAACCCCACCAGTCCCAACTCTGCCCAAACTTTATGATGTGAGAAAAATTACTTAACATTTATGCCTCAGTCTCCTTGTCTGGTGACGGGAACATCTGCACCTCTTCATTTCTGAGGTGACGGGGAGGACAGAACGGGATGATGCACATACAGTGCCTAGTACAGTGCACTCAGTACACATTAGCTCTTGTTATTTAATGATTGCTGTTATTAATATTAATTGCTACTACTGGTTTATAGCTTGCAAGAGCAAGTTTTTCATGTAAACCATCTCTGCTGAAGTACACTGGTTAGTGCTATTCTTTTCTGCTCTTTGGAGCTAGCAGTGAACATAGACACCCACACCTTTGAACATAGGGAGTGAAGAGACACAAAGTGTAGAGGTACTGTCCGACAATTAAAGCTGCTCAAAATATGGCAGCTTCTGAGATTACGAGCCTCCCTTCCTTCCCTACCAGACCGAAATTGCCTCCTTGGATGTTTTTGGTTCAATATAAGACCCCCAGGGTTCTATGTCTAAGATCCTCACCAGTTTTCACCAGCCACATACACACAGTCCTCAGAGGCTGGGAAGCACAGCGGGTCAGGAGAGAATGCAGTTGTACCTGCTGGATCTGCTTCAGGACCAGACACTCAGAACATTTGTTTTTCCTTGACTCTAGTGACTGGAGGCAACATAGCGCTTAAAACCACTGAAACCACAAACGCTAGGGGCAGACTGCCTGAGTTTCAAATCTGGCTTCTATACTCATGACTGTGTGATCCTGGGCAAGTTTTTAACCTCTCTGTGTCTCAAATCTCTTCATCTGTAAAATGGGATATAATAAGAATTAAGTTGGTTCATAGTGCTATATGAATGCTATTATTATTAGATGGTCATGTGACCCAAACCAAGCCAATAACTCTCAGTCCTAGGACTTTTGCTGGAGATGCTTCTGCTAGATTTAATAATTGTAGAAATACAAACTGAGAACTGCCAAAGGCCACCTGTGGAGAATGTCTCCTGAGAGTGAAGTTCCCCACTGCAGAGAGGAGCGAGAAATGGAAAGAGCACCTGGGATTTAATGCTACTGTTTGAGACTGGAATTTAGTCGTGTCTGGAGATCTAACGAGGAACTTTTCAATGACATGGGCTATTAAATCTCCTTTTCTTGCTTTATGGAGATATAATTCACATACCGCAGAATTCACCCATTTAAAGTGTACAATTCCATGGTTTTTAGTACACAGAGTTGTGAAACAATTGCTGTGATGTAGGAGTTCTGATCACAAACTCCTCAGAGATGGCTTGACAGGCATGGGCTGTGGGCAGCAGCGGACAGGCATAAGTGAGTCTGCTTCCAAAGTCACCAGCATTTTGAAACGACTTTTAAGGTTGAAATAATTGCCTTTAAAATTTGGAAGTGGCTTAATGCTCAGCACAGTATAATGGACAAGCGAATGAACTGGGAGTTAGCACCCTGGGTTTATTTTGATGGAAATTAGAAAATCCCTATGATCCCTTGATACACCACATAATTTTACAGTTTTAGTCTAATCTTCTCATTTATCATAAAACTGAGAATCAGAGAGGTTACACCAACTGCCCAAGTTGACAGAGGTACTAACCGTTAGACACATTAAAAAACATAGTGCAGTTTTTGGTGTTGTTAGTTTCAAACTGTTCTTACTTTTCCTGCAGGATTTTATGCTCAAGATCCTAGTCAATCTGTTAATATACTAAGAGGTTCAGAGAGTCTTTTTAATATTAACCAAATATTCATTCATTCATTCATTCATTCAAAAAATACATTGCGATTATGAGTATTCTTTATATTTATATTTAATTTCAGTGTGTTTCTCTTCAGATAAAGTAGTGTTCTACCTATGGCCTTGAGGAAAATCAATATACTTTCTCTAAAGCAAGATATAATAAGGAATTTCAAAAATATTTCTATGGTGTTTAGTATCTTAGGTAGATAATAGATTGATGAGTTTCCATATACGTTTGCACCATAATCTTGGTTTGTAGGATGGGAGGTCTAATTAAAAAGAAGTGCTGCTGGGGATAAGGATGGATGATAGTTAAGGGAATAACTGCACTCTTCCTCCAATAAAAATAAAGAGATTTGATATCCAAACTTAAAATTGAGAATAATTTCACTTCTAACAGCTCTTGAGGCATCAGAGGGTTTAGCAACAACATAAAGAACAATCCTTCAGCTGCTACTAATTACAAATTTGTGTATCTGAGCACAAAAGAACTCTGTACAGGCTTTGGAAATTTTTAGAAACACAAAGCACTTCCTGGAAGAACCCGAGAGGTTTGGACTGGCCAATGAAATGTCATACAGCTGGGAGCAGGATGCATTGTACTCAGCCATATTCAAGGACAGAAAGGCATTGCTTTACCTGGCACATCCTGTGAAAACACATTAAAAACACCAGGGACATGCCATCAGCAGGGATATTACTTGTAGTCATCATTGTTTTTAATGTGTGTTTTTTCCTTTGGGACCTAGACAAAATAAGTTGGATCCCATAAAAGAGCACTGGCTATTTTATTTAAATTACAAGCAAGAGGTGGTAGAATTTTAAAACTGAGTTTAAGGTGAGGTCCTTAGATGAAATTCAAGAGGGAAAATATGGAAAAGAGAAGAAAAACTGTCCATAATCCCTCCATCCTGATACAACGACTATAAAAACTTTGACACATTTTTGTTTTCTTTTAAGTATTCATTGTACATAGTTACACCTGGGAGGGGACCAAGCTCCAAGACATCCTGGCAAGACTCCCTTCCACCAAACTAGCCTCCCTCCCAAAACATGTATATTCTCAGCCTTTGAAACCAACAGGACCCAGCCCATTACACCCTTTACCACTGCTAAGGTCTGTAAGCTGGGATCTCCAGGGATTCAGTCAAGCGAACCTCATCACCAGGCTGCCACCCCACATAGTGCTGACAACTCAATGCCCCAAACCCTTCCACTCTGTCCTCAGAACCCATGGTCCGTCATCAGCAGAGTCTTCTCTATCCAAACTTTGAACATTTTCTTCACTTTCCTGTTCAATTGAAACCTGGGTATTCCTGTGGATACCGCTTCCTTCTGCTGCTTTCTCTCCCATCCCTTGTGCCACAGGCCTCTGGGGTGCCCTCTGCAGTTGGCCCCTTATTCCTCCATGTCAGTGATCTTCCCAACTTGCCACTTTTAAGAGTTGTTGCCATCACACTTCACCACAGGCTACCCTTCTTGCTGTAGTTACCACCACCACCATTACCACCGAAGTGTCACTTTGTCTCATTCCTTGAAGATTTTAGCCCTTGACTCAGGTACCTCTGCCCACATTACTCACTTATAAATACTTGGTGATTTCAAAACCCACAGAAGCAGCTCCCAATACCCCTGTCCCTATGTTTCATCAAGTATCCTGTCCTCCACTCTACTTCAGCTTCTTCCACTGTCACACTCTAGACCAGTGGTCCCCAACTTTTTGGCACCAGGGACTGATGCTCCTATGAGAATGGAATGATGATCTGAGGCGGAGGTGAGGCGGTGATGCTAGTGCTGGGGAACGGCTGAAAATACACTCATTTGCCCACCGCTCTCCTCCTGCTGTGCGGCCCGGTTCCTAACAGGCCACGGATTGGTACTGGCCTATAGCCCAGGGGCTGCACTAGCCCATGCCACTGCCTCCACCATCCATTTCAAGCATGCTAAGCACAACTTCAACTTCCAGCTCACTATTACCAATACCTTCCATATCTTCACTTAACTTCTTAGGCAACTTATCACCATTCACTTTCTTAGGCCCCCAAATCCCTTCCCTTTATAATATTCACCCGGCAAGACCTCCGTCTTGGTTAAATCTGATTCTCTACTTACTCCATGCAGTTCAAATGGCTGGGGAGAATATACCCATGCAGCTGGTCTCACTTTAGATTCATGATCAGAAACCAGATTCGTTATCTGATAATCCTACCTACCGCATGTTCTGGTCCATTAACGCTCCCTCTCTCCTGGATGGTTATAGCTGTTATTCTCTCTCCTCAAACCTGTAACACCTTCTCCTCCCTTATCCTCACTCTTGGCTCACCACTCTGCTTTCTACTTCTCTGAAAAAATGGAAGTAATCAGAAGAGAACTTCCCCGAGTTCCCACCGCCGCACTGACGCAGGCCTGTATCTGAACCTTCCCTCTGCTGCCCTCGGTGAACTGCCCATGACCCTGAGGCCAGCCCCTCCTCTCCTGCTCTACACCCCAACCCAACTTCCCCATTCGAGGGCATCTTGCCAGTAATTCTCCCCTCTTTCCTGCAGTGTTCAATCTTCTCTCTCCTCGGGTCGTTTCCAACAGCGCGCCAACATGCTCTCATTTTCCCAGTCCTGAAAAATCCCTTTTTTGACCTCATTAACTCCTGTTACAACTAAGTCAGATATTGTCACTTCTGCTGAAAACCCCTAATGGCTCCCATCGCACTCAGAGAAAGGCCAAAATCCTACAAAGACTTGAACAGTTGTACCTCACCTATGCCTTTACCCTCTGTGCTCCGGCAAGGCTGGCATCCTCACTGTTCCGAGAACACACACCAGACACGCTTTCTCAGGGCCCTCATACTTGCGTTCCCTCTGACTGAGATGCTCTCCCTCAAGAGATCTGAATACTCATCTCCTCACTTCATGTCTTTAATCAGATGTCATCTTTCAGTGAGACTTTCCTCTCTCTTCTTATAAACTACAATGTAACCACGTCCCCTGATACGCCCTCTCCTGCTTTATTTTTCTTCTTAGTACTTAACCATTTCTAACATACCATATAATGTATTTACTTCTTAGGTTTGTTGACTGTTTCCCTGAGTCAATATTCAGAAAACTAGAATACAAGCTCCTTAAGAGGAAGAATTTTTTGTCTGCTTTATTTACTGCCAAGTGTATCCCCAGCACTGGCAGCATTTGGCACAATGAATGAATGATGAATGAATGAACGAACGAACAAACGATTAAAATTACAGTGTTATAATTTTAAAGTTTTCATAATCATGCATATTTGTAATTCTTCTATAGCTTCTGCATTAAGAATTCAGTGAATTAAATGTGTGGACCTTCATTTTGCCATGTTTTATGATAAATATGTCCTGTCAAAGAGAATTTGACTTCAGAATGAGAAAAGTTAAAATGCTGAGTTCCATCCGCAGTTCACTGAGTCTCTTTCCTTCCTTTCGTTTTGGTTTATACCAGGTTCGGTTTGGAGAGCAGAGGCCTGTCTTGGGAGGGAATAGACAAGACCTTGGGAGGACTTCAGAAAGAATGTCTGGCAACAGAAAGCATCTTTCAGAGCTTAGGCATGAAACCTCAGAGGTGAGGGGTGGGAAAATGGGAGCTGGAGAGAAAAGGTGGGATTAGTCATATCACCTCAACTCTGGTTCTCTGGGTCAGAAGGACAGTATGGCCCAAGGCAGCTTCCAAGGATCAAAAAAAGTGGCATTTCACCATAGAAATTAAGATTGCAGTCGTGATCGAAAGTAAAAATAAAAACAAAGCCACAACAGGATACGGGTTCCAAAAACATTCGGGAGACAGTAGCTCTCTGCAGTTAAAGACCTCGGCTGAGGCTGGCCCCACTCTTTAGTCTGGGACTTGACCGTTCTTCAGGGTTGCCAAAGCCCGCGGATGGTCTTGCTCTCTGGCAAAGGGTAAAAAAAGGTAGGGACTTGATGGATGTTGGCTGCTCTTCCACCCCAACCTCCACTGTGTCCCCAGAGCCCAGCACAATGTAAGAAACAGCGGATGCGCAAGAAACATCTCTTTAATGGACAAATGCATAATTTAGGAGGAGTAACTTCACAAATCGAGAGCTGCTTCTACCTTCATGTCAGACTTCGCAGAACTGGCTTAATTTTTTCTCGCTTTACTGTATCCCCCCCTACCCCCACCCCGCTTCACCCACTGCCAAATCACCTTCCCACTTGTTTGTGCCCCCAGTCCACAATGGAGCCGGCGCCTGCTACGTCAACCCATGAGCTGCCAAACATTAATTTCCATTTAAAAACACAGTGTTTCAGCAGAGAAACAGACCAAGGGAGTCCTGTGCAGACTCTAGCCTCCATTTATTACTCTAGCCTGACAGGTTTTTTAGCAGGTTCTTGTTTTTCTCTTCTGGAGGAAAGCTCGTTTCCATAGAAGGATTTCCCCTCTTTGTGTTCATTCTTTGTTCACAGTTTTAGTGTTTACTTCTGCTCTTTATCTTTGCATAATCCTTGCTGTTTCAAGAATCAGAAGAGACTCCGGACTGGAATCCCTCTCCCTTCCCTGAAAATATCTCTGGTTCATGCCAAAAGCAGCTGATACATTTCCCTAGATGCTGGCAAATCATAAGGAGAAACCTCAGATGACCTTGTATTTGTTAATGGGATATTTTTCAAGTCTTCAGATAATATTTTGTGCAAGAATCAGTGTTTCAATGGAATTCTTAGAAAGAGGGTCCAAGATGGGTATGGGCTATGAAACCACCGACCTGTTTAGAAGTCCAGCAAGGCTAATGTGGGGAAGGCCTCTTTGCTTGGAAGGCAGGGAAGCCCAATGCTCAGAAAACAGCTGTGCCCACTGAAGTAAGCCAAGCAAGCTTGGAAAACACTGGAACAACAAAAGAAGTGGCATCATGAAGGCACCCTCAGGAGAATATAATCTCTATCAATGAAGGTGGGGCCTCTTCTGGTTTTGTTCACTATGTCTCCTGCACCTAGCTGTGAGCACAAGCCATGATGGGTGTTCAGGAAATATTTGTGGAATGAATGAATAAGGTAGAAAGACAGGTGCCACAAGAATCTCCTTGAATAATTAGGAGCGTTTTGGAAGGACTTAAACCTGCTATTGTCATGTTTAATTATATTAGAAAATATTTGTAATTCTACTGAAATCCCAGGTTAGTGTAGCCTGGAGAATAAACCATGAGTCTCCAAAGCTAGCAAGCTAGTTATTTGTTTATTTGTTTGTTTGTTTGTTTATCTATTGCCATTTATGACAAACCAAAAGAGTGGGCTTTAGGTAAAAACTATAGTGCCTAGTGTGTATCAAATATGATGCTAGATAGGAAATAAGAAACTAAGACAATGACTCTGGTATGCAGAGCTATGTTTAAGTGAGTTATTAGGCATGCGTATATACAGTTATACATACACAGTTACAATTTATTGAGCCCTTGCCTCATGTCAAACACTACTTCTTCTAATACCAAGTCGGTTTTGTAACATTCTTATTTCCATTTAGAGTTGCAAAAACGATGACCGAATATAAAACAACCTTGAAAATAAAGTGATTCTTCCTTTCTCCATGAAAAATTTTCCCTCTCAAGATTTTTGGTTAAGCGGAATAAAAATGCTTTTAGAAATGACAGTACAGAAAGCTCTTATATGCATGTTCAAAATAAGAAAATGATGAGGATCATTGACTTAATTTTTCCTTTGGCCAAAAAAGAAGAGACAGAATAAATTTTTGAGGACCTCTTTTTTGACAAAACAATCAAAACATTTTATCCTCTTAGGGAGTTACATTGACCAATTTGAATAATGTCACTCAAATGACAATTACTTAGCATGCAATGTTATTTCCATAGGAGATGATACTAAATTTTAGATAGTCTGTATGTCTCCAAGTGGGTTTCTCAGTGACAATTCTAAAAAGATTTTTAATAAAGTTACTAAAAACAGAGTGAGATTTTATTATGGGAATGTTTTCAGTCTTCAACTTTATCCTCAAGCTTTCTCGTCAAGGGCGTTATGGTTTAGTACCCAGTCTCTGCACGTACGTCGACAGACTCAGAGACTTAGTTTTTTTAACTGGAGATTTTTAAAAAGAAAAACTGCAGTTTCAGGCCACAGACAAGATTTCACTTGCTGAGTCTGAATCAGATACACAGACTCAATCTAAGGCTAAACCAAAGAGTCTGTAAGACCTACAGTATTTTTCTTCCAGGGATATGAACAATGGATAATCAAATACCTACTAATACTTATCATTCTGATTCAATACACATTATTTCAAATGTCTTCATTGTCACTAAAGCCACATTTTGAGCCAACTAACACATTTTTTCTGGAGTCTTTGCTATATCTATCTGGTTTCCTCAGTAGAAATACGTGAACGCAAACACAGTGCCTTTCCTTGCCATGTTTTTTAAATAGCTGCATATTATTATAGAACATATTTACCAATTCTCATAATCGAACATTGGATTGTTTTCAAATCCTCAACATTAAAAAGGACATTGAAATGAACATCCTCATGGATAAACTTATACATGTTTTTCATGGTTCCTATGACATAGGTATGTTTATTCCTAAGGTTTATGTACATTGGCAAACTCCAGAGAGACTGTATATATGTACACTTTGTAGTAGAATAAGTGTTTCATTGTGTATTACTGGTATATCATTGTTACATTTGCCAGGGTTTTGCTGTATTACTCAATACACTTAAAAAAAACATTTTATTGAAGCTGAAGAATTTTTATATAGGCATACCTCTGGAATACCGTCCATATTAAAATACAGAAAATTTCCAACACCCCAGAAGGTTCCATTATGACTCTTCCAAATCAGCACCTCTCTATCCCCACTCCAGCATAATAAGGGGTGATCATTTTTTAAAATTTTTCTATCACCATCAATTAATTTTATCTGTCCCTGAACTTCATACAGGCATCTTTTTTGTATCTAGCTTGAATTGAAAGGTCATAGGGATTTTTCTCTGACCTTTTTTATGTTAGATGATCTCATACATGCTGACCAGGATGATAACTGGACAATTCCACCAAACATAACAATTTGAATTAACTGTGTAAACCTTCTTTTGTAATTATACTCTGTGAGCTACAGGCAAAATCCAGAATAAATTACTGAAATATAAACTGAACATGTAAGGACTCTGTCATGACATATCTACCAAATATCTTAAGGTTTAGACAGTATAACAGCGAGGAGGTACTGGAATTCTCACACATTACTCATGTGGGAATGTAAACTGGTTCAGCCATTTTGAGAAGGTGGCCATTTCAACTGTAGCCCTATGGGTACCTACCGCATGAGGAGCAGTTTTACTCTTAGGTATGCATGCAGAAGAAATGAGTGCATATATACACCAAAAGTCATGCACAAGGGTGTTTATACTAGCCTATTTCTAATAGCCCCCAAACTAATTACCCAGATGTCCATCAACAGGGAAATGGATAAAATAAATTGTGGTACTTTTATACAGTGAAATACTTCACAGCAATAAAAACAATGAACATTTTTTTAAAAAAAAAAACCATGAATTAATGAAGCATGCCAAAACCTTCCAATTCCAGCTATTTACTTCCAAGATGAACCTCTAAGGCCTGATAGTCTGTAATATCCACAGAGTCAACAATTTAAAGCCAAGGGTACTTTGATCTCAACTCTAACTTAAAAGATTTATGTTTAATTACTTATGTGATATCAATCATAATAAGACTTTTCATCTCTGTGATAAATCTCAAAGAATGTATAGACTAGTTGAAGCCTCACATGGCCCCGAGAAGGACCTATTACTATGTTCATTTTATAAAAATATGAACTGAGATTTTTAAGAAGTATGGGTAATGAGATAATCAGCCTTAAAAACTATGTGTGGAAGTACCAAGTCCCATTCTTTGTCCTCTGACTAAATCATTGCCAGACGGTTTTCCCACATGTGCACTTATAAAAAGTAATTTGTAACTGTCTACCTGGTGGATCTAGCCATCTGTTTAAACAGCTGGAGCCAGGACTGTTTGAATCTGCACAAACACCAAAAAGTGTGAGAAACTGAACCTGCAATCTGCCTCACTATTTCCCAGCCATGCTGAGGAATAGCAGTAGTATTATCTCCCACTCACCCCTGAGAACCTACTCTACCTTTTCTGGGAGCCCAATCTAGATGGACTGTACCCAGGGTTTCCAGCTGGGCTGACTTCTGCGGAACATGGGCAGGGGGAGGGTGAAAGAAGGCTGGGGTAGTCATTCTTCTAGTTTCTTTCTATGTGGCTCACTGTGGGGTGGCTGCCTCCCTTAACCAAAATCACAGCTCTGGTCAGGCGGCCCCCTCCGTGTGGCCTCTTGTCCTGGGTCCTAGTAAGTACTCCCTTCCTCTTCAGGTCGAGGGCTAGTATTAGCCCGTCCATTATCCACCTGGAGTACCCATGCACTACTTCCCCTGTTCTTTCTCTGTAAGGAACTTCTTTATTATCTTCACATTACTTATTTGTGTATATCATTTATTTCCTGTTTGGACTCTAGTGGTTATTATAGTCTTGTCAAAGGCCTGGATGAAGCCTTCATAATACATGAGAAGAAGGATACCATTAGAAATATCCTAAGGGACATGTCTAATCACAGGAGGCCTGGAGGAGAAAAAAGGAATGAATGGCTTTCCCTACCAACCCTTAAGTAAACACTCACGGAGCTAGAAGTCCCCTCGACACCTGCTGCTATGCAGGCTAGGAGGGGAAGGAGGACATGGAGTAAGCACCTATCACGTGCCAGCCCGGTGCAGGAACTTTCTCATATAGGGTGTCATCATGCACTGAGAAACCCTGAACAGACTTGTACTCTCTCTTCATCCCAGTTTTTCATCCGTAAAATGGGAATAATAATAGGATTTACCTTGTACTGTTATTGAGAAAATAAATGAGATATATATAAAGTGCTTCAGACAGGACATAATACATGTTATACATGCATTACATGTTATACAGGACATAATAAATGTTAGCTATTAATAATAATGTTGTTGATGATAGTTATGAGAAGAATCAATAACTCTTGTAACATCTTCTGAAGTAGATATCATTTCCCCCATTTTGAAGATAAGGAAACTGAGGCCTCATGAACCATATCACAAAGAAGAGGCAGAAGAGAAATCAACCTTGGGGCTGCCGCTTGACAGTAGAGACAGAAAAGACTGTAGTGATCTGTTGATTAGCTTTTGGTGTAAATATAAATTACTTTACAAGCCATAATTTCCATAAGACAATTAACCTGTTGGCCAACTAAAGAAGGTATAAATACATACATGTATATTCATACACAACATACAAACACACTGAAAATGAAAATAAAAACCATGATAACTTTTAACCAAATCTCATTACTTTTTTTTGAGTCCTTGATTAATGAAACTATCCTGTGCCTACTGAATTCGACTACTGAATTTACTTGTGCAAAAAGAATTGGTTGCTGCTTTCTCAAAATATTCAGGGATGAGCTATGGCATCAGAGGTCTTAGATCTTAATCTGAGGATAAAAGAATCCTCAGGGACAGGTAGGAGATCTATAATTTTACGACCATTTAAGATGGAAAAATACTCATGTAAAAAGTAACGATATCCTTTTAAAACTGACCAACATCTTCTCATTGTTAAATACAACTTTTAATTAATCCTAAAGAAGTTTTACTACTTTCCTGTTTCAAAAATTATGTACAATATATACTTAGGATCTTAAAACTTTCTGTCACTTTATAGATACCTTTTTTCTACACTTGTTAAAGACCAATAATAAAACATTTAAAAATCTTCCGTTTATCTTCTTTAAATAAAAATTAACTTTTTTAAAAAAGAAGAGAAATTCATCTGAACCCTGACACCAAATCTGTATCTATTCCACTATCATCATGTCGCACTCCCTCTCATGTGCCTCCCATGTGCCACAATTCACGATTCCATGGGCATGACATCTACGTGACTCATCTGCTCTCATACTCTTATTCCTTAGATGAGTGATAGAAGAGGCTCTTCTTTCTAGCTGACTCTCAGAATGCCCCAAATATTGACAGTCAATCAGAGTCGACTTGTGAGGTGAAACACATTTGCAATTCCTGAAGGAAAACATTAATTCAGATGAACAGGACAAAACCAAATTTAACAAAAAAAAATGTGTGTTCAGCAACTTTGCTATGTTCACTCTGGCATCTCCAGGGCCTAGAACAATGCCTGGGACATAAGAAGCACTCAGTAAATACTTGTTGACTGACTGACTGAATGAATGAATGAATGAAAGTTGTAACCTATAAGAGCCAGTATCATGTCTTTAGGGAATTTATAGAGAATGAAAATGGGCAAAAAGAAGAACATAAACAACCATAATGCAAATTTTCCTTAGATGTCATAAAAGCAAAACAAATTGTGAATAAAATGAGAAAATACAGTAGTCCGCATTAGTCTGACTAATACAGAATTTAAAAAGAAATAAGGTATTGCTTTTAAGCATCTCATCTAAGCTCACAGTCTTCTCAAGCAGATATTCTAATGGACCTGCTTAATAAGCAGATGAAAATCATTTATAATTAGTAATATTACTTGCCTTAAACTGTTTACAATTTAAATTGATAAATAAATCTCTTCTTTTTAGAGTGAGCGAATGGGACCTTCAACCCAAATTCTGAGTGGGTGAGTGTGAGTGAATGAGAACTTGAATTATTTGAACATGAGCCCCAAGAGCTATTACTTGTCCTGGTCTACTGAAACCTAACGGAGCCCTTGTGCAGAGACGTCTTTTCCTCTCTTGACCCTAACACGGACGTTCTTAAATTTTGTATTATGAAAGTCATATATACTTATTCTAAAAGTTCCCAAGATACATAAGTTTAGTAAGTTAGGATGTGGAAAGCAAGCCACTTCCTCTCTCCCCAACCATTACCCCATCCCCCTGCCACTCAAATGATAACAGGGCCAGCAAACTATGGCCTGCAGGCCAGTCCTAACCTGTAGCCTGTTTTTGTACAGTCTGTGAAATAAGAATGGATTTTACATTTTTAAATGGTTGAAAAAACTCAAAATAATGATATTTTGTGGCACATGAAGATATGAAATCCAGTTTTTAATGAGAGTTTTATTGGCACACAGCCACGCCCATTTGGGTAAGTATTTGTCTGTGGTTGCTTCCCTGCCAGAGCTGCAGAGGTGAGTAGCACCCCTGGTCTCACAGTAGATCCTGTAACTCTTTCTGAAAATAAACCTCTCTTTCTAGCTCACTATTTTCTCCATCTATCTCTGTTTCAAAACTGACACAATACCTCCTGTTTGTCTGACAACCTTTCATCCATTCAGCTATATTTGTGCCCACCCTAAGTTTTCACAGACCCGTCAGCTTTCTAAAAGGTATTTCACCACCAGCCTTGCATTCAAGGGTGCTTTCCCATCCCCCTCACTTATCTTGGAGGGTATACTCTGCACAGGGAGTACAAATAGGAAAAGGCTCAGGAGAAATGGGAGCGATAAATTCTGTGACTTCCCTTCGCAATAAATACACCACCCTGGTAAGCAATCACTCTCCAGCTTGGCTGGTCAGGTCTGGTGGAACACACCCGGTGTTAATTGTGCTGTCTGCTTGGGAAAATATTTGCCAAGCAAGTGTCTTGAGTGAGTGGGCAGTCTCAAAGAAAAATGTGATTAGATTTTATTCTTCTGCCCTTTAGCTAATGTGAGGAACAAGTTTTAGATTGTACAGTTCTTACACCTAATTTCCAGTGACTCATATAGAATCTGATTTTACATTTTAGTTCTGTAATTATTTTGATGGCACTTTATTGAGGTTCTACTAGTAAATGTGTTTTTTCTTGGAAGGTTCTAATTTAGTCAGTAAATCTCTACGAATGTAGGTGGTCTTTGATATTTACTTTAGGGAGGATAGAGAAAAAAACATTTCAGCTATGCAAAAATAATTTCTGGGATGATTTTCAGGGATGGTTTGAATTATTTTTCTCCTAGGAAAATTTTCTGTATTGACACTAATATTTAAAAAACTAAACTTTTTTGACCTTCTATCCGATTCTAATTTCTATTTCTCAAGCAAAGCCTGCAGGTGTTCCAGTTACCTACTGTTGCAAAATACCGTGCCAAATATTAGTGGCTTAAAACAACAGCAGTCATTTGTTTTGCTCATGAAATCTGCAATGTGGGCCGTGTTCAGTGGGAACAGCTCATCTCTGCTGTATGCGGCATTAACTGGGGTCACTCAGTTGAGGCTGGAGGACTTGCTGGTACGATGGCACACGCACACGGTTGGTAAGTTGGTGCTAGCTTTGGCTGGGAGCTCAGCCAGCACCCTTCTTTCCTTTCCATGTGGGACTCTCAGTGGGGGTCGCTGGGCTTCCTTACAGCATGGCAACTAGAGTCTAAGAGTTAGTGTTCAAACAAGTCAAGACAGATGCTGCAAGTCTTCTAGTCCACCTTTATGTCAGTGTCATTTCCATTGCATTCTACCAGTTAAGCAAACCATTAAGACCTGCTCAAATTCAAGAGGAGGGGAATTCCAAATCACATCTCAATACAGAGTTGCAAAGAATTTATGGCCATCTTGAATCTACCATAGCACATAAAAGAAATAATGTAAGTGTGTCTCTAAAAAATCATGTTTTGGATATTGAAGTGGCAGCAAAGAGAAGCCAAGACTAGATTAGAGTATCTCATGACGGAACCAACTGTCCTCGGAGGACGTAAACCATAGATGTCAGGAGCATAGACCACCTGAGTGTGATTCCTAGTTGTCATGTACCAGGCTCTACGACCATGGACAAAATTGCTTTACCTTTCTATGTCTCCATATCCTCATCTACAAAACATGAACATGGTATGTCTGGAGAAATCAGGATTCGCTTTTAAACACTTTTTAAAAAGTGGTATATAACATGCATAGAAAAATACAAAATAATAAGTACCCTATAAATTTTCACAAACTGAACACACTCATCTGACCAAGAAATGCAACACCGCCAGGACTAGGGAAACCACAGGGAATGGTTGGGACTATGGCAAACAGGAGGCATGTCCTTTCTAACAGAGATAGCAGGCTCTTGCCTCATACCAGTGGTTGCCATGTAGAGATAAAGGTGGATTGTACAGGCTGAAGGAAACATGGCAGAAGGCCAGATTTGGTTCACAGGCACTTGTTTGGGACTCGGCGGGAAGGTATGGAATAGCAATAAGTGGATGAAAAATGGATGGGGGCAGAAGAACAAGGGATGTCAGCATAACAGGTTGACATTTTCGCTATAGTTAAGCATGGCAGGGATAATGGGTATGGAATTACCTGAGCAGAAGGTTGTATAAGAAACCATGGCTTGAAGTGGTCCTAACACAGGAAGAAGGCTTCCTGATGCTGGGAAAGACTCAGAGACAAACCTGCCAAAGTCAAGTGTTCACCTTTCATATACACCATCTATTTTAATCACTAAAGTATCTTTAAAGAGCTCCACACCCATGACCGGCTGTCCCAAATCTTTCTCTCCCACTCCTTCTGCTCCTTTCTACAGAAGAAGACTTTTTGCTTTCTCTACTGTCCTCACTGCCTTGTCTTGCTTTCTGCATTTTGTCCTTCTGTGTGGAGTTCCTGAGGTTCTCCCTCTTATGAGATGTCTTACAGCACACATACTATTGGAAGATTATGGCGCTTTAAATCTTTTTTGGAAAAAAATGGATATAAATTAATGCAATGAAAACAAAGTCCTGTCCACAACGCTGTCTAAAATTTGAGGCATCTGGTAGACCTCTTCACCCTGGCTATGGTGCATGGAACACTGAGTAGTGGTGGGAGGAGGGAAAATCTGGAATCGTTAGCAACTAACTGCATAACTGGTAGATCTAGGGAATGGCTGCCCACGGGACACAGCTGGTGAGAGCGACATCAGAAAGAGGATTGTTTTACTCAGAAATATTTAGTTTAAACTAAACATCCGAATATATCTAGATCTAGATATAGATCTAGATATATATATCTCTGCAGTTTACTGAACAAGACAGTGCACAATGAGCATTTAAGCTTGGTTGCTTGGCAAAGAGTAGATAATCTATAAATCTTCCACCCCACTCCACCCTACTATTGCTCTATCAGGGTATATGTGGTTTATTTATTTAAGAATCCTGCAGGTTACAGTCAGCTCTTTTCTCTCAAGCTCTGCGGCCTCACTGATCTGAACTTCATGGACATAATGGTTTTCTGTTGGCTTGGGAAGAATGATGATTTTGAATCATTTCAGTCACGTGTTAAAGCTGAAGTCTCTAGTTTAGAGATCTTGAGTGTTTTTGGAACTATTACATTTTGCCTTTTATAAATCATCATTACCTTGGACTCAATATAATGGTACAGCTGGTTTTTCTGTGTGTGTGAATATTTTTTTATGCTCAGCACACATTCTGTTGAGAGATCAAGGTACTTTAAATACATTTGGACAGAGGTAAGACATAAATTAATGAAATCAAAGTGATGAAAGATTTTTCCCTCTGAAATTTTTTTTTCCACTCTGTACCCTTTAGTGCTTTGTACCAAGCACTGTCAAATATTTTAAGCATTGTAGCATGAAATAAAACTACGGAATGATAACTACGTATTGGCTTCTCTTTGGTTAAGACAGCGCTAGTTATAAAAAAAAAAAGGGACAATATTAGATTCCTCACACTTTGAATAAAAATCCTTACCCCAAAATTTAGGATAAGTTATAACTTTTATTTTAAAAATTTAGCATTACTTAGGAGAAGTAGCGTGTAAGTGGTAATGGAAACGGGTTTTAGGATCTATGAATAGTAATTTATGAGACAAGCAGTTTTCACTACTAAGAATTTAGCGGAGAGTCTACATTTTGGTTTAGGTTAAAAATACTGTTATTTGAATCTACATTTTAGAGGCACTCAAAATTTAATGCACAAATGCACACATACATTTTTATGTAAACTAGACTATGAATTCATTTTGAAATGTTTTTCTTCAAAAACTTAATAATGCAAGTCTTTCTATTATAATAGCTATATCTACAATGTTGAAGTTAATACTATTGTTGAATATTGTATCCAGTGTTTCACTATTTTAAACAATGCTTAGATCATTATTTACATGTATCTTTACATGCCTGTCTCATTATTTCCTTAGGATAGTCTCCTGGAAGTGGAATTACTGGAACAAAGACTATACACATTTTAAAGCTTGGAATATAGACTTCAAACTTCCCTCCCCAAAGGGTATATCTATTTATGTTCCCACCAGAGTGTTCTTCCCCATGTCCTTGCCAGCACAGGGTCCTCTATTTCTTAACTATCTTTACCATCTCATTGGCATATGTTTAGTTACATATATTTGATTATTTGTGAAGGCTTTTTTAAAAAATACATCTATTGACATCAGAATTTCTTCTGTTGTGAATTACCTGTTCATGACCTGTGCAGGTGTGGAGCCTTTCCTGATTGTGGCTTTATCATATACACTGTTAGCACAGAGCAGACATCACAGGCCTCTAGAGGTCTGTATGCACATTTGAAGCGATTCTGGCTATAAAAAAATAAATAGGGCAAGAAAGAAAAAGGAATGACTCAAACCTCTTACTTCTTGTATGAGGTAAACAAAACATTCTCTCCAGTGTGGGTCAACACAACTAGCACTTCTTGGTAAAGAAAAAGGGCTGCGCTGGCTGCTGAGTCACTTAAATAATGTTCCACTTGACAACACGACTTTAATTCCTTTTGCAGACAAAGAAGGGCTTACAGCTACTCCAAGCTCCAAGCAATGCTTTAATGACAATAGGATAAATATACCCACATATACAATGCTCCTCGACTTATGATGGGGCTACATCCTGATAATTCAATCACAAAATTAAAATATTGTTAAGTTGAAAATCCACTTAATACTACATTGTGGTATCTCAGTTGTTTACCCTCTTGATCACACGGCTGACTGTGAGCTGCAGCTCACTGCCACTGTCCAGCACCACGACAGAGTATCATACTGCTATCCCAGGAAAGGTCAAAATTCAAAATTCTAACTAGTTTCTACTGAATGCACATTGCTTTTGCAGCATCATAAAGTCAAAAAATCCTAGATCAAACCATTGTAAGTTGGGGACTGTCTGTCTGCCTCTGCCTCTGCCTCTCTCTCTCTCTCTCTCTCTCTCTCTTCTCTCTCTCTCTCTCTCTCTCTCTCTCCTTCTTCTCTCTAAATATATATGAATATGAGCAGGAGTCCAGCTATTTATACAAAGTCCAATAACTGTTATTATTTAATCCAGCTAATCTTCCTTTCTTAAGCCTTAAATGCCAAATACTTCAGGGCTCGAGCTCATTTTAAACAAAATATCTGAAACCCAAAAGCCCTTTCCAAGTATTTTATCACTCTAAGTGTTAAAAGGTACTTCATATTTATGGATGTGTCCCTGGTATTCCCAGTTCATTATTTCCTATTTAAGCCTGACTTGGCTCCTGTATTCATATTTTCTGTCCAACGGCATGGCTCTCTTCCCAGATACTCGGGCTGAAGATTTGACATCATCTTTATTTCTCCTTCTCCTTCACCCTCCACACCTAACAAATTTCTAAACTCTGGAGATTCTTCTCTTAGTTTTTTTTTTTCAATATAAATACACTTATTTTAGAATAGTTTTTAGATTTACAGCAAAATTGCAAAGATAGTACAGAGTTCTTGTATTCTCCTAATCTAGATTCCCCCAATATTAACATCTTACATGGTACCTCTCTCACCACTAAGGAACCAACATTGATCTAATACTATTGGTAAACTCGTTTAATCAGACATCATGATTTTTCCCCAATGTCCCTTTTCTGTCCCAGGATCCCATCTCCAAGATACATTACACTTAGTCATCATGTCTCCTTAGTCTTGTCTGATGTGACAGTGCACACACTTTGTTTTTGATGACCTGGATAATTTCGAGGAGTACTGGTTGGGTGTTTTGTAGAATTTGGGTTTGTCTGATATTTTTCTCATGCTTAGGCTAGGGTTATTGGGATTTCTTTGAAGACCATTACAGAAATGAGGTGCCATTTTCACAACATAATCAAGGGTACATGCTATCAGCATGACTTACTGCTGCTGATGCCAACCCTGGACCCTGGGCTAAGTCAGTGTTAGGTTTAGTCAGGTTTCTCCACTTTCATGTTGCTTTTCCCACCCTCCTTTCCAAACTCATTTTGCTGATGAGGAGATTGAGGTTAGAAGTTAAATGACTAAGTCAAGGTTAAAGAGTAGTAAAACTGAAACTGAAATTTAAGATTTCTCACGTCCAGTTTTGCATTTCTCCTATAATACCAGAAGTCAGCGGGCTAAACCCTACTCACTGCCTGTTTTTATGAGGCCCACAAGCTAAGAATGATTTTTATATTTTCAAATGGTTAAAAAATCAAAAGGAGACTATTTCATGTCACATTAAACTTATATGAAGTTCAAATTTCTGTATCCCTGAATGAAATTTACTGGAACAGAGCTATGCCCACTTATATACGTTTTGACTATGGCCACATTTATGATACATCACCAAGTTGAGTGTTTGTGACAGAAACCTAATGGCCCACAAAGCTTAAAATATTTACTATCTGGCCGTGTACAGAAAACATTCATCAACCCCGCACTATGCCATGATACTAACTACCCACCCAGGCAGCCTCATCTTTGTTAGGAGATGAAGAAAAGAAGAAGCCGTTCAGCCAGAAGATCTGTTAATTGTGTACTTTATAAAGTGTAAAACGAGACCCTCTATCACATTTCTTTAGCTGGGCCCCAATTTGGGGTTTGCTGTGCTTTCTCACTCTGAGTGATGAAATCACGTATGTGGGGATAGAGGTTGGGAGTGGGAATGAGGCAGAGATGCAGAGATAGGGTCATGAAGCAAAAAGAGACAGACAAACATGCATTACCCTGGTGTTAGAACTGAACAGGGGAAGAGGGGCTCCTTCAATTAACAGATGATGTGTACAATGAGCCAAAAATACCTCTTCGGGCAACTGTGTAACAGGCTGGGGGTCTTACGCAAGCACTGAGATCCTCCTCCCACATACAGCAAAGGCATTCTTAGAACCCTTCCCTGCATGTTTCCAAGTCAGCTGCTCCAGCATACTCCAGAGGAAGCCCTCCCGGCCGGCCCGCTGCCCGCTCAGGGCTTGGCCCATCATTCCTGTCCACACTGACAAGGCTGTCTACTCACCCAACTCCAAAACTATTCTGTTTGTTTTTAACTCAAGGAAAGGACAGAGATGTCTCATGATAACTGTCTTTTGGGGTGTTAAGTATCTGATTTTAATGTGTACAAAATATAGAAAATCACTTCTGTTTTTTTTTCTCAATATCTTTATGAATACTCATTTTTCTCTCTCTAAGTTCATACCAGATGCCTATAAAATTTCTTAGGGGCCCCTCCTTTTGAAGAGTATTTTGCAAGCAGATAAGAAGCTGGCACTGATCAAGAAATGAGTGAATATCATAGGATCATCTTTGAAGAAGAATGCAACTGTTACAACAACAAGGCAAAGGGTAATGGGAAGGCCATTTAGGGATAACTTCATGAAAGGAAATAATAAGGAAAAGAGCTAATCTTGGCAAGTTCAAGGTTAAGCCATTGCTGAGGCTGTGTAACCATGTTGACCTAAAGAACTCTACAGTTATTTCAACATTTTATACTTTTCTAAATGTGTTTGATTATCATAGCAATACTGTGTGGTTAGGAATTAGCCTCATTTTTCAAGTAAAGTCCAGAGAAATTAAATGGTTCATTTAAGTTATCTCCATGAGGTCAGGGCTCAGAATGTTGCTTTCATTGCTAGTACACTCAGAACCTACTCTTATGCTTGGAACACAGCAAGTGCTCAATAAAAAAGTTGTTGGAAAAATCTTCTGCCTCCTGCTATTTATGTTGCTAATGGATGAAGATGACTCCTTGATGCAATAAGTGTCCCTCTCCCTTCTATTCTACCTTCAGAGGACAATTCATTGATTGATGACTTGCCAACTTGGGCATCAGCTAAGTGCAACTCTGCTACTCAATGAGTCAGCTATAGAAATAGAGAACCAGGAGAGGGACTGAACATGCCATTTCTGGAGTATTTTAAGTTAATTCCAATTCAAGTGAGAGATTATATTAATCTCAGCAGGCAAATGTGGACACCACAATATTTATAGAGGATCAGTATTTATAGAGAGATGTTACTTCTTAAAAATTAAGTCTTAAAAGCTGCTTTCCAAGCTTACAGATAGAACTAATTTAACAGTTTAGCAAAAGAAAATGAAGTATAAGATGAGAATTCCACAGAATTCTACAGACTAGCCTTCTGACAAAGCCATATCTGTATAAAATAAAAGAGTATGATAAATCAAAAGCTCAGAAGAAAAATACAGCTGTCTTTTTGTTGATGATTTCTCACAAAACTGCTGAACTTTTCAATCACAGTACATTTTGTACAACTGATTCATTAACCTCTACTTACATAATGATGCAAGTATTTGAGACCACAATTTTCCTTGCAGTAGGCATGTTTTAAAAGTAAATACTATGACAATGCTACACAAGGTATGAGGATACTGAGTGAACGGCGTCATGGGCTTGCTGAACCTTTTAAAGATTTTTTCTCTTTTCAGTCTCTGGAATGAATGGGGACTTTCTGGTACTGCCATCTAACTAAGCATTTTAGAGACAAAATGGGAATCACAAGGGAAAATGCTTTGCAAATGAAATCATTTTTCTGATTGAATAAGTGATCTTGGGGTGGAACGTGGGGTGGGGTCCATTTAATACCTAATCAGAAGTAGGGAGAACACAGGAAATATTTAATGCTATTCAAGTTAGTCCTGCACTGAGATATTGGTTCTGAGAGATGATGAGAAAAGAATTTATTTAAAAAGAAAAACCTAAAGAGCGGTTGGTCACAAAAGAGCAACTGATTTTGCCATTTCCCCCCAAACTTGTATGTTTCCCTAGAATTTGCTGGCAGGCCACAAAGCTATGGTGGGATAACTAGATATATAAAGCCCAGTATCTGACAGGGGCAAACGGGTTCCTCAGGTGAAGCACTAGTGAGTCACTGGCTTAACAGTGGAAATGGTGGCAGTTTTTCTCTTCGTCAAGACAACAGACAGCTAGCTCATAGTCCCCAGAAGAAAAAGGTTATTTTTTTGCCAGTTTTGGTCAAAAGTAAAATTCTTTAGGAAAAATTCAGCAAAGGCTTCCTTTCCTCCCCTACTCCGCCAGGGCAGGCAATAGAATTGTATTTCTAAAATGAATGGTTTTAATAATACTTTATAATATATATAAATGTAATCATAAAGGTGACTTCCCTTGGCTTTGCGAAATGGAGACAAATTGGAATTGATTGCTTACGAAGATTTTGTTTCATATTTTTGTATATGCTATGAAATTTCAAAATTATTAGGCTAGAAGGAACGGGAGAGGTCATTGGATCCACAGTATATCTCCTTGCTCCAAAGTGGCCCTTGGACCAGGAGTATCAGCATCATCCAAAGGCCTGTTAGAAATGCAGACCCTCAGGTCCCACCTCAGATTTAATGAATTAAGATCCACTTTTTTTAAAAGATCCCCAGGTGGTTTGCATGCAAATTTGCATCCTTCTTCTTCAGCCGTAACTTCTCCTGAGTCTGAGAAGCACTCATCTAGCCTACAGATGGTTAGTGGTGGTATCTTGAAAATCAGAATTGCTTTGGCTATTGGGAGGATGGGTACCTGGGTAGCATGCTCATACCTGGAGGAAGGCAGGGCCCCAGACCATGTGGACTGAGGGTTCAGGAATAATATCAATCAAGGTGCTATTGTGAGAAGAATAGGGAATGGATGATAAGTAAGCAAATCAAACGTTATTCCCAAATGTCATTAATTACTAAGAATGAGCATCTGAGCATCCATGAGGCTCATTTGTGGGACTGTTGCTGTATGCACAGAGAAGGGGAAGCTCCTGGTTTTGAGGTTTTAAAGTTGATAAAATAGAAACCTAGAGCTATCAGGGCTATCACTTGGAGAAGGCCTGCCTGAGAATGAAGAAAACAGTGCTGAAAAGTAGAGAGAGAGATCAAGTCTTCATGACCTCAACTGTGCCCCTGAAAACAGGGTCATGAATTCCAGCAGGACACCATGCACACCGTTTCCTCATACAATGTGAATGTGTCCCCTGGAATTGTGCAACAACATGGCAGCCCTTCCTGAAAACAGCTATGCCTGATCCAAATTTTGACTCTGGACTTTTGTTATATGTGTCAATTAATTTCTCCACTTTTAAAATTTATTTTTGAAATGCCCACCTATAAGATAAATAAGATCAAATTTATGGCATAGTGATTATAATTAATAATACTGTTATATACTTGAAAGTTGTTAAGAGAATAGATCTTATCACCAGACATAAATAATCATAATTATATGAGGGGATGGAGGTGTTAACTAACTTTATCGTGGTAATCATTTTGCAATATATATGTATCTAATCATCACATTGTATACCTTAAATGTACATATGTTATATGTCAATAATATCTCAATAAAACTGAAAAACAAACAAAATAAATAAAGATGAGAACTGAAACGAAAAAATAAAATAAAATTTATTTTTGGTTTAAGACAGTTTGAGATAGACTTCCTGTAACTTATATTTAATTAAAAGACTAATAACAGTCATGGGGTGAGTTTTCAAAATACTCACAAAATGTTCATATCCAGCTCCAAACCTTCTCCTCTACAACAGACAGACTCTGATATGCCCCACGGGAAGATGGGGAGAGGGGGAAGGCAGCCAGGAGTATGCATTGTTATGCATTGCTGGAAATGAATAAATTCGGTATAGAAGGGCAATTTGGTAATTTCCCTTACTCTTTAAAGTATATACCATTTGGCCCAGTAACTCTACTTCTGCCAACTGTATTATGGATAAATAAGCACATGTGCCCAGAGACATATGTTCAAGAATATTCAATTAAGTATTGTTGGGATGGCAAAGATCATACAGCCAAATGTCCAACAACTGTCCAACAATTATACAGTCAAAATGTTCATGATAAGTAAATGATGATCCATTTAAACAATAGAACAAATATTCTGTAGCGTTAAGAAACGTGCAGCTCTACATTTGCTGTCCTGGAATAATTCTCAAGTAAAAAAAAGGAAGGTATGGAATAATATGCATAGAATGCTACCATTCATGTGAATAAAAAGCATAATTAAATAAACATATGTGTATATATACACATTTATGTGTATACATGCAAATGAATATACATTTACAAGGACTAGAATATCTTTATAGGAATAAACAGAAACTTAATAATGGTTGTTAGGAAAGATACCAACTTTATATACTTTAAGTTTTCTAACTATTATTTGCATCCATTACACGTTTAATGTCTTGGCATACACTGGAACTTTCTCTCCTTTTAGAACTACTAACCTGGAGAAGATGAGGCTCCATGTCTCCGGCAAGATATCTGGAGACTGAGAGATGAGCAGCCTCCTCTTCTCTAATTGGATCAGGAGCTGAGAATATCATAGCCACTCAAAAATTCTTGAAAAAATCACTGAAGAACTGTAATCAGAGAGGATGGAGCTGCAGGATCAGGAGTGGGAGTTGCCTTCCCCAGGAGCAGGAGTGTGCAAAGTTTGGGCCCTGGGAACATCTGCTTTGCTGTTATCATGCTGCAGGGCAGGAAGGGTTCCCAGATGTCCATCCATCAAAGCAATCCTATCACCGATTTCTTCCTCTCACATGGCCAGAATCCTCAAATCCCCAATGGTCTCTGGCCTGCCTTACTGGCCATTTCGAATTACTGAGCCCTCCTCAGAACACCACTTTCATTTCTGAAGATCTTCCGCTCTAATATGTTTACAGCTGGAAACATTTAAAGCTTTAAGCACAGTTTAAATGAAAAGTATAAGCAAGGCTGTGTGTTGATGCTGAAGCTCTGACTCTCCTGATAACCTGAGAGTTAGATGGTCTCTGGCATGAGTCTGGGACACTCTGCAGAGGCCAACATATGCTCAATGACGGTGAAACACAAACACAGGAACATTATCAGGGTGACCTGAAACATTCACAGCCACGTCAACCCACACAGTGACAGCTGCTGTTAGGGGAAAGCCCAGAGACTGGCATTTGAGGTTGCTATCACTTTACTGCTTTAAAATGTGTAACCCTAATGTGATGATGCCATTGTTTCCATTAAGCTATAATTCACCCACAAATTAACCTCTGCTGCACTGATTCAGTTAAATGATGCTTTAACAATAGTTCTGATCTCACTTTGAGAAGTAGAAACTCATTTTCTTCCTCCTTTTCCCCAGCAAAGCCTGTCCCCCTCACTGGCCCAAATTACATATTTTACTGGTTATAAAAGTAATTGCTAGCAACCTCTGAAATTGATGTGTGTTTATATGTGTATATGTATGAAGCAATAGGGAGGTGAGAGGGCAAGATGGCACGTGCTTGCTATCAGAGAATGCAGAATTGATTTTGATGCTTTCTCTAATGAACATTTACAAACATTGCACTTTATACACTTTCCAGGCCTCAGACTTCTCATCTGCACACCCTCCCTGGGGAATTAGATAGACAGTCTCAGAATTTCTTGCACTGCATCATCAGCACTTGGACCAAAAGCATCCAATGAGAACGAGTGGCATCTAAAAGATCTAGAGGTTTTTGTTGTTGTTTGACTATCACTGTTGGATTTGCGTGTTTGAATCTTTTATAACGTCTATCTTAGGAAACGCTTAGTAAATACTTACTGAACCGCGCACCTTTGTCTCTATTCCACCTGCCTATAAGGCTAAGTGTGTGTTTCCGTTTAAACATTAAAAAACAGAGCAAGTGTGAAATTCTGCAGAACACCCAATTTAAATGTATTCAAAATGGTTTAGAGTCTATTATTTACTATCGTTTATCAGTGAGCTGAAAAAAAAATGCGGTTCTTCTCATTTTGGGGGATTTACAAACTACACAGGCAGCTTCAGTTTAAAAACTTGCTAGGAGCCTCTTGAGTTTGGGCAGACTGTGATAGAAGCCCAGAGAGGGCTACTCTTTGTGCCTTGGTGCCTGCAAAAATAGCATTACCTTCGTTTCACTCTAAGCCTTCCCACGTTCCTCACTTACCCCAGGGACAAGATACAAAGTCACGACAGGCGCCAAATGCCCCATCTGCCCAGAGACTCGCTTATGCAGATCAGTCTGGGCAGCCACAAACAGAATATGAACTTATTCACTTTACATAAGGTCAGTTAGCATATGGTTGGGTTAGACTGAATTATGGACAATGGTCCTAACAAAATATCTTAAACAGTCTGAGACCAAGTCTGAGTCCTGCGACAATGTCAATGCTTAGCATATAGTAGGTACTCAATAAAGGCTAATCGAATGAATGAAGGGATGGACAGATGAATGAAGTAAAAAACAGGACTAAGCCCTTTTTTAGGAACCTGTTAAGCCAAATCCATGGCAGCATCTAATTTTAATTCTAAGAAACGAATTTGAGGAGCTCACAGGTCGGGTGCAGGTAGGAGAATGAGAGTACTGGCTAATAATTCCTTACATGTAAAAGTACTTCTTTAGCACTTCCATTTCCATTATCTCATTTAATCCTGACAACAACCTTATAATGTGTATTAAACAGATGCCATTAACTTCATTTTAGAGATGAGGAAACTAAGGCTAGAGAAATTCTGATTTAACATCTTAATACTAAACAGAGCTAGGATAAAACTCTAAAATCTTTCTACTTCATCAATGCACAGGAAGCTATAGTTATTTTTAAAAATTAAACTACATAAAAAATCTCACCTCAAATAAGCACACACCTCTGTGAACATCTTCCTTCCTTTATCAGTAACTTCCTCAGTGTTTCCGTGCAGGAAATCAACTGACCTTGGAAGCAAACAAACATAAATTTATGTGCCCACTTATACCTATGAGACTTTGGACAAGTCACCTCGCTAAGGTAAGCTCACTTCTACATTTGTAAAATGAGAATAACAAAACCTACGTCAAAGGGTTATTTTGAGGATTAAATGAGGTAATACAGGTAAAGTGCTCAATACAAAGCTTGATATATTGTTCACATCCAGCGAATGACAGTTTTTATTATTATTACAAAAAATGAAGGGGAGAAAAGATAATCTGAGACTATGAGTTTGAACTGAGGGTTGCACATGCTTGTAGTAACATATAGTTCTTAGTTTCAGACTCGATTCCCAATTGAAAGAGTTTGAAATCACTGAGCATAGGCCACAAGAAACAAGAATCTAGCAATGTACTGAGATTTCATATTTTTACAGAGTATATATGCATCCATACACACATACGGGTACACACTTATGCACATTGGGAAAACATACACTTTTACACAAGTAAACTTTATGATGAATAACTAAACATTGTAAAATTGACTTAGCAAAAATGATAGCCCAATGGATTTTTTTTTTTTTGCCATAAATAACACTGAAAGTGATAGAATAAGATTCACTCTGATAGGACTCTAGACTCACTAAAGGTGAAATTTCACCCCCTAATAGTACCAACACACAGTAGAAATTAATCCATTTTCTTTAACCCATTTCCCATTTAGGGGAAAAAATGCAGGTCACTGCCAGTGTTGATTTTACATAAGCATATTCTTTGAGGCTAAAACAAATCTGACTGGTTTTCAATGTAAAATTAAAATATAAAACCTATTCTTGGAGTTATTTCTAAACAGAATGTGTCTCTAACCCTAATGTAACAGAAAGCATATATAAATCGGATTCATCAAATAAATCTTCGGCTGAAACTGCTTAAGAATGTTAACATCACGCATAGGAATGCCACATTTTCTAGGATTTGGCATTTTCAGAGATTAAAATTACTATATTTTGTAAATGGAAATACCATTACTAAAAATAGAAATCTATAAACAGAATGTTGTCATTTGTTTCCAAAGACTATTGATCTACTAGAGCAATGTGAAAATATATAATAATAAAAGTGAGATATTTCATGGCGAACTTTGAGGGTAAGGTTAGGACTGTGATCTGTGACTTATCTGGGGGAAAACACCGCAGCCACAAGGGCCGCCCGTGAGTATTCTCGAGGCACACGGGAGATGGGTCAAGTCTAGAAATTAATTCTGATCCCCAACTGCAATATGACATTGTAACTGTTGGAAGCTCTTCCACACGTTTTACAGTTTGCAAATTCAACAGACTCCAGGAATGCTGATGATTAATGCTAACTATCTTTTTCCTTTTTAAAAACTAGAAGCCACCAATGCCGTGTTATCAACAAGTAAATAGATTCTTTAGTAATAACTCCATAATGAGCACAGATCTGGAGTTGAGTTCTCTGAGTTTAAGTCCAGATTATACCACTTTTAAGTTGTGTGATTTTGAGCAAATTATTTAATTTTGGTTTCCTATCTATAATAGTGAAAAGTAAGAGCACATGCTTCATAAGATTTTCTGAGTATTAAATGAGATAACTGATATTAAACTTTTAGAAAGGCACTTAGCACATGGTAATGCATCAGTAATCGGTATCTACCATTAATGTATGCATATACAAAACACGTCCATTTAATAAATACTCCCCGCCCTAATCACAGATCCATCCTTTTCCAAGGCCTGGCCTCAGCATTTCCACCCAGGCAACAATGATGTGAAAACTGATTTATCTTGCATTCCCTGCTTCCCAGAGCCTGGTACTATGACTGGCACAGAACAGTTACTCCAAAAATATTTTAAAAGAGTGAAATGATGAAAGCAACACTCTGAAAACATGTCATGAAAAGCATGATTGCACTGTAATCGTCAAGGGTAAGAGAGGAAAAGAAATATTCTAAGCTTAGATTGTCTTCTTCCTCCCATTGGGATGGAAGAGGAATGAACAACAGATACTGAAAGGTGCACTGGAATTAAATTGTGTTAATTTCCCAGAAAGCTCCATTATGGAGCCAAGCCTGGTCAACCTACTCATCCACCTAGTCTTTTAGAAAATAAACCACTCTCTCATTCAAATTCTCTCTCTCACCAATGTACATGTTACTAATGATTCACATTATAAAAGATCACAAAAAAGCAACAGGAATTCAACAATGCTTTTTTCTAGCTTTCACAAATGTTTGCCCCCCACCCCCAATAGTAGGCAATAGAGAGTGCCAAATACCCAAGAGGTTTTACAATTGCTGTCTGACAGCAAAATCCTGTAGAGGAGGTTGGGGTTCATGCTTCATATGGAAGTCTTGTGCCAAGAGATTCATAATAAGATGAGTGGGAACTGCCCAGGCCTTACAAGTAAAGCTCTGGTCAAAGCCCACAAAACCCTAGGCTTCAAACACAGGTATTTCCCACTGAAAAGCCAAAATTATTTCCTGGGGTCCCAAAATTACTTCCTGGAGGCTGCACTGTAATAAAAGAAGCACAAGGTTTTGTTTTTAGGGAAAATTATCAACTGCTCCAATATAAAATGAACTGGCTCTCCCACACCCCCAAAAGAAAGCTGTAGACCAGCATGTCTAGTGAGTCCCTTCAATTAAATAAAACCAAATTCAAACCTTCTTCACTATCTCTCTTCTTCTCTGTAATTTATACACAGAAAAATTTGTAGGAAAAATATCTCAAATTGTTAATACTGATTGCCACTAGAAAGTATTTCCATTGACCTTTTTATCACATGAAAAACAAGCAGATTAATGAATCCCTATGTACCCATACTCAGGTTCAACAATTATCAATTCCCGACCACTTTTGTTTCATCTATGTTCTCTCACTCTTTCTCTGTATTATTTTAAAGCAAATCCCAGATATCATATTTTTTCATCTGTAAATATTTCGGCATGTGTTACTAATAGACAAATGCTATTTCTTTAAAAACATAAAACAATACCATTATTAAAGTTTTAAAAATCTACAAGAACACCTTACTTCTCCAAATAGCCAGTGCTTAAGTCTTAAGGATTTTTTAAAAATTTGTTTGAATCAGTTTTCAAATAAGGTCCACCCACAGTGATTGACTGAGGTGTCTCTTAAGTCTCTCAGACTATTAGTCTCCTTCTATCTTATTTTTTCTTATAATTTATTTGTTGTGTTTTAAATTATACATATGAATTTAAAAGTGACCACAAACATGTATTTTTTTATAAGTGAGGAGGAGGGAAAAAATTAAATGACTGAAAGCACAGCACTGAGTTTCTTCACTGTTTAAAAAAACAGAAAAGTAAACAGTGGTAAAAGGTGCAATTTCTTTACATAGTACGTCTGTCCCCCCCCCCCCCCAGAAGCAACTTAGGCAAGAGTGTGCCAAAATGTAAAAATTGTTTAAAAAGTAAATTTACAAAACTAGTGAATTACCAGTAGTGTAACAACACAGATGGTGGTGTAAGATGTCATCAGAGATCCATCTGAAGAAACAGATAGATTAGTTTAGCTGGGTTTCTTAGTTCAGCCCTAGTTGAGAATGTCTGCTTTTCTAAATAAATAACTTCCAGGCAATGTGGCTGCTATGATTACATGTTAGTATACTTTTTTTGTTGTTTTTTTTTATTACAAAATTATCCATGCTAACTATAGCAATTTAGCAAATGCAGTTAAATAATAGATATAAAATATATCCTGTAAAGATCACTGCTTGAAAATAATCATTAGATTGATCACTCAGGAATCTTTGGCTCTTAGTCAAAGAAGACCTAAGTCAAACAGGCTTAGATATGAAGAGAATTTATAAACTTAGAAAGTCCAGAAGTAGTCTGAGCTCCAGCTAAAGTTTAATCTGGCAGCTAGTTTATGTCACAGAGACCTGATTTTCTCTGTTTCTCCATTCTGCCTTTCTAAGTGTCGGCTCATTCTTTATTATTATTATTATTATTATTATTATTATTATTATTATTATTATTATTTATGCTTACAGCACCTGGTCTTCCTAGGTGGTCTCCCATCCAAGTATAAATCAGGCCCAACCCTGCTTAGCTTCCGAGATCAGACATCAGGCTTGTTCACAGTGGCATGGCTGTAGACCATGGGCTGTGGCTCCACTGGGGTGTGAACCCAGAACTTTCTGCCTGTTAAGCAGACATGCTAACAGCTACACTATGGAACCACGTCCTCAGCTCACTCTTAAACTAGCCTTAGCATAGTAGCATGATAGCTACTACCTACAGCTCCCAGGACCACAAATTTCTTGCTCAAGTCGAACAAGCAAAAGAGTATAGTCATGCACACATTAACGATGGGGATACATTCTGAAAAATGCAACATTAGCTGATTTTGTCATTGTGTGAACACCATAGAGTGCACTTACACAAACCTAGATGATAAACCCTACTACGTGCCTAGGCTATATGGTATAGGCTATTGCCCCTAAGTTACAAGCTTGTACATCATGTTTCTGTAGAAAACAAGAGATTCAATCAAGAATGAGAGAAAAGGATACATCAAGAGATGTGGTAAACACAAAATGTATGAGGCTGCTGCCAATGTAACTCAGCATACTGTTTTAAAGCAAATTTTTTTTAAAGAGAAACAGTATACTCTAAAATAACAATAAAAAGTACAGTACATAATTCTGTAACATAGTCATTTATTATCAAGTATCACGTACTGTACATAATTGTATGTGCTAAATTTTTTAGGACTGTCAGCATGCTAGTTTTTTTTACACCAGCATCACCACAAAAACGTGAGAAATGCATTGTGGTTCAACGTTATGACTGCTGGCTCAAATGTCATTACAGATAGAAATTTTTCAGCTTCATTATAATCTTATGCGACCACCGTCATATATGTGGTCGATCATTGACTGAAACATTGTTATACAGGTCATGACTACATGTCTTTGTTCCAGCCTTTTCAGTGCCAAACCTCAAATATACTCTGATTGGTCCAGACTAGGTCATGTGACCACATTTGCCCTCATAGCAGCAAGGGAGGGAGATATAATGTACAAATTAGATTGGCCTAATACAGAGGCTCTGCCTCTCAACCAAGGTACAGACAACTTCCCCAGAAACTCATAGATCTTTAAATGGAAACAGGGGCTACTAGGAAAAGAGAAAGGAGAAGTCGTGTTGGGGAAGCAATCAATAGATGTCCACTGCCATCACTGTTTATATTTGTCATACCGTGACTGTTTTTAAAAGTGGGAGATGCTGCCAGTGCTGAGATCAATTTTCAGTATGGTTAAGTTTGGGGAGAGAAGGTTTTTATAGACAAAGTATAGGATGATGCCTCACATTTGGTAGGTACCAAAAACATTTGTTGAGTTGAATATAAAATAGCTTTAAAATTTTTTCCCAAAGATGCCTCCCAAAGTACAAGACCAAGAAAAGTAAACTTTCAGACTCTCTATGTCACTCTACTTGCATTAACACAGTTTTTATTTATTTACATAAATATTTGAATCTCTTAGTTGGCTATGCAAACAAGTAATAGTCAGTTGTTTAAATAGTTGTCATATCATTTTCCTTATAAAAGAAATAAAAGAATCATAACAATCTAAGTTTCTCATACTCTTTTTTGGGGGAGGGGGGACATAACTCTATAAAAAATAAAATCTTACAATGCACTACAACACCCTAATCAAATAAAAGCTGAGTTGAGCCTGCTACATAAGAGTGAGGACTTGAAGTTCGCACACTGATGTAATCCTACTTCCCACTTGACACTTGTAACCTTTCAGTGTCAGCATCACTATGTCTACTGACAGGGAGGTTTTACTATCTCACAACACATAAAGGTCTAATTTCAATTCCTGATGTTAAAATTTTTTACCATTGAACAAAAGTCTGATTCCCTATAAGGTCTACTCAGTGGTACCAAATACTCTCTACAAGCTAATATTTCAAATACCTTGAGATGCTCTCATCCTGCTCAGCTCTCCAGCCTTCTCTAGGCTCAACGTCCTCAATTCTTTGACTATTGCTCACAGGACACTGTTCCTTTCATCATCCTGCTCACATTCCACTGGGTAGTTTGTTGGGGATTTAAGAATATGCCTTTGATTCAGGGAAGTGTGCCAACTGCTCCCTGTCTGTGGAATTTATTACTTAACTGGTTTTAAACAAAACATGCATGTTCTATCTTTGTCTGCCAACCCTGCTTCTACCTTCCAATGTTAATATCTCAGCAGCCTGGAAGAATGCTCATCAAAACTCAGATCCTGACACCTTGCTCTACTTCCTGAATGTGAAGTATCTTTTCTCTCTACACATTGTGCTCTCCCCAGACTGCTAATTCATAGCAAATGTCTTGGGCCTGTGATCTGCTCCAGCAAACAGTGATGCCTGGGCATAAGTTCCCTGTTTGTACACTGCCGCTCTTCCTGGCTCAGTTCAAAGGCCTGGAAAAGACAGTGTCCACACTCATCTAATCCCTCCTAAAACAAAATATAACACTCTAGATGTGCCCTCATCAGCTCAGGGTTCAGGCGGCCTGTTCTTTCCCCACTCCATGTAGTACTTCTTTTCAAGCAGATGGATGATATTAAGCGAACGTGTTTGTGGGTCTGGGTTTAGCAGCTTCCCTTCTTCGTCAGCTTATCTCAAACACAGTGTTCACTGGCTACAGCTGTTCACCCAGCTGTCTCCAATGAGGTGGCCACCTGCAGATTTAGTGAGGCCCTGAGCCAACGATAACCCAGATTGATGATACAGTAAGACAGACAATGGCTCTCAATGCACACTGGAATCATCTGAAGAGCTTTAAAAACTATCAATGCCTTGTTCTACAACTTCAGATATTCTGATTCAATTAATCTGCTATTCTTTTAAAATATAGTTTTTTTAAAAAGCTCTCAAAGTGATTCTAATATCCAGCCAAGATTCAGCATCACTGCAATAGGAAGTCCTTTCTAATGAGTAAAGATGTTCTGGAATTCATCTGCAGCTCCCTATCCTGTGAATAGAGTCCAAGGTGCCTGACAGAACTTCTGTACAATTCAGGAACTATGCTAAGCATTTAATTAACCACATTTAATTCTCTCAACAATTCTGGGAAACAGATATTATCCCAATTGAACAGATGCAAAAACCCAGACTCAGGAATGTTAAGTAACCTGTCCCAGATTCTGCCCATAAGTCAGTCTTGGTTTACTCTCAGTCATTTGTATGGTATGTGGCAAGGACAGGCTAATTACAGCATCAACTAAATCCTTCTGGATTTGTTTGTTTGTTTGTTTTTGCATAGGAACTGCCATGAAATTGTTTCTCTTTTTTCCCCTTAATTTGTAGTGAAAAGAAAGATAGTTTCCAATTTTAAGTATTTATGGAGCATCTTTCATTTGAGTATTAAACTCATTTGAACAGCATATGTAGGTATTTTAATGTTTTAAAATATCATTTCCCCCAGTAATCTCTTTGAGGAATAAGATCACATCCTATACCTCTTTTGTATTTACAGTGGCTGTGGTGCTTGACTCTCCAACACCCATATATCCCAGATGATTAGTCTAAGCCAATAATCAGACCTCTTTCTATAAAGGAGCAGAGAGTAAATATTTCAGGCTTTGTGGGAAAAATCTTTATCTTTGTCATGACTATTTAACTCTTCTGCTTGTAGCATGAAATCAGCCACAGGCAATGCGTAAACGAATGGGTGCTGCTTGTGCCAATAAGACTTTATTTATGAAAACAAGTGGAGAGCAGTAGTTTGCCAACCCCTGGTCTAAGTCAATCATTGTAATTCCATTTCCTCAGCTGGTGACTGGTTTACAAATGAACATGTGACCCAATCCTGGCATATGGGATGTGACAAAAATCTGCTGAGAGGATTCTAGGAAAGATTATTTCACATTTAAGACACACAGGAAGAGACAACCCTTCTTTCACCTTCGAACGTTATCAGATCTGGATGTGATGCTTGGAATCGCTGCAGCCATTTTGCTCCTAACTTAAAAATGAAGTCATCAAACACAGGAGGGCAGAGCCATAGGGGCAAGCTGCAGCTCGACATGCTGAGCCTGGAGGGCGCCCTACTTCCTCTGGAAGACAACAGACTTCCTGATTGCTTAAGCCAATGAGCTGGCCAAAAGCATCTTAATTACTGGCCTTCTTCAGCACTCACCAAAGTACTTCACAGAGCAAAGTTGCTCAGTAAACATTTGTTGGTCTGGCTCATAATCTGAACCATAAACATATGAAAATCAGAATTTTTTCCATTGTACATAACAACCTCCCTCCTATTATAATACAAGGTCACCCCCCCCATGTCAACACCAATGAGAGGAAATAATAATGTTCAAACCAATGAGAGGAAATAATAATAAGCCTTATATTATTTAAGATGAATAGAAAACAAGTTGTTGACAATTTTTCATTTTTCTGAAAGTAAGTAAGTTTCAATCACTCACTTGCTGTATTTTTCCTCCTCTTACTTTAAGCCTTTCTCTCCCGCCCCGGCCCCTGCAAAGCATGCTGTATGCAAACGCGTGTGTACTCATCAGTCTCATCAGGCATAGTTCCAATTGGCCACCCCATCTGAACACAATTAGAAGTAGACGGCAATTAAAATCTACGAAATCCATTGAGTGCTCTGAAAAAGTACTAAATAACTACACATCTAGGGCACAAATTAATCTAAATTTTTTTTTTTATCACTTTCAAGTTATCAAACATACTGGGCCTCATTTTAGACTCTTAATTGCTCTTTCAGATCCAGTGAATAGGCAATGAAAACTGAGCCCAGGACAAAAGTTAAAAACATGGCATGAAATGGGTCAAGCTTATTCAGCCAGGGAGTCGCTTAGTGATGGCAGCACTCGAGAAATTCTGTGGTAGGGCAAGCACTGTCCAGGCATGAGGGGACACTTAGATGAGTTATCTTCTGAGATCTCCACCAACATATTTCTCTACTTATTTGATATAAGCATGGATGTCTAATAGGCATCTCAAGTCTTAACATGTCCAACACAGAAGGCATAATTTCCCCCTTTATCTATTTCTTGTCCTACCTTCCCCATTTCAATAAATGCCATCCAATTGCATAGGCCCACATTCAGCATCACTTTTGATTTCCTTTTTCCATATCCCCACAACCACTGAAATTCCTATCCAAAATCTGTTCAGTCTTCCCCATCCTGATGCCATTACCTTCAGCAGAACTACTGTTATGTCTCTCCTGAGATTATGGCCACAGCTTCCGAACAAGCCTCCCTGTGGTCCCTGCTGCCCCCTAATAACCCATTCTTTTAAAAACAAAATAAGATCCCATCACTTCTCTACTTAAAACCCTCCAATAGCTTCCCATTGCATTTTAAAATTAGAAACCTGAATTAGTTTCCTATTGCTACAGTAAAAAATTACCACAATTTAGTGACTTACAACAATACAAATGTATTCTCTTACAGTTCTTGGGATTAAAAGTCCAAAATCAAAGTGTCAGCAGGGTTGTGTTCCTTCTGGAGCCTTCATAGGAGAATCTGTTTCCTTTCTATTTTTAGCTTCTAGAGGCTGCCTGCATTCTTGGTTTATGGCACCTTCCTCACCTTCTCCACTCTGATCTTCCTGCCTCCCTCTTAAAAGGACTTTTGTAATTACACTGGGCCCACTGGGTAATCCAGGATGATCATTCCATCTCAAGATCCTTAACTTAATCACATCTGAGAAGTTCTTTTTACCATGTAGAGTAACATATTTTTAGCTTGCAGGAACAGGACATGGCAATTTGGGTTGTCAGCCTACTATAAAACCAAATACAACACAAAGAACACCCCTTTCCCGTGGCTTACCAGTCCTACGTGGCCCTGCCCTGCCCACCTCTTCTATGGCCCTCTCCCCTCACTTATATTCTCCTGCTAGAGTAGCTTGCTGCCTGTTCTTTCAAATGCCAAGCTTCCTCTTATTTTAGGGTCTTCGTCCTTGCTGTCCCTCCACCTGGAGCATTCTTCCCCCAGAAGATACAGCTGGTTCATTCTTGAGAGCTCAAGTGTTATTTCCTCACTATCACCATATGAGATTATATTCTTCCTATCAACAGGTAAACTCCAAGGGTAGAGTCCTTGTCTGTCTTGCTCACTGTACCACCTAGAACAGTGACTAACACAGGTAACTTAATATTTGCTGAAGAAATGAAACATAAGACTTCAAAATATTACGTGATTTCTCTATAACAAGCCTTCATAATCATCCTGGTTTTATAATCCATAGGTTTATATAAATGCTTTTAAAACTCATCAGTATTTTCATCTGAGATCAGTTCTCAGTAAGACTAAACAAGATGAAATGTAATAAACAGAACTGTAAAGCCTAAAAAAATATTAGGGTGAGGGAAGGATGGAGACAGAGTGAAGGGATAGGGCTGAGAAAATATAAATAACATAATATGTAAAAAAGACTCAGAGGGACTAATTGTAGTTGATTCTTTACTCAATATGACTTATTAGTGTGATACGGCTACCAAAAATATGACATTCTGTGTACCAGAGGTTTTCAAGCAAAAAGAAGAAAACTAATTTTTGGACATAGTTTATTAACAAATAGCTAGCATTTGCCAAGAGTATAATATAAACTAGACACTACAGTAAGAGCTTTTCATAAAATATTTAATCCTCAAAATACTCTTATGGAGGGGGTACCATTAATACTTCTCATTTCACAGATGAGAGAAGTGTAGTTCAAAGATGTCAGGCAATTTGCCCAAGTTTACAGAATTAGTATGCATTAGAGTCTGGATTCAAGATTCCAAAACTTTTTTTAAACTTAATGCTCTGTTGTACCAGCTTTTATTGATTATGCTGGATGCAAGTAGGGTCGATAAGTAAATGCTAACCTGCTCTAGAGAAGCTGCGCGCTTTGGGAATCTGAGCAGCTCTATGCTGCCTGGTGAGGCTTGTGACCCATGAGCTGGAAGAATAAGCCCTGAGGTTACTAGCGCAAAATATCAACGTGTTGGTCAGCTCCCCAAGCCTATCATCTCCCAGTAATTCAGGCTTCACATTTCAAAATCATCTGACTCTTCCTTCCACTTCATTCTCCGTCTCCCGTGAGTCATAAAGTCCAGCCACCGATTCTTCTAGTATTTCTTTTCATAATTATTGCATTTTGAAAATAAAAACACATATCCATGGTAAGACAGTCTAACACTATCAAAAGATGGCATACAATTTAAAAGAAAGTCTCTCTCCCATTCTAGACCTCAAGGGCCCTTTTTCTGGACATAACTACTGTTAAAACACACACCCAAATGATAAAGGGACTGATAAGATCAGATGTGGGTCACTCCGGATACAGTGGAGGATTAGTGCAGGAGAGGGCAAATGCCAGGAGACCAGCGTCGAGGCTCCTGCAATGGTTCTGGTGAATCATGATAAGATTGTAAAATACCAGGGCAACATGAAGATTTTTGAAATATTTAGGGGGATGGGTTAGTTAGATACCGTCAGTGCTTAGAAAGAGAGCGAAGAGATTGGGATGACTCCTACATGCCTGGCTTGGGCGTCTGGCTTGATAGGGATGCAGTTTCAATGAGATAGGAATATGAAGAATAAATTCAAGAGTTCAGCTTTGGATGCATTCATGGTATCCAGGAGACACAGCAGACATCTGGAAATGAGGGTCTAGAGTTCAAGAGAGAGGTCAGGCTGAAGCAAAAGGGGGCTGATGAAGCCATGGACAGGAGGAGTTCACTCATGGAGACCCTGTTGCCTTAGCAGAACCAGAGCATCACTGTCTCGAGGGATGGGCAAAGGAAGTGCCACCTCAGGTGTCATCATTATTGCTTAGACAACAGGGGACTTGCTGTTTCTGACCTGCGGATACCTACTTTTATGTGGAGACATATTCTGGCACTTGCTTACATTCAGTCCTGTTTTGCTCTTCTATTATTTCAGATGTGTATGTCCTGCTGTCCTGAAACATTTGCCATCTATTGAAGGTGGAGATTTGGCAGGTTTTATCCACATGAATGCAGCGTTTTTGCATTTTACTCCCCTTTTCTTAAATTCGAATACATGGCCACTTGCAGTCAGGCTGCATTTGAGCAATATCACAAGTGGAGGGCTAAAATATGCATGTGCTGTTCACTTTGCTGCCCGGTGCTTCTGTCATCATGAAGAGAATTACCCTTGGCCATCCTGGAGCCCAGAATAGGCACATGAATAGGACAAAACCACCCCAGCTGACCCACAGATATGCAAATAAGAAATAAATGCTTATCACTGAGATTTTGTGATTATTATGAAAAATTTGTTCCTTTTCTTTCTATTGAGATATAATTTATATATAATGAAATGTTTGGATCTTAAATATACCTTCGATCAGTTTTGACAAATATATTCACTTGTGAAACCCACACCCATAGCAAGACACAGAACACTGCCATAACCTTAGAATATTACCTGCTGGCTCTTTTGAGTAAATCCCCACCATGCCTAACAGAAGCAAACACTGATTGACTTCTATCATCACAGCTTACTTTTATGACTTCTGTCATCATAGCCTAATTTTGTGGAAAGCTGATGAAGACCAGGGATCAGGCAAATCCAGCCTACTGCCTGTTGTTAGTTGACCCGTGAGCTAATAATAGCTTTTACATTTTTAAGCAGTTGAAAGAAAAACCAAAGAGGAATAATTTATGACACATGAAAATTTTATGAAATGCCAATTTCAGTGCCTCTAATAAAACTTGATTGGCATACAGCTACTTCCATTAGTTTACATATTATCTATGGCTGCTTTTCACTATGTTGCAGAGTTGAGTAGCTGAAACAGAGACCATATGCCCACAGGCTTAAAGTATTTGCTACCTGGCCCATTGCAGAGAAGGTCTGCCCATTCTTTTTCAGCCTCTATCTCCATCACACGTGTGGATCCAAGTGCTGAAGCCAATTTTGAGAACTAGGCGTTCTGAGTGCTGTTTTAATTACATTCATACAAACCATGCATCAAAATTATGCATGCTCATGAAAAGACTAAATATTATCAAAATACACAATGTAGAAAGTGAAAGCCACTCAGAAGCCCAGCTCCTATAGAGAATACTACACTAAGATTTCAAAGAAAACTAAAGCTAAGTTACAGCTAACATTTCATTGTTATTGTCTGTATCATTTTCATATGAGTCAGCATCACTAAGATCTCTTATTATTGAAACAGGAGTAGTGAAGTTGTATATAGGAACAGGCTGAAATCATATGAAAAATGTAAAGAGAGTGCCAACATTTCATCTGTGAAATGCAAGGAGAAAAAGGGAGCAGAGCTGATCCCCAGAGTAACACTAGATTAAATGTCCAATTCAAGCCAGTCTAGACTCAAAAGTCCATGGCAAATCAGGCATCCAAAAAAGGAAGAAGAGGTACTTGGGGACAGGGTGGTGGGTGGGAGGTGATGGAGGTGGAGCCTCAGCCAGCACATGCCTTGCAGGCTCAGGTTCCTCAGAGTGGAGGTGTGTAGCAGGCGCTTTATAATCAGCTTGAGTCTTAACCTAGAATGCAGTGTGCTTCCTCTTGGCCAATAAAGTGCACTGCTATTCTCCTGGGAACACAGAAAGAATTCACATTATGCTTGTAGAAATACTGTGATTTGCAGATGTCAATAACTCCAACTCTAGAAGTCCATTTCTTCAAGCTCTGCCCAGCTCCTTCAGCCTTCATTAATAGGAATACTTTCCTTCTCCCTGAATGATTTTCTCCTCTAATTAAGAACCTACAGAAGGGAAGGGGATGGGGGTACTGACAGGTCTTGATATAGCAAGGCTTTTGTTATGTTAACAAAACACAGTAGGGAAACACAGTAGGGATCAGAATTGAATTTGGGGGGACAGCAGTAGAAAAGTTAAGTGCCATCTGCTCACATCATCCCTTTAGGTATATGCTAAAAGCACTAAAAAAATCACTTCAAAGAGTGTCGAATGGTTAGCTAGTGTGGATGTGCACATGCCTCAGCTTCCTACTACCTTTTTTTGTGAGAATCTCATAAAAGCTATGGATCTTTTCCCCAGAAAAAATACACACGTGTTCACGGAGCTCTCAGATTTCTGGTGCATGGCCAGGGGTCCCAAGGTTAAAAACCTTACTACAGTGAGCGAGTGTACCATGAGGGGCTGTAGTAGAGACATTCTAAATGAAAATGTGCTCACAACCTATGTACCTGTAGAGTTTGCCCTAGAGGGAATATGCACTCGACTGCAGACCATATTTTTATTTATTTATTTATTTTTGGGGGATAAAATTTTAAAAAGCCATTTTTAGGCTTTCAAATTGTAACTTAACTTGTTTTGGGGGAAAGAATACAAGTGTGTGATTTGATGAATAAATTTCGGTGTTCTAATATTGTGCATGTGTGCCTGCATATGTGTAAGTTGAGTATTATGCATTTATGTGAGTCTGTCTGTGACCAACTCCTGGGCCACCAGACGGAGATGAACTCACCCAGGTAAGAACCAGCCTGTGGGTCCTTAGGCGCCTTACCCCAGGGGAGTTCTCTTAACCTCTTCTTATCTACAACTGCCCAATCTCCACCACCACCACCAATCTGAGGACACTGGCCCCCAGTGAAGCCTTTTCATCAGCTATGAATAATTCTAATTCCTTCTTATCATGGAGGACTAACCTACTTTTTATCGCTAAACCTTAAACTATATCCCACTGTGAGGCCTAAAGGGGATTATCAGCCGTCTTGTAGCTTTTCTCTTTCCACCAGCAGCAGACAGGAGAGCTCAAAATGTGACAGAAATAAGAACTAAGAGTAAAGGAATTCCCAAAGGTGTGAATCTGAGTCTCTCTGAGGCAACTGAAAGCATCCCACACAAATGTAAAATATGAATCTTGGGTTTTCCTGAATTTTCCTCTGTCTTTTCTTGACTGAAAGCAGGAGACTGATAAGTGACTGCCAACTGCGAGTTCTGACCAGCAAATTAAATTGAATGGGGAAAAGCGGCTCCTGAGCACAGTCTTGCAGGCAGGCAGGCAAACACACACACCCCAGACTTGGGGAGAAAGGAAAGGCCACCACCCTTCCTGAATCTTCACAAACAGATCTATAACTGTTTCAGAAGGTAGTCCAGAAACAGGAACTCTGGAGGGTTCAACTAAGGGAAAAGAACATTTTCGTTTCACAGGACCAACAGATAATGGTTCTTTTTCTATGTACGTATATACACAGAGATCTGCAAATAACTCTGCTGCCCTATGACAGCAAAGGTCAGTCCAGACCAGCTCTCTAGTCCATTCTCCCAGGCCTGATACCTATTCCTGCTATATCCCTTGAGACCAATAGAATGATGAGCCAAGTAAGACAACAGACTTTTTATTGTGCAAAACCTAGAGGCCCAAATCATCCCCAAATAACTTTATGATGTACTCTGTTTAAAATCTTTCAATGGTCTCCCATTTCACTAAAGATAAAGTCTCAGGTCCCTAAGTTGGCCTTTAAGTAAGGTGGACCATATACTTTAATGGTCCAAATAAGGGCACTTTTGAGAATGGAAGACAGTGCTATTCATGACAATGCTGGGACCATAGCCATAAACTAGGGCTGTCTACATACTTAAAGGCTAGACTATAGGCCCCTACTAAGGTAGTCCGACTTAACCCTGTGATCCAGCCTCTTTTCTCTCACCACCCGTCTTTCACCATCTCTCCTCTAGCCACATTGACTTCTCTCAGTTTTCTGAAAGGGACTTTCTGAAAGAGGCTTGGCCTAATCTCCTGACCCTTGACATGTACCTTCCTCTACCTGTTCCCTGACTGCGGCTTCTTCACCTGCCTCACTTCTATTCACAACTTCTTTCAGCCTCAGCTTTGATGTAACAGGGGCAGGGAAGCATCCTCTGACCCCAAGACAAGGTTGGCTCCTTCTTATGGGCTCCCACAGCACCCAGAATAACCCTCATTACATCTGTGATCTCTTATTTAGTGCTGGCTGCTGCCTTCCACAATGCACAGTGTTCCGCCTTGGGGCTGGGGCAACACAGTCTTTACTGAGTGCCTCATCCTCAGCCCCCTGCACTGTGCCTGACACCAGAAGGCAGTGGATTCTTCCAGTCTTAGCTCGGGCATCCCCTTTGAATTGCTTTCCTTAAACCCCACTATTCCTTCCTCATACCATGGGAATTGGGGGTTACCCTGAGTGCTCCCTGGGCTTCAGGGCTGCCTTTGACCTAGCCCCCAACACTGTGCCACTGACATGAACCCAATCCGTGCTCTGAGAATCCCTGCAAGGCAGAGACTGTAATCCATTTATCTAGGCACAGAGTGGTTGATGAGGATGATGGAGATAAAGGATTGTGCAGGGCCACAATCTCTCATCTGAAATCTTGGGCCCAGATGCCTTTCAAAAGTCATAATTTTTCATTTGAAAATCATAATATTATGCCATATGGCCAGTGGAGCTGGGGTAATACCCTGCGATCTGCCACAATGACATTTCTGCAGCAAAATGTGTGAATATTCACACTAAGTGGCTAAATAAAGCCTCAAAATATTCTTGAATGCCCTCAGGTCAGGCTTTGCAAGCCAAATGAGTTCAGATCAGGTCAGAATTTCCTGTCAAGAGTTATGAAGAAATTTTGGTTGTCAAGAGCTTCTGGATTTTTAGAATTGTGAAAAAGGGACTGTGTACTACAACAGCTGACAGTTCATTAATACCCTTGTGCCGGGCACTGTTCCAAGTTTACATATAACTATCGATAATAATGTGCATATTCTATATGTAGTACATTAATATATAGCATACATAATCTACACAAGATGTAGGTATAAAAATCTGATTTAATCCTCAAAACAATCCTCTAAAGTAAATAGTCAATTTGTATTTATTTCTCAGATAAGGAAACTGAGGCAGAGAGAGTACAAGGTACACAAAGGGTACGTACGAACTGGACACGTGATCCACAGTTGGTGCTCAGTGATCGATCACTGGTAAACGAATAAGTGAAACATGAGTGTACATGTATGATACACAGAGAGTGGGCTTGGAGCAACTGAACAGCAAAACTGCTGAGGTGGCCTTGTCATCTCTCTGGGATTATCTGCCTCAAACCTCTTTTCTAGGCATCGCTTCTACTTAATGCTTACAAAAAGAGCATGACATATGGCTCGCCCGCCCGGACACTGATGCCTGGTGTCTGAAGTCAGGGCTATCATAACACTCCCCTGGAACCTGGGAACTGGAATCACAAAGTCATTCTCCTTTTGGTGCCTGGACTATAAAACATAAACACGCTTCATAGAAAAACAGAACCACCATAGAGAGCTGAAAAATCCAAATGCAGCCTGGCATATTCTAGCGCATATCCTATGTTTTGCACTTTTTCTTTTTAAACAAAACATTGGTTGGCATACAGGAACTAGAAGGCCAGCTGGGACTACCGCTCCCGCTCATCTATAACTGATTATCATCAAGAGCCACTTGGTAATTAAATTATTCAACCAGGGTATATTGTGTACCTACTACGGGCCAAACACCCTGCTGAGCAGATGATAAACAAGACAGATGCAGTTCCTGTCCTTCCAGATTACACAACTGTAGTGGAAAATAAAACAGCAACAGCGTGAGCGCTCGGATGCAGGAATCTATGGAGAACAGAGAGAAGACACAGCAGTAGGTTTAGGTCAATTAGCAATTGGAAGTGAGGTGGAACAAAAATTAATTGTATTATTTATGAGCTGTTTAAGTTTAATTCCAACAAATTTATATCATAAAACTAAATGATTGTGAAGAATTAACTGATACAAGCAGTAAAGATACAAATGAAGTCTCTATGCCCACATTAAGTCATTTTAATGCTCCCACATCAAGCGTGGACCATCCAGACTCACTGTAATTATTAACAGAAGATTGACAAGATTTGCATATATATTATGAATGTCTGATTAAATATATCAGTAGTGGAAAAACTAATACAACCTGAGAGTGTGTTTGCCAGAAAACACTTAGTCTAACCAATATTTCTTGTCCATTTAAAGCTGGGGTGATCCAACGTAAAACTGCATTCTGCAGAAAGCACTTGCAACAGTATTAGAATACTTTGGAATTTCAAGAGATAAAAGAATGACACGAAAGGGATTTTGGCAATAGTAAACATGACGAGTAGCTATGGCAAACAAATACGTTTGATGCAACACATGACAGACCCTGCTAGCTGTGACCGCACTAACCCTTACTCCTTTCTTCCTTGTTAACATCCCCTCAATTTTGTTCAGCACTCTCGTGCGCCCCGTTACATGTACCCTTTCCCGGCTTCTCTGGAAATTACAGAATGGCCATGCGTCATGGTCCTGGTGAATCAAACCCCAGTAAAAGTTTGTTTCTGGTTCTTTATAAAATAAGACAGTTGGTGAAAGAAACCCTTTTCCTACCTTCTTCTCCTCAAATGACCGATGCCCGGAGCTGCAGCCACCGTGTCGCCATGAGGATGAGAGTCAAGTGGCCCTCATGAGGAACGGAACCGGCCTATTTCTAGACTTCATATTATGTGAGAAAAGAAGAATGTCCTTATTTGTTTAAACCACTATTCTTTGATTTTTCTGTTATTTGTGGCCAAGTAGTACTAACAGAATAGTATAAGACAGAAGGTTGTACTTAAAAGTTTGAACCTTAGGCAACTGTAGCTATAAAAACCGAGAATTCTCTGTCACTGCTGGTGACTCCGTTCAGATACCAGGAAGCAACCAGTCTGGTGTGGTGCGGCATAACATACTGATCATCCTGGGACATCAAATCAGGATCGCGGCAGAGGCTGGTCTTCCTTCTCACTCAGCATGTCCTTTCCCAGCACCAGAGCAAGACCGATTTTAGTCACCTAAGCAAAGTCTAACAGACATGGGAAAGTGAGTCATTTCAGGGGCTGTGCTCTGCCCACTGTGTACACAGCTAAGCTTCTTCTAGCCTCTACCTTAGATGCGAGAGATTTGGATATGGAATACAGCTTTATTTGAGGGCACTTCCAGTTACACTGTCAGAGCCCTCGGGTCTCTTTGTTTTTGTTTTTTGGAAGTAGGAGGTATCTACGTACCAGCTACATCTGACACAGCATATTACTCTTCTCGGACTCGATGGCAGATACGTTCCTTCTGAACCTCATGGCCTCACCCTTCCCCTTTCGCAATTTGAGAACTAGTCTATACTTTTTAGTTCACTCTGATGTTAACTCTTCATTTGTAAATAATACAACCCTATCTATTTAAATTTTTGTAAAAAGAAGGCACACATAAGTCATAGCAAGTGAAATGCATTCAGAAACTTTAAGTCTTGAGATAATGCAAGAAGGGAAGGTGCGTAGACAGGCAGGTAGGTGAGGGGGAGTTCTGCGTATCACACATTGAAATATAACTTATTCCAATGGCGGTGAGGAGTTTAAGCAAGGGACTGACAGAATCAGATCTTTCCTTTAGAAAGATCACATGGGCTGCACTCTGAGGAAGCAAACTGTAAGGTGGCACAAGGAGGCCGGTTATAAGATAGTAAGAAAAGATGCAGGCCCGAATGGCTAGCATGGCTGTGGACAGATATGAGAAGTATTTAGGAGGTTAAAGGGAAAGGGTTTAGTGCCGATTGAATTTATGCAGTACAGCACAGGAAAGCACTCAGGTGACTCCCAGATTTGACAGGGGGTGGATACCATTTATCAGATAAAGGATACAGGGGTGGGGGCGTCAGGTGAAGGGGGTGTCACCGAGGGGTGACAGGTAGAGATGATACATGCAGTTTCGTGTGCTGTGAGACATCTCTCATGGAGGTGACCACTAGACAAAAGAATATATGGGCCAGGCACTCAGATCTGAGCAGGAACTAAATTTTGAATGCAAACAGACAGCAGTTGAAGTCATGGACTTACTGAGATCATCTAAAGAAATGGGAAGATGCATAAATAACATTCATAGAGAACACTAATATCCGGGTGGATAAAAAGCAGCACATACATAAAAAAGAAAAGAGGAAATGTCCAGAAGAGGCAGGAGAAAACTCCGAGGAGGTGGGGTCGGGAGAGGGTGAGTCCCAGGCAGAAGTGGAAGGACTGAGTGGTCTGTGGAGGTCACCTGCCACAGAGTTCAGCTCACGCTGACCCCTCACACTGACTCCCCGTCCCTAACAAACACGGGCTTCGGCTCACCCACACGTACATGTGATCCTGCTCCCCAGGCCACAGCTAATTGGTCAAGAAGTGATCCCTAATCTACAGGATAGAATTACCCCGGGAGCCCCGGGGTGCCATCTGCCCCAGCCATGTGGATAGGAATCAGGCAGAGAAGAGGGCAGCAGGAACAGAGAGAGAGAGAGCCAAGAACTGTCTTGGTTTGGGAAGACACCCCACATTCTGATAAATGACTTTTATGCTAAGCCTGGTTCCAGCTGGTTTCTCTTACTTGGAACTATAAAAATCCCAATATATATCCAACGAGGGAGGCAGAAATACAAACAGCTGTACTACCTGACAAAATGAAATATGTGCTAAAAGGAGACAGAAGAGGTGGCTGTGGGAGTTCAGGAGGAGGGAGATGAATTTGGGGTGGGTTGAGGGAATGCTTCCGGAAGGGAAGGGAGGAGGCATCCAAGCCGGCACTTTAAAGATTAGGAGGCTTTTAGGGGGAAAGAAGGAAAGAGTGCACTCTAGCTGAAGGAATAGGACCAGCAAACAGCAAAGAAGCACCAAAGCAAATGGGCATTAAGGCAAGGGTGGACAGTGGCCACGCCGCTACCATTCTCCCAGTCTGGTTGACTCTGGCACCTGGCACAACCTTAGGATCCTAGGAAGCCTCCCCACCTTCCCCCAGCAGCCCAGCCCTTCCTGCACTGTGTCAAAATGCTCCCTTTGTGAGTGTGCCTCCCACACGGGCATTTACCCACCCATTTATCTGCATGTCCTGTGCCTGGCACAGAGCTTGGCGCCAATACAGATTTGGTAATCTCGAGCAATGTCTACTCAGCCAGTGCTTTAGAGGAAGGAGGGTGGGGGGTTGGTCCATGTAAGACTGAGGGAGGTGGGCATCTCATTCTGAGCATCTCATACTGGTCGTAGCAGGGAGGCTGATAGTCAAGGTTGGTTTGTGATGACTTCCAGGTGTGGGAATATTAAAACAAATTAAATTCTTTTTAAGTGTGGCAAATATATATAATATAAAATTTACTTTAACCATTTTTAAACGTACAGTTCAATGACATAATATTGTACAACCACAACCATTATCCATCTCCAGAACTTTTCCATCTTCCCAAACTGAAAACCGGACCCTTTAAACACTAACTCCCATTCCGCCTCCCGTAGCCCCGGGCAACCACCATTCTCCTTTCTGTCTCTATGAATTTTATTACTCTAGATTCTGGAAAGTGGAATCACACAGTATTTGACCTTTAGAAAATAACTTACATTTTAATGTACTTTAAACCATAAACATTCGCCAAGTGTGATTACTTCCTCCTGTGAGGCAGGCAGGCGAGACCCTCAGTCTGGTTTGGGAGGCTGAGGAAGGTGAGGTTCGGGAAGGTCAAATGATTCATTCAAGCCTCGGCTTCACGGCGGCGTCAGAAGCAACCATGCTACACAAGGATCTAGGCTCAGCTGACCCCTCACAGACACTGTGTGGAGGCTGCTCCAGAATTTGGATTGCTGCAGAGCCATTACCTCAACCCACGCCCCACCCCAAGTAGCCTTCAGGCGCACTTCTAACTATGGGTTAGCAATGGGAACAGGAAATAACCAGTGCAGTAGGTGGAAACAAACAAGGATTCAACCTCATGGAACCTCAGCCAGAGGCGTGGGTGTGTCTTTTGAAGGTTGGATGCTCTCTGCTCAGAGGGGTCAAAGCTCCTGCCAGCATGAATTATTCATCTGTACACTTGTTTGGAGTCCACTGGCCTAGGCAGCTCAGTAGAGTCATAGCGGAAGGTACCAAATGATTGATTCTTCTTCTCCTGCCCAAGGAGCCGGCTCCTGGGCCAGCTCTCTTTCTCCTGAACATAGGGACAAAGCCTTGCTTTCCACACTCAGGTCAAAAAGTTTTCTCTTTCGTTTTCTACAGACTAATGATCAACACTAAATGACCTAACTGCCAACTACCAAGAGACTGTAGGGTTTCTTTAAGTTTGCTTGTTTGTTTGTTTATTTGCTGGAATTAAAAATGGTTCAAAGTGTGCACTAGCTTCTAAATCGAAGTAAAAAGCTCTTAGTGAACCTGAAAAAATTGAGTCTCATGCATTTTCTTCTCATTGATACCTACTAAAATGATTTATCAGGTTGTTGTGTGCGCGCGCATACATGTGTGCGTGTGTGTGATCTAATGTTAGAATCTGGAGATGTCAAACAATTATTTAAACATATTTGTACTTTTTTCTTATCTAAATTTACCTGCAGGACAGAATCAAAAACCAATTAGTCTGACCCCTTGTGGCTCAGTTGTGCTTAAGCCCTAAGAAGATTATGTCTTAGAATTTAAGAATTTTTCTTTGGGCTGGTTTAAAGGTGTAAATCCTGTTACACCTGAAGACTCTGTTTTGAACTGGCGTGGCTGGAAGTCAGGTGTGGAGGAGGAGCCAAGGAGACTACAGAAGCGGAAGGAGCCTGGGAGCCGGAACGGGAAGACGGAGATTCACAGCCTGCCTCCAGCGCTGACGACGCGGTGCCCTTGGGCAAGTCACTCTGTCTGAGCTTCAGTTTCCTCACATGCAAAAATTAAAAATCATAACTTTATCTACCACAGAGGGCAGTAGTAATAGCTGTGATAGCAGCAACAGTTCACTGAGTGCTTACAATGAGCCAGGTGCCGTTCTGTGGAAAAATTCCTGTAAGGCGCTTGACGAATGTTAGTTGTAGCAACAATTTTATTGTTGTTGCTTACTGACAATTCCTAGGGCTTCACTAATTTTAGAGAATATGAGCAGCTTTCTTCTACTTTATTATTTTATTCTTTTGGAAGTTTAAAATCCCATGCTATTTGAGTACCAGGTGCCTTACCTCCCAAATGCTACATTGCGCCTATAAGGATATGTTTCCCTTCTGTTCCTCTCCAAGGCAAGAGAAAAGAAACTGCACCAGAAGGGAGAGATGATGTATATTACTCAAGATAACACACAGTTGTGGCCAGAAACTATTCCACATCCTGGGTGTATGAAGAAAATAAATAGGAATAATGTTCAACTATAACTACATCTTTTTTCCTCCTTTGCATTTGAGGGCTGATGGATCGGCAGTGTGCAGGCCCTCGGAGGCCAGTGGTGAAAGCCCAGCCCTACTCCCTCCCCTGGTTGTTGCCAACACTACACCCTGAAAAGCCAGGCAGCATCAGATGCATTTCAGTCACTACCCACCGCTCCCCTCCCCGCCCCCCCCCCCCAAGGAAGCACAGCCAGATTCAGCACAAACAGGAATCTAGAAGACTCGTCTTGGCTTTGAGACCCCATTTTTCCTGTCACTCGGCACTCATGCAAACCACACTCCTCGGCTATATTCAGGCTATATTCAGGTGCCATCTTAAGGTGGAACTGAAGTGGGAACAGGGTCTGAAAGATTGAGACATCCAAACAAAATAAGTTACCTAAAGAATCTATTTCAGTTGTTGAATGGGACAAAGTTATCGGATTAGATGAAAACTTGGTTTTCCTCTGCTATCCAGCTTGAGGGAAAAGAGGGGCTCAAATGAAGACCGAGTTAGCTATAGAAAAGTAAGCTACACTTTCTTTGCAATTATGAGGGTGATGTGAGTAAATATTCTGCTCTGTTGTTGAACTAAAGGTTAATGAGTACCTACTATGTGCTGGATCCTTTACATACCTATTCCCATTTTATCATCACCATAAACCAATGTTAGGCGATACTGTTACTTCCCCTTTTATAATCGAGCAAACTAAGGCACAGAGAGGTTAAGGTTAAGCCACTTTCCAAAACTTAAAACAGATAGCAAAGAGTCTGGGCCCTCATAGGAGCTCACAGGCCAATGCAGCATAAAATACGGAAAGAAGAGATGTTTATGTGCTGATTGCAATGGCAGAGATGTGTGCAGGGGGGTTAGGGGCCCTCAAGGGAGGCTTAAAAATAGCCTAGGCAGAACAAGGAAAGCTTCCTGGAGGGATATGCCCACTTTTTAAAAAATTTTTTAAAGGTATTATTAATATACACACACACAAAAAAAGCACAGATGTTAAATATCCAGTTTGGTAAGTTTTGACAATTGCGCACATTTGTGTAGCCACTAATCAAAAACAAGATCTAGAACGTTTCCATTGCCCCAGAAAGTCTCTCGTGCCCATTTCTAGTCAAGCCCTCCGGCTTTCCCATTTTCTGACTTCTATTACCATAGATTGGTTTTGTGTGTTCTTGGACTTCAAAAAAGTGAATCATTTGCATGTTGGTTTCTTTTGCTGAACTGAATATTAAGTTATGAATGGAACTTCAGCAGAGCAAAGAATCCGTGAAGCAGAAGCCAGGAAGCGAGAAGCAGCCTGGTGACGTGGCTGGTGTCTGGGGATGAGGCGGAAAGTGAAGGGGGCGAGATGGAAGAAATGGGAGGGGCTGGATCATGAAAGGCCTGGGACCCCATGTGCTAGGGTTTTGATTGAAGGGCTAGGACTATAATTCATAGGCAAAGGGGAGCTAGCAAAGCCTTATGCAGTTACTGAACACCTTCTATGTGCCAGGTTGACCTGCTGCTTTACATATTATAATGTCTCAAACTCAATCATTATAGGAGATGGATATTAAGATAATCCCCATTTTCTAGATGATCAAACCGAGGCTGAGAGAAGTTAAGTAAAATTCACTAAGTAATAAGCCAGGTTCAAACCCAGCTCCAACTGCAAATACACTGCTTTTCACCCACAGAAGGCTACTTTGTGAGGGAAGAAATTAGTTTAAGCTCTGAAGAACTCCATGAGACCGACAACAAGGAGGCTGGAAGGGATGAAATGTTACTCTGCACATGGCCGTAGGAACTGGAAGGGGGCCTGGCCGAGCACTGCCTTTAACTGGATGTGGTCCCTGGGACAAGCTCCTAACCGCTTACTTCTTCGAGTTTCACTTTACACATAACCCCATCACCCAGAGTGTCAGGGCTTTTAAGGCAGATAGAGTTAAAGAGGGTTATTTTAACTCTGTATTATAGAAAACATAAAACAGGAAAATGAATCATTCAAGAAGAACATTTTGGAATATTTCTTTCCAATCTTTCTAAATTCATGTAATTATCCATTTTATTGTATACATTCTAATGGGACCATGTTGTAAATGTTATTCTGCCAATTATATTTTTCACTTAACACAGTGCGGCGTAGGCTGGGTGACCCAATACTCATTTCCGACCCTCATCTCCCTGCCTGCCTGTGCTCTACAGTTTTGAAAAGCTAAATATTCGCTTTACTAACATCCCTTGCAAGCAGAGGTGTCCATGTCATAAGGTTTTAGTCAATAAGATGTAAAAGGACATTAGCTAAGGAGTTTCAAAGAAACCTGCTCTCCTGATTAAAGGTAGATAAGCAGCAGTTGCCACCTCCACTCCCTCCGCTCTGGAGGCGGACTCGCTGCTGGGAGCCGCAGCAGCCCTCCTGTGACCCTGAGAAGTCAAGCATGAGGAAGTTCACAGATGTGGCAAGATGCAGTCCTGATGCTGCTGAATCCCTGCACCAAAGCCAGCAGCTGCCTATGTTTCAACTCATGATGAGAGAAAAGGAAATCCTACTTCCTTCAGCCTCTGCAAATAATTATTTGTATTAGTTGCAACCAAAAGCTGCAACTAATATCCATCTCCTGACATAAATGTAATAAGTAAACAGCTTCCCCTGCTATTGAATTTACTCTTCTACAGTATCATTTTAAATGGCTACATAGTATTTTATCAAAGAGATGTGCTAGAAATCATTTAACCAGTTTTCTATCGCTTAACTTTTAGATCATTTCCCATTTAATACACTGTGATGAAGATTTTTATAGACAAAACTGCCCACATCCCTGATTATCTTCTTAGAATAAACTCATAGAGATGGGTTTCCTGGTCAAAGGGCATCCATATTTTTAATGCTGATACTAATTTTTATTCTAACCAGCAGCATATGATAAAGCTCATCTTCCCATTTTCTCCTCAATATAAGAAATTGTCATTTTTAAAAAGTTAAAGATCAAGCTAAAAAGTACCTCATTACTTCATAATGTCTGAGGTTCCTTTTAAAACTAAACATCTCTGATTCAACTTGTGAAAAATAAGAGATTTGAATGTGGGTTTTAAAGGACTGAGAGCTGAATTCAGACTTGCAGTTCACTTACAAAGCAATGAAAATACTGCTGGCAGTCAGTTACAACTCTAATCCACACAAATCTTCCTATTATTGTAAGCCTGGTCTTGTTTCAGCAGTTGGCATCCCAAGCAAAAGTCAACGTAGAACATCTGTAGCGGCTTTGACACGACCCACACAGGCAAATGACCAGAAAACGGAACCTAGAAGGATAAGAGGATCTATGGGAAGAAACACATTTTAAAAGGAATGAGGAGAGAAGGGAGAAGGCTGCCAAAGGCAGAGCCTGTAGCTCACCTCTGGGGTGCTCACACTGTTTTGCCACCAAGTCAAGGTTTCCGCCCATCTCCACAGCTCCCTCTGTTTGCAAAGCTGTTCCCTTACATACTAGCAGATGGCTCTTTCTTGCCATTTGTGACTCAGCTTAAATAACACCTCCTCAGAGAGGTCTTCTCTAATCACCATACCTAAAGTAGCTTCACATCATCCTGTCTGAGTTTCTTCATGGTGCTCACCGACAGCCACCCGAAATGAACGTTCATGCTTACTTATATGTGTCTGTGTTAATCATCAGGCTCCCCACAGTGCAGTGTATAAACCTCACTGCTGTATCCTGAGCATAAACCTCAGCATAAACCTCACTGCTATATCCTCAGCTTCTAGAACAGTGCTCAGTCAATATCTGCTGAATGAATGAATGAGAAAAGTAACTGACAGTTTCCTAAGCTCTGACCGAAAACATTGTCAGGGATCATCGTGGAAAGCAGCGGATGAACTGCTCTGGGGACAATGGTAAGTATGCAGCTCTTGAAATGACACTGGGAGCTGAAGGAAGCCCAGTGTCTAGGGACGGCTGCCCCCTCTGAGCACCTCTGCTTCCCCTGGCTCATCAGATCAAATTCCACCGAACTCTAGGATCCAAGGAGGGCCACGGCATTTGCGGTTGGCTGTCCTCAAAGGTATCATAGGGTGTTCTGTTAAGCAGGGCTTTGCGCATTTGTTTCCAGGAAATATTTTGTTACCAGTCTTTTAAATGTTATTTAAGATTTTTTTCTTGTGAAAAATTTCAAACATAAACAATGTAAAGGGAATAGTATAAAGAACCCCATTTATCCATCACCCCTCTTATTTCACATCCTCTCACGCATTGTGTACACGTTGGGACACTTTAAAGCACATAACGTATATCGTATTTTGAACACAATTTTGAACTGTCCCTGTGTCCTGAGGCTGTCTTCAGAAAGGACAGAACGTTAGAAATGTACAGAACATATATATAAAGAGTACCAACAAGTAAAGGTTGCATACTGACGCCCAATCTAATAGCAGCATACTGCTTTTTTCTCATTGACCCTGCATGAAAGGGAAAGTTTTCAACTAACTGCTGAAAAACACATTCAGAGCAAAACAAAGCCTTGATGCCTGTGGAAAACTGAGAAGAAGCCAGACTCTCAACAGTAACGAGCCAGGTTAAATGGACATTTCTGCCGACACCCAGTTATTTCAGTTGTCGCCTCCCTGGTTACTTAATTCCCTGCTTCATTCCTTCTAGATCATGGAAGGAGCCTTGTTCACCAACTGGCAATGCCTTTCCTTTTTCCTCACATAAACAATAGGGGAGTATTAATTATAGGTGTTTCTGAGGGCAAATGAGAAAGCAAGGGATTTTATCTAGCCATGAAGGGAGGGGGTCTCTGGGGGGGGAGCTGAGCACTCTGAGAGCTGAGTCAGGGATGCACACACAGACACAACTGATACTTGCTCAAGCACAGTCCCTGGAACATGCCAAACATGAAATGGACAAATGAATGAATGACTTGGAACTATAGAGGCTGGAGGCCCAGTGGAATCCTGGAACCTCGACTGCCCAGGCAATGTCCTGTGAGCAACAAACAACACCCACCTTATAAAATAACACATCAAAATGAATTTTAAGAATGTACTGCATTAACACGGAAGTTATTTTCCTTCTTCCACTGAATTTCTGTCTTTGTCCTTTGTAGATTCCTTTCTACACAGCTAAAATCATGGCATATGGGCAATTTTATACACATTCTTCCTCACTTAACACATTCCCACGTTGTTGATTTTCCTCTAAATTATTTTAAATGTCTGTATTGTTTGTAGGTATGTTTATAAAGCCAAACTTAAATCTCTGCTCTATTCCTGTCCTTTTTCCTCATTCATCTCCTTTTTTAGGGAGGTCCTGGATACTGTCCTTCCCTTTAGGTCCGTCTCCATCCTTTCTGCCAAGAGGCTCCCGCCTGGAGGTCTCCTTGCCTCTAGGAACTGGCACACACTACAGCCTCTACCTGCAACACCTTGCAGCCCCCTCTCTGCCTGGCCTATTCCTATTTACTTTTCAGGGCTCAGACTAAGTGTCATTATTCCAGGAAGCCTTCCCTGATCCTCCCAGCATCCTTAACCTCTTGCACCTCAAAGATTAAGGCACTCATCACACCATATTATTGAAGTGCTTGTCTTATGATCTGTTTGCCACCAGACTGCGAGCAGGAGCCATTTTTCTGGGTAGTCTCATTAGCTGGGAGCTCTTGGTCTTCCTTGAGCCTCAGCTTCCTCATCTGTAAAAGGGGAGAGTGAGGCAGTACTGTGAAGATTCTTGTACAGCATAAAGAGATGTAAAAACGTTGATAATTATTAATGACTATATGTCTGCCACCTAATTCTAAGGGATCAAAGGCAGTCACATACTTTAACCTTTTGAGGATCGCAGATTCAGACAAATAATGATAGCTAACATTTATGAAATGCTATGGGTACTGTGCTAGGCAGTTTATATGCATTTTCTCATTGTATCTTCATTCAGACGGAGTAAGATCTAGTATTATTCTCATTTTCCAAAGGCTCAGAGACTAATTAGTTTTTCTGGAGCTATGATGCTTTAGAACGTGATGTAAGAACCTAGTGCAAGCTACTCCCCACAAAAAAAAATGCCCATACACAGATCCACACAAAATAGTGCATATAATTTCCAGATATTCAAGGATCCCCTAAAGCCACTCTTCTCTGAAGCCCTGATTAAAGGACCCACATGCATGAAAGTAAATTTTGCAGAAAAGTTCAAAGATGTGCAAATCCCACAAATCTGGGAGGTTATGCGAGTAAACTATATCAGCAAGAATTCTAGAAAAAACCCTCACGCCTGGTCGTAAATCCTGAGGTCTAAGCAGACATTGTTTCCTTTTTAAAGTCACTGGGCTGATTGAAGGCTCTCAGCCCAAGCAGAAGTCACATGGTATGAATGCTGACAAATCAGGTACTGGGAGGAGCTGATGGTACCAGCTGTCAAACACCAGCCACCAGCAACAACAGCCAGACGCTTCATGGTATAAAGGGTTTCTGTAGATACTCATTGATGTACTCCACAAACTGGAAAAGCAATAGCTAAACAAAACATAAGATGCCTGGAGGAACCAAAGGAGGATCAGGAACAAGACTGGTCAAACCTTATGGCTCTGGCCTGACCTAATCTCGGAATGGCTTCGGAAATTGTGAGGCATCATTATGTGTGTAAGAACTGCATGTGTCTCACAACAAGCAGCCTGGTCAACAGGCATGGTGAAACTCATTCTTCGGCAGAAAAATCCTTGGGACTCTACCTCAAGCCAAAATAAGCAATTAAAACTTGAAAAGCAAACCTGTGAGCCAGACTGCATTTCTCAGTGTGGCACCATGTGGGCAAAGTCTCAGAGACCACCTGGGAATGGAATGAGACAAGCCAGCACGGTTTCCATGGTGAAGGAGCCCTAAACCAAGAAACAAAGGCTTAGGGAGTGTGTGACATCTAGAAAAGCAGCCTGCTGAGTAGTGTGAGGTGTGATCAGTGCTCACAAAGGCGATGATGGAAACTGACTGTCCTCCCAGTCCATTCAGGACAGAAAAAATGAGAATGTGCCTGAAGGGACTGGTTGGGATGGGGATCAGGGACAGCACCCTGAGAGAATTCCCTACTCTGGAGACTGTCAAGCTTGGAAATGACATAAGCTACCAAGGAGTCACAAACAGCTATGGGGCCAATCAGCCTCTAAATGTCAGGGCGGCAGACTGCTTGGTGGAAACAAAGTTTATTTTGCCTTTAACAAGGGGCAGGAGGGTCTACTGTCAAATATACTGTTGGTGGTCCACAAATTAAACTTCTACCAGTGCAAAAATGGAGAAAATTACAGGCCCACAATCCTTTGTCTGTAATTCAGAAATCCCCAAAGTTTTGAAAATTGGAAGTTTTTTCCTGTGTGCAAGTCATGTGGTAACAAAAATCTAACCTGAAATGATGTGTAATCATAGTTTTACTTACTACATCTAATGCGAATCATAGTAAGTCATACTGTGGCTGTATTAACATATCTGACAGCTGAGTGCTAGGTCCCCCTGGAGCCTGACGTAACATAACATCTAATAAGCAAAAACTTTCCTTTAAAAAAATCAGATAAGCAATTATGGATACACACCTCCTTTTCTACACATCGGTGGAAGTAGAAGAAACGTTTGCCATTTGGGATGGGGTGAATATAATTGAAAAGAAACCTGCAATTTTTGTGTCCTCACAGAATTCACGGACGAGCCTACACTATCTTTCTGGTTCTAGTCTGTAGTTTCCCTATTATGTTTATTCTGTTAAATTCTAGTTTTGCTCTTTATAAATCTAAAGCAACACCAGTTTTTCATTCATATAGGAAAGTCTGGAAGGCTGTCTACTGCAATGGTAAGTGAGAATGGGTAATACAGTCATGGGTGGCCTGCTCCTCCCACAGAAGAATGTGAACTAGTGAACTTGATCCCTTTCACTTCCAGAGCGCTATAATTTTAGAAGAGGAGAATAAATAAAGTTAAAGATGAAGCATTTTCTCAAGGATTCAAATAGTGTTTTCAATGAACAAGAGAAGAACTCCAAGCTTTTATATCAGATGGTCTACTTTTCCTGTTCCACAGCCGAAGGGCATTTGCGGGCAAGGAGACAAAGAAAGAGGATCAAAACAGGGAGCAAAGATGGTTTATAAGCAAAATGATTGAGATTCAAAGTCAGATACTACTACAGTTGTGTGACCCTAGAAAGTTTCCTCCCTGAGGCTGAATATCATCCAGAACCTGGAGACAAACAATGCCTTCCTCACAGGGTTTTTATGAGGAGTAAATGACATGTAAAACATCCAGTACATGGCAGGCACTCCATATGTGGCAGCTATTCTTGTTGCTGCTGTTAGATTCTGGAACTTGAACAGCGCTTGGCTTCACTCCTTATTTTACCAGATTGCCTGGCTTAGCAGAATGCAGGGAGTATTGACTTCATGAGCACAGAGCCAGTGGATAATAAACACACATAGCAACAAATCACATTGGTAAGCCAATCTCCCTCAGCTAATAAGTACTTCTCAGGCCCCTGCATTTGTTTTGTTAGAGGAACTAAATAGGTCCTAATGGCTATGAAACCAAATCATCTAGGAGCGAGTGAATTTCATCAACATTAGCGTTTCTGTTGAGGGCCTGGTACTGTGGGAGTCCATGCAAAGCCATTCCTCTTAAAGGAGGTTACGCGAAAGAAAAACAAAACCCAGAGGTCAAACTGGTATCTCTTACAGGTGCTTATGTAACTCGTGCAAGCCTATCCAAAATAAAGACCTTTTATATTTTTTTTAACATAAGGTCTTTCTATAATATTGGAATTTTATGCAGTGAACATGGGTTACTTTTAAAATGAGAAAAACTACTCAAAGAAAAAATACAAATAGTGGTATAGTAAACAGACATTATTTAACACACATTTAAATAATGGAATGTGTGCCGAGATTGGGAATGTAGCAGTACTTTGGTGGGATACTTGGGAAGAAAGGAGGGGCACCCTAGCTGCCTAGAGTACAGGGGCAAGTCAGGCTTCCCTAAGGAGGGACCCTTAAGGTGAGACTCGAAGACTGAATGATGGTTTGCCAACAGGAGTCTAAACTAGTATAAGTACAGACTCTTTAGAGGACAATTTAGGAATATTTATCAGATTTGAAATGTGCCTATCCCTTGACTCAGATACTAAGAGGAATGCCAGCAAACATACACAAAGGACTATATAAAAATATGTTATTGCATCACTGTATATAATAAGATGATACTGAAAATGACTTAAATGTCCATCAATAGAGATTGTTATATAAATGATGATGTAGCATATACCAGAACAATATGGCCATGAAAAAGAATGAAATTAAATTTATATATGTATATTATTTTAAAAGTCAAGTTATAGCACAGTGTAATCTTATTTTTGTAGAAAGAATTTAATATATTTTTACACATAAAAATGTTTGTATATGAATAAGCAAAATCTGAAAAGATATGCAACAAACTATATGAGGCATATGGGGGGGGTGGAAGCAGAGAGAGGGAATTTCACTTTGCCATTTACTTGATATTTACATTTTTTACAATGACAATATATTTTTATATTTTAAAAAGTTTTCTTTTTTTTTTTTTTTAAGTTTACTAACTGGACAGTTATGGAAACAAAAAAACCAGAGATTTTAGAGAACGTGTGTTCAGAAACAGTTTGGCATTACTTGAATACAGGCAGCAGATGAGTCCAGAAGATGGAATTTAAGGCAGACTTTGAAAAAGAAGAAATAAAAATGTGGGATTTCAGCTTGGAGGATCTGAGAACTGCAGTGGAGGGAACTCAGTAAGAGGTGAAGAGTGAGTTAACAGTGGGAATACAAGAACCGAGAACCGGAGCATATTATATTGTTCAGAGAGACAAGAGCACTGCAGAGCAAAGTGGACCAGGGATTTTCAAGAGTGGGAAGAACCAATTTTTTTTTTTTTTCAGTAGGAAGCATCTGCTGAGCAGACATACATTCTTTTAAAGAAAGCAAGTATTAAAGAATTAAGAACCAAAGTGTCACTACATACCTACTATAACCTTTGTTAGTATGGCCAGAAAGAGAGGCAGGGGGAGAAAGAAAATTCTTCAAAGCGACAGAAAAGGCTAGATGAAGTAATTAAAATGCCAGTTACTCATAAATTGTTCCATCACAAATACTAGTGACATAATGGAAAAGTCCCCTGAAAAGTAAACCTCTCATCCAAGGACAGTTTAAACCAAACTGGGATGCTCTATAACCCAGGCTCTCCTTTCTGGTTCTTTCCTCCTGGTGGACCTCACTTACCCTCGCTCCCTTTTTAGAGCTCAATCCTCCTCTCAGAAAGATCTAAAATGAGTCATTTGTACTTCAGTGTGAACTTACAGTCATTCTTACCTTTTGGTTCATTTTAATTTTAGGCTGTGGCTCTAAAGGAAAATCCTTTATTTAAAGGGCCCATCTTTTAAAATTTTTATTTATTTATTTATTTTTTTAAAGTAACTTTAAGCATTAGGAAACAGATGGAAGTAGCGGGAAGGAGAAGGTTCTTGGTGGTCAGGGGTAGAGGGTCACCTACATTTGGAAGCTAGTCTTATTTTATGTGTCTAAACAACTTGGAAACATCTTTCTCAGATTTTCTAACTTCGGTGCATAATCCACAGAATTAATTCTAAAACACTGATGAGTGAAGGGAGATGGAAACATTTCCTTATACCACTTCTCCAAAACACAGCAGCAAATAAACTGAAGATATAGCAATTTTCTAGTTAATCAACCGTAGATAAGAAAGCTAGGTAATTCTGGCTGAAAAAGTATCCTTCTTGTGGTTAAATGGTCTCTTTGGCTGTCTACATCCATCAAATTAATTCAATAACTCTAAGTTCTCATTTCATCTTGTGTTGTATGAGTATTACTATGACAGGTTTAAATGCTGACAACCTAACCATCTCACCATCCTCTCTGAACAGTCTGGCAGCTAAAAGGTATCTTTATGCCTTCCTACAGGAGGGTCTAAAATAACGCTCAACTGAACCTCAGGTGGGAACTGAAAATGGCATGGGTGAAACACTGTCTTACTTTTGGAAAGGGGTTTCAATGAGAAAAATGTGATGATTTAAAATGCTTTGCATACAAATGGCCAACAAATATATGAAAAGATGTTCAACGTCGCTAGCTATTAGGCAAATGCAAATCAAAACCACAATGAGATACCATCTCACACCTGTTAGAATAGCTGTAATCAACAGAACAAGTAATAACAAATGTTGGAGAGGATACAGAGAAAAAGGAACCCTCATATACTGCTGGTGGGACTGTAAATTGGTATAGCCACTATGGAAAACAGTACGGAGGTCATCAAAAAACTAAGAATTGATCTACCATATGATCCAGCAATCCCTCTACTAAGTATTTACCCCAAAGACTTGAAAACCCATATCCGAAAAGATATTTGCACACTGATGTTCATAGCAGCATTAATCACAGTGGCCAGGACATGGAAGCAACTGAAGCATCCTATGATAGATGACTGGCTAAAGAAGCTGTGGTATATACAATGGAATACTACTTAGCCATAAGAAGAGATGAAATACTGCCATTTGAGACAACCTGGATGGACTTTGAGATAATCATGCTAAGTGAAATAAGCCAGAATGAAAAAGTTGAAAATCACACAATATCACTTACATGTGAGATATAAATCTAAAAGCAACAAATGAAGAGGACGAACAGAGACTCAGGGACATGGACAATGGACTAGTGGTTACCAGAGGTTAAGGGATGGGGGAGGAGGGGGAAGGTAGATGGGGTAAAGGGAGTCAAATATAGGCGGCTATGGGGAAGGTGAAGTGGGTAAAGGGGATCAAATATATGGTAGCTGAAGGAAATTGGAATCTGGGTGGTAATCTCACAATAGAATATATAGATGTCAGATTATAATGTACACCTGAAAATTATATAATCATATTATTAACCAATATTATCCCAATAAACTTTAAAAAATTAAAAATAAATAAATAAAATAAATAAAATGCTTTGACTCTAGGTTTCCCAATCTAAAAAATAAATAATTTTAAGGCACATAGCAACTGATAGAAGAGTAGATGTATATAGGGTTAATTTTCATGAAAAAATAATGAAAGGAGAAATGCAAATAGCAAACTGTTTAAAAAAAGTCTAATCTCACTAATAAGATTAACATGAGTGACCATTTTTAATCTATCAGATGAGCAAACTTTTTTTTTTCATAGTCCCTCCAGTGTGGGAGAGTATTTAAGAAAGCAGATGCTGGTGGGAGTTTAGATTGCTACATTCTTTCAAAGAGTAATTTAAAAATTTTTAAAAACATTTTTATTGTGCATACCCTATGATTCAGCAATTCCATTTCTAGGGATGTATCCTAATAAAATAAACAAGTACACAAAGAAACATGTACAAAGATCATCTTTACAGTGATGCCAATAATAGCAAAAAGTTCTAAAAATCACAAATGTCCATTAATAGTGACCTGTGAGTAAATTATGTTATAAAATGGAATATTATGTAGTCTTTAAAAGTGATAATGCATAAGTATATTGATTTGGAAATATATTCATAACATGTTATTAATGACAAAGGCAGGTTATAAAACCATGCATAGTATGTAATCTAACTTTTTAAAAGCAACACATACACACAAATATAAATTGAAAAGTGTTAAGCAGTTTATACATATACACACACTCTACACATATATCGAAAAAGGGTCTCAAATTCTCTTCAAAATACTCCAACACTAACAATGTGATATACAGATGTATGACTTTTAATTAATACCCTAAAAGCAATTATTTAGCATTTGAAAGACTTTAATAAACAGCTGGCACTCCACAGGTGGTTATTATAAGGCTTCAACAACTTTTACCTTTGATCAATATCAGAGGGTTTCTTAATAAGCAGAATGTATATATTAGAAATGATTTTTACTGGTAAAAAGACCGGTGTTCAAAATATATGGATCAGCATGAAATGCTAAACCGGCAATTCTGCTTTCTCATAACCAGGGATGAGAATTAAGTGAGCACAGAAGCCTAAGTCCCTCCAACCTGGTGTTACGGTGGGTTCTGTGGCCTGAGCCAGTCTGTGAGGTTAGCTGAATACCACAGGCACAATGCTGCTACCACATGCACCATGGTCTTTCATGCAAGGTGCTTGTCTGAGTGCTCAGAAGGCTAGTAGCTGGGACCTCAGCAGCATTTCCCAGCACAGGCTATGTGCCTGCTTGATGCAGCTTTGTCCCTGGAGCTGAATTTGTTCTGAGAACTGCTTTTCCCTTATCCTCTGCCTGTTAGGGAAGTTGCAGTGATGGAGACCCATGGTCCTCACCTCCAAGGGTCTACAACCATTCCTCTGCCTGTTAGGGAAGTTGCAGTGATGGAGACCCATGGTCCTCACCTCCAAGGGTCTACAACCATTGGAGGCTACTGATATCCACCAAAAATGACCTCATTAATTGTGAGCTACTGAACTGGCTCAGGTCGGCTTGCAAAGGCTGTAGCATGCCGGAACTTTAGCGCTGATTATCTATGGATGGTGCGATGAAGTTACTTCCACCCACTCATCCCCAATGCGTTTTCTGACTTGTCCTGTAATGAACAAGTAGCCTGTATTTTATAGAGAACAAATAAAAGGAAACTTAAACTGCACAGACAGCACTGTCACCACCTGCTGGCAAACAGTTAGAAGGACCACTCAGTTTGATGCAGCCTGATTAACAGCAGAGACAGCAAACATGTAGCTCTGCTCCTTGGTGTCAGGTTGTTTTAAATTTAAGTGTAACATTTGGGTTATTTTGGAAAAAGATCACCTCTTCAGATGGAAAACATACTTTAAGGTAGGGAGCTATTTTTAAGGCATTATTTATATGTAGACATTAAAAGAATTCTGACTTTTAAAAGTAAAATATAGTCTTTTTGACCTTGGCCTAAGTATTAGAGAAAATCATACTCTGCTGGATATAACAACCATTTGGCTACCTGTCAAATCATCTATATGCTCTTAAATGCATCTCCCAAAATATCAATATGTAAAGCAAAGTGTATGTCTGCTGGAACCTTTTTTACAAAGACAGTTATTAACCGATGACCATAAGTGAGGTCTAAATTCTAGTTGTCAGTGTGCACTGCCTCCTGACTTTTCCCCACTGCCCAGTGGCATTCACAGGCTTCCATCAGTCCCATCTCCACTGTGTGCTAATCTAGGGGTTTACTTCACAGGGCACCACTCCCCAAACAAAATATTTCCCCTCTCTTTATGGATTGCTTTTGTTACTTCAGGCTGGCATATCCTTACCTTTCCCCTCTACCCCATGCCACCTTCTTGGGAGATCAAGTATCTCTTCAGTAAAGCCTTCCTTAATTTCTCCACCTAGAATTAAATGCTTCTTCTTCTGTGATCCTTGAGTGTTCTGTTGATTCCTTTCTTGCTGCACTTGTTTCACTTTAACTTATATAATAGTGTTGTAAATGTGAGTTATATGCATGAGTAGACAGGGACACCAACCATTCACCTCCCATGATGCTTGACAAATAACAGGTGTTCCACAAATATTCATTGAGTATTTGTTTAGTTGAAGATGTTGGCCTTAGATTGCATGGCTCAGAGTTGACCACTGACAGGAGCCACTGACTTTGATATGCGTATATACAAACAAACATGTACACCATGGATAACCAGTCACAGTAACAAGATCATCAAGGGCAGCAGCTCCAGGTGCAAGGTCAAAACTGACCACTGGTTACATCCAGTTTAAGTTACTTTAAGGAACTAGTTCTTTAGATGTTTTCAATTAGACAGTTAGTTGCCAAAACTAATACAATCAGTAAGGCCATAATCTCTCCTGTCTTAATAGCTCTACTGAATTCAGATAGGGGCATAAGAGTCTTAGTCCCAAAATTTGAGTTCTATAAGCCCGTTCAGCCTAGACACAAAAGGCAGGAAAAGGCAACAGTTACAACAATGCTGCAACAGGCTAGCTTCTTTTCAGGTTGCTGTCTGGCCGATAGGGGCCTCCTGGTGCTCTGTGGCCCCTGACTTTTGAATCCGTTTACAGATGACTAGCCCAGCTCTCCCTGCCAAGCCTGGCTTTCCTCCTTGCCTGGCCCCCAATAACTTACCTTAGGAAATGGGGAGACTGCTGCCCTCAGTACATCCATCCTGCCATCTAGGAGCCACTGCCCTCAGATCCCTCCCACTCCTTTCCTCTCCAAGGCAAGAAGTCGCTACAGGAACATCACCTCTTCCCCCGTTCCCCCGATCATTCTCTCTCCTATTACACTACTGGTCATTTCTACACATTATTTATACATCCTCTTTCATTATAAATATGGTACTTGGAATCCCTATCTGAAATAAATGAAAAACACACAAATCCTTTTGGCAGAAAGGCTGGTATAAGACATCTGCTTTGACGTTGAGGACCAGTGTACACAAGTGCGCATGTACACGTGCGCACGTGCGCGCGCACACACACAGTGGGATTACAGCTATTCACACAGGACAAACGAGATTTTACCTGCAACCATTAAATTCACTTTTTACAATGGAAGGGACCACAAAGGGACCACAATGGGCCCAGACTTTTGGATTCAATGCAGGTGAAACTGCCTCCCTGGCACTACTACCATTTCATAATTACAAGGGAAGGAACAATATGGGTCTGCCAAGACTTTACCACGTTGAGGAACTTTTTTAAGTCACTATCTATTTTGGAAAAAAGATACTTTAATATCAAGTGCACATGCTATCAAAACGACAATGAATAAATCTAGCTTTATGAAACTCTCTTTGCTCTATTTACTTTGGCATGGACCTGTGCTGGTTTGGGATGGACTCTTGGGAACCAGTGGCTGTCCAGGTGGTTCCAAAATTTCAGCCCTTCAAGAACTAAAATTTTATTCAAGAACCACCATCATATCACAATTGTACTATTATTCCCTTAATATTTTTCATTAAACAACCACAATTTTACTTACATAGTTTTAGTTTCAAAGAAAACTTTGGATCACTTCCATTAAGGAAAATAAAAGGCAACCAAGGAATGAACACAATAAAAACAAAACATGTTATTAAATTCCAGCTAGACAGCGTTGCTTGCTGAGGCCTGATCTCTCTCTGCATTGACAAGAGAGATCAGCAAGTGTTAGAATGCTGATTAAAAACTGTCACCAAACCAAACTCTTTGACAAAATCAGAAGGACTAAAAGTAGATTGAAAAGAAATTCCTTTCACACAAGGTGATGCATTATTTAGTGCTGATCCATGTAAAACCATCTCTAGGTGGTTCACAGCCCACTCTTAGTAATACTAATTGAGACACTGTGGTGCTTAAATCTCACTAATTTATTTATCCATTTAACACATTTTTTGAGCCTGAGCTATGTTCTAAGTACTATACACAACAGAAAGAACAAAACAGACATGATACTTCTTGCAAAGCTTACCTTCAAGTGGTGAAACATCTGTTAAACAAATGGTCACACAAATTATATTTGTGTTGCTTTATATAAACATGTGTGAGATATATAACACATGTGTGTATAGACACACATACATATATACGTATTTAGTAAGTGCTGTAAAGGAAAAATACAAGGTCTTATGGTATAGTTTTGATAGTAAGACCTTCTATAGCTAAGGGCATCAGGAAAGACCTACTGAGGCTGTGACAAGCTGAGACCTAAGAAAAGAGCAAGATCTGGTTTAGCAGACTGAAGGCATGGGGGCTGGGGGCTGGGGCATTCCAGGAAGATCAGAAAAGAGCTTAGTTCCTTCGGAGAACTGAAAAAAAGAAGTATGGTTTGAGTATAGCAAGTAAGAGGGAGAGTGGAATTACAGAAGACGCAAGCAATCTCCTAGCCTCGGCTTAGTGACCAGAAGCTTTCTACCTCTGTCTGCAAAGACCTCATTCCATTTTTATAATTCTATCCCTAGAAATGTCTCCATAAAAAAGAGAAATCCGTCCTTCATCAGTTTTCACACACTGATGTATCACTTCAACCACTTTGCCTCACACACAGAAAAAATGTAGTCCCTTCTCCACAGAGCAACCCCTCAAATATCTGTAGACAGTTAGTGTGTTGTTCCTGAACCTTCTCTTCCAAGCTGAATAACACCAAGTTCCTATGCTGCATGTTGTCGGTGCCGCTGAGGGAGCACAGATTTTCCAAGGCCCATTTCTGTCACAAGATTTGCATTTCCTTCTCCATGTACAATCCAAAACTGACTTTCAGCCTTGGATGTTGTTGTTGCTGCTTTTCTCTAACTGCCTTTCTGGATAACACCCAAACAAGTTATGGTCAGGCCTGAAGTCCTGGAGAACTAGGAAATCCAAACATGTGCCATTAGTAATATTTATTTCTTCTTTCATGTCCCTTTCTTGCATCTTGGAAGGCAAGTTCCATTTGCAAGGTTGGGCTAAGGATCTTTTTCAAATAATTGAATGGCAATGACATTTACCTAAGCTAAATTAAAAAAAAAAAGTCACACTCAAAGTTTGTGGCAGAAAAAAAACACAGTTTACACTTTGAACTGATCAACGGGGCATGGGAATGTTACATTCAGGGAAAGTGGGTATGATGTAAGAAAACTGAATTAATTGCTTCAGCTGCAGACCCAGATTCTCCTAAAACTAGGGTGAGGTTATAGGGATGGTACTGTGTAAGCAGGGCATTCTGTCAGGATGGGGTCACAAATCTCCACTTTGGAACTAGAGTGGAAAATACATAAATTAATGAATAACTATAACATCCCTGGCATGCTAGATGGAAGTTAAGTGGCCTTTATTAACACATCTTATCCAAATAAGTTGAGGTCTCTCAAAACTCCTACCCTTCCTCCCTACTTTCTCATTCCTTTATCCTATTGGGTCAGATTTCTAAGATTTCTGGCTGCATCCTATTGCAAGGTAAATTGTCCCAAGGACGAAAGGTTGGCTTCCAGATGATCTGTGACTCCTAAAGTCTTCTCAGCCTCTGCCAGCTACCCCACTCTGTGGCTGCTGCATTGCTAGTTATACCTTCATCAGAGGTGGCAGTGTGGCTGGAGGAGGAGCAGGTGACAGTCAAGGCAGACAAGCTGCTTCTCCCCAACAGTTCTGATATGTCTCGATAAGTCGTCAAAGAAACTGCATGTAATAGAAAAACTCTGTCCTTTCCTCATTAACCTGCCTGTAAGAGCTCTCCTTCTACACACAATCAGAAGAAATAACATTAATGGGGAAAAAATCTTCAAATATAATCAAATTACATCATGAATGGCACAAAAATTCAGCAGATTTAAGTGACAGATGGAAGGGCTTCTTGCTCAAGGGAAGTACCCGACATGTAAAGATGTAGGGAACAGTGTTTTCCATTAAATTACTGACTCTTGGAGGGCAGAGACCACGTTTATTCATCTTTATATTTCTCCAATGGTCAACACAACCTACAGATTAGTTGTTCAACAAAATATGTTACACACATTTGATTCTTAAAGAAATAACATGTATAGGCATTGAAAAAAACACTGAGTCATGTTCTGGGGGATAGAGCTAACGCAATTTTTATTTCTGTTTCTGCCTTTTCCACATGCTCCTGATTTTCTCTAGTGAACACCAATATAGTTAGTCAGAAAATTATCATTAAAAATAGCATGTTGGGACTTGGAAGGGACCTTATATATGGAAAATGAGGCTAAAGGGAAGAGAAGCTAAATGACATGTCCAAAGCCACACAGCTCGTTAGTGAAAAAGCTGAGATAACACTGGGGTCATTCGCATTTCTCAGACAAGAACCCTTTCTTCCACTCCACTCTTTGCCTTCCCTGAAAGACATCGTTTGGTGGGGCTCTAGTGGAGTGTTTTTAAAAAGCCTCTAACCCAACCTAAAAGCAAACTCTGCCATCCAGTGAGCTTATTACCACAGAAGAAATTATCTTAGAAAGTACAAAGCATAGTTTAAAACACCCTCTGCTGCTGTTTCAGCATAACACGCTGCCACTCCCAGATGACAGATGACCCCAAAACAGCCTCTGAAAAAAAGCTCAACCTGTGAGTAGCTGAAGAGTGAACATCGCAAAGAGAGGAAGGTTTACGCATTAGTTTGCTTCTCAAGAAGTAGAAAGACATAAGAGGTATTTCCTAGTGGCTCATCTTCAACCTAACTCTTATTGGTGTATGCACTTCAAACTGTTTGTTATAAAAATTTTGAACATAAAGAGAGAACATTAAAATAAATCGAATTCTCATGTCACAATCATCCAACTTTAATAATCATTAATTTATGGTTAAACTTCCAGCCACTATCAACCTTCCCATGGATAATTTTGAGATCAACCCCAAACGTTGTATTTCATCCATACTTTTGTACGTGTTTCTAAAAGATAAGGACTCTTGTTTTTGTTGTTGTTGTTGTTGTTGTTGTTTTTAAAGATAACTACACAACTATTACCACAGCTAAAAATTTGACATTAAATCTTTAATATAACCAAATATCCCATTTGTGGTCTAATTTTTTCCTCAATTATCTAGAAGTGCCCTCAAATATCAGTGTCCCCAAACCTCACCTGGAACCATGGCTCCTGAGGCCTATTCTGGAAAGTCCCATGAACCGAAGCCCTCAGCAAGGCCACTCTGGGCCATGGGCTCCTGTGGAACAGCCCCTGGTCTCCTGTTTGGTCAGAATATCCCAGGTCCCACCAGGAAGTGGATTATCAGACGGGTTCCTGCTAGAAATAGATGTCAAACTTGAACCTCAGGAGATAGTACAATAACCCAGGACTCATAACCATAGGAGCTGTCACTGCCCCAGGCCTGACAGGGTGAAGGGAAGGTACATTTACCAACCCCAGTAGGAGAGAGTAATGTGGAAAGTTTCCTTGACAGGGGCTGAAACATGTGGCTGAGGGACTCAGGAGCCAGAGGCGACCTTAACAGGGAGGAAGTTGGGGGAAACTTATCCCCAATATCACTTCTGTCCCCTCAACCACTCTCACTGGCCTTTCCACCGGCTGAAACCACTCGGAAACCAGAGGCTGAGGGAGCCTGTTAACTGGTTCACACAAGTCAGCCTCCCACGGCTCAGAGCAGGATGGCGAAGTGGATCTGGAGCTGCCAGTGGAAGCTGTCTGGCACACAGGGCCTCACAGTCACCTTCCGGACTATACTAAGCCACAGCTTAAGTGGACCGATGTGTGGCAATGCTAAGGAATCCAGCTCTCCAAACACTCCAACAGGCAGCCCTCTCACCACAGCTACCTCTGACTGTGGTGGCTCAGAGCAGCCAAAGTAATCAGATCATGCCACCACTCAGTTTAAAATCCTTGAAGAGTTTCCATCCCATTTAGAATAAAATCCAAAGTCCTAATATGGCCTGCATGGCTCTGTATAATCTGGCTCCTGTCTACCTCTCTAACCTTATTGCCTGACTCACTACCCACAAACACAGGTATCTGTTCAATGAATTAATGCACACATGCACACATGATGAGAACACTTTGTTTCAGCTGAGTTCCACTCCTGAGCACTTATCTCAGTGCCCCAAACCACTTAGCCGAGGCCCTCAGCAAAACTCCACTTTTATTAGGTTTATGGTTATGCTTTTCATAACTACAAAAGAAATTCATTTTCATTGCAAAAAATTTGAAAATTCACAAAGAACTAAAATTTGAAGATTAAAATAATTCAGATAGCTACTGCCAACATTGTTTTTATACATATATTTAGTACAGAAAGTTGGAATACTATTCTTATTGTTTGGCGACCTACTCTTTTAACAATATGGAATTAACATTCCATAGGTTACAAATAATTCTCTTCCAAAACACCTTGTTTCAAGACTGTACTGTATTCCCTTGTATGTCCAAACATTGCTGGCCATTTCATTTGTTCTTTTTTTGGTTGTCATAAAAACAATAATGGACATTCTTATACATCTATTTATATTTCCACTATTATATGTTCCAGATAGAGTCCTACAAGTGAAATTGCTTGACAAGTGGAAATACAAATTAGAACATTTGTATGTATTTACCAAATTACTTTCCAGAACACCTGCATCAATTAATATTCCCAGCATCAGTGTTTAAGAATATTCATCTCCCTTTACTAACACTGGGTGTTAATATTTTTTAAGATATATAATACTATGTCATAACTGTTTGTTAATTATCCATCTTTATTAGACCACAAATTCCTTGAGAATGAGAACTACTTCTGTTTACCTCTGATTTACAGCCAGCACTTACGGGTGTGTGGATAGATGGATGGATGGAGGGATAGAAGGATGGATGGAGGGCTAGAAGGATGGATGGATGGATGGATGGATGGATGGAGGGATAGAAGGATGAGGGATGAAGGATGGATGGATGGATGGATGGATGGATGGAGGTGGAATGAACAGATGAATAAGAAAAACACTGAGCTGCATGAACAAGTTGTCTTTTTCCAGTTTCCAGGATTCTCCTAAAAGGTCTGTGTGTTTACCATGGGGACAGTCCCTCCTCCCTGGTTAATTCTGCTGAGCATCCCTTTGCTTTTGGTTCTGGAGCATTAGGCTTACATCCCATCAGATCTGGCTCTCCCTCCCACTTGGCTTCAGCAGAAAACATATTAAAATTACTAATTTTGGCTTACATGATGTTTACTGTCTCAAGTACAACTAATTAATGTTTTAACAACAGAATAACAAGTCCCAGATTTCCCTTAGCAAAGCAAACTGAAAGTAAACACCACACAGGACTGCTCTACCGCATCCAAACCTACCAACTGGAATGATACAATCACCAGGGGCTGACTCTGACCCAGAATTTGTGCTAAGAGAAATTTAACCCTTAATATTCTTAATGTTGGAGAGTGGACTAGTACCCATTCACCACATGTAGACCCCAACTTGTCAGTCCTCAGAGACCCCTTGGTGGTATAGCCCCTGTGCTCGGCCTTATTTGGCATATGATAAACTATTAAATGTCTAATGGATAAGAAGACACCAAAGAGAGGGAATATGGGATGTGAAGATTCATGGGGGCCTGGGTGGGGGTGAGGCTGAGTAGGAAGTACTCTCCGATGTCCTTCACTGTCATCCATGCCAAGTGGAACAAATAGACTTGGGGATGAAACAGCTGGAGGCACAGCTGGGCAGCTAGATAGCTTGTAAATTCTGAAATCTGGATTTGGACCTAGGTCAGAAACAACCTTATTCACTTTCCCTGTTCTATGCTGCCCTCCAACATTACAGGAAAAAAAGTTTAATGTCCCTGTATGAGAATTGTATTGCGATAAATAATCTGAGTCACGGTTTTAAATTTAAATGCCTCGAATACTCAACTATATTTCAGCTTTGTGAAGAGGTTCTCTCAGCAACATTCCTCGACTTCTAAATGGCCCCTACATGCTAAAAAGGTATGGAAGCGAGAACAATTTACAATAAATCAGCAGTAATATCAGAGGTTTCTTGAGCTGGAAAGGCAGAGAGAAAAATGAACAACTCTCCAATTTGCTTTTGTTTTTAATATGTACCCTCTTTGGCTGAGACAGAGTTAATCATTTTAATGACATTAAATGCCAGGAACAAGATATGTGCAAATATAGCACAGGAAGCTATATAATTTATCCATCCATTTATTTGATGTTAGGTACTATGGAAACAAAGATAGTAGGCTCCTCCCTTTCATATGGGAAGATCCATAAGTAACCTATCACAGTACCATAAGATAAGAGCAAAAAGAGACCCAAGACCACAGTGCTACAGAAAGATGTTTTTTGGTTGTTCTGTTTTTGCAAGAGGGAGGACAAGCCCCACACTTTGAGTTTCATCTCTCCAAGTGAGCACTATTATGAGGAAATTCCTTGACCAGATTTCTCAAGGAAGTGAGAAGCTGTGTCAGTAAGAGGAAAGAATGGATTGTGATAAAGGAAAAGGAACCAAGAAGTATATTAGTTGAGAGTATATTAATAATACTAGCAGTCACCCATTTATTGAGTGCCCTAATATGAACCAACTACCAAAATGACTAAGGTAGATTCTATTATTATCTCCATCTTAGAGAGGAAGAAATTGAAGCTTAATTTAAATAACTTACCCAGCAATTTCCTAAAAACATGAGAATGAACTGGAAATAAAGATGTGCATACTAGCATATAACAATCATTGCTCCAAATACCACTACACCAATCATTTGTTGCTACATAACAAGTTACTCCCAAAATTTAGTGGTCTAAAACAATAGACGTTTATTATCTCACAGTTTTTGTGGGTCAAGAATTCAAGAACGGCTTAGCTGGGTTGTTCTGGCTCAGAATCTCTCAAGAGTTTTCCAGTCAGGCTGCCAACTGGGGCTGTGCTCACATGAAGGCTTGACTGAGGCTGGAGGATGGACTCCCGAGATGGCTCACTCACATGACTATTGGCAGGAAGCCTCCACTTCCTTTCCATGTGGGCCTCTCCATAGGATTCAACATCCTCATGACAATGGCAGTTGGCTTCCTCCAGGAGTAGTAATCCAAAGGAGAACAAAATGGAAGTCACAATGCCTTTTATGACCTAACCTTCAAAGTCTAACGCCACACTTTCTCAACTTCCTATGAATTAGAAGTCAGTTATCAAGCACAGCTCACGCTCAAGGGAAGAGAAGTAGTCTCCACCTTTTAACGGAGGAGAATTTGTGGACATATTTAAAAACCATCACTATTCTTCAGACTGAGAATGAGAATTCATTGTGAGAAACCCATCTGGAGAAAAAAAAGTTGCATTTCGAAAGGAAGTGGGTAACAAATAAACCAGATCCCAGGTGCTGAGGAAATAAGATGGCACCTACGGGCCAAGCAAAGGGCTAGGAGGTTGTTCACATCTACTAAGAGCTGAATTGTAATTATTTTAGGGGAGGCATTGGGGGCTCAGTAAAATTCATATTTTGGAGATAGAAAAATGCAGTTAAGCAACACTTCTCTGCTATTATTTTCTTTTGGTTTTCCCCACCACTAAGCACAAGGCCTTTTGAAAATGTCAGCATACTTCTTAGATGTGGTTCAAAAAAGGGGTTTGGGTTGGAGAGAAATGGGAGTATTAGGATATCTGGTACAGAGGGGAGTGGCAGCATGGATCAAAAGGAGGGAGACTAGGAGGGGAGGGAAGGAAGAGAGGGTCCCTTGGGTATGCTGCTCCCATCAAAGATTCTCTTTCAGAGCTCTCCTTGGCATGCCCCAGACTTCTAACATCCTATGCTCTGTTCGAAAAAGGGAGACTCCTCCTTTTTGGAGCAAAAAAAAAAAAAAAAAAAACCCACCTGGCTGAAATGAACCTCTCAGCACTGAAAGCTGAATCTTAAAAGATCAATTTATGTGATTTCACCAATGCAAAATACAAACCAAAAAATGGTCTTAATATATTGCAGACAGTATTTGCATTATGGAGTTAGAGAAAAGTATGAAATGCAAAGCCAAGAAACAGCCTAGCATCGTGGCTAAATGGATGATGTTGCAAATGGACCTGGGTTCAAATTCTAGTGCCATCTCTTAGTAGCTGTGATGTCATAGGAAAGTTAAATTTTTCAGGCTTTGTTTCCTTTTTTTGTAAAGGGTATTAGTAATTTCTTCACAGGGATGTGAGGGTTTAATAAGAAATGTAAGAGTTCAGTGAATGTCAGTTATTATTAATGCAAGACTGGGGCTAAAACATGAAGTTGACCTTTAAGAATAAAAACAAAGAACATTTGTTCATTTTCTGCATCTCAGTGTATGGTTTACAAGAGATCCTCTCAAGTACTGTCTACAGAACAGATGGTGAGCCACTGCGCCTCCTCTCCCTCCTTCTGCCTTCCCGACCTCCCATCCCTTTGCTCACCAGGGCAAAGGGAGGGCCCCCACCACTCTGAGCCGGTGATAAAAAGCACAAAGGATTGCTGTCACCTGAATACCAGCAACATTTCTGAATATGGTAAGCCCTGGGAAGGAGCTGTAGCAGTGATTTCCCATGGTTCTTTCAATCAACATCTTTCCGAGACCATGTTTTTTCTTTTTTGTTGTTGTTCGTTTGTTTGTTTTGCAGCAATAGACCTATTCGACAGCAGCTTTTCCAAGTCCCAGGAATTGGGTACAGGAGTGCCACTGTTCTGGAATTCTAGGGAAAGGGACTCTGGAACAGGTGTAAAGGTTGGTAAGGACCCTCTCTGGAGGGAAGGCTATTATTTCCCAGGCTTCATGTCACAAATCCCAGGGCTCTCTGATTTCATGACCAGCAGGATGGTGTGCCTACATCCAGCGGTATAGTTCTAAGGCCTTAATGAAGAGGAAAGCAATTACATAAGCATTATAAGGTACACAAAAAGCAGCTGATGAAAGAATACTTGCCGTTTCCCGCATTCCATTCCTAAATGCCAGTCGGTTAGAGGACCCTCTTGGTCTCTCTTTTTCTGGCAGGGAAGGAGAAGAGTAGTGCCCAAGGCTGGCCAGAACCCTGAGGTCAGAAACAGGCAGAAATTTCCCTTCCAGATCTAGTCCTTTTACATTTTCCACACCCCACTAGGGAAACACTCCTTAATGTTCCTAAATACCTTGCCAGCCTAACAGGTACCTTTAGGCCCAACGTGGCCTTATCCAGTTAATAACTGAAGCACTTTTCTAAAACCAGGCAAGCCTACTTTATTAAGGGCCTAATCAACAAATACAAAACCCTCATAAACTCATCACGCCTCTCTGGGGCTTAACTGGGACGCCCAGAGAACAGTATGAAGGACTTAGCATTTAGTTACAAACCCTCCTTAGGAAGTCAATTTATTCTGAATTCCTGGAGGGAGAATAGAGTGTGTTGGTATTTACTTTTAATAACAGAATCTCTTAGCAACAGAAGCTCGTCTCTTAGTCGAAGAATATTATTACTGTGATTATAGGGTAAGGCCTGGGTCTGAAGTTGGCCTCCACTGGACACACTGCCAGGTACACGTGCATGGGGAAACCCTGGATGGACCCTCCAGGGGGTGAGGAAGGACATGGTCGCATAATCATTAGACTTCAGAGGCTGACACTAGGCCATCGGCTTCTGGCCCTTGCCAAGCAGTGGAACGTCTGAAGTCTCTGTGCGATACTTTCCTCGGTCCTTTTAACAATAATAATACCAACCTACAATTCTGAGTCCTGATTATGTATTGTTATAAGTCTTTATGTGTATTCTCTCTTTTCACAGCTACCCTGGGGGACAGGTGCTATTATCAACCCCATATTTTACAAAACTGAGGCACAGATCTAATTAATAAGGAGGCTGCTCCAAATCTCATAGCTGAAAAAGCTGTAGAGCTGGGACCCAAACCCACAGTCTTGTCCCGAGACTATAACTTACCACTATGTTATTCAGACTTGCTTGCTACATTCTACATGTTTTTCTGGGTTTTCTCATGAGGTTTGAGGATGAAGTCCCTCTCCCCTTCTTTGGCATCCTAGCAAAACACCGGTGTGGCATTAGAGAGTGGCCATGTAATATCTGTTGCTCAGTGTCCCTGACTGTCATGTCTTTTTCTTTTTAACTTAGCATTGACTCTTTCAGATTTCTTATCTCAAATGCTATTTTCTAGTGATGATCAAAATTTCATTTCCCTTAGGAAGCAGAATAAAATAGTGGAACATGAGTTTTGAAAACAGAGACAGATTTCAACTACCCTTCTACGACTTCTAGATGAGTGACTCTGGACAACTTATTTAACATCTCTGAGTCTTAGATCCCTTGCCTATAAAATGTGAGTAACCATACTTACCTTTCAGTGCTATTATGAAAAAGGATAAAAAAGCACCTATTATATGTAATAAAGAATAACTCTCTAAAGCTCCCTAAAAGTCTCTACAGGTATATGTTGTTTTATTGCTCTTTATTTTACTGTGCTATGCAGATGCTGCATTTTTGTTTGTTTGTTTGTTTTTACAAATTGAAAGTTGTAACAACCCCTCATCGAGCAAGTCTATCAGCATCATTTTTCCAACATTTGCTCTCTTTGCGTGTGTGTCAGGTTTTAGTAATTCTTGCAATATTTCAAACTATTCACTATTATATTTATTATGGTGACCTTCAAGCAGTGGTCTTTGATGTACTATTATGATTGTTTTGGGGTACCACAAAATATGCCCATATGGTAAATTAATAAATGTTGTATGTGTTCTGACTGCTCTGCTGATTTGCCATTTCCCATTTCTCCTCTTCTCCTCAGACCTCCCTATTCCCTGAGACTCAATAATACTAAAATTAGGCCAATAAATAACCCTATGGTGGCCTCTAAGTGTTTAAATGAAATGAAGAGTCACATGTCTTTCATTTCAAATCAAAAGCTAGAAATTATTAAAGCTTAGTGAAGAAAACACGTCAAAATCTAAGACAGGCTGAGAGCTAGGTCTCTTGTGGCAAACAGCCAAGCTGCTGATATGGGGAAGTTTTAATGGCCTGTAAGGAGATCAAACCAGCCATGACATTCTTGTAAACCAAATCCTAAGCCACCAATCCCTAAGAAGTGAGGAAGCAATGGAAGAGAAGCTTGAGTGCAGCAGAAATTGGTCATGAGGTTTAAGAAAGAATCCATCCCATAACATAAAAAGTATAAGGTGAAGAAGCAAATGCTGATGTAGAAGCTGCAGCAAGTTTCCAGATCATCTAAGATAACTATGAAGGTGACCACACTAAACAACAGATTTCCAATGTAGATGAAACAGCCTTATATTAGAAAAATATGCCACCTAGGACTTGCATGGCAAGAAGAAAGTTAATGTCTGCTTCAAAGCTTCAAAGGACAGGCTGACTCTCCTGTTAGGGGCTAAAGCAGCTGATGACTTTAAGTTAAAGCTAAAGTTCATTTATCATTCTGAAACCTAGGTCCTTTAAGAATTACGCTAAACCTACTCTGCCTTCTCTGTAAATCAAACAACAAAGCCTGGATGCCAGCACATCTGTTTACAACATAGTTTACTGAATATTCTAAGCCCAGCGTTGAGACCCACTGCTCAGAAAAGAAGATTCCTTTCAAATATCGCTGCTCATTGACAATGCACCTGGTCACCAAAGAGTCCTGATGGGGATGTGAGAGATTAAGGTTGTTTTCATATCTGCTAACACAGCATCCATTCTGCAGCCCATGGATCGAGATGTAATTTTGACTTTCACGTCTTATTTAAGAACTACATTTCATAAGGCTATACCTGCCACAGATAATGATTCCTCAGATGGATCTGGGCAAAGTAAATTGAAAACCTTCTGAGAAGGGATTCATTATTCTAGAGGCCCTTCAGAAATTCATGATTCATAGGAAGAGGTAAAAATATCAACATTAATCAATTTGGAAGAAACTGACTCCAACCCTCATGGATGACGTCGAGGGGTTTAGAACTCCAGTGTAGGAAATAACTGCACGTGTGGTGGAAACAGGGCGAGCCTAGAAGTGGAAGATGAAGACGTGACTGAATTGCGGCAATCTCATGGTAAAACTGAATTGCGAACTCTTCATAGAGGAATTACTTCTTGTGGATGAGCAAAGAAAGCGGTTTCTCAAGAAGGAATTTACTCCCGGTTTCTTGAGATGCCGTGAAGATTACTGAAATAACAGCAGAGGATTTAGAAATTACAGAGACTTAGTTAATAAGGCAGTGGTAGGGCTTAAGAGAATTGACTCTAATTCTGAAAGAAGCTCTACTGTGGGTAAAATGTTATCAAGCAGTATCGCACACTACAGAGAAATCCTTTGTTAAAAAAAAAAAAAAAGAAAAGAAAATGTGGCAAAATCGTTGTTGTTTGATTTTAAGAAATTGCCCCAGCTACGGAAGCCTTCAGTAATCACCACCCTGATCAGTCGGCAGCCATGAACTCCAACTTAAATGCTCTACCAACAAAAAGATATTGACTCAACGAAGGCTCAAATGATGTTTAGTTTTTTAGCAAACCAATATTTTAAAATATTTTTAGCAATCCAATATATTTTTTTAGACAAAATGCTTTTGCATACTCAATAGACTACCGTACAATGTAAACAAAACTTCAATATGAACTGGAAAACCAAACAATTCATGTGAGTTGCTTTATTGAATATTCGCTTTATTGAGATGGTCTGGCAGAAACCCATGATCTCTCTGAGGTATGCCTATAACTATTTAGTTTTACTGCTTGGGTGGTTATATATCCTCAAGGAAGAAGGGTTTAGGTTCGCTGGCTTTTCTATTCTAAAGCATGTCTCCTGTGTGTGGAAATTAACAAACAACTGCTGAGTATCTACCAATTGCACAGCCCTGTGCTAAGGCCAAGGGACTTAAATTCTAGGCAGCAATAAGATACATGTGCATAGAAAAGTAATGATCTGCTCCAAAAAGTAAATGAACAGGAGACTAACAGAAGGAGAAGACTCTTACTGGAGCTTGTGTGAGGTTAGATGAGATAAATTTTTAGAAAAGAGCAGATTGGGAGAGGCAGAGAAGATGGAAAAAGAATTCCAGGAAGGTCTCAGAGAGAGGACATAGTGAGGTCTGGGATATAAAAATGAAATATTACCAAACACATCCAGTCAACATTAAGACAGATGGCTAGGCAGCAGAGTTAATAGTAGGACTTCAGGGCTAAATAATTAAATGATGGTGGACACATTACTTTGCATTTTGCTTTACCAAGTGCTTTATAGATGTGATGCTATTTAATCCTTACAACAGCTATGTAAACTGACATTATCTCCATTTTAAAGGGAAACACACTCAGAGACTCAGATTCACATTATTTCCACATCTGATCCTCAAAATAATTCTGAGAGATAGGTAGGGCAGACATTATCTCCGTTTCAGAAGGAAGTAAAGGAAAAATAAAGCCTCAGAGAGCCCCATGATCTACTCAAGTGGTTCTTATTGCTGAAGTTAAGGACTCACCACCCTCTTTTTATAATTAGTATTTATAATACTATCTTTATTATCCTGAAATAAAATCAAATAATAATGTAACACCCATAACTGTGACAACTAAAACTGCCCCCACAAATATCCCAAGTGCTGCCTGGAGACAGGATAATCTAGGCTAAGATTCATCCAAAGTCAAAGGCGGGGCCAGGTCTCAAATTCAGGTTTCCAGACCTTTGGAGCAAGGCTCATCCTCCCTAAAAAGATGGAATGGAATGTGGACAGAGTTAAAGAAACATCACCAGAGCTATAAATAGGAAGGCTGATTATCAGTGTCGTCAGGCCTATAGCTTCTTGCCCCTCTAATGTTAGCCATCAGTATTGATAAGATGGTGACATTTACATCACATCTACTCACGTCCTCATTCTTTAATCTCTAAAAATCAGCTTGCTGAAACGGAAATTAAATTTTTATCTTCTACTCTCTTATGGTAAATATTCCACATTCTAGTTCTAACAACAATCAAAACCACAGGGACTTAAGAAGAATCACATTCTTCATAGCCAACTAAAACCAAGCTATAGTACAGCAGAGGATATTAGGAAATAAGACTTTTGTTTTAAAAGTCTGTACATGGCTCTGGATTAGATTTATCTTCCTCTTGGACAGACCACCTGACAGAACTGCTGGCTTTCATCAGCCCTACCAACAAAAACCGAAAGACATCCAGAGCTCATTCCAAAGGTGCCTTTGGGAGGTTCTGGACTGACAAATTTTATCCACAGACTGTCAAGAATAAAAGTCAAACATTATTGTCATTCTTGTGGTTTAATTCATGTGCTTCAATGCCATGTTAGTATACTTGTATAACTATATCATAAGCAGTACGCATTTTTCTCAGCCGGTTGTGTAACATTCTTTTAGCAGACATTAAATAACAATGCATAGCTACTACTACATAGGAATGCTTTTCTGTGGCTTGCATCCTTAAGTTCTATCTGCCAAGAATTATTCATTCAACAAATAATTACTAAGCACCTATGTAGCACAAGGCATTAGGAGAAGTTTAAAGCTGTTGCTTGTCCTCCCAAGATTCCACAATCTGGTGAAGAAATAAGCCAGCGCCCAGGCACAAAGCCCTGTGTGAAGGGGGATCAGAAAGGCAAGGGGAGCTAAGAGGTAAAGGAGAATCCAACTAATGTTTGGCCATGTGGTAACCAAAGCCAGGAATGATGCGGATAAATACAATCTACAGAAAACTCCAATATTAATAGGTAAAACCTTTTTGAAATATTAATCGCCAAAGCTCTCTCAATTAGCCTTAACCACTCGTACTAATAAGTCTAAAACTGACTTGTGAGGCAGAGGGAAGAAGACTGCTGACTATTGTTTTATTAAAAGTCAGTTGAGTGGCAGGGACCAAACACCAATAGAGGAAGATGAGAATCGTGTGCAAAAAAGAGATCACTTTAGGTAAGAAGTACAGACATATAGTGCCATGGTATATACTACCTGGCCTACAAAGTCAGAGAGAAAAAGATTTACATGCCAAGGGAAAGACAGACCAAAAATATCTTTAAGGTTTGTTAAAGTCCTCTGATGCAGAGCTCAATTTCATTAATTTTGTCCTCACTTGTTAAAGAAAAAAAGTGCTACATTTTTAGAAAAGGAATAAATATTGCCAAAATTTGTTTGATTTCTTACAACCCTGGGAGACAAAATATTTTAATTTTCTTTTTTCCTTTAAATTCAGTGGCAAATTCTCTAATTTCTTCTCCAAAAAGAGTACAGCATTCTACTTTATAGAGGGTTAAAAAAAGACTGCTTTCATGATATAACACCCTCATCTTGTGGGATGCTGAGAAATTGCTGCTAAAGTTTAATAGCTCTATTGAGATGTTACTTTCATACCATAAAGTTTATCCATTTAAAGTAAACAATTAGTGGGGTTTAGTATATTTAGTACATTGCAAGCATCACCATTATCTAATTTTAGAACATTTTTATCATCTCAAGATGAAATCTCACACACACTAGCAGTCACTCTCCATTCTACCCTGCTACCTGTCCCCTACCTCCACACTAGGTCACTATTAACCAACTTTCCATCTCTATCGACTTACCTGTTTGGGGCAGTTTACATAAACGGAGCCGTATAATAGATAGTCTTTTGTGACTGACTGGTTTCTTTCACTTGGCATAATGTTTTCTGAGGTTCATCCATCTGAGGTTACCGAATTTATCAGTACTTCTTCTTTTTTTTTTTTTTTGGTAAATAATATTCCATTATATGAATAAATCACATTTTATTTATTCATTTATCAGTTAAAGAATGTCTGGGTTACTTCCACTTTTTCAGCTATTATGAATAATGTTGCTATGAACATTTGTATAGGAGTTTTGTGTAGACATATTTCATTTCATCTAGGAGTGGAATTGCTGGGTCACATGGTAACCCTGTGTTTACATTATGAGGAAGTGCCAAACTGTGTTCCAAAGTGGCTGCACCATTTTGTGTCCCCACCAACAGTATGTGAAAGTTTCAGATTTTCCACATCCTTGTCAACACCTGTTATAGTCTTTTTTATTACAGTCACCCTAGTGATACGAAGTGTTAGACTTACATGTCCCTGATGATTAATAATACTGAGCATTTTTCATGTGCTTATTGGCTATTTGTATATCTTCTTTGAAGAAATTCCATTCAAGTTCTTTGTCCATTTTTCAATCGGGTTATTTGGTTTTTGCTGTTGTTATTGTTGAGTTGTAAGAGTTCTTTATATATTATGGATATAAGACTCTTATATGATTTGCAAATATTTCTTCCCATTGTATGAGTTTCCTTTTCACTGCCTTGATAATGTCCTTCAAGCAGTTTTTAATTTTGATGACGTCAAAGGATTTTTAAGTTTTTCTTGGCACACAGCATATAGAGAAGGTGAAATTAAGATGACAACATATTTGTAAACCCATGTTCATGCAGCATTATTAATAATAGCCAAAAAGTGGGAGCAACCAAAGTGTCCATACTCTGAAAAATGGACAAAATGAGGTATGTACAAGGCCAAATGCTTTCAAAAGGAAGGAGATTCTGACACATGTTACATGTATAAACCTTGAGGACATTATCCTAAGTGAAATAAGGCAGTCACAAAAAGACAAATACTATATGATTTTACTTTTATGCGGTACCTAGGATAGTCAAATTCACAGGAGAAAGAAAAATGGTGATTACTAGGGGCTAAGGGAAGGGAATGGGGAGTTAGTGTTTAATGGGGACAAAGTTTCAGTTTTGTAAGATGAAAAGGGTTCTGGAAATGGATAGTGGTGATAGTTGCATAAAAACGTCAACAAAAAATTGTTTTAAAATACTGACTTTAAATTGGTTAAAATAGTAAAAAAGTAAATAAATAAAAAGAAGGCAGCAGTTAGTTTCCTGTATTTGGATTTCAGTTCATCACCTTGCTCTTTCCTGCTAACTTCTATGCCAAAACGTAAGATGGGCCCAAAACACAAAAAATAAAAGGCTCGAACAATCCAAGAACAAGTAGCCTTCTGAGTTAAATGGGGTAGCAAATACATTCCTCCTGTTGATTCCCATATTTGAAGAGAGTCTATACTATGCAGGGTACTGCGCTGAATGCTGGGATTCCAAGGTGCCTAAATTAAGGACCCTCTGCCCTAGAGGAATTTTCAGAATAGGAATGTATTTTCAGTCCGTAAATGGGATTCAGCCTCATTCAGCTTGCATACTATTGAATGAGAATTTTGTAAAGAATGGATTAACAACACAGCACTCAGGTTCTGACTATATCCAGGGAAGCTCTAGTTTCTTTCCTCTGACACAACAGCAAGCACATCTTTTAACTCTATGAAAAGCTGAAACCTCTTATTCATCCATTAAATATAAAAAGAGCATGATTATGCAATGCGGGATCCAGATACTCATTTTTCTGAATGAATTCATGCATATGCCTGTTTATAACTATCTCATTTTTTCCTGACTGCATATAAAAGATCACTGCAGTTGAATAGCATGCAAGTCTATTCACACTGTGCATTCATTAATACAGCAGCTGGCCTGCTGAGAACTAAGAGGAAATGCCACATATGATGAAAGGCTAAATTATCTACCAAATCAAGTCTATGAAAATTAAGGACACATTTTACTATGACACAATTTTAATTAGAATAATCTATACCAAAGAGAGCTTTTAAAAAGCAGCAGATACATCTTTTGGACAGCCACAGGAGTTCATTTAATAACAAATGTTTATTAAGCATCTACATGCCAGGCACCATGCTGGGTTCTAGGGATAAAATAAAGAATAAGACTCAATCCTTCCTTACCATCCCAGGACCTTAGTGTCTATCATGGAAGACAGTGAGCAACATGTTCCATAAATGCCATGATAGAATATGCATAAGGTGCTATGAAAGCAACAGGATTATGGAATAACATAGAAAAATCAAGGAAGGCTTACTGGGGGAGTGGGGACTCAGGGTGCACAGAAGTCACTAGACAAAGAAGGTACAGAGAAGGTTGGTGCTCCTGTGAGAGAGAACAGCATATGTAAGGGGATGGCTTACCTACACAGGTAAGACATTGGGCTCTGGAGTCAGGATGATCCAGGATAAAGTCGTGCTCTGCCACTTGTTAGATAAATGACCCTGCAAGTTAGTTATTCTTTCCCAGCCTCAGTTATCTTATCTGTAAAATAGTAATAGCAATGGTACCTCCTCATATGGTATTAAATGAGATAAGCAAATAAGAAGAGCTCAATAAACATAGCCATTGTCACTGAGATGATTTTTTTTTAATAGGAAGGACTATAATAAGAAAGGAATTGAGAAAAGCATTTGATCCTTGCAACTTACTTTTACTTTGGTCTTATCTTTCAGCCTAACCATGAACTATTCACTTCTGATAAATAATGTCTGAGACACTTAAATTGTTGATGTAGCCTCTTTTATATGAGCACATCTATGTTATCAGTTAGGATTAGATTCAGCTGTGAGTAATGGAGACCCAAAAGATGATTTAAACAAAATAAAATGCATTTCTTTTACATGTGACCAGAGGCAGGGAGCACACTGCCATGTATGCTAGTTCTGGTCCATAAAGTCTCATAGAACCAAAAGCTTCTGCTGCACTGTTCTTATATCCATTGAGTATGGTCCTTGTTCTCAAGATCCAGTATGGTAGTCAGAGCTCCGGTCATCGTAACTGTGTTCCAGGCAGGAGGGAGGGAGAAGTAATAAACAAGACAGGGCAAAGGGAACAAAGGATTCTGGAAGCTATCAAACAACCCTCCTACTAAATTCTATCAGTAAGAACTAGTCACCGGGCCTCTCTGGGTGCAAGGTCGTCTTTAGTCTGGATGGCTGTGTACACAACTAAAATTTGTGGGTTCTGAAAAAAAAGAGAGTGAATGTTGAGCAGGACTAGCAGTCTCAACATTCAGTATGCTAGAAACTCGAAATATAATAAATGGTTATTTTCAAAGAGGGCATCATTGATATCACTAAGTGCTAATTATGAGAAATTTGCAGAACCCTAGCTGTAAAGATTGACAAGAGTATCGGAGAACTGACACACACAGGTGAGCCACGAAGGAGATGTAAAGCTGTTGATAAACTGCATGGAGATCACCAGTTTGTCAACAGTTCTTTTCCATCTCCTTTGTGGATAAAGATGTGAAAGTTAATCGATGCTTTAAAAAGTGATACAATGGTAAAGGTGGTTATATTCTTTGATCCAGTACACCTATTTCCTGCATTTTCTTCAACAGTGAAACAAATTACGTACATAAATATGTTGAATGATATTCAGTGAAAATAGAAAATAGATAACAAACTTTACAGTAGACTTGAATTACTATACAAAGTGCTGTAGCATATTACACACCTATTAAAAATTAAAAAAAACATGTAAAAACTGTATCTAGATGGGCTTTATATAAAGTCACAGGGATTTAAAAAATATAAATAATTTTCTGTTCTGTGATCCTGGAAAATCTAAAAAAAATTTTTATCAACAGATAGTACAAACTTAGCTAAAATGATATATCATGTATGACTTTAACCAGAATTACAATCAACTGCAAAGTTGATATTCTGAATCTCCCTCCCTTCACTTCCCTGTATTCCTTGATTGCACTAGTAATGAGTTGATCACTGACAATACAGCGACCATGAAACAAAAGAGTAACTATAACAGTTAAATAACAAGGGAAAGAAGCAAATAGAATGATCGAATTTAAATCATCAGCTCTATAACAGTATGATTATTATTAACAAAATTGCAATATTTAGAAGAGGTTAACTTCCTTTGAGAAACTTGAATGCTCTCTCCTTTCCAGGAGTGTGAGTTATGTACCTTATCATGTTTCCCTTTTGCCATGGCTGCCAGGAAGCTCCATGTAAAATTAATCAAAAGGCCTATTTTAACACTTATCAATAGTATTTTAGTATTCTCTTATTTTCCATGGTTCTGATTTTCAATTTCTAGATCCAGTCTACCAGCTTCATTATTATACATCTTTTGAAAGTTACTTCAAATTCTTTAAAGGAGCAGGGTTAGTCAAACTAATTTCCTGGAATCTTTTATAATCTACCAAAAATAGCATATCATCTAGCTCTTCCTAAGTGAGCTCATCGGCACTATCTACTGCTCAAAGCTCTATGACCTGTACTTCTTTTACTGGGGTTAGTTTGGTATTCAAAGGCCACAGTAGAAATTTTATTCATTATAGAAGAGACACTTCCTGACTCTGCTATGCCAGACACTTTCTCTGACACCTTCATGATGTTTTCAATGAGACATTTTGCCCTAAAACACAAATACCATGCTTCTTCCTGATATAGAGCCTGGGTTGGAATGTGATTGCTGTCATTTTCCATTGACATTTTCTCATCAGAAAAAAAGTACCTTTTATTCTAATTCTCCATCACAGATATCTCAAACCATCTAATGCATGCCCCTTCAAAACACTGAACTAGCCGCATTTGTAAAGATTATTGATTTTCATCCTGCATAAAGTAATTTTACAAGATAGAGTACAAAAGGGCAAAACACCAGGAGATTCAATAGCTCTCTCTGGTTTTTTTGAAGGAAAAATTATTCCCTTCCCTCCCCAGGGACACACTGTTTTTCCTTTTCTAAACATGCCAGTTGCATGTTTTGAAATCATGTAAGATACAAACCTTAAACCTGGCAAACAGCAAGAAGGTTCTCATGAAAATTAATTCTTCTTTTAGCACATAGGGAAGAGTTTCTGATACATCATTTTGTGGCATGTTCGTTGACTAATTTTTTCAGTAGTATATTTTCATCAAGCAGCTACTGTATGCTAGGCATTTGGGGAGGCATATACCCTGTCTGCCCTTTTCCTATACAATGTCCTTTTGGAGAACACAAAAAGTTTTGTTCAAAGCTGATTTTCTTCTGCGTGCTGTAGCATGGTTGTACCAGTTCTTTAAGATTTTAAGTTTTCTTCTACTTTAATCCTCCTCAGTCTCCCCCTGTCAACTGGTCTCTTCTCTGGCACCCAGACCTTCTGCATGAACTCATGACTGCTCCAGTACTGTGGCCCACAGCAGTTATGGGGCCCTACTCGATTTGTGCCAGCTGATACATATTTTTTACAGCATCCCTGGTTTTGCTCCTTCTTATTTCATTTTGGGCCTACAGATCCAACACAGCAGCCTCATCCACCTTCCTCACCCATTTCTCCCCATCTTCTCATGCCAACTCTTCCCTCTCCTGGACACTGCAAGCTCTGCAGGAGATCAAAGACTTTCCCTCTTCACCTCTCAAGAGGATCAGGGTCTCAGTTTCTTCGTTGTATTACTATTTAATAAGACCAGCTGGGGCTTTTGCCTCTTCCTTCAAGGTGATGTTCAAAGTGCCCACTTTGTCGGTGGCATCAAGCGGGCTTTCTCTTATTATTCTGACAAATCTGGAATCATCGCAGGGAATCCGCTTTAAGCAAAAATGTGCCATGCAAAAAAAAAAAGCAACTGTGGGTGACTAGACAATCCACATCGGGGTTTGAAAATGATTAAAACCAGCAAGTAGAACTTCGCTTGGGCAGAATCCCAAACTAGGGCACTGGAGGGTGAGAGTGACAGATGCAAAATCTGAGGAATGGTTCCAGCCATGATTATGCAAAGCACTGGCCTTTCATGCTTTGATGGTAATGCACTCATTTCTCCAACTTCCAGCACACTAAATACAAATGTAATTTAATGATGGCAACTGGAATGAAAGGTAATTGAGTCGAAAAGAAAGACTGGCTCATTATAATAAGCCTCTACCAGAACTGCATGCTGTATAAAAAAGCACTACTCCTGTTTAAAGGAAAAGCCACTAAAGATTTAAAGGGTGTAATCGTTAACAATGCTTTTATGCCATGAATGCTAATAACCCTATAAAATAAATACATTTGCCATTATTTTAAAAAATTATTTTGATTATGGACCTAGGATGACCAAATCCAATTTTGGGTAAATAAAATGTGAGAATAATAAATTCAAATCATGAACCCATTCTGTTCAGTTTTATTCCTTCCTTTTTTTCCTACTCCATCACCTTTCCATCCTTTCCTCAATATTGGGTCCTCCGCCATGCCCTGTACAACTTTTTATAAGAGATAGAGTGTATCGAGAAAAGAAAGAGACAAAATCCTTCAATATTTCTTCTCTTTTACCACCGTTATAGTGTGACCAGCCCCTGGAGATACTCTGGAAGTGATGGTGACGGTGGTGATAATGAATGATGATAACTACCATTACGTATCCACTGTGCTCCAGACACGTTAAAAATATATTCTCATTCTCACAAGAACTCAATAAGGAACAAATATTTTTAAAATTATTATTTTTTGATTGCAAGTAACAGAAAAAAAGGCTAATAGTAGCCTATATATATTGGAGTCTATTTTCCTTGCATCAAAGGAATCTGGATATAGACAATTCTGCAGATGCCTAGGGGGCTCAGTGAAGGTAGGACATGGGGTTGGCATCTCTGTGATTCTCCTGGTTTTCTCTCTCATAGTCATGAAATGGCTGCTGGGGTTTTAAGCATCACATCCTAGCACAGCTGCATTCAAAGCAGGAAGCAAGAAACAACACTGACAGAGGTTCTCCCCCTCTCTCCCCTCCCCAGGAGGGAAATCTTCTCCTGGCTGACTTGTCCCTACATCTCATGGACCAGAAGGCACTTGCATGCCTGCCCCCAAGACCAGGGGAAAAGCCTGTTTTTCTTGAGTTAGGTGAGCTCTGCTGGTTTCGTTAACAAGGAAAGAAAGAGTAATGGTTTGGGGGCAAAAACAAATAGTCTGACAGTAATATCATCGCTACCTTACAGATGAGTAGAATGGATTGCAGTGAGGTCATGTAACTTGCCAAAGGTCATGGCTAGCAAGGGGCAGAGCAGGGACTCAAAACTGGGGTCAGGCTGTCTTTTATTCTACTGCTGGCCTCTCTCTGACTGTAATAGTCCCTCCTACTGGGATCCACGTCCTTCCTTCTACAATCCATCTACAATCCCTACTGACCTCCTTTTTCTTTCAAGGTGCATACTTATTCTTAAAACAACTACACTAAGTCTATGAATTCAAATGAGAAATTACTCAAGTTTCACCCAGGACTGTTCAGGTCAGCCCGTTCCCACCATTTATAAGAGTTAAGTCCAAATTGGTCAGGTCAGATGATTCTGCTCGGCAGAAAACAGCCACTCCCTACTTACCCTGTATCGGGGGCTGGAAACTCACTCTCCTCGGGGTTATCAGGGGAACTACCATCCTGTTAACAGAGCCAAAGGGACTCTCGGGCAACTGAGACATGGGGCAGCAGCCAGACAAAGACGCCATCCTCACAAACCGGAAGGGGTGAAAACCTTCTGTAAAACTGAAAATGTCAGGCATTTGCCTCCCTCTCAGTCCCAGGTGAGACTGGAGGCAGCAGCGGCAGCAGACAACGAAGGTTGGATCCCTGTGCCAACACTTCCCGCTTCTAGGTTTCCTAACCTTTCTGTGCTCCATTGTCCTTAACCAGACCGTGGAGGTGACAACAGAATTTATCTCACAACACTTGTTTGAGAATTTAAAGACATACATCAAGGGATTAAGAAAATGTTTGTTCAACGCACATCAGTGCATTAGCAGGAGGGCAGCAGTAACCCTGGCAGAGGAAAACAAGACCAAAGCTTGCCCTGTCACAACCGAGCCCTTTGATAGTATATACTATTGAACTGCCTCACCACCTCTCAACCAAGCTTGCTTCTCCCTAAACTCACTCAACAATGAACAATCACCCTAAAACAACAGACCAAAAGTATGAGGTTTTATATCATGCAACATCTTGTTTGACTTTTGTTTTATTTTGTGTATGCTTTTCTTGTATATTTATTTGGTTTGTGTGTTTACGTGTGTGTAATATTTTAAGGAACCAAAAGAAACTATATAACATGTACACATATTTTAAATAAAAGAACAATAATGAAATACCCATATACCCAACTCAGAATTTAAGAAATAGAGTAAAATAAGAAACCATTTGTTTTTCTATGATTCCTGGCCCTTCCCCAGCCCCCACTCAGAGAAGGCAATCATCAGTCTGAATTTTGAGTTAATCGTTCCTTTGCTTTTCTTTATAGTTTCATCACATACATATGTATCCCTAAACAATAAGTCATTTAACTTTGCTTTATTAAACTTCATGTAAATGAAATTACGTAGCAGGTATTCCTCTGCAACTTGCTTTTCATTCAATATATGTTCTCAGTTTTATTCACATTTACAAGCATTATTATACTTCATTCATTTTCACTGCTACATAATAGTAATCCATTGTAGGTACATACCACAATTTACTTAGCTATTCTTCTGTTTATGAATATTTGCCTTGTTTCTAGTCGAAGACTCCTAATTTCAAGATAGGCTTATACAGATCCTAAATATTTATGGTAACCATGCAATTTATTGTCCAAACTGAGACACATTTGAGAGTGAAAGGGAATGCCATTAATAACTACAAGAGGACAACAGACGTAAGCCATATAAATACTGATTACTGTCTCAGGATTCCTTAATTACTTCCCTAAAGTGAAGAATGAGTCATTTAAATCCAATCTTGCTTCACTGCTGGTCAGTTCACATTTTAAATGCTATTGGCTTCTGCATTTGGAGTATAATCTTAGGGAAGAGTCAAAATAATTCATTTTCCTTCTACCCTGGGAAGAAGAAAAGCAAATTCTTTAAGAAGATGGAGAAAATATACAACTTCCCAGCCTCTGCTGTCTCAGACATTCACAGTTTATCACCACTGTTTGAAGAAAATTTCAGCGACAATGGCAATGACAATGACAGCAAAGATAAAACTATAAAGCCCTTAAGATTCAAGCCTTTTTTCTGAAGCCAGGACAGGGCTAAGGTCTGCCATCTGCCTCCTCACTGAATCTTTACTACAATCTTGTGTGTCAGGTGTGGCATATCAAGCTCAAAGAGGTAGAGTAACTTGTCTAAGGTCACAATGCACATAGGTGGCAGAGCCTCAAACACTGTGTCTAAGTGGACAACCATATAATTTAACATACAAATTAGGAGACACTTCTGGGAGAAAAAGAGGATGCACTAGGAAAGTAGGTGTAAACTGGGACCGCCCAGGCACACCAGGACATGTGATCACTCTAGTTCTAACTTTCCCATATTCTCTGCAATCTTCCAAATTCAAGAATAAGTGCCGTTACGGGACTGACCAGTTTGAACCCAAATCTCTGGTGTTCCCACTCCTTTTGAGTGGAGGTGTGCCTCCCTCACATGATACACACAGTCCCTCACCCCTCCTCTTCCGTACACCTGAAAGACCTGAGAGGTATCCCAGTAGCATTCTTCCATTCAGCACAGCAGGTGGAGAGAATCATCATTTGCCTCCCTGAATTTCATAATTAAATTAGAGCAACATTCCTCCTCCCAAAGCACCTCTTGTCTGGAGCTGCCAGCGGCAGAGTTAATGTCCCATTCATAGGAGCAATCATTACTGCAGGAGGCTGTGACCACATTCTCTGACCGGGGAATCTTCAGCCTTTTCCTGCAGCAGATTCCTTGAGACCCTCAGCCTCATTCCATTGTGTGTGTGTGTGTTGTGTGTGTGTGTGTCTCTCTCTCTCCTTCTCTCTCAACAAACACATGTAATTTTTTTAAAGGAAATATTTTAGACATAGAAAAATAGAGAACTATGTAAAGTCTCCACTGGGCCTGAAGCACATGTGTGCCTTTTGCTGTACAAAAATGTTCACAATCACCACTCAAAGTAACCCCAAACTAGAAACAACACAAATGTTCAACAGTAAAATAATAAATCATAGTGTGATCATAAAATAGGAAGGCTTTCCAGTAATAAGGAAATGCTTAAATTACTGCTACACATAATAAATTAATCTCACATATCAAAATGTTGAGGGAAAGAAAATAACATATACACTATGATTACATTTACATAAGATTTAAAAATGGGCAAAAGTAACCTAAAATGTTAGAAATGAAAATGGTGGTTACCATCTTTTGCAGAAGAAGTGAAGGATATTGATTAGGAGGCGCCATGAGATTTGCTTCTGTATGTTGATACTATTCCATTTCTTGATCTGGATGGTGGTACCAGAGTGATAACTGAAATAATTCATCAGATAACACCACTGAAGATATGGGTGCATTTTTCTGTACGTATGTCATACCTGAAGAAAAAGTTTTACTTTAAAAAATCTAGAACTAAAGCCTCTTTGAGTTAAGTACTCTGTTACTTGCACCAAAATTATCTTCACTGTCTATCTGTATGACCTTGGGCGAGTCACTTACCTTATCTGTGTCCATTTCCTTGCCTACAATAATAGCACCTGGTATACAGTTGATGTGAGAAGTACCTGATATAAATATATAAACGCTTAGCAAGTGTGTGACATGCAAGTAAGTACTCAAAAAGCTTAGCGTTTGATTTAGTGATATTCCATCATATTTAGGACTTATGTCTCCATTTATCATATCTTCTGAACTGGATGAGAGCATATGGAAATAGACAAGTTCATCTATCTTGTTAGGGAGACAAAAAAAGGAATGGGGTAAATTCTTTCTGGAGGACACTTTGGCCATATGTAACAAGAACTCAGGAAATGTTTATACCCAGTATTCCATTCTAGGAATCTATCCCAAGGAAATAAGACATACAAAAAAGATTTATATGCTGCAATGCTGTTATGTTAAATTGGATGTATTTATAAAAGCAAAAAACTGGAAATTATTATATCAGAAAATATTTAAATAAAATAATGGCAATGAGAACTTCTAATGACATGAAAAAGTTAAATACAAAAGCAAGAAGCTTACCTATACCCATTAAGACATAATAACAAATACACACAAAAAGATTAGAGGAAATTAAGCCAAAATTTAAGCTAATTATCTCTAGATGATAGTATTACAGGAATTTACATTTTTCTTGCTTATACTTTTCTGTATTTTTCAATATTCTCCTGTGAGTGCATATTACCTTTTATAACCAGGAATATGTTAAACAAAGAACTGTATCATCTTTTCTTAAGGCCTTTGTCGCTGTTGTCAAGGTGACAGCCAGCTGCAATTCATCATATTTTAGGAAGGACATTACATGATGAAAGATTTCTGAAGGTAGGTGACTGATAGGTTGGCAAAGGACTTCAACAACAAACCCCATGAGGAATGGCTGAAGGAAAGGGAATGTCCTTGAGGAGGACTATTTACCAGGACAACTGTCTTGGAGCATGAGCTGTTGTGTGGGAGACAGATTACACTCACTCTATTAGGCTCCAGAGGTCAGAACCAAGACCAATAGCTCAGAGTCACAAGAAGAGAAGGGAGGATGACAGTTCTAGCTCAGGGAGCAAGCGTGCTGTATCACTACACTTATAAACCTCAGGTTTCCATCTACCCAAGAGTAAGGAGCTCCCCAGGAGTGTCCAGTGGATTCTTTTGTGAGCATCTGGGCAAGCATGCAGCACCACCCTGTGGCCGTCCTCCACTGGCCTCCTGGTCAGCCTACTCTGTGGGCAATCACATGAGTTAGGTCTCTGAAATTCATAAGGAACACCAGCCCGCGCTTAAGCACATGGCTGTCCTTTTAATCCCTCTCCTTTGCCCTATAGCAAGTTTTTCAAATTTTACACAAATTGTGCCGCTTCTCTCCATTTTTTTTTTTTTTTTCCATTTAACCGTCTTAGACAGAGCTGTCATCATCACCTCTCTCTTCTGGCACCACTATAATCACTTCCTAACCGGTTTCTCTCTTCTACTGTTGCCACCCCTGAGCCCAGTCCATTAGCTACATAGAAGTTCAAGTAATGATCTTCTTAAGCTTAAGTAAAAAATCATTATACGACAAGATTCAAAGCGAAGACTCCAGCCTTAACAGGGCCTTTCCCCACTGCTCCCTGCACTACAAGGAAGCTGGCCACCTTTTTGGTTCCTCATTTATGCATTTGCATATGCTGAAACACTCAACATCCCCCACTGTCTTGACCCTTCTACAACTCAAATCTCAGATGTCATTCTCTAGTTTCAATTCTATAAAGGCATCTCAATGCTCTCAAGATCCTTTATGTGGCTTCTATGATTTTTGTGAGCCACAACTGACCAGTCTGCATCCACTGCCTCCAGTCTCTCATCTAAGCAGAATGCCCTTGAGTCCCTCAAATGCACCTTCTCCCTTGGTTTTTATGCACGCTGCTCCTCTGCCTGGAAAAATCTTTCTGTAGTTATTCCCTATCACCTTCAGGGCTCACCTTGGATGTTAATTCCCCAAGAAGGCATCCATTACCTCCAATACTGGGTTAAGTACCTCCCCCAGGTGTGTTACAGCAACTGTAATTTTTCAAACACTGCATTTATTATATTCAAATTTTTAAAATTATTATTTATGCCTATTATTTAGGCCTGGTCTTCCTAGGTGGTCTCCCATCCAAGTACTAACCAGGCCTGACCCTGCTTAGCTTCTGAGATCAGACATCAGGCTTGTTCAGGGTGGCATGGCCATAGACCATGGACTATGTTTCCACTGGGGCATGAGTCCAGGATCTTGTGGGTGTAAAGCAGACATGCTAACTGCTACATTATAGAACCACATCCTATAATATTCAATTTTAATTGTATGTCTTGCTATTTGATAAACTATATGGAGGCAGGGATGCATGCATATTGCTCAGAACTGTTGAGTAAATGACTTCTTTAAAAAAATGACTTTTCCCCCCATGAATGATCAATTAAGATAAAAAAAATTGGAAATTAACAGACCCTAACAGAAAATAACCTAATAAGTGATATTTTCTTCCTAGAATAATGAAGCATATCTAGATTTCACTCAATTCCCCTGTCTTAGGTGAAGGCTCCTGGTATGTCACTTCTATTGTCACTAGCTAGCACAGTAATTATTCTTCGCCAGCCTTGGGATGCCTTGGGGACATCTTCGGGATGTCCACAAAAAGGGTTAATAAGTACTAAATAGATTAAAAAGATATATAACACTGAATTCATAATATGGCAGGATATAAAGGAAAAGTAAATCAGGGAAACACTAGAGGACATAAATAAGACTAATAAGCACAAAATAAATCTTACACAGTCTGCTTCTCCAAAGGCATAAACAGTTCCTATAAATTTAATAAAATTGCTTAGGTGAAAGACCTTCAGAATCCCAAAGTCAGAACCTTGGTGCAGATTCAGGGTAGAAGTGCAATAAATAGGGCCACTGGCCCTGTGTCCCTGTCCCTGATGATTTTATGAAGCCATCATAACCTAACTCTGTACTGGCTACCTCTAAACCCCTTCACATTCAGAAGGAATACAGTTCTATCTCATTTCAGTTAGCTACTTGACAAAGAACTTCCTTTATGTTTATCCTAAGTCAGCCTATTTTAATGCACTGGCCCCGATTCTCTCCTCTGGTGCAAGTCACTCCAGTTTGTCACCCATTACATGTCAGCCCTACAAATGTCTAGAGACACTGTGGGATGTGATCTAAGAAAACCTGGGTTTCCATATGATCTTGGCAAGTTGTTTAAGTGCTCTGAGCCTCGTTCTTCAGTGACAACATGAAGATGTCCTACTATCTTTCCCTAGAAATCCTGTTTAGAGGAAAGAAGTTAACTTTTGAGTTGGACTCAAATCACTTAATGGCTATGTGATCTTGGGCAGCTACTTAACCTCTTTGAGCCTGTTTTCTCTTCTTGAAAATATCTTAATTCAATGGGCATTCTAAGGATTGGATAAGATATCGAATATGAAATACTTAGCATTGAGGCTGGATTTATAAGGCCAGTAGCTTACTACAAAACAGTAGATATGATCACCCCCCTTTTCCATTTGTAGTGCTATAAGTTTTGGTAACAACAGCTGACAGTTACTAAGCACTCATGTGTTAGGTACTGTTCAAGCACCTTTTATGTATTAGGTCGTATAATGCTCACAATGAAGCGGATACTTTTACTGTCTCTATTCTACAGATGTGGAAACTGAGACAAAGATGCCAACTCCCTTGCCAAGGTCACAAGGCTGGAGAGATGAGCCCAGGTAGTCTGACACCAGAACTCCTGCTCTCTAAGGACATGTGGTGGTACTGCTTGCTGTCTGGGGCACGTGTCACATCCTCCATCACCCAAGCAACTTGAGAGCATCCTATGTGACCTGCATCAGATACATTTTGGTGTCCTTCGTGGCAGCTAGCAGAGAACCTTACCCACCATGAGCGCTCCAAGCACCTGTGATAACTCACTGGCAGCCAATTTACAACTGTATTAATTTTCAAAACACCTGTATTATCAGATGGCCTTAAAGTAGACCCTCTGTCTACTAAACCAAGATGTGCCTAAGTGAAACACAGAGGGACTCTGCCACAGGGGGATGGAAGCGCCTCCATCCAAAGTTTAGCTCTCGGTTTTCAGAGTCAGATCCCTGAAGGCTTGAATAACACTCTGAGAACAATTTTGACCAAAGTTTATGCTTCTAGACCCTGAACTGTCTGTTTTTAAAGCCTGTGCCATTCATTCAAATTAAAATACCTTCCAAACAGTGAAATATGTCACAGAGTTTGCTACACACAGAGAGCTTACCAATTTATCCCTCAGCACTAATGGATAGCATAACTAACTATTCACGTTGTCATCATCAGGGACGCTTATTGAGTATGTCACTGTATAAACTGGGTGCTAGGAATGCAGATAATAGGACACCCAACCTCATTAGCACAGACTCCATTAATTGGAATGTGATAATTCTTAGTTCCAAATTTTATTTCTTCATTATCTATAAAGAAAGACAATATGCATAAATGAATAAAAAAGATAAATTTATCCATTCTACTAATATTTAATGTGAATTTATTATGTGCTAGCACAAAGGTAGCAGTCCTAGACATTATTTTGTATGATTCTCACTAAAAGAAAATCCTGTAGTACAGGAAGCAATGTCTCCATTTTAAAGTAAGTTAGAAATCTGAAAAATTAAATTGTGGTACATTCATATACTGGAGTGCTATGCAACTGTAATAAAGCCAGCAGAGTAGATCAGTTGGTACTAATATATTAACAAGGACTATTTCTGAAAGGAAAAACCAAGAGATATAATGCTCTTTACAGTATCCCATTTCTAATGAAAATAACAAGATGATGATAAAGAGACATACATAAGTGAATATGCAGTGATATTCTCTGCATGACAGTCAAGAAAATCTAATGGTCTGAAATGGAAAAAAGCTAAGTTTTCATCGTACTTTTGTAACATGGAATTCTTTATCATTTTCATGTTTTTTTCATAATATTAAAGCTTACTAAAGGAGTTAGCATTAATTATTATTTATTGGCCCATGCTGAGCGCAGTGTTTGGCACATAATTGGAATTCCAGTATTTATTGCAGGAATGTAAATAAATAATGTTATTAATTACCACTTAAACACATTTATCTTTTCTATTCACTACAATAGGTTCCACTCTGTTGGTGGGCAAAAACACTTTGGAGTGATTTCAAGTCCCTTATGTGCTGAAAGAAATAATTGCTATAAATGTGAAAAATATTCTGTAACTCACACTTTTATGCTCCTTGCCCTCTTCTTTCCCAAGTTCTCCACTCTCCACATGCGTGCGCATGCGCGCGCTCACACACACACACACACACACACACACACACACACACAGAGTCAGGAAAACAGTTATCTGGCAAGGAAGGAAGGGAGGGAGTGAGGAAGGAAGAAAGGGTGGGAGAAAGGATTTGAAATAAATGCTTTGCTGCCGTTACTAAAGGTTTGGGTTCATCAATAATTTTTTTAATCCAGTTGTTGATCTGAGGAAGGCAAATCTATACATACACATTACCCTACCAATTAATTTGCAATGTATATTTTGAAAAAATTGGTGTAGATGCGTTTGAAATAAAATCTGCATTATCTCAGGAGTAACCCCTAATGTGTTCTAAATAGTGAGAGTGACCCTTGAGCATCTTGAAGGGCCATCAACACTAAACTCCCAGCTCAGAAGCTCTCAGGTGTGCCCGACACGTCTAGCTGCTACCTCCCTGCCTGAGCGATGGCAGGCTGGGGAACTGGAAACTGACAGTGCTGTTTTCCAGTGCTGATAAAAGGGGAACAAATGATGTATTGGCCCTGAGTATGTAGGACATTGTTTTGTTTTGTTGGCATTTTCCCCCCAGTAGCAGCAAGTAGGAAAAAAGACATCTGGTAACTTCTTCAGGGAAAATCTTAACAGATTTGTGGGTGTAACTCTACTCAATCTGTTTTGTAAATAAACCCCAGGCAATGGCATGATTTAAAAATCTTTTTTAGGATGATTTTAACAATAGCAGTGCACTAGAAACTAAAGTCCTAATAATCATAAAAACCACCACGTATGGAACACCCCTTATGCATTAGCACTGTTCAAAGCACTTTATAGGCCAGTGACAGTTTAATTCTCACACCTCTATGGGGTGTCATTATTACCCCCATTTTGCAGATGAAGAAACTGAGGCTCACTGAGAAGAAGTAGTCTGTGTAAGTCATGTAGCTAGTGAGTGGAAGAACTGGGATTCAAACTCAGTTTTGAAAAGCTCCAGAGGGTTCTGAAGCATGCTGTTCTGCCTATCCTCAACAAGCTTACGGAGGAATAACAATAAGAATTGGAGGGACAAAAACTGACCTCTGCCTTTAACACCTTTAAGCAGAGTAGGCCAGGTGTGCTGGTCAAGCAAGTGGTCTGGCACTCGGAAGCCTGGGGTTGTCTTGGTTCTACCATGAGCAAACCTGGTTGCATACTTAACCTGTCCAAGCCTTGGTCTCTGTGGTCATAAGACGAGTCAGCTGGACTAGATACCACTCAACTGTAAAACTGCACATCTATGTAGAAACAATATTGCTGGGATGGTAAAGTAGAAAAAGTTGAATCTAAACCACATAGTGCTTGAGCTCATCACATCCACTTTGTGAGTGAAGCCTGGACAGATGGCATTAAACAGAGGTCAGCTACCAATGTAATTGCAACAATTACCTCCTCTGGCCACTGCTAAATCCAGTGGTCAAGTTTCGGTCATCTTAACTGACCTAGCAGCATTTGATAGAATGAACACACCCTGCTCTTCAAACTTTTCTTCACTTGACTTCCAAGATACTACTCTCCACTAGATTTTCCTCTGCCTCGCTGGTTGCTCCTTCATCCTCCTCTCTCCAACTCACGCAGTGCCCACAGACCTCTCTGTGCCCAGCTCTTGGCACTCTCATCTAGTTTCATGGAATTAAAAGCAGTCCACATGACAATGACTATCAGATGTGTAGCTCCATCCTGGAACTCCAGGCATTTACATTCAGCTGCCTACTCAACATCCCTGCTAGGATATCTCATGGGCATCTCATGTCCCAAAATGAGCTCCGATACGCCCCTGACCCTGCCCGTAGTGAAGGGCCATTTCAGTAAATGGGCGCTTCACCCTTCTAGATGCTCAGGTCAGAGGGTCTTTGACTCCTACCTTACCATGGGTTAAAGCCAACAGTCCTTACAACAGCTATTTTAACCCCACTACACCCAGTTCTATCTCTGACCTCTGATTACTCTTCCCTACCCTTACCCACCTCCAGCCACTCCGTATAGCTTATATACTTCCTACTCCCTCTACCTGGAACACTTCTGTCATTCCCTGGCACCCACAGGGCTCACTCCCTTACCTTTTTCAGGTATTTGGTCAATATCACCTTTTCAGTGAGGCTTTTCCCTTATCATTCTGTTTAAATTGCAAACCACCTCTCAAAACACTCTCTTTCCTTCTTCCTTGCTTTATTTTTCTTTATAAAATTTCATCATTTGATAAACTTTGTATGATATTCATATATTTGCTGCCTACATTCTCCAACTGGAATGCAAGCTTCAAGGAGGGGGAGGGTTTGTCCATCTTGTTCAGTGATGTGTCTCCAACACCTACAATAGTGCCTGGAACATAGGCATTCTTTGTGGGAAAAAATGATTTAATTATAATCATCCAGGCATAGTCTGCGAAGGGCAGCAGAATATGGTACTTTAACATAGGATTATTTAGAGCTGAAGACAACTGAGAAGAAGCAGATAGAAAGAAAGCTCTCTATCTCCCTCTATTTGACTAAAAGCAGGACATAAATTTGTAAAGGTGTCCCCTCGCCCCTCTCTCCCAAGAAGGACAGAAGTCAATCACCAGAGACAACTAGATAGACCCTTATAGGTCCAGAGAAGGCACCAGAAGAATCTATATAAGAGTCCTTGCTAAAATTAGCCCTGATCTTCCATTAGTTTCCCCATATATTTGTCTTTCCACAATTTGCCAACCCTAGAAGCTCAAAGTCCTTTTCCTTTGTCTTATTACCTCTCTAGAAAATTATTGTTGTTTTGTTAAGATGCTATACAACCATAAGTTCTAATCGCCCCATTTGAGTTACTCATCATTGAGTGCTCCTGTGTGAATGTGCAATGCACACGTTAATAAACTTTTGTTTGTCTCTTGTTAACCTGTCTTTTGTCAGTCTGATCTACACAGGGCCCTGGCTATAGAACTTAGGAGGTAGAAAAAACAAAGGTTTTTTTCTTCCCCCTATATTTGGTTACCAGAGCATGCACAGTAGCCTTTTCTCTGTGAGAGGTTGGAAAATGATGAAATGCCCATCTCGGACACTAGTTTCTTTTTCCTCTCATCTAAAAACAGTAGTATATATATTTAAGTTGGGATCTAATCATGCCAGGATTCCTACAGAAACACTGAGCTGCCTTACATATCAACAGCCTAAAACGTTACTTATCTGTAGCCGTGATACTGTCCGCTTTTGATTTTGATTTTCCTTTTCCTTTTTTTTCCCCAAATTTGAAATCTGTCTTTCACCCATTATGATTCTGTAATGGCAAATGATGGTCACCAAATAAGTGGCCAAAGTTCAGTCACAAGCATAAAAGCCTCAGTCTAAGTCAGAGATCTACCACTTACTACCTAGAAGAACACTGCCAAGTTACTTACCATTCCCTATCCTTGGCTTGCTCATCTGTATAACGAGTAGGTTAGCTATCTAGTAAGATTTCTGTGAATCAGTGACATAATCCACATAAAACACTTAGCACAGTGCTTCCCAAACAGGAAGCACTCGATATATATTAACATTATTATTAACATTATTATTATTAACATTATTATTCATCTGAAGGCTCTGGCTCTCAAAATTTGAAGGCCTTATAGATCCCAAACTCAAGTCCTATCAGGGACAGTAAAATACTCTCCTTCTCACTTATGCCTTATGAAAATGACTCCGTTTTCTAGTAAAGACAAACAAATCAAACTGCTTTAAATATCCTAATATGGGTTTTAAATGTGGGGTTTAAAGGAAAACTCTTGAGGGGTTAAGAAATGGCTGATGGGTAAACGAGCCAGCTGTTCATATCTAAGATAAGACAGAAAGAGATGGAGAAGAAGAAGAAAAGAGGAATGATAAGACCTAGGCAAAGGGTGAATCTCACGGATTATTTTGGCAATCAGGACAGTGTCAACCTTATTCCTTTTAAATAAGGTTACTGGACAAATAAAGAGAAAGCCATATATTCCGTGCTCACCAATATACTCTTTTATAACAACAACAACAACACTTACATAGATAGCACATACCATGTGCCAGGCACTGTTTCTGGGGCTTCATGTGTATTAGCCTACTTCATCCTCATTACACCACCTTAGGAGTACCATTATTATTCACTCTTACAACTGAGCAAACTGGTGCACAGAGAGTAACATGCCCAAGGTCGAATAGCTGATAAGTGGCAGAGTCAGGATTTGAACCCAGGCAGTGCAGTTCCAGGGCCTATGCTCATAACTACTATGGCACACTCTCCCAGATGCATGTTCCCTGATTTCAAAGAGACAGGTGTTTTGTTATATTTGGGAGTTTCTCCTCTCCCCACAACCCTACATGAACGATTCTGGGAGGGTTGAATCTGCCCCCTACCTTAAGCTCAGCCACAAGGATGGGGATATGTGACTCAAAATAACCAGGTAGAGTTCACTTCTGAGAGTTATTTATTAAAGCTAGAAAGAAACTGTCTTTATCCTCACTTGAACTGAAAAATTCCAGGCTATGACCCTGAAGTGGCCAAGGCTCTTGGACTCTACTACACAGAGGCACAAGGAAGTACTTAGAGCATGGGACCAACCATGCACAGGGGCCAAAATAAGAGATGGATAAACAGAATGAGAACTGGAAGGCCGTGTGAGTCCCTGCATCCAGCTGTACCTAAGGCACATGCTACTGCTTGCTTTTCTAGGTTTTGTTTACATGAGTCGATTTCTACCTTGTTATTTAAGTGATTTGTTTCTGTAACTTGGGGCAGAAGAATCTCAATGAATACATTTAACACCCTCAGGATGAGCTGGAGAAGAACAAGCTGTACCCTAAACAATAAGGTAGATTAATAGCTAAAGCAACATATGTTCTCAAATTAAACATGCATCTTCTGAGCACCCATCCTGTGTCAGGTACAGTGCTAGGCACGGGGGAATAATGACAAATAAACATCTTTTTTTCCTTAAGGATGCACAGTCTAAGGTAGGAGGGCACATATAGAAACAAATACAATACAGCGAGCTAGCTAACATATTTTCTGCCTCAAGGCCTTTGTGCTTGCTGTTTCCTCTGCCGGAAACACTATACTCCTGGACCCAGAACTTTCCAAGGCTGGTGTATTAGTTCCCTAGGGCTGGCATAACAGAGAATCACAAACTAAATGGCATAAACAACAGAAATTTATTGTCTCGTAGTTCTGAAGGCAGGGGTCCAAGATTAAGGTGTCAGCAAGGTTGTTCCTTCTGAGGGCTGTGAGAGGAATCTGTTCCATCCTTCTCTCCTAGCTTCTGATGGTTCGCTGGCAAGCTTTAGCATCTCCTCTGTCATACTGAACTCCAGTATAACCTCATCCTAACTAGTTATAGCTGCAATGACCTTATGCCCAATAAAGTCACATTCAGAGGTGCTGGGGACTAGAGCTTCAATATATGATTTTTTAGGGGACATAATTCGACCCCTAACAGCGGGCTCTTTCCACCATTCAAGTCTTGGCCTCTGTATCACCTCCACAAAGAGGCCTTCCCTGACCATACAACTGAAAGTAGCTCTCCCCCAACCACCATTCTGTCTCATTGTCCTAGTTTCTTTTCTTCATATACTTACCACTACCAGGAATTATCCTACTTATTTATTTGGTTTTGGTCTGCCTATCCACTCCAGAAGGTAAATCCATGAAATCAGGCACTTTGTCTTGTCCACTTGTCTCCAGAGCCTAGACCGGTACCTGACACACGGTGGGGTTCAACAGATTTCAGTTGCATAAATACACATGTTAAATTAATATCACTTGCTCATTCATAAACAAAATGCCAGAGAGTGCCACAGCTGTGAATGAAAATAAAGATAGTGAATGATGGGCCATATTGCACAGGATGGTTGGGGAAGGCTTCTACGGAACCGACACTGAAGCAGACAAGAGCGTTTCAGTGACAGTGAGGTTGGCAGTGTGACTGGATGGAGATCCAGGTGAGAACAGGATGTGAGAAAGTGCAGAGAGAGGAAGAAGACATGCCACAAAGGAAGCCAAAGTGGGGCTATTTACCCTTACTACCCTCATCTAGATCTTCAGTTAACAAAAACACTTAGATATGCCTAGTAAAAATTTTCCTTATTTGTGAAGTTTTTAGCATAACCCCAAAGCCCTCCTACCTCTGTCACCTGAGCATTTGTTCTTAACTTCTGCTGTAGCATCTCCAGTGTTTCTGTGGAACTGTAAGGTTTCCATTGTACATGCCCCTTGACCTTTCCAGTGAGCCCCTTGAGGGCAATGATCCCAAAAAGTATCCAACAGATTTGGAAGGAAGGGAACTTCTGCCTGGTGCTTCTCCCTTTGGGTGCCCTTTCTGCCATAAAGAGCAAGATTTTCCCATTTAAAAACAAGGCATCAGGAGTGATGTCACGTAAAATGGCACAGCAGGAAGTTCGACTGGTCCACCCTCCACAAAACAACCGGAGGGTGGAAGAAGTGACTAAAATCAACCATTTGGGAACTCTTGAGCATAATGGGATGCTTACAACCAAGGGGATGCTTGACCCAGAGAGGCTGCTGATCTTTCACAAGTGAGCACTGTGGATGAACCAGCTACCCTCCCCCATTCCTCAGCCATCACAGCTGTGGGGAGAGCAACTCAGAGTCCTAGAGCAGAAGGCTACCCTGGTGGCAGGACAGGCAGTGTGCGGGGGTCGGGGGTGACCCTTTCTTCTAAAAATCTGGGGTTGAGCGTTTTGGTTGGAGAGCCTGTGTCTTTGTCATTGCTGCTGCCACAAGATATACAACAGAATAGAAACTCCCATGTCGTTCCCTGGAAAGCCAAAATGTTCAGCTATCTGAGATTTACTCATTCACTTATTCATTTGTTCAACAAATACTGGATCTTTTTATGTGCTAGGCACTGGAGATACAGTAATAAACAAAACAGACAAAATTCCAAATTTACACTGTGATAGGTAATCACAGACAGGGACTGTGGTAGCTCATTGAAGCGTGGGGTCAGGGCAGGGGCAGGAATACGTCACTGTTCTTAAGCCTTTCCAGACCCCTCTGATTTGGTACCAAACTATTATATCACATTTTATTCATGTCGAGTCTCCTGACCTAGAGGTAAAAACCATGGAAGTTAATCTTTAGGTCGCTGGTCACATCTCATCACCACCACCCAGTCGCCCAGGCTGCAGAACTAGGAGCCAAAAGGGACTCAAAGTCTCTTGGTCATGTCCAGAGGTAAATAATCACATAACAGCCCCAGTAAAAGAGATGATACTTTTGTTTCTTCATTTACCTAGAGCTATGTATCTATACAAAAATTTTTTTAAAGGGCTCCATTTTTCCAGTATGATTTACCTAGATCCCTACCTGAGGTAGGAGCCTAACCACTGTCCTCCAAAACCAGACTTCCCAATTTGAGTCTTGGTTTGGAGCCACCATTCAGTCTCTCTGAGCATCTGTTTTGTCTGGTAAGTACAGATAGTAACTAATGCACACCTCTTAGTGGTGAGACTTCAGTGAGTTAAAGATGTGAAAAGTGCTTAGAACAACACCTGGCACATATGAAGCACTCACTACACATTATTGTAAAACAGAAACCTCCCAAATTCCATTTAATCTAGAGAGTATGATTATCTGTGATATCATACAACCCAAGAGATGAATAAAGATATAATTATCACAGTACACCAAGCAGTAAGGCAGATTTGGAGAGCGGGAAAGCACATTTCAGGTCACTGTGTGGGCCTGGGTTGGCTGCTAGACTTGGCTTTTCCGAGAGCTCGGAGTCCTGCCTACCAACTTAACATAGATTTTTGTGCAGAATTTCCCAGGGAGACTCTGCTCCCCACTCTCACCCCTCCACCTGTTTTCCTGTAAAGTTGATCCAAACAAGGAAGTCTTTGGGACAACAGGGCCCCCAAATGTTCACTGTGCATCAAGAATAACCCAAAAGGCAGTGTGTCAAAGGAGGCCCACACTGTGACCAAGCACACTGCCAGCCTTTCTCATTTTTCATCACAAGAGATCTTTCCTTGTAGCCTCACTTTCCACTCTTCATTTGCATTATGAAAAGTATATCTCACCCTGCCCTGGAGAGGGCATTTAAGGAGATCAACAAAGAGGCCTCTGGAAGCCCTTTCACAGTACATGATTCTATCTCCCTGATTACCCCAGTAAGAAGCCTGCTTCCCAGAGCAGAATTATGTTACAACCAGCAGATAACTACGCTGGATGAAATCAAGCCCGGGCTGTGGAACAACTTAAAAGTCATCTGATGGACCCATTATATTAAGTGAAATAAGTCAGACTGAAAAAGACTGTACGTTCTTACTTACATGTGGAATCTAAAAAAGTCAAACTCATAGGAATAGAGAGTATAATGGTGGTTGCCAGAGGTTAGGGAGTGAGGGAGATGGGGAGTTGCTGGTCAAAGGGTACAAACATTCAGCTAGGAAAGGTGTTAAGGTGTAAATCCTAACTGTTATCACCATACGCACACAAAATGTAATTATGTAAGGGGACAGAGATGCTAGCTAACCTTACCATGGCAATATTCAGCCATATCAAATCATCACATTGTACACCTTAAACTTACATATGTTATGTGTCAACAATATCTCAATGAAATTGGGGAAAAAAGGCATCTGAGACCTGTGGCTTCTCTCCAGCTTCCGGTCCCACTGCGACTTACAGACTTTTTCTCTTTGATTTTTTAAAACGAAATGCTAGACAGGGTTTTCCCTGATATAACTTAAGAAATGATAACTGTCTGGAGGATTACACCTTTTCCCACTTATTACATCTCTATGAGGGCAGGGACTATGGGTTAGTCATCTTTGCATTCCTGGTATTAAACAAAGAAATTGGCCTAAAAAAATTGAAAAAATACGTAAGTACAGAAAATACATACAAAATTCTCTTTTTATAGCATCTACTGCCGTCTAACAATTCCAATTAGGAGTTATAGAATGTATAAAATTGCAGAATCAATTATGTGCTAAATGCCACCTGTGATTTAATGAAAATTAGCACTATCTCAGAATTAAAGAAAATAAACTATAAAATGTGCTTTGTTATTAATATGAACACAGACCCAATAATTAATTCTAGCCTTCACTATTATAGAATGTCTACAGTATTTTCCTCTTCGCAAAGTGAGAAAAATAACAGCTACCTCATTGCATTTTTGTGATGATTATCACATGTATCATACTTAGAATATCCTGGCACAGAGAGACCACTTAAAAAAATGTTAGCTATTATTATCATTGTTATTAGTAGGCACTGTCCTGGCTAACACTTTTAGACCAAGTTACGTAGAAGTTCATTTAGTTCATCTGCCCAGGAAAGTATTAATAGAAGCAAGATGCACATATAATCTATCTCCTTGACAACAAAATTTGCCCTTAGAGCTTCAGATATCTTCTAAATGCCATTAATGGATTTTCATCATACAAAAATTGTCTATAGATTGTTTATTCTTTAGAATGTGATTGGACCTTGAAGCAGAAATATATATTTAGCAGACACTAAACATATCAGAAAGTGAATTAGTAGCTTTACTAAAAATTTCCTTTAAAAAGGAAATCAGAGAGCAATTTTTACCTTCTCTTCAGGCAGATGATGTTTGTGATTCCACAAGGTTTGAGGCAATTTTGATAAGGGCCAGTGAGTTTATGAAAGCTTCAAATGACTACTGTTTGGGTTAAAAATAATCACTGAGAAATAAAAACTGAGAAACTGAGAAACCAAAAGCAGAAGTATTTGCAAAACTGCTCCATTCGCGCCCTCCCAGAGTGAGTGTTTTCCTGTTTCTCAGAACACCATCTTTCTTTCACTCCATCAGTTCGCAAATGGGTGTCCTGTAGGCCGCTGATCCCCCTGATACTGGGCCATACAAGGTCACGTAAATTTGGAAATATACACACACTACCTCTCCTGAGAAGACACAATGCCTATCAACATATTAAAGACCCTGAGCCCCTTCCAGGAAAGAAACCTGCTTAGTTGTGCTTCACTCATTGTTTGAGAACTCAACCACAGACCCTCTTTCCCAAGGAACATCTACTAGAATCTAGGTTTTAGAAATGCTGAAACAGTCTAAAATGAATCACTTCTCATTAATGAATGACTGTAGGCTCATTCACCTGGCCTGGCAAGGTCAATGCTTACTTAAAAGCAGAGAGGAAAGAACGTTAAGCCTGTGCATTCCCACGGCCTCTCGCTCAGTGCCTGTTTTCATGTTGTGGATCAAATCAAGAAGAAACTATCCTCAGATTGCATTGGAGGTGTGTCCCATGCCCAGAAAAGCACCCAAAACTCTAGAAATGGCTCATGGAAAACATTATTTCAGAGGATTTGTAGGATAAGAGAAAGGAAGAAGAAATAAGAGCAATCCTGTCTACAAAAGGAATTGAATTCTCCTGTTTTCTTAAGTCAAGAAGAAAAATACAGATACCTTACAATCAAATTAGAATATGTACAAAGTCTTCAGAAGGAAATCTACTGATGTCAGTTTAATGGGATAAAGCAAAAAGAATGTTCAGGGGTTCCTTGTCAAACCATCTTTAAAGACACCAATCTCTAGAACATTATCATAATTCCATAATTGGAAAAAATTTCCTGAATCCTAAATATCTATTTGTAATATGTTGCCTTTTTTCCCGAGCACCAGACACCTCACAGAAAATTATGGATTTCAAGAAGCATCTTACCACCCCATCAGGTCACTATATATTCACCCAACCATAACTGTCCGAAAGAAACACCTACTGGCCTCCCTTACTAAAAAGGCATAGCATTAGCAGAGAGGAAGCTGAAATCTGAAACAACAAAATGACCCTGAGTTACATAACTCTTTGTATCCCAGAGTTCTCAAGCACTCAACATCTTAGAGCCTGAGTACCTGCCAGTGAACAGGAGAGGTACTGGGAAGGGGCTACTTAGCTGACTGTACAGAAAAGCCATGTCTCACAGGCTCTGCTGCTGAACAGAAAGTTGTCCAAAATTTTGCTCCAGTGCTGTCCAGTAGAACTTTTTGGAACGATGAAATATTCTGTATAAGCACATGTGGCTATTGAGGACTTGAAATGCCATTAGTACAATTGAGAAACTGAATTTTTAAAAATAATGTCTTCCTTCGCAATTACAGTTGACATATGATTTTATATTAGTATCAGGTGTACAACATAGTGATTAAACATTTATGCAACTTACAAAGTGATCAACATGATAAATCTAGTCTCCATCCGACACCATACAAAATTATTACAATATTACTGACTATGTTCCTTATGCTATACTATACATCCCCATGGCTATTTTGTAACTATCAATTTATACTTCTAAATCCCTTTCCCTTTTCACACCTAACCCAGCCCCCCTCCTATCTGGCAACAATCAAAATGTTCTCTGTATTTATGAATTTGTTTGTTTTTTTGTTGTTGTTCATTTACTTTGTTCTTTAAATTCCACATACAAGTGAAATCATATGGTATTTGTCTTTCTCTGCCTGACTTACTCCGCTCAGCACAATACCTCTAAGTTCCTCCACGTTATTGTAGGATGAGCAATATTCCATTGTATATATGTAGTACCTTTATCCATGCATCCATCAATGAACATCCAGGTTATGTCGTATCTTGGAGATTATAAATAATGCTGCAATGAACATATGGATTCCCTTTAAAGCAGTGTTTTGGGTTTCTTTGGATAAATACCCAGAAATGGGATTACTGGGTTCATCTCTGTTTTAAAGCTTATTTATTCTGGTATAATATTGCTTCCCCAGATTTTTTTTTTCATTTCCATTTTCATGAAATATCTCTTTCCATCCCTTTACCTTCAGTCTGTGTGCCTTTCAATCTGAAGTGAGTTTCTTATAGGCAACATATGAATTTGTAATTTCAGTTAATTTTAACTAATATAACCATATGTGGCCTATGGCAACTATATTAGTACAATAGCTTATACACTCAAAGTTCCTTCAACAAGAATTCCATAAAAATAGAGATGGTCAGGAACCAAGGAAGGTTCTCAAGTTCAAGGACTGGACTATTTTACTTCCCAAAGGAGGCAGGGAGAGTTGAGTTTACTATCTCATGAGTCTTTATGTATACTCCTGACATGGCTAAAATGAGTATCATTACTATTTTACTAAAAGGAGAAACTGATATAAAGAGCAATTAATTGATATAAATAGTAACTGCTATTTGTGGAATCTCTACGCATGCAAAGGGTTTTATATGAGATCTTTGCAACAATACCCCAAGATAAACATTACTCTTTCTTTTACTATTGTGCGAACTGGGGTTATAATAGGTTAAGCAGCTAGGAAAGGTCACACATTAAGAGCTATGATATGAATTCAGACTTGTCTTCAACGCCTGAACAAAACATTGTTTAGGCCATTAGCAATGACAATTTTCCTCTCTAGATTTAGTCACCAAGTATTTTTTGAGCATCTATTATATGCACAACACCATGCTAAGTGAGAGGGGTGGGGTGGTGGCATGGGATGCAAAGATAAATAAGGAAAACCATCAATACACTTAACCTCAGAGTTGTGTGGGCTTATTCTTCCCTGACAAAGTACATTAATTATTCAATTACTCACAGTTAGTTCCTCTTATAACAGGCCCATAATAAAAGCTACTATTTTTAGCACTTCAAAAACATACCGAATCTAAATCACAAATGACATAAGAAAAAAAATTAGACTTCATCAAATTTCAAAAATTGCACCTCAAAGGACACCATTGACTAAGCAAAAAGACAAAATGGGAAAAAATATTTGCAAATCATCTATCTGACAAGGGACTTGTATCCAAACTAAATTATAACAAACAAACAAACAAAAACAAATAAATGCTTACAACTCAACAATAAAAAGACCACTGGTACAGGTTTTTATCTGGACATATGTTTACATTTCTTTTTGGTCTAGGAGTGGAATGCTGGATCACACGGCAATTCAATGTTTAGCATTTTGAGGAAATGCCAGATGTTTCCAAAGCAGCTGCACCATTTTACAATCCCATAGCAGCGTATGAGGGCTCAAATTTCCCCACAACCTCATCAAAACTTGTTATTGTCTCCTTTTTATTTCAGCCATTCTTGTTGGTATGAAGTGGTATCTCATTATGGTTTAATTTGCATTTCCCTAAGGAACAGGATGCTGAACATCTTTTCATGTGTTTATTGGCCTGTATCTCTCATTATCTATATCTCTTCTTTGGAGAAATGCCTATTCAAATCCTTTGCCCATTCTTAAATTGATTTCATTGTGGAATAGTTCTTGTTATATACATATTCTGGATACCAGTTCCTTGTCAGATACATGGTTTGCAAATATTTTCTCCTATTTTGAATCTGCTCTGCTATTAGGCAAGTCAGGTTCTCTAGCAAAGAGCCTATTCCTCCCTTGCTCAGGAATGAAAATATAATCTAATAACATGAACTATAATATTTTTAAAAAGAGCATTTCATTTTCTGATGAGGAGCAGTTAAGAGACCCTCAATCCACAGCATGGAAGGAGCACTAATGACTTGAAAGCAATCATGGGAACAGCAGGATGGAGCAGATTGAGAAAGAAATGTTAGGGCTGAGTTGGTTAAATACAGACTTTAAAATTAAAAAATGCCCACCTTTTCTCTTCCTCTATTTTAATTCCCTGTTTGTCACTTTTTTTCCTGGATCTAGGTACTTCATAGTATCACCACATAAGCTATATGGGGCAATCATCTGGAGAACGTGACTTCATCCATGAAAGAACAGAATATATAATAATGAGCCACATTAGCCCAGGACCAGAGGGCCGTGGAAGAGCACATGGACATATGTGCAGAAAGTCAGACAGCTTTAATCTCTCTCATTGGATCTGCTTCCTATATACCTATCACCATTATGAACTGGCAAAACCAAAATATCTGGGCAGAGAGGACACTCAGATGGATAAAAACTAGATATGCAAATGTCTCTCAGGAAACAGAGATGTTTCTTGGGAAAGAAACTAGAAAAAGGGAAGAAACGAGATTCAAAATGATCCCAAAGGCAAATCTTGGGGAAAACTCAACAAGATAAACATAAAAAATTCTCAATAGACACTAGATATTACAGTTATAATACTTAATAATATTAACTTTCAGGCACTGAATTGTTAAAACAGTAAATAATATGTACATATACATGTGTGTATGTATATGTATATATTATATATATATATATATATGTGTGTGTGTGTGTGTGTGTGTGTGTGTGTGTGTAAAAGACTATGGAAAACTGGCTTGGCTAAAATCCACAAGAGGAAAAAATATTAGGGCTTCAGTCAACCATAAGCTTCACATGTGCCAAGGGTACAATGCAGCTGCTAAATAATTATCCCCATCAGGCAACCCCTGTCCAGATCAAAGTAAATGATAGGCTCACTAAACTCTACCAGCCAGGCCATGTCTGATGGGTAGGTTTGATGTGGGCACAAAAGATATGGACAATCTAAAGCATATCTTGCAAGAAGTGACCAGAATGACTGAAGCTCTGGGATCCAAATTAAATACAACATAGTTGATGGAACAGGGCCTGTAGAAGTGAAGGTTTAAGGTAGCTAACCATAAATATTTGAATAATTGCCAATAAAGAATGGCCTTAAATTGTTTTGCATTGCCAAAGGGTGAAAATTACAGGGAAATTTTATGCTCTAGATATGAAAAATTTCTAATACCTGAAAATTATCCAAGAATTAATCCAATGTGCTCGAGAAGTTAAAAGCTCTTTTTTTGTTGCATCTGCCTGGGTACCAGAGGGTTATCAGCCACCGAGAACAAACTAAGGATTCCTGCAGTGAGTGAAAAGATCTATGCCAAGGTTTTAAGGTCCCTTTCAACAAAAGAATCTGCAATTCTATAATTCTGACTATCACTGAGATTAATTGAATTAGTAGACAAAGCCCAGTGTTAATCTCTTTTCCAATCCATCTTTATATGATGAATAGTGCACACTTTAAAATATTCTTGGTATATCCTGGAAGAAAATAATTAATACTTGTGTCTCAAATATGAACTTATTTTTGTTAAATACCCTTCTACTGTACTTAAACCCTATATTCCTTATCTGCAAAAGGATTTAGATGAGATGATAAAGGTGAATAAATTCTGAAAACCTCAAAGTAATATAAGGGATATTTTTTATTATGGTTGTTTATCAACAAGCAGAGAAGTATTACACTACTTTTTTTTTTTTAACAAAGAAAGCTCTTCCATATGGAGCAGTTGTTTTTTCTTTTCTGACTTTCAATTGTAAGTTGACGAAGCAGGTCTAATTTCACCTTCATCTCAAGACTTGGTAAGCAGAGTGCCAGAGGTCTGAAGACACCATGCCAGCAGGGTGCCCGCCACAGAATACTAGCAAAAGAACTTGGATGCTGGGCTTTGTTTGCTCGCCTGAAACAGGAATGAATGCAGGATCCAGGGAGGATGTGAGAGTGAGAACTGGGGCACCTAAACTATAAATAAACCAAAGAAACAGGCTGAAAGGCACATCTCAAGTATAATCCACAAAAGAAAAAGTTGATGAACTGGACTTCATCAAAACTAAAAATCTTTGCTCTTCAAAAGTTGCCATTAAGAAAATGAAAAGACAAGTCAGAGGTGGGCAAAACAGAAGTCATATGTGATAAAGGAGCTGTATCCAGAATATATAAAGAACTCTTACAACTCAATAATAGGAAAAAGAACCCAAGCAAAAAATAGGCAAAAAATTGAATGAACATTTCAGCAAAGATGTATGAATAGCTAATAAGCACATAAAAAATGTTCAATGTCATTAGTCATTAGGGGGATGCAAATTAAAACCACAGTGAGATACAACTACACATATACTAGAATGGCTATAATCAAAACGACAAACAATTCAAGTGTTGGCAAGGACGTGGAGTAACTGGAACTCCTCCTACCCCAGTGGTGGACAGATAAAATGATAGACACTTCGGAAAACAGTTTAATAGTTTCTAAAAGGTTAAACATACATCCACTAACAGTCCCAGCAACTTCACTTCCAAATATCTACCAAAGAGAAATGAAAATATATGTCTACATAAATACTGATACAGAAATAATCATAGCAGCAGTGTTCAAATAGCCAAAAAGTGAAGCAACATAAATGTCCATCAACTGATGAATGGATTAACAAAATGCCGTATATTTCCATAAAATGAAATATTATTCAGTAATAAAAAGGAATGAACTACCAATTCGCATTACACCGCCAATGAATCTCAAAAACATTATGCAAAGTGAAAAAAAGCTAGGCACAAAGGACTATATATTAAATGGTTCCATTTATATGAAATTTCCAAAAAAAAAAAAAATCTGCAGGGACAGAAAGCAGATTAGTGGTTGCCTAGGACTGGGGGAGGGCGCACAGAACGGCTACAAATGGGTACAAGAACACTCTTTGTAGTAACGGAAATGTTCTAAATACGGATTATGGTGATGGTTGCAAAACTCCATAAATTCACTAAAAATCACTGAATTTATAATACATGAATTTTATACTATGTAAATTATACCTCAGTAAAGCTTTTTCCTTTCTTCCTTCTTCTTTTTTAATAGTATAGCCCTGAGACACATGGCATAGTGGGCCTGGATCAGAGGGCAGACTTGTTAGTCGTATTCACTTTATAAGTCATATTTGATTCAAAGAAATAGAATGGAGGGTAAGAATAAATTTTCTTCTTTTTTTTCCTGTTTTACTTACCAAAAGCAATTTCTTCAGGTGTCTCAAAATCTGAAGTGATAAATGCCCAGATGCCTTAGAACATGTTTTTGGAGGCAGCTTGCCTATAGGGTAACTATGGGTGGGGACTATGGGCTCGACTTGTGTTTAAAACCCAGCTCTGCTACTTGCTAGGTGACTGTGAGTGAGTCACCTAAACTGAGTCTCAATTTCTTATTCCTATAAAACACAATTCAAACCCACCACAGAGTTGCTCAAATGAGCACATCACCTAGCACACATGAAATACTCAACAAAGGCCACTGCTAATTTTATTATCAACACATCATCATTACCATCACCACTACTCCATTTCCCTCTGAAAGCTTGAAAACATGAATGACACATGTGTGTTCCCAATGGAAACTTAAACAAATACTGCTTCATTCAATGTAATTCAGACTCCCATGCCCAAACATAACCAGGACTCTTGAAACCCTCATCTCTTATCTTAGGAACTTAGACTTTGAAATAAAGTCCCCAAATAGTTTTACTGGCAAAGCAAGACAACAATAGAAAAATAATTTTTAAATAAGTACGTTTTTCTTATTTGTTTCTAGAAGAACTTGACAAAGAAGAAAATGTCAGTATCTCCTCAGAGATGCCTGGCAAACAGGGAACTAACTCTAGAAAAATAAAGCCATCTGCCAGAGGAGCTGGCACAGAAACACGCTTGCCAGGCCTTGCACCATAGAATCACCAGCACTTGCAGAGTAAAGCAAGGGGCTAAGGCTTCTTCCTAGGTACACAGCTGGAACCCAGCCAAATTCAAAAACCCCTTGCTTTTTTTCTATTTTTAAGTCTATATAAAAAGGGAAGGGAAACTGCATGAGAGTGAACTTTCTATTCTCTAAGATAAGCGTCTTCTTCTGGTTCCCCTTTTTTTTTCTGCTGGATAAGGGAAGGGGCACAAGGATCCTGGGAAATTATCTGTGGTGCCGGCAGATCACCCCTCATCACTGACGTCAGGGAAAACTCAGTGGTCATCCCCATCCCACTAGCTAGCTTGCTCCTCCCACCCCACTAGCCTGCCAGCACACACTCCACCTAAAGAACCCAAGTTTTCCAGCACATCCTTCTAGCCACACACCTCAGAGAACGTCAGGGAAGAAACACTAGCAACAGCCGGGGCTGGAGCCTGCACCAAGGAGGGACACGTGCCTTCAGTCCCCACACTTGCTGGTGGGCCACAAAAGCCCAAGACCTCAAAATGTTCAAAGGAAGTGTATTATGGGACTTACCTATAACGAAGACTGCTTTAACTTAGCATCCAAGAAAACCTCATAGCCCTGTGGGCTTCTCCTGGGCCCCAGCTACCTCCTGCTCAGTAAAATAGGGAAAAAGCAACTTCCTCACAGGAATGTCTACTGGGCCCAAATGTAATAACTGATCTTGAAATCTGAGTGGATGATATGTCCCTGTCATTCTGGGTCTGTTCTTGAATGCTGCCTTTGTTCTGCTTTTTCCACTACAAAGTCATAAAACTTGATAGCTGAGAAGGCCCATAGGGGCCCAGGGGGGAGAAATAACTTACCAAAAGTCACGGAGCATTAAAGTGGCTGAGCCAAGACTAACACCCAACTTTTTGACACTAATACTAGAAAATACTATTGCTCTAGATTATAATGCACCCTCTCTATTAAAGAGCAGTCCCTGATCATGAAAGTAAGTGCTCACAAGGGGACTATCAAGGGAGTTAGGAATATGGATTTGGAGCCGATGACAAGGTTCAAACCCAGTTCTGTCCCTTACCAAAGTGTGAGACTTAGGCAAGTTCTTTACCTTGATTTCCTCGTCCACCATAAGGGGCTAATAAAAGCAGCAAACTGAACGACTGCAAGCATGAAACGGACCACTACGGTTTCTAAAACAGAGCCTGATGTAGGCACTACATAACTCATCACCATCATCATCCTAAAATAGAGGGGAAATGAGAGTGAAAACCTTGGGGATTATGAAAAATGACGAAAGTGAGTGTGTGGTTATTAAATAAGCAGAACATCATTTCACTTCAAAAAAATTTAAAGACACACCAAGAGTCATGCTCACAATGGTGATTGGGAAGATGGAAGCAAAACTGGAACATGTTAAAAAACATTAGGTACAGTATGATTCCAATTATGTAAGTAATCATACCCACATGCATATACTACTTCAAAAAAGAGAGTGAAAGAAAATAAAAGCGACATTAACAGCTACTCTCTGGCCAGTGAGATTATCATTGACTTTTACCGTCTTCTCTATTTCCAAGTCTTCTGCAGTAGACATGTATTACTTTAGAAATCAAAATAATCGTAGGTTTTAGATACCAGGCCAGGTCTCAAATGGCTGAAGCGCTATTACAAAGCAGCTATGAGAGGGAGAGGTAGAGCCTGTGTTTGGGAGCGGAGATGGAAATAGAGCGGAAAGACAGAGCGATTGCAAGGGGAACATTCAACTACCAGGCCAACGTGAAAGATGATGCCTGAAAGTATTGGGTCAGGGTGGGGCAAAGCTCTGTAAAATAGGAATGAATTTCAAAAAGAAAAGGAAATGGGAGTGACGACTTCAGCAGTTCCTGGGTTAAATGAGGGAGACTGTGAAGGCCTAGTAGAAAGGAGAAAAGAGAACCCTGGACAAAGCGAATCAGCAGCCCACTTTCTTGCCCTGGCTCAGATAGAAGATCAGTCGCCAAAATCGAAAAGCAAAAGATCAAAATGGCTGGAAAAAAGGAACTGGAGGCCCCTACTGGGGGGCAAGGCTGGGATAAGCTGTCTGATCCCAAAGAGGACCAAGAATTTTCTTCTTTTCAGAACCCACATGGGAGAAATAGATCTGCTGACTCTGGGGCCGCTGACAGCCAAAACCAGAGCCCAGAAAGAACTCCTCACAGTGTTCAAAAAACTGAGATAACCCAGTATCATGTTCTGCAAATCTTCCTGGCTTGTCTTCAGTCCCCAGTTCTTCCAGCTTGAGGTCTCAGCTTACCTCTTTGGCATGGAGTCCCTGTAGCTCAGATGCAGGGGCAGTCAGACAACAGAAGAGACAGAAAAGCAGACAACAGAAGAGACAGAAAAGCAGAAGAGAATATGCAGAACAGAGAGCAAAAGGTAGCAGGGACCACTCTCCCGTCACAAGCCTCCTACCCTGTGACCTTCCCCCAGCACCGCTGCATCTTTCCCTTCAGCTGCCCTTCTTGAGCAGCATGTTAAGGTTCATTCAGATCACCCACAGTTCCCCTATTTCACAGATGGAAAAAATGAGACAGAAAAAAAAGGATTCTCTGTACCTATCAAAGTCAGATGCATAACATACTATCTATCCCAAGGCCATCTGTTCAGGGCCTTGCCCAACGTCACAAATCTTTGTAGTGACAGAGCCAGGACAAGAAGGTACTCACCCAATAATTGCCCCTACTTCTGACCCTCATCTGCCTACAAACTGAAGTGCACTCTCCACTGCTCACTTTTAAAGCTCCAATCCCATCCCCAGGCTCCTCCTTAGCAGATGTCCATATGTAAAATAATCAAATTCAGGTGTAGTGGACAGGGGTGGCTTCTCACTTCTTCTAAGGGGCAATTAGAACAATAAAAGTCTCAACCCAAAAAGCAAATTGTTAGGACTTGTGTGTGAAACTATGTCTATTTACACAATCTTAATGTATCTTCCCCAAAATATTAATAAAAATGAATAAAAGTATTTTAATTATTGTGGTGATTTTAAGATATACCCACAAATTCTTTGATACTCCTTCCTCCAGGAGATGGAACTTAAATCCCCTCCCACCCCCTTGCACAGGGACTGGATGCGGATTTTCTTCTAATACATAGATCATGAAAAGAAAAAAATAGTAACTTTATAGTAGTGAAACCTGGCAGACACTATCCAAAGTCAACTCACGAGTAACATCATCAGTGGTAAGTCATGTTGATGTCACGTAGTCCCTGGCATTATATGATTACAAGGTGCATCACCTCTATCGTATTCTCCCCCCAAATCCACAACCTCATTCTAATCATGACAAATACTAGACAAACCCAAATCATAGGACATTCTACAAAGTACCTGACCACTATTCTTCAAAAGTTTCAAGACTGTGTAAGACAAGGGAAGATAAAATTGTCATACATTAAAAGAGAAAAAGGAAACAGGATGACCAAATGCAACATGAATTGAATCCTGGAACAGAAAAGAACATTAGTAGAAAAACTGGGAAAATCTAAATAAAGTCTGTAGTTAATAACTAAAGTTAATGGTATTGTACCAATGTAAATCTCTTAGTTTTGATAAACGAACCATGGTTATACAAAATGCTAATATTAGGGAAAGGCCAGTGAAGGATATATAACAACTCTCTACACTATATTTGCAAGTCTTCTGTAAATCTAAGATTACTTCAAAATAAAAAAGTTTAATAATGAAGCAAAAAGAAGTGATGCTCCAGGAAGATGCATCATGCTTATGCTAAGGCTTCAGGTCCCCACAAAACCCCTAAGCATGCCTCGTCATCCCAGTTTGAGCATCACGGGATCTCTCAGTTATCAACAATTTACTAATGCCATAGCCATGATTACACATCAGGAAGAAATAGCATGTATCATCTTAATGATTTGGTTGAATCTTTATACCATGGAACTTTTCTAAATTCCATTCCTATGGGGAACAAGATGAAAACAGTGACAAGGCTCTGAGCAGGGCGAGGTTCCAGCCTGTTGCTTCTGGCTGTGGTCCCATCACTCAGCGCTCCACTAAGAACTGCACAGGATGAGTTGCCAACACATCCAAGGGACAAATTCTGGGCGTGTATCAATACTAATTCATTTACAGAGACGACTTTGCTTGCTCACCGCTTCTTCTAAAACCAGCTTGATTTAAATGCTTAGTGCAACCTCAACAGATAAGCTATCACTAAACTCTCAACCAGCCATGGGTGAGAAGAAAAGACAAATCTTCCAAATAACCTTGAATGAAACATTTAAACATTCTTACCACCTAAGCATATACTGTTTACTTCATAGTTTATTTCAGTAATCTTTGGGTAAGGCTTTTTTTTCTTTTTTTCTTTTTAAGATGCAGCGGCATTGCTTGCAAAATACCTCCATATTCCTCACTCCTCTTATATCCTCATCCCTCAATCATCATGGCTTTTTCCACCAAAGGCATGGCAGAGGGAGTGCGTTATTTCCTTACCCCTTGAGCTGGGCTGGCCTTGTAACTTGCTTTGGCCAATAGAAGGCAGCAGAACTGACAGTGTGCCATTCTGAACTAGGCCCAAGATGCTCTGTTTACTTCTGCTCATTCCCTTGGAACCCTGCTCCATAGCCATGAGAACAAGCCAGAGCTAGTCTGCATAAAATGAGGTGCTCCAGCTAACCCCCAGCCAACCTAGCAGCTGACTTAGATACATGATCAACCCTAGCCAAGAACATAAGAACTGCCAACTTGGGCCAAGCCCAAATTGTTGGCCTGTGAAATCATGAGCCAAAGTCAAGTCACTAAATTTTGCAAGTTTGTTATACAGCAAAATCTAACTGACACAATGGAAATGTATGATTGTAATGCTATTAATTTTTCTGATCTTAAAAGTATTACATACTTGTTGGAGAAGGTCAACAAATACAGAAAAGGAGATATTTCCTATAATTTATCACTAGAAGGAAGCCAATACTCTGGTATATTTCTTCCCAATTTTAGTGTGTATGAGTGAATGAAAATGCATCAGTTTAGTTATAATTCTATAACTTGCTCCCCCTGAAACACTCTATAGAGTTTTAATGCCATAAAAACATGATTTTTAATAGTTTCATGATATTGTTTATCATGGATGTACAATAATTTAAACCTGTGCCATATACTTGGTAATTCTATAATTATATGCCTATTTTTTTCATTATTGTAAATAATACTGTTCATTTGAGCACAGAAAACTTCATCCACTTCTATGATTTCTTTAAGATAAACTTCTAGAACTGAAATTCCTGATTCAAAGAGTATAGGCTACTGGTTATCTAGTCAATGCCAGTCCCCCTACACACACACACACACACACACACACACACACACACACACACCTTCCTTGCTGGCATAGACTTGTTTTGTTCAGTTGTTCACCCTATACTCTTCCATGTGCTCAGAGTGAGGGGTTTCTCCCCAGCAAAGAAAAGGCAGGAGACTCCTGATTAGTCTAAGCTGCGGGCTACTTAATAACTGAAGTTAACAGTATTGTACCAATGTAAATCTCTTAGTTTCACATTTACAGCCCAATACTTGTTTTCTTAGGGGCCACGTAGTGCCATTCTGGCCTGCGAAACGTACGGAGAAGTCTTTGGGGGAGCTTTGGAAAAGGATTTCCTTATAAAAAGAATGAGGAAAGAATGGTCTGTTTCCTCAACTCAAGGTATCACTGTGTGAGGATATGTTGCCTGGATCTGCCACGGCCGCCCTGCGAGAATGAGGAGCCAAGCCCAAGGGGAAGAGCTGATACACTGAGGACGGCAGAGCAGGAAAAGGAAAGAGCTGTGTCCTCTGTAGTGCTGCAGAGCCACTGAATGCCCTGGAAACACTGCACCTCTGGACAGCGAGATAATAAACCTAAACCTCTTGTTGTGCAGACTATTTTTAGCCAGGTTTTCTGTTTCTTGAGGCCAAAAGAACAGAGTCTCTTTCAAAGCTTCCTTGCATATTACCAAACTGAAGTCCCAGAAAGACTATAGCAATGAATCTATTCTTCAGCACCCCATGGACTTATATAAAATCTGTAAAATAATTGGGGGAAATGACAAATGTAAAATATTCAATATCCCAACACCCAGAGACCTAATGTAGTTCTCACCTGTTCAGATTTTTGAAAATATCTCTTAGTGAATTTTTTGTTTATGTAAGTCCAGCAATGTGAGAGTTTTTCTATGGGTTTTATACTTTTTGTGAAGAAGCATTTTTCCTGTTGCAGCTAACAGACTTTTGCTGGTATATAATATAGTTATTATTATCATGTATGTACCCACAAGTTTACTGGGCTCTTATTAATTCTAGGAGTGTCACCAAACATTTCCTTGTATTTACTGGTCTGTAATTAAATAGTTTATTTTTTAAAACTTTTTTCTTCTTATTATTAGTTGCAGTTTAAATATATGTTTCATGCTTTATTGCATTGGCAAGCAATGCCAGAACAATAATAAATATTATCTTGTTGGTTTTTTTTTTTTTAATTTTAAAAAATCTCTAATGTTTCCTACTAAGTACGATGTTAGATATTGGTATAAAATATACATGTGTGTGTGCATATACGTACACAGATTTTCATTTCTTGGTTTACATGATATTTAAATCATGCTAAAGGAATATCCTGCTCTTATAAGAGTTATTTTTTAAATTAAGAGTGGGTGTGTGTATGGTTTATCTTACTGGAACAATTGACTGTAGGGTCTATTTCCATACTTCCTAAAAAAACATGTTTATATTCTCGGGATAAAATGTTATGCCAATATCCTGAATGATTCTTTTATTACAGTTTCTTTTTTAAGCTTTATCAGGTTTTTAAAAAGCATATAATTAGGGTAGCTCTTCTAATTGAATGCAATCACAGTTATATAACATGAGAGTATCTGATATTTAAAATTTAAATAAGTTCACTGTAAAATTGTAATAGCTACCCATTACCTCATGGTAAGAGGGGGGGAAATCCCAACAGATTAAACAGTTAATAGAGAAAGAAAGGAGAACAGATTTTGAAATGCTAGTATTACAGTATACAGACATTTCTGTAGCTCCTAGTAGATACGGCCCTTGCCCAAAGTCCACTTTTCCTTTGTAGTATATCACCAACTATGCAATTCTTACCTGATGCTGGACTTAGCCCTGCTTTTTGTTGTTTTGTTTTGTTCTACTGTACTAGAAACACTTCTTCATGTTTCAGTATTATATAGGAGGGGAAAGAAAACCTCGTTTCTCCTTGCCTGAATGCAGAGCCAACCACCTGTCCATTTCCCACCATGACCATATGTATATAGTTCCACAATAATGCTGCGAAAAAGCAATCCAAAAAGTCACTGGCATACAATAGTAAGTGCTTATAGCTCTTACTGTTAGGTGTAGTGGTCACTTAGGTGGCTCTGCTGATCTCGGCTGAGATTACTTTACTCTGGTATATTTATCCCTGGGTCAGCTGGCTGTTTGCAGATTTGGGAAGCCCTTGCTGGGAAAACTCAGGTCACTTGGCTCTACTCTGAATGTTCTCCTGGCAATGGTGGAACATAAGAGAGCCATCAGAAACCTCCAATGCCTCTTGAGGCCGAGGCTTAGAACTGGCATACCATTCATCACTACACACCACCTACTGGCCGAAACCAAAGTCACAAGGCCAGGCCAGACTCAAAGGGTGAAGACTCTGCCTCTTTAGTGAAAAGAACTGAAAATGGCATGGATACAGGATACAGGGAGAGGTGGAAAACTGGCCATCCTTCAATCTACCACACTTATCTACTCTGTCTTCAGCTCACTCAGTCTAAATATCAGTGACCGTGACTCCTTAGCCTCTCACATCTTCTCCCTATCACAATGTTTGGCCACAAGTCCCTTCGGAAGAGAGTGCTATTTTTGCCCCAACACTTTAGCATTCAGGAAAGGGCCCAAGAAGGCAGCCGGCCTTCTGGTCGGGGTAAGGAGAAAGAACTACTAAACAGCTGTTTAAAAATTTCCCAGCAGGGAGGGCAGGGAAGAAAGAGAACAGAGGCACCATGGTAGACCACGGAGACACGGCTATGACTCAGGGAAGAGTGACTGTTAAGAGAACCACATTCCACATCTCTGCTGCCAGTGAGTCAGGAACATAGAAAAATAAAGGCTGGGACTTACAGAGTAACACTTGATAGAGGTACGACCTTCCCCATGTCGGTATGTATAAAGCAGGGCAAGTCTCAATTAAAGGTTTTGCCATCATTAGCTGCCTGAACGTGGGCCAGCTCTATATCTCTTAGGACACTGACCAAACCAAGGGATTAGATGGCTCTCAGGGAACCTTCCAGCACCAACATTCTATGGTTATGGGTTTTGTTACTAAGTTAAACTTTCTTCACAGATATTCATTCTTCAGGTCAACTTGTAGTATGACTGCTCACAAATTTAAAAATCATAAGGAACACTGCCAACAACATAACCATAAACCCAAACTCTCGAGATGGGTATTCTACCACCTTAGATGATCAAAAGCTGACAAAGGATTATTATTCTGTCAATGTACCTTCATGTGAAGGGAACCAAATGCGTCGTTTTTAAGGGCAGTGCAGATTCACCTGTGATTGAAGACTCAGCTCTATTTCAGCAATAACATCTTTGAATTTTCTCACATTAAAAGCTACTATTATTTCCCCTGTTTCATTCTTTAAAAATTAAAAATTTTCTGAATAGGTAATATGCATACACAGCACTAAACTCATAAGTTACAAAATAATATAAAGTAAAAAGTAAGTTTCCATATTCCTAAGGTATCAATTACGCTCCTCAGTGATATCACAGTTACTAGTGCCCTATATATAAGAAGTGCAAGCATTTGTGTACCAATGTGTGTGCACACAGGCACACAAGCATACACATACACTATTCTTTTGAAACTAATAAACAGTATTATACTAAAAACATTTTTTGCACCTTGCTTTTTTCCCTCTTGATGGTATATCTCAGGCATTATTCTACAAAGAGCTGCCTTGTCTTTGAGAAGACTTTATCATATTCTGCTATACAGATATTCTATTATTTATCCAGCTCCCATTAATAAATATTTAGGTTGCAGTCAGTATTTGATATTTCAAACAATGCTACTATTAGTAACCTTGTGCACAGGCTATTTTGCACAGAAGCAGGCCTATCTGTAGGATAAATTCCTGCAACCTGTGGACAACTGTGTATTTGTAACTGAGACAGCTAAAGCCAAACACTTTCCAGAGACACTAGACAGGGGGTTGGCAAACTACGATCCACAGGCCAAATCCAGCCCATGAACTAAAGTGTTTCTGCATTTTAAAGAGTTGTTTTATTTTGTTTTTTTTTTTAAGAAAAGAAGGGGGGAGGGAATAATTTGTGACAGAGACCTCATGTGACCCATAAACTTAAAGCATTTATATCTGTTCCTTTACAGCAAACATTTGCTGACCCCTCCACTAGGCCTGTTTACACTCCCACTAGCAATGTATGACACAGTGTTTCTGCAGTATTTCAGTTCTAATCTTTGTTCAAATTAAGATTTAAAGTACTGCTTCCAGTTTTGTTTCAGTTGAAGAAAACCTGTAATATATATTACTGGTACTATGATTTTTCCAGGTAAACACAGCTTGTTTCAGGATGCAAACATAAGTTGACACTTGAGTTTCTCACCTCACAGGAACAAGTGGCAGGAAAAGGTGAGACTCCCCAGCTGTTAGAACTCAAAGGGACTTTAAAGGTTATTTGGTCTGGGCATTATGGATTTTGTATACCATTAGTTTTAAAATAATCTAAAGGATTAAAACAAAGTTACCAACTTTTATTTTACCAAGTAAAATCACTAAAAAACAATCCGACCACCATCTACTTTCACCATCAGTTCATAAAAGAAAGGAATTTAACATCACAAGAATTAGGACATGCCTGACCTTAGAATTTAGGAGAATCATCAAATTGAGTAGACTTAGTTTCATGACAAGTCAACAACCATTGCCATTTTCTTTCTGCCAATTTTGTTTCAGACTGAGGAAAAGTCTACGTCAAAGCCATGCCTGGGAACCAACCTCATTGTTTTCTAAACAATCTAAACCCCCCACATCCAAGTGACATGCCCCAGATTCAATTCTGGCGATAAGCCATTCATTTGGGGCAGATTCAGGACTAGATCCAAGACTTCTGCCTCCCAGTCTCACATCTCTCCCTCAAACCACAAGTCCTTATGTGCCCAGAATCACAAGATTAACAGCAAAACTGGTCCAACCAACACCCACCCAGCCCATGTTCTACCTTCCCCATCTCACTGCCCTTAGCTCTTAGCTCATCCAAAATATGTTTTGTCCTCTCCCTTGGGTGAGAGAAAATAAAATTTTTTAAAAAAATTTTTCTAAGAGCTGGAGAATTCTAAATTCATGCAGGCTAAACAACAATCATCAGATATTCTAAATGTGCCTTTTCCCCACAATCCTTATGATTAGCCTCCACCTCACATTCCTTCTTTTTTTCTGCCAGAGCCTGCCTTTTCTATAGTGCCCATGGTGGAGAGGGAATGGGGCTCCAGGAATATATGCATGAATTTTTATAGGTACTATGTAGTATATAATCGCGAATGTCTGATACAGTATGTTTTTATATGTGGTCAAACTTGACTGGGGCTAAGGGATGCTCAGATAGCTGGTAAAATATTATTTAAGTGTGTCTGTGGAGATTAGTATTTGAACCGATGAAGTGAGTAAAGCCGAGGGCTGTCCCAGTGGGTGGGCACATCCAATCAGTTGAGGGCCTGAAAAGGAAAGCAGAGGAAGGGCAAAATGGTTCCCTCTGCTGAACTGAGACATTCACCTTCTCTTGCTCTTGGACATCACAGCAGCATTTCTGGTTCTCTGGATTTCAGACTTAAATTCAGGACTTAGACCATCAGCTGATTCTGAGGCCTTCAGACTCAGACTAAGTTACACCATGGCTTTCCTAGTTGCAGATAGTAGACTATGGGACTTCTCAGCCTCTACAACCACATGAACTAACTCCTGTAATACATCACCTTACATATACATACCCTACTGGCCTGTTGCTCCGGAGAACCCTGACTAAGACATCAGCCTCCTCTGAATGTTAGAGCCAAGGAAACTACTGGCCTTAAATATGAAGTGAGAGAAACACTCCTTCTATATCAGATGTAAGCCCTTGCCTTCCTCTGCCCTCACTAGTACTCTTCCATTCAATTTTCAGCTCTCTCCTGTATGCCAAGCACTGTCGCTTGCCCCTGGAATGCTCACCCACAACACACAGGAGTTAATCTCATTTTGTACCACCTGCCATGTGGGTGCAACACTTCTTCTGACACAGATATATCATGTCACTTAGACACCCAGGCTCTGGTCTGTGCTTACTGGACTTTGTTGTCTCCAGCTAGCTCTTCAGCTAAAGGTAAACAATGCTACAAAACTTCTGGCAGTACTTCCATAATTATAAGAAGAATGCATTTGAGAGCAGTCAGCATTGATTATAACTGTAATAAGTACTGGCTCGATACATTTATTTTCAATTAAGACCTTAGCTTTCACACTGCAGGGCTTCAGTAGAAGTCCTAATCCTGAGAGAAGGTCACTGAGAATGTCTAATACCTTTTTTAGTGAACCGAACAGCAGACTTCTGCTGCCATTCCAGGTTTCTTTCCTTTGTCCCTGGCTTACATCATTCCTATACACAGCTGAAGATTTTTTCCTTGCAACAGCACATTACTCCTCCCTCCATTAATTACTACCTCAGTTTGTTTTTTCTTTATAAAGCTTTTTAAAAGGACTAGTAATTCAAGAGAGAAGCTAAGTAGTCGATGGAATTTTTTGTTTCTCATAATAGGCTGTGGTCAAAATCATGCAAATTCTCACTAGGATACCAAGAAATGACACATACACCCCAAGGAGGTTCAACACAGAAAAAGGGGATGTGATCTTTCTCTCTGCCAATACTTCATGCTTCCCTCAAAATGACCTCTTCAGGTTCTGGCTTCAGGCTCTGGATAACATCAGGCCTCTATCAATCAGCTCCATCATGCAGATGTGACTTATTTATCCCTCAGAACAACAGGATGTTGGCTAATTTAGATTTGATGATTGGAGATAAATGAGGCCAGCCATAGAAACTGCGTGCCTCCTTTTGGTGGGGGCGGAGGGGGGGTTAAAGCACTATCTTGCCACTACACCAAGGTATTAGCTTCCTGGCTTATAGGTGACATCTCCAAGTCATCTCCCATTAAAGAGATAAGCAGGAGATGGCATGGTTCAAAAAGTCATGATGGTAGAGGTGGGAGATGGCATAGAGATCATCAAGAAAAGGAGTGAGTTACATGCACACATTGAAAGAATGGTGAATAAAACAGGACAGATATGTACACATAAATGTAGTAAATTCCCACCTGTCAAGGTTAGTGACATGCCATATGGTTAGTGTCTTTCTCAAAATTTCGTTCATTCATCTATCAACTCATTCAGTGAATAGTTATTGAATACTTACTGGGTGTCAGGTATGAGTACTAAGCTTGGGGAATATAAGTATCACCTCATGTAGCTTATAGCTAGGGTTTACTGTCTAATCAATAAACAAAATTACAACTACCTACCCTTTAAAAAAACAGGGAGAGGTTTTTTTTGTTTGTTTTGTTTTGTTTTTAACACATTGATATTCTAGACACTTGAGAATTGCCATATATACTATAAATGGATTCTCAATTTACAAATAAGTAGACTTACCTAGAAGTAGTTTACTTACAAACAAGTAAGTCAAAATAATGGTTCTGTTCATTCAGAAAATTTATTGAGGACCAGCTATGTGCTAATCACTGTATTAAAATCTGGGTTACAAAATGACTGACAAAATTTCTGTCTTTAATGAGCTCACAATCTAAGTGAAAATATAAAAAAAAAAATTAACAAAGAGCTTCAAAATAGGTGACAAAGCTGAAAGAATAGGTAATAAGGGTTGGAAAAAGAGCAGCACTTAAGACTTTCAACTGAGTTTTGAAGAATGAGTAAGGCCATGCCAGGCGGGCAGGCAAAGGGTTGGGGAGTTCATTTTAGATTGAGGGAACAGCATGTACATTCCCATCTGAAAATAGTGCCTTCAGGGCGAGCAGAGCATGCATCTGGGCAGCAGCCAACGATAAGCCTAGATAGGGAAACAAGCCATGTCTTAAGGGCTCTGTATGCCCTGGCAATGTAGTTGAATTTTATCTTACAAGCAATGGAAAGCTTCTGCTTCATTTGAACATGATTAGATTAAATCATTAGATTTGCCTGCTGAAATGTTACTCAGGCTGCCATAATATACATTTTACACATTTCTGAAGGCGTGCCTAAAGGTGTAAAGACTGGATGATGAGAGAATGGTCCAGGGAAGCAACAATAGTGAAGTGGCAGAAAGATAATAATCATCATTTGTTCTTTCTAATTTGACCCCAAATTAAAGGGAGTTTAAATGGAAGTGAAAGAAACATGTCTAAAAAGAAGTCATACATTACAACTCAGTCAAGCCTCTTTATTGAAAAGCCTAGGATCATATTACAAGAGGAATAAAACCACTTGTGCCTTTTGATTTAGTAATTCCCAAGGGATTCCCAAGAAAATCTAGAGAGAGAAAAATAACTTTGTTCAAAGATGTTTTTAACTATGTCATTCAACCAACAAATAAAAATAATCCAAAAGTCTAAAAATAAGGGATGGTTTAAGCCAAATGTCATCTATTAACATGACTAAATACTACGTAAATATTAAAATAACTGTAGCCAAAGATGGGATGTGTATGGAGGTGAAAACAGACTCAAACAGGCTTTACACAATGACTATAACCATATGTGAGGAGTTCTACTAGACAAAGATGGGCACATAAAAGCCCAGAAGAGGACCTGCCCAATCTAGAGCCAACACATAAACACACACCGGACATTAAAATCAGTGGCAGAACTCAGGTATAAATCTTAAAGATTACAAACACATAGGTTTTCATTTTGTTAGATTATCCTAAATGTGAAAACAGAAACCATAAAAACTTACATGAAAAATACTAAAATTTCCAAGAATATTTGTATGGTGCCCCCTAATAATCTTTGGGCCCTAGTTTGGAATCAAAGATCTAAAAGTAGGAGGGTGGTGGTAGAAGGGAGAGAAGACAAAGACTCAACCAACAATATAAGCCCCTGATTAGGACTGAAAGAAAGAGTCAGAGAGATGTCACAGATTGAAGACTCAGCATCTGGGAGATGGTAGGGAGGCTCCCTGAAATAAGAACCCCAAGAAGATGATCAGGTTTGAGAGTAAAAGGTAGGTTCCATTTTTGACATACTGAGTTTGAGGACCTTTTAGGAGAAGAAAGGTATTCAGGACTTTGCTGGAAATTTCTCTCTGAAGGTTTAGAGCCATAGGGTGGAGACTTAGCATCCAAAGTCATCTTCTGGAGAGAGCTAACACTAGAAATGGATGCTGAACAATAGGTATGAGACTATCTAACATTAGTAAACATAGAAGATATATATCCCTTTTAGTCACTCAAACATGTGTTAAGCATTTACTTACTTTCATAGTATCTCCATCAAATTGATAAAATAATAAATGAAATAAATAATAAATAATAAATTATAATACATAGATTATGAAATAAAGTAGCAGTCCCCAACCATAGGGACTGGTGCACCTATGGTAATCTAATGCCTGATGATCTGAGGTGGAGCTGAAGCAGTGATGTTGTGTTGGGGGAGCGGCTGCAAATACAGATGAAGCTTCATTCTCTTACCCACCACTCACCAAATGCTGTGCAGCCCAATTCCTAACAGGCCACGGACTGGTACCAGTCTGTGGCTCGGGGGTTAAGACCCCTGAATTAAAGGACCAGGCCACACACAGAGTAGATATATTGATCTCATTATTTTTCCATGGGAAAAATTCTTTTATAATGAATATAATTTGGAAATATGATTTGCTTAATATAACGAACATGAAAGCTAGCTTTTTCTGAAGTAATATAGTCATAACCATCTCCTACCAGGACTGTGAACTTCTGATATAAAGACTATGAGGCCACATCTCATGTAAATTTATAACAAATATCAGGAAAATATAGATAATATTTATGGAAGGGAATACTTTGTACGGCTCCTCAACACTAGAAAGCTTCAATGTACTACTAGAGAGCATTTGTGTGTATATACTACTGAGTACTGCTGAAAACAATCTGTCTGGGCTGCTCAAGTGGAGGTGGATGCTTCGCTCAGTTGAAATCTACAATTACTCACATGTAAATTAGTGGCAATGCAGAAAATGTGATAAATGCCAAATCAATTTATCTTTTTAGTACTACTGAGACTCTTTTTGTGTCTGTGATCTATATGTGCCAACATCACAATTGTACTATTTCCAGAAATAACTGGAAAAAAACCATTTTCGACAATGAGTTTTGAGTAGCGAAACTGGAAAGGACATTGTCAACCTGCTGTACATTCACAGTATGCTGAATCTCACGCTCTTTTGCAAACATGCTTCAACGCACAGAAGAGAGTGAAAATGACACTGTAAACCTCTGGACTGCACAGGGGAGCTGACAGAGAGGGAACACAATGGGCTCATTCACTCGGTTGTACATCAAAGCACCAATCCTCCCTCTTTTGCTACTTGCTGCACCAGACACATCTAAGAAAGTGAAGTGAAGACAATTCTTGTTCTTCCTGACCTTATCTCGTCCTAGTCCCCGACTGTCTTTGAAAACAAATGGCATGAACTTTTAGGGGGAAATTCCAAGCTAGCATTAAGAGGGAAGTACTTGGTTTTCTTAAATCCATCAACTGAGGCTTATGAACAAAATGGAGTTTCCCAAACATATCATAATTACCAGGGAAATCTGTTAAAAATATAGACTTCTAGGTTTGCTCAGAGAAATTCTGATTCAGTAAGACTGTGATGAGACTGGAAATCTGTATTTTCCTGGAGCTCCACTCCCACTACTTCCACAAATGATTCTAAAAATCAGTCAGGTTTGTGAACTATGAACAAAGAACTGCATTCAGACTTAACAAATAACAGTAATAGTTTCATATGGACAGCACTTTAGAATTTACAAAAAGCACCTTCACATACACTATTTCTTCCCCATTTCACAGTAGGAAAATTGAGGCTGAGCGCGGTGCAACACCACAAGCCTGTGTGTGTCAGACCTTAGTTCAGATGCCACAGTATATAATGTTGTCTTCAGCGAACCACTATTTGAGCGCCAAGTTTCTGAGCAGTGGTGAACTCTAACTTGCTCCTGGGTCTCATTCAGAGTATCTATGCAACTGACCAACTAATAACTGGTATGCTTGAACAATTCGTTCACCTGTCCACAGTTCGGAAAGACCATCTGCATCCCAACTAACCACTTTTCACTACATAAACACTGAAGAATACCTATTCAAATGGAACTTTAATAAACTTGCAGAATACACAGCTTGTAATATTCTAATGTAATTTCATTTTATAACTTATAATGAGCAATTATCCAAAGATAAAGAAACAAATATATTCTCCTCTGCAAAGGAAGTAATGACATTCTGCTGAATGATAACTGATTTATTTTTAATTCAATGCATAATTCTAAGTTTCTAATTAATGTAACTTACCAGGATCCCAAAGAATAGGAACACAATCCCTTGAAATTAAGAAAGGGTACCATGAATATCAAATTAAAATAGGTAGGGGTATGTGTGGGTGTATGAGGAGGCAACAAGTGAGGCAGGCAGGAAACTGAAATATCTTTGTTTGGGATGGGTTTCCGGTTTTCTGTCCATGTAGTTCTGTATAACACATTGAGTATGAGGATGGGCTGTGACAGTAAAGGTCATTTACATACAGGAAAATTATAGACATAACTGTAACACAGGAGAATCTCTAATGCTACCAGTAAATTATGGCCCACAAGCCAAATCCAGCAACCTATTAAGAATAATTTGAACATTTTTAAATGATTGAAAATAAATTGGAAGAATAATATTTTATGACATGTGAAAATTATATAAAATTCATATTTCAATGTCCATAAAATTTTACTGGGACACACAGCCACACTTATTTTATGTATTGTCTATGGCTGTCTTCACATTATAATGGCAGAGTTAAGTAGTTGTGACAAGAGTCTATACGACCCACAAAGCCTAATATTTTTACTATCTGATCCTCAGAGAAATAGTCTGTCGACCCCTGCTTTAGGAGAGGAATTGGTCAGGTTGCTTCCTGAAAACTGACTCTGACCTAGCCTTTGTTTACTGAATAGGAAATAAAATATTGAACTTAAAATTATCTCAAATATACTTTCTTTGATATTGAGCTGAAAAGTTACCTCCGCCTGAGTGTTCCAATGTTGAATTGAGATGATTCCTGTGGTTTCCTGATCCGAGAGTTGGGGCAGGGAAGAGTTTCTACACATTTGATTCCACTATTACAATGGCGAATGCATAAAGGGAGGTAGCTGAGCACACTAACCCGGCAGAGCACTCTGCATGGGCTGCGTATGAGCCTGCCTTTTATTGAGGATAGCTCGCCCCTGTCAACAAATATCTCGTCTGTTGCCATTTCCCCAGCGTTAATATATTACAAAATCAGATACACAGCATGTAAAGCATTATTCAAAATAGAAAGGCAGGAGCAGCTGTCCTCCCCTCCCCCCTTTTACAGAAGACAGCAGGGTGGCCTTTCACAGTCCACATAATTGCAGTCCATTATCAGCAGCCTAATTTCTTCCATCTCTGAAGGCAATACAAATTATAAAGCATTTGCTATTGTTACACCAGTCAGCTAATTCTATTGTCAGAACATTTCAAACTCCGTAATTTCAACTGGAAAAAGTGGAGAGCCTCACTCCTTTGAACTGCCTGTTAGACTATTACACATCTCAGCTTGCTTGCGGGTAGGAATAAGAAAATATCCTCTGGTCTATTCTAATCCCTGCAGGTCAGCCTGTGGCCTGTGGACCACAGCCCTTTAGAAGCCTCACCTGGAGTAGTGAACACCACTTTGGCTCATGCCAGGGTGCTTCCAGATCCTCCTGGGGGATGGGGGAAAAAAATATTCTCCATTAGGAAATTAATGTTTATAAGTACCCTGGAAAGCCCAATAATAAGCATAATGGTTTAGAATATAAGTAACCAGAGTGGTTTATTATTAACATTGAAAGTACATATTTTAATTTGTGGCTTTATTACACACATTGTTAGTTCAACTCTTTTTGTAAGTTTTTTGATGTTGTGTTTTTGTTTGGCTAATGCTGTGTATTGGTTCAATTCAAGGTATTTCACTCACATCTAAAAAACACCTAAAATAGCACTCTTTCCCAGTGTTTTTACCCAAACCTTTTGCAAATGACACTTTCCAGTTTATAACATACCTAGTCTTTAGATCCAATGTAATAAAGGTGCACTTATGACGAAGAACTCCATGATCTTACTTTCCTGTTAAAAACTGAAATATGCTTTAACAAGCCATTACACTAGTCTGTATTCCTACTCTTCCAGTTATTTGTGGGATATGCATAGATAGGACATTTCACTTCTCTGTACCCCAGTTTCCCTGTTAAATGGGGTTAATATTTTAAATAATGGTTTTGACTCAGCAAATTTACTATGGGTGAATTATACACTTAACATTGGTCAGTTTTATAATATGTAAATATTTCCTCAGTAAAGCTGATAAAAATTAATTTAAAAAATTGTAGTTGAGGAAGGAAGTTATGGACAAGAAACCATCGATGAATAAAGATGGAAGAAAGCAGGGGAAGGCTAGAGTAATCAGATCAAGCTTGAGAGAATACACAGAACTTTAACATTACGTTCAGGGTTCATGTCCTACTTTAAACCATCTTCCTAGATTCCCCTGACAACACAATTGCTCTTTCTTGTCCCTTGAAGTTAATGATGATCTTTTCTAGGCTGTATTTTGGGTATGCTTCTGTTAATATAATCATCATATTGCATGGTAACTATTTGTTAAAAAGTCTGGCCCTCACTAAACAGTTCCTGGTACTCAGAAGTTGTATATTTTGGCAGTCCTAGTCCCTAATTCAGCCCAAGAGCTCAAGAATGTTAGATGAATAAAAGAAATAATAAATATTGCTATGGCAAAAAGGAAAAAAATATATATGTTTTCAAAGAGTCAATGAAAAATATGGTTTCAAAGAATCAAATTCCTGAGCATAATGCCTTACACATAGCAATCATTGAGTGAATGGTGGTTCTTCCTATTATTAACTAAAAATGCCAAGAATTATACTACAGGAAGAAGTCTATTTTGAAGTAACACTGGCCTACAAAATAAAGATGTTAAAAGATGCATGGAAGACCTAATTTTAGATGACCCCCTGTCCTATTTCCAAGGCTTAAGGGCCCAGATATTGGCCAGACTTCAAAAGGCCTCACAGAGCTATCTACAACTTAAGATCAGAACCCACCAAAGTCACAATTAACAGCAATCCCATTCTCACAAAACCCTAAACTTGCAGGCTGTAGCCATTTTGTTGGTTGTGCAGAAGATTCATTCTTCAAGTTTCTAGTCTGAAAGAAAAGGAACAAAAGGCAAGAGAGCAAGGGAGAGTGGGACCAAGAGACAGTGCTCCAGACGGCCTCCTCTTCCTTTCCCCAAAGGTAAAACACTGTCCAGCATGTCAGGAAACTGCTGGGCTATTTATTTAGCTGGTACCAGATGAGATTCCTTCAGTCATTCAATAGATATTTATTGAGTCCCTACTATGGGCCTGCCACTGTTCTAGGCAGTAGATATGGCCATGAATAAAACATTTAAACATATTCAAAATGAAATGGGGTGATCCTACTTGATGTCAAGACTTACTATAAATAATAACTAAAATCTGAATAAAGAGCCCATAGACATCCACATATCAAAACTTGATATATGACAAAGGTGGTAATACACATTAGTGGGGAAAGGATGAGTATTCAATAAGTTTTGCTGGAATAATTGATTATATGGAGGAAAGACTGAATCCCTACCTCACTTAATACACTAAATCTAATTCCAAGTGATTAATGGTCTAAATATTAAAGGTAAAACTTAAACTCTTATTAGAAAACATAGGTAAATATCTTTAGTCTTCAGACATGGAAGGATTCCTTATGAAACACACCATAAAGTAATGAACAGATAACCTCATATACATTAAAATTCATCAAAAATATTAGATTAAAAAAAGATAAACTGTAAAAATATACTTGCAACTAAGTAAGAAAAAAATGATCCAAAAGACAAATGGATAAAAGATATGAACAGATAATCATAGAAGAGGAAACTCAAAGGGCTGATTTATACATAAAATTATATATGTTCAACCATACTACTAAACAGGGAACCATAAACTAAAACCATAATGAGATAATATTTCAAATTTCAGATTTGCAAAAATATTTTAAGTCTGACAGTACCAAGTGTTTGGAAAAAATATAGGCCATTCATAGACTTCTGATAAGTCTCTTTGAAGAAGAGTATGACAATATCTAGAACTGACAGTATGTTTAATCCTACAGCCCCACTACTCCACCCTTTAGGGCCCTAGCACTCACAAACAAGTAGATATAGAAAACCATAGCAGCACTGTTTTTGAAACAACCTAAATACAGAGCAAAAGAGAAAGGATAATTTAATTATGTAGTATTCCAATACATAAATATACTTACCTTTAAAAATACATGATCAGCTATCGATATCAAATAGATGAATCTCATGTACATTATATTGAGCAAAAAAAGCAAATTACAGCATACATACATTCATATACATGTACATGTACATGATAAATAAAGTCTAAAGAACATGCAAAATAATAGCATATATTACTTACGGATAAAAGCATATATAATAAAAGCATTCAAGTACATAGGTATGCTAAATTCAGAACAGAAGTTACCTATGGTCAGAAAGACCATATTGCTTTTTTTTTTTTTTTTGCAGTAGAGTCTTTTAGTGAGATATAATTTACATATAATTAAACATATCTTAATTGTACAGTCCAATGAGCTTGACCAATGTATTCATTCACCCATATAACACCACACCCATATCAAGAACCCTTTCCATCATTCCGAAAGATTCTCTCATGCCCCTTCCTAGTCAGTCCCTATCAGCAAACACTGTTTTGATTTTTAGCACCATAACTTACTTTTTCCTGTTCTAGAATTTCATATAAATGGAATCATACAGTATGTACACTTTTTTGTCTAGCTTGAGATTCATCCATGTTCATGCATGTACAGTGGTCTATTCCTTTTTATGGCTGAGAAGTATTCCATTTCATAAATATACTACAGTCTATCTTACTAATTTTTTAATTTGTGGTAGATACCAATGTATTGTTCTTTATACCTTTTTTTATACATTAAATATTTCCTTTGCAAAAAAGTGTAGGTCACTGAGTGCTAGAGATTCTCTAGGATACATACTAAGGGCTGGCTTGTGGATATGCATATTGTCAGCTCTACTAGATATTGCATACTCCAGTTTCTGACCATAGATCTATAAAATCAGCAACTTAGGTGTTGCTCAGAAATCTGCACTTTTAAAAGCTCCCCAGGTGATTTTTGTGTGTTTTTGTGAACCACTGTTTATAAATATATTGTTAGTGATGTTCTATAACTCCAATGGCTTCGATTACTATTACTATATGCCAATAACTCAGAAATTTGTATCTTTAAGTAAAACTTTCTTCTAAGCTACATGCCTTAATAATCATCTGCTCTGGATAGCTCTATTCCAATGACTCACAGGTGACTCAGACTCAATGTGTACGAAAAAGAAGCAATTTCCCCAAGCTCCATGCCTTGGTGTTTCCTCCAGAGTTTTATATCTCAGGTCATAGCACCACCATACACCTGGTTTCACGAAGCCAGAAACCTGAGACTCTTGTCATTCTTAACTCCTCCCCTCCCTTATCCTCCACATCCTATCAGTCACCAAGTCCTACTGATTCTGCTGCTAAATATCTCATAAATAGAATCTATCTCCTCATCTCCTTTACCATCCGCTAGACCAGGTCATCTAGATTACTGTAACAGCCTCCTAACCAGTCTTCCTACCTTCAGTCTTGTCTCTCCGTTCCATTTTCTACCTTGTGGCCAAAGGGTCCTTCTGAAACAAATATCTGGTTTTCAAAGGTCTGCTTAGACCCTCTCAATGGCTTTTCATTGCCCTTAGGACACTTCTCAGACTTACAGAGGTTTTCATGATCTGCCCTATCCCCACCTTTCCAACCTCAACCACTGCCAGTACTCCCCTGCACTCTATTCATTCAGCTGCTCTGAATGCATCTCGCTTCCTTATATGTGCCGTTCTTCACTCTCCTTTTGCAAACGCTGTTCATTCCAGCTGGAATGTGATCGTCCTCTCTTTCCCTGACTGCCCTTGCTCGCCCTTCAACTCTTAGTTTTATGAAACCCCCTTTATGGAAGGCTTTACGAAACCACCAGACTAGGTTAGGAACTCCACCTAAGATCCCCTCGCAACTTATTCTTCCTTTGTAACATTATACCACAATTTACAGAACAACTAAACTATCTTCTCAGATAGACTACAAAACTGATGAAGAAATTAGGCCATGCAGAGCCTACTCACTCACAATGAATCCACGGTGCATAGTATGAAGTTCATTTTAAATATGTATTTAATGAGTATTATCACATTACATTTAGTCTACAAAGAAATGAAACTTGAAGATATGTACAATTCGAAATTAAGAAAGTTATTTATTATCTGCTGTGTTTAGGTTTTATTCTCTGGCCGCTCTGGCAAACGTCTGCCACCACAGCAGCAGTCCATCAAAAGGAGCAAGAGGCGGCAAGACTCAGAACTAACCAGCTTGATTTTCAAACCTTAAAAAAAAAGCCCCATGTATTTTCAAGTATCACACCTCAGTTGCAAGGAAGGCACAACGCATGAAATCTTGTTAGGATTACAATGATTGAAGTGGAAAGGTTTTTGGCAGAAGGACCGCATGTTTATACTTTTTTGTGTTGGCATTTACATCTAAGGTATAGCTGGGCATACTCAGCTGCTGCCAAGAATGAAAGCCGCATGCGAGTTCAGCAGCAATTTATCTAGAGCAGAAGCTCTCAATTTTAAACCTCTGACCTCCATCCCATTTTTTTTTTTTTGGTAGTGAAAACATTAAGAATACAGACTGTGGTGCCAGAATGCCTGATTTAAAATCTCTGCTACATCATTTATTAGCTGTGGTATGCTAGGCAAATTACTTAGCCATTCAGGGTCTTGCTTCCTCACTTGAACATACGAGTAAAATAGCATTTACTTCATAGGTGTGCTGTGAGGATTAAATGAGTTAATTACATTTAAGGTACTTAGAGTAAGGGATCAGTAAACATTAGACATATCTAGGGGCATAGGAAGAGGTCTGGAGAAAAATGATTGTGAAACAGAACAGAAAACAGAAGCAAAAGTAATCTGCTATGTAATAATTGAGCACTTTGAACAGATTATCATCCAGACCTCAGAAAAACCCTTCAATGCAGGTTAACCAGTCCAGGTCACAGAGCTAGTAAATTGCTGAGCAGGATATGAATACAAGCAATTTGTCCTGAATCACTAAGAAATGATGTCTACTACCTTTGCATCTGCCCCCTGGGGACTGGAAATCCTGAATTATAAAGGAGAAAGTGAAGAAAAAAGTGTTAAGACATGGAAAGGAAGAAAGAATAAACAAAATAAGGCCAGAATCATTGTTTTGTCAATTTAAAACAGGTTTCCCTTTACCATCCCTCCACAGACAACAGAGTCCACTGCCTGTGCAGACACTGTAATTCAGTAGGCCAGGCTGAAATCAAAATCACTGTTAAAAACTTCAACAGATTGACAGATCCTTCTCAATCTAATAAGATCCAAATGTGAAATGAAAATGAGGGACACAAAATGTGAGGGCAGGCAGGAGGGCAGTGGATGGGAGTATTTGGGACACAGAAATCATACCTCTGTCTAGAGTGGCAAGTGAAGCCGAGATGCTACGTAGTTAGAGAGACAAAGGATTCTAGTTCTTGTTAGGCCTGTAGCATCAGAAAAATGCCTTGATATCTCTGAGCATCATTTTTTCGTCAAGAACATCTGCCTCTCCACAGATAACATCTGCCTTCCCATGCATAAATCACTCAGGTACAGTTAGGAAGAAAGAGGAAAACAAGCACACTCGCACGCCGGCAGTGGGGTGTAAAATGAGGACAACTTGGCAATGTTTCTCTCTTTTCAATTTAACGAACTTACAATGTGCCAGGCATTATACCAGTCACTTTATAAATATTAACTTATTCAATTTTCATGGTAGATTGTTAGCTAAATGTCAGCAGTGATCCCCTGACTGTATCCCTGTCCTTGAAGAGTCCCCTCCCACACAGACTCTGAGCTTGGCCATGATATTTGCTTTGATCAATGGGATGACAGCAAATGTGACAGAGTTCTGAAAAAGGCTTATGCTTTGGGGTTTGCTGTCTCTTGCTGCTCTTTGGAACCCTGAGATCACCAAATGAAGAAACCTGCACTAGACTGGAGTATGAGAGGTCACATGCCATCCCAAATGAGGTCTCTGTAGACCAAGTCATCTGTCAACTACCAGATATGTGAATGAGGCCATCCTAGATCTCCCAGCTATCAGCTGACTTACCAGGTAATTACGGAAGCATGAGACAATCCAGCAGAGCTCAGGAGGACTGGTCCAAACTAGAAGAACTCCCAGCCAACCTACAGACTCATGAGCTAAATAAAAGTTACAGTTTTTAAGTCACTAAGTTTTGGGGTGATTTGTTATGAAACACAAACTAATGGATACAATCTTCACAGCAATCCTATTAGGTAGGTTCTATTATTATTGACAACTGAGGCAAAGAGAGGTTAAGTGACTTGCACAATTTTTAAATGGCAGGGTCAATATGCAACCCCCTTGGCAATCTACCTCAAGACTATGCTATACTTGGAGATTTTATATATTACCCCTATACTACACTACTTTACCTAACAAAAGTAAGGATGTTATCACTTGACCCTGAGATCTACTGTAATACAGGTATACTTGTATACATAAAAATCATTGACGTATAAGATTATTCACTGCAGCACTACTGATTATAGCAAAAGACTAAAAACAACCAATTCTAGCATATCCATAAAGGCATCCCATACACAGCCATAAAAAGAACTAGGTAGATCCACAAATACTGAGCTTATGTAGAAGGAAAAAAAAGCAAAGTACACTTGTATGATACATTTACATTTCTGTGTAAAACATTTACACTTATATACTACCATTCACATTTACATTTGTGTGTAAAAAAGAGAAAAAGTATGGATGTACAACTGCTGAATATATATAATTTGTGGGAGGACACAAGAAATTGCTTTAACATCAGTTACTTCTGGGGAAAGGGAATCAGCTGGCTGGGCAACAGAACAGGAAGAACAATTTTCACAGCAAACTTTTTCATCTTTTGAATTTTATATCACATAAATGCATCACCTATTAATTTTAACTTAAAAGGTTGTTATGAAAGTGTAAGGAAGACAATAGACACATGGCACACAGAAAGCAATCAATAAAAAGTAGCTACCTTTATAATTATTTTTCCACTACTGATTTCTAACTCTTTTTAATACAATTTTTTTTTTTTTTAACCAACCTCTGAAACTTCTGGCTCTGCATAGGAAAGCTCGTTTTGGATGCAAAAATAAAGAACAAAACATTAATTAGCCATGTGAAGAGATGAAAGAAGAATCCAGCACATGGCTTCTCTGGTGGTCATGACATGAAGTTCAAAGCACTGGGCGGAGTGGTCGACACCACTCTGGCTTCTTCAGAGAAACCCAATTACCGGGCACCTTCTGTGCACATTCCCTATGCACCTTCTCTCTCATTCATGAACACCTAATGAGAGTAATTATTTTCTATTCTACTAGTTACTGGTCTAAAGTTACTGATCTACAACAATTGAAAGTTGCCGCATGCATCTGTCCGCATGCATGGACAGGAGTGAACAGTTTGTAGGCAGCACAGCATAATGGCAAGAGCCAGGGCTTTGGAGTCAGGCCAACCCACCTATAAACCCCAGCTCCAACATTTAGCTGAGTGCCTTGAGCAACATACTCAACCTTTCTGAGCTTGTTATCACATCTGCAAAATGCTGACAACAATTACTATTTCACAGGAGTCTTGTCAATACACTTATTACCACAGTACCAAGTACACAGCAAATGTACACTAAATGTCAGCTATTATCATTGTGGGCATTCCAACTGAGGCCTGACCACTTCTTTACTCCACCCCATCCCCCCCCTCTCTCTCGCTCTCTCACACACACACACACACACACACACACACACAGACAGATTAGCAACCTAGGGTATACATTAGAGGATTCCTGCCTCTTCCTTCCTCCCACATCAGTAAGTTCAGTTAACTCTATCTCCAAAATACATTCTGTCTCTCCACCTGTCTCCATCACCCCTTCACACAAAAGTGACTCCTTTACTACTACATACCCATTCCATAACCCATTCTATACACAATAGCCAAGTCGACTTCAAAAAGTAAACCAGATTACATCATTCTCGGCACTTAAGCTAAAATCCAAATTTTATTTTACCCTGGCAAACAAGGCCCTGTAGAACCTGCACAGCATTCATCACTATCTAGCATTATTTGTATAATTTTTTACTTCTTTATTGTCTAATTTCTCAACTAGGATGTAGCCTCCAAGAAAAGGTTCTTGGCTGTCATCTCCCCACTGTACTCTTAGCGCTTAAAACATGCATGCATACAGTAGGTGCTTGACACATGTGACTTATGGAGGTGGGGCTGTTTAAAACGCAAATTGCTGAGCTCCAAGTCTCAGAGATTCTGATTTAAGACGTCTGAAGATTGCTCAGATATCTGCATGTCTAGCAAGCAACTGTCTCTTTCATCCTAAAGCAGCTAGTATGCAAATCCCATTTTAAGATACTGGCATACTTCATTTTATTGCACTTCACTAGGGTTGCGTTTTTTTTACAAACCGAAGGCAAGACTCTCTCAGCAAAAAGATTACGACTCACTTTATTGTGATACTTGCTTTACTATAGTGGTCTGAAACCAAACCCACAATATTTCTGAGATATGGCTGTATCCTAGACAACACCCTCCATCTACAAATCTTGATTCTCTTTACTTAGGCCTATAGATCCCATCCCAGCTGGTTTCCTTGGTTACACTGAGGGTAAAAGGTTGCTAACCCTTGAATTTGGAGTTCAAACATGTAACCCTTCCAGTTTCTGTTCCTGTTGACCAACCAATGACAAGCATTAAATTATCTGGTCTGCCTAGCTGGAATCCTGTTCTCTCCAGAAACACCTGAGCAGGTTTGGACTAAATCCAAAAGGTAAGCCAGGTAAATTTCCATGCCAGCTCACTAACAGTCTTTCCAGAGGCAGCTAGGCCAATTCATACTTGTTCTACATCCCCTCCAAATACTACTTCCCTCACACCTCACACACTCATGCAACACACACACACATACACACACCTGCAAAACCACAGGCCAGAGCTCCCTTTAAAGCAATCTAGTGGTTGAGAGGAAGAAATCTTTGAAAGGGCCACTCAGGTGACTAACTAATAGGCACATATGTATACTTTAGTAATAAGGCAACCCGAAAAGTGTGAACCCAGAGAAATTCACAGGCTCTGGTGAGATAGAGTTATTCTGTTTTCCCCATTTCTTCTCAGCCTTGTCTCCAAAAAACACCCAACAGTGTTTCCCTGATGCCTAAACTGTCATTAAGGTTGGCTTAAGAAGGTCAGGAGAAACGTCTACTTGGTTTTCTTAAGTTTCTTCTATTGCCTTTCTACCCTGTAAGTGTTGAGATCCTGCATTTGATTAAAGCAGCCTCCATTCACAAAGTTCCGATCCAAACAACAGCAGCTAGGTAATTTATGAAGTCACCAACACTCATGCAGATTAGGACTGGAAAGATCCAGCTGCCAGGGCCTTCCTGCTGCTATAGTGCTGGCAATAAGCAGCACTAACCTCTCAGGTTCTTCCTTGAGGTGGAATAAAACCTGCAGCTCAGCCTGAAGACTGGAGTTTTTCCACTAAGAGCTCTGGCTGGAGGTGGGCGTGGGAGTGGTGTGAGGGACCCTCACGCTTGCTTAGGAAGCAGCGGCCTCGGAAGACGCCCCCGGCCGATGTGCTGGGCGCCTCCGCCAGGACTGCGCGGTTCGCGTCTGTCTGAAGCGCTCGGCTCGCTCAGGCGAGGGGGCAACTCGAGTTCGCACTCCCTCGCGCCTTCCAAATGCCAGCGAGGGCATTTCTGGAGGACCACCTCCCCGAAACACACACACACACACACACACACACACACACACACACACAACACACACACACACACACACACACCCTCCACCTGTCACCTACTGGACTCGGATGGGAGCCTGCTCTTCTTGGGGTGTGCCGAGGGAGCTCCACACACGCCCCGCTGCAAAGTTCCGGAAGCTCCCGAAGAAGCAGCGAGGCGCGGAGAAATTGAATGCAGCAGCAGCAGCTAAAGGAGCCGAGCGGGCGTAAGGGGCGCCCGCGGCGGAGTGTGCTAGGAATGGCCCCACCTGGCCCCGGGAGGCACGGACCGGAGCCCCGACGTGTCCGCGCCGCCGCAGGGAGCGCGGAGCAGGGACCCCTCAGGCTGGCAGAGACCAGCGGCACCCCGTCTCCCCCCAGGTTGACCGACGGGCGCCCCTACCCCGCCCAGGCTAAGGCCGCGTCCCGGCGAAACCCCGCCTCGCCCCAGCTAGCCCTTCCCGCCCGGCTCCCCAGGGAGGCGCTCCCGCCCGCGACGCGGCCGCGGCCTGGAGCGGGAGCCGCGCACTCTCACGCTCGCGGGCACCTTCGCCACCTGCCCCCTCGCGCCTCTGGGGCCACCGCGCGCGCACTCACCCTCCGCATGGCGCCGGGACCGTCCCGGCCGGGCTAGGCGCGAGGCAGACTGGGTGGGCGGCGGCACCGGGCGGAGGGGGAGAGCCGCGCCGCTCCCGCCTGCACACGCGTGCGCCGCGGCGGGCGAGCGGGCGGTGGCCTCCGCGGGGGCGGAGCGGGGACACGCGGGCGGCGAGGTACCCAGGCCGGCCCCGGCGTGCGGAGCTCTGGGACATCCCCGCCCCAGGGGCCTTCCTACAGCGTTGGGGCGTCCCCACTTTCCCAGGCCGCTTAACCCTTCTCCTCCCGACCCGGAGAGGAGCTGGCCCCCTGTGCCTGCCTTGCGGTCCCCCCAACTCTGAGCTGGAGAACGTTTGACTTGAAGATTGGGGCTGACCTTCCTGGGAACCAAGTTTGAGGAGCAAGAGTGGATTGGTGGAGAACTGAGGTGGGATTTCTCACCTCCTTAGAAGTGCCTATCTTCTCCCTGTTCTTTGGTTAGGAGGATGTCCCTCTAGTACCCATCCTACTCTTTAGAGTCTGCGATTGTCTTTTGGAAGTCCTGAGCATTCATTAACCTTTTGGGGGGGGGGTGAGGGGGTTATGGGGCGGGGGAAGTGAGTTAAGCTCAGGAACTAGAGATGGTCTAGTTGAAGCAGCAGAGGAAGGGGTCTGCACCCCCATACTGCAGAACCCACAGGTCTTTTTATCACCACCCCCCCCCCCGTGTGCAGGCTTCCTCTTCTCAAAAGTCCACCCCACCCCACCCAACTTCTCCAAACAGGGAAAGCCCATCCCAAAAGCTAATGAATACTTCTGGGAAAAAGATGAGGTAGGGGGAATATATTCCTCCTGACCATGAAAACACTGCACACCCCTGAGCCAGGGGAATGTAGTATCCAAATCCTCAAGAACAAGAGCTGGATGGAATGATCTGTGAGGGTCATTTAGAAAGAAACCTGGCCTTCTCTAGTCGGCTTTTACTGCTGAACAAAGTAAATTAAATAGCACGGAATTCAAAGCAGCCTGAATTCGATGCAGAAAAAAAAATATCCCTTGTTTACCAAGAGATCCTTTGAAAAACATACAAGGACATGTGTTTTCAAACCCTACTGTGACAGGTATGCAGGCAGACAGCAATGGGAATGCAAAGGCTTGTGCTGGATAAACACTTCTGACAAATGTTTTGGTTTTTACATTGCCTGACTGCCAGTAATTCTTGCAGATTCCCACATCACCACTGTCAAAGAAATACTGTTATAATTTTCTAACAGTGATGGAGTGTCAGCCACACTGTGGAGACCAAATATTGAACAGACTAAATACCTTTATGATATAATGAATGAAAAACATTGTGTCTGGATTTCTCTTTGATGCCTACCAGCACAGATAGAAGGAGGAATGAATATGTAGAAAAAAAAGTGAAGGAAGGAAATTAATGAAGACTGTTAACCCTATTTTACTTTAACTTATGATTGGCATACAGTGGTTCTTTTCCCTTCCTTAATATAAAACTCTTTAGTTTGATCTTAGATGTTTTGCCTTTGGGGAAACATTTTATTAAGTGTACTCATGCACCATGGGCTTTACCTGTTATCATTTTCAATCTACACAATCCCTATGAAGTGAGTACTATGATTCTATGGTTTTCCAGAAGGAAATACTGAGGCTCAGATAGGTTGGGTAATTTGCTTAAGAGTCACCCAGCTTGTTAGTGGTACTTCCAGGATTTGAACTCAGGTGATCTGACTCCAGGGTCTACTCACTTCATCCCCATGCTTTACTGCCCTCCTGTGCTCTGCTTCATATAAAAGGTACAGCAGTGGAAAGGTGTTGTTCAAAGTAAAAATATGAACTCTTGTCATAGATCAAATTAGTAGCCTTAGCATCTTCGTCTGTAAAATGACAACGTAGACTAAATAGCTGTGCTGAGAACCTGTCCAGAAGTAAAGTTCTTGCTGAATGTATTTGTGTTCAGCATTGTGGGAAAGCTTAGTAATGTCATTGGACTGTGTAATATCTTACCATATCCCCTTGTTTTACATTGCTTATGCTGCTTTCTACAGCACTGCCTCTCTCTCCTCCTTCTAATTAACATTCTTTGCTTTGTGAATGCAATATCTAATCCAATTAATTTTAATTTTTTACTAAACTTGAATAAGACCCCTGGTTTAAGAGGAGCAGTTTCAGTTAAGTAATCGTTAGAGTGATCTTCAAGCATTAGTTAGCTTGAATAATTTTTAAACTCCCTACAGAAAGAGACAATTATTCAACTGTACAAATAAATGACGGTATATCAGATGCTAATGGAACACAGTCATACTGCTTATCAATGGAAATCCTCATGTTTGCAATGCTACCATTAACTAACTTGAAGAATCAATTGAAAAGTGAAATTAGATGAAATCAGATTACCTTTTTTTATCAGGAGAGTGTGAGGAGGAGGGTCTTTATTTTTTCTTATGTTTAAAGGATCTTCAAAGTGTTTCAATAGTGAGTTATAAGCTCTATTTCACCTTCTAAATTCAGGCATATTGTTTCCTTGAAAACCTCCTAATATTTGAGAACAGAGTATATTTTTCCACTTTTTTTAATTGTGTAACAATATTGCCACCAGGTATAAACAGTGATATTTAGCCCTCTTGATCTTAAGGCCAGATTCATAAGTCTCTGTCTTAAATATAGAAAGAAATGTACTAGGATCAGGAGGTCAACCTAACTTCTTTCATTAGTTATTAATATAGATAGGCATTTGATATAAAACTGAGCAAAAATGAACCAATTTATAATTCGCATAAATAGTAAAAGAGAAATGAATAATTTAGTCTACTTTGTGTAAATAAGAAATGTTACCAATTAGCATTACTTCTTACCAGTCTGTCATCTTCCATTTGGAAATGTGTTAGTAATGAAATACTGTTTTTCTTTGTCATGTTCTTAAATTAGAACACGTCAGAAGGCATTTGTTAAATACCTACTACCAAGGCATACATTATTTCTTGAATCAATTTATGTTTTCCTGAACCTTATCAAGAATAATATCAAGGAAACAACGTGGTCTCAACTACATGTATTGGGCACTTTATATGTCTCAGGAACTGTGACAAGCCATTTTACACATATCAGTCTGTTTCATCCTTACAAAACCCTACCAGATAGTTGTCATTATCCCCCATGTGCTAGATTAGGAAGGTAAGATTAATTGAGATTAAATACTTTCTAAAGATCGCATGGGTAATAAGTGGTACAGATATTAGATATTGCATTCACAATGCAAATCTGTCTAACTCCAGAACCTATGAGATTAACCTATGACAGGTAGGTGCTAATGTATCACAGATGCTTCTCTCTCTGGAACTTCTTCAAAGCAGTGGAAATGTGAGTCAAGAATTTTATATCCAGCAAAACTGATTTTCAAATATTTATGCTAGGTTAGAGTGGAGTTAACTAAAACATGGTTCTTGAAGAAGATAACTTCTTAGATTTAAAAAATAATACAAGATTTGAATTAAAAGAGTTAAGCGTAACATCCATGGCCAGGCCAGGCACACAGGTGCTTGAGAAATGGCTTTGCAAATCACTGAAGTCCAGTCACCCGTGTGGTTGGACGTGGGCATTGCTAACAGGGAAAGCCTCCCTGTCAAATCCTTCCTTTTCCTGGAGGCTGGGATCCAGAACCACTGGAAGCCAGTGCCGCAGGGCCCTGTGCCCCTGACATATCCTTCCAAAAAGTGGTTTGGCATAGCAAACTCCAGCATGTGTTCAGGCAGCCGGTCAAAAGTGACCAGTGTTTTGAGGCGATTCGAGTGTGCCGTGTCACCTGGGATAGCACCTTCTGCACAGTCACACCTAAGTTCCTGGCAGTGATTGTGGCAGCCAGTGCTGCAGGCACCTTCTTGGTGCTGCCTCTAAACAAGACGGGCCACATTGACAAGGCCTACTCAACAGTATGTGGACATATGGGACCCGTCCTGGACATCGACTGGTGTCCTCACAATGACGAAGTCATTGCCAGCACCTCAGAGGACTGCACAGTCGCAATATGGCAGATCTCAGAGAATGGGTTGGCCTCCCTGCTGACAGAGACGGTGGTGGTGCTGGAGGGGCTCACCAAGCGAGTGGGCTTCGTTACCTGGCACCCTGATGCCTGCAACCTGCTGCTTAGCACAGGCTGCTGCAATGTAGTACTCACCTGGAATGTGGGCAAGGCAGAGAAGCTGCACTGCCTGGACAGCCTGCACCTCGACCTCATCTACAATGTCAGCTGGAACCGCAATGGCAGCCTCTTCTGCTCCGTGTGCAAGGACAAGGGTGTGTGCATCACTGACCCCCTGCAGGGCATCCTGGAGACCAAGCAGGAGAAGGCTGGAGAGGGGGCCCAGCCCATGCAGGCTGTCTTGCTGGTGAATGACAAGGCATTCACCATAGGCTTCAGCTGCATGAGCGAGCAGAAGCTGGTGCTCTGGGACCCAGAAAACCTTGAGAGACCGATGGCCCTGCAGGAGGTGGACTAAAGCAACAGGGCTGGGCTGCCCTTTTATGACTCTGACACCAATGTGGTCTATGTCTGAAACAAAGGTGATTCCAGCATCCAGTACTTTGAGATCACAGATGAGGCCTACTATATCCACTTCCTGAATGTTCACCAACAAAGAGCCCCAGAGAGGCATGGGCAGCAAGCCCAAGACAGGCCTGGAGGTCAGTAAGTGCAAAATTGCCAGATTCTACAAATTGCATGAGTGTGAGTGTGATACCATTGTCATGACTGTGCCAAGAAAGTCAGACCAGATACTGCCAGACCTGAGGCAACCCTGGAGGCAGAGGAGTGAACAAGCAGATAGGATGCCAACCCTATCTTCATCTCCCTGCAGGATGCCTATGTGCCCAGCAAACAGCCAGACCTGAATGTCAGCTGGGCAATGTGTTATCTGACAGCCAGCCTGCTGTGGCCCCTGGCTCTGCTCACCTAGGGGTCTCCATACCTGCTGCCTCCACCAATAGGGCCACCCCCAGCAGTAGTCTCACCATAGCTGGGGAGGCTGGGAAGCTGGAGGAGGTGATACAGGAGCTGCAGGCACTAAAAGCACTGGTCAAGGAGCAATGGGAGCACATTAGTGCCTGGAGAAGCAGCTGGCCAGCATGGATAGTGGGGATAGTGGGGACACATAGGACCACAGGCCCAGTGGATGCCACTCTCCCCTCAGCTTTTCCTCCTCTTCTGCCCACTTCTCACTCAGCCTCTGCTGGCAGACTACACTGCTGGCTGGCTGCCTCCTGCCCCTTGCTGAGGGCCTCTACGGCAGGCTCAGGGGACAGTCCACACCCTGACTCATCCTGTGGGCCAGACTGAGCCACCACGGCTTTCATCTTTGGTACTTTAAAGGATTTTTGTACCAAGGCAAGCTTATACTGGGGGACTATCTCTCCATCCACCCACCCCCTGCTCCCTCACTGGAGGAGTGGGAGGGATGGGTTCTATATTTTCATTCCAAATAAAATTTACTTTCTAGAAAAAAAAAAGAGTGAAGAATGTTCTTGATAGAGGATAGCAGAATGATCAACAAAATGGAGGTGGTGAGAGTAAAAATGTAATGGCAGAACAAGCCCAAAATGGTCCTAATGAGATACCGAATTGCTTTTTCAGGATAACAGACCAAAACTGCAAGCCATGTGGTCTAAGCATGCACAGAGGAGAAGAGTTTGACCTCCAGTTTCATCCAGAAACAAAGTCTTGTCTTTAACACCATAGAACCAAAGGACTGAAACATAACCAGAACTTGAACTCTAGAACCCTTTCAGAAACAAAGGGTCTGTTGTCCAGGAAGATCTGGTGCTGAAGTTCCAAGTTTCTCCAATTAAAATTTGCCCCACCAACATGTCCACATACCTGTTTCCCCTAACCCCTTAAAACCCACTCTGAACTCCAGATGGAGGAGACAGATTTGAGTGGTGCCTTGTGTCTTCTGTGAGTCAACTCAGCATTAAGTAAATTGCTTTTTTTCCCCTCAAAAGCTGATGTCATAGCATTGGCTTCTATGCATGCCAAGCAAAAAATCCTTATTCAGTAATAAAAAGATCAGATCTCCTAGGTAATCAAGGGACACATGGCTGGGTAAGTAAGCTTGGTGGGCAGTTAATGAGGGACTGGGGATACTCATCAGGGTACCACTATAATATTCCGTCCAGTTTTCTATTGCATTATCACAATCACTCAAAAAATATTCATTTATTTTCCTATAGAAGGTTTGAGTGATTGTTATGCCATTCCTTTTCCTCTTGCCATTGTCAAGGCCTATTTGACTTCTCTGAGCCACAGCCTGGGGATTGGGCACTCCACTGACCCTTTTTTTTCCCCCTATGGGTGGTATGAAGATTCAGGGGTAGAGTAGGGTAGAGCTTACCTGTAGCCTTTGTCAGAGGAATTTGATTCTGATCTCTCCTTTGAGGTACTGTGTAGGGTTCACTCTCTAATAGATATTTTAAAAGACAAAATTCACCCACACTTCACCCCTAATACTATTTACATATTTCCATATTCCTTCCTAGTTTTTGTACAAAAGCACATATGCTTGTAATATATTTGCATGCCTATCTCTCCTGCAAGACTCTGAGGTCCTTTAAAGAGGGGACTGTCTTAATAATTCTTACATTTCTAAGGCCTATCATAAAATAGGTGCTCAATACATGTTTAATAAATAATTGAAAGATGTAACACCATATTGTAGTCTGCTATTTTCCCTCAACAAATAATTTTATATATTTTACATGGATTTTTAGTAATTACTAATAGTTGACTGCTTAATACATTTCTTATAGATATTTTATTATTTAACCATCCCCTCACATTGCCATTTGAGTTGTTTAAACTGTGTCAAAATTTCTTGTGAGTCAGTAAGTAGGGAGGTGACTTGATATAAAGATAAATTTGGATAAGTATAATGTGAATGTAGTCAATCCAATGGTCCAGAGATAGGGACACCAGTTAGGAGGCTGACCTCAGTCACACAAAATGGAGCTGATGAGGTGTCCAAAGCCAGGATTGAAATGGTGGTTGTGGCAATGGAAAGGTAGTGGCAGTTTCTACACTCACTACTGAAGCTGGAAAGATATAATCATGAATTTACCCTATTAGAGGTTAAATGTATAACCAACAGTGGAACATTATCCTATGGTGAGGAGTATTGTTTTTAGCACCATGGACAGCTCCTAGATGGTCAGGTAGGGGCTCTGGGTCGTATGGTTCCATTATTGCTGTCAGTGATGGCTCTTTTTAATTAAAAAAAAAAACTTAATAAATAAATAACATTTATTGAGTATGTGCTCAATGAAAGCTTTACATGCATTAATATATTTAATTCTCACAAGGAAACAGGCACAGAGATGTCACATAATATCCCTCAAAGTCATACAAGTAGCAAGTGACAGAGTTAATTTCTAAACTCAAAGCAGTCTGGCTCCAAAAACCATTATACTATACTTTAAAAGACAATTACAATTAAGTGTAATAAATTCTACCACAGAAACAGGGGTATCTGAAGACAAGGAAGGGAGGAGTATTCTGAGAAAGCCTCCCAGAGAAGAAAACACTGGAACTAAGTTTTGAAGAATGAATGGGATTTAACGAGAGCAGATGGCCAATATGCTACCTGAAGCCTTGTGTTGAAAAGAGTTCTGAGGCAGATACAGGCTCAGCAAAAAGCTTTCTGTAATCAATTAGCAAATGAGGTAGAGACCTGAGACTAGGGAGGTTAGTGGGCCAAATAATGAAGGATCTAGGAAGTAAGTTAAAAAAAATTTGACATTTTTCCTAAAAGCTATAGTAAACCACCAAAGAATTTTAAGCAAGATGTGGCAAGATAAAATTTGCCTTTTAGAAAAATCTTTCTAAAATATCAAGATAAAGATAGTAGAGTAAAAGATGATGACAGATTCTCTTTTTGTAATACTTAATGTGATGAACAAAAAGCTCAGAGACAGGGCAAGAGTCTCGTCCTAGAAAAGATGGGAAGGAGAGCAGAGTGACTTCATCCGCAATATAAAACAGTTACAAAAAGATCTGATTGGAGCTGCCCCTACTAAACAATCATGGTATAGTGAGAAAGAAAGAAAGAAAGAAAGAAAGAGAGAGAGAGAGAGAGAGAGAAGAGAGAGAGAGAAGAGAGAGAGGAAGAAGAAGAAGAAGAAGAAGAAGAAGAAGAAGAAGAAGAAGAAGAAGAAAGAAGAAGAAGAAGAAGAAGAGAAGAGAAGAGAAGAAGAGAGAAAAGAAAAAAGAAAAGAAAAGAAAGAAAAAAAGAAAAGGAAAGAAAAGAAAAGAAATGAAAAGAAACAGGGGATTAGGGTTGGGGAGGAAGTAAGATAATGGAGTGAACTGTGAAAAAACTAGTCTGGAAGAAAGCGTAACCCAAAGGCACAGGGGATCCTCAGAGAGTGCCTTGTATTAAAAAGACCTTAATAAGACTATGAACCTGAGAAAGACCTCAAAATTGAGAGATAAAATGACAGAAGTAGAGTAAAAAGGATATTTCGAAGCTAAGGAAATGAATCAAAAACTGAAACACCATTATATATCTAATATATAAATTAGAAACTCTAATTAACAGGAATGACGTGATTGAAAATTGAATTAATGGCATGGATAAAAGGCTTGAGATAATTATAACAAATACAAAGGGAAAATGCAATTAGTGAGAAGATAATAAGAGGACCAGGAGATAATCAAATATAAGGATAATTGGTGTCCATAATTGGTGTAGAGAATCCAATAAATGCAACAAAATATGCATTCAGAAACACAATACAGGAACGTTTTTCCTAAAATGAAGAAAGAACTGAATCTGTAAAGTTTCTACCTTATGCCAGGACAAAAACATAAAAACAAAAACAAACAAAACAAACAAACAAACAAAAATCTTACTCTGAACAAATATCTAGACATAGCCTGGTTAAGTTACTAATTTTCAAGAGAAAATAATTATTTAGACATCTGAACAGAAAAGACAAGTCATCAATGGAGGTGGAGGTAGGTAGGAGTGGAATCACACTGAACACAAATATTTGCGAACAATCTCAGTGCTAGAGGACAATGAAGCAATATTGACAGAGTTTGGAGAGAGAAAAGTATGATGTAGGAATACTACACCTCTCCACAGGTATTAAGTTCTCATGAGTCCATCTTGAAAAAAATTTCAACTAATCAGGACCAGATGAATTTTTTAAAAAAAGAAAAAAAGAATTCAGTAACAGAAAACAGGTAATAGGTAAAAGTACTGATGAAGGGCAGGTAAGCTATTTAAATACAGAACTAAACCAAACAATGGATTGAATTCTAGCTGTGGAGCAAAATGCAAATGTTATAAATCCTGACAAAGTAAAAATAATAGATAGATTTTAAAAATCAGGAGGTGAGAGAGAGGGAGGAAGAAAAATGCCAATTACCTCATCTTTCACCTTAGAGGAACCAATTGTAATCATCTAAAATTGAAACTCAAATCAAGAGAAATATCTTAACTTGAACTTTTTAATGATTTCCTATTTTTTTTTATTCAGGAATGTCTTGCAAAACACATGGTGAAAATATAAAGTTATCTGAAACTAAATTACTTTGGTTTACTTTTAGTTTTTCTTCTGTTAAAGTAAAACAAATTCAATACTTTAATTGAAATGACTTTGGTAAATCATAATTTTTTCTCTCTCATCTTCTACCTCTCTCTATAAATAGGCTTTATTTATTTTCCAATTATAATTGACATACAATATTATATTAGTTTCAGATATAGAGAGAAGTCTTGATTATGTTAACACTCATTATTTTTCATTATTCTAATCAATTGAGATATTTCCCAGTTTTATTGAGGTGCAATTGACATATAACACAATATTCATTTAAGGTGTACAACATATTTATTTGATATATATGTACATTGCAAAAAGGTTATCACAGTAAGTTTAGATAACATCCATCAACTCACACAATTGCAATGTCAGGATTTGCTTTTGGTGGGGTAGTTATATTTTGAGGAATGTACTGCTTCTCTTCTTTGTACTTTCCAGTATTGCCTGAAATTTTGGGGAAGGAATAGATATTTTTATTTTAAAATGATTGCTTTTTTTTTTATCATAAATGACTGTTCTCTATGATTTGACATGGAAAGATGTCCATGACATATTGCTGAATGAAAAGGCTGGTTTCAAACTTACATCTGCAGTATGATCTAAGGTAAAACCTACATGTTGTACATGCTGATATATGCATTAAAAAGTCTGCAAAGACAAACAACAAAATGTTAACAGTATTTAATCTCTGAAGTTGGTGTGGAGAATTAAGGGAAGGGCTTATAATTTCTCAGTATCAATTTTTAAACCTTTTATTTGAAAATAAAACAAACATATAAACACAAACAAAAAATGAATGTGTACTTTTTCAAGTTGCTAAGGTGAACATCTTGGCAAACACCACTCAAGTTAACAAATATAACCTTGCCAGATAACCCAGAAACCCTTATTGTGCTCCATCCCTGTTCCTCCCCACAGAAGTAAAAATTATCCTGACTTTTTAAATGCAAATTTCCTTACTTTTTTTTTATCACTATACCTGCATTTCTAGATGTCGTAACTTTTTTTTTTAATTTGATATATTGTTTAAGTCTCTTTTAATCTACAGATCCTCTTCCATTCCTTTCTTTTTCTGTATCTGTTGAAGAACCCCAGGGCATTTGTAATGTTAAGTTTTTATGGTGCACTTTAATTTGTTCCTCTGTTCTCTGTATTTCCTACAAAATAGCATATGAATCTAGACTCTCTTTGGCAAGACCACACATGGTATTGCATCTTTATTAAGAGGCATATCATATCTGGTTGTCTCTCTTTTGCTGATACGAGCAACTGTTGATCAATACCTCAATCCACTTACTTTTTAAGAGCAAAATAAAAATTTCTGTGTATCTCAATAAAAAGTAACAATTAAAATTTTCTAATTCTACATTTCTTTTTTATTTACTAATGAAAATGCTTTTATAGAGATATTTTCTTCCTATTGGTTACCCAGTGTTACAGTTCATGAAGAAAAGACAAGATAAATGTTTGATTACAGTTCTGTATCTACCAGTTTTCAAGGTAATGAGTTGGTTCCCTATTATCCTATGCAAGCAATCAATTATTTTTAAATATTTGCATGAACTCATGAATTTAAATATACTTGGCAGATTCTAATCAATTGCAATGATTATCCTTTCTGAAAACTCAAATTGTCTCATCTTTGGCTAGTGAGAACCTCTTTAATTCAGCTTCTGAGGGTTTTCTGCCATGTCTCTGAAAGTGTTTGATACTTTTCCTTTTAAACTATCAGGTATGACAAAATGTTCTAGGCTCATCTTGTATATTTTCTGTTCCAGATAGGAATCAACTATTTCTTTGAGAATCATCCATTTCTTCAAGCAGTCTTAATTTCATTTCGTGATAAATGGTATTTCAAGATCACAATATTGGTACTGATGATGTTCCATGTCGCTGTCTTGGTTATAAATTTAATACTCTTCAGGGGACAAACTAAGACTATAAGACTATACACACATACACACACTATAGACAACAGAATGTATATATGTATATATATATACATATATAACAAAACTGTTTTATATATAAATATATATTTATAAAATATATATTATATATGAGTTTTGTATAATATAGATATATAGATATATTAATACTTCCTATATAAATTTGTGTCTATTTTTATTTAACCTCTTCTGTATTATATTTTCTTCTTCCAAATGAGAAACCTAATTCTTAAAAACACAGGGTATGATAGAATTAGAATATCCTATATTTACTCATTTACTTCATTTCCAAACTGTCTCAGAATAGCAATACTATACTACTGAATATTATTACTGAAAACATTTTAGAACTTTTTTACATTTCTCTCCCTATTCTTCCCTGTCATTTTTAATTGTTGTGCCATATCTATGCTATATGGTCATATAGCCATTGCATATTATACTCCCTTCCTTTTGAAAACTATTTCATCTTAATTTTAAAACAACTATATTTTAATTCTCACCACCAGTCTCTCCTATCTGAAGTTGGTTCTCAAGTAAAATCCTGTGAACAATATTCCCAGAGTTCTTGAATGTTGGCAACAGGTTTCCTGTTGATTAACAGTTTGGCTAGTAAGTTTTGGGAGTTCATCAGGGCTAGACTGCTCCAGCTTCTTCAATTTTACTGCAAACGCATTTCACTTTCCTGCTGTTGGAGCTGCCAAACCTCTTCCCAGTTATGCTGCTGTTCTCAAACTGGTCTGCCATACTTTCCAGTGATTGCCTGTTGACTATTTTGGGATTCTCCTATTCTCAGGTCCTTCAGATGCCTTGCTGCTTCCCTCTGCTTTCTTCTACACAGGTGTTAATACCATGCAAGTCTTCATGTTTGGGGATTTGGGGGACCATCTTATCACCTGTTTTTGTCTCCCCTGTGTTCATGGGTTTTAATTTAGTCATCTAGTTGTTCTCTCTGTCTTTATTTGGAGATTCAGAGAAATTCAAAAACTATGCTGCAGCTACCATCTTCCCAGCTCATTTTATTTTATTATATTTTTATAGCAACTATGTTTATCTCGGGGAAAAAGCAATGATATTTCCATTTTGAAAAAAAATATATAAATTGGCTGCATTGTATTGAATGGCTTTGAAGGGATTAAATAGATACTATCAGCTGGTTTCACTTGTACAGCTGCATTATTGTTAAAGTATTTAAATACTTCCATTTCAACTAGTAAGTAGCCAACCTCCATGTCCCTCCCTTAAATGTCCCTTCCCTACATCCCTCTAAGTGAAACAGGAACAAAGAGTCAATGTCTACCACAGGAGGTTTCCTTCAGGATCCTGTTCTAAACCAATGGCTGATTGTTGTATTATTGGTTAAATGTTACCTCTGGATGAATGCTACAAGATTCTGAGACTGGTGATACTGTATGTGGGAGGTAAAAGAGAAGATGATGAGAGTGCGTGCCTTCTAAATGGGTCTCAGTTGAATATTTCAACGAATATTTCTTAAGCACTTACTGTATGCTAGGCACTATGCAAAACTGAGAGGGTACAAAGACAATAAGATAGAGTTCCTGCCGTTGAAGAACCTGCAATGTTGTGCCCTGTCTCTGGAGCCACTTATCCACTGAGAGGATGCCAATTTTGACATATTGGGTTATAGAGTTCAGTCCCTGCACAAAAATGAGAGGAGGAAGAAAAGTGCAGACATAATAAGAAAGCTCTTACTTAAGCCATCACCTTAACAAGCTCAAATCTCTTGATCTTTGGAACAGTGACTGTCGTGAGAGGATGGGCAGCTAATTAAAATATGTGGTAAATAAGCTGGGCAAGGAACCTCTGTCCTTGAACACAATGAATCGAGTGGTCTCCTTCGACACAAAAGCCTGGATCCTTATCTATAGAGAGAATCAGTTATTTAACAATTAATGTTTTATGTCCTAATTGGGCTGGCAATACTTTGTTTGGTTATAGAGGAAAAAAGATATCTGGGGAAAAAAAAGAAAGAAAAAGAAAAGCAAGCTGGAAACATGGTGTTTGTCCAAATAATAATGAGAGCTTTTCTTGAGAAAGATGATTTTTATATTCAGGAATGCAATGCAAGTAAGGAGCTGCTCTAATTTTTGTTTGCTCAGTTACTAGAAGCACAAACTTCTTAGAGGAAAAAAATCAAATCAAATAGGACTAGGTACTCACTGTCAGAGCCCACAAAATACCATAAGGGAAAATAAAATTTCCTTACCATCTCATTCCCCTAAAGTCAATAAATTCCACTTGATACATGTCTTAAACAAATATTTATTAAACACCTACTATGAGTCAAGTGTAGTCCCTACAATTACCAAATTGCACCTTACTCATCAGGGAAATTGATATTGCGGAAAATCAATGGTGTCAAGCTCAGCCTTGCTTCTGTAGAAGCATAGAAATCAATGGTTCTCATAGTAGAGGTAATACTTAAATAGGAACCAGACATATTGTGAGTAGGAAATTATTATTTATATGTTCAGGTGGACTTCTGAGAGAAGTAGATCTTATGATGCATTTGGAACCCCCTATCACAGAGTCTGTTTCTGAAGCAGAAGAATCAGACCCTATAAATTATCACCTGACAAAATGAGACTGTTACGTTGGCAGCTTCTACCACTAACTTCTAGTAATACAATGGTTTGAGATGCAGGAAGGATACATATCAAAAATCTTGGTGCAGAGACAGAGGGAAATACAAGGAGCATTTTCAAATGACACACCCCCTCTTAATAAGAGATTTTTATATGTAAGTGGTTAAGAGCACAGATGGCCTACATTCAAACCTGGCTCTAATACTTATTAGTTACATGATTTTGGATATAAATTATGTAAAATGCCTGTCTGGAAAATTAAGTCTCATCTTGAGAAACAATAATAAATAAAGATAGAGCTGCCATTACATTGTGTCATTTATAGTAAAACTCTTGAAAATTAGTGAATATCTCATTCACACTGGTTAGGGGTTGATCGATCCTTTACCTTGAAGTACTTAGTGTGACCTGACTTCTCTTTGGTTAAAAATGTGACAAGAAGTTTCCTTTGCCACTAGCAATTGAAAACTGAGGGTTATAACCTGAAATTTGTTTCCCAAACATAGTTCATCAAGCTCCTTAAAATATAGTCATTTTAAAATCAGAGTAAGGGTTTCAGACTAATGGCTTCAGGGCCAAATCCAGCTACAGATATGTATGATGTTGTCTCCCTCCCTCTCTCCCTCCTTCCTTCCTTCCTGCCTTCCTTCTCGCCTTTCTTCCCTCCTTCATTTTTTCCTTTCCTTCCCTTTTAGTTCTAAAATTTGACTTATTTTTAGCAGAGCTGCACTTCACCATAGCTCCTCCATTCCCTATTACCCTCCACCAAGTAGCTTTGCATATTTAAATTATTCTCCTAGTCCCTGAAGGCATACGAATCTTAGACCCCTACATTTGGACATTGAACAATTTGCAAAAGGGAGGGATGATTATAATAGCTATATTTAGAGCATTTACTATGGACAAGCACTATGCTATATACACTTTCCATATAATACTTCATAGTTCCTACAACTTTATGAGCCTAAGAAAGATTAACCAGTCCAGAGTCCAGAGCCCAGAGCTGGTATGTAATGGAGACAGACCTCTTTGGAGTTAGACACCAGTATACTCCATGAAAATGGGTGCTATTTAGAAGCAGTTATACTTAGTCCTTTTTGGGAGAGGTAGATAAGGATTAAGGGGGTCAAAGATATGATGACAAAAGGAGATTTGACTTTGAACACACAGTTACAATGTACAGATGATGTACTATTGAATTGTATACTTGAAATCTATATAATTTTATTAACCAATGTTACCCCAATAAATTAATATAAATAATAAATAAGTAAAATGTAAAAACAACAAAAAAAGGTTAAAGAAATAATGACCAAGGTTTTAATACAACAGCAAACTACAACTAATGACAGAGGTTTTAACCCAGTAGCAAAACTATAACTGGATCTGAAATCCAAAACTCAAAAAAGGAAGTGAGCAGACAAGTCTCAGAACAAAACTTTAGAAACTGTCCTAGATTTAGAAGGAAGTCCTAAAAAAACATGAAAACAAGAATTTTTCTGAGGTTATTTTTAGAGTAATTGACCTTTGTGCATGGGTACACATACTATGTTTGTTTAAAATATTTTTATTTTGTTTAAAATGCTTTAACACCAGATTCCAAGTGAAAAATTTTCTTTCTCTGGAACAGTGCAGGCAAGCACCAGAGTAGATCAACAGCAGCTACCTCTTCAGAACCAGAACCAGACAGCAGGAAACTGGCTGCCTCTTAAAGCTCCAGGCTAGTCAACCCTTAGGGGCAATATGGACCCTCCCTCACTTCCTACAGGAATCAAATTTGGATAAGATAGTAATGGCCCCACGAACTCCTGATCTTACTATGTCTTTAGGAAGTGCTCCATGCTGAAATACAGGGTGCAGTCCCCACTCTCCTGGAGCTTACGATCTAGAGGCAATGCAAGTTCTTTTTTTTTTTTAAATCCCAACTTACTCCCAAATTTCAAATACTTCTGACAATCATTTTCAAGCATGAAGTGTTTTTAGAATACTAAAGATTTTTGCAGAACAGAGATAAACTGTATCTTGTAGAAATATCTAGAACCCAAGATGCTATGGGTTGAATTATGTCCTCTTAAAACTCATATGTTGAAGCCCTAACCCCCATGGGACTGTGCTGGAGCTAGGCCTATAAAGAAGGATAAGGCTGAGATCATAGGGGTAGAGTCCTGCTCAGGTAGAACTGGTCACCTTATAAAAAGGAAAAACAACCAGAAGCTTTTTTTCTTCCCCAGGTGCCCATACTGAGAAAAGGCCATGTGGGCACACAGCACGAAAGCAGCCATTTGCAATCCAGGAAGAGGATTCTCACCAGAACCCAACCATGCTGGCTCCCTTATCTCAGACTTCCAGCATCCAGAACTATGAGAAGATAAATTTCTGTTTAAGCCTGTAGTATTTTGTTATGGCAGCCCTAGCAAACTAATACTTGTGGTCTATGTGATATTGTCATGTTTAGTGTAATTAGGGGTACAAAAGAATCAGTTTTGAAAAGGTGTCACTCAGATTCTTTTCATCAGTTCAGGAGTCTAATTATTGTCTGTTGTTTTTGTCTGCTCAGCTCCCCTGACTTCTTTGGGGAGCTCCTTCATTCCCAGTCCGTAGAGTTAATGTGGAATTGTCAGTCACAATGTACTGCCCTACCCTGACCATTCTCATCATCATACCCGACCACCCTGACAATGGTGGTTATAATTGGGACAGTGCTGGGCCTACTTTACAAACAGGACCTATCAGAGTCCTTGTCTACATTTATATTCCATATATATTACATAGAATTTAACATTCTTTCAGAGAATTTGCTTTTTCTACTGGTCTTGCTGAGCAGGGCTCATAAAAGCCTAGCTGAGTATAGGAAGCCTGACTGTAATGGGAGAGAAGGAGGTTGATACACAGGATAGAGAATTAAGAGAGGGAATGAGTGTTATTTAAATGCCTGATTCCAGCCATGTCTCAGGCCTAGTGCAATGAACCAGTAGATTTCTTCTCTTTTAGCTTAAGCTAGCTTGAGTTTGATTTCTGTCACTTGCACCCAAGAATCTTTGTGTCCTTTGTTGACCAGATTTGGCCAGAAACCAGGCTCTGAGTTTCCTTCATCCTCCAATATGGACTTTGCTGATCCTTTTCTCTTCAGACAATGGGAAGAGCAGGAATTGTTATCATCAAATTCCCATGGCCCAGACCTATTCTTCTCTGGCCTCTCCTCCAGGTTTTCCAAGATAAAAGCCTCAGTTTTCTTATCTTTAACTATGAGAAGAGCTGCTGTGAAATAATTATAAAGTATTTAACACTGTTGGGTGGTAGTAGAGGCTTGGCAATGTTAGCTCCTATCATGGAAAATTCTCTCTTAGTTCCCGCAGACCTCCCACATGCTGCCATACAACACTCTTTCCGCTTTTCTCAGGAAAAGCAGAAGCAATGAAAAGACTAAGATCAATAGCTATTGTTTTTATAATAAGATCTTAGTCTGCTCCCAGAGAATAGCTGCCTATCTGCAAAAGAAAAGAACATATATACAAAAACCATCTGCTTGAAATCACACTTTGTTTAGAAATTATTCTTGACTACTTTCTTGTTTCAGTTTGAGAATGGGAAGAAATCCCTCAGTGTCCAGGAAGGAGAGATAAAATTAACTGTCATCCAGGGGTGCTGTTTTTACTCTGAAGAAACTAATAAAGAGGGTTAACAGGCCTCTCTTTTCTGGCGTGGTCACTTGCATGGGTTTACAAAGACTTGGTTGGGTCCTGGGCAACTTCTCTGCTGCACAACATCACCATCGGGGTGAGAATTCCACCTCTGGGGTAAGAAAGGTTTGGAAAACTGAAGGAGCACATATTCAGACTGAAGACAGAACAGTGAGGCTACCACCTGGATGGTGCATCTGATATGGCAGGGGATAAGGGAGGTGCAAAACCCATCTGATGGATCTCGGTCTCCTGAGATCATGCAATTTCCATTATTCAGGATCAAAAAGAATTATAGCATAAACTGCTCCACAGAGAAGAAGCAGTTTTGCCAGATCTCAGAATGACTTTTGTTATCAATTAAGCCTTGCAACAACAAAGCAGAGCAGGGCAATGCTCACTCTGACTTAGCAAATCATCAAACTGTCACAGTTAGTGAACCAGCCTTAGCCAGGGCCTTAGCCTTCCCTTTAGGCAAAGCCTTCTGTCACCCCAGACAAAAACATTGCCCAATCTCAGTCTGGTGTTGAGACTTTCATTTCCTCTCCATTCTGGTCCTGCCAGCTATGGGAAATGAGTGCTAGACATTGTGTGTGTACTGATCTCATTTGATCCCCATTCTGTGAAGTGGGGACCTATCCCCATAATATAGAGGAGGAAATCGAGCCCTAGAAATATTAAATGACCAGTTGGAGGGGGAAGGACTTGCAAATCTGTGTGACTATCACACCCATATTCTTTCCCACTGCAATAAAAAATTTCACATATTTAAGATTCTTGTTCCTAAGGCCTGACCTGAGATGAGAAAAAGAGGCCAGCATGCCCCAACTCATTTCATGGGCTTCATCTCTAATAATCTTTATCTCTTTTGATCTTGTATAGAAAGTCATCTGACCAGCACTATTCAAAATATATACTCTAAGAGAGGAGACGCTTCTCAATCAACCTTAAGAATGTCTGGCACATCATTCCTCAGTGATTGTAAGCTGCCTCCATTCTCCTCTGTTCATTCACAAAACAGCTCAGGCTTCTTTTTTGAAACCCTGCTGTCCTCAGAGTGGCCATCAACCCTAATTATTATCCCTCAATTGGCCTGGCCAGAGACACTGAAGCAAGTGGTCCAGCTCTGGGGGTCCAGTCCTCCTCTGCTTTCCTCATTCAAAGACCAGTGAGTGACCTGCTACACCGCAGGGTGCTTGCTATTCCATGCAAATGATACCCAAACACGCATTTCATCAAGGTGCTTCTTGAAATGCATGTTCACAAATAAAACTCATTTGCACTTCCTGTCAGCATTTGGAGTATCAGCCAGCCAGCATGGAAAGTCAGGGTGATCGTTACTGTCCTGTGACTGCTGCATTTATTGCAGTAATTTCAGATATTGTCAGCAGGGTGTACCTAAATGGTCGGGTGTCTGCTTCTTAATTGGTTTAAGGCCCTTGCTCACCCCATGTCCATTCTCATTAATCAGTAATGGGAGACAGCTGTTTATGAGGGATTTTCTATGGTGTTTTAATGTCATTTTATTTTCCTAAAATTTCAGTTGGACAACCAAGGATATTTTCCCTCAAAATCCTTGGAGGTGGTTTTGAGCTAAAATAAACCACCACCACGGTTGGCTGAGCACTAAATGAAAAATAGCATTCTATGTCAAATTAATATTTTAGAGAAGAAAATGTGCAAACCCACACTGGCGTCTGCCACCATGATCTCAAGCTTTAGCCACAAAGCCACAGAGACAACTGAAAGGGCAGAGCCACTTGTGGACATCGGTTAGGAAGCTGGAATTTAAGAGGGGCAGGTAGGGAGTAACGGTGAACAGGTCTCTATCAACTGTGGCAGACTAGAGGGGCAAGAGAAGGCAGGAGTGATGACATTTTTCAATGGATTCATTTTGTGAAAGGACTACTGGGTGAAAAGCAGTGGATCCGGGCTTATTAGAAACCATGGCTGAAGTTTTAAGAAAAAAGAAGATACAGTGGAAGAAAGATGATGAGAGGTAAGGCAACATGACAAAAGCAGGTTACAAAACTGAATATACAGTATTGTCCAGTTTTTGAAAACTATATGAGAGAGAGAGAGAGAGAGAGAGAGAGAGAGAGAGAGAGAGAGAGAACATGTATGAGTGAGTGTCAGAGTTCTTAAGCCTGATTTTGTAAATTTTTAAAATACAGTTCCATTGCCCCTACCTCTGGAGGTTCTAATTTATTACATCTGGTTTGAGGCCCAGATGTTCGTATTTTTAAGTTTCCCAAGTTGTTCCGATGCACTGTCAGCATGGGGAACCACTGGTATGTAGAGAGAGAAAAAGAGAGAGCTTTATGGGTATTTCTGATCTAATTTTTCCCTGTGGCTTTTCTATATTTTTACATATTATCCTATGAACACGCATTACATCTAGCATCTGAAAAGGTTATTACTAAAATTATAACTGAATTTATTAGGAAAAATATGTCCCAGCAATAACAGTAATAAAAATTATTACGAAGTGCTTCCTGAGAGCCAGACACAGTTTGATTAATGCTGTCATTTAGTCCTTACAGTAATGTGATGTAGGCACTAGTATTTCAGCCATTTTGCAGATGAGGAAAGCACAGGTCCAAAAGGTTCTAGCTCAAGCCAGAGAGTGAAGATGCAGGGACTGTTTTCTGAGAGCCTGAGGCTTACCCACACACGTTCCTTTGGTCCAGTGAAAAGGATGAGGAAGGCACTTTGAGGTGGAAGAAGTTCTATGTTGTCCAAATGCCACGCAGGTCACCAAGGACCCCTCCCCCTCCCCTCCCCTCCTCCTCCCCCTCCCCTATCCTTCCCCCCCACCTGCCTCCAATTATATGCCCTCTGGGTCTTGGGCCTCACCTGTGCCTGCTTTGAGTTTCCCAGAGGTCATAGGAAATTTTCTGTCTGCATTTCCATTAGTAAGCTATTCGTTCCTGAGGCTTCGAAGAGTTTGCTACTCTCCTGAAAAGAGAATTCTGTCTACACGTAAGCTAGAAAGAGAGGAAAAGAAAAAAAATTGAACACCACAGAATACTGGCTGGCTGTTAAGACATGTCATAGGAATCCTTTTTAAAAGTCCTTAATTAATAGACTTTAATTAAAATCCTTTTTAAAAATCTTAATTTTTTTATTCAAGTGGAGAATGAAGGTCTCTGAAGTACCCTAGGCCATTCATTATACATAAGGATATGGATGTGAAATTCTACAGGGTTTTCCCCTGGAGAGAGGACAGAGTGCTAATCAGATTATTTCTCTATTTCACAGAGGTGGTGCCCCATCGTTAAGGGACTTTCTGAAAGAGAAAAGAAGTTGACTCTCCAACCAGAATTAAAGGTCTTTGCTAGTCCAAAAGTGGTTTGTAGATTTTAAAGATTTTTAAAATTCAGCAGGTCTTTATATTCATTCTCTTTCATGGTGAGGTTGCCAGATAAAATACAGCATGCCCAGTTAGATTTTGACTTCAGATAAAAATTTTTTTTTTGGTAAAAGATGTCCCAATATGTTGCATGGAATATAGTTATACCAAAAAATTATTCATTGTTTAGCAGAAATTCACAGTTAACTGAGAGTCCTTTATATTTATTTGCTAAACAGGACAGCCTTATTTCATGGGAAACATGATTTTCTTTCCTCCTTGGTGACTGTTTTTCCTTTTCAGTGTCACTAGCTCAGTGATTTGAAGAAGTATAAACCAGAAAATTAACCCCAGCCCATCCTTTTGTGCCAAATACCCACAGGGCCAACTCCTTTGGAAGTCAGTAAGTGTTACATATTCTAGATGCACACATGCATGCACACCCTACACACAGGCTTTCACATATACTCACACTCCTTCAAACTCAAGCTCATGCACACATTTTGACATATACGTCTGGGAATCTTGCATGTATGCAGGATACAAACAGACTTGTTTCTTCTTACATTCTAAAACGCAAATTCCTCACTCTCTGTGCAGACTTTCATGGCTATCCAAAAACAAAATTTTCCTTTTTGGTCAGTTCTTGTCTATTCAAGAAGAAAGTCATATCTCCAGCTTACTTTGTATGCGCAGCTACACTGACCCAGCTTTCCACAGAGAAGGTTGGCAATAAGACCTTATCTTTTGTGTTTCAGAACATTTAAATTTTTCTTTTCTTGTCATTCTATTAAACTGCCTCTTTTAGTATAAAGGGGATAACAGTTGTCTTAGGAACAGATAATGAATGCAATTTAATAACAAAGAAAAATACAAGACTGAGAATTAAAAACTTGAGCCATAAAGTAAAAATATTTGCTTATTTATTGTTTATAAAATGACAGAGAGGAGAATTTTCAAAGTATTTTCAGGAAGCAGTATAAAAAATAATAATGAAACAGAAGCAGTATAGCATAGTGGTTAAATAAATCATTCCTAGAGCCAGGCTTCTTGAATTGCTAGCTGTCTAAGTTACTTAATCTTGTCTATAAAGTGGAAATAATAACAGTATTTGCCTCATGGAGTTGCTATGATGATTAACTAAACATAAACGTATAAATACATGTATAAAATAGTGCCTAGTGTATAATATTTACTATTATAATTACTTCTTATTTTCCAGATACAGGGGTAATGTCTTTACATATAACATCTCATTCAGTTGCCAAAATAAGCCTGTGAGAAATGTGGACATGAGAAACTGATGAGGCTCAGGGAGTCACACAGAGAGCATGCAGCAAAACCAAGATTTAAGCACTAATCTTAGTATAAAGTCACTGTTCTCTTGATCACCCAATGTTAAGGTGATAATAGGTGGAAGTACACAGGTGGCAGGATGGTAGCCCTTTAGGGAGGGGACAGAATTCTCTTTGGGTCATTGCTCCTGTGGTAGGGGTGGGACGGCATCAGGAGAGGTTTGGACTGGTGCACTTGGCAGAGAGGACAGTACCCTTTGTTTAGCTGCAGACCTCGAAGTGATGTGACTCAGAGCACATCATTTTTCTGCTCAAACTTCTTGTCTCAGAGGAAAGTTGAAGTCTAAACATTTGCCAACCAGATTAGGACCTTACTGTCCTAGGACCTCTATAAGCAAATCCTAAGGAGATAGTAAACCCTGATCCTAGACTCTGCCTGTCTCTCCATCAATACAATATAAGGTAGGACTGATCCATCAGCATTGGGTGTGTTCTAGCAGCAGTATAGCACAGTGGTTAAATGAATCATTTAACTACTCTATCCATGACTCTTATCTCTATATACATACTTGCCTAGATGATTTAATTCAGTCCCTTAACACATCTACAGGCTGATGACACACATATGTGGCCCTAGCCAAGACCTCTCCCCTGAACTGAGACTCACAACTGCCTACTCAGCATCTCTTCCTAGATTTCTAACGAATACCTCAGACTTAACAAGTCCAAAGCAGGATTTTATCCCAACACTGGCTCCACCTCCAGTGCCCCTTGGCTTAGGATACAACAGCTCCACTCTTGTGGTTGTGCAGACCTAAAGATTTGCAGTTGCCCTTCGTGCCTCCCTTTCTTGTGCCTCTGATATGCAATCCATCAGCTCATCCTGTTCTACTTTCAAAACACATCTAGAATTGTACCACTTCCCACCATCTCCACCCTTACCATCGCTCCATGCAACCCTGTCTTCACCTTGACTATTGCAGCAGACTCTCAGCAGGCCTCTCTGCTTCTACTTTGCCTTCTGTCATGGTGTGCTCGTCACACGGCTGTGAGTGCACATCACTCCTCTCCTCAAACTCCGAACCCTCTCATCTCAGAGGACTATTCTAAAAGTCCTTACAATGTCCTGACAAGTCGGCCATGATCTATAGCCCTCTCTCTGCTCTCTCGGACCTCACCTGCCACCACTATGCCCAGCTCCAGCTGTTCCAGCCACTACACCTCCAAACAGGTCCTTGTGTATGCTGAGCAGACTCCCACATCAGAGCCTTTGCACTTGCTCTTCTCTCTACTAGACATACTTCACCACAATGCCCTGTCTCACTCCCTAATGTCCTTTATGTCTTCATATTGCTCAATCTCACACTCTCAGAGAGTAGTACCCTGTCTACCTGCATAAAACAGCAACATACCTCTCTCACCAGGGCACTCTCTCTCCTTTATTTTTTTCACAGCATTTATCTCTTATCACCACCTCATGTGATCTATTCATCTATTTGTTTATTGTCTCCATGCCCTAGGAGGGAACATGAATATGGTTAACTGTCTGTTCTTACATTGACTGGCATTTCTATATCCTCAGTGCCTAGAAGAATATATACACACAGTAGGTGTACAATAAATATTTGGTGAATGAGTGAATGGAAAAAGTCTTCTGGACATTCTCATGCCAAAAGAACAGAACACCTCTGCCAACTGCTTCAGCTCCCCTAACCTATAGTCAGGCTTTAGGAAGATACTCCATTCTGTACGCCTTTCCACCTTAAGATTCAAAACTTCAAGATGATCCTGACAAATATTTTTTGGCTGGCTTGCTTTTGTGTTTTGTTTTTCTGCTTGGTTTGGTTTGGCAGAAGAGGCTCGTGGGCAAAGCCATGTGCAACTCTCCCTGTGTGTCTCCGGATTCCCATGTGCTTTTGATGGAAACATGTCTGAGGTTACTAGTCTAAACGACCAGCAAATAATAAAAAACTAGCTCATCGCTTAAGTAGAGAAGAAAATAAATTCAACCACCCTGATGCCACTTCCATGGAAACTCCGAATGAGTTCAGAAGGCCAGTACTGGCAATACTTTCAGCTTTGATTATCTTTTGTTGTCCCGGGGATTGTGTTTGCAGGCTCATGATGAGAGCAGGAGGCCTTTTGAATTGAACGCACCAAGAAGGAAACTTTTGAAAGTCCAAATCAATTATCTTCAGCAACATCTAAACAATTATTATTTTGTGAGGAGTTTGCCAGTCAGAACCTTTGGCACATGCACTAGGGACCCTCAAATCATACCAGGTACTCAGCCTTTCAGCTGCAGAAATCTCATCACCCCTAAAATAAGCAAGACTGGTAGAGAAGGGCTTTGCTGATTCAGATGGGAGGCCACATCAACTCCTCTGCTTCTGCAGTCTTCAAACAACTGAAGCGCTGCCTACAGAAGCTTAGGATAAACATTAAACATTCCAAGGACCGAACACTCAACTGTGTGACATCTAAATGTTCATGTTGTCTTTTCCTAAAAGGATCCAGGTATATCTAATCACAGCTGTGCTGCTTAATCATTTCTCCAGAGGTACATTAGCAAAAGTATCTGTAAGGCCAGACTGGCTATTAATAAGTCCCAAGGATGCACATTTTATTCATATAAAGAAGATGGTGCCCCATCCTATGTTTTCTCTGATGCTCTTAGAACCCTTAGTCATGAACTCTTTCATGTTCTGAACACTCAACCAGCACAAATTTCTAATTCATCCTTTATATATGGTATTTATTATATATACCCATATTCATTTATCATTTATTTTAAGATGCACCATTTTATTTTATGTAAAGCTAAGAAAGAAAATGATACTCCAATTAAAGTAGAAGAAGCCATTGATATATAAGCTGTGTCTTGACCAGAGATGTTAGGTTGTAAAAATTGTGCATCTTAGAATTACGTGAGAGTGTGCACACGTGCATGTGTATATAGGGAGAAAGAGAATGATGTAGTTAAAAAAAAACACTCATGTAAATAGTTTGGAGGAGCTTTAATATTTAATATTTTCACTATTTCTTTTTCTTATTTTTATGTATGTATGTATTTATTTATTTTAGGTGAGGCAACCCTTGATGACCTCACAGGTTGCAAGGACCTTGTCAGTTTACAATCCCTTAATTTTTTTATTTTTTACACCTACAGAACCTAGTCCTTCCTAGGTGGTCTCCCATCCAAGTACTAACCAGGCCCGACCCTGCTTAGCTTCCGAGATCAGTTGGGATGGGGCTTGTTCAGGGTAGCAATGGCTGTAGAAATTTTCACTGTTGCTAAGATTAAGGAAAATAACTATGATATTGTTTTTTAAAAATCTATCTGGGGAATTTTAATGGAATTTTAAAAATTATCAACTGTATAAAGTCATTTCCATTTTAGACCCTAGTGAGCATGCACTGAGTTTGCAAACAATGAAAATGAATTGCTCTCTCTGCTCACTTTTTGCACAGGGCCAAGCCGCAAGTTCTGTGTCACTTCCTCAGCAGAGCACATGTGATTAAGTAATATGGCAAACGGCCATCATTCTGAGATCGCGAATTCACTGATGTAGTCACTCACTCACTCTCATAACCTCCTTTGATCCTCTCTTGTCTAGTGATTTTCTGGGTGGTTTAATCACTAATTCATTTGCAGAATGAGAGATAAAACTAGAGTGATTTCTAAGCACCCTTTCTGCTTTAACGTTCAGCTTAATACGAAATTCCACTTCGATTTTTAAAGATGTAGGAATCAGCTGGTAAACATTTAACGAGCATATTACAAGAGTGTAAACTTTCTTGAGCACTAACCTATGTGCAGGCACTCTGGTAATTTCTTTTCCACACAGAATCTCATTAAATCCATGAAGCAGCTCTGGGACATAGATGTTACTATGCCCATTTTGCAATGCTGAAGCTGCAAATAAATGCCAAGCCGAGTATTTTTTTCTGTTACAGAATTATAATTTACCCCACCTACATTGTCTCAGCTCACCCAGCCCTATGATATCACCCTTTTATTTTCTTTTTAGCACTTATCTGATATTTTCCTTGGTTTTCTTTTTATTGTTGTTTTTGTTGTTATTGTTCACTTGTTTTATTTATGGTCTATACTCCCTCTATCTCTAAATAGAATGGAAATACCGTTAAGAGCAGGGACTTAGTCTGTTTTGTTTTACAACTATATCCCTGAAGTCCAGGAAAGTCACTGATACATGATGATAAATAGAATTTATTATGCAAAATTACACATGTTTATTATATTGCTTAATCCTCATAAAGTAATTACTGTCATCGTTACCATTTTAACAGATGAGGAAAAATAGAAGTTCAGAAATGGTGATGACTTGCCCAAGGTCATAGAGCAAGTAAATTTTGGGACTGTGATTCCAACCTAGGCAGTCTGGCTCTAGAGCCTGGTCTCTTAACTGCTGCAGCATGCTAAACATGGTAGATGGTCAATAAATATTTTGTGACTGAACGAATGAATAAACATATTTCAAACATTTCATATTTAACACTGTAATTGGGCTTCTCTTTCATGGGCTTCTCCTCCTCAGTTTTCTTCTTCTCCCTCCCTTTTTAATTCTGGTGTTTTCTAGGCTTCTACCCTGTGTCAACTGCTCCTCTTACTACATGCTCTCCTTGGGTCATGCCATTCCATATCATGATTGATATGACCATATTTTATGCTGATAAATCCAAGATAAACCATAAATCTCCAGTGCTAACACTCTCAGAGTGACAGAATTAAATGTTCATAGCTTCTTGGACCTTACCACTTTAGCATCCTTTAGGCATCCCGAAACTCAACAAGAACAAAGTTGACTTAATTAGCTTTATGTATAGTTGGGTTAGTCCCAGGCAGGCTATGGAAAATGTACCATTTCATCTTCCCTCCCCCCAAACAGAATCTGCCCTCTTCTCCCATATCTCCCATATCAGTCAATATAACCACCATTTAACAAGTTTCAAGGCCAACAATCTGGCAATCATTTTAGAATTTTCCTCCTTCTCCTCATAGTCAATTTATTACTAAGTCTTGTGGATTCAACCTCTTAACTAGTTCTCCAACCCATCCTTCCCTCTCTATTCCTGCTCCCAGTAGGACTTCTGAATCTCTTCCAAGACTGTATATTGTAACAGTATCCAAACTACTCTACCCATCTCTTGTCTTGCTCTCTCAAATCCATTCTCTGAATACTACCGGCATGATCTAACTACAATAGAAATTTGTTTGCTCTATTTTATAATCTTCAGTGGCTCTGACATTCATTGCCTTCAGGATGAAGTTCCCAGTTGTTAAAATCGACATTGTCCTGGCCTTTGCCCACATTTCCAAAATCAACATCAAACCCCTTCCCTACTCTGCACCTTCTCTATCACCTTTTGCTTCATAAATGTCCAGTTCACTGCACTTCCCAACAAAGCCCACGTAGAGCCATGTTTTTCTCCTTGTGAAGCAGGGATCAGGGAAAGCCAGTCAACTCTAGAGGGGAGGAAACATTGTGATAGATTTTCAGTCCCCTATTTTCTCATTGAGACCCAGCTGCAGGCCTACCATTTTATTCTAGCAGACACTCCAAGAGCTTTATAATTCAGTCCCTTTATTCACTTCTGCTGGCTCAAAGTTGATGTCTGTTATTTGAAACCAAAAGTGTTCCAACAAATGTACTGATGAACTGAAAGAAAAGGCATCTGTTTACATGAGATGATTTGCATGAGAGGAAGCAAAAGATCCCCCGACAGGAAGAGGAGTGCAGAGGACAGCCTAGCCCCAGTGATTCATGTTTGGGCAGTACAGCAAGAGTAGCTGCAAATGCACAATGAAGTCTCTATTTTTCAAAGGCTCATTCCGGACGAATGAGTCTTTAGCATCCTTTGGGCAGCCCAAACTCAACAAGCACAAAGTTGACTTAATTAGCTTTATATATAGTTGTGTTAGTCTCAGGCAGGCTATGGAAATGTACCATTTCATCTTCCCTCCCCCAAACAGAAACCGCCTCTTCTCCCATATCCCCCATCTCAGTCAGTATCACCACCAAGAAGCTACGAACATTTAATTCTGTCACTCTGAGAGAGTTAGCCCTGGAGATTTATGGTTGATCTTGGATTTATCAGTTTTTGTGCCTAAGTGACAGTGCCACTGAGCAGGGACTTCTCCCTCTTCGTGAGGGTTGTAGCCCAGCTTTTCATATTTAGGGCTCTGGGGAACATGGGACTGCTCTGGCATACCACGGGCTGGCTGTTTGAGGATCACTGAAAGATGGCATTCTTGGCACAGTCCTCAGTGTTATCACCATGGACACCAGCAGCATGGGTGGTAGAAAATATCCCATCCTCAATGGCTCAGTGGACAACAGATATCATTGGAGGGGGATGGTCAGAGCATGGAGAGAAATCGTAAATGCTCCTTGGTAACTGTAGTGGACAAACTTATTTACAATAACTCCCCATGGGTACTTCCCAAATTAAACTGAATGAGACTTTATTGGGGGGACTAAAGGCTCTGAGACTTGAAGATGTGCAATATATTCAGAAAAATGTGAGTTATTATCATTAATATACCCACATTTCAACCATGGGCCAGGAAAATCTGAAAAAAATTTAGGATTATAGTGTTAGATTTACTTTAAAAAATTAAAAAGTGAAGTAATAAAATAATCTAGGACAACTAAAACAAAATTACCTGTGGGACTTTCCTTCAAAGGCTTTTATACAATCAAAAGATGTTTGTGAAATGACATCTACTAAAAGAAATAATTTATAATTTAGCATGCTGAGATTTTTCTGTTAATTCAGAAAAAGTAGAATGGGACAACAGAAAGCTTATATTTCCAGGTTATAGCTCTGGAAGTCACCTTTATAAAATCAGGGTTTTCTGGTAGTTAGCCACAGAGATCTTGCCACTTTTCTCGAGCTCATTTGGGAAAGAAGTAGAAAGACATTTTTGTTAGATACTTTTAGTTCTGCATGTCACATGGAGTGCTTGACCAATTGTGAAATGACACAGTTCCACAACCTGGTTGGGAATTAAACCTGAATTGAACATATAGCAAATCAATTCACCCCTTGATGGACATCCATCTAGCCTTAAAAAGAAACTTTCTCTCTAAAGGAAACTTAGAAACTAAATTCAACTTGATACTTTTAGACCTTCCGAGATCTTCAAATCTTTCCATTTTTTAAAGTGATAGATAAGCTGAGTTTTATATTAAAGCTGATTAGTTATAAAAACCTTCTTTAAAACATATTAACTATGTTTACAGATATCCAGGAGACATGAAATGCAGAATCATTATTTCACTAGAAGATGAAGACTTGGGGAATTAAAACATTTTTCAAACATGAACTTTCAAGTAAACTAAAATCCAGAAATCAAACTTGCTATATGATATGGAATTATCCACAGCAATGAACAAAACCTAATGAGTTAGATGCTGTTGTTATTCCCTGTTTCACAGGTGAAGAGAAATAGAAACTTGGAGAGCTGAAGTAACTTGCCTAATATCCCATAGCTAGTAGGCAACAGGGCAGATATTTAAGGCAACTTGACTATAGAGCCCACATGTGATAACCAAGTTTAACTCCACAGCTTCCCGTTTCAACTGCTTCTTTCTGTGTATCTTTGGGCTGTTTTGGGTACCAATTCTGAGCCCATCTATATGTGATCTTACCTTTCAAGCACCTAATACCTTTCCTAGAAGAAGCATAACTGACTTAGCTTGAATTAGTGTCCATATTAAAGTTGTGGGGACATTTAGAAAGCCCTTCAAAGATACCCTCTAATCTCAATGAGTTCTTTGCAATCAAGACTTGAATAAACAACACAGGCAATAATATAGGAAGAGGGAAAAGCAGAGAGGATTACAGCATAGATTACCTACTATGTGCCAGGCTCTTTGCTAGATGTTTTAAAATTACATTAACTCATTTATTTTTATAACAATACAAGAACTAAATGAGATCAAAGACTATCAGAGTCAATAAAAAACAATTGCCAATGTTAAATACGATGACAATGTAAGGCATTATAAGACACCCAACAGCCTAAGCATGAGTGAGGATAAGAAAAATGGTCCAATGGAAGGTCACTGAAAAGTGCATTTATACTACCAATGTGTACTTCTCTTAATCCTTCACCTTTTCCACTCAGCTTCCCAGTCCCCCTCCTGGGAAATGTGATGAACAGCAAAGGGAATATAGTCAATAATATTGTGATAACTACATATAGTGCCAGATGGGCATTAGGACTAATTGGGAGGATCACTTTGTAAATTATATAAATGTCTAAACGCTATGCTATACACCTGGAACTAATATAAAATAATATTGATGTCAACTTTTATTGAAAATAAGTCATCAAAAACTGCATTGATATTTTTAATTTATGTTTTGAATAGGTATTGTAAATAATAGTATGAAATTCAAAAGATACATAAGTGAGAGTTTATGTTTGTTTGTTGTTTTCTATATAGTTTGAAAATAATTTATTGATCAGAACCATAAACTTTTTTTTTCCATAAAACCTTTGTAAGGGACATTCGTTATTTGTGTCTACCTCAAACCTTTTTCTTTTGTAGTTCTTCTATATTATGAATTCTCTTTCCATAGATAGAAAACAAGGTGATAGATTTGCCAAGACCTTTTGCCACTAGGACACAAATATTTGACTATCTTCTAAGAAATCTCGAACCTAAGCAAGACTTGAGATATGAGCAAAAGGTTCAGACGCTTTCGTTTCCTAGTAATGGGCCACTATCTCCCGACTCCAAGCCTAGCGTAGGCCCCTGGTAAAGCATTGAAATGTGTCTTCTGCAGTTGGAAAACAAAGGAGATTGAGACCAAACCAAGAAAGCTCAATCAGTTGGACTGTGTAACAAAGTCCAACTCCACCAGCAAAGTACAGAATGTTAAGAAGGCTTGGCTAAGTGCTTTTGGAGACAGAGGAACCAGGAGGACTGCTACATTGGAATCACCCAGGACTCCAAGTTTTCTTGGCAAGGAGTAAGGAGATTATCCATGATTCCATTGGGTTACACTGCAGAGAGAGCCGTGGGTCCTGTCCAACAGGTCTCTTTAGAAGGACCTCAGCAAAAGAAGCTAAGCATGCACAGCTGGATGTCCAGGGGCTGAGGAAAGAGTTGAAAGAGACCAACCAGAAAAGAGAGACATCCACTTGAGTCAAGGGAACTGCAGGAGAAGGGGCCTGCAGGAACCTCCAAAATTTCTATGCAAGAGCCCTGAGAGAAAGAATCAATTTGAACCATCTTTAAACCCCCAGCTTCATCACAAAAAGGGCCCAGAGAATGTGATGCCATCAGATGAAGTAATAATTCACTTACCCCTTTCCCTTCATCTCTACCCTAACTTCTACCCTGTATTGGAGAAAAAGAAAATGACTTCTAGAGGCAAGAAGTGAGTGGCATAGAAAGAGAAGCCATAGAAGCTGTCAGAAGTTTCATCCAGGTATAGAGGGAAAATCACCTTTTCCTCCTCCAATCCTAAATGAAGTTTAAAGAGTTGGTGGGAGATACATATAAAATTAAATTTTTGATTATAGCATGAATCATGCAAATAGTATAGTCCATGGTGCCGACTGGCAAAAAACACCAGATTATCACTTATAGCCACACAGAATAAAAATGCCTATTAAAGCAAGGCTGTGGTAGACTGAGGAGGGAGGAATAAAGGCTATGAGGTACAGATAAAATTAAGAAAAAAACCACAGGCTTAGGGACTGAAATTCTCACTTCAAAGATGGCCCAGTGAAAAGGTAAGTTCTCATGACTTGGTGAAATATCCTTTATTTTATTCAAGCAGAGGGCTAATGAAGGCCAAAAAGTAGAGGCGAGATGGATACTGAGATTAATAAATATGGAATAGATTTAATTCACAATCTCATCAGGTCTTTCAGGGCATTTAGGGGAAAAAGTGGTTCTTCCCAAAATACTGAGATGGAGATATTTTGGAGGTATGAGGTAATGCCAAGAATTTTAAAATTCCAGAACTCAAAAGAGCTTCCTGGCTAATAAAAGCAGCCCTTCCTCTCATTCTAATAAAGCTGGCTCTGTCTCTTGTTCAAAGACATCAGCTTCACTCATTGGTCATCTTGCAAGGGGATGTCCTTATTAGCCCATCTCTGCTCATTTACTCCAGACCTATAATTAGAGTCAGATTCTAGCATGCCCTGAAATCAAAACCAACCTGGAAAGAGAAGGCTTATATAACAAAAGCATTGTGAGACTATGGGAAAGAATTGTCAGAGTGAGTGTTAGGAGAGAAGAATATAATTTTAGATGGGATTAAAATCATCTTATAGGTGCCCTTTTCTAAAATTCTGGGTTTGGCATGAGAGGTTGAACAACTAGAAGTGGATTAAACCTCTCCTTGGTTGTTTGAAACTGTGTTTCAATAACTGGCTTGTGCACGTGAACTTCAGATGCATATATTCCTTGATGGAATGTAGAGAAGGAACTCCAAAGATTCTAGGAGACAGGAATATTAGAGATTTATAATAGCCGATCTACTCACCCAGCTTCAGAAAAAACACACCACTGGGGAGAGGAGAATTAGCACTCTTGAAAAAGTACTCACCCTCTGTAGGCCCAGGGATGATAGAGAAGATGCTTCCATATAAAAAAAAAAAAAAAAAAAAAAAAAAAAGTATCCTAAAAGAGCAAGCAAGTCTGATTCCTGAAATAAGATGAAGACCTGGGGTGATTATAGAAGGATTTGACTTTAGAGTTATTTGAGGGGTACCTAGTAGATCCTAAGGCACTGAAGTTTTACTTAATTGTATAACAACACCACAGAATCTGAGTCTGTGGGGACAGAGGACTGACTTTAGGCATGGTGATAGAGAATCACACGTCCTTACCTACTATTCACCCAGACCTAAGTCACTTTCCAGACCCAGAGGCCCCTTGAATAAAGAAGTGACCCACATGCTCTGTGAATGCCCGCTGAATGAAAGAACCCTGCCATGCCACCATAAGTGTACACTGATGTCTTCCTTTTTTTTCTTTAAAAAAGGCACTTGGAGCCATATCAAGTGCAAGCTGCGCCCGTTAACATATGGTGTTTTCAGGATCGTTATTAATCTACTTCCTAGCTAATGTAATTCCTGGGGGACTCCAAATGCCATCTGTATTTCTCTGGGTAGATGTTTTGGAATTATGGGGCTCACTCGCAATAGGCCATCCATAGGGATCTAGTGGATCTTTGAACCCATTCTATAGTTATTTCCTAAGTTCTTACTTAGGAAATAACTAGTTGTAGTTGCAATTTGTGCAGAATTAGTCACCCTGGTCCTAGTCTGTGCTGTGAATGTATATTATGGTATAGAAAGGGTTAAGTGGGAGCCTCTGGAACTGTCCCTTCACACTGCAAAAAAAAAAAAAAAAAAAAAAACTAAAATGCCTTGTAGATATTAATTCATTAATCTTTATAATGATCCCAGATATAGGAACTATTAGCATCCCATCATTTATAGATTAGAAAACTGAGATACGAAGGTTAATCAATTTGCCAAGTTGACATAGCTGGTAAGAGTGGATTCAAACGCAGGCAGACTCTAGAGTCCATATATCAAGTAAGATTCCTAGTAGCTGAGCATGCTTGCTGCAGGCCAGAGGACCACTTGAAAATGGGTGTGGAGGAAGAATTATTATGAACATCAATGGTGCCTTTATGAAATACTGTAGAAACAAGGGTCATGATGGCTATTCATAGTGAGAAGTAGTATAATGAAGTGATTAAGTGCTGTTAGGGTAGGAATGTAATTCTTTCCGTCTATCCTCCTGGATTCTTGGCTGAGAACTCTTCCACTGCATCCCCCTCCCCCCACCCCCCCGCCGTAAATACAGATTAACAGTGAGGGGAAAAATTTAATACATATGGGAGCCTCACAAAAAAATGAGACTTCAAAGGCAGCAAGGTAGATTGGGCTTATGTGTCATTCTGAGCTAAGGAAAGGGATAAGAGACTGGGGCTTCAGAGAGGGGAGGGCAATTCACAGGACTGTGAGGAAGAGAAGCATAGAGTAATCCAAGTTTGTCTTGTCAAACAGATAGTTCTCTCAGATGAAAAAGCCATTCTCTGTTAATAGCTCACTTCCAAAAGATAACTTCTCTGTTTTCTAGCTTCTCCTCGTCTGCAGTTTTTTGAAATAGTCCTCATGCCAACAGGCACGTAATGGGATGGCATATTCTGCTACTCTTCAGGGCACAGAACTTGAAGTCAGACTACATGGGTTCAAATCTCGAAATTTACTGCTGAACACTTTGGGCAAGTTTCTTAACTTCTACTTTGGCTCAATTTCCCCATTTGTAAACATGGTAGTTTATGTAGGGTTACAAAGATTAAATGAGTTTACATATATGTAATAGTACTGGAAGGTAGTATTTGTTAATTACATCTCCTTGTTTTAGCAAGTATGTATATAGTATGTAATATATATATATTTTTTTTAATTTACTTTTTATGGTAACATTGGTTAATGAGAATCCAGTAAGTTTCAACTGTATACTTTAACAGTAAACATATATATATTTACAGGGTTTATTCACCTTCCCATAGTTAGATTTTATTTCTGTCATCACACATTTGACCCCCTTTAACGCTGTCTACCTCCCCTCCCTCACCCCCTACCCTCTGGTAACCACTGGTCTATAGTCCATGTCCCATGAGTCTCTGTTTATCCTGTTCATTTTATTACTTTTAGGTTTATATCCCACAATAAGTGATATCATGTGATTTTCAACTTTTTCTATCTGGCTTAGTTCACTTAAGCATGATTATCTTGAGGACTATCCTTGATGTCAGCAAATGGTAGTAAATTCATCTCTTCTTATAGCAGAGTAATGATTCCACTGTATATATGTACCACAGCTTCTTTGCCAACTCTATTCATAGGATATTTCAGTGTGTCCTGGCCACTGTGAATAAGTGCTGCTATGAATATCAGTGTACAAATATCTTTTCAGATATGGGGTTTTCAAGTCTTTGGGGTAAATACCCAGTGAGGGATTGTTGGATCATATGGTAGATCAATCCTTAGTTTTTTGAGGAACTCTCATACTGTTTTCAAATAGTGACTGTACCAATTTGCAGTCCTGCCTCCCACCAGCTGTATGAAGATTCCTTTTTCTCACATCCTCTCCAACATGTATTATTACTTCGTCCTGTTGATTATAGCTATTCTAATAATGTGAGATAGTATCTCATTGTGATTTGATTTGCATTTCCCTAATAGCTACTGATGTTGAGCATCTTTTCAAATATTTCTTGGCCGTTTTTATGTCCTCTAGGAGAAGTGTCTGTTCAGTCCTCTGCCCATTTTTGATGGATCATTGGGGTTTTTTGTTGTTATTGAGTATATAGTTCTTTTGTATATTTTGATATTAGGCCCTTATCGGAGGTGTTGCTTGCAAATATATTTTCCCATTCAGATGGTTGTCTCTTTACCTTGTTGATGATTTCTTTTGCTGAGCAGAAGCTTTTTAGTTTGATGTAGTCCCATTCATTTATTTTGCTTTTACTTCCCTTGCCTTTGAGGTCAAATTCATAAATCTTCTTTAAGTCCAAGGTCCTTGAGTTTATTCTATGTTTTCTTCTATGCATTTTATTTTTCAGGTCTTATATTCAGGTCCTTAATCCATTTTGAGTTAATTTTGGTGTGTGGTGATAGACAACAGTCTAGTTTCATTCTTTTGCAGGTGGCTTTCCAGTTTTCCCAGCACCATTTATTGAAGAGGCTTTCCTTTCTCCACTGTATTTTTTGGCTTTTTTGTCAAAAATTATTTGCCCATATAAATATGGGTTTACTTCTGGACTCTCGATTCTGTTCCACTGGTCCATGTGTCTGTTTTGCTGCCAATACCATGCCATTTTGATTACTGTCGCTTTGTAGTATAATTTGAAGTCAGGCAGAGTGATGCCTCCAGCCTCATTCTTTTTCTCAGGATGGCTTTGGCAATTCGGGTCTTTTGTGCTTCCATAAAATCTGATGATTTTTGTTCTATTTCTTTAAAAAATGCCATGGATTTTGATGGGACATTAAATCTGTATAATGCTTTAGGTAATATGGTCATTTTAACTATGTTGATTCTTCCAATCCAAAAACATGGAATATTCCATTTCTTTGTATCTTCTTTCGATTTCTTTTAATAGGGTCTTGTAGTTTTCATTATATAGTCTTCACATGTTTTTATTTATTCCTAGGTATTTTATTCTTTTTGTTGCAATTGCAAAAGGAATTATTTTTTCCACTTCTTTTCTGACACTTCATTATTAGAGTATAACGCTATGGATTTTTGAACATTGATTTTGTATCCAGAAACTTTACTGTATTTGCTTATTGTTTCTAGTAGTTCTTGTGGAGTCTTTAGGGTTTTCTATATAGAGAATCATGTCATCGCAAATAGTGACAGTTTGACTTTTTTGTTTCCTATTTGGATGCCTTTTATATCTTTCTCTTGCCTGATTGCACTTGCTAGGACTCCAATGTTATATTGAATAACAGTGGTGATAGTGGACAGCCTTGCCTTGTTCCTGATCTTAGAGGGAAGGTTTTAGTTTTTCACCATTAAGTATAATGTTGGCTGAGGGTTGTCATAGATGGCCTTTATTATGTTAAGGTACTTTCCTTCTATAAATTTGTTAAGTGTTTTGATCATAAACAGATGCTTTATCTTGTTGAAGGCTTTTTCTCATCTATTGATATGATCATATGATTCTTATTTTTCAATTTATTTATGTGGTGTATCACATTAATGATTTGCATATGTTGAACCATAACTGTGCTTTGGATGAAGCCCACTTGATCATGGTGTAAAATCCTTTTAATACGTTGCTGTATTTGCCTCGCTAGTATCTTATGTAGGATTTTTGCATCTGTGTTCATGAGAGATATTAGCTGTAGTTTTCTTTTTTGTCTTATCTTTACCAGGTTTTGTGTCAGGGTGATATTTGGGCTCATAAAATGAGTTGGGAAGTATTGCCTCCTCTTCGATTTTTTTGGAAGAGTTTGAGGAGAATATAAATCTTTTGAATATTTGGTTAGGATTCACTGATGAGGCCATCTGTTCTTGGACTTTTACTTTTTGGTAGGTTTTTGATGATTATTTCAATTTCCATACTGTTGATCAGTCTATTTAGATTTCCAGTTCTCTTGATTCAGTCTAGGAAGGTTGTATTTTTCTAAGTACTGTCCATTTCTTCTAGGTTTTAAATTTGGTGTTATATACTTTTTCATAGTTCTTGTATGATCCTTTGTATTTCTGTATCTGTCATAATTTCCCTCTTTCATCTGATTTTGTTTATTTGTGTCTTTTCTCTTTTTTTCTTAGTGAGTCTAGCCAGTTTGTCAATTTTATTAACCTTTCAAAGAACCAAGCTCTTTGTTGCATTTATTTTTTCTATTGTATTTTTTCAATTTCATTTATTTCTGCTCTAATTTTGATTATTTCTTTCCTTCTGCTGACTTTTGTTCTTCCTTTTCTAGTTTTTTAAGATGAAGATTAGGTTGTTTATTTGGGCTCATTCTTGTTTTTGATAGGCCTGTAATGACATGAACTTTCCTCTTATGATTGCTTTTGCTGTGTCCCAAAAGTTTTGATATGTTGACTATCATTATCATTCTTTTCTATGTTCTTTTGATCTCTCTTTTTATTTCTTCCCTGACCCAGTTATTCTTCAGTAGCATGTTGTTTAATCTCCATGTATTTGTTAATTCTTCCTGCTTTCTTTTTGCTGTTGATCTCTAGTTTCAAAGCATTATGATCAGAGAATATGGTTGGTATATTTCAACTCTCTTATATTTGTTGAGGCTGTCTTCCGTGTCGTCCAGTATGTGGTCAATTCTTGAGAATGCTCCATGTGCACTAGAGAAGAATGTATAAGCAGCTGTTTGGGATCGAAGGCTCAGTAAATATCAATTATGTCTAATTGGTCTAATGTGTCATTTAAGAATGTTATTTCCATATTGATTTTTGTTTGGATGATTTATCCATATCTGACAGTGGGGTATTTAGGTCCCCTACTACAATCATGTTTTGGTCTGTTTCTACCTTTAGTTCTGTTAGTAATTTCTTTACATATTTCAGGGCTCCCTAATTGGGAACATAGATATTAATAAGTGTTATGTCTTCTTGGTGCATGATTCCTTTTATCATTATGAAGTGTCCCTCTGTATTTTTCTTTACCTTTTTTATTTTGAAGTTTATTTCATCTGATATTAGCACCATTACTCCCGCTTTACTCTGAATGCCATTTGCTTGAAATATCATTTTCCACCCTCTCACTTTGAGTTGATATTTGTCTTTGGAACTGAGATGTGTCTCCTGGAGGCAGCATATGGTTGAGTTTTGTTTTATGATCCAATCTGCAACTCCTTGCTTTTTTTATTGGTGAGTATAGTCCATTTACATTTAGGGCAATGATTGAAATATGAGGTCTTCTTCTAGGCATTTTACCTTTTGGTTTCTGGTAGCTTGGTGTTTCCATCGCTTCCTTGTCCTTGTGTTTTTGTTTTATTTTGATTGGCTTTTGTGAGTTTTCCCTCCGGTTCTTCTTGTTTTATGTTATGGACTTCAGTTCTGAATCTTTGGTGTGTGGTTACCATTATGAGTATGTAAAAGATAGAGGTGTGTGTGTGTGTGTGTGTGTGTGTGTGTGTGTGTGTGTCATCCATTTTCTTCAGTGCATGCCTTATCTTCATTCCCTTTTGTGAATTAGGATCTTGGAATCCTCCCTTTTCAGTCATCGTTGTCTCAATTTGTTGCTATGTATACTGAACGTTCATTACTATCTTGCTACAGCAATTCTCTTATTATTGTTTAAGCTTATAATGCCCTATTCTTAGTAAGGGTTGCACTCCTCTGCTTTTATTTGCCTGATAGTCACCTTACTCCTAATTATGTTTTTTGTTTTTTTGTTTTTTTTGTTTTTGTTTTTGTTTTTTGTCATTTTGTTTTAGGTGAGCTGCCCCCTTTCAGTATTTCCTGTAGTGCAGGCCTCATAGCAGAAAATTCCCTCAATTTTTGTATATCTGGAAAGGTCTTTATTTATCCTTCATATCTAAAAGAAAGCTTAGCTGGATACATTCTTCTAGGCTAGTAGTTCCTTTTACTTAATAGTTTGAATATTTGATTCCACTCCTTTCTGGCTTGTAAAGTATGTACTGAGAATACAACAATAATCTAATGGGTGTTCCTTTATAAATTACCATCTTCTCCCTGGCTGCCCTGAAAATTCTGTCTTTGTCATTGATTTTTGATAATTTTAATACACTATGTCTTGGTGCAGGCCTTTTTGGGTTGAGATAATTAGGTTGACTTCTTGAATTCCAAGCTCCAACTCATTCTTTAGATTTGGGAAATTCTCATCAATGTTTTCTCTGAAAATGCTTTCTAGTCCCTGCTTCTTCTCCTTACCTTTGATAATGCCCATTATTCTTATGTTTCCTCTCTTGATATATTAGCTAGTTCTTATATTTCTCTTTCATCAAACTCTATTTTCCAAGCTTGCTATTTCATTTTTCAACTCGTGCAGTGTGTTTTATTTTTAATCTCGACGATCCATTCTGTTGTGTTTTTTTTTTTTTTAGGGTTTCAATCTCCTTGCTAAAGAACTCATTCCACTTATCTAGTAGTTTTTCAATTCCTGATATTGTTGATAAAACTTGTTTTGGATCTCACTGAGATTTTTCAGAAATACCATCCTGAATTCTCTTTTATTTAAATAGCATATTTCTATGTCTATATGCTTATTTTCTGGATATTTTTCTCTTTCTTTCTGAGATGCCTTGTCACCTTGGTTGTTCTCCAACTAAGCATTAATGGAAGTGTGTTCTGCTATTTTTCAGAAAGAAGATTTATTATATAAAGGTTTCTTTTTAGCCTGTTGCAAAGGTGTTTTTCTGTTGGATTCCTGCTTTATATAAAGCCTTAATAATGCCTTTTTTTTTGTAGATGCTTATTCACACTCACTACCCTCTGTCTCAGTCCCTGTCAGTGTTAGCAATAGTTTCGGCAGCATTTGCTCAGATTCCCCTGGGGCTACACAGTGTTTGATCTCAGAGGATACAAGGGAAGGGCCCTCTGGGTTGGGGATTGTGGGTCGTGGCTCATCCTCGGTTTTGCAACCATGGCTGGTAAAAAAAAAAAAAAGAAAGAAAAACTCTTGTTTCTCTGTCATCCTGCTTCTCTGCTCTCTGCCCTGATGACTGGGCCCTGCTGCCAACTGCGTGGAGCTCACAGCTCTCCCAGGCAGGGTATTCAGGGAAGTCTCAGCACCTTCTCCCCTCTCTCTCCCTCTACAGGGAACTCTGGTGACTGCAAGAGGCAACTTCTTTATTTCTCCCAGTCTACCTCCCGACACCTGGAGTTCTGACCTGTGGTAGCTCTTATGCACAGATCTTATGCTCAGACATGCTGGTGTGCAGTTTAGGTGTTTCTTGTTGAGTTTTAGGTTTTTAGGTTATTGTTAGTTCAAGGGGAGGGATCTGGGGCTGTCTCTCACTCCACCATGTTTCTCCAAACTCGCAGTAGAAGCTTAGGAGCTGCAACCTCTATGGGAACCAGTGACGAAGCAGAAAACCAGCACAGTAATTGATGACTTGCTGGAGGCACAGAGTGGACAGACCTGAGAGCCAAGCACTCCAGAGGTCCCAGTCACAGAGGGGTCCCCAAAATTTTGTGAATTTTAACTCCAGGAGCTCACCCAGGCTCTCACAGTAAATATCAGAGAAAAATCCCCTGTGGTTCTGGCAGCGAGAGGATAAAAGAAACCAGCAAGTATATTTTTATGCAGTTAACTGATTTTCTATTTTATTTCCTCTGTTTTTCTCCTACCATTTTATATAGATGTATTAATGGTGGTTAGCTTTAAAACTTAGTCCAGAAGTTATAGAATAACAGGGTGGGCTTGTTACTAAATTTTAGAAAGAATGACCATTACTCAAAAATCCTGACCTTGGAGCCAGATTCAGGGACTCTAAGATTTTAGGTCTCTCCTTTTAGAGACAGGATGAACATGTTTTCATTTTTATGAGGAATAGTGGCATTATCTCAGACTATGAGAAATTTACATGGCTTAAAGTTAGATTTTCTATGGATGTTTTGCTGACTAAATATGTCATTTTGATGTGCTTTTTTCCAACACCACAAACCTATAATCTAATTCTCAGCAGACATTGACTTGGTGTCCTATAAATTTACTCAATTCTGACACTACCTACCTACAGATAGTGTCAGATCCCATAGGTTAAGATCTCAGGCCTATAATACTGCCCCAACTTCAGATGCCAATCACAAGTCTAGGTTATCACCTGTGCTTCTGACTGACTAGCTATAAATCAGAGGTTCCCACAACCCCCTCCCTAGGTTTGATTTATTTCTAGAGCAGCTCACAGAACAAAGATAAATGTTTGTTTACATTTACCAAGTTATTATAAAGGATATTATTAAGAATACAGATGAACAGTCAAATGAAGAGGTACATAAGGTGAGGTCCAGAAGGGTCCTGAGCTCACGATCTTCTGTTCCCATTGTTATGGGGTATATCACCCTCCTGGCACATGAATGCATCTATCAACCCAGAAGCTCATTAAATCTTATTGTTTAATAGTTTTTATAGAGCTTAATCTATAGCCCCTTCCCAGATGTCAGTGGGTGGAGCTGAAAGTTTCAGCCTTCTAATTGCTTGGTTTTTCTGGTGAACAGCTCCATCCTGAGGCTGTCTAGGGGCCCCACCTTAAGTCACTTCATTAGTACAAAGTCAGGTGTGCCCAGATGTGGCTCTTTTATGAATAAGAAAAGACACTCCTATCTCTCAGAAAATTCCAAGGGTTTTAAGAGCCCTGTGCCAGGAACCAGGAATGAAGACCAAATATCTATTCCTTAACACAAACCACAATATTGCAGTCATTCATTTCATTAGAACATAAGCTCCTTTTCTCTCTCATTCATCACAGTATCTCCAGTCCTAGCAAAGGTTGCTGCCCCTGGGATTCTCTCAATAAATATTGGAATAAATCACCAATTGATTTTGAATATGATAATAGTATTAATTATCTATTGCTGGGTAACAAGTTACTACAAATTTATCAGCTTAGGACCATACACATTTATTAACTCATGGTTTCTGCGGGTCAGGAGTCCAGACATGGCTTTGTTTGGTCCTTTACTCTAAGATATCATCTGAAAGCTGCGATCATCATCTTGGGCAGGGCTGCAGTCTTATTTCAAGGTTTGAATGGAGAAGGATCCACTTATAAGCTCACATTGTTGGTAGAATTTAGCTCCCTGTGGTTGTTGAACTGAGGGGCCCAGCTTCTTATGGCTCTCAGCTGGAGATTACCTTCCATGCCTGCCATGTGGGCCTCTCCATAGGCAGGCTGACAACATGACCACTTGCTTCATCAAAGCCATCAGGGAAGTGGGTTTTATTGGAAGATGGACATCAAAATTTTATATAACACACCAATGTACATGCAATCACGTACTTTCCATTACCTATTGGTTAGAGGCAAGTTACAGGACCTATCCACACTCAACAGGAGAGAATTATACAAGAACATGAATACTAGGAGGCAGGGATCATTGGGCCCATCTTTGAGTCTGTCTGCCTCAGCAATTCTCCAAATATCCTCATCAAATCTGTAAAGCCATGGCCATTCTCTAAAGAAGGCAGGATAGTTAATGTCGGTGGAATGCCAGAGGCTCCTCATTAGCTCAGCCATTATTATCCAAGTCCCTGCTGTTGTCAGGTCCCATAAAGAAACAAAGGTCATCTTAGAATAAAAATATCCACTAATATCAAATTAGTTCCCACTCAAACAAACATTTCTCCTCTTAATGCTAGTATATGTCCTCTTATGTCTCATTTTGCCAGACTGAGTTCTTGCTAATTGTGTGAGTCCGAAATGCAAATGTAATCAAGCCAATTGTACAGGTTCTTCAAAAGAAAAGTATTTGAATATAAAAGGCTTAGGAGAGGTTCTTGGAAAAACTGATAGAGACTTAAATAATTTTTCAAAATTGATTTTTTGTTTTGATCATGCTGTATGAATTTTTTACTTCTGGAATTTTTTATTTAATATTTTCAAACCATGGTTGACTGTGGTAACTAAAGCAGCAGGTATGTGGGGACTACTGTAAGTAACTTTACAAAAGTCAATAGATTGGAAGTGGTAGACTCAAATCCAGGTGTAACTAACTCTAAAGATCAATCTTTAGATGCATTTTTCAGATGCTTCTCTTTGCACAGCCCTGTGGATTGAAGGATGAGCAGCAGGAACTAGAGGCTTAGACTAGAAGAAATGTAACAGCATTTAGAAAATAAGGAGTCAGATCAACAGCCAACCCAAGAAAATCTCTAACCTTGCTTTCCCTGCCTCTCTTCAACTAACTCTTTCAATCTTTAGTGCTCCCTGCCTCTACTCCACCTCTTATGTTCCTCCAGGGTGCTGCTAAAGAAGGTTTTTGAACAAGACCCTTAAGAACATAGAAAAGGAGAAACAATCTAAATCAAAAAAGTAAATAAATCAATATTGAACCATCTTTCAGATGTTCTGCTTTAACAGAATGAGGAACCCAAAGAAAGACCAGAAGTATTAGAGTTCACTTTCAAAACACAGTGCATACAGTGTTCATTCTTAATAAACCAATGGAGTGAGACAGACTGTAGAGGGACTGTGGTAAGGGTCATTGCTTGACAGATCAATGACAGGAGCATAAGCAGCTGAGTCCACACGTGTGCAAACACAGGAGACTGAGGTGCTACTTGAGGTGAAAAAAGATCAACAGGACCTTTGGAACTTGGGATTCTGAGCATAAAATCTGACCTTATCACTCTAAACAGGTCACAGCATCTCTGCTTCTTCAGACGTGAAGTGGAGTATAAATAAAATCCTGAGTGGCCAAGCTGGGAATGGAAAAGAAAATGAAATGCCTGGATCCAAGTGGTATTGCCTTGGAAAATAATCATTATTGAAGAAGGGAAGTATTATCCCATAGTTGGTCCTTGGTATACTCTGAAAACTAAAATCAATTCATGCCATTAGGGAAGTGTTTTGATTCAGCTTTGACTGAAGCTAAAAGAGAGTATAGGTAACTTGCTACATGGTATTTACTAGAAAGGCTTGAGAGAGGATAATCTAACTGAAAAGTACATGGAAAATTAAAAGTTCTTGGGTTATATTACTCTCCTCAGTCAGACGATGAAAGGAGATTAGGGAATATTTACATCCTAGAAACCTCTGAAAAACAAGGAACAATAAATACCATCCAAGTAGGTCAAATATCTTAAGTTCTAAATTCTTATTATCTTTCATAATCCTGATCACTAGTTTCCATATTTAAAGGTAAAAAAAAACAAACAAAAAAAACAAAACAAACAACAAACAACAACAACAACTTTCCAATATAGTCAACAATGTATTACACATTTGTTTAAATTCTCTAAAACCTAACATTTAGCTTTGAGTCTATAATGTTAGCAAAGTTTGTAAAACATGTTTGTTATGTGTCCTAGATTATAAAAGGTATGCAGTAGAATGTTAGTTATAGGAAATTAGATTTTCTTACTGTCTTGGATCACATTCTTTAGAAGCAGGGTCAAAACTCTAAAACTTAGCTCAGGGAGTTGCTAGAAGATCCTTGACACCAGTGAAGAGTCCTTTCTTACCTGCTATGATAGTAACAAAATTAGTTTCTTCTTCTCAGGTTCCCTTGCCATTAGTGTGGTTATATAACCAAATGCAAGCCTATGAAATATGAGTGGAAGTGATATGTGCCATTTCTAGGTAGGCGCATATCATATTCTACTTTCTCATTTCCTTTCCAACAGTTGGAAAATTGAATGTGATGGCTCAGTTGTGGTGGACCGTGAAGATGACAGTAGGTCCTATGATAGGGCAGAGCCACTAGGTGTAAAGATCTTGAGTCCCAGAGTGACTTCGTGGAGCAGAGCCACCAGCCAATCAGGAGCACCCACACTGAAGAGTTTTGTAAGCAAAAAACGGACTTTCTTATTTATGCCACTAAATTATTGTGTCTTGTTATAACAATTTAGCTCATCCAATACAGTAATGTTAAGTCTGTTGATAAATGGCACTGAGAGCCTTTCCTATAGATTATCCTCCAGAACAGTACCCTCTCAACAAACAGCAGGGAACAACACATATGTTGAAGTCTACACATATAATATAAAGGCTGCTGCCTAAAGGGATTTGGTCAAAAATATTTCACCTCTTGGTCTACAATTGGTAAACTTGTTTCTGAAAAAAGATGGATAGTAGATATTTTAAATGGCTTTGTGGGCTATACAGTCTCTGTTAAAACTACACAACTCTGACACTTTGCAGTATAACTAAATGAACAGTTGTGGCTGTGTTACAATAACACCTTATTTACAAAAACATGATGTATTCCATATTTAGTCTGCAGGCCATAATTTGCTGACCCCTTAGCCTCTGAGGACCCCTGGAATTCCTACTGCTAGAAAATCATCTGTTTGGCCTATACCTAGCAAAGTCTAATTAAAATAGAAACATAGGCTGTAAACTAAATTGTAAAAGATTGTATGCTTTGTATCTTAATGACAACCTTATGTTGCACCTGATTTTCTTGAGGAGCTACCTTATAATGAATTGATGTTCTTGATCAAGAGCTTGGACTTTTATAAAAATGATGGGTACATATTTAATCAATTATTAACTCTTCAGCTGCACAAATTAAAGCATTCAAAATAGATAAGCATCAATTTAACAGAACAACATTGCAAACACTCATATCAATTTTAAGATATTTTTAAAAGCAAGTTATGATTGATTTACTCATTGACTAATTGACTTGCCACCATATTCCAGATGCTGATCTAGGTCTTTAGAGGTATTATTTCTGATTATTATAAAACTCCCACAGTGCCGACAGAGGAAGAAACCGAGGCTGAGAGAGGTAATTAATTTATCTAACATCACCTATTCTGATAAATAATAGAAATATATGTGTCTGGTTTTAAAATCTCTGATCTCAAACCACAGCCTCATGGCTAGGAGAAGGAAGGGCATGGGCAGAAATTTTGATGGAAAGCTAGAGGCTGGCTAGGAAAGACCACTGGGCTCTAAATCTCAAAGGTTAGTTTCTATGGTCAAGGCATCAGGAGCAGAAGCTTGGTCACTGTGTTGTTGATGCGTCACACCGTGAATAACTGGCCAAACATTTTAAACATGGATTGTTCTAAGTATAAAGCGTAGGTTACAAAGAGTAAATATAAATTATTACATTTTACTGAGTACTTACTATGTGTCAGACAGAATTCCAAATACTTTACATGGATTTATATGGATTCTATCATCTAATCTTCACAATAACCCTTTAAGGTAAGTACTATTATCTCTATTTTCTAGTTCAGGAACTGAGGCACAGAGAGATTTAAGTAACTTGTCCAAAGTTAAACAGTTTAGAAATGGCAGCGCTAACATCAACCTGTCAGACTTCAAAGCTCACATCTTAACCCCTTACACTATACTGCTTTATGAAACAGCAAATAATAAAATTCCAAGCTTCTATAATTATTCTTAGCACTGCCCTGTTCATTCTCCAGAGAACTTATCACAATTTGCAGTGCTGCATATTTTCCTTTTTATCTTGTCTCTTTAACTAAGTAGCAAGCACCAAGAAGACGAACCCATGTCTGTTTTAACCACCAGAGCCTAGTGCCTGGTACAATGCTTGACACCTTATAGGTATTTGATAAATATTTGTTGACTTAATTAATGAGTAAATAATGTGCCAACGGGGAACTCGAGATGGCATGATTTTTGTGCAACAAAAGTGGTTTCCTCCTTTGTCTCATAGATGTGAGTAGGTAGCATGGTATAATGGTAAGAGAAAGACATTTAGGACTTTGGAACCAATCTTGGAGATGAATGCTTCCTCTTTAACTTACTAACTTAGGAATCACTTAACTTCTCTGCGAGTCAATCTTTATCTATAGAAAAGATGCATAGCAACTTATAAAGCAACACCATATGTCATGCAATACCTATTAGGTAAGTAGGTAATACCCAACAGATAATACTTATCAAGGTAATACTAATACCATGCCCAGCAGATAGATACCAGTTGCATAGTTATTTGTTTCTTTCCTCCATCCATAATTTGATTCCTGTACTTTGCTTACCCCCAAGTGCAGAAATTTTTGATTGCCATTTATTCTGCTGCCTGAGTTTGAGATAACAGAGGTCAGCACTTCTCCTTCCCTTTGCTAGCACTGTTGTTAGTTGCCTCCTGTATTTTCATGCTGCCTTTCCTACTCTGAGGATCTCTAAGGACTTTTCAGACTACAGGGGGAAAACATAGACCATTTTTATTTCACCAAGATGGAGGCTGGAACACAATACAAGATAAATGGTTTTCCCAGAAACATTCAAGAGAAATTCCAATGTGTCTTTCTTTCCCATCCCACTGTTTGAATTGTTTCCCTGGAAACCAGATGAAAGCAGTCAGCAATCAAGGACTCTGCATGGTCCACACAGAATATGCTTAGCAGAGGCTGGCTGCGGGTAGATTTTCAGTCATCATATCTTCTGAAACCCTTGCAAACTGCCTTTCATGAATGACAGCAGTTTCAGCTCAAGTCACTTTATTCTGAAACATTTGCCAAGCACCAGATGTACCTAGCTTGTGGCTTTAGATAGGAGTGGGTGACGTGCTTCCTACAATTTATGTCCATCCTTTTGGAAAAAAAACACTCATTGCTAGGTGTTAACCTCTTGTATCATCCTCTATTTTTAGCCTCTGAGTGAGTGATGAATCAGGTTATAATCTGACAGGGTGCTTAAAGACGTATTAGACTTCAATGAAGTTATGGTGCCTTTGACATCACATACATTTTTTAAAGAATAGAATCAGAATGCATTAACCTGCCCAGTTTTAATTCACACCCATTATAACCTAAATCTTAAAAAAAGACTCATTATTTATCATAAAGTTGACTACAACTCTAAGATTAACTAAGGTTTCCTCGATTTTAATCAAGTCCCATGTACCCAGACAGCTCATTTTAAAAGCTGGAGATAGAAATGATTTCTCTTTAATAGCATCATTATGCTGTGATCTCAGACACTGCTGGTAGAAACAATATTCTCAATCACTCAAACATATTGGGGCACGTACTCCATGATAGGCACTGTCTTGGACACTGGGAACACTGGTGAACGAAAGTAAGACATAATTCCTACCTTTGGGGAGCTAGTTAAGTGAGAAGATAGATGTTAAATAATCATATAAATAAATGGGTGGGTTTGAGTGCTGAAATTATATTATTAGGTCTCTGATTTCGTCTCTTTCTGCATCCATCTCTTAGCTCTGCTCTCTTTTGTTTGGCTTCCTCTTCCAGCATCCTCTCTCTATGTCACTAAGATGGCCACTCACAGCTCTTGACTATTATGGTACTAATAATGGATGACCCAGAAAAACAATTGTCCCTAGAGCTTCATCTAAGTCCCAGAGAAACTGATAATTGGCTTGGCTCAGATCATATGCTCGTTCCTGTATTGGCATGGCGACCTGGGGAAGGAGTACTCTGATTGGCCAACCCAGGTCACATGCACACTCTCGGGGAAGTTTCTCCAGTCTGAATACCCTTCCCTTGCTCTTGGTAGATGCCACTGACTCCATTTCCAGAAATCTAGCCCTGACTCCATTTCCAGAAATCCCCTCCTTGGATTTCTAATAAAGCACTTCTCAGAATTGTTTTCCTATTCATTTCACCCACTGGACTATGAGCTCCTTTAGAGTTGGGACTGTGTTTGGCGCATCCTTAGTGCCCAGCGTGATATTTAATGCATAGTAGATGCATACTAGGTGTTTGTTGAATGAATTCTGTAAAGACTTTTATTTCAAATAGAAGTTCTACTATTCTTAAGAAAAAGCAAAATTAAAATATATCTTTTGAACATACAAGTTCTCCTTACTCAGAAAATCATCTTAAAGTTTTAAAAATTTAACACACCCTGTTATGGGTTGAATTGTATGTCCTCCCACACCCCGCTCCCACCCAATAAGATATGTCAAGGTCCTAACTCCAAATACCTCAGAATAATACCTAATTTGGAAATAAGGTCTTTACAGAAGTAATAAAATTAAAATGATGTCAGTAGGGTAAGTTCTAATCCAATATAACTGGTGACCTTATAAAAAGGAAATATTTGGACATAGAGATCGACATACACAGAGGGAAGACCAAGAACAGACACATGGCAAATGCCATGCAAAGATGGAGGATTTGAAGAATCCATCTATAAACCAAGGAACATGTGAGGCTACCAGAAGCTAGGAGAGAGGCATGGAATAGTTCTTTCTCTAGCACCTTCAGAGGGAGTATGGACCTGCTGACACCTTGATTTTGGACATTTGAACTAGGTAGTCCTAGGAAACTAATATGTCCCCTACATGTAGGAAGCTCAAAATATATTTTCTTTGCTTTGTCACTATGGTGCTCCATAAATGTAGCAAATCATTATGCTGAAGAATGAAATGATACAGAAATAGACAAATAGCTCTTCCCTCAATTTTGCCTAATAGGGAAGAATCCCCCAAAACTTCACTTGAATCAGGTTTAAATTAATCTATACTTTGTATTTATAGTGATATTAAGTTACCTGAATGCATTTTTATAATAATAATGTACTCCAAAGGGTAAAAATTGGACTCTATTAATTTGAGTGATGTATTTTTGTTTAGTAAAAGAAAGTTATACATTTTTTCTGCTTATTTATCAGCCTGAATGAATCTCAGTATAAAATAAAATAGTCTATTAATTAAAAAGCACTCTGTGAAAACTATGAAGTTCTGAACTGAAAGGGTCAGATGGTATGAAGATTAATTTTATGTGTCAATTTGACCAGGCTAAAGAATGCCCAGGTAGCTGGTAAAATATATTTCTGGGTATGTGAAGATTCTCCTGGAATAGATTAGCATTTGAACTAGCAGACTGAATAAAGCAGATGGCCTTTGCTAATGCAGAAGGGTATCACACAGCCCATTGAGGGTCTGAATAGACCAAAAAAAACAGAAGAAAGGAGAGTTTGCTCTTTACTTGAACTGGAACATTCATCTTCTCTCTTCCTATATTCTTCTTTCCCTCATCCATTGGTTCTTGGGCCTTCAGACCCAGATTGAATTATACTACTGACTTTCCTGGTTCTCCAGCTTGCAGATGGCAGATTGTGGGACTTTCTAACCTCTATCACCACCAGAGCCAATACTTAAAATAAGTCTCCTTTTCTGTCTGTCTCTCCATCCATCCATCTATCTTATTTATTCTGTTTCTCTGGAGAACCCTAATATAGATGAGGGAGTTGAAAATTTCCAGAATCCATGGGGAGCTGGCAGAGAAATTATCACTGACTGATTTGAATAGAGAAGAAAAAAGAAAATAAACTGATAGTTTGAGGAGGTATCAGTCAGTCTAACAAAGAAAATAGAAGCTACTTTAAGTGTTTCAACAGAAAGAATTTAATACAGTGAGTTGGATGCACATAACGGAAGTACTAAGCATCAAACAAGACAATGAGATTAACAACTAAAGGAGCCACTACTGCCTTAGGCTAGAGCAGGTTTCTCAATCTGGGGACTACTGACATTTTGAGCCAGAGAATTCTTTGCTGTGGGAGACTGTCCTGTGAATCATAGGATGCTTAGCCTTTATCTCTGGACTTTATCCACTAGTTGTCAGTAGCAACCCCTAAGTTGTAACATACAAAAATGATTCCAGACAGTGTTAAATGTCTCGAGTTTTTTTTTTCTTTTGGGTATGGGGAGGGAGACAGAAATGTTCCCAGTTGAGAACCACTGAGCAAGAGAGACAAAAGGAGAAGGTAATGTTAACGGAATCCGGGGTCACCCAAGAAAAACTGGAACCATGAAACAGTGAGAGGTAGAGACATGAAGAAGAAACTTTAGGCAGAGAGAGAAAAGATTAAATACACTGGCTTCTCCCTTGCCCCTTCAATATCCTGCAGGCTGGTATTGGCCTTCTGACATACAGAGGAGAGCAAAGGAAAGTCAAGGAATGGTTCTGAGTATGTGGGTTTAGGATTGGCACAGGGTTCTCTTAAAACTTTGGTTCTGAATGAGAACAAATATTTAAATCTGAGATCCAGCTTTGAAACTGGCGCTCAATTCAATATGCCATATTATCAGATGGTTGCTACATGCTATACAGAGGCAAGTTACTATGAAACCAAAGAAATCTCTCACTTGCATGAGCCCCTTCTGAGCTCCTAGAAAGGCCAAAGTAATGTGTTCAACATAGTCTCATTTCTTAATAAAATTTACATCCCCCATGTTGGGTGAAATTGGAGTGGGTGTGGACATTTTGGATCTGGTTAGAGGAAAATTGAAGTGGGTATGAGCACTACCTTTAGACCTGGGCAACAGAAGTTCCTGCCCTGGGCCCCAAACTTAAGAGGGCCTCACTCTGACTCTCTTTCTGCTGCACCCATCCTCTCAAGGTAAGTCCACACGGTCATGGGGATATACCTACCTAAAATTCGTGACCCCTCTGCTTCTTGCTCCTACTTTGAGTACCTGGGACCATAGAATACCCTACCCAAATGGCCCTGGATCTGTTTCCAGGATCTGCGTGTCCAGCCTTTCAAGAGTAGACCATGCTGTAGGAGTGCACTCCCTTCGGCCCAAGAGGTGGCTGCAACATGGCTGGTTGCAGGTTATGCATAAAGCTTAGATGTGTGGCCCAGAGTGTCCACATATATTTGTGAGTGGTCCCTCACATTGTGGAATGGAGCTAGAGGACAGAAGAGAAAGGAGTCATAAATAAACAATAAAATCAGTAGACATTATTCTGACATTGAGAAGCAAATTATAAGCCAAAAAGCTTTTTTCAAATCATACCTGAAGGAGTAACTCATAAGAGGAAGAGATAAGTTTTGAATAGAAGTGAAGAATAAGCCTTTATATCATTTAATAATCTAATTCTTCTCGATCTAACGGGAATACTGACATTATAATCCACCAGTACAGTCAGGTTACCAAGAACAAACTGGTTAATGAGGGTCGTCAGTTCAAAAAGTTTTTCAAGATTAGTCTCTGTGTAAGAAAATTTGAAATGTACATGAAATCTTACAGCTTGTATATGAAAGAAACTTGATGTAGGGTTTCCCAACTTTGACAACTATTTAAAAAATGTACTTGAGTTACCAATAACCAGTTCTGAGCTGAAAATCTTTTTTACTCTATCAAAAATTTTTTTAATTATTTTTTAAATTTATATTTATTTATTTATTTATAGATTTTAAATAAAAATGCAATCATGCTGAGAGATTGAATTATCTTCCTACAGAAAATATTGTAAAATCATTTCATATGAAGAAGTATATAGAAATATGGTACCCCAAAAATATAGAGATAAAGTTACTAAAGAGATGTGTCAAGTAGTCAAATAATAAAGATATGATTTTCTAGATTTTTGTTGTATTTGCCAGCTTTTTAAATTTTGTAATTTACTGTAACTTCTTTCTTCATTTTAAGTGAATATTCAACTTTATACTTAATTTTATGTTCATAATTTTGCATTCTCTTTCCCAAGAAGGGAGATCACCTCCCCCCAAATTGTAAAAGCTTTAGTTTCCATAAAACCTGGATCTTCCCATGGCGTCATAATTTATTTAGTGAGCTGTTTAAGTGTGGAAAGTCAAGTGAAAGGGGCTTGGTGGCTATGTGTGGGGAAAGGATAGAAAATTATCTGACTGAGCAGCTCGTCCTGACCCCCAAGATGGCAAGATGTATTATATCAAATAAACAAGTCAGCAACTGTCACTTCCTACATGCCATTTTCAGATGACTAAATTATGTCCTCGTTTCTCCTTGTTTTTTGTTCTGTAGTCACGGTGGCCGCTGATATAGAAAAAAAACTGGGTGATTGTTTAGCTGTGACTCCACAACCGCTCATGTGGCAGAGAGCAAAGAAAGACAATAACAAAAAATAAAATAAAATAAAATAAAATAAAATAAAATAAAATAAAATAAAATAAAATAAAAAACACCCAAAACAGAGAGCTGGTATTCATTGGGGAGCCCATGGACAACCCCTAAAGCAGACAAAGCAGGGATATGAGTGCAAAGCTGGTTTCATTTGTGAGATGAGAGGCTACAGAGCCATGACTGTTTTTCTCACTGAACAAAGCACAGGAATTAATTCTTAGTATGTAAGTTATTTATCTATTTACTTTTAGAATTAACTCATTTTGCCCTGAAGTGTATTAGGTTTCTGAGCATTTACATTTTTTCAAAAACAGTTCTTGAGATTTGCAGACATAATTTCTACTTAAGTTGGTGTAGTTAGGGGACTTGTAAAAGATGGGCTGCCAGGGCATCGCTGCCTATCTGTTTTCCAGTAAAGTTTCTTTGATTCCTCAAAGGTTTTATAGTTAAATAAAGTGCGTTGAATACAGGCTTTTATCTCTTCTCCCTTCTGAAATGCTAAGAACATGACTGTAAAAGAATGAAATAGGTATAAATTCACAAGGACAAAAAGAGTGAGATAGACGATGACAGCAGACTAGAGAATCAACAACATATTGAAAGCTGAGAAGTAGGACCTTGTAAGACAGAGAAAGCTGAATCAGACACACTCACTTTGCCCTTTTATTTAGGACAGAACAGACAGCTTTCACAAAGTAATTTTGAATTTATATAATATGAGATTATAACATGGATCCCTATGGTTATAGAATGAAGAGCTCTCATTTAATGAATAAGGGGACTTCATCAGGAGCAAGCCAATTGTCACACCAGATCTACTCTCCATCTCTGGACAAGAAGCTCTCTTTCTGGAGAGATGGGGCCAGCAAATCCCAGACTCAGGAAGAGCTTGGGTGAGATGTCAGACTGCAGGCAGAGGTGTAAGTGGAGTCAGCTTTCTCTAAAACACAGACTGAAGGAGGGTGTGTGGACAGAGCTGACTCCGCCTTGAAAAAACTGACTCTGCCTTAAAACTAGTCCATCACCCTCACTTCTGAGAGAGTGAACCCAGACCTTTCACTCCTTTCTCCTCCCCTGAGCAGACTCTGGAATCTATAGAGAGGCTTCAGGCTAATTATAGAATTTCCACTAATCTTTCTTCTGGGAGGAGGCGCCCTCGATGTTATCTATCTCTTCGCTCATTTTGGCACCAGAACCTCCTGGTATCTGGTCCCTTCAATCCCCCTGAGCACCTACACATTCTTTTCCTAGCAGGTGGATATGAGAGCATGGCCTCAGGGGTGAAAGACGCACAGATTTGAACATTCTGCTGCTGCCCCAGACTGCGTTTCTGTAAGTTTCTATTAAACTCATTGGCCAACAAGCTGGACTTATCTGCTTGGTTCTTTGGCCCCTTGACTCCTTCGGCATGTGGGGTGACTTTGCATACATGATCTTTTCCTGAAGGAACGAATGGTTTCTCCAGAGGAAAACTGGAGTAATAGCAATAACAACTCATACACATGTGCCAAGCAGTGTTCAAAACACTTTATATGCATTAACTCGATTCTCATAACAACCATGTGCTAGAAGTACAATTATCATTTTATTTTATATTTAAGGAACTCAAGATATGGAGAGTATAAGTAAATTCCCCAAGGTCACATGACCAGTAAGTGGCAGAGATGGAGATGGACCCAGACAGTCTGGCCATATTGAGAGGGGATATGCATCCTGTGTGGCGAAACCACAAAAGTTCTCGAGCAAGGAGAGCCATGACTTATGTTCCAAATTTTCATTAAATCCTGTTGACTGCCTACAGTTTTATCATATTTCCAACAGCTACAAAGTAGGCAAGCGAATAGCATAAATGCCAAGCTTGTTCCTTTTGAGCAGATCTTTTTCTGCAGCAGCATGTCCCCCTATAGCTGTAGGTCATCTGAATAATGACCCCCTGAAGAATGTCCCATCTCAACTCCCAGAATCTGTCACCTTACATGGTGAAAGGGACTCTGAAGCTGTTATTAAATTAAGGATCTTGAGATGAAGATTCTCCAGTCCTCACGGGAGACTCTGGGCCCCATTGCACTTCCACAGCTCAGACCATGAGGGTGGGGGTCACAGCAGACACCCCTCTGCAAATACTACAGAGCCCACATCACAGTTCCAATCACCTGTAGACAAAGGTGAGTGAGACCTCAAGACAGCTCTGCTTCTGACTGGGAATTTAAATGAAAGTTGACACTGATTACACACTACATTGGACACCCTTCTAAGAAATGGTCTGTAATCACACAACAGGAAGCTCCCCTGTTAAAAACAGGATAAACATACTAAAACATGTGGAGAGCTTAAATGCCAATACAAATGGATTCTGTTCAGGAATCAGAACTTCTAGAATGCCAAAGACTTTGCTGTGGTTTTGAGGAAAGAATCATGAATAAAGCTTGGCTGCCATAAAAAAGATGAAAATTTATTTGTCATTGATGGGGATTGGTGTGTTATTAATAGCCCACCAATTCTCTTGATGGAAACCATGTTTATTCATGTTTGAGTTATTTTTATATTGTAAGTCTATAATACTAAAATGACCTTTGTAGTCTCAGCCTTTGGATGTGACTCTGCTGAGATGGTGTCAGCACCAATAAACACTGCTTCCTGCTTAAAAATATAATAATAAATAAAATAAAATAATATGATCCAGGAAATACAGGGAGGGAAACCTACTTGGACACCTGAATGAGCCACAGAACTTAAGCAGATGGAAGGAGCAAATAGCATTAGTGAGAAAGGGTGCTAAGCAAGTTATTTGTTTTAGGGCATGTCAATCGTGTCAGGTCTACAAGAGGACTGTGAACTCAATGTGCTCCTTAGACAAGGAGCAGAAGCTTATTGGGGCACCCATAAAAGTCATAAACCAGGAAAAGATACATTCATCCAAGAGCTGCAGGGAGACATTTGGGAGACCATGTGACTGCTAGAAGAGCTAGCTTCAGACCTTGACTTAGAACAGTGGCATAAAAAACATGAGGTACATAGTCATTCTTCCTCCCATGCCATGACAGATGTTACTGAGTGATCACCACACACTTTCTTGCTGAAGCCAGAGGCAGCCTCAGAATTTTCCTCAGCACTCAGATCTAATACGTATTGATCAGAACTGACCCACAAGATAAAACCTATTTGCTATCTCTGGTCTAGAAAAAGAGGTAAAGGAACCAACTATTAGAATAGAATTTGCATTTGTTTCTATCTTGACAAAGTACAAGGACTCATTGTGCAGAACAGAGAGATCTGGGCAAGAGAAGAAGGGAGGACTTCCAGGAGCTAAAGCCAAAGAGGCATCCAAGAAGTCTGCAGGAAAGGACAGTAGCCAGGCTAAAGTATAGATGAAGAACTTTAACAAACATTTCCCACATGTCTCTTTGGCCTTAATGGGGCAATGTGCCCATCTTAAACTCATCTTTGTAGTCAGATGTGAGCTTTGCTGATTGGTTTAAGTTAATCAGAGCTGAGCTGTGGCACTAAGGGCATTCCTATGTAAACTACATGATTAAGAGTTGGAGAGAGGTGGCTACCCTAAGAAAACTGAGTACTCTTACCATAAAGGAAGAGACTTAATGCTGAGGAATAAACAATAGGTGATATTTGTACTAGGGTAGGGTTTCCAAGGGCCAGACTCAAAGAGTTCTTTCAGAAGGGCCAATGAGGTATCTTTAAAGTAGGTGTAGAGTGGTGTGAAGCCCAAGAAAGTAATTTTGGGGTACTAATTTGGAAGTATTTCCTCTTCTAAAGAGACCTAGGAATCCATACCTGCCACAAAAGTGAAGATGCAAGACCTAACGTCCCCAGACCTAACAAAGGTACCAGTTTGAATTTTCCTGGGCTACGCACTTGGGGCCAGCTTTCATATAAGGGTGACACCTTGGAACCTGCCAGGAACTATATGGTACAGCCCAGTGACAATACTAGCAAGTGATTTCTTCAACCCATGCAAACACCCCATGTTTGTAATTTTGTTTCCCTGAATGTTTTCCCATAGTGGTTAGCAACATACTCTTGAAGTCAGAAAGGTCATAAATGCTCACCTGCTAGGAAAGGAAAGGAGAAGGAAGCTGGGGATTGTGTCCTATTTCTTTGTCACTCCTGGAAACAGAAAATCTCCCAGGGACAGAGAGAGGGATGACAGCTTTGAAAAGAAAGGGAGCTTGGATGCTTGGGACCTATGGAAAGAGGACGTATGGGAAGGCAGCAAGGAGAAGTAGATGTGTGGGTTTAATGGGCAGGAAATCCATGGGTTACAGAAGAAAGAGAATTTGCAAATAACAAGGCCATCAAAGGAAAGAAAGCCGGAAGTCTGCTACAGTTTATTTACAAATGGCATCAGTTAGTTTAGGCATCTTTCAGTTGTAAGCATCAGAAAACCTTCTCTAAAATGCTTAGACAGGAAAAGAACTTATTAGCTCACATATTTGAAAGAAATTAATTTATAATGGACTTAGCAACTCAAAAGATTCAGTTACTTCCAATCTCTACTTTCTTCATCTGAATGCTGGCTCTCCTCAGTGTTGTAAGATGTCTACCACTGGCTCCTATAGGAGAGAGGCATGCTTCCTCATTAATATCAAACAGAAGAGAAAGTGTCTATGTCCTAGAATCCCTAGCAAAGAACCTCTGATTGAACTAACTTAAGTCTTGTGACTACCTTTGAGCCAATCGCTGTATCTAGGGGGAGGGAAATCAGATTCTACTTAGAGGTGGCAATGGAGTCTGTCACATAAATTCTGCATAGCCGAGAATAGTGGGAGCGATAGTTTCCTAAATTAATAGGATATTGTTATGGGGAGGAAGGGAAATAGAGGCTGGACAGCCAGCAATAGGTCTCCTGGAATCAGATCAACAGGAAAAGGTGGAATGTGAGCAATATACATTCTAAACCAAAGATAAAGGCAAAAAGTGAAAGTGTCCTGGATGTGACTTTAGCTTTGCCAAAAAAAAAAAAAAAAAAAATCGATAACTAGAAGAGAAGGCTCCCATGGTACGGTTGTGCCATGCTGAGCTGACTAGCAGCCGCTCCACCACATGAAATGAGACACAGGAAAACAACTCATATGAATAATTTCTGAAGATGGATTTCGATATATATATTTACCCAATATTTTGCAAGGATTCACATAACACGCCCCAAAGAGTGAGTTAATGTTCTGCTACGTTCTTGCTTTATTTATTTATAAGGATCATTTCTTCCTGAAACCCAGAACTATATTAACATTCTGCATGTCACTTTGGTTCAAGGAAGCTGTAGGAAGATGGATCACTATTCATTCACTGAAGAATTTCCTGAGTTAAAGAAGAGATATAATTAATAATGTCAGAGTGGCCCAGATAGAAACTCACACAAGTTATACAACAGGGCAGATAGAGAATAATAACAGCCATTCTTTTGTGCTTACAAGGGAATAGTAAAATAGATTCAATAGCATGACAATTGTTTAATAAGATTTTTACTTTTCCTCTTGGGCTTGATTCATGCCAAGGTCCGTGAGACTGAGAGACCCAATGTATTTATCTGAAATTGAATTTTCCAACCAGTATGCCAAAATACAGCAGTAGATTTCAAAGTCCTGCCTGGTAGTGAGGTGATTGTTTAAATAAATTATGAAATATTCCCACAATGGAATTCTATTCATTTAAATGATGCTGAAGATGAAAATGTATTAACTTCTATGATGTTCACAGTATATTGTTAAGTAAAAAAAGCAGTTTGGAAAACAACATGGAGATTATAATCACACTTTTATGAAATATTAAAATAGTTATATTTTTTGCACAGAAAAAAATAAGAAGATATTCTTTGAGGCATTTCCAGTGTTTTTCTCTGGGTGATAAGATCATGAATATTATTTTTGAATCTTTTTTCTTGTTTATATTTTTAAAATTTTCTACGATGTTTATTTATTGCTTTGTAATAAGAAAAATATAACAGAAATCTTTTTAATTAAAATATACTCACTACATCTGTAAATCTTTAATTTTACTTATACTTTATTTTTTAGAAATTTTGGATATTCTCGGAAGCAGCCACAAGTCCTCTGTAGAATGAGGGAGAGGAAAAAATTTATACATGCATGTATAAATGAGTGCATGAATAAACATAGCATCAATTGGAACACACAGAAAACTCTGGGGAACCTCAAGGCCCATCCTCTATTCCCTTACTTTGATTTCGTTAACATTGAAATGAGATCCACTTCCAAGAGAGTAGAATTAGCCTTTGCCCTCATGTTACTCAATGTCTTTATCAAAGTACATCCTCTTTATTCTGATTTGACAAAATATGGTTTAGTCAGCATTCAGGCTCAGCCACAGTTTCAATGTGACTGGGTCTGGAGGTAGGGGCTGAGATGGGACGGCTTCCAGAAGCTTGCTACTCCAAGTGTGTCCATGAACCAGCAGTGTCAAGATCACCTGGAAGCTCATTAGAAATATAATTTCCCAAGCCCCTCCCAAGACCAGTATGTTGAATCAGAATATCTGGAGGCAGGGCTCAGGAAGCTGTGTTTTCACAAGTTTTCTAAGTGATTCTGATGTCACCAAAGTTTAAGAACCACTGTCCTGGAGAGCTTGTCCCACATAGGGGTCTGGTTCTTTCACTGGATGCTGTGGCACACAATGAGTTCAGGGGCTGGGAAATCAGTTCTCCTGGATAAGAACTTGGGATCTGGATTGGGGTAGACTTGGGTAAAGTGTCCACAATACCTCTTACTCATTATGGCACTCAACCTCCCTAGGACTTAGTTTCTTCATCTGTCAAATAACTGCCTACCTCTTGTAGTTGCTTTAAGTATTAGATGTCTGGAAAAACATGAGCACCCAATAAATATCGGTTAGTATTATTACCCCGTGTCATGTGACAGCCGACAGATGCATGCACAGGCCCTAAACCAGCTGCATTAGGTGTCTGTAGTGACCAGTGAAGTCACTATATTCACGGCCCTTCTCTTTGTTGACCCAATGACATAGCTG